>OX383296.1:12550000-17550000 GCA_947523025.1 Dryobota labecula | reverse complement strand
ATCATATTCACGACAACACTTTCGAGTACATAGCACAAGAGGTCAATGACCTTCAGATTGGTGGGTTCAATTGGGATCTACGCTTCGGCTGGATTGGTATTCCCCAAGACGAATACTTGAAACGATCTAATCAGATAGCTCCTTTAAAAACTCCAACCATTTCTGGGGGGCTATTCGCCATTCACAAAGATTTCTTCAAAAGAATAGGATACTATGACGACGGATTTGACATATGGGGTGCAGAGAATTTGGAACTGTCTTTCAAAACTTGGATGTGCGGTGGAACATTAGAAATTATTCCCTGCTCTCATGTGGGACATCTTTTTAGAAAGAGGATACCGTATGATGAAATAAAGAATTCATTGAAGAGGAATAACGGGCGATTGGCGACGGTAACTATTGTTTTTATTTATTTTTCAATTTTTAAGTTTGACTGTCAGGCAAAGAGTTATTGGATTTTTTATCAGAGATTTCTCAATAGCAGCCCGGAGTCTTATTAAGCATGGTCCCTATTACATGAGACTTATAAATACGTAACTGACGAAACGTGGGTGCACTAATACATCTTGGCCTCCTCCTTCAGGAAACACAAAAGGCAATTCATTTTATGTGCATAAACTCACGCTTTCTTCCCATGGCAGCATAATAGGCAGTAAGTATACAACGCCACCTGATAAGATCCCTACAACGGGTGCAAAAAGACGCATCGAAGCCGAGAGTCACATATACTCCCCGTCATTGTGAATTTTTTTTTTTGTACGGGACCTTATCTGGGAACCTGCTGGTTACGGAGATATTGAAGGTCAAAATTCCAACTTTTTTTATTTTTTTCTCTCGATAAGTTTGAAATATTATAAATTAACTTAAAATAACCCCACAACTCTTGTACCGTTGCATGCACCCATAAGCACAATGTTTTGCGTGCGTTATATTGCAATTTGCAGTAAACAGCGATTTTTCACACCAGAAATAAAAGTCATTTCCCAGTTTTTTTTTTTTTTTTTCTCAATGTTGGTTTAGATGACAATGCACGGTTAGCTAAGTGACGTCATTCTTAAGGGTCCGTGCACGAAAAAAACTCTTTTGGCAATTTCTTGTCTAATTGTGAGAAAACTTGAAATAATCGAAACATTAAGTCTGTGTAACTATAAATGTACAGTTTTCATGGTGCTAAGCCATTCGTGTCAGTCACAGCAGCTTTTAATAGTTTCATAATTTTTGTGCTCTCCAAAATGTAGTTTATTTCGCCATTGATTTACTTAATGAAGATATTGTATAATCATTAAATAAAATTTTGATTATATTTTAAGGATAGCTGAATACTAATTTGTGATTTTTAAATTTCTTGATATGATTTGCTAAATAATAGGAAAAATATATATCACTGACGAAGTTTAAAACAGAAAAAGGTTTTTCCAATATTATTTTTCTGCTATATTTTGTATGAAAGTTGAAAAACGTGGTTCCGCCACATGCAAGTAGACCATATAATGATGTTGATGATATTTTTTAATGTTCAAAATCAAAAGTAGTTTCTTGTAGAATGATGATCAAATGTCAGTCTCGCGTCATTTTTCGGAAAACTTGTAGCAAATATTAGTGATTTACCGTGAATACTTAATTTATTTGAAAAACCCCTTTCAGACACATGCAAAACAAAGAACACGACTTTTCAAATCTCAAATAATTTTGTTTAAATTATGTCTCCCTTTCTCACAAACAATGAACAAAATTGATCAAAATCAGTCGATTTCGTGCACGGCCTCTTAATCCAATATGGGAGACTCCTAAAGATGGCGGACCAATTATTTTTACGCACTCCCATGATATGGGTATCAAATGAAAGGGTTTGCTGAGAGGGATACGAAAAAATACTTGTTTTTAGTAAGTTCTTTTTAATTAATTATTTTTATTTTTAGGTATGGCTTGACGAATACGCTAAATACTATTTTGAAAGAATAGGGCAGGATAAAGTAGACTTCGGTAATGTGTCGTCAAGGATAGAGCTTCGCAAAACTTTGAATTGTAAACCGTTTAAGTGGTATTTAGAAAATATATACCCACAATTGGAATTGCCTGATAAGTATGTCGCTAGTGGTCAAGTAAGTAATTTTAACCTGCATGTCATGTAAAGTCGAGCTCATAATTGTTTTATCACCCTTGTTCGAATTGAATGTCACTTGTATATTATAAAACGACAAGGTTTATGTGCCTTTGTGACGGTCAGATAGTTATAACCTTATTGAGGCACAGTTAACTGCCTCGTTGGTGTGGTCTCAAGCGCTACTGCTGAGCATGAGGTCCTGGGTTCGATTTCCGGATCAGGCAAGGAGTTAATGGGGTTTTGCATCTGGAATTTCTCATTAGCATTCAGGAGTCTGGATTTATATCCGGTTGATAGCAATAAGCTCGCCTTATAATACATGCGACTTAAACATATCTGGCCAAATATGAGTGTACTATAGGTACACATCTGTTTAACCCTTCGGGGAATACAGGCGTGATGTTATATTATGTTATCGAGGCATCTGTTACACCGCCGACGAGGAAGGGACTAGTTTTCAACGATTTTCTCGCTAAAAATATATACAAAAGATTGAAAGTCTCGTGTAAGAAAAAGAGATACATTATATTAATAGTTCGTCGCTGACTGTTCACACCGCCGGCGAGTACTCGTTTACCGCAGCGACAAGAGCTTCCAAGAAAGAACTCGCGACGCTCCCTTCGCGGACATAACACTCGCTGAGAGACTTACGCTTGTTACAAACCCATACCAGCGAGTAATCACTCGTAACCGGCACGCACTTGCTGCTCGTTGCTCGCCAACTCATTATTAGTTGTTAGCTCTACTCACTTCTTATTAGTCGACGGCAGTGGGATAAGTGCCTGATGTTTAAATTATTTTTTTTATCTGAAAGGTATTGTTGTCAAAAGTGGTGAAGCAAATACGAGTTCAACCTTAAAATAAAAATAGCCTTTATTCCCTATACTTTACAATACTATGTTTTTTTTTTAAATTACTTATTTTATTAAGGGGTCATTCATCTCTGGATGAGAGCCTCCTCCATCTGTTTCCATCTGTTTCCATCTGTACCTATCTTGGGCTGTTATGGTCCACTCTATCCCTGCCAGTGAGACAATATCGTCTCGCCATCGTTGCAATGGTCTGCCGCGGCGTCTGTTTCCGTGTTGTGGATACCAGTGCAGGACGCGCTCGCTCCACCTGTTGTCTGTGGTCCTCGCGATGTGGCCTGCCCAATTCCACTTCAATTTCTCGGCCCTATACAAAGCATCAGTGACTTTGGTCTTCGCTCTGATGTCGCTGCCCTTTATGCGATCGCTTATTTTTAGGCCAAGCATGCTTCTTTCTGCAGCTCTTTGAAATGACCTTAATTTTACTTTCATGGCATCTGTTGTAGCCCAAGTTTGACATCCGTATAGAAGAGTTGGTAATATGTTTGAGTCGAATAGCTACCTTTTGATGTCGTTTGAGAAATTTCCTTTAAATATTTCTTTAAGTGACCAATATTTCTTCCCAACCTTAGACCTATTAAAAAAAATGTCATTAATAAGATTAGCTTCATTTTACTAAGAATTATTGTCATTCATTGGGCCTGTGTCACGGAGACTTGGCACAATCTAATTTTGGCATAAAATCTTTTTCCTAACTTTGGTGATCCTTTAAAACTTCAAACGTTTCGTTAATAATTATTGGCAATATCTGTTATTTTATTTTTGGCTGTTATTATATCCCAATTGCCTGCCAAGGGTATTGAATTTTCAAAGAAAATTGCTTTGAAGATTTCCAAGAGAAAAATGTTAATAAAATGGCTCCTGATCAATTTGATATAATACTTATTATCATTTCAGCCGAAAGACGGCCATTGCTGGACATAGGCCTGCCTCAAAGGGGGGGAGGGGTAGCCATAATCGCCACGCTTGGCAGGCGGGTTAGTTATCGCAGTATGGTGTTAAAAATGCATAGAGAACGCTGCTGCCCATTCTCTAGTAAGTCCCTTAGTCGCTTTTTACGACACCCACGGGAAGAAATAGGTTGGTGTTATTCTTTCCATCCGGCACCACACGGCACTATAATTAATACTTATGTACTATAAAAGTCCTCCTTGTGCGGAAGTAAATATACATTTTTATTTATTTGCCTCTTTTGACCCACTGCTGAGCAAAGGCTTCCTCCTATCCATATTCAGGCTATTAGGTCCAGACGATTAAGGCGAAGTCCTTCCAGGTAATCTTTCCCGCGCTAATTTGGACTAGCCCTCGCGGAACGCGTTCAGCACCCTAATAATGTAACACACTGTTATTGTTAGCCTGTTACATCTCACTGCTGGGCAAAGGCCTCTCCCCATGAGTTCCAGTGTTTGCGATCCGGAGCTAAGGTGGACCACTGGTCGTTTGTTTTACCCAGCTCGTCTCGCTGTCATCTACAGGGTCAGCTACGAGGTCTTTTAGCTGCTTCAGGGTTCCACATAGTGACTATTTTGGCCCACAGCTCATTGGGCATGCGGCAGACGCCAGCCCAGTCCCACTTTAAGTTTGCGGCTTTTTGAGCAACGTCAGCAATATGTGTTTTGGTGCACAGTGTGGTTTTGTGAATATGGTCTGTTAATTGGACGCCTAGAATACGATGACCAAAAAATATTTTTTGTCCGTCATGTAGATTATTAAAAAATATTGGACACGTATTTTTCCTTTTTTTACGTAATCAAAATATTACGGCGATGCATTGAGTTCAACTGTGGCATGACGTTTTTTTTTTTAACCTCGACGCTGCCCGTCAGAGGGAGGGTGGCAAGGGACCGTCGGTGGCTGGATAAAATCTGAGTTATAATTACTATCCGGGGGATTTAAAGCTACAGGCTGCTCAGCTAAAGCGCGTGCTGGCGCTTCACTTACAAGCAAGCGTCGGGGGGCATGACGTCACTTCTCACTAGATTTTATACTGAGCTGTGACGTAACGAGCCCCCACTCCCCAAGTTTAATGTGTTTCATCTAAGTAATTTTTTATTAATATGATAAAGCAAAAAATACGTATCTAATGTTTTTTAGTCTGATTGCAGGACTAAACAGTTTTTTTTTTACCCAGGACATCCCTATTAATGCGCTCCATCGCAGTTTGGACTTTTGAATCTTTGTCGAAGACCAAGACGTAACAAACTTTCAATCAAAATCTGAATCATCTTGAAATATTTTGCTAATCCATTGCTTCATAAGTTCGAAAAATGTGTCTGCTCAACAACCTAAAGAACGCAATGAAAGTTATTGAACTGTCAAAATTAAAGCCATTAAGTAAATATTTTACGCGTCAACCCCGCTAGACACCTCGCCACCTCTTTCTGGGTCGACCTCGGCGGGTATACAATTTCTTTATTCATTAAATTTAACAAAAAAATCATTTATTATAGATCTATAGTGCAAGTAGTCCCGGTATATGCTTAGATGCACATCCAGCATCTCAGAAGTTTCACGACGCGGTACAATTATTGCCATGCCATTTTCAAGGTGGTAATCAGGTAAGCATTATGCCCTGGCCAAACTGAGGTGAACCCCGTGCGGGATGCGGGACGAAATTTACTTGCGCTGTTTGTGACGGGTGTGTAATGTTTGGTATAACAACAGATAGTCTAATTTCATTTGACATAACTTTCATATGCTATAATTTTCATATGCTATAAAAACATTTAACCTAATTTCATATGACCTAATGTTATATTTGATATAATTTTCATTTTATCTAATTTCATTTAGTATAACGTTCATTTCATATACATAGTTTTCAAATTGTATAATGCTCTTTTTATATAATGTTCATTTGAACTAACTTTCATATTAACTAATTTTCTAAGGTAACGCTACTACACTAGGGGGAGGGGGGGAGGTGTAGAACCTTCACAGGGGGAAGGAAAAAGTGTGGAGCCACCCCGCCTTTATGAGATATGTTTTTTATTAACTACACGGAGCGGGTCTAAATTGGTTTTCAAACAATAATAAAGTAAATGAAATTTTCAAGGCCAAGGTCAACACCCTAAAAGTCAAGGTCAAACCAAAATATAATCAAATCTTGGAATATTACTTTGTGACTAGCTCTGACTGAGGTCAAAGGTATTTTCGATAACAGATGTCTCAAAGTAAGGCGTGGTCGACGGAGCCATGTTGCGCGGGGCTCCTACATCTGGATGGTTTAAAAAAAATAACCACGAAGTCTTCGCTCGCTCTTCCATCCTAAGTTTTTATTTGCCTCACTGACAGACTGCGTGAAGTGACAACAAAATGGCGTCGTTTTACGTTTGGTTTCAACTAACGGCAATAGTCGGTAAATTATTCTGTTAATTTAATGGCACTAATTTAAATTAGCAAAATATATGTAATATAATATGTAAATAGAAATAATATGTATATAAAAAAGTATCTAAATCACTAAAATTTATTTCATTATTAATATGAAGTAAAACAGTTTACGTAAAACGAAACGTTCAATGGCGAGACAAAATGTCAAAAGTGAGAAAATATTGTTAAATTTCTACGATATTTTTTTTTTTTTCGTAAACCTTCTATCTCCGCACCTTAAAATTTTACGTGTAGGCTTCTAATCTTTCTGTAAAAAAAAAATGGACTCCCAAATCGTGGGATGGTAAAGCGAAACTTAGCCAGTGCAACCCCTTCGCCCTTAAATAGACATTTCCAAATTATATTAAACGTTACTTATAGATTTTGAATATTATGGGAACTGAATATTATATTAATTGAATATTATTTCAAATGTGCATTATATAAACTGTTCATTATACCATATGAAATTAGATAAAATGAAATTATATCAATAATTCATTATATCATTTGATCGTTATATTAAAAAAGAATTATAGTAAATGAAATTAGGTCATATGATCATTAGAACTTTTGTTATTATATCAAACGTTACACACCCGTTTGTGACAACTAATTTGTATGGAGGTGTTTTAACTGGCGCGAATAGTCGTATGACTTCGTCCCGTGCGGCTCAGTGGGGCCAGAGATTAAATTTAAATTAAAAAAATGTAGGTAAATGACAAAACGACTGCGCATGCGCATTAAGGCTCCCACACACTGGCGCGATATCACTGGCGCGACAAGGGTCGCGCTGCCTGTCAATCCCGCGATATCGCGCCAGTCTGCACGAGCCTTTACGTTCTTTTAAATTCATATTTTTTTAAGTATGTACTAAGATATGTGATATCAAAGAAATGAAAATAATCTATTGCAGCTTTCTTAGTTGAGAAAATGGTTCCGACATATTTTATTTATTGACTAGTTTTTGCCCGCGACTTCGTACGCGTGAAATTTCTTGTTCCCCGACGCACTCCGTCGCATCTCACCGCTTACCCGCACTATTACTTCGTTTTCGCTAAGCGTTCTTTCAGACTTTTTTTTTCTTCTATTTACTCTGCTCATAAGGGTCCTAGCGTGATGTTAAATAGCTTATAGCCAACATTGGATATGTACAATATGTACGTATTACAAAATATTTTATAGCATCAAACTGAACTTATTTAAAACACATACCATGCTTTCAGTTTTGGACATACAGTAAAACTGGAGAAATACGGCGTGACGGATTTTGTCTGGACTACATACTAAATTGTATCACATTATTCTTCTGCCGGAATTCGGCTACACAAGTTTGGTTGTATAATGAAAAGGTAATTATAATAGAAATATCTACTCTTGCATTTAAAATAAAAGTTGGCCGTCACTGCACGCCTAGCAGTTGTGAAACGAAATCATCGAAATTAATAGTAATTAAAAGAATGTATAATTACAGAAAATCAAAAGCAAATCAAATCTCAGGCCATGGCATACTTACATAGACAGACCCCAGAGGTTTAATTGTGTGTTTTGTTTAAGTGTAAGGAACTCGTCTTTTGACATTCAAAAGTGCCTTTTACTTGCCTATTTGAAATGAATTATTTGAATTTGACTTTGACTTTGACTTTATAATTTATAAAAAATAATTGGGAGTAATAAGTAATATATTTTTCTAACATAACGGTGCATCACGGCATAAGAGAGCGTCATGCCGTTTGCCGTCACGGCATCCGAGTCGGTTTTACTCCGAAGGCGCGCCTATAGATCTTTCAATCAATCAAAAACATTACCAAGTCATCATAAAAAGTCGTCCTTTCGTTGGAAAGGACGTTAAGCCATTGCGGTCCCGGCTGTCACTGTTATATCTTTTGTAGTCGTTAGAGGTAGTCATAAGCCTGATAGCCCGAGAACCAGTCTTACCATGGGGTATCGTGTTACCCAGTTACTGGATTCTGGAGGTCAGATAGGCAGTCGCTCCATTTAAAACGCTAGTATTGAGCTGTAGCCGGTCAGACTGAAAGTCAACCTCAATATAGTTGGGAAAAGGCTAGTCAGATGATTGATGGCAATGGTTTTGGTCTTGCATTGTTGAATTTTTTTTTTTTATTATTCATCAGTTGCAGTCTAGCAACACAAATAAATCAGTTTTTTTTTTGGCGTATGCATTTAAGAGTCTATACTACCTCAGCGCCACCTCACTCTGTATCTTGCTCGCACACTATTGCTACCGGTCACGCGAGCAAGCGAGACATGGCGGCAGGGAAAAGACTCCAAGGCGCCGATAGTTTAGGTAATTTCGTTTTACGGTGAAAATAATGGTCATTTAAAAAAAGTAAATAACATAAGACCTGCTTTATACTTAGTTCAGTTAATATGCAAAGTTTCATTATCTAATTTGAAGTATTTTTTGAATACCAGCGGTTTATTGTTCGGTTTGGAGGTGACTTTGTTTTTTTTTTTCTATCGAGAAAATTTTATGGAATCGTGTTTTCGGCTAACATAATACTTAACATTAATCCTCAACTTTACCATATATTTATTTCAAAATTAATGCTGCAGTATTTTCGACATAACAGAGGATCATGCTAAGCCATTTGAGGTAGTATAGGCCCTTAAACTACTTCGCTCAATAAAAAGCCTAGGACACCCTAGATGTTCGAAGAGAATTTCAAAGTTTTTGACAGTTGACGATTTTATTTTTCAGTCACAAGTTATAAGGCATATGTCGACGGAACAGTGTTTGAACATTGCCAATTTCCCGGAAGGTATAAAGCTGGTGTTAACAGAATGCACGCCGTCATCTTCGCAAAAATGGGTTATGGAACATTTTCAGTTTGAAAGACTTGCCCCACAAATGCAGATAGGAATATCAGAATGGGAGGAAATGAGGAAGCAGGAATTTCATAATAGGGGGAAATAAGGAAGCTCTAAAGGATCGTTTATATTGTAAAGAAGATTATAACTCATCTATTTTTTTTAAGAAGTGTTCCTATTCGTAAAGAAAATTATTTAAAAGAATCTTGAAACGATCTGTTGACAAAAGTGATAATATGAAGGAAAAACACCATGATAAAAACGTTTACTTGTTGCTTTTTCCTGTCAAAGAAACCACTAGCCTTTTGAAACACCCACGGTAAGAGCAAAGGTGGTTTAACCAAACCACAGAGCTCGTTATGTACCTAAAAGAATTTTATTGCAGTCCTTTTTACTACGACTAACCTCAAATGAGGACCTCCGTTTGAGTACAGTAGCATTATTGTGGTTTGAAGGAAAAAGCACCGTTATGTAACACAAAGGAGAATTTGCTTTGTTCCGAATGTGAATGCTAGCTGTATTTTTAAGAGTAAAATAAAAAATATGTAATGTAACAAAAAGTTGTTTTTTTATATGCATTTGTTTTTAAAATATGAAGTTGAAATATTTTTGTATTTTTATTAAAACCTGAATATATGACTGTATTTCTTGAAGAACTGTAAATACTGCTTGTATTTTTGTAATTAGATGTCGTTCAAATAATGCTCGTAATAAAAGCTTCAAATATTTGTGTAAAGTTATTCGAAAGCACAAAGAATAAAAGAACCATGGAAGAATTTATTAAGATTTAAAACTGACTAAGGTTACACTAAGCGAACGCATTAATTAAAACTTATTATCTTTTAACAAACACTAATTAATTTTACTCAGTGTCGTACCGGCTGTTTGTTTTAATGATAAATACGGCAATTATCTGTCTACCTGCCGCTTTTAGGAGTTATACATAATTATACCAAGCTTCCTTATACACAATGAGATAATTTATACAGTAAAGAAATGCACTGTTTGATTTTTTCTAAGAAGATTTTCTCTTTTGAGCAGGGTGTTTTTGGAACTACGTTCTTTAGCATGGCTTGCGGTAGAAGTTGTAGGAGTTATTGGAAATCACGTAACAAGAAAGCGTTATCCATGTGATTTTCTCTCTGGCGAGTCTGTGAGGAATCAACTGTAAGTCGCCACGTAAAAAAAAAAACGTTATGCCCTTTTCATGGTTTTCGAGGTTGCTGATAACAAAAATGGGAACAAGATCAAAATTCAAGAAGGCGCCACCAAAAATTTGCTCATCATGGGTGTCGTTTTCAATATTTTCGAGGGTGCTGACAACGATAGTCAAAATCGAAATTAAAGATGGCGCCTACGAAAAGGAGATAATTTTTGGAACGAAGTTCCTTAACATGGCTTGCGGTAGGAGTTGACTAGAAGAAATAATCACGTAACGAATAAGCGTTATGCCCCCTCCATACGACTTTCTCTCTCTCTCTGTCTCTTCCATTATTGCAAGTGTGAATTGCGCGGGTCCGGTTGTATAACCTCAATACTGAACTGAACTTAGTACCCGACCGCACACGTTTTATCTGAAGACTAAATTTATTATTTATTTATTTAAATGACATGGGACATGAGACTTACAGCTAAAACAAACAGATCAAGGACAGTACAATATTCTGAAAGCCAATTACAGGTCTCCACTTATAAAATACAGAGATAAAAAAAGTTAACTAAACCGGTATTTTTCAAAAAATCTGTCTAGGAAAGAAATAAAAGGAAGGCAAAAAGAGTGCAGAAAGAAAAAAAGAGTACAAAGAGTACAGTTTAAGTTATGGCTTAAGTTCCAATTTGTAAAAAGTTAGTTCCATAATGTCCATCGCTGTAAAATTACTCATCAACATTTTACAAACATTCTGCTCATAAGCGCTTAAAGCGAAAAAGGACAAATGGAGCCCTGTTCACACATGTTTAAGACTAACTCTCTTATTTACAAAAAAACCTAGTACAAACATGTGAAAATGAAAACACGGAGTTGGTAATTTATAATGTACCTTTTTGTAAAAGTAGGCGTTATCTACGGATTAACTTAATTGTAGCTATAAAATAAAATATTTCGCCGAAACAAAATTTTCGGGGAAGGTTTTTTGTTTTAACCTTAGTGGAGATTATGTCGGATTTTAGTTGTTGTTTTTAGGCAGCCAAAATAAATTACAAGGCCCACAGTTTGGGCAGAATTTTGGAAGAGAAAGTGGTGCGGTCTGTTGCGAGCAAGGGTTTGCAGTTGGTTAAAAAAAATTTTTGTTTCTAGTTAACTTTTAGTATGTGTTTTGTCTAGTATAGTTTAAGGCTTTGACTGCCAGACAACAGACACAATAGAAAAACTATTGTTAGCGGTCACCGGTGACCGCGGTGGCAGTCAATGTGTTAATACATTGGCTTTATAAATTCTGAGTTGTTAACTGTCTTTTTTATGTAAATAAAGATATCGTTTTTATACGTTTAGATATGCTGGAACTTTTGAAAGAAAGATAAGCCTGTAATAAACCTAAATGTGAAATTCATGATGAAAAAAAAAAAAACAAGAAAACAGGACTACATCAGAATAAAACTTGACAAATACAATATTACGCTCCAGAAAATAAGACGAAAATTATACAAAAGTAGTCATTAGTTCCAAAATCTCGACAAATAATGGCCACTAAACTAAATTAGGGGCATGCAGTAACAGATACCAACTCATGTGGTCAGAGAGGAAGGATTAATTCTCTAAGCAGGGCTCATGGGAGATACTTTAAAATACTTAAAAGGATTTGGGAATTTTGAAATAGTCGTTGGTAAAGGCTTTAAAATTCTGGCCTGAATAGTTAGGGTTAAAGGGTTTGTTGGTGGGAATTTCGTTCGATGACGTCGATTTTTAATATATTGGTGTATCTATTCATACACGAAATATTTTAAGAGAAACATCTACACCGTGTTACGGAAAGGGTATATCCATACAAACGGGGTGAAGAGTGTATCTGGTTCAGAATCTCTGTACAAAATTCCAGCTCAAAAGCACTAACTAGAAAATGCTTAATATTTTTATTATTTCGATAGTTTATTAAATTTGTATCATAACAAACGTGTTACCACCGTGTCTTTCTGTATAGTTTATTGACACCGATCAGCTGACTTGGTCTAGTGATGTGTAGAATTCAATTGGAAACATTTGATTTTTAGTTAAATGTTTCTTAACTTTTTATTTATGTAGGTATAGGTATTAAAAAATATTGCCCTGTAGTTTGATATCACCCAAAGAATCCGTGCCTTTGATATGTATATACCCTTTCCGTAACACGCTGTATAGGTGGTAAAAAAGCCATAGCAGGGAAAAAAAATTTTCTGTGTTTATATTTTTTTATTATAATTTTTAAATTGCTTGCATTTTACTAAAAAATCCTATATTTACTTATTCTATGAATGACCCGCCCGGATGAGGCGACGCCGCGATGACGGTGGCGGCACGAGCGCGGTGAATTTTGATAATTAATTAATCATCATAATATCAAGTAATTTTTTTATATATTTTTTTAAAATAATGTACCCAGATTAAAAAAAAAAAAACATGTCCATGGCTTCTTTAAAAATGATTTTCACGGTATCTCTTAAAATATTTCGTGTTTGAATAGATACACCCTGAAATATATTGTGAAATTCTGATGATTTTTTTAATTGGCTGATTGATTTTACACCAGAGTAATGCCAAAAGAGTTACACAAAAACGTACAAAGTTGCCATAGCCATCTTCAAATTATACACCTATTCAATAAAGACCGACCATCGCAATCTATGTCATTAAAATAATGATCAGAACAAAAATCTCAGCGAAAAACGTATTTTTTTTTCCATCAATACTATTACTTTGATTCACCTCACTTTTTAGGGTTTCGTAGTCAATAAGGGTTTCTCCCTTCGCCATGTCCGTCTATCTGTCCGTCCGCGACTTAGCTCAGAGACTCTTAGTACTAGTTAGCTGAGATTTGGCATGGGTATATACATATTAATCACTCCAGCAAAGTGGTAAAATATTATCTTGAAAAAAAAAAAAGTACACGTAATGAAGTTTTTTTTTTTTTTTTGTCGTCTTTATCATAGTCTGGGGTATAGTTGGATAGCCCATTCAAAAATATTGCGGGTTTGTGAAAACCATCTTTGATTCAGGGATCCGTTTGCGTAATATTTTTAAAAGTACTAATTTTTTTAGAGTCCTGTGTCCTCCCCCCTCCTGCCAGTTAAATGGTTGTTTTTGAATATATTAAATAAAACAAGATGTATACAAGGTGGACAGGACAATACAACAATAAATTAATATTATTAATAACACGAATAGGATATTTAAAAAAAAACCGTTCGTGTTAATAATAATATTAGTGACCATGACAGTTTAAAAACTTATAACAATAAATTAAACTGCGTATATGTTATGATGTTCCCAGTCTGCACACAAATTCAATCAAATATATCCGATAGTTTAGTCGCTATAGCTAGTCGAAGATTGGCAAAACCCATAGTCAGCCCATCGCTACTATTTAGTTTGTATGAAAAAATCACTTTTTTGATTTCGATGTTAGGATTTATTTGATAGTTCAAAAATTCTCTTATGGATTAGTATTGACAGTGTTATCATTTATTGTGGTATTGCCATCTCCATATTGTATATAACGAAGTTAAAAGGAAAACTATCACAGCTAAGTAGGCTTTACAAGATAACGAGTAATATAAAATAATAATAATAAAAAATAAAAAAATGATTCAAGTATAATTTTTTTTTTTTAAAGTAAGATTAATTAAAATCGAGGAACATTTTATTCTGACTGTGATATTGTAGACCTGCCTGATCTAGGTTTATTAAAAACCTGTGTTTCAGGGCATCAATTTATATCAAACATTTAAAAAGAAGACAACAATAGGTTTATTGCTTTAAAACTAGATTATGTAAGATATATTGTGTTTAAATAAATTAACAAATAATATTAAAGTAGATAAAGTGGACACCATTATTATTTAGGTAAAGGAAGAGATTTATGTATATTAGAGTAGGTAGCTAGAGATATTATTTTAAAATTTCTAGTAGTTTTTCCGTGTCTGCGTAATTGAGTTTTGACAAGTATTCCAGTACTAGTAAGTTACACCTATTATAACTTAAACTATAAATCTTTAACACTGTTAAACTGGTTATACAAGTAGGGCCCAAAAAATAAATAAAATCGATTAGCAAAAGCATGTTTAGTCTGAGAGTTAGCACAAACCAAATTTTTTCTTCTCCTATCTGAAGGTACTGGGTTAAAATAGAGTTCAGTGTGTTGGAATAAAACTACATTCAAAACAAATAATTGACGTACTGTTAGCACCTTACGAGTACATGCCATATAAAACTGGTGTGTAGGAAATCTAAATAGACGAAAAGTAGCAACCTTTAAAACTGCTCTTTGGGCGCGTTCTAGGTGTAGTAAAATTGATTTAGCAGCACCCCCCAGGATGTTATGCGGTAGGTAATAATAGATTGTTGACTAGAATAGTCGACCAACTAATATTTGCAGTTGAAATGTATCGGTGAACATTTTTTTCAACTACAATGTTAAGTTTGTTCGTAGGATAAATAATAATTATAATAATAGCCCTACGACCATATCTCTACGTTGATGTCATGGTAGGGCTTGCGCGCTCCGAAATCTAGGTCTGTGCCGGTAGAGTTTACTTTGCCGGAACAGGGTGAGGAGCCAGACCAAGAGAGATACAGAAACCCGCAGGTCAGCATGTGGCGAGCTGTTAGGCAGTACCGACCCTACGGATCCTATCTGCCGGGAAAAGTCATATTCCACATCTCTGGCTTGCCTTTATTGGCCGGCTGGAGTGAACACTGACGTGAAACTGAGCTCCCACCTCATTCTTGCCTTTATTGGTCGGCTTGAGTGGAGATTCGTAAGGGCAAACGTGCTCGGAAGAAGGAAGTATTCCAATAAGTGTTGGTAGGGATCTTGACTATCTCCCGGGCTCTGGGATTGTTCTGATAGCCGTGGACTATCTTTCCACTCCTCAAGCACCTTAGGATATTTTGCTTCCTTGTCGCTACGTCACTATGTGCTAGCGACCGTTTTAGAGGCCCATTATTGAGTGTGCAAGTCACTCCCTGCCATTTTATCCTCCCAAACTAGGTTCATACCTAGTCTGAAGAGACTTGGGAGTCAGTATTCCTCCATTAAAAAAAGGCATTATGTATGTCGTTGGTAATTAAAATATGGCCCCTGTGGGGGTACGGACCTCAGCTTAGGGCGTCGCAGGGGGAGAACAGCAAGGGACGGACTGGATTATGATTATTTAGGGACGATTTTAGAGCTACAGGCTCAGCGGTAAGGGCTGGCTCGAGCAAGAATCGGGGTGGGGATGGAGGGGACGTCACGACGGGCCTTGTCGGCGAGGATGATAGGAGTTAGGATATCTGTCTTTTTTAGCTTATAGAAAATGTTACAATTTAGTTTTTTCTGTATTTAATGTCAAAAGATTTTTGCGAGCCAATTTGTTATTGTGTCCAATGCCACCTGAGCATGCTGATCAGCTTCTCTCCAGTTCGTGCCATGTATACGAAGGGCTGTATCATCGGCGTAGCAATTTGTGAGGGCAAGAGAACACAGGTAGATGAGGAAGAGCGTTGGGCCCAGAATGCTTCCTTGTGGGACGCCGTAATCAATCCTTGCCTTATCACCATGTCGCCAATCTTTACATATTTTAACTGTTTTTTAGGTAACTCGCAAAAATAAATACATTCCACCTACGGAACCCTGCATTGTACGTGGTCCGACACGCACTAGGTCGGTTTTTAATTTAACAAATGGCTGTTTTTCAAAGCAGCAGCAGCAGCATTACCTATAGAGCTATTCCATGCTTCCCATTTAACCTGAACGATGGGTACAGCGTTCGCCGATAACCGCAAAGTGAATGAGTTTACTGCACAGTGTTCGTACACTGTGGAGTTGGTTTTGCGGTGTCTTGTGATGAGTAATTAAAGTATAGGTGGTGGTGTAGAAATACGGTGAAAGACTAGTGGACATATTACTGAATCTACAGATTACTAAATCTACAGATCACTGAATCTACAGATTACTAAATCTACAGATCACTGAATCTACAGATTACTAAATCTACAGATCACTGAATCTACAGATTACTAAATCTACAGATCACTGAATCTACAGATTACTGAATCTGAAGAAACTTTTTCGATGCACTATCCGAGAAGTATATTGACTAGTGTTAAAACATGTCATCGCTTTTTGTCAGATAGTTAGATACTGATTAGGCTTGGAAAGCTTCAGCGACGTTCAACAATGAGCTGGATCTTAAAAAACTACACTGAAAAAAATGTTTACTTATACATAACCAAACTTTCGTCAACACGCAACACAAAAAAGTGACCACATAACTTTATGCAACATGTAACTAAAACCTGTGCTGGCTGTTGTGTATCACTTTTATTAAATCAAGTTAACTTTTATAAAGTCTTGTCAAACTTTGATTATTCCTGAAATAGCCGATGTAGTTAGGCTAAATATTTTTTTCAGTGTATGCCACGCTTGCTATAGTGTCCCAAGATTCCATCCTTTTGCACTTTTGAAAATCTTACGAATGCTAATAATCTTACTTACCGTATACTACTATGTGTTATCCTTGAACATAGACATCTCGCATGTTTATGTTTAAGAGGGTATACAAAGATACAATAGCGCCATTCTTAAAAAAAAAAATATTATCTCGTGACTGAGAAGGAATTATGAAAATCGGCTCAATAACGAACCTCGGTAAGTGTGTCTAGAATTTTCTAAAACCTTTTATAACATTTCATACTGAGACACGAAGCAACAAATTCGATCTAAAGAAAAGCGGCCACATTCCTCTATATCGTATTTTGTTGCTTCGTGTCTCAATGTGAAACATTATAAAAGGAATTAGAAAATTCTAGACACACATAACGAGATTCTTTATTGAGCCGTTTTTCATAATTCGTTCTCAGTCAGCCTTTGTTCTAAGTTACTTCTTATATTACATCAGCTATCTGCCAGTGAAAGTCCCGTCAAAATCGGTCCAGCCGTTTCGGAGATTAGTCGGAACAAACAGACCGACAGACAGACAAGACAGATAGACAAAAATGTTTAAAATTGTTTTTTGTTATAAGTACTGTTTAAACTCGTACTTTTATATGCATTTAGTAAAAAGTGGTTATTTTGACATTAATTAAAGTTCAGTTTTATTTATTTGTATGTATGTATATTGTATACGTATTGTATTTGTATTTAATGTATAAACATATACTGCTAATATTAATTTTCAATTGTATGCGTTAACTTTTTACGCTCACGTAACACATACTTTTATCATGCACGAGTAATGTCAATGTAATGTGACTAATACTTAGCGAACTGTAGTTTCAAGCTAGCCTGTACATTAATCTCTTTGTTTAACTGTACAATCAGGAAAATCAATTGTAAAGCAAATGAGACATTTATGTAAAGGCCGTGTTATGGCAGTTGTAATAATTGAATAATATATCGGAGACGAGTTGTATCCGGTACGCCAGCGCCATCTAGTCGCGTTCAATGGAGTTATTGGAGTTCGCGCCAATGATTCTTGACTAATCGCGACGCAAGTGCAGCCTAGCGGTGCATGACAGAGTCTACAACATAAGGTTCGACTGGCAACAAGGGTCCGCCGCACATTCCACAAGTGAAGTTCATCGGTGGTGGTCAAGCAGTGAAGACGTCAAGGAATTGTTGCGCGTTCGGTATAGTTGTGTCGTGTTCCTACATTAATAACTTTACATACCCATTACTGAATAGAATCAAGTTCTTCTAACTGAACAGACAGATGTGCTGCTGAGGAGTTTGTTCCGCTACTTCTTCTTCCCAGCTAAAGCACTAGGAAGGGGTGAAGGGATGGGCGTTTTGGGGGAACTGTCTTATGTAATTTTGATTCTCAGCTTAGATTGAGTAAATGACTTTTTTGACGTTTTTCTATTGCGCAATGATCAACACTACCCACAGTATGCCCACAGTAGTTAAAATATGGCTGATGATAACGAGAGAAACCTTCCGTTCTCCGACAAATATATATTGTTGATTTGTGTTTAGTTTGTTGTTATTTGTTGTATATATTTTTGAATAGTTGTTCACCTTTTAATAAGAATGTTGTGCATACCTATAAGTGATGTGTTTACGCAGTATTGAAGACTACCTATTGTTACTATCCTTGTAAATACATTTGTCATTGGTGTGCCTTGCTCAATAAATAAATAAATATACGGACAATTTAAGTTGGTAGTGAATTTGCTTAACAATAAAATTAAATGACTACATGCCTAGATCGGCAAATACGAATCTTTTAAAATGCTTTGCTTTTAAAGTATTACTTCCAAGAAATAAACTGCACCTAATCGCCCACAAAAGTAATTCAATTAAACGGAAAACTTTTACAGCTCACATTGAATCCAATATATATATGTCCAGCCACATATATTTCCCCCGCGCCGATTTGCATAATGGGCACATAGGAAGATATACGGCATTTTCCACGGGCTTCCCAACATATTGAAGGGAGGGATGAAGAAAAATTGCTTTAGCATCGCGCCCTGAAAACTGGAACCTTTAATTTACATGTTACCTAAAGCTCTTATTCAAAAGGAATAGGGTTGAGAATTGAATGGCGTATTTCCGCCTAAATGAAGGGTAAAATGAGGGTTAACAAATATGTTACGGGCATTCAGAATTTATGAACGGACGATTTTCGCCTCTATTGCTATGCTGGCTTTGCGATATATTTGTATTTGTTTTATTTTTGTATATCTATATAATTATACACATACAATATGTCGAGTTAAGCCAGGGGAAGAATTAGACACAAATTTTTCAGGGGATGTCGTTAAATCGGGATTATGTGACGCGGATGTAATGAGAGCGCTTATTTTAGGACCATAGTCAACCAATCAATCTGCAATAATCAATTTCTGTTTTTAACTGACCCTTTTTAAGGCCTCGGGTCAGCAGCGTACGTTAACAGGCTATTAAGATGTAGACGACTGCAACTTATATAATGGAATTTCATTCTTACCAAAAGTATGGAAAAAGTTATTTGCGATTTCTGTCTTTTCTAGTACTCAAACCTCAAATAGTTTTTTGATGCTTATAAGAATCAGGATCGATACGCATCAAAAAAAAAATGTTTGTGAAAACTGGCGGGTCCTGCTCCATAGGACAATTTATTTAGAGTCTAGGCAAAATCAAATTGGTTGCTAATTTAATTGTATAATTTAGAATTTTTATGACATTCATTTATTTTTTTTGTGATTTATGTACTTTAACTCACACACTGACATAGGTTATGAAATGTTAAAATTTTAGGGAAATCATCTACTGTTACAATGTTTGTAAATATGTGAGCACCATGTATCTAACGCATAATTAATTTGTCTGTCATTGCTTCACTTTTCATTCTTTTTACCTATTGTGGTATAGTAATTTTATTCTAGGTAAGTGCATCGTCTTCACATATAATTATTAATTAATGTATACAAAATATTTTTAACATTTAAAAGAGTAAGTATGGAGTTTCTTGCCCATTCTTCTCCATATGTAACTACCTTTTGGAAGGGGCAACTAGAATCAATTAATTATAGTTGTAAATTTTGACGTTCCAAAGTGCCTTTTATGTGCCTATTTGAAATAAATGATTTGACTTTGCCCATTTTCTTGTTGACTCTACATTTTTTTTTAAATCTTTGACTGCAGATCAAAATATCTCAAAAAGTTAAGGACAGTCGCCTAAGACTGTTGACCTGTAGCTGAAACGGTCTGCTGCCCCGTCTCGAAAATCCATCCTGTATATGACGGCGCCGCAATAAGTGGCGCTGTCTCGTTTTGTTACGAAGTTACTGGAACCACCGAAGAGGTTGGATAAGAGTGACACTGGGTGATTACTGTCACTCTAGCAGAGCGTCGCATCGATGGTTGCGTGGCGGCTGTCTTTTGACGATAGATGATGTCAGGGGAGCTGCGAAGTCCACGACGAACAGCTTTAATTCGGCACAATCTGAATGATATTGAAACTGCTACACCACTGATACAATGACCACTTCTGGTAAAGGCTATCCTGCGTCGTTATATAATTACTAGGCCACGATCGGGACTAATATTAAGTTAGTACCGTATTATTATAAGTACCTAGATTATGTAAGTAAAGGATCACTTAGTATTCCCTACAGCGGTATACCCAAAAACTTCGCGCAAACTACCGAATATCTACGATGAATATTCAGCAACAATATATTTTGTTGCACTTAGTGTAACTACAAGATTCACATGAGCTCGTAAATCCATGTCCTGCAAACTTGTAGGTTTATGTGGTCTAGTTCTTGCAAGTTTTATTTTCTTGAGTTCCCTGTTCATGGATCTAGAAAAAAATAGAAGTGCTATCATTCATCTTCTGTTGACCTGTGTGCTATTTGTAGTTTACCCCATTTTTCGTATAAACCAAAGCCTTTATTTCAATTATACCACGCATTTTATGTCCTTTTTGTTTTATGTGGTGCATACTAAACTGTATTAGTTATTTATGCAACTGTTGTATAATAAGAGGTATTAAAACACGAATGTGGATAGTATCACATGAGTGTTTTAATACCTAATTATGTACAGTTACATACAAGACTAGCTATACCCATGTTACCTACTCTTTGATATTTTCCAGAAATGTCCTTCGCTGCATTAGAAATATCTGGTGGTGTGTTATCAAAGCTTGTATCACTCATTTTTGTAAACAACAAACTTATAATTTTTTATTATTAATATCGAACAAAAATTGCGGGATGCGACGTGAACTCGAATATAATAACCTATAAGTTATTTTTTTTAATACGGCGCTGTGGTAGTAAAATTCCAATTTATATAATCTACGCCTTTTCATATTGTTGTTTTCTCGACTTTTCTAGTAATAATTGGTTAGAAATGTCCTTTGCTGCATTAGAAATATCTGGTGGTGTGTTATCAAAGCTCATTTTTGTAAACAACAAACTTATAAATTTTTGCAATACTAATATCGAACAAAAATGGCGGGATGCGACGCGAACTCGAATAACCTATAAGTTTTTTTTTTATTACGGCGCTGTGATAGTAAAACACGCGTGCATGACAATGTTCTTTTTTTGAAATTCATAAATGTGGCTGTTTGATGAGGAAGGGATCGAAAACGCAAAGGAGTTGCATAATGAAATTTAGTACAACATCATAACACTCGTTTGGATAATATTATGGTTAATATGACACCGGTTGTTTTAATGTTGGCAAAAAGCTAACTGTTTCAGAAACTTTTATAGAGGATTTAAAGCATGGGTGTAGATAAAATAAATAAACACAGAGTCATTGGCTTTTGAATTGTCAAGGAGTCGGTCAGTCAGCGAGATGAAGCTAGTTGCGCATTCCAAAGCGTAGTAAGTTCTCATGAAGTCGCTTCGACACATTCTATAGAAGAATAGCTCATGTTGCATTGATGGTCAAGAGTTATATAAAAATAAATGCTTCCTTAGAAGTAGCTATGAGCTTTCTTGTGGGTGTCAGAATTGTGTTATTGAGGAGACAAAACTCTTACGAATGTTTTTCGGAAAGCGTTCCTATACAACAGTAAAACATTACCATGAGCTTTTCATCATCTTCATTTCACCCAAAAGATGTCCACTGCTGGACATAGGCCTCCCCTAAGCACCACTTCTTCATGACCTTTTACTCCAGAAATAAAAATCAATCTGCCTAGCCTTTTCCCAACTATGTTGGGGTCGGCTTCCAGTCTAACCGGATGCAGCTGAATACCAGTATTTTACATGAAGCGACTGCCTATCTGACCTCCACAACCCTCAACCTCAACCTCCTTAACTGGGTAACACGATACACCTTGGTAAGACTGAAATATTTTACTCCAGAAATATTCAGTGTTATATGTAAGCTAAGACATTATTAAAATGACAGCATCCATTTAATATCCTTACTAAAATATCGCTTACTCTCAACTTAAATGGTATTGCTAATGCATAATAAAATGAGTATTACGTGTTTTTAATCCACATAAAAGTCATGAAAATAGAGCCACATTAACTACCGGACCGTAAAGAGAGCACATAAAAACGATATAGCCTGTCGACCCCCAAGGGGAAGTGTCAGCGCAATAATATAGAAGTACCTTCATATTATATAATGGATCTCAGCTTTAAGCGTTCATAAAAATAATTTTTCGTGAATATTTTATTCGAATTTTTTGAATAAATGTGGTCTCTGTAAGAAAAGACCTCAAGAAAAGCGTGGTGTATTCGTGAGGGAAATAAAACGGCTGCTTAGGGATATATTTTAAGTAAGTATGTCCAAAGTATACATTTATACCTAGTATCGTGACTCAAGATAATACCGTCATAATAGTTTGTATGAGTTAATATTATTTTTTAACAGCCAGCTGTCGAAATTTTTGATCTGGCTACACTGATAACAAAATAATAATCTATATAAATAAAAAACCGGCCAAGTGCGTATCGGACCACGCACAATGAAGGGTTCCGTAGTTGGGATGAATTTATCCCAAGAACAAACTTAACATTGTAGCTGAGAAACATGCTCTCATAAACAGATTGTATGGGAGAACATGTTATTCAACTGCAAATTCAAGTTGGTTGACCATTACTCGTAAACTTGTAAAGCCCACTTAAGTGTGATAGTTTTCCTTTAAACTTCGTTATATATAGGTAGTACAGCCGTGACATTTGAATTTCTAACTACAACCGTTTAGTTGGTAGAGGGGGGGGACACTTGACTCTAATGAAAATTGGTACTGATAAGTCACGAACGGTTTACTTAATCAAAAGACGGTCTTCCCAAACCCCTTATATTTTTGAAAAACCTATCCAACCATATCGCACACTATGGGAAGGACGAAAAAAAATGTATCATCCCCACTTTACATGTAGGGGAGGTACCCCAAATAATTGTTTTTATTTTATTTTATTTTACCACTTTTTTTGCGTCATTAACGTGTATTCTCATGCCAAATTACAACTTTGTAGTACCAATAGTTTTTGAGGTAAACCGCGGACAGACAGACAGACAGACGGACATGGCGAAACTATAAGGGTTTCTTGTTCACTACGGAACCCTAAAAATGGATCGCTTAGTGTGTTGCTCAGCGCAAAACTCGAGAAAAATTTAAGCAGGGGCTTTTAATAACATATTCCACAATATATTATGTTGTTACTACGGTTAATAAGAGGAGCTCGTGGCTAAGTAATAACAGCCGCACGGGTCGTTCCGTCAGGTTAAGCTACGCTTGCCGGGGTTGGTCAGTGGATGGGTGACCATCTTTACATACCGAGACTCCTCCGTGACTCGGAAAGCACGTTAAGCCGTTGGTCCCGGCTGTCATTCGTGGATCTTTGACAGTCGTTAAGGATCCTCAGAAGCCCAAAAAAAGTCTGACAACCAGTCTTACCAAGGGGTATCGTGTTACCCAGTTACTGGGTTGTGGAGGTCAGATAGGCAGTCGCTCCATGTAAAATACTGGTATTCAGCTGCATCCGGTTAGACTGGAAGCCGACCCCAACATAGTTGGGAAAAGGCTAGGCAGATTGATTGTTACTATGGTTAATAAGTGAGAGGGGGGAAAATTTTCATCTATTTTATTAAATAACAATAACAGTATTTATTTTAATACTAGTTGCTGCCCGCGGATTTTTCTGAAATAAAAGTTAGCCTAAATTACTCCTTTTAACATCAGCTATCTGCCAGTGAAAGTCCCTTCAAAATTGCTTGAGCTGTTTCGGATTAGCTGGAACACAGACAGACAGCCAGCCCGGACCGATAGACAAAAGTAAATTGTTATAAGTACCGTATATACTTTCATATGCATTTAGTAAAAAGCTCTTATTTTGACGTTACAAAAAGACACTTCAATTTTATTTATTTGTATAGTTTAAAAAAATTACTGAAATCCTTATAATCACCCCTTTCATTAAATATGTCACACCGTACAGTTTGCAAAAAAAAAATTCAATTTTCTAATTTGCCCCCAAAAATTACCTCCATAATCAATATTAATTTATTTACATTACACGTCCGTGCTGGGTCTCAGGCGATCCTATGTGTACCAGATTTCAACTTAATCCGTTCAGTAGATTCGGAGTAAATTCGCTGTGACAGACGGACAAACAGGGCCTCAAGTCTGCTATTACCATAGTGTCAGAATGGTCTATCATTAATTTCATAATTGTTGATTTTGACAAGTTTGGTAATCTACTAATATAATGGCGTCATTATGACTTTCCAATGGTCAGCTACTGACACTCCATTGAAAGAATTGGTAATCTTGTACATAATGACAAACGAAAGTTCCTACTAAGCTTCCAACTTCCTACTACTTTAGATTATTTATAACACTAATAAATAATATGTAAAAATATATATAAATTAAATCTGGCATGAATAAATGTTCAAAATGCCATTGTAGTACAATTCTATTACGAGACCATTGACCGACCAATGATCGACCATTATGAATTTAGCAGATTACGAACTTTTAGCAAAATGACAATGGGATCGTGTTGGAAGGACGAATTTATAAAAATAGCAGACTTGGGCCCCAGAGAGATAGACAGACACACGAGTAATCCCATATGGGTTTTGTGTCTTTCCTTTTAAGATACGGAAACCTAAAAATGTGCACAAAAATAAAACAAAAATAGGTAGTTTCCGCAATTTTCATTTAAAACCAGAAATCCATCGGTACGTTATGAAGCAGCCCTTAAAAAGAATGATTAAATTGCGTTCAAGGCATAATTTCTTCTTTTTTTTTACAGAAATCTTTTTTTTTTTCATCCGGAAATTATAACGTCAAATTAATTTGTAAGTGTACAGTTTTATTATATTAAACTGAGGCCCTTTAGTTGGATGAAAAAGGAAATAATAAACTCCTGAATAAAATGGCGAGACGATGACCCGAACGTGAGAGGTCTTTAGCTATAATAATAACTATAACTAATTCGGTATAAAACATAACAACCCTTTTTTAGGCACTAGTGTAAAACGATTATCAACCCGGGTCAAAATGGCATCGCGCGTCGTCATAATCGAATTAAGGCTCCTACAAATAGGCGCGATACAAAGACACCACGTACCGCGCGACGAGCGGTCTCTTTGTGTCGCGTCGCGTGTTGCTCCTGTTACTAGGAGCTTTAATTCGATTCACACAGCACTGCTGTATTAAGGCTCGTACAGACTAGTGCGATATCGCGGGCGCGACGCGACACTAGTAGCACAATTTCTTTGTCGGTGCCTGTCGCGCCCGCGATATCGCACGAGTCTGTACGAGCCTTTATTGCTCAGAAACAATTGAAAAAAAAAAATACAAACCATACAACGCTACCCACAAAATTGACCCCGCTTGGTGAAAAAAAAAATATTTGCGCTATCGATACTTCGATATCGTAATCGAGTTATTAATCGATTTATTTTTCAACGACAAATTTTACTGATGCGTGTTTTCGAGAGGCATATTGGTAAACCAACGTAACTGAATTATCGTGAAATTCGATGACAGTGTCAATTTGATGATACCGCTCCAATTACTAGAGTTTGTTACATACAATTTATAAATCTGCAAACTTACGTACTTATCTTGTTATCTAGATTAAATTACGGTAAAGAAGTTGGATGGAATTGGATGCCAAAACTTAAATTAGAAATGATACAGGTAATTTGGATTATCATTGGATTAGGAAAGTGATCGCCGCGCGAGTATACGCGATCGTTGCGCGTTGGAAGTTCTATGTTCGATTGTATGTATGTATGTTTTTATGTATATCTACCGATTTCTCGGTCAATTGTGAACGAATTTTGAAAATTCTTTTATTTATTTGAAAAGGCACACTTTCGAGGTGGTCCCATATAAATTTTAGTAACTTTGCTTGGATAGTTTTTGAGTTAGCTTCGATAATACGTATTTAATCCACTTTGTGAATCTTGGTAATGTTATAATACTTCCTGTCACTGTTGTATACATAGCAAGTAGTGGTATACTAGTTGGTGTGGGGTAGATACCATAACTAAAAAGGGAAAAATGAACTTGGCGTACTCGCGCGACCAATCAAGTCGTGTTTTTTCGCGTACTCGCGCGACGGTCGTTTTCGGTTAGGACACGGGGTATAAGAAGCACCTTAATATTTTGATGTCTGATTTCCTAAATCTTTATAGCCAGTTTTGTAAAAGAAATCATAGACAGAAATGTCAATTTGTTCAATTTGGTAATTGAACAATTAAAACTAAATAAAACCAAATATAATTGTACTAATTCTTTAACCAACCACGAAAAAAAAAAACATAATACGAAACCAAACTTTTTACCCGAGCAAACTGAACGGAAGGCACTGGAAGACAGCAGTGTATTAACTTGAAACCGAAGTGAAATTGAGTTAGAAATAAAGTTAGGCTTCATCAAAGTTGGATCAGCCGATACATTGCAAGGTGAGAACCGAGGAGAGTCTTTCTGATAACGGCGGATATAAAACGGCGATGGCGGCTCTGTGATATTAGTTTTAAAAGGATTCCAGTTTTTAGTATTAGTTGTAGTAAATACTTGCAGTACTTTAATGAAGTAAAAAAAATGTACTTTATTTCAATAGGACGAAATAAAAATCGTAAACGTATTAGTTTCTTGGTGGATAGATGATGTCAAATTATTGTAGGCAATAGATTTGTAGAACTCAAGGAGTGATTGTTCATGAAGATGTAGGAATACATCAACTGGTTTTTTTTTTTTAATAAAAATATATAATACATTTTTTTTCCAACTAACTACACCCATTTTCCGATTAATTTCAAATTTTATTTATTAAAAATAAAAATTCATGCATTTATGGGTCGGTAAGGTCGATTGTAATTGTGTTTAGATTTTCACTTTTGGAGTTAAATTCTTTGTGGAACAAACTGTTAATGGGGTTGTATTGTATGTATTATTTCGCAATCCAAAAGCAATATCAATTAACAAAAAAAAAAAAAAAAACTACTATTATTGTTACTCGTGGCCGCACGGGTCGAACCATCAAGTTAAGCTACGCTTGCTGGGGTTGGTCAATGGATGGGGAACCCCTTTACATACCGAGATTCCTCCGTGCCTCGGAAAGCACGTTAATCCGTTGCTCTCGGCTGTCATTCTTGACTGTCGTTACGGGTCATAATGGAAAATCACATAACCAGTCTTACCAAGGGGTATCGTATTACCCAGTTACTGGGCTGTGGCGGTCAGATAGGCAATCACTCCATTTAAAATACTGCTGCTATTCCGAGCCGAGTATTAATCTGTGGCATCACGCAAATACTACCGGACAGATTCAGTTCCAATTTTGTATAGATATTTGCTACTCATATTACATTATGTTCGTATTATTTTATAGTTTACCGCAGTATTCTTCTATAGTTTACCGAAAATTGTAAAAAGACGAGCCAAAAGGTTAGAATATTGCAGGTAGTTACAGATTCAACCTTTTACTTGATTACCATCACGCTTAGCTTTTTTTTTTTTTTGTTTCTTCAAAATCTGTATTAACAAAAACATACAAAAAGTCTGCCAAATTGCATACCGTAGTATTTAGATTTCCGGGGGTTATTTGGAACAAAGCAATTGTAAGATTTGAGTTGACATAAAATCGAATTGTGATCTTCGTACGAAAAATTGTAAAAGTAAACAAGACCAAGATACATATTTATAAACAATGTATATGATTTTCCAAAAGAAATTAACATATAATAAGTCAGTGTGTGAGTTAAAGTATATTAATCACAGAAAATAAAATTAATATCATATTTTTTTTTTAATTATACAATTATTTAATTAGCAACCAGTTTGAGTTCGTCAGGAATAAGCTGCAAGAATACATCAGTCAGTGTATCAGTTCTGTGCGATTAGGTAGTTTATGCAGGAACTAATAGAGAAAGAAGTATGGAAGAAAAATACATATTGTGCCGACCCCAAACAAATTGGGATAGGGGCAAGAGAATGATGATGATGCAGGAACATTAATTCACTAAAAACTAAAAGGTTCGGCAATTGGAAATTACTACTAAAGGCTGCGGGCTGCTCTGACATGGACAATGTAGCACTATTCTGTAAAAATCTCACCGTGAATTAATAGTTGAAGTGAGTTCAAAGTGAGCTGTCAATCTCTAGACTCCCTACCGTCAGGTAGGATGACAGTTCACTTCAAGCTCACTTCACCTATATTTTCACGGTGAGATTTTGACAGTATACTCCGGCTGAACGTCACTTACTCACGCGTCACTATTCCTGACTATCTGTATATTTTGGCTGGTGAGACCAAAGTTACAAAGTAGTTACAGGGAAGTTTTATAAAAATGTGGCTGTAATTTTACTATGTATATTGTGGTGTTTAAAGACTTCCACGCGAACGAAGTCGCGGGCAGAAGCTAGTATATAAATAAACCTAGTATTATACAGGAAAACTTTTTAATCAGTGCGAAAATTTTGACAAATTATTTTAAACATGTTTTGTTGTATACCTATTTCTAATTTGATAATTATGTCTTAGTAAAAAAAAAAATATTTTCGTTAGCGAAAGATGTTTATTTTGAAATTGGTATAATTGATACTCGGAAGCGGAACGCAATAGTAGGTACCTATCATCTGTGCGCACGCTCATTGATATTATTACGAATTGTATCCATATTTTGCTGATTTTCAAGTAGGACCAAAAAATTTTTATTGAACTAATAATGGAAATGTGTTCTATTACTGATACTAAAACACCAAAATAATTTGCGCAATGGTTAAAAACTTATCCTGTATGGTATTAAACATATGTTATTATCAACATTCGAAGCTACCGAAAAACATCCCATTTTTATTTCCCCGAAATTTTCTAACATAAACAAAGGAAAAGCAAAAACTCAACAAATTGAATCTGTGCTGTATTTACATAAAATTTCAATGGAATCAAGGGAACGCATGCCGATCTAATCCTATGCAATTGGGGTGAAGAAAGCGAAAAAGTTGGCTTACCCTCTTGAAATATTCAATCAAACTTTGGCCCTACCTGGTAAAAGTTCGCACTCCTAGATACACGAGAACATTGAGCTTTGTGGAGGAGTGAGAGCGTGGATATGATAACCATCATCATTGTGTAATAAAAAAAGTATACCTTTAAGTATACTTTTTTTAGAAATCCTCTGGGTAACGTTCATAGACCGCTTTTTGACTTAACCGTCTCATACGAATATGAACTTTTATTTTATTTTATTTTTTATTTTTATATATTTTATTATACAATTAGATGACAATTAACATAACATACTATAACTTTATTTTTGAAATATCATGATTATTTTAGTATGAATCGCTTACTTAGCAAAGTCAAAGTGCGTTTTGTGAATCTTGTTATCAGCGCGCTTTTCTCAGATGCCCTCAAAAATATTAACTAAAGGTTTACTGAACACAAAGGCTGGAATTTCTGGGAGGGCAACATGGGCCAGACAGGTAAGAAGTGTCTACTAGTGTAGTGTGTTTTCTAGTAAACATTAGCGACATTTCGCTGTGATGCACCCAGTAAAAGATAAACAATAATAATTACTCTATTCAGGGGTAGCTCATACGTAAAACCCATTTTTTTTTTGGATGTTTTTATATTTAAAAATCATATGTCTGATAATGAAATAAAGGAAATAATAATAATAATCTACTGATCGTATGTGAGTTTTTCAATCGCGCAATAACACACAAAAATCGAAAGCTTCCTGACTCCATGTTAAAGTTTTGACATCATACGCAAATTCGAAGCACCGAGCAAGATTGGTGTTTGATAAAAGAAAATTTGACGACTTATTTCGATGATAATAACAGGATTACGCTGACTTATGGAAAAGTTTAAGGATTTTCACAGGATAAAACTAGCGGCCGTGTATTAGAAATTTAAGAAGAAAAGTAAGTAAATACTCTCATTAGGATTTTATTTGGTTAACATCATAATGTATGGACAGACTAACTTGTGGGAGCTTCATCTGGCTACTAAGATACAGATACATAAACCTAGTTTAGAAGTCAGGGTTTTTCACTCTGGAGCACTAAATCAAGCCAGATTTAGAACAAAATAATGTAAATGCTTTTATAGAGAAATAAAGATTTATTATTATTATTATTTATTTATTTAACAATTTATGTACACACATATAAACAGACAAGAAGAAAGGAACAGAAAAATACGTACAAAGGTGATGCTTATTTCTACTGAAATCTCTTTCAGCATACCTGCGATAGGAAAGTAGTTATAGAGATGTAGACAACGTGTGTAAGTGTAGAAGAGAAAAAATAAAATAAAAATATACATCAAATCAAAATAGCTGTACACTAATATAAATACTTAAAAACATACAATAAGAGAATATACTTACATACATACTTCTAAAATAAATATCACTCAAAACTATACTTAGAACTACAGTGTAGTGGAAAATAATAAATACATAATAATATGCAACTATGACGAAGTAGAAAGATAGTGATCTTTTACTCTTCTTTTAAAGGCTGCAACAGTTATTATTTATTAATAACCACGCCACAAAGTGACTGGAACCAAGGTAACCGACATAGCTCGAAGAATTTCCGAACTTACATAAATGTCAGTGGGCAGGGCATATTATTTTATTTTTATTAATATATTGCTCGTAGAACAAATGGCCGATGGGACTGAAAGGTTCTGGAGTGGCGACGGCGTACTGGAAGACGTTGCATTGGAACGCCTTCTACAAAATGGATCGATGACCTAGTGAAGACCTCAGGAATCCACTGGATGCGAGAAGCACAGAATCGGTCGAAGTGGCGATGCTTGGGGGAAGGCCTATATCCAGCAGTGATGATGACACTATGAGGCTATAAAGCGACAAAAAAAAATTATTCTTAAAAAATCTTTGTATTACTTTGAACAAAAAACGAATAATTTTTCAGTAAAATAAACCACGCAATATATCTGGCACTTGATAAAATCAGTATGAACCCAAAATAAGAACGGAAATTTCGAGCAAAAATTTTCGTTCCGCCAAACGACCAATGTTTATTTTAGCCCACTCAATTGTTTAATTTTCTGTTTCTTCAACATTTTTGTTAAAAAAGTTGTTCTATAATTCTCAACGCGACCCCGCTTGTCCGTAATTACGTCGGTCTCACTGGCCATTCCGGTAAAAAGGAGTCTTCAAAATAAATTACGCAGAAAGATTTTTCTTTTAAATAGACATCGCTAATTAACGTCCTTTTGAGAGGTAAATATCCTGTCATTTACATTTAGTGTACTTATTTTGGTCATCGATGCTGTAATTAGAGTTTATGAAACATTTTGTGAGTGGACCGGGTGGCTACGGAAAAATGAATTGCGAAAATATGTTATTTTTTTGGCGTTTCCTTCTTTGACGTTATTGGTCGCAATCATTTTTCTTTTTTGTAGGTAAATACTGCTTTGATGCCATTTGCTTCAACTTTGTGATTTTTTTAAAAGTGTGCATCTACCTGTTTTGGTTTTAGTTTTTAGGTTCTGATAATAGTCTGTAGCAAAGAGAATTACCATATTTTCATAAATATAAGTATAAACAGTTTTACACGTCATATTAAAAAAATAAGCTAGATGGAGTCGACATTTCCTATCTGACTACCCCTGAGAAGAAATGGCGAAACAAACTCAGGGGTCAAAGTCTCTTTTAAAGTCCAGACATAATCTTGGTCAGATCATGTGAGGACCATGTAGGTCCGTGCCTGAAATGGTTTTTTTGAGGAAAGAACCACACAATTTTGCATTTGTCGGTAATTGTGTAGCTCAACTCAGGATTTAAGGAGCTCATCGACTTAAATCCTGAGCTACACGATTACCGCCTGACCGCGCTATTATCGTCGTTTTCGCTTAGCGTTCTTTCTGACTTTTAATTATTTTTGCTCGGCTCCTTACTGTTATGGCGTGATGTTAAATAACCTATAGCCTTCCTCAAGATTTGGGCTATCAAATGCATTAAGTTTTATTTTAATCTGACTCTTAGTTTCAGAGACTAAAAACAAACTCTTCAGCTTCTTATAATTATTATAATTATAAGTAATAAGTAATTCGTCGAGAAAATTCTTCGAATATTATACAGCCGCAAAGCAACTTTATTATTATTATTGATTTATGAAGACTTTACAGAATTCTTGTACTTAAGTTTTAAGTACAAGAATTCTGTGCCCCACAAAATCGTTTTCGTTTGATGCAAGCCTATTCTGACCTTGGTATACTTAGGTTAGACCGATTGTCAAACTTAACCAAATTATCATTATCAGTAGAGATAATCAGATCAGTAGTAATAAGTAATTCGTCGTGAAAACTCTTCTGTTAACATACAGCCGCAAAGCAACTTTATTATTATTATTGATTTATGAGGACTTTACAAAATTCTTGTACTTAAGTTTTAAGTACAAGAATTCTGTCCCCCAAAAAATCGTTTTCGTTTGATGCAAGCCAATTCTGACCTTGATATACTTAGGTTAGACCGATTGTCAAACTTAACCCAATTATCATTATCAGTAGAGAGACACTGTTTTCAATTAGATAGGTAAGCTAGAAAAACATGAAACCCAAGTTGCATCGGTAATTATAATCAGTTTATAATGTCCCCACTACTGGGACACAGGCCTGATCTCTGTGAGAGGGAGTGGGCCATAATCCACCACGCAGGCCCAGTGTGGGTTTGGTGGATGTCACATGTCTTCGAATGTTTAGTTTTTCGACATGCCGGTTTTCTAACGAGGTTTTCCTTCACCGTTTTGAGAGCAGTGGTGATGAAATAATTTGCACGAAGTAAAGCGCCTGTCTGGTTTCGACCTACGACCTACAACTCGTCGGCCTCACCACTGGGCCACTAATGCTCAACTCAAATTGGAACGCCTCAAATTCATAACTCAGCTACCACCACAATAAGCATAAACGTCATAATGGCGGGACCAACTCTTGTAATTGAAAGATTCTACCAAATATATTTAGTATCCATTTAGTACTACTTTGTACATGTCCTGCAATTTTTGTACCTCACACGGCATAAACGGAATTTTACGATAACACTGGTCCCGCCATTATGATGCGTCATAATGACTCCAAAACTACAACGAATCACATCATTCTGATCAAACCAGTATTTAGTACCTCTAAAAACATCAACAGTGGGTGACGGAGTTCTTAGTTGATTTTTGTAGATAATACTGGTTTGATCAGATTGATGTAATTCGCAGTAGTTTTGGAGTACAGGCCTCATCATTATGACGCATCATAATGGCGGAACCAGTGTTATCGTGTAATTCCGTTTATGCCGTGTGAGGTATAAACATTTCAGGACAGGTACAAAACAGTACTAAATGGGTACTAAATATACGTGGTAAAATCTTTCAAGTACAAGAGTTAGTCCCGCCATTATGACGTTTATCAATTAGCAACAGAAGATTAAGAATGTCCTACTTGTATTGTGTTTACGCCACATCTGTCATCTAACGACTTTCCCTTTGAACCTCCTACATTCAAACTAGCTGTCATAAGGTACTTAATCCCTTAACTTTCTCTGAACTCTGAAGTTCTGGGAAACTATAACCTTTCGATCTTACCTAGATTACTTGGCTTACTGGGCGTTTAGATATCTACTGGAAGTCATTAGTTTACAAGGTATTTGAGTAAACATGAATATGCACAATTTTATTTAGGAGATACTCTGAAAAAGTCAAAAAACAAAAATTACATCCGATCGTTAAAAAAAAATACTACGGATCTTGACATAATTATTCACACCCTAGAGCTGCCTAGAATATTTGGGTTAGTAGAATTAGACCCCAGTTGCGATTTCACCCGAATTATAATACCAATTTAAAAAAACAACATTTTTTTTCGATTTCACCCTATTATAGAGTTATGAGGAACAGGGTGTAAAGTTCACTTATCCTTCATAGGAAAGGGAAGATCCTCCGACGCGCGATGTCGGGATATCGTACATATGCCAGTCGCGCGGTAAACTCTGATTGCGCGATGCAGGATCCGTGACGTCAGGACCCCGATGCGAAGTTCGCATATGGCATTGTAGATCACTACACTATTATTGGATCTGTGCGTAAACTCAGTACCTACAAAAAAAGGAAGCAGATGGCGAGAAAAAGTATTTAAAAATTTATAACAGTCTTTATTAAAAGTTTTTTCCAATATTAGAATGTTCTTTTTAACGTGCAAGTGTTAATCAAAATATTTCTTAAAATAGATAAAATAATGAAGTGTGTATCTATAAATATGTTAGTATGTGTACTTACGTATAACTAACAATCACAATACAATCATAGCACTTAATCATAGAATCACAGTTTTCCTATAGCCTATGACTTACTAAATGTATTATATCACCTACTAACCGTTTCTCCCAATTACAGAGCTTAAAAATCACATATAGAGTATTTATTATTAGTCAACAAATGGGTACAGAAAACATAAAAAAGTATATACTTGTTCTACTCCTAAAATACAAACAATTTAAATTAATCGTTTTTGGTCTTTTTAAATCACAAAGAGCGCTATCATAATTAAATAATTAAGAGCGTTCATCCCGCGGGTGCTAGCACCGTTGCATTTCTAGAGGGTTTTCGTGATTATTTTATTCTATTTAAATCCAAGTATTTTTTATTATTGCCAAGTACCTACTTGATAATTTTAACATTTACTCTATAGTAAATGCAAATATTTAATCATAATACCGCTTATAGAAAATATGAGTTATTTGGTGTAGAGCAATTTTAGTGTAAATCAATATTGTGAACCCTATCCTCGTTTCTCTTTCGTACTCCATCACCAGACCCTTTTCCCCATCTATCTATAACCTATTCATTGAGACCATTCCCATGAGCCCAAACACGATACCTGTGCTGTAATTTGGTAAGGGAGTTGTCCTGCAAATTCCAGGTGATGCTGCAGCATCAGTTCAAGGTTACTAATATCATTGAAGTAACTGAATATCAAATTTCAAATCGATCCCACCTGTGGAAGATGCTCACATTCATTCATCAATTAGACAAGAGCTGATACTCTTCAAACGGCTGAACTGATTTTCTTAAATCATAGCTAAGAACACAATCGATCAAGAAACCTTGCAAACGAAAAAACAAAAAAAAAAAAAAACAATCGGATCAGCCGTTTGGGAGCTACGAAGGCGCAGAAAGACACACAGATTCACACATTTAACTTATACCACCCCTCTTTTTCTGTCAAGGGTCCATTATCATAATTTCAGCCGAAAGACGTCCACTGCTGGACATACCTCCAAGCATAGCCCTCTCTATTGCCCTTTAGGTGACTTTTAGCCTTCTAATAAGGCCCATTGTAAGCGACCATGTTTCAGTGCCATTTTTTCTTTTCCATTGTTTTCTTGAATGTCCCTGACTTTTTGCTTTGTGACGAATTCACATTTTGGACGTTTTATTTATTTATTTATTTATTTATTTGCTTACATGTTAAACACTGGTTAGTAGGCATGCATTGAAATTTCATGACACAGCATTAAGACATGCACCCTGTAAGGGCACTGCAAAGTCCTTTTGCCACTCTAGACACCTACAAATCAAATTATCACCTACAAAGTCGTTTTAACATGTGGACAAACAATGACATTTTCCCATATAGACCTTCTGATTCGGAGCGGTTTGAACGCGCTAATTAGCTAACGACTACCAGCTGGATTTGGAAAGTTTTATTTTTTTGCATTTAATAGCCCAATTCTTGTGAAAGTTTATAGGATGTTTATAGGATAAGCTCTCCACCTGCCATCTTATCTCTTCACTACCCTTGGTTGACTGGTAGAGAATGCCTATGGCATTAAGTCCGCCTTTGTACCTTATTGTGTGTGAGAAGTTTAAATAAATAAATAAATCCTCCGAAATGTCGCACGATACACCGTTCGTGCTGAGAAAACACTCGAAATCTAATGAACACCATTGGTGCATAACTTTTCTCAGGGTCACGTTCGCAATTGGACGAAATATTTGACATTTACCTATTTTGTACTTGCAACACGATCTGACTGTAGAATTAGATTAATCGACTAATACTTGACCGGTACTAATACATTTTAGCGGGAACACCACTAAACGAACGAAAAAAAAAAGAAAACAAAATACGTCTGTACTCCGTGGTCGTGTGGCGGTGTGGCGCGATGTAAACATTCATCAAGGTTATACGTGCGTAAAGTAATGGATTCAATGAGAAAACGGTTTAATCATAGAAGAATCTTATACAGAATTACTGAGAAATAAATGTAGATTTCGTATTGAGTGTTAGTTTATCGAAAAGTGATAAATATGTCAGTGAAAAAGTAACGAAAGTTTTGGAATGCACAAATTTTGATCATAAGGCCGCCGTGTTTTGTAATGTTTTTATGATAAATATTCTTGTATACTGTTTGAAATACACATAAGTAGCTAGCTTATTTATCTACGAACATAATTTGGCTAATAGCTACTGATATTATAGCGTATTGTTATCGTAATCGTATTTCCAAGAGTAAAATTCGGCAAACAAATACCTACAAAAAGACAATAAAATGGATATAGTATGTTATCCTTAAGAGATAGACATATGCCATCGCGGACTTTTTTGAAGACCTTTATAAGATACACAATTCCACGATACATTATTTTGTTATATCTCAAAGGGTTTAGACAGCGTTTTCGTTGAAAACTCCCAGACGGCTTATTTTTTTTTTTTTTTTTTCCGACACCTCCAACAAATATCGTTAATTTATACAAAAATTTATACAAAAACTTAACAAATTATATACTAAAACCTTCCTCGAGAACCAAGCTATCAATTGGTGAAAACAACATGAGAATCGGTGCAGTAGTTTGTGAGTTTATCGCGAACAGACAGACAGACAGACGCGGCGGAGGACTTTGTTTTATAATATGTTAGTGATAGTGATGTAGCGATGATTTGGAAATAACATAGGATTATTTTCAGTGCTAAAAAGGCATATGTAGCAAATATTTTCAAAAATACCATCAACCTAAAAATCTGTAATAAATAACAGTAAGAGATTTTGGTCATTCTACAATATAACATGTAAATAATAACTACTAATGCTCGTTTATTGTTCTTATTTATTGTACAATATTAAACCTTAAAAATTATTAAACATTAAACCTTCCGGAATAAAATTATCAAAAATATGGTGAAAACCGCATCAAAGTCCATTGTATAGTTAGATGAGATCAAAATAACTAACCGCACACGCAGCCAGACACGAAAAGCGACTTATTTTTTATTATTTTTTTACCGTTAATCATCCTAGGAATTTCTCCTGTATTGTGGATACGTTTACAAATATTTAAACTCACATATATAATACAAACAGCCAGACCCGGAACAACTATTTGTAGATCATACAAATATTTGTTTCGTGCGGGAATCGAACAAATATTAAATGGATGTTAAATGTAGTTAACAAAAAAAGGTCGTTACATCTTCTGCTGATGACAGAATTGTCTCTTAGCTCGATAGATGGCGTTAGAATCGAATTAGATCGCGCTATGATCTTGTTACAACGGGTCAGGGGGCCAAGTCTACTAATGTACAAACGTTGCAATGATCTCTTCATTGTGAGTTTTTGACAGATTGCCATACAAACACTGTCAAATACTCACAATGGCGAGACCATTGCAACGTTTATAAATTAGTAGACTTAGGTCCCTGATCTCTATATTACAAAATATTCCATACTAATATTATATTATACAGGATGTCCCAGGAAACCTGTACCAGCGAAGGTCTGTGGTCATGGGACACTAATACCTATCGATTGGACCCCTATGTATGTTCCGCGATATTTTGTAGTGTTCGAGAAATTGTTTTTTTTTTGTTTTTTTTCCAGTTTGTTGTTTTTTTAATTGTGGGCGGTTTTAGTCACAACTTTTTTTGATTGCTGTTTCTTTGAGATTTTTTTCATCATTATTATGTCTAGAATGTGTATTCACATGTAATAAAACACAAAACACCCAAATCCTAACTTCTAGTAGCTCAGAATTTGATCACAAGTTTATTTCTGTTGGAGAGTTTATACTTGATTTCAACTGGAAAAAAAAAACTAACACTTAACTTAATGGAATCTTAATAATTTCAAAAACTTTATGTTCCTTAGCTCTCAAAATAATACAAAAAAGTTGGTACTTTGTAGGACATTTTTACCCGAAAACGGAGTTCAAAGTTGATACAGTCTAAAGTAATGAAATTTATTTCATGCATTTTAAATGACTTTTCTCACGTTTTTGCGATTAATATGTAGTATAATTATGAATGGTAGGTAAAAATATTTAAAGTAAAAAGAGCAAAAAAAAAAAATTGGACGTAAGAGTTACATTTTACGGAAATACGCAATTTTACCTGTTTATTTATTTATTTTAAAATGTTCATAATAGTCTGAGTAAGGTTTTTACAGAAAGAAAAGTTGGAAAAGATGCCCGGAAAGTTGGAAAATTCGGAAAAACGTTGAAAAAGTTCTTTTACTATGGCAATTTTGTATGAATTATTGATATTTATTGACAGGCGTTTTGAAATATATAACAGAGCAGGATAGCCTTTACTAGAAGTGGTCATGGTATTATTGGTTCAGCACCTTCGAAATCATCAGGATTATTCCGGAATATAATAACAGTTCGTCGTGGATGTGGTACGACAGTGTCTTCTCTGAAATCATCTCTGTCATCATTAGACAGCCGCCACGCAACTATCGATGTGAAACTCTGTTAGAGTGACAGTAATCGCCCAATGTCACTCTTATCCGACCTCTTCGGTGGTTTTTAGTTACTTCGTAACAAAACTAGACGGTGCCACTTGCTGCGCCATCAGATAATGTACTTGTACTAGCACTTTGCCAGAGACTTCATCCGCCATATATTTCCTATTGCGTGAGGATGGCATATTTGCCCTTATTGCCTTGTTTACATCATAAAAAGAACCTTTGTGTATAATTTCATGTTTCTTATCTGTCCAAGGATTTGGACTTGGCGTTGAAAAGTCAGTATTTGAGTGAGTCAGAACTTTTCTTTTTGAATTTTGTATTAATTAATCTCGTGTCCACTTTAAAGTTTACGTCACAAAACTTTTCCAGAACTTTCAAATCCAATTTCAAGCGAAAACGCAACAAACGCCACCACGTTCTTTGTACAACTCGCTTCGTTACCAACTTGCTTCCAAATAAAAACATTGAGGCTCTCCGTCGGTTTCTATTTCAATACAATGTTAGCGTTCGTTGGGACTGTACTGAGCTTCATTTCCGAAGGTAATATCTAGCCTAGCAGAAGTTGCTTCGACTTTTTAGCAAGCGTTGCGAGGAAAAGTTTGTGTGTTTATTTGGATTGCATCCTGAAACGTATTGCTTTTTTCTTCTTTTTTTTTCTGTTGGGATTATCGCTGTGTTGGTGTCGGATGAGTTCGTGTTTTCTGTCTTCTGGATTGTTTTGTATTTGGCGTCTTTCGAACTTGTTAATTTGTATATTTCTTAGCGGTAACTTTGTTTGCTTTTTGAGTTCTTTATTTAAAGCTTGGTTTTGAGTAGTGCAGTATTTGTACAAGTTCCTCATAGAATTCATCTGCAACAGTTAACTTACAGGATTCATATTTCAGAGCCTAAAAACGTTCAACAATTCAATAAAGGAAAAAGCACGTACCTCATATATATTCATATATAGCTGTTAGACTTTGACGAACAATTTCCAGCTCGCTCGTTGTCCAAAAATTTTCTATCTAGCAAAAATTAAAAAAATGGAAAACAGCGACGTGGCCTTCCCCGGCCATATGTCAGCGTGAACGCGCCGTTTTTCAATAGTATCGCAGCAGAGGCGATCGGTTCATTGACAAGATTAATTTATCGTGTAACAACTGGCGCACACAATGTTGTTTTAAAATGACCGGGAAATTTTTGGTCGAGGAGAATTTTTGAAGTTGTTTTAGTAGAAAAGTGTGATTTTTGGTATACTGGATTGAAGGTTTTTTAATTTATTTTATTTACTTCAGACACAGTGATCAATTTACTTTTGTTAGTGTACTTAAAAATTATGTTAGTAACCAAAGATTAAAATACACACAACAATCATACTATTATAACTAATATTAAATAACAGAAGTAACATTTCTCACATTAATAAAATCACAATCATCTTTAAATTCATTAAAATGTTTAAAATCATCCATATTATTTGGTTGGTGGTAGGGCTTGTTCTAACTCCGCCTAGCTAGCTACCACCATCTTATCTAAGTCTGTCGCCAAACCAACAATGTTAACAACATTTGTTGTGTTTCGGCAGTTAGAGGTAAGATAGCCAGTTCCTCTGTGGTTGAGGATTCCGGGTGAAGCTCGCTTCCATCTTCGGCCTTATCATCACTTACCATCAGGTAAGATGAAGGCCAAGAGCTTCCAGGTAGTGTGTAAAAAAAAAAATAACAAGAAATTTATTAAAATCTTTAAATTCATCTAAATCATAAAACAACAAAATAAATATATAAAAATCATTGTCATTTCATCAGTTGTTGTTCTTTTTGACATGCAACTGTACACAATGCTACAATATTGGGCAGTTAACTCTGTCAGCCACAACGCCAAGAATGCTGTTGCCAGTACACGTCTTAGCAACGATGCAGCTCTCTTTCTGAGGATAGCATAGAAGCCACCAATACGAGAGTTGGCAAACAAACCTGACGCGCTGCAGTGTCTTCCCTTTTAGCGAAGGATTGTAGGTTTACTTATTATGGGGTTTCCCTTTTCTTTACACTTATTGCCTCTGATATGTCAAAGGGTAACGAAGGTCGTAAGAGGCAGTCGGTATTAAAGTGGCTAAGCCGATTTTCAAAACATTTGGAGAACAAATTTCAAGACGATGTTTAGAGATATAACAAAATTCCTAACCTTCTGTTTTCAGCAATATTCGTAGTAGGTGAAAAATAAATCCCTTAATTGAATACCAAGAAATTCTATGACGTAACGATGATAAATAATCCTATAACGACCTTTTATTATATCCTATGATACTTCTACTTCAGAAAGATGCCGAAAACGAGCAAAATCAGGGATGAAAAGAAAAAAATAGGTTTATTTCGCAAAATGGATGGCTTCGTTACCGTGATTTACAATATCTGTTTTGCTTGAAATATATTTTGCCGTACTTCGTGAGGTCGCCGTGAAATGTCTTTGATCATATTGATGTTTGTAATTTATGAATATTGTTTTAAATTTACCATTTTATAAGCTTACTAGCTGACCCGACAGACTTCGTTCTGTCAAAAGCTATAGTATAAACTCCACTACTCTACCCTACCCTACCCTACCCTACCCTACCCTACCTACCCTACGCTACCCTACCTACCTACCTACCCTACCCTACCCTACCCTACCCACCTACCCTACCCTACCCTACCTACCTACCTACCCTACCCTACCCTACCTATCCTACCCTACCCTACCCTACCCTACCTACCTACCTACCCTACCCTACCCTACCTACCTACCTACCTACCCTACCCTACCCTACCCTACCCTACCCTACCTACCCTCCCCTACCCTACCCTACCTACCTACCCTACCCTACCCTACCCTACCCTATCTACCTACCTACCTACCCTACCCTACTCTACCCTACCCTAATTTTTCGTAAAAACCATTTAAAAAAAAAAGTTGCTATAAACCTCACGGAGCCCAAGACCTTTCCAACGAATGCAAAACCGTGGAAATCAGTTCGTGCGTTCTGGAGTTATAGCGTCAGGAAGGAAAACCCGACTTATTTTTATATAGTAGATACTAAAAAATCTTTTTATGACATTTTATATTAGGAGGTAATAATTGTTGGCGAAATTTGGGTGTAGGTATTATAAAGTGCTTTATTGCCCAACTCTTCGGGCAAAAACAGTCCCGATGTTATGTCGTGTTAATTATTGTCAATCACTTCAATTGCACGACGATTAATTTACGCATCAATGTGTATCAATCACGCAAAAATTGACAATTACAATTGATTGTTTCGGGGAACCTTAACACCCTTATTTAGTACAAATTTTTGATTGGTAATCCATATATAAACATGATTACTAGCACTCTCCAGACCGTAGCCAACAAGCTTGGCGCATTGTTTTAAAAAAAAAGGGGAGAATAGAAGTAAATCCCGACAAAAGTCAACCCCCCCCCCCCCCACTCCGACCGATCACCATGTTCGGCAAGCCTATCCCTTGGGAGAAGCGAGCCAAATACCTAGATGTGATTCTCGAGCATCATCTCTTGTTTTCAGAGCATATAAAGCTGGAGCGTTCGCGCGCCTCTTTCGCTCTCTATAGGCTCCATTCCGTCCTCAATGCAAAAAGCAAGGTGTCACACAAGTGCAAATTACGCATCTACACCGCGTATATCCGCCCAATCATGACCTATGCGAGTCCAGTCTTTGCACACGCAAAACCCCGTCACATCCATAGGATGCAGACCCTCCAAAACCGTGTTCTTCGTAAAATCACGGGAGCCCCCTGGTTCGTTCGGAACACCAACCTCCACGTAGACCTCAAAACCCCTACTATCTGTCAATTCATGAAGTGCATTTCAAATCGCTTCTTCGACTCCACAGCCACTCACCGCAACATTCTAATTGTGCAGACCGCCAATTACACCCCCTGTCGCATCAGTAAGACCCGCCGTCGTTCTCTAAGAAATATATAATTTCTTTTTTTTTCTTGAGAATTTTAGAAAATATATATATATATATACAAATAATAAACATTAGTTCGGACATAATCCATATGTGTTAGTAACAATTTTCTTAAGATCTATGTTAGTAGGTACCTAATACAGAAACAACTATAATCTCCCCATGACTATTATTATGGTAGGTACCTATAACAATATTTCTGTGTTGCTGCGCAAAAATATCTTACCAGTGGCGAGGCTTGAAATCTCGTAGGAGGGAAGCCGAAGAAGAAATTATTTAGTTCTATAGATAAATCATACAATTACATCATAAATCATTAAATGACGAAGAAATCAAAAACATTCCTTTACTTTACTGAATTGAACACCATGTCTCGTCAAGTACCAGAACCAAAGAGACGCTATCAATACATAAGAAACTTTTATTGTTTTACAGAAATAAACTCTATTTCTAATTTTATTAGTGACTTTATGATGGGGTTGCTATTCGGGATTATCACGTCGCGCGTCGAGGCACCGGGTTATTTAGAACCATTGTGTGGCGTATTTTTTTTTTTTTGTTGTTTGAATATTATGGTGTATAATCACCTGAAGGCTTCCGATGACCTTGTGAAGGCAGCAGAAATCCGCTGGATGCGGAAAGCACAGAATCGGTTGAAGTGTCGGTGCTTGGGGGAGGCTTATGTCCAGCATTGGACGTCTTTCGGCTGAAATGATGATGATGATGATGATTAAATATCTGTTTTAAATCTATATTATTTGGCAATCGTAGACACAACTAAATATGTTAATTTTCAATGGTGGTAGGACTAGTTGCTCTTCAGATTGTCCGACGTGAAGCCGGTAAGAATGGAGTTGTTAGCGCGCTACGCCTCTGTGACTTACCTACCTATACTTTTGATATTTTGATAAAGGCGTATATTAAGGGTACTTTTCCACAATAAGATTTTTACCTACTGTATGTAGATATAAAGAAATACTGTTCACCAATCGTTAATATGACAAACAATGTGAGAAATGGACAAGGTAGGGTATAGGGTTCATCTTTAGAGATCAGTTTTCCACGAATTCTTTTTAAATTTCTATCTTCAATAGTTTAACTTAAACACGTTTCAAGGTAAAGTTTAAATATACCTTTTCTTTGACGGGTCTAAAGTAAAACCTCACGATGTTTTGCCTAAGAAATAGATATCACCACGGAAAAAAATAAGATCATTTGTTTATTTGTTGTTTTGTTTAGGGTAGGTTTTAGGGTTCCGTACGTTCTAATGAAAAAAAGCCCTTATACGATCACTGGTGTGCCTGTTTGTCTGTCCGTTTGAAACAGCTAATTTGCTCCGAATACAATTGACCTGTTAAGTTGAATTTTGGTATACAAATGAATTTCTGTAACCCAAATACGGACGTGTAACGTAAATACGTAATATTTTTAAATATAGAGCTCACTTTGGCGGGGGGGGGGGATTATAAAATAAAACAAAAAGTTGTGGAGGGCCTCAATTTTTGTATATAATTTTAAAATTTATATTTTTACTGTTATTTAAGAAAACAGATGAAAACTGACCCTACCCCCTTATCTCCGAAACTACTGAGCCATAAGATTTGGTTGGACAGGCAGACTTATGTAAAAGCCATGGACATGTCCATGAGGTGGCAACCAGTAAGCTCTAAATATGTGAAAAACATAATAAAAAACACTGCCGTAACCTTGACCTTGTTTGACATCGTGGCCGGGCCAGAACGGAACACACATTAGGTTGTATGTTGATCAAAATATAATTCGCGACCGTAACAAGTAGGTATGTATTTAAATTCTTGTAATCCTTAAAATCATCAAACCCTATTGAATGACTACTTCATGAAATCATTACATTTGAAGGCAATTCATATTTAAGGATTTGTATTGCTGATTCTAATGATTATAATTAATAACAACAACCTGCTACTGACTGAAAAAAACGTATTAATATTAGATAAATTCGCAAAAAGGAAAGCGCAAAGAAAAATTATACTGGCTGCATGAATGCAGAAGTTTTAAGCCCCATATGAACTCAGTCGACAGTAAATTATACCTTAGTCTCTTGCTATGAAGTTCAATTCTCTTTGCACAACAACCTTCCCGAGGTTGTAAACTTGTAAGTAACAATAAGGGTGGATGCACGTTAGCTGGATCGTCACGTCCAGGACTTTCGTGCTTGACGTCAGCCATGCTGGACAATAAATCATGGAGCCGGGCCGGGTCCACGTCCTCACGTGGACACAAATTGAATTTTTGACTGTCACTACCGTCTGGGGTATCTACTTGGTGATTTTTTTATAAAACTGTGTTCAGACGTTATTTTCGCTGTACTGGGTAGAACAGAAAATGAGGTCTCTTAGTTTTTCATCTGATACTTATGTTTATTAAGCTATTGCATAGCTTCTATCGCGGGCCTTGAGCGCGGGGACCGAATCCAGAAATTCCGTAACGAAAAAACCTCACGCTCCCCACTCAGACGGTTTTACTACACCAGTACCCTCTAGTGATCTAATAATTTCTGGCAGTTCTATTTTCTGTGTACTGTGCATTTTATTCTTATAAATATTAGTTTATAAAATTATGATTTTCACAAAAAGTGATTGTTGATAGTGGGGTTTGAACTCACGACCAGTCGATTACGAGTACATTCAGTTCCCCTGTTGCACCGCAAGGCTACAATGACTTAATTAAAGCCTGCCAAATAGTTGATACCATTCCAGTTGAACAATTTTTAAACTTGACTAGACGGTTGGAAATGACTCATGTACATGGAATTTTTTCGCTGTCAAAACAGTTTGTCACTCTGTTTTTATTTAAAATTACTTTAGGTTCAACACTTTCGTCTATTTTAAAGTTGTTATTATGCTTATATTTGAATAGTATTTGACTTTGTTTACGTAGTTATACACTTTTACGACGTTCAGCACTTATTTATTTTGTTTTTAAGCTATTGCATAGCTTCTATCGCGGGCCTTGAGCGCGGGGACCGAATCCAGAAATTCCGTAACGAAAAAAAAAAAATTATAATATCAAAGAAAAAGAAATACTGCATAAATAAAATAAATAAATAATTATAATTGCATAAGTTGATACAAAATGCTATGCAATAGCTTTACCGCGGCAGTCCCCGAGTGCCACACGTCTTTTTTTTTTTTTTTTCATACTTTAAGCACGCAAAATTTACGGAGGCGGACTTAATGCCATAGGCATTTTTAACCAGTGAACCTTTTGATGATGTAGAGACAAACAGTGGTAGGTGTGCAATAGCGAGAATTGAGAAATAAAGTTTATTTAAATAATAAAAATATACATAAATACAACAACTATAAAAATAAAATATACATCTTATTATAAATAAATATAAGCACAAATATACAACATTAGTTTTAGTTTATGCGAAACCCGAAACACGTGTCTAGTATTTTTATGTAAAGAATTTATGTACAAAATTTCAAAACTGTATCATGAAAAATAACAAAGTTATAAGCTTGTTATGTTACCTGGTTGTCCGTACAAAAACATGCTCATCACGCGGCGCACCCGCGCCGCCCGCGCCTTGCGTTCATTAATAATAATATTAATTTGGCAGTAGGTATCTAACCGTACGACGATTGTATTGTAATTAACTGGTGATAACATTTTCCATCACACTTGCAGTCTTTGGACTTTTTCGTAATGGTCAAGTACTTAGTGTCGCACGGTGTCCAACTTGTAACCTTTTTTAAATATTTTTGGGAAAAAATATAACATGGTGTAAAAACTATTGGAATCGATTCAGTTACTTATTCTGAACAAACTATATTCTGGTTTTGCATATACTAAAAATAATGTTGTATACACATAAGTATACTAAAACAAATATACATCACAGTAAAATAGACAATGGGAAAACATTACCGTTGCGCTGATACTGCCAACTTTTACTTTAAAGGATAATCGATTGATTGCCACCCTCATTTCCTGGGTTTCCTGCATTCCACAAAGAGATAGAATAAATGAAGAAGGAAGAGTGAATGAAGTTTGTACGGTGAGTGGGACATTTAAGAAGACGATTGTGAGATGAACCTAGATATTTATATTTCTCGTTTACATACAAACAAACGTAATTATTACTGTACATACATGCGAGCAATTCGCAATTAATCTGGGCTCGGACGATGCAAATACAGTACATACCTACTTCCTTTACGCACCTGCTTGGTTTATGTAATCAAAACCTATATGACTGCTGAATCCTTTACTTTAAAATGCATTTTTTATTTTTTATTTAAGTGCATTGCTAATAATAAAATTAGTTATTACTATTCTACTTATTACTAACTTGCAACAAGCATTGGGCATAACTTTGGTCGCGTCTATTTATTCGCTTGACGCACTAACGTCATCGGCTGAGTGTATAAGGTTGAATGTTTTATTAATTATCTACTTGTCTTTCTGGTGTTACGCGACCGACGATATGCAACGCATCTTTCGTCAGATGTGCGACCACCCTAAGCCCGGTCATCAGCTATTACTAATCTATTGTAAACAATTGGAAGCTGGATTAATATTTCCATTAACTTATGCAAATTAAATTAATCTACTTGTCAATATTGGGTTAACTACAAGAGGTCAACATCAATTTAGTTTCTTGGCTAAGGTAGGTAAATAGTTACCGTACCTACCTGTAGATCCTAAATTTAGACACTAAATAAAATATTCTGCATGCTCACCGTGGAGGGAGAAAAACATTAAAAAAAAAAATTGATGAAAAAACCGGTTAAATGCGTATCGGATTACACACAATGAAGGGTTCTTTATCAATATTAACATATTTATTTTTATTGCATGTACTCACACACATTTTGTAATATTAAAAAAATAATAAAAAAATATTAAATGTAAATATTTTCAAAATTGCTTTCTTGTTGTTGAATATGAGGCTATCACATATCATTTTAGATATATTTTACAAATAATGAGTCAACCGTATCATATCTGGAGGATATATGGATATATTCATATGTTTTGAAAATAATTTTTATTTTAATTTAATGCAAGTGACTGAAATATTATAATGATGTGATATATTTTTAGAATCGCCTTAGTAAGCCCTTTCATTAAATACCACACATGATAGGATACAGAATATTTTTTTTTCCCATACAAAAAAAAAGATGACGTCATACCTCCTCTCCTTTTTTTCGTCAAATTGATTCTTATGGCCTAAAGATCAATCGTTCCGATTTTGATGCTTTTAACACCATTTGCAGCTTTTTACTGAATTTCGGGTTGCACCGCTAGCACTATACCGGATGACATTTGTACCGTCTCGTAAAAATTGGGGTATACTAGGTGAACGGAGTAGAAGCCTATGGCATAGTTTTTATTATTTTTTCTTTAACCTTGAAAGAAATTGATCTATGGATAAATAGAAGTAAACTTTTGAAGTAAACTTATCATACTATAACAATAAACACAGAAATTTAACAAAAAACATAATTCAATAAATAAATACGATAAATAATAATTAAATTTAAATCATACGCACCCAAATTTCAATATTTTTATCTTTTATTTTAATTATATATCTGAAAAAAAAAAAAAATTGCTATGCCATAGGCTTCTACTCCGTTCACCTAGTATACCCAATTTTTTTCGAGACGGTAAAAAAAGTCATCCGGTATATCGATATACTCGTACGTGACGGTTAATTCTCCGACTGAAAATGTAAGTTGGTTGACTATTACTACTCGTTATCTTGAAAAGCCTACTTTTCTGTGATAGTTGTCCTTTTAACTTTGTTATTTATAGGTACCACTGCCGTGAATTTTTTCACATATCCAAAATCAACCATTAAGCTGGCAGGGGGGCAAACAACAGCAAAAGCTAGTAATATTATAAGTATAAAAGTGAGTTTGTTTGTTACGCTTTCACGCTAAAACAGCTGCACGGATTTGGATAAAATTTGGCACACATAGTTTATAGCCTGGATTACACATAACACATAGGATACTTTTTACCCCGGTAGTAACGTCCCCTGGGATAATTTATGACCTCCACGTGGTTGAGTTGCGCGCAGCTAGCAATGCATATAATTCTACGTAAACCTAATAATAGTAATAGAAGGTAGGCAGTTTCCTATATTAGAATTAGATAGTTCGGCACACAAACCAACTCAAACTCAAACTTCCAACGCAAAATCCAGCTCCGAAATTCCGAATCTATCGATCCTCATACGATCGCCGAACCGATAAAAATGCAGGGTGAAATTAAACAAAAACTTTTCGGACCGATATCCCGCGTCGGAAGTTAAAGTTGGCCAATTGATCCTATCCATACAAACGGCTGAAGAATGCCCTAGTTGGGTCGTATTTAAGTACCTTTAATTATTCTGTTATAGGGGACCTTGCAAGCCGTGTTAGTTTGATAATCTCGTGTGTTATGATTGTTGTAGTAAATTTTTTATCGTGTGGTGCCGGACTGTGGCACCACTTTATTTCCTCCCGTGGGTGTCGTAAAAGGCGACGAAGGGACTTACTAGAAACGGACAGCAGCGTTCTATATGCATTTTTAATACCATACTGCGATCGCCAACCGGCCTAACAAGCGTGGAGATTATGGCAAACCCCTCCCCATTGGGAGAGGCCTATGTCCAGCAGCCGACGTCTTTCGGCTGAAATGAAACATTTGTATCATAAATCTTAAGGCATTGTTTATTTTCTACAGGTCAATTTTGCCTTACAGGTAAATAAAATGTTATAATCAGAATGAGTTTTTGTACAGACAGCTATGCCAACCGTCAGCGATAGACAAATACGACGTACTCGTAGATTAGATCCATCAAGAGTTTTTAAAGCTTTTCAGAATTGTAGGTATCATGCTTTTAGTAAAAACTCCCCTGGCTGGAAGCGTAAACTTCTTTTAGGAGCTTGCGGCACCACAGGATAGCCCGGTTAAGGAGCAGGAACCCCCAGTGGTTATACCTCCGAGATGCAATGCACAAAAAAAAAAATGTAGGTATCAAAAGGTTTTTAGAAAAAAAAAAAAAATATATATATACAGGATAAGTTTTTAACCAGTGCGCAAATATTTTTTGGTGGTTCAGTTTCAGTAATAAAACCCATTTCCATTATTTGTTCAATACTACTTTTTTTTCGGTCCTACTTAAAATCAGCAAAATATGGATACAATATATTCGTAATAATATCAATGGGCGAGCGCACAGCTGATAGGTATCTACTACTGAGTTCCGCTTTACTGACCGCGCCGCCGCGCCGCTGGCCGGCCGGCGCGTTGCGCGACGAGTATCCATTATACCAGTTTCAAAATAAACATCTTTCGTTAGCGATAACTTAATTTTTTTTATGTACTAAGACATATCAAAATAAGAAATAGGTGTTTAATAAAACACGTTTAAGTATAATTTGTCAAAATTTGCGCACTGATTAAAAACTTTTCCTGTATAAAAATCAATTGCCGTGCCTCAGTCTCGCAAAAACTCGAAAATGGCTCGGCCGATTGTGATGAAACTTTGGTAATTTGTTGTGTGCGCACCGGAGGTTCCGAATAAAAATAAAATAAAAAGGCATTGCAACGCAAGCATTATACTCGTATAGTTTAATAATAAAAGGATGCTTAGAAAAGAAACCCACTAATGGAAAATACTGTTTTGACTGTTGAACAACCTCTGAATAAGTTACAGTGACCCTTGTAGGGCAAATAAATTCAATTCCATTATTCTATCAATCTGAAATATATTTTCCATCCCGATTCCGCAAAGACCTTTGCACACTTATAACAAGAAAGGAAACACCACAAAACCCATATTTTGTTCATTCATAACTCCATCACTTCAGATGATAAACGATGGATCCCACTGATCCTTCCCGTACAAGCAAGCAACAACCAGTATCATTTGTTATAATAAATTGTAACACCGTTCTCAACTGCTGAATCTAATGTATTGTTATTAATGTTATTTTGAGTAGCCGTTGTGGTCGGATAAGATGCTAACAGACATGTTAAAGATAAGGTTTAAATAATGGGGTGAAATGTTTTGTGGATAATTTTGAATGTATTTTGGATTGGTGGAAAGAAAAATTCTAAAGATGTAGTACAGTCCCCAGAACAGATGGCCAATGGGGCCGAAAGGCTCTGGAGTGGTGACCGCGTACCGGAAGATACGTCATCGGTCCAGCTTGTGGGAGGCCTTCCTACGCCGTAGCGTAGGAAGGCCTCCCACAAGCCGGACCGGTGACCTTATGAAGGCCACAGGAATCCGTTGGATGCGGGAAGCACAGAACCGGTCGAAGTACCGGTGCTTGGGGGAGACCTATGTCTAGCAGTGGACGTCTTTCAGCTGAAATGATGATGATTATGAGTACAGTAACCGTACGTAAATATTGCACATGGATTTTTAGAAAATGTTCAGCTTTTTATGGCGTCCATCGTCTTCATCACTGGGAATTGTGTTTTTATAATGCTCGATATGTCATATTACTTGTTTAATGTGCTTTTTGACCGACTTCGAAAAAGGAGGAGGTTCTATGTTCGACTGTAAATTATGTTTTTTATATATATATTATGTCCACCGATTTCTCCATCAATTGTGAACAGATTTTAAAAATCCTTTTTCGTTTTAAAGGGTATACTTTCGAGGTAGTCCCATATACATTTTATTAACTTTACTTGGATAGTTTTTGAGTTAGCTTCGATAATAATTATGTATTTTTGTATCTTGGTGATGTTATAATACTTTCTGTCACTGTTTTTTACAAAGCAAGTAGTGGCATACGAATTGTTGTGGTGTAGATACCATAACAAAAAAGGGAAAAATAAAAAACTTAAAAAAAAAAAAATATATATATATATAACCGTCTTCCAAAACAGCACTAGTGAAAAATAACATTAAGTCGGTGACAAAAATACTAAAATACAAATCCAAAGACACCGACTTCCAAAATTAAAGTTATTTTCCACTATAGAGTGCTTTTTTAGAAGTCGGGTGTTTTTTTTTTATACACGACGAACGACGGACGCCCTAAAAAGCTGAAAATTTTCTAAAAATTCATGTGCAATATTTACGGCTGGTTTCTGTATAATAATGCATCAACCGGCTCAGCCTATCATAGTCTACTGCTGAAGATAGATATGCTGAGATAAGAAATTGCCAAAAGAGAGTTTTTTTCGTGCGCGGACCCTTAAGCTAAAAATCAAGACAAAGTATAATGACACGACACGACACGACGTGTTTTTCGTGTCGTGTCGTGTCATTACATTAGCAATTCTGAAAAGGACAAATTAAACGTATGTACGTTAAGATAATAATAACAATATAAATCACATATTACGCAAGATATAATATTGCTTCGACGTAATAAAATATAGAGGTTCATAATTTTCTTCGAGGACCGTTCACATGAAAGATTGGATTCTGTGATTTCATCTAGAAAATGTAACGCCATAATATCACTATGAAACCTTTTATGAAAAAGCTGCCAAGTGCGTGTCGGATCACGCACAATGAAGGGTTCCGTAGTTGGGACGAATTTATCCTAAGAACAAACTTAACATTCATATTCATTTATTTATTGTTTGTCACAGGTGAAAAGACAATTCTTTCAATAAGCATTTTTTATCACTGTAACATACCCATGGGATGTACAATATTTATATATAAGTCAATATTATTGGCCATGTTAAAAATAATTAATAATAATACAATTACACTCTTAATTGTTGGTGGTTATTATCCATTGCATTGGTTGTTTTAGTCAACCTCATTATACATAATTATTACGGTCATACAATTTACGTTTAAATAATAATAATAATTTATTTAATTCAGACATTTACTGTCCATAGACACAAACATACATTAAAATTAAAATTAAAAATTATAATTTTAATATTTTAATCAAATAAAAACCCTAAATAAAACTGTAATTAATAAAATTTCAATATTCTGTTTATTAAAAATAGGAAATATTAAAAAAAAAAAATGAGAAAGGGAGAGAGAGTTTCAGAAATAAGTAAAAATAGCTAAAATAAGTTTAACATGCCAATTTTTAGTTGACTTCATCTAACATTCACTAAAAGACAATTATTACGGTCATATATTGTATTCCATATTGTAGATGAAATACACGTTCTCCCATACATTCCAACAGCAAATGTTAGTAGGTTGACCAGTAAGGCCCGTACACACTCGCGCGATATCGCGGGCGCGACGCAACACTCGTAGCTCAATTTCTTTGTCGGCGCCTGTCGCGCCCGCGATATCGCGTGAGTGTGTACGAGCCTTTAGGCCCCACTACTTACATCTCACCCGTTTTATTTAATAGTCGCAAAAATAACGTTAAATCGATGACCGTTATTTTAATAATAACGTTAACTCTGTCAATACAAGGTAACGTTATGAAAATTTACCGGTATTTAAAGCCCTGGTCCACGGAGCGGCAACGTCACGTCCGCCTCTCGTCTTGCGTTCGTCATGCGGTGCACGCGGCAGCATGTCACTACTCGACCGACTGTGCAGTATTTCGCCTTTGTATCAGTGGTCCAATAATAGAGACTACATTTTGGTACGTATTTTTAGTCATTCGGTAAAATAGTTGAAATACAGAATCATCTTCTGCTAACTCTGTGGCAGCAACAAACAATCTACAATTTATATTTCTTTAGATGTACGGATGAATCCAGTACATTCTTCGCCTGTTTCATTGTCTTCTATTATAGTTGTATACGCTATAATCATATCATCATCATCACTTGATATTTTCCCAACGAAAAGACGTGCTTTTGCAATGCTACTTAAAAACAAACTGAGAAGTTTTTTAGCGTGATTGACGACTGCATGAAGATAGCGTGGGCATAACAAATATGCAAAATACGCCTATCTTCATCTGTAGGTTGCGTGCATTCGTCAAATGACGCGACCGTGGACAGTGGACAGTGTGCCTTACGGAGCCGAAACGTGGACACTCACGGTACGGTTGGTCCATGAATTCAAGGTCGCTCAGCGTGCTATGGAACGGGCTATGCTTGGAGTTCTTCTGAGAGCTCGAATCCGGAACGAGATGATCCGGCAGAGAACTAAAGTTGTCGACATAGCTCACAGAATAAGCAAGCTGAAGTGGCAATGGGCCGGCCATATTAGCCGTAGAACCGATGACCGTTGGGGTAGACGTGTTCTTGATTGGAGACCGCGAATCGGCAAACGTAAGGTAGGACGTCCTCAGGATAGGTGGAGCGATGATATTCGCAGGGTGGCCGGTAGCAGCTGGATGAGAGTTGCCGAGAATCGAGCTGAATGGCGTGCAATTAGAGAGGCCTGTGTCCAGCAGTGGACTGCTATAGGCTGATGATGATATATACTACTGACGTGAACTTTCATTTATCCAAAATCTAGCTAGCTTTAGCTATATAGCACACACACTTGACTGTAACAAAAATTACGCTAACGGATCCCTGAATCGATTTTCACAGACTCGCAATACTTTTGAACGGCCTATCCAACGATACCCCAGACCATGGAATAGAGGAGAAAATAAATATCTTCCCCACTTTACGTGCAAGGGAGGTACCCTACACATTTTTTTTTAACCACTGTGTCGGCGTGATTAATATGTATACCCATGCCAAATTAAAGCTACTAGCTACAGCTACATTACAGCTTACAACTTGATTACAGCTTTTAGTACTAAGATTCACTGAACTAAGACAAACAGACAGACGGACGGACATGGCGAAACTATAAGGGATCCTTGTTGACTACAGAACCCTAAAAACTAGCTTAAGTTGAACATGAATCATTTTCGAAAGTGGATGAAGATCTTAGGTCCTTCTATTAGGAAAGAGTCTACGAGATTTTGGAAATTCTATAAAAGGTTGAACTTGTACTGGATCTAAGATCTAACTTTATATATATACACAGTATACGCCAGCAACTGCTTCATTGCGTTTTATAAAAATTAAGATCGAACCATTGGTGTTGACTAACATAGTTCATAAGATTTTACAAACACAATAGGTAATTATATATAATATTAATATTAAAATTATAATAGGTATTATAAGTTATGGTATTGTAGGTAATTGTAATTGTATATTTTTTTTTTATAAATAAATTATTCCCTCTGTATTTTATTTTATATAATTATCTGTATTTTTCAATGTATTTTTATAATTTGTAATTTGTATGGATTAATTTTATCTACACTTCTACACTAATATTATAAAGAGGAAAGATTTGTACCTATTTTTGTATGTTTGTATGTTTGTAATGAATAGGCTCAAAAAGTACTGGGCCGATTTAAAAAATTCTTTCACCAATAGAATGCTACATTCTTCCAATTTGACATAGGCTACATTTCATTTTGAAAAAAATTAGGGATCCTTGGTAAAATTTGAACAATCTAACCGAAGGTGTAGAAAAATGAGTCTTAAAATGTCTTTCGTATTGTCTACCCCGTGCGAAGCCGGGACGGGCTGCTAGTCTGGAATAAACTAATTAATAATAATAATTGACTAGGTTTGTGAGACGTTTTGAGATAGGTCCCTAACTAAAAAAAAGATTTTTTTCATAAAAAACAAATACGATGTTTGCCTGAAAAGGAAAATTTCATACAACATAACAAAACAAAAAGAACAATTACAGAAGAATTTCCAAACGACAAGTAAATTTAAATATTTTTACCTGAAAACCTTTTCGAGCCTCCGAGACCAAAAATTCCAAATAAATTAGCCAAATCGGCGTTCTTTATGTAGTTAATCTAAGTTTGTTACGTTTTGTTAACTTTTATCATCCCCTCCCGGAATATTAGATAAGTATCATTTCTATATCTATAGCGAAAAAGGATTTTTGTCTGTATGGAAAAGAGCACCTAATTTTGTAACTAGTTAAAATTACTCCTACCCCAAGATTTCATGGAAAAGTTAATGGTAACCCAGTATTAACTTTTACTATAATCTTGAAATCTAGTTTAACTGTCGCATAATCATCAATTACTTTCCACAATTACCGACACGAATTATACAAGGTGAATACGACAATCCATACTTCCATACTAATATTATAAATGTAAAAGTAACTCTGTCTGTCTGTCTATCTGTCTGTCTGTCTGTCTGTATGTTACGTTTTTACGCCTAAACCGCTAAACCGATCTTCATGAAATTTAGCAGACATATAGCCTGGGATACGGAGAAGGACATAGGCTACTTTTTTACGCGATAACCGACATCTACGCGGGCGGAGCCGCGGGCAAAAGCTAGTATTTAAATAAATTAAACTTCTTATATACTAATACCGTTCCCAGTGTGCATACAAAAATTCAATCAAATATATTCAATAGTTTAGTCACTGTACCTAGTCAAAGATTGGCAAAACCCATAATCGGCCCGTCACTGCTATTTAGTTTGTTTGAAAAATTCACCTTTTCAATTTCAATGCGATTTATTTGACAGTTTGAAAACACTCCTATGCATAATATTTCGTCCACCGAGAGAATGTTTTTCGGACACCTGTCAGTTGTTGGAACCAATTAAGTTTAAATGTAACACATGTTCGTTTGTATGAAACTGCCAGGTGTCTGAAAAACATTCTCGCAGCAGACGGATTATAGTATTGCCAGTGTTTTCATTTATTGTTATATTGTCGTCGCCACATTGTATACTTCCTTTTGTTTCAAAATATTTAGAAAATTTCCACGAGACCCTCCATTCTCATACGACCCCATAAAGGCCCGAAAATGTGGCCACTAAGGTGCTTGTCAGTCAAAAAATTGGTCCCGAGTGAAGTCAGGCCGGGTCAGTATGAGCAGATATAATCAGGATGACACGGGCCAAGTTAAATGGAAAAGTTTTTGTAGACCTGCTTTATGCATGCCCTTATTGCCCTTTGGGCTAGCTTGACCTTAATAAGCAGTGCCTTTAGAAGTTGTCCGCTCGTAAAAAAGTTGCGAACGTGAGCGGCGGAGGGTTTAATAGAGGTGAACTTTATTTAAAATATCAACACGAGCTGTGGTGAAAGAACGGTGGATTTTTCCGGTTCTGCTGATGTACTTTTTATTTCTTGCAACTTCATTTTCTTTACATTCCGTTGGTTAATTTTAGGGTTTTCTCTAGGAATATATTTTTGCATTTTGACCATAGCTTTTGTACCTTAGGCCGTTTTATGTTTCATTATTATTAATTCAATGCAATCACGAATTTTATTGAATTAATATTATTGTAATGTACGCGGCTCAAAAACTAATTATTGATTAAATTAGAATAATTATTTTTGTCACAAAAATTTGCATGCCGAATGAAGTAGGTGGAATATGAAATCTGTAAAATACCATATTTCAGGCAAATAAATGAATCAGTCTATCTAAACTAAAAAAAAAAAAAAGGATTGCCTTGATAACTGGCCTCTTTATTCACTAAAAAAATATATCAATTGCGTCTCTTAATTATGACTGCAAACATCCATAGCAGTAAAGAGTATCAATATATTATATCCATTGGATGTTTGCGGTCTTAATGATTATTATTTTCATATTTCATTTATTTACCTTTGCTAAATAAAATACGTAGAACACAAAATTAAAATCAAACACGCACAAAGGAATCAATTACAGCAAAATGAAGCCAGTATTAATGAGCAATACAAAATGTATTTACAAAGAAATATGTACAAACAAATCAGTAATTACATATACAAATATGTGTTATTTATTTACTTCAATAAATTGCTAGTCATTCGAAAGGATTCCAAAATTTACGACTGGGACCTATTGTTTCGTTTTCGATTAAAATAATATGTTACAATATTTTACAGGATGGGACTTACTTTACACAAAATGGCAATTAGGTTATCACATTATATAGTACAGCGGATAATACAAGTTGTTATCAGTCCGTTAAAATAATAAAATAAACAATTTAACTATATAAAACTGAAATTTTCAACCAAAATTAATAACGTAAATTCTCACGAAATAAATCCCCCTTGATAATAAGACTGGCACACGCGCAGGGCGATGGTATCAACAATTCAACACTAAGTTTATGGTATTGTTACCGAATATTCACAAATTAAGTTTAATGTTGTTAAGTACTAAAACGAAAAGAAAAGGTCCCACGGCTAGAATGTTTATTAATTATTTTAAATGTGTATGTTTAAGGGCCTTATCACATTGGCGATTTGCAAGCGATTTCAAAGTGAGGCGAGTCCGCAGCGAGCTCACCGCGAGTTCGCAGCGAACGCGCGGCAAATTTGCCGCGAACAAGCCACGGGAGCGCAGCGAGCGCGCGCGTTCGTTGCGAACTCACTGGGAGCTCGTTGCGCACTCGCCTCAATAAGGCCCTAAAATACGTAATGTAGATTACGTAATTAATGTGATAACATAATCGCATAAACTTATACGGAAAAGGACATTGGCAAGTGTAATCATTTATTAAAGTTCATGAAAAAATTACAATGATCACCACTTTAACATTATATTTTCAAATCCTGTACAAAATTGCATGGTTTAATTATGCTTCTTCTTCCACCCCGTTGCCATCTTTTACTGGCCCATAATACCTGGCTTACACCCGGTTTCTGATTTGAGGAAAGTAGCAAATCTTAACTGATTATTCTCAAATACATAAGTATGCGCTTAAGTTTTTTGCGTTTCACAAGTTAAAATCGAATTTCGTTAAACCATAATCAACTGATCATTTACTTATGTATTCCTGATCAAAGCAAACACGTTCCAATTTACATTCAAAAACCGGTATTTTTCATAAACTGATAATATTAAATCATTTTATTCTTATAAATTTAAAACAGCCTTAAAAAGTAAGTTAATTTTGAATAACGGCATTAATTTCAACAAAATTATGTTATTAGAGTTGCTAATGTATATTTTAGCAATTTAATATTTGACGTGTTTGTATGAAACGAATCGTGAATGTCAAACTGAAAGTAAATAAATACAAGTTTTATTGGAATTCTGTTCTGTTACTATTTTTACATAAACTACCTATTGTACCAATTAAAATGGATAAAGATAAGAAAAAGAGATCGCCTAACTATATCCTAGAGGAGAAAGAACATCTTCTTTCAATAATAACAAAGTAAGTACATAATAACCTATGATGTTTACCGTAATATAATTTTACGTTTCACCAAATTAGTTATATAAATGTTTGTGATCATCATTGCTTCAGATACCAAAGTGTAATAGAGTGCAAAAGGACAGGGGCTTATTATATTAAAAAGAAACAGGATGCCTAGAAGTCCATCACTAAAGAGTACCTATGCACGATGCAATACCCTATGGCCTGCGGAACCGGAGCATAACTCCCCGTTCGCGGAGGGGTCGCGGTGGCCCATTAATATGGGCCCCTCTTTAGGTCAGCCTCGGACGGCTTTAAGATGATGGACCCGCGTTACACGACGCGGGTCCTGTGATAGGGTATCTGAGATTGTTACTGTAGTCGCGCCGCGACACTGTTGCACAGTGTCGTTTCATCACGACATCTCGGCGGTCTGTCCCCGCCAGGTGAGACGCCCAGTTGAGAGACCTGGGGGAGGCCCGGCGAGGACGACCAGCGACGAGATGGCGACTTTATGGCGCTTCAATCAATCAATTCAGGTCAATGTAGCCTATACCCGACCCACTTATCAGAGCTAGCCAAACCATTACCCGGGTAATAGGTGGAATATGAGTGTGAGAGCGGCATAGTACTGTAATGTAACGCCGCCCGGTGAATACGTATGGTCGTCGTCACTCATTATGAAGAAATCGCTCTCACAAAATCACTAGTAATAATATCTGAATAGCTGATTACAGTTTGAGTAGCCGAAATTGGTGTGTCAACTTTCAACATGCTTATCTTGACGTTGATAATGCTTTGAGTATTGTCAAACGCGTTTTTCTTAGTTCAGAAACGCAACTGACGACCTTAAACATGAGTGAGCATGCTTTCTGTCAAATTTGAGTACATGATGTTAAATTACTCAAATCTTGATTAGACTTTAAAAAAACTTAATTCAGAAACGAAAAAATGCTTAAGTTATACTTAAGTACAGATTAGGACGTTCCCAACTTCAAATTCTCAATTCAGAAACCGAGTGTTAGTTTTCTACATCCAGTCTATCTTGGCCACTTTCTCTTTGTCATACAAACTAGTTCCTTAACAAAAAAGTTCCTAAATAAATTGCTCTCCGCTAATAAATACTTTCACAGTAGCATTCTGTGAACAGTTTCTACAAGGTTGATGAATGTAACTAATATGTTAAAGCCTACATTGCGAACTACAACCTCTTTGTTATTCCCTAAAACAGTTGTTCGGGCGTTAAAAACATTTGTTTTCAGTAAGCGTGGGTTTTTAACAAGAATTGATGGTTTACGATGTTTTTATCCCAACAATTGGATCATTTCACAGAAGATAACGAAATAAAAACAATTTTGTGATGCCCTGCTGCGGAGAGGATGAATAGTTCGAAAATGATTCTGTGAACAATTTTCGTGGCTCTTATTCGAAATTATTATATATCATTTTGGTGGATTATTTTTGTGAGCGATTTTGTTGATCTTATTTAATTCGATATTGGACAAACAAACATGCATTGTAACATTATAATTAACGCATAAAAATATTCAACATTGCTGTTCGTGCCCGGTTTCAGTCCCGAGCTTTGCGGTGGATAAAAAAATTATTTCATACAAATATTATTCTGAAAATTACGAGAACAGTGAAAAAAACTAATCCAAATCAGTCGAGCCGTTCTCGAGTGATAGTCTTTCATACATGCGGCAATTGGTTTTTATGGTTCCGTAGTCAACAAGGAACTTATATAGTTTCACCATGTCCGTCTGTCTGTCTTTTCGCGGCTTAGCTCAGAGACACTGCTAGCTTGGTACTAGAATCGTTTTCTAGTAAAAAAAAAAAAACATTTTTTTTTTCTTGTTTTGGTACCTACACGTAAAGTGGGAATGTTTTTTTTTCTCTTCGTTCCCATGGTGTGGGGTGTTGTTAGATAGGCCGTTCAAAAATATTGCGATTTGAGGATACGTTTGCGATATGTTAAGCGATTTTTTGTCAAGTATATGCCCTGCCAGCTAAATGGTTGTTTTTTTTATTTTTTTATTCTACTATGAGTTTGCTCTTGACTTTAGACTAGGTCTGGATGACAGAGACAAAGTCTACGATGGAGTAAGCTTACCCAGAAGAAGCCTGTTCACTCTCACTTTGAATAGATTAGGGTTGTATGCGTTCGGAAACACAGACGCAGGCAGAGTTCCACTCCTTTGCTGCGCGCATTATAAAAGACGTTTGAAAACGCTTAGTGCGAGTTGGTGGAATATCAACTAGGTAGGGGTGGTAACTTGCAGTGCGTCTAGATGTCCGATGGTAGAAGGGGGCCGGTGGAATGAAGTCGTGGAGTTCATGGGCACACTCTCCGAAGTACAATCTGTAGAAGACCGACAAGCAGGCAACCTTGCGGCGATGAGCCAAGCTATGAAGCTTGGCATCCACCAGTTTTACGTCGCCAATGAGCCTCTTAGCTCTGCGTTCCACCGAGTCAAGCGCAGCAAGTTGGTACTTTGCTGAGCCATCCCAAAGGTGGCTGCAATACTCCATGCAGGAACGGACTTGTGCTTTGTAAAGGGTTAAAAGCTGTCCAGGCGTAAAGTTTCGCTTCACTCTATTTAGGACGCCCAGTTTCTTGGCCGCAGTGTGAGCTTTGCACTCGATGGTGGAGCCGAAGTTGAGACCAGATGTCAACTCCATGCCTAGGAGCTCGAGCCGATCAGTTACAGGAACAGATGTACCCCGAAAAGTAGGAGTTTGATCAAAACGACTCCTTTTAGCGGTATAGAGACATGCCTGTGTTTTGGTGGCATTAAAAGAGACCAGATTGTCGTCACCCCATTGGGAGACAAGACTCAAGGTCAAATCAGTCCGCTCAACCATGGCCTCTCTCAGGGAACGAAGTTCAGCCCCGCTGGTTTTTGCGCTGGACAAGTATCTCTCTGAAACGGTACTGTCATCCGCGTACCCACCAATACCAGGAAGAAGCAGGTCATGTTTTTGGATATGTGAACAAAACGGCAGTAGTAGGTATATATAACGAAGTTAAAAGGAAAATTATCACTGAAAAGAACGCTTTACAAGATAACGAGTAATAGTCAACCAACTTACATTTACAGTTTGAATGTGGGAGAACATGTATTTTCAACTACAATTTTAATTTTTTTCTTGAGTTAAATTCGCCCTAACTACGGAACCCTTCATTGTTCGTAGTCAGTCGTTTAAAAAAAAATGTGTATAAAGAATTTTCGTGACAGTTAAAAAAACTTTCATTAATCTAAGTAAGAAAGAAAGAAATAAAGAAAACTAGGTTTATTTGTCACAGAAACGATCAGCAATCCTTCCTTGCGACCCACGGATGCCTCTTAAGTTAAACGGGATAATTTACAAGTCCGTCATAAGACCTGTCGTACTGTATGTATCGGAATGCTGGGCCGTGAAGAGGACGTATGAAAAAATATTGCATGCAGCGGAGATGAGAATGTTGAGATTGATGTGTGGAGTGACGAAAATGGATAGGTAAAGCCAGAAATGAGTATATAAGGCACTCGTTATCGCATTCTGCCGTTTTGAATTTCGAGTATCAAATTTACCGTTTATTTTTTAATTTTAATCTTAAGGTTTTAATTTTGATTTAGATTACCGTTAATGATAATTTTTATTTTTATTTTTGATATTTTTTTATTATAATTTCGATTATGATTTGTTTTTACCTTAATTTTTTGTTCATTGTTTCTAATAAATTTTTCTATCCTCACTACGAGTTAAAAATCATGTTAAAATATTTAAAAAAAAATGTTTATATTTAAGAAGCTATTTTTATGAAAGTGCTGTGTACGCCTGTAAGTGACTAAAGGCTCCTTCAAACAGGCGCGACACGCAAAGCGACACAAAGGCACCACGTGTAGCGCGACGAGCGGTACCTTTGTGTCGCGTCGCGGTTAGCGTCTGTTTGTAGGAGCCTTAATTCACCATAACTCAATGCTTATGTAATTTTTTATAATGTAAAGGTTTCTATTGATTATGTCGTTGGTGTACCTTTTAAATAAAATACAATAAAATAAGGGGAACTTAAAAGTAGCGCCGGTGACAGAAAAGTTGAAAGGAAGCCGTTTGGCATGGTATGGGCATGTGATGAAGAGGGAGGAAACGCATGTGACGAGGAGAGTGATGAAGATAAATGTGGATGGATGGAGAGGGAGAGGAAGGCCAAAGAAAAGATGGCTGGATTGTATGAGGAATGATATGAAAGAGAAGGGAGTGAATGATAGCGTGACGGTTGACAGGGGTGAATGGGAACAGAAAACGTGTTACACCGACCCCAAGTAACATGGGACAAGGACAGGTAAATGATGATGATGATCAACAATCCTTCAAAAATGTTGTCAAGCATGATCGAAAATCTTCTAAAGCAACAAAAATGGAAAAACTGTTTTCCTTATTCCCAAATGGAAGTAGTTCCATACGCTATAAATTGCTAGAATATCGCAATTTCGCTCACGTTTCGTTCCGAGACTGACCGGAATGGTTTGGTGACAGTGAAAAATCTTGTAGTCTAACCTTTGGAACATTTAACAAATCATTCAGTCACCCATTTCTTTTTCGGGCATGTAATGGGATCAATCAACGCCTTCACACGACGTTATGGCCTTACAAAGTGTACATTCATTCAATGGGATATTTTTAGTCTTTCTTTAGTCAGTAATAAAACCACAGAGTGTTATTACGCTCTGTGGGCGGTTGGTTGGAAAATATGATACATCCATACTAATATTATAAACGTGAAAGTAACTCTGTCTGTCTGTTACGTTTTCAGGCCTAAACCGCTGAACCGATCATCATAAAAATTGGCAGAGATATAGCCTGGGATATGGAGAAGAACTTAGACTACTTTTTTAGGCGATAGCCGACATCTATGCGGGCGGAGCCACAGGCAAAAGCTAGTAAGAAAAAAACGCGGCTTCAGCTAAAATTACTTGCGATTGAGAGGATATAATTTGGAGAGCTTTGGTTCCTTTCTTTGGCATTTTTGAAAATGGATGCAAAAGAATTTAAAACCCTGATACGTTGTATTTGCTAATGTCATAGTGAAATCGTAAAAGTACCGATTTCCGATTAATAAAAACTATAACTAAGGCTGGATATTTCAATAGACGGATAGCTTTTATCAAAAGAACTAGCTTCTGCCCGCGACTTTGTCCGAGTAAAATTCCTTGTTCTCTGACCGTTTTAGCTTACCGTTCTTTCTAACTTTTTTCTTTTTACTCGGCTACTGTGGGATCAGCGTGATATTAAATAGCCTTCCTCAAGAATTGGGCTAGCAAATTCAAACAGATTTTTTTTAAATCTGACTGATATTTCCAGAGATAAGCGCGTTTAAACAAACAAACTCTTCAACTTTTTACATAAATATTACAGTTTGACATATCGTCACTAATCTAACTAAGTGACATAATATAACTGATTCGAAGCATATTTTACAGGACAAGCTATTTGCAGTTGAGGGTTACCTATGATTGAGGGTAAACTGTAGATACATCGGTCTCGATTTTTGCATTATCATGGGAACGGTAAGGCATACAGATACCAGTCGCTGTACGCGTGCGCCCTGTGGGTCAGTTATACACAGGGCTCGTACAATGCTCTACAAGTCCAGTATAATAACGCATTCCGGATGATGCTGGGGCTGCCGCGCTTCTGTAGCGCGTCGGGGATGTTCGCGAACGCACGCGTTCCGGATTTCGGCTCACTGCTGCGTCTGCGAATTGCATCACTGATGCGTCGGGTGCGCGGCAGCCCCAACAGCCTCGTGACTACTGTAGCCGGCAGGGTGGATGGCCAAATAATATGCCACTGGATGGCGGCACACAGACCGTCATTCAGATATGTGAGGTAAACACAAGCCGGCGGGGTGGTTTGTTTTTAGTTTAGTTATTATTTTATTAAGTAACACACACATATACATACATAGATAGATAGATAGATAGAATACTCTTTATTATGTACACCATAAAAATTACAGATATAAATGTAGAACTGTTACATAGGGTAATAGGGGAATGGGCGGTCTTATCGCTAAAAGCGATCTTTTACAGACAACCTTTGGATGGATCAAAAAGTAGAAGGAGAGACAATACTGCAGGTATTTAGTGGTGTACCACTTACATATATACAATAAATACATATACACAAAGCATATAGATACTTATCCATATATATATATATACACACAATAATAAACATGATACAAGAGCAAGGAACTTTAAGTAATGATGATGTTTAAGGAGAGAGGAAGTGATTTTTAACCAAAATTTTAAAAGTGGACAAAGATTGAGCACGCCTTATCGAGACGGGCAAGGCATTCCATAACCGTACTGCTTGAACTGTAATAGACTTGTCATAAAAACTAGTGGAATGCATTGGCATCTCTAGTCTCAAGCTTTCCGATGATCAGATATCTATTATGTGTTTCATGAAGGAATTTGAAACGTTCTTTAAGATAAGAGGGGGTTTTAGGATTGAATAGAATACTGTAGAGCTGAAATAAGATATGAGAATTCCGGCGAAGACGTATGGGAAGCCACTTGAGCTTTGTACGAAACTCAGAAATGTGATCATATTTGCGCAGGCCAAATATAAATCTAATGCAAAAGTTTTGAAGTCGCTCAAGTTTATCTAGTTGTGCCTCAGTAAGATCGAGATAACTGACATCAGCGTAATCAAGGATGGGAAGTAACAGGGATTGTGCAAGCGCAGTTTTAGTGGCAGTTGGAAGAAAGTTCCGCAACCGTCTCAGGGACATACCAGATGCAAAAATTTTGCGACTTACTTCCTGTAACTGGGGACCCCAAGAAAGATGTTTGTGTTTGGGTTGATGTTATACATTTATGGGTCTCAATAATAATAAAATAAAGATTATATTATTATATTACTACTAGCTGACCCGACAGACTTCGTTCTGTCAAAAGCTATAGTATAAACTCCACCACTCTACCCTACCCTACCCTACCTACCCTACCTACCTACCTACCTACCTACCTACCCTACCTACCTATCTACCTACCTACCTACCTACCTACCTACCTACCTACCTAACTACCTACCCTACCCTACCCTACCCTACCTACCTACCTACCTACCTACCTACCCTACCCTACGCTACCTTACCCTACCTACCTACCTACCCTACCCTACCTACCTACCCTACCCTACCCTACCCTACCCACCTACCTACCTACCCTACCCTACCCTACCCTACCTACCTACCTACCCTACCCTACCCTACCCTACCTACCTACCTCTACCCTACCCTACCCTACCCTACCCTATCTACCTACCTACCTACCTACCCTACCCTACTCTACCCTACCCTAATTTTTCGTAAAAACCATAAAAAAAACCATCCTTGGTCTTCAACGAACATTAAAAAAAAAGAATTGGTTAAATTGGTCCAGGCGTTGTTGAGTTATGCGCTTACCAACACATTTTGCGATTCATTTTTATAGTATAGATTATTAGATACGCCGATTAGACAGATCGATTTGACATGGAAAATGTATCAAATTACTATAGTTAGGTCGGTTTAGTCCAAAATGTCAGATACGTTAGTTAGATTAGCGACGATATTTTCTATGCCTACAAAAGCTGACAAACCGCAATATTTATTTCTCAGATAAAAGTTACCTGACTATTGAAACATCAGACCTAAGAACGAATATATTTCTTCTGGACACATTACTGTATCGTATCAAAAAGTAATACTGTATTAAATCCCCCAAAACATGGACGGTACAATCAGCGATGTAACCAAGCTGATTAAACAGAAAGGCTGGCTCTGTCGACCGCATCGCACCAATTTGCGTTTCACCAACGCTCGGCACAAATGCATCAAATCATCCTTTACGTCAATCGTTTCAAGCCCATTTAGCGCGTAATGGGCGCGAACGAATGACGATTATACAGTTTTATGGATTAAGTGGTGACTAGCTATTGCACGAATCCATCCCAAATGTTTGCATTGCGCTTAATGTGTTCCCAGAATTTTCGTTTTGTTTTTGTTAAGTTGGTTCGTTAAAATGTTGGCAGATACTTATTGATGAACAAATGACTACTTTCATCCCAGGACCTCATACTCAGTAGTAGCGCTTGCGACCGCTAGCCCATTAATACCGAATTATTTGAAATGTATTTTGTAAAATACATTAAAAATAATTCGGGATTATCTCCATTTCAAGGATCAAGATATAAATAGACCTGCCTACGTTTTATTATGACAGTCAAATATTAATCCTAGTGCCCGAAAATATTCTCAAAGGGAAAGATAAATATAACTTGCCATCAATTATTATCAATAAATTCATATCGTGTGGTTTTGGGCTACAAATAGGCGACCTTTTGGGGTATGTTCTTATAAATGCATAATTAGTTACATTATTATGTATATAGGTACTAGAAGTGTGCGCCGTGGTACTACTATTTCTGGGTGGTTATAAAAAGTAACCTCGAAAAAATAAACTTAACCCTTACGCCATTCCCGGCGAAAACTGGTAAACACTGAAAACTGTCGAGTTAACGCAACTGTCTAATCGGCAATACTGACCAATCAGTGAAACTGACTATTTAACGAAACTGGAGAATAAAATAAACTGATGACTTAGGGAAACTGACCAGTGATACGCAGACTCATTAATTTATATTATTAATAGGTAATTATGAATTGAAATTAGTCCATTACAGATAGAGTCCTCTGCATTGTGTACACCATAAAAGTTACAGATATAAATGTAGAAATGTTACAAAGGGTATCACAATGGGCGGTCTTATTGCTAAAAGCGATCTTTTACAGACAGCCTTTACAGAGTTCTGTAAGTAAGCATCCATGTTGTTTTTTTTTTTCTCTTTTAGCGCTTTCTATTTCAAAATAAGTCGTGTTCCATCTTATCCTACTGAAAAGGAAAGAGATTTTCATGCATTGTTCGCAATGTCAGACCTTTACAAGTTCAAACTTCCCATGATATTTTCATTCATCTCAAAGTAAAACGTCTAAGTAAAACATAAACGCGCAATTGAATCACTTTTAAAGCCATTAATACACCCACGGGGAACAGAAACTCCTCCTCATGTGACAAAGAGTATCGTCAAGTAAACAAGTGTACGATCACAATTCACGGCACGACTCGACTGTACTACCGGGAAAACAATTTTGTATACGTCTGTAGTGACAGCGAGATAAGTGACTGACACTTACACCGTTGTGTAACTTTGTGGAGTGTAAAGTTTCCTTACAGCAAATTTACAGCGAACAAAATGAGTTAAAATGAGGGTTTTTATGAAAATTTACGACACCAGTTAGCGCCAATTCGACAAGAGGTCTTCTATTTCGACAATGATATAAAATATATGATGAAATTCATCATGCCTTTCCACGTCTAAGCTGCCTAGTACTTAAAACGAACCCCTTGAGATAGGAGTTCACTACCTATCTTCTACCTGACGCTGTCGGCTGTTCTACGGCTCGATGCTGCTACAGCGTCAGCCGAGAACAGCCGGCACCCTTCATCGCCTGGGCCTTGTGGGCCGCTGCTGGCTCCCACGTGGCCGCTACAGCTACTGCCACCGCTTCACCTGCACCGAGGGTGGTGAGCGCCGTGCCACATGGCCACTACAGCCACCAATTATCGCTCCACTACCTGCACCGAAGGCGAAAAGCACCGTCTGCTCCCTGCCTATATATACTGCCTCTGTGGTGCCAGCCGAACAGTCCAGCCCAGGACAGTAGTTTCCCCTTCTAATCTCTGCCAGTGAAATAACTCTTAAGTTAAGAACCTACACCCTGAATCTGTGAACCAACCTTGTCTTCTAATAAACGTGATTTATAAGTGGTATCTGTCTCTTTATTTTTTACCACCAAACCCGTCACAGTGGCATTTCATTCATTCGTTCATCATTCAGTGACGAATAAAGAAATTATAGGCACTTTGACACTTTTGACAGGTGCCTGGATCTGAGTACTGACGTCCTAGTGAACGTCATTTCAGAAATCCGTCCTTAGCTGGACGTCTTTTAAATAATATCTATAAGAAGATCAGTATATCAGTATAGTCATTAAATTGTTTTTATTAATTTTTTTCTAGGGCTTTTCAGAGTTAACCTTTAGAGGTTGTGACTCTTTAGCCGGTCTTTCCTGTGGTTGCCTTAAGCTCCTAAAAACTTAAAGCCTCCAGCCAGGGTGCAAAAACTTATAAACTAAACGACTACGCGCTAAGGGCACCCCCTGTGGGGTACGAACCTCGGCTTAGGGCAGAGTCGGAGAGAGGATGGCAAGGGACCGACGGTGGCTGGATAAAATCAGGGTTATGATTATTATCAGGGGAATTTAAAGCTCAGGCTCAGCTATGGCGCGGGCCGGCGCTTCGCTTACGAGCAAGAGACGGGGAGGAATTGAATTGAGGAGCTCGTGCCTAATTTATAACAGCCACATAGGTCAATCCATCAGGTTAAGCTGCGCTTGCCTAGGTTGGTCCGTGGATGGGTAACCGTCTTTACATACCGAGACTCCTCCGTGCTTGGAAAGCAGGTTAAGCCGTAGGTATCGGCTGTCATTCTTGGATCTTTGACCGTCGTTAGGGGTCGTCAGAAGCCCGAAAGTCTGACAACCAGTTACTGGGTTGTGGAGGGCAGATATGCAGTCGCTCCATGTAAAACATTGGTATTTCAGCTGCATTTGGTTAGACTGGAAGCTGACCTCAACATAGGCTAGGCAGATAGATGGATGGAGTTGATGGATGGAGTGGCTTATTACAAAACTGGTGAAATGTGTAAGTAACACATCTCTGTCTACCTCGTCTGGTAATACAGACATAGTACGTACTGTAATGGTATTTTATTCAACATATTCATTCCAAAACAGCAAGTCTGACAACCAGTCTTACCAAAGAATATCGTATTACCCAGTTACTAGGTTGTGGAGGTGAGATAAGCAGTCGCTCCATGTAAAATACTGGTATTCAGCTACACCCAGTAAGACTGGAAGCCGACCCAAATATTGTTGCGAAAAGGCTTGCTACGCAGATGATAAGATCAGAAAAAGTTCAGGTCTTTTTCTGATATTATCATCTGCTTAGCAAGCCTTTCTCTGGATTTCTCTTTTGTATGCTTGCTTTTATTTATTTACCCAAAAGAAGTAATTATTTGATAGGTACAATGTACACGACAACAAGTATCTTTTAGTGTTCGAATGACGTTGACTGCGACAACGAGGACGGAAGTGGGATGTTGGTAAACATGTGTGCAATTGTTTTGTGAAAAGTACTGAACAAACAAGATGGCAGTATTAGTTCCGATTTAAGCTGTGCCCCAAAACATCCTTGTACAAATATTCAGGTACTAACCTAAACTATATGTTTCAGTTTTAGTTCTGAAATGTTTAAACTTTTTAATCCTTTCGGCCTTTGGTGTGGGGTGCAATATGTGTCGACACCCTAGCACCGTCCCATTTTCCTAGCACGGCGGGCTGTGCTGGGGCGGCTGCTGCAGGTGCGGAAAACCTCAAACGGTGCAAATATACCCACCGTGCACCTTATTGGGTGCTTTAAGATTGAGCCGTTTGGGTTTGAAACACCAGGACCGTGGAGTCCGAGTACCCACTTAGTATTTCGAGACATCGCCAACCAGTTGGTCGACTATTCACGTGACCAGAGGGCTGGCCTATTTCGTGGCCAAAGAATCAGCATTTCCATACAACGTAGCAATGCTGCCAGCTTTTGGGCACTTTTCCTGTTGACAGCGATGCTTTGATTCTTTCCCCTCCTTTTTTATATCCTTTTGATTAAATAAAGAAGCTGAATATTTAGGTCCGCTTCTGTCAGTGTGAAAGTATCTCGTGTTTTAAGTAAATCTATTGTTACTTATGGCTCCACGTATATGTAAAATTTTTAAAAAAGAAGACGCTACCCTGTATGACATGTTTGACCAATTTACCAAAGAGTGTAAATTATTTTACATAGTACTTCATTGTTATATTAAGGCAGGTTTTAGAGACGCGCTGACCGCACGCTGACGGTCGACGCTGACAGCCGAAACGTATGAACTTCTAGGAAGCGTTTTCGAATAACGCGTAGCTATCAGCGCGTGTGTTTGTCAGCGCTGACGGGTCAGCGGCCGTACGCGTTGCGCGTCGGCACTGCGTAGCCGTCAGCGCTGACCGCCGCATGCGCGCCTCTGTTTTTAGTGAGCGTTCTAGTGTCGATCCGAGCAGATGCCGTCAGCGTGAACAGTCAAACTACAAATTAACAATTTTCGGACTTTTTCCTTTACTTGTGCTGTGAGACCTTGCTTCTTGCTAAATTTCATGATTATAGGTCAACGGGAAGTACCCTATAGGTTTTGATTTACTTGCGAATATCGCATAAATGTCGCATAAATAGCTGTATCTTATTATTGCATTAACTTAGAAGCTTGATTTTTTCAGACCTCCAAGAGAGCATAAACCTTCATATTTTATATTAATTTCAACTTGATGTCTTCACGCGTTCCAGCGAAAAAGGGTCTTGACAGACTGACAGACGGACAACGAAGTGATCCTATAAAGGTACCGTTTTTTTTTCCTTTTGAGGTACGGAACCCTAAAAAAACACAAAAAAGGGAAAAATTTACTTTAATTTTGGAAGTCCGTCGCAAAAAACGAAAATACAGAACCAAGCACACCGACTTCCGAAATTAAAGTTATTTTTCACTTTTTAATGTTTGTTTATTTTGGAAAAAGGTTTTTATGTTAAAAAGTTTTTTTGATACACTTCTGTTCAATTCGGCGGAAAGGTAAAATACCTTGAACATAAACACATTCATATTGGGCGGAAAACTTTGCAAGGTCAACAAAAGATCCGAAAAGAAAACTGTTTTCCTTACGCAATCTTTCGCCAAGACGAACGATACATTTCTATTATAGGCGTATAAAATAAAAAGCAGAATAAAAATAAATAAAGAAAGTTTTTGCTCACACATCTCACGTAGACAATACTTTCGGTGAATAGCAGCTATGTATCTATCTGAAGTTACAGTATCGAGGTTCGGTGAAATATGGAAGGATTGTTTGAAGTGAAAAAAAAAATTTGTTTTTAGAAAGAATTTGTCATATTTTCTTGATTTGGGGCCAAAACTTATAAATATAAAGTCAGCTGAAATAAAATAGTCATCCAAAAACCTTTGTCAGTTATAATGACTACCGAGGCAAGCCAAAGAAACGCTGGCGTGACGATTTGGACTCGTTCCTGACTGATTGGCCGGAGAAGGCATAGCATAAAAAAAACTGATTAATTATGGGACAATCAACGAATCAATCAACCTTTTTTTCCCACTGCTGGGCATTGCCCAGCAGTGGGAAAAAAAAGGTTAATTGAAAAAAGGAATTCTGAAATGTCTAACGATAACGCATTTTCTTGTCAAAAAAAAAATCCAATTTATCGGCACAAAAAATATTTATTTGCATATTTATATCCTCGAACACCTCTATAATTGAATAGCTAACAATAACTCCAGTCTCGCCGAAATTCACAAACTTCGGCGAATCTCGTCAAAACTTCGCGCGAACGAATCAAAGTTCCACCGATTCGTTTAACTTAAAACCGGTGGGAACCGGTAAAAACCAGATTTGTTTGGCAGATTTCTTTGTTAAACAATATTTTTAAAGACGTAATCAGGTTTGTTATGGGCGAACAAATCCGGCTTGGACGCGAAAACAAATTGTTTTTTACAAAAAGCCTGTTCAAAAATTCAGTAGGGAAACTTTTAGGCGCTAGTCCTTCGTCTTGGTTTTAAATACTTTTGAATATTTTAGAGGTTTGAACCAGGTGAACTTGTATTTTATATTTGAACTAGCTGTTGCACGCGATTTCGTCTACAAACCTGGATGAAAAGTAGCTTATGTCCTTATCAGGTCTCAGGCTACCTATCTCTCAAATTTTATCCAAAGCCGTGAGCGTGTAAGCGAGAAAAACAAACTCAATTTCACATTTATAATATTTAATTATTAAAACTTCATGCACAAGTAAAAAAATACTGTACAAACGCGGACTTAATGCCTAAGGCATTTTCTACCAGTCAATCTTAGGGTGATGCAGAGACAAAAGCATGGCAGGTGCAACATAAGGTAATAGACTAATATTAGGTACGGTATTAAGTAATTTTTTTGGCTCTTCTTGGTTTCTTAATTACTGATTAAATGGCTGAATCTGTTGTTAAAATTAATGCTCGCTGGTAAAAGGAGATTGGTTGGTGGTTTTACCACCAACCATTCTCCATTAGGAGATTGGTTTAGCAACATACGAGTGATCGAATCGAAGTTTGCTTTTTTTTAAATATTATAATTATCAATTTCTTCGTTATAAAGAATACTACATCTACCAGTTTTTATTATTCACATTATGACACAATTCTACAAAGCGATCGTGTAAAATATTACAACAGCATGAAAAATATTTTATTACGGGACTGTAATTTTGTAGGATATTCCGTAATATATTTTATTACGTATACGTTTTTTTGCAACATGTAGGCCTTATTCAACCATTCGTCTTACGAGTGGGCGTTCACAAAGACGTACGCTTATAGAATAAGAAGGTATTTATTGTTATTGGGGTTGCCGTGGTGTAAAATTGAATTGTACTTTTTGTTCTTACGAAACGAACTTGTTCATCCTCTTGGAACTGATGTTTTAAAACAAAAAAATAAATAAAAAAGTTTAAGGTTTTCACATTTTTTTATAAGTAGGTAAGTACATACTTTTTTTTTCTGAAAAAGTATTAAAAATGGCAGCTGATAATAAATCTCGAAATTGTTTCAAGTTTTAATAATTATATTCATTTAATTCAGATAAGTACATCCATAGAGTTAAAAGTTACACACATTATATTTATGATACTAGTTTACAACTATTCTAGTTATCACACTATCTTGAGATCAATCAAATAAAAAGTTACAATAATTACATAAAATATATAGTATTAATACTTTAAATACCTATTCAACAAAACAAAACAACCAATTTTGAACAATCAGAAACAAAAATATACAAAACAATGTGGTAGCCTCAGCATGGTTGTGGTCAAGCATCAGGAGCTTGTGGCTAAATAAGAACAGCCGCGCGGTCCGATCAGGTTAAGCTACGCATGCCACGGTTGGTGGATGGATGGGTCATCTTTAGATACCAAGACTCCTCCGGGCCTTGAATAGCCCGCTAAGCCGTTGGTCCCGGTTGTCATTCGTGGAACTTTGACGTTATGACGGGTCGTCAGAAGCCCGAAAGTCTGACCATCAGTCTTATCAAGGGGTATCGTATGACACAGCCACTGGGTTATGGAGGTCAGACAGGTAGTCGCTTCATGTAAAATACTGATATTCAGCTGCGCCCGGTTAGACTGGTGGCTGACCTCAACATAGTTGGGCTAGGCTAGGCAGAAGAGATGAGCCTAATTTCAAACTTGCTTTAGAGGCATTTGTAAGATGTTTCCAGTATAGGCCGGGTCGATGATAATAATTAACATAGCACATAAATAAATATTACTACTAAAAAACCTTTAAATGAAATACAAATTGCAGAATTATTAATTTCCGTCTTACAAAAATTATTTTTTTGACCCCGAAACATGGCAACACTAAACACATTTGTCACATCTATGTTATCTTCTGTCTGTCTGTCACGAGGTTGATAGGGTAATGGCAAGACCGGCGCGGAATTTTAACTAAAACCTTTGCATTATTTTATGTGGGAATAAAAAAATTGCCCTGTATACGAGTAAGAATTACAATTTTCATGAAGACACGTACGTACGGAAATGTTTATTATAATATAATGAATTATTTATTAGTTTGTTCTCCTTTTTATTTCATTTGTTTGTTTGGGAAGATGTATTTTTTTTTAGTGCCCTGTAGTCAAAAAGGAACCCTTATAGTTTCGCCATGTGCGTTTGTCTGTCTGTGTGTTTGTTTGTCCGCGACTTAAATTAAATAAATAAATAAAATCATTTTATTTCGTATAACACAAAAGATCCATAAATTGTTATGAACATGTTTGCACTTAAATCACTATTGTTAGTAACTTAAACTAAAGACGAATTTGTGCGAAGACCACCCAACATCTAGACGCAACGAGAAATGGTAATGGTCTAACTATGATATAAGTCTTCGCACAAATTGCCTTATTATGGCGGAGGAAGTGTCTGCCGCCACCGCCTTCAGGATACTATTGTGACTGCCTCTTATTCTGCTCAGGAGTGAGGCCGTTTTTTTGCGGATGATGGCATGAAATCCATCGGTATGATTTACCGCGAACATTTCCGAGGCTCTGCAAAAACGAGGCAGTCGCAACAGCATCCTAAAAACATTACTGTATTGGACGCGTAGAACATCCCGCGACCTTTTCGAGTAGTTGACCCAAAGATTACCGGTGTAAAAACTCTGACAATAAGCTTTAAAAAGCGTAATCTTTACTTGGTCAGTACACCGAGAAAATCTTCGTGCCAACATATTACCCCTGGACGCCAGAGCCCTACGCTCCCTCTCAATGTCACCATGGTCGCTGAGGTCGCTGGTAAGAAAATGCCCAAGATATTTAAACTTCGAGACTTTACGAATTGGCGTTCCGTTTATGGAAAGACCGAGGGCATCCTCCCGGCACTTACCAGCGACCCCAAAGACCATGTATTCACATTTTTTGGAATTATAGACCAGTCCATGTGTAGCAGCGTAGGTCTCACATACTTTGAGCATCTCCGCGATCGACCCCGGCGACGGGCCCAGCAGCACCATGTCATCCGCATAACTGATGTTGTTACAACTAACACCATTTACTCTGCATCCGACACGCATGCTGCTGAGCTCGGCAATGAGTTCATTTACATATAGATTGAAGAGCCGGGGAGACGACAAATCACCCTGCCTCACCCCGCATTCCAATCCATATGATTCCGAGAGCGTATCAGACCATCTGACACGGTTTGTCTGGCTTAGATACCAATACTGAAAAACCCCGAGCAACTCCTCTGGTATACCCCTAATCCTCAATTTACTCCAAAGCCCATCATAAGAAACGAGATCGAAAGCCTTGGAGAGATCAAGGAAGCAGCGTCAGCGTCTCAGCGTCTTACGGTCAGTGTAGTATTTGACAGTGTGCTTGACACCTAGAATAGCACTTACGGTTGATAGTCCATTGGTCCAGGAGAAAACCCAAACTGTGCATCGTGCAATTTTATGTATCTTGCCAAATAAGAGTCAAGCATACTGTCCAACAGTTGCAAGAGAGATCGGGCGATAATTGTTTAAGTCAGAGATGTCTTAGCTCAGAGACTCTTAGTACCAGAAAGCTGTAATTTGGCATGGGTATACATATTAATCAAAGTGATAAAATCGTGTTTTTTTATGGTACCTCCCCTGTGCGTAAATTTTCATTTTTTTTTCTTGTGTCTCCCTTGGTATGGCCATGGGACGGACGAAAAATAATGTTTTGGACTTTATTTATAGTTAAACTCAAACTCAAATCATTTATTTCAATTAAACAATTTACAGGCACTTTTGAATTGTCAAGGAGTCGGTCAGTAAGAAAAATGAAGCTACATATCCATTACAAAGCGTAGTAGGTACCTATGGAAAAGAACAGGAAAGAAACTCCATGGATACTCTTTTAAATTAAATTGTTACAAAAAATATTATTTACATCAATAATGTTGAATTTATAACTAAATGTGAGAACTATATAAAAATAAAAACATACACGTTTAAAAGTATCCAGAGAAGGTAAACAAATAGAAACAAAATAATGAAAAATAAAACAATTCAAAAATAAAATAATTAAAATAATCCGTGCCAGCTATGAGGTGACCAGTCCCAACTGACGGCGCCCGTTCACGAACATGACGCATGGATTAATATATTATGATTCTTCAAATCAATAATTTGTTACTATAAATAAGTCCAATAAATAATTTGTGGTTTTTAAATCCTGGAATTAAACGTCATTACAATTATTCCGGGATTTTAGAGGAGGTATTATCCACTCTATGTTACTTCCTTCCGTTCTCTGATTAAGAGTATAGATCGTGTAAATACTCGTATCTACCGATGCAATACAATAAAAAAACACCTAAAAATGGCAACCAAATAATTGCAGCATTTAAAAGTATTTTTATTCCAGCCGGTTGTAAGTTGTCAAGTGGTACCGTAAAACGGGATTGGTTTCATACATAATATTAAATAAGTAAGCTTTTAACTGCAGACCGCATCGTCCACTCCACTAGTTGTTAATTTTAACTTTAATTAAAAATAATTTCTCATCTCTACTGGACAGGCGCGATGTACGAAGCAAAGGTGCTGGAGATTGTAATAGTTTTAAGATATTGTTTGCCTTCTAGTGCGGATTTAATTTTAATTTAAAGAAATTAAATGTAACATAGGTTACCGTCGAGGTCGATATTCTTGTTATATTGATTGCTATCTACATCACTACGTGATATGGTGACTGTGGCGTTAAGGGGACTGTGTTTCGAAATTTATAATTGGTATTAGTTTTTGTCATCATAATGTTAATATAGATGAAATATAAATGACATGTTCAGCTAATATAAATAAGGATGTGTCTAGGCACATAATTATTAAAGAAAATAAAAATAAAATGTTGTTTTATGAGCTTCATTTACTACCTGCGCCCCGCGATTTCACCCGCATAAGTGTCGATCCCGTAGGAATATCGGGATGAAAAGTATTCTATATATTAATCCAGGGTGTCAGCTACCTCCATACAACATTTTATCAAAATTGGTCCAGCCCTTTGAGCGTGAAAAAGAGACAAACGTACACACATTCACAAACTTTCGCTTTTATAATGTGGCGGTATCAACAACGCCACATACGAACTACGCATCAAAGACCTGACATCACAAATCCTGCATCGCGCTATCAGAGTTTACCGCGCGACTAGCATATATACAACATCCCGACATCAACCGTCTGGCAGTTGCCCACCAGACACAACATCCGTCTGGTCGGAGGATCCTCCCTTTACTATAGAGTATGAGTGAACTTTACACCCTGTTCCTCATACCTCTAAGATAATATTACTAGCTGCGCCCCGCGGTTTAACCCGCATAAGTGTTGATACTGCGGGAATATCAGGATAAAAACTATGTGTAAACTCAGGGTGTCAGCTACGTCCATACCAAATTTTATCAAAATTGGTCCAGCCGTTTGAGCGTGAAGAAGAGACAAACATACACACACACTCACAAACTTTCGCCTTTATAATATTAGTGTGATGTGATGTGATAAAAGTCTGTCATGTAGTCGTGACCGCGGCGTGCTAGGAACATTTTGGTTCGTCATCTATACATGACTGTTGCGGTCAAAAGGTTAAGCATATTGTAAGGACTTGTATCAATAAATTAATATATTATGTATAAAACATTGTTTATTTATTAATTATACTGATTGTAGGAGAATATTATGGTCACTGTACTGTGTGGTGTCGGACGTAAAGAATAGCACCACCCCATTTCCTCCCATGGGTGTCGTAAAAGGCGACTATGGGACTTACTACAGAATGGGCAGCAGCGTTCTCTATGCATTTTTAACACCATACTACGATCGCCAACCCGCCTGCCAAGCGTGGCGATTATGGCAAAACCCCCCAATTGGGGGAGGCCTATGTCCTGCAGTGGACGTCTCTCGGCTGAAATGATGATGATGATTATGGTCACATTACAAATCTATGCACGCACACAATCTTACACGTATAAGCACAGCGTATATGGGTCTAGCGTCCTAGGTATTTCGTCAATCTTGGTTTGTTTTGACTATAAAGTGTAAGTGTGACTGTAATTTACGTAGTTTTTATTATTTTTCGAATAAAAAATTACGTATATAAAAAATGACAGAAATCGATTCAGTAAACGATCCTGAACAAACTACTTTCATAATGTGGAATAATTCTATTACACATTGTATTATGTGTACCGTGTGGTGCCGGACGTAAAGAATAGCACCACCCCATTTCCTCCCGTGGGTGTCGTAAAAGGCAACTAAGGGACTTACTAGAGAATGGGCAGTAGCGTTCTTTATGCATTTTTAACAACATACTGCGATACCAACCCGCCTGCCAAGCGTGGCGATTATGGCAAAACCCCCCAATTGGGGGAGGCCTATGTCCTGCAGTGGACGTCTCTCGGCTGAAATGATGATGGTGATTATGTGTAACAAGTATCTATTTCGGCGAACTTTGCCGTTTAAGACGTTCTTAGAACACGCCATTTTGGATCTTTATTTAAAGTACTCAATTAAATTTTTAAATCATAACATCGAAATAAGATTAGAATATAAAATTACATAATTAATTTAATCCTTTAATCTTATTTGGTAATTTTATTAAGTATTGAAAACTCGTGATTACCTATTGTTACTATCCTTGTAAATATTTCGTTGGTGAGCCTTGCTCAGTAAATAAATACGAGTAAATACACTTTAAATGCATATCTTATGAGTAGTTAGTACTCTTCAAAAGTTAATACTTTTTTACTACGTTATTGCTTTTTACCAAAGTTACTTAGGAGCTTAGTGGCCACTATTTTCCGTTTTAATGATTACAATAAAACATAACAATTTAAAACTACTGTTTGTAATAATAATAACGTATAGTCTTGTGAAGCACAACATGACGAACTTATTTTCTGCATTTTCATTCTAAAATAAAAGAAATCACCGAAATAACGATGAGGGCGCCACTGTGCGCTCGGCGTAGTCTTAAGGGGCAAAATAGAAAATTTGTTATATAAAAATATAAACAAATATTATATAAATAAATTTATTTTCTTTCTATTTCTTTCTTATTGTAAGGATTTTAGATATATATATTTTTTTACAATTTTAAAATAAATACTTTTAAAGGTATTTAAGTAAATATATAAAAATTGACCCCCCCTTTTGATTGATTACTCCCTCTTACCTCCGAAACTTCTGAGCCTAAAATTTCGAAAAAAAAAAAAAAAAATACATATAAATGTTCTATACTTATAGATTACACGAAAATCTATAAGAAGTCTATGGTCTTAAAATAACATGGTACATCTCCCAATATTGCGCGTACAAATTTACATTTGCAGTTGGAATGTATGTTTGAACATGTTTTTTAACTACAATGTTAAGTTGGTTCTAGGGATTTTCATTCCAACTTTGGAACCTTCATTGAGTGTGGTCCGACATGCACTAGGCCGGTTTTTTTTTCGTAATTCGTCGCAATAACTACTACTACATGATCTATTAACTGTAAATTGTAAATTTTATATATCACATAACTAGTGTGTCTGTAGGTTATTATCGGTATATTATCTATTTATTTATTTTTTATTTATACATACTTTATTGTACATCAGATTGCACATTACAAAAGAAAATAAAAACTTATAAACTATCTATATATATAAAAATGAATCTCTATTTCCCTTGGTCACGGCATCACGCGTGAACGGCTGGACCGATTTCGCTAATTATTTTTTTGTTGTGTTTGTTATTGTCAGGAGAAGGTTCTTATGTAAGAAAAATTTAAGAAAGTTAAAAAAAAAAATTGTAAGAAAACGACCATATTTACATTTTTATTGTAATAATAAGTAGGTAACTCTATCTTCTAATGTAACTTTATGGCGTTTGACATAACGTGTCAGTCATCATTTGGTAGGTCTGAGAATAGATTTTATCAAGAAAAAAAAAAAATTGAAGGTTTTAGTTAGGTAGGGTAGGGTAGGTAGGGTTGGTAGGGTAGGGTAGGGTAGGGTAGGTAGTTGGGTAGGGTAGGGTAGGGTAGGGTAGGTAGTTGGGTAGGGTAGAATAGGGTAGGGTAGGCTAGATAGGTAGGTAGGGTAGGGTAGGATAGGGTAAGGTAGGGTAGGGTAGGTAGGTAGTTTCCTTTGCGCGTAGACAAACTGCCACAGTCAAATAGCTTTTGACAGTACGAAGTCTGTCGGGTCGGCTAGTAAAATATACAATGGGCGGCCTTATCGCATACTGCGATCTCTTCCAGGCAACCTTGATTAAAACCTTCTAATAGTATTATTTGAGCTGCAATGGGATCCTTTTAGTCGTTTGTGGATTTTTTTGTTGGTGGATTATCTTTACAATGGGCTCTTTTTATACTGTTTTGAATAAAACAATGAAAGGCCTGCTTATAACGAATCGAATAGCATAGTCAGTTACATTTTACGAAATATGTCGATGAGCCCCTTCTTTTCCTGTACCCTTCATATGTTTAGGTACAATTCTAGACGCGGCGGCCAAAAGTACTTAAGTCTTATAAGTTTAGATTTGACTTAAGTGCTTATGGCTTCCGAGTCTAGAATTTATTTTTCAGATAGGCTCATAAATTCCTATCCATTTACTTTCGTGTTCCCAGTTCGCAGTAATTAATGTTTCGTGGTAACAAAGTATCCAGTTGAACGTAACTGGTGGTTTTAATTTCTCTCGAAATGTTTAAGTGTCTTGCGTTTTTGGGACGAGTGCTTTAAAGACTGATTAGCGTGTCCTGGTATTTATCGTTTTAAAGTAAGCGAGTGAGAATTAAATGCTTTGTTACAAAGTTAGGGGGGTTTCAGGTAATAAATAACGAAAGAAAAAATAAATAAAGTAGTCAGATAGGAAATGTAGATAGATAGATAAAACATTTATTCAGTGCACACAAAAGACATAGCACAACACACAAGAGCATAAATGATTTAAAAAAAAATCATGAATATTATAAAACAGGGTGCCAATATACAATAGGAAACATACAGAAATCGTGTGATATTATTTTATTTATTGATGGATAATAAACAACTACAACATAAATAATACACAATGTTAACAAAACTCTAAGTAGTAATGTTGCAGTCCACTGCATTATCCGCAAATTATATTATGACATAATTCAATTTTTGCGTCTCAAGGTTGCACCAAATGGGAGTCCAGCTCAGCATGTGTCAGGCAGATATAACTGACGCTGATATTCTGCTGGATCCCTGCAGTGATAATCGTACGTCGAGCTGACGATATAAAATTGGTGTTGTGAATGTCGACTCCATCTAGCTTATTTTTTTTATATGAAATTAGTGATTCCGATATCCTATTTATAGAATAAACTATTTCATTTCAAATTAATTGTTCAATAAGTCATTTATTTATTTATTTACTAGCTTCTGCCCGCTATTTCGTTCCTATGGAAGTCATCAGACACTACAATATATTAAAATAACAACCACATTTTTATAAAACAAACCTACCACGTTGGTCTAGTTGTTGCAAGAGCTAACTATTGAGCATGAGGTTCGATTACTGGTCAGGTCAGGGCAGCCAGTGTTATTAGGTTACTACTGCGGAGCTCAGCTTCTTAGACAATTTATCTATATGTGGGCCCCATTGAAGCTTAGCATTCAAAGCTAAGCCCAAGTATCTTCAGGATTCAATTCTTCGCCCTTTATCAACACATTACTTTTCACCTGCCTAACGTGAGGTAGCGTAAACTTAATGCATTTGGTTTTTTTTTTCCCATTAATATATAAATTATTAATATTGAACCAGTAAACTAAATTTGAGATCGCGCTATTTACATTGTCAGTAACCGGCTCCTGACGTTTAAGTTTAAACAAAAGTGAACTATCTTCCGCAAACAACACTATTTCATGATTATCCTTTATGAGGTAAGGCAAGTCATTAATATAAATAAGAAACAAGAAAGGACCAAGAATTGAGCCCTGTGGGACTCCCATTGTTACTAAAGATCTGGGAGATCTTTTCCCATTAACGTCATCGCTCTGAAACCTATTACTCAAGTATGAAGCAAGAAGATCCGTAGGGGCGGAGTTTCCTGATTAACGTTTCATGAAGAACGCAATCGAATGCCTTGGACAAATGACAAAAGATGCATTATAAATATGTCCTAAAACTTCAACACACACTTCAGTAGTTGATGATGAGGATCTATAGATAGTAAGTAGATTTACCATGTTTTTCACATTTGTTTAGTAAAATGTTACGATCCACAAAGTCAAATACCTGACTTAAAATGCTTTATTTCCTTAAGCAAAAGACACTACTACAACCAAAATTGTTTCGTCTAGATATTCTGTGATCTAATGCTGCTAAAGATGTTGATTTATTATAATGTGAACAATTTTTTTCCTATTTTAGAATATCATGCTTATTTGAGAAACTTGTCAGTCGGTTGTAGAATATATTTTCAATAATTTGGATAGCAGAGAAACAAGTTTAAAAAATAAGATACTTAGCTCTTTTTCAACTTGGGATGTAAAATCACAAACTATTTTAAAATTATTAAATTAATCAATAAGTATTCAATTATTTTTAAATTATTCCAAAAATTCCATTACAGTGTTGATGATAGTCACATATACTAGGTAGTTCATATTCGTCACACGAGCGAAAATATGAGAAAAATATGCAAGAGTGAGAGAACAAAATTTATAGTTTAGTGAGTGCAACAAGGTTGTAAAACAACACATTTAGTAAACGTTTTTACATTATTTATTGTCTAGAAAACAAAACATTAACAAAACAAATAAAGTTGTTAAAGCCATTTTTGCAGGTTCATCGAGTAACATTATACGTTGGCTTGGTTTGGTTCAGATCTTAGTTTGCTACAATTGTTGAATTTACAAGTTCTTCTCGGTGTAGGGGTGGGCCGCGGCCCATTCGTTAGCCCTCACGATGTATTCTGGGATGGGCTCAGTGGGAGGGGGAGTGGGGAGGTGGGCACCCTGTTGACAAAAAAAAAAAAAACAAAATTAGCACCAAAAAACATAAAACAATTCCAGGAGATAGGAAAATAGGTATAATAAGCTAAAGCAGTTTCTTAACATTTTCTGTGTGAGGACTGCCGAAAACGAGTCTAATCACGAAGTCTGAAAATTCAGTATCCAATACTGAATTTTATAAGCTATTCCAATTGATCTTATTATACATAAAAAATGTATAAGAAAGAGTATCTTTTGGAAATCTATCAAATGTAGCCAAATCTGATATCCATCTTTAAATATATAAATTTATTTTGTTGCTACCTGACCTTTTTTCTGCTATACTCTATCCAATCACAACTCACAAAAAAAATGTAATTTTTAATGGTCAACAATAAAAGGTCAGCCCAATACACTTAAATCAGGTTTAAGAGATTATTTTGAGAACCATAACAAGATCCATTAATTTGTAACTTAGACTATGGAAATCTATATATATATATATATATTTTTTTTTTAATCGTTGCCCCACTGTATGAATTTCTCCTGTATCATGGGTGCGTTTACAAACATTTAAACTCACATACACAAACAGCCAGACCTGGAACAACTACTTGTAGATCATACAAATATTTGTTCCGGGCGGGGATCGAACCCGCGACACGCAGCGCAGCAGTCAATCGCTTAACCACTGCGCCAACCGTGTCGTCATAAATCGAACATCTAACCAGTCATGGAGACAAATAAATAAAATTATAAATAGGGCAAAAGTTGATTCCGTATTGCTGATTTTGAAGCAGATCTCATCAATTATCCATAATTTGACTAAAAACAAACATTTTTAAAGACAAACACTTATCACAAGTCAAATTGTTTTCTTCGTTAATTTTCATATTACCTTCGAACACTAAAGATTCAGAGCTTAGTTACCATACTAAATAATGTTTATATTTTCTCCACGTTTCCAACAAAATATATGCGTATGTTCAGGAAACACAGATATTTTATTTTAGCCCAAATCGCGATACAAAGTAGCGTGCTATCCTTTGTATATTCATTGGTTGATCCTGTGTTGTGTACTGACCTGGGGCTGGAATCCGAGCTCGTTGGCAACGTAAGTCAAGGAGATGGTCTCTCCCTCAGGGGATTTGTAGCTGTTGGAGCCAGTGACCTCAAGAGCGACCTCGTCCTGAAAAAGAATAAACACAGTTTTTGAGATTTGTTAAAATGGAACTAAGTACTAAAGAGAAATACTAAAAAGGCCGTTTCTCATTGTCCGTGTAAACACAATCCACTGGATAAATTTCAAAAAAATAATTAAAAGTATTTGTATCTGCAAGACTAGTCAACCAAAATGCGTCCGGAGGAAGTAAAAAAGACCATAAGAATGCTCTAATTTTCCACAAAATAGCTTTCATTTCTATATTACAGTTATTCCAGATCTGTTATCAAAATTATTTTAAATAGAAGTCTTTATTTACTAATTCAATTTTTTGCAGATGAACATGACCAAAAACCAACATAGGTACAGCAGTCTTAAGCCTGTTCCTAGCCTAGCATTACAATAGAATAAGAGGCCAGCTTATACTGGTTATATTTATGGGCCTACCGTACAAATAGCTGGATTGGATGTAACTCACGTTTCCGAAGGGCTTGAGCACGCCGTCAGCCTGTCCAACGATGCCGGTGTCGGTCTCATAGGCGAACTGGAAGTTACCCTCGGGGGACTGAACGTAGTCGCTGCGCACGACCTGTGCGTTCTGTTCCTCGACGGCGGCGTACGCGCACGCGAAGATGGAAACGGCTACGATGAAGAATTTCTGCATAGGGAAAATTGATTTTAATGTTTTTTGGGTTGAATATGCATCATGAAAAATAATGGATCCATTTATTTTTACTGTTAAAAAAAATGGTCGGTTTTTTGTTTCTTCGACAATTATTTGATCTGTTTGAATTCTTCTAGAAAATTTAAATCTGCAGGTATAGTTTAAACAAAAATGGTATTTTATACTTTTGAATAGCATTTTAAAGCTTATTTAGAAATATCAGATTGGACATTTACCTACCTACATTTTATTCTCAGTACGATCAAAAGTAATAAAAGTTCAACATATTTTCAGAAGAAGCATAAGCAATGTTTTAACAAAAATAAAGAACAGATCGTTAACACCAGTCAACTTCAACTTAACAAATGAATGTTTCAGAAACACAAAGTTAACAATAATAAATGTAATGAAGAAGTCAAGGAATATCATAATGTAACAAATGAACAATCTGACATTTCAGTAGTGCGCCAATATTTAGTACACCAACTTACACACACGAACTTTATCAGATTCATTTGTAAATTGAGTCTGTATCATTATTTATACATCAGTTACGCATCTTACAAATCATAATATTCTTCACATTTCATTATGAAATACTTTTATTGAAACGAAATAATTACTGTTACGAAATCTTTACAAATTGATTCATGAGCAACACTATTTTAAATTACAACCGAACATTTTTTACCAACCCGTTTTAAATCACTAATTAAACTATTTTTAGCACACAAAACAAAATGTTTTATTATTTTATCTCTGTCTGCACTTACCATTTTGATGTTGCTTATTCGAACTACAAGTTCAATCTAATGCTGAAGTAGAATCTAAGTTTCTTATATACTCATTCCCAGGAATATCGAATATGAAATCATACCTACCAATAACTGCACCGGTAGGAAAGGTCACCTTTTTTTTTTTTTTGCAACGACTTATCGCCAGTACGTTTGACATTTTCGCTTTGAACAAACGAAAAACGTGTTTTGTACTAGTAAAAATAAATAAAAAAATAAAGTGGAATCCTATTTTAGTCTGAATAAATTAAAGAAAAGAGAATACCGAATGGTGATCGTCGAAAGATAATCGGTAGTCTTAGGCTAGCTATCGTCTCATTCGCAATATAGTTTGTGGTCGTCGTGGAAAATATTATGATACAGGCATGAAAAACTTGTCGATACAGAAGTGCTTTGTTAAAATCTATATAAGAACCTACATTATACACAAAGTAAGTACATATCTACGTAGGCTTTCTTCGTTATGTGCTTGCTAGTGGATGTAGTGGTATCGTAAATTGATTGGTTTTATTACTATTTAGATACATAATTATTTCATGCAATGATTAAGAAATTTTGAATTCCTTCATAAACATGATTTTACATTTAAAAACAGAAACGCGTTCAATGCCAATCATCGATAAACGATTGGCACTTGAAATATCTAGATATCCACTTGAATGATGAATCTCAAAACACATGACAGAAAGCTGCATTCTTGAAGTCCATTAGTAATACCTACCACTGGCTTAAGTCATTTAATACAGAAATAAACAATCATTTCTAATGTGTGTGAGGTCGTTTTCATCGTTCTAATACCGTAATTGGAATACATTTTTCACTCCTCTTGCTCAAAAAGGCCGTCATTGTTTCGACTGACTGAGGAAAATATACCATATTTACCTCTAGGAAAAAAAGTGTGTTTTTATATTTGTCTGTTTTTTAGGGTTCCGTAGTCAACAAGGAACTCTTATAGTTTCGCCATGTCTGTCTGTCTGACCGCGGTTTAGCTCAAAAACTATTGGTACTAGAAAGTTGTAATTTGGCATGAGCAATTTTGATGTTTGGCATGATGTATGTTAATGTCGTCGAAAAAGTGGAAGAATAAAATTTTGAAAAAAAAAAAAAAAATATTTTGGGTACCTCCGCTACATGTAAAGTGGGGATGATAATTTTTTTTCGTCCTTTCCATATTGTGAGATATAGGTCTTTCAAAAATATTAGGGGTTTGCAAAGACCGTTTTTTGATTAAATAAACCGTTCGTGACTTATCAAACTTTTAAAGTACCTATATAACGAAGTTAAAAGGAAAACTATCACAGCTAAGTAGGCTTTACAATTTATCGAGTAATTGGCGACCAACATACATTTACAGTTGAAAAAAATGTTCTCCCATACATTCTGTATAGGAAAACATGTTTTTCAACTACATGATAAGTTTGTTCTTGGGATAAATTCATTCCAACTACGGAACCCTTCATTGTGCGTGGTCCGACACGCACTTGGCCGGTTTTTTTTGAAAATGGAGATCGCCGCTTCTAAGCGGCGATCTCTTCGGTAGAATGCGTGCATTGCGTTGTTACAGTTACAGAAGAAATTTAAAAAAAGACGTTGGCGCACGGCTAACTTGCAAATTGTATTATTGGCCGTAATTTATTTTTAATATTGAATTGGATTATTTTATTTTAGCAAAATCGTAGTGAAAACTAGAGTGTAACACACGGCGCTGAAAACCCATTATAACTCGGTTTCTATTTACTCCCTCGCTAGAGCTCGGGAGTAAAACTACCTCGTATAAATGGGTCATTTTAGCCCCTTGTATAACAATCTACTATTATTAAAACCTCGTTCGAGATAATTACTTGAGATGAAACAGAATTTTATCTGATACAAATAAATAAAATTGGAGACTGTTTGTAATGTCAAAATAACTGCTTTTAGTAAATGCGTAAGAAAGCATAAACAGTACTAACAACTTTTTTTTTACCGACTTTCCAAAAAGTAGAAGGTTCTCAATTCGGTTGTATTTTTTTTTATGTTTGTTAGTCAGTACTCCGTCGTTTATGAATCGATTTGGATTTTTTATATTTTTTATTTGAAAGGTAGGTAGTATACTTATAGATTGATCCCATTTTTTTTTCAAAATCCAGTTTTGATGATGGGATCCATGAGGAATTGAAGGAACTCCTCAAATTTATAGCGATTTTTATATTTTCATCAACAACTCAAGCATTTGCATTCAAAAAGTAAGATTTAATGAAGTGGAACTGATGAAGAAGACCACAAATGGCCACCGGAACTCCTCAATGATAAGTATTCCACGGGTGGTGATATCTCGATTAAGATAGTTAAGCTACTATGAAGCAAATTTAAATAAATAATTCTGATGAAAATGGTACCCAACCCAACTGATCTAACGATGAAGCTGGAAGGTATGCACCGGAACTCCGTAATAAAACAATGTATCCTAGCCGTGTTTGGGCTTATTGGAATTTTCATGAGATGCTCTCGGGCTATAAATGGTTATTAACCGATTTTTATTAACTTTGCTTGGGTAGTTTTTGAGTTAGCTTCGATAATACGTATTTAATCTACTTCGTATATCTTGTGTCACTGTTGTTTGTGCGGTGTAGCAAGTAGTGGTAATCGAATTGTTGTGGGGTAGGTACCTACCATAGCTGAAAAATGAAAAACAAAAAAAAAAAAATTACAAAAAAACATCCGACTTCCAAAAAAAAAAACACTAATAAGTGAAAAATAACTTTACTTTCGGAAGTCGGTGGCAAAAAATGAAAATACAGAACCAAGGACACCGACTTCCTAAAGTAATGTTTCACTTTTTAGAGTTTTTTTTTTTTTTTTTGTTGGAAGTCGGTTGTTTTTTGTCTGTCTGTTTCTTCTGGCTAATTTTTGAAACATCTGGATTTTGACGGGACTGGCAATCAATCTCAAACTCAAACTCATATCATTTATTTCAATTAAACCAACCAATTACAGGCACTTTTGAATTGTCAAGGAGTCGGTCAGTAAGAAAAATGAAGCTACATGCCCAAAGCGTAGTAGGTACCTATGGAGAAAAACGGACAAGAAACTCTTTTAAATTATATTGTTACAAAAATATTAGTTACATCTAATGTAGCTGATACTATAAGGAGTAACTTAAGCTTATATTTTAGAAAACGCTATGCGGGCGAAGCCGCGGACAACAGCTAGTACTAAATATGGGAATATAACCTCATCTTCTTTCATTAGCATTATCCTCTCGGTAGTGTCCAATGCTGGACTTGAGCCTCCTTATGGAAACTGCCTTTCCATGAGGAAAGGCAGTTTCCATAAGGAGGCTCAAGTCTGTCAAACTCATTTATATCAGAAGGTATCTATGAAGATACCTTCTGATATAAATGAGTTTGACGTGGCAAGTCCTGTGGGAAATAAAATAGTGTGAATAAGGAGGATTTACAGGATAAAGCAGCATCCACATTGCATTGGTAATGCTATTACATACAATGATAATCAAAAGTATTTTTCCAATTATTTAGGGCTATAAAACTCCTTTCATAATCATCATCGAAGAAGACAAGGATCACAGAAATATATCTGATGAGTACAGGTCAAGGTCAAACTGACTAAAAGAAGAATCAAAGTCCGTATAGGTGTGGGCTGAACAGAATGCCGAATATTAATTATATTTACTCATAATTGCGCACTTAAGTATTTGTTTTTGAACATTTCAACCGCAAAGTCCTCTCAAACATTACAAAATATGTAACAGCCGATGCAGCCTATTTTTTTTTTTGTGGCAGGAGTGGGAAATCCTCATGGACGCCCAGACTGCCACACTGGTGAGGCAGTCTGGGCAGTGCCGGACTCTTACCGGCTAAAACCACACTCCTGCCTTTGCAAGTGTCCCCCTGACATAGTCAGAGACCTTTTTAAGCTTTTATTTTTATTTGTGTTTTGTTTTAAATTTTGATTTAACTGTATTTTAATATGTTTTACCTAGTTTTGTTTTGATTTTAAATCTATGTTTTATGAAGTTTCCAGAATTTACGTTTTTATTTCGATTTTTAATATCTATTTATATATTCTATGCTTTGTCATAATTTTACTGCTGTTATATTTTACACCTAATGCTTAACCTTTAAACGTTTAATCTAAATTTATGCTTATTTATGTTTGTTTATTTTTGGCTATATATTTATTTATTTATTTCTGTTTTACGGGAATCTATGCTTTCATCTAAATATCTTTTCTTTTTGGGAAATGTCTATATTTGGAAAAGCATAGATTTTTAGGTTTTCTTATTACGCTGGATGACTTTTGCGGCAACTGTAACACAGTATTCTAAAAAGATTTGTCTCAATTTAGTTTCAGACATTATTTTATTTATGTTGTGTATGCCTAAACTTGTCTGTATTCTTTGCTCGGCTTCATACCTTTCTTTCCAAAAACTGGGCATTCTGTCAGGATATGTGCGATCGACTCCACCTGGTCCGGCTCACAGGTACACCATGGGTTCTCCTTACACTTGAAACGGTGCAGGTATTCGGAGAACCCACCGTGACCCGTCAAGATCTGTGTCACTATACCGGTTGGTTTAATCTTCAACACTATTCTGTGGGCGTCGATCGCATCGGGAAAGAAGATTTTTGTCATAAACGCGGAATAAAGTTATACTAGGTATAAACGTCAAAAATGTATGGTTATATCGAAGTTATTCCTAGTATAACTTTTTTATTTTATTTTACGTTGGTTTGCTCTTGACTCTAGTCTAGGTCAGAGGTGACAGAGGCAAAGTCGTCGATGGAGTTATTATATTATTATTAATTATTCCACGTTTAAAAGTAAAGGCCCGTACAGACTTGCGCGATATCGCGGCCGCGACAGGCACCGACATAGAAATTGTGCTAATAGTGTCGCGCCGCGCCCGTGATATCGCACTAGTCTGTACGAGCCTTAAGTCGGCAAGTCTCTAATTCAAATAATTTATGTAAATAAAGAAACTTCAGGAAATGTCACTCTCAAAATGACAGGACAGTAGTGCAGAACATTTTATCATTTTTCTTTTACAAATGATGATGATAAAATTAAAGTTAATTGATTAGAAGAACTCTGCAAACCAAATACCGTAGCCAAACAATGTTTTGTGTAGTGTGTCGGAGACGCGGCATATGATCATCATAATCAGCCCATAAAAGTCCACTGCTAGACGTAGGCCTCCCAAAATCGATTTCCACTCGGAGCAGTTTATAGTCGTTTTCATCCAACATGTGACAAGATATGCTACTCCTGCATTGCTACCAGTATCATACTTAATTTTTTTTTATCAGAATATCTCCTTTATATAAAAAATTGTTTAAAACCGAAAATTTATATAAATAATGTAATTTTGATGATTTTTAAAATATTATTTCCATAATCAGTACTTGAAAAAGAATGGAACCTTTTTTCCGCCATTTTTTGTGTATTACCATAACGAAAATATTTTTATATGTTATCACCTTTGTTTACGTAAATTATTTGAATTAGAAACTTGGGGTATAGTGTGGCTTCATATCTCAATATGAAACTATAAAAGGTATTAGAACATTCTAGACACACTTACCGAGGTCGCTGTTGAGCCGTTTTTCATAATTCCGATTACCGATTTATGCGCTCTTAAGAGGGCATACAACGGTCCACTAGCGCCACTACTTAAAAAAAATATTAATTCGTGACTGAGAATAAATTATGAATAACGGCTCAATAAGAAACCTCGGTAAGTGTATCTAGAATTTTCTAATACGTTTTTTGAGACACTGGGATGCAATGGCGGCGCAGCCAGGTCGCGTCGCCAACAAAATGTATGGTGAGTGCGTAACCAAGCGGACGCCAGGTGAGCCACCCACTATATAGCTGTATACATTAGCAAAGCACTGGCTTCCAGCATCGTTGCCCCAGTCCCTAAGAAACGGCAGCCAGACAAGGAGGGCTTCATGACGGTAGAATCAAAGCGAAGGAAGCCCACTTGCCGTAACCGATGTGGTACTGCTCTGGCGGGACCAAACATGTTGCTGCGTCCTGCTACACCGTCGACGCAGCTGTATGTATCCCGTCTGCATCACTCTATGATGACTGAAGACATCGTGGAATACATCAGAGTCAAAACCAAGTGGACCTTGAGAGTAGAAAAGTTGGAGTCACGCCATAATATAAACTTCAAGTCGTTTGTGTCGTTTGTTGTGGTGTTTGTTTGTTTGTTTGTGGTGCAGGTTCCAACTCAGTACTTAGAAACCTTCATGAAAGAAGAGTTTTGGCCGAAAGGTGTGGCGTACAGACGTTTTCGTGGAAGGTTACGCGACACCACGCAGTTCAACACGACGCCGACACAGTCATCACTTCGTGTACAGTAATCTAATGTCATTATATTAAAATATGTATGTTTAGGTTAAGGTAAGGCCTGCGTCGCCTGCAATAAATGGATTATTATTATTATTTAGTTGGCAGCGCGACCTGGCGACGACGTCATGGCGTCCCGGTGAGGTGTGGCTCTAAAGAAAAGCGGCCACATTCCTCTAGATCGTATTTTGATGGCTCAAAAGGGGTAACTACTGAGATGATGAGTAATAGAATTATGGTAGAAGAAAACAGGCTGGGACGATCCTAAATAAATTTGGTTAAGGGCAAGAGAATTTTCACTCGTTGTATGGAGCCGACCTTCTGTATCTATCTGTTTTGCCTTATTGCGGCTCAAGCCCGATGCTTGTATCGTCCTTTTAATGAAACAAAGGTTTGTATGAACTGGATATTATCGTCATTGTTGACAGCATTACTAAAGTCCTCTTGAATACTGTGTATTACGAGTATAAAACAATGCTTTACCAAGTATCCGTCTGATTAATATCTTTATGTTCTTCGTTCGATGATGAACTTTGGTCTATTAATGACCTTGTCTTTTTTTTACTTTACTGAATGGACTTAGACACTGGTTTTGTTAGCACGTTATCAGTAAACATCAAATCTTTATTTATTTATTTATTTATTTGCTCTCATGCACATCACACATTTAAAAAAATATTACTGTCGGTTTTTGTACATGAACCCTGTCAGGGCGCTGCAAAACATAAATGCTGGCTTGCTGTTGAGTTTATAAAATTAACATAATGTGAGTCAAGACTTAGAAAACTACAACAAAATAAGTTAATAAAAAAAAAAAATATAAATTATATGATATCAGTAAACAGTAATGAACACTACAATAACACACAAAAACACAGATACAGTCATATGTCAGATATTATTACTAGATAGGTAGTCAAATAAGAGACAGGTAGTAAATACAATCATGTCTTGTCAAGTAATAATTAGTTGCAATTATGGTAGGTATGTCAATTATTATATTATACAATAGAAAATAAAATCAGATTAATGTCAATATAATAAACTGTATTTTTAAGTGAAGGCACGCCGCGATCCATTCGAACCATTTTCAACCTTATGCATTAGATCTCACCACAACTCATATTATCACGCAAGACGAGAAAACAAAAATATGCCGTTGATAAAATATTCTGTATTTAGGTGCAAATTGGGATGTATGCTACTCGAAACTGTCAAATTACTCCAAACGATTTTATACTTTAAACTGTTAACGATTAAGTTCAAAATCGAACGAGATTTGACAGTTTGTGGGTCAACCAAGACAAGTTTCTTGGTTTGTGTAAAACTTGATGTGCTGGCCACCGTACATATAAGTAGGTACCTACTCTAGCTTTATGGCAAACATTTTTGGTGTAAAATATTCACGGAATAAAAAGTGCTAAAATTAAAATGAAAAAAATAGTACATTAGCGCGGTGTAAACCGGATTAGAGACGTAATCATCCGAAAAGCTTTATTTTTAGAGAGCACCTGTTTTACTAGTACCAGTATTAAAATTCGACTGTTCTTTTTTCAAACATGACAGGTCATTTTTTAAATAAAAGACATCTTCTAAAAACTAACCAGGTTGGTACCCAATAAAATCTAGCATCTAACCTTTTGATAACATGTTTGAACCTGTTTCAGTGAGCATTATACATTCGTGTGTAATAATTATACCTATTTGCGACTCGTTATTTGGCGGAAATATTTAACCTTTCTGATCAGTTTTTTTTTTTTTACTCAGAGTTAACCTATAGAGGTCGTGACTCTTTAACCGGTCTTTCCTGTGGTTGCCTTAAGGCTGCAGTCTTGCAAAATTCACTCGCGGTGAGTAATTTGCGCAACTATGTTTTTTTTTTTAAACAAATTAAAGAAATAACATAAAATATTATTATTGCACAGAAATAAACATGATATAAGTACTAGCTTGTAACTTTTTTTTAGTACTTCGAGGTAGCTTATGTTAGGTAAATCAAGCGTTGAATACAGCTCTTTCTGCCCAACAACATTTCGAGGTATGTTTGTGCTCCTACTTTAGGGTAATTAATAATTATTTTCAAAATCTGTTCAGCGCATAATTAGCTGAACATGCTCGTCTTCAAAATGCGCTGATTAGTTTTTTCTGATTATCTTTCATTTTCTTATTTTAGAGGTCACAAAGTCATCCAAATTCTCTGTTTTTACCTCTTAATAAACGCTTTGTTTCATATATAAAATGATTCGTATGTATGTAATAATTAAATTATTTTAATGCCAAGAGTACAACGAACAAATACAAAAAAAATGCACCTAAATCACCTTATTCTAACAATAATAACAATCTAAAAATACCCAAAAAGATTGCGCACTAGAAGATTTTTAGGTTTTTTGAGATTATTATTATTGTAAGAGTAAGGCGATTTTGGTGTTTTTTTTTTAAATTGCTTTTTTGAACCTTTGGCATCAAAATAATCTAATTATTACATATATACGATGCATTGTTATTATGAAACAAATCGTTTATTAAGAGATAAAAACAAAGAATTTTGATGACTTTGTGACCTCCAAAATAAGAAAATGAAAGATAATTAGAAAAACTAATAAGCACATTTTAGAGACGAGAGTGTTCAGCTAATTATGCGCTGAACAGATTTTGAAAATAATTCTTAATTATCCTAAAGTAGGAGCACAAACATACCTCGAAATGTTGTCGGGCAGCAAGAGCTGTATTCAACGCTTGATTTACATGAAATAATCCACCTCGACGTACAAAAAAAAAATACTAGCTATTACGTATATTATTTTTATTTCTGTGCAATAATAATATTTCATATTATTTCTATAATTTGTATTAAAACGAAATACAAAGTTGCGCAAATAACTCACCGCGAGTGAATTTTGCAAGACTGCAGCCTTAAGCTTCTAAAATCTTAAAGCCTCCAGCCAGGGCGTAAAAACTTATAAACTAAACGACTGCGCGCTAAGGGCACCCCCTGTGGGGTACGAACCTCGGCTTAGGCTAGAGTCGGCGGGAGGATAGCAAGGGACCGACGGTGGCTGGATAAAATCAGGGTTATAATTATTATCAGGGGAATTTAAAGCTACAGGCTCAGCTATGGCGCGGGCTGGCGCTTCGCTTACGAGCAAGGGTCGGGGAGAACTATTTAGTCGGGGATTTCGCGATGGGCCTAGGTGGCGAGGTCGGAATGACGGTCGTGTTTTATGTTTGCGAGCTGCTGTACTTGTCACTTGTTTCCATTCTGAAGAAGAGTTGTGGGGTCGTCTGGGTCGGTCAGTAGATCAGTCAGTAGGACAACGAGAGTCTATGTAACTTTGTCAGCAAATTGTTGCAGCTCTGGATAACATTTCCATATTCTTCACATTTTTCACTTTTTTTTTCGTGAGAATCTTGTGGCTATGTAATAACAGCCGCACGGTTCGATCCATCATGTTAAGCTACGCTTGCCACGGTTGGTCCGTAGATGGGTGACCATCTTTACATACCGATACTCCTCCGTGCCTCGGAAAGCACGTTAAACCGTTGGTTCCGGTGGTAACTTGTTTTAATTTTAAACAGTCATTACGGGTCGTCGGAAGCCCGAATGTCTGACAACCAGTCTTACCAAGGGGTATTGTATTACTCAGTAGCTGGGTTGTGGAGGTCTGATAGGCGGTCGCTTCATGTAAATTACTGGTAATAAGCTGCATCTACTTAGACTGGAAGCCAATGCCAACATAGTTGAGAAAAGGCTAGGCAGATGATGAATATCAAAAATCACAAGCAACATTTTATCAAAAAATTTTTTTTATCGAGATTTAAAAATTTGGTCATTTTCAGCCAGTCGACATTGTAGCAGCCAGTCTATATAAATGTTATTTCGGTATTTTTCATTAACAGTTTACTCATTGACCTTGCATTTATACAGACTGGCCGCTATTTTCAGATTACCTAAAGTAAGTACATCTTTTATGGGGTACTGTGTTAAATGTTACAACAAAATACCTTGTAATTTAATGCAATTAAATGAAAGAAAATTTAAAACTCTTATTAAAACTACACTTTGTAAACAAGCTTATTACAAATTAGAGGATTATATCCAAGATAAGAATGCTTGGAAACATGCTGGTCCTGCTCCATAGGACAATGTGGAGTCTAGACAAAATCAAACAGGTTGCTAGTTTAATTATATAGGTAATGTTTTATTTTTTAGACATTAATTTTATGATAAGTTTAACTCGCACACTGACTTTTTATTTGTAAAAATTTTAGTAAAATCATTTACTCTAACAATATTTGTAAACATGTGAGCACCATGTATCAATCTGCCTAGCCTTTTCCCAACTATGTTGGGGTCGGCTTCAAGTCTAACCGGATGCAGCTGAATACCAGTATTTTACATGGAGCGACTACCTATCTGACCTCCACAACCCAGTAACTGGGTAACACGATACCCCTTGGTAAGACTGGCTGTCAGACTTTTGGGCTTCTAACGACCCGTAACGAGTGTCAAAGATCCACGAATGACAGCCGGGACCAACGTCTTAACGTGCTTTCCGAGGCACGGAGGAGTCTCGGTATGTAAAGATGCACCCATCCACGGACCAACCCCGGCAAGCGTAGCTTAACCTGACGGATCGACCCGTGCGGATGTTATTACTTAGCCATAATATATGAGCACCATATATCTAACACATAATTAATTTATCCGTCATTGCTTCATTTTTTTATTGTTTTTACCTGTTGTGGTATAGTAATTTTATTCTGGGTACATCGTCTTTACATGTAATGATATAATTCATGTATACAAAGTATTGTGAAACAGTTTAAAGAGTAATGGTGGAGTTTCTTGCCCATTCTTCTCCATGCGAAACTACGTTTTGGAAGGGGCAACTAGAATAAATTTTATTTTCGTGTAAATTTTGACGTTCAAAAGTGACGTTTATATGCCTATTTGAAATAAATGCTTTGACTTTGACGCTACAATGAACACTGCCCGAAAAAGGCAAAATTTTTGAATTTCGAATTTCTATCTTACACGTGTTATTTTATTTACTTTTAGAACAGAATTTAGATGGTAGGTTGCTTGTGAATACTGAAATTCTAAGAAAAAAATTAGCACCTCAAATAATTTTGAACGTTTTTACTTGTATGGGTATATTGTTAATACTTGGCCCTATGTCAATCTATAATTCAATACTGCATTACTTCATGGGGTGGTGCACCAAAAACCAATTTACTTCCTCTTGAAAGAGCTCAGAGAGCAATTTTAAAGGTAGCAAACTTCCATACCTTTTTCTTTCCCACAGATCAGCTATATAAATCCAGCAATGTGCTGACTGTTCACCAACTTTTCATTATGCACTTAGTATTAAAACAGCACACCATGCTTACCTACACTGCTGACAATACTAACAAGAGACGGAATGATATAGTATGCACATCTAATGTTACCTCAAAACATGTCTTTGTGGAAAGATTTTTTACATTCTTAGACTCATTTCTGTACAATAGATTAAATAGAAAACTAAGTATCTATAAATTAAATAATTTTAGCTGTAAAAAAATTATACTTAAATATTTACTAACTATCGCCTATGCAGAGACAGAAGAGCTACTTGTTGTCTGCAAATAGAAACGCTAACATGCAATTTTACTGTTAATAACCTAAATAAGATTTAGTTTTCACTTTATACTCATTGTTAATTTATTACATTAAGTATTTATGCACTTCCTAGCCTGAAGCACAGGTTCAACCAAGTTCAGGCAAATAAGCAACTGTGTTCTATTTTAATTGTTAAGAAACTTATTGGAAATGTGCCCTTTCTATAAATAAACGATTATTATTATTATTTTTATTTTATTACTTGTACTGAGTTGAATAATGCGATCTTTTCGTTAGTAGAAATCTTAACGTTAAAACTTGAATTTAATAGCAGTTTTTTAAATTAATTCGTATAGAATTGTATGTTACTGTTTCACGGACTGAAAAATTTGTTAGCATCAAGTACCAAAACAATCCTTGTGCAGTCCTTAATTTTACGATCATCACACGCTTATGTGCATAGAATTTTTTTTTCATCCTTCGTTTTCTTAGCCAAGCAGCCCTAGCATTCGTAATTTCATTACACCACACTTCTAAATAATTTTACATCGATATATTGTGAATAGTCTCCAAGTAAAATGGGTGTGTAACATCCGGACCTATGGACAGACGGACAGACGGACGGATGGACATGACCTAATTAAAAGGGTTCCATTTTTGCCACTTGGCTATCTAAAAGACATAATTGTTTTTCAATGATTTATAAAAAGTTTAAGCTTGTCCCTTAGGCCGCGTAGCATCGGTTTGTGGTAGTGTAGCGGCACGGTCGGCGTAGCACGGGCAATATTTTTTTTTTAAACGTTGCCCCACTCTAGGAATTACTCCTGTATGTGGGTGTGTTTACAAACATTTAAACTCACATACACTAACAGCCACACCCGGAACAACTACTTGTAGGTCATACAAATATTTGTTCAGTGCGGGAATCCGCGACACGTAGCGCAGCAGTCAATCGCTTAACCACTGCGCCAACCGTGCTGTCAAATAGAACATGAATGTCTTAGATTATTTATTTGTATATGATCTAAGATGAATGTACGTACAAGACGCTAGTTTTGAAAGTAATAAAAAAAACTTAATATTTTTTGTGACATAAATCGTTATAAAAAAAAGAACCGAATCTATACCGTGATTTACTTTCTTTATCTCTGAATCGTTATGTCATTTTTAAATAGGTACTTACAAAAATTATATATACTCACTAGCTGACCCGACAGACTACGTTCTGTCAAAAGCTATAGTATAAACTCGACTATTCTACCCTACCTACCTACCTACCTACCCTACCCTACCCTACCTACCTACCTACCCTACCCTACCCTACCCTACCTACCTACCTACCTAACCTACCCTAACCTACCATTTCTTTTTTTTTTTGACGCTGAGAAATACATTACGCATGCCCGCTTGTCGGGGGACGAGACGGGGTATGTGGGACTCCCTACCAAAATGGCAGTATACCCACTAAAACTCAGCGGAGTTCCCTCATCGCCTTGATGGGAGGGTCATGGCAAACCGGCTCAGCATTTACATCCACAACCCTCCCGGCGCATGCCGGCCTGGCTGGCGGGCCCCGCATGTCCCCCCGGCTGGAGGGGATACGGGAATGGCCGGGAACACCTGGCCATTCCCGTCCGACACTGGTGGAGGCCTGTGCAATACAGGCAAGGGTGCCCCCGCACCTGTTGCCTGCTGGCCTCTACCTGGGACCCCGCGCCAGACGACCCCGCATCCAGGCGCCCCTGGTCCCCCCGCGATGGGTCTGGACAGTGGCCCCGCCGCCTACCACTTTTCGGCCGCAGAAGATTTATGGAGAGAATACCGACACTCCTCTTTCTCTGCGGCCCCACCGCGTCCGCCATCCAACGGTGGCGACCCCGTCAAGGCCGCGGAAGGTAGGGAGAACGGCTCACCGCAATTCTCCCGCTGCGGCCTCCCACCCTTAGCCGCGATGTCGCCCATTCCACATCGTGGCCCGCCTCAGTTACGATGTCGCCGAAGCGGCACCGCAACCTACGCGGCCGCTACGTCGTCGGCTTATCTGCAAAGGCCCTGACGAGCGGCCCCCTCCTCGGGTTCCTCTTAGCTTCACCGAGACCCTCCAAGCCACGGCTACTGAGCCTCCCCGCCTCGACAATGCGGGAACCCACCGGGGGGGACCCTAACCTTCCCTACCCTACCCTATCTACCTACCTACATACTTACCTACCTTACCTGCCCTACCCTACCCTAACCTACCCTACACTACCCTACGTACACAAAGCTCCATTAAGTCCTTACCCCCCCAAAAGACATGTGCGTTCAAATCCGTGATAGGCCCAAGTTGGTTTTTGTATTTTGAAAAAACATGTTATTACAATTAATGTACTGTTTTAGTGAATAAATAAGTATTTTCTGTTTTAAATATTGTTTTTATTCAATAAAAAGTTAAAACTTTTATTAATGCATATAATGACAAGCAACAATAAGCTTAACATTTACGAAGTCTTATACAACGTCTAAGTAGTCCGGAGGTTTGCAGACCGCTTGCCGTGCACAATATTGGAGGTTCAAATCCTAAACTCAAACTCAAAGCATTTATTTCAAATAAACCAAATACAGGTACTTTTGAATTATTAAGGGGTCGGTCAGTCAGAAAAATGAAGCTAGTTGCCCATTCCAAAGCGTAGTAGGTTCTTATAGAGAAGAACGGACAAGAAACTCCACGGACACTCTTTTAAAACAAAATATTGTTACAAAATATGGGTTACATCATTCATGTTGAAGTTATACATGTGAGAACAATGTAGAAAGACGTGCACGTTAGAAGCATCCGTAATTAAAACAATTCAAAAATTAAAAATAAGCAGTGGCAGCTAAGAGATGACCAGTTCCAACTGACGGCGCCCGTTCACGAACATGACGCATGGATCAGCACCACTTAGCTCAACCATTATGAAGGGAACTTAATGATCCAACACACACACCACCACCAGCGAGTCATTTGAGTGAGCATGACATACTCTCAGCCGCCAGGGCACATTCAAGTCAATAAAAGACATATTACCCGGTAAATGGTAAATGCTCTATAGTACATAGTACTCACACCTGTGCTATGCAATTATATAATTCAAGGACTTTGAGTTTATACAATGCAAAGATAGTCTTACAATCTTCAGCAGCTCCAATAATATTTTCAAATGCTAATTAATTAGTTTATGCGCCCTTGTGGAGCAGGACCAGAATTGAGCCAAGCATTTTTGTCAGCGTTGTAATCCCCCAACTTATAATATGCCTGGCTGCATAGTGTGCGTTTTATACAAGTTTTAAATTTTGTTTCGTTCAACTGGAGTATGTGGGGAGGTATTTTATTGTAACATTTTAAACAGTACCCCATGAAGGATGAAACCTGGTTGAACTAATTGGTCCCTATTTCTGGTACTATAATTGTGTCTTTCACCTCTTTTACTGAAAATATTTAAATTTTTCCTTACGTACATGATGTTTTCATAGATGTATTGACAAGGTACCGTCATGATGTTAATATCTTTAAACAGTTCCCTTAGAGAATCGCGCCTGCGGAGGCCATATAGTGCTCTGATGGCTCTTTTCTGTAGAATAAAAATAGATTCGATATCTGCAGCCCGTCCCCATAGTAAAATACCGTAAGACATGATACTATGAAAGTAACTAAAATAGACTAGCCTCGCGGTATCTACGTCAGTAAATTGACGGATTTTTCTCACAGCATATGCTGCTGAACTTAGCCGCCCTGCAAGAGATGTTAAATGAGGACCCCATTGCAGCCTTGAGTCGAGCGTGATCCCTAGGAAAACAGTTTTATCGACGAATTCTAGTTTCTCCCTATTCAATACTATGTCACAATCACTACTTTTAACATTCGGTAAAGTAAATCTTATGCATTACGTTTTTTTCCCATTTAATACTAAATTATTAGCAGCGAACCAATTTTGGACCTGCAGTAGGGCGTTATTTACGTCGTTAAGATTTGATGCACGTCTATTTATCTTAAAAAATACGGGAGTATCGTCAGCAAATAACACCATTTGTGGTTGTTTTTTTAATAAATGGAGTAGATCATTAATATATACTAAAAAGAGAAAAGGACCCAATATCGAACCTTGTGGCACACCCATTTTTACTCTTAAGCCGAGTAAATTGACTCCATTTATTTGAACTTGCTGTTGTCTATCATTTAAATAAGATTTTACTAAACTGAGCGCAAGTTGACCTAGTCCGTAATGCTCCAGTTTCAAGAGTAAGGTTTCGTGATTTACGCAGTCAAATGCCTTGGAGAGGTCACAAAAGATTCCTATTGCATCTTGGGCCTCCTCCCATGCTGTAAATATGTATCTTAATAAGGTGACACCGGCGTCAGTTGTACAACGTCCTTTGGTGAAACCATATTGCTGATCGTGTAAGATGTGGTTGGTGTTAAAATGATTAAGCATTTGATTGAGCATCACCTTTTCGAACACCTTGCTGAATACCGGCAACACGGATACTGGTCTATAATTGTTAGTGTCTTTACTGTCCCCTGATTTAAAAAGTGGTATAGCCTTACTGTATTTCATTAAATCCGGGAAGACTCCTTGATCCACACACAAATTAAATATTAAAGCTAAGTATGGTGCTATAGTCTCGATTATAGATGTACAAACTTTGATAGACATTCCCCATAGATCTTCGGTTAATTTGATTTTGATTTGCCGAAAAGCTTTTATAACTAGGCACAACATGTGTTTTCTTTCTAATTATAGAAAGAATTTAAAAATCAAGTAAAATAATTAAATGATAATATTTAATATTGCTATTATTTAACAAAATTTTGATCTTATTTTACTAAAACATATATATATTGTAAAGATAATAATTTATCTTATCTTTACAATCTTTTTATTTATATTTTCTTTAATACATTTTTTCTTTTTGTAAAAGTACTCTGTTTAAAAAAAAAAAAATATTGGAAAAATTTGATAATACACTGTTATCATTAGTCATTACATATTTTGCCAACTGACACAAACGGGTCCCTAGACAACGTTGTAGTTATAATTTGAGAGTATGGATTAATTTTATAAAGAAAACGTAAGTAAGTAAAATTAATAGATACCCTCAAATAATAACATCCATCGATTCGACAGAGACCTAAAGATAAACTACTTGGACGATAGTGCATAACAATTTCATTGTAATTCTCATGGGCTCGCTGGCTAGTCTGTCTTACTGCCGGTATGAGTATGACGACATTCGCTAATGCGATGGTTCGAATCCAAGTCGAACTAGTAAAATCTTTTTGAAGTATTCTTTAGATTATTCGTAACGAATTCAATATTGTAGCAGTGTAACATTTTAAAACTTGAGGGGTTAGGACATAATGACGCTGTGTGTACCTACCTACCTATCCTACCCTACCCTACCTACCTAAAACTTTAAAAAAAATAGATAGTAGCCGATTCTCAGACCTACTGAATATGCATATAAAATTTCACACAAATTGGTCCAACCGTTTCCGAGGAGTATGGTAACTAACATTGTGACACGAGAATTTTATATATAAGACTAGCTTTTGCCCGCGGCTTCGCCCGCGTGGATTTCGGAAAAAATCCAACGGTAACGTACTACTGGGATTGAAAGTACCCTATGACCGGGATTAAAAATACTTTTAATTACCCCTTATTCCCCTGTTTGGGATCAATTCTCAAAAACCCCATATACTCGTAATCCTTTTTTTTTTTGTCAAAAGAATGAGCACTTTTTGAGGGAATGCTTTGAAAAACGAATTATGACCAACTTTGTGATTTAAACTTTGTGTTTTATGTATTAAGAACGTATTTGTGTTGAGTTTCAAGTTTACGAACTAAAAAAAAATTGATTTTTAATACAATGTAAATCTCCCCCATTTCAACCCTTTAAAGCCCTTCTTAGAGCTCGCCTACAATGTATGGAATGGAAATTTATTCTGAAATAGCTAATCTTTTACATCCCCCAATCCCCCCTTGTGCCAAGTTTAATGTTTATTAATAACTCAAGGAATAAGATTTTTTAAACAAATCAAATCACCCCTTTTTTTGGTTGTTTGGGCTATGTGTTGATAGTCATCAGTTTATCCATACAAACATAACCCCTTTATGGGGTAGTTTAAAAAAAAAACTGAAATAATCAAACTTTATGATTTAATTAGATACGCATTCGTGCCAAGTTTCAAGTTTATAAACTCAAGCAATAAGATTTTTCAAACAAACGAAATCCCTCCTTTTTACCCCCTTAACACATTGATTACCAACGCGGTCACCGGTGACCGCTAACAATAGTTTTTCTATTGTGTCTGTTGTCTGGCAGTCAAAGCCTTGAAGGTTGAATTTTCAAAAATCCTTTCTTAGCTGACGTCTTCTACTCTACATATCCAATTTTTTTGTTCCGGGGTGAAAAATCCTCATGGATGTCCTCCGCCCTGGTGCGGGCGGAGGGGTCTGTCAGACTCTTACTGACTAAAAACCACCCCGGTGTTCCGTCTCACACCTACGCCGGGGGTCATGGGAACGAACATACTTCCGCGATCCCCGGCTGGTGCCGGCCCGCCACTGCAGGCCTCTCCTCCGGTCGAGGGGGGGAGTGAGGTGTTTGACTCCCCCCGCGACGTCTCAGAGGGGCGCGCGTGGAACACTACGCGCCGCCACCTCGGGTCCGATATATGCGGGGCGACGGACGTCCCCTAAACACCGCACGACATGCGGCGCTGGTTTACGCCATCACGTCCCACGTAGGTGACACACCTCTCGGACAGATAAGCCCCAACGATGTGGCAGAGGTAGGGAGGCACCCGATGATACCGCAGTGCCTCCCGAATACAACTCCAGGGCAGGGTGTTGAAGGCGTTAGAGATGTCCAAGGACACCGCCAACATCACCCCGCCCCGGGACACCGCTTCCTCCGCCAGGACCCTCACCCGCGACACAGCGTGGATGGTAAAGCGCCCATGCCGAAACCCGAACTGACTGTCGTCCAGGTCCGGCCCCTCTCTGCACAAGTGGCCGACGAGGCGGGCCGCGATTATCCGCTCAAACAGCTTACCCACCTCGTCTAGCAGCACTATGGGCCGGTACGCGGACGACGAGTCCGCAGGGCGCCCCGCCTTCCTGAGCAGGACCAGACGACCAGATTTCCACAAAGTGGGAAACTGGCCCCGCTCAAGACACGCTGTGTAGAGTCCTCTCAGTTGGGGCTCAAGCTCCTTCAGAGCGAGGGCTAACACGCAACCGTGGATCCCGTCAGGCCCCGGAGCCACGTTTTTGGCCCGGAGCCGCATCACGGCTGCCCTCATCTCTGCCTGTGTCACCTCTGGGACGCTGATGGCGTTCTCCTCTGTAGACTTTGCGGCTGTGGGCAAAGCCATCGGCGGCGGAGTATGCTTCGCTCTTGCCGGGAAGAGGGCTGCGACTACCTCCTCCAGCAGCTCGGGTTGGAGACTCTCCGTAAGTGGGGGCGCCGCGGCTCGAAGTTTCCCTCGGACCGCGCGATAAGGGCGCCCCCACGGATCCCCGTCTAGAGTCTCCAACATCTCCTCCCTGGCTCGCGTCCTCGACTCGCCGATGGCCAGCCCCAGAGTCTCCTTCGCCGCGCGGTACACCTCATACAGCGCGGCTTCTTCGTCAGGGACCCGAATGTAATCTAACCTAATCTAACTATCCTAATCTATATCTATATCGATTCTCCCGTAGAAGGGGATGGAGTGGGTTCTCCGGGGGAGGGGCCCGTGGCTAAATAATAACCGACGCACAGGTCGATCGACCAGGTTAAGATACACTTACCGCGGTTGGTCTGTGGATGGATGACCATCTTTGCATACAGAGACCCGTCCGTGCCTCGGAAAGTACGCTAAGCTGTTGGTCCCGGCTGTCATTCGTGGATCTTTGACAGTCTTTACGGGAAGTCAGAAGCCCGAAAGTCTGACAACCATTCTTACCAAGGGATATCATATTACCCAGAAACTGCGTTGTGGAGGTCAAATAAGCAGTCACTCCATGTAAAATATTGTAAAGTTAGAAACAGTACACGTGTAATTATATTATTTTTACTTGAATACAAAATTTAACGAATGAACAACTTCAACAAAAAACTTCATCACCCTTTTCAGACCCTTGTGGGTTGAAATTAAAAAAAAACTTTTGGCCAGGTACACAAAGCTCCATTAAGTCGTTACCCCCCCAAAAGACATGTGCGTTCAAATCCGTGATAGGCCCAAGTTGGTTTTTGTATTTTGCAAAAACAGGTTATTACAATTAATGTATTGTTTTAGTGAATAAATAAGTATTTTCTGTTTTAAATATTATTTTTATTCAATAAAAAGTTAATACTTTTATTAATACATATAATGACAAGCAACAATAACCTTAACATTTACGAAGACTTATACAACGTCTAAGTAGTCCGGAGGTTTCAAGACCGCTTGCCGTGCATAATATTGGAGGTTAAAATCCTAGGCACAACATGTGTTTTCTTTTCTAATATATAGAAAAAATTAAAAATTTAAGAAAAATAAAATATTTAAAAAATCATTTAATAATATTATTTTTATTATTTAACAAAATTTTGATCTTATTTTACTAAAAATATATATTTTAAAGATAATAATTTATATTATCTTAACAATCATTATATTTATATTTTCTTTAATATATATTTTTTCTTTTTGTAAAAGTTCTTTGTTTTTTTTTTATTGGAAAAATTTGATAAAACACTGTTATCATTAGTCATTACATATTTTACCAACTGACACAAACGGGTCCCTAGACAACGTTGTAGTTATAATTTGAGGGTATGGATTAATTTTATAAAGAAAACGTAAGTAAGTAAAATTAATAGATACCCTCAAATGATAACATCCATCGATTAGACAGAGACCTAAAGATAAACTATTTGGACGATAGTGGATAACAATTTCATTGTAATTCTCATGGGCTCGCTGGCTAGTCTGTCTTACTGCCGGTATGAGTATGACGACACTCGGTAATGCGATGGTTCGAATCTAAGTCGAACTAGTAATCTCTTTTTGAAGTATTCTTTAGATTATTCGTAACGAATTCAATATTTTAGCAGTGTAACATTTTAAAACTTGAGGGGTTCGGACATAATAACGCTATGTGTACCATCGAACTGATCTGAAGATGAAGCCGGAAGGTAAGCACCGGAACTCCGTAATTAAACAATGTATTCTAGCCGTGTTTGGGTTTATTGGAATTGTCATGAGATGCACACGGGCTATAAATGATTATTAACCGATTTTTGTTAACTTTACTTGGGTAGTTTTTGAGTTAGCTTCGATAATACGTATTTAATCCACTTCGTATATCTTGTCTCTGTTGTTTGTGCGGTGTAGCAAGTAGTGGTAATCGAATTGTTGTGGGGTAGGTACCATAACTAAAATGTGAAACAACCGACAAAATTTCATCCCCCTTTTCACCCCCTTAAGGGTTGAAATTCCAACAACACGCGTTAGCTTCCAACCATCCCAGCTTCCCCAGATAGTAAATTTAGTGATTTTTCTTCGAAAATTAAGGGCTTTTCAAATTCATCCCCCATTTTAACCCTTCAGGGGTGGAATTATCAAAAACGCTGAGACACGTATAAATTAATTTTCAATCGTCAGCCTGAACACAAAATTCGGAGATCTTAACTTCAAAACTGACGGACTTTCATACAAACTATCATCCCCTATCTTATCCCCTTAGGGGTGGAATTTCAAAAATCCTTTCTTATTGTACCCCTACACTTCATAAGGAACCTACGTGCCACATTTGGAATCTCTAGGCCCAGCGGTTTGGGCTGTGCGTTGATACGTCAGTCAGTCAGTCAGTTTCTCCTTTTATATATATAGAAGATAGATTTAGTCTTTGTATTTTTAGAAAGAATATTATTAAAACCTATGCACAAACACACAAACACTCATGCACAAACACAAACAAATACCCATGCACAAAAACAAAAACACCTATGCACAAACACACATACACAATTACACACATACATAAACACACACACAAACACCTATACACAAACAACCATGCACAAACACACAAACACCAATCACCCATGCACTAACACACACACCTATGCACAAACACACAAACACCTATGCACAAACACACAAACACCCATGCACAAAGAAACAAACACCTATGCACAAACAACCATGCACAAACACACAAACACCAATCACCCATGCACAAACTCACAAACACACATGCCCAAAATCACAAACACCGCAGCACTCAAACCCATGCACTAACTCACAAACACCCATGCCCAAATCACAAACAACCATGCACAAACACACAAAAAAATACACATACACCCATGAACAGACACACAAACATCCATGCACATACACTCAAAAACCCATGCACAAAATCACAAACACACATGCACAAATACACGAACACTCATGCACAAATACACACAAACACCAATGCACAAACACCCAAACACCAAACACCCATGCACTAACACACACACATCTATGCACAAACACACAAACACCTATGCACAAACACACAAACACCTATGCACAAAAACACAAACACCTATGCACAAACACACACAAACACCCATGCACAAACTCACAAACACCCATGCCCAAATCACAAACAACCATGCACAAACACACAAAAAAATACACAAACACCCATGAACAGACACACAAACATCCATGCACATACACTCAAAAACCCATGCACAAAATCACAAACACCTATGCACAAACACATAAACACCCATGCACAAAAAAAAAACACCTATGCACAAACAACCATGCACAAACACACAAACACCTATGCACAAACACACAAACACCCATGCACAAAGAAACAAACACCTATGCACAAACAACCATGCACAAACACACAAACACCAATCACCCATGCACTAACACACACACACCTATGCACAAACACACAAACACCTATGCACAAAAACACAAACACCTATGCACAAACACACACAAACACCCATGCACAAACTCACAAACACCCATGCCCAAATCACAAACAACCATGCACAAACACACAAAAAAATACACAAACACCCATGAACAGACACACAAACATCCATGCACATACACTCAAAAACCCATGCACAAAATCACAAACACACATGCACAAACACACGAACACTCATGACCAAAATCACAAATCTCATGGGAGCACAAACACCCAAAAACCAAACACCCATGCACTAACACACACACATCTATGCACAAACACACAAACACCTATGCACAAACACACAAACACCCATGCACAAAAAAACAAACACCCATGCACAAACACACACAAACACCCATGCATAAACTCACAAACACCCATGCACAAACACCAATGCACAAACACCAATGCACAAACACACAAATACCCACGCACAAACACACACAAATACTTATGCACAAATATACAAACACCTATGCAGAAATACACTAACACCCATGCACAAACACACACAAACACTTATGCACAAATACACAAATACCCATGCATAAACACACACAATTACCCATGCACAAACACACAAACACCCATGCACAAACATACAAACACCCATGCATAAACACACAAACACCCATGCATAAACACACAAACACCCATGCACAAACACCAATGCACAAACACCTATGCAGAAATACACAAACACCCATGCATAAACACACACAAACACCAATGCACAAATACACAAACACCCATGCACAAACACCAATGCACAAATACACAAACACCCATGCACAAACACACACAAACACTTATGCACTAATATACAAACACCAATGCACAAACACACAAACACCCATGCACAAACGCACACAAACACTTATGCACAAATACACAAACACCTATGCAGAAATACACAAACACCCATGCACAAACACACAAACACATATGCTCAAACACACAAACACCCATGCACAAACGCACACAAACACTTATGCACAAACACACAAACACCTTTACACAAACACACAAATACCCATGCACAAACACACAAACACCCATGCATAAACACACAAACACCCATGCACAAACACACAAACACCCATGCAAAACACACAAACACTTATGCACTAATACACAAACACCTATGCACAAACACACAAACACCCATGTACAAACACCAAACACCCATGCACTAACACATACACATACACAAAAACCCATGCACAAACACCTATGCACACACACACAAACACTTATGCACAAACACACAAACACCTATGCTCAAACACACAGAAACACCCATGCACTAACACATACACACCTATGCACAAACACACAAACACCTATACACAAACACATAAACACCCATGCACTAACACACACACACCTATGCACAAACACACAAACACCTATGCACAAACACACACAAACACCCATGCACAAACTCACAAACACCCATGCCCAAATCACAAACAACCATGCACAAACACACAAACACCCATGCCCAAATCACAAACAACCATGCACAAACACACAAAAAATACACAAACACCCATGAACAGACACACAAACATCCATGCACATACACTCAAAAACCCATGCACAAAATCACAAACACCTATGCACAAACACACAAACACCCATGCACAAAGAAACAAACACCTATGCACAAACAACCATGCACAAACACACAAACACCAATCACCCATGCACTAACACACACACACCTATGCACAAACACACAAACACCTATGCACAAAAACACAAACACCTATGCACAAACACACACAAACACCCATGCACAAACTCACAAACACCCATGCCCAAATCACAAACAACCATGCACAAACACACAAAAAAATACACAAACACAAACAGACACACAAACATCCATGCACATACACTCAAAAACCCATGCACAAAATCACAAACACACATGCACAAACACACGAACACTCATGACCAAAATCACAAATCTCATGGGAACACAAACACCCAAAAACCAAACACCCATGCACTAACACACACACATCTATGCACAAACACACAAACACCTATGCACAAACACACAAACAACCATGCACAAAAAAACAAACACCTATGCACAAACACACACAAACACCCATGCATAAACTCACAAACACCCATGCACAAACACCAATGCACAAACACACAAATACCCATGCACAAACACACACAAACACTTATGCACAAATATACAAACACCTATGCAGAAATACACAAATACCCATGCATAAACACACACAAACACCCATGCACAAACACACAAACACCCATGCATAAACACACACAAACACCCATGCACAAACACACAAACACCCATGCACAAACACCTATGCACAAACACAAAAACACCCATGCGCAAACACTAATGCAAAAACACCTATGCAGAAATACACAAACACTCTTGCACAAACACAAATACCCATGAACAAATACACACAATTACCCATGCACAAACAGACAAACACCCATGCATAAACACACACAAATACTTATGCACAAATACACAAACACCCATGCATAAATACACACAAACACCCATGCAAAAAACACAAACACCCATGAACAAACACACAAACACCCATGCATAAACACACACTTACACCCATGCACAAACACACAAACACCCATTCACAAACACGTATGCACAAACTCACAAACACCCATGCATAAACACACACAAACAGCCATGCACAAACACCAATGCACAAACACACAAACACCCATGCACAAACACACAAACACCCATGCACAAACACACACAAACACCTATGCAGAAATACACAAACACCAATGCACAAACACACAAACACCCATGCACAAACACACACAAACACCTATGCAGAAATACACAAACACCTATGCACAAACACATAAACACCCATGCATAAACACACACAAACACCCATGCACAAACACCAATGCACAAACACAAAAACACCCATGCGCAAACACACACAAACACATAGGCACAAATACTCAAACACCTATGCACAAACACACACACATACACAAAAACCCATGCACAAACACCTATGCACACACAAACAAAGCCTATGCACAAACACACAAACACCCATGCATAAACACACACTATCACCCATGCACAAACACACAAACACCCATGCACAAACACCAATGCACAAACACACAAACACCCATGCACAAACACACAAACACCCATGCATAAACACACACAAACACCCATGCACAAACACACAAACACCCATACACAAACTCCAATGCACAAACACCAATGCACAAACACACAAACACCCATGCACAAACACACACAAACACTTATGCACTAATACACAAACACACAAACACCCATGCATAAACACACAAACACCCATGCACAAACACCAATGCAAAAACACACAAACACCCATGCACAAACACACACAAACACTTATGCACAAATACACAAACACCTATGCACAAACACACAAACACCCATGCACAAACACCAAACACCCATGCACAAACACACAAACACCCATGCATAAACACACACAAACACCCATGCACAAACACACAAATACCCATGCACAAACACTGATGCACAAACACACAAACACCCATGCATAAACACCTATGCACACACACACAAAGCCTATGCACAAACACACAAACACCCATGCATAAACACACACAAACACTTATGCACAAATACACAAACACCCATGCATAAACACACACAAACACCCATGCACAAACACACAAACACCCATGCACAAACACTGATGCACAAACACACAAACACCCATGCATAAACACACACAAACACCCATGCACAAACACCAATGCACAAACACCAATGCACAAACACACAAACACCCATGCACAAACACACAAACACCCATGCACAAACACACAAACACCCATGCACAAACACACACAAACACTTATGCACTAATACACAAACACACAAACACCCATGCACAAACACACAAACACCCATGCACAAACACCAATGCACAAACACACAAACACCCATGCAGAAACACACAAACACCCATGCACAAACACCAATGCACAAACACCAATGCACAAACACCAATGCACAAACACCAATGCACAAACACACAAACACCCATGCACAAACACACACAAATACTTATGCTGACACGTTAAGCTGTTGGTCCCGGCTGTCATTCGTTCAGATCTTTGACAGTCGTTACGGGAAGTCAGAAGCCCGAAAGTCTGACAACCATTCTTACCAAGGCTGCCGCACTAACGACAAATGCTATAACTCGATTTTGTCGCTTTCGACAGTTGTATTTTTGATTATTGAATTTGTTATGAAGTTTTAGTTATTTGCATTCTTGCTTACTGAAATACCGAGTTCCTGAAGGATCAATAAAAAGTTGCTTAGAGAGAGTTAACAGATTTCGATTCGCTGACTCCAAATGTATAACTCAACGAATATGTAACTCAAAATCGTCCAAAATCGAGTTATTGCATTCTTCGTTAGCACGGCAGAAGGGGTAGCTTCCAACCATAAGCCTAGATAGTTGTAGTGATTTTTTTTCTAACATTGAGGACTTTTCAACTTCATCCCCCTTTTTAACCCTTTGGAGGTGGAATTATTAAAAACGTTGAGACACCTTTCAATTAATTTTCAATCGTTAGCCTAAACACAAAATTTGAAGATCCTAACTTCAAAATTGACGGACTTTCATATAAACTTCCATCCCCTATTTTACCCCTTTAGGGGTAGAATTCCCAAAAACCTTTCTTAGTGGATACTAATATACTCTTCACAAAGAACACACCCTCCAAGTTTTATGTCTCTAGGACCAGCGGATTGGGCTGTGTCGATATATCACCCAGTCAGTCAGTCAGTTAAATATTTTATAAAATTTCATCCCTTTTTCACCCCCCTAAGGGTTGAAATTCTAACAACACCGTTGCGTTAGCTTTCAACCATAAGCCTAGATAGTAAATTTAGTGATTTATCTTCGAAAATTAAGGACTTTTCAACTTCATCCCTTTTTTAACCCTTCGCGGGTAGAAATATCAAAAACGCTGAGACACGTATAAATTAATTTTCAAGCGTTAGCCTAAACACAAAATTAGATCCTAACTTCAAAATTGACGGACTTTCATATAAAATTCCATCCCCTATTTTACCCCTTTAGGGGTGGAATTCCCAAAAATCCTTTCTTAGTGGATACTTAATCTTCACAAAGAACACACCCTCCAAGTTTCATGTTTCTAGGACCAGCGGTTTGGGCTATGCGTTGATATATCAGTCACTCAGTCAGTCAGTCAGTTTACCATTTTATATATATAGATTATTTTGGAACCTCAAATGTAGTTTCAGTATGGACAACCTCATGGAAATAATGATCAGTGACAGTGAAATGAGCCCTGAAATGTCGGGGGATGTTGAATAAATCACAGAATAATGAATATGTCAGTATGTGTTGTAAATCAGGAATGTTCACTCACGGAAATGTTTTTCATAACAAACGACAAATGATAAATGATATTTATTTCTGTAAATTGGTTCAACAAACATTTTTCAATCAACACAGCCTATCACAGTCTGCTGCTGAACATAGGCCTCTCCCATGCTGCGCCACAACACCCTGGCCTCCGCCTTCCACATCCAGTCTGTCCCAGCCACCTTTTTGAGGTCGTCGGTCTATCTAGCTGGGGGGCGTCCCACACTACGCTTGCCAATGCGTGGTCTCCACTTCAGGACTCGTCTGCTCCACCGGCCATCGGTCCTTCGACAAACATGGCCAGCCCACTGCCACTTCAGCTTGCTTACTATGCAAGCTATGTCGGTAACTCCGGTTCTCTTCCTGATAATTTCATTCCTAATTTTATCCTTAAACTTTAAACACAATTATACGTCAAAAAATAAAAAATAAACCTTTTAAAACTACATGAGTTTGGTGTAGCTCTGAGGACTAAGACCGAAACAAACTCAGAGTTTACAGTCTCTTTTAAAGTCCAGACATAATCTTCGTCAGATCATGTGAGGATCATGTAGATTCTGAAATGGTTATTAGGAATAAATCACATGTTTGAGTGGACCTGTTCAGTCAGTGCACGCATTTATCAATAATCGTGCAGCTCAATTCAGATCTTAAGGAGCTCAACGATTCGACGAACAATACCAAAGAAAGGAAACTTGGATAGGCCTCATAAAGTACTCAAATTGCCAGACCATCACTAAAGCCAAATAACAAAAAAAAAAATACGACTGTTTTTCCTGTTCATGTAATGTTAAACTTCAGTGAAAGTTCCTTCTTATTTATGTATAACAATTAAATAATAATATTTTCTAATTATACTCATATTTTGTCACAGTAGTGAATAAACCTAATTTAGATACAACATAAGTATCTAAATTAGGTAGTTAATAGAAAATGAGTAGGTCTTAGAGATCGCAGTAAGCGATAAGGCCGCCCATTGTAGTTTTTCTTTTTATAATGTGTGTTCTGGTGAAAAATAAAGAATATAAAATAAATAAATAACGTAGACTTAAAAAGATTAAAATAGAATCGCTTGAAAATCTTTAGATATATTTTTTCATATGAATGTACATACAAATTTTACAATGAAAGAAGTGTTCCTAGTAAGTATTCTAGAAAGAACAAAATGTTGCCAGCTTCATAAAACTTACAACGGAATTCTTCTTCATAAAACGAATGTCGTCGTAACGGTACCATTAATTGAACCGGAGAGGTACAGATAATTAGTGGGAAAATACTAAAATGTCTGACTGTAGGTAATTAAAAACGAAAAAAATCTCAACTTTGTGGCAATTGGCGCTACTAATGAGTTTATTTCTTTTTATTATTTTTTGTGAAGAAACTGCTGCGGTACAATAAAAAGGATGCATTAGAATTATTAGCCTGTTTTAAAAGCAGAAGACTTTCCGGCAGTAAACTAGAATTGTCGACATAGCTCACAGAATGACCCACCTGAAGTGGCAATGGGCCGGCCATATTAATCATAGAACCGATCACCGTTAGGGTAGACGTGTTCTTGAGTGGAGACCGTGAATCGGCGAACGTAAGGTAGGACACGCTCTGGCTAGGTGGAGCGGTGATCTTCGTAGGGTGGCTTTTATAGAAACAGACTATGTTTTATATAACCGACAAAAAAAAATTAAAGCAGTTTTAGTTAGTAGGTACCTATTATGAACACTGAAAAAAATGTTTACTTATACATAACCAAACTTTCGTCAACATGTAACACAAAAAGTGACCACATAACTTTATGCAACATATAACCAAAACCTGTGCTGGCTGTTGTGTATCACTTTGATTAAATCAAGTTAACTTTTGTAAAGTCTTGTCAAACTTTGATTATTCCTGAAATAGCCGTTGTAGTTAGGCTAAATATTTTATTCAGTGTACTGAATCTACGGTCACAGGTTGCGCGTCGATGTCCCTGCCACCATTTATACAGGGTATTGGTAAAACAAAAAAACATTCAAGATTTCATCATCAACATCATTTCAGCCGAAGGACATCCACTGCTGGACATAGGCCTCCCCCAATTGGGGGGTTTTCCATAATCGCCACGCTTGGCAGGCGGGTTGGCGATCTCAGTATGGTGTTAAAAATGCATAGAGAACGCTGCTGTCCATTCTCTAGTAAATCCTTTAATCGCCTTTTACGACACCCACGGGAGGAAATGGTGATTTCATAGTTCTATCTTAAACATTTAAATTCTGTATTTTGTTGTACACACGGCTACATATCAGGCTATACATTTCCAGTATAAGCTGATCTCACATTGTATATGATTTCTGTGTAATGAGAGGTCAGCTTATACTGGGAATGTATAGCTTGATATGTAGCCGTGTGTTACCTACGCGAGTGTTGAATTAAAATATTTTTATTTTTGTATGAACATCTCCCCCGTCCCTTGCCGCTTAACGATGTGCCAGCATGTGGTTTAGCTGAGCCTGTAATCCAAACTCCCCATGTTAATAATCAAAACCTTGATGTTATCCAGCCACCGTCGGTCCTTTGCCACCCTCCCTCCGACACTGCCCTAAGCCGAGGTTCGAACCCCACCTGGGGTGCCCTTAGCGAGCAGTCGTCTGGTTTATAAATAGCTTTAGTAAAAACTCCCCTGGCTGGAGGCGTAAACTTCTTTTAGGAGCTTGCGGCACCACAGGATAGCCCGGTTAAGGAGTAGGAACCCCCAGTGGTTATAACACCGAGATGCCATTATAAAAAAAAAAAAATGAAAGTCTTATTAATTATTAGAAGTCATAGAACAAAGGTTGTAGTTTATAATGTTATTTAGTCCACCACTAACAACCTCTTAAGGTTGTTAGTGGTTTACCAATGACCTTATATAGAAAAGGCTCCTATAAACAGGCGCGACACGTGACGCGACACAAAGACACTGTGTCCTCCCATACCTATGTATTAACACTGTTATTTGATAATATTGTAAAACCAATTATTTTTTAAAGAGTCTCTCTTCTCCATAGGTAACGACTAATTGGAACCATGCACCTAGCTCCTGCCGTTTCATAAGTGCCCATTTAGGTTTATATGAAACTAGCTTTTGCCCGCGGCTTCGCCCGCGTGGATGTCAATACTTCCCTAGTTGAATCGGATTTTGTCCAGAAAAATCCTCTTCTGTAAAATTGACTCCCCTTTTTTTACCCCGTTATGGTTAGAGTTCTGAAAAACCCTGATACATGTTATTCTTTATTTTTGGTCTCAAGTATTTCTACTGAGTTTCAAGTTAACCGAACCGCGCGTTAAAATTCCTACATACAAAGTTTCGACACCCCGCAATCCCCCTTTGAGGGGTAGTTTTGAAAAACTAATAATGAAAAATGTTATTACTTAGGCAAGTATTTGTGCCAAGTTTCCAGTTAATCAACCGAATGAATAAGATTTTTCATACAAATTTTCATCCCCTATTTTATCCCCTTAGGGGTGGAATTTCCAAAAAACCTTTCTTAGTGCACCCCTAGACCTCATAAGGAACCTACGTGCCAAATTTAGAATCTCTAGACCCAGCGGTTTGGGCTGTGCGTTGATATGTCAGTCAGTCAGTTTCTCCTTTTATATATATAGATATAATATTTTGATTTTGATTTTGAAAGGCACCGCTCGTCGCGCGATACGCGGTGTCTTTGTGTCGCACCTGTTTGTAGGAACCTTAATACATCGGTAGTAATAACAAAACACATTGTCAATCAACTAGAAACAGGTACCTAATTATGGCTGCTTGCTTTACATAGTGTAAGTAGTTTTAAACTTCACCGTTGCCTATCACATAATTTTTCAGCCTATCATAGTCACGCCACACATGCAAGGAACGTATTTCCACGGCATTTGTTCTGCTTTCATGCTTCTTTTGTCACACCCAACAACCACTTCAAATGACACTCACTCACACTACACACTCTCACTCACCACTCTTCACTTATAATGTTATGAGAATAACGTCATTTTTATCTAAACAAAGGTTATTCCCTGTACCGACTTATTTCCCTAACAAAAAAAAGAGTCTGAATCTGTCAGAAAACTTTTTTTTTTTTTTACTGAGCTCGCCTTTACAATATAAAATAAATTTTAATTGATTCAATATATTACGTACATATCTAATGTGTACAATAAAGATAAAGAAAGGGTAAATAGCACACTGAAGAAAATGCACTCCAATCAAGTGACTTTTTATCTTGATTGACGATATCTTATTTAGATTCATCAAAATCTTAGTTAAGTTGATCATCACGATATGATTGCAGCAATACTAGTTCAAATGATTGAACGCTCAAACAAGTTTCTCGATTTCCATTAACATGACATCATTGTAGAAGAGTTAGTTAGTTGTATCAATCAAGCATTTTTATTACTTCAATAAAAATCATTTAAACTTTAATGTAATAATCTTGGTTGGAGCAACTATATTATGTTTTGACTTGATTGCTGCAAATAGGTTTTGTGATAACTCCACTCAAGATCCCGTATCAAATCTCAATCAAATAAAAGTAGGTACTCGTAGTAGCTGTGATCATTGTGTTTGATAGACTCAGATGCAAACAAGTTACTTAGTCAATTTAAACAAGATTTTGATTGTGGCAACAACTTTTTTTTCTCAGTGCAATGTGGATGGACAGAACTTAGTTATGATAGTAGTGCATGGAGCATGATGGGACAAGACGTTCTTCTAGATGTCCACTCGGGTGACCACTGAAAATCAGCGCTGTGCTGTGGGTCCCTCATAGCACAGCATCATGTTGAGTGGAAGCCTTCTTGTCACGGTCATGACGTGCAGCTGCCGACTATTTTCGGTTTTGTGCTCGTGATTATATAATGTAGATTTTTTTTTAAAAGTATATACGGTACTTATAACAAAAAACTATTATTTTGTGTCTGCCTGTCTGTCTGGCTGTTTGTTCCGGCTAACCTCCGAAACGGTTGGACCGATTTTGATGAGACTTTCACTAGCAGTAAGTTAGGCTACTTTTATTTTAGAAAAAGCCACGCGGGTGATGCCGTGTGGAGCATCTAGTTATATTATTAAGACCCCAATGTACTATATTTTAAAGCAAATAAATTTAATTTAGTTATACTCTATTCGGTTCTAATAAAATATCAGTCACAATGATTACCATAGATAAAGACTCGCATGAACACTGAACTGTACCTTTTTCTTTCGACAGAATCGTATAAGTAATAGCAACTCTTCAATTACTAGCTACAAAGTTACTGCGAAATTGACATAAATATTAAACATTATTATCAAATAAAGTCTCCACATTCCTACTTTACAAAGTCGGGGCGAGTCAACAACTTAGTTTCTTGTTTCGTTGAAAATAACTTCAGAACTACGTGGAAAATGAAATTCTAACAGCTCAAAGTTATATTTTATATACAGCAAGAAGTTTTGAATTAAAACAAAAATAACTTACTGAAGATTTTTTTGGAACTTCAAAATTATTTTTATAGAAATGTGGTAACACTTTTAACAGCAATTTGTTGGAAGTTTTACTTCACACCTGTTGCTTGAGGAGTTATTAATAAAAGAGTTACCCAATAATATAGAAAAAAAATATTCACTTGTACGAGTATGTACCAGATGATAGTGATATTAATAGGGCTAAAGCTAAAGTTTTCTAGAAAAGTCTTGGCCGCCATGTAGCGTCCGCCATTTAGGATGACGTCACTGAAACGGTCCGTACGATGCGCAAGCGCTTTCCCACTCTCACAGTATATAGGTGAGCGAGCAGGAGGCGCGGTAGCTTGTGCGACGCTTGTAACGACGCGTGATCACCTGAGCTGCGCTTATACCAGTCGCACTTACGCTGAGCGCGTAGTTAAGTATTTGCTGCTACCCCCTCATTAACCGACTGCCTTAGAAGGAGGGTAATGTTTTTCGAGAGTATGTATGTATTTATGTATGTATGTTTGTATGTTTATTTTTGGCACGCTCTGTAGCCTTTTTTTTTGATGATGGGAAATCATAAAATGACCCCTGGGTGGAGCGGAAGGGAGTGTCAGACTCTTACTGACTAAAACCCATCCTTTATGTTCCGGGGCTGCGGACAATCCCGCTGACCCGGCAGGCTTGGGCCCTAATGGGCCCCTTCATCGTTTCTAACATCTCTTTGAGGCGCGTGTGGAACACGTACGCGCCGTCCGGCACGGGCCTGTTCCTGATCAGACGGTGAGCTACCCATTACTCACCGCCCGCAGGCCCGCGCTCGCTCTGTAGCCTAAACGGATGAATTTTGATGATTTTCGAAGACAAACCCCGCTGCCATCATTGTCGTGACAGCCGTCACTGCGGCTGTTATTTGGCGGCTACCGCTCTTCTAGGACACTGTAGCTTAAGATACAGAGATATGAGGACCAGGATGTAAAGTTCACTCATACTTCATAGAAAAGGGAGAATCCTCCGACCAGACGGGTATTGTGTCTGGTAGGCAACTGCCCGATGTTTGATGTCGGGATGTTGATATACCAGTCGCGCGGTTAGCTCTGATTGCGCGATACAGGATTTGTGTGACGTCAGGACTTTGATGCACAGTTCACATGTAGGTAGCGTTGTAGATGCCACCACTTCACTCCCCTCCGGAGACCGGAGATCGATAGTGGCCTGAGTCAGTGCATATTGTGATGCTTGCCAGGACCAGTTATGGTTCCAGTGAGTCGGAACCGGATGCCGCATGGTTATCGGTGTATCGGAATTGTCTGCGGAGATTCCCCAGTGCGTCGCGGTTGTGCTGCGTTATGCTCCAGTGACTCGGATGTGGTACAGCACTAGGTTTAGGCTGACTGCTGGCGTCGACCAGGAGAGGGTTGAATGGCTCTGCTGTGCCAAGGTTGCTGATGAAGCTGAGGGTGATGACCACGTATGGGCGTTCGCTGCATGCAGGTGGTCAGGATACCCGTTGAAGCCGTGGGTGCTGGCTGGCTGTGTGACTCGCCGCTCGAAAGCTTGAGGAAGTGATGATGACGTTGCGCTGAACTAGCTGCTCGAAGGCTGCGCTCATGTCCATGTTCGGGGTTACCAGTGTAGAGGTATGAGGAACAATGTGTAAAGTTCACTCATACTCTATGGAAAAGGTAGGATCCTCCGACCAGACGGGTGTTGTGTCTGGTGAGCAACTGGCCGACGGTTGATGTCAGGATGGTGTATATATGCTAGTCGCGCGATAAACTCTGATTGCGTGATGCAGGATTTGCGACGTCAGGTCTTTGATGCGTAGTTCACATGTGGCGTTGTAGATACTGCCACAAGCAAATCTGTCTTAAAGCGAATCTGTTCTAAAGCGAACAAAAGGTTTTAACGACCCCTAAGACTATCCAAAGGTTTAAATAAACTGACATTACCTACTGCACAATTGCGAAGCTGAATGGGTCCCGGCAGGTGCATTGTGAGAGACACCGCGGTAGAGCTCATAACTACGGGAAGCCTTTCAATGCGCTCTTGTTATTTATAATAGCGTTAAAATAAGGAATTTTTTATGGAGATAATCATTATTATGTCTTATTCATGCACGCGATGTTGTACGGGATATAAATATTTAGAACTCACGTAAAGAAACGTCAGAATGAAGAATATGAATGTTGCGGCAAACAGAAGCATGAAGTGGGACATGGAATAAAAGCGTCAAGAAGCGTGAAGATCTCTTCACGCTTTTTGACGCTTTTATTCTAGGCATCTGCCTAGACTATCGTAAAACATAACTGTTGGGAATTGGTCGGTGGCAGGCTTGTGATAAGACGTTAAAATTAAATAAATTGTGGGCGCATAACGTTGTAGCTTCACGTTATGCGCTGTGGTGGTATGAAGTAAGAAAAACACAAGGGCAGGTTTTAAATATATATATTTAAAACCTGCCCTTGTGTTTTTCTTAGCTGCGGGCAAAAGCTAGTAGTATATACTAGCTTTTGCCCGCAGCTCCGCCCGTGTAGATGTCGGTTATCGCGTAAAAAAGTAGCCTATGTCCGTCTCCATATCCCAGACTACATCTCTGCCAAATTTCATGACGATCGGTTCAGCGGTTGAGGCGTGAAAACGTAACATACAGACAGACAGACAGACAGTCGGACAGAGTTACTTTCACATTTACAATATTAGTATGGATATACGTACTATATAATAATAATATAAATCTGAAGAGATTGTTTGTTTGATTGAACGCGCTAATCTTACGAATTACTGGTTTGAATTGAAAATTTTTTTTAGTGTTGGATAGCCCAATTCCTTAGAAAGGTTATAGGTTATTTATCATTACGCTACGACTCTTAGGAGTCGAGTAAAATGACAAAAAGTCAGAAAGAACGCTAAGCGAAAACGAAGTAATTACGGAGCGGGCGCTGCGATGCGACGGGGAGGGTTGGGGGCCGAAACTTTTACGCGGATGATGTCACGGGCAGAAAATATTAAAACATATTTGAGCCTTGAGGGATCTACACAAATGATAAAATACCCCTCAATAAGTTTTCCCCATTTTATAAAAGATTTACATGATAGCTAAGTAGAGTTAAAGAATATTATTTAAAAAAAAAATTGTTTTTGTAAAGTCGGTTTACCGACGATCATTTTACGTGATAACTTAACACAAGCCGAACGCTTAAGCCGGTCGTGCCTCTCTAATGGTTGTTCCGCGCTCTCGCTTGCACACTCAGCTTAGGCGGAAAGTCACAATGAGTCATGCTTTTTCGTACATGCAACCGGCGTTTATCGATTTAAAAGACGTTGTCACGTCAAAAAAAAAAAACTGTTTTTGTCCAATTTTATGTCATACTAGCTGACCCGACAGACTTCGTTCTGTCTAAAGCTATAGTATAAACTCCACTACTCTACCCTACCCTACCTACCCTACCTACCTACCTACCTACCTACCTACCTACCTACCCTAACTCTACCCTACCTAACCTACCTACCTACCTACCTACCCTACTCTACCCTACCCTACCCTACCTACCTACCTACCTACCTACCCTACCCTACCTACCTACCTACCTACCCTACTCTAACCTACCCTACCCTACCTACCTACCTACCTACCCTACCCTACCTACCTACCTACCTACTTACCTACCCTACCCTACCCTACACTACCTTACCTATGTACCTACCTACCTGCCTACCCTACCCTACCCTACCCTACCTACCTACCTACCTACCCTACCCTACCCTACCCTACCCTACCTACCTACCTAAAACTTGAAAAAACATAGATAGTAGCCGATTCTCAGACCTACTGAACATGCATATAAAATTTCATAAAAATCGGTAAAGCCGTTTCGGAGAAGTATGGTAACTAACATTGTGACACGAAAATTTTATACACATATAAGATTTACCAGACAATGTTTATCTCTGGTAGCCGTCACATGGCGTAATTTCAAATAACACACTCACATAGATTTAAAATATTCCCAATAATGACAAGCATTCCCTTCAAAGAGACGATCTAACGATACCACTTCTCAATTTCCTCCCACACTTCAAATTCCGACACCATTCTTCGCCAGCACTTCACCAGGATGGTATTCAGTTCCACTTTTGTGCATAAAATTCGAGCGCTCATAAATTCAAAGGCGTCAACTCCTATATACGCTTCAGAGCGTATTTCCTTAGTAAACCGCTGTATCTTGACTCGACTCGCGAACATCATGTTGTGAATGCATATGTACTGCGTTATATGTTTTGGTCGTTATAATAGATGTGGCTATGTTGCGGGTAAAGTTAGGAGATGATTTTGATGTTGGTTTAGGAAATCTATCCATACTTAATATTATAAATGTGAAAGTAACTCTGTCTGTCTGTCTGTCTGTCTGTATGTTACGTTTTCACGCCGAAACCGCTGAACCGATCGTCATGAAATTTGGCAGAGATATAGCCTGGGATATGAAAAAGGACATAGGCTACTTTTTTACGCGATAACCGACATCCATGCGGGCGAAGCCGCGGGCAAAAGCTAGTATAATTATATTAATAAAAAGCTGAAGTGTTATTTTTTTCTTGAACGCTCTAATCTCTCGAACTCAAGTCGGATTTGTAAAAAAATATTTTTGCATTTATTATTTTTGCTAATTTCTTGAGAAAAGCTTTAGACTGTTTGACATCAAGATAGGAGCTGAGCAAAAAATAAATAAATTTGAAATGACGCTAAGCAAAAACGAAGTAACAGCGCGGGCCGGCGGCGATGCGATGCAATGGGTTGGGTCGGGGAACAAGAAATTCCACGCGGACGAAGTCGCGGGTAGAAGCTAGTATAATATAATTCTGCCTACTTTTCAAATCTGGGTTTTGTTGGAGTCTGCCATTTAAGTGTAAAAAAGTCAGTCGCAATAGTACTTTTGGCTAGAAAAAGTTAAGGTACCTACATACTAACTGAGATGACGGCTCAGACGAGCAGAACACAGACAGCGGTACAGCAGCGCTGATACCAAATTAATTGTGATACAGAAATTGATGTAAAAAAAAGGAAGATTAGGTACGCGCTTCTCTACGTAGACCGCGTAAAGTATGCCGACCGGCACAACTGATCTTAGTCACAATCGAACTGGCGTTTGTGTAGGACATGTGTAGCACATTAAGTAAAATTACCGTATCATCTAAACAAGCAGCAATAATGCCTTCCAGTGTTTTGAAAATGTGTACAAATAATTCACAAAACAAAAATAATTTCCACGGGATTACTTTCGACTCATGAGTTCATCAAAACATATTTTCTTTAATATTCACCTAAATAATATTGCTTTCTAGGTCGCTTTTTGTTTCTGAGTTGTTATGGGTACGTAACAGTGACAGTTAATGCTATCCCGTTCCCGCTGCAGCCCGCGTCATATCTCTCTATTTCGGTTGTTTCACGACATCGGGAAATGTAGTTTTGTGGGTGTGCTTACATGTAATTATTTCAATTCCAATTATGTTTACGTGACATTAGAGCTGTGCCTTATCTTTCTTTTTTTATACATCAATGGATACAGACAGTGATTATTATTATTAAATTAGTGTAATTTTAAACATTATTGCTAATTAAAATACAACATTTTTTCAAGGTATTCGATTCAGTAAAGAGCCCCTGTTCCCGACAAAACTCTGGTATAGCGCTGTTGTATATTCACGAAGCTGTATTGGCTTGCTGATACACTTTGTCATTGGGTGGCTTAGCCACTACACGAACTGTGACCTTAAAGGTCTGTTCGATTGACTGTGTTGTTTCTGTCTTTTCACCTGCTATATCTTCATCTTGTTACTAGTTGCCATTTGTATCGAGTTTTATTTTATATAGTGTAACTAGTACCTACTCTGATAAAAACCTGTAATTACTTATACAGTCTTCTTTATCCCGACAAAATGGTAACTTCAAACCCTGACGATATACCACTCGGCACTCATGATCCTAAATGGCTTTAAAACTTTTTTTTTATCTTTGATTTAACCTTGAGAGGTTGAGACTCTTTAACCGGACTTCCCTGTGGTTTCCTTAAGGTCCTAACGGAACTTAATGCCTCCAGCCAGGGCGTAAAGATTTATAAACTAAACGACTGCGTGCTAAGGGCACCCCCTGTGGGTACGAACCTCGGCTTAGGGCAGAGTCTGAGGGAGGATGGCAAGGGCCCGACGGTGGCTGGATAAAATCCGGGTTATGATTATTATCTGGGGAATTTAAAGCTACAGGCTCAGCTGTAGCGCGTGCTGGCGCTTCGCTTACGGGCAAGGGTCAGGTCGGACTATTTAGTCGGGGATTTCGCGATGGGCCTCGACGGCGAGATCGGAATGACGGTCGTGTATTGTGTAATCTCTTTCGAACTGTACTCGTTTCCCAACTGCTCTCCTGGAGGAGAGTCGTGGGGTGGTCTGGGTCGGCTTTAAAACTGAAGCTACAATCATGTAAATACTCAATAAAGTGACTGAAAACAGAGATGAAACAGCAATTTGCTTTACATTTCAACATAGTAAGCATTAAAATATGAACAACATACTACCCAAAATAATTATCCTTTATCCACAATTTCCATTTCCCAGCTACATAGTGCATGGAACATGTTGTGCAACGAGACAATAGATGTCACCGTAGGTCTGAATGTTCGCCATTATCTGGGATATAATTTCTGTTCCCCCCCAGCCCCGCTCGCGGTTTGCTGGCTCTCAGTAATTAAGCCCGGTATGCTCCATGTATGCGTGATTTTATTTTGCTATTAACATAGATTATTTTTTGTGTGTGTAATTTTAAAAATAGAACTGTATTTTTTTAAATCTCTTTTTCTCTTCTTTTTTTTTGTTTTGTTTTCCAAGTTAACATAATAATTATAAAGTTTGTTATGTTGCCCCATTGTTCTCGTGGTCGCAAGCGCAACTCTTGAGTTTGATTCACGAGTCTTTAGAGGTTTTTACAATAGGAACTTCTTAGTTTTGAAGTTGGCGGTGTGATACCGTGCCTCGGAAAGTACGTTAAGCCTTTGGCCCGGCGCCTGATATCTCTCCGGTCGTATTGGATTGCCGTTCCATCAAGAAGAGAGAGTGCACCTGTGTATGCGCTCACACTTGTGCACTATAATGTCTCCCGCGCCGAAGGCTGGTCTCCGTTGAGGCTAGTCGCCATGGCCGAAATGTTGTCTAATAGACTATTATGATTTATTTATTTATTTATAATAAGCACACCAACAGCACAGTAACTAACAATTCAAATAAAACAACATCTAAAATTGGCATTTTAGTAACCATGCAAATAACAGGTATGCATGACATTGACATATGAATATTAGAGACAAAGAAGAACAATTATGTCGTATCTCTATATATTTAACTGTGTGTATATAAATAACATCCGTGACATCATTCCATGTGGCGCCGGACGTAAAGAATAGCACCACCCTATTTCCTCCCGTGGATGTCGTAAAAGGCGACTAAGGGATTTTCTAGAGAATGGGCAGCAGCGTTCTCTATGCATTTTTAACATCATACTGCGATCGCCAACCCGCCTGCCAAGCGTGGCGATTATGGCAACCCCCCCCCCCATTGGGGGAGACCTATGTCCAGCAGTGGACATCTTTCGGCTGAAATGATGATGATGACATAAATAATAAAATAAATAAATAAATGTGTATCTAGTAGACCTAAATCTAGAACACTACAAAACAAACCAATTTGAGCTACAAAGAAATGCCCTCTTGGCACTGTTTAAATAAGGAGCGTCTGTATGAAGCGAAACTCATGGAGAAAATATCGAAGGAAAATATATAGGGTAATCTGTCAAGTTGGACCTTTCATTAAGACTAAAACCTATGATGACATTGAGGCTATAGTATCATCACTTCCATAATCTGTCTAGTAATTTATAGGACTGCGGTCCCGGAATCGTTAGTGGAGGAAGTTGTTCCTGGCTTCCTCCGATCGCAAGACACTGTCGCAGGGCTAACCTGAACCTAATCTGAAACCTAAATCTTTTATACCTATATGCAGGTAATCGAAATTGATTCATACACAATGTACACCCACACTATACACACTCGTGCAGACATTCTCTCACACTATTACACACACTCACGCACACACACTCAAAACCCACTCACAAACATCGCACAAGTGCGCCCCCTTTTTGTATTTTTTTCCTTTCTTTTATTTTATTATTTTGTTTTTCAATTGCATACACTGTATAATTGTTGGTGGAAGAGCGGAGTCACCTAACACAAGCATCTTCTTGCTTAAAAGGTGATCTCCAAATCACGCATGTTAACGCTTTATGTAATTGAAATAAACTTTTTTTTTGTTGTAATTGAAATAGTTGAAATAAACATTATATGCCTGGCCATACGTGTTAAGTGGAGCTATTAATTGTGGTATTTAAGGTGGATGTAGGCAATTCAAAAATACGTTGATAAAATTTACTATGTTGGCTAGACCTAAAGTTAAAACTGTTAACCAATTATGCATCTATGGAACCGTTTATAATTTTATGTTAAGTATTAGTAAGTCGGAATGGTTACGTCTGTCTTTTAAGGTAATCATTTTAAAGTGCCTTAACCGCTCATTGTAATCAGATATAGCTTTTCGAATCCCATTCTTGATACATAAATACCTAACAAAACGGGCCTGAACAGATTCAACATTATTGTATTAAAACCGGCCAAATGTGTATCAGACCACGCACAATGAAGGGTTCCGTAGTTGGGTTGAATTTATCTCAAAAACAAACATTTTCACTTTAAAGCAAAAACAAATATTAAGTACGCAAACGGATCCCTGAATCGATAATATCATCCTTACTTTACGTGTAGTGGAGGTACCCTAAAATAAAATATTTCAACAGATTTTATTTTACCACTTCGTCGGCGTGATTAATATGTAGGTATACCCATACAAAATTACAGCTTTCTAGTACTAATAGTCTCTGAGCTAAGCCACGGACAGACAGACTGACACTCGACTAGTTATGCATTTCCGGTGTTCTTAGCACCCCGGGACTTTAAAAAATAAAAAATAAATAAGAAGCCGCTTCCATACTTTCATAGCGCAAAATTAACTTTAGGTAAATATGCATCCGAATAACCATTCTCTAATCATAATCGATCCCCAAATAATTCCCATAGTTTTTAGAGTATCAATTACATACGAGTATTTCCCGTTCTAAACTATTATATATTTTTTTGAACAAATTACTCCCAAACAGGACTTCACACAAACTAGATTTACAAGGCAATCATAAGTTGAAATTTTAATCCGATTTCAAAATAGCCAGAAAATAAACTTAATAACTCTCAAAAAAGTATAAGCTTTAGATGAGTCCTTTGTTCGCTATTAACAGTGATGAATAAAAACACAGCATTAAATCCCTTGAAAAACTTTCGTCTACAGCATTAAGGCTATTCGGCCAACAAAAACCTCAACCTTAAACAAAAACCTAATCTAGACATTCTTTTGAATAATGTCTGTACCTAATTGAAGCTATAGACGATGTCTGTATAGAGACCGACGTAATTAATCTCAGTTTGGCCGGTAATCCATCTTTTAGTGGGATTCGATGGAAGGGAGGTGGAACTATTCATCTAATACGACCCCAAATTTATCTCGACGTTAGGTGACTCGGATTACATCTTCGCATTATAACGTAATCTGGGTAGCGCAAATTATCTTTAATTTGGGGAACGTAATGAGCACGTGATGCAAGGTACCGTATACGTGACGTCAGAGATAACGAGAGGTGGTTTAGTGGCGGGAACTACAGATAACCGAGTAATGGATGGAAAATTACGGCTAATATTACCCATGACGGTGCTTAGGATTGACGTAACGTATTTTGATATTCTGTTGATGAGCACACTTAAGCTGTACTTAATCCTTTTAGCAATTACAGTATGGTAGGACTTGATGGGAATATTTTAATACCACTATGCATATCAACAATTAAATTGATGATTCAAAACTACGTGAAGATTCACGCTATAAAGATATTCATCGTAAATTATTTGTCGTTGCTAATTAGATCATGAAGATAATCTTAACTCCATTTCCTCAAAGCATTGTACTAAAACAAAACAGCAACGTCTAGTCCAAAGTCATGAATTAATATGGAGACGCGTAATATCTTCAAGCCATTCATTACAGGCGCTTCCGACTGCGTGCCGCTGTATGGGTAGCTTATCAAGTGATTGATTGCGCAGATACTAAGAGGATCTACGTTAGAACGTTAGTGCTAAGTTCAAGGTTTTATTTCAGAACATATATAAAAAATAAAAGTATTTGTGGTAGAACAATATATATATTTACCATCACTATTCAGCTGAAAGACTGACACTATAGGATATATGCTTTCCCCAAGCTTCGCCATTTATGAAGAACATAAAATAAATAATAGCGTTGGCAGACAAAAAATTGTAAGAATCAAACAGTGATAAAATTAAAGACAAGAAACATGAAGGCGGTAAAGAAATTCAAGTCAATAAAGCTCAAGAAGCAACACAAGTGTGCGCAAGTAAAATAAATGACAAAGGAAATTGCTCCGTAAGTTTTTTGGGATCACTTTCATAAAAAAAAATACTGGAGCAGTTGGACTGAAGGAAGAAACTTAAGTGATGTCCACAAGAATGATGTTTCATACAAATAACAAAAAATATGTTCCAAATCTAGGGTAAGTTGGAATAGATCTCGAGGAGAAACAATCTAAATGTCCGCTCATAAGTAAGGGAAATCGTAAAAATGAAAAAATTTGAGATAAGAATTTTGCGTACTTACTGAACTTTGTTGATATTTATTAGGATTTTCGTTGTAGACGTTTTCATGGGAAAGTGAATCTAGATGTTTGTTTTTATTTATGATTTCTAATTGGCATTTATTACGAGTAAGGTGTAAATGCCAATTAGAAATATGAAATGATTGAAATACGAGTAAGATCGTTTTTGTTTGCTTCACAGCAACTCTTCTTCCAAGAACATGATAGTTACCAATTATATTTTGATTTGTGTCTACGATTTAACAACCAATCAGAAACGTTGTTTTATATCACAGTAGAACTTGGTTATAGTATTTGGACAGTACAAAAATGATATTTACGTGAAAACTGCACTGATCAAACTCAAGCTCAAACTAAACGCATTTAATTCAATTAAACCAATTACAGGCACTTTTGAATTGTCAAGGATCATGAACACAATATGCATACACGATAATAGAAGATGAATAATATACCAACCAAAAGTGTCTAGGAAGCTCTCTCTGTCTCTGAACTCGCGATATAAAAGGAAGGAATATATTTAATAAATACGGGTCTCGTTTACAACGCAAACAACTCATCAGCCAGTCCAAACAAGGCACGCTTCCCGTTGGGTGTTTTTATGCAGCATTGTGGAACTCTGAATTTTGAGATGTGGGATAGAAACACGTGACGTCGTTTTGTGATATAGTCGGAACATTTGGCTTGGAATATTTAGAAAGCCGTTTTAGAAAGACAACTAGAACGTCAGCTTTTAGGGAACAGTTATAGAAATCAATCAAGCTAAACAATGAAATATTAAACGCATTGGTCTATTTTTATTTACCTTAGCTAAGCTTATTAATCTTAAACATCCTGCCTAGCCTTTCCCAACTATGTTGGAGCTGGCTTCCAGTCTAACTGGGTGCAATAGAATACCAGTATTTTACATAGGGCCACTGCTTATCTGACCTCCACAACCCCTAGATATTGGGTAATACGATACCCGTTGTCAAACTTTCGGGCTTCTGACGACCTGTAATGACTGTCAAAGATCCAGGAATGACATCGGAATCGACGGCTTAACGTGCTTTATTTATTTATTCAATACTTTAAGCACACAAAATGTACAGAGGCTGACTTAATGCCATAGGCATTTTCTACCAGTCAACCTTTGGATGATGCAGAGACAAACAGTAGTAGGTGCAATAGCGAGAATTGAGATATAAATATTCATTTAAATATAAAGATATACATAAACCTATTAAAAACTATAAATACATAAATAAATATTATTATATATAAATATAAGCACAAATAAATACACATAAATATGTATACTAAAACAAATAAGACAAACAATGGGAAAACATTACCGTTGTGATGATACTGCCAGCGTCTTGCGAATGTGCTCGCGAACTTTTGCTTGAAAAGATAATCGGTTGGTTGCCATCCTGATTTCTTGGGGGAGCGCATTCTACAGAGAGATAGACTGTATGAAAAAGGAAAAGTGAATGAAGTCTGTGCGGTGAGTGGGACATTGAAGAAGACGATTGTGAGATGAACGAAGTTTTCTATTGTGTTGCTTTCCGACGCACAGAGGGGTCTTGGTATGTAAAGATCGTCACCCATCCACAGACCAACCGCGGCAAGCGTAGCTTAACCTGATCGATCGACCCGTGCAGCTGTTATTACTTAGCCACAAGCCCTACTTAAGCTTATTAATATTAGTAACATCTATGAAATACGCTCCAGCAATAACGGTACAACATATTACTTCCCCCTACAATTATTAAATCTAACTTGACAATGCTTAATTAAACAGGTACCTAGTCAAACAAGATACGAAATCAATAACGTAACAAAGCCATGTCCTAATCGATTTACATTTCAAAAACAAAAAGGCTTGAGCAATTAAGCGTGAAATGGGGTCACGTCACATCAACATGAGACATTGAAGGACCGTATCTGATCAAAATGGAAAGGTACAGAAGGCTGACTACTTTAATCACCTCAAAGAAAATTCTAAAATAATCATTGATATGTCAGTATCAAATCAGCCTACTCGCAAGAAACTTAACGGACATAATGCATATTAAATCTCTGCTGATTACTAAGTCACAGTTATAAAAAATAACGATTGATACACAAAACAAAAAAAAAAAACTTGAAACATTATCAGCATTAGACCGTAAAGGGATAGATATACAACAAGTCAATAAAATACTAAAATGCTTGTTGAAATAAAACTAATCCTGAATGATATTAGCGTAGTTAAAGCTAAAGTTACCCGAAATCAAATTGCTACCATATTCTTAAGTGTCTTATTAACGCATTCTTAGTTTTTCTCTACCTAACATAACAAATAACCTACCTATAATGACTGGTTAAAATGCCGTCTTTGTGTACCTATCTTAGCTTGTCTGTGTTTCCCTTCTGCATAAATCTATTCCGTGGGGTCGGGAACTTCCCGAGAGAAGGGATTTAATATATCTGCAGACAAGTTCTCTTATGATAATAGACTTTTGGAGTGCACTCAGTTGAAAATGGTTTTAGAAAATGTTGGCATTGTCTTCAGAATGACTGTTCAAAACTTTGAGTTTGGGATTAAGTATTATTTCTGATCTTAAAATATAATTGTTTTATTTTAACTTCCAACAAAATCCAGCTATATGAAAGAAAATACGGTATTAATATAATACATTTAGTAGTGTTTTCTTACCTACTAACAAACAAAAACATAACACAGTTTAAGTTCTTGGCTAAACATGACTAACATGATTTTTGCAGTCTCAAACTTGTTATAGAAAAATAATTCAAAATATTGCTGTGGTGAATCACATCCGATAAATTATTCCTATTAAAACACTTATAATAATAATAATATTCTTTATTGTTCTCTCATAATCACAAACACAGTACAAAGCCAAGATAACACTTAAAAGAGACTGGTGTCTGTTGTAGGTAAAACCTCTATTACAGATCACCAGGCTTATCACTCGTAACTTAAAAGGCCATTCACCATTATTCATCAAGAATTGACCCAATTTACTAACTACTTTCACTTAACTAACTATTCTCTCACATTCATATTCAACGGTGAAAATAATGTTGTATGCTTACAAACTAATAATAGCCAAAACACGCTTACTGCATCGCCCAAACACATCTACGTCACGACAAAATATCAAGAAGAACACACATCATTTGCCAAGTACGTACCTATGCACATAGATACCTCCTACGTCTGCTAAACGTACATACATCAACGTCTTCCACGTCTCCTCGCTCCATTACACTACTAATCGTATGAGATTCCACGCTGATGCCTCTAATTAATGGCTTACATACAACCGTCCCTTCAAGATGTCTTAAATGGTACCGAGAATTAAATTCAGCTGCTACCCCTTAGGTGAACGTTAATTTAACTGCTGAATTAGGTTTTATAGTATGTACTTTAGGATAGTTTTGTGCGGAATAAATTGGTTTTAGTCGTTTAATGTTAGTGTCTTTTAAATTGTGGATTAAGTTTATGTATTTGACCTCTGAAGTCTGTTGTTTCTTATTATGCTATGCAATTAGATATAGTTTACAATATTAGTTCTGTAAAATATAGTACCACATATGTATCCAATATATTATGTCTTAAATCATTTTTGATATAACGCCATCTATTGGATTCTTTTTGAACCATTCAGGCTTGTATAGAGTTGAAATGCCGCCCGCCCTTTATTGAGTGTCTCTTGGGCGGGCGGCTGAAATGTTAGCCTTCATAGATGTCATGTAACGTTGCTTAATTATAAGTTCCTTTGGATTGGGATAGATGTATCTCATTTGTGCTTAGTGATAAGAACATGAGTAGTACTTCAAGGATGAGGTACGAAATTACCATCTTGTAAGTAGTTCATTTTGTTAAGTCATTAAAATATAAGGCATATTAAAATCTACCTTCTAAGTGAAAATCTTTGGCCTAATTTAATTATAATAACAATTAATGACTTAGTAATTTCTGAATGCTCATTTTAACTAATTACTTTTAAAACTTTAGAAGTTGCAAAGAAAACAAACCGCTATAAACTACTCGTGACTCGAGAGTCACGAGTAGTTTATAGCGGTTTGTACGACATCGTACGTCGCCATTGTTACATAAAAGATTTTATCCCTCTAGATGTATTGAAACAAAGCCTTCATGCAAGGTGGTTACGTATCGAAATACAAGGAAACAATAAACTGTTTGAAATAACATATATTTAAAAAGAATACTCCTTCTTAAAACAATACACGGTAGCCTTTAAGGGACTACCGCATAAATAATTAATTACTTATATCAAACACTTATACTAAGTTAACCTTTATAATAAGTATGTGACTATAACTGTTACTTATTAATGCCGACGAACGACGATGTACGACGTTTATACGACTTTCTTGCGACGAAGAGATGCTTTGTCGAGCGAAGCGTCTCTTCGTCGCAAGAAAGTCGTAAAAAATTACTGACAAGATCGACAAAAAGTATCCTATTGTTCGCTTAACCAAATTTACTACCAAGAGTGGTTAATATATTATCAATTTTAATTTGATCATGATACCTCAACGGACTAAGAATAAGGATATAGATAAAAGCACAATAATTAAAAAAAGTGCTTTAAACGATGTAGACTTATCTGATACGAGAATCAGAAAATTCTACACCCGTTAAAGCATTTAATAAAAATGTTCTACAATAGACTTATTGTTATCTCTCTAATACATATATCTACAGAATACTACGAATAGCACCTTCATAATTTTCTCTAATGTCTAACTCCTAATTATACAAGTAATAACAAAGTATACAAATCATAATACTAGATGTTAGGATACAAGTTTCCATGTAAATTTAACATAATTTTACTTTCCCCGCATTTGGGATTTTGCAATTTAATCATTCCAGTCATTCAATTTTGACACGATGCTTAATTTTCGCAATTGAAATAAAGCTTTCACTAGCTTCGTTTCATTCATGAATTTCACCTTCACCCATTGAACAACGACCTTCCGTCGCGACGGCGTCATATTGATATCATCCCGGAGCATGCGCACTGGATCCCACGCATGCGTACCAGCAGTTTAAAATGTTGTGTATACTGTGTACCTTCATGTACCAAAACCTGTCAAGCTGCAATAATAAGTCTGCATTATACTGAAATGGCTTTCTAAACGTTTTAAATAAATTCTGTAGTTACTTTTTGTTCAGTAGTTCCTTCTTTCTACAGTTTAGTCTTTTTAGATGATATAGTGTTGTGTGTATTCGCTCAGACTAACGAATGCAGTGTAATTGATAAAACATTCTTCATTCAGTGTAGATTGACCGCAGGTTAATAATTCAAAGAACTGTTTCATTGAAGTGTATAAGGTGATACATCAACAGGTAGGTTTTGTTTGCTTATAGTTTATCTGATGACAAACGTATAGATGTACGGTGGTAGTGGGCGTTACTCCAGACAAACTGCGTGGGTGGAACATCTGGCTTGTCGTAGACTGAACGACAGTAAATAAATTCAACTCACGAACGATTCAAATACGATGCTTATGGCAGATGCAAATGACTTGGATTGTCGTAGAGAATCTTGTTCGGCATATTGTATAACTTGACAAGTGACGTCAGTTTTTCCTCCTTCATATAAATGTGTTACAGATGTTACATATTTCCAATCTCACCACACCTGGTTTTTAGAGATAAACTTAAAATGCAAAGAATTTTATTTGAAAACTACTAATGTCCTTACCTTTCATAATTTGGAGCGCTACAGACACAGCCTAGGTATCAAGATATATACGTTATCTGTTTTTTTTTTTTTTTGAGTATTTTTACAGTATGTTGTAATTTGCGATTATTGAACATTTTGGATTTTTCTCAGAAGATTTTACACTAAAAACGAAAGGTACGCTATAAGAACGCAGATGAAAAAATAAACATAATTATCTACATAACATTTTTAGTTCCCATTTTACTAATGTCCCAATAGTCTTGTCCTTAGACAGATTTAACAACATCTAAAAACTTTATCAATCATCAGAATATTACTCACGTCCTCTCAAATCTCACCTACACCTCGTTAAGTGGTGTAACTTCTCACAAAATCAATATTGACTATTGGGTACGCTGCAAACGCTTACGGGTCGTTGCTTGTGTCCTATATACTGGAATACGTTAACGATCCGTTGCACCCGTTTACTTGGTGTCATGAGTTTATTAATTATTCACGTCCAAAACAAACGAAGTACGTTTATTATTTTAAAAAAAAAGATTGAAAATCAAAACGGGGTGCTTCCAATTATCGTTAAACTGAATAGAATAAAAATCAAATGTTTGATAGCAGGAATCCGAGTTGCATTTTCCCCTAGGCTTAGTATCAAGTTAAAACAGATAAACGAAAAAAATTCGCAGTAGGTGTATTACCAATTATGATCGAAGTTTCAAAGCAAGATTAATCCAAGATTATCCTAGCTACCGCAAATATGATTAGGTTGCTTAAATAAATATTTTGTTCAATAATGCTTTCTTACTAGTTCATTAAAAAGCAGAGACTTGCTCGATTCGGAAGTAAATAAGTTGACTACAGCTTATAAAAAAACTTAAAGGAAATAATAGACCTAATATGAAAAAACCGGTCAGATGCTTGTCGGACCACGCACAATGAAGGGTTCCGTAGATGGGATGAATTTATCCCAAGAACAAACTTAACACTGTTGTTGAAAAATCTTTTTAAGTAAATTTAAGTTGGTTGATTATTACTCGGTAACTTGTAAAGCCTACTTAGCTGTGAAAGTTTTCCTTTTAACTTCGTTATATATACTACTGCTGTGATTTTTTATATATTTCCAAATACAAGCTGGCAGGGGACACACACACTTAACTCTAACAAAAATTACCAATTTAAAGCTTAATATTACGCAAACGGATTCCTGAATCGAAATAGGTTTTCACAATCCCGTAATATTTTTGAACGGCCTTTCCAAAGATACCTCAGACCATGGGATAGCCGAGAAATAAAATATCATCTCAACTTTACATGTAGCGGAGGTACCCTAAAAAAAATAATTTTTGTTTTACCTCTTTGCTGGCATGATTAATATACCAAACCCATACCAAATTACAGCTTTCTAGTACTAAGAGTCTCTGACCTAAACCGCGGACAGACAGAGAGATAGACAGACAGACATACAGACGGACATGGCGAAATTATAAGGGTTGCTTTTTACTACGGAACCCTAAAAAGGACTCAAAGAAAAAGATGATAGCAGACCAGATTCCGGCAAGATAAAACTTTGTTAGACAATCGTACGAAAATATTGAATAGAAAAATACAATCCTTTCAAGATGAGGCTTTCAATCCTAACCTGCGTCAGTTAACTGGCCACCACACAGTAACCACATAATGCAATACTCTCTCTGGAAAGCGAAAAATTCACTCAAAAGGCCGATTTCACAAATTCACCCAAATATTTAAAAAAAACACAAACCTATCAGAGATGGTAACGGAAAGTGGTGCCAATGAGCAAAAGTTCTACGATTTGCACGTCACTTATAAGAAACCTTTCAGCCGGCCTTTTATACAACCTACAGTTTGCCGATATTCTGTAAGATCAAAAAATTAAGCTTGTGACCCCGAAAGGAGTTGAAAAGGAAATAAAAACCTGAAAATATCCCCAGGGTCTTAATACGGGAGAGATCCTGAAAATCTCCCGCGGAGAGCCATCGATAAGTTTACTGGACAATGTTGAATTCATGTTCCAGGGCCATGGAAGTATTAAGTAGTAGAAGTCGCTGAAGTGATTATGATTGCATAGCCGGGTAAACCACCTCATGAAGCATCATTATACAGACCTATTTCCCAGTTGCCCGTACTATTATGCTGTTTGAAAATTTAAAACGCCTAAAAACTATTATAAATGAGAGAAACCTGATCCCTAACCATCAGTTTGGTTTCAGAGAGAAACACTCCACAATAAACCAAGTACAAGTACATATAATTACGAACATCATTGAGAAAAAAGTTTACTCCACCATATTTTTAGATGCGGCACAAGCTTTTGATAAGTTTGGCATAATGGTTTAGTATACAAGCGGAGACTAATGCTGCCCAATGATTTTGCCGATATCTTGTATATGTACATTACAGAGAGAATGTTCCGCGTAAGGCACGAGAATGCCTATTTGTAGTTAAAAATAATAAGCTGGCGTGCCTCAAGGCAGTATGCTGGGTCCAGTCCTCTACTGTTGTATACGTATAATATACCAAAGCTGGAAAATGATACCATTGCAACCTTTGCGAATAACACTGCCATTATGGCTATTGGGTCATGCCATATGGAAGCAACCAAAAAGGTACAAATTGCTGTAAATTAAGTTCAGCATTGACTTCACAGGGCAAATTGAATGAGTTGTAAAAATGAAATTGGGTGAAATTAATGTCACTTTAGATTCATTTCACCAACAAGAATTGTGATTACCACCCAATCTTCATAAATGGCCAGCAGTGCCATACGCAAATACAAGCAAATGCCTTGGCATAACGTTTGACGTGAAACTGCGCTGCAAAGTGCACATCAAAAAGAAAAGGCAGGAGACATGCGTTTTAAAACATAATTGGACGGAGTTTTCGCCTAACGATACACAACAAAATTTTATTATTTAAGCTTATGCTTAAGCCGAATATGGATATACACGTATGGACTAATGGGTATGAAATCCAACTATGGGGCGTACTTGTTTTAAATCATGACTGTGATGACTGTCGCGTCTTTCTCTCTCGCACTTTATTTATCACAGTAATGCTTGTTACGCCGCAACAACGCGCGCGCCATGAAACCACCGTATGGCGCGTCATTTAGCGTCATGTTTGGAGTCATGGTGTAATGCAACATTCCTCGGTACGAAATGTAATGTCATATTACATGACTTAAAAACGCACTGTTTTGCGCATGTCTACTGAATACCAGTATTTTACATAGTGCGATTACCTTTATACCACACATTTACCACATATTTACCTCCACAACCCAGTTACTAGATAACACGATACCCCTTGATAAGCCTGTTTAACAGACTTTCAGGCTTTTGACAACCTGTCACGATTGTCAAAGATCGCATCACGATTCACGGCCGGGACCAACAGCTTAACGTGCTTTCTGAGGCACGGAGGTGTACCCTATAAATAATAGTACACTCACATTTCACCAGTTATATGTCCCATAGAATAGAGGGTGAGCCTTTTGCTATCAACCGGGCACAGATCCTGACTCCGGGCTGCTACGCAAGAAATTTCTGATGGAGAAACCCAATAACTCTTCGCCTAGTCACAGGTCCTGGGTTCGATCCCATGACCTTGTGCTCAGTTTTAGCTCTGGTGAACATAAGACCAAGACAAGACCAAGGATATGAACATTTACGCAATACTCTTTTAGCTAATCTTTTGGTATGTATTATTGTAATACTGATACAATAACATTATAAAAACAAAAGAAACCTTGTCAGCTGTGAAACGGATTTGTCAGTACCTTTCAGTGACTAATATACGCATCCATCAATTTACAATGAAATCTACAGTGACTGATGATTTTGTTTACAAATATACTAATGGGTATTGAAAGCTGCCATTACCAGAAAACAAAGTATCAAAATTTATCAGAAGCTATAACTGTTTTTCAAGTATGCGTATGCTATTAGTTTCAATTGTTGCCAGTGATGACCGATGGCACTGATACGTGGTCGCTCGCAACGGGCCTTATTAGAAGGCTAAATGTCACCCAAAGGGCAATAGAGAGGGCTATGCTTGGAGTTTCCGTACGTGATCGAATAAGAAATGAAGAAATCCGCAGGAGCACCAAGGCAACCGACATAGGCCGAAGAATTGCCAAACTTAAGCGGCAGTGGTCAGGGCATATTGCTGGCAGAACAGATGGCCGATGGGGTCGAAATATTCTACAGTAGCGACCGCGCACCAGAAGACGTAGCATTGGAAAGCCTCCCTCAAGGTGGACCGATGCACAGAGCAAGCACAGAGCTGGTCGAAGTGGTGGTGCTTGGGGAGGCCTATGTCCAGTATTGGACGTCTTTTGGCTGAAATAATGAGTTTCAACCGCCTCTTTCTAAACTCGATGTTAGAAAACATCGATAGGAAATCACCCTAGCACCAAAAATAAAATAACACATTATAAGGTCCACCAACCAGTCCCAGCAGTTAAAAGGTTTTATAAGCTGATTACTGGAAACTTAAAAATCAAAGTCCAAGTTAAAAGTGGCGTCATAGGTGGAGGTTAAGTACGGTATTGAATAAGAAATGTATTTATTTTATCAGGAACAATTTATATTGTTTTTGATAAATTACAAACATTAATAGTATTCATATAAATTCTAAAAGTCAACATGCAGTAATAACAATTAAAAGAAAAAAAAAAACATGTTTGCAAAAATCTATTATAAATACTAATATTAAATTACAGTTCGTCCATGAGTTAAAGTTTTTATATAACAGAAATGCGTTGAGCTTAGCCTTAAAAGAGCTAGTGTTTAACAAAATTTTCAAATCCGCTGGCAGTCTATTAAATATTTGTACAGCTTGGTAATGAAGGCTATGCTTGACAATGTTAAAATTAGGTACAACTTTATTTTTAAAGTCCTTTCTACGAGTGTTTTCCCTGGCTTTTTTTATTAATATTTTTTTATTTTTTAAATTAACTAACAACACAAGTATGTATAAGCTGGAATATTTAAACGCTGAAAATGAGATCGACAGCTTTTTCTTTGTGTAATTCTGACAATTGTACGTATTGCTGTTTTTTCGCTGAGAACTATAACCGTGGCTTTTCCTCCAGAACTCTATACTGTATCGAAGTTTGGATTCGACAAGAGTATAATATACCCTCTTTAACTCTTCCGTGTTTATTTCGTCTCTCAATGTCCTCAACGCATAACACGCAGATGGTGATATAGTGGAGTTTTGTGCTAGTTCTATTTTCCAGTTCAGCAAATCATCCAAATGGTTGACTAGAAATTTTACGCCTCTCACTAATTCTATCTTTTCATTGTTAAGGGTTATATCCATATTATCTTTATTGCCTGCAGGGGTTCGAAACAACATTATGTTTTTTTTAATTTTTATATTTATTATTAATGTATATGTATTGAACCAAAACTCAGTCTGTCAGTTCACTAATACTTTTCGCCCTTATTACAGCATTAGTGTCATCGGCAAAGACTACGAGATTAATATCTGGAAAGATTTTTTTAAATCTATGTATATAAAACAAAGTCGTGTTAGTTACACCCTCAGGTCAAATAAATTTTTTATTTGATCTGAGGTTACACCATTTATAACTCAAGAACGGCTAGCCCAATTTTTATGACTTTTGTGTTTTTGGATTTGTCTGCGTCCGGAATAGGATAATAAGTACCTATTATATTAAAAACATTGGAAAAGTGACGAAAAGAATAAAATAAAAGAAAAAACATTTTCCCATACAAAATGTTCACTGGTTTCGTAACTGTCAAACATTTAATGTTCATCCCGTCGATAAGGTAAACTCTACCCTCAAATTAAAGAACGTATTTATAAATAAAGGTATCGAATCAACAAAATATAACACAATATTCGGATATTGGCGTAGATTTTTGTAATGTAGAATAATGTCAGTAATGAAAAAGGATTGACATAAAATATTGGTTGTCAAATATTTATGCGTGCGTTCAGAAATGTATTTTGTGTAAGCTAAGGATTTTTTTTTATACGTTCAGATGTTCAGCAAGGAGTTGTTAAATTCAAACAAACCAAATGTCATAATGTCAATTTTGTATGCGCCAGGGAAGGTTTTAGGTAGGGTAGGTAGGTAGGGTAAGGTAGAGTAGGCAGGTAGGTAGGTAAGGTAGGGTAGCGTAGGTAGGTAGGGTAGGGTAGGTTTGGTAGATAGGAAGGGTAGGGAAGATAAAGTAGGAAGGGTAAGTAGGTAAGGTAAGTAGGGTAGAGGGTAAATAGTTAGTGCTACCCGTGCGCAGCCTGGCCGGATAAAGCTAGTAATTTATAAAAAAGAAAAGCTGAGTGTAAAACCTAATAATTTTAACGATATTTTCTGCCAGCCATACCTACTGAAAATCTAAACGTTAATGTATTACAAAGATCAAATATCCCTCCATTAGCGAAACCACAACTAATATACCAAAGCGTTTACACAGTACCCTTTGAACAAGTGTTCATCAGAACGCGCAAAACGGTGTGAAAACATTAACTCCAACTTGATTTCCAAATCTTTTTGGTTACTGCTATGCAAATATTCATTTACATTTAAAACCGTTTCGCATACTGTGAAATTTAATTGTTGTTTGTTCAGCGCAAACGTTTTAAGGAAATTAATCCACATTTTCTTCAAATGCCAACAAGGCGCGCATTTGATCTATTTTTAGAGGAATTCCATTTCATATGCCTTTGTTTTCAGAGAAAAACAATGATGACTCTTGATCTTACAAGAGTCATCGTTATTGATTTCATTTCTGTATCTTGGAAGGTATTTCTGTATGTAGATTTTTAAGAGAAATGGTAGACAGCCTAGAGCAGTGCCATTTTTGGAAATATTTCTATATGGATTTTATGTAGAAAATTATTCATTACATATGTAAATCTAATTACCATTAACCGTAAAATAGTACATTGTGGTTGTGGTGGGAAGTAGCCCGTGTATCACACGACTATTTTCAATACAGTTGTGGGAAATTGTAAAAAACAAATTAAAAACAGATCAATTTAAAACACAACTTAAAATTTTCAGAAAATGGCGCGTTTTTACAACCGGAAATGTTTTTTTTTTACAACGTAAACCGCCTATACAAGTATACGTACAGCCTATTCGATTTTTGACAAATTATGACGTGAAAATAATTAAATTAAAACTGGTAATTACAACCACAACCAACCAACAAAACAACCAACCATTTAACCATTTAAAAGACTTTTGAGAATTCAATGCTAAGACGTATCAACTCATTCATTTTTCCTCGTATAAAATCTATACCATTTTATTCTATGTATGTAAACTCCTTGATACTAAACTTTTTAAATTGACTTATAAATTTAATACTAAACTGCAAAACAAAATGATCAAGCTCGTAAACAAAAGTCACGACCGCGTAACAGAAAGATGCCTATGCAAAAGATTTGATTTTCGAATCATAATTATAGCCTCTGAAAGTACGCCATGTTTAAGAACTGTATTGAAAAAGTTTTAGCCATTAGCCTTGCATTTCTACGAATCGGAAATTAAACTCCAGATGCTTGTCAGTTTCGAATGCTTTGACCTAGACTAATATAAACAACAACTTCAATATAAATTGTAATGTATCCATCATTTAACAAACCTTTTGTACCATTCAATAAAGCACCATGTATTGTATAGTCTTATCAGGGTAGGCCAAACTGCGTCAGTAAGACTTGAATAAACGCGTGGACCTCGCCGACAGAGTTTCATCATAATTGAATCATTTCAGTCCCCCAGCCCATACATCCTCCGAATGCACCCAAACCTATGTGTACATATATGGAATACATAGACCAATTTCCATTAGTCAGGCGCCTTGTCCGAAGCTACCTGAGAGCATGCATGTTTGTATCGGCACAAAATTGGAAATTCGATGACACAAGACTATATCGGATATGGAACAAAACTGGTTGTGCCTGAGCTAAAAATATGCTGTGTCTAAGAATTGATTGAACCAAAACAGCGTCGAACGCATAACCTCCTCCAATTTTGTCGTCGGTTAAAAATCAGAAAACACCTTCAAAATCTACATTCTCACTTAAATTATTCTCGAATCTTCAAATCAAAAGTTATCGAGATTACATTTTCAATCAATACCAACATCTAAGTAGGCTTTTTTGAATCTAAAAGATGAAATTCCGTGGAATCTTTCTTTATAAATAATCATATATAATCAAGAGGGAAAAAGACAAAGAAATAAACTTCAAAGCAACGTAGTACGACATTCCATTTTCTTAGAGGAAATTCCCGTTAGTATTACTACTTCCGCTGCTAAAGAAACTGGTTCTTACGTGTTTTTGCTGTATGTAACTAAGTATCAAAGAATTTGTTGACTTCTTTGAAGGTGTAGATGTCGCAAGAAGTTATCCTTTAAGTTTGAAATAGTTTTGTTTAAAGAATATTTAAGAGAAATATTTATGTGACTACATTATCGTGTCTGAGAATAGTTACACAAACCAAATCCTAAGCCTTAGGACGTTCAAAACGGGTAGCGTTTACATATCAAAAGACTGAACAATACCTTTATTTTGATAATGCATATCTACCCAAAATATCATGCAATTTTCTCCATATTAAAACCTTTTCAACTTGGACCACAAACGTTTTATTCTACTTGATGGCATGCGTCACATCCATTTCCTATTTTCCGTCAGTCTCAATTCAGACGCCGCGCGAACCGGTCGCTGCTGACGCATCCGTCAGATATTTTAAATTATTTCTTTACATCGTTGTCAATTTTTATATAATCTTCAAAATGGATATCACTATTACCAGACACTTTAGTTTAGATGAAGTGAGTATTTTTAATAAAATTTTGCTGACTGTATTTTAATTATTTATGTTATACGATGTTACAGAATTTTTTTAAAGCTATTCAATGTATTTTTTTTTTTTCATACTTTGCAATTATGATTATGCTAACCTACTTTTAAAATATCTAAGAGTTTGACTTGCAAAAGTAATTATTTTAGACTTGATCATTATGGTTCCACTTCAAAGGCTATTAATATACCTTCAAACCTATGAGCAAGATCAAACACTCAGGTTTCTCTTACAAGACGTGGGACAAATCCATTCAATTATTGTTCAAGACTTGTTTCAATTCCAACTAATTGAATTTCAAGATTATTCAAAGATCTTTCAGTTTCATCCAAAACGTTGCTATTTTTAGATTGTTGAAGTTACGATTTCATCGAATCATTATTACAATTTTATTTATTTTATGGTTCATAATTTTTAGTTACATTATTATCATCACAGTTTTGAACGTCGATGGAGTTCAAAACAAATATCGCAAACAATAAAATTACATAATTATACAACGTGGCAATACTGCTAGCCCTTTTGGGCACTTTTCCTTTTGAAAGCAATACGGACGAATTTTTTGATGCCCTTTGACTATTCCTATTTCCTCTCCTTTTTTTATATACTTGTACATATTATTATTACTACGGCTCCGCCCGCGTGGGTGTCGGTTATCGCGTAAAAAAGTAGCCTATGTCCTTCTCCATATTCCAGGCTATATAGAGATATAGCCTAGTTTGGCAGAGGCCAAACTTAGAAAAAACGTAACATACAGAGAGACAGACAGACAGACAGACAGGCAGACAGACAGATATACAGACAGACAGACAGATAGACAGACAGAGTTACTTTCACATTTATAATATTAGTAAGGACCCGCGGCTCCGCCCGCGTAGATGTCGGTTATCGCGTAAAAAGTAGCCTATGTCCTTCTCCATATCCTAGGCTATATCTCTGCCAAATTTCATGACGATCGGTTCAGCGGTTTAGGCGTGAAAACGTAACATACAGACATACAGACAGAGTTGCTTTCAAATTTATAATATTAGTATGGATATACAGTATATATATATAGTACAGTATATATATATAGTATAGTATATATATATAGTATACATATGTATATAGTATATAGTATGGATAATTAATTATGTTATCTTTTTAATTTTATTTTTTATTTATTTTTATTAGTATTATCTCCTCGCAAACAGAGCACCTGCCAATTTATCTCTTCACCACCCTTGGTTGACTGGTAGAGAATGCCTAAGACATTAAGTCCGCCTAGCTAGCTACCACCACCTTATCTAAGTCTGTCGCCAAAACAACAATGTTAACAGCATTCGTTGTGATTCGGCAATTAGAGGTAAGATAGCCAGTTCCTCTGTGGTTGAAGATTCTGAGTGAAGCTCGCTTCCATTTCGGCCTTATCATCACTTATCATCAGGTGAGATGAAAGCCAAGAGCTTTCCCGTAGTATGTAAAAAAACATATTTTCTTTCTTTCTTTATTAAATCAATCAAACCAATATCTAAATTTCTTTATTTGGACAACAAAGATCCATAATGTTAGTAATACCATTAAGATAGTGTTAGTAAGTTTAGTTATTATTAAAGTTTGAAGCATAATGCACAGTAAGATATCACCAAGTAAGGTACAAGTTTCTTACCTGACCATCCTCTCCACAAAATGCCTCAAAATGGGAGAATAGAAATTCTCTGACACTGTTTTCAGAATGCTTTTGCTATTGGCCCGTGTTCTATGTACCAGTCATGCGATTTTCTTTCAAACGATCGCGTAAAAGCCGTCATGAAGTGCGAGAAGTTTAAATAAATAAATGTCCACGCCAAATTCGTTTCATTAGTCATTGATATTTTTCGGTATCGATAAAAAGCTATAATCCTTAAAACTTTACTATAGAAATTGTAATAGCATGCTCATAATAGTCAAATTCCATATATTTCAAGGACCGAACTCCACTTACCAAGACGAGCACAAAATCGCCCATCTTGCAAATCATAAGGGTAGGTAATGATAGTACCTAACCCTCTCGTGTTTCGCAATTTATCATAACTTGAGCATTATTTATGCTACCTTTCGAACGAGGAACGTGACTTATACGAGGTCTGGCAGTCTATTTTTGCTTCACTTCTGAAATATATCCGTTATCCAGTCCAATAACATTTGAAATATTTAACATTACAGATGGAAAATGAGCTTAAAGAACCGTAAATTGGTACACTGAAAAAAATGCACTCCAATCAGGTGACTTTTTAACTTGATTGACGATATCTTGTTTAGATTAATCAAAATCTTAGTTAAGTTGATCATCACGACATGATTGCAGCAATACTAGTTTAAATGATTGAACGCTCAAACAAGTTTCTCGATTACCCTTAACATGACATCATTGTAGAAGAGTTAAAAAAGAGACAAGTTAAAAAAATGTTAACTGTAATATAGTAAGTTAGTTGTGTCAATCAAGCATTTTGACTAATTCAATAAAAAAATAAAAAATAAATCTTTATTTCAGACGTTACAGTCCATAGATTGTTAGTAATTAGTTAGTAATAATTTGTGCTTATCCGCTATGTTAGTAATGTTAGTAGCTAACCCTGAGTTTCAGGATTACATTAAACCTAAAGCCCGTTGCGCATGTGCTCTTCGAATGCACAGGCGTCACCCAGATCAGAACAGAAACCCTCGGGGAACCCAGATCCTTTGCCGATGTTATAAACAGACTAGGAGACGTGATTGGCTTCTGGAAGGAGGTGGGCTGGTTGGAATAACCACCGACGGCCGCTATGGCCCACGCACAATGGTCCATCTTAAGGACTAAGTGCGGAAACCAAACCCTCTAACATAGAACATAGAACCTAAAGCCACCTCCACCAGGTGCCTCTGGATGAGACAGTCTGGTCTCGCAACAATCATTTTCAGGATGCCATTCCGACTGTTACGTAAACGTTGTAGTAAGGATGCTACTTTCTTATGCATAATGGCACGAAAGCCAGCCATGTGCTTCCGCAAACATGCTCGACGCACTACAACGCCACGGCAGCCGTAATAGCATCCTGAAGGCGTTAGTATATTGCACACGCAGGACGTTGTAGGTTCGGCTCGTGTGTGACACCCACAGACCGCTCGAGTAGAAAGACTGGCAGAACGCCTTAAATAAACTCACTTTAAAAATAATAAAGATCATTGTAACTTTAATCTAATAATCATGGTTGGAGCAACTATGTTTTGACTTGATTTCTGCAAATAGGTTTCTTGAACTCCAATCAAGATCCCGTTTCAAATCTCAATCAAATAAAAGTAGTAGCTGTGATCATTGAGCTTGATAGGCTCAGATGCAAACAAGTTACTTAGTCAATCTAAACAAAATCTTGATTGTGTTAACTACTTTTTTTTTTTTTTTCAGTGTATTCAGTTCTCCAAATCATTGTTTTACGAATATGCATTTAATTTTTTTTTATACTAGCTACTGCCCGAGACTTTGCCCGCGTCGCTTTTTCTAAAACAAAAATAATAAAAATTTCTTCTCCTGCACACTTGGTTTTCCAACTCACTTTAGACATTGGCAGAATACGTGACATCGACTTTGCTTGCCATTTATTTAAAAACTAGCTGCTGCCCGCGTGGCTTTTTCTAAAATAAAAGTAGCCTTTGTTAAAATAAAAGTCCCGTCAAAATTGGTCCAGCCGTTTTGGAGAATAGTCGGAACAAACAGACTCACAGACAATAAATACATTTAAATTGTTTTTTGTTATAAGTACCGTATATACATTCATATGCATTGAGTAAAAAGCTGTTATTTTGAAATAACAAACAGACACTTACCACATTACTTATAAACGCGAAATAAAGTTATACTATACTCCATTTACTAATAGCATTAGACAAATAACGACAGTTATTGTGTAATATTGTTGAAATTACTGCATTTTAGAGTTATTTTTTTAATGTAAATGGTAAATAGATTACAGTGCTATGTATTTATCGTGAAATAACGGAGTTTATTAAACGTTTACATCGAAATAACGAAAGGGTTAGAACAGTTATTTGTCTAATGTTATAATGAATGGAGTATAGGTATAAGCGTCAAAAATATATGGTTATACCGAAGTTGTTCATAGTATAACTTTATTCCGCGTTTATAACTAAGGTGATTAAATTTTATTTATTTGTATAGATTTATAAGAGTAACAACTTTGCCAATAAATAAAAAAGTTATAATGAAATTGAAAACATCCACCGAATCCATAATTTTTAATAGTTATCGAAGTCTTCGGCTTATAGGTGCTTAATATCATCGCATTTAATCTCCAAGTAACATTGCTTCAACATTTCCATATAAATCCTAATTAATCTGTCGGCAAAGTTAATCCTCTTTTACCTAGTAGCTTATCAAATGGTTCGTTTTGATCTAACATTAATGGCTCGGTCCGGAAATCTTCACTAATTACTGAACGTCGCAACTCCTTGTAAAACTCTTCGTAACCTTTTAGTTTAGTATTAACTCGATTAAAATTAAATTATATTCATTTACAATCTTCAAAGGTTTCAGATGAAAGGCAGACATGTTTGTTTTACAGAACAGTTTAATTTTGGTTTTTGGGCAAGGCAAATGTTTTAATGTAACAATTTCACAATGTGGAGATCAAAGAATATTTTTTTAAAGATAAGTAATATTTTTCTACATAATTCTTAAGTATTTCTTGTTAGTTAAGTTGTAACTCTAAGAAAAACCAGTCAAATTAAAATAAATAACAAAATAATAATACTGGCCAAGTGCGTGTCGGACCACACAGAATGGGTTCCGTAGTTGAGATGAATTTATCCCAAGAACACACTTAACATTGTAGTTGTAAAACATGTACCTCCATACATTCCTACTGCAAATGTAAGTTTTTACGCACAACATTGAGTGATTTATCATGTTATTTTAAAACCATAGACTTCTTATAGGTTTTCCTGTAATCTATAAGTATATAAATTTTTCAAAATTTTACACTGGAGTTTCGGAGATAAGGGTAAATTTTCAGATATTTTCTTTAATAAATTTCAAATAATATATTCTAAACTTTCATAACAAGTCTTTCCTTTGATATGTCACACAGAAATGTTTGCGAAACTTAAATTTTTAATTTTAAGTTTTTTCCCCCAAATGTGAACCTCAAAATTCATTTATTTGTTTACGTTACATGTTCGTGTTTGGGTCACAGAAATTCATATGTGTACTAAATTTCAACTTAATCGGTCTGTAGATCCGGAGCAAATCGATTTTGACAGACGGTCGGACAGACAGACAAATAGACACACAACTGAACCTATAAGTTTTCCTTTAATTTTTCCTTTTGAGGTACAGAACTCTAAAAATCTCACAAAAGTCGTTCACGTGTAGCGAACCTATTCTAATAGAAATCAAAGTTCATTCAGCCATTTTGATTTGAAGTTTTTGCTTTTCAAAGAGAAACTACATACCTACATTCAACAAAAATAAAATTCCATGAAACATTTTTACATCATGTCGAATAACCTTTTAAAATTTAATTTTAAACTAGCACGCGTTGCCTTCAATTAAATTAAAATTGGTTGAATAAATTCTCTTCATTTTCAGGACGTTAATTCACTACATAATTTAATGAGTGGTTTTGGAATATATGTACGCGTCACCAAAGCGTCCTACTATTTCTTGTTAATTATTTAATTTCCCTGCGGTTGTGACATTTTTTTTTTCCTTTCGTGAGCTCTCTGATAAAAAAGAAAACAGCATTACCCGTTCTAATAACATCATACTATTCGATAATCGAGATGATTATATTACAACCCTTTCCAACCGATCGATAAAGGACTGATCGAGTCATAATGACAAACCCGATGTTCGGAATATCCGTCTCTGATGGTTAAGCACATAAACGTCAATATTATGACCAAAGCGATAATGGCGTATGATCAAACATATTTAGATAACGTCAGTGTTTTAATTTTGAATGATGTGACATGTTGAGACAACATTAGCTTGTTTAGATTTTCCGAAAATCATTTCCTAGGTTTGCACTATAATTTATTCCTGAGTGCTTACTTTTTTTAACAGAAAACTACATTACCAGAGGTTTTGGACCTGTTGATTGTGCTGATAACCTTTTCCATTCTTTCTTCTTACACCATTCCTATATTTCATGATGGATTTTGCTTTCTCCGTTTTCTAGAACCTCCTTCAATTAATATGGCGTATCGTTTTTCGGGAACCGTAACCAAACGGGAGTAAGCCCACGATATCCGTCTGTCTTTATGTCCGTAACAGGATATTATTTTTTAAACAAGTAATAAGTAGGCTGGTGGTGATAAACTTCGTACGCCAGTCCGACTTGAAACTGACCAATTTTTTTATTTTTTTTTACTACAGTCGTCAATGCGAAGCGGGGCGCTAGCGGCAATGGAGGCAGAGCCTGACCTCAGCACCTTCGAGAACAAGTCAGGATTAGCTGAGGACATGAAGTTCCTCGCCTCTATGCCCGAGCTGTGCGACGTCACATTTCTGGTGGGAGATACCAGGGAGCCAGTGTGTGCTGTCAAGGCTGTGCTGGCTGCAAGGAGCAGGTTTGTTTACATTTTTTTTGCATTATTACAGCCACCCTACGTACAACATGAAGCTGCTGCTGCAATTGAAAAGTATCAAGGCGTCGATAAATCGATCATCTCGCTCAGAAGTGACCCGATTCCTGCCAGATCCTGAACCGCGCGTGAATAAACCAGTCTCCCGATAGCGTTTGTAGACTCTATGAACAGACGACAAGCTTAGATGCAATCTTTCAGCCACAAAACGCTGACTAAGTCCAGAATCCAGCAACGCCACCACTTGGGCGGCTTCTGCGGGCGAAGTATCCATATGTTTTAGAAAAAAAACTTGTTCAGATGTCCGAAAGTCACAGTAAACAAATAAAGAACAAAAAGTTTTAAGATAAGCGCTAATTTTTAGTTTCCAAAGTTGAAATGTACTCCAACTTAAACACACATTTGTCTCAAAACAGTGAATCATTTCATTTATAGGATAAACAAATGAAATTCTAATTTTGAATTTAGAATTTTCGCTTATCTCTGTAATAGCCAAACTGCCAGCTATACAATCATGTGATTTTTTTCATGGAATGAAAACTCTTTTGTGTTAAATTACAGAACGGACAGAAATATAAATAGGACAGAAACCATAAAAGCGGAAGTGTTTCGATTTTTCTGATGAGAAGTGTATATTCAATTCCAAAAGTATAGAACAGGTGTTTGGTGCCAAAAAGCATACTGATAGTGAAGCTGACTGCTTAGGGCTCACTGGATAGTTGAAGAACCGCCTTATGTGGCGTGGATGGCGAACAAGTTGTGGCCAATCTACAAGGCCACATGCGAACTACGCATCAAAAACCTGACGTCACACAAATCCTGCATCGCGCTAGTAAAGTTTACCGCGCGACTGGCATATAATACAACATCTCAACAACAAACCGCTGGGCAGTTGCTCACCAGGCGACGGACGACCTTCATTTTTCTATGGAGGATGACACCCTGTTCCTCATACCTTTGTAAAGTCAATGGAACTGTCAGTGGTTATCGACGGCTATGGATACTGCAATATCAGGGGCATCGCAGATGCGTTGTTAAACTAATCTCTAGTTTAACAACGCATCTGCTGAAATTACGCTTTTACCTGTAACTACACCCACAGCCTGCAAAAGGGGACACAATAATGCTGTTTGGGGTAGAAATGGATATGATACGGAGATAATAGGTACTTTCCTCAACCAGAGACTGATGTGACCCCTGAGTTTGTTTCGGTGTTTCTTTTCAGAGTAATCGGTTAGGAAACACCGACCTCATCAAGTTTTAAAATATAATGATTACTTCTGAAGTGAAATAGTTTAATTTTTTTAAACGTATTTTCAACAAAAAAAAAACTGGCTAAGTGCGTGTCTGACCCCGTACAATAAAGGATGAATTTATCCCAAGAACATACTTAACATTGTAGTTGAGAAACGTGTTCTCCTATACAGAATGTATGGGAGAACATTTTTTTCAACTGCAAATGTAAGTTGGTCGATTATTACTCGGTAACTTGTAAAGCCTACTTAGCTGTGATAGCTTTCCTTTTAACTTCGTTATATATACTATTGCTGTGCTTTTTTCACATATCCAATACAACCATTTAACTGGCAGCGGGGGAATACATGATTCAAAAAAAAAATTTGCACTTTAAATCTTAATATTACTCTAACGGATCCCTGAATCGAAAATATTTTTGAACGGCCTATCCAACGATGGGGTATTGATACCCCACACCATGGGATAGACTAAAAAATAAAATATCATCCCCACTTTAAGTATAGGGGAGGTACACTAAAAAAAACAAGATTTTATTTTACCACTTCATCGGCGTGATCAATATGTATGCCCATGCTAAATTACAGTTTTCTAGTACGAGTCGTGCCTGAAATAAGCCGCGGACAGACAGACGGAGAGACAGAAAGACAGACGGACAGTCAGACGGACATGGCGAAACTATAAGAGTTCCTTGTTGAGTACGGAACCCTAAAATATAATTTACCAACAAGCTCGTTTACAAGTGCTTTTTATGAAGGAGTTTGTAGCATTCAAGGGTTACGCCACTCTGGTAAGAAATAATTAAAACGAAAACCTTTTCATTAGGAAGCATTAATGTTTTCGAGTTTACTTCTTCGATTTCAAGTACTACCTACTTACTTTTCAATCAATTTCATTTGAATACAGGATTATTTTAAATTATCTAGCTAAACTCTGCAGATGCGATGGATATCTATATCTAAACAGGATTATAAAACAAAAATAAATTAATTTGATGATAAAAAAAAAATATTTTAGTCACTTGAAATATAAGTTTAAATTTTTTTTTTCTGTGTAATCTTCACAGACGTGATAGTTACCGATAGTTATCTAAACACGATAAAATAGAAGAAAACAGTTTTTATCAACTCATAGAAAGAAAGAAAAAACGTTTATTTGCGGTAAACATGACGCAATAAAGAACATAAACACAAAAAATATATTAAAACTATGGAGGAAAAATGCGTCACATCCACGCAAAATGGCTATCGCTCAGCATTATGCTGCGGCCCCAAATATTTTTATTTTTTTATTTTATCGTGTTTAGATACCTATCGATACCCATCGCATCTGCGGAGTTTAGCTACACAATTTAAAATAACCCTGTATACTTCAGTTTAAGCGTAAACATTATGGTAGATTTAAGTAGATTTTATTGGATTTTACGATAGCAAAAACAAGGATGCCTATATTAATAACTACTATTACTAAAGAAAAAAGAAATGTTCCCATATTAAAGAAAGTCTAATTTGTAGTAGGAGTAACTAAATGGATTTTAATGTTAATTGCGGAGTACTCGTGCTTAAAGAAAATTAATTATAACTTGGAATATGTTGTGGGTAATTTCAACAGCGCGGTAGCGCTGGTGAATACTGTCAAAATGTTTTGGTTATTTCATTCTATTTTCTATCAAAATCTCCTGTCGTATTACCAAAAGTAAGAAAACAATTAATTTAAGAAGGAATTTGTTCTATTATATAACTAAATATTTGAGATACCCATGCCTAGGCTTGTTCATGTTCCGACCGATAAGGTACATGTTTGAAGATAATAATATAAATATGTAACGGGACTTTATTAAAATATTTCAGAAAAAAAATATGCTAGGAATGCCGCTCATAAATGTTTTCAACAAGCGGTTCCTTACATAGCCCACATTATTGTTAAGTTTTCCTTTGTGACCCATGTTACCCTTTGGACACTGCATATCTCGGGAAACATTGGTGAAGTTTGTATACTCGTAAATAACGTGGTTTAAATAACTAAAGCAGACAATGTTTTTGACCTTGATTTTACGAAAAAGTGAGGTTCAACAATATCATAGAAATAGCTCATTGATTATTGAGAAATATTCATTATCAGACATGCTAATGAGCCTAAAAACAAAATGGATTGCCTGAATAGAACATCTTCGACTGGCATTTTACTATACAGGGTGTTTGGCAGAACGTTGAACATACGAAAATGGTGGGTAGGTGGAGTCATCTGCTACTTACTCAGCCCTAATTTATTTGGCCCTGGCCGACTGGGTATTTAAAAAAAAAAAAAAAAAGTTTTTTTCTTGTTTCACCACTTTCCTAACTTTAAAGTGTATTTTTTTTATTAAAAATGGGCAATAAAACAGGCAATTTTTTTTTTTTAATCTTTGATGTTGGCAGATTCTTATAAAATTATTGCTTTGTTCAGATGTTAGCTAGAAAAAAAGTTATGAGTCCTCAAACTTACAGAAAGATGTAAAAAATACTTGAATGTTAATTTCAACTTGCATTTAAAAAAAAACAAAAAATGATTGAGGAGTTCCAATTCTAGCAAAACATCCCTAGTGTGTGAGCTTTCTAATGGTATGTAATTTGCTTTTATAAAAAAAAAACTTTAAGAGTTATTTCATAATTTTATCAAGTAGGAAATTTTTGACTAAACTCTACCTTTACGGAAAGTTAAATGTTTTGCGAAATTTAATACTGCAAAGTTGGTAAAAATTATGGATCGACGGCTTGCCAGTAGCAGTGGTGCAAATTGACATTCACTATTCCCTTGAGATGGTTACACAAAGCAGGTAGAAATTTTGTTTCACTCTTGCGCAGTCATAGCGTATTTTTGCTCTCTTTCGCTCTCGTGGCACCGTGACGCGTCAGAATGAATTCTTGACGAAACTCTAACTTTACGGAAAGTTAAATGTTTTGCGAAATTTAATACTGCAAAGTTGGTAAAAATTAAATGATCGATTGAAATTATGCTGTACCAGTTAGGTGCGTTAATGAAACAATTAAATAATTTTAAATAATTTATTTAAATAATAAATCATATTAGATGTTCAAATTGACGCCCTTCATTCGCAATACAGGTGCGGCATCTACGTCTGATTTCTACAGTTGTTGTGCGCAGCAGCATCTCCTGTCGCATAACTTCGAAAGCAGCATTAATTCGATTTATCAAATCTTCCCGACTTTCTACTTCTGTAGTGTAAACTAGTTCCTTTGCCCTTCCCCACACGTGAAAATCGAGCGGAGTGAGGTCGGGCGATCGCGGAGGCCAGGGAATTGGTCCTCCCCTGCCAATCCACGAATTTGGGAAACAATTATCCAAATGCTCACGTACAACTAGACTAAAGTGAGCTGGGCAACCATCGTGTTGAAAGACAATAGGCCTGTTTATGTCTACTTGGAACACTTCTTCCACTAATGGTGGTAAATCATTTATCAAAAAATCCAAGTAGTTGTTCGCGTTGATGTTGTCGGGCAAATAATGAGGCCCTATTAGCTTATCGCCAATCACTCCTGCCCAGACATTCACACTGAATCTTCTCTGGAAGCCTCTTTGTCTCTTCACGTGTGGGTTTTGATTTTTAAGTGCCCAATGGTGAAGATTGTGATAATTGACAATCCCTTCTTTGTCAAATTTGGACTCGTCTGTCCACAAAATACTTTTTAAAAAGTTAACGTCGTCCACATCGGTATGCAGCAAATGGCGACAAAATTGCACACGTCTCCCAAAATCACTGTCATCGAGACCTAGAACAAACAAAACATGTCTAAGAATTGATTTCAATACTGAATCTTTTCTTCCTCCGAGTTCAAACTCTACAATTATCCAAATTTTTCATCTTCAATTTTTAAGTACACTAATTGGCTTTATGGCTTAGCCATAAAGACGTAACACCAAATTCACAAAAGGGCGTGCGACTTTCCAATTTTGTTCTAAAAAGGACCCATAAGTGCTGGCAAGTTTACCTACGCTGACCACCTGCGCAAACCGAATCCGAAATCCGAATCCTGTAAGCGCTGGCCGCCTGATTGTTACGTGAATGCGGCCGAATAGGAATAGTTTATTGAATTTAATTTGAAATTAGAATTGAATGCGCTAAAAACAACATGAGGCAAAACAACTAATAAAGAAAGTGACGAAATCAAGGTTAAATGGAACGATCAATTGAACTGTCTCATAATTTACTACATTCCACAAAATCGTATCAGATGCAGTGCATAAATGGCTTAATCTTACCTTGCACTGGAGTGTAGTGAAAAGCATGTCTACCATCTTGCCGGAGAACAGACCACACTTTCCATATGCTTAAGCCAAGTATTGAAGCTATCTGTCTAATGCTTTTGGTAGGATCCGCGTCAAACTCGGCAAGAACTTGTTCGTCAATGGTAGCATCGGGTCGTGCTGCGTTCACTCGTGGTTCTTATAAGTTCAGGTTACCGGTTTGTCGTAAACGTCGGTAAGTACTCGCAAACGTCTGATGACTGGGTACTCGGCGGTTGGGATAACGCTCTTGATAAATTCTTCGCGCTTCACGCGAATTTGTATTAGCGCTTCCATACGCTAACAACATGTCCGCGTATTCCTCACTGGTAAAAGCAGCCATTTCTTTACCAATAACAACAGGTAACATTAATAACAAAAAACTTAACAAACTTAAACTTAAACTTAACTAGTGATAACAATAAAAGAAAACGAAGTGAACAAAACCAAACGTAAGCGTAACGGGCACGTGAGATCGCAGAGGCAGTTAAGTCTCGACTGAATAAAAGAAAAGAATTCATTCTGAGGCGTCACGGTGCCACGAGAGCGAAAGAGAGCAAAAATACGCTATGACTGCGCAAGAGTGAAACAAAATTTCTACCTGCTTTGTGTAACCATCTCAAGGGAATAGTGAATGTCAATTTGCACCACTGCTACTGGCAAGCCGTCGATCCATAATTTTTACCAACTTTGCAGTATTAAATTTCGCAAAACATTTAACTTTCCGTAAAGGTAGAGTTTAGTCAAAAATTTCCTACTTGATAAAATTATGAAATAACTCTTAAAGTTTTTTTTTTATAAAAGCAAATTACATACCATTAGAAAGCTCACACACTAGGGATGTTTTGCTAGAATTGGAACTCCTCAATCATTTTTTGTTTTTTTTTTAAATGCAAGTTGAAATTAATATTCAAGTATTTTTTACATCTTTCTGTAAGTTTGAGGACTCATAACTTTTTTTCTAGCTAACATCTGAACAAAGCAATAATTTTATAAGAATCTGCCAACATCAAAGATTTAAAAAAAAAAAATTGCCTGTTTTATTGCCCATTTTTAATAAAAAAAATACACTTTAAAGTTAGGAAAGTGGTGAAACAAGAAAAAAACTTTTTTTTTTTTTTTTAAATACCCAGTCGGCCAGGGCCAAATAAATTAGGGCTGAGTAAGTAGCAGATGACCCCACCTACCCACCATTTTCGTATGTTCAACGTTCTGCCAAACAACCTGTATATAGCAAGATTATATTAATTTGGTAATATCTCATTAATCGAATAGGCAACAAAGGCTAGCCAAAGCTTACGTTATTTCTACGGGCTCATAAGTTGGATAAGGAATACCACAAGGATACATATTAGGCCCACTAATCTTTATCTATTAAAACTATTTAACTATTTTGTTATAATGATTTAGTAGTAAGGGTAATATTATTTTGTTGTCACCAGAGTATTTCAAAAGATGCTCTACCAAGCTCCCAGTCCTCAGCGCAAGAAGGAACCAGCACCCAGGGAGAACAAACTACGGTTATTCCTAAAAAGGTCTTCGGAACCCCTGCTCAACCTACAGAACGCCGCTCAGCAGGTAAAATAAACTTTGTGACCCTGAATAAACTCCTGTTGAACTGCAAGAGAATGTTAAATGTTGAACCTCCCTTATTGGCGACCCTTAACTTAAAATCATCATTGTCAATGGCCTTCAGTTCTTAAGCTCTGTTAAAAAGTCCTGATTATTCGTTGTTGAGTTCAATGAGTTGCATATTTTTTCTTGATCTTTATTTTAAATCATTGATTAAGGAAAATTTACTGTCATGGAAATTTTTATTGTTAAGGAAATTGACTCTACATCAATTTGTCGTGTTATAGCCATTTCACACAACTGTCCAAGAATGACAGTTCTGATATGAATATACGGACAGTTTAAGTTGGTATCAATTTGCCTTAACAGTTAATTTCCATGACTTTATTGTAGCAAATGAATGCAACTGGTTGTACTTTAGTACTTCTCTCATTGAATGACATGTGTTAATGTGGACCGTCAAACATTTCCAGAAACCTTTGAGCTTCTTTTTCATTAAAAATTACATCCTATTGCAAAGAAGACTCCATTATGCACAAAGAAGCCCTCGAACCGTATTGGTTCATCCTACTTCCCACATAATATATCTATCCACATTAGGAACAAAAAAAATCTTTGCTCTATTCAAAAGGACTCCTCTCATTACTCGAGCCAGACTAACTTGATAACATGAATGCACGAATGCGGAAAACTTTTTGTCAAAAGATAATATTTTCCTTTGATATTTTTCCTAAATATCTACGCGACAGAAAAGTACTTTTAACGGGGAAAATTATTCTACGAAAATGCAGTAGCATGGATAAATTTTAATGTTAACGTTGAATTTTTACTGTGTTCGCTACAGAGATCGACATTCGCGCAGCAATTGGCACCGATACAAGAGGTAAAAACAAAATTAACGGTGTTTAGGGGACTCACTTTTATCGGTTTGAGTACTCGGTGTTCATATTGTATAAATTTTCACTTTTCAATCCACAATGTAGATAGGAATTTGTCTGATCAAATTTAAAAAAACTTTTTCGATTAAAATTTTACTACACTAGGTTTTTTGCGTCACAATTGTTGTGTTGCATGTTATTGTTGATATTTTCTCGTTTTTGACAAGGTGAGTAAATCGATGTTGTTTCATTTCCTTTTTTGATTCCACCCTTTTTTTATTGATCCTGATGATGTAGTGTAAACAGCATGACGTATTTATTGTTCTATCCACACAAAAAAAACATATTTTCGGTGTTGTTTTTACATTGTTAAATGGTCTTTGTTAATATTATTTCTTCATGTTACTTTTCATTCTCAAGTTTTCCACTTGAACCATAAGATTGACAGGAACCTTATTTTATTGAACATTCAACGCGTATTTGATTATGCAAAACAAAATCTCTTGTGCCTTTTAAATTGCTTTCTGTTCAGTTCATGAATGAATTTATAAGGCACTTAATTTTAAGTTGTGAATAAAAGCACTATAAAAAACATCTTAAGTGTAAAATACGATTGAGAATAAAATTCAAAATGGCATTATAGAGGTTCCGTACCAGATACAATTATTTAAAGAATAAACTCATAATTATGTACAGTCAGCAACAAAAGTCGATTAACATTTCACTTTCCTAAATCTTAATTATTGAACCAAATATTTAATTAAAATCGGAACAGAAGTAAAAGGTAAAGAAAAATAACTCTATGCTACATACCAAATATTTAATTAAAATTTTAATTAAATATTTGGTTCAATAATTAAGATTTAGGAAAGTGAAATGTTAATCGACTTTTGTTGCTGACTGTACATAGGTGTATGAAATGCATTTTTTTTATTGTTTCATTCATATTTGAATCTGGTACAGAACCCTGCTAACTTTTTTTTTGTGTGTTCTAAAAACTAATTTGTATTAATTTTGTGGCAGCCATCTTCGCAGCAGCATCAGACATTGATCATTGAAGAGTTCGAACCTGATGTCTTTCGCCAACTGATTGAATACATTCACACTGGATGCGTGACTCTTCAACCCAGGACACTGCTTGGTAAGTTATCCTAAGGCCGCATGCAGACATCGTGAGACATCGCGTTTAATCCACTCGCAAAGTACGGCGACTGCTCACAGTGAGCATCCCTACATACAGCCTGAAGCATACGTGACAAACCGTTCGTGACGCATGCCTCGCGATTTCTATACGCGCCTCAAAAACCGAACTATACCTACCCACACATTACAGAAATTCAAACTTGACTGAAGCTGTCGTCAAATATTGGGAGAGAGAAAACTGCGATAAAATATTTGAACTGTACTCAAAGGGTGTAAAGAAAATAAATTGTTTATCTCTTGAACGACGAGCGATCGATTTGTCTGTATTTAGTCGAAGTTATTAGTTTATCACAGTATTTATATTTATTGGATGAAAATCCCCGAATCAGTAAAACTGGAGTACTGAGAAAATTTATTAATTAAACTGAGATTTCTCGGTATTAGTAGATACTTGGATGTTTTATACAGTAAACCAACATCAATTTCAATATTGTGATGAAATACTTTAAAGGTTCTGTGTGTGTACCTCCAGACAGTCCTCAATTTCATTAATTTGTATCGAATTAGAATAGAATAGAAAATCAAATTAACCTACAATGAAAATTTCTTTTTTTGAAAATTTCGGGTACCTAACTGGTAATCGAAATTCAATTAGATGTTGATAAAAATTCCGAGCTAGTTCGGACTAGGTCCGACAAAAGTATTAAGTCTGACCATTCAACGAGAAATAAAAAAATATAACTACGAACTCGATTCAATTTCCGATTTACCGACAATGAGTGGAGTGGAGCGTGGCCGAGTGGAATTTATTACGAATTGGCAAAATCGATACCTATATTAAAAGCTTCAGCTGAAAAGAAAATCAAGTTTAACGTTGGCGTAAATTGAATTTTTATTAGTTTCCAACGCAGAATACCAATTGTCTGCGTCTGTGTGTTTTCTGCCTTTATTGGTATTTACTGAGCTACTTCGTTGATGTACATACCGTACCTCCTTTACGTATTTATAGTCAAACTTGTAATTGCATTCCACCCTAAAGCCTGATTTACTCGGTGCGATTTAATTGCCTATGTTTTGCTTTTTAACCGACTTCAAAAAAGAAGAAGAGGATATTATGTTCGAAACTTTTATTACTTGAATACGAACGAGGCTTTTGGCTACTTTGTGTGTATTTTTTTTTATGTGTGTTTTGTTAGTGCGGAATAAACAAATTTTCTTTCTTTTTTAAATCCTTTTTCGACAGTTGTTTTTTTTTTAATGTTTATACCTTCAAATTTTCCTCAATTGTGGGCTGATTTTGACATTTTTTTTTTTAATTTGGTAGAGGATGTTTACATAGTGGTCCCATATAAATTTTATTGACTTTGCTTTTTAGTTTTGGAGTTAGCTTCGATAATACGTAGGTAATTATTCCATTTTGTGTAACTTGATGATGTTATAATACTTCCTGTCACTGGTTGTTTACCAAAACAAAAAAGTGAAAAAAAAAGCAAAATATATAAACAATTAAAATTAAACTATTGTTATAAAATTTGTAATCAGTGCGCAAATTTTGAAAAATTAAACTTAAACGAAAAAAAAATTTTTCGTTAAGGAAAGATGATTATTTTGAAACTGGTATAATGGATACTCGTCGCGCAACTCAGTAGAAGATAAGTACCTATCGGCTGTGCGTTCGGCCATTGATATTACTCGTATTACGAATAGATTGTATCCATATTTAGCTGATTTCAAGTGGACCAAAAAAAAAGTATTGAACAAATAAAGGAAATGTGTTCTATTACTTATACACCAAAAAAAAAAATTGCGCACTGGTTAAAAACTTACTGTATTAAAGATTTTTTTTAATTTTTTTTCTTTAATTTTGCTATAAACCACACAGGCAAGAAACTAACATCGAGTAAATCATGCTTTTTGTAATAAACCACTATACCTAAAGTCTCAAATTCATATAATTTATGTAAACAAAGGGAATAACATAACAAAAAAATATCTTCGTAATGGTAATTCACATAAAATTGAGAAAAAGAGGTTCCATTTTCTTTTAAGTACTGATTTTAAGAAATAATCATTAAAACATATCCATACCGTAATTATTTTTATAAATTTTCGGTTTTAAACAAAGTTATTAATAAAAGGAGATTTTCTGGTATAAAATATTTTATGATACTGGTAACAATGCAGGAGATCCAAACATTTTCAAATTTTGTACATCTTCAACAACACTAATATTACAACTATCATACATAGATTCATATTGTAAGTAGCATATCTAGCCACATTTTGGATGAAAGCGGCTGTAAACTGTTTCTATTGGAAATCGATTTTGGGAGGCTTACGTCTAGCACTGGACTTAAAAGGGTTAATTATAACGATCATATACCGTGTCTCCGACACACTACACAAAACATTGATTGGCAACGGTATTTTGTTTGCATAGTTCTTATAATTAATTCACTTTAATTTTAGCGATGATTATTTACGAAAACATTTAATGATAAAATGTTTTGCACCACTGTCCTGTCATTTTGACAGTGACCTTTCTTGACATTACTTTGTTTACATAAATTATCTGAATTAGAGACTGGGTATAGGTATTTTTGTCTATGTGACAGGTAGATAGATCCATACGTATCAATTTCGGTGAAGTTTTAATTTACGCGGAATTGTTGCGATGAGTGAAAAAGCAGTTACGAGGTAAGGTCGACTATATCTGCATAGTTTTAGGTAGATTTTGTTGAAAGGGAAGACTTTGAACACGACCCGAATGTCACAAAGGGTCAAATTTACGCATCACTACCACCACAAATATTTGCTTCGAGTTTGGGTGTATGCGGGATGTGCGAGTGTGTTTTCCTAGGATTTTAACGACACACTCCACGGTTTGGTTGATTCTTTCTGGAAAATCTTTTTGATGTTTTTGAATCAAACTCAAACTCAACGCATTTATTTCAAATAAACCAATTACAGGCACTTTTGAATTGTCAAGGGGTCGGTCTGTCAGAAAAATTAAGCAAGTTGCTCATTCCAAAGCTACCTATGGAGAAACCTTCTCCTTCCGCCTTCTTCCCATGGGTAGTAATAATTAGTAAAATAATTATAGAAATAACTAAACTAAAAACCGACCAAGTGCGTGACGAACCACGCTCAATGAAGGTTTCTTTCTGTAGATGGGATGAATTGATGCCAAGAACAAACTCACTGATTGCAACCATCTTACTTTGTCTACTAGTTCACAATATTTCAAAGTTCATGTTCTGTAAATTATGAAGTTTCATTTCCTACTTCAAAAGTATTAAAGCGGATCTTTTGAAATGCATTTATTCTACAAGTTGCAACAGAAATGCTTGCCGCAGAAACCAAGGCAATTAAAAAGTTTTAACGGCGTGACTAATTAAAGTACAGTGGTTAGTTACCTCGGTTGCCAAACCTATACTCCATTGGTTTAGGTAGATAACTAGGAGCTGATTTTTCAATCGTCAGATATGTTATATCGGAGGAATAAATATGGCAGTTTGACGGCTTTCGCATACAAAATATGTCAAAATGCAATTTTTATTCTTCATATAAAAGTTATCAGACGATTGAGAAATCGGCCATAAAGGTAAAAAAAATCACGTGACGAGAGTGCTGTCAAAGGCGTCTGGTTAACCGACTAAACGTAATACCTGTCACTTAAGTTGTCATGATACGGCACGTTTGTACTCTTCAATTTAGCAACGTTATAATTCGTTGTACTATTTAGCGTTCCATACCGGGACCGATTAAAACTCCAGCCACCGACGGTCCCTTGCCACCCTCCCTCCGACGCTGCCCTAAGCCGAGGTTCGTACCCCACAGGTGTCCTTAGCGTGCAGTCGTTTAGTTTATAAGTTTTTTACGCCCTGGTTGGAGGCATTAAGTTTCGTTAGGAGCTTAAGGCAACCACAGGAAAGTCCGGTTAAAGAGTAGAAACCCCTCGTGGTTACACTCTGAGATGACCTAGTTAAAAAAAAAAAACGATTAATTTGAAATTTGGTGTACATGAATTTCTGTGACCCAAACATGGACTTGTAACGTAAAAAAATTAATTTTAAATATGGGGTCACATTAGGGGGGAAAATTCAAAAATTAAAAAAAAATGTTTCGCAAACTGTATCGTGTGACATATCAAGTGTAAGGGCTTATTGTAAAGATTTCAGATATATTTTATTTTATTTTAAAATAAATATTTTTACAATTATTTGAGAAAATAGATGAAAACTGAACCTTAGCTCCTTAACTGCTGAGTCTAAAATTTTGAAAAAAATACAGAAAATAGTTATTTTCTTATAGATTACAGGAAAACCTATAAAAAGTCTATAGTGTTAATGCAAAATGGTAAATCTCTCAATATTGTGCGTACAATCCTACATTTTCAGTTGTAATGTATGGGAGCACTTGTTTTTCAACTACAATGGTGCCGATTCCCTTGTCCACAATCTAAACTAAATTTAAGTTCAGTGCATCTTTTTCTTTCTATTTCATTAAGAAAAGGACAGAAGATAAATTTTAGTTTAGTCCTGTCAAATTAATCAGCGCCTGTCACTACTCCATACAAGTTTAGACGTGATTAAAAACTTGCCGACTAAACTTACGTCAATTTACGTCAAGCGCTGATTAATTTGACAGGACTAAACTAAAATTTATCTTCTGTCCTTTTCTTAATGAAATAGAAAGAAAAAGATGCACTGAACTTAAATTTAGTTTAGTTTGTGAACAAAGGAATCGGCACCATTGTTAAAATAAATTTAATTTGGTTAAAACGTATTTTTAAACAAGAAAGTGTCATCTATATAAAACCGTTTTTACAATATGTTTACCTTTAGTTAACTACCTAAACCAATAGAGTATAGTTATGGTTTGCGATAAGCTAAGGAAATCACTCAAGCGTATCTTCATTTTCCACGAATTAATCGCCAATATAGATGAATTTCCCACTCACTTCCTCGAACCTAACTGAATTGTTTACACCAACGAACATCCAATTTAAACTGTGTAATAGCTTGGTTCAATATAACATTGAAATCTAAGGTTCCGACATATTCTCATTCAAAACTTCCATCCCTTGTCAAACTCAATGCAATTTCAACCCTTTTGTCAAAACTGAATGTTTAGGATGGCGAAATAGGTTTTGTTTGAATACTTAGAAATACACCACATAACAAAGGAGTGTCAAATGTTGACAGTTTGCAAATACATTTTCAATTTTGTTTGTTAAAGTTCGGTAAATCCGTTTCTGATAGGGTTTTTGGGTATTCAAACAAGTTCAAACCGTGACAGACGGAATAACGAAATTACAAAAGTTGACTATTTTACTGCCAGACTCATTTTCAGTAGATTTTAATCATTTTCAAGAATTGAACTTTGCCGTTATTAATACTATCAATAGGGCAGTTTGTTCCAGTTACTACTGAGTAATAAATTGAGATAAACATGAGTTTGTTGTTTGTGGACGTTAACTAACGTCTTTGTGTCCTTCCGTATACAATTATGTCAGCTCTGCCATTAAAACAGGTGCTTTTTACCTTTAAGTATCCAACCGGTCCATTGCCACTTAAGTTTGGCAATTCTTCGAGCTATGTCGGTTACCTCGGTTCTCCTGCGCATATATTTCCATTGCGCTTTGGATGACTTTTAGCCTTCTAATAAGGCCCATTATAGGCGACCACGTTTAAGTGCTATATGTCATCACTGGCAACACACACTGGTCAAAGACTTTCGTCTTGAGACACTGCGGTATGTGGGACGAGAAGATATTGCGTAGCTTCCCGAACGCTGCCCAGCCGAGTCGGATTCGATGATTGACCTCTTTCTCGAAGTTGGAAGGCCTCCCACAAGGTGGACCGATGACCTTATGAAAGCCGCAGGAATCCGCTGGATGCGGGAAGCACAAACCCGGTCGAGGTGGCGGTGCTTGGGGGAGGCCTATGTCCAGCAGTGGACGTCTTTCGACTGAAATGATGATGAATGATGATCCAACCGGTCTGCTAGTGACAGCATCCTTTAATTCTCTTTCCATCAGAAGAGTCTCTCTCCCGAAGAAAGGCTAGAATGTATATGTGAGCGATGTCGATGTTTGTGCGATGTCTATGTGTCTATATATATCACATTTCCCCTTAAATAAAGATCATTACACCCAGCCACGAAACTTACGACACCAAAACGATCTAGCATTACCGGTTTCAAAACTATCTATATTTCATTCAGGACCGTATGTTATGTGTATCAAGATTTACAATGAAGTCCCAAAGTCTTTAAAAGAAATAAAAAGTAACGATATTAAAAAAAAAAAAATTTGTTCACTTATTTGAACCAGAAGTGCTACGAGTACTACACATTGAAAGAGTTTCTTGAAGAAAGAACGATATGAATAAATAAAAGATAATGGATAATGAAATTGCTGACCATTGTTTGTATACATTAAGTACCTACATATTTAATTTATTTGAATTATTTAACTTATTTTTATTCTTTAATTCTTTTAATATATAATATAATTCGATTAATAAAGTAGCAATAAATGTTAATTATTCTATTCTATTGATTTGAACTATGTATTTTTATTTTTGTAAAATTACACATAATTAGGACATGTATTGTATTGTAATGTAATTTATTAATTTTGTTTTGTTTTGCAGTGCCCCTACAGGGTGCATGTTTGAAACTTATAATTATCTTCTTCCAACCTCTGTACAACATGTTTGCAATAAACTGATTTGATTTGATTTTGATTTTTGCGAGTCCCGTACTCGCGATTATCGCCAACGATATTCACAAAACAGTATAGTATAGTCATCAACATCATCATTCTCCTGTCCTTATCCCAATTTAATTGGGGTCGGAGCAACATGTCTTTTTCTTGTATACTTCTCTATTAGTCGTCATCTCGATAGTCACTCCCTTTCTAGCCATATCATCTTTCAGTATAGTAATAGTTTAATATTGGTATAGTTATAGTATATTAATAGTTTAGTATAGTAATAGTTTAGTATTAGTATAGTAATAGTATATCATAATAGTAGTAGTAGACCTAGCGAGCAAAAAAATCGCCCGCTACATACGGCGGCTCTCATAACATACGAGGATTGTCAGGTGATTTTCTCGAACTGTGATTCGAAAACTCAAACTAAGATTTTTCTTAAATACAGACGCTTCTAATTTTTTAAGATGTGACTTACTGTTTACAAGAGTGTTTTTTTTTATTCTTAAACCAGCTGCTGCTCGCGGCTTCGCCCGCGTGACTTTTTCTATACAAATAAATAAAATTGAAGTGTCGGTTTGTAAAATAACAATTTTGTTTTGTGAAAAACCACGCTCGCGAACCTATGGGCAGCAGCTAGTCGAAAATAAAAGTAGTCTCAGCTACTCCTTATATCATAAGCTAGCTGCCAGTGAAAATCCCGTCAAAATCGGTCCAGCCATTTCGGAGATGTACCGGATCAAATAGACAGACAGACAGACAGACGGACAGAAAGGGACAGACCGACAGACAGACAGATATACAGACAACAATTTAAAAATAGTTTTTTTGTTATAAGTACCGCAGACACTTGCATATGCATTCAGTAAAAAGTTGATATTATGACATTACAAACAGACACTTCAATTTTATTATATTGTTTGTTTTTTTGTTTGATAATCGATCGCCTATTCGAGACGAGAAACCCTCCAGTGTAAATGAGCCATTAACGTAAGTTCATTTGCTACTACCGCAACCCGGACGTAAATTGTATTAGAGGATACACTCTCCCTAAATTCGATTCATTATAGGATACAGAATACATACCAAACACAATCAACCTATGTTAGGAATTCTATTAGAGATGCATTTGCGTAAATATGGTTTGTAAATTGTATTTGATACATTTTCGATACTTGATATTTTATATCGATATATCGATGTATAATAGACATCGCCAAAAAATATCGACAATAATAAAGTTATAATAATAATAAAAAGTTTTATTGATTTCTAAACTAGTGTTACAATATTTAGGTATGACACTGGATCCCACACTAGGATACCCTGTGTCGCAGGATCCAGTCTCTTTCAACAGATAATTAATCTGCCTAGCCATTTTCCCAACTATGTTGGGGTCGGCTTCCAGTCTAACCGGATGCAGCTGAATACCAGTATTTTACATGGAGCGACTGCCTATCTGACCTCCACAGCCCAGTAACTGGGTAACACGATAACCCTTGGAAAGACTGGTTGTCAGACTTTTTTTTTGGGCTTCTGACGACCCGTAACGACTGTCAAAGATCCACGAATGACAACCGGGACCAACGGCTTAACGTGCTTTACGAGGCACGGAGGAGTCTCGGTATGTAAAGATGGTCACCCATCCACGGACCAACCCCGGCAAACGTAGCTTAACATGATGGATCGACCCGTGCGGCTGTTATTACTTAGCCACGAGCTCCTCGACAGATAATATGAATCAATAAAGATATGTCAACAAATGCACCGATTTCAGTATAATTAACTTAGGACTAAAAGGTAACCAAATCTATGTGTGTATGTGATGAATGTGTGTAAGTGATGAATGTGAGTGTGTATGTATGTATGGATACATCGATATTTTTTCTACAAGCCTACGTACTTACTTAATACACTAAGATCAACTCCACCATAACATCGCGCCTTTAGAACTATATAGACCTAATTTCTTTAGAAGTTGAAGAACATCATCAAATAGTTCACTATAATATTGTTATAATGGCCTATATTTGAAATTTTAAGATTTCAACCTTTCTGAAGAACATCACCAATTAGGTCACTATAATAAATAGACCTAATTAATGATGTTATTAATTAATGATGTGATTGATGACTTCAAATTAGGTCTCTATCATTCTAATGGTGCGACATCACCTTGTATCCTCGTATAAAGTATCCTGATACCCGACCCCAAGGCCGTTACCAAAGCAACAGTCTTAATAACAAGCATCCATACAAAATCACTGAAAATAATCAGAAACATGATAAACCCAACCTTTATTAGCTGTTGTTCAGATATTATCTATTCATTAACTCCGAAAGGTCAGTACTTGATAGTGAAATTAATAACCGTATGAATATTATTATGTGAAAGGATTAATTAGATAGTGATTAATTGGAAGCTTGGCTTACAAAGGTTGCTTTGAATCAAAGATAAGTAAGGGAGAAAATATACCTAAAACGTGCCCTTTGCTATTCGTATTAAAAATAAATATATAAAAACCTGCCAAGTGCGTGTCGGACCACGCACAATGAAGGGTTCCGTACTTGGAAAGAATTTATCCTAAGAAAAAAATTAACATTGCAGTTGGTAAAAATAATCTCCCATACATTCCAACTGCAAATGTAAGTTTGTACGCACAATATCGAGAGATTTACCATGTTATTTTAAGACCATAGACTTCTTATAGATTTTCCGGAAATCTATAAGTATAGGAGTATGTTCTGTATTTTTTTTCAAAAGTTTAGGTTCAGTAGTTTTGGAAATAAGGGGGGGGGATGGTCAATTTTCGTCTATTTTCACTTATAACTTTAAAACAATTTATTTTAAAATTATAAAGCTGGCACGCATTACCACGTTGTATGGCAATACTAATTCTTTGACCAAGAAATAGGCCAGCCCTCTGGTCAGGTGAAGAGTCGACCAACTGCTTGGCGATATCTCGAAAGACTAAGTGGGCACTCGGACCCCACGGTCCTAGTGTAATAAAATAAATAATAATATGTTGTACATATTATTATTTAACCGATATAAATTTATGTGGTATCTTTAGAAGCGTTGCATCATCCCGGGTAACGAACGGCGAATGAAAACTTATAAATAATAATATAATGGGGAGCCAAGGTGAAAGGAAAAAAAAACGTTTTTTTTTTTCCATAGAAATTTGACTTCGTATACAATCATCATCTAGAGCTTGCATAGTACATAACAAAAACAAAAACATAATACAACTCAGAGATCTTAATCACAATTAAAAAACTAAAAGAAAAAATAGTTTCGTGTTATTATTTGCGCGACTATCGATTTCCTAAAAAAATTAAAGTTATCTTTCGTGGCAGTTGTGCGTTTGCAAAAATATCGTTTTATCACTAAAAGGTATGAAATAAAAATGAATAATTAAAAAAAAAAAAACTGAAATCGATCTTTTCATTGCAGTCGGGGAACGGGTCCCCAACTTCGCTAAAAATATTGGTTTTCAGTTTTCCACTTTTGGGCACAATGGCGGTTTAATTGCACAGTAAACATTATAGAATATTTAGTATTTATCTTGAGCCCATTCAACGCTAAAATCATTTAACTTGTTTTAAAATTTTAGTTACATTTTTTAATTCACTTTGACAAGGCAGGTTAGTTTTTTTTAATTATTTAATTTTGTCAATAACTAATTCGACCATGTATCTTCGTAGATACATGGTCGAATTATTTATTGACAAAATTAAAGAATATTATAAAGCTCTACTTACATAATACTCGTGTATTATGTAAGTAGAGCTTTATAATATCTTTACTGCTTTGAAGGACAGAAGAATCCACTCATAACCAACTCATAACGCGTTGTAAATGATGACTTTATCAAGGAATGGGTAGAAATTACCTTTTGTTTGATATTGAGATCACTAACTTGTCACCTAAATATGGTGAAAACAGAAAGAAGAAGTCAGTCAAATCCGCTTCCAAATGAGTAGGTAGCCATTCTCTTAGGTAATACAGCATAAATTCTTGAAAACTTGTGCTACTAACACACAAGAACAATAATATAAACAAATAGAACGAAAACAGACAAGATACAATTCTAAATTTATCTAGGTGCCTCTAAATCCTACACAGTTCAGAAGTATTTATTCGGGTGGGAATAACAATCAAGCTTTGGCTATGCCAAATATTAGTAGGTAGCCTTTACCGTTGTACCACAAAATGCTATTTTTCCAAGCGAAGAAGTTAGAGTTGTGAATTTCCGTCAGTCTATATTTAGAAATTCTAAGAATGTTTGCACCCACGCTTTTATTTGCTGACTATAGACAGGTTGGAGTTTGTTTTGTTTTACATTTTACAAGATATTGCTTTTTGAATACCTACTCCTTTAAAGTGTACCTACCTAAAAACTTATAAAGGTATTAGGAACAAGGTGTGAAGTTTTTCCTACTCCAACGAAAAGGAAGGATCCTCTGATCAGACAGGTTTGTGTCTGATGGGCTACTGCCCGATGGTTGAAGTCGGTACGTTATATAATATGCTAGTCGCACATCGAACTTTGCTTGCGCGGTGCAGAATTTTACGTGACGTCAGTGAGTTGTCTAATTCGCATGTGACATTGCTGAAGCCTTCACAAATTCATTCCATTTTAGAAACAGTAGTGTCAAATTTTCTTGAACCGTGTCAAAAATAATAATACCCACGGTTCGGCTTAGGCCCTTTCCCATGCAGAGAAGTCACGATCATTGACCGCCACGTTATCCCATTGCATGTTGGCGATTTCAGACCATTTTTTTCTTATTGAGTCTAGGTTTTCAGTTATGAAATGCTCCTAATTATTTAGCATTCCTCATTCACAATTTCCGCAGTATTTTCTGTCTCAATATTTTTTTCAATGAATACGAATAAGGTGTAAGACAATCACAATCCCGCTTTTAAAAACATCAATCAAAAAACGTAAAGCTCTTTAACAAAATGTGAAATAATTGAAACTGTATCAAAAAGATTCAAATTACTTGGACCATTAAAGAACTCGCTAAATGAAGAAAATATTCCAAGAGATATTGTAATAATTTTCAGACGAATTCTCGTTATAACTCGCAAACAAGGATCCTTTGTTTCATTATCGAAGTTTTCAAGTTTCTGTACTGGATACATAGAGCTTCGTAGTACAGAAATACTTTACAAATAATTTAATTTAATAACACATTACACCACGTTTGTGTTCTCTGAAGATTTATGCAGAGGTCATAGGATAGTCCGGGAAATTAATTGTTAAGCAAAGTGCCAACCAACGTCAATTTGCCGTTTTATTGTCATCATCATCATCATCATTTCAGCCGAAAGACGTCCACTACTGGACATAGGCCTCTCCCAAAGGAGAAAATCCCCCCCGGATTTTCCATAATCGCCACGCTTGGCAGGCGGGTTGGCGATCGCAGTATGGCGTTAAAAATGCAAAGAGAACGCTGGTGCCCATTCTCTTGTAAGTCCCTTAGTCGCCTTTTACGAAACCCACGGGAGGAAATGGGGTGGTGCTATTCTTTACGTTCGGCACCACACGGATGTTTTATAGTCATTTTATACAAATTGTAAAAAAATGAAAGTCGTGATTTGAATATACGTACGAGCATTTTTAGTTGGTAGTCAATTTGCTTAACAGTTGATTTCCTTGACTTTACATACCTATGTTATACCCACATTTTGCCCAAACATCAGACCTACGAGACATTACTTTGTTTCGTTCATAATTACATAATAATCTACACAAAATTAGGTTAATAGATTACATTGAAGCTTCCGAGTTATATCTAAGTTAAACATGACATACTTATGATTTAATTATGTTGGATAGCAACAGATGTGGGTAATTAGCAATGTTAAATTTATTTGTACTAGAGGGAATTCGTTTCCACATTAGTTTACGATATAATTTATCATGTGGATCATACCTTTATGTACCTATTAGCTTTTGACCGCGGCTTCGCCCGCGTTGCCATCGGAAATTTTCCCTCCGGAATGAACTACCGAGATAAAAACTATCCTCTATGTTACTCCAGGTTATAAACTATCTTTGAGCCAAATTTCATCGAAGTCCGTTGAGCCGTTTTTGCGTGATTAAGTAACAAACACCGCATTATACAAACTTTCATCTTTTTAATATTAAATTATATATATTACTAGCTTTTGCCCGCGGCTCCGCCCGCGTAAAATTCGGCTATAACCTATGTCCTTCTCCATATCCCAGGCTATATCTCTGCTAAATTTCATGACGATCGGTTTAGCGGTTTAGGCGTGAAAACGTATCTTACAGACAGACAGACAAAAAAAGAGATAAAAAGATAGATAGAGAGATATTTATAATATTAGTATGGATTAAGTAGGATAATATAGATATATATACTAATATATAAACAGGGTATAATTTTTTAACTCTAAATACTGGAGATAGCAAATTTTACTTGAAGGAAACATTCCGTTATTTTTAAAAAGAAACAAATCTGCATTCAAATATTTTCAAAAATTCGCTTCCCACACTCGGGAATCGAACCGGCAAAAATCCGACAAAATTGTGGCAGAAGTCTATTGTACACACATTTCGCCAGTTATGTTATAAGTCCCATTTAATAGGGCGCTAGCTTATTGCTATCAACCGGGCACAAATCCAGACTCCGGGCTGCTAACTGAGAAATCCCTGATGGAAAATAGCAATAACACTTTAGTAGCGCTTGCAAACACTAAGCCAATGAGCAAGTCCATCTACGTAATTATGACCTACACCTACTGCATTTATAGTCCGGACTGTTTTTTTTACTAAAATTACTTCAAAATATTGGCTTATTCCACTAATCCCCCCTGATAGAATCCCCCTCAGTGGGGAAAACTGAAACCTAATGTAAAAATATCACTTTCAAGGGATCTTGGAATAAGTTTTTTTTTTTTAATTCTAGTTTTCCCCCCTAAGCGGGATTATCAGGGGTGAATCCTAGACTGTTTTCATAAATTCCACTTTTCCTCCTAAGGAGGATTTTCAGGGGGGATTTGTGGAATAAGCCAAAATATCAACTACCTACGCAAAATGTGACGACTTGTTTTGTTTGTATTTGTGGAGAGTTTATTTTCAACTTTATTCATTTATGAAATGCCAAGTTTTTGAGGAAAGCAATAATATGGTATTTATGATGACAATATTTGCGTAAGTTTGGGAATGACGTCATTTCATGATGACGGTGAATCTAAAATAAGGTTTAGCTTATTTACGAACTCATGAAGCTTTTTGAGCTCATGTGGTGGTTGGCTAACCAAAATAAGAAGTCCTCATTAGAGACCCCTCCTCCTCGTGAGTGAAGTCTTCATTTTTTTTTTGTGCATGGCATCTCGGAGTTATAACCACTGGGGGTTCCTACTCCTTAACCGGGCTATCCTGTGGTGCCGCAAGCTCCTAAAAGAAGTTTACGCCTCCAGCCAGGGGAGTTTTTACTACAAGCTACTTAAACTAGACGACTCCTCGCTAAGGTGGGGTTCGAACCTCGGCTTAGGGCAGTGTCGGAGGGAGGGTGGCAAGGGACCGACGGTGGCTGGATAACATCAAGGTTCTGATTATTGTCATGGGGAGTTTGGATTACAGGCTCAGCTAAACCACATGCTGGCACATCGTTAAGCGGCAAGAGACGGGGAGGGCTATTATTATTATTGACGATAATAATAGTAGATCGGGGTGGAGAAGTCTTCATTTATTTTCTTTGCTTATATAGTTAGTATGTATGTATTTATTTCATAGCATATATCTGTGTATCTATTAAAGGATATTGTACTGTTATACTTTTTATTTGTACCAATGAAAACCCCATTTTATGTCTAGAAATTGACTGTCCATGCCAAGGTTGCGCGGAAGAGATCGCAGTTTGCAATAAGGCCGCCCATTGTATATTTTATAGTGTATAAGTTTTTATTTATTTGTAATGTTTAATCTGATGTACAATAAAGTATGAATAAATAAATAAATAAATAAATAAGAACAACCACCAAAAAATAAACAGTGGTTTCTAGTTTTGGTCAATAAATAACATGCGCTCCTGTGGCCGCGAACCTACTCAAAAACTTTCAAGGTTCTATTAAATAAAAAATAAAAAAACTTTCGTTAAACCCCCAAGCAAAGTAAAAACAGAAGGGTTTTTATTTATGGTTCACTCTGTCTACCAAGCCAAATATTTACTCAGATGTGTCTCTACGAGTATATGCGACCATAGGCTTATTATAAGTAGCTTGTAGCATTATTTATTACTAGCTTCTGCCCGCGACTTCGTCCGCGTTAAATTTCTTGTTCCCCCGACCCACCCCGTCGCAACACATTGCCTGCCCATGCTTTGACTTCGTATTCGCATAAACTTTCATTAAAAAAAATGGTGTTCTAGTTAATAGGAATGTAATTCTTCCTCAAGAATTAGGCTGTAAAATGCAAAAAGATTTTTACAAATCCAACTCGCAGTTCCAGAAATTAGCGCGTTCAAAAAACAAAAAACCGGCCAAGTGCGAGTCGGACTCGCGCACGAAGGGTTCCGTACCATCCATACAAATCCTTTTTCTTACTAATATTATAAATGTGAAAGTAACTCTGTCTGTCTGTCTGTATGTTACGTTTTCACGCCTAAACCGCTGAACCGATCGTCATGAAATTTGGCAAAGATATAGCCTGAGATATGGAGAAGGACTAAGGCTACTTTTTTACGCGATAACCGACATCTACGCGGACGGAGCCGCGGGCAAAAGCTATCCATACTAATATTATAAATGTGAAAGTAGCTCTGTCTGTATGTTACGTTTTCACGCCTAAACCGCTGAACCGATCGACCTGGGATATAGAGAAGGACATAGGCTACTTTTTTACGCGATAACCGACATCCACACGGGCGGAGCAAAAAAAACGGCAAAAAAATCATGTCCGTTGTATGGGAGCCCCCCTTAAATATTTATTTTTTCTATTTTTTAGTATTTGTTGTTATAGCGGCAACAAAAATACATCATATGTGAAAATTTCAACTGTTTAACTATCACGGTTCATGACTGGTGACAGACGGACAGACAGACAGACAGACAGGCGGACAGCGGAGTTTTAGTAATAGGGTCCCATTTTACCCTTTGGGTACGGAACCCTAAAAACTAACTCTTCAGCTTTAGAATAGACTACCTCGCAGATTTGATCATTATTTTGCTGCGGAGTTATTATAAAACAGTTATATCTCCTAAGATATTCATTGAAATTAAATGATGTAAGGGCAACTTTGTACAAAATTAAATACTTGTGATGAATAACGTATTTATTTGGATAAAGATTAATACCATGTTTATGAAAACTATTTCGCAAATAATGCATTAATTTCGAACAAATTTGATTACCATAAAAAAGGTTATAGCGAGTCAATCTTAAAAGATAGACATATGCTGTCGCGGACTTTTTTTTTGAAAATTTATAGAGGAACAATTCCATCATACATGATATTTGCGTAACTTAAACCGTTTACGCAGCGCACGCAAGGGAAGCTCTCAAAAAGGAATATTTTTTCCCGTTTTTGCAACATTTTTCATTTATGCTCCGCTCCTTTTGGTTGTAGCGTAATGTTATATAGCCTATAATATTCCTCAATAAATGGACTATCCAACACAAAAAGAATTTTTCAATTCCAACCAGTAGTTCCTGAGATTAGCGCGTTCAAACAAACAAACAAACTCTTCAGCTTCATAGATTAGTATAGAAGATATAGATTATGTATCCTTAAGATGATACTATAAAAATAGTGATGCACCGTGCATCCATTCTTGCCCCAATAACCCACAAGGTCGCAAACTCAAAAGTGTGTGAGGGTATTTGCGAATGACTATGTATACTGGGTTATTGGTAATAATGTCGGCAATCCATTACGAGGATGTAGAAGAGGTCATATGCAACCAAATGACCTCGCATGACCCCTATGCAAATTTCAACCATTTTCAAGTAATTTGACATTTTATACATATTTTTTTAAATATCTGCGGTATACAACTTGGAAAATTTATTAAGAAATAAACACTACATGTTTTTTTTTTAAATTATTTATTATTATATATTTTTTATTATTTGAAACCAGTGCTCAAATCTTTACAATTTTCATAACTTTGAGTAGGTTCTTTGATTACAATGGTCGATTTTTGCAAAAAAATAAATAAATTGTTCACATTGCGTAGGAGTCAGGGCATTTAATTGCAAATGACCTCTCCTACATCCCCTGAATGGATTGCCGGCATAATTACCAAAAACCCGGTATATGTGCATATGACAAGGATTTACCGTTGTGCAAGTGTGTACAAGTCTTCGCACAAATTGTGAATGTCGAATGTTATTTTAAACCTACTCGTATCAGCAAAGATGTAGGTATTTTTTACGCATCTCACACCTAATAAGTAGGTACAAGTATAACGTAAAAAGACACTTAACGAAGCCGAGAGTCACTTATTCTTCCCGTCATTGTGATATTTTTTTTTTACTGGACCATGCCTGGGAACTTTCTGGTTACAAAGATATTGAAGGTCAAAGTTTCAACTTTTATTGACGGTTTTTTACAATAACAAGTTTTAATTGTTATAACTAAACTTTAAATACACCCACGACTCCTGTAACGTTGCTTGCACCCATAAGCACAAAGTTTTGCGTACGTTACATTGCACACTAACGTAAACAGCGAATTTTCATACCAATAATAAAACTCGTTTCCCAGTAATTATTTTTGCACAAAGTTACTAAGTTTGATGTACAGAATGCGTAGATGACGGCTTTGTGATGGATCTTTTTACACCCTGTATAAACTGCTATGCTGTTCTTCGTGTTTTAAAAGTTAACTAAATATAACGTTACTGTTTCTACATTTTCAGGTGTAATGAACGCAGCCGACTACTATGGTCTAGACGAGCTTCGCCGCGCCTGCGCCGGCTTCGTGCAATGTTGTATCACTGTCGACACGGTGTGTGCCCTTCTCGCGTCGGCTGAGAGATACATACAGTACAAATGCACTAAATCGCTTGTGCAGAAGGTGGGTTGATTTAAGTCACATAATTTATGAAAAGGTATGAATGTGGATGGCTGTACGAGTAGGGGAAGACCAAATAAACGATGGTAGTCACTTCCTTTCTAGCAATTTTTCACACAGTTGTGAAAAATAGCTAGAAAGGAAGTGACTACCGAGATGACGTCTAATAGAGAAGTATGGAAGAAAAAGAAATGTTGCGAATGTTGTTGTGTTGTTGTTGTTGGAATGTTGATGTTGTTGTTGTTGTTTTTTGTTGTTGGGGACGGCCCCAAATAAATTGGGATGATGGCAGGAGAATGGTGCCTTGTAAAAAATTTAACAAATAATTAAAAACAAGCTAAATGATTTTAGTGTTGAATACGTTATGTGTTTTGTGTTTGTGTGTTGTGTGTAGGTAAGTACTAAATAAACCAATCTTTTCAGTGAAGTCGGGGTACCTAAAAACTGTTCCAAGAAACCGGCCCCCGACTGCAATGAAAAGATTGATTTATTTAGTAGGTACTTACCTTGTGCCCATTCAACACTAAAATCATTTAGGTTGTTTTAAAAAATTTAGTTAAATTTTTGTAAGCAAGTCAAAACTCAAACTCAAAGCATTTATTTCAAATAAACCAATTACAGGCACTTTTGCATTGTCAAGGGGTCGGTCAGTCAGAAAGATGAAGCTAGTTGCTCATTCCAAAGCGTAGTAGGTTCCTATGGAGAAGAACGGACAAGAAACTCCATGGACACTCTTTTAAAACAAAATATTGTTACAAAATATGGGTTACATCATTCATGTTGAAGTTATACATGGGAAAATAATGTAGAAAGACGCGCACGTTAGAAGCATCCGTAATAGAAACAATTCAAAAATTTAAATAAGCCGTGGCAGCTAAGAGATGACCAGTCCCAACTGTCGGCGCCCGTTCACGAACATGACGCATGGATAAGCACCATTTAGCTCAACCATTTTGAAGGGAACTTAATGATCCAACACACACGCCACCACCAGCGAGACATTTGAGTGAGCATGACATACTCTCAGCCGCCACGGCACATTCAAGTCAATAAAAGACGTATTACCCGGTAAATGATAGCTCTATAGTACATAGTACTCACACCTGTGCTATGCAATTATATAATTCGAGGACATTGAGTTTATACAATGCAAAAATAGTTTACAATCTTCAGCAGCTCCAATAATATTTTCAAATGCTAATCAATTAGTTTATGCGCCCTTATGGAGCAGGACCAGCATTGAGCCAAGCATTTTTGTCAGCGATGTAATCCCCCAATTTATAATATGCTTGGCTGCATAGTGTGCGTTTTATACAAGTTTTAAATTTTGTTTCGTTCAATTGGAGTATGTGGGGAGGTATTTTATTGTAACATTTTAAACAGTACCCCATGAAGGATGAGTCTACTTTAGCCAGTCTGAAACCTGGTTGAACTAATTGGTCCCTATTTCTGGTACTATAATTGTGCAAGGACAGAACACTAAACACTCCAACAACACTTTTGAGCTTTACTCAGTGCTTAATATGAACATCCCCATGTTCATATTAAGCACTGATTGAAACTTAATGAAAATTTACTGCAAAACGACATTGAATCGATTTTCTCGTATTGAAAATATATTACTTTAGAAAACCTTAAACATGCGGCAATATTGGAATTGTTAGTAATCACAAACAAAAATAGCTTGAATAAACTGTACGAAATACTGCTTACTTTACCTACAGACAAGAATAAAGAGTATTTTTATACAACAAATACCGTTTCATCTAACAGAAATCTTTACTTTCTTTTGCAGGTTTTGGAGTTTGTAGATGAACATGGCAATGAAGTGCTGAACCTTGGATCTTTTACGTTGCTGCCGCAACATGTAGTGAGGCTAATACTAGCACGAGATGAGCTGAGGGCTGATGAGTTTACTAAGTTTCAGGTAAGTAAGACGGTATTTAATAAAAAAATTAAGACTCAATCAAACACAGAAATAAAATAAAATTTAATCGTTTATTCTGTAAACAGGATATCGGAATGACTTTAACACGTATTATTAAAAAAAATAAGCTAGATGTAGTAGACATTTCCTATCTGACTACCTGTGAGAAGAAATGACGAAACAGACTCAGGGGTCAAAGTTTCTTTTAAAGTCCAGACATAATCTTGGTCAGATCATGTAAGGACCATGTAGATCCATGTCTGAAATAGTCTTTTAAGGAAAGAACAGCACAATTTTGAGTGGACCTGTCCAGTCAGTACAAGCATTTTTGTCATTAAACGTGTAGCTCAACTCAGGATTTAAGGAGCTCAACGACTGACGCTCTCACTAGGACGATCGGTGATTACAGCTCACTCCTTTTCAATTAGAGGCGGCCTCAGTCCTGGCCGTGGGTAGGTTATAGACTGATTTGATTATGTTGAAGTTGTGTTTATTTACGCACATGTTCAAAACAATCGAACAGCACTTTACTATGGCATTTATGGTTGCCGTAGTCTAAAATACTGTTCGATTGTTTGTCGTGTATCCATAAACACTCCCACCCTATAGAATTTATCTTTATGCGAGTATCCATGACTCAAAAGTTGTTAGTAAAACTTATGACTATGTTAGTAAGCACTGATAAACAAAAAAACACAACAAATAACGGTGGATCACTGCTGCGACAACCCATGAGTAATTGCACAGCAGCGACCCACATAAACACAGTCCAAGCAACTGGCAACCATGCCTAAGATACTGTTGGTGCTGCCCCACACCCTGCGCACCAGCGAAGCGCACGTTTTACGCATTGTTGCGTAAAAACAATCCACAGGCACATCTGCGAACATCCCCGATGCACTATAGAAGCGAGGCAGCGCCACCAGTATCCTAAACCTTACACATACACACAATCACCACTACAGGCTTTTTCTAACCATTTTTTTTTAATTATTATTTTGTATAACTTTAGTCCTTTTTATTTCTCTCTTGTTAATCTTACTGCAAAGCTATCCTTAAAAAGCTAGGCATTGTTGGCAATACCGAGGGAAAGAGAGCACGAGGCCGGTCGCCAACACGATGGACCGACCAAGTAAAAGAAGCTACGTCCTCAAGCAAATTTCAGCAGGTGGTGAGGGCAACGTTGGACCGGAGTTGATTAAGGCAGATTGTCCGCTTAAAGGGGGCCAGTGACCACGATGCTCAGTAATGAGAGACCGATTGAAGAAGAGAATCTTATTGCATAAGTATTCAATATTATTTCCTCCCGGGAGAGGGCAGCGTCAGGGACTTCACACAATTTGTAACGATTTTTTTATGTAATAAAGATTAATTCATAAGCTCTTGAGAAAAATGGCCATTAAATAATATAATCTAATTAAGATTTTAACAATAAATCTCACACATTTCCAGGCAGCCTTGATGTGGAGCAAGAAGTACTGCGACACCAACCAGAACATGATCTTGAAGGAAGTCATCGGCAACTTCCTGGAGTACATCCAGTTCCACAAGATCCCTGCTAACGTGCTGATGAGGGAAGTCCACCCGCTCGGCCTGGTACCTTACTCCATCATAATGAACGCGCTGGCGTACCAGGTGCTGTTACGAAACGTATTTACGTATTTGTTCAAAATTGGTCTCATGTGCTTCCCTTGGCAAGGGAGAGCGTAGACTTGTCACATGAAAACAACTTTTTTTTCCGCAAGACAAGTCAATTCCAGCTCTTGTTTGGTGATCCTTCAATACTCACTTTGTATGCTCAGTGTAGTAGTAAAGAAAGCTGCTGAAACTACCTTTGGTTTTAATCTATTTACACTTTTCACAATTAGATTAGTAAGCAATGACGCTCACAATATTATTAGCCGATAAATTTTTGCCCTCATGTCTTGTGTTTGATGTATTATAATATATATTCTTCTTGATCTAAAATGGTATTGCCTTTAGTAGTAGTGCATTGAATAGAACGCTGAAACCGCTGTTGTTGCAGGCAGACCCGGCCAGCGTAGATCCAGGCAAACTCTCCCCAGCGCGAGTCCGACGCGCTGGCCGCTCCATGTCCGTGCAGTCTTCGCTCGACCCTTACGGGTCCAACACCACCCTCTCCTCTACCGGCTCGAGCGATGTTCCGTCGTCAGACTCTCGGCACAACTAACGCGAGGGGAACCTCCCCCGTCCTCCTCCCGAACCCACCCCTGGCCCTTCCTCAGCTCCTGTTCAACCCATTCCCGCACCCCCCACGGACAAGCCTCCGGAGAAACTCGGACTTTTCTCCTCCATCAAGCGTGCTGCTAGTAAGAAGTTCGGTGATCGACGTTCCCCTACACCGAAAACGAGGGAACCCCGATCGAAGTCGGATTCTGTCAAGCACGCAGCTCTAACAAGACAGGTCTCTGAAACAGTGGGAGCGTCAGCAGACCCAACATTCGAGCGGTGTAGACCGAGGAAGCGGGACAGTGAAACAGAGTTTCCAGTCCGCAAGTCCACTTCAGAGATATCTGAGAGTTTCCCCTTCGTGAGGCGTGCGCTAGCTGAGATAGAAAATGGACTTAACTATTTTAGGAGGTCTATCGCGTCAGATACGACTGAAACGAAGTCTCCGTTGTTGAGGACTGAGCCAGTGGTCGTAGTTGCGGCGGCTGAGGATGATGAGGTGCCAATGTCACCGCCACCGCAGATGGGATTAAAGGAACGTCGAGGTTCTCGTGGTTCACCGTGTGCTAATCTTCCACCGTTGATTTTACCATCAATTACTCCGGAGCCATCGCCCGGGCATTTGACTCCAAATAGACTTTCTCCGCAAAGACCACAGGAGCCAGCGTCGGCTCCAGTGATGCGGAATCTTCCGGCGCCTCGACGCACGAGGACTCGATCTGAGATGCCACCTGAACCTCCTCCGCGTTCACCTCAAACTCCTCGCCCAGCATCTGTGTCTCCAAAACACACTTTTGCATTCAAAATAGTACTGAAAAAAGTAGAGAGCACTCCGAATACATCATTTGATAGACCGGACCAATGAGAGTACCTCCTCTAAGCGCGGCCGTTGTTATACGGTGGGGTACTCGAGGTTAATGACGCGCTATTCTCCGTTTTCTAGAAACAGCTAGCATAGATTAGTTAGCGGCGATGACGAAGACTCGCCAATGAATATTGTATTAAAATCAATGACGCTTCGGAAACTTCTTCGTATTCTTATGAATTCAGGGGCTGGTCCTCTGGTTGGTACGTATCGACATTGTGTGTCGGGATTTTGACTGTATGATAAGATATGTAAAAGAATTAAAATTTATATGGTTCATATATTTGTTGTTAAAAAATAATACACGATGAAGATTTATTCATGAGTGCGTTTGAGTGGTGTATGATGAAGTGTGAAAAACTCCGTGTGAAGAAAATATTTTATGTGAAGATATATTACGGATATTGATAGGTCTTTTTCTATGTTTTTCGATTAATTCCAACCACGATGATGTTCACAAGTCCTTTTTTATCATTAATGTGTATACCATAATCTTCTTTAACTTTTGTCTGTCGAATGGGGAGTTCTAATATAACACTAATTATGCTATGTAGTTTTATACGGACACTGACATAATAAATGGACAGTCTAAATGTATTTTCGATGTTATACAAATTGTCTGACGTGAAAGTATTTTTATAATATTGTATATAGATGGAGATGTTTGTTGTTACTTCGATAGCAGTTTTGAAAGTATGATCTTCTTTATATGCTTTTGTCTTCACAGAAATAAACATATCCGAAATATTTTATACAATTAATTTCAGAGCATATGTTTTCATTTAAATTCAGACATTAGAATAAGATACTGCATACAATCATGTTAATGGTTAGTTTGACTTTTTCATTTTATGTATTGGAAAAAGTATTGCTACTCAAACATTAATTTATAATATGTATTATCTATATTAATTACGTGTTTATACACATAATAAAGGCACAATAGTTGTTGTGATCTGTGTGAATTCATCATTGTCTGTATCAACCCTCTCCAAAATAGATGATAACATTTTTAATTCTGGCTTTTTGCAAAATAAACTTTTATCTGATAAATAACTTCTTTAAATGAGTTCTTAAAGACATTCAAAAGTGTTCTATTTACTGTAAATGTTTCGTTTTCAAAACTATGATTCACTTTTATGAACACAGATTTTTGTAAAAAAAAAAGAATATTTTTCAGAATAGATTTTTTATTTTTTATTATAGGAAATAATTCAAAAAACCACAGCCAGAATTATTATAATAATAATAAAGATGTGTTGTTGTATTTAACTACCCGTGTGTTATTTGTTGCCTTTATATCAATATAAATGTATAGATAGGTAAATCACAATTTTTTAAATAATTTTAAATCAGTGTTCTGTATTATTGTGTTGTGAGTGAAATATTCTGTTGCTAATAGTGTCCTGCTGAATGAAAGAGAAAGAAGTTAACAACAAGCGATGTGAAATTATGTAACACAACTTGTGCCCCTGTGTAGATAAGACTCAAAAAGGTTTTTGGCTATCCAAAATTATCATCATCTGCCTTGCCTTATTTCAACTACGTTGGGCAGCTTCCAGTCTAACTAAATGCAGATTAGTACCGAGTATTTTACATGGATCGACTGCCTATCTGACCTTCACAACCCACAACCTGATTAATACGATACCCGTTGGTAAGACTGGTTGTTAAACTTTAAGGCTTCTGACAACGCGTAACACAACAAGATCCAAAAATGACAGCCTGGACCAACGGCTTAACGTGCTTTCTGAGGCATTATTTACCTCTCTAAAATATAGGCACCTATTACTTTGGCCGAAATGGTTTCATAACTGACTACTCTGAGAAGAAAGGCCGAAACAAACTCAGAGGTCACAGTCTCTTTTAAAGTCCAGACAAAATCTTGGTTACATCATGTGTAGACCATATAGATGGGTGTCTGAAATGATCTTTTGAGGAAAGAATCACACAGAATTATTGGACCCGTACAGTTATTGCATGCATTTGTGTTTCTCGTGCAGCTCAACTCAGAACATAAAGAGCTCAACGATTTCATGTGTGTCGCATGTGACGCATGCCTCAGGCTGAAGCATCTAGCATATAAAAAATGTATTTTCAACGCATACCTCGCACTGCCTGGACGCATTTTTTGGTAGCTAATGATTTGATTGGCTGTTCTTAATTTGGGTGACCACAAACACCGAACATGACATTTTGAAGCAGTAGAATCCCAAATCATGCTTTCGCAAATAGAGGGAAAATATAAAATCTTTGGTCGGACACTTTAGCGAGTTATGTTATACCATATCGATGTCGACTGGAATTGTATCAAACTACATAATATTTGTTGTATGAAACATTGTGTTTTTTCTAAATAATATTATGTAAATAATGGAAAATGTTGTCAAGAAGAAGAGAAATCGGTGTTCTTGCTATAAACCTGTGTTTTATTTTTTATCTTCCATTTTCCCTGCTGTTTCTAAAGAGCAGTTTTGAAAAGACAATATTTTTGACTATGTCTTGGTGCATTACTTGAAAAGCATCTTTTTTAACTGCTCCAATAATACCCAGCCCATGACTTGTATAATCATCTCCCTAAATTAAATATCCGTCCCAACTAACTTTCCATCCTTACAAGTATTAACACATTCTTCCCCAAAGCTCTTTGAGGCTTTGATCCTTGTACCGTCGGCATGAGAAGTATCGTCAACTTAAAATATAGTTTTTTTTATTTTTATAAATGAATACTGAATGCCATGAACTTGTTCTGCAATAAATACTGCTTTTATTTATTTAAATATTTAGTTATTATACATTTAAGGATTTAAAAAGAAACAAATATTTGAGTTTCAATCAGCATAAAATGGGTAATTTTACAACAAACACAATATTACAACAATCACAGTCTTAAAAAATAATGTTTAACAATTATTTTTGACAATCATTTATTAAATTTAAAATTCAACATAATCAACGATTTATACAAGGTGATTTTTTTTTATGCCCACATCTCCCTTGTCTTTGATGTTGTGGGGCTAAACTATTGTAAATTTGATGTGGAATAGTGAGATACTTTTCAGTTGTCATCAGATCCGATAAGAAAAAAAAAAAATCTTGGCAAAGGCACGCTTGTCTTATTTAGTCTAGAGTCTCCAGACAATTTAAGAAACGAATGAACTTAGGCTACTTATAACGTATTTCTTGCTTTTTATGTAAATAGAAACCAAATTCTTTCCTACTTAATGTTATTCTTACCTACTACGCATTGCACCGTACTAAGTACGTTTTGCTTACACCTATTTCCATGAATAACCTACCGGCTAGTATGGCATCTGTTTACTTACTGGTAAATACCTAAGATGCCGCGGCAGCGGTCTAGTTTTGGGGTAGGTACTGTATTCTTACCTACTACGCATTGCACCGTACTGGGTAGGTTTTTCTTTCTGATACCTATTTCTATGAATAACCTACCGGCTAGTATGGCATCTGTTTATTCACTGGTAAATAAGACGCCGTGGTAGCGGTCTAGTATTGCGTCGTTGGTCTAGTGGTCGCAAGCGCTACTGCTGAGCATGAGGTCCTGGGTTCGATTCCCGGGTCGGGCAAAGTGTTATTGGATTTTTCAATCTGGTATTTCTCAGTAGCAGCCCGGAGTCTGGATTTGTGCCCGGTAGATGGCAATAGGCGCGCCCCCTATTATAATAATAATTCCTTTATTTCCAGTGTACAAACTCTGGGCCTTGAAAAGTGTTACTTTTACTTGGTCTATTACTTGGGACTTAATTATAACTGGCGAAATGTGAGTTTTCTATACAGAGTGGATTTTTGAGACGGGGCAGTGAGGGTAGGTACTTTATCCGTTGTAGCTACAGGAAAACGGTCTTAGAAGACAGTCCTTATTTGATTGAGTTTTTTTTTTTTTTTTACTTAATCTATTTTATTATTGAGGTATTATAAATTCTGTTACTTTTAATTAATTGTAGTTATGTTTTCTTAGTAGCAGCTGGATGAGAGTTGCCGAGAATCGAGCTGAATGGCGTGCAATTGGAGAGGCTTATGTCCAGCAGTGGACTGCTATAGGCTGATGATGATGATGATGATGATGTTTTCTTATCATTAAAATTTAACGTTTTTAATGCATCAGCGGTTTTATTTCATGAATTCAAGCAAAATTTCGAATGAATATCGATATATCAATAAATAAAATCGATGGTACACTCTTCTCTTTCCGAGCGAGCAGTTTTTGTTATTGTTTTTTTTTTCGTATTAGCTACCCTACCGTGTCCCCCGCCAAAAGTAGCAGACTTTTTTGTGAGCTTATTGCGGTTATGCAGGCTCTCCAGTGTTATATTCTCTAAGCTGTGAAAGTTATTCAAATAATACTTATTTTTATCAAATTCTCTATTATAAAGAAGCTTATAGGAAATCTGATAACGTTGGTACTTATTGCCTATTTTTCAAGTCGATGGCTTTATCATTAAAGAAAACAATGATTTGATGCCAACAAGTAGTAGATGGTAAATAAATTAATTTGAAAACTTTATTTCCTACCTACAATTTGATTAATAGAATATTAAAGAACTTTTACGAAACTTCACTCAAATAAGAGTGAATCAAAGTAATTTCTTCAAGCTCAACCAAAGCAAAGGTAGCGTTGCAACTTTAAGGGTTATAAACTTTTTCTTTTAGTATCAATCAGCGTAAGATAAAGTAAGTGAATGGTTTCTTTGAAGTTTTTTCATCATAATTGTTTTGGTGGTCTCTAGTATGAAGAAAGAAAGAAAGAATACATATTTATTTAGCACAGACTAAAAGGAACACAATATAATAGAAAGCATATTAAAAAAAATTGTGCAAAGTGCGATGTAAGAAATTAGCAGAAAATTGTGCCTCATGGTTGCGCCAATAATACAATGGAAGTCTATCTTAGATTAAAATTACTGGAGAATACTTTTATTGCTTAGTTACACAAGGAAATCATTTTGCGATCACAAGTCTAGTTAATTTTTAAGGAAAATAGGATGTTCAATGAAAAAGGAGGATGCTTCTCGAAAACCGCAGCTGCATTTTATAATGGCGAGCAGTAATTTTTTATTTTTTTATTTTGCTTATTAAAGTTATTTTACTTCGCATCAAAGACTAACACATAAATTCTGCATCGCGCAAGCAGAGTTTACCGCGCGACTGACATATATACAACATCCCGACATCAACCGTCGGGGGTCCCCGCCCCGACCCTTGTTGGAGCCAGCCCGTGCCGCTGAGCCTTTAAATTTGTCCATAAATAATCATAATCCGATCCAGCCCGTCCCTTGCTGTCCTCCCCCAGAGATGCCCTAAGGCAAGGTCCGTACCCCAGCAGGGGGGTGCCCTTAGCGTAGTCGTTTAGTTTTCAAATTTTGTGCTTTGGCTGGAGGCCTTATTTTATTGAGGTACCCACAGGAAAGTCCAGTTAAGCAGTAGACAACCTCCTAAGTTGAACTGCAAGATGCTATTTTAAAAAAAAAACAACCGTGGGGCAGTTGACCACCAGACACAACACCCATCTGGTCGGAGGATCCTCCCATTTCTATAAAGGATGAGTGAACTGTTGCTCATACCTCTATAGAGTCAATTCCTATTTGTTTTTAAACCAGTTCAGTATATTGATTCCACTTTATTAGGCTTTTAGCTTCAATTGAACATAGAGTATGTTTTTTTCTTTTTTCTTTTTAATGATGGAAGTGTAATGCAAAACTGTATTGTATAAATTCGATTAAAGTTTTCACCAAAACTCAAATTCCGTTCTTGACTTTTTTTAATAATAATAATCATTTATTGTCCAGATTATACAATCCAATTTGTTAGTAATAACATACACATCTTAAACACTAGTGTTAGTACATACATTTGGCAAATTTTGGTAACAATGACTAATAATGTCAAAATAATTAATAATAATGTCAAAATCACCATTATTAATGTCAAAATCACCATTAATTATATCAAAATCATTATTAATACAATAATCAAATCACAATAACAATACATCAATCATCCAAAACGCAATACGTACAAGAACAACATTATATCAAGGCACGATTTGAAGGCAATACTTGTGTCCTGGGGGCCAAGTCTATTAATGTACAAACGTTGCAATGGTTTCTTCATTGTGAGTTTTTGACAGATTTGCCATACAAACACTGTCAAATACTCACAATGGCGAGACCATTGCAACGTTTGTAAATTAGTAGACTTAGGCCCCTGGTTCAATGACTGAGTATTAATCCTCCCGCTCTATCGGCCACAGTGACCAAGAGTCTATTGGCGCTGCCCCGCACCCGCCGCATCAGGAAGGCGACACGCGCACGCAAGATTGCGTAAAAGTTGTCTATACGTGCCTCTGCGAACAGCCCTGATGCGCCACAGTGTCGTGGAAACTCCAACAGCGCCCTGAATGCGTTGTCGTACTGGACACGGATTGGCAATTTGGCAGTATGCTCTAAACAGAGCTTTTTAAACCTACGGATCAACATATTGCTCCTGACTGATAGCGCTCTACGCTCCCTCTTCATGTCTACATTACCCGTCTACATTGCAGTAAGCCAATGTCCCAGATATTTAAAAGATTTTTCTAAAACATGCATGGAAATTTTGTCATTATTTTCGAAAAAAGAACACGCGAAGTATCGAATTTACGGACAAAGAAAATCAAATCCATTGCAGGAACGTTTTTTGAATTTGGAACATTACAACGCTTCAGCAATGTTGTATGAAATGGCGTGCTGCTTTGATTGGATCTCTTTTACCATTCTTGGCATATCAAAGTAAGTCTCTTTGCTTAGCACAAATTGCGTTTACGTGGCTGTATAGCCATAAATGCGTTTGCCTTTTGGCACAGATGATATATAGAAAATTGGCGTCAAAGCTAAAAATTCGTCTTGATTTGTTATTTACAAACTTCAGCCATCTACCGCTACATCCAATGCCCACCTGCAAACCTCATCAGAAGTTCAACAAATAAACATAAATGTACCGGGGAAATCAATAACATTCTCTTTTAGTAATTGGCCCAATATGACTAATGTAACTTATAATATTAATTAAATGTACAATATAAAAAGTATGTTTTATTTCCCTGCATTATTTTGAGAAAAGCACTATATATGCCTCGGCGGAAATGGCAATTGCCTGTCTCGTATTAGTGAAGTCCTCGTCTACGGCTCGGCCTTCATGCTAATACTCGACCTGCAATTGCCTATTTCCCGGCCTTTGCAGTACTGTACTATTACCCATTTTAACGCAGTCTCACCGAGTGTGTATACTTATTGTATTTATAATTCTTCGTATATTTTTAACCACGAACAATGAGTAATAGCAATAGTGGAGTTTCACGAAAAAACAAATTCTGTACTCGATTTTTTTTTTACATTTTCCTATATTTTTTAAACCAACAATGAGTATAAAAATGCGAAGAGGAGTTTCCAGTTACGAAAAAATATGTACCGTACTGAATTTTGTCGCCAATGGGCAGAGTGAAAGCCGAGCCTTGATATAAAGCACTGTATTTTATATCCCTTTGTTATTTTAAGCCCGCAGTAGAAATAATGTTTTTCAGTAAAAAAAGCGTTGCTACATTTTGATAGGTATTGTGTTCATTTTTTTTTTTTCGTTTCCGTTGTTTTTTTTTTTTTTTTTTCATCAATTGGTATTATTAAATTGAAGTAAGCTTTGGATAAAGTATCGATATGAATCCACCGTTTGAATTATTTGTGGCGGTAAAAATTGATGGAATAAAACTAATGGATGAATAAGAAAAAAAATTGTAATTCATAAAGCCACACAGTAATTATTATGCACAACAAAATGGTGTGTTAATATAACATTATTACATCATAATATTATATTCATTAAGGGCAATTTTAATAATAATCAAAATCAAACGTAATGGACCATTCAGAATTGTCTTGCCGAATCCGTAGTTGAACAAAGTCACAGGGGTCGATTTTTTTTTGTATTTAGCTATTGCATCTCGGAGTTTACCTTGAGAGGTCAACTTCTTAACCGGACTTTCCTGTGGCTGCCTTAAGCGAAACTTAAAACCTCCAGCCAGGGCATAAAACTTATAAACTAAACGACTGCACGCTAAGGGCACTCTCTGTGCGGTACGAACCTTGGATTAGGGCAGCATCGGGGGGAATGAGCCCTCGAGCCACTTGCACGCTCTTTAAAACTATGGCTTGCTTGTCGGTGGGTGGGAGTGAGTATTCAACAGAACAACTTATTAAACCAGAATTTACTCGAAAAATTGCGTTAGTATTTTTCATTTTCAATGTTTCTCCCACATATTATTTTTCATTTTTAAATAGTGAAATTAATGTATAAACCAAATACGAATGTGCTACTATTTCATTTTTCGTTTATTTAACAGAAATATATATAGAAGGGCAGTTGGATCTATCTGAATACAACGAGAAGAATGCTAAGAATGTTTCCATTTATTTCAATTAATAATTAATAGTACAAGAACACCTAAAATGTTACGTTCGCATTTTCGAGTACCCCTAAATAACATAAGTCTGACAATATTTTACTTTAATCTTCCTTAAAGAATTTCCTTTAATCTTTCTTCTTATTACATTATATCTCCTAACAGCTTATTATAAATCTAAAGACAGAAGACACAAATAATGCTATGCTATCTTTGTGCAAAGATTTGATATCACATTATTTAAAAGTTACTGTACTATAACCGTAAAGAAAAATAGAACACCGCATTTTTTAGAACCGCAGTGAGCGTTTTTTAACTTAATTGACGATTAACCTTAGTTAAGACCTATTTTGCTGTAAGTGGAATATTTTAACATAAGATAACATTTTTTTAGCCTAACAATGTAGTTAAAAAAAAAAGGAGAATAAAGGAAAATAAAGGAGTAAACCGCAATGTTTGTGTATTCAGGGTAAAGAATACCTTGTTTTTTTTTTTACCTTTGTGTAAAAATAATATTATGCTCGTAAAAAAAAAACATCGGATTTTATTTTTACAATGAATATACAAATACAGGGTGGAAAAAATTTAAGGGCCCTGGAGGGGAACTACCTTAAATTCTTTAGTTTATTTTACTGAAAGGAAACATTCCTTTATTTTTTTAAGAAACAGACAAATGCACCAATGATTACACAAACACATGCACAAACAATTTGCACACGTTGTGTGCAAATGCAGACTTACTTTGATACACCGCATTTTTTAGAACCGCAGTGAGCGTTTTTCAACTTAATTGACGATTAAAATTAGTTAAGACCTCTTTTGCTGGAATATTTTAACATAAGATAACATCTTTTTAGCCTAATAATGTAGTTAAATTATCTTGATTAGGAAATTAAAGGAGTAAAAATTGTGTTCAAGGTAAAGATTTTTTTTTTTTCATATGTGTAAAAATAATTTGATGCTCGTAAAAAAAAAACATCGGATTTTATTTTTATAAATATACAAACATATGAATTGTTTTTTGCAACAAGTTAAATACCTAAAATAAATAAATTTGGTATTACCTCTTTATAGGATTTCTCGTTAGAATCTCCTTCGTATTGTTAACTTCAAGAAATCATACTTAAAGTACGTAAGAAATCTACCTACAAAAATCTGCCTAGCCTTTTCCCAACTATGTTGGGGTCGGCTTCCAGTCTAACCGGATGCAGCTGAATACCAGTATTTTACATGGAGCGACTGCCTATCTGACCTCCACAACCCAGTAACTGGGTAACACGATACCCCTTGGTAAGACTGGTTGTCAGACTTTTTTTTTTGGGCTTCTGACGACCCTTAACGACTGTCAAAGATCCACGAATGACAGCCGGGACCAACGGCTTAACGTGCTTTCCGAGGCACGGAGGAGTCTCGGTATGTAAAGATGGTCACCCATCCACTGACCTACCCCGGCAAGCGTAGCTTAACCTGACGGATCGACCCGTGCGGCTGTTGTTACTTAGCCACGAGCTCCTCCTCCTTCTTATGTAAGAAATCTACCTACATAAGAAGGTAATAAAGGCCAACCAGTCCTGAAAAAATTGTCAGATTATTCCATTAGTATAAAACAGATCAAGAGTCTCATTGATTCTTTGGCTCTTCATTAAACGTTCGCAACCAATTTACCTTATTCGTATTTTTTCAGCCAATTTTCTAAACCTTTCACCAGTATTTATAACGTGACATAAATTGCCTCTTATACCCTAATTCGGAATGGTAAATTAGGTATTTTTCCCATCCCATTAGAAGGGGCTTGACCGTCTTCATATAAAATGGGGATCTATTTTTCATGCCATATTTTATTCCAACGTGGAATTTTGTAGTCTTAGCTTCGATCAATAATAGAGTCTTAGAAATCAGTTCTCAGTTTTTGTGCGCCTACTACACTCCATAAAATCTTAAATTGATGTTTTTGTGCGCTAACTACACTCCATAAAATCTACAATTGATTAGGTATACCCGACTACTCTCCACGAAAATCGAGCGCTGCATTTAAAATGCCTAGAGTTGATATAATGAGCTTTTGTTGTTTCTTTGTGGGTAATACAGATAATAATAAAAATCATGTTCAAAAACTAAAACCTGACTACTGAAAAGACACGCTGTATAAAGTTTGAAATGAGAATATTTTCTTGTTTCATAAACAAGAAAATATTCTCATCTGAAATTGGCATGTACAAACTTACATTCTATTTAATGAACAACTTACACATAATATATTTTAATGCATTTAATACATATTCATAGAAATATTCACGTGTTTTCTTTTTAGTTTATTACGATATGTCCTCTAGAGGGCGCCATATTCAATTTAATGTGACGTCACATAGCCTATAACCAGCGGACGACCAGGGCGCACACAGAGATACCTCATTTATCAAATTATGATATGAAAATATCCACATACATAAAAACCGGTCAAAATCATTACTCTCCTTTTTGCTTTGCCGTAGTCAAGTAAAATTATTGGGTAATTTCAGTAAATTTCAGCATCTAAGAATCAGATTGAAGTGTACTTTTTAAATATTTCCAAAACTACTTCCATGTTTGATATTAAATATTTTATTGCACTAGGCTATGACTGCATTATAGCAGTGTTAACCAAGTGATGTAACCGTCGGACTGCCAAGTTAACGGTCTTGAGTTAGAACCCAAGGAACGCACCTCAGACTTTTCGGATTCATGTACGTACATTGAGTTTAATAACTAGAGAAGCAAACCTCATTAAAATGTGTCAAAAAAGTGTAACCACAATTTAAACGCGACGACGTAGCTTTGAAACTACTAAACATTTAAAAGTGATTCTTATTCTTATTTAAAAGTTATTATTATATTATCTATAATATAAAAATGAATCGCAAAATGTGTTGGTAAGCGCATAACTCAACAACGCCTGGACCAATTTTACCAATTCTTTTTTTTTGAATGTTCGTTGAAGTCCAAGGATGGTTTTTACGGCGAGAAAAATTAGGGTAGGGTAGAGTAGGGTAGGGTAGGTAGGTAGGTAGGTAGGTAGGTAGGTAGGGTAGTGTAGTGTAGGGTAGGGTAGGGTAGGTAGGTAGGTAGGGTAGTGTAGTGTAGGGTAGGGGAGGGTAGGGTAGGTAGGTAGGGTAGGGTAGGGTAGAGTAGTGGAGTTTATACTATAGCTTTTGACAGAACGAAGTCTGTCGGGTCAGCTAGTTATATTAGGTGATATATTTAGGTTCACTTCGGTTGGCGTCACACAGAGCACTGAACTTACGTTAGCTACGCATATGGCTGTGGCCGTGTGTCAAGTGGCAATGCCTTAGCGCGGTAATTACTAATCTAGTGTAATTTAAATATCAATGGTATTGTATAAAAAATCATTTGCTGATAAGCTGACGGACGAGGGGTTAAAAAACGGTGTCGGGAAAACATCGTGGGGAAGCAGGCATACCTGAGGAATATTTCCCAACGGCATGTACACACATCAAAAAAAATTGTGATCACTAGTATTTAAGCTGATATCATTTTTTTAATTGAACTTTATCAAGAAAATTTCTGTGTTGTGTGGTTTTAAATAGAAATACCCTGTTTAAAATTAAAAATAAAACTATTTTTTATAAAAATAAATTCAGTAATCATAATTTTAAATTAACAGAAATTTGATAGAAAGAAAAAGACTGTTTAACCAAACTTAAACAACAATTTATTAATAAAAGGTTTATCCATATCCATACTAATATTATAAATGTGAAAGTAACTGTGTCTGTCTGTCTGTATGTTACGTTTTCACGCCTAAGCCGCTGAACAGATCGTCATGAAATTTGACAGAGATGTAGCCTGGGATATGGAGAGGGACATAGGCTACTTTTTTACGCGATAACCGACATCTACGCGGGCGGAGCCGCGTTCAAAAGCTAGTATTCAATATAATATAACTCCTCCCCTGGCTCGAACACATGCGGTGATCCTCCTGGGCATGCTGAGAATAAAGTTATCCAGCATTTCTTGGGGTAACCTGTCCCATTCTTGAATAGCGGGTTCCCTGAGCCCTGGCACCATGTCTGGGGACGTGGCTGACGGTTCAAAACAGCTCACTTAAGAGCATCCCACGCGTGCTCTATTGGGTTTAAGTCATCATAATATAATCTACCGTACCTATCAAAAATGATTTCGATTTTTCAAAGTGATCGAAAACTTTTTTTGATGTGTGTATGTAACGCCAAGTCAGAGGCCTATGGGCGGCATTAAGACTCTGACACCAGGTTAGACACTATTGTCTCTAACCATACGAAAAGAAAAAGAATATATTTTATATTTATTTGTTCGATTTCATTTCTCTGACTTTAAATCACGTTTTGTCCTACACACTTATTGATCGAAAAGGGCCATTAGGTCGATCCCAATAATCCTATTTACAGCGGAAAAATACAGAACTGTAATAGTTCAGAAAGTACGGAAAAGCTTTTACTTGTTCCGCAAACATAATATTATATTTATTTTCTGTGGTTCGAAAGAACTTAGCAGTTGGAGAGAAATAGCTTTTATTTGTTGAAGACAGTTTGTTTATATAAACAATTCCGTTGATTGTATTGTATGGGTCATTATCAGGACACTCATTATTTGGTTGACTTCGGCGGCAATTTTTTTTTACATTTAGGCATAACTGTAGAATCTAAAAGGTAAACCTAATAGTGTATATTTAGATATTACCCAAATGATAAGCTTTGAATGTCAGATTGGTTAATAGCTATTTACTGTGTATGAAAGTTCTTATGAATTTAGTGTGTAGAGAAATAAAGCACAGAAAGACAAGGCTAGATATGTATTTAATTAGACTTGTCATTATGTAAATCAGAAAGCTAGTGGTCCGTTCGCAAAACTAGGTCTTCATGGAGAAGAAGGACAAGAAACTCCATGGAAACAGCATTAAAGTAATCTATCATCATATTTCTTACATTTCCATAAATTATCGTTATCTCAAAACAGTTAATTCTATCTATTAGACCATTACTTGATTAATAGCAACATTAAACAATAGCAAAGGAAAGAACACGAGTATTCCATTGTACAATTTAACATATTAGCCATATTAGCAATATTGGCAATAATATAACTACTTTACAAAATAACATAATCATAATCATAATCATAATAAGCAATAATTAAGGTATAATATCGAATTACTTAACTTACGTGACACCAGGGCGAACCAACCACTTGAACATCTACCGAGCAACTGCTCGATAACGTCATTACAATCCTTTTTATATCTTACCAACGTCACTTTACATTAAACATCTACCGCCATTTTGAACCAATTACAGATCGTCATACAATTTGGCTTATTAACTTCTAATACAGGTAATAATAGACAAATCTTATATAGTGAAACCGTTTTAAAACATTATAAGGTAATTAAGCAATGTAATAAGAAAATCTAAGATATAATACAAATATTATTAAATATTACGTTATCATTTATAGTAATAACATTTCAGTGATTTTACAAGTTAAAAGTGTTATTGGTTTGGTAAACACAATATCTAGTCAAATTAGGTACTTCTACATTGTTCACAAGCTTTGTAAACATGACAGATGCCATTAGCCAACAAACAATTATTATATTATCAAAATGAACTATCTAATTTTAACAGAATTCCAACATAACTAACATGAAATATCAAATCTAGAGTACTACTAATATGTTTTAAATTAACTCTAGATTTGATATTTCATGTTAGTTATGCCTAAATGTAAAAAAAAAACTGCCATCGAAGTAACCAAATAATGAGTGTCCTGATAATGACCCGTATTTGACATTGTTTGTTTTATATCGCTCGCACACCGCAGCTTTTTTTCGTATCTACCATGATTATCATTGAAATTTCAATTTTATTATCATACTATTTAACGTATAATCCTATTTGTCGCACAAAAATCTCTAGCCGTGCCGTGCCGCCAGTGGGCGCAGGCCCTTACTCGTATAGCATCTGGGTATTTATTAAGGTCAACGCACATACCAGCACTGTACAGGATCAGCACCACCTCACCTCATCGGCACGTAACCAGCCGATCTATGCTATGCAAATCTCACCGTGAAAACTTAGGTGAAGTAAGCTGTCAATAGTATCAACCCCTAGCATCAGGTGGAATGACAGCTCACTTCAAGCTCACTTCAGATAAGTTTCCACGGTGAGATGGCTACAGAATAGCACTGCACTTACGGCTGGGCGATAGTGGCGACGACCCTATATAAGCTGGCAATGGCTCGCCGTAAGCGTCCCCGACCTACTATTATTATCGTCAATAATAATAGTCCTCCCCGTCCCTTGCCGCCGCTTAACGATGTGCCAGCATGTGGTTTAGCTGAGCCTGTAATCCAAACTCCCCATGACAATAATCAGAACCCTGATGTTATCCAGCCACCGACGGTCCCTTGCCACCCTCCCTCCGACACTGCCCTAAGCCGAGGTTCGAACCCCACCTGGGGTGCCCTTAGCGAGCAGTCGTCTAGTTTAAGTAGCTTGTAGTAAAAACTCCCCTGGCTGGAGGCGTAAACTTCTTTTAGGAGCTTGCGGCACCACAGGATAGCCCAGTTAAGGAGCAGGAACCCCCAGTGGTTATACCTCCGAGATGACATACAAAAAAAAAAAAAAAAAATCGCCGTAAGCGTGTGGTCGGCCAGCCGTGCCGTAAGCTGGGCGAGGCGGTTCGCCGTAAGTGGGTGGTCGGTCCTCCGTAAGCTCTGTTACAGCTGTTTACTAGCAGATCCCGAGCCAAGGCAATGCCGTTACGATGCATATAATAAGTATGGGTTGCAGTATAGAGTTTCATACAAAGAATCCTGATATGCACAACAAGCTCAGTTAAAAGGTATATGACGTTCACAATATTTATTCTCCAATACAAAACATGAATAAACAGTAAATACATGCATGAAACCGAACCATTAAAAAAAGAGCTATTATTTAATACAAATAGGTACTGTTTCAACTATTTTGACCAACACAAATAAAAACATGAATCACGTACCTACATTTAAAAAATAAAATTCAAAGAATCCACAACGTTCAGTGACCGATTTTACAGTTAATATAATTTGCAATATGTCAGTATACTGTTTTCGATGTATAGGTATCGTATTCAGTCATAAACCTCCTGCTTTTATTCCAATTTATTTATGGTTAGAGCAGCATGTTTCTTCTTCCACTCATCTTTAATATTCACTGTCATATTAAGAGCGTTGTCACCGGTCCACTAACGCCACTCCTATAATAGTAGGTTATCAAACTGTCGCATAATGGGGGTAGTAAAACACGAGTGTGTATTTAAAAACCGAGCTGTAAGCGAGGTTTTTAATAGTATCACACGAGTGTTTTAATACCTAGTTATGTGCAGTTTCAGTGTCAATATAAACTCGTTTTGAAGTTTATAATTGGAATTTTACGATATGACAGTAGATAAAAACATATTATCTCGTGACTGAGAAGGAATTATGAAAAACGGCTCAATCAACTATATCGGTAAGTGTGTCTAGAATTTTCTAATATCTTTTACAAAGTTTCATATTGAAGCAACAAAATACGATCTATAGGAATGTGGCCGTTTTTATTTAGATCAAATTTTGTTGCTACTAGGGATGTTCATGTAAAAATAAAATATCGATATTTTTTTCGATATCATATATCGTAGTTTTATATCGATACTTTGCGATATATCGTACAAATATCTCGATATTTTAGATATATTGTAAGTAATTTGTATGTGACTAATCTATAATAATAAATATTAGATAGGGATCAGGTTAATATGAATAAAAACAGGTAGGGTTAAGATACAAATCAACTTTATTCATTTATAAATCCCAGTAATTTTTGTCTAGACCTTTTAAAATCAAAATTTTATTAGATTATAAGTTGTTTAGTAAGTACTAACTAGTGCTGCCCTCATAGAGGAAACATTTGGTTGGTTGGTAGAGTGGTATTTCGTGTCTTTGCGTTTCGTCATCGCCCAAGATTGTTGCGAAGGCTAGTTTTTCAAACGTTCGGGGTTTTAAGTTTTTTTTTTTTTACTCAAGTTGCCAACTATGAATCAGTATTGGGAGCGTGCGGAGTCATGGTAGGGAGGTGTAGATAGATAGATAGAATACTCTTTATTATGTACACCATAAAAATTACAGATATAAATGTAGAACTGTTACATAGGGTGTCACAATGGGCGGGTGTAGCGTTAAGCTTTTAATTTCTCACGATATATAATATATCGGATGAAATATATCGATTCTTATATAGATACTAGATGATTCGATAATATCGGATCGATGCGATATATCGCGAAAATTTATCGATATTTTATGAAATATCGATTTATATCGTGCTCTCCTACTTCTGACTAAACATAACGACTGTTAAGGCGAGGTTCTTCGAGCGTGTATTTTTGTTCTAGAGGTGGCAGAAGGCGCAAGTAAATTGTGCCGTGAATTTCGTTAATTTTGGGTTGAAAATTATATGTTTTACGATATTAACAATGTTAAACCCGACGGACATTAAATAGACATAGACGTTTATTTTGATGTGATTTTAAATACATAATGTGGTATAATATTGAAATAAAATGATTTTAATCTACAAAATAAGGGTATGTTTGGATTTTTTTTCTATCGAGCGAACTTTATCCAATTATGTAACGAGTACTCGACGTACCTACAGAAAGGTATCAAAAGCAACATATAATTTTTTTACGTGTTTATTCATTACTTACCGTTTCTTAATAAAATGACATTAAAATTATATTTCCTAGAGGTTAACTTGAAGAACTTCGCCTTAAAGATCTACGGATGAAAGCCGGGATAAACAAGAGGGCTCTCTTTATGTAATATATCCCGATAACGGGCTACTTTCAAAGGAAACAAAAGACTGACCGAAAGCTTTGAACAAAACTCAAATATTTGCGTTTTCAGTACGACATCCGCAATGTACTCGCACGAGTACATACGTTTGTTTTAATTAATTAAAACGAGCAACACCATACATTGCTTGCTTTGTTTAATTACTGAAAATTGACGCACGACAATCACACGGACGAATGAAAATTGAACAGTCCTCGTAACACAGTCAATAATTAAAATTAACAGTTGATAATTAAAATTTATTTGAGGTTTTGAGTGTAATGCATGATTAATTTGATAATAAAATGAAGATAATGTTGGTGTTGATAACTTTTAATGGTGCATAATCGAGTTCCGTGTGCCGTGTGGTGCCGGACGTAAATAATAGCATCACCCCATTTCCTCCCGTGGGTGTCGTAAAAGGCGACTAAGGGACTTACTATAGAATGGGCAGCAGCGTTCTCTATGCATTTTTAACACCATACTGCGATCGCCAACCCGCCTGCCAAGCGTGGCGATTATAGCAAACCCCCGCAATTGGGGGAGGCCTATGTCCAGTAGTGGACGTCTTTCGGCTGAAATGATGATGATGATCGAGTTAGGTTTGGTAGCAATTTGATAACGTTTATTCATAGTTTGATTACCTACCATCACAGTACAATTTTATTTTAGTAACTCTATAAAATCTACAGTTAGCACAGTGGAACAGCACTTATCATTTGTGGTATGAGCTAGCAAGCTGCTGCAAATTTATTTATTTATTTATATATGCTTTATTGTACATCAGATTACACATTACAAAAGAAAAGGAAAACTTATAATTATACTATAAAATATACAATGGGCGGCCTTATCGCATACTGCGATCTCTTCCAGGCAACCTTGGCATGGATAGTGAATTTCTGGACATAAAATGGGGTTGTCATTTTGGTGCAAATAAAAAGTATAACAGTACAATATCCTATCACTGATATATGCTATATAATAGATACATAGATACATACATACTAACTATATAAGTAAAGAAAATAAATGAAGTGTATAGATAGATTATCACAGCTAGCAACGAGAACAAAATCACAAAGACAAGTAATGTTCCTTCACGAGTCTTTTAATCACAGGCAACGATTGCGCGCGTTTTATTGGATCTGGCAATGCATTCCACAAACGAGCGGTCTGAACCGCAAAAAGGATTTGTCAAGGAAAGTTGTGGAATGCATGGACATTTTAAGCTTCAAGTTATCTGATGACCTTAAAAATTTCGTGTGGGAGTAGCAATGAAACTGGATACGTTTTTTAAGATTGAGAAGGGTGGAAGGGAAAAAGTGCACATTATACCAAAGGAAAAGTATATGAGCATTCCGGTGAAGGCGAATTGGTAACCACTTGAGCTTCATACGAAATTCGGAAACATGATCATATATAAAAAAATTATAACAGAGATGTACAATTTATTTATTTAAAACTTCTCGCACACAATAAGGTTCAAAGGCGGACTTAATGCCTTGGGCATTTTCTTCCACTCAACCAAGGGCGGTGAAGAGATAAGATGGCAGGTGCTCTGTTAAAGAGGAGATCATAAAAATATTAAAAAGTTAACATAATTATAAATAAAATAGGTACATTCGTTTATAAATAAATTTTAAACTTATTAGGTAATAGACATACCTACTTTTTATATATACATGTATACAAATAATACAAATTCAAGGGAAAGAGATAATCGAGATGACACTACACTATTGTTTATGAAAATAAGTCTGCAATTTCGGTTTAAATTCATACCGACTGGTGGTCGTCCTGATATCCAGAGAAAGCTCATTCCAGAGAAGAATGGCCTGATAAATGAATAAACATTTGTTGTTCGTCTATTTTGTGTTGGAAAATCGTGATATATGGGAAGTTCAGTGTATTTTTTTAGTACTGTCATGAGAATAACCAACTACCGGACAGTTGTTTACTCTTGGCAGTTTTGGTAAAGTTCGAAGAATTTAAGTTTTTTTTGTTAAGAATAAACCTGTCAGAAGTATGAGAAAGACAGAGTAGGAGAAGATTGTTGGAATAACGCAGATTCTTAACGTGTGAAAAACATAGATGGGTACATAGGGTTCGCTGGACGAACGCTTAATACTTGTCTCTATCTCAAAATCTACAATGAAATAGTTTCCTGACAACTAATTTTTGACCAACGGCTACAAAAATGTTTTCGTTTATTGCATTTCAAACATGGATTCAACGTTAACCGAGTTTTTTATATCACCCAAGAGAAAAATGAATGGGTGGTTAACCACCCACGTGTTTATACCTCTGTTCTAGGCCATAATGTACTAATTGTTGTTTGCGGTGCCGTTTACGTACGTGAGGTTTACGTATTTCCTGTTGATAAGTGTCAATTTGCACTGTTGTGTTTACATCGATATGCTCTAAAATATTCGCTGTACATTTATGTAAATTTAGCTGCATTATCTTTAACTCTCGAAAGGGACTTGTACGTTTGTTGGAATCCTATGTATTATGATTTAGGGTCTTATATTCTCCTTCAGAATAGAATAGTCCTTTATTTGCACTGAAAGTAGGTAAGAGTTACAGATGTTAAGTTTAAAATTATCCTTAGACTAACTAACTTAATTAAGGCATGCAAACAGTTTTAGCTATAATAATAAAGACTTGTTACATACATTATTAAAACATTAAATAAAATAAGTTTACCATGTAAAGATGAAATTCGGTAAATAATTTGAAATAGACAATACAAATATTTGTATTGCCTATTACAAATATTATTATTTATTATTATTTGATTACACTTGACATTTTATATAGGTACGAGTATAGGGTGTATCTATTCAAACACGAAATATTTTAAGAGATACACCGGTGGTGTATACACAGGTGGTAAAGAAGCCATGGGAACGATTTTTTTTTAAATCTGAGTATCTAGATTATTAAAAAAAAAAAATTACTTGATATGATGATTAATTATCAAAATTCACCACGCTCGTGCCGCCACCTTCGCCACGTCCGGGCGGTTCATTCATAGAATATGTAAAATTTTGGAAAAATGCAACTCCTTTGCAAAATGTCTCAATTTTTTTTTAAATTATAATAATTATATAAAAATATACATAGATAAAAAAATTTTTTTTGCTGCTATGGCTTAAAATATTTCGTGTATGAATAGATACACCTTATATATATATCTGCCGTGCTAACGAAGAACGCAGTAACTCGATTTTGGACGATTATGAGTTATACATTCGTTGAGTTATATATTTCGAGTCAGCGAATCGAAATCTATTAAATCTCTCTAAGCAACTTTTTATTGATCCTTCTGGAACTCGGTTTTTCAATAAGCAAGAATGCAATAACGAAAACATCATAACAAATTCAATAATCAAAAATACAATTCTCGGAAGCGGCAAAATCGAGTTGCTGCATTTTTCGTTAGTGCGGCAGATATAATGTCAAGTTTAATCAAGTGGGATTATAAATTCGTCAATTTCAAGGTCAATACAGTTCAATTTAAAATATAATATAAATGATTTAGTACAAGTCAGGAATACAGAGATATCATATTATCAATTTAAATTCTTATCGGTCAGAAATTCGCCAATTGAGTTTATAACATTTATTAATTAATAGATCTGTTAATTTCTTTTTGAATAGTGGAAACGACAATTTTTTTATTACATCAGGTATTTTGATAAATATGATCGGACGCATACATATCATAATACTTTTCTTATAATAATAATTTACCAATGTCAAACAAAAGAATAGGATCGAAAAAAAAAAAGGTACCTATTTACGAGGCAGATGTGAGTGGAAACGCCCGGAGAAAATATAGTGACCTTATTGGTGATGTTCTTCAGAAAGGTCAGGTGAATAGCACTCGCAACCGGCGTGCATGTATGACCAGTTGTATGAATAAAGAAGAATGAAAACGAAGCAAAAAGAGTATGTAAGGAGCGTAGGTGGCGCTCTATAGTTTCTGCCTACCCCCATGGGAAAAAGGCGGGAGAAGGTGTAGAATAGAATCATTCGCTTTGGAAGAGCCTGAACGAGTTCTATCTATAAATAAACATAAATGAATAAATAAGTCTTTTATTTTACTCACATTTCCATGCAGTTTTACAATATTTGTTAGCATGCAACAAAGTTAATATATTATGACATTTTTTAAATTTTGCTATACATATAATTATGTCTTGAAATTGACGAATTACTTAAAATTAATTATTATTTTTTCATTATTTTACATAATTTTTATGATTGTATTTGATATTTATATTAAATACATTTTAACTAAGAAGATTATTTTAATTGTTATTACTTCGATTTCCAATTGCTTGTTGTACATACCTACGTATGTACAACAAGCAATTTTGTTATACCTACGTATAACAATTTTGTTTTTGTAAAACAAAACTAAATCCATACTTCCATACTAATATTATAAATGTGAAAGTAACTCTGTCTGTCTGTCTATCTGTCTGTCTGTCTGTCTGTATGTTACATTTTCACGCCTAAACTGCTGAACCGATCGTCATGAAACTTGGCAGAGATATAGCCTGGGATATGGAGAAAGACATAAGCTACTTTATTACGTGATAACCGACATCCACGTGGGCGGAGCTGCGGGCAAAAGCTAGTAGGAAATAATACATCGACAGATTGAAAATTAATTGTGCTTTTTTTTCTGTAAAAATGTAATGGTAGGTAAATAAACACAGTTAATGTAGACGCCTGCAACTAATATATTCGTCGAGTGTATTAGCTGCTTTTCTTATGGGACAAGGTAAACATGTCGGCCAAGAGAAAAGGGTACGAAGGGTCAAGCACATGATGTGTTTGGGTAGCCGAAATGAAAATTTCCCAATTCTCCGCAGGAGATTAAAAATCGGAGAGTTTGTGATTGTTCGAAGTATTCTTGACATTAATACACGTTGAAATGATAAAAAGTAAAAATAGACTATATTTTACTATTTACCTATGTGATTTTTCAAAATAATATAATTATAATAGCATAATCAGTCTAATATTCCCACAGCTGGGATTCCGGCCTTTTTTTTGGTGGCAAATTAACTTGTATCTTCTCCCGCTCTGGGCGAAGCGGGAGGGTGTGTCAGACGTCTACTGACCAAAACCCACCCGTGTTTCTTCAGTTGCCTGCGTCCTTCTGGCCCTGGCCCACGGTATCCCTTTCGGAAAAACCCGCAACCCTGGCAGGTGGGACTCAGGCCTGCTCTCAGAGAGAGACAGAGAGGGCCGTAATCCACTACGCGGGCCGGTGCTTGTTGGTAGATATCACGTCTTCGAATTTTTGGTTTTTAGGACAGGCCGGTTTCCTCACAATGTTTTCCTTCACCGTTTTGAGAACAGTGGTGATAAAATAATCTACACAAATTAAAGCTCCTGTCTGAGTTCGATCCTACGACCTACAACTCTTAAGTCACGACCGTTACACTACGCTACCAATGGGAAAAGACATCTCATTATCATTCATCATTTCAGCCGAAAGACGTCCACTGTTGGATATAGGCCTCCCCCAATCGGGGGGATTTGCCATAATCGCCACGCTTGGCAGGCGGGTTGGCGATCGCAGTATGGTGATAAAAAAATGCATAGAGAACGCTGCTGTCCATTCTCTAGTAAGTCCCTTACTCGCCTTTTACGACACCCACGGGTGGAAATGGGGTGGTGCTATTCTTGACGTGCGGCACCACACGGCATCTACAATGACATAAGTCAGTTAATACGGTATTGTTAAGAGCGTGTACAAAGGTCTACTAACGATACTCCTTTAAAAAATATTATCTCGTGACTGAGAAGGAATTATGAAAAATGGCTCAATAGAGAACCTCGGTAAGTGTCTAGAATTTTCTAGTTCCTTTTATAAAGTTTCATATTGAGACACGAAGCAACAAAATACGATATAGAGGAATGTGACCGCTTTTCTTTAGATCGAATTTTATTGCTGCGTGTCTCAATATGAAACTTTATAAAAGGAACTAGAAAATTCTAGACACGCTTACCGAGGTTCTTTATTTAGCCGATTTTCATAATTCCTTCTCAGTCGCGAGATAATATTTTTTTACAGGAGTGGTGCTATTGAACCATTGTACGCCCTTCTTAACACAATATTTAACACTGGGAAAACAACATTAATTCACGTTAAATAACAAATAGTGGTAAGTATGAATTAGGTATACTACAATGTTTTATTTGTACAAATACAATTCCTTTTCGTCATTCATTCCAGATTTAATGTCAGAAACCCCAACTTCAAAAACACGAATTTAAATGAAGCACTTGCAAAACCAAATCACACAAAAAATATGCATGAAAATTTTTAGGTCACTTTGTTCGCGAGGCAGGGTTCCGTCAAGTACCCTTTAGAGTACTAACGAGGTTTCACACAAATGAAAAACCACTTCTATTACGTCAAAAGAACTTTGTCTCTATTTTAAAACTGATTCGCAACACAAAGAGAACTTGACTTCTGAACTTGTTTTTTTAAATGGAGTGACGTTTCTGGTCATTCTTGTGGAGTCTGGTTGAAGAGATTGTTTTATAGTGGGAGTCAAATGCAGGAATCCCTTTGGAGATTAGCCCTCTATGCAATATGTAAAGGCAGGGAAAATAATAATTATTAAGCAAATTGACTACCAACTTAAATTGTTGTTGTAATTCATATCACAACTGAGGAGGTTAGGATTAAAACCATTAGATAGATGTAGAAAGTTTTTAGTTCCAACTATTTTTTTTTTTAATTTTTTTTTTTGACCTTCTAGTCGATATACAGGGTGGAACAATTTTAAGGGCCCTGAAGGGGCCTTAAATCATTTAGTTAGCTAATTTTACTATAAGGAAACATCCCTTTATTTTTTTAAAGAAACAAAACTGCATTCAAAGATATTCTAAATTCGCTTGTCTCACCCGGGAATCGAACAAACAAAAAATAAAAAAAATAAACCCTCGCTATTTTATTATACGAATCGGTAGGATTATTGTTCAGGATAAAATTTGTCTAATAAACATTTGGTCTTTCAAATAAAAAAAAAGTGAAAACTAATATTAATTTTATTTTATCATCAATACGAAGAACGCATAAACATGATACATTTTTTTTTAACGAAGACGGATATTAAGAAGAGCAAATGATTTTGATTTGATTTGGATAATTATGTTGTAGTTTTGATCCTTACCTCTTCAACTGTCATTCTTTGACAACAGTATGAAATAACTAGCCTAAGCCTAATCAGCGTATAAAATAAATAATCTCACTACTGGGACACAGGCCTCCTTTCAGTGAGAGCGAGTGGGCCGTAATGTACAGTGGGCTGCATCATTTGTATTAAAATTTGCTTTCAAGGGGGGTACACAACGTGACCCCAGCGGTTGTAAGTACGTCAGCGTGACGCTGACTGTACCACGCGGGCCTGGTGCGGGTGTAACATGTTTTCGAACTTTTTAGTTCTAGGACATGCCGGTTTCCTCACGATGAATTCCTTCACCGTTTTGACAGCAGTGGTTATGAAATTATTAACACAAAGTAAAGTGCCTGCCTGGGTTCGAACCCACGACCTACAATTCGTAAGTCGGGGTCGTCACCACTACTCTCTGGAATGACTATAACACGGCAAATTGACGTTGGATTAAGTCTCAATTTGCATAACATTGAATTTTCCTGACTACCTATTTTATTTATTGTTGGCTGCCTGGTTGGTTTAGTGTTCGCAAGCACTATTGCTAAGCGTACTGTTAAACTTTCCCAATGCTACGGAAAACCCTTAATGATCAATAATAATTGATCACATAGATTTCCTGGAAATTGTCATGTCATCATCTATCATCATCACTGCCTCCCCGCTACCGCGGGCACCTTAGTCTCGTCCTGACCTTTGAACCTCGACCATCTCCGTGTATCGTTGTGTCTGCCAGTTCCTATTTTAATGTTAAAATCAAGAAGTGTATCAAGGTCAAACTATAAATAAAACCTTTTATTCTACTGTGTAAAAAAGTGTTTTTTTTTTTAAAGAGATTTTCGAGACCTCGTATAACAGTACGGTCCCGGGTTCGATTCCCAGGTCGGGCAATGTGTTATAAGGTTTTACATCTGGAGTTTCTCAGTAGCAGGATGGAGTCTGGATTTGTGCCCGATTGATGGTAATAGGCTCGCCCCATATAACATGGGACTTAAGGCGATGATAACCGACTTTTAATAATTTTATACTGAAGATCACGTCTAAACAAGTAGTGTTAATGATTTGGAAAAAATATATGTTAAATTAGAGAATTTTTTTAATACCATAATTTATGAATATTTTAGATTAGGTTTATATTACATAGTAAAATTAATTTGTAAAATTATGTGTAATGCGGATAAAAAAACTGAGATTCACGCAAAATCTATCAAGCGTAAGCGTTTTCTGAAACCTTCACCTTTTTAAAGATAATTTAATTATTTATTGATATTTTAGTATATGTGTTTTATTAAAATTATACCTTTTGTTGTATGTTTAGTAAATTAATAATGTGTCTTATTTGGGACAGCGCTCCTGGATGACGTACGACGCGTCTCGTGAGCTCAGTACAGAACACGCAAGCTAACCACTCAAGGTCACTGACATACATCTGCGTCTTAAACATAACTGGCGAAATGTAGGTGGGCGATTATCTGCAACTCTGTTTAACCCTTCAGGGAATACAGGCGTGATGTGTGTTGAATTTTTGGTCTATGCTTGCACAAACGAACATTTAGCTGGGACAGCCCGGAGCCAGAAATGCCTTGACCCAGCACTGATAGTGAAAAATCCACGTAAAAGCTCATAAACATGCTGAAAGCAAACAATCTTCTTCGACAAAAATGCTATTAACGAGCAAGAAACAAACATTTTAACGGCTTAAAAGTTTTAAAAGTGCCAGAGGTTTCTTTTAGAACAGGTATCGTAAAACTGAACTAAGTAGACTACTTAGTGAATTTGTGGGCTTATCATGATGATGGCTCTTCTAATAATATTTATGAAACTACTTTATGTTTTTTTAATAATGAAAATGATGTTAGTTTACTATAACGGAAGCTCTTGGACGTTATATTTAGGGACTTTTTTCAGCACGTCACCGCGCACGCGTCGTTCACTCGTCTATCTCTCCTAAGAGACTTTGGAATTCATACTATACGCATGTTGTGTGTATAACTAACATAATTCTTAATTTCATAATTCTTTCTTCTTGCCACGCTCACTTAGCGCCCAAATAGCAACCGTGTCGTGATCGGCGCAAAGCGGTGAATGTACGATGCGTGCGCGATACAAAGATTCAAATTAGTTTTTTTTTTTTTTTTTTTCTCTTTATTTTAAGGGCTTTATCGCTGAGCTATAACGTCACCCTGTAACATCAGCACAATCAACTAAACCTAAAAACATATAACACTTACTTTAAAACAAATAATGCCAGTTTGTACAGTATCCTAGCTTGTTCTGATAAAGGACATGCCAGGACAGCATTACACTCTCCAATATCGTACATATTTATAGGTCCAAGCAAATTAAATCACAAAGCCCCATTCCGCACACACTCCATCAAAACATGTTGCACATCTTCGACTACTCCACATTCTTCACAGTTGGTCGATGTTACCTTTTTCATCAGAAAACCGAACTACCTTGATGGAATGTGACCGGAACGAAGTCTTAGCGCCATAACTAAATCCCTTCTGCTAAGCATATTTTGGTCTGTCCAATTATACACTGGAAGCTGTGGTTGGATGGTCTTGTACCAAATTCCCTTTTCTCTTGACCTTTGGTTAAAGTATTCACTCCACATTTCTGTACTCTGCTGCTTTATTACTCTTATATAATCTGTATATAAAGGAGGAACATTTACAGAAATTCCATCTGACACGGCTTGGTTGGCCAAAAGATCTACTCTTTCGTTATCCTGAAATTCGTCTTAAAAACCAAAAACTAGCATAACATTGGTGAATGTGGATTGCTTGCATTAGGCTCTGAAGATAATTAAAAGAGATGTGATTGATTAATCTAAACAAGATAATTATCGTCAATCAAGCTAAAAAGTCACTTTATTGGAGTGCTTTTTTTTTTCAGTGTATAAAGATACAGAATCAGGTCAGCCAGATGCTACTATTTCCGGGAAATAGGGTGCAACATACTTTTACAGAAATATCCGCAAAATGGAGGGGCATTATGTTTCAATAGACGAAAGCGTATTAATGATGGAGATAAGCTAGTTATAAAATTTTGGCCGTTTTTATTTATGGGAGGCATTCCGTTTAGATCACTAATTTTAATAACACCCATGCGATTTTATTGAACAAAAATCAAGTCTGGTTGGGCAGTGGTGACATTATTTTTATCGATAAAACATTATACAAAGGAAAGTTTTATAGATTACGAGCGGAGCTCGGATAACGCTATATTTTTCGAAACGGTTTCGTCTTAAAACCCTAAGAAACGATTTGTTTCGGTTACGTTCGAACGGAACGATATAAAAACGATTTTGAAGAAGAACCAAATTTATATCGTTCTCGGTTAATAAAACGTTTTTAACCGTTTTTTTCCATTTTTTGGTTCATCGATAGGAAACTCGGAACACAACCCTAATTAATATGTTAGCGGCAAGCGCATTGGAATCAATGATGTAATGAAATGAAGATAAGGTACAATTTAACTAAAAAAGTTAATGCTTGTCGGCACACGCCCCATGCGCGGCTGCGCCTACGGAATAAACCAGTTTTTGAAAACGGTCAGATTGAACGAGTGATGCAAGAAAAATACTTAAGGCGAGGTTCTTCAAGTTAACTTCTAGGAAATGTCATTTTAATTAGAAACCGTAGTGATTAAACACGTGAAAAAATTATATGTTGCTTTTGAGACCTTTCTGTAGGTACGTCGGGTACTCGTTACATAGTTAGATAAAGTTCGCTCGATAAAAAAAAATCCATACATACCCTTATTTTGTAGATTAAAATCATTTTATTTCAATATTATCCATCATTATGTATTGAAAATCACATCAAAATAACGATCAATGATGATGTAATGTCCGTCGGGTTTAACATTGTTAATATCGTAAAACATATAATTTTCAACCCAAAATTAACAAATTTCACGGCACAATTTACTCGCGCCCAGCTACCACCTCTAGAACAAAAATGCACGCTCGAAGAACCTCGCCTTAAATAGACTGTAGGTAACTTGAGCGATACAAACTTATCATTGGAATGTATCTTAGTGCAGTGAGGCGTTCATGAAGTGTAACACAAAACGCACTGCACAATTTCATTAATTCAATAAACGCCTAAACTGATTAAATGCTAGCGCAATATCACTTCACCACCACGCTAAAACCAATTAAGACCAACACTATGTATAGAAAGCAAACCAATTCAATTATTTATTCTAAAGACGCGGCTAGATTATTGCCACTAAAACGGCTACCAATTTCATTCACAATCCGCACGTTTATAGTGGGCTTTATGGGATCCATATGTGGCTACTAAAAGTTATGACTCGCGTCATTTAATTAGGCCATAATAGATTTTTATGATGCATTGCGTAGAAACCTCCTGGGAAAATTTCACACAACTCAACATCGTAAAGCGAGATGAGTTTGGTTCTTATATGCGATTCTTGGTTTGATTAAAGGGTTTACGTTGAATAAAGGGTTTAGATAGTGTTTGTTTTGCCTCTTGGGTAGAATTGATAGCACTTTCACTGACGTCACGGCCAGAGGCGTATTTTGTTTTCGTGTTTGATATAACGCTACGCCCACAGGCGGTTAATTGAACTAAGTCAAAACAGACAAACTGCTTATACCCGTATAAATTTGCGTACATTACTAAGAAGCCACGTGATCCAATGTTGTATTGCACTCACTTAAATTTTTCTAGTATCAAGTCAGAAGCAGTCAGCTTTAGGCATGGTATTATTTTGTATAAAAAATGTTAGTATCATTTTCAGAATTTAAACTTCGTCTCAGTGTCCTTGAAAGTGTCAGACAGTACAAATCATTTAAACCACGTGTAGGATGTAACGCTCCTTGTGAAAGAGTTCGTCTCATCAGCTGAACAAAGTACTACCCCCGTGTCGTTTCGTGTCGTGCCGTGTCGTCACTTCTATTGCAATAAATTAATATTATAAATTTGTCTGTCATTGCTTCATTTTTCAGTCTTTTTACCTATTTTGATATAGTAATTTTATTCTAGGTAAGTGCATCGTTTTCACATATAATCAATAATTAATGTATACAAATATTGTTAATATATTATTTTAAAAGACTAGTATGGAGTCTCTTGCCCATTCTTCTCCATACGTAACTACCTTTTGGAAGGGGCAACTAGAATCAATTAATTATTGTTGTAAATTTTGACGTTCAAAAGTGCCTTTTATGTGCCTATTTGAAGTAAATTATTTGACTAGTATTCCCGTTCATATTTTGTTGTAATGACCGTGGTTATTAATATCAATTTAATTTTATATGGCGTCGACTGATTACTTTCTAGTTCCAAATGTGCATACCCTAATGAAAGAAAAACCGACCAAATGCGTGTTGGAATATACACAATGAAGTGTTCCGTAGTTGGGATGAATTTATCCCAAGAACAAATTTAACATTGTAGTTGAAAAACAAGTTCCCCCATGCATTCCAACTGCTAATGTACTTAAGTTTGTACGCACAATATTGACTGACAGACCATAGACTTCTAATAGGTTTTTTAGTAATTTATAAGTCAAGAACTGTTTTCTGTATTTTTTTTTTAAGTTTTTGGATTAGTAGTTTCAGAGACAAGGAGGAATGGTCAAAATTCATCCATTTTCTTAAATAACTTTAAAACTAATTATTGTAAAATTATAAAAAAAAAATATCTGAAATCCTTACAATAAATTTCATCTGATATGACACGGCACAGCAAAACTTTTTTTTTTCTATCTTGCCCCACAAAAGTGACCCCCATATTCAAAATTCATTAATTTACGTTACGGAAGTGTAACGTAAATTAATGAATTTTGAATATGGGGGTCACTTTTTATACGGGTATAGGCAATTTATACGATCTAGAGGAATATGTGGCCGTTTTTCTTTAGATCGAATTTTGTTGCTTCGTGTCTCAATATGAAACTTTATAAAAGGTATTAGAAAATTCTAGACACACTTACCGAGGCAGCTGATTGAGCCGTTTTTCATAATTCCTTCTCAGTCACGAGATAATATTTTTTTAAAGGAGTGGACCCGAGACAGCCCTCTTAAACCTGCATACTATTTTTGAATGCAGTGGATGAGGTGCTTTTCATTTTATTTTAGTAATAATTTATAGAGAACAGAAGCATACGATGATGAATTATTCATCATTGCACGAAAGTAATAAAGCACCTTCAAAATAAATTAATTGTTTTTCCTTTATTTTATGTTTATTGAAAACGAAAGGTTTTGATGTAAATCTTAATATTTAAATATTTATCACCCTAGATAACTGTTTAAACAAGAATAGCATCAAAACCATTATTCTTTATTTCAGACTATAAATCGAAATTTTTAATTAGAAATTTAAAATTTTTTGTCGAAAATTTTTCACGAAGTTGATTCAATTTTTCAACGCTATAGAAAGTCAAAGTCAAATCATATTATATATTTCAAATAGACACATAAAAAGCACTTTCGAACGTCAAAATTTACAAAAATAAATAATTGATTCTAGTTGCCTCTTCCAAAAGGTAGTTACGTATGGAGAAGAATGGGCAAGAAAGTCCATACTTACTCTTTTAAAATGTTAACAATATTTGTATACATTAATTATATGTGAAGACAGCCCAGATAGCAGTGTAAACTTGTTTCAGACTTGCAGCAAGTTAGAAATATCAAATGTGCAAACTTGCATCAAGTTTGACGAGGCAAGGGACAAACTTGTGGCAAGTTTGTATCAAACTTGTATCAAATGTCTAGTTTCCCTCTATCAAACTTTGCATAATGTTTGCCAATGCAAACTTGACAAACTTGTGGCAATTTTGTATCAAACTTGTGGCAAGTTTGTATCAAACTTGTGGCAAGTTTGTATCAAACTTGTATCAAATGTCTAGTTTCCGCCCATCAAACTTGTATAATGTTTGTTTATACTAAACTAAACTCGCATCATAGTTGATTTTGTTTTTGTCTCTCGGCCCTGAAACAATGAAATAAAATGGCTGTTAGTCAATAAATACCTGCGAAACCAACTTTTAAATTAATGTACCATTGAAATACAACACAATTACAGTCACCCTGAACGAGCTGTCTTGTTATGAAATAAATAAATGTATGCAACTACCTATACAACTTTCAGTCATTGGTGTCAGCGCCGGGGTTCGAACCCAGTACCAAAGGCCCCACTAGACTATCTACACCCGCTCTACAGAGTATTATTATTAGAAGAGAGTAATTTACCTTCTTGACAATCTCACTTTGCCTTGGTTTAGCCAGTCACTGATTATCTCTTTCTGCTTATCGTCAGTAGCAGTTCCATGCACTTTCTTACACATTTCTGAAAATATAAATAAAACGGCTATAGTAATGATAGTTGACAATAAGCAGCATGTTTCGTAATGTGACTGTTGGTTATGTAGGAATTAAAACAATAATATAAATAAACAGATCTACCGAAATAGGTAGGTACATACGAAATATTAATTTGCAAGTTTCTGTGTCAAGAAATGATTTCTTTTGAGTTCTTCATTTTTTTTCCCATCAGAGAATATTGCTCAACTACTGCATCCAGCAGTATTTTTCTCAGCATGTTTGTGGTGAAAGGACGGAGGTTTTTACTGCCAATACCTGTCAAGAATTGTACCTGAAAAATTTAGGTAATGGCATATATATGGTACCTATAAATACATGTTGGGTGCATCATAAATATATTTTTTTTTTTTTTTTTTTTGTTAAATAAGGTTTATACATACAAAGTCAATAGTTAGTTGTGCAATTACTCAAGTAAAACCCAGATAAAATGGCATGGAATTGAATTGACCCTTAATATTAAACATTATTATAAGTGTATTTAATAAAATGTCACCCTTACCATTGCCTGTTGATTGTCACTATTTTTTAATTGTCCATTTAAATGACAGAAACTGTCATCGTCATTTACTGGCAGGTTTGTTAAAAACTGTGGCAGTGAAAAGGGATCATGCCTTCGTGAAGTTAATGGCTCTTCCGGCCGCCCTAAAATCAGGTCCATTTTTTTTTTGTTAGTTTCTGACACTTGTTTTGACAGGTCAGTCACCATCTGGATGAGATGACTTTGCTGGATTGCCAATTGTTTGCTTGTAGCACAGTCTGTAACAAAAATATTAAAATTAAAATATCATTAACATCCTCTGAATACTGCATACATCACACTAATATTATAAAGGCGAAAGTTTGTGTGTGTGTGTGGGTGAGGGTATTTGCGTATGTGCTTCATACTCAAACAGCTGGACCAATATTGATAAAATTTTGTATGGAGGTAGCTGACACTGTAGGTAGCTGTCATGTTATTTTTGTAGCTGAGTATGATATTTCTTCTTCTGATTGGTTGTCACCTCTAGTTGCTGAAGCAAATGTCATATTTTCTCTTTTAATGCTCTTTAACCGGCCTTGTCTCGACATTTGTACAAACGGTTTTTGAGACATTTTTGGCGAGTACTAACCTACAAAATTAAGAGCTGTATGATTCCAAAAACGAATTTTATACAAATTAGGGGTAATTGTAGCAGTTTTACATGGGAATTGTTAACAACATTGTTAGCATCAGCTTGCTAAAAATGAAGAAAATTTTGAGGAAACATTAGGAAACCCGAGTACCTGAGGTGTTTATACAGGCAGCTGTGGGCATACAGTAATTTCCCTCTCTCTGAGAGGCCCGTGCCCTACATTGGGATGTATGTTGGCTGGTATTATAATTAGGGAATCGTACCACATTGCGAGATAGTTAGCAGCCATCTGTGACAAAAACTGTTATCAGATTATGGTAAGTTGGGATTTTTTTGAGGTTATGTGACTTTATACAAAGTTCTCAGGGGGTCTGCATTAGCTCTAATTGATTAAAATGATCACCACACTGTAAAGCCGTGTCCGCTGAGGTATGTTTTCGTGTTTTTCTAACACATAACGTGTTATCCATTCGACTCGGCAAACAAACTGCGAACGAATAATGTATTACTATCGAAAATCGTGTTATTTTGTTAGCATTATACGAAAACATGCCGCAGCGGACCCGGCTACTACTAACCAAACCAAACTTACCATCAGTCAGTAGGGATGTTTTATCAAGACGTTATTTAGTCCAACAAAATGCAATTTTCTTTTCATACACTTTTTGGAGGCTTCTTCAACAAACTCCTGGTTTTTCAATTTACAAAACCGTTTCAAGCATATTTAAAGCAATTGTGCTAGATAATTTTTTTTTCATCATTAGGGTTGTAATGATCCTCACACCTCTTTAACCAATCTGTATTTATGTTTTCACAAGCTTTAAAGAATTTAATTTAAAGTTTTCATGTCAATTGCGCACTGTAGAGTTTATATAACTCGTAATGATTATGGCAACAGGTTTGAAAACACAACACTATAGGGTCAATTTCGCACTGTAGAGTCTATATCTCGGAGTGGTTAAGACAACAATTATTCACAAACAATGTAAAACCGGCAGAAAATACGATTTGGAAAAACGGGAACAATTACAACAAAAAGTATCAGAAACAAATCCGCCATGTTAGAAATGAGTGTGGCCACTTCATAAAAAAAAATCGCCATACAATCATTATTTGGTTCTAAATTTTTCTTTTAGTCTGCATTGTACGACAAATTGAAACACAAAATAAGGATTTTAACTGTTTTAAATAATTGCTTTACAATATTCGAATGCACATTAAAATTATCACAGCTCTTTATCTCGAATCTGTATTTACCGAAATGGTGGGTATCTGTTCAACCGGGCATGTGACATCACTGATCTTGTTATCACTTTCTATTGTAGAGCAGTATTTCGATTTTGCAAATAATGCCAGTGTTGGCATTGGCAGATACGAAAGCTGACTCCCTGTGGTTGTTGGCTTAAGGGTCCGTGCACGAAAAAAACTCGTTTTTATCAATTTCTTATCTAATTGTCAGAAAACTTGAAATAATGGAAACATTAAGTCTGTGTAACTATAAAAGTACAGTTTTCATGGTGCTAAACCATTCGTGTCAGTCACAGCAGCTTTTAATAGTTTCATCATTTTTGTGCTCTCCAAAGTATAGTTTATTTCGCCATTGATTTACTTAATGAAGATATTGTATAATCATTAAATAAAATTTTGATTATATTTCAAGGATAGCTGAAGACTAATTTGTGATTTTTAAATTTCTTGATATGATTTGCTAAATAATAGGAAAAATATATATTACTGACGAGGTTTAAAACAAAAAAAGGTTTTTTCAATATAATTTTTCTGTTATATTTTGTATGGAAGTTGAAAAAAGTGGTTCCGCCACATGCAAGTAGACCATATAATGATGTTGATGATAATTTTTAATGTTCAAAATCAAAAGTAGTTTCTTGTAGAATGATGATCAAATGTCAGTCTCGCGTCATTTTTCGGAAAACTTGTTGCAAATATTAGTGATTTACCGTGAGTACTTAATTTATTTGAAAAATCCCTTTCAGCCACATGAAAAACAAAGAACACGACTTTTCAAATCTCAAATAATTTTGTTTAAATTATGTTTCCCTTTCTCACAAACAATGAACAAAATTGATGAAAATCAGTCGATTTCGTGCACGGCCTCTTAACAAGAAAAAAAAAGCTCGTAACTCGGAAACGGTGCGTCGTAGGGCCTTGTTTTTCAGAACCGAAATGGTTTTTATGGTCAAGGTCAACCTGGTACTGTAATAAGATTGCAAATTTTCATTTAAAAAAAAAAACGAAATTTTACTAAGTCCCAAAATAAATTTTAACGAAAAAAATTTTTTTTTTTATTTATTTGCTGCCCATAGTGCCCCTAACCGTATACTCCAACTCCTAAAACTCCGCCCCTAAGATGACCCACTGACCCGGAACTGATAGATGATGATTATGGTACAGGCCGAACCCTTGATGAGCTAGTCCAACTATCACTTGGCCGGTTTTTATGGTTGTTATATTGATGACTGTAACGTTTAACGTGACAAGTTTATAGTAATAATGAATCAAACTTGACAGATCATAATTACATTAATAATATTGCAACAGTATTAAAACAAACTTGCCGTATCTTTTTTACATTTGGAAGTATACAGCAAATTTGAAACAAATTTGAAACAAATTTGCCACGACAAATTTGACGTAACAACTCAATATCAAATAAAAAACAAACTTGCAGCAAACTTGAATGCTATCTGGGAGTGCACTTACCTAAAATAAAATTACTATACCACAATAGGTAAAAATAATGAAAAGTGAAGCAATGACAGACGAATTAATTATGCGTTAGATGCATGGTACTCACATATTTAAACATTGTAAAAGTAGATGATTTCCCTAAAATTTTAACATTTAATAACCTATGTAAGTGTGTGAGTATATTAATCACAGAAAATCAGAAAATAAAATGAATGTCATAAAAAATGTAAGAAAACAGCACTTCATAAATTTTAAAATGTCGTCGTACTTCAAAAAAATTAAATTCAACTGAATCTGCACAAACACCTACTGAATTTCAAGGATTTTCAACTTATTTCAGTCGGAAGCGAAAATAAATGTTTCTATTTATTTATTATTATTCTTTATTTATATAGACTAAGTACACTACGGTTTACAGTGGTGCCGATTCTCTTGTACACAAAATAAACTAAATTTAAGTTCAGTGCATCTTTTTCTTTCTATTTGATTAAGAAAAGGACAGAAGATAAATTTTAGTTGAGTCCTGTCAAATTAATCAGCGCCTGTCACTACTCCATACAAGTTTAGACGTAATTAAAAACTTGCCGACTAAAATTACGTTAATTTACGTCAAGCGCTGATTAATATGACAGGACTAAACTAAAATTTATCTTCTGTCCTTTTCTTAATGAAATAGAAAGAAAAAGATGCACTGAACTTAAATTTAGTTTAGTTTGTGAACAAGGGAATCAGCACCATTGTCAGCCTATGTTAGTACTTAATAACTAAAACAAATCGGGTGCGGTTTGCAAGCGCCCACACTCATCATCATCATCATCATTTCAGCCGAAAGACGTCCACTGCTGAACTTAGGCCTCTCCCAATTGGAGGGGGTTAGCCATAATCGCCACGCTTGGCAGGCGGGTTGGCGATCGCAGTATGGTGTTAAAAATGCATAGAGAACGCTGCTGTCCATTCTCTAGTAAGTCCCTTAGTCGCCTTTTACGACACCCACGGGAGGAAATGGGGTCGTGCTATTCTTTACGTCCGCCCACACTAGCGGTCTTTAAATATTTTTCTTGCATCACTCTTTCAGTCTGACTCATAATCTATTAAACTTTCCTTTATATCCGTCTTTAGTTAGTGCATAGATGATTAAATCTACAAATACATTCAGGAAAACAATGTTTTACGAGGTAAAAAATTCGCATAATATTTATCATCGTTTATTTACAAAAGTCTTACTTGATGTTAGAATTTGATTTTCATTGGAAGCACGCTACAACTCCTAAAATTGCTGAAAACTGTCTGTTTTTTTTTGTGCCTGATAGGTGTCTAGATTTGTGGGTAGGGAATTATTAGTAAGTACACACAGCGTCAATATGTGCTAACCCCTCAAGTTTTAAAATTTTACACTGCTACAATATTGAATTCGTTACGAATATAATAATCTAAAGAATACTTCAAAAAGAGTTTACTAGTTCGACTTGGTTTCGAACCATCGCATTACCGAATGTCGTCATACTCATACAGCGGCAGTTTGACAGACTAGCCAGCGAGCCCATGAGAATTGCGATGAAATTGTTATCCACTATCGTCCAAGTAGTTTATCTTTAGGTCTCTGTCTAATCGATGGATGTTATCATTTGAGGGTATCTATTAATTTTACTTACTTACATTTTCTTTATAAAATTAATCCATACCCTCAAATTATAATTACAGCGTTGTCTAGGGACGCGTTTGTGTCAGGTGGCAAAATATGTAATGACTAATGATAACTGTGTATTATAAAATTTTTACAATAAAAAATAGAAACAGAAGTTTTACAAAATGAAAAAAATTATATAAAAGAAAATATTATTGAAAAGATTGTAAAGATAATATAAATTATTATCTTTACAATATATACATTTTTTAGTCAAATAAGATCAAAATTTTGTTAAATAATAGCAATAATAAATATTATTATTAAATGATTAACAAAATATTTTATTTTTCTTGATTTTTAATTAAATTCTTTCTATATAATAAAACACATGTTGTTCCTAGGATTTGAACTTCCAATATTATGCACGGCAAGTGGTCTTGAAACCTCCGGACTACTTAGACGTTGTGTAAGTCTTCGTAAATGTTAACCTTATTATATGCATTAATAAAATTATTTACTTTTTATTGGATAAAAACAATATTTAAAATAGAAAATACTTATTTATTCACTAAAACAATACATTAATTGTAATAACATGTTTTTGCAAAATACAAAAACCAACTTGGGCTTATCACGGATTTGAACGCACGTCTTTTGGGGGGGTAAGGACTTAATGGAGCTTTGTGTACCTATACACCAATACTATAGGAGCAGTGGTAGCCCAGTGGTTATTAAGACTACACTGTACAGATTTACGGCTACGACTTACGACTTCTTCTAGGTCGTGGGTTCGATCCCAAGCAGGCACTTTACTATGTGTAAAAATGTTCATCACCACTGCTCTCGAAACGGTGAAGGAAAACATCGTGAGAAAACCGGCATGTCCTAGGACCAATAATTCAAAGACATTGTGACATCCGCCAAACCGCACTGGCCCCGTGTAGTGGATTATGGCCCACTCCTTCTCATAGAGAGAAGACCTGTATCCGCAGTGTCTGCAGTGGGATCCCACGCTGGGCTATAGGCTAATTATGCTTATATATGATATACTAGCTTTTGCCCGCGGCTTCGCCCGCGTATATGTCGAAAAATGTCCGACGGTAACGTACTACCGGGATTAAAAAATAACCTACAAGTTAATCCCGGTTAATTTCATCCCCTTTTTCACCCCCTTAAGAGATGAAGTTCTAACAACACCGTTGCGTTAGCTTCCAACCATAAGCCTAGGTAGTAAATTTAGTGATTTTTTCTTCGAAAATTAAGGACTTTTCAAACTTTATCCCCCTTTTATTTCAGGGGTGGATTATCAAAAACGCTGAGACACGTATAAATTAATTTTCAATCGTGAATAAACACACAATTTGAAGATCCTAACTTTAAAACTGACGGACTTTCATATAAAATTCTATCCCCTATTTTACCCCTTTAGGGGTAGAATTCCCAAAAATCCTTTCTTAGTGGATACTTTCTCTTCACAAAGAAAACACCCTCCAAGTTTCATGTTTCTAGGACCAGCGGTTTGGGCTGTGTGTTGATATATGACCCAGTCAGTCAGTCAGTTTACCATTTTATATATATAGATAGAAGATAGATTGATAAGCATTAAAAAAAAATACCTATAGTGGGGTCGAGCGCAATAAAAGCTACGCAGTTTGTTCGGTGACGATAACTTGATATAACACAAAACTCCTCCATCATAAAAGTTTTTATTCCTCAATACACTACCTTTGCATTTTATGCCCGACACTAACTTTTAGAGAGAAAAATGCATTCTTTACACTAAATAAATTACAAAATGTATTTAATAATTTTCAGATAAGCTAACAACATAGCATCGAGTTTTGAACGCCGAGAAAAACATCACCGGTGAAAAACGACTTTTTTGTGGAAGTAAATTAAATTTTTCGAGCTGGTGGAAGGACGTCCCTTCCCGTAAATCTGTGGGCGAGAGGTCGCGGGTACACTTTGAACTGATTGCATTATAGATGGAGTGTTTGTATTTTAAAGGCTCCTGCAAACAGACGCGACACGCAACTCGACACATACACCGCGTGCCGCGCGACGATCAGTGCCTTTGTGTTGCGTCGCATGTCGCACCTGTTTGTAGGAGCCTTAATGCCTTTTGGAGCACATAAAACAGATTATGACTGTCTCTTTGGTCTAGTGATCGCAAGCGCTACTGCTTAGCATAAGGTGCTAAATTCGATTATCAGGTCGGGCAAATAGTTATTAGGTTTTTCTTAGTAGCCTTTTTTTTTTGGCGTGTCAGAATTTTACTAACTAAAACTCACCCGTGTTCCTTCAGTTGCCTGTGTGCCAGGACCACGGTATCCCTTTCGGACAAACCCGCAACCCTGGCAGGCACCGGTCCTAGCAGACCCCGTCAGTGCGTGCTGACATCTCTTTGAAGCGCGCGTAGAACACAACGCGCCATCGACCCGGGCCTGGTTCTTACCGGACGGTGAGCTGCCCATAGCTCGCCGTCCGCGAGCCCGCGCTTACGGTGGCATGGGGTGGTTTCTCAGTAGCCTGGAGTCTTGATTGGTGCCCAGTTGATGGCGATAGGGGTTAGTCACAGGTGTACATACCTATAGTGTACACCTACAATTCGACGGTTATGATTAAGCCAAATGTGCGTGTGAGTATATTGCTCTCAACTGGGCACAAATCCAGACTCCGTGTTGCTGCTGTGAAATTTAATGGTCACAATATCCCGCAAGACCTTTCCAAAGGTCATTTAAAAGCTAACATATTAATTGAGATAACGATGAAAAACTCACTAATTATGAAAAGAAAATGACTGAAAACGAAGTGAGAAAGGCAACAGACAACATATTTTGTTTAACCAAATTATATTCCCTTCATATTCCCCTTTGCGATGGATACAAATTCAATTTATTGCTTGATGAAAAGCACACAACCAGCTTGTGAATTATATTATTTTAATACGTAGGAGAATTAGCTTTTTGATGAGCTTTCAAATTCCGTCCTTAACACTTGCTTTTTAGAGTTCATTTAACAGGAGTGTTTTATATTGACTATATGTGAAAGCTTTTGTCTCAAACTATTAGATAAGGTTAAAAAATCCAGCATCAGAAAAGAAACTAAAACTGACATAATAGATGTAAGAAAAAGAACACGTCTACTCACATATACAGAATGAACAATGACAAATGGACAAATCGTTTAACGGAAATTATACCTAGAGATAGGAAAAGGGAAAAGGGGAGACCAAATGAAAGGTGGAGAGACATTTTCAAAGAAAGATGTTATTAGTGGACGAGCAGATATTACCACTCCATTTGATACAATCATTTGCAAAGGCTCAATCAAACAAATAAATAAAGGAGAACGGCAGATTTCGTACGGCCAACTTTAGTTGGTGTTTCGATATTAAGGCATTGAGCACTTGTAAAGGACCTTAAAGTTGTTCTTTATACGTATTTGTTATATTTTAAGAACTTTGGAAACGTTTAAAAAAAGGGATTTAAAAAAAGCACCATGGATGCGAAAGGCGCGGGAAAGAGCTGTGTGGAAAGGTTTAGGAGAGGCCTACGCCGCTGAGGCGACTGCTACTAATGAAAGTTAACTTGTACCTAATAAATTTAATGTCAAACTCGAATAGTAGTAAGAAATAAAGGCTATTTTTATTTTATTTTACTTTATTTATGTGAAATAATAATGTCTATCAAACGTGTGTGAAAACAAGCAGGAAGTGCTCGTAATGAACATTGAATGTAGCAGATAATAAGTAAAATTTTATTAATTAGGTGTTAGAGCAGACATGAAGAGCTGGTTTCTAAGTAATATCAGACGCACGGGTCAATCCATCAGGGACCACCTTTACATACCGAGATTCCTGCGTGCCTCGGAAAAGATGTTAACGCCCAGATATAAGCCAGTGACCTAGAGTGGATAACTTGCATGTTCTGTACTGAGCTCACGCAACACGTCGTCCAGCCAGTAATAGAACTCGCCCATCCAGGAACGCTGTCCCAAATAAGACGCATTATTAATTTATTACACTTAAAACAAAAGGTATTTTAATAAAACACGTATACCAAAAGATCAATAATAAAATTATCATCAAAAAGGTGAAGGTTTCAGAAAAATACGCTTGATAGATTTTGCGTGATTTTCAGTTTTTTATCCGCGTTAGATATTACTTTAAAAATTAATTTCCCTATGTAATATAAACATAATCTAAAATATTCATATATTAAGTTATAAAAAATGCTCTTTATTTAACATATATTTTTTCCAAATCATTAACACTACTCGTTTAGACGTGATCTTCAGTATAAAATCATTAAAAGTCAGTTATGGTCCCGGCTGTCATTCGTGGATCTTTGACAGTCGTTACGAGTCGTCTGAAGCCTAACAACCAGTCTTACCAAGGGATATAGTATCACCTGATCGCTGGGTTGTGGAGGTCAGATAGGCAGTCGCTCCATGTAAAATACCAGTATTTTAGCTGCATCTGGTTAGACTGGAGGCTTACCCCAAAGTTAGTTGGGAAAAGGCTAGGCAGATAATGATGAGAGCAGACATGACTAGCAATTACTCAAATAGAGTCTTATAATGTTAAGGGAAGGGCTTTGCTTATGGAACAGAAATAAGGCCAAGCTAAGTAAATAATATTATTATTCCTTAAGCTTAACTTAACTCATTTATATCAACTAAACCATTTACAGGCACTAGGCAAATTGACAGGCACTTTTAACTAGTCAAAAAGATGAAGCTAGTTGCCCATTCCAAAGCGTAGTAGATTCATATGGAGAAGACAGGGCAAGAAACTCTATGGACAATACTTTAAATCATAAAATATTGGTTACATCATTCAAGTTAAATCTATATTAATAATATTATATATATGAAAGTAACTATGTCTGTCTGTCTATCTATCTGTTACGTTTTCACGCCTAAACCCTAAACCGATCGTCATGAAATTTGGCAGAGATATAGCCTGGGATATGGAGAACCGACATCCACGCGGGCGAAGCCGCGGGAAAAAGCTAGTAATAAATATAGGAATGTGAGAACGAAGTTGAAGAGTTACATTATCAAAATCGAAAAAAAAAACCGTACATTATTATCAGGATTTTAAGTATTAGGCATTTACACAGTCTTGAGCTTAAGTTAGAAAGTTTATGATCATAAACTTTCAGAGAATATCCCAATTGTCTAAAAGTTTACGACCCCTATTTTTTACGCTATATATCTACGTAATTCAAAACGTATCCATTATTAAAATATATGTTGTGTAGGAGACAAGATTTTTTTTTTTTTTTTACATTTTTAAATGCTATTACGATTTTACAATTCATCATTTTATGTTGCGTTTTTTTGTTGGAACGGAACACAAACTCAAAATGCGTCAATGCCGGAAGTAACGAAAAAACTATATGAATAAATATCTATTCTTTGTAAATTGCTTGAAATCTCACTTATATAAGTAGATAAGTGCGATTTCTGCCTGAAAAGAGCACAAAAAAATATTTAATTCATATGATTTGGGACAGATGGACAAATGTTAACAAAGCAGTATCGTGGTAAATGACGTCACATCATGACCGCAATAGTCGCAATAGCCGAATAGTTGCCTTTTCTTGGGTTTATATTACTGTATTCTATAGTTCGGTAAAAAAAAAAATGTACATATATTCCCTATTACCGTAAAAATGAAAAATCTGTCTTAAAATCACAATAATATTGTTATAAGTTACAACTTTAACATCTTCAAAAGTCTCGTTGGTGTTGGCGTGTGTGGTTGGGTCATTAAGTTCCCGTCAAAATGATTAAGCTAAATAGTGCTGATCCATGCGTCATGTTCGTGAACGGGCGCCGTCAGTTGGGCCTGGCCATCCCTTAGCAGCCCCGGGTTTTTTTTTTTTTTTGTATATATTTTTTGGACGCTTCTAACGTGCACGTCTTTCTATATTGATCTCACTTGTATATTTTCAATATGAATGATGTTACCAATATTTTGTAACAATATTTTGTTTTAAAAGAGTATCCGTGAAGTTTCTTGACCGTTCTTCTCCATAGGAACCTACTACGCTTTGGAATGAGCAACTAGCTTCATCTTTCTGACTGACCGACCCCTTAACAATTCAAGAGTGCCTGTAATTTTATTTGAAATAAATGCTTTGAGTTTGGGTTTGAGTTTGATCTAAATCAACCAAGGTCAAACATTGTGAAACAACATCACTTACAAAACGTTAAACCCTTAATACCTTGGTATAATGAAATCCGGTAAATGTTAACAATATAAAGTGACTCTTTTCAGCCTACATTTCTCTTGGCACTCTGCCAAGGGAGAGCCGTGAAGGGCCAACGTTCATGCACGGTATGAATTCTAAAGTCACTCGCTATGAGTGTGCGAGACTATTGTATCTACGTTAAAGAGGTTATTTTATGAAGGTTGAATGGAATGAGTACGTAAACATGGTTTGTTTTATTTTAGTCTGGCTACAACATTGAATTTTAGAGGTTGATGATTTTTGTCTCAGAGGTAGTTGGTAAAGGTATAGGGAAATATTATCATCGTTTAGAATGACTTGAGGTTATTATAACCCCTATTTTTTTTACGCTGGTTGTGGACGCCAGTAGAACATAAATGGTGACTTATTTGGTGATGTTCTTCAGAAAGGTCAGGTGCCTAGCACTCGCAACCGGCGTGCGTGTATGAACAGATGTATGGACGTAAATGAAGCAAAAGTAGTATGTAAGGAGCGTATCAGGTGGCGTTCTATCCCTAGTAGTATTTTCCGTTGGCATTTAGTTGGGCCAACTTCAGAGGTATGTGGCCCAACCAAACGCCAATAAAAATGCTACTAGGGATATCGTTTCTGCCTACCCCCATGGGAAGGTGGCGTGAGTTTATGTATGTATATTTTCTTTCCAAATGATCATTTTACTAACCTACCTCTCAAGCGATATTAATGGCAAAAATACCTACCATTTCTATTCTACTCCACTCTACAAGGGGTCATGAGTTCGATCTCAACTAATTTTTTATTTAGCTAATTGTAGCTATGCAAATTCAATGCTTCAAGTAATTTATTTAAAACAAAATCTTTGATGTAAAACTCCATGAATTTGTAGAATAATACTTTTAATGACTTGCCTCATCTTCCTACCCGACAAGGGTAGGAAGATGATGCAAGTCATTAAAAGTTAGCTTGGGTTCGGTGCAACACGTTTATTTTCTTACATTCTCCCCGGTCAACAGTCACGATATCATTCACTGCCTTTTCTCTCATATAATATTATTATAATTTTTTATGTTTTTTACATATCTCGCGACCCTAGGATCCCGGGCCTTCCTTCGCCCCCTTCCGTCGCCTTGTAGGCGTTACACGCTTTTAATGAAATGAGGCACTAACCGACGATTATCCCTGTACGCACTATGCAAGTGCACCCAAGGACAACCCCCGGTTGGTGTAGAACTAGTGCAGGATATGGAAACAAAAATATTGGACTATAGGTTTTGGGTGGTTAAAATGGACTGGTGACTACCTAAGACTATAGAAGAACTATGGCCCCTGCCTGATCAATGTTTTATTATACACGGATAAAATGGCAAGGGGTGACTTGCACACTCATTAATGGGGCCCCGGAAACGGTCGCTAACACTTAGTGTCATAGCAACAAGGGGGCAACATATTCTGAGGTGCTTGAGGACTGGAGAGGTATTTCATGACTATTAGAATGATCCTAGATCCCGGAAAATGATCAAGATCCCCACCAGCACTTACTGGAACACTTCTATTATTATATCTTATTTATTTTGTTAGAAGTGCCAGCGGCTAGGACCTACTCAAATTTACACCTATGTCACGAGCCGCACGTATTGTTAATATTATTAACTTAATTTCATTACCAATGCTCTCAAAACGGTGAAGGAATAAATACATTGTGAGGAAACCGGCATGTACTAGAACCAAAAATTCGAAGACATTTGACATCTACTAACTCGTACTGGGCCCGCGTGGTGAGTTACTGCCCACTCCCTCTCGACAAGAGGAGGGCTGAGTCCCAGCAGTGGGAACAAAAAAACCGTAATAATATCGAATGACCTCAGAATACTTCTAACAAAGAGGAACGGTCTCCAAGCATTTGTTTCTATGTCAAGGGGGTAAAGCACAGCCTTCGCCACTTGTTATAAACGAATAACAGTTAATTAAATTGTAATATCTTCTGCTCGAAGGTTTAGTTTTTTTTTTTTTTTTGGTTTTTTAGGTTTTCCTGAAAATTCTTGTAAAACGGAGATGAATCGGAACACTACCATATAATTTGCTAGTACACATACATAGATGTGCTATGGTCGACATCCAAATCGGCACACCTTCAAAAGAAAATCTCACACATCACATAACATCTGTTTACCACCCTTTTTAGTGACGACCATCATGCTCCATCATGCTCGTGCTTACCATCTACACCAACCAGCGCGCTGGTTGGTGTAGATCAGCGTTTCCCAAACTATGGGTCGAGACCAATATGTTTGTCTGTGAACTTGAAAAATTGATTTTCAGAAATGATTAATGTTAAAACTAAATACCGAAATAAATTGGACGTAACAATTGCGCTAAAAGTACCTAAATTGAAGTTAAAACTGAAGCTATGATGACAAAAAAATCTAAACTAATACATCGTTCTCATTGAAATAGCACCCTTGTATTTATTTAAGTATTTAAATTTTATCATAAAGTTCTTTTAAGGATTATCCATACAAAATCGTTGTTTTCTATGGAAAAAAGCTGAACAAAGCGGATTATGTTTGTTTAGTCCCTTATGCCCCTTTTTTCTCCATGACAACCAAGAAGTGAGTCCCGAATTTGTATTTTTTTTTTACGTTGGTCGCGGTCCAGTCAACTTTGGGAACCACTGGTATAGATGGTCAGCACATTCAGTCTGTGAAAATGAAAAAATATTACGGCTCAGATACAATAGGTACCTATATAAGGTATATCTATTCTCACACGAAATATTTTAATAGAACATCTATAGGTGGTAAGAAGCCATAGCAGCGATTTTTTTTTTAATCTTATTGTTTTATTTTTACATAATTTTAAAATTGCTTGAGACATTTTGCACAAACACCTTTACTTTGTTATTCTATGAATGACCTGCCTGGACGCGGCGACCGTGGCGGCACGAGCGCGGTGCCTTTTGATAATTAATCATCATATCTCATGGCTTCTTTACCACCGATATGTGTATCTCTTAAAATATTTCGTGTTTGAATAGATACATACACCTTATATATAATGTCACATATTTTGCTAATTTTTCTCTCACTTCTATAAAAACCTGTTTTAATTATAAGAATGTTACGTTTCTGAATGATGGATGTTTATAAAACAAAGATGTTCAGCTTTTGATAAATATTAATTATTTTGTCCTCGAGTATTTTTAAAGAATAATGAAAGACAGTCTTTGTTATTTTGTTTTAAATGAGAAATGATCTTGTTGCTTTTGAGCTTTGTTGTATATTGCGTCGTACCTATTAAACTCTATACATTGTACCTGAATACTCGCTATGTATGTAGGTATTAGATTTTTTTATATACCATGTGGCGATTAGATTATGACATTAAGAGGGTACCGAGTGCGCAGTGGCACTCTCATCGTTTATTTGGTGATTTATTTTATTTTAGAATGTAAATGCAAAAAATAAGCTTGTTTCGTTGTGCTCCACAAAACTATATGTTATTATTATTACAAACAGTAGTTTTATATAGTTGGGTCGTTCTTAAAACAGTGGCACCGCTCAAATAAATTTATCAATTTAAGAAAATGTATCAATTATTGAGTTTTTTTAATATAAATTTCCATTCTGGGTATTTTTATTATGTTGAATTGTTCTAAGGGAATAAAATCTTTACATTTTTTTTTTAATGTTAATTCAAAGTGTGACTCTGAGTTTGGACATGGCAGGTTAGTGAGTAACAAATGTTACAATTTCATTTTGTTCTAAGAATGTCACTACGGTTTTCTTAATATTACTCAGCCTCTGCGTGAAAAGCCTCTTTAAGTACAATATTGTGTAGAATTTAATAAAAAGCATTTTAGAAATCAAAAATTTCCACTAAAAACTGCCTGACAGGTTACAGAGCTACTTTTTTGAGAACAACCCAGTTATGTTTTATTGTAATTCTTAATACGGAGCTTAGTTGCCACTATTTTTCATTTAAAGGATTACAATAAAACTTTTTTTTATGATTACCTTCCTTAAATTAATTTCTGCTGTGTTTTGCTTTGTTGCTCTGTTATTAATAAGAAACATTATTTATGCTACTACAATAATGACTTTGTCACAAGTCTGCTACTATAAGTAAATTTACAGAGAACGAGGAAAACTGTTCCACCGTAGTACAGTTTATACTAGTACGGGGAACAGAATCAGTTCCGTTTTAGCAACCATTATAAGTACCGATACATACTAAACGAAAAAAAAAAACCTTTATTTACTGCTTATTTATTACTTATATGAATAGTGCAAGGTTGTTGAAATTATTTTTTCAAATAAAGATCTTTTTTTTTCTGCTTTTTAATTCTAAAATAAAAGAAATTCCATTAATTGAATCCAAAAAAAAAACGATGAGGGCGCCACTGCCCGCTCGGTAATTGAAACCACGTATTCTATATTACGCATCTTAAACATACACAATTAAAATTGTTTGTTTCTCGTTAAACCTGACACCCTGTATAATCTCCGATGCACACTGCACAGACACAATTCATACAATAGGTACAAGTGCCATACATAAATACCAATAGACTAGCTACCACAAAGCAACCGTTGGTATATATTGATAAGGTCCGATACGAGGTGTATCTGGAACAAGCTTTGTAGCTGCATTATATGGACATCACACTAGGAGATCGATGCATCTGCGTAAGGAGAATGACGTTTTAAGTCCTAATCAACTAGCAAAGTAATCCTTGTTTTAAGTTCAATTCACTTACGACGAGGAACTGACGTCCCACCTCATTCTTACCTTTATTGGCCGTCTTGAGTGGAGATTCGCAAGAGCAAACGTGCTCGGAGGAAGGAAGTGTTCCAGTAAGATGCTGGTAAGGATCTTGCCTATTGTGCTGATAGCCGTGGAATCCCTCTCCACTCCTCAAGCACCTCAGGAGGTGTTTCCCCCTTATTGTGACGTCACTATGCGCTAGCAACCGTTTCCGGGGGCCCATTATTGAGCGTGCAGGTCACCTCCTGCCATTTTATCCGTGTATTGTATTTGTAAACCATTGGTCAGGCAGGGGCCTTTAGTCCTTTCATAGTTTTAGGTAATCAGTCCATTTTAACCTCCCAAACCCATAGTCCAATATCTTTGTTTCCATATCTTGCAATAGTCCTTCACCAACCGGGGTTGACCTTGGGTGCACTTGCATCGTGCATTCGGGGATAATCGTCAGTTGGTGCCTCCTCATTATTTAAATTTGTCTAACGGGCCTCTGCGAGTTGGCTTCGGCCCCTCGTACGCCTTCCAAAGGTCCGGGACCTAGGGTCTTGAGATATATATTATGTCAAAGACAATAAAAAAAAATCAGACATAAGTCCATACGTTTTTACAACACACAAAAATAAAAATAACAATATGTTAGTATTTTTTTAGTAAACAAAACAAGTTACACAATAATGACAAAATTCTATTTCCTAGTAAATTTCTGTGTGACACCCATAAAAAAAAAATATGAAAATTTTCACAGCCGCCATCTCTAGTATCCTCGAAAACCATGAAAACGACACCCATGATGAAAAATATGAAAATTTCCGCAGCCGCCATCTTAGACTTATATTTTGACCAAAGATGAAAGACGCATGAAGAGCGGTGTTGCATATCATGTAGGAACGCTTTTTCGTGTGACGATTTCTACCTGTCAACTCCTACCGTAAGCTGCATTAAAAGAACTTCGTACCAATAAAACACTATTCAATTTTACAAACATTAAGAGTGCCAACCCTAACGCTCCAATGGAGCGTAGGTAATTATTTCTACAAATAGGCCTAGTTTCCATAGTGTCCATATTTATACCGTGCTATAAGGCAGCATTCTATGACCATTATAATTAGTTTCCTTTATATGACAAATGATTTTATTTCTGTAAGATTTGTACAAACACTTTTACACGTCAATCATATTTTTTAAACTAAATGAGGTCGGAGTTTCCTATTTGACTACTCTGAGAAGAAAGGCCAAAACAAACTCAGAGGTATAACAGCAAGCTCTATACATAAGTACCTACAGACTAGCGACCAGCACAAAGCAACCGTTGACATCCATTGATAAAATCCGATAAGAGGTGTGTCTGGAACAAGCTTAGTAGCTGCATTGTATTGACGTGGCACTAGCAGACCGATGCATCTGTGGTATGAGAATGACGTATCAATTCCTGGTGATACAGGTTAACGTAGGCGTATTTAGTAGAGATGTGCTGAGTGATGATTTTTCTATATCAATGACTGCATTAAAATGAGAAAAAAATATCCATGGCGAGAACAATGACAAAATCATTTTTATTCATTAATTCATTAATAATAATTTTTATTTGATTATGTATAACACGTCATTTCAATTAGTTGTTATTGTTATAGTTGGGAAAGGCTAAGCAGATTATGATGATAAGCTCCATAAGTTCGCACTAATTTTGTACTCAGTTCTTAAAGGCTCCTACAAACACGCGAGACACGCGACGCGACACAAAGGCACCACTTGGCGCGCGACATGTGGTGCCGTTTTGTCGCGCCTGTTTGTAGGAGCCTTAATGCGGCGACTATAAGTAATTATATAAAATAGAAAATAATCTTTCTATATGTGTTAGGAAGAACATTTTCGGATTTCCAATTATCGGAGTTGAAAATTTAGGTGAACTTTGGCACACCCTACTTACCAACACTCATACATTAAGATTAAAGTTTTCATCCTATTTTTTGGAGCCATCGTCCTTTTACAGGTAAGCTATTCCTATCAGTACTGCTCTCATTTCCACTGTAAATAAGATTGTGTTGGCGAAACCTTACCTACGTCATGTGGCATTTGTAGTGTGGTTTGATAAAATTGTTGTATCATAAGTATAATTGTTTTTGGTTAGGCATACTCGTATCTTATTTATTTATTTAACAATTTATGTACACACATATAAACAGACAAGAAGAAAGGAACAGAAAAATACGTACAAATGTGACGCTTATTTCTAATGAAATCTCTTCCAGCATACCTGCGATAGGAAAGTAGATATAGACTACATAAACGCCAGAATAATGGCTTATTTCTGTTAAAAGGAAAAATCCTATTTATATACAGGGTGTTTGGCAGAACGTTGAACATACGAAAATGGTGGATAGGTGGGGTCATCTGCTACTTACTCAGCCCTAATTTATTTGGCCCTGGCCCCCTGGATATTAAAAAAAAAAATTTTTGCTTTCTTTTAGTTTCATCACTTTCTTAACTTTAAAGTGTATTTTTTTATTAAAAATGGGTAAAACAGGCAATATTTTAGTTTATTTTTTTATCTTTAATATTGGCAGATTCTTATAAAATTATTGCTTTATTCAGATGTTAGCTAGAAAATAGTTATGACTCCTCAAACTTACAGAAAGATGTAATAAATAAAAATATTGCCTGTTTTACCCATTTTTAATACAAATTACACTTTAAAGTTAAGAAAGTGGTGAAACTAGAAGAAAGCAAAAAATTTTTTTTTTTAATATCCAGGGGGCCAGGGCCAAATAAATTAGGCCTGAGTAAGTAGCAGATCACCCCACCTATCCACCATTTTCGTATGTTCAACGTTCTGCCAAACACCCTGTATATGTTTTACTTACAAAGCTACGAATTACGGCAATATATAGAGAAATCAGAACGAAATAAGTCGATTACTAAGAAAAAGCACCCTTTTTCGGCAAATTAAAAATATTGCAATAAATATTATAACGGGTGCCGTTTTGCCGAAATCCCACATACCTGAATCCTTTCACTGAAGACTCCCGCAGACTGGCGTGACGTGACTCACAGGTGAAACAATTTCTATGAAAACCAGATCACATTTCTTCCTCCCGTTCTTAGCTTAAATGGTTGCCTATCCGACTCAGGAGGTCCCTCAGATCTCTCTGCTTGCTCTTCACGATTATGAACGATCCATGTGCTCCCGATTATCTAAACAATTATTTCAAAGTGTTGGGCAGTTCTGATAGTCGTAACCTACGAGCTTCCAAGAATCTACTACTCCAAATTCCTTCACACCGTACCGGTTTTATGTCAAAATCTTACGCTATCTCTACTATAAAGCTCTGAAACGCGTTAGCTTTTGCCATGAAAAAAGCTGAAAAAAAAAAATTCAAAGAAAAGTTCGTAACCACTATATAAGTCAGACTAAATAACTCTCAATAGTAGTCTAGTCATAGTAATTATTATTAGGTGGTATTTGTTAAAATATCTATTAGTTTATTTTATTTGTCTATGTGTATTAGTATTAATAAAAGTATATAAATTCTCATAATCAAGAAGTTGGTATTTTAGACATTATTTTTGTACCCTATCACTGTGTTTTTATATTTAACCCAAAGGTTGATTGGTAGAGAATGCCTTGTGGCATTAAGTCCGCCTATGTTCCACTATTGTACATGAAGTTTAAATAAATAAATAAATAAGACTTCATGGAAATTGTTCTACAGGAGGCGCGTCACGCCTGTCTGCGAGAGCCTTTACTCGTATCATTCAAAACAATCATCCACATTATTTATCATTCAAATTATTTGGTACCAGAAATGAAACATTTCAAATCCATTATTAACTTACTATCCTCATGGTAACGTGGACTGCGAACATAGACAGTCAAACATGACAAAATCACGTGTAATTTACAATTACAGTAGTATAGTGTATGCTTCCTGGATAGTGTTATTTGGGAAACAAACACAGTAGGAAAACCACTAGTTTTCTCATCAATCACATGTTTTAAGTTGGTTATAATAATCATCTTGATGTTTGAAAGAAACATAATTTATTTTTAATTTTATTTATTTTATGACCAAAATTTAAAAGAGTATGCTTAGATGGTTTAGGCATGTTTGAGAGAATGAATGAAAGGCGATTAACAAAAGGTATTTACAAGGCAGATGTGAATGGAAACGCTGGGAGGGGACGCCCTAGGAGAACATAATTAGTGATCTAATTGGTTATGTTTTTCAGAAAGGTCTGGTGCGTAGCACTCGCAATGAATGTAAACGACGCTCGATGTATGAATGTAAACGAAAAAAAAGGAGTAAGTATATAAGGAGTGTAGCAGGTGGTGTTCTATAGTTTCTGCCTACCCCCATGGGAAGATATGTATAATATTTATCCACTAATAATTTCATACAACACTGTTAAATTAACCATGTAAACAGTTTGTTGCCCGTGGTACTAGCAGTATTACTACCGGTAGTACCACGGGTAAAAAAAAAACCCGTAGTACTACCAAGTGATTCAGTAGTATCACGGGAAGTTTTTTTTTTACCCGTGGTACTACTGGTAGTTCACATTTCATAGTTTACACAAAAACCTAAACTAACCTATTTCACCCAGTTCAAAATGACGAATCATACAATCTGCCGCAGAAATGTTTTTACCATTGTCTAATTTATCTACTCGTAGGCATATTGTATGATTCGTCATTTTGAACTGAGTAAAATAGGTTAGGTTTGGTAAAAACTTCGACCAACCGCGCGCCAGCCCAACGAGCGTAGCGAGCGGTGCCGCGGCAGCGGCCGGCGAGCGCTACTTCCAAGTTGCTCGCAGAAATGTTTTACCATTGTCTAATTATCCGTGTTTTCGCAATGTACTGTTTCTGGTTTTGGTGAAGTCCGTATGAAATGCGGACTACCAGTAGTACCACGGGTAAAAAAAACTTCCCGTGGTACTACTGGATCGCTTGGTAGTACTACGGGTTTATTTTACCCGTGGTACTACTGGTAGTATGACGGGCAACAAACGATGTAAACTTGCTAATTCATTTTCTGATACCCTAAAACTCAGTACACTATTTTTGTTTACAAAATGAGACAAACAAAGTGGAATACACTCTACATTAAATTATTCAAGGTCTGGACAGGTAGTATTAGCTGGCCACAGACTAGTTGAAGGCCATTACGTTTTTTTTACTTTTTATTGGTTTGGTTTTTTTTTTTTGGATATGGATTTATTATTATTGTCTTCGGTTATTGAGTTTTGTCATTTATGATAGCTCAGCTTTGAGTATTTTTAGTTTTGTAAGTACTGTAACAATTGTCTACTTCGTAAATGAAGAAGGATTAAACTTAGCGATCAGTAAGAGTTTCATTACCCTTTTGTCTCGATTTCATAACAAAATTCTAATCATTATGAAATCGAGACAAAAGTATAATGAAATTCTTTTTCTACTCTTTCGTTCAAAGATGATGAGCCTATTTTCACTCAAGTCTTTTCAGCAATTTTAGAATTAAAAAAAAAAAACGATTTATGTAACAAACCCACCTGTGTTTCACTTTACTCAAACTCAGTATATCTGCGTTATGCTGTGAACACCTCCGTTAAATAAAACGATACATTACCAAGGTAAGTAGTGACGACAGTAATTAAAAACATAACAATGTAAAACTCGGCAATAAAATCTGTTACTTACTATGGGAAAATATTTTACTGATCCACTAAAAACTTATTGACCTTGTAATGATATACGCTTTTTCAAATGAATGAACTTCTGAAAACTATATGGGCTTCTAATGATGCACACTTATTTTTATAAATGAGCTCCTTTTTAAACGTGTAGTCTTTTCTCACAGTTGGTCGCAATAAGTAACTAAGCTAATATACCCCGGCCGAACGGGTTAGGTTAAGTTAGAACTGTGACCAACCACGCACTTGCCAAATTAGTCGCAGTAACTAAGCTAGGGCACATCGACCAAATAGGTAAGGTTAGATTAGAACTGTGAACAAACACGCCCAAACCGACCGAGCGTAGCGAGCGGTGCCGCGGAAGCGTCCGGTGAGCGCTACTCCCAAGTTGGTTGCCAACTTTGGTTAGTTGAGTTCGTGGTTGGTTGTTTTTAGGACCCCAAATTAGGAATTATTAGAGGTTCATAGAAAGAGGCTCATTCATTAGAGACATCCTATATAAATTTGACGCATTCACAAAAAAGAAAACGTGTCAAACTTTAGTAACAACATTTTCACAATTTCTGATGTGGCCGCCGTTTGTATAAAAGTTCGGGTTAAATTAATAAACGCTACAACATGGAACACTCAAACGGGACGTTGAAAAAAAATTTTTTTTTTTATTTTCTTTAATTAGTATGTACGTCAAGGTTTTTGTTTCACAAATAAAAATAAATAAAAAATATTAAGAATTTATTTAGCCAAAGTTGGTGAGTTATGGAATACTCTTAATTACGTTACGTTAATTGACCACGACTTTCTGACCATAGATTACACATTTTTTTATCTGTACAATTATTTCCTAAATTCTTCCTTGATTTCGTAAAAATATAATTAACCTTTAAAAAGGAGCACTCAATTCATACGCACACAGAAAAGTGCCAAGTGCGACTGTGAAAACACCTACTTAAACGTAGTTGTTTACACAAGGTTGCGTTGCAAGCTAGCTCATTACGCGCTTATATGTACCTATTACAAACGGACAAAGGCATCTAGCGTCTCAAAAAGAATAAATATGAAGACACAGTCTCATTATGTTACTGGGGACGTAGAAGTATGAAAAGAAAATGGAAAACTGTTAAGCTCCTTGGGAAAACTAGAATAATTATTATTATTTATTCTTCTATAAGGCCAGCACACTTTATTGAGGTCAAGGTAAAAAGTTTTCATTGATGTATATCATAAACATACATAAATAAACTTATATGAGGCCTATGTCCAGTAATGGACAGGAATAAACAGATTTTATTGACTGACATAAATTCACGGCTATCCGTAGGGGGCATATACTACAATATACAGCAACTAAAACTTTGCTCGGAGTATATCTCGGAGTTTTTTTGAAGGATAAATTGAGGAATTAAATTATCCGTAAAAGAACCGGAATTACCGACATGGCTTGCAGAGCAAGCAAGCTGAAGAGGCAGTGGGCTGGCCATGTTTGTCGAAAGACCGAAGGCCCGTGGGACATGATGACTGGGGCAGACCAGATGCGGAAGGCGAAGGACAAAGTTTTATGGCTCAGACTGGGAGAGGTCAAGTCCAGCAGTGGACTGCGATAGGATACTCTTATATTTAAGATAATTAATTAGTCCTTTGAGAACTTTCAGCTTTGAAACGACGACTATTCTGCAACTTATCTAAATAAACTAGGTAAATATTTCAGTACGTAAAGTTAATCAAATGTTGGAACTACCAACATGTTGAGTTTATCGCTATAACTCCACTAAAGTTTCTAATTCCTCTATACCTGTACATGAGCTGTTAACACATAGTTCTATACATGGGTTTGAGAAAAGTTGTTAACACGTTTCATTCAGAAAATGGAGATACTTGGTCAACTTATGCAAAAAACTTAAAGAACTATGAACACTTAGGCGAACAAAAGCGAGCGTAGCGAGCTCGAAAATCATTCATTTTCTTTTTTTTTATCATTCGGAATACGAATAGTCGAATTGGCAAATAGCCTTAGCTAAATATTTTTCAAGTCGAAGCAAGCTGCAAAAACTATGGAGTAAAATTTTGTCGCCCCCAAAAAGTGCCACCCGGGATGGGCATCCCCGAAATCTTCATAACTCTTAAACTGAAGAGGTCTACCACTATCGCCCTGGGGATGAAAATAACAGTAGTACAAGCACCAAAACAATACAGGTTGTTATGACAATAGTCGGAATTCTCGTTCTAAAAGAAACTCAATCTACGTCTGATTTTGGTTTACATTTTGCATTTATACATTTGATGATATTCATATCACACACGTATTTTTCGGCACTTGTTTGTGCATAGCACATTCTCGTGGTAGTGTTATATGCGTTCTTCAGATTTCTGTAAGGGGGGGTAGAATTTCAAACATTCGTCTTCTTTGAATCTGGATACGCGCACCTGCAATCAATCATTTCTATTATATCAACCACCAGTATTTCCAACATTGTTGGGATTGCCTTCCAGTAAAATCAAAAATACATGTTATTGTCTCATACATTAACTGTCCCTCCTTTTTTTGGATGGGAAATTATCAAAAAACTTCTCGAGGGCGTGTCAGACTTTTACTGACTAAAACCCACTTGTGTTCCTTCAGTTACCTGTGTGCTAGGGCCACGGTATCCCTTTCGGACAAACCCGCAACCCTGACAGGCATCGGTCCTGATAAACCCCATCAGTGCGTGCTGACATCTCTTTGAAGCGTGCGTGGAACATAACACGCCACTGTTTCATACATTTATGTAATAATAATACATAATAATTAAATAATAATAAAAATGTTTATTTCATTATTATTTTATTCTTAATAATGAATTTATACCCTCTTTCAATTGTCCGAGATACATTTTAATATCTTCTTGGGACCGTGCGATATTTTTTTATTTATTTTATATTTCTGCACACACAGTAAAATAGATACAGATACGACATATAGGTATTAAGTACAAAGGTACCTACTGCTTATTTCTTAAGAAATTTCTTCCAGCAGACCTGCGAAAGGAGAAATGAAAACGAAATATAGACAATAGTGTGTGAGAACAACGAACAATGATAATGAACTTAATGAGATATAATATTTAAGGCTCTCATACTTTAGAACATATTATTACTTATTTTAAGAAAAACTTTATAGTTGATTTGCTCTAGTGGTCACCGTATCGAGTATATGTCGAAAAAAAAAAATAATAATAAAACAACATTTATAATTATTACAACGTTATTATTTAGTCAAAACTTGTAACACTTACGGCTATAATAAGTCTCAGCAAACTTAGTTACATCACTCTCTATGATGCCAAAATTCTCCTCAATTAGAAATATTGTTTTCTTTGCGTACCACGCATAAAATGATAACCGATCGCAATGGGTTTCATTTTGACAGTTCACTACGTCCATTGCGTTATTTACATTGTGGAGCGAGCGAATTTTTCAAACCTATGTAGCAATAGTTTAGCAATATCCATCAAAACTCTTCGAATTGTGATTCATTGTTACGTAATTAGAGTGCTGATCTCAGATAGTAGGAGTCTCCAGAGGAATACCTCTCGGGACTCCCACTATCTAACATTTAATATTTTTATCTGTAATTCGTCATGAAATTATGTCCGTCGTCACTAATGACGTTAGGTAGTTATATGATGTTATACGTTATTGAACGTATGTTAGATTTTTGAGATGGACGAACTGTGGTATGTAGGTTTTTGGTTATCATTAAAATGTTTTGTTGAATTATGGCCGCATTTCGAATGAAAACATGCAGAATCAAACGCGACGCGAGTATGATTGAAAGATATAAAATTTGATTAACCTAAACTGTCAATTGAACAGAAATTATACCAGAAATTTTGAATTTTATATGCAGGTAATAATTTCACAAGCAGAAACTTTATAATTAATTTGTACGTTTCTGTGAACTCTAAGTAAACTCAGCTGACGTACATTTGTATTATAACCTTCAGAACGGGTTATGTGCGTGACATTTCGGTTGTTTGCCGAACTTAAATCAGGTAGGTACTTAATTAACATTATCAGCCAAAATCTTACGGTTTTGGATAAATTAATTAAATAAAATCACTCACGTTATTTGAAGGCTTATTTTGCAACCCGTTATGATAATTTCGACAAAATGGATAAAAAATAAAAAATTGGACTGCCGACAGAAGCGAAAACTAAAAAATTTGGATTAACTGACAGTCAGGTCTACCAAAAATCGCTCAACGCGGCTAAAGAAGTTTTTTATTTCACATTTTTTTTCCCATTAAGAGGATAGATAGATAGATAGAATACTCTTTATTATGTACACCATAAAAATTACAGATATAAATGTAGAACTGTTACATAGGGTGTCACAATGTTGGATGGATGAATGTTTGTTGTAGGATGTTTTAATATTTTTTATTTAAAGAGGTATTTTAATCTAAACAGATTATGCCAACCTCATTATTACAAATCGACTTTACCTACTACTAAACAACTTCAAAATTATCTACTTACGCTCTTACATACGCCAGTCTCGCACAAATGATAAAATACAACTAACAAATCTCGTCTTTGCGGCTCGATTTGGACACACTCCATGATGATAAATAAAATCTTCAATTAAGTTGCATTCTACACAATTTGTCGACTCAACTTTACCTGTTAGGAATGCAAATTTGTTTAAGAGTATGTGTACGGAGCGAAGTCGAAGGGCTGTTATGTCTTCCCATATTGGCGTTCGGTTGTATAGTGGCATACCACATACCTTTATTGCGGCTCCTTTCATTGAAGTATTTTTGTCAACTGTCATAACAAATATGCTGTTAAATAAGCTTGAGCGATTAGAAAACCTTTGCATTCGTTTTGTGTATGTTCTGAGGAAATATGACCATGTTTCTCACTTTCGGAAAGATCTCAAGTGGCTCCCAATCCGTCTTCGCAGGAGCACTCGGATATTATGTCTTCTGTATAACTTCCTGTATAACCCTGCATATCCCAGCTACCTGCGCGATCGTTTTTCCTTTACCCGTCCTTTTGATGCTCTCTGTAGATCATACATCATCTTAATTTCCCATCCCATAAAACTGAAATGTATTCCTACTCCTTCTCTGTTCACGCAGTACGTTTGTGGAACTCACTTCCGCCTAACATTCGAGATTCTAAAACTTTATTTCTCTTTAAAAAGCAAGTCAAAGAGCATTAACTATCTTCTATACAGTAATATTCTACATATAATATATATGTATGTATATTATAGGTGTTATTTATATATACGTTTATTTTATATATTTATAGTTTTGTTTTAATTTAAATTTTCTTGTTTAACTTTTCCTAACACTGTGTCTACATTTCTTATCCACCTTTCCTCTCGCAGGTCTGCTGGAAAAAATTTCTTTTGAAATAAGCAGTACCTTTGTGCTCTTCTATGTTAATATATTGTCCTGTCAAGTATTCTGTGTGTACATAAATAAATAAATAAAACAAAGTTGTTTTAATCTCGGCAAATAATTTTTTCTCGATTACGATGTTGTTTTCATGGAAAAAGTTGTTCAGTTTGTCTCTATACCCTTAAATTTGACCAAACCTTTCTGATTCATGCTGTATAGGCCTTGTTTCCTTTCTACCGTAGTTCCCAGATCCGTGTGTCCTTCGTTCAGGTGTTTCCCACGACTTTTATGACATCATTATAGATCTGACGGATTCTGATCGGGTGGATGTGACGCATATTTTCCCCCAACTTGTTCTTTTTTGTGATGTTTACCGCAAATTATAGACACGAAGCAACAAAATTCAATCTAAAGAAAAGCTGCCACGTTTCTCTAGATCGTATTTTGTTGCTTCGCGTCTCAATATTTAACTTTATAAAAAGGTATTAGAAAATTCTAGACACACTTACCGAGGTTCCTTATTGAGCCGTTTTGCATATTTTTTTCTCAGTCACGAGATATTTTTTTTTAAGTAGTGACGCTAGTGGACCGGTGAACGCCCACTTATGGTAATCAGTTTATCCAACTGTTTACCTGCTACCTTTTTAATTTCATTCCAAATTTTATGAGAGTCAGTCGTATTAAATAGGTCTCTTTAAGATGTTGTTACGAATACGACATGTAATTATTTTCTTGTTATCTTTTTCTTACGTGTCATGTGAACTGTTAAATTTGGATGAAGGTAAATAGTGATTTTATTGATTGAAACGTTTGCAGTGTATGATTTCATTACTTTATAATGTAAGTGTATCTTTGACAGTCGTTACGGGTAGTCAAAGTTAAAGAAGTCGAATGTGTGATCACCAGTCTTTCCAAAGGGTATCGTGAAGTACCTAACTGTGCTGTGGAGATCAGATCACTCGCTTATAAAGTACTCCACTTCCAGTTTAACTGGATTCTATTAAGCTGAATCTAGTTAGACTGGAAGTGGTTAGTTAAGAAAAGGCTAGGTAGATGATGTGATACGATTATTTAAAGGGTCAAAATGCATGTGGAAAGGGGTTAACGGAATATGTGTAAGCATCTACCGATGTTTTAGCAGTTACATTGACGCTATGGAAAATGACTTTGCTCCGGTGAGTACTACATTAATTTCCTACCAACATTGATGGTTATTATTGTTCTCCTGCCCTTATGCAAATGAGGACTATCGCTCTTGAATTCGCCGCTAGACGTGCTAGTGTAGAGTGAGGTCTCTGGAAATGTTAAAACTTTGTTCCGCGAATCCTCCTTCTTCCTCAGTTTCACTCAAAATATTGTCATCTTCGTTCCTCCAGCAGCCATCTTTGTATTTTGTCACTGTTTGAGTTACCCGCCATCTAAAAAGCGAACAAAACATAATAAAGCTACATGAACTATCAACCAATTAAAACAACAATCACTTCAAAATTAATTGACAGTACGTGGGTCATTCTCAGGTCCCTCATTATTTGGTTTTGACTTCGGTGGCAATTTTTTTTTACCATTAGGCATAACTAACATGAAATATCAAATCTAGAGTACTACTTATATGATTTAAATTAACTCTAGATTTGATATTTCATGTTAGTTATGCCTAATGGTAAAAAAAAAATTGCCACCGAAGTCAACCAAATAATGAGTGTCCTGAGAATGACCCACGTATTGTAGTAATACTGCAATAAATGCATCATATTTACCTCAGTTTCACCACTTGCATACGAAATACTTAATTTCGTCCAACGCTCGCGCGGGTTACAGGTGTAGCCCACCAACTTCGAGGACGATTTTTGCAGATGTCCGTGAGCTACGGGAGTCGACACGCTTCTGGCGGAAGCGCGGGTTAGTGCTTGAGGAATACACTAGACTATTGCGCTGTAGCGCGGCAAGTTAAAATTATATACGACAATATTACACCCTGGGCTACATATGTAGCCCGCGCGTGCACTCTAGTGTTAATAATGGAAATGTGTTCTATTACTGATATTGAACCACCTAAAAAAATGTACACACTGGTTAAAAACATATCCTGTATATTGCCCTCATCATGTAGGGAATTATGAATATCGTGTGGCGGTTTCAACAACGCCACACGCGAACTACGCATCAAAGACCTGACGTCACAAATCCTGCATCGCGCTATCAGAGTTTACCGTGCAACTAGCATATATACAACATCCCGACATCAACCGTTGGGCAGTCGCCCACCAGACACAACATCCGTAGTTCGCATGTGGCGTTGTTGATACCGCCACATCCCCTACTAAGTGAAATGCATTTTTCCATCTCTGCCCGTGATGAAAAAATGCATTTTTAGGGTTCCATATACATGACCCTTATAGGGTCACTCGTGTGTCTGTCTGTTTGTCTGTCCGTATACATATCAATTTAAGTGATCCAAACACGAACGTGCACCGTAAATAAATGAATTTAGAATATTGGGGTCAGTTTTGGGGGCAAATAATAAAATAAAAAATAAAAGTTTTGCAAACTGTACCGTGTGACATATCACATGAAAGGGCTTACTGTGAGGGTCTCAAATATATATATATATATATTTTTATAATTTTAAAATGAATAGTTTTAAAGTTATCAATGAAAATAGACGAAAATTGACAATTCCCCCCTTATCTCCGAAACTACTTAGCCTAAAATTTTGAAAAATAATATAGAAAATAGTTCTATACTTATAGATTAGAGGAAAATCTATAAGAAGTCTATGGTCTTAAAATAACATGATAAATCTATCGATATTGTGCGTATAAACTTATATTTGCAGTTGGAATGTATGAGAAACTATGTTTACCAACTACAATGTTAAGTTTATTCTTAGGATAAATTCTTCCCGAGTACTTCATTATGCGTGGTCCGACACGTACTTGGCCAGTTTTGTTTTTAATATCGTGCATTTTTTTACTGTTTTGCAGATATGTTCTTTTCAAGGCGAAGATCCAATCGTTTGCTGTACAGATTGTAGCCTAGTCAATGACACAAGGTAAGATTACAAATTATGAGTACGGTGCCGTATGGTATATAGTCAAATGACGTACCTGCTGCAAAAGAACTGGGTGCGATCCACAGCATCTTCTGAGTATGTTAAGTACCTATTATTGTAATTGATGACTATTGTTATAAGAGAGTGAAAATCTCATTTTTGTTTAAATCCCCCTACAGTCTGGGACAACATCTTACATATCATGTGCAATATATGTATATGTGACATTATTAACTACTGTTAACCAACAAAACTCAAAATCTGACACACTTATTTATTTAAACTTCTCGCACACAAGAAGGTACAAAGGCGGACTTAATGCCTTAGGCATACTTTACCAGTCAACCAAGGGTATTGAAGACATAAGATGGCAGGTACTGTGTTTAAGAGCAGATAATAATAATAATAATTTAAACATGCTGTATAGACTATAAGAAGGCCTACGACTCGGTACATGGCTCATGAGGGTGCTGGAGTTGTACAAGATAGATACAAATCTGCGCACCTTCCTGACGTCGTGTATGGGGCAATGCAGGACGGTCTTTCGCTATCCTGGATGTTGACAGATCCAGGGAACTGATGACCCTGTATGGATTAAACGGGGAATATTTCAGGGCGACAGTTTGAGTCCACTTTGGTTCTGCTTAGCCCTGAATCCTCTAAGCACACTGCTGGAGGATTCAGGACTGGGTTATCGGTTAAGGAGATGCCAGTTTTGATGTACTCTTTCGGCACACTCAAATGGACTCAAACTGAACTTGACGCCCTGGATAGGATTGCTGCTGACTGCAAACCGCATGAATCACACACGATTATCGGTGATGAGAATGTACATCCCGCGGAAGTGCGGGGATCGAGTGTTTTTAAATGCGAATACCCTGCACAACCGCGAGGTGTGCAGTATTAGGGAATATTTTTTTAAAGCTGAAGTGGATATGCACCGTGATGTGGTCGCAGTGGACAAGGGCTCACCCCGCTCTCCATAGCTAAAGAGAACTAGCACAAACCTGTTATACTTACGACAGGTGATCGCAAGGAGGTATGGCAAAGCAAGGAGCTTCACGCACGCTTCTATTGGGCTATTTATGAGCCCGGTGTAGATTTCTCTGCGTCCGTATACTGACTACATTTTTGTGACCTTTTCGGGGAAACTAAAGGTTTCGTCTGTGCAATTATGGAAGAAGTTCTCTTGATGAGTAACTACCGGAAACATTTTATGAAGGACGGGACGGTTGATGTGAGTCGGGCATGCCAACGTCCGGGTGGGTTCATCAAGCATATTATCTCTGGTTGTTCTCATTTGGCTAACGGCCTACTACGGAGTACTTGCATAGGCATAACCAAGTGGCCAGGATTATTCACCAGCAACTTGCTATGAAATATAAAGGTACCGTATTACAAGTATGTGTCCGACCCAGTTCTCGACAATGACCATGTCACATTGAATCGATCTACCATTACTGACAGGACTATTGTCTCCAATAAGCCTGATAGAGTGGTGATAGATCGATTATCGCACCGCGCAATGATAGTCGATGCTACCATTCCACATGATGAGAACCTCGTGAAAGTTGGGAAAGCGAAACAAATAAAATATCTCGACTTAGCACATGAGGTTGTTGCTATATGGAGTGTGAGCTTGGCTATCATTGTGCCGATTGTCGTGACGACCTGATGGCCGAAAGCCTCTACCAACATCTATCGAGGCTCTCGTTAAGCAGTTGGATTAAGGGCCTGATTCAGAAGGCAGTACTCCTTGATACGCCTCGCATAATGAGGAGGTTCTGTCTCTGCAGCCCTAAACACCGGTAGCTTGAACCCTGCTCCCGACACCAACGAAGCACTTTTTTATATGCTTTTTTATGAAATATTTATAAATGTATTTTATATGGAAAAACTATTAAATAAACGTCATAATAATACAAATATTAAAAAAGATCACAAATCAAGTACCAGTTGTGTCTATTATAAGTTTATAACCTATTTATAGGTTATAAACTTATAATAGACATACATACTTATTATTTACTATAATATATACCTACTTTTCATACTTGTCAGATTTTAAGTTTTATTGGTTACATTGTGTATTAATCGATGTGCTTTGTCAACAGGAAAATAATAATAAATCCGGCCATAGGTGTTCTTGAAATGACCGGACAAAAAGCTCATGACAGTAAGTATTATCTACATAATACTTATGCAATCGCCATTCACGAAGTATGTTTTAGATCTTATAAAAAAACTTTTCCATTCCATAAATAACCAATATTGAGCCGTCTGTTTGACTGTCTCGTTGGCCTAGTTGTCATCACAGAGTACATTTATATATAGGGTTGTCATAAGCGTGAGCTGAGCGTGAGCTCCTGCTCCTGGTTTAATCTCCAGTTCATGCAATGTTATTGGGGTTTTCATCATAATTTTTCAGCAACAACAGCAGTTGATGGCAATAGGTTGCCTCCAAAAGAATGGCACAAGATCATTATTGTGTTCGTCTAACTGTGTTTAATTGTGTTCGTATGTCACAGATGTTTTCCTCGATAGCTATGAAACCGAAATTCTGACAATGTAATTGTTGCTGAAAAAAACGTAGGGATTTACTGTCTTTGCTGTGTCTATTGTGGTAGGTATTGGGTTGGATACGGAACCCTAATCATGCGAGCCCAACTTATTCACTAACCGGTTCCTCATTTTGTTTCAGAATGTCTTGAATACATCAATACACTTTCGACTTTTTACAACTGCTTAAAACTAAGAGGTACTAAATGGATGGGAGAGCTTGTACGATACCGCATAAGCGACCTAAACTGCAATGCAATATCCGAACTTCGTGTAGCTTTTGCATCGGATGCAGTCGATGCTAGAAGAGCAGAATTCTCACACATGGTAAGAGATTATGATTATCGAGCCTACCACATACCAAAAGGTAGACACGGCTTCATCCACTGGGTACCCGAGCAAAAGAAAAGTAAGTTGATGATGTTGTGTATGTGACGCATATTTTCCCCAAACTTGTTTTTTTTGTTTGTGTTCTTTTTTTGCGTCACATTGTGTTCCGCAAATAAACATGTTCTTTTTTTTTTTTCTTTCTAAGTTGAAATTCGATATAACAGCTATTTTGTTATTTTACAAAGACATTTTATAATAAGTACTAGCACTTTGCCCGTGATTTGGTCCGCGTGGATTTCGTATTTTCTCCTACAAAATTTAACACCCTCTCCACCCCTTTTAAAGGAAAAATTAAAATTTAATATAAACTGTTCCTCCTTTTTCACCCCGAAAGAGGTTGATCTTTGCAAAATCTTCAATCATATATAAGTTTCGTCATTTAATGTTTAGATTACTTTTGACTTAATCCAGACACGCAGTGGACCCCCTCCCACTAAAAACTAAATTACTCCCTTTTGGTAGATTTTCGAAAAGCCCTAAAACATACATTTGTACTTATAAATATTTTTTTTTTTTTTTTGTTAAAAGTATTTAAACTGTTATTCGAGGTTATCGGACCACGCGTAAAAAAAAATCCTTATATACTTTCATAAAAACCCCCCCAAATCTCTTTAGAGTGTAGTTTAGAAAAACAAATAATGCCATCATAGTTGGAAAAGTCTAGGTTGATGATGAGCTTTCGAACAGTAAAAGATTATATTCACATATAATATAATATCTTGAAAAACTAATAAAAAAAATTCTAGGCTGGATTATTTTAACGAGAAAATAATATGATAATTTCCTACTTCAGGCTTTGCTGGGGTATGGTGATAATATCACAAATGCTAATTGGATCTGTGGAGGCTCTATCATCAGTGAAAGATTCATTCTCACTGCTGGTCACTGCTTGTCACATCCCACGTTGTAAGTAACGAGACCATTATTTTAATTATCATAAGGCCACGGTCCTAGCTAAAAGAGATCGTTGTGCGAATGCACTTCAGTATCACTTTTTGCTCGGCATTTCCGAACGCGCGGTCGTGCCGACAGAAGGCACCTTCCAGTTTCCCAAACAAAAGTGACATATTACCACAACGATCGCGTATTCGCTCGGACGATCATTTTGGTTAGGACGCGGGGTAAGAGTACCATGAATGTGTGTGTCTGTCGTCAACCAAATGTTCGTATGAATGTGGACCGATTAACAGCAGTCATCTTTAAATGTAGTAAACAAATATTTTCTAAATTTCCAGTGGTGAAGTGAAGTACGTCGCCCTAGGTATACTGAAGCGCACAGACCCTTCTACGCTGTGGCAGACATACAACGTGAAGAGGAGGATCCCTCACCCGGAGTACAAGTCACCCTTTAAGTACCATGACATCGCACTGCTGGAGACTGGTACTGAGTGAGTTAAGACTTTGGAATTTTCTATACAATAGGTGTAGTAATAAAAGAGTGAGCCCTATCTGCGCCGAATAGTCAAGTTGGCGGCGGCTCTAGTGAAACTGAATATTTATTTATTTACTTGGTTAGTAGCATGCATTAAAATTTCATGACACAGTGAAGACATGCACCTTTTTTTGGGTGGGAATTGATCAAATAACTTTTTCCGCTCTGGGCGGAGCGGGAGGGCGTGTCAGACTTTTACTGACTAAAACCCACCCGTGCTCCTAAAGAACCGCGCCTACGGTGGCCGAGAATCGGCTATAGACTCCAAAACATGCACCCTGTAAAGGCACTGCTAACTTTTCATTCAAATGATTAAATTACATAATATAATATTGATTTTATTTATCCCAATTAATTTCTCTATACAGATAGAATGAACGTGGCCATGGCTATGGCTGTAGGGAAATAGCTTTCTTTGAGAGCATAAAGGACTAGGGCGTGCTATGGGCTCGCCGTCCGGTAAGGATCAGGCCCGGGTCGACGGCCCGTTGTGTTCCACGCGCGCTTCAAAGAGATATCAGCACGCACTGTTGGGGTCCGCCTGGACCGATACCTGCCAGGGTTACGGGTTTGTCCGATTGGATACCGTGGCCCTGGCACACAGGCAATTGAAGGCACACGGGTGGGTTTTCCCGGGAGGGCAGATCTCGCTCAGAAAAGAAAACGTTTGGTAGGCAACCGCCATGGGGCGCCTTACACGCCAAAACTCCGGGCCTTTAGGGTTGAGAGTGACAATAGTCGAAACTCTGTCCATATGTCAAGTGAACTCAGACAAGACTGTGGTACAGTATTACCACAAACAATGAGACTCTGGTTACAGTATTACCACAAACAACGAGACTCTGGTACAGTATTACCACAAACAACGAGGCTCTAGGAAGATCCCTTTACAGTCTCTTCAAAGAATTGCCATAACAGGCGTTACACACGTTAACATGAACTTTTCCTTAGTTCCGTATTATTCCAAGTTTAATCGCAATCCTTGTGTTAGAACTTAAAACCCATTTTATATTTCAGGATCTTATTCAACGAGCAAGTAACGCCAGCTTGTCTACACGTAACTGGGGAAGAAAAAGACACTTTGACTGCCACTGGCTGGGGCTCACTGGGGCCTGATCGCGAACAGGCTGACAATCTACAGGCTGTGAGGATTTGTCTTTACTTACAATGCAAACTATAGGAAAATATTTACTGTCTCTCTGCACTGCTTTTAAGAGTTCCGTAGTCAACAAGGATCCCTTTTAGTTTCGCCATGTCCGTTTGTTTGTCTGTCTGTCTGCGGCTTAGCTTAGAGACTCTTCTTTCTCCAAAGCTGTAATTTGGTATGGGTATACATATTAATTACGCCGACAAAGTAGTACAATAAAATAATGAATAATTTTTTTGGGTACCTTCCCCGACAAATGAGGATGATATTTTTTTTTATTTTCTAGTCTATCCCATAGTTTGGGATATCGTAGGATGGGCCGTTCAAAAATATTGCGAGTTTTTCGAAACCATTTTTCGATTCAGGGATCCGTTTGCGAAATATTAAGCTTTAAAGTGCTAATCTTCATTAGAGTTAAGTGTCCCCTGCCAGCTAAATGGTTATATTTTAATATGTGGAAAAGTAAGTTCACAGCAGTATATATACGAGGTTAAAAGGAATACTGAAAATTTCGGGAATCAAGGAAGAGACACAACATTACTATTTAAAAATGTATTTATTGCTTTTCGAAGTATTCTCCGCGAAATTTGACACATTTTTCCATACGATGGAACCAATCATTGAAGCAACCATTCCATTCGGAAGTTGGGGTCTCCAAAATGGCCGTTTTGTAGGCGTCCACAGCTTCTTCAGGTGATGAAAATCTCTGTCCACGCAATTTATTCTTTATTTTAGGGAAAGTATAGAAATTATAAGGGCTTAGGTCGGGGCTGTACGGCGGATGGTCTAATAATTCTATGTTTTCTTGCTCTAAAAACTCTTTTGTTCTGTGCGCGGTGTGAGAACACACATTGTCGTGATGGAGGATGATGCGGCGGTTGCAGTTCTCTTTACGGAGTTCAGAAACGACCTGTGGCAAACAAATGCTAGCATACCATTTTGCATTAACCGTTCTTTGTCCCTCAAGAGGAATAGTCGTAACATGGCCGGTTTTGAAGACAAACGTGGCCACCATTTTTTTTGCAACACTCCGTGAACGAACAATTTTTATTGGCTTTAACTCATTTTCGAACACCCAAACTCGTGACTGGTTTTTTGTTTCGGGTTCGTACGCATATATCCAGGATTCATCACCTGATACGATGTTGTACACAGCATTTGAGGATCCTGCGTGGAATCTTTTGAGAGTTCTGACGCACCAAGTCACGCGAGCCGCTTTTTGCTCTTCACAGAGCGAACGCGGTATCCATCGGGAAAACAACTTTTTTACACCTAATTGTTCATGCAAGATTATTTGTATTTGACTCATGCCAATGTCTAAAGTTGCCTGAATTTCGCGGTATGTCACATGTCGATCTTCCTCAATCAGCTTACGCACAGCATCAACGTTTTCTTGGGTGACTGCAGTTTTTGGACGACCTTGACGGGGATAATCACTGAGCTTGACACGTCCACGTTGAAATTCAGCAAACCAGCGATAAATTGTGGTTTTGGATGGGGCTTCATCACCAAATGCAGAAATCATCCGGTCAACACACCGTTTTCGTGTTAAACCACTTCGAAAGTCATAATAAATCATCGCTCTTGAATTTTCTCGAGTCAATTCCATTTTCTCAACGACTAAAAAAGTTTGACAAAACCTTGTGGCAAGACCGAAAATCTTTTTTTAAATAAATAAATGATATTCGATTTTTAAAACCAAGAAGTTTTCAATTAAAAAGATTTTAATATGACAGGAACAGTGGAAATATTCCATTCCCGATACTTTTAGTGCAGCCCTATCACAGTTCAGTAGGCTTCACAAGTTACCGAGAAATAGTCGACCAACTTATACTTGCAACAACTTCAATGTTAAGATTGTTCTTGGGATAAATTCATCCCAACTACGGAACCCTTCATTGTGCGTGGTGCGACACGCACTTGGTCGGTTTTTAAATGCCTTGTTGAACTAAAAAGAAAAAAAAAATGGTTTATTACTTTTACAAGTAAATACCTGGACAACTTATGACTGGAGCCTTCTTTTAAGCAAATAAGCCAGTATGAGGAGACTCCGATCTTCCAATATCTTAAATACGTATTATTTACTTGTATAAATAACTAGCTTTTGCCCGCGGCTCCGCCCGCGTTGATGTAGGTTATCGCGTAATATAGTAGCCTGTCCTTCTCCATATCCCAGGCTATATCGTATGTCTTTGCCAAATTTCATGACGATCGGTTCGCCGGTTTAGGCGTGAAAACGTAATATTAATATGGATAATTAATTTTCAAAACCTTGTTTTTTGGGTGGGAAGTTATCAAATAACTTCTCCCGTTCTGGGCGGAGCGAGAGGGCGTGTCAGATTTTTACCGACTAAAACCCACCCGTATCCCTTCAGTTGCCTGTATGCCAGGGCCATGGTATCCCTTTTGGACAAACCCGCAACCCTGGCAGGCACCAGACCTGGCGGACCCTGTCAGTGCGTGATGACATCCCTTTGATGAGCGCGTGGAACACAACGCGCCGACGACCCGGGCCTGGTAAGCCTATGGTATGCCTATGGTGGCTGGGAATCGGCTACCGATACCCGCCGCCCAGGGCGTCTCCTGCGGTGACCTGGGGAGTGACTCCTCCTTCGTGAGCATTACTGCTTCGCAGAAAGAGGTGACTGCCTCCCATGCACTCTCGCTCCGGACCATGGCCTGGACCAGGGCCGGACGCGAGAGATCGCCGCCGCCAATCGCCTCCGTGAGGACATGGTGGTGCTCTGCCCGAGCCGGGCAGACCTCCACCGTAATTTTCAAATTCGAACGCAACAATTCCGTTAGGCAATAAATGAAAATGAATTGAAAGGGTATGGTGATAGTTCTTCATTACATGGGCTGTTTCACTATTAGGTGACCCTATCATTGTTTGATGTTCGTACTCGAGCCTGTTCGTAGGTATGTGCTTGATGATTATCTGAATGTTGTATGAGGAAAATAAAATAGTACTTACTTTCTATTGAGAAAGAAAGTAAATATACAGGGTTATTTGTAAAACACCAACAACCTCGCAGGAGTAGATTACTAACATCATAAACAACAACATTTGTTCTACGACTTTTCCGAAAACAGACAAAAATTATTCAACTCTCCATACATATGTCCGAACAGCTGATCGAGTTTTGTATGAAAAGTCGATTTGGTGTTTTACAAATAACCCTGTATAATAAAATTATATAAATAATATAGAATATAAAAAATACTGGGTACTACTCGTATTGAGTACCCAGTATTTTTACGAGTAATATTACTGGCAGATAACCCCGACAGTGTTGGAAATACTGGATAGTGATGCATGTGCGATTAATTTTAGGTTAAAGTATCCAGATTCAAAGAAGACGAATGTTCGAAATTCTACCGCACTTACAGAAACCTGAAGGACGGATATAACCACACAACGCAAATGTGCTATGGTGATAGGAAAGTGCCGAAAAATACGTGTGAGGTATAAGTAATAATAGTAGTTAGTAGTAGTACGTTGGAGCCGAAAGGTTCTGGAGTGGCAACCGCGTACCGGAAGACGTAGCGTAGGAAGGCTCCCACAAGGTGAACCGATGACCTTGTAAGTGCCGCAAGAATCCGCTGGATGCGGGAAGCACAGAACCGGTCGAAATGGCGGTGCTTGAGGGAGGCCTATGTTCAGCAGTGGACGCCTTTCGGCTGAAATGATGATGATGATAAATAATAGACATCATCAAAAGTATTTATTTATTTTATTATTAATGTACACACAGTTAAATAAATTGAGATACGACATAATTATAATTTTAGTACAATGGTACAGCTTATTTCTTTAGAAATTTCTTCCAGCAGACCTGCGTATATATATAAGTATATATATAGGTAAGTATATGCAAATGCAAACCAAAAACAGTTGGAAATTGAGTTTATTTCAGAATTCCGACTATCTTCATAGCCACCTGTGTTAAATAAGGGACAGTCGCCAGCACATCAGGTTATACGAAACTGTCAAATTTCCCCAAACGATTTTAAACCTTATAATGTTGATCGTTAAGTTCAAAACCGAATGAGAAAATTTTACAGTTTGTGGTAACTCGATGTGCTGGCGACTGTACATACTTCTGTAATATTCATCCCCAGGGTGACAGCGGTGGACCTCTTCAGTATAAGAGTTATGATGATTTCGGGTGCACGTATACGATCCTCGGCGTGACGTCATCCGGCAGGAATTGCCGCATCTCTGCCGGCTCCGCTATTTACACCAGGGTCATTCACTACGTACCCTGGATAGAGAGCGTCGTATGGCCTTAATTGTGGATTGAGGAGTCAATCCTCTGCACAAAAGTATTTGATAGTGAATAAAATATAGTTGGTACCTAAATTATGTTTCATTTTTATCTTGAATGACCCGCCCCAGCATCGCATGGGTAAAAGCTACTACAACCGCCATACACAAAGTCTCGGAACAAACACTTAAGGTCGAGATTAGTAAACATTACTCAGCACGTGCTTTGGATTTAGGGCTACAAAATACATACACACGGTGCGACGCGACGTCACATCGTGGCACATTACGACCGACGTTGAAGTTTAGGTAACTATTTTTTATTGATAACTCTACTATTTTCAAACAACATCGGTCTCAACGTGCCACGATGCGACGTCGTATGTGTGTTGGCCCTTTGTTATCGTAGATAATGATGTTCCCATCTATATCTTGGACTAGCTGCTGCCCGCTGCGTGGCTTTTTCTAAAATAAAAACCTAAGTTACTTCTTATAACATCAGCTATCTGCCAGTGAAAGTCCCGTCAAAATCGGTCCAGCCGATTCGGAGATTAGCCGGAACAAACAGACAGATAGACATACAATTTAAAAATTGTTTTTTTTTACAAGTACCGTTTATACTTTCGTAATATGTATTTAGTAAAAAGCTGTTGTTTTGACATTATAAATTACAAGACAATTACAATTAAGTTGGTTACTGCAGTTTTGCAGTTCTAATTTTTATTTTTGATTGAATATAAGTAATAAAAGATTCCCATCACCCCGGAAAAGTGCCGTCATAGTATTAGGGTTTCTTTTTTGGGAAAGATTAAAACATAATTCATTATCGTAGGATTTATTTATGAAAAATAAAATAAAAATAATAAAATTTATTCAAATATAAAAAAATAAACGTTGCTTAAACTTATTTATTTATTTATTAATTAATTTATTTGCTTACATGTTAAACACTGGTTAGTAGGCATGCATTGAAATTTCATGACACAGTATTAAGACATGCATCCTGTAAGGGCACTGCAAATGTTTCCTATCAAATTATTGTATTACATAATATGTTACTGATTCTAATAAGTTTCTAGTAAGTTCTTAAGTGACGTTTATACGTCAAAAATGTATGGTTAAACAGTCGCTTATTATTACATAACTTTAAGCAACGTTTATAAATAAAACCCTTACTGCCGAATACTCAAACGCAACTCAATTTTAAGTCGCCGTTAAGTCTAATGCTGTCTCTGTCACTTTAAACTGTTTTGTAGCGACAGAAACACTTATAAGATCGTCTTAAAGTTAAGTAACGTTTGAGTATTTGGGCATTAAAGCTACGAAAGATTAGAAAGAAGGAACCATACTTATCACTTCGTATCTTTACTTGGAAAATTCCATTTAAATTAACATTAATTTCTTTTCTGGAGGTAACGCAGTTCATTCTTGAAAAAGTAAAACTTGTAAATAATTTAACTTAATTTTTTTATCTATACATACAATAAAATCGTAACGAAGTCAGAACTGTACATTGAATCTTTTTGAAAAAAAAAGTAGGTAATTGCTACGAGTACGAGGTCTGGGATCCATTCTAATACCGAAAATATGGTTTTTAGATTTTTTTTCTGTTTGTCTAAATATGTATTCCAGCATCATGCAAATTCTACCGAATAAAATGGCTGCGTGGACTCACAGCCAGTCCCAGACACTGAATGAGAGTTTGGATAGGAGCAAGTCATAGGATTGAGTGGGCTATAGGAATGAACGGATATCCTTCGAGAGTGATCGGTCTATGTTTAGTGTTACAATGTGTAAAATGTGTTTATTGTTTTAGTATAAAATGCGTAATTAATTAAATAGAAGAAATGGCGCAGACAGGTAGTATAAACAGGAACGCAGGCGTTCATTAATTCACCCCGACCGATCACCATGTTCGGCAAACCGATCCCTTGGGAGAAGCGGACCAAATATCTAGGTGTGATCCTCAATGCAAGAGCTCTCGTTCTCAGAGCACACAAAGACGGTTCGTTCGCGCGCCGCTTTCGCTCTCGGTAGGCTCCACTCCGTTCTTAATGCACACAGCAAATTGTCACTCAAATGCAAATTGCGCATTTACACAGCGTGCATCCGCCCAATTATGACCTATACCTGTCTAGTCTTTGCACACGCAAAACCTCATCATATCCATTGGACGCAGACTCTCTAAAACCGTTTCCTCCGAAAGGCCACGGGAGCCCCTTGGTTCATTCGGAACGATATCTTCCACCTAGAGCTCAAAATCTCCACTATCCGACAATTTATAAAACGCAATTCAAAGCGTTTCTTCGAGTCCACCGCCAAACACCGCATCACTCTAGTTTTCCAGGACGCCAATTACACTTCCTCTCCATTCAGTAAGCCCCGCCGTCCAAGGCGTGTTCTCACTGACCCAGATGAACCCATAACCCTCCTCCAGGAGAGCAGTAGGGCCACCAGTACAGTGAACAAACACAAAACTCGACCGTCATTCCGACCTCGCCACCAAGGTCCTTCGCGACGTGCCCGACTTATCAGTCCTCCCCGACCCTTGCTCAACGAAGCACCAGTCTACGTCGCAGCTGAGCCTAAAGCTTTAAAATTCCCTGATTAATAATCATAACCCAGATTTGTTCCAGCCTGTCCCTCCTTGCTGTCCTCCCCCCGACGCTGCCCTAAGCCGAGTTTTGTACCCCACAAGGGGTGCCTTTAGCGTGCAGTCGTTTAGTTTATAAGTTTTATGCCCTGGCTGGATGCTTTAAGTTCCCTTAAGGCAACCACAGGAAATTCCGCTTAAGGAATCGCGACCTCTCAAGGTCAACTCCGAGATGCCACTACAAAAAAAAAACACTAAAAACGAAAAACTTCGCAAGTAATGACGTATGAAAGCCATGTATACTAGAGAACTAAGAATGGATTTCATAAGTTAATGAAAATTTCCTAATTGTACACTACGGTGTGTTTCCCTCCCCCTACCTTTTTACAAGCTTTTTATTAACTTGCTTTTGTGGGCATGTGGTTGCAGTTACTCTGTTTTTTTTTTTTTGTTTAATTCAATATTTGTATTAATAATAACAAACATAAAGGCTGCCAAACTGCATATCAGTTTGCCGGCAGCTGTTCTCGTCTAGCAATTGATTACAAATTTTGAAAATTAATGTGCTAAAACTTAACTATGCTAAGTAAACTACTCGTATAAAATAATAAACAGTCGAGATCAAAAATATCACATTTTACAGAAATAAATTTTCGCAGTCGTGATGTTTGATACCAACACAATGAGAGATAATGTTTTTGTAGAACTTTTTCAAGTCGATCCTTAGACTTGACATGCGATATCAGTTTTGGGGGTACCTTATTCACTAATGTTGATACTACGTACCTCCTAGTGCACTTAAGGGTCCGTGCACGAAAAAAACTCTCTTTTGGCAATTTCTTATCTATTTGTGAGAAAACTTGAAATAATCGAAACATTAAGTCTGTGTAACTACAAAAGTATAGTTTTCATGGTGCTAAACCATTCGTGTTAGTCACAGCAGCTTTTAATAGTTTCATCATTTTTGTGCTCTCCAAAATATAGTTTATTTCGCCATTGATTTACTTAATGAAGATATTGTATAATCATTAAATAAAATTTTGATTATATTTCAAGGATAACTGAAGACTAATTTGTGATTTTTAAATTTCTTGATATGATTTGCTAAATAATAGGAAAAATATATATTACTGACGAGGTTTTGAACAAGAAAAGGTTTTTTCAATATTATTTTTCTGCTATATTTTGTGTGGAAGTTGAAAAAAGTGGTTCCGCCAAATGCAAGAAGAGCATATAATAATGTTGATGATATTTTTTAATGTTCAAAATCAAAAGTAGTTTCTTGTAGAATGATGATCAAATGTCAGTCTCGCGTCATTTTTCGGAAAACTGGTTGCAAATATTAGTGATTTACCGTGAAAACTTAATTTATTTTAAAAATCCATTTCAGCCACATGCAAAACAAAGAACACGACTTTTCAAATCTCAAATAATTTTGTTTAAATTATATTTCCCTTTCTCACAAACAATGAACAAAATTGATCAAAATCAGTCGATTTCGTGCACGGCCTCTTACCTAAGTAGTTTATAACTTTTGGAACAGCAAGTGACTTCTTCTAAGATAAACGAGATTGATATACATTTTTCATGTACTTCCTAGCATCCAATTGAGCTGATACTTGTTACAACTATGTGACTTCTCTGTCAACGCAATAATCTGGTAAAATTAAGCTGCCGCTCTGGAATGTGTTTGGTAAGGGTTCTAATAAATGTACGCAGCCTAATACTATCTGATAATATTTAAAACTTTGAAATTCTAAGGTCTCATTTGATTTAATAGTTTGATGAAAAGAAATGAGCGACGTCCGTATTGGGAGAACAACGACGTTCAATAAAAACGTTTTGTAAAAAACTCAGAAACGCCCAACTCCCAAGTATCTACCTACACACAAACAATTTGGGTATCAAATTCAAAGGTCCATATTGTCTGCAAATGACCCAAATATGGGTATAACTGACGGTCAAATAAAAGGTAAATACAACAGATATGATAGCCAGGATACCGGATGCTGGCTGAAATCCAGACCCTTTTAAACAATGTGTTCGGGTAAAATGATTTGAATACGATATCTGAGTTTAGATAGGCGTTATGTTCATACATGGCGTAGGTAGATAGACTTTGTTAGGTAGGATTTCAGTTTTTATAAAATATCATTTAGTGATTTTCTGGTTTTATCGAAGGTTTTTGTATTTTTGAGTGTGACTATTATATTTCATGGTTCAGGCAGCCTTTTAGGCATTTTTCTCATGGACAGCAACGCGGACGAATTTTTTGTTGCCCAATGAGCTCTTCCTCATAAATATAGTACATTATATTAATAAGGGGAAGCCGAGATTCATTTAAATGTCACAAATTATTCTTGAAAGAGGTCTGAGGTCTGATATTATCTGTGGTCTGGTAAATTGTCATGTTTATAACAAAATTGTTATAAAGTTAATTGTTAATTGGTATTTAGTTCTTTGTAATTCTGCTTGAAGCTCATTTTATTTTTTGTGTTTCTGTTCTTTAAATAACAATTATTAACATAAATTAACACGTTTATTTTTTGCCTCAGTATTTCGAGCTTGATTTTACTTTTATAATGGTCTCCCGAAATGCGCGTATTCCTGCGTAAGCCGGGCCGCGGCCCGCCCGCGCCACTCACGCCCATTTCGAGCCATTTCCGAATTTTGTCGAAATTATTGAAACACGGGTCAATTACGGGACGTGTAGCAATACGGGATGCGATGGTCAAATACGGTGACAGTTCCGTATATATGGAACGTATAGCAAGCCTAGTTATAGATAGCAACTAGGTCGACAAATTTCCTTTGGCAAACCTGATTAAAATATCTAATCACTTCCATAAATCAGCAGACAGCTGTTTTTTTTTTGTTTCTTTTTTTAACGTTGCCCCACACTAGGAATTTCTCCTATATCGTGGGTGCGTTTAAAAAAAAATTAACTCACAAAAACAAACAGCCGAACCCGGAACAACTACTTGTAGGTCATACAAATATTTGTTCCCTGCGGGAATCGAACCCGCGAAACGCAGCGCAGCAGTCAATCGCTTAAGAGCGTTGTCACCGGTCCACTAAGCAACAAAATTCGATCTAAATAAAAACGGCCACATTCCTCTAGATCGTATTTTGTTGCTTCGTGTCTCAATATGAAACTTTAAAAAAGGTATTAGAAAATTCTAGACACACTTACCGATATAGTTGATTGAGCCGTTTTTCATAATTCCGTCTCAGTCACGAGATAATATGTTTTTAAAGAAGTGGCGCCACGTTGATGACGCATTGTTGTGGCGTATCAGTGCTTTCGTAAGTGCACCGTCAGCCCGCTTGAGCGGCTAGTGGACCGGTGACAACCCTCTTAACTATTAACCGTGTCGTTATTGTATATTGTGTACAAACACCTTACCTTAATGTTTTTATTTTATTCCCTCCATTTGCAAAAAACGGACAAACCTAGTAAACGAAGGATTTATAGCTTAAAAAGGAATTTGTCTCTATTCATTCGCTGAATGTCAATTGGTTTTCACATCACTTCTCACGCCGCAGTACAATAAATGTCCCGAAAACATTGCCTAGATATAATAAGATGTGGAAATATCGATACTTTTCATGAACACCCAGCAAAACTAGGTATTTATTATTCTAGTAAATTTTAAATACGAAGGTGTTTTTTTATAAAAAGTTGTTGTGTTGTAAAAAAAAGCAATCAATCAACCTGCCTAGCCTTTTCCCAACTATGTTGGGGTCGGCTTCCAGTCTTAACCGAATGCAGCTGAATACCAGTATTTTACATGGAGCGACTGCCTATATGACCTCCACAACCCAGTTACTGGGTAACACGATACGAGTACCCCTTGGAAAGACTGGTTGTCAGACTTTTATTTTGGGCTTCTGACGACCCATAACGACTGTCAAAGATCCACGAATGACAGCCGGGACCAACGGATTAACGTGCTTTCCGAGGTACGGAGGAGTCTCGGTATGTAAAGATGGTCACCCATCCACGGACCAACCCCGGCAAGCGTAGCTTAACCTGACGGATCGACCCGTGCGGCTGTTATTACTTAGCCACGAGCTCCTCCTGTAAAAAAAGCAAGGAATTTAAAAAAAAAAAAAGATTTTTCTTTGATAATTTTAGAATTCCGAATATTACTAATTTTCGGTAAATTTTAAGTTAGTAAGTAAATTCATTACCTGTTTCACAGAAATGATGACGAAACGTTCAAAGAAAAAAATAAAATAAAACCGGCCAAGTACGTGTACGTGTTCCGCAATTGGGATGAATTTATGTCAAGAACAAACTTAACATTGCAGTTGAAAAACAAGTTCTCCCATACATTCCAACTGCATACGTAAGTTTATACGCACTATATTGAGATATTTACCATGTTATTTTAAGACTTCTTGTACGTAGGTTCTTCTGTAATCTATAAGAAACTGTGAACTGTGTGTGTTTTTCTGTGAACTCTTTTTATTTTATTTTTTTCAAAATTTTATGTTCATTTATTTCGGAGATAAGGGAGGGCGTGGAAAGTTTCATCTATTTTCGTAAATAACTTTAAAACCATTTATTTTAAAATTATAAGCAAAAAAAATATCTGAAATGCTTATAATAAGCCCTTTCATTAGATATATCACTTGGTACTGTTCACAAAACTTATTTTTTAATTTTATAATTTGCCCCCCAAAAATGACCCTAATATTCAATTTTTTTTATCGACAGCGGCAGCACTCTTGTCCTTAATCTAAAAAAAAAAAACTAAAATCTTAAATGATGGTAAGTGATGATAAGGCCGAAGATGGAAGCGAGCTTCGCACAGAATCCTCAACCACAAAGGAACTCCGTCCGTATTTAGGTCACAGAAGTTCATATGTGTAGGTACCAAATTTCAACTTAATCGGCCTAGTAGATTCGGAGTATATTGGCTATGTCAGACGGACATTACATTGTATCTGTGGGTTATGCGTATCATCTTCGTAGGTCTAGTAGTTTTTGAGATTTCGTGTTTAATCAGTGAGTGAGTGAATGAATAAGTGACCTTTCGCTTTTATATTATAGAAGAAGATAGATGAAAGAAAATGGCTGAACTCTTCAAGTAAATAACAGGTTAAAGTATTCTTCTAGATCTGGGTCTTAAAATATTCGCATTTTCCCGTTTTATATGTATAAGATAATTTTAAACAAACACACGTTCAGAATCAACGAACCTTTGGATTCGAGTTGCTCATGCTTACAAATAGATTTTATAAACGCGAGCTGACTATTAACACTAGGGCAACACAAAGAAAAAGAGATTTCTAACGGGTACATGTAAGAGTGGGGTTACAATAGTGAAGCGAAAACGTTGTGAATATTCGACTTGATATAGATTTTTGACTTGATTTACCACGCTAGGAACAAACCAAGACGAAAGAAAATGCATAAAATCTTAGACAGAAAAACCGTAACCAAACTCATCAAGAACCGCAGGATGTGCTATCTCGCACATTTTCACAGGCGCCGCGAATCACACCTGTTAGATGCAGCGATGCAGTACAAGGCAAAATCCAAGAATATTCAACTTGATATAGATTTTTAACTTGATTAACCACGCTAGGAATAAACCAAGACAAAAGAAAATGGATGAAATCTGAGACAGAAAAACCGTAACCAAACTCATCAAGAACCGCAGGATGTGCTATCTCGCACATTTTCACAGGCGCCGCGAATCACACCTGTTAGATGCAGCGATGCAGTACAAGGCAAAATCCAAGAATATTCAACTTGATATAGATTTTTAACTTGATTAACCACGCTAGGAATAAACCAAGACAAAAGAAAATGGATGAAATCTGAGACAGAAAAACCGTAACCAAACTCATCAAGAACCGCAGGATGTGCTATCTCGCACATTTTCACAGGCGCCGCGAACCAGACCTGTTACGTGCAGCAATGCAGTACAAGGCCGACCTATTTACACATAGAATGACAACATAAAACAGGGCATGACTTACTTCGAAAAGGGAATCAATTTTGGATGGACACGGCTGAAGACCGAGATAAAATCAAGAAGACTGCTGGCGAGATTTACAAGAAACCTAAAACAGATGGTAGCGAGACCTCAGACAAAGACTTTGGAAACAGCAACGTGTAACACAGCATAGCTATGACATAGTAAAGAGTCTAGAAAGCAGCTGGATCTGAGCTAACCTGGCGGATCGTTTTTGATATCACCCGTCTCTCCACAATTCCATTGTCTACTTTATGATGCATATTTGGTACGGCTCTTCCTCTCCTTTCATATTCAAAGGGCACGTCTTCCCTACCATTATCATGCCCCCAGTCTACTCCTTGATAAGCAATGGTCTCTGTAACCCCATGAAACATGAGACTCCAGGGGCTAGTGTGAATCTTTGGGTTCATTCGAGTAATCGAATCCGGTCAAACCACGCTGGGGTCAGCGCATTTCATTCAATCATTAATTCATTCCTTAATGAAGATGTTTTTCACTCTTTTATAAGGCGTACACTAATAAATTAATAAGTTAAAATATTCTATTGATTTCAGGCATTTTTATATCATTACTAAAAGAATTTCATAGTTGTTGTTTTTTTTTAAAATAATTTATGATGTCCTTCCAAAACATTAAAGAGAAGAAGGATTTTTTTCTAAATTCTTAGCAGCGAGGGGCGTTGTTACGAAGGGCTAGTGTCTATCTAATAGCTTAAGAGGGTGTACAAGGGTCGACTAGCGCTACTCCTTTAAAAAAATATTATCTCGTAACTGAGAAGGAATTATGAAAAACGGCTCAATTAGCAACCTCTGTAAGTGTGTCTAGAATTTTCTAATACCTTTTCTAAAGTTTCATATTGAGACTCGAAGCAACAAAATACGATATGAATGTGGCCGCTTTTCTTTAGATTTAATTTTGTTGTTTATGTGGTAAACAGAAATGATTTTTTTGCGGTAAAAAAACTGCTTAAAAACTCAAAGTGTCCTCATGGATAAAAAGGATTGTTTGGCAATTAATCATAGATATTTACTAACGTTACACCATTAAGTAGGTTTGTTAATTTAACAGCATCAAGGTCCTGCAACTTATTGTTTAACTTACCAATTCCTTAGCAGTTCCCTACGCCTTCATAAAAACCCAGCCTCTTACGTTTTCCAAAACAATCATTTTACCTGACATCTTACCGCTGAACCAGTCCAAGTTGTCAATGTCCCATCCGGGTTCGTTTATAATTCAAAGGCTTCCCTTTGAATTATAAACGAACCCGAATAATGAAAACGGTTTAGTACGGTCAGCAACGAAAGTCGACACATGGTGTGAAAACGGGACTCTGTTTCTTAAACCTACGCTGTCTGTCTGTCTGTCTGTCACAGGGCTTCTTTATTTCTTTATCTTAAGAGGTCTTATAGCTAGACATTTAAATTATTCACTGAATATGTGTTACAATGGCAGCTAGTATCATACTTAATATGAAAAAAAAAAAAAAACACAAAATAATAAAAAGAAGGTACCTAATAGCGCTTGACTTAAAAAAAAATCTTAATAAACACCAAATTATTTGATACACTAATTAATGTGACACCTAAGTGTATTTAATTTTATTTAATGTAGAATTTTATTGTAAATTATAATTTAAGAATTACGTAATATAAATAAAATTGATTACATTTTAAAATATCAAATGAAAAATTAAATTAGGTCATACAAATAATAATAAATAATTAATAAAAAAAATATATATATATATATTAGGGATGCATCCGACACCGATACCGATGCCGATATATCGGCGATACTCGAAGTTTGCGGATATATCGGCATCGGCGATATTTTATGGCCGATTCATCGATACTTTTCTCATCAATGTTAATTTTAATTACTAAAACTATTAACTAATCCAAACCTGTCTATAGTTTTAAACGGTGTTATTTAGTTTGTCCTGTTATTTGTTCTTTTTATATTAATTTAAAAAATCAACTGACTTGTGTTTTATTTATTTTACCTTCATTTTTTAATTCAATAAGCGTATCGGTATCGGTGTCGCCGATATTTTTATAAGATCATCGGTATCGGTATCGTATCGGCAAAAAGGCGTATCGAGGCATCCCTAATTTAAATGTTACATTTACACCGTTACTGAAACATTTTGTCCTACAATTTAAAAGTGCTAGAGTTTTCTTTGCTAACTGTTCCCGACACGTTTAAGCAAAACGCGCACATAACTTGCCAATGCAAGTTAGAAGTCATCGTCGCTACACGAAGCTTCATAGCTTTGACACCGGCAGAAGCCTTCGTGCAATTTGACGTCCTAATATCATACTGGAAGGTTCTACGTTACAAGTTGTGGAGTTAATTTACGAAATTCAGTTTAGATATGAGCTTAATTTTGGAGATAGTGTTAGTTTACTGATACTTACTTTGTTACATTTAAGACGCAGATATATGCCAGTGACCTTGAGTGGTTAGCTTGCGTGTTCTGTACTGAGCTCACGCAACGCGTCGTACGTCCAGCTAGTAATAGGACTCGCCCATCCAGGAGCGCTGTCCCAAATAAGACGCATTATTACTATTAACGGTATTTTAATAAAACACGTAAACTTAAAGATCAGTAATTAAATTATATTTAAAAAAAAATGAAGGTTTCAGAAAAATACGCTTTATAGATTTTGTGTGATTCTCAGTTTGATATCCGCGTTAAACATAACTTTACAAATTAATTTCACTGCCTATGAAATATAAACATAATCTAAAATATTAATTTATAATAACTCTTTATTATGTATACCATAAAAATTACAGATATAAATGTAAAAATGTTAAATAGGGTGACATAGTGGGCGGTCTTATTGCTAAAAGCGATCTTTTACAGACAACCTTTGGATGGATTAAAAGTAGGAGAGACAATAAATACATGCAAACATAAAGCATACATATTTACTATAATAAACATAAAATAAGAGCAAAGAACTAGTATTTTTTTTAATTTTTTTTTATTGAATGATGATGTTTAAGGAGAGAGGAAGTGTTTTGGTACCAGAATTTTAAAAGTGGACAAATATTGAGCACGCCTTATCCATATATTAAGTTATTAAGAAAGTGCTCTAATTTAACATATATTTTTTCCAAATCATTAGCAGTACTTGTTTAGACGTGACCTTCAGAATTAAATAATTAAAAGTCGGTTATCGTCGCCTTAAGAGGATCGATAAATGCTTAATTTAACAATTTACTGTTTACTCTTTTCATCTTTGTTGCATCATGGCCGCTGTCACTTGTCTATTCAGTGGGCTAAAAACAGCAGTGATAGCCTAGTGGTGTGCCCGTCGGACTGCAAAGTCATAGGTCTCGAGTTCGAACCCAAGGCATGCACCTCCGACTTTTCGGATTCATGTACGTATTGTATAACGCGTACATCTATAATCACTTGCTTAAACAACAGTGAAGCAAAACATCGTGAGGAAACAGCAGCGTCATGCCTGAGAGATATTTCTCGACGGCATGTGTAGCCGAGTCAGATGCCCATGGGTGGCATAAACACTCTGACACCAGGTAAGTCACTAACCACATGAAAATAAGGAGAAGTGGGTTATCATTAGGAATACCGTTTTATTTTTTCGCAGTCGGTTTTTAGTAGGTACTATATTTTTATTAGTACTTATTAGTTTTTTTTATCAAGACCAATCCAAAGACAATCCTCAGTTTAGTTATGCTGCAGCTATAAAAGGGATAAAACTTCCTCACATACATTATTTATCGTTTATACATTGTAGTTACAGAAAAACGGTTTCTGGAAACTGTCCTTATTTTTGGAGAAATTTTGGTCCCTTTATACAGTCTGCATTAAAATGGGCCATTTTCACAAACACTTTTTTTGATGCCAATCGATCCTGTTTCTATGGATCAAAAAAGTCTATTGGACCAACTAGAAAAGTCAGAAACCACAAAAAACTTTTCCCATACATTTCGTAGGAAATGAGTCTCCCAACTTACTTTTCTACTATGGATAGACTGGCCGCTACAGTAAAATATGGAAGAAAATTAACAAAAAAAAAAACAAATACTGCGGATATAGAACGAAAACGCGTTAGGTACTCATATTTTTTTTAAACAGATTTAGATAGCAGAATGGGTAGAAGAAACTAGGAGCAAATAACGCCGAAAAAACACGTTTCATGTATGTTTAAATTTTCAAAATTCAATATTACAATAGATTACAATATGGTGGTATCGTTGGTCTCAAACTAGACACAGTCTGTATCTTGGACACTATTAAATAGGTAAAATTATAGCCAGTAAGATTCATTCCTAGCATTTCTACCATAGTCGGGTAAAAAAGACAGATACATGAAAACTTAGAAGATACTGAACACAATACACTTTTCCTACACAAAAATAATATCAGATCCAGTCTCCTGACATCTATGCATTGCTATTGAATACTTGTCATGAGATTGTTGACGTTATTACACGTAGCTGGCATCTACGAATCTATTCCGCATTCCCGATACGATCATGCCTATGAAACGAAGCTTTGAACAGTACCTATGATCAGTTTTGTCGGATTTTGGCGATGAAGGTCAGATTCCAAGTAGGTCAGATTCCAAATAAGTCAGATTTTGAGTTGGTAATGTACATTATAGTCAGTACCATAATTTCTCGACGTGAAATTAAGCTATGTATGTAAATAAGAAATAAAATATTTTTATTCGTAGTAAGTTTTCATAATTACGATTATATTACGAAACCAAAAAAATACATTTTCCGTCTTGAAACATATATAAGTAGCATTTCTATTCGGCGATGGAGCTCAGATTCGAAGTAGGTCAGATTAGTAGCATTTCTTCTATGCTTAAAATGTTGTGCTCCGAATCTGAGCTAAAAGATACGGTTATTTGGCTTTCAATTGAAGATAAAGTTGAATCACTTTCTGATTCGCTAACAGAACTGTCTCCCACATCTTCTGTTCGGTTTCGGATACAGTTATGTGTCCTTTTTTGCAATCTTCATTTTAAATTTTCAATGAATCATCAAAAAAAAAAATACATTATGCCATTACTAACTCAAAATCTGACCTAGTTAGAAAATGTCCTAGCTGGAAAATGACGTACATGGAATCTGAGCTACTTGGAATCTAACTTCCATTACCGCTTTCAGCACAAAGTTGCGCAAAAGTTGCTATACAATAGGAACAAGCTATCATCTTGGCTACCATTTTCCTAGTGACTGATATTTGTGATGCAGATACAAAATATACCCAGAAAAACCATAAAGCTCTTAGATACTCCACAAGAACACAGTATTTATTCTTTCTTATTACCCATAATATTAAATAAAATAAAATATTCAAAAGCTTTTATTTACAGACTACATAGGCCCACATTGTGTCAGTTTGTAAATATTGGCCAGTGATGCACTGCAAACTCAAAGTGAATTTCGCTGTCCATTTTCAAAATTTTGCCTAATTCAATCAAAACTTTCCGTAAAATCTTTGTTTATTTTCATGTTTCAAGTGCGTTTCAGCAACAAGCCCAGTTTACTAGTACCAACACATTTTTTTTTTCACCAGACTAAAAATGTACATGTTGGAGACGAGTTGTATCCGGTACGCCAGCGCCATCTGTCGGCATTCGGTGGAGTTGGTGGATTCGCGCCATCGGTTCTTGACTCATTGCGACGCTAGTGCTGCCTAGCGGCGCATGGCAGAGTCCACGAAATAACGTTCGACCGGTGACAAGCGTCCGCCGCACAGTTGACAAGTGGAGTTCATTGGTGAACGTCAAGCAGTGAAGACGTCTAGGAACTGTTGCGCGTTCGGTATATATTGTGTCGTGCCAACATTAATTACTTTGCATACCCATTACTGTATAGAATCAAGTTCTTCTAACTGAACAGACAGATGAGCTGCTGGGGAGTTTGTTTCACTACTTCTTCTTCCCAGCAAAGCAATAGGAAGTGGTGAAGGGCCGGGCTTTTGGGGAACTGTCTTATGTAAACTTTAAAGTTCAGATTCTTAGCTTGAGTAAATGACTTTTGAGTTTAATTCGGTTTTTCTATTGCGCAATAACTAACACTACCCACATTACGCCCACAGCAGTTAAAATATTGCTGATGATAACGAGAGAGACCTTCTGTTCTCCGACATACATAATGTTTCTTAAACATATTTCAGTGTTTTTAGTAAACAATCATTCCGTAGCCATAGAATAATAGCGATAACTAAATACTTGTTCTTTGTACGATACCTCGAGAATTGTCCCGTCTATACTCCATTTATAATAGCATTAGACAGAAGTTAAAAAAGGTTATTTTTGATGCACACTTTATAACAAAAGTACAATAAACTTGTTATAGTTACGATTGACGCCAAATCGATTAAAATGAATTTATATATCAGATATCACACTTAATTGTAATCATTTAAAAAAACAACCATATGAAATTAAGTGGCTTTCATTTAGATATATTATTTCATTCCAATTTAAAATTACAGTGCCTATGCTAAAAACCTAAAAGAAGCAGGAGTCAACAATACTGCAACGCTTTTTGTTTCACTATAATCCTACCAAATCTAAAATGTTACTTAATCCCTTCATAAGCTGTGACAGCCGGTGATTTCTAATTTTACTGGTTTATGTCGTCTGTGAAATTGACTTGACAATGTTCTAAGATTGTCATGTATGTCATTTACTTGTGAATACTTTGTTTGTTATTGTTTAATTTTCGTGATTTTGTTGTTATTTATTAAAATAATAAATAATATTTAGTTATTTCTTTGTTATTGTATTGTTATCAGTGTTGTCATTGGGTTGTTTGTACAAAACGTAACTTTTTTATCTGCTGGTTTAAAAAATCCAACTTATAATCGGTCATACTGGTATGTATTTTATGGACTGTCCTCGCCATAAAAAAATTAACACCCCATTGTTATTGACTATTAATTAAGTAATACATATTATATTGTATTATGAATTAACGCATGCAAAGCGAACTTTTAAAGTTATAAATTTTGTTATAGTATTTATCTATGACCTATTTCCAGCAGTGAAATTATATAGGGGGTACGGAGTAATTGACTTGTATTAATTTTATTCACAGGGTTTGTGAAGGGTTTTTAATGGATGCTGCATTAATATTTGATGCAAAGAAAGGTGATGAAGATGACCACTCCGAAATGGACGCCTTCAACTTTAATAATAATAATAATTTATTTATTTACACTTCAAGACACAATCATCTGTGTAGCCCTGACTCTTGTACTAGGATTCCCTGTTTCATAAGAGCCAGACCTCTCAATTTACAGGGAATATGTTATAGAAGCGCGATAGACTAAAGTGAAAATGGTTCAAGTTAATTTTGTCAAAAATTGAGAGTGGCGCTGTAATTGTTATGGACAATGCGCTATACCACTCAAGGACATTGGAGAAGCTGCCAACCACAGCTACACGAAAGGCAGATATACAGGAATGGTTTAAAAGCAAAAATATTCCTTTTGAGGAAAAAGATCTTAGGGCACCTTTATTATAAAAAGCACAAATACAAAGACATTTATACCAAAAGTTTGTTGTAGATGACTAGAGAGAAGGGTATTTCAGTATTGCGCCTCCCACCCTACCACTGCGAGTTCAACCCTATAGAATTAATATGGGCTCAAATGATGGGGTATGTGGCTCAACATAACAAAACGTTCAAATTAGACAAGGAGAAACAATTACTCCCACAAGATCTGGATAGTATTCCGCTAGAACGATGGCAGTCTTGCGTTGCTCATGCAATTAAAGAAGAGGAAAAGTTAAAGCATAATGGATGATGTGGTAGAAAGATTTATTATTAGGTAACGTCAGTGAAACTTCTTCATCTTTATTCTCTGATGATAGTGACTAAATTATATGATGAAGACGAAGAAGTTACACCAACTATTGTGTGTTGAAAGTTGTTGTTTTAAATAAAATATTGTAAAAAAAAAGACTTTTATTTCCTTTAATCTTAATTAAATTTAAATCATCACGACGTAATCGTTAGTTTCATTCATTCGTTTCGTTGTAAGTAATGTGTGATGAAGATGTTATTACGACCTATTTATCAAAGTTATGTTAAAACATTTTTAGTTTAATTGTTTAAACTTTTAACTTTGAATAAAATGTTTCGCACTCCTGCTTCTACGAGCCTCTTTTTTCTAATGCTATAGTAAATGGAGTATATAACATTCAAGGTTCAGGTTGAAAAAAAATCTATTAAGGTAAAACTTGTGCAGTAGGAAACAGAAATATAAAATATAACCGGAATTCGAAGGAAGTTATTATAAACGTATTATTTATAATAACCAGTCAGTTAAGTTCATTATTATTCCACAACAATTATTAGTTAAAACAAGTTGTAATGTAGCTGACTATAATATCTAGTTGAATCTCAAAGCTTATGTGAAACGCTCGTGATCTCTAACAATCTTGTTTATCTTGTTTTACGAGATGTTACGTAATTTAATAGTGTTGTTATTCTTAAGCTGTTCTTGTGAGACAAGTGAGCTGTTGAATTTGCGTGAAGGTGTGTCATTATTGTTAACTTAAGTGGCAATGGGCAGGGCACATTGCTCGCAGAACACATGGCCGTTGGGGCCGAAAGGTTCTGGAGTGGCGACCGCGTACCGGAAGATGTAGCGTGGGAAGGCCTCCCGCAAGGTGGACCGATGACCTTGTGAAAGCTGCAGGAATCCGCTGGATGCGGGAAGCACAGAACCGGTTGAAGTGGCGGTGCTTGGGGGAGGCCTATGTCCAGTAGGTAGTGGACGTGTTTCGACTGAAATGATGAATGAATGATGTGTTATTATTATTACCTATAAAGACAATCTAAGTAATATTTATCAGAGAAGTGAGCGTGGTGATTGCATAACACCCTATACCGATACCCTACCCAATATTTAGTTATTTAAACTTCATGTACAATAGTGGTACATAGGCGGACTTAATGCCACAAGGCATTCTCTACCAGTCAACTTTGGGTTAAATATAAAAACATAGTGATAGGGTACAAAAATAATGTTTAAAATACTAACTTCTTGATTACGAGAATTTACATAGTTTTATTGATACTAATACACATATACAAATAAAATAACCTAATAGATATTTTAAAAAATACCACCTAATAATAATTATTATGACTAGACTATTATTTAAGACTATTTATTCGTAGAGAGTTATTTAGTCTGACTTATGTAGTGGCTACGAACTTTTCTTTTAAAACTAAATTTGTTTTCAGCTTTTTTAATGCCAAAAAGTAGCGCGTTCCAGAGCTATCAATACTATTCTTACAATTGGTTATATAGTTGGATTATATTCTGAGTACGGTTTATTTCATTTTATCTAGTTGCCTATTTATGTCCAATTCATTAAACCTGACTTGGTTTCCGTACGTATTTTTTGGGTGACCATTGAAAATCAGCGCTGTGCTGTGGGTCCCTCATACCACAGCATCATGCTGAGTGGAAGCCTTCTTGTCACGGTCATGACAACTGCCGACTATTTTCGGTATTGTGCTCGTGGTTATAATATAGATCTATTTCTGTGGCGGCATCTACAACGCCACATGCGAACTACGTATCAAAGACCTGACGTCACAAATTCTGAATCGCGCAATCAGTTTACCGCGCGACTAGCATATATATAACATCCCAACATCAACCGTCGGGCAGTTGCCCACCAGATACAACACCCGTTTGGTCGGAGGATACTCCCTTTTCCATAGACTATGAGTGAACTTTACACCTTGTTTCTCATACCTCTATATATCTTTTTGAATGCACGTGTTTCTGTGACAAATAAACCTATTTTTCTTTCATTCTTTTTTCAATCATATTAATTGCGTTATTTACGTAGTCGAGAAGAAGAATTTTCAGACATAATTATGACGAAATGGTTTACGAATTTCCTTCAAAGTCATTAGGACTGTGATATCGTCACGAAGCAATGCGTGCATCAGCACGCATTGCTCGTGAAACTCGTGAAGTCTGAGCATCATGCTCAGACTTCACGAGTTTTGCTTATTTAAAAAAATATCGTACTAATGCGGTGTTCACATTAGCGGCTTCGTAATTCTTTGATATTATATCACCAGCCGTGCGATAATTCAATGGATGATAGTGATTGGTCACATTTGAGTATCGAATCATAGAGCGCTCCACTTTAGCTTGGCAATGTCAGTTATGCTGGGGCTACACCTGAGCTTATCGTCATGAAGCGATCAGTGCTGATGCTTCATGAGTTTTGTTTACATAAAAAATATCAACTAACTAACTATGTTTCTAACTAGGTTATTTTTTAAGCCCGGTAGTACGTTCCCGTCGGATATTTTTCAACATCCACGCGGGCGAAGCCGCGAGCAAAAGCTAGTCTTTTATAAATACCCAGCCACAAAATCTTATATAATACTAAAAAACTTTTTTTTTCCGGGTTTAAAATATTATATATAATAAAGAGGTAACCTTACTATTCGAAATACTGGTTATATTACATTGACGATTCCTTGCAGGTCGAGGTTTCCAGATACGAAAAAGACGAATGTTCAAAGTACTACCCCCCTCACAGACATCTGAAGAAAGGATATAATCACATGACGCAAATGTGCTATGGTGATAAAGAAGTGCTAAGAGATACTTGTGAGGTATGCTCATTTATTTATATAACAGTTGCTTGCTGCAATAACAGTAAACTCCAAAGCAAGCCAACAACAAACATTCAACTAAAAAGTTCATGCAAACACAAATAGATCAAAATCCCATGCAAGTGTCAGTCTTAAGCAAACGTTAATTGAGTTTATTTCAGAATAAGAAAAGCTATCGACAAGGTTGTGCTGTAATAAAAACGTCTATCGTTACGAAGCTTCGCTCTGGCACGATATGCAGATGTGACCAATCACTATCGTATATTGAATTAACGCGGGTATACATCAAAGAATTATGAAGCTGCTAATGTGACCACCGCATTAACGCGATATTTTTTATGTAAACAAAACTCATGAAGCATCAGCACTGATCGCTTCATGACGATAAGCTCAGGTGTAGCCCCAGCATAACTGACATTGCCAAGCTAAAGTGGAGCGCTCTATGATTCGATACTCAAATGTGACCAATCACTATCATCCATTGAATTATCGCACGGCTGGTGATATAATATCAAAGAATAACGAAGCCGCTAATGTGAACACCGCATTAGTACGAAATTTTTTTTAATAAGCAAAACTCGTGAAATCTGAGCATGATGCTCAGACTTCACGAGTTTCACGAGCAATGCGTTAGCTTCGTGACGATAGACGCAGGTGTAGCCCCAGCATAACTAACATTGCTAAGGTGAAATGGAGCTAGTCCCATCAAAGGCAACCCTGAGGACCTAGTCAAGTTCCTATCGCTTTCAAAGCGTTTGGTTTCAAATCAAAGTCAAACCATTTATTTCAAATAGGCACATAAAGGCACTTTTGAACGTCAAAAATTACAAAAATAATTAATTGATTCTAGTTGCTCCTTCCAAAAGCTAGTTACTCTTTTAAAATGTTAACAATATTTTGTATACTTTAATTATTAATTATATCATATGTGAAGACGATGCACTTTACCTAGAATAAAATTACTATACCACAATAGCTAAAAAGAATGAAAAGTGAAGTAATGACAGACAAATTAATTATGCGATGGATACATGGTGCTCACTATTTAAAAACATTGTAAAGTTAGATGATTTCCCTAAAATTTTAACATTTAATAACATACTCGTAATATAAGTCAGTGTGTGAGTTAGTTGTTTGGTTTTTCGACTTTCGACAGGATTCACATAAGTTCTTCGGTAGCTTATGTCAATATATTTTTAACATATCCATCATCGTTATCGCTAATAGAATATCTGTTTGTCTAGGCCATCTGTCAAAACCACACAAATGATCCTTTTTAGGGTTCCATACAGTCACGAGCACCAATATGTATACACTTAGAAAAATTAAAAAGCAATTTTCATGGTGAATAACTATTACAACTTTGAGATAAGACCTATTATAAATAATAGTATAAGTTTATACTAATATATCTCTTATATATGTCTTATATCAAAGTTGCGATCGTTATCCACGAGAAAATTGCTTTTGAATTTTGCTAAGTGTATACATATTGGTGCTCGTGACGTACATTATAGGATCACTCGTGTGTCTGTCCGTCTGTCAAAGCTGATGTGCTACGAATCTACAGGACCAATTAAGTTAAAATGGTTTGGTTGGTACTCATATGAGTTTCTGTGATCCAAAGACGGACGTGTAATTTTAATAAATTAATTTTGAATAATGTGAAAACCATCAATTTTCGACTTGAGCGGTGTTGTAAGCTAAGGGACGATATGGGGGACACTTTTAAGGGGCAAATGTGAAAATTTGTAGAACATGTTTTTCAATTACGATGTTAAGTTTGTTCTTGGAATAAATTCATTACAACTACAGAACCCTTCATTGTGCGGGGTCCGTCACGGACTTGGCTTGTTTTGTAGTGGGTAAAAAGACCCAGAATAATAAATCACAATATAATCTACTCTGTCCTACTGCTACTACTACTTACTTTTTAATACCCAGGGTGACAGCGGTGGACCACTTCAGGACTTCAGGAACAAATATTTTGATAGATTATACTGCATCAAGACAGTGGTTGGCGTGACGTCATATGGCAGGCAATGTGGAGTCTCTCACAGCCCCGGAATTTATACCAGGGTCATCTACTATATACCCTGGATAGAGAGCATCGTGTGGCCATAAATGGAAAATGCTATGTAGTTAAATAAAAAGTTTGGGTAAAGACAAAAGGATAACGATGAAGTTTCCTGTAATTATTGGCAGTAATCGATACTCATTAAGTCTGTGAAGTTTACCTACACAAAAAAATATAGACAGATTTTTTAAACTGATAATTATATCAACACACCAAAAAACCCCATAAAAAAAAACAAAATAATTTTCTTTTTGAATTATCATGTTTAGATATCGATCCATCGCGGAGTTTAGCTAGCCAATTTAATTTAACCCTGTTCCTATATATACTTAAGTATAATTTTAAATGTAACCGCTATGTTTGAGTGACACTTAGTGAAAAAATTGTTAGTTAACATGAATTTGTTACCCAATATTTTGGTTGCTATATCTAAAAATAAGTAATTTTGTTTGAATTGAAGCTACCTGGTTATTTATTATAAAGAAATTTTCTTGGAATAATTTTACTGAAAACTGCCTTGTTAATAATAGCCCCTTGAATTAATACTTATGCCTAGAACGAAAATTATGTACGTTGTCAAGGATATTTGTACCATTAATAATAGCTGAATAAATAAACTATCTTATGAATTTAAAAAAATGCAGACTAAATGTTTATTGTGCTTACAAATATAAACCAAAATACTAAATTTGTTATTACTCGCCCCGCTCTCTCTTACCTACTCGTACGTAATTGTTTGTAACAGTATGATTAGCCTAGAATGTACCTGTGTATACCTGCTAGGACCCAGAACCCCACTCTATTAGAGAGTGGGACGTTATCCACCACGAGGACGTGGGCGGCAGTAGTGGATACCAGTAGTTAGTAGTGATGAAAGGGGGTTTTTTTATGTGTGCAAAAAAATAATCTTAAGTCCCTCCCTCACCGGAGCATTCGCTTGTAATGTAACAATAGAAGATTCGATTTTGAGCATTACTTTACAATGCCGCCTTACTGACCGACGAGCATTCGCCTGTAATGTAATAATCCAAGATTCGATAGGATTCACACTGTGGTATGTGATAGCTGAATATACGGTGTATCGACCTCCGGCGAACCACTATTTACGCCACACCCTGTATGCCAGTTCCATGGAACTACTGGGAGAAAAAAATCCCAGTAGTCCCATAATGGAACTAGAGAATGGAACTACTGGGATACGGCGAACCATTTTGCAGGGTTTACGTGCAACCGTGACCTTGGATTTTTTTCGCTGACCCGCAAAATATTCTTATAAAAATATAAAATAATTGATTCAACCGCAATGCAGTATAATTTGTTCAGATTCCAACACTGATGGCTTCGTTTGCAAGAGCTTCGTGACAGAACTAATAAATCGGAGGTCTCTTATAGTTTCAGACTTATATTACTTAAACGTGTCGTTATGTGACCGATAAAAGTAGTTTATAGACCAAACGCTTCCTTATACCGCTGTTATAATGTTACATGTAAGTATTTTTGATAAGACAAATTTGTTATTTTTACGTGATTCTTATGTGCGATGTAGGTTATTAATTGCCAAGGTGCTAATCTGTGGCATAGCGTTATGTGGGGCTTGTAAAATAAAATTTTACAATCGACAGCTAAGTAGCCAAGCTATGAAAAATTATCAGCCAAATTATTTCATAATTCAAAAGTCATTTTTTCAAATTAGGCTGTGAATCAGCACTTATCGAACATCAAAATTAAATTACATAAGACAGTCCCACGAAACGCCTACTCTTTACTACTTCCTAGTGCTTTAGCTGGGAAGAAGAAGTAGCGCAACAAACTCCCCAGTAGCACAGCTGTCTGTTCATATATAAAATCATGATTCTAAACAATATTTGGTATGCAAAGTAATTAACATTACGAGAGACAGAACAGTAAATAAATTTATTTGCCCTATGTCAGCTAACATACGCCAATATACCAGAAAATACAATGAAAACTATACTCAAGCAAAACAAAAACCTTTCAAAAATAAAAAGTAAACAAAACTTAAAACCTAAATAAAAGTCTCCAGGCATAAAGGCTTACATATGCAATGCTGGACTGTGTTCATATATCTGTAACACAAATGATAAACTAGGACCATCGAAGTATACATAACAAACAAACAGGTTAACAACAATTACTAATAACAATAATGTAACCATCGCCAGCAAGACGACCAGGCACCACAAGCAGCACCCGTTCACGAGCATAACGCAAAGATCAGCCATTACCTCCCTTCGCCATATTTGAGGGAAGGAGGCAACCCGACCCCCGACGCTTCGCAAGCAGTGACATCTAAGCCAGTCTTAAAATGACACTAGGTAGGCCAAATAAGAGACTAAAAGTTGTGTATTTTAGTTTTTCACACTAAATTTATTTATGAAGTTCCCTGTACCTACAAATAAATATTACGACGTTCTATAAAAAAAGGTAGGGTATAAATGTGACGGCACAGCAAGTGGCGCCATCTAGTTTTGTTACGAATTTATTGTGTGCACAATAACTGTCTGCATAATAAATATTTATTGTTACATAAAAAAAAAGAGTCCCCAAGGCCATCAGGTAAGATATAAAGATTAAAAGGGGTATCAAAAAAAATGGATTTTACTGCTTTGACTCGTTGCGTTTTTTTCACTGCAGTGCGCAATACTTCTTATTATAAATATTATATATAAATTTATTTTCTTTCTTTCTTTCTTTCTTTTCTTTCTTATATTTTTATATGCGATACAAAAATACCTGTGCCAACGTATCGCAAATTTACAGCACCACCCACCCACTGTGAATAAACCGAATGCGTTTTTTTTTTCATGGCAATGCGGGCACTTCTATATCATTCCGTACTTCACAGATCATTCGATACAAAAACGCACGGCAGTGCGCACAAGGCCTTAGAATGACACTGGCTGGTGACAAACACTCTAGCAGAATGCCGCATCGATGGTTGCGTGGCGGCTGTCTTCTGATGACGGATGATGTGATGGAGTCGCTGTCGAACCACGTCCACGACAAACTGCTATATTCCGTTTACAATCCTGATGATATTCAAGCTAAATCAATAATACGATGACGACTTCTACGAGTAGTATAGGCTATCCTGCGCCCTTAAATATTATCCAATTACTAAGAAAAACCACATGATCACTATTCCCCATACCAATCTATTTATGAGGACCACTAGCGCAACTCCTCTAAAAAAAAATATTATCTCGTGACTGAGAAGGAATTATCAAAAACGGCTCGGCAGAGACCTCGATAAGTGTATCTAGATTGTTCTAATACATTTTATAAAGTTTCATTGAGATACGAAGCAACAAAATTCATTCTAACGAAAAACGGCGACATTCCTCTATACTCCATTAACACAAATAAAAATATAATAATAATAATAGTATTTTTATTTGCATTAGACAAATAACGGCTAAATAATGACAGTTACTGTGTAATATTGTTGAAATTACTACGCTTTAGAGTTATTTTTGTATAAATGTATAAATGATAAATAGATTACAGTGCTTTGTATATATCGTGAAATAACGGAGTTTATTAAACGTTTACATCGAAATAACGAAAGGATGAGAACAGTTATTTATCTAATGTTATAATAAATTGAGTATAGATTGTATTTTGTTGCTTCGTATATTCGTTCTTCGATATAAGCGCTCTTAAGAAACTATCAAGTTTCTAATGTCAGACTCTAACGTTTTCCACGTCACCACCCACTTTCCAGCCTGATAAATAAACAAAAGATAAACGTACAATGTCGGTACTTAACAGCTGTCATTCCGTTCAAGTTGTAGACTGGTGTAAATAGGTCATCGTGTCACACTTACGCAGGTTGCGGTATATTGTGACTGAAATACAATGTGACTCGTATATTTAAACGTATGAAAGTTTAACGGAACCAGATACGCGACTGGATGTATAAGATTTCAATGTTTAGATATACAATCATTTTGTTTTTGTAGAAAAAAGCTATACCCAAAGACTCTAATTCAGATAATTTATGTAAACAAAGTAATGTCAAGAAATGTCATAATCAAAATGACAAGACAGTGATCCAATTTTTTTGTGAATAATAATCGATAAAATTAAACTGATTTATTTATAAGAACTATGCAAACAAAAGACCGTTGGCCAAACAATGTTTTATGTAGTATGTCGGAGACACGGCATATGATCGTCATAATCAGCCCTTTTAAGTCCAGTGCTAGACGTTAGACTCCCAAAATTGATTTCCACTCAAAACAGTTTACAGCTGTTTTCATCCAAAATGTGGCTATTTATGCTACTTACAATATGAATCTATGAATGAGAGTTGTAATATTAGTGTTGTTGAAGATGTAAAAAATTTGGAAATGTTTGGATCTCCTGCATTGTTATCAGCATCATAAAATATTTTATACCAGAAAATCTCCTTTTTGTAATAACTTTGTTTAGAACCGAAAATTTATACAAATACTCGTAATTACGGTATGATTACTTTTTAATTATTATTTCTTAAACTCAGTACTTAAAAGAAAATGGAACCTCTTTTTTCACCTTTTTATTTAAATTACCATTACGAAGATATTTTTTTGTTATGTTATCCCCTTTGTTTACATAAATTATCTGAATTTGAGACTTTGGGTATAGGATAATGTCATACCTCCATTCTGGTTCAAATAATTAAGACTAGCCAAAGCACGTCTGTTACATAAAACACGTAATTTTTCGAATTAGTTTAAACTGAACGATGTCTAGGTTTTTGTTATCACCTCAAACTCTGGTGAGGATGGTAAAATAACTAAGGAGAACGAGTAGCAGTTTTTAACTTAGTTTTTATAACTAGTAAGCTGACTTAGTCGATAATTCGAAGGTAATTTCTTAAACAGTTAACAGTTCCAAGCTATTATTATTAACGCTGTCGAGAAACCTTTAAAGAATTCTAAAAATAATCGAATACAGGTAAACCAATCTCGTATTCTATTTCAACCCACACTTTACAAAATCGATACTAATGAAGTATTAACGTGCTATTAAAACTTTCACAGGAATCTACTTCAACGTAAAATGCTCAAACAAAAAAAAATTAAACACTGAATGTTTGATTCTAGTGAGTCAAAAGACAAAAAAAAAACACACTTCGATAAAACTCGATGCTCGTTTCTGACTTTTTATTACTTTAAGGGAGACCCGACCAACATTTTCCTGTAGCGACAGCAAATACAGAAGCTGCCTTTATTACCCTTCTAAAAAAAAACAGCCTATATAATTGTATGGAATCTAATTAAGCAAGTACTTGTAACAAGTATGTAACATCCAGTTTCCTTTCATAAATTTTGTTTGTATAGTGTAGTAATAGTGTTTGAGTGTATGGGTGTGTGTATTAGAAAGTATATAGTCAGCAACAAAAGTGACCCCACTTTTGTTGCTGACTATATACTTTCTAATAGGACTATTTCGGGAACTCATTGCCAATATTTTGCTTCATAAAGTATGGAAGACAACGCCATCGACAATCCTTCGTCAAACAATGTGTTACAATATTATGCAAATAGGACAAGTCAATATGAATTTTACAAGCAACGTTGAGTAGAACAATGTTGTTGACTGATCTGAAAATGTTGCGAATAGAGATGGTATCACTTTTTTATTGAAATAATGAATTATATAGGTATTAAGTATAGTTTGACGAAGTAGCAGATTTCACTGACGGTGGTTTGACGTGAATATGTATACATTCAATTTGCTTTCATAGTGGGAGGCAATTCAGAAAACTGATGATAAAAAAATCGGGGGATACTGTTTGGTGCTGCAGCTTCATGTCTATCCCCTACATCCAAAATTTAATTACACCATTCGATAGCTAAAGAATCATTAAGATTAGGAGGATTTTTTTAGCTCTATTTAAGTATATGTTATATTTTAATATTTCAATTTAAGACTTCGCATATTCATATTATTCTCTTCATGTTCTCACACACTATTGTCTACATTTCTTTTTCATTTCTCCTTTCACAGGTCTGCTGGAAGAAATTTCTTAAATAATAAGCAATACCTACCTCTCCAATTTATTTGTGGTCGGTACATTTTTGCATAATATAGTAGTACATACATACATACACTCACGCCTTTTTCCCATGGAGGTAGGCAGAAACTATAGAGCGCCACCTGCTACGCTCCTTAGTGTTCGAACTGAGTGCACGCTCGACTCGAGTGTCCGGCGGGGCGGTGCATGCGGCGTTTATGTTAAACACATGCAATCCCTCGCGAATGTCCTGAGTGGCGGCGATCGGCGCGGTGTGGGGAGCGTGCTTGTTTGCGGTGAGCGGGGCGTTGAGCGTGGCATTGCGTGCAGTTCAAACCAGTTTGTGTTTGCGTAGCAAACACCCCACACAGCCTTCTTTGTTTAATTATCGAGTCATAAAAATATTTTAACCACACATTTTCTCCTAAATACATATCAATAATATTGTACGACCCTGACGCCATGATGAAAAATGTGACCGGCTCACACGAACGCTAAGTGTACGGCCTGAGTGAAAGAGGCGTGCGGCGGGGCGTTTTACGTAGCGTGCATTCGGCGAAAGATTGTTGGCCGCGCCGCCCCGCCGGACGCTCGAGTCGAGCGTGCACTCAGTTCGTACCGTAAGCTCGCACTAAGGGCGCCCACACAAAACCGCGATGCGATGCGATACGATAATTATTACGGTGCATTCGTATGAGCTCGTACGCAGATATTTGCGATGCGTTGCGAATTCGCAGTTATGTGTGGGAGCCCTTAGGCCACTCGGCGAACGCACTTTCGCCTCCTGCACGCAACGCCGAACACCCCGCCGCACGCCTTTTCACTCAGGCCGTACACTTAGTCGCGTTCGTTACTACTGGGCCATCACTGCTCTCCTAAACTGATTAAGATGTAATTGCCGGGCACGTTTGATTTGTCAGTATATCATCTAATTCCATACCTTCATTTTTAATCCGATCCAGTCTGTTCCTTGCTGTCCTACCCCAGCGATGCCCTAAGCCGAGGTATGTACCCCACAAGGGATGCGCGTAGTCGCTTAGTTTATAAGTTTACTAGCTGTTGCCCGCGGCTCCGCCCGCGTGGATGTCGGTTATCGCGTAAAAAAGTAGCCTATGTCCTTTTTCATATCCCAGGCTATATCTCTGCCAAATTTCATGACGATCGGTTCAGCGGTTTAGGCGTGAAAACGTAACATACAGACAGACAGACAGACAGATAGACAGACAGAGTTACTTTCACATTTATAATATTATAGTATATATAGTATGGATGGATGGATAAATAAATAGGAAAGTTTTTTTTTTAATATGTTTGTTTGTTAAACTTTCACGCTAAAACGACTAGACGGATTTTGATGAAATTCGGCACTTGGGTAGATCATGACCCGTGTTAGAACATAGAATACTTTATACCTATTCCGATATTCTTACGGGATCGAGACTTATGCGGGTGAAATCACAGGGCGCAGCTCATATACCATAAAACTACTGTTTGCTTTAGTTCTACTGTATTCACATTATACTATTATACTTAAAAACAATAAGTACTTTACGAGCAATTTTAAAAATTCCAATTATTTCAACGTGAAAATGACCAACTATTAAAAAAAAAGCATTGTGTAAAATTGTGGTCAGATAAAATTTCGGTTTCTCGCGAATATGTTGCTACAGTTTTGCTGGATTAAATTGTTCTGCACAAAGATAAATGCAGGTGTTGTGAGCTTTTTAAAATTACCTTTAAAAGGTAAATTGAAATGGTTGAATATGATTTTATTTTACGAATGAATAAAGAAAATGAATGTGTTTTTTACACTAAGTGGTAGGTGCTAGTTTTCATCGAACCTAACAACATTCATTCATTCATTCATTTAACCTAACAATTTAAAAGATATAAAAAAAATAAGGACAATCAGTCTTCTATTCAAAGCTATCAGAATCAATTATTATTGTGAAATACGAATAAAAGTAAAAGAGATAGCTATCGCATCAAAGACCTGACGTCACAATCCTGCATCGCGCAATCAGAGTTTACCGCGCGACTAGCAAACATATATACAACATCCCGACATCAACCGTTGGGCAGTTGCCCGCCAGACACAACACCCGTCTGGTCGGAGGATTCTCCCTTTTCAGTAGAGGATGGGTGAACTTTACACCCTGTTACTCATACCTCTATACTGGTGATCCTGAACATGGACCCACGGCTTCAACGGGTATCCGGACCACCTGCATGCAACGAACGCGCATACCTAGTCATCACCATCAGCCTCATCAGCAACCTTGGCACAGCAAACTGCACTTTCGGCCGGTCCACAAGCAGAGCACTTCAGTCCTCTCCTGGTCGACGCCAGCAGTCAGCCTCAACCCAGCGCTGTACCACGTCCGTTTCAACTAATACACACACCCCTCCTCTTACACCCCACATACACATATTTGCATCGGGGGTTGAACATTAATTTTAAAGAAACATTCATCTGAATAGTTATGCAATCCGTGGATCCCGGGGTTTTTTTTTTTAATAAATATTTTTTAGAAGTCGCTTCTATACTACTCACCTGACTAGCTATGCATTCTCGGAGGTCCTGGTACCACTTGATTTTTTTTTTAAAAACAGCTTCCGTACTTTCATGGAAAAATCACTTTAGGTAAATATGCATCCAAATATCCGATCTCTAGTAATAAAACAACTAAAATAAGATTTTTAAAATTTTATTTCATCGTGATAGTAAATAGACGTAAGGATGTAAATAGTAATTGTACAATATACATAATAGACCTTTCATAATGTACATTAAAATTATGAGCATTTATAATTATAACAATCGTGACCATTCAGAGATATGTACAACTTTAATTAGTAAAACTCTATATACGGTATGCATTATAATATCATGTAAAAGCTACACTATTATTTTAAATTACATAATAATTTTAGTGGTGTAACATCTAAACCTTTAGCTTTATATCTTATAATTTTAGAACACCGTCTATTCAAGTAAATAAAAAAATCGGTTCAATTTTGGACCCGATTACAAAATGTAGGTAGGTACCTATTATGTTACATTATTAAATTCTCATAATATCGAATCGTAATAAGAACACTTATAAACGGGCTCAAAATTATTTCACAAAAGATAATTTTATAAATGGGCAGAAAGAATTTAAAGTATAAAGGAATAGAGAAACATCGATAAAATATTGGCACAAGACAACTTCCATCATACACAGATTTTATTAAAAACTTCAGAAGATTCCTGTTTCTATATATACGAGTCAGAATTATGAAAACGATGTTCTTTACATGTCTTAAATTTTACGGTAAAAATCTACACACAAGAATCTATTTAAGATATGACACTCTTTAGAATTTATGGAATCAATTCAAAAGATACAACTGTCTTTATAGTATTTTAATGTGTTACTCTCTATGTAATAGCTGGTTTATGAACTAAGATTTTTTTTTTATGCCTAAGTTTTTTCATACTTCTATTATAAGGTTTTTTTTTGCGAATATAAAATATGCTATGTATATTCTTAAGATATCTGCTACATATTGACTCGTACTGAAACCAATACAAAATTAAGCGCTGTACATTTACTATAGTTAATCTACATTATCTATCAATCAGAAAATTTTATATTTTCGTGTAATTTCTACGATTTGGGATTAAAATTGACAACTATGTTATAATTTCTATTACATACTAATATTATTTTTAACTGATTTTCGGGAGGTTTTACGACTTGCAATACTATTTCAATTAGAGTTAAAGGTATGGATGGATGGTGGAGCAGTGTTGGCTCAGTAAGAGCAGTGATGGCCCAGTGTTAACGATCCCGAATTATGAGTTGTAGGGCGTGGGTTTGATCCTAGGCAAGCGCTTTACTTTGTGTAAATAATTTCATCACCACTACACTCAAAACGGTAAAGCAGTGCCGGATTAAAGACGTAGCAAGAGTAGCAATTGCTACGGGCCCCGCGCAAAAGGGGGCCCCGCGTATCCAAACCCGCACACGAACATGAAAGAAATACAGACAACTTAGGGTATGTCCAACTTTAATTTCGAATAACTTTTGAAAAAGTGTTTTATCGAAAAATTATAAGAGACCTTTTTCATAAAACGTTCAATTTCCTATAAAAACATGTATCGCGCTAGTGGTAAAGTGGTTGTGAGACCAGATGTAAAATCTCAAAGACCACATAAAATTCCACATATAAAATTCTTGTTTTTTGTTACCACTTTATTATTGAGAAACCGTTGCAGATCAAGGGCCCCTCGATAGTATTTGCTACGGGCCCCGCGCTTGCTTAATCCAGCACTGCGGTGAAGGAAACAGTGTGAGGAAACCAAAAAATTAATGTCTCAGAACCAAAAATTCAAAGACATGTGACATCTACTAACATGCACAGGGGCCGCGTGATGGATTACAGCCCTGTGTCCCAGCAAGTGGAAACATTATAGGCTGATGATGATGATGATGATGATGATAGGTAAATAGCTCTGATTAGAGTCAGAAAGACATCCTATTAAAATTGCGCTTCTACCTTCTATGATCTATTGCAGTAGAGACGCAGCTCAGAAAATTGTTCACGTAAACAATCTCTGATTTTTTTTATAATTTTTAAACAAATACAAACAATAAATTCTAACGTTTGTGCAACACACTACTATTCAAAATTGATGAGGGATAAAATCTATAAATAGTGGAGGGAATAATATAGTCTTAGCTTTGAAATAGGTATTATTATTTCAAAATTTTAATTATAGGATTTGGAAAAACTCCATGAATTGGATTTTTAAGGCCTACTGTGACATGTTTGTCCATCTGGTCCCCAAACACCAGTACAGATTCATACATTTAGAAAATAAACAGTTATTTAAATACAATATAGACTAATTTTATCGATTCTTTAATTATTAGTGCCTTCACTATTCCTAATTATTTACAAAAATATGAATTAATGTTAACAAAGTAGTTATTGGTGCCGAGATTTAATTGACATTTAAAAGATATATTAGTAATTTCGATATGAGTTCAAAAATTAAAATACATATACAGGTGCTCAGAAAATAACAATTCTAGATTTGGGCTTTATCTTAAATACGTAGTACTTTTAGAAAAAAAAATAAACGTGGGCGGAGTCGAAGGATTAATAAATACAAAAGACTAAATACTTGATATATTATTTTACACACATTTATAAGTAAGTATTATATAGAACTCTGCTATAGTAACTTCCCATCAGACAGAATCCCCTTACCTACCAATACAATCTTACACTCTAACACACCATGTGCAGGTAATACATTTCATTGGACCAAAGTTCAACCTTCAAATCATTTCATAGATTCTACCGCTACATATTATACTAGATACATGCAAAATGTTTTCATACCTAAATGCAATACAACATTTTATGCATTATAATTACACTCACAGTGAACTAGCAACTAAATTAAATGAAAAAGTCTAAGACACTGCAGATTATTATTTTATACATCGTAATTAAGATTTAGACGATACTTACATCGAGATTGCCTATGATAATTTTATAGACACTTCCAATAAAGTTAAAAGTGGCACTGTTATATTATTAGTATAAAGTTATTGTGCAGTCCTTACACTATCAAGGTGAATTAAAAGTCTAGTCGCGATTTCTTAACACTCAATAGACACGGGAGATTAGATACAAAAATATCAATGTTAGGATCAATGAAAACACACCACGCTAAGCTATGGTCTCTCAACAAGACACACAGTGAGAACTTCAGCGAAAAGTCTTTGAAATTCGTTGCGACGCCGAAGAGTCAGAACCATTCATTCAAAAACACACACTATCACAAAAGGAAAAGTTTATATAGTCCAGTGCAGTGCGATGCTAGTCTAGTCATCAGCTTAGGGACTTTGTGCAGGGCTGGGCCAAGGTGGCCTAACCTTTTCCAGCACGTATTTCAGCTGGAAACTGGTGTGGAAATGCTACAGATACTCATCTATCTGGTCGTAGTCTTCGTCTGGGGGAGAGGGGCCAGATACTGAGAGTATCGGTAGACCGAAATGTTTGACAGTTTCAACACTGCCACTGATGCTGTCATCGGACTTGGCTTCTTCATTGATGGTGTCCTCTCTGTGATGTTTGCCTTTGCACAGCCGCTCTGATGAGTCGCTTAATGCTGTTAAAGGTATGTTGTCAGCTGATCTGTAAGTTATTTATTTATTTATTTATAAAGGTATACCAACAGCTTCTGTATGCAAAATATCAAATAACAGTAGGTAACAGTCATGGGCTTATACAGTTGCCAATAACAGGTGAACCAACATTCTCAAATATAGTGATAACCTAAGGTATGTATAAACGAAATGAATAAAAGTATAAAGTCTAAAGTCAAAAGTATAAAGTCTTAATGAATATAAGTGGTAACAAACTATATAAACAGAAATATAAAATTACAAAAGAAATAAGCTACAGAGGTTGCAAGACACTTGGATTTTTTTAAATGAGGGGTTGCGTTTTTTGGGACCTTAAAATTTGGGCTTTAAAGATGATAATGGAGTCATGATATATGTCTACATCTGGAGTGGAATTTAAATAAGAATTCATCTCTCGGCTGAGCCTATTGAGAGGTGAGTTTACTCCTATATTTGTTCTGGATGTTTTAGTTGATTGATATTAAGGTGAATAAAATGTGCACTAAAACTGTCCATTTGCTTGATAATGATTTTTATTTTAAATATTTATTCAGTTGAACATTCCTTGAAACAAGTACCTTTTATAGGAACAAACTTGTGAACACTGGCTACTTACCTGGCTTTGCGACAAAGTTTAGACTGAGAGCCGTGTCGCCTCAGAAATTCACCAGCATCAAAGCCTGGGAAGCCCCCAGCCGGCTCGGCTGACACGAAGATTGCCGAGTTCACCCGAGGACGGCTACATCGGGCCAATAACCGCTCCTCACACTCCAAGCTCTGTGTATGTGTGTGCGACCACCGCATGTGCTGCAACAGAGAGAAATAATCTTAGAATTTGGTGAAACTTCTTAATGTTCTTTCTACGTAGAAAAACTCAACTATATGTAGTGATTGTTCCAACTCCGTGATCTAAAATCTCTATGACTATAAAGAATAAAAACAACAAGAAAAAAGTGAACAATTTTGAAATTCAGTAAATACAAGGAAGAAAAGATAGTGCTCAAAAGCATTCCAATAGTAAAAATACACAATCCGCTGTGAGTGAAAGTTAAAAGTGCTGTCAGTATTTGAGTAATTGACTGTAAAGTATTCAATTAGATGAATTTAGGTATTCAGAATAGCTGATATTTTTGAAATCTAAATAAAACAGTAAATCAACTTTCATCTTACAAAATGATAAAAAAAATCAAAGAGACTTAAGTTAGTAAAATCCGAGAAATTATAAAACAATCTTGGTTAATTAGTACTTGAAGATGGTTTTAAATAAAAAACTTAAAAGTTATAAACTTCTGAATGTTTCTGAACGATATAGATCAGCAAAGAGATTTCAAACATAAGTAAGTAGGTATAATAATATGACAATGTGGATTATGTAGAAAATTTAACAACACGTTAAAGTGAAGAAAATAAAAGTGAAACATTGAAAAAGAATTGCACAAAATGTAAAAACCATTGTCGTATTGGATTCAGGAAACAAGTGCTAAACAAGATTCTTTTACCGGTGTGGTGAACTTACTTCAAGAGGTAAGTTTTCCCGCATAATACTTACCGCGATATATTCAGTACCCTGTAGGGGAGTGTTATTTTCTAAACATCGCTTTGAAACTCGAAAAGAGATGATCTATGAATGAAGGCCGCGAAATTAAATTTTTTTGCAAGGTTTTTGTTTTTGCAGGTCAGTATAAGGCTGTATGTTAATCTAAATATAATTCGCGGCCATATCAAATATTTATTTATAGAATTATAATAATAAAAATCTTCAACACAACTCTCTAAGTTCACATAATCCAATTCAATGACTATTTCATGACATCATGGCTTTTAGGATTATACTAACTTAAGAAGTTGTATTACTGATTTCTATGCTTATAATTTTGTAAATACATATTTGTTACTGTGGCGAATTATGCTTTAATCAACATACACCCAGACAATGAGCTGCAAATTGCAAAAATCTTAAGAAAATTTGAATTTCGCGGGCTATCTTAGCTGTTCCCCCACCAGTGGGTTCAGTTTTAGAATTGTGTGCGGTCACTTGAGTGAAGTTCGAAGTGATTTTCACAGAACAGCACTGCTGTAATCATTTTATTAGGTACGTGATGTAGGTATAGGTAGTTAGGTTAAGTTAGGCGCACAAGTTGCCATAATCCCCGGTCCAAGCGTGGGAAGGGAGTACCGGGGTGGTTTTTAGCCAGTAAGAGTCTGCCAACCGCCTCCACCCGCCCCAGGGCGGAGGACACCCATGAGAATTTTCCACCCCGGAACGAAAAAGAAGGATAGGTTAGGTTCATCGTTTTATTCGCTTTTAAACTCAAAAGGAGATGCTCTATGAGTGAATGCCTATGAATGTTGCATTAAAAACCAGTGAGTTCACTTTTGAACTGTGTGCGATCACTTGAGCGAGGTTCGAAGCGACATTCACAGAACGGCGCTGCAGTAATTGTTTTATTAGGTACATGGTGTAGGTATAGAGGTAGTTAGGTTTATGTTGTCTATTGCAGGAATAATATAAGTTCAGTGTTGAATAACATAGCTTAATAACTTGTTTTTTTTAATATTAAATGTTGGATTGTTTTTGATCATATTGAAAATCGTATAAAACAGGTTCTTTTTGGCTTTATTCTAAATTTATTGTTTTCGCACCCTACTACATTGGACTTAAACTGAGTTTGAGGTCCTGGGTTCGATTCTCAGGTCAGGCAAAGTGTTATTGGGTTTTCAATCTGGTATTTCTCAGCAACGGTCTAAAGTCAAAGGCTATAGACTCGCCCCTTATTACATGGGACCTAAACATAACTGGAAAAATGTAGATGTATTATAGGTAGGTACACCTCTGCTTAACCCTTCGGGCATTACAAGGGTAATACCATATTATGTTATACTAAAGTTCATATTACTTTTCAATTCGACTTTAAATTATCTTGTAGTCTAGACTCAAGAAATGTCTGTATAAGACTGGTTTTATCTTCATATAAGAATAAAGTTTTCATACGGTTCAGAAAGTTCAATACCGTTCACTTAGCTCCCTTTTACAGAGCATTATCTACAGTACTATACTGTATTTTAAAATCAATTATGTATTTAAAAAAAACCTAAAAGATATTATTCTTAAATATAGAGTTATCGAAAAAGCAAACACAAAAGAGCATTTCTTCGCGTGTCACAAGAACATCGCCACAAAAACATGCTACAGGTACTTATGACATCAACAAACCCAAGATTCAAAATGAAAACACACCGCTTTCAAATAACTCAAAAACACAAATTTTATTATCCTTGACTTAAAGACATACGGTTCAATATTGCATAGCAATATTCTTAAAACCACCAGGCTAATTGTCATTGTTAGACACGCGATTCAAGAGTTTTGGAAGGTAAAGTTCTGTTTGGATGTGTTTGTTTAAAGAAATGTACGGATTTTAATTCAGTGCTAGTAGATTAAATTTAAAAATAAGAACATCGTATATAAACGAAACTAGGCGTATATTACGGCCAAAAGCTATTTTGACGTGTTTGAACCACGAAGCGCGATTTTGAACGTGTTTGAACGAGGAATTCGCTTATATACAAGGTATTGTTTCTTTTTCTATGAGTGAGTTCAAGATACTGTGATAAACTTAACTAATATTAGAAAAGATACACATTCAACTGGGTATAAAGCTAGAACACACAATCATGACAATGTTTTCTCTAGCCTTTATAAGTATGTCCATAAACTCAAACTCAAACTCAAACTCAAAGCATTTATTTCAAATAAACCAATAACAGGCACTTTTGAATTGTCAAGGGGTCGGTCAGTCAGAAAGATGAAGCTAGTTGCCCATTCCAAAGCGTAGTAGGTTCCTATGGAGAAGAACGGACAAGAAACTCCATGGACACTCTTTTAAAACAAAATATTGTTACAAAATATGGGTTACATCATTCATGTTGAGGTTATACATGTGAGAACAATGTAGAAAGACGTGCACGTTAGAAGCGTCCGTAATAGAAACAATTCAAAAATTAAAAATTAAAATAAGCCGTGGCAGCTAAGAGATGACCAGTCCCAACTGACGGCGCCCGTTCACGAACATGACTCATGGATCAGCACCATTTAGCTCAATCATTTTGAAAGGAACTTAATGATCCAACACACACGCCACCACCAGCGAGACATTGAGTGAGCATGACATACTCTCAGCCACCAGGGCACATTCAAGTCAATAAAAGACATATTACCCGGTAACTGGTAGCTCTATAGTACATAGTATTCACACCCATGTCTATGTTATGTAGTCGACCTATTCCCAAGTTGGTACTATGAATAGGAATTTCCACGATACGTAAGGATGAACCTCTTCTTTAAGATACTTTAGTATTATTCAAATTCTCTTGTGTTGTTCCTTTAACTAGGAGATGGTTCAGAGAAAATAGAAGAGATTTTTTATAAAATTAAAGTTCAGTGTCGTTATCACAGAATACTGAAACTGTCATTCTAAAAAAAACCGGCCAAGTGCGAGTCGGACTCGCGCGCGAAGGGTTCCGTATCTATAATGAACGTACGTACGTTTGTACGTATTTTTCTGTTCCTTTCTTCTTGTCTGTTTATATGTGTGTACATAAATTGTTAAATAAATAAATAAATAAATGAATGAAAGGTAAATTGCGGTTTACGATTCATGACGTATTAAAAAAAGTACTTACTAGATCTCGTTCATACAAATTTCCGGTGGAAGTTTACATGGTAATGTACATCATATATATATTTTTTTTAGTTTTATCATTCCCTTATTTTAGAAGTTACAGGGGGGACGACACATTTTACAACTCTGGAAGTATCTCTCGCGCAAACTATTCAGTTTAGAAAAAAATTATATTAGAAACCTCAATATCATTTTTGAAGACCTATCCATAAATACACCACAAGTATGGGTTTGATGAAAAACATATTTTTGAGTTTCAGTTCTAAGTATGGGGAACCCCCAAAATGTATTGTTTTTTTTTTTCTGTTTTGGTGTTTAAATTTTAAGCAGTTCACAGAATACATCTACTTACCAAGTTCCAACAGTATAGTTCTTATTGTTTCGGAATATAGTGGCTGTGACAAACGGGGACAGACAGACAATCCATAAGGGTTCCGTTTTTTGCCATTTGGCTACGGAAGAGCTTATTAAGCTTGAAAACCACAAAATAAATAAACCGGTAATCGACCGGTAAAATAGCACAACTCTATCGTCACACGTCTTTCGTTCACGAATATTGTTTATGATTCCGTTGGAAACTTATGAATCCGAAAGTACTAGGGAGTAGGGTTCAATCCGACGTGTCGGACTACTAAAAAATCAAAAATTTACCTAAATATTTGACATTATTATCCTTGACCTTATTGAATTTTGAATTATATAATTAATCTCTTTTACAACTATTGTTCAGTTTATTTAAATTATTTTGTAATTCTAATTCTAATAATTAATAACTGTAAGTATTTCTTGTACACACGTATTAACATCGCGTTTTTTAGAAACAGATTTTTTTTTTTTTTTTTATATTGTTATTCTGCTTCTGGTAACACAGATATGTCACTTATATTAGAGATCCTTAGGAACGAGCTCTGCTTTCTGTACAGAGTAGTTCCACATACTTACATTCACTAGGTTTTCCTGAAAGGATAAGTGAATTAGGTAGACTAATTATTGCAGCTATGGGGCTGTTAGCTTGTGGCGGGTGGGTAATAATAACTTAATTTTGATATAATGATGACCCATAATTTTACAAACCATATTTGTACGCCGGAAATGGCAGAATATTATGATCGTATTACATAATGAACCTAACAACTTTGTACAATATTCTGACAAATAAATGCATTCTATTCTTCTATTCTAACGGACGGGCTCGTTACTTCGTTGACGGACTTAGGGAGGAGACCCGCAGTTTCCAGCAAATTGTTTGACTAAAAACTTTACAGCCCAGCCGTAACATGTTGACGTGAGAACTTTTACGTTTTCACTTAAAAAAAAAATCTACAGCATTACCTCACAAGTCCTAAACGCTACAGGGTGTTTTAAACTTTTATTATTTGCCTATTACCGTCGCGTGCACGTTGGTAATGTGGGCCATGGTTTTGTTTAAATTTTTTATTAAACGCCGTTTCACCTGGCTTTATTTACATCGAAGGATGACTGACCTGGGTTTACGGTTTGTTATTTCTGTCCTGAAAAAACTTAACCTTTACGCTTTTTAAAATAAACGTGCTATGTGAAGTTTTTATTAAGTTCTATAAATGTTTTCTTTAGATTTATAGCGTGTGTATGCATGGCTTGTGTGAATAAGAATTTATGTGTGAATAAAAAGCAGGTGTATTTTTAGTATAAAATATGTGGATGTGTATTTTGCTTTGGTAACGAGTTTATCTTTCAGGTACTTTTTTGATTTTAGCAAAGCTTTTGAACTTTTTGACCTTTTATAAGCGTCTTGTAAAAAAGAAGCTTAAATTTATATTGTGCAAAAAAAAACAATTAACATAGGTACCTTATAATTTGAAAAAGAAAAAAAAAATACAATGGAATATACCGTAGAACGGGGCTATTTGGATTTTCGGGGGCTATTTGGTGTAAAATAATTGTAAGATTTGAGTTGACATAAGTTCTACCAAACATTTTTTTTTTTAATCTAGTGCATCTCAGAGTGTAACCACTAAGGTTCCGACTCTTTAACCGGACTTTCCTGTGGCTGCCTTAAGCTCCTAACGAAACTTAATGCCTCCAGCCAGGATGTAAAAACTTATAAACTAAACGACTGCTAATCGCTGAGGGCACCAGCTGTGGGGTACGAACCTCGGCTTAGGGCAGCTCCGTCGGAGGGAGGGTGGCAAGGGACCGTCGGTGGCTGGATAAAATCAGTGTTTTGATTATTATCATGGGGAGTTTGGATTACTTGCTGCTCAGCTAAAGCGCCTGCTGGCGGCGCTTCACTTACAGTCAAGGGTCGGGGAGGAAATTTTATTTCTGGTCTTGTTTACTTTTAAAATCTTTCGTACGAAGATCACAATTCGAATCACACAATCAACAAACTCATTGTTTTGTTCCAGAAAACCCCCGAAAATCCAAATAGCCCCGTTCTACGGTATGTAGTTTCCTATGATTAGCATTCTGATAAAGTTATAGGAAAAAACCGGTGTTTTTTTTTTTTTTTTAATAAAAATTGCGGCCATTCTTTTATGAAACAATGTAAGCGATCACTACAAAAACTGGAATAAGTCTGATAAAACTTTACTAATATTGTAATTGTACATTCGTACGTCGAGTGTGTTCTATTGATGGCTTTTTTCTAACATTGCTTATCACAATATGTAGCAGCAGTATGTATGTGTATTATTGTAATTAAATCAAACAAACAACAACCTATAGCTGTCATACTATTCACCGCTGTTTATGGTTTTTATGTTTATTAATGACATATTTTGACTATTTCGTTGCTCTAGTAGCCGCTAGCACTATTGCTGAGCATGAGATCCTGGGTTCGATTCCGAACACGGGTGGCGCCCTCCCGCTCCGCCCAGAGCGGGAGAAGTTATTTGATGATTTGCAATCCAAAAAAAAAAAAAAAGTCGGTTATAAAGTGTTATTGGGTTTTTCTATACGAAATTTCTCTGTAGCAGCCCGGGGTCTGGATTTGTTCCGTAGTACTTTATGCGGCCTACCCAAATGTCCTTTCTTTGGTACTGTTCGTCGAGTCGTTGAGCTCCTTAAGTCATGAGTTCAGCTACACTATTACTGACAAATGCTTGCACTGTCTGGACAGGTCCGCTCAAAGTGTGGTTCTTTCCTTAAAATACCATTTCAGACACGGATCTACATGGTCCTCATATGATCTGACCAAGATTGTGTCTGGAATTTAAAAGATACTTTGAACTCTCGAGTTTCTTTTGCCATTTCTTCTTAGGGGTAGTCAGATAGGAAATGTCGACTCCATCTACCTTATTTTTATTTTATTTTTATATCTGACGTGTAAAAGGGATTCCGATATCCTTTAAATGAAATAAACGATTTCATATCTCGGTTGATAGCAATAGTTATGGGACTTAAACATAACATAAGAAAAAGGTATCGGAATACCTACAAGGTCTCAGACATGATGAGACTGAGCTTCTAACTGTTCCAAGATAGACAGTAATAATGTTTAATGTTAGAAAAAAATTCAATATATCCGCGTATCTCACTAATTCATGTGTTCACTTATATTATTCACAAGAACACTCACAAATAGACACACCGTCTCACACACTCACTCACCATATTACATAACACAAAAGGAGGTGCAGACTATTTTTATTCTTTTGTTTTGTTAAAATAGTAGCATTTATGAATTCTAATCTAATGTAACCCGAGGGGATTGGCACTGTTAGCCAAAATACAGGTTCCTCCTAGTTCGGCTCCAGATGCTAAAACTTTTGTGTACTTTTGTTTTATCATAGCACATAACTGTAATGTAATCTAAGGACTGTTTTTTATGAAATAAAGCTTATTATTATTATTTTAACCCAAACCTTCTGGGAAACAAAGCATTGTTTTCATGTTACGTTGCATACTTTAGCCCAGTTATAAACAACAAATCTCACATTAATTAAAGACAAAAGGTTTAAGAATCACAAACTGAATTCTAAGTTAATATTAACATTTTACCGACGTTATGAAGAACGTTTTTATCGAGTCATTAAAGTCATGCTTCCGCCAATAAATTATTCAACAAATTCTTGGAAGCCTCGAATTTTCGGCAAATTATATACTTTTATAAGTGTATTAAATTATGTACCTAATTATATATTCTTTATTAACGGTGTTAAGATTTCTCGGTAAATGATTTTACAGCGCACGTATTTCGGCAGCAAACTTTTAAGAGTAATTTTATTAAACTAATTAATGGACTTTACGCTTAAGGGAAATTTCTTCATAATAATAATTCATAGATATAGAGATAGAAACTTAGATAGAATAATCTTTATTATGTTATAAAAATTACAGATATAAACTACCGACCCAGACGACCCCACTACTGTCCTCCAGGAGAGTCGTAGGAAAACTAGTACAGTTCGTAAGAGAGCACACACTACACGATCGTCATTCCGACCTCGCCGCCGAGGCCCCGCGTGAAATCCCCGACTAAATAGTCCTCCCCGTCCCTTGCTTGTAAGTAAAGCGCCAGCACGCGCTATAGCTGAGCCTGTAGCTTTAAACCCCCGGATAATAACCATAACCCTGATTTAATCGAGCCACCGACGGTCCCTTAATATCCTCCCTCCGACGCTGCCCTAAGCCGAGGTTCGTACCCCACATGGGGTGCCCTTAGCGTGAAGTGGTTTAGTTTATAAGTTTTTACGCCCTGGCTGGAGGCATTAAGTTTTTAGGAGCTTAAGGCAACCACAGGATAGTCCGGTTAAGGAGTCACAACCCCTCATGGTTTACTCTGAGATGCCCTAGTTAAAAAAACAAACAGATATAAATTTAGAAATGTGGTAACAACGAGCGGTTTCATCGCTACAAGCGATCTTTTACAGACAAACTTTGGATGAAAAGTAGAAGGAGAGACTATACTGCAGGTAGTCAGTGGTGTGCTTTATGTTTCTATGTACATATACAATAAATACATACATACACAGAGCATATAAGTACTTATCTCAACCTAATGGGTGAAACACCTTTGACGCGTGTCTTGCCTAAACGTAACAAAATTGCGGAAAGGGTGGATTTATTTACCAGAGGCCCTAGTGTGAGTTTATTTTAACCATCTCGAATTTACGCATCGAGCGCGTTCAGCACTCCGATTAGTCAAGTGCCAATCGTTGGCCAATCGGAACGCCGAACGCACTCGATGCGTAAAATCGAGATGGTTAAAAGAAACTCACACTAGGGCCTCTGTCGTCTGAATGAATTCAGAAAAATTACTTTACATGTGATAACGTCATATCCTACGAATAGGGGCGTAACTGCATAAAAGCTACTTTTCAGGAGACACTTTTTTGTGATTAATTAAATTAAATATGAAAAAAATATGTATTGGTGATTTCTTATAATGTGTATTGGTATTTTAAGGTTCGGCTAGGATTATGTTCAATAAATTATCTTTATATTTTATACGCATTTTGTCCTTTGAATCCCGTTTTTAATTGTTTTTTTGAACTGGTTATATGTGGTATGATGAGAAGAATTGAATTATGCAATATAAAAAGAAAGCCCCTATGTTCGTTAGGGCACTATTCGTAAGCTATAATGGAAAAAAAATATTGTTTAAGACCACGCTACCGATTCGGGGCAACCTGTAAAGCTGGTTACGTTGGGAATAATAAATAAATAAATATAAAGATATATTTATAATTATAGCTTCTGTCCGCGATTTCGTCGCATAAAAAAATATTTTTTCTTTATAATTTATCTTTCGTTATTCTGCTACTCGGGGCGGAGACGAATCTAACAAATCAAATATCATAAAAATCTGTTTAGCCGTTCTTGATTTATAAATGGTATAAATAACCTGACTATGTTTTATATATTAAAGATATATAATATATGTCGGATACGAGTCTGTTGTATCCGGTACGCCAGCGTCATCTAGTTGCGTTCGATGGAGTTATTGTAGTTAGCGCCAACGATTCTTGACTAATCGGGACGCTAGCGCTGCCTAGCGGCGCATGACGGAGTCACAGCATAACGTTCGACTGGCGACAAGTGATCGCCGCACATTTGAAAAGCAACGGCGCTACAGTGCGGTGCGGAGCATTGGTGGCGGTCAAGCAGTGAAGACGTCAAGGAACTGTTGCGCGTTCGATATAGTTGTGTCGTGTCCCAACATTAATTACTTTGCATACCCATTACTGTATAGAATCAAGTTCTTCTAACTGAACAGACAGATGTGCTGCTGGGGAGTTTGTTCTGCTACTTCTTCTTCCCAGCTAAAGCACTAGGAAGTGGTAAAGGGATGGGCGTTTTGGGGGACTGTCTTATGTAATCTTTAAAGTTCTATATCAGTTGAGTAAATGACTTTTGATTTGGGTTTAATTCGGTTTTTCTATTGCGCAATAACCAACACTACCCACAGTACGCCTACAGTAGTTAAAATAAGGCTGATGATAACGAGAGAAACCTTCCGTTCTCCGACATATACAATAATGAACATTAAACAAGAGCAAGGAACTTTAAGTAATGATGACAACAAATTGAGAAATTAGTATCAATCTACGTTTTATTTACTAAGAAAAGATAGCTGCATTCTAGCCAACATAAGCTGTTAAAGTCAATTGAGAAAAATGGATTGCCTTGTCCACGGAAGTGACCGTTTCTATTTATTTACTTCTAACTTCTCTCTATTATTGTTTGTAGTGTCTAAGTGCACACATTTGTTGTAACTGTTTTACATCCTTTATTTCTCTTTATACAGGAAAAGTTTGTAATCAGTGCGCAAATATTGACAAATTAAACTTAAACGTGTTTTGTTATACACCTATTTCTTATTTTGATATGTCTTAGTACAAAATAATGAAGTTTCGTTAACGAAAGATGTTTATTTTGAAACTGGTATAATGGATACTCGTCGCTCAACGCGCCAGCGCGGTGCGCGACCGCGCGATTAGTGAAGCGGAACGCAGTAGTAGGTACCTATCAATTGTGCGCTCGCCCATTGATATTATTACGAATAGATTGTATCCATATTTTGCTGATATCAAGTAGGATAAAAATGTGATAGAAATGTGTTCTATTACTGATACTGAACCACCAAAAAAAAATTGCGCACTGGTAAAAAACTTATCCTGTAGATTTTAAAATAATATTGTTAACTTAGAATATGCTCTAAAAAATCTGCCTAGCCTTTTCCCAACTATGTTGGGATCGGCTTCCAGTCTAACCGGATGCAGCTGAATACCAGTATTTTACATGGAGCGATTGCCTATCTGACCTCCACAACACAGTAACTGGGTAACACGATACCCCTTGGTAAGACTGGCTGTCAGACTTTTGGGCTTCTGACGACCCGTAACGACTGTCAAAGATCCACGAATGACAGCCGGGACCAACGGCTTAACGTGCTTTCCGAGGCACGGAGGAGTCTCGGTATGTAAAGATGCCATCCATGGACCAAACCCGGCAAGCGTAGCTTAACCTGACGGATCGACCCGTGCGGCTGTTATTACTTAGCCACGAGCTCCTCAATTTAGAGGTATGAGGAACAGGGTGTAAAGTTAATCTAGTTAACCTAAATGCATTATACTCCATTTATTATAACATAAGAAAAAAATACTGTTATCACCCTTTTTTTTTTAATGTTCCCTGCTCGGACACAGGGCTCCTCTCGGTGAGAGGGAGTGGGCCGTAATCCACCATGCAGGCCCAGTGCGGGTTGGTACCTATATTATGTCGCCCAAAACGCGTTGGTGGATGTCACATGTCTTCGAATTTTTGGTTCTAGGACATGCCGGTTTCCTGACGATGTTTTTCTTCGCCGTTTTGAGAGCAATAGGGACGAAATAATTTACACAAAGTAACGCGACAGTCTAGGTTCGAACCTACGACGTACAAACTCGTAAGTACATAAGTCGAGGCCTTTACCCCTGGGCCACCATTGCACTCTCTATATTAAAAATCGAACTCTAAAGTGCAGTCATTTCAACAATATTAACAAATGGTGCCGATTCCCTTGTTCACAAACTAAACTAATTTTAAGTTCAGTGTTTTTTTTTTAATTCTTTATATTTCATTAAGAAAAGGATAGAAGATAAATTTTAGTTTAGTCCTGTCAAATTAATCGTAATTTTAGTAGGCAAATTTTTAATCACGTCTAAACTTGTCTGGAGTAGTAACAGGTGCTGATTAATTTGACAGGACTAAACTAAAATTTATCTTCTGTCCCTTTCTTAATAAAATAGAAAGAAAAAGATGCACTGAACTTAAATTTCGTTAGTTTGTGAACAAGGGAATCGGCATCGTTATTTTGATGTGTTTTTTTTTAATCCATACTAATGTTATAAATGTGAAAGTAAATTTGTTTGTATGTTACGTTTTCACACCTAAACCGCTAAACCGATCGTCATGAAATTTGGCAGAGAAATGAAATCGTTTATTCTGTGAATAGGATATCGGAATCAATTTACACAGCGTATTAAAAAATAAAATATAAAAATTAAGCTAGATGTAGTCGACATTTCATAGCTGACTACCCCTGAGAAGAAATGGCGAAACTAACTCAGAGGTCAAAGTCTCTTTTAAAGTCCAGACATAATCTTGGTCATGGGATCATGTAGATCTGTATATGAAATGGTCTTTTGAGGAAAGAACCACACAGTTAGAGAATTAGAGAGAGATATAGGCTGGGATATGGAGAAGGACATAGGCAATTTTTTTACGCGACCCACATCCACGCAGGCGGAGTCGTATGAAAAAACTAGTGTTATAATAAAAATGGAGTATAGGTACTAATATGATATACTATTAGTATTTTCCGATCTTAAAAGTAGTCATAGGGTTAACTAGCAAGAATTTCTTCTTTTGCCTAAAGTTACAGTAGATAATTATTAATCTCTTCCATGCATACTGTTTTTCCACCATTTATGCGGTGTAGGTACAACCTCGCACTTCCACTCTCTCACTTACACCTACTACTCACGTACACACTCACCTCCATACCATCTTCTACTCACATATAACACACATTCCAGTGCGTTTTTGCCTATCATAAACAAAAAAACAAAAAAAACTGATTTTATTTCATTATTTTGTTTTTATTTTCTTTTAGTTCTATAAGTTTGCATAATCTTGAACTGGCTCAATAACTTAGTAAGAATTTGTATAACCTGGGGAGGGGCGGAGCATCCTAACACAAGCAAACTAATTGCTTAAAAGGATTCTCCCTGTTGTAACTAGAGTATGTTATCTAGGTGATGCAATAAATATTTTATTTTATTTCTTTTATTTTTATGATATGATTTCGTCGTAACTTATTCCATCTAAAATAAATATTTCGACTTAATTATAATAATTCTTCCTAAATCTAAATGAAGTACTTATCGCCCTCATTTTAACATAACAAAATTTAACATATTCGAAACTACACCTAACAATGTAAGTAACTCAATTTACAAAACCTAATTGAAATCAGATCTTAATTTATCGTTCATAACTTCATATACACGGCATGGACCGTCTAACTCATTCTAAAATGGATCCGGTATACTTATTAGCACATTGTTTCGAGTTTACAGTAAATTCAATTAGGGACTAACTTTAGAGGGTTCGGTATCAAGCTTTTGTAACAGTAGAAGTATGAAACAGTAGCTCAAGCTCTGTAGCTCATTTAAGCTTTGAAACATCAAACAACCCTTAAGGTTGGTCAACCTTTTTGTTTTTTTTGTTGGATGGGAAATTATCAAATAACTTCTCCCGCTCTGGGCGGAGCGGGAGGGCGTGTCAGACACGTGCTCTGCCCATGCCGGGCAGACCTCCACCGTATGCTCCACCGTGTCCTCCGGGCAATCCACACAGTGGTAACACCCGGGCGTTTCCTCCCGCCTAATCCGAAACAGGAACCTCCCGAAACAACCGTGTCCGGTGAGGAGAAAGGTGAGGACGCCGTGGCGCCTCTCTAGCCACTCCACAAAGAGGGGACTTAACGCCACAATAGTGGCATGCCCAAAGGTTGGTAAACCCTAATGCAACAATTGCAAATGGACTTGGAATAAGCAAAAGGTATGTATATAAGAATCGTAACATAAGTAGATCTGTAGTTTCTGCATAAGAGAAAAAGAGGTGTGTTACTACACAAAGCATAAGCACATGTCCCGAAGCATCAGCTACTGTCTTACTAACTACTAGCTACTAGCGATAAACTAGCTCATAGGTTGTGTAGAAGTGCGTGTCTGTGTGAGTACCTCGATTTGGGTGACTATTCGTAGTTATTCTACTGCTTATTATTGTGCTATACCTTTGTTGTGTAATAGTTACGGACAGGAAGGGCCTGCATCTGACGTGCATATTGCAAGCTATGCAGACCGGTGTTATACAATTTGACAGGTAGATACTTGTCTAAATTGGGATGTGGTGTTTTGGACTGAAAGTTATTTTGGTTATACAATGGAAGGAAGGAATTACAATGCCAGTGGCATACATGAAATAAATACTCTAAACAAAGAAGAAAAAGAGATATGAAACGTTAGATTGAACAAGCGCAGCTTTTAAGAAAAATAAAAACTCTTATGGAGGGAAGAAATATAATAGAACGTAGTCTCTTGATACGGAAAATATAAACAATATCGAAATCTTCAAAACAGACAAACAAGAAACAGCAACCATTATATCTATGCGCTTGCTAATGTAGGTACACAGGTTTTTAAACAAAACAGAAGCTGGCAAAAAGCCAGAAAAACTTGGATGAAAACAAAGGCAGATTACGGCAACTTAACAAAACATTTCTTTTTGATCCATCACTCATTGCTGTCAACACAAAACGGTTCGCAATTTCGCCCCCCATAATGGACTTGGTCGGCTTCAAACGAAATTTACGGACAAATTATTAAGTCGTCCGTCCACTGCTTCGTACGATGTGCACGGAGAGGTATGCAACATTAGCTGCGCCGTTGATTTGTTTGCCAGCCACGCATTCGTGCATAGCATGGCCGGTGGATTGCAGTGGACGATCTCGCTTACATTTTCATAAAAACCGGCTAAGTGCGTGTTGGACCACACACAATGAAGGTTTCCGTAGTTGGCATGAATTTATCCCAAGAACAAACTTAACGTTGTAGTTGAAAAACATACTCTCCCATACATTTCAACTGCAAATTTAGGTTGGTCGAGTATTACTCGGTAACTTGTAAAGCCTACTTAGCTGTGATAGTTTTTTTTTTTAACTAGGGCATCTCAGAGTTAACCTTTAGAGGTTGAGACTCTTTGACCGGACTTTCCTGTGGTTGCCTTAAGCTCCTAACGAAACTTAATGCCTCCAGCCAGGGCGTAAAAACTTATAAACTAAACGACTGCGCGCTAAGGGCACCCCCTGTGGGATACGAACCTCGGCTTAGAGCAGATTCGGAGGGAAAGCTGTGATACTTTTTAACTTCGCATTTAATATTACGCAAACGGATCCCTGAATCGCAAAATGGTTTTCACAAATCCGCAATATTTATAAACGGCCTACCCATCGATATCCTGCACCATGGGATTGACGAGAAAAAATAAATATCCCTACTTTACGTGCTATGGTTCTTTAGTAAACTGATCCCACACAGGCGGATCCGGCGGGATCAGTTGACCTAATGAATTTTTGAATTGGTCAAGTGATCCCGTTGACCAATTTTATGATTTGTATTGTCAAGTAGAAAAGTTTCTTGATATTAATTTATATGGTGATTCCCGTTGGCCCCATCGCCCGTGTCTACACTGGTGGGGCGGGGGTGTTTATATTGATGTGAAACATCTATAAGCTCGGGGTACCCTACAATTTTTGTGATTAATGTGTACCTTTACCCATGCCAAATTTGTCTCTGAGTTAAGCTGCTGACAGGCAGACGGACATGGCGAAACTATAAGGGTTCCTTGTTGACTACGGAATCCTACGCTAACCGACCTAGACGACCCCACTACCCTCCTCCAGGAGAGTCTTAGGGAAACTAGTACAGTTCCTAGGAGAGTACACACTACACGATCGTCATTCCGATCTCGCCGCCGAGGCCCCGCGCGAAATACCCGACTAAATAGTCCTCCCCGACCCTTGCCCGTAAGCGAAGTGCCTGAGCCTGTAGCTTTAAATCCCCCTGATAATAATCAAAACCCTGATTTTATCCAGCTACCGTCGGTCCCTTGCCATACTCCCTCCAACGCTGCCCTAAGCCGAGGTTCGTACCCTACAGGGGGTGCCCTTAGCGCGCAGTCGGTTAGCTTATAAGTTTTTACGCCCTAGCAGGAGGCATTAAGTTTCTTTAGGATCTTAGTACACAGGATAGTCCGGTTAAAGAGTCTCAACCTGGTTAACTCTGAGATGGCATAGTTAAAAAAAACAAACTTCATCCTAAAAAGCGAAGCTGAGTGCGTAGCTTAGCCATAGGCTGCTGTGGAAAGGTGCCTTAACAGCCATGAGCATCGATTACAGGACCCTGGAAAATTTACCACGGGAAATGAGGCAGCTTGTTACGTTGCAACTAATTCCTTTGTCCGGCAAACAGTGTCAGTTAAAGCAAGGTTTAAAGCGGTTGAATGCAATTTAGGACGGTAGGCCGCATTGTAATGGTTATTGTACATCTGCTTATGTGTTTTGGATAATTTAACGTCTGTTGATTTTGGGTCTTTTGTTTAGTTTCCATTGTCCGTTCTGTTTCTATTGACCTAGTTCTGAATATTTGTTATAGCATTGTCAGTCTACTGTTTTTGAATTGGCAGGATTACAGTGTTTACGGTTTATCATGGTGCGGGTGACAGATGTCAGGATGATGGTAAGTGACATTATGTAATCCAATTTTATCGAAACCGATTCTCATAGCAAAAATCTCGCTCTCCATGTTATCATTATTATGTGATTTATTTTAAAATATGATGTATTTAATACAAAACATTTAAAAAAACACATTCAAAGCTCAACCGATATTTAGAAAAAAATATGGCGCGTTGCGTGGGTGGCCATTTTGCGTCAGTACGAGTGCTATACCCAAAGTCTCAAATTCAGATAATTTATGTAAACAAAGGGGATAACATAACAAAAAAAATATCTTCGTAATGGTAATTCACATAAAATTGCGAAAAAAGAGGTTCTATTTTCTTTAAGTACTGATTTTAAGAAATAATAATTAAAATTAAATCATACCGTAATTATTTTTATAAATTTTCGGGTTTAAACAAAGTTATTAATAAAAGGAGATTTTCTGGTATAACATATTTTATGATACTGGTAACAATGCAGGATATCCAAACATTTTTAAATTTTTTACATCTTCAACAACACTAATATTACAACTCTCTTAAATAGATTCATATTGTAAGTAGCATATCTAGACACATTTTGGATGGAAACGGCTGTAAACTGTTTCGATTGGAAATCGATTTTGAGACGCCTACGTCTAGCAGTGGGCTTGAAAGGGCTGATTATGACTATCATATACCGTGTCTCCGACAGACTACAAAAAACATCGTTTGGCAACGGTATTTTGTTTGCATAGTTCTTATAATTAATTCACTTTAATTTTATCGATGATTAATTACAAAAACATTTAATGATAAAATGTTTTGCACCACTGTCCTGCTAATTTGACAGTGACGCTTCGTGACATTACTTTGTTTACATAAATTATCTGAATTAGAGACTTTGGGTATAGCGCCTTCTATGCAACGAGTATTGCCATTTCGTTGTGTTTTCTTTTGTGTTAAAATTGTTATTTTTTATACCTAGTTTCATATCAACTCTGATATCAGTTTGTAGGAGGTTTAAACTTATAAAATTTCTATAATAATGTATGTTGAAGAATAGATGTCTAAACACAAATATTTAAAAATATATCTATATACCTACAGCAAACTTCTTTTTCTATATAAATATCGACTATCTATTATAGAAATACATCCCATCACTTAAGATGTCTATTGTCTATGGCGTTACGTTACACGCATAACACTTTTTTAAATTTATCTTTCAATTTGATTTTATTTGTAGACAATAACATTTTGGCAGGGTAAATTTATTTAATTTACTACAGTTATAACTCATTCCGTATTTTACGACTATGATATTTAGAGTGCAGCTAAAATATTTGGTAATGATTGTAAATCGCGGTAACGTTCAAGAGTGAAAAGGAACGGTGCGTCTAATGTCACCCGCACCATCCCACACCGCATACAGTGTAGGTTAAGACTGATGGGTTAGAAAACTATAATTATTCAAATCTATAGTACAGCTACACTACAAAAGCCTACACTTTTAAATCCAGCATTTTCTCATAAAGATACAATGTTTACGTTTCATTCCTTTCCCATTCCGTTGGATCCGTGTTGCTTAGCGTCGACTTGAAACACAGAGACTTGACACAAACCTGAGTGATAAGCCTCTCGCTAAAAGAGGTAAGACGTGACCCTAGAATAATGTCATTAAAGCTCTAGTGGTGGGGGCTTTAACAAAAGCAAGTGGAAAAATTCACATAACGAAACGGGAAAATGTGCAAAAGAATGCTTGCAAAAATATATATCACATTTTGCAACATTTTAGCAACATAAACTGCTGGCGTGTGAACAAACGTGTTTAAATACCTAAAACACTGCAAGTGCGATTGTGAATTATTTGTATAATAACATTATTTGTTCCTTCATGAACCATTATTTTTCTGAGCCAAAAATTAATAAAGGTTAAAGCACTGGACAAGTCGATCAAGGTGACTTTAACAAGCTTGGACACCGTTGACGCTAAACACATATTATTATTATACATTTCTATCTTCAAACGAACTCCAATGTGACCTCGTGTCAACCCTTACAAGTGACGTGTCACCTAAAATGTGCTGAAAAATATTTGGATTTGGGTCCAAGGGTCATCAAACCTTTGTTGAATAGGTCTCGGTAGCAAATAGGGCCACCACATTTGTTTCGCTGGATGCCTCAGTGGGTCTCTGAACAATTATATCAGATGGAGTAGCAGCATCTTCCTGTGAAATAACATCAAACTGTGATTGAAAACCCGCTGGTGGTGATCATGAAGCTACATTTGGAGGTGACGTCGAACAGACGTTTTGAAAATGAATGAAAAGTCGTGAACCGGTGCAAGTGTCGCCGTCGTGAGTAGCGTGCTTAGCAGAAATACGTGTGAGCTCAACGCGACTTTGTAACACACTAGTAAGCATGCTACTGCTTACTTGGTGGTTGCAACCGGCACATCGGCATTGGCAGTGGGGGCATGCCCGCGATCTAGCGCGGGCAGGGCTCCGCTAGCTACCATGGTTTTGGTCATCTGGCGCGGCATGCAGCAATGCAAATTGACAGCCGCAGTCGCGGGCGCTCCGCCGCGGGTATTGGAAGCAACGGTCCAGGAGACAGCATACGTCCTGCGCACGACACGATTTAAGCAACACGCACATATAGCAACTATGCCCGCTTACTACGTCATTACAAATAGGGATGTCATACATTTAGTAGTGGGATGGAAATATTTGACATGAATTATGTAAGTGTCAGAATACATGGCGGTTAACAAAACCAGAAAGATCATCGACAGAAATGATAATTATGATAAAAATGTATGTATTCTTGCACTTTCATAACATTCTAAGCCTCAAAGAACAATACAATAGCAACCTACGATGTACTATTTGTTTAGTATCTGGCATGTTGGGCATATTTTTTTACAGTATGGTTTAGTAAGTAATGCATTGAGTCGATTAATTAGTTTCTCGTAATAAATTAGATGATTTCAGTAAGAAATAATATCAATAACTAAATACTAGGAATTGATGGCACAACAAATTAATGTATTATTTATATATGTCAAAACATATAAACTGTATTAACCGCATCATGAATTTCTATATACTCAATATGAACATCCGTATTTCCAACGTTATTAATAATGTAAGGCTGAAAATAGAATCATACGCTGGTTTTCATCTGAACGTGGCATTGACAGCTAATATTATAATAATATCTGGTTTTAACTTTGTATTTATATCAACAAAATTATTTGGGACACAATAGGCTGAGTACATGAGTATGTTTTCTCAAACATACTCGTACATGGAAATATATTCATTATTTTCGAAAGAAGAACACGCAAAGTATCAAATTTACGGACAAAGAAAATCAAATCCATTGCAGGAGCGTTTTTTGAATTTGGAACATTACATCGCTCTGCTAGAGCGATGTAATGTTCCAAATTCAAAAAACGTTGTATGAAACGGCGTGCTGGGGTTAATAAATACTCTTTGATTGGATCTCTTATCATTCTTGGTATACCAAAGTCTCTTTGCTTAGCACAAATTGCGTTCCCGTGGCTGTATAGCCATAAATACGTTTACCTTTCGGCACAGATGACAAATAGAAAATTGATGGCAAAGCTGAAAATTCGTCTTGATTTGTTATTTACATTCTTAATAAATATAAATTTAATAATTAAAATGAATTCCATCAGTTCAGAGAGTGAAATGGAGATTGATTGTACTCCACCAGATTTAATATCAGAAGCCAAATTGCCAATGGAAAACCTGCTTCCAGCGAAGTCAAAAGAAAATTACATTAAAGAATTATTAGTTATTATTTCCCTGCATTCTTTTGAGAAAAGCACTATATATGCCTCGGCGGAAATGGCAATTGCCTGTCTCGTATTAGTGAAGTCCTCGCCTACGGCTCGGCCTTCAAACTCATACTCGACCTGCAATTGCCTATTTTCCGGCCTTTGCAATAATGTACTATTGTAGGTATTTCTTCATATTGGTATTTCATTTTTGGAGTTTACAAAAAAAAAAAAATCTCACGAGAAAATAAATTGGAGTAAGTCAAAAACAAAAAAAAACAAAATATTATGTTTGGATATTACGTAATTTCTGCAACCCTAACTGTTGGTCAACGTGACGACTGACATTTTAAATCGTATAAGCGTGTAGGTACCTACGTAACACGTCTAATCGGTACATAATCCTACTTACAAAGCCTTAGTTGTGGACAAATTATAAGCAATGTTGTTTACTTGTTTTTGTGTTATAATTCTCATATTTTTCGGTGTTTTATTAATATTATGCCAATCGCGTATTTCTATTTTGAGTCTAAAATAGGTATGAACAAGTGTGATTCAGCTATATAATTTTTACCTGCAAGTCCTTTTTTTATCATTAAAATACGAAATTAAATCACTTTTTTTATTTAATTGGCTAAATCGAGTAGGTGTCATCATTTCAGCAGAAAGACGTCCACTGCTGGACATAAGCCTCCCCAATTGGGGGGGTTTGCCATAATAGCCACACTTGGCAGGCGGGTTGGCGATCGCAGTATGGTGTTAAAAATTCATAGAGATGGCTGCTGCCCATTCTCTAGTAAGTCCTTTAGTCGCCTTTTACGACACCCACGGAAGGAAATGGGAGTAGGAGAATCAATCCAATTTGTTATCAATTTCTACGATAATTTCTGATCAATCAATTCCGGTAAGTTTATTACATACCTACAAAACATAAACATACACTTAGACACTTTATTTTCCAGTACCAAACACAATCAAAATCAAAATATTTTATTTCACATAAACCTACATGAGCACTTATGAAACGTCAAAGCTAGATGCTCGGTTCCAATTACTCATCAAAAATAATTGGCTTTTACAATGTTTTCAAACTACAGTGTTAATAAATATAGGAGGACAGTGTAGGGCTGTCAAAAAGTAACAGATACTTAACAAAAAAATTGAAAATGGTCCACAAATCTACAGTCAATTAAGACTGGTAGACCATTTTCTTACATTACTTACTTTACATTCACAAAATATAAAAGAATCTATATAAAATTAATATTTTTCAATGATAAGGTTCACAATAAATCGTGTAACATCTTCAAGATCGTTTTGACTACACTAGTATCTTCCACCAGATTGAACACATCGTTCAAACGATGTAGATAGCACTTCCTACATATCAGATGATACAGATTTCATGTCTCCATGAAATTCAATTTATTGTTAACTTCTTCAATAATTCCTAGCTTTTGGTTAGCATTTTGCAAACAACTGAATTACAATAGATTTTCTACGTAATAAATTGTTTGTTGTAAATATTTATCAAGGAAAGAAACATTGCAACGTAGTTATATTACACTTTCAAATTCAATAATCACAATTTGTATTCCAATTCTAAGGATATCTTTTTTTTTTGTAAGTTCTTAGTAGTAGTTATTCAGAATTATAATAAATAATAAAAATGTATAATATATATTAATATAATTTTAATTTAAAATATATATTACTATAATTTTAATACATATTAATATAATATTATTGTATCTCTTAGACATATAATATTTATTACAATAAACTAAATAAATTATTCAGAACTTACAAAAAAAAAGATATCCTTAGAATCAGGGGCCTTACTCCCAAAAACGATTCGAGTTTGATTTTGTTTCCAATTCAAACTCGATTCGATCCGAACTCGATTTAAAACCTTACTCCCGAACTAATTCGAATCGTAAACCAAGATCGACATAGGTACAAGTATTATCAGCGTCTTTTTATGCGTATCCGGTGGATTACGTCATCTTCTAGTACTCTATGTCTTTTAGGTAGTTATCTCACTCGATCTGAATAAAGTAGCTTCTTTGATATCATGTGATTTGGCGTTTAGTTTTGATCCAACAACTCGATATCTATCAGTCAGATGGCGTGCGGAGTACGAACTTTTCGATCCTAACTAATCTTTCGATCGAAGTTAGTTTCGCTTCGAACCACCGGACTCTCGTGCGCTAGTATCGGATTCAAGAGTATGGATCGGCATTTAATTCGAATCCAATTCGATTGATTCAAAACTCGATGCTGTCGGGAGTAAGGCCCCAGTACTTTTTGGACGTCAAATTGATTACAAAAATCCAACCCCAAAACCCTTCACCAAACCTTTAAGGTCAGAATTGGGAAGAAGATAAAGTTATAACCTTATCATCATCTGCCTAGCCTCTTTCCAACTTTGTTGGGGTCGGCTTCTACTCTAACCGAATGCAGCTGAGTACCAGTCTTACATGGAGCGACTGCCTATCTGACCTCCACAACCCAGTTGCTAGATAACACGATACTCCTTGGTAAAACTTGTTGTTAGACTTTCAGGCTTCTGACGACCCGTAACAACTGTCAAAGATCTACAAATGACAGCCGGGACGAACGGCTTAACGTGCTTTCCGAGGCACGGAGGGGTCTTGGTATGTTTACATACCAAGACCCCTCCGTTGGTCGCCCATCCACGGACCAACGAAGCGAAGCGAAGCGTAGCTTTACCTGATCAATCGACCCGTGTGGCTGTTATTACATAGCCACAAGCCCTTCTCTCTCAAGATAAAGTTATTACCTATAGAATTATATTCAGTAGTTATGCTCAAACTAGCTGCGCCCGCGGTTTCACCCGCACAAGTGTCGATCCCGTGGGAATATCGGGATAAAAAGTAGCCTATATGTTAATGCAGGGTGTCAGCTACCTCCATACAACATTTTATCAAAATTGGCTTAGCCGTTTGAGCGTGAAGAAGAGAGAAACATACACACACACACTCACAAACTTTGGCCTGTATAATATTCGGGATAAAAAGTAGCCTATATGTTAATCCAGGGTGTCAGCTATTTCCATACAATATTTTATCAAAATTGGCCTAGCCGTTTGAGCGTGAAGAAGAGACAAACATACACACACACTCATAAACTTTCTCCTGTATAATATTGGGGATAAAAAGTAGCCTATAGGTTAATCCATGATGTCAGCTATTTCCATATAACATTTTATTAAAATTGGCCCAGCCGTTTAAGCGTGAAGAAGAGACAAACATACACACACACTCACAAACTTTCGCCTTTAATAATAATAAGTATTTATTCGCATCATAAAAGACTATTTAACATTACATACTTAAGACTTAGATTTATAAAAGCTTACTAGAAATTATTGTCGTAACTGGCACCCTTGCTAAGTTATCAGAACAACTTGTATTAAGGGCACTAGTCCCAGTTTATAATATTAGTGTGATGATAGTGTGATAAACATCAAACACGTAGTTACCAAACATAACAACAGTATCTGTATCAAAATCCCTATTCCGACTTGAGCGTACATTGTCGTCGTATCAATATATTATAAGTAGGCCTTCAGATCGACCAAGTGAACTTCAAAGGGTAATACACTAAAATCCTATTGTAGTCACCGTCTTTGTCACATGTCGCCGTAATCTCAGAGATTTTCTTCAGAATTTCTATGAAGATCAGACCCGTCCTTGTGAGTGAAGACTCTTTGAATTTGTTTCAGCTTATTGGATTAAATTGTACTGGAACAAGATTTGGATAGTAGAACTAGTCGAGTCGAGTATTTGGTTTGGTTTGTGGTGTTTCTTGGTAGTTGTGGTTGGGTAGTATTTGCAATTTTTCTCCATTTCTGAGCTTACTACGTCTTGACGGTTACGTATTATAATACCTAAGTTTGTTCTATTTTCAAGATACCGTCAAAAGACCTACCGTTTAAAATATATAAAGATCGTTTCACCGATTTTTATAATAACGAATGAACGAAATCCATAAAGGAGAATTCAGCTACGGTTTATTCAACTACAATTAATTAAACTAAGGTTAATTAAACCAACGGTCGATTCATCTACTGTTGATTTATCTGTAGTCTTGTGTTTGATTTTGTAATGTCGATTGAATGATTTGCTAATTCGAATTTTCGCGAAAACATTAGGGATATTGCAAAAACTCGGATAATTAGACAATGTTAAAAACATTTCTGCGAGCAACTTGGAAGTAGTGCTCGCCGGCTGCAATACGTAACCGTCTTGACATAATTATAAAATAGATTTCATAAGCTAAGGGGGATACGCTAAGGCAGTCCGGTTCAGGTCAGTTCAGATTGTATGTTGATTAAAATATGATTCGCGATCGTAATAAATATGGCTTTACAGAATTATAATCATTATAATTAGCAATACAACTCCATACATAAATAAATATTTGATACAGCCGCGAATCATATTTAGAAAGCATAAGAAATTTTGAATTTCACGAACTACCCTGACACTTTCGCTAATACCTAGGTAGGTAGGTACTAGGGGCATTAAGGTACCTACATAAATGATGTTAAAATTACACTGTTTAAGGCGTACTGCCAGACAATATACACCTGCAGCCTGTGGGTCCGCTATACGCAGAAGGCTTTCAATGCCCTGCCCATTATTGCAGAGGACCCCCTCTGCAATAATGGGTTTAGGATGCTGATGGGGTTGCCGCGATACTGTAGTGCATCGGGGATGTTTGCAGAGGCCAACACTGACTGCTGTAGGGCTATTGTGCGAAAGAGAGTGGCCTCCCTGATGTGTCGTGTGAGGGGTGTGAGGGGCAGCCCCCAATGGCCTTCTAAACACCATAACAGAAAAGGTGGAGTATCCTATTGTGCGGCACTGGAAAAAGGTGCATAGTTCTGGAACGGTTCTTTTTAATGTTAGATAAATTAATTAATAGGTAGTTCTAAGGTACTAACATAGTCTTTAAGCCTTACTCATAATTTTATATGGAATTATGTTCTGAAATAAATTATTATTATTATAAATAAACCCGTATCATTAATTTACTGACAGTAAATCCGATGGATGTGTAAACGTAAATGCATTTCCCATTTTCATTTCAATTATACAACTTAAAGCCGTTGGCTTAATAAATATGTTTTTAGGGTTCCCTACCCAAAGGGTGTCAACAGAACCCTATTACTAAGGCTCTGCTGCGTCCGTCCGTCCGTCTGTCTTAGAGCTGTGTATATTGCAGCGTAATAGGTAGATACTTGACATTTTCACAGAATTTGTACTACTATGACGGATAATAACAAATATTAAAAATAAAATAAAGTTAAATTCAAGAAATGTATTAAAGAAATAATTATGTAGGTTTAAAATATTTGTACAATATTTTATTTATTTATTAAAACTTGATGCACAAGTAAAAACTGTACAAAGGCGGACTTAATGCCTTGGGCATTTTCTACCAGTAGACTGGTAGAAAATGCCCAAGGCATTAAGTCTTAGGGTGATGCAGAGACAATACATAGTAGGTACAATATTTTAACATTACATCATTATTTCTTTACGAGACCTTTTGTGTGCGAGTCCGACTCGCACTTGGCCGATTTTTAAGGTATTTTACTGTATTTATCAGTACCTAGCATTGAAATACAAATATCTAGTATTTAAATACTCTTTAAAATGATTACACGATTAAACCATTTTTAGTATGTTATGGCACAAACACACAGAACTACATTTAATTAAAATTGAACTCACGTTTAGTCAGATTTTAAAAGCTTAATAATTATTACAGCGTAGCTAAATTATAAAAAAATATGACTTAAACAAAATACTGAATATAAAACGGACTACTTTTGGTCCTTTCCACCTGTGTTCCTTCAGTTGCCTGTGTGCCAGGGCCACGGTATCCCTTTTGGACAAACCCGGAACCCTGGCAGGCATTGGTCCAAGTGGACCCCGTCAGTAGACTGACATCTCTTTGAGGCGCGCGTGAAACACAACGCGCCGTCGACCTCACATCGAACCTGACCTGTCACCAAGACATCATCTAAGCTAATGAATTCGATTTTTTCGTTTTAGTCTTAGCCCAGCCGTCTTTCACTAAGACCGACCATAGTTCTTCCGGTAATTTTCTTTGGTTGTCTTGCATGTGCGAGGCGGAATCGTGCACTATGGATTCTCTACCACCAAACGTATCATATTTTACCTTATTTTTATTATTTTCATATCGTCTTAGAAGTTATATTACCAGGTACAACTAGCTACCTATTACTGCTAATATTCAGCCTCGTCACTGACAGTCGGGCAGAGAGACAGACAGGTAGTACGTTCTTAGGATTTTGAAATGTATGATTAAAGTTGTGTTTTTATTTTGATTACTTATAATGATTAATTACAAACATCTGTACGCCCTGTGGCATCATATAGCCACCTCTTAGTTACCTTTTTATACTATTATTATTGTACCTATGTTAAACAAATGAATAAATGCTTTGCTTTGCTTATGTCTCATGAATTAGTAGGTAATCGGGTTCCGTTGACAGCCTTTGGTTAAGGAAAAAAAGATAGCAATGTATTTTCATTATATTTTAACTTATCGTTTAGTGCCAGTTTGAAATAGTCTCTATAAACAAAGATAACCAATCTTAGTCTGAATAATGGAATATAATCATAGATGTAAAAAATGATAAGTCCTGATAATGAATGGTTGGCGTGTGTTGAATGCACATTGTCTAATTATTTATTAAAATTAAACATGTTCGCCTTGCAGTGTTAATTGCTTTTTAAACTAAAACGTAAAATTAAATTGAAACACGAAACATTGAAATGCATTTTTTGGTTGTGTCATAATAAAATACATTTCAATGTTTAATGTTTCAATTTAATTTACGAAAAATTGCATTTCAATGTTTCGTGTTCCAATTTAATTTACAGAAAATTGCATTTCAATGCTTCGTGTTTCAATTTAATTTACCGAAAATTGCATTTCAGTGTTTCGTGTTTCAATTTAATTTTACATTTTGGTTTAAAAAGCAATTAGCACTGCAAGGCGACCATGTTTAATTTTAATAAATTCATAAGTCATAACGTTCATAAAAGATTTTTTAAGAAAAAACGTACCTATTCATTATTGTATAAAGCTTTAAATCTAGAAAAAAAAAAACAATCTGCCTTAGCCTTTTCCCACCTATGTTGGGGTCGGCTTCCAGTCTAACCAGATGCAGTTAAGTACCAGTATTTTACATAAAGCGACTGCCTATTTGACCTCCACAACCCAATAACTGGGCATTCAACTATACCCCTTGGTAAGACTGCAGGTTGTCAGACTTTCGGGCTTCTGGCGAACCGTAACGACTGTCAAAGATTTATTTATTTATTTTAATCACAATTATACCACCTTTATAGACTAATCCAATGCGATGTTATAAGTATCAATGTCTACACCGACCAACAAAAAAATAAAATGCAGAATAGTGCAAGCAGAATTACAAAGAATTAAGATTATGTTTGTTAGCAATCTAATAGACATAATACATTAAGAGAACTAGTCCACAAATGACAGCCAGGACCAACGACTTAACGTGCTTTCTGAGGCACAGAGGAATCTCGGAATGTAAAGATTCGCATACACATCCGCAGAAAGCGTAGCTTAACCTGATGGATCCATCCGTGCGGCTGTTTTTACTTAGCCAGGAGCTAAAAATCTAGATAAATCTAAATCTACATGATTTTTTTTTCCCCTGTAATTTTTACCCAATAGGGATGATGATTAAATTTTTTTTTTTTGTCTTTCATGTAGATTATAAAAAAATATTGGACACGTATTTTTTCTTTTTTTACTTGATCAAAACATTACGGCGATACATTGAGTTCAAATGTGGCATGACGTCACTTCTCACTAGATTTTATACTGAGCTGTGACGTAAAGAGCCCCCATTCCCCAAGTTTAATGTGTTTTATCTAAGTAATTTTTTATTAATATGATAAAGCAAAAATACGTGTCTAATATTTTTTTATTATCTGATTGACAGCCTAAACAGTTTTTCTTTTTTTTTACCCAAGCATCATCCCAATTATTATTTAATTTACTTACATAACACAACATTAACAAAAATGTTGATGGATAGAGAGGGAGAGAAAGACCAAAGAAAAGATGGATGAATTGTGCGAGGGATTATATATGAAAGAAAAGGGAAATAATAGAGTGACGGCTGGCACGGCTGGAATGAAAGAAAAAACCGTGTTGCGCCGACCCCAACGTAACACAGGGCAAGGACAGAAAAATGATAACAGATACAAAAATAATATGAAAAATAATAACGAAATTTCAATCAAATAAAAAGAAATAAGAATCATAATTCAATTGCGTATTTTGAATGGAAGACTTTGACATTTCTTTCTCTAAATCCCCAAACTCATTTTGTTAATGTCCAATAATTCTCGATCTTTCATGAAAGTCTTTGAACAAAATGATGACTTAATACCGAATCAAATGAATCTTCCAATTCTTCGAGTTTCAGCTTCAATTTAGATTCCAAAGTCTTTGGTGGAAAATTGATTCATAAAACGTGAAAAGGCGCCGCCCTTACTTAGTTATAATGAAATATTGCCCGTTTTATACCAATGCGTCACCGTAATAAAAAGGCTTAATCAAGCGCTAGACAAATTAAGTTAATTAACGTACTTAAATGATTGTTTTAAGTAATTGATGTAAGTGGAATTTGTGCTGTGAAAGACATTGAACGCCGTGGTGGAAACCAGTGACCACCACTATACTTTCCATTTGGGCTGACGCCGATTCACGTTTTCAACAAATTTTCCGGCTCCACAGCCTAAACGGGTAGTATTGCTGTCACTCACCGGTGAGCCCCACGGCCCAAAAGAAACAACCTCTTTTTTTTTTGTCGGGAAATTATCTAATAACTTCTCCCGCTCTAGGCGGAGCGGGAAACCGTGTCAGACTTTTACTTACTAAAACCCACCGTGTTCCTTCAGTTGCCTGAGTGCTAGGGCTATAACGGTATCCCTTTCGGACAAACTCGCAACCCTGGCAGGCACCGGTCCTAGCGGACCCCGTCAACAACCACTAAGTTTGAATCGGCGTTTAACGTGTTAAGTTGGGTTATCACAATGCAGTCATGTTATATTATGTAAGTATAATATTTACAGCATATGAGGTACCTACTTATATTTGCTTCTATGATTTTACTGGTTCATGCATGCCCATTTTAAAAGCTATTTATTTCTAATCTAATGTCGCTCGATAAAGGAAAATTTAAAGTTTTTGAGTAATTCATTACTAGCAATGGTCTTTTATATACAGAATTACTTATTTGACGTATGGACTCCAGGACATGAGAATTTGTAGTTCTGCATATTCTTTTTCGTGATTAATGATATGTTATTTTATATTATTACAATAATATTATACTAGCTACTCCAGTGACAATGTTGTTTATTATTATTATTTAATAAAAATAATAATAAGAGATTGTAAAAATTGTTTTCGATTTGAGTTTTTGAAAGATTTTTTTTAATAAGAATTATGTAGAATAAAACCACTATGTTGGCTTACCTCGTTCATATTTTTTTTTTTCGTCCATATCTCAAAAAGCTGAATAAGACCATCTCAATAGAAGCATTGTGCAAAAGAGTTTTTGTATTTTTTTTTGTTTTTATAAAGCATAACGCAACTACATGTTTAAAACTCGATAATTGATGTATGAGACTAAGTAGTTTGGTAGATATGAATAAGACTTTTCGATCATTTTTTATTGTATTAAAAATAGCAGCGAAAAAACCTTAAAAAGGCCTTAACACAAAACGCGTTTTTCGTCGATGGTCGCTTTCTGTTTAATTTCGCTCAAATATTATAACTTAACTTAAAATGCTCCCACGATCCCTGTATCGTTACATGCACCCATAAGGGTGCGTTACATTACGTGCGACCGTAGTGAATTTTCACACCAAAAATAAAAGTTTTTTCTCAGAAATTATTTTTGAACAAACTTACAGCTTTGCCACGGGTCTTGTTACACCCTATATCTTAAACAATTTCTAAAATTTTCAACCTTTCAATTCACATTTCAAATACTCACAAATTTTCAAGCAATCTCTTTGTCAACCTATTTATAAATTCCTACCATTGGGCAAAAAATTCAAACAACTTGTTTTCTATCAAATACTGACGACAAATTCGTTTGGAGGCCAATTCTCAAATCTTTTTGAATCTGCTCTCTGGGCTTACAAGTCCCATTTCCCTAAAAGATCGCGATACTACATTCCTTCTCAAAAATATATAATACATACTAGCTTTTGCCAGCGGCTGCGCCCGCTTAGATGTCGTAAATTATCTCACTGAAATGTACAGTCGCGGAATGAAAAGGTTGACCAGTTTTCAAATAAATTCATTTACGCGTTGCAAGCACATGTTACCTTTTTAAACTGTGTAACAGACGAGAGTGTTGTATTGAAAATTATGTTAAACTGTTTGACAACAAAGTTCAAATTTGCTTAGGCGAATGTTCCTTGACTATTAATAGTTGAAATAGAACCTTTTTATTAGTTTGTTCTTGCCATTACGTTGTGCCAAGTTTGATAAATCTAATTACAGCCTCTTCGCTTTTAATGATTAAAACTATAAATGTGAATAACAGTTCTTGTCAATATCAAATGTCATTGCCATTTTTTTTCATTCATGTAGTGAAATGACATTCATTATGACGGAATTTGTCATACTCGGTCAATAAAGCAGATACTGATAACCTAAACTGCGCAAGCAAAAACAGATCTTAAGGTGGTCAACCTTTTCATTCTGCGACTGTACTACCATACCGGGATAAAAAGTATCTTATGTGTTAATCCAAGTTATTTGTGTTATTTCATCTAAATCCGTTCAGCCATTTTATTTATTTGGTTCACCAACAATTGTTTACACTAAAATCTTGATAAAAAGTAATGTCTTAAAAACTTTGAACAGTGTAACAATTACTTAAAGGTAAACACCACATGGACTAAAAATATGCTAATTTGTAAGCCTAGGTACATGTACAGTTTACAAGCCAACTTAAAACTAATGGAAAAATATGTAGCCTAAATAAAGATTTAGTTTTAAATAAGTTATGTAATGTAAATAATAAAATAATGAAGAAAAAATAATGAATGCTTTACTTACACCTCTGACAAACAACTCAAGATTTTAGACTTCTGCTTAGTCAGAGAATCAAGGTGGATCCATTAGATCGCTGCAACTATTCAAAACCCTACAGAACCTAGCGCATGGAGTTAGATCCCAACACCGTTATTCTCTGTGGAGGACTAAGTGGAGTTATGGGTTTACGTGGAATTCTTGAAGGAGCACGAAGTTTTGCGTGATTAACAAACATTCCAAATTCTAAACATAATATATAATATTATATTATATTATAAAGTAGGATCTGTCCTCGAACGATTTTCCAAAGCGAAAATCATTCTTGAGTTCGACACTGAAAATGATCATTGCAACTATCTCTTTAATCATATTACGAGTAATTTTTTTTTTTTTTTTTTATGAAATACGTTATGCCCATGGCAAATATGAACCTACTATTAACATTGTTTCACAAAACATAAGTCAATACCACCAAAACCAAAAAAATATCCCTTGTTTATACATAAACACAGATCATCTATATTCGCAAAATGTAATAAAACAAGCCATTTACCGAAAAACATGAACGACATACCAACTAGAACAACGGCGTCTATCTCATACATTTGAAAAGCTATAACTCTTCCCCAATGCATCCATAGTTCTATTTGTGTCCGCCCATAATCATAAAATTTAACTGTTTGAAATAAAAGAAGACACTTACGATTAACTGGGATATTAAAGTTAAATCTGCTGTGGTTTGGATTTATTCCAACGTTTTTTTGGATAACAGAGTCGTTGTTGTGTTTTGTGGAAATCTAATCCAAATACATAGTTAATTAACAACTTAAAAAAAAAACCTTCCACTACGATGAAGCTCTTGCTCGCTCCTCTTTATCTAGCCTGATGGTAGGTGATGATAAGACCGAAGGTGGAAGCGAGCTTCACCCGGAATCCTCAACCACAGAGGAACCGGATATCTTACCTCTAACTGACGAAACACAACAAATGCTGTTGACATTGTTGTTATTGCGACAGATTTAGAGAAGATGGTGGTAGCTAGCGAGAGGGACTCAGAACAAGCCCTACCACCAACGAAACCGAGCAGAAAATTTTGCCCCCGCTGAGAATCAAACCGTCCTCTGGGTTTGAGATAGATGGTCTTACCACTATACAAAAGAGGCGGTAAAAAAAAAACTACAGTCTCATTATGGGCACCACGTTGTTCTAGTAGTAGCATGCGCTATAACTGCAGTGGTCCCGGGTTAGATTCCCGACCGACCCAGACGACCCCAGCAATGTTGTATGAAAAGGCGTGCTGGGGTTAATAAATACTCTGTGATTGGATCTTTTATCATTCTTGGCATACAAAAGTACGCCTCGTTGCTTAGCACAAATTGCGTTCACGTGGCTGTATAGCCATAAATGCGTTTGCCTTTCGGCATTGATGACAAATAGAAAATTGGCGGCAAAGCTGAAAATTCGTCTTGATTTGTTATTTACATACTTAATAAATATAAATTTAATTAAAATGAATTCCGACGGTTCAGAGAGTGAAATTGAGATTGATTGTACTCCACCAGATTTAAGATCAGAAGCCAAATTGGTAATGGAAAACCTGCTTCCAGCGAAGTCAAAAGAAAAATACATGAAAGTATGTCTTATTTCCCTGCATTTTTTTGACAAAAGCACTATATATACCTTGGCGGAAATGGCAATAGCCTGTCTCGTATTAGTGAAGTCCGAGCCGAAGGCGAGGACTTCATACTAATACTCGACCTGCAATTGCCTATTTCCCGGCCTTTGCAATAATTTACTATTATTTCAAGTAACAATAAGACTCATACACAAACAGATACATTAAAGGACACAGACAGGATAAGAAGCACAGACATAAGCACTCATAAGGTAACAATATGTCTGCTGCAGCATTTCCGGATATAAGGGCAATCCAGTCTGTTGTTGATTATCGCCAGGATGGTGTTGGCGCTGCCCCGCACTTTGCACACCAGAGACGCGCACCGTTTGCGCATCGTCGCGTGAAAGCCGTCAGTGCGCGCCTCCGCGAACACGCCCGAGGCACTGTAGTGGCGGAGCAGCCTTAACACCGCCCTGAACACGTTATTGAACTGGACTCGGAAGGCGCTGTATGTCGCACGAGTATAAATGTACTTTGCCCACAGGCTGCATGTGTAATGATTGAACGAACTTACCTGTACTTGAAGTTCTATCATAATTATGCGAGCGCCGAGTCCGAAGAGATTAGTATTTTACAGTCAACATTTGTTTAGCGTCTTTGCACCATAATTATCTTCTACTAAAAGACCCGGTGAACTTCGTGGATGTCGGTTATCGCGTAAAAAACCTTAACCTATGTCCTTCTCCATATCCCAATCTACATCTCTGCCAAATTTCATTATGATCGGCACAGCGGTTGAGGCGTGAAAACGTAACAGACAGACAGAGTTACTTTCACATTTACAGTATTAGTATGGATAGTTAATTATCTTATATTTTAAATGAGGTCGCTTTTCGTTTCTGTCTGTGTGACCGCGTTATTTTTATTAACTTCGCGATGGATTTTAATATCATTTTCATTATAATTTAGAAAAAAAAATCGGAAGGATTAATTATAATGCATTAATATTAAACTTATAATAAAAAAAAACCTCGATGATTTGCCAAGTCATAAAAACCGTGCGAAGTACGGGTACCTAGTATTTTATAAAAGTTACATAAATATCTCCGCACTTTTGATTTGAAAAGGTACTAAGTACTCATCATTTTCACGTGCATTTTCTCGCATAGTTTTAAAAATACCTCTCTACATGTCGTATTTTCCACTTAATGTAAATATATGTAGCCGTGTGTCAAATAAAGATAACTTTCTGTCGTATCAGAAAGAGTTCTCTTCATTTATTGATTTATTTTTTATCGTTTTTTTTATAGTAGAAACAACGAAAATATTAGCATTATCCTGGCAGCACTCAATCATTTTAGATTCTGTTTCAAATCCATCCACGGATTCGATCGATCAATCTGTTTGGCAGAATTTTTCCGATGGAGTAGGTACCCTGCACTGTGTTGGTAAATCCATTCGAGTGTTGGAAAAAGTAGGTAGCATTTTTTTTCGCAGTACCCCTTCAAGTCAATTTATTCTGCGTTTTCTTTATATTTAAATCAAGGAGATTCGTAGTTCTTTGTGTTTGTTTCCATAAATTGCAAGTCCTTTGATGCGGTAACAAAAGCGCGGTGCATACATTTTCTAAGAATTCTAGTTTCCACAGTTGTTAGTCTTCATGAAGTGTTGCGTGATTAAATGTAAGTCTTTGTTTGTGTTGTTTATTGTACAAATATAAATATATGTAATATAATGTAAAATTATTTATGTCACAACTGGTCATAATGTGAGTTTTACCGCACGCCATGCGTACGGTAAAACTCGCTTTATGGCCAGGTGAAGACGTAAAGCTGTGTACTCACCACGGGCAGTAAAAAATAAAGCCCTGTATCGCATATTAACAAATACCTGCGATTTCGGGCTTTCTTTCTTTTACAGCCCTTGGTAAGTAATATACTATTTTAACAAAAGTAAAATCAATCTTTATTACCTTGACAAGGACATGATTATTCCTTAGTTAATCCTGGTTTCTTTGTCTTTTTACCAGGGTAATGCTTTCCAAGGATTATAATAAAAAAAGAAGAAGAAAGAAAACAGGTTGTCTGTAAAGATCGCTTTTAGCGATAAGACCGCCCATTGTGACACCAGTAACAGTTCTAAATTTATATCTGTTATTTTTATGGTGTATATAATAAAGAGTATTCTATCTATCTATGATCTCTATCTTACTATTGACTCTTGATGAATTCTAAATTTTTACAAAGCCTTAAAAAAAAAAGAACGAAGTAATGCATTCGGCGCGTTATTTTTTTTTTTTTGTATTTAGAGTTTGAACACATATACACAGTCATAATACCTAACTTGTACAAGAATATTCTGATATAACAACTTTCTCAGTCCAATACCTAAGCACATAAAATTCTACATTTTCTAATAAGACCCGGAGTAACGTACGTACATGATAGGTAATACCCAACCTTGCAAGTGAACCTTGGTTCTAAGCTAGCGACAGTGCACAAAGAAAGTGATTGGCTTAAGAATTTCATTTTACTAAGACTATATTATTAGGTACTGGGTTTTCACAGACGATTTTATGATATTCGCTGCAGTTTGCAGGGAGCTCGGTTTTACAATGGATCTTCACATTTTAAAATGACATAAAGATATTGATATATCGAGACCTGCTGGCTAACTAATCTTTTTACCAGAGCATGAGCAATCATTCTCGTATAGTTTGTGGTGATAATGTTTATACCTGTAATTTGAACGTACTCGTTTATGTAGTTTGTGGCGATAATGTTTAAACAACATAATTGTGGTCTTAAGTGCCAAATGATTGAAACCCTGTTGCCAATGTTATTGGCTTAGAGTTCGAACTGAGCCTGACCTGAGCATCCGGCGAGGCGGCGCGTGCGGCGTTCGTGTTAAACACATGCAATCCCTCGCGAGTATCCTGAGTGGCGGCCGAACGGCGCGGCGCGGGGAGCGTGCTTGTTTGCGGTGAGCGGGGCGTCGAGCGTGGCGTCGAGCGTGGCGTCGCGTGCAGTTCAAACCAGTTTGTGTTTGCGTAGAAAACTCCCCACACAGCCTTCTTTGTTTATTTATCGAGTTATAAAAATATTTCAACCACATATAATATTATCTTCTAAATACATATCAATAATATTGTACGACCCCGACGCCATGGTGAAAAATATGACCGGTTCACATGAACGCTAAGCGTGCATTTAGGCCTCTCGCCGAACGCTCTTTCGCCGCTTGCACGCAATGCTGAACGCCCCGCCGGACGCCTTTTCACTCAGGCTGTACATTTATAACTGCGTTACCGATGCGCTTAATGTCAAAGCTTGTCGGAATAATGCTCAGTGATTAGTTGGTTAACCACACCATTATAGTGACCACAGGTTTTGCATACTATAAGTACTTGTACAGGGTGGGTTTTCGAGACAGGGCAGTAAGGGCGCGTGCTATAACCGTTGTGGCTACAGGAAACCCGTTTTTAAGAGACTGTTCTTAACTAGTTGAGTAATTGCTTGAAAAAATGGCACAGTCATCTAGAAAAACGTTAATTCTCCGGCTTCATTTTTATGATGCCAATCGATGCAGTTTTATATAAGAATTAAGTCTCTTCTGGACCAACTGAGGCTAGAGTACTAATGTATGAGATTTGTTTGTTATGCATTTCTTACTGCCCCATCTCAAAAATACAACCTGTATATTTCTGATACTAAACAGCCCATCACTTGCTTAACTATTGATTTCGTTTTTAAAATGTAAAAAAACTGGTGCAACGGTATTCATTGAATACAAGTTTATCAGCACTCTACACATTCAACACCTCTAACATTTGATAAAATATGCTGTAACTTTATTTTCACAAAAATATCAGCCAGTTTTCCGGAAACAGTTTTCTTTTATCTTTAATTCCCCAACAACCCAACCTCGAGTAAATTAAGCCAAATTTTTGCGTAACCATTTAAGTATTAGGGGTTTATCGCTGATAGTAATCGCTATAAAATATGGCAACCTTTAACGCTGTCAGCTTAGTTTGTTAAAATTTCATTTAATACTGCTACTACTACCACTCCTTTTTTCATCAACATGTAATTTCAGACGTTTAAACAATGCCCACACCAGAATTTCGTTAATTTTGTCTATTGTAGACAAAATAATTTTGTACATTGTAGAAAAAACAGTTTTGTCATGTGTCAAAACAGTTTTGCTATGTGGCAAAACAGATTTTTCATTAGAATTTATAATCGCTTAACATCAGGTAGGCTAATGTGCCAAAACGTGCCCAGCAATTAAAAAAAACTTTAACAATCAAAAATTATCCTTTTGATACGATTGAGCGCGACATTTTTTTTTTGTAGAATAATGGTCTATCTAAAGAGAGTGAAATGAAATGAAATCGTTTATTCTGTAAATAGGATATCGGAATCACTTTTACACGCTAATGTAAAGATAGCAAAAAAAAAAATTGCTTGATGGAGTCCACATTTCTTATCTGACTACCCCTGAGAAGAAATGGCGAAACAAACTCGGGGTCTCTTTTAAAAGCCAGACATAATCTTGGTCAGATCATGTGAGGAACATCTAGATCTGTGTCTGAAATGGTCTTTTGAGGAAAGAACCACATAATTTTGAGTGGACCTGTCCAGTCAGTGCAAGCATTTGTCAGTAATCGTGTAGCTCAAACCTTAACTCAAGTCTGCTCACATCCCCCAGCTTCCACATGTTTAAACAACTAAACACGTTGCGATTCAGCTTGAATTCTAGACCTATTATTTTCAAACTTAATCACACGTAAAAAGCAACCGACCTAAAAATAAAAAGCGGCTCAGGGCGCAGTATAAACCATAAAAAAAGAAAAGATGACGTCAGAATTGTGCGCGGCAACACACCAAGGTGTTTACTTAAATACTTTTGATAAATATGCTGACAGGTTTACGGTGGAACTGACTTTAGGGTGATTTGTTTGCGTTTGTAGATATTATTTGTGACTTTTCACCAGTTCCTTTTCGTTTTTCTGTCTGTGTAGTGACAGGTTGATATAGCTGTCAGATGATTTTTCATTATTCTTTTAACTGTCTTTTGTTTGTATCATGGCATTTAAGAAAATTATTAGGTGAGTCATCATCATTGAATGAGGAAAGGTAGGATTCTTTGAAGCCCTCTAGATTACTGCGATCTACAATCACTTCTAAGTCACAAATGATCTCTCTAACAACACTACTACACGATTCGGAATCGTACACCAATAGTGAATTTTACTGTAGTCATGATAATATCAGCTCGGTCCTGGTCTGTAAACCAGGATTCAGAATTCCAAAGCCCGTCAGATAGAATGTCACACAACATACCTATGTACGGTGGGCTGCATCAATTGGATATCCCATTTGTATTTTTGCTTTCAAGGGGGGTACCCACATCGTGACGCTGACTGTACATACAAATATAACAGACACGCAAAACACTTTGACGATTTGTCTCTGATGCTGAATATAGCTCGAGTTGCATCGAGCTTTGTCCATACTAACGATACGCTGCTGTGACGTCATTATTTAGTAGCGAGAATCCTGGCTTCTGGGATCGGAGTTTTGTATGTCAAGAAGTAAATTCTTTGAGATTCGAATTGCAGAATATGGGACAGATGGCTGTGATTTTATTCAGTTTGTTATTCCGAAGCTTTGATGAATTTTTTATTTCAATGCATTTTGTCAAAGCATTTTAGGACAGAGAGGCTTTAAGAGTTGGAAACAATAGAAGTGACCTTATGGTCTTTCGATCTGATAGTTAAAAAACCGGCCAAGTGCGTGTCGGACCACGCACAATAAAGGGTTCCGTACTTGGGAAGAATTTATCCTAAGAACAAACTTAACATTGTAGTTGGTAAACATAGTCTCCCATACATTCCAACTGCAAATGTAAGTTTGTACGCACAATATCGAGAGATTTACCATGTTATTTTAAGACCATAGACTTCTTATAGATTTTCTTGAAATCTATAAGTATAGAAAGAACTATTTTCAGTATTTTTTTTTTTTTTTCAAAATTTTAGGCTCAATAGTTTCGGAGGTAAGGGCGGGAATGGTAAATTTTCGTCTATTTTCACTTATAATTTAAAAACAATTTATTTTAAAATTATTAAATAAAATATTTGAGACTCTCACAGTAAGCCCTTTCATTTGATATGTCACACGGTACAGTTTGCAAAACTTTTATTTTATTTTCTGTTTTGCCCCCCAAAACTGACCCCAATATTCTAAATTCATTTATATACGGTTCACATCCGTGTTTGAGTCACTCAAATTGATATGTATACCAAATTTCAACTTAATCAGTCCATTAAATTCGGAGCAAACTGGCTGTGACAGACGGACAGACAGACAGACAGAAAGACGGACAGACAGAGAGACAGACACACGAGTGATCCTATAAGGGTTGCGTTTTTTCCTTTTACAGTACGGAACCCTAAAAACAGTAAACAATCGGGTAGGTATTCGGAAAATTATTTTTATTAGCTCCTTTATTTATGCCTTCTTCATTCTTTACTGTGCCATCCTTCCGATGATGGAGTCATCATTGCCAGATTTTACCATCACCAAAATAAAACCTTTATTTAAATCTAGCAACAAACTTTATAGTACAATAACCTTCAGCTTAACCAGAATACCGCTCTTGTGGTTTCCCTTTACGACAAGTTTTCCTTTAGTATCCCTATTTCGTCCCTCGCAGCTGAGTTAAGTAATTTTCTGCTCAACAGCAACGTCACTTTATACACGCCTTTATACCGTTGAATTATGTTCAATTTTTAAATTTATTGTCTGACAGCATAATGAGATTCATCCTTTATTTGCGGTCTTTCAACTTGAATGCAATTTGCTTGTTTTACTTTAGTATGTTCTTTGATAGCCGGTTTGTTGTTAGTAGAAGAAAATATCGGTTTTTCTTTATTTTCAATCGTGTTAATCCACTTTTCAGTATTGTTATTTTTAACATCTTCTATCTTTTTCAGTTTTTGTTTGTTTATCAATTCATATCGTCTATCTCTTGGAAGGTGTTTATTATATTATTTTATATTATTTGTAGGTGTTTATTATATATATATTATATTGGTGTTTAATATATATTATTTATACACGTCGTTTTACCGTTGAATTATGTTCAATTTTTTTATTTATTGTCTGACAGCTTAATGAGATTGAGTTGTCATCCTGTATTTGGGGTCTTTCAACTTGAATGCAATTGCTTGTGTTGCTTTAGTATGATTCAGTTCTTTGATAGCTGATTTGTTGTTGGTAGAAGAAAATTTAGTTTTTTCTTTATTTTCAATCGTGTTAATTCACTTCTCAGTATTGTTATTTTTAACATCATGTCTTTGCAGTTTTTCTTTGTTTATCAATTCATATCATGTATCTCTTGGAAGGTGTTACCTACCAAAAACAAATCATTATTTTATAAGTAATTTGAGGATACTTGTGATTGGCACTAGGCATCAATTCAGCATGGCTTTAACTAATAAGAAAATATCAAAAGAAAGCTTTTTTACAAAAAATAATAATAATAATAATACAGCAGACTTCCCAAAAAATAAATAAACTAGAAGTGAAAAATAACTTCACTTTTTTGTGTTTTATTTTGGAAGTAGGTTTTTTTTGTTGTAAAAACGGTTTTTCTTTTCACTTTTTGACTGTGGTATACCGATTCGTAATACTTCATACACCGAGTGGATTAAATACTTATTATTGAAGCCAAATCAAAAACTACCCTAGCAAAGTTAATAAAATGTATATGGGACCACCGCGCAACCTTCCTTTACCATATGAAAGAATCGCTAAATATATACCTATAATATTTTGAGGAATTCCCTCAGTTCCTCAGGGATTCCATTATCTAAACTGGATTTTGGTAAAAATGGGACCAATCTGGAAGTGTATCCTATCAAATAGAAAAAGAATTTTCCAAATCGGTTTATAAATAACGGAGATCCGAGGTAACAAACATACAAAAATAAATGTTGTTTTTGTTTGTTTGTATATTTTTTTTTTTGGTAGTTTTCAATTGATAACGTCCTCCTTTTTGTGAAGTCCGTTAAAAATGGTACAAGAATTATGATATACATTATAGTCATCGTTCTAATTCAAGCAAAATTCCATGAATCACTCAACTACCAGAAATGAAACGTTTCACCATTTTTCCAACATGCATGTTTCAGTCACTCGCACAGCTAACCTAATCTAATGGTAGGTTATTAGCAGATCGTAATTCTAGAAGGCTGGACTCTGTAATCGGGTTTTCAAATCGCTGGTAAACAAAATATTGTTTTAACTTTTTTTTGGGTTATTACCTATATATTGAATTATATATATTATACATACATTCATTATTGCTATGTATAGAACATTTCTAAAATTATAATGTAGGAGGACGGAGGAGGATCTGTTGAAGAAGTTAATGAAACTTTTGTGGACATGATATTTATTCAGATTTGTTACTGTAGTCCTAATGGCAATCATGTCATTTGGTTTAAATAGGATTTAATTTTTAGGGTTCCATACCTAAATGATAAAAAGGAACCCTTATGGTGTGACTCAGTCTGTCTGTCTGTCTGTCACAGCTGAATATCTCAAGAACTACTGATGCTATCAACTTAAAATTTAGAATGATTTTAGATGACGTTTGCCCAACTATTTTGCAAATAAGAAAACAACAAAAAAGTTTTTTTTTTTTTGCAACAGGGACTGGAAGGTTGTCTTGAAAATTCGAATGCCATTATGCTACTAAGGCATGTGGGGTATCATATAAAAGAGCGCTGTTTGCACATTCTCAAACATTTTTTCTTTTTTCTTTAGGACGCATAGTTTCCGAATTTTGATGAAAAATGTAAAAAAAAAATACCGTTCCCCCTTATCTCCGAAGTTTGCATAGAGAAAAATCTGAAATTATTCTATGTGATACTCGTAGAAGCTTATGTAAAGATTACAGGAAAAATAAAACTATGTCTTTAAATAGCACACTTTTTCAGAAATAAACAAAAATTATATTAGTTCCTTTATCTGTCAATAGATGGCGCTGACCTAAAACTGCAATATTCTACACCGCAGTGTTAAAATTCTCTGACGAATATAGGCCTCGCCGATGAAAATTTAAAAATATTTCGCAGTTCACAATCAAAATATCCTCCTTCCTACCTACTCGCAGGTTGCTTTGGGTGAAGCACAGTTGTAGTTTTTCTGGGCACATAACTATTTAGTTCCTACTTATACGAATGAAGCTTATGAAGCTATATATGATGGTACGGAACCCTCCATGTGCGAGTCCGACTCGTCTTTGACCGGTTTTTTATATATTTTATAAAATATTTTCTAAATATTCTTTTCTATTTTGTTAAGTACCTGGTACTTGTTGAAAGGCCTACACTGTCCTCCCATAGGTATGGGAAATATTTGATGAAATATTTGATTTGTACAATATTTTTAAATAACAGTGTTAATAGGTATTAACACTGTTATTTAAAAATATTGTAAAAATCAAAGATTTTTAAAAGAGTAACCGTGGAGTTTCTTGCCGGGTCTTCTCCATAGGAAACGACCATTTGGAACCGTGCACCTAGCTTCTGACGTTTCATAAGTCACACATGTCATGTGACATGTGTACTGACATTAGGCGCACTGTGCTGCAACTGTGGGTAATAAGACATGCTCGTGAAAAATGACAGGTAGGTACTTATGTTTTCATAATCTATATCTATAATTCTATACTAATATTATAAAGAGGAAAACTTTGTATTTTTGTATGTAACAAATTAACTCAAAACTACTGAACCGATTTCAAAAATTCTTTCACCATTAGAATGCTACATTATTCCTGAGTGACATAGGTTACTTTTTACTTCGGGAAAATACCTTTTCCTACGAGAAAATTAATTTATCGCGGGCGAAGCTGCGGACGGAAGGTTAGTTTTTAATAAACCCAGTGTGACGCAACTTGTTGCCGTGATTATTTTTAATTTTTTTAAATTTTGCCAGCTGCTTCGGCTTCCCAATTAAGATTTACTACGCTTTGACTCATAATCAAGGATAGTTCGCTTAGTTAATAAATTATTCAAACTATTTTTAATGTTTAAATCTTTTGCATTGCTAATAGCAGTTTCTCAGTATTATATCATTATTTAACCTAACGCTGAGTCATCGTTACATACAAGAGCACAGTGTTTTATGAAGTCAATTTTTCGGACATCACAACTTTATTTAAAAAGCTGATAGAAATAATCATTTAAATGAAATATTTCGTATCCCCATTTAGCTAACATGTCTAGTTTGTGAGTAATATTTTTTGAAAATCGACCATTTTCCATCTCGATATTTAGGAAAAAAATCATTACACTAAATTAAGCATGATGTTAGGTACATTGATGGCGTGTTTTATGCTGAATATCTTAGAGCACAAATGAACCTCGTAACTTTGTTAGATCCAGATATATACGTTTTTTTTTTAATTTCATGTTAACGCCAAGCTATCAACGGCAACAGTTTCGCGTACAGCTTCTTACGTACTGAAGATCATCTCGACGCTTCGCCACTGGTGTGCTGAGCAAGTCGGACGGCCGCCCGGCCGCGCTGTTTTATATAACAGTGACGTCACCGTTCAGCGTAGCACTGAACTTCAGCCAATATCCAGTGCCGGTTTTAGCATCACCGGCGCCCTGGGCGAGGTTTCTATGGCGCTCTCTTTCTAATTTCCAATTCACACATGTGAAAAAAACCCCTGGGTTTTTTTACACAACCGTTTTTTTTTTTTTTTCAACAAAACTTTTTCTAAAAAAAAACCACTACTATTTTTTTAGCCTTTCTATCGGCAAACTCATATAAAGGCTTCGAAGTCAATTTTTTCTGCAATTTCACTTTCGGTTGACAAAGTTGCCAAGTTTGTCAATCTCGATTGAAATATTGTCGATCGTAGATAGGGTTGTATCAGCTTAACCTTAGAAAAGTCCTTTCTCCACTCACTACCTTTACAGGTATAGTGTCGAATATTCTCAATGGAAGGACGAGACGGGAAACCAGACATGAAGGGAAGCCCTTCATGCCTGGCGCCCTTGGGCGGTCGCCCAACCGCGCCCTACCCTAACGCCGCTACTGCCAATATCCATCTCAGGCCAGCAGCGAGATTTTGCCTGCAACTACAGGGGAGTACCTATCCCTGCAGAAGTGTCAACAGACGTTCGTAACCCACGACCTACAAAATATTCGTGTGTGTCTCCGGCTTAACCAGCTTGGTTTTCTTTATTAAATACTTTTTATGGTACACGCCTGTTCTTTTATTCTGTCGCCAATTATCAGGTGGGAATCGAACGGGTGGAGGCTACACAGTATTTTATTATATTTTTAGTGCTTCATAAAACACGGCAATTTAAATAAGAGCTAACAGAGTTCGTCGTTGACAAACTCGTCTACGATATTATCATTCTTAACAATTTAAACTTCTTTTCTATTTGTGGGTAGGTACTGGTTTGGTTTCTAATTTATAATTAGGCTGCATTCTAAAAATTACTATTTATTATTTAATTTTTGTATTGATCGCAAACATTGATATTATTCCAGGATCGTTCTACTTTTGAAGAGAATATTGTGCAACATCTACAATCTCACACTTCACAATATATCTCAACCTGACGTCACCGATACGAAAAACGATGTCACCAAAATAGTACCAACCTCTGAACCGAGGTCAAAGGGTCAAGCGGGTACGTCCACGCCAAATTAAACGGGCCATGAATCACGTGATCTAAGCAAATAAACGTTAAGCAAGTTAATAGCTGTCTTGAGAGGCATCCCTCGGACTACATCCGATGAACAGAATGGGGTCAATAAAATTGTACCACGTTATAGGGAGTCTTATGAATGTCTGGATGAAGTTGTGAAAAGAAACGAGGGTGATTCTGTGAGAGGGTTTGCTTGAGAACACTCGGTATGGTTCTAGATTATTTCAGTGCTTCTATGTTACCGCTTAGAGTGTTACAGTTTGAGAGTTTTATAAAAGAATGCAATTTTTTGTCGTATTACCTACAAGTATTTTTGTGTTTGTTTATGTTTTATATGGTGCGTTATTGGAGTTGGAGTTTCCCTACGAGATCGAATCAGAAATGAAGAGATCCGCAGGAGAACCAAGGTAACCGACATAGCTCGAAGAATTGCCAAACTTCAGTGGTAATGGGCAGGGCACATTGCGCGCAGAACAGATGGCCGTTGGGGTCGAAAGGTTCTGGAGTGGCGACCGCGTACCGAAAGATGTAGCGTTGGAAGGCCTCCCACAAGGTGGACCGATGACCTTATGAAAGCCGCAGGAATACGCTGGATGCGGGAAGCACAAAACCGGTCGAGGTGGCGGTGCTTGGGGGAGGCCTATGTCCAGCAGTGGACGTCCTTCGGCTGAAATGATGATGATGATGATGGTGCGTTATTTAGGAGTGCCTTAAATAATACTTTCGGAATAAAAAGAGAATTTCGTCAGTTAAAAAAACACTGATAGATACTAAGACAAAACATGTTCATTTATCCGCTTCTCGTCATTTTAAAGAACTCATAGGAGACGACAGGTAGCATTTTCCTGAGATTACGTCAAAACGATTATTTTTAACAAATTTTTCTTAATATAGATATTGATAGATATGCTATTTTGCATATTTTTTTACTTAAGTTTTTTATTGGATTTGGGGTACAATTTCGATAAATTACTTGACTTAATTTTATTAGTCCCAGTCACGCGGATTTAATATAAGCTGAATTCAGACTGTTATAAGAATGGGAAGTTTGCGTTTGAAATAGTAAATTAGGATTAACTATTGTAGTTCCGTATTTTTCGTTTGTTATTATTAAATCTTGGTTATTAAATAAGTTACATATTTTTATATACCGTTGACATACAATCGAAAATGAAATAATCCCTTTGCCAAGCGTACGTTATTTTATTCATAAACGATCCTATTGTGTTTTTTTTTTTTTGTTTTAATTCAGTTTGTGCCCGCTTTCATTTTATGCATCGAATCTCCATTTTAATTTCATCCTTTGTTTCTTATTTAGTTTTCGTAAGTAGCTTTATTCAGTGTAAAAATATTTATAAAATTGTCAGAGCAAAGAATACTATTAAATATTATAAAATCATGTTTCATCGTTGAATAGATATCAAAATCAAATCAAACGTCAATTATTCAAACTAGACTAGGAATCAACACTTTTTGAAAGTAAAAATTACATAAAATAGTCCCCCAAAACGCCCGGCTTTCACCACTTCCTAGTGCTTTAGCTGGGAAAAAGAATTGGCGCAACAAACAACAAATTGTGATGCCACCTTGAGAATACCCGAAGAACTCAATGTTTCAATTTGCCGCTTCAATTTTTATACGAACAGTTTCGACAAATCTCAATCCATCGTCGTAAAATCCACATTCATAAAGTCAGTACTCCAATGTATATTCCAAAGTATCGATAAATCAAAAGATATCAACTTTCAATCCTTTTATTAAGATAAAATTCACACACACTCAAATAAAAGTGTGAGTGGCTATCGAATACTATCATTACATTCTTTATTACTACGCTATTTGAATTCGGAATGAAACTGTTTTTTTTTTTTTTTTGCAAAGTGCGAATACCCTCGGGCTCCGTGAAGTATGACTTCATTTTTAAAGGGTCACCAGTTTTATAGCTTCAAATATATCTCCATTTTTGAACTGGAATTTAAGTCCGTGAGAAATGTAGCTGGATTTTTTTCGTTGATTGGAATCTGTGATCGAAATTGCGTAACCTGATGGACTTGCAGATTGATGGTTTGTCGATAAATGGATTTGGACAATCTCAATCAAAAAGAATCAAAGATTCGACAAACGCATACCAATTTTCTCACGAAAGATTTGAATCGTTCATAAAAGTAGACAGCGGATAGTCTAATAAGTGCAGATAATTAAGTAAGTGCTGCCTTGGAATAAGGTTAAAATCGCTTTTCAATAATTCTGCTTCATTTCAAAAATACCAATTTCTTCTCAACACATCATAAAAGTCATCAAAAATCCCACAAAATAAACAGAATGACTCAAAACAATTGATCAATTGAGCAAATAGAGATGGACAGCGGCTGTAATACTTGACAGATATCGATACCGGCTCTTTTGGCCGCCTAAGCTCGGGGTAGAACCTCTCTAATATTTAGTAAGCCTATCAGACAATGCTAGTGACGTGGAGTTAATAAAATTAATTTAGAATTCTCTTAGGACTACTGAGTTATTATTTGTTAATAGACGAAATGAATAATGCGAAGGCTATGTCTTAAAAAATGATTAACAACGTCTTCCAAGAGGAGGTAGACCTTTTTATCTTTGATTAAATATGGGAGAAATTGTTGATTGAAGTCTATTTTTAGTTTCAGACGAGAAATTCGGTAAGTATACTCTTGAGACTGCAAGGGTCAAAGTTAGTGATAAGCCGTTACCAGTAATTTACTCCAGTCGAGTATTTTCCCAGTAACGTTCCCGGTAAAATTCTATAAAAATTGTAATTTAGCCTAAAATAGGAAAAAAAAAAATGTTTTTCTTCAATTTCATTTGTAACTATGAGTGAGCCGATAAGACTTTCTACCACTTCTAGTTTAAATGCAACCAAAATTTTAATTTCAAATATTATTTTCCCAATACAGAGTAAGTTTCGAGAAACTTACTGAGTAACTTCCCATACAGTAAATTTGTATTCTCAGACAGAAATTTCTTGACAAGTTTCTGTCTGAGAATACAAATAGTAAGTTAAGTTTACAAGGTAAAAAAATACATTTTACTAATCAACATTTGTTAAATTTGGCTAAACGCATCAGTTATATCTCACCGTTTTAGTAGTATAGTAATGATCACTTCCTCTTTCCTTAAACATCATCATTACTTAAAGTTCCTTGCGCTTGTATCATGTTTATTATTGTATGTATGTATATATATATATATTTATGTGGATTAGTATCGATATGCTTTATGTATGTATGTATTTATTGTATATTTAAATGGTACACCACTGACTACCTGCAGTATTGTCTCTCCTTCTACTTTTTGATCCATCTAAAGGTTGTCTGTAAAAGATCGTTTTTAGCGATAAGACCGCCCATTGTGACACCCTATGTAACAGTTCTACATTAATATCTTTAATTTTTATGGTGTACATAATAAAGAGTATTCTATCTTCTATCTATCTATATCTAGAATTTTTGAGATCACAAAAGTATTTCAGACATAATTACAGTATGTCACAAGATATTTTTTTTAAATCTTAACGTCTATTATAATCAACTATAGAATAACAGGTTTTCTGTAATGATTTACAACAGTAAAAGATACTGTTGTAGATAATCACAGTCACAGCTAAACCTAATAACAAAACTAAACGATAAACCTAACAATTTACAAGTTAAAAAGAAAAGTGAGCTAGCATCAGTTGCGCGTGCGCGTTTTAAACAAATATTACTTAAAGAAATCCACAAGACGACAATATTACCAGCGTTTGGGAATATTTCCGGAAATAATAGAAACTTACTGGGAATATTTCCATATACTGGTAATGGAAAAATGGTAACGACACATCAATAGTCAAAACCCAATAACCATTAAAGCCATTTACTTTCTTCCAGTTCCAAGACACCAAATTAATCTCCAGTTATAAGCTCGTTAAAATAAATTATACCATTTCCAGAATATTCCACAGTTTCAAGAACAAAGTGAAAGATTCTTCAAAGTCGATTACATTGCAGAATTCTGTGAAACTAATGTTTATTTGATATTTAGGTTCTCAGAGACATTGAATTATTCAATCAAACGAACTAAATCCATTACGATCAATCAGTTCAGACTGACACAGTAATTAGTACGTTAGTAGCAGACAATGATGGCGCGGAATACTAATGGTATCTCATTAGTTCAATTATTGTGTTTGTTTTTTATGGGATATATTATACCTAGTATGAATAGGTCCTAAAACAACTGCTCACAAAACGGTGAAGGAAAACATCGTGAGGAAACCAGCATATCCTAGAACCAAAAATTCGAAGACATGTGACATCTATCAACCCACACTGGGCTCATCAATAAGTGATGTAATCAATTTTTCTCAAACATGCATGGAAATATTGTCATTATTTTCGAAAAAAGAACACGCGAAGTATCGAATTTACGGACAAAGAAAATCAAATCCATTGCAGGAGCGTTTATTGAATTTGGAACATTACAACGCTCCAGCAATGTTGTATGAAACGGCGTACTGGGGTTATTAAATACTCTTTGATTGGATCTCTTTTATCATTCTTGGCATACCAAAGTAATGCCCAAATACTCAAACGTTACTTAACTTTAAGACGTTCTTATAAGTGTTTCTGTCGCTACAAAACAGTTTAAAGTGACAGAGACAGCATTAGACTTAACGGCGACTTAAAATTGAGTTGCGTTTGAGTATTCGGCAGTTAGTCTCTTTGCTTAGCACAAATTGCGTCACGTGGCTGTACAGCCATAAATGCGTTTGCCTTTCGGCACAGATGATAAATAGAAAATTGGCGGCAAAGCTCAAAATTCGTCTTGATTTGTTATATTACATCCTTAATAAACTAAGTTTTATTCCCTGCATTCTTTTGAGAAAAGCACTATATATGCCTCGGCGGAAATGACAATTGCCTATCACACGGCCTTTGCAATAATGTACTTATTATTACACAAATGTAACTTTGTATTATGGAACATCAATTCGCTGTTTGTTGTCTACTAATCCATATTATCCATAATAAATCACACTATATCACACTAATATCACACTAATATTATAAAGGCGAAAGTTTGTGAGTGTGTGTGTATGTTTGTCTGTTCTTCACTCTCAAACGGCTGGACGAATTTTGATAAAGTTTGGTATGGACGTAGCTGACACCCTGGATTAACATATAGGCTTTTTATCTCGAAAGAATGCAGTGTTCGCGGGAAACACCGCGGGGCGCAGCTAGTATTATTATAAATGTAAAAGTAACTCTGTCTGTCTGTTACGTTTTCACGCCTAAACCGCTGAACCGATCACCATGAAAGGCAGAGATATGAAGAAGGATATAGGCCACTTTTTGACGTGACAACGTCTAATAAATCGATGAACGCAGGCTGCATGCACGAAAATGTCCTGTTACGCTCATTGTCCCGTTACGCGCATTGTACGCTTGCGCCGCATCAATGTTTTGTTATGACGTTGTCACGTTAAACTATCGTCCGTAAACCAACTTTACAGAAAATAATTTTTTTTTTACACGATAAATCGACATCCACACGGGCGGAGCCGCGGGCAAAAGTAGTTAATTATAAAATTCAATTAGTTCGGCGTACGATAATTAAATATGTATTTATTATTTTCTACTGAAATTTTCATACTAAGTATTCTCTAAGAATTCATTAATTCTTCATTCTACAAAACAATTCTGCAGACTGATGTGCTCAATTAAATCGCACCATTTTCAAGGAACGGGGTTCTCGACCACGAGTTGCAAGTATCGGCAATTATCCTTTACGACTTGAGTGAAATGGTATGAGAACTATGTGCTTAAGATAAAATAAAAAAAATACAAGATAAAACGAGGTTTCACTTCGAAGATTTTATTAAGCTTGTAAGTATCTACTTCATTACTTATCTAGGTAACTCTAGGAATTAAGTTTCGTTATTTGTGTTATTCGCTTTAAGCTGTCTTCAGGTTTCGACCGGTGATAAATTTAATTATGACAGAACTAATTTTTCGTATTAGAATGGTTAGGCAGAGGTGTACCTTTAGTAGGTACACTCACATTTTGCCAGTTAAGTTTAAGCCCCATGTATATTTGGGGCGAGCCTATTGCCATCAACCTCAAAGTCCTCTAAATCATCAATCATCAATTAATGGGTACCAAATTTGTGTGAATTTTATTTTATTTCATAATATAATTTACTAATCGCATGCAATTTATTAATTTCTTAAAATAATAATTAAATTGATTATAATATGTAAAATTTACTCGCCGTGCCTTTAAGGCATAATAAGAGATCGATATAATTTATTTTAAGAACTTTCTGTACCTTATTTATGCAAATAAATGTTTTTTTTTTTTTTTTAAATCAACATTCCTAATGGTAAAACCGAATTGCACCAAGGGTCCCATACTCAGCAGTAACGCTAGGACTAGACCAACGACGCAGTAATATTCATAATATTATGAATATTTTAGATTCCACGGTATTACTGTTCAAAAGGGAACTCTATTTTCTAAACATCATGCCACAAAAGATATCTTTTAAACATCTTTTAAACCTCACAAGTAAAATAGAGGATGCTAAATTTTAGGGCCCAAGCTACTAAATGCCATTTGATCCACACACAATAGATATCCTTCCCGAAACCCTAACAAACAAAGTAGCTACTTCAACTAATAATTACATCAGGTACCCGAACAACGGTAACAGCTAAGTTCGAGAAAGTTCTAATTGATGGTATCATTACTAGTAAAGGAAACTTTGAGGTACATTTAACTTTTTACACAATTATGTATAGCGTTACACACGACGTGAGCCCTAAAATAGATCTTTTGATTTAAAATGTTCATGAGGAAGATTTAAGTGTGTTTTCTTAACTTTGGAACAGGAATTGAAAATGAGGAAAGTTTAATTAATTGAGATATTTTTAGATAGATTTGCTGAGATATAATGATTTAGAAACAATGATGTTGGAAAGAGGAACTTCTAGGTGAGCCCTAAAATAAATATTTTGATTTAAAATGTTCATGAGGAAGATTTAAGTGTGTTTTCTTAGTAGTGAGAGATTCTTGCCCATTCTTCTCCATACGTAACTACCTTTTGGAAGGGATCAATATACTATTTCTGTAATTTTTGACTTTCAAAAGTGCCTTTCATGTGCCTATTTGAAATACATGATTTGACTTTGACTTTGACTTAACTTTGAAACAGGAATTGAAAATGAGGGAAGTTGAATTAATTGAGATATTTTTAGATAGATTTGCTGATATATAATTATTTAGAAACAATGATGTGGGAAAGAGGAACTTCTTGAGTAAGTCTTTAAAAAAACAGAGGTCCATTATTTTTTATTAATAAGTTTTTATATTTAATTATTTTATCTGAAACGAAATATTTACCTTAAGCTATTTTATTTAGTTTAATGACTGAACTTGAAATAAAAATGAAGATGATTTAATAAATAAAAAATATATTAGAACAAGGACATAGCTATCCAAAACAACAGACGAAACGGATTACAGATTAAACTAGTAGGTACAAATAAAACTGACTCTAAAACTTGCCACCCACGTCTTGCAAATCACGTCAACTCTAACAATCTAATCAGACGGCCTATCAACACAGATTTTATTGTCCCCTAATAAAATAGAAACTGCAAATCACATCAGACTGAAGTAATGAAAAAAGACACATCTGCCGAGCTTGTTTTATTTGAAACGAGAAGCTTGGTGCAATATAATGCCATATAAAACACGTTTTATAACTGAGTTTATCGTATTCCTAAGGGTGAACACAGATGTAGGCGATTGGGCGTTTTGGAAGCCGCGAGTCGTCTGGATTGAATGTGTGACGAGCGATACGCGAATTGTTGGTGGAGACTCGACAAAAGAAGAGATATGTGTACGAGTGTTATACTCGTAAGTTATGGAGTATATAAGTGACCAGATACTACACATTGTGAGAACAAACTGTAGGTGTGTGTGTGTGCAAGTACATTAAGGTGACCGAATTATTGCTGGTGCTTACTAGGTTTAATTATAAAGCAACAAGTATTTTATTTATGATTCTACAACACATCTGAAGTTTGTTAATAAATAATACATTTTATCTGAAAAAATCTTAACATACTTTGTCGTCATTCATAATCGCGAGTCAAACAAAAAAAATCGCTTGAAAACTATTTGAATGAGTCCTAAAGTGGTAAAGATGGAACACGGAGTGTGATTGTGAAGACCTATCATGTTTTGCTTACGACCACTTAAAGTACTAAGGCTCGCTTCCGTCTCCGCTAAAAGGAACTGTAACAAGAATAATGTTTTATTATCCATTTTACTTACTGGATGGATACGACAGATTTTAGTGGCTATTATTGATTCAATGACTTTGTTCGTGGCCATTTATTTATGTTGGTTTGGTTGGATTTGCTACCGAATAGCTTTGAATTGTGGTGCATTCTGTTTACTTGAACGCAATGTTGCGGAAGTTAAACATTTGTTTTGTGTGTTCTTAAATTATGTTCTGTAACTGAACTATGTAGCTAAGTACCTAATGTGTATGTCATAAATACAGGGTTATCAGACAAAATAAATGATATATTGACTTGAAGATAAGATAAGATAATCATTTATACATAAAAATTAAAAACAAGTATCTAATGTTTATTGTATCTCAGTCTTTTTTTTTTCTGGGTATTCCTCAAACCCCTATCAAAAATCTTGAAGAAGATTCCCGTTGTACGGTAATATTCATAAACATATTTTAAAGCAAATATCAGCTTACTATTCGTAATTTTAGTATACTATAAAACCCAATCGATATGATTTCCTGTCAACTCAGATTATTGACTCAAGGAAGAATTTTTTTTCACGTTTTCTTGCTTATTTAAAAAAAAAAGCTATTGGCGTTCTAGTTCGTAACAGCCTTCAAGAGGTGGAAAATATAAAATTGGTTCGACTTCGTGTCCGTCGCCGTTACTCAATAAAACGAATAAACTACTTTGAGAAGTTTCTGAAGGTGAAGTAAAGTATTTTGATGTATTTTATCAAGACCTTGTCGATATTTTTTTTTACACTTTCCTATTTTCCAATGATAGTCTAGTGGTCTCGTAAACGTGTTAGTTGTATTGGATAATTTAGCTCCCTTCAAAATGGTTGAGCTGAGTTGTGCTAATCCATGTTTCATGTTCGTGAACGGGCGCCGTCAGTTGGGACTGGTCATCTCTTAGCTGCTACGGCGTATTTTTTTTTTTTTTACTGACTTCTTATCTAAGTCTGTCGCCATAACAACAAAGTTTTTTAATTTTTATTTTACTATGGGTTTGCTCTTGACTCTAGTCTAGGTCTGGGAAACAGAGACAAAGTCTACGATGGAGTGAGCTTACCCAGAAGAAGCCTGTTCACTCTCACTTTGAATAGATTAGGGTTGTATACGTTCGGAAACACAGACACAGGCAGAGTGTTCCACTCCTTTGCTGTGCGCATTATAAAAGACGTTTGAAAACGCTTATACTCCATTTACTATAGCATTAGACAAATAACGGCTAAATAACGACAGTTATTGTGTAATATTGTTGAAATTACTGCACTTTAGAGTTATTTTTTTAATGGAAATGGTAAATAGATTACAGTGCTTTGTATTTATCGTGAAATAACAGAGTTTATTAAACGTTTACATCGAAATAACGAAAGGGTGAGAACAGTTATTCATCTAATGTTATAATAAATGGAGTATAGTGCGAGTTGAAAAAAAAAACGTTAACAGCATTTGTTGTGTTTCGGCAATTAGAGGTAAGATAGCCAGCTCCTCTATGGTCAACCATACATGGCCGAAATTAGAAGCTTGCTTCACCCGGAATCCTCAAGGATTCCGGGTGAAGCAAGCTTCTACTTTCGGCCTTATCATCACGTCTCACTATCAGGTGAGGTGAAGACCAAGAGCTTCCCCGTTGTGGATTAAATAAAAAATAAAAACTCCACACCATTCCCCAAATTTTCAAATTTCTTTCAAATATATCGCACTTAGAGAAAAAAATGCAAATTCGAACCTTCATAACTTAATCGTTCCACAATAAAAGCAAGTAACAACTCAAGCACATCGGTACTCGATGTAGGGGCTTTTCTGAAAACACGTTTGATCGTTCAGCTTTACTAACGTCAATCCGCATCTAATATTTCATTATGGAACGGTTAAGTGAGTGTATTTGTGTGTTTTTATATATTTGTTTTAAATATTTTAACACATTACATCACGCCTGCATTCTCCGAAAGGTTAGGCAGAGGCTATGAGTACCTCCACATTTCGACAGTTATATTTACGTCCCATGTAGAAGGGGGCGAGCCTATTGCCATCAACCGGGCATAAATCCAATCTCCGGGCTGCTACTGATAAATTCCAGATAGAAAACCCAATAACACTAAGTAAAAAATATATGTAAGTATAAGTGAGTATAATAATAATAATAAACATTTTATTTCTCTTCCACAAAGGTGCCTTAAACATAATGAAGATTATAACAACATCTGATAAATCCTTTGTGGGAGACTGGTATCTGCACTAGGAAAATCTGTCACACAGATTACCACCCCTTCCCTCCCTCCAAAAATGTTTGAGTATCAAATCTTAAAGATAATCTTAAAAGTATAACTTATAATTTATACTTATAATTATAAATATAAATATATTATTTTCGTTATGACAATCTATGAGAGATTGTCATTTATAAATATAATAGCTATGAATATGTTTAGATAAGTAAGTATAAGCACACATCGTTTTTATGATGACCACGTCACTTTAATCTATGTAAGTGGAATTCCCTCGCACTTTTTGATGAGTTTGTACGTCCCATTTTTCAAAATAAATCATGTTTAGAAACAGGTATCAAATTTTTATTTTAGATCATCTAATGTTGTGAATTTAAAATAACTAAATGATGTTATAAAGCAATAAAAAAAAAGCAATAGTAGATGTAATACTTAGGTACTGACCAGCGAAAAATGATATTACATTCATTTTCATTTAATAAAAGTATTTTTTATAGACCGAACCAGCTCTTTTTACGATCTTTTTTCAAAGGGCCAAGGAACCAATGAAATCTTAAACTGCTAAACATTTAAATTTCTTCATTAATTGTCAAAACTTCCTAAAAATTAATAATAAAAAAATATCAATCAAACCTAACCCTTATCAACAAAATCAAAGGGCACGCAACGCTTAAAACAATAAACCCTAGTTCTATAAATAGCTTCAAGCTGCAGGATTTGCTTTGACCTTCAGCTAAATAATGCTGCATTGCGGTTAGGAATCACGCTACTTCGTTTCACTGCAAGCCAAGTAATTCACTAACCTTGGCAGTCTATGATAGAGTTAAGATAGTAAAGGTATCTGCTTCAAACGGTTTTTTTATTATTTTTTTCTCAGTTTTTCTTTTTAGTCCGAATTTTAGGTAACCGAATAATGGCGACTCAAACAGGTGAGTAGCACTTCTAACTTGTAGTTCAATACTCAATAATATTTATTTCATGTCCAAAATGTGAACTTATAAGGAATATTTACATAATTTAAAAGCTAATAAATGTCTGTACAGTAATGTGTATGTAATGTGTATACAGCAAAAGTTTTAAATCAGTGCGCAAATTTTGAAACAAACAAACTAAACTTAAATGTGTTTTATTATACACCTATTTCTTATTTTGATATGTCTTAGTACAAAAATTTAAGTTATCGTTAACGAAAGACGTTTATGTTGAAACTGGTATAATGGATACTCGTCGCGCAACGCGCCGGCGCGGTCAGCAAAGTGGAACGCAGTAGTAGGTACTTATCAGCTGTGCGTTCGCCCATTGATATTATTACGAATGGATTGTATCCATATTTTGCTGATTACATGAAGGACCAAAAAAAAAAGTAGTGGACAAATAATGGGAATATGTACTTTACTGACACTGAACCACCAAAAAAAAATTGCGCACTGGTTCATAGCACGGCGGCGGGCTGTGCTGGGGCAGCTGCTAAAGGTGCGGAAAACCTCAAACGGCGCAAATATAACAACCTTATTGGGAGCTATATGTTTGAGCAGTTTGGGGTTGAAACACTAGGACCGTACGGTCCGAGTGCCCACTTAATATTTCGAGACATCGCCAACCGGTCGACTCTTCACGTAACCTGAGAGAGGTTTGACGCAGAATGTACACTTCGCAAAATGTGCACTTGACGCAAAATGTGCTTTTCGCAAAAATGTGCACTTCGCAAAATGTGCACTTCTCAAAATGTGCACTTCTCAAAATTGCACTTCTCGAGCTGGCCTATTTCTTGGTCAAAGAATCAGCACTGCCATACAACGTGGCAATGCTGCCAGCCTTTTGGGTACTTTTCCTGTTGCGCTGTCAACAGGAAAAGTGCCCAAAAGGCTGGCAGAAGAATTTTTGCGTGCGGACGAATTTTTTGGATTCTTTCCTCTCCCATTTTACATACTTGTACACTTCTTAGAAGGTAGGTCTTATTCAAATATGCTCTTTGTGTTATATGGAGTATTCTTGTTATCAGGCCTAAGTATCCTACTAATATTATAAATGTAAAAGTTCGGATGTTTGTCACTCAATCAATCAAAAACGACTGAATGGATTTGGATGAAATTTGACACAAGGGTAGAACACAAGATTGCGATATAGGATACTTTTCATACCAGTTGCGCGTTTCCATGTTATACAGGGTGGATGGGACGTCGACGCGAAACAGTCACCGGTCAAAATATATGGGACAGCAATTTTTTTATTTTAATTACCAACAAAAAAATTCAACGCACGGAGTCCAGAATCATAGACCGAATCTATGGCTTTGCGTCGAAGTCCCTGCCACCCTTTATTGCCCGACCATCACACGAAGCCGTTTACAAAAGCTAGTTATTCATAATGTAACAGGGTAGTCCGTTTCTGACCATACCTCAGTACGTCTTCAAAAAATCTTATTGAATTCACGTTGTTCTAAATATTTTTTCGTTAGCTGTGTAATGATGATATATTATCATCTCTAGTACTAACTTCCCCTAACATTAGGGAGGCTGACCCTGGCCTTGCTTAGCGACTTGAATTTACAAGTTCTACAACAACGGTAGGCGAGTAACCTCAGGGGCCTAAGTCTACTAATTTACAAACGTTGCAATGGTCTTGCCATTGTGAGTATTTGACAGTGTTTGTATGGCAAATCTGTCAAAAACTCACAATGAAGAGACCATTGCAACGTTTGTACATTAGTAGACTTGGCCCCCTGGTTTGGAGTAAGGCACTATAGTAAAAAAAAAAGTCATCGTGATAAAATGTATTGCCACCAAAATTTCACTATTTAATATTTAGATAGTAATAGTTTCCTAGAACGATTACTTGATATGTTAAGGTAGGTTCAGGCTGAATAATAGGTGTAAAATTAGCGTGGGCTGTGACATTTGTTTTACACCTACAATAAAATGACTAGTAAGTACTCTACGGCTGTTAAAGTCCAATTACATAGTATAATGGACTTTTATGTTTGTGGGCGAAAAGCCAATTGTAATTAGTAGATAATTGTACCAAGCTATATCAAAATGTACCAACCCATATAACATTACATTTTCCGAAATATTTATAGTAAAAACATCATTCCAACATCCTGAATCCCGATATACGTTTTTTTAGTACAGTAGTTAGTTTTCAGACAGTACTTTCACCACATTTGTAATATTTGAGTAGTTTGACGTAATTAATTTAATGAAAATTATTGAAGCTTTGTGAGTTGCTATATTTTGTAAAAATTAAACCTGTTATTTCTAATATCAGTAGCTTCGGTATAAAATACCAAGACCAGCAATACTAGCTGGAGATTTATTTAGATGTCTTTTTCAAAAAGGAAATATTTTGTAGTTTTCAATGAAGCAAAAGATTTTCTAATTCCTATTGTTACATGACGTACAACAAAGTACAAAACCTTGAGAGATGGAGAAATGTGATATTACTTGAAGTACCTTGACGTTGTATCAGATTAATATTTTTATGAATAGTATATTTTATTTCAAAGTGTAATTTTAGAATGCATGTTTATTTTTATTAACTTGAACTTAAACCATAAAGCTAAAGGGAAATACTTTTAATCTGATGCACAATAATAGTTTTGGTGAAAATCGTTAAAAAGTAATCTTACTGAGTATTAAAAGTTAATTCTGTAGAATTGTACTTTTTTATAGCAAGTACCTACCAACTACAATAGTATCTCTTAAAACATAAATCTGACTTACCTAGTCAGATTTATGTAGGTATTAGACTAATTATTTTAAGTTAAATGATCGAAGAGTACCTAAAGCCTGATAATCTTACTAAGAATTATCTATTTCAGTTCGCAATTTATAATAAAATTGAATATCCAATTACCAAAACTAAAATAAATTGGATTTATTTTTATGTAAATAGGTTCAAGTATAATAGTAAGTTCTGTACAATTTAAAAGTGATGTACAAAAAAGTAATGGAATAAGTTTAGATAAGAGAAGTATTTGGAAAGAGCTTAGCTTAAAAATATTTAAAATTACTTTTAAAACTACAAATTCTACAACAGATTTTGCAATCAATTTTGCAATCAATTTTGAGGAATCAACAATTAAAATATACACGATTATAATTATATTTGAAATATATACGATTCATATACGAATACCTCCTCAATATTGATAGAAAAATCAGTAAAATATCTACAAATATACAGGAAAATGAAATTACATTTACCGAACACGCCGACGGTGCTGAATGAGCCCCGCAAGTACCTCCCGCCGCTGCAGCCGCTAACGCACTGCTTCCAGGGACCTGACAATTGAAAACGCATTTTAATAACTCAATCCTAATATCTATTTCAGATTAACAAGAAAGTTTTATGATCGTCTTTAAGAGACCTAGATGTTGCAAAAACATTCCAAAAGTCTGTTTTTGAAATTGTTTCGAGTTATTTGTTCCGTCATAGCCCTTGAAGACCTGAATAATCTGTCATAGCTTTCTAATTGCAAAAATATCTAGCAAGCAATACTTAAAATCTGTTTGTATTCTTTGACAAAAAGATTTAAAGACTAATTGAAATACATAAATTTGAAACTGGCAATATCGAACAAGCTAAAACATGATATTAGTTATAGTATCATTCCTATGAACACGAAAAAGGATAGTTTGCTTACTGCAAGCAAAGCTGAATGAAAATTGAGGCTAGAAGTACCTATCTACAATATTGAATATCCAACTTTTTAACAAGGACACAAACTAATTAATTACGAATCAGATCTTATACATGAAGAAAAGGCAAAAGAAAATTTACAAAAATAGATATCATAAAAGACAAATGTTGGGTAATAATCGAACGATTCATTGCGATTATTTCTAAATACTTTATTATTATTACTAGGTAGAGGAATCTAAGTTTACTGGGAATATTAATAAAGTAGCGATTTCGTGGGCTATGAACAAACCATATTGAAATCCTATAGCGACGTTGGTACATGAGAAGTACACTGATCCACCTGTTGAAATTATATTTGCTTGTACGATTCTTAAATATAAAAAAGTTCTCTAGAAAATAAAAAACAGACATCTACAGTAATAATATTCAATTATACAAATGACTCTCAAGTCTATTCAATTACAATTCTTAACTTCAATTAAACAAAATTAAGTTAAAAGAAAATTAAATTTATTCCGACTAATCCTATAGGTCATTGAATTGTACACCTAGAATATAAAATAACGAATGGAATACAGATAATCTCTAAGTGTTTCATTATAACTTTGAATTCTAAAGAACATTCTTCTCAATATTTTTTTACTTAGTATAAATTTTGACTTTATATCCTTAGTATAGAAGCCTTTATCACCCTTATCTTTATTTCCTAACATCTTCACAACAATTTCTGGATCCAAATTTTTATCAAAATTGACATTAAAAACTCTTAATTTTTCGTTGCAAATATTTTGTTTATCAACAATATCAACTTTATTGTTAAGTCTACCTTCAATTGCTCCTGTTTATAGTCAGGTTGGTATGGCAGCAGCATCCTGATCTTCCCCCATCTGTTGAAGAACAGTGCTATCGCCCCGATCCATACGATTAGCACCAAAACTACTATGCCGATCTCCACACCTCGTATCTGTATTAAACATTTTAATGTGTTTGTTATTAAGTTCATGTACGTTTTCTTCTTTTCCTTCTTCCTCTAGATAGAGAAGATCATGTGAAGTCTAGGAAATTGTTTAATAAGCAAACTGACTACCAACTGAAATTCCGTAAATTTGTTTATCAACTGTCGTTCTTTGAGAGTTTTATGAAATGCCTAAAATACGGCAAAATTGACGTAGTGTGTCAATTTGATAAACAATTAGATTTCCTGACTGTAAATAACACTATGAAAACATCCAAACTCAGTACAAAAGGATCCAGCTAGAATAAATTATTAATATTGTATTAGATAGAAAATCAGAAAGGTCAGGTTCATAGTACTCGCAACTGGCGTGCGTGTATGACCATGAATGTGTAAACGTAAACGAGGCAAAAGGTAAGTATCTAAGGATCGTAGCAGGTGGCGTTCAATATTTTCTGCCTACCTCCATGAGAAGAAGGCACGAGTTTATATATTTTTGTGTAGAAGATAGAAAACGAATTTAGTTAAAGGAATGCATTTTTTTTTTTGGGAAATTTGCAAATTAAAGTTTTTAGATTGCGCACATCAATGGAGGGACTCTTGGTAGTAAAGAACCGGAGATTGAATTTGTTTGATTGAATTTTCGTTAATATTATCTATGAACGTTTTTTCTTCATCATATTTAATAGTGATTTAGACAACGTGGATGATCTTAAAAATAAATGTAATCAACGACATGCCATAACTCGGAATCTTTATTAACCTTACTGCGTTTTAATCAATAAAAAAAAAACAGCCACAATATTGAAACCAAATAATTCACACCATCAGAATTGAATTTAGTAACTCATCCAAATATAAAAATCAATTAAAATTTTATGTGCAAGGGCGAAAAGAAAAGATTAATTTAAATATAAACAAAATTTGATTGCCTTCAGCAGCTCCTGGTAAATCTGATAAATTTTACAAAGGCGGATCATCCGTCTAAATATAATAATCTAAATTGCTAATTTCAGTCGTGAATACAGTCAGATTCGGCACCATTGTCAAAGTTAACCAAGTTAATCAATGTTTACTGACCGTTCTTATTAAGCTTAGTTCATCAAGTAGCAACTGAAATATTACTATGAAGACTGTACCATTAGTCCTGATAGAAATATATAGTATTATAGTTTTGTCAAAATCAAAATCAAATCAATCATACGTATGGACATTTGTCATCAACTCGAAACGAAGAAGAATTTGGTCCTTGTCATTCAATCAAAATCAAAATTAATCATTTGAACCCTAAGTTAAACAAAGCCTCCACTTATTCGAACAAGATTGATCGAAGCTTGATTTTAACATTATTATCATTTTAATTGGAAAAGAGACAGGTCATAAAAGTCAAACAGGTCAGATTTAAAACCAAATGAATACTCTTTGATTTCACAATGTAATTTACTAACAAATGTAATAGTAAAGTTCAAATTCGAGTCACCTAGAACAGGTGTTAAATCAGGCATATGCCACCAAAGTCACCTACGTGAGTAATAGCTAGCACGTAAACCATAATAATTAAAATCTCATTAATCTAAACAATGAAACCAAGAGTCGTAGCAAAAGTTATGTTAACCATAAAGACAGAGTAACACTAATTGCTTTCTTAGTCATTGAAATGTAACTAGCAATATTATTGCAATTAAAACTCTCATATCGCAACGGAACATATAGATAATAGTTTAAACGGAATAGATGATGAAGGATATTTCAATATAGGTATTCTTTACAAATAAAGAAACAGAAACATAGACACGGCTAATTATTCACCATTTGCACCAACGCCCGAAATTAATAATGTAGGAGTATCCTAATCTTGATCCACGGTCTTTGACAGCTCCTTCTGATTTTCCGTCTCAAAGACTCAGATTGACCTCAGCGTTTGATTCGTTACATACAAAGATCAGGATGAAGATTGGGTTTGATACACATTATTAACTTGACGGTTTTAAGTTGCCATAAATTTTCTGTATAATATAGTTGAGAACATTCTACCTTCAACAATTTAAAATCACGGTCCACAGTACAAATTCTAAGCATCCTTATCACAGAATAAAACATTACCGTTGGAAACGTCGGCGAAGGATCGGGCGGCGAGACGGACGACCGGGGCGTAGCACCAACCAGCCCTCCATCCTGTTGGGGCGAAGTCCTCGGGGGCTCTGCATAGACATGATACCGGCATTAGTTTGATAATACCATTGTTTTAGAGCTTAGACTAAGCAGTGTGTTTGTGTATAAAGATAGAGATAGTTTATGTAGATGGGGGGAATATTCGCTTGGGTGGGTGCAGAAATGAAATGGATGGCGAGATGAACTTGGTTTTGCTTTGGAACGTTTACTCTCTTTAACATTAGTTTAGTCTATTAGCTGTTGCCAGTGATAAATGATTTTATTTCAGTAAGTAGGTATGCACAAACACTTTTACACGTCGATCATATTTTAAAAACTACTCTGAGAAGAAAGGCCGGAACGCCAGTCTCTTTTAAAGTCCAAACATAATCTTGATCGGTTCATTTGAAGACTATGTAGATTGGTGTCTGAAATGGTATTTTGATGAAATAACCACACAGAATGAGTATGGACCTGTCCAGTCAATGCCAAATGTTTTTCAAATCAGTACATTAGTTGAGGTGTCAAAAAGTACCAAACAAACAGACATAGTTTCGGATTTATAAACCAGTTTTGGGGTTCCGTAGTCAACAAGGAACCCTTATAGTTTCGCCATGTCTATCTGTTTGTCCGCGGCTTAGCACAAAAACTGTTGGTACTAGAAAGTTTTAATTTGGCATGAGTATACACGGTAATGACGCCGAAAAAGTGGTAAAATAAAATTTTGAAAAAAAAAAACAATTATTTAGGGTACCTCCCCTACATGTTAAGTGGTTCGTCCTTCCCATAGTGTGTGACTTATCAAGCTTTAAAGTACCAATTTACGTTAGAGTCAAGTGTCCACCTGCCAGCTAAACGGTTAGTTTTGCATAAGTGAAAAAATTAATGATAGTAGTATATATAATCAAGTTAAAAAAAAAACTATCACAGCTAAGTAGGCTTTTCAAGTTTACGAGTATTAGTCAACCAACTTAAATTTGCAGTTGAAAAACATGTTCCCCCATACAATCTGTATAGGAGAGCATGTTTCTCAACTACAATGTTAAGTTTGTTCTTGGAATAAATTCATCCCAACTACGGAACCCTTCATTGTGCGTGGTCCGACACGCACTTGGCCGGTTTTTTATTTTTATTTCATCGTAAGAATAGCTGCAGCAACCAATGTTTACAATTCTAAAACTACTTATCATATGGCTTTCTAAAATATAGTTATTTATTTATACCTCCTCCCCTCCTACCTCCATTTTTTTTGCTCCTATTCACTTCACACCTTTTACAATAGATTACTGTCGGTTTTTGAACGTGAACCCTGTCAGGGCACTGCAAAACATAAATGTTGGTTTGCTGATTTGTGACATTAATTGTGAAATTAACATCATCATCATCATCATCATTTCAGCCGAAAGATGTTCACTGCTGGACATAGGCCTCCCTCACAGGAAACTCTCCTCATAGGAAATTAACATTCATTGAGTCAAAACTTATAAAAATACAATACAATATAAATTTCAGAAAAATCATGTGTCTAGATGTCGTTAAGTTGTCCAATTAACAGTACTAAACAATACAAAAACACAGATATAGTCATATTTTAAGTCAAATGGTATTAGAATTTAAGTCGTCAAAAAATATAACAGACAGGTAATAAATACAATAATGTCATGTCAAGTTATGCTTAGGAATTAAATCATTACACAATATAAAATAAAATAAGTTCAATGTCACTGGAATAAACAGTATTATGTCTTTGAACAAACAGGATCTTATTAAAAAAAAACTGCTAAGGGTCAATTCATACTAGAGCAAAGTCGAAGCGCATCGAAGCGTCAATCTGAAACTTAACATAGCAAATTCACCCTTATCTCCACAACATAATACACATATTTCATCTAAGATAGAAAAAAGACGCACGAATTCGCGCGCATTCGACAGAATTCGCGCGTCGGAGCGCAACCAACGCTGATTGGTGCGAGCGCCTTACGTTGTAGAGATAAAGGTGAATTTGCTGTGTTATCCTTTAGATTGACGCTTCGCTGCGCTTCGACTCTGCGCTAGTATAAATTGACCCTAATAAAACCTCAACTGATCCAAGCCTTGAATTAATCATAGAATATCTCAGTAAATTGCCCTGCATTATAGAACACGTGAACAAACTAAAACTGATTAGAACTTGCAATAACAAGCTCGAAGTTTGTAATCTTGCAGGTGACATTCACGGAGACTGAATAAATATAATATTCATAGTCGTGAATGTTTATATTTTGATAGTAGATTAATTAGTGAGCCAATCAAGCTGAAAAAGCAGACTGTGGATATATTGTCTAAATAATACCAAATTCTATAGATTATAAACCCTTTCGAAGCGAAGCACCCAGCATATGGCTCTAAAAATATATATTCGTTCGTGTGCCCTCAACCCGCATCTGAGTCGTAGCTATACGTACTAATACACAGTTATAGATAACTTCTGTCCTCCCCCCCGACTCTTGCTCGACGCTGAAGCGTCAGCTCGCGCCGTAGCTGAGCCTGTAGCTTTAACTTCCCCTTATAATAATAATAACCCTAATTTGATCCAGCCACCTGTCCCTTGCTGTTCTCCCCCCGACGCTGCCCTAAGCCGAGGTTCGCACCCCACAGGGGGTGCCCTTAACGTGCAGTCGTTTAGTTTATAAGTTTTATGCCCAGGCTGAAGGCTTTAAGTTTCGCTTAAGGCAGCCACAGGAAAGTCCGGTTAAGGAGTCACGACCTCTCAAGGTCAACTCCGAGATACCATCGTAAAAAAAAAATACTTCTTTCCATGCCTAGGACCCGACTAGTGAGACCAAATCTATGTACGTAAATTTACCAAACAATTTATGGCTTACAAGTCAAAATTTATTTTTGAACTGGGCAGCAAATGGAAGCTGAGGCCCGCGACTTTGCTCCCGTCATCTCGTAGTATATATCGATTTTGCAAAAAAAATAAAACTAGCTTACAGACCTTGTCCTGACAATTACGAACACAATAATATAAATTCAGCCAAATTGGTCGAGCCGTTCTCAAGTGATGATCTCTCATACATGCGGCAATTGATTTGTGTTTATATAGATCACTAGCTGTTGCCCGCGGCTTCTCCCGCGTAGCGTAGCCTAAGTTACTCCTTATAGTATCAGCTATCAGCCAGTTAAAATCCCGTCAAAATCGGTGCAGCCATTTCGGAGATTAGCCGAAACAAAAAAACTGACAGACAATTTTTTTTTTTTGTTATAAGTAGGTACTGTATATACTTTCATTTGTATTTATTAGAAAGCTGTTATTTTGACGTTACAAACAGACAACAATTTTATTTATTTTTATAGAATAGCGACCAGCTCTACCTTCGCACGCTTTTTACAACTGAACAAAACATTGAAATTTCTTTGCTATATTATGTAATACTTGTATACCTATTATAGTCATAAACCTTACGGAATCAATTCTCTGAATGATGGTGAAAATCCGATCAAATCCGTTGCGTAGTTTAGAAGAATAACACGGTCACACAGCTGACACAAAACGCAGCTTTCATTTACAATAATGCATAGATAAAGTTAGATTACATACGAGTCCTTATCATATTCATTTTAATGTGGAAAATCATCCTTATCTGCAAAAGTATCTTTATTCATTCGAACATACAAAAAACAGGATGAGAAAACTCATTACTTAATACGTTATTTTAAAAGAAAAATAATACAATAGATACCCTGCAAAAAATACAATGATATGTAGAGAATATTCAAACCCGCCATTTCAATGCGGAATGTTTGATTGTATGGGAATCAAAGTAAATAACGAAATAATAATCTTCCGGTTCTGTATGAAAATAGTATATTCAGTAAACCAGCCAGAGAGATAGCTTTACTCTTCAGGTATAATAATAGTAAGGATAATTTCATAGTTTTCTTTTATTCCTCAAGCTTCTCTATAATCTTCATAATATCGTCCATTTGTGATGTGATGAAATGCATCTAAAATAATAAATATATAATAAATAAATAAAATTTAAGTGTCTCATTATAAAAATTAAAAAAAAAAAATTCATACAATTTTTGTCCATATACTTAAAACTATTTTAAGTAGTTTGTTGTATTACTAACAAAATTAATACAACAAACTACTTAAAATAGTTTTAAGTAGTTTAGTTAGTCATGACGCGATCAATTAAGGCATTAAATATATAATAAAAAACTTGAAATAAAAATAAAATTGAAATAATTAACCAAAAATGAAAATAAAATTGATATAAATAATTGAAACTAAATGAAAATGAAACATAAAATTGGAAGAAATAACTAAGATGACAGTAAAATTGAAATAAATAATTGAAAATAAATTAAAATGAAAAATAAAATTGAAATAAATAATATAATTTTTTTTATTGAGATAAATTAAAATACAGACAACAAACTTAACTTCATCAGGCAACATGCAGCCTGATGAGCCTTCCCACAGCTCCGATACTGGTTAATGTCAAAATAATAGCTTTTTATTAAATGACAACAAACAACTTATAAAACAATTTTTTTTTCTGTCTTTCGATCGGTCTTTCTGTCTGTCTGTTTGTTCCGACTAATCTCCAAAACAGCTAGACTGATTTTGACAGGACATTCACTGGCAGATAACTGATATTATAAGAAGTAACTTAAGTTACTGTTATTTTAGAAAAAAATACGCGGGTGAAGCCGGGGGCAGGAGCTAGTTATGAATATTAGCTGTTTTGAGGTAGGATAAATAACAAATCTGTCAGTTTTTTTTTTAATACGAGCGTAAATCTAGTGACTACAATCAGCCTTCCTGCATCATTAAACTTTTATACAATAACTAGCTTTAGACCGCGGCTCCGCCCACGTGGATGTCGTTTATTGCGTAAAAATGTAGCCTATATCCTTTTTCATATTCCAGGCTACATCTCTGCCAAATTTCATGACGATCAGTTCAGCGGTTTAGGCGTAAAAACGTAACAGACGGACAAACAGAGTTACTTTCACATTTATAATATTAGTACGGATTTTTAAAACGTCCAAATCTACCTACACCAATGGTGTACCCAAAATGGCCGTCCTGTCAAAACGTAGAGAAACCAATCTCCGTATCCGTTCATACGCAACAGTACTCCAGTAAGACCTAGTAAACTAAATGTCAAATCCAATTTTAGAAATCGGTCAGCGCACTCTCCCGTGTATTTTGTACTCGACGGGAGTATTCTGTTTGCTCGATGCTCGCAACGTTGACAAGAAATTAACTTTAACGAAGTGAAAGCAAACGTACAAGAAATGTATTTGCTTTTAAGTCATTTAGGGTATGTTTGACAAAAATCGGTTCGAAAGGTTTAGAGGATTTGAAAGAAAGAAGACGGGTCCAGATTAGTGCAAAGTAACATTAAATCGTAACACACTTTGAAACAACTTCACCTAGATGTTGTGATGTTGTCATGTTGCATTGCGTAATTCGTGTTACATTTCACCAATCTGTACCTTTCATGACACTGACTGGTATTTATATACTAGAATTATGTTTATTTGTAAAAAAATAATATGCAACATTTTAATTTCAAATCTGACTCTAAGAGAAATATTCGCAAACAATATAAATATGACATAAAGGAGATTGTCAGGACCTAGTATCGTTATTTGTTCTGTGGTGACTTAAGTTTATAATGTTGATAATTCTTGTTTTTAAATATAATGATTTTATCTGGTAATGCGAATCCTTAAATTCTCCGCATAAAAAACATCATAAAAGTATTAGTTTTTATTTCGATTTCCTATTTTACCCATACATAGTTTTTTTTTTTTTCACGCATGTATTGTCACATGTCATTGGCATGGCATTCAAAGAGTATGTGAATAATAAAACCTTGACTTACGCAAAATAATTAAATTACGATCCGGTTATTGAACTTATATTATAATTAGTAAGAACAGATATTAATACGAGTAACAACTAATTATTATTATTACATTGTAATAACAATCTGATAAAGTGTTAAAAGTAGCTAAGCAAAACTTTTGGTTAATAGAAAGGCAGAATGTTTTCGAGACCTTAGCCTGTTTGATTCATCATTAAAAACTCTTTGAAAACAGAACAAACGCGCGCCATAGAATTCAATGCTCATTTTCTTTTATCTTGTTTATATTATTTACTGGTTTTAATTTACAATGTCTGTAACCTGCATTACGCATTCCTAGTTTAGCCTTTTTCTTGTAAAGTGTAACAAAACCTCAAAAGAAGCCTCCATATTAAAGGTGAGTAGAAACTGGAACATATTCATACACTTAAAAAAAGGGTTTTAGTGGTAACGCAGTTCTCAATGAAATGCTTTGACACGTGATTTGTGTGTTTTCTGAATATTTATTAGACCAAAAATGTTCAGCGGTTTAATGTTATTGTTGTAACCTTGTTGTAACGTAGGTAATTATTTAATAGTATATAAATGAAGTTGAACACAACGGTAAGCGTTGAAAGCGATTTGTATTTCATAACAGACTACATTTTCGTGGAAACCATGCTTTGATATTTTCGATGTTCTGTCCAAGATGTACATACATCTTGCTAAATGTTCAATGAACGTTACATGTGAATTCTCGAGCGAAATTAACGAGTATTAAAACTGCTCAATCGTCATTTTTACTAATTCTTATTTTGAATTTACCAGCATACATTGTGACAAAAAACCAGGAGATTTGATTCGAAACTTAGATTTTTATACCTAATTACTGTGTAATGCTGAGAATTATGATAAAATAGTAAATAACATATGAAAACCCTAAAATCATTCTTTAAATTAAACCATAAATCTTTGAGTCACCGCATGTTTCATACCGATACTAGGCTCCTTAGTCACTTGGTCAATGTCCTTTACCTGTTATTAATAATATGATTTATTATAAAAGTATGTATGTAACTGGAGCCCAAGTCTGCTATTTTTATGAATTCGTCACTCCAACACGATCCCATTGTCATTTTGCTATAAGTTAGTAATCTGCTAAATTCATAATGGTCGATCATTGGTCGGTCAATGGTCTCATAATAGAATTGTATAACAATGGTATTTTGAACATTTATTCATGCCAGATTTCATTTATATATATTTTTAGATAGTATTTATTAGTGTTAAAAGCAATCTGAAGATTCTGAAGTAATAAGAAGTTGGAAATTTAGTAGGAAGTTTCATTTGTCATTATGTACGAGATTACCAATTCTTTCAATGGAGTGTCAGTGGCTGACCATTGGAAAGTCATAATGACGCCATTATATTAGTAGATTACCAAACTTGTCAAAATCAACAATTATGAAATTAATGATAGACCATTCTGACACTATTGTAATAGCAGACTTGAGGCCCTGGTATTCGTGTATATAATCAGTTACCGCCAGCTATTAAGCAATTAAATGGAAATATATTAAAAACGAAATAAATAAAAAATGTTAATTGATAATGTATTTTATAATCTGCATGAGTTTTTTGAGAAAAAATAATATTCGTATGTAATTCATTTGTAATTTGTCTATAATCTATTTGAAATTTAATTGCCGTGTAATACTATTGCATATCCGACATAGGTTTGAGTCTAAAATGTTTACGTTAAAAAAAAGAACATGATGTACACAGTTACGCAATAAATATATTTTTATCTTTATCTTTACCGATCTCAAAGGACCAAATTATTGATAGCAAAGGACCAAATAACAGAAAAAAGACGGGAACAAATTGGACATTTACAACAAACAGGAACAAAAAGGAAACCAATATTATATGTTGAATCAAATTAATCGGTCCCACCGCAACTGAAGTGCTAAAATGTTTCCAAATCGGTGAGAAATATAAAAACTTGAAGCCGCAAAGTAATTCGCAAATCGGGATTAAATCGTGAGATTAAAACCGGTCGGAACATTTAAAACGTTTTCGAAGTCAACTATCCAATCCCGGGAGTATTTGGGGTACTTATTGAAATTCAATAAGTCTCGATTTAAAATTCGGGAGGCGTACGCGACCCAATAATTTATTTTTAAAGTATTTTAGCCGAGTTCGTCACAGACTGTAATAAATACAGGTATACGTACTACCAGTATTTATATAGAATACTAGCTTTTAACCGCGGCTCCGCCCGCGTGGATGTCGGTTATAAAAGTAGTCTATCCCAGGCTATATCTCTGCCAAATTTCATGACGATCGGTTCAGCGGTATAGGCGTAAAAACGTAACATACAGACAGACAGAGTTACTTTCACATTTATAATATTAGTATGGAAGTATGGATATGGATTCCATTACTCTGAAAGCTTAGCTATGTTGTCATAGCTTTGTCGTATTTATTAAATAAAGACGTCTCGTTTTTAAACATGCCCAGTCCGAATGTCAAATCCAACTCCCGTATTTTTAGTTATTTCTTGAAAATTATTATTCCTCCTTTTAACATAAAACGTATTGTGGGCGCTTTCAGTGGATCGCATTTTCGATCGTATCAAAATTCGATCATAGAACTCAGTTTTGGACTTTTGACTGGAATCAATATCTACAGGTAATTAATGTGCCGTGTGGTGCCGGACGTCAAGAATAGCAGCACCCTATTTCCTCCCGTGGGTGTCGTAAAAGGCGACTAAGGGACTTACTAGAGAATGGGGAGCAGCGTTCTCTATGCATTTTTAACACCATACTGCGATCGCCAACCCGCCTTCCAAGCGTGGCGATTATGGAAAACCCCCCTCAAATTGGGGAGGCTAAGTCCAGCAGTAGATATTTTTCGGGTGAAATGATGATGATTAATTAAAGTCAAAGTCTACAAATAAATCTTAGTATCAACCACGTAATCAAACTAATCATAACCAAAATCATCAGAATAACACCCCACATAATACACAGATACGCGTACAGCGATGCATCCGGAAGATCGACTGTAGGGTAAATGAACCGGTTGGATCCGTGCCAAAACGCACTGAGCAATGAGCAAGTACAAAAGGTAAACGATACAACAAAGAGCAGGCCATACTTGGATGCTCAGTGGTCTGTATTAAATGTGGTTCTGCTTAGAACAATTTTATTGGGATATCGTAAAACTGCCACTATTTAACCATCTTGAAAACAATATCCCGTGCACACGATGAATTCCGTGTGGTGCCGGACGTAAAGAACAAGCGTGGCGATTATGGCAAACCCCCAATGGGGGGGGCGCAATTGGGGAGGCCTATGTCCAGCAGTGGACGTCTTTCGGCTGATATGATGACGATGACTTCATCTGTTTACCGCCCCTTTTTGCGACGACCAATACAAAATATTGGTTGTCTGTAAAGTCGGTTTACGGACGATAATTTTAAACATGAGAGCGTAGGTAAGCGTTACTATAGCGGCAGTGTGCTGCACCGCACATGAGTAGTAACATATATTTTTTTTTAACAGCGTATACACCGTGGCATTTTAGTCGTCTTACAAAGACAGCCCACTTCATGTACCCAATGACTACTAATCATTCATGTATTTTTTTTTTTTTTAACATTTCATTTATATTTATTTTGTATTTTTATTAGGTCATTATGACGCATGACATAGTTTAGAATACCCTATTACGAGTGCAGTCCGAGCCTTGTGATACAAGGGCGCCGCAGAATGGATTTAGATTAAGTTTAAGTTGCAATATTAAGAAGCAAAAAAGGTTTTTATATCATCTATGTTACTCGGATAACAGATGTCGTAGTCTGAACTCGTATTACTCTAGGCTGAATCATTATAAAATGAAATCTTTAAGCGCACGTAGGAAATCTTTCGATTTCATGTTTTTGTTTAAGCTAATGAATGGTTTATTAGATTCTCCTGAGCTTTTAGAAAAAGTGAAATTTAGTATGCCTCGTAATAATAGCCGTTTACTAAACCGAAGGACTTTCGTCCTGCCTCATAGTCGGACTAATATCGGTAATTTTTCACCTATTTGCCGCAAGCTTTCTCTTGCCAATTCCATTCGTGGTGAAATAGATGTCTTTGCTGGATCTGTAGCCTCAGTTAGGAATAAACTTAGAGTCTTAATTGTATTATTTTTTAATATTTTAATATGTTGTATATTTAATTGTTCTTTTTGTTTTTTAAATACTAATTGTTTTACTTAAATTATGCACGCTAGATTCACATCGAGTAGGTGTCAATCAGGACTATTGTGTTGTAACTGTTTTAATACGTTTGTGATTGTCATGATCAGTTTTGTGAATTATAATTAAAAAAAAGCACATTTATGCGTTAGGGTGAATGAACTCTAATAAAGATGTCGCCGCTCCATTCCGCGGCGCCCTTGTAACACAAGGCTCGGACTGCACTCGTAACAGGATGTTTTAAACTATGTCATGCGTCATAAATAAATAAAAATAAAAAATTCAAATGTTTAAAAAAAAAATTACATGAATGACTAGTAGTCATTAGATACATAAAGTGGGCTGTCTATGTAAGACGACTAAAATGCCTTGGTGTATATGTCATAGCTGTTTTCATAGTGCAAATGTTACCACTGATGTATGGTAAAGTGTACCTAATATGTACTACTAATTTACCTACACTTTATCTGAGTAAAAATATGTAGGTTGAAAGCAACAAGTAATACTTGGATATTCCTTCGATGTCACATATTTCTGCTGCCACTTATACAGGGTGTTTGGCAGAACGTTGAACATACGAAAATGGTGGATAGGTGGGGTCATCTGCTACTTACTCAGCCCTAATTTATTTGGCCCTGGCCCCCTGGATATTAAAAAAAAAATTTTTGCTTTCTTTTAGTTTCACTACTTTCTTAACTTTAAAGTGTATTTTTTTATTAAAAATGGGTAAAACAGGCAATATTTTAGTTTATTTTTTTATCTTTAATATTGGCAGATTCTTATAAAATTATTGCTTTATTCAGATGTTAGCTAGAAAATAGTTATGACTCCTCAAACTTACAGAAAGATGTAATAAATAAAAATATTGCCTGTTTTACCCATTTTTAATACAAATTACACTTTAAAGTTAAGAAAGTGGTGAAACTAGAAGAAAGCAAAAACATTTTTTTTTTAATATCCAGGGGGCCAGGGCCAAATAAATTAGGCCTGAGTAAGTAGCAGATCACCCCACCTATCCACCATTTTCGTATGTTCAACGTTCTGCCAAACACCCTGTATAATGCCTTCCACAAAAAATCACACATGTATACCGTTATCATAATATTAATGGACTAATCATGAAATCAGATATTATTGCATAGTGTCCATAGCAATATATTTATGATTCCATGTATATTCTACTTTATATAGCATGCAAATCATGTTTCTGTTGTGTTTATATTTTTATTTATACCCTGTAATTATTCAGTTAGTTCGATAATTTCTTGTGAGTACATTTTTTTTTTTTTTTTTTTTTTTTTTTTTTTTTTTTTTTTTTTTTTTTTAGAAATGGCAACTCAGAGTGTAACCACGAGGGGCTCGGACTCTTTAACCGGTCTATCCTGTGGTGCCTTAAGCTCCTAACGGATTATTAAGGCCTCCAGCCAGGGGCATACTTAAAGCTAAATTAGAATATTCCGTCTGCTCGCTAAGGGCACCCCCTGCGGGGTACGGACCTCGGCTTAGGGCAGAGTCGGAGGAGGGGGGAGGGTAACAAGGGACCGTCGGTGGCTGGATAAAATCAAGGTTTTGATTATTATCAGGGGGATTTAAAGCTACATGCTGCTCAGCTAAAGCGCGTGCTGGCGCTTCGTTTGAAAGCAAGGGTCGGGGAGGACTGATTAGTCGAGGATTTCGCGTTGGGCCTCGGCGGCGAGGTCGGAATGATGATCTTGTAGTGTGTACTCTTTTGCGAACTGTACTAGTAGACCTATGACTCTCCTGGAGGAGAGTGATGGGGTCGTCTGGGTCGGTCAGTGCATGCCGTGGGCGGCGGGTCCTGCTAATGGTAGAGGGGGTATAATTGGCGGCCTGAACAACCAACGGGTTGCGGTGAGTGGCGGCAGAGTCTAGGAAGCGCTTTGAAGCGCGTTTCATAAATTGGGCTATGGTGGGGATTTTTAGCTCCACGTGGAGGCTAGTGTTCCGCACGAACCAGGGGGCTCCCGTGATTTTACGGAGGAATCGGTTTTGGAGGGTCTGCATCTTATGGATGATATAGGGTTTGGCGTGGGCAAATACTGGACTCGCATAGGTCATGATGGGGCGGATACACGCGGTATAGATACGCAACTTGCATCTAAGTGACAATTTGCTTTTACTATTTAATATAGAGTGAAGCCTATATAGAGCGAAAGAGGCGCGCGAGCGCACCTTCTTTACATGCTCTGAAAATGAGAGATGATGGTCTAGGATCACACCGAGATACTTGGCTCGCTTCTCCCAAGGGATAGGCTTGCCTAGCATGGTGATCGGTCGGTAGGATGGGGTACGGTGACGCGGTCTGGAGAAGAGAACCGCTTGGCTTTTATCGGGATTTACCTCGATACGCCATTTTCGGAACCACGCGCCAAGGTTATTGGCAGCGGTTTGGAGGATTTTTGTTATATTGAGTGGGGATCTCCCTCGGTAATAGATGGCCGTATCGTCTGCGAACAGAGCCAACTTTGCCAATCTATTCTTTGGGATGTCGCTAGTGTACAGCGTGAAGGCAAGTGGGGATATCACAGAGCCCTGAGGGACTCCTGCGCGTATGGGATGGGGGGACGATAGAGTACCATCAATGCGATAGCGAAAAGTGCGATTCGACAAAAAGTCTCGTAAGATGTGCACGAGACGATCGGGCACACCGAGTTGATATAGCTTGTATATCAAGCCGTTGTGCCAGACCTTGTCGAATGCCTTCGCTATGTCAAAGAAGATCGCTCCTGTCACGAAGTTTGAATTGAAACCGAGAGTGATGTCCTCTACTATGCGGTAGACCTGATGGGTCGAGGCATGTTCGGTACGAAAACCAAATTGTTCATCGGGGATAAGGCCCTTTGTCTCGGCGTAGTCTTTGAGTCGCTTATAAATAAGTCTCTCGTAGAGTTTGCCTATGACTGTGAGCAGACTGATGGGTCGGTAGCTCGCGGGCTCCGTTTTGGGTTTACCTAGTTTTGGAATGCCGATAACGATGGCCTCTTTCCAGGCTTGGGGAAAGATGTTATTGCTCAAGGCTCCATTGAAGATGGTAGCCAGGAGCATTATCAGGTGGGCGGGGAACAGTTGGAGCACCTTATTGGTGAGTCCATCCTGGCCGGGGGACTTACGGGGTTTCAGGCCCTTGATGAGTTCGTGCACTTCGTCCGGTGTGACGGGAGGCAGAGGATACTCAGGGTCTTCGACGGGTGGGAGGGAGGCTCTACGTTCGACTTCAGCGTCTACCTCGTCGAGGTGAGCTTGGTCTACTGGTTGAGAGCTGGGCGAGCACTGGGCCTCTAGACTGTCGGCTAAGCATTCAGCTTTGTCGATGTCATCGAAAGCGATAGACGCGTCAGGGCGGATCAGTGGGGGCGTAGCGGCTGAACAACCTCGGGGGTTGAGACTCCTTTGGAGTTGCCAAAATGCCTGATGGTTTGGCTCTAAAGCGTTCAGTTTGTTATCCCAGTCGGTTTCAGTCCATTCATCAATACGTTTCTTTACAGCACGCTGCATGAAACGTTTGTGAATTTTATTAGCCAAACAGGGAAAACTGCTGTATGCACGGACAGCTGCGTTCTTCTCAGTCAACAGTTCACGTATATCGTCCGGCAACTTCCCTCGACGGTTATCCGTCGCTGGTAGTTCCCTTGAACAATTGTTCAGGACAGATTGTACGTGATCTGTGAGTGAGTCGATCGCAGCCGTCGTGTCGGCGATAGAGTCAAACTGGTCGGGGATAGAGTCCAATTGGGGGGACGTGTTGGTTTTCAAGCTTTCGCTTACTCGCCTCCAGTCCGTTACCCTTTTGGTGCGCGGGGGGATATTGGGGTCATGGAGCCCTATGCGGGGTGCCAGTTCTATTACGACAGGTCTGTGGTCAGAGTCAAGCTCTTGTACCGCCTCTATGGAAGCCAACCGTAGGTTGATATTCTTTAGAAGCGCTATGTCGAGCACGTCAGGGGTATGGTTTGGAGAATGTGGGAAATGAGTGGGGCTCATCGGGGCGATGATGTCAAAATTTAGGGTGGAGCAGAGGTCGTACAAGTGACGGCCTCTGGGGGTGATAAGTCTGCTGTTCCAAGCTGTATGCTTGGCGTTGATATCACCCGCTATTATGACGGAGTCGCTCAGACTCAGGAGGGTTTGAATGTCGTCTGTCAGTAGTTGTAGATTATTATCTATTTCGGGGCTGGGAGGCAGATAGGCCGAAATTAGAGTGATCGGTCTGTGTGAGTACAGATATCAGAGGATCTTAAAAAGTCTCTTCTCTTGTATGCCGAAGAGAAAAGACTTATATTCAGCAGAGGACAAATTAAATCTGGTAACGCAATATTGTTTATGATATCTCCTTATTGAAATCCAGTTACTGCGTTTTCTATTCTACGTAAGTACTGTTTTTCGTTTGTGACATGCATGTCACAAACTAAAAACGGTAAAAAATAAGTCTCATAAAAATAAAAAATATTCCAGACAAGTTTAACCTTTTCTTAGAGACTGCGTACATTTATATCTCTCTCTCTGTGGTCTGTCCCTCATGTCTGAAGATCGTGGTCAGCTTCGGAGTTGCATCTGGAGCGGATGATCCGCCTCGACCGGTTTCTGTCCAGCGCATCCCTTACCACCGTGTAGAATTTAGAGGATGATGATTCTTTCACGGATCGGTCCACCGTGTTGGTGAACGACCGCGCGATCGTTTGCCTTCGGTGTTCCCAACCACAATCAGTTTTTCCAAACTTTCATCGCCTCTGCGTACATTTAGATAAAACAGCTTAAATTTTAAATAATAATTTAAAAATTATTCTTTTCTGAAACATCAAAATGATTACTAACTAAATAAAACCTTTACTAACCCTACCCAGCAGACAGTATAAATGTTGATTTAGACCCCGCATTAAAGCTTTTTGTGGTATTTAGAACTGAGTAAGTGTAAGTAGGTACTCAACTTTAATGTCTTATAAATTACCAAGAATTTACTGAAGGATTTTGTTGAAGAGGTTGACCTTGTTTATTTAGAGTTTTAGAAAATTACTTAGGTACTTTCTTTGAACCTACCCGCAAAAAAATTGTTCTAGAGGGTTTTTTACATTAATATTGACACATGATTTTTATGACTTTCTAAAGATTCCATTAGTGAAATTATTAAACACACAATGAGCGTTTTTATAATTTCTAACATGACGATATTATCGTGGACGTCCACGTCCACATCCATAAAATGTATCGAAATTGGTGAACATTAATACGTTATTGTGGACGGAAATTTAAAAGCGTCTTCATATGTAGGGTGTATCTATTCAAACACGAAATATTTTAAGAGATACACCTATAGGTGGTAAAGAAGCCATGGAATTGATTTTTTTGTTAAATCTGAGTACATTATTTAAAAAAAATTAATAATTTAAAATTACTTGATATGATGATTAATTATCATAATTCACCGCGCTTGTGCTGCCATCGTCGCCACGTCCGGGTGGATCATTCATAGAATAACTAATTAAAGGTTTTTTTGCAAAATGCCTCAAGCAATTTAAAAATTATAATAATTATGTAAAAATATAAAACAATTAGAAAAAAAAAATCGCTTCTATGGTTTTTTACCAGCTATAGATGTTTCTCTTAAAATATTTCTTGTATGAATAGATACACCTTATATATTTCCATGCATTTTACTTCCCTGTGTTATCGTGATACCGAAACGTGGAAGTGGACGTCCACGATAATATCGCCAGGTTAGTTAGAAAAGCGCACAATAAGTCTGTAGCTACCTACGTGTTTAGATTTGGTGCTGCATTAAATCATTTTAATGGCGGCCAGTCGGTTATCATTTAAAGCCACACACGTGAAATTTATTCGTAAGAAGTTGGCAAAATCATCCCAGCGCTAATTCGTTTTCTCCTCTACCAATCGTTATTTCTCTTGTGTTTATTTTATTTATATTATGTATATCTGTGTATTAGTATATATATTACCGGCCAAACCCGATTTCAGGCCAAACTAGTTTGTCCTAGGCCAAACCCTCCCTACACGCGATAGGACAAACCAGTATAGCCTAGGCCAAACTCCACCTGCGTTAAGATAGGTCGACGGAGCCCCGCTTTGCGGGGCTCCTATTTCTGGGTGGTTTACCGCCTTAGCCTTCTAACCTAACCTATCCGAGACGGGGTCCTCTGAGTCGGGGTGTTAACCAAAATAGTTAGGATAAACCGGTTTGACCTAGGACAAACTAGTTTGGCCTGAAATCGAGTTTGGCCGGTAACATATATGTATATACATTTTAAAAGAGTAAGTATGGAGTATCTTGTCTATTCTTCTCCATATATAACTACCTTTTGGAAGGGGCAACTAGAATCAATGAACTATTTTTGCAATTTTAGACGTACAAAAGTGCCTTTTACGTGCCTATTTGAAATAAATGAATTGACTTTGACTATATTATTATTTTTTCGAGTTTTCTATCCCATAAGTTGCATCTGCCATGGTATGTCGTGTCGTAGTAGAAAATCCCTTAGGCGTTAAGTCTGCCTTTGTATAGCTCTCTACACTCCTGCAATTTGCAACAGTTAAAATAAACTTTATCCTTTGTTCATATTTCAACCCCAAACTAAACCAAATATTTTTATTTATGCGTAGCTTGTTCATAAATAATGTATATTTACAGGAATCCCATCCTTTACCGAGTTAATTTTAACGTAGGTATGAATAATGGTGTCAGTTATTGCAATTAGCTGACCCCTTTGCTCAAATGGTTGAGGTATTTTTTTTTTTACTAACAAATCATAATTATGTTTAGAATTTTTTCTTCTTTTGAGTAGATTTCGTTTAGTTATTTAAAAAAACGGGGCAGTCTTTGGGGACTGCCGATAGAAGTGAAAACTAAGTACATAATATACACAGTATACATTTAGCTCCTGGAAAGCGTTCGGTGACGATGACGCGAGTTCCATGATTTTTGTACCCCCAAAAAGTATACATACATACACAGAATACATATAGCTCATGGAAAGCGTTCGGTGACGATGACGCGAGTTCCATGATTTTTGTACCCCCAAAAAGTATACATACATACACAGTATACATATAGCTCATGGAAAGCGTTCGGTGACGATGACGCGAGTTCCATGATTTTTGTACCCCCAAAAAGTATACATACATACACAGTATACATATAGCTCATGGAAAGCGTTCGGTGACAATGACGCGAGTTCCATGATTTTTGTTCTCCCAAAAAGTGCTCAACGCGCCTAAAGAAGTTTTCACTTCAATAAAATCAAGAATTACAAAATTCTATCGATTTGTATTCTAAAAAATCTCAACCATTTATGCAAGGAGGGTCAGCTAATTACAGCAACTGACTGAACCAACATTTATTCAGCAATACTTGGAAATACTGGCTCACTGCCAGTCATTCGAATTTTGAATCGAATATGATTCGAATTAGTGTCAATTTGACACTAGTTTGATTCAACCTGGGGCCTTACTCTCGAAAACGATTCGAGTTTGATTTTGATTCCGATTCGATTTCATTTCTGATCCGAACTCGATTTAAAACTTAAAACTGACCGAAGTTAGTTTCGCTTCGAACCACCGCACGAACGTGCGCTAGTGTTGGATTCAAGAGTATGGATCGGCATTTAATTCGTACCTAATTCGATTGATTCAGAACTCGATGCTGTCGGGAGTAAGGCCCTAGAAGCGAGTTCGAATCGGAATCAAAATCAAACACGAATGGTTTTCGGGAGTAAGGCCCCTGGACTTCGGGAGTAAGTTATCTTGGTAATAAGCTAGCTGCTCTAACAAGTCTACATAATTACTGATGAACTACCTACTTATACAGATCACTTACACTTATTGGTTTGTTAATTAATAAATAATATTAATTGTTTGTCGGTGCATGTGATTGTGCACCATGAGTTGTTGCGAGGTTAACTCGAAAGTTACAAAGCGTAAGACTGGTTGTCAGATTTTCGGGCTTCTGACGCCCCGTAACAACTGCTAAAGATCGACAAATGACAGCCGGGACCAACGGCTTAACGTACTTTTTGAGGCACGAGGGTCTTGGTATGTAAAGATTGTCATTTATCCACGGACCAACCACGGCAAGCGTAGCTTAGCCAGAGCAATCGACACGTGCGGCTGGAATTACTTAGCCAGAAGCTCCTTAGCGTGTCAGAGACGTCATTCTTTGGTAAATTGCAGACGGTATGTGGTGGTTACCGCTCTTTTTGGAAACCGTAGCTTAAGGGCCTATACTACTTCAAATGGCTTAGCATGATCCTCCGTTATGTCGAAAATACTGCAGCATTAATTAGCCGAAAACATGATTCCATAAAAATTTCTCTATAAAAAAAAAATCGAAAGTTACTTCCAAACCGAACAATAAACCGCTGATATTCAAAAAATACTTCAAGTTAGATAATGAAACTTTGCATATTAACTGAACTATAAAGCAGGTCTTATGTTATTTACTTTTTTTTAAATTACCATTATTTTCACCGTAAAACAAAATTACCTAAACTATCGGCGCCTTGAAGCCTTTTCCCTGCCGCCCTGTCTCGCTTGCTCGCCTGACCGGTAGCAATAGTGTGCGAGCGAGATGCAGAGTGAGGTGGTGCTGAGGTTGCATAGACTCTTAACTTAGGTGCATTTGGGCATGAAGTTTTTAGTTGGTCAATTGGTTACCTACAAAATGATTACAACATAATACATAGGTACACACGGCCACAAATCAAGCTATACTTTTTCAGTATAAGCTGACCTCTCATTGTACGGAAATCCTATACAATACGAGATCAGGCTAAACTGGAAAAATATAGCTTGATTTGTGGCCGTGTGTACAATATAATCAGCCTGTAACGTACGCACTGCTTGGGACAAAGGCCTCCTCTCTTCGAGAGGGAGTGGACAGTAATCTACCACGCGGGCTCAGTGCTCGTAGAATTCACTTGTCTTCGAATTTTTGGTTCTTGGATTTCCTCACGATGTTTTCCTTCACCGTTTTGAGTGCAGTGGTGATCAAATAATTTACACAAAGTAAAGTGCCTGCTTGGTTTCGAACCCACGACCTACAAACTCGTAAGTCGCGGCCGTCCGTCCCCATTGGGCCAATACTGCTCGCTCTGCACCTACTTATTTTTCTATGTCACCTGTGACCTTTCTCATAAAACAAAACGAACACTAGAGTAATTTTAAAGACAATTCTGAATAAAAAACATGACATAAATTCCCTAATAACACAAAACTACCCTCCCTTCAAAGAATCCTCGGGGAGCATACACACGCACGCGGCACACGCAACAAGTCACTTTATTTACATCAACAAGTTTAGTTGTACGAGTATACTCCCGCTGTTTTTGTTGGTTACATTGTTCGTTTGATCTGCGGGTTGTGACGTGTTTTGTTTTTGTCGTTTGAGGAAAGTTGGAACGGAATTCTTATTTGTGGCTATCGTTGTTTTTCCTTAGGCTGTAGTTGTACTGTGGCGTTGTTGATACCGCCACATTCGGGTCGACTCATGTCGGGGTCACCAATTTAGAGGTATGAGGAACAGGGTGTAAAGTTCACTCATACTCTATATAGTAAAGGGAGGATCCTCCGACCAGACGGGTGTTGTGTCTGGTGGGCAACTGCCCAACGGTTGTTTTTTTTTTTTTATCTAGGGCATCTCAGAGTGTAACCACTAAGGTTCCGACTCTTTAACCGGACTTTCCTGTGGCTGCCTTAAGCTCCTAACGAAACTTAATGCCTCCAGCCAGGGCGTAAAAACTATAAACTAAACGACACCCCCTGTGGGGTACGAACCTCGGCTTCGGGCAGCTGAGTCGGAGGGAGGGTGGCAAGGGACCGACGGTGGCTGGATAAAATCAGTGTTTTGATTATTATCATGGGGAGTTTGGATTACATGCTGCTCAGCTAAAACGCGTGCTGGCGCTTCACTTACAGTCAAGGGTCGGGGAGGACCCAATGGTTGATGTCGGTATGCTGTATATATGCTAGTCGCGTGGTAAACTCTGATAGCGCGATGCAGGATTTGTGACGTCAGGTCTTTGATGCGTAGTTCGCATGTAGCGTTGTTGATACCGCCACAGTATCACTTTTCCATGAAAACTATACAACTTTCAATGTTGGAATCACTGTGGGGTTGATAATTCTTCTATTTATCCATTATAAAGTAGATGTATGAACGTAAATTACGCATAAAGAGTATGTTAGGATCAGCAGAGGTCGTTTTGTAGTTTCTGCTTACCGCATGGGAAGAAGAGTTTTTGATGTATATAATATACTATTAGAAAGTGATTGAACTAACAATTGGGTCATCTGATGATAAGTTAAGAAGTTAAGGGCTGTTATCCTGGAAATCTCGAACGATTTTTTAGTATTTTCGAGACTCGAGACTGATATTTTCGGTCTCAGGAATTATGAGACTTTTGAGACTTGTCCAATGGTTTAGGGAAATACCTAAACCATTGTTACAATTGCTTCATTTCTATTCTCCCCCCCCCCCACTAGCGTAGCAGCAGAGAGAAGTTTTTCGCGGGTTACTTTTGTAATAAATTCAGGTCCTCTCTGTCTGTAATTACATTAAATGCCATTTGTTTCTTACGTACCGACTATAAAAATGAAGTAAAAACAATTTAGTTTTTTTTTTTAATTCGATAGCGATTGAAATATCTTATGTTGACTGCCTAAAAGCCTAGGCTATAAATATAAAACCTACTTTTGAAATAGTCTCAAAAGTCTCGATATTCCCGGGAAAATCGAGACCGCATCGAGTCTCGATTTTTTTTCCCGGGACTCAGAACAGAAATCCAGCGAGACTGCAAGCCTTATAGTTACATCGATAATTCCTAGTTTACAATCTAGTAGGTACTTGATCTAAGCACCAAAGTATAGCGCTACTGCCTTTTAGGCTCCCACACACTGGCGTGCCCGCGATATTGCGCCAGTCTGCACGAGCCTTTAAGATAGTGATAAGCATCTTCAAGACATAAATCCCAGAAACGTGTTTCAGAAAAAATTATCCAGTATTATGCGAATTACCAGTTGAAAATAACAAGGTGGGTTCCAATAAATCTCAACGCAACAGGTCACTTATTTCCATCGACAATTCTGCCAATGTTGATCTCCGTTTTCCGTTAAGCTCCATTTTTCCGTTTAGCTCTTTCCGTTTTTTTATTTTCCTTTGGCCGTGTCCGTGTAATCTAGCTTTGTGTACGTTGGCATCAAGAACGTGCTCTCGTTTGCAGGTCGGGGATTTACAGTAAATCTAGTACGAGTAGTTAATAAAAACCTGGGTGTATTTGTGATGGTTTTAATGTGAACTGGTGGCTCTGTTTGTTTTCTGATGCCGTCCAGGTTAGGAATTGATTTATTGTACGGTGGCCAGCAAATCAAGTTACCACATACTTTCAAATTTTCTCGTTCTATTTTGAACTTATCAACATTTTAAAGTTTGAAATTGTTTGGAGAAAGTGATTTGCTGGCCACTGAACATTGAAACGACAGGACAGAACAAAGAATAGAAAGCTACAGTCAATCGCACATCAGTGGTAACATTGACATCGACCTTATTTTGTAGCAGTAAGGGCGGTTTTCGTTGTGCAAATGTTACAGTTTGACCGGAACCGCTGTACCGCGCCTGAGCGCGGCAAGACAGAGCAGATGTAGGGCGCATTCCTATAAATCGATGGCCCCACCGAATAAACGTATAAGAGAAAAATTACAACTTTTCAGCAAAAAATAATAACGTTTAAACTTCAATAATGCTCATTTCATTGTAAATAGGTATAAACAATGTATAATCGAATCATTGGTAAAAAAATAAGCTATAGACTTGTATATTTACTTTCTTGGCGACTCAAAAAAGCATGTAATTATAACATTCCTATAATGTAAAAATAAAAACCCCTAGAATAAAGAAATTCACTATTATAATAGGCGTGTTTTGAGTCTAAAATTCATTAAAAAAAAAAAAAAGTGGGTACAGGATAGGCAAAAGAAACGAAAAGTGTAAAAAAAAAATCGTGTAAGAAGCATTGCACGTTTATTCGGTGGGGCCATCGAAATGATAAATGATTTTATTTCTGTATACAGGTTTTTACAAACACTTGTACACATCAATCATATTTTAAAACTAGATTAGGTCGACGCGCGTTTCGTATCTAACTACTCTGAGAAGAAAGGCCGAAACAAAATCAGAACTCTCTCTTTTAAAATCCAGACATAATCTTGGCCAAATCATGTGAAGACCATGTTGATTGGTGTCTGAAATGGTCTTTTGAGGCAAGAACTACACAAATTGAGTGGGCCTGTCCAGTCAGTGCACGCATTTCTCAGTAATCGTGTAGCTCAACTCAGAACATACGGAGCTCAACGATTCAACGAATAATACCAAAGAAAGGACATTTGGGTAGGTCCACAGATATAGATACACCTAGATAACGCAAGAGCAATTACTTCGCGTGCCAAAAATCGCACAAGCTTACGTACAAAAATCGTAAGGCGCCACTTTCGCGCTCAGTTCTGTGTACTGTTGGCTGGGTAAAAGTGAGCGAGAGCGGGAGCTTGTGACGTCATAGTAGGTACTCAAGAAATGGCACGCTTGGTTTCCATACAGTTCTTGATACTTGCGTTATCTATAACCCAAAGTCTCAAATTCAGATAATTTATGTAAACAAAGGGGATAACATATCAAAAAAATATCTTCGTAATGGTAATGAACATAAAATGGCGAAAAACTGGTTCCATTTTCTTTTAAATACTGAATTTAAGAAATAATAATTAAAAAATAATCATACCGTAATTATTTTTATAAATTTTCGGTTTTAAACAAAGTTATTAAAAAAGGTAATTTTCTGGTTCAAAATATTTTATGATACTCGTACTGGTAACAATGCAGGGGATCCAAACATTTTCAAATTTTTTACATCTTCAACAACACTAATATTACAACTCTCATTCATAGATTCATATTGTATGTAGCATATTTAACCACATTTTAGATGAAAACGGCTGTAATCTTTTTCGAGTGGAAATCGATTTTGAGAGGCCTACGTCTAACAGTAGACTTAAAAAGGCTGATTATGACGATCATAGGCCGTGTCTCCGACAAACTACATTAAACATTATTTGGCAACAGTATTTTGTTTGCATAGTTCTTATAATTAACTCACTTTAATTTCATAGATGATTATTTACAAAAAAATTATGATAAAATGTTTTGCATCACTGTCCTGTCATTTTGACAGTGACATTTCTTGACATTACTTTGTTTACATAAATTATCTGAATTAGAGACTTTGGGTATAGGTCTATCTATATCTGTGGGTAGGCCGCATACATTACTCAAACTGTCATACCATTTGTTTTTTTTTTTTTTTTTTTTTTTTTTCATTAAGGAGTAATCTATTAACATTGAACCAGTAAACTTCTTTTAAGATCACACTATTTACATCGTCAGTAACCAGCTCCTGAGGTAAGTTTAAACCAAAGTGGACTGTCGTCATCCGCAAACAACACTATATATCATGATTATCCTTTATGGCGCGGTATAACGGTTTCGGTAAAACTATACCATTGATGTACGGTTGAATGTATGTACAAACGGCTATTCAGGTCTCTTCTTTTTTTTTTTTTTTTTGTTATAAAGGGACAGTAAGTCATGAAACTTCAACCCACGGAAGTGATGATCTATTTATTATTATCTTTATTATGACATTTTTCACACACAAAACTTCCTTTAACATTTATAGCACTCACTTTCACATGAAAACCCTATAGCACCGACATGTAAATAACACAGCTCCAGTAATTCCATCAAAAGCTGTTACATAAAAACATTTAGATATTACATTGCCCACAGTTTGAGGTAATTTAACATAATGGGGGAGTCAGTGACCCATTATACGTGTGTATTTGGGACGGTCTCACGCGATTGAATCACGCAACAGGTGCACTTACCTTACTCTGAACATCGTTGACATTAGGAGAAGAGGTTGAAACTAGATCACCTGTAACCTTTCTAAGAAAACGGTTCTGGAGGGTCTGCATCCTATGGAGATACCGTGGCTTAGCGTGTGCGAAGACGACGCAAGCATAGGTCATGATGGGCCGGATGACCGCGGTGTAGATGTGTAATTTACACTTAAGGTGCAACTAGTCGATACCATAAAAATTTCGGGGGGGGGGGGTATTGCTCCACTGATTGACATTGTACATCCAAAGTTAAACGTGATATCGTTTTGTCTTATTATTAATTTTGTCTGTACGGAAGCAGAATATTAAAATAAAAGGCCATTAAAAAGTTATGAGCCAACAAAGATTCGTTTTTCCTGCTAATTTTAATGCAACTTTCGGCGTAAATAAGTAATAAAAGAAGTGTAAAATCTCTAAAACAAAGTCCGATCCGACAAAGCTCAATTATTGAAGATTTCAACAAACTTTATTTGTAATTGAATTATCTAGACGTTGTTTCATGAAACACAACCTTCCAAAGGACTTTTCGTATTTTTTTACACGCGCGGTTTATTATGAATTATCGTGCATTTCACTCAACACACGATGACGGACACGATGCTTGGTGAGACAGCGTGCTTTTTGGCCACGCCCACCAGTGAGTTCGAGCCCGCGACTAGTTGGCACTTAAGTGACAATTTGCTGAGTGTGGTCAATATGAAGTGGAGTCTACCGAGAGCGAAAGAGGCCCACGAACGAGTCATCTTTATGTGCGCGCTGAAGGTGAGTTTGTGGTCAAGGATAATACCTAGGTATTTAGCTCGCTGGATTATTACAAAGATTTGTAAATAAATAAATATCAAAATAGTTCCAGCCTTTCTCAAGTGATGCGCTTACCAACGAACAGCATTTCATTTTTAGGGTTCCGTAGCCAAATGGCAAAAAACGGAACCCTTATGGATTCGTCATGTCTGTCTGTCTGTCCGTCCGTATGTCACAGACACTTTTTTCCGAAACTATAAGAACTATGTATACTGTTGAAACTTGGTAAGTAGATGTATTCTATGAACCGCATTATGATTTTCACACAAAAATAGCAAAAATCAATATATTTGGGGATTCCCCATACTTAGAACTGAAACTCAAAAAAATAAATTTCATCAAACCCATACATACGTGTGGGGTATCTATGGATAGGTCTTCAAAAATGATATTGAGGCTTTTAATATATTTTTTTTCTAAACATGAATAGTTTTCGCGAGAGACACTTCTAAAGTGGTAAAATGTGTGTGTGTCCCTCTGTAACTTCTGAAATAAGAGAATGATTAAACTAAAAAAAAAATATGATGAGGTTTCTGACACGGAACCCTTCGTGCGTGAATCCGACTCGCACTTGGCCGGTTTTTATTATAAGGACTAGCTAATGCGTTGCAATGCCTTTTTTATTTTTGTTTGTAACTTTTGGGGCGCACACAACAACTTACCAAAGTTTCATTACAATTGGTCGAGCCATTTTCGAGTTTTTGCGAGACTAACGCACGGCACTTGATTATTTTATATATACATACATACATACATAAACTCACGCTTTCTTCCCATGGGGGTAGGCAGAAACAATAAAATGTCACCTGCTACGCTCCTTATATATTAATATTCCTTTTGCCGCATCCATACACGCACGCCGGTTGCGAGTACTACGCACCTGACCTTTCTGAAGAACATCACCAATTAGGTTAGGTCAGGTAGGTTTTTATATAATATATACAAAGAAAATGACATAAAAAAATTGACGATCGGAAAATTTCGTGTATGGTTCGACTTCCAAATAACATTTTCCCTCAAAGCGAACCACAAACTCAAACGCTAATAAAAAGCTGAAGTCATAGATACCTAACCAAGTCCGACCTCATCCTACTAATACTAATGTTCTGCTTGCATGTTCCAGCCACCATATTAACAGTTGACACGCGAACCATCGAACAAGAGGGTGATCACCGAAAGTTCGTTCACACGTTTGAAGCACGTGTGGATAATTATATTATTAAGGTGGTGTATGGCAGCGCCACTACAACGCTTCGTCTTAATGTCATGGAGTTGATTATTAGGTGACTAATTTTCTTTTGTTTTGTTTTATTTATTTATTTAATAATTTTAAGGCACCTCGCGCACTAGATGGCCACGACCACGACCAGTCTCTAAGTAAATCTGTAAGTCTAGTGCACGAGGTGTCTTAGTTAATCTGGTCGTTGCGGCCACTGGTCATGGTCGTGGTCGTCTAGTGCGCGAGGTGCCTAAGCAAACAAAATGTACAGAAGCGGACTTAATGCCATAGGCATTTTCTACCAATCAATCTTTGGGTCATGCACAGACAAACAGTAGTAGGAGCGATAGCTAGAATTGAGGAATAAATATTCATTTAAATATAAAGTATTACATATAACTATAAAAACTATAAATTTTATACAACATTATTTTTAGTATATGCAAAACCTGAATATAGTTTGTTCAGAATAAGTAACTGAATCGATTCCAATAGTTTTTACACCATGTTATATTTTTTCCCAAAAAATTTTAAAAAAGGTTACAAGTTGGACACCGAGCGACACTAAGTACTTGACCATTACGAAAAAGTCCAAAGCCTGCAAGTGTGATGGAAAATGTTATCACCAGTTAATTACAATACAATCGTCGTACGGTTAGATACCAACTGCCAAATTAATATTATTATTAATGAACGCAAGGCGCGGGCGGCGCGGGTGCGCCGCGTGGTGAGCATGTTTTTGTACGGACAACCAGGTAACATAACAAGCTTATAACTTTGTTATTTTTCATGATACAGTTTTGAAATTTTGTACATAAATTCTTTACATAAAAATACTAGACACGTGTTTCGGGTTTCGCATAAACTAAAACTAATGTTGTATATACATCTTATAATGGTGAATAGGTAAATACCTAATTGTGTTTGTATGATTAGGTAATTATTTTTATAATATTAATTTTATTTTCGGTGATTACTTTAACTTACACATCATCATCATCAGCCTATAGCAGTCCACTGCTGGACATAGGCCTCTCCAATTGCACGCCATTCAGCTCGATTCTCGGCAACTCTCATCCAGCTGCTACCAGCCACCCTGCGGAGATCGTCGCTCCACCTAGCCTGAGGACGTCCTACCTTACGTTTGCCGATTCGCGGTCTCCACTCAAGAACACGTCTACCCCAGCGGTCATCGGTTCTACGGCTAATATGGCCGGCCCATTGCCACTTCAGCTTGCTTATTCTGTGAGCTATGTTGACAACTTTGGTTCTCTGCCGGATCACCTCGTTCCGGATTCGATCCCTCAGAGAAACTCCAAGCATAGCCCGTTCCATAGCTCGCTGAGCTACCTTGAATTTATGGACCAAACGTACCGTGAGTGTCCACGTTTCGGCTCCGTAAGTCATAACAGGCAGGACGCACTGATTGAAGACCTTGGTCTTTAGGCTCTGTGGAATACGCGGCGAGAAGACTCGACGAAGCTTCCCAAATGCTGCCCAGCCCAGCTGAATTCTTCTGTTAGCCTCCCTCTCAAAGTTGCAGTCGTTAACTTACACACTGACTTTATATATTAGATTTTTTTTTTGGAAAATTATTTACTTTTCCAATGTTATAATTAACATAATTGATTTGTTTGTCATTACTTCTCTTTTCATTCTTTTTATTTATTGTGGTATAGTAATTTTATTCTAGGTACATCGTCTTCACATAAAATTATCAGTTCATTTGAAAGGGACAACTAGAACCTTTTTTTTTTTTTAATTTTTGACGTTTAAAAGTGTACCTATTTGAAATAAACGATTTGACTTTGACTTTTAAATTATTACAGGGCACGGGTCAACCTACACTGGACATTGGCTTTTTTGTACTGTCCACTGGACTGGACAGGACAGAAAAGCCAATGCTAATGCTAGGTACTGTAGAGGCTGTAACCTGACATGCTATCAGCATGCAACTACCGCGAGGTTAAGTTGATGGCGCGAATACGAGACAAACATTGAATTTATATTTAGAATAGAAAAGAAGAGGAGAGAATCGGCTCCCCGAGCTGAAAAGCGAATGTCATGTAAGATAAAATGTAATAATTATAAACAGGCATTTTATTTATTACGGTACCGTTAGCTCGCGCAGAGTTAACAGTACACACCCAAAGACTATAATAGTCGCCGGTGACTCGGTAGCGATGTCCAAATATCACACTAATTTTGACATTCTTAGCGACAAATCAGCTGTCAAAATCCTGTGCGTCAACGTGAGAATTTGAGATCGTAAGCGAGCTGCCGGCACTTAGCATGTAGGTACTTAGCATTATAATAGTGTTGATTTGCGCTTTATGTTGCAGTCAGAAATGTAAGGCCGCGAGCACTTTGGACACGAATTTGTATCGTACGTAAACGTATGATCGAGGTCCAACGAATTGAGACTGAATACGTTTTTTTTCCGTTAAATAGGTAGTGTTCCTTTAAAATCCCAACAAGCTCGGATTGTAATCGGACGCCAGAACTACACGTACATATGTATACGTACGACTAATTCGCACTCAGTCTGCCTGCTCCCTTAGCTCTTGGAAGATCAGGATTGTTCGTGCATGTTTGTACGTGTACGCACGAGTAAAATTCGTAAGAAAACACGTCCAAAGTATGCACGGCCTAAGACTCTTCTTGCATGAAGCTTTTAACTACGGTCTCTATTGTATTTGGTATAATGATATCTAAGCAAGGTAAGTATATGATCGCAACCATAGTTAGACCTCACGATGATACCTACTAAAAAGATGCAATATTATAAAACGATATAAATTCGTTGACACGTGCACTTTAAACCCATAACCCAATGCTACACGTGTAACATTACCGCTGGAGTTTGCGGAATTTGATACTTTTTACTCCAAAAAATATTGTGCTGGGAGTTATAATAAACACGGTTTCCGAAAATCAAAGGAAAATCAAAGCAAACAATGTTAGCGCAACCAACCGAGATCTGAATATAAATTGAGTAATTAGGAAGCTTTTGATAATACATGTTTAGTTATATTGCTTAGCTCAGAGATTCTTAGTATTAAAAAGCGGTAATTTAGCATGGCTATACATATTATTAATCACGCCGAAATAGTGAGAAAAAAAAAAAAAAAAGAACACGCGAAGTATCGAATTTACGAATAAAGAAAATCAAATCCAAAACAGGAGCGTTTTTGAATTTGGAACATAACAACGCTCCAGGAATGTTGTATGAAATGGCGCGGCTGCTTTGATTGGACCTCTTTTATCATTCTTGGCATACCAAAGTAAGTCTCTTTGCACAAATTGCGTTCACGTGGCTGTATAGCCATAAATGCGTTTGCCTTTTGGCACAGATGATATATAGAAAATTGGCGTCAAAATTGAAAATTCGTCTTGTTTTGTTATTTACATACTTCAGCCATCTACCACTACATCTAATGCCCACCTGCAAACCTCATCAGAAGTTCAACGAACAAACTAGCAATTTTGAATGGAACCGCACGGGTGTCCGCTTAAAGCAGTTTCAGGCCTAAGCCAACATACACGGAAAATATAGAACACTTCCCATCCTGGTACGTAAAGAAGTTCTCGTAAGAAGCGAGCAAAACCAAGAGCAACCGCTAGTTCATTAAAATTCTTGAAATAATAATCAGACTCACCCAGCGTGCGGAAGACAATAGGCCTACTTCTGTACTTATGACCGCCCCACAGCGCAGCGACCGTGACTTGGTACTGCGTGTCGGCTTCCAACCCGCTCAGGATGACAGCATCCGAGTTGCCAGCCACCTCCAGGACGACTCTGTAACTAATAGACGATGAGTCAATTTCGTTGTATTCTAGTGAAAAGCTGTATACGGTGAGGCCACATTTAGAAGTTTCTAGAAGATTTTTTGAATGGAGTTTCTGATGATTAACAACGTGTGAACAATCGTTCTCAAAAAAATAGGTAACCAATTTTTTTCACCAACCTGTTTTTTAAATTGTCGAAATTATTTATCGGAAACTTAGGCCCGCTTGTACCATAGATCACTAAGTGTGTTTGGTGCTAAACGAATATAATGCCCGGTTTACATTATTCCAATCCAGTGGTCGAATCCAGCGCTGGATTGCTTACTGGAAAAATGTAAACCGGCACTGGAATGCACTGAACCCAGTTAGCATTCCAGTCCAGTAACTGGATTGGCGGTCTACTTTTGAATCCAGTGAGACCAATACAGTGCAACTGGAATAATGTAGACGGCCAATCCAGTGCCATTCCAAACGATTCGAAACTGATCTCTTCTTAAAATCATTGTCACTGTAGTGTTCATACTTCAACGGCTTCTAAATAACTGGAATAATGTAGACGTTACAGATCCAGTCCAGCACTGGACTGGATTCTCGCTGGATCACTGGACTGGAATAATGTAAACCGGGCATTAAACACCGTTCTGTTTCTGTTAATCTTTTGAAGATGACAGAATGATGTTTTTAAGATGTTTATTACCAAACACATTTAGTGATCGGTGGTACAAGCGGGCCTAAGTTTCTGTTAAATAATTTCGACAATTCAAAAAACAGTTTTGTGTAGTACTCGTCAAACTTTATGGCTACTCACTGCGCCGTACCGCAACTCTCACCCCCGCTGACAGACGAATTTGTTACAGAATTTGTTGCGCAGTGTTTCGTCTCATGTTTCAAGCCGCCATAAAGTTTGAATCGGACTGTACAGGTATTTACGAAGATTTTGTTATAATAGGAACACAGAAAGCTTTGGGTTACTTAGACAACACGCTACATTAACAATGCATTTTAAAATTATATTTACAAAAATATTGGAGAGAAAGTCAGTGTTATAAAGGGAATCAAATCGAATTTACTTTGTGAAATTCATAACATCTACACGTAAAAGATAAAGATATACAATCCTTTATTAAAAGAGGGTTTTCCCCATCGTCTTTTATACATTTATAAGTAGCCTCGCATTCAGTATTACCACACTGCATCAACATTGACAGGATGAGGGCAAAGAATAACGTCCAACGCTCAACTGCTAACGAGTTTAATGAAACTTTTGGTGATTTTTATTCAAATAAAAAATATCCAACATCAAAACGAAATATAGCTAAATAACAAATATATAAATAAAAATAACAATATAATATAATACCCTAACAAATTTACGTAAAATTATAGTTGTAATGTGGCCCCACCGTCAGGAAGAAAGAAGTAAGAAAAATGATTAAATAAATGGGACAGATTTGACTAATACTAGGTAAAGCTAATAAAGCTATGAAATAAAATTTACATAAACAGTATTATTTACATACATTCTTACTACTTACTTAATGTGCTATAGGTAAGTTACATGTGAAGTGTATATATATTTTTTTTTATTATTATTTGTCAATTCCACTTTTTTTATTGTCTGTTTTGCTTAGTTTATAAAACAAAATTATGTGTGAGGAAATGGAAAATATCTTTTTCTAGAAATATTTGTGGTCCTGAGTGACTTGAAAGGTTGTTAACGGAGTGATAAATTGACAGGCGTATTGATCTATCTATATTATAGATATTTATTTTAAAGAATTTGGCATAAAGACTTCGAAATGAAAATGGTTTATAGGCACTTGTATATCGACGTAAAAATCCTTATTCAGAATCTTACAAGAACTCATTACTCCTTACAATAAAATGGTAGTAGGTAACGATGATCCAGCTGTCGTGATTTTATTGATGCCGAATTGAAAATTTTAAATAATGTCACTGATGATTTAAGCGGTTGGGTTAGTCGTAGAAAAATTCAAATCAGGAGCTGAGGGCCTAAACAATAGAACATTGTGATACAAGGGTGGAAAATAGGTTATTGCAAATGAGCTGTCATTAACAAGCCTAAGCTGAAGGCGAGGGTTTTTTAATGACACGAGTTTGCAATAACCTATACACCCGTGTTTCACACGACGTTTTTCAATACAGTTGTGGGAAATAGTGAAAAACAAATCAACGAATAAAATAAAATTATCGTAAGTCGCCATATATCTTTCTCGAGATTTTGGGGGCAAAATTTCATCTTGCGCAGTTTTCACCTCAGATAAAATATCGGGTGAAGTTAATTCCATTTCATCGCTTGTACTCATATTAACAACAAAAAAAAAATCACACAAAAAATCAAAATTTTCAGAAAATGGCGCGTTTTTGCAACTGGACTTTTTTTTACAACGAAAACAGCCTATACAACCTTTTCGATTTTTGATAAAATGTTGATGATTAAATTAAAACTGGTAATTAAATATATTAAACAACCATTTAAAAGACGATGATGTTGATGATGTACAGACTCATTCATTTTTTCTCGTATGAAATCTATCCCATTTTATTCTATGTATGAAAACTCCTTGCTACTAAACTTTTTAAATTGACTTATAAATTTAAAACTCAACTGCAAAACAAAATGATCGAGCTCGTAAACAAAAGTCACGACCGCGTAAACAAAAGATGCCTATATGCCTATGCAAAAGATTTAATTTTCGAATCATAATTGAAAAACAACAACAACAACTGTATTGAAAAGTAACATTGTGTCAGTGATGATGAAAAAGTTCTGTTGAAAGTCGTTGCGAAACGCTTTGAAAGCGATTGCTACCCTCTTTGTCTAGACCCTCTACACAGTACAGTAGCAGTGGGTTTCATTTTGGCAGTTCATCAACATTAATTGCGCTATTTCCGTTGTTAAACAAACAAATTTTTCGAACATATAATGAAGCAATGGATGAGCACTATCCTTCAAAATCATTCAGACTGCGACTGATAGTGTGCAATCAAATTCATTTTAAGATGATAGTTTTTATGATAAAGGTGGTACCAGTACCTACAGAGACGCAATGAGTCGACCTCTGAGACCTTGTCATATCACACGTAGTGTTTTACGCAATAAGGCTTCTGGTTTGCTCAATGTGCTACTCTGAAATCCATCAAGCAAAAACGTAAGAATGAAACGAAAATCGTTTTCCTCAAAAATTCCATCTTCATGATAACTGTCCATTATCTCCTAATACAAGTCTATAATCAATAGTATTGTGAGAATCTCCGTCAAAACAAATTAGGGTTACGCGGACAACAAAAGCCTCCGCGTTTTCGTCAGGAAATTTATCGGTAATAAGACTTCCGCCCGCCACCCCTACCTATTCCGTTCACAATTTGTGGTAGATTCTTTGGTTTTTTGTACTCTATTGTGTTATTTTTATTATGACAGCGTCGAATTTTGTACGGTTTTATTGAACGAATAACGTTGTTTATGTATTCAGGTTTGGAATTGTTTGGTGGGTCTACTGTTTTCAATTCACTTCATTTGGCAAGCAAATATTTTAACAGTGTAACTGACCTGATAGATAGATAGATAGAATACTCTTTAATATGCACACCATTAAAATTACTCAATTTTACATAGGGTGACACAATGGGCGGTCTTATCGCTAAAAATGTATAATTTATATTTTTTATGACATTCATTTTATTTTCTGTGATTAATATAATCACACACTAACATAGGTTATCAAAAGTTAAAATTTTAGGGAAATCATCTACTTTTACAAGGTTTGTAAATATGTGAGCACCATATCATTGTATCTAACGCATAATTAATTTGTCTGTCATTGCTTCACTTTTCATTCTCTTTACCTATTGTGGTATAATAATTTGATTTTATTCTAGGTAAGTGCTTTGTCTTCACTTATAATTAATAATTAATGTATACAAATATTGTTAACATTTTAAAAGAGTAAGTATGGAGTTTCTTGCCTATTCTTCTCCATACGTAACTACCTTTTGGAAGGGGCAACTAGAAACAATTAATTATTTTTGTAAATTTTGCCGTTTAGAAGTGCCGTTTATGTGCCTATTTGAAATAAATTATTTGACTTTGACTTTCACTTTTAAAAGCGATTAGATAAATCTTTGAAACGAAAATCAGTAGTTACACCTACCTGCTGGTTTTAAACATTAATTATTGTGATTCTATTCTGCTACAACAAGTGTAAATTTTATTGAATGTAAAATCTTATTTACTTGCTGGGTAACCCTATTTGTCTGCGTCGAACGTTTTCCGCCGAGATTTGCGAGATTTCAAGAAATCCTTTCTTACCTGCATCTAAAATAAATTCAGTTCGCTTGTTTGATTGATTTTATACTTGAAAATGAGTATTCCCTGTGGTCCTATAAAATGTTTGTGTTTTTGAAGCAGTTTAAAAATATGTATACCCAAAGTCTCAAATTCAGATAATTTATGAAAACAAAGGGGATAACATAACAAAAAAATGTCTTCGTAATGGTAATTTACATAAAATTGCGAAAAAGAGGTTCCATTTCCTTTTAAGTACTGATTTTAAGAAATAATAATTAAAAAATTATCATACCGTAATAATTTTTATAAATTGTCGGTTTTAAACAAAGTTACTTTATTAAAAGGAGATTTTCTGGTATAAAATATTTTATGATACTGGTAACAATGCAGGAGATCCAAACATTTAAAAAAAATTTACATCTTCATCAACACTAATATTACAACTCTCATACATAGATTCATATTGTAAGTAGCATATCTAGCCACACTTTGGATGAAAGCGGCTGTAAACTGTTTCGATTGGAAATCGATTTTGGGAGGCCTACGTCTAGCACTGGGCTTAAAAGGGCTGATTATAACGATCGTATACCGTGTCTCCGACACACTACACAAAACATTGTTTGGCAACGGTATTTTGTTTGCATAGTTCTTATAATTAATTCACTTTAATTTTATCGATGATTATTTACGAAAACATTTAATGATAAAATGTTTTGCACCGCTGTCCTGTCATTTTGACAGTGACATTTCTTGACATTACTTTGTTTACATAAACTATCTCAATTAGAGACTTTGGGTATAGTTATTCAATTTAAACAAGTTGGAATTACATGACTTTTTCATAGGGTGCCTTTAAGACGATGATGCCGTTGTTAACACCACATAGACAAAGGCTACCAAATTCGATAACATTTAAAGGATTTTATATTATTTGAGTTTAACATAAACCTTAAAAGAATAGAACATTGCGTTTCGAAATTGATAAGACAGACACTTATTCAAACACGACCATAATTTATGAATCCATACAGAAATACCACTGGTTATTCTTGGTCGATGAAACGTAAAATGGTAGCCATATTATTAGAACGATCATTTAAACATAATCGCAGAGACGTCGCTCAAAGGAACACGTGTCATCTTTCTATTTTTTAAATCAAATCAAAGCTGAACTGACATACCTGATATACTTCAACAAGATAAAGCCCCTATTGCATCACAAAATCCATAAATTACAAAAACGAATAGTTTCAAACTCTCACAAAACTTTTGTTACTAATCCACTGAGGTATAATAACGAAGGTGATTACATAACTTAGCTAAATGAATTCATAATCGGCAGTTAAAAGTTGGGAGACAACGCAATCCCGATCCCATTTGATGAAGCAATGCATAAAGTAGAAGCTAAGGTACGTGGAGACAGTAACGTGAAACCTGACCTTTAGGCGTTGTCCTGAGTGAGTACTCGGTACCTCGGGCGGTCGCGGGCGCAGTGGCGGGCGCGATTATATGGCCACAGAGCATCATGAGTTTTTGAAGCAACTACAACTCTTAATACTCTCGGAGACGTGTTTCCATAGGGCCAAAATAAAAAACGGTCGCTCGCTAGCTATTCCACATCCAAATACTCGTTTTCTTTCCACTTAAACAAATATAGTCCTTATATAAGCGTGAGTTAAGTTGATTTCAGAATGACTGATACTATTGTGAAAGTAAAAAAAATGTGTGTCATAAAGTAATTTTTTCAAAAGCATGTAACCTATTTGTTCACATGTTTGAAATTTAAATTGCGAAAGCAGTACCTGTCAGTTTGGCCACAACGAGAGATTACTACACTATTAGCTTCTGCCCGTGACTTCATCCCCGTAAATTTTCTTGTTCTCCCGACCCACCCCGTCGCACCGCATCGCCTGCACGCTCTATTACTTCTTTTTCGCTTAGTGTTCTTTCTGTTTTTTTCTTTTCTTTTTACTCTGCCCCTAAGGGTCTTAACATGATGTTAAACTATATCCAGCCTTCGTCGAGAATTGGGCTATAAAATGCAAAAAATAATTTTTCAAATCCGACTGTTAGTTCCAGAGATAGGCGCTTTCAAACAAAGAAACAAAAATATAAACTTGAAGAGTTTGTTTTTTTCGTGTTTATTTTTTCTTTTTTTTAAATGTGTTATTAATAATAGTAATTACTACACTATGGATACAAAAAGCGATTTCATTTGTTTTATATTCCGCGCCCGCTTAAGCACCCGCGCTAGCTACTCTCCCTGGAGGAGGCCTTACGCTCGATTTAGGAAGCGCTAAGTCTCAACTGATGTCACTTGTCCCTACAGAGACGCTGGAAGACGTTAAAACCTTAATATAGTGACTGAAGATAGTAGAGTTCCTGACATAAAGGAGAGGAGCGAGAATAATAAATCATCACGCTTATATTCCGATAAGGTATAGGTAGACAATGGTTTATTTATTACAATCAGATTTTGATAGTTATGTTTAAGTTTCCGGAGGAGAAGACAGACTTGCCATCACCCGGCTCAAAAATCCAGTCTCTTTTTAAAATAAAAGTAGCCTAAGTTAATCCTTATAATATCAGCTATCTATCAGTGAAAGTCCCGTCAAACTAGGTCCAGCCATTTCGGAGACTAGCTGGAACCAACAGACAGACAGACAAAAAAAAATGTTACGTGTACCGTATACATTTTCATAATGAATTAAGTAATAATCTGTTACTTATACATTACAAACAGTCACTTCAACTTTATTTAGTTATATAGATGTACACACAGTAAAATATATAGAGAAACAACATATGTACGTGCTTTTGATTATAAAGGCCGAAACACATAACCGCGTTGCGACGCCGCAACGCTAAAATCGGCAGTTTGCGTTGCTTCGTTGCGCGTTCGCGAAAAAGAGCGTTTTATTGTCGTGTGGTAGGGTAACCAGTTCCTCGTGATTTTTGATTGTGGATAGACGTGTCTCTGTCATGGATCGTCGTAAGAAACTTATTGCTTATTTGTTATTAAGAAGAAATTACTCTGTTTTAAATATACGACAAAGAAGATACTGCATACTTCCATTTAATGAGGCTATGAATCCCGATGGCGAGTACTTTTCTCGAAAATACAAAGCATTAAAAATAAACGATTTTTTTTTTCGTCTGTCTAAAGACAGACGAAAAAAAAAAAGTGCGTCCTGGTTGACGCGTGTTGTTTGCAAGAGTGATATAAATAAGCTGAATCATTGTCAACAAGTATGACGTCATAACATTTGCGCCGCGGTGCGGCGCCGTGCCGCTAATATCGGCGCAGACGCCACTGCCAATTTTAGCGGCGCGGCGCCGCAACGCGGTTATGTGTTTCGGCCCTAACGGTATATAATATTGACTTTAAAATGTAATACAGAATAGAATAGAATAGAATACTTTTTATTGCACACCATAAAAATGACAGATTTATATGTAGAAACTTTGACAAGGGGTGGCAAAATGGGCGGTCTTATCGCTAAAAGCGATCTTTTAAAGACAACTTTTGGATAGATTAAGGGGAAGGAGAAACATTACTGCTGGGGGCCAAGTCTACTAATTTACAAACGTTGCAATGGTCTCTTCATTGTGAGTTTTTGACAGATTTGCCATACAAACACTGTCAAATACTCACAATGGCGAGACCATTGCAACGTTTGTAAATTAGTAGACTTAGGCCCCAGGTAGTTTGTGATGTACCATTTACTTATATACAATAAATACATACATACATAAAACATGTTATACTTATCTATATACAGGCTCACAGGGCCTCAAGTCTGCTATTACAATAGTGTCAGAATGGTCTATCATTGATTTCATAATTGTTGATTTTGACAATTTTGGTAATCTACTAATATAATGGCGCCATTATGTCTTTCCAATGGTCAGCCACTGACACTCCATTGAATTAATTGGTAATCTCGTACATAATGACAAATGAAACTTCCTACTAAACTTCCAACTTCCTATTACTTCAGATTGCTTATAACACTAATAAATAATATGTAAAAATATATATAAATGAAATCTGTCATGAATAAATGTTCAAAATGCCATTGTAATACAAATCTATTACGAGACCATTGACCGAACAATGATCGACCATTATGAATTTAGCAGATTACGAACTTTTAGCAAAATGATAATGGGATCGTGATGGAGTAACGAATTAAAGTATAAAAATAGCAGACTTGGGCCCCAGGTCAGATATACCTATACATACGTGTCTAGCTCGTAGACTATACTCAAATAGCCTGCTAGCTTCCTATGAAATACTAGTATTACCTCGCAGTGCACCCTTGGGACATTGTTATGTTCATAACGCGCCTTATAACTGGAACTAGAACATACTTGATACTCTAGTTTTCATAGTAATATTAGCAGTTAGGAGTAGGGAATACGGAGACCGCAAGATGGTTAAAATAACTGTAAAATGAGGTTTACCAAGTAATCCGCTAAAAAGCAAAATAAAATAATGAATTACCTTACTTCTTTAACAGGATAAACTCGAGGAGGTAATACTCGTAAAGTGGTTTGTGACCATCTTGACATACGAAGACTCCTCCGGGTCGTCAGAAGCTCAAAAGTCTGACAATAAGTCTTACCAAAGGGTATCGTATTACCCAGTAAATGGTTTGTAGAGGTCAGATAGAGGCAGTCGCTACTTGTGAAATACTATAATATTCAGCTGCATCCGGTCAAACTGGAAGCTGCCCCAACACAGTTGGGAAAAGGCTAGGCAGATTATAACTCGTAAAGTATTACCTATTATTTATCGATTTTTAAGGTTCCGTAGTCAACAAGGAACTCCTAATAGTTTCGCCATGTCCGTCCGTCTGTCCGTCCCCAGCTTAGCTCAAAGACTCTAAGTACTAGAAAGCTATAATTTGGCATGGATATACATATTAATTACGCCGACAAAGTGGTAAAATAAAATCATGAAAAAATAGTTATTTAGGGTATCTGATGTACATGTAAAGTGGGAAAGTTTTTTTTCGCCTACCTTATGGTGTGGGGTATTATTGGATGGGTCTTTCAAAAATATTGCGGGTTTGTGAAAACAATTTTTCGATTAAGGGATCCGTTTCTGAAATATTCGGCTTTAAAGTGCTAATTTTTGTTAGAGTTAAGTGTCCCCCCCTGCCAGCTAAATGGTTGTACTTGGTTATGTTAAAAAAAATCACAGCAGTAGTATGTATAACGAAGTTTAAAGGAAAACTATCACAGCCAAGTAGGCGTCTCCCATACATTCCGTATGGAAGAACATGTTTTCCAACTACGATGCTAAGTTTGTTCTTGGGATAATACCAACACGTACCAATTCAAGTAACAACAGAACCCTTTATTGTGCGTGGTATGACATGCATTTGGCCGGTTTTTCAATAGTAGATAATTCATATCTGAAGACTAAATATTTTGACTTGACAGCTTTGTATAGAAAATATGTCAAGCTGTCATATTTATTCTTCAGATAAAAGTTATCTGACTATTGAGAAATCAACCCTAAAGATAATTGGGGAAAATTTTAAGATTTATTTTTTATTTTTGATTAAGACAAGTTCCATCGTAATTATGATTGAGGAGAAAATGCCAAAAAGTTTTTAGTAAAAGCCTTTGAGTGAAAAATATTTTACAAAAGTCAACCGATAAATAGGTACTAAATCTAAATCACGGCAATTTACTTGTCGATTTCTAAATCAACAAATGTACTCAACGATAGATTGTCTAGTCTAAATAATAAATGAGATCGTATTCAAGACTATGTTGTGTAAAGTGGGTTCGAAATCGATATATAGTCTATTCCAAAAGTATCTGATGAAATGTTAGCAAATGTCAAAGTTAAAGCATTTATTTCAAATAGGTAGAATAGCCAAACTTAAGCATGCTCACTTAAGAAAATATTTCTGGGAGAGTGCAGCTAGTGACAAACCACAACCTGGTTTCGCCCAATTAGAGACAATATGCATTTTTGGTGAGTAAAGGGCGTGTAAGTAACAAAAGATAACTAACATTAGCCACAGTGCGGCAGTGCCAATTTTGTTGTCTGTTTGTGATTGTTGTTTTGACTTCTTAATAAGAACTTTACGATATTAGTGTAAATAAATACAGTTTGACAATGGTGCCGATTGTACACGGAACTAAACATTTTTTTTTTCTTTTCATACACATTTGGCCCATAATATTGTAAGTAGACAACTTAAAACGACTTAAAATAACTTGACTTTTTGGTGAGCATGCGGAACTTGAGCCTAATAAATGGCACTTATGAACGTCAAAATGTACAAGGAAATAAAATTGGTTCTAGTTGCCCCTTCAAAAAGGTAGTTTTATAGGGAGAAGAATGGGAAAGAAACTCAAATGGATCAGAGAACGTACCTGTTGACACCAAGTTCTAGCATCACATACAAATTGAGTGCTTTCATTCGATTATTTTAATACCTAAACCCGTAATTCTAATATTTTTAATCACCTTAAATATGTTTTACAATCGACAATAATTGAATTTATAAATATAAATTGTAATTGAAATATCATCGTCGAAAGTTAAGGGTACCAATTATTCTTGAAAATAGTGGTGAGATATAAAGAAAAAATCTTCTAATACATATAACATAACATAACATAATATGACGCCTTGTTTCACCGAAGGGTAAGGCAGAGATGTAACCATAGTACATCCACATTTCGCCAGTTATGTTTGAGTCCCATATAATAGGGGGCACAAATTAGACTCCGGGCTGCTACTGAGAAATTCCAAATGGAAAAGCTCAATAACACTTTGCCCGACCTGGGCATCGAATCCAGGACCTCATGGTCGGCAGTAGCGCTTACGACCACTTATAAATACGTTATTAATTTCCTTTAGTGAGTGGTTGCGTAAGAATTTAACCTTAACAGCATTTGTCACTTTTACCAGATTTTATTTTTTTATTACGGATTGGGCCTGCTCCTGACCTTGACTTCGCCTGAAGGAAAGCGATGGATGAGATCTATGATAGAACGAGCGTGCCCAGAAGATGGTTGTTCACTCTTGCTTTGAAAGCAGACGGGTCATAGAAGGGAACATAGACGCTAGCAGAGAGTTCCACACTTTGGCTGTGCGCATAATAAATGTGGAGGATCTATGTGTGTACCTTCAGAACAGACATTAAAGTGTCAAACGCCTGTTAGGAATACCAAAACTTTGCCGAAATTGAATATTTAGGTTGACACTTTCGAGTCTAGCCATTTTAGGAATGGCTGCTCAAATATTGATAGATCCACCGAACTAACATTAAGTACAGTTGAAAGTTACATTTTCTGTCTAAGAAGTTGTAAGTTGTGTGTATTTATGAAGATTAATGCTGACAGCAGCTTCTTTCAAAGTGTTCTTATATAAGACTTTTGATGAAGAAGAATAATACAAAACAATTTCAGAGTTTACAAAAATTAAAATATATATCTATAATATATATCTTAACCTTCTAAAACTATCGCATCGCTGTCTACTAGTAATGTACCCAAGAGACTGGCGGCATTGCCACGTTGTATGGCAATGCTTAGCCTCTGGCCAAGGTACAAGCCAGCCCTTAAGTCATGTGAAGTCTCAACCAGCCGTTTGGAGATTTCGTGGAACAAACCATGAGCCCTCGGACTACAGGGCCTGAGGGTTTCAACCCCGGCTCGAAAATGTTATGTTATGTAGTATATATATTTCCGGCCAAACCCGATTTCAGGGCAAACTAGTTTGTCCTAGTCCAAACCGGTTTATCCTAACTATTTTAGTTAACACCCCGACTCAGAGTACCCCGACTCGCATAGGTTAGGTTATTTTTTTTAAACCACTCAGAAATAGGAGCCCCGCTAAGCGGGGCTCCGTCGACCTATCTTAGCGCAGGTGGAGTTTGGCCTAGGCTATACTGATTTGTCCTATCGCGTGTAGGGAGGGTTTGGCCTAGGACAAACTAGTTTGGCCTGAAATCGGGTTTGGCCGGTAACATATACTTTTGCTGTTTGAGGTTTTCCGCACCAAGCCGAGCCAGGAAGAAATTGAAAGTGTGTGTACTATGTGTACACCACTGCTTAACCCTTTAGGGAAAATACAGTCGTAATGTTGTTGTTGTAATTTCAAAGTACAGAAATATTACTAAAAAGTATTGTTTCGTAGCAAGAGAGCTCATTTGTCATCTACTTAAATAGCGTTTTGGAGTTAGATTAATTCAAGACCAAAGACAGTAAAATCATAAAACAATGCCACCTCTTTTTTTGTTTTAAACGTTGCCCCACACTAAGAATTTCTCCTGTATTGTGGGTTACAAACATTTAAACTCACATACACAAACACCATTTGACTGAGATTAGCCACTCTGTAACTACTCTGAATTAAATACCTTCAAAACATACATAGAGCATTGGTGACCCAGTGAGAGCATTGGTGGCCCAGCGAGAGCATTGGTGGCCCAGTGAGAGCATTGGTGGCCCAGTGAGAGCATTGGTGGCCCAGTGAGCGCATTAGTGGTCCAGTGAGAGCATTGGTGACCCAGTGGGAGAGCATTGGTGGCCCAGTGGTAACGGCATCGACTTACGAGTTGTAGGTCTTGGGTTCGAACTCAGGCAGGCGTTTTAATTTAGTAATTTCATCATCACTGCTCTCAAAACGGTGAAGGAAAACATAATGAGGAAACCGACATGTCCTAGACCCAAAAATTCTATTACATGTGACATCCACCAACACTGGGCCCGCGTGGTGGATTATGGCCCACTCCCTCTCGAAGAGAAGAGGCCTGTGTCCCACCAGTGGGAACAATATAGGCTGATTATGCTTATGCTATACATAAAAATGATACATATACATAATGTACCTGATAAGCCGTATCATATAGAAAAAGTCATTACATTTTCTCTCATCTTCTCAATAAAAGTAGTTTTAGTATTAAACGCCCTTTACATGATGTGTCTGAGTACACATCACTTTGAAGAACCACTTACAGACAGAACATAATCATAAAAACCTTCATTACACACCGGAGATAGGATTTATTCTCTCTATAGACACACTTTTACAACTACTAAGAACTCTGATCATAAAACCTAAAACTTACCAAGAGAAGAATATCGCCTATAAAATATGATCGACTTATTCGACAATATTTGTAAGAACATGTGCTAACAGAGCGATGGAATATTAGTCATAAAATCTTGCTCCACAAGTTGTGATGGATTACGTCTTCTTCGATAAAAGTTTTATCGACTAACAGATAATATTGTTATTTATTATAGAGATGCGAAGTTGAAATGGGATTTGGCAGGTCAAACTTATGAAAAGAATAGGGATGTTTTCTGGGTAAAAAAAGAAAAACTGTTTAGTCCGTCAATCAGATAATAAAAAAATATTAGACACGTATTTATTGCTTTATCATATTAATAAAAAATTACTTAGATAGGTAAAAAACACATTAAACTTGGGGAGTGGGGGCTCGTTACGGCACAGCTACGTATAAAATCTAGCGAGCAGTTCACATCTGAACTCAATGCATTGCCGTAATGTTTTGATTACGTAAAAAAAGAAAAAATACGTGTCCAATATTTTTTAATAATCTACATGATGAACAAAAAAAATTTTTTTTTTTTTGTCATGATTCCTATTTGAACAGTTAGGCCAGGATCGTCGTACAGTGGGTGCCTGAAGAGGGGTGTTGTCACCGAAACGTTGGGCACGTTTCGGTGACAACACTGGCGTGACGATTTGGACTCGTTCCTGACCGATTGGCCGGAGAAGGCGAAAGATAACAAGAATCGTAAGAGTATGTGAGAGACCTATTGGCCAATGGTGGGACGAAATAGATTTATAAAATTAAATAAAGTATTGTAACGAGGAATATTATCTTTAACATGCATGTTAACATGGGATCGCTGGTATTAACCAGGTAATTTACGTTCCTCAAAGTCATTTTGTCACTACACGTACAAAGACAGAATGAACTTTAACGTTACTGAAATAAAATACTATTGCGTTATTGTAAATTCGTCCAAAATCCTACTTCTTCTTAGCATGTACGAATAATTTAAACGTGTGTAATAGTGAGCGAATTATTGTGAACAGACTATAATTTTGTCTGTTTTAATTTATTCGCGCTCCCATTACAGAAGATTTTTGGGGCTGGTTTTCTTATAAAGGTACCGAATCTCTTGTGCCAATCGAAGGTATGATGAATTCTCAAAAATACAGAGAGTTGCAAAAACAAAGATTGGAAGTAGAACTAAGAAAAATTGATGCAAAAGGTCAAGCAGTTTTTCAACAAGATGCGGCTCCGTGCTAGATATCGAAGGTCAGGATGAAATATTTCAAGGGCAAATGAATGAATGATTTGAATGGCCAGGAAACTCCCCGGATCTTAAACCCATAGAAAATCTGTGGGTTATCATTAAAGCTAGGATTAGTTTAATGTTTTGCACAATTCAAACAAAACTAATTGAAGCTACCTATAATTCAGTTACGGTTTCGACATCAGCAAATTTCAGAAAACTGTAAAAAACTTATTGAGAAACTTAAGAGATTACTAAAGTCTAGTGCGGATATATATCCTATTAAAACAATCTAATTTTTATTATATTATTTGTAATAAACTTTTGAGTTTTCCAAATTATCACTTATATTCACATTATTTCAAACAAAACTGTAGATGGCACCCTATATAGTCAGCCCAAAACTTAGCCACCAGTTTGGCGCCATCAGTAGCGTCCAAAAAATCCTGTAGCGTGAAATTATTTTCTAAAAAGACAGCTTATTTATTTATTTATTTTAAAAACACAAGTTATTTCCTATAATTAAACAAAGCACACTATTAGACCCCTGGGGTCTGTCTCAGCATGCCATGGTCTGGAATTTAATCAACGCGCTATTGACAAATTAAGGTAAAATGGAGTTGTAGTATTCTTTGAGCTTGTGTTTTACGTTTTTACTGTTCATTGAGTCGCGAATGTCTAAAGGTATTTGGTTTAGTAAATAAGGTATTGTGAAAGATGCGGTGCGTCTACCATAAAAAATATTTTTACGTGGCACTTGAAGTGATTGACTGACTGACGTGACTTGTATTACAGCATTTTGAGAATCGCTTGCTTTCATGTTAAAAAGCTTTCCTTCCACATCAATGCCTTAGCGTGTTGTTATTTCAAGTTCAAAAACAATGTCGTGTACAATAGCATTGTACATAATCACGATCGCAATCACAGTTCGCTTCGTCGACGTTAATTCCATTATGCTATGTTTAATCAATACACGCGGCGCACCTTCCCTACGTATCGAACGCATTCTCCTTTGCTACCTCTATAGCAGCTATAATATTGTTCCTATATATATCTGCTTCTATTGGAGATTGCATGTCATGATACTTATTGAAATTATTGTGCAGAATGGTATTAAGTGTAATTTCAGTGGAATTATGTCGAACATTATTTAGCAACTTTTATTAAATTATGGTTTTTGTTATTTTTGTTGAGGAATGTTTTGAGGAAAGGATGGTTAATGAAGCAGTCGTATTTTTACATTTTCAATTACGGTTAAGAACATATTCTTTTTAATCATGTTTATAAAATTTATATGAAGGTCATTTCTTTTAGCAAAAAGGTATCAAACATTAATAGCGAAACCATATTTTATCCAATAACAGCTACAAAGGGAATTTAAAATTGCTATCATACAGAAATTCAATTTGTTTGCGTAAGTAAATATACAGGATGCTCGCTTTGTTCGGCAAATATAAAATTTGTTCAAAGATGCAAATCAATTTCCCGTGCAAATAATAAAAATGTTTCCTTATTTTATGAAAAATAAAGCGAATCTTATTTACCTGTCTGCAGAAAAACTGTCAGATGGCAGCTGTTTCGTAGTCAAAACAAAGACTCTGAATAAAATCAGATGAAAAAATATTATGTCAAACTATACTCCATTTACTTATAGCATTAGACAAATAACGGCTAAATAACGACAGTTATTGTGTAATATTGTTGAAATTACTGCACTTTAGAGTTATTTTTTTAATGTAAATGGTAAATAGATTACAGTGCTTTGTATTTATCGCGAAATAACGGAGTTTATTAAACGTTTACATCGAAATAACGAAAGGGTAAGAACAGTTGTTTGTCTAATGTTATAATAAATGGAGTATACGTAGTCTCTAAAAGCGAATCGAACGAAAACACCGAAAAGCTACTGTACCTAGATACTTACTAGACCACAACATGGACGAAAATATCTTCATCTATGTACAAACATTAGGTAGGTAACATAAATATGTAAACCTTAAACATTAGGTATAACAACAATAATGTTTAACAGGAAATCACACAGCGTTAAAATCCGTGACAAAATCAAATATTCACAACCCCTGAAGAAACTTGAGTAACTAAATATTATACTTTAGCAAGTTTATGTTTGCTTTCAACTTCCCTGTTCCAAAACTTTTGAGCAGTGCACTGAAAGGTTATATACCTTGAGGCTTACATTGAGTGAAATAATATTGTTCGTACAATTTCTTTTTGAATCACATGGAGACATGGAGGAAGTTTCGAGAGTGCTTTGTTATTTTAAGTTATTTTTCTCGTTGAATCTCTGAATAGAAAACCATTTATTACTTCATTAAATTTTTCTACTTAATTATCTTTTCAGTTTCCATGTTTATTTTAATATAAGATAAGTTATTAGAAAAAAAAACTTGTTTCTTCACCATTTTTAGGATTCAGAAGTAAACAAGTAACCCTCATAGTTTCGCCGTGACGACGAACTTTGTGTAATTTATGTATGTTTTATTATTGTTGTCAAGTAAGTGATATGTATATGTCTTTATTGAGAATAAAGTTTATTTAAACCTAAACCTATGTCCGTCTGTCTGTCTGTCTCTCCATCTGTCCGTCTGTCCGCGGCTTAGCTCAGAGACTCTTAGTACTAAAAAGCTGTAATTTGGTACGGGTGTATACATATTAATTACTCCGACAAATTGGTAAAATTAAATCTAGTTTTTTTTACATGTTTATATAAAGTGGTGATGATTTTTTTTTTCTCGTCTATCCCATAGTTTGGGGAATCGATGGACAGGCCGTTAAAAAAAATTGGATTCAGGGATCCGTTTAGTGCAAATTTTTGTTAGAGTCAAGTGCCAGCTAAATGGTTGTATATAGACATGTGAAAAAATTCACAGCAGTAGTATATAATAACGATGTTAAAAGGATAACTATCACATCTAACTAGGCTTTACAAGTTACCGAGTAATAGTCGACCAACTTAAATTTGCAGTTGAAAAACATGTTCTCCCATACATTTTGTATAGGGGAATATGTTTTTCAACTACAATGTTAAGTTTGTTCTTGGGATAAATTCATCCAAAATACAGACCTTCATTGTGCGTGGTCCGACACGCACTGGGCCGGTTTTTTAGTTTCTATGTATTCTACGAAAAAAACGTTCACACCGCCGAACAGATAATCACCCTACATTCATAACCACGTCATCCCTTTTTTGTGGACATAAATTCTACCACAGCCTGTATATAATTGAGTAAGTTTCCCAGTAGAAAAGCCAATAATATAGTAAGAGACTTCTAAAAGCTATAAATGGGTATATTATTGATTTATCTGGATATATAAAGGTCTAAGGTACTTGGATATTGCGGTTTGTGACAGTTGGTTTGGATGAGTGGGCAAGGGTTGGGCACGTAATATCTGAGAATTAATTGCTTTTTGTTGTTTATTGGAATTGAGCGGTCGATGAATTTGATCGGCCTGGAAACAGGGCAAGTACTTTAAAATATCCAATTTTGTTGACCACAGTGAGTAATGTTCTACATTCCGTCCACCAAGATAATGGTTTTTGACACCTGTCAGTTGTACAAGATTTGGCACTAATAAAGTTTAAATTAGTAAAACACATATTCGTTTGTATGAAACTGACAGGTGTCAATAAACCATTATCTCGATGGACAGATTATAAAACAATCATCGGTTTAAGTATGTCAGATAGGATAAAAAATCATTCATTCCAGGGAAGTAAAATTATCAAGAAGATTATTCCCAGACTGGGTAAAATTAACGAAAATAATAATAATAATAATAAGACAATTAATTAAAATTAATTAATAAATTATACTTAGCAGCCAGGATTTGGAAACTAAGTACTAGACAGAAATCTTTAGATGCTGTAGATCTACTTTTTAAATTACTTTGAAAAAGTGATACGAAATCGATAACACTTTTAAGGCCCATATTACAGAACCTCACTCAAGACTCAAGCATTAATTAAAACTAAATTCAATTTATTTTTATTTTACTATGGGTTTGCTCTGTTTGTCTAGGTCTGGGTGACAGAGACGAAGTCTACGATGGAGTGAGCTTACCTAGAAGAAGCCTGTTCACTCTTTTTTCAAACAATCAAATGGCTTGAATCTATTTTAAGTAATGAGTATTGAGTTATGTTCTGTAATACAAATTTCTTAAATGGAACATAGGTTTTCTGTGTTGAAATTCCGCTTATAGCATAAAGTACAGTCAACAAAGAAAAACTAAACGCTAAGAGCAAAAAGCAAAAAACGTTTAATTTCACAACAGTGTCAAGATCCGATCCAGCACAGTCAGGAAACCGATCTAATTTACATTAATTATCATATTTCCCTTTTTAGTGGCATGAACTTTCAACTTTTAGCGTTGCACTATCGACTAGAAACTCCTGAATATTTAGCAGTTTGCGGTGTCCCCATTTTAATATTGAATATTTAAAAGAGACGCTGATTCTGTAAATATTATCTGGAAAATATTGCAATCGGATTTTCTTGTTCGAATTGCTTTGTTTTACTCAGAAATGCTTTTAATACAAAAAATATTGCGCTTTGGCTTTATTGTTTTTTTTTAATCTTACGGATAAATTGATACTGTCAGCAGCAGTAGCATACTGTTGAATAAATATATTTTTTTAGCTTATGGGCCCTTTATGTATTGTGCTATTATTATGTTTACAACAATGTCCTAGAGCATTTTTCGACATTAAATTATAATTACGAAGACTTTTTGAAATCGATTAACATTATTTATCAAACAACATTGTAAAAAAAAACATCCTAGAAGTTAGTTTAGTAGTTAATTAGAATGTTAGGTTATCATAATACATACCTACACTGAATTTTTACTATTATGTATAAAACATTGTTTTTTTTATTAATTTAGTTCATTATTATATATATTTTTTTTATCTTATCGTGGGTGAAAATTGTGGTCATATTACAAATCTACGCACGCACACAATCTAGCGTAGTAGGTGCTTCGTCCATTTTGGTTTGTTCTGACTGTACAACGGAATTGTGACTGTAATTTAATTATTTTATAGGATAGGATAAAAAATTACTTACACAAAAAATTACAGAAATCGATTCAATAAACGATTATGAACAAACTACTTTCATAATAATGCATTAATTCAGTTACACATTGTACATTTTGAACTGCGCTAACAATAAATTATTCTAGTCATGATACTCCAATTTGTCCACTAACATCAAAGACCGAATATCTTAGACAGCAACTTCCTCAGCTTAAGAATACTTCCTATGACGTGGTAGCTATAATATATCTACGGAAAGCAAACCTGAGGCTTAGTGACGTCATTCAAATGAATATATTAATACATTTTACACGGATATGGCTTATGTTTGGATAGGTTCAACAAAGCGGTTCTCGGCATGTAATGAGTTACTATAAAAACAATATTTTATCTTTATCTACTACGAGTATTTCAACATATTTGTTTTGGTGATTATTAATATTCGGGTATTAAAGCTTTGTTCACACAAAGCTTTAATACCCGATAGGACCTATTATTGCTCTAAAATGTTGTCTATATTTATTAGTCCCTTCTGTTCTATTAAGCAATGAGATAATTCTGAATGAGAATAGCTCGTATAGTTTTGAAATTATTAGCTAGTTAGCAAGAGTGGTATCCAGGCTAAACGTCCTCTGAATTCAGAGCTGAGTCTGATGATACTTTTAGTTATCATCTGCTTAGCTTAGGTTGGCTTCCAGTCTAACCAAAAGCAGCTGAATACCCGTTTTTTACATGGAGCGACTCCCTGTCTGATTTATACAACTCTGTTACTTGGCAACACGATACCTCTTGGTAAGACTTGCGGGCTCCTGATGACTCGTAACGACTGTCAAAGATCCACGAATGACAGCCGGTACCAACGGCTTAACGTACTATTTGATCTAAACTTTATTTATTTGATACTCGTATCATTAGAAAAGTATCCGTTCCTTTTCTAAAATTCTGCACAAGACCTATTAATACCTTTATGCCTGCCCGTCACCTTGACCATTTTAACTTTGAACAACACCACAACATGTTTAGTTACTCTTGTTGAAACTAACTGAAAAAGCAATGTGAACTGTCAAAATTCTCAGTAAATGCATTCCTAGTGTAGTAACTATACCAGCCATTTACCGGGAAATTCAATAATTTTTTCCGTAAATTGAGTTGTATCAACCCAGTATCATTTATAATATTGAGGCAGGCACGGCTGGCTGAGCCGTACACCACGCCGTCGTAATATGTGTTACAGAGGCACATGGCTCAGTTCTAGGAAATCAGCATACCGCGGTTTCAGTGTCTAATTGACTGATATTGGTTAACGATACTATACATATTACAATATGTGTGTTACGTCCGTTCTATTAGGACTTCGGAGAATTTATCTATGGATGTGGTGATGCGGTAATTTCGTTGTAACTTGGAAATCTTTATCATGGTGCATGCCTTTGCATTAGGTAATATACCTATCTGATATTACATTACAAAGGCTTCGTAGAATGTATGTGTTTGCAGTGATTTAGGAACAACTAGGTAAGATATAAATCTGTTATAATATCGGGCTTCAAATATCGTATATACCTACGGCTATCTAGGTAACACGAATATGAAAACCCTTTATTAAGTAGTGTGGGTTTGGCGCTATAATTATGTGGGCCTATTAGTGGTGATATGAAAATCGATACGATCTTTGGTAACCAATGCCCATCCAAGAGTCTATCCAGGATACCATTTCGTAGCCCCGATTTTCATCCCATTCAATTTAACTGTTATCAAATCATAATATACTCGTATTATTGGTTATTGTTATTTCGATCAACAAATCATTACAGCAACATATATGTATTATGATTAATAACATCGCGTCTGTTTTCACAAAAGGGGCAGGCAGAGGGGTAGGTACCTACACTAGTAACTAAGTGTAAGAATGTAATTTGCGTAGATAAATAAACATAATAATAATAACACCATCCACGAAGTAAGTACGCCAGATACCATCATTTCGGCAGAGACGTTTTAATCAAAATATTTTATTTGACCTAAACCTACATGGGTACTTAGGAAACATCAGAAGCTAGGTGCACGGTTCCAATTGGTCGTTTCCTATGGAGAAGAGCCGACAAGAAACTCTAAGGTTACTCTTTTAAAAATAATTGGTTTCTATTACAATATTGTCAAATAACAGTATTAATAGGTATGGGTCAGTGTAGGCCTTTTAACAAGTACCAAGTACTTAACAAAATAGAAAATGGTCAACAGATCACACAGTCAACAGATCACAGTCTACTAGTGTTAGGCCCATATTGTATGGGGCTAAAACGTCTCTGCCGACCTTATGGTCATAACCCGAGCTCAAACCAAGGCTCCAGACTGAGAAATATCTAATAGAAAACCTTTACAACACACCTTGCAGGGCTTTTTTTTTTGGGTGGAAAATCATAAAATAACTTCTCCCGCTCTGGGCGGAGCAGGAGGGCGTGTCAGATTTTTACTGAATAAAACTAACCCGTGTTCCTTCAGGGGAATCAAACCGTAGCGCGGCATCCTGCCCTACAAGGCATTCCTATATTATAATAATCAGGAAGCACAAGCTCCACACCAAATGCAGCATATTAAATATAGGTACAATAGTAGTAAAGCAACAAAACGTATCCCAGGTGCGCTTATACATCAAGACGTATATATATACTCTCGTATATACTCTCGCGCCTTGAGCTAAATGTATAAAGTACGTTGAACGTTCTCTCAGTAATCAGAATCGAAATATTAGGCGAGCTACATACTTGTTGGGCACATTCGATTTGGCAGTATTTGTTGAAAACAAAGCCGATCCGAAACAATTATTACATTATACAAGCCGGAGACGACAATACCCTTGCGAAGGAATCTTTTGGGCGACTGGGATTTGTTTTGCAAAATACTCGTGACTTCCGCAAACCAAATGTTATTAGGCTCTTGTGGTGTACAAAACTCTGGTTTGAAGTAAACTCGAATCCAGTGCCTGTGTTCGGCACCCCTATACCGTGACCCAAACACTGATGCTTGAAAAGGTCCATAAAACCTTCCTAAGATTCCTCTTCCAAAGGTTATACATCTTTTCCTATATGTACTTATGTACCCTATCAAGTATCTTTTAGGGATGTTGTTACTCGTTGGAGGTGCGAAGAGGCTTTGATCAGCTCACGGAACCCTGTAAAACCTTACAGGGACGTATAGACTGCCCAGAGCTCTATAGCCTTTTCTGCCGACTATTTGTGTCCCACAAGTACATCGGACACGGTCCGAGCCGCTGGCATAATCTGTTTGCGCAACCGTCATCTAAAACTGTCGCCAGAGATGAATCCTCAGTGTGTCGTACTTTGAAGATGCTCGATGCCCTTCTGACTGCCAGCTCTGTATATGATTGATGTGTTTGTGGATAAATATAGTAAAATTATGCGTATATGCGGTGTTCTGTGAGACAAAGTATGCAAGGAAGTCCACTATTCCATGTTAGTTTTAATTAAATAATACACAAAAAAATTTTTTTTTTTTTTTTTATGTTTGTATATTAATTAATGTAATTGGTGTTGTACCGTTTTAATTAACTATAAATAAAAAAATAAAAACCACCACCACGATAAATTAAACTATCTAATGCCATTCCCAATCTGCCTACGAACATTCAATCAGTCACATGCAAGTAGCGGCGTGCGTCGCTCGCTCGCACAATGCCGATGATACGTTCGCCAAATAGTGACTTACCGGGCGGTTCTAATGTTGATAAGTTAAATGAGTGTGAACATCGTTGTAAGCAGTGTAAAGTGGTGGTTAACGAACTCTTGGCGTTTGTGACCCATAAGATAGACACTATACCTGAGACTGGGATACTCCAGATCTGCCTCAGTACTTATTCTAATGAGGAAGTTGAAACGGCCAGATCTATCGTGTATAAGTTGTTAGCACCGACAAAAAAGCTTATGCGACGTAAAGATGGTTCTGAACAAAGGAGCTTGCAAGATATTATTAAGATCATTAAAGAATTTGAACCTGACAGCCTTCCAGTATTTGTGGCGAAAAATCTAAATAAGTTGCCTCCTGTGACATTTGACTATGTAGATGTGACTGCGTTTCTAAAAGAAATGGCTATATTGAAAACTGACGTGGCTTCTATGAAAGCTAAATGGGATGTTGTGACTAATGAGACAACCTCATCCTCGGATATGGAGATCCTAAAATCGGAAATAGATCAATTAAAACGTATGGTGATTGAACTTAAGGAACATAAATGTGAACAAGTGCAGGTAGAAGCAACTAACTATGTAACGGACAAAGGATGCGAGCAAGTAAAGGGCACATCCTCGCGCTCGCTCGCACCTACTATGGAATCAAGGAAGCAAGTGAAAGCCGCATCCTCGCGCTCGCTCACACCTACTGTAGCATCAAGCGGTCACCTTAATGATATAACAACAGTACCGTTAATGAGCTCGAGTTCAAGGACGCCCGATCGACAGACAACAGCTGACTTATCGCATACCCCGCTATACAGAGACATGTTAATTAACACCGTGCAAACAAATACTGTCGATAAATATAAGACAGAGGATGATAATACATTTACGCTGGTGGAGAAAAAGCAGCGGAAGAAGTTTACCAACATGAGTGGCACTGGTCTAGGCTCGACTAAATTACAGGTTGCTCAATTATCCTCGGCCGTTTACGTGTCTCGATTAAACAAAGCCACAACTATGGACGATATTCGGACATATGTCAGTGAAATGGGTGAAAGTTGTGTAAAAGTGGAACTATTAACACAGAAACACGAGACGGATTTTGTTTCTTTTAAAGTTATAATAAATAGAAGTAGGCTTGAAAGATTCTTATGTGTTGATTTTTGGCCGGTGGGTGTCAGGTTTAGGCGATTCCGTGAGTATACGGCGAGAGGAATTAAGAATCTTAACAATTAACTATGGATTGTAAGTTGTCTAATATATCAATACTATCTTACAATTGTAAATCAATAAAGCGATCGAAGCAATGTGTGCGTGAACTCACTAAAACGAATGACATTGTTTTGCTGCAGGAGACTTGGTTGCTACCCCATGACTTAAATTTTGTAAATGAAATTAATGAGGATTTTGGGTGTGTTGCCAAGTCTTCTGTCGATACTTCAGCAGGGATATTAAGGGGTAGGCCGTATGGGGGCTTAGCCATTATGTGGAACAAAACTAAGTTTCCGTGTGTCTCACCTATTAGTTGTGGTAGCGACCGCCTAGCAGCTGTGCGAATATCGACTGGTATGGGATGTGTAATCATTATTAATGTGTATATGCCGGTTGATAACGCCGATAATCTGACCGAGTTCATTGATTGCTTGGGTGCAATAAACGCAATTATAGAAGAAGGCGATGCGCAATGTGTTTATGTGTTGGGTGATTTCAATGCGCATCCCTCCGCCAAGTTTGGCCTTGAGTTGATAAAATTTTGTAAAGATATGGAATGGGAATGTGTCGATTTTAATTTGCTTGGATTGGATTCAGAAACTTTTACGTTTATGAGTGAGTCACACGGGTGTCGGCGGTGGCTGGATCACTGCATTTCAACAAAGGCTGCATGGGATACAGTGATAGCGGCTGACGTCATATATGACGTCATGTGGTCTGATCACTATCCCTTGCGTATTGTTTGCGATATAACCTGTATGACTGTTGAGACAGCCTTCGCCGATTCTAGTAACCACCAAAGTAGAATCAAATGGGGTACGCGCACCAAAGAACAAATTAACGCATACCAAAAATATTGTTCTGATAAATTAAGGGACAATTTTAATATTTTTAAATGTGGTTGTGAAAACAATATAAATTGCGAGCACTATGACAATTATTGTGAATCAATAAACTTGTATTATACTTATATTGTTGATACATTGCAGACTGCTGCTGTACTGAGTTCTCGTTTAGGTGAACAGAGGCATTGCAAAAAGGTGACTGGATGGAACTACCACGTGCGGGACTATCATCAAACAGCTAGGTCTCATTTCAAGGTTTGGGTGGAGGCTGGTAGGCCTTTACAAGGCTTGATTTTCGAAAACATGCGTAGTAGTCGTTCTATGTTTAAAAACAAAATCAAGTGGTGTCAGAAAAATGAGGATTGTATAAAAATGAATATTTTGGCCTTACATAGAAAAGAAAATAGTTTTGTTAAGTTTTGGAATGCGACTAAAAAGTTTGATTTTAAACAGAGCCTTCCTGTCTCTGTTGATGGATTACAGGAAACATTTAAAATAGCTGATTTGTTTGCCAGTAAATTTAAAGTTGACCCCCTGCATGCGGATTGCAAGCTCAGCAATGATACCATCGTGACTGAGTCACTGCCACCAATTACGCTAGATGATGTAATCTCGGCAGTGAGGAATATGAAGCGTGGTAAGTCACCAGGACACGATGGTCTCAGTGTGGAGCACCTTGTCTGGGGAAGCGCCAACTTGTTTCCACATTTAAGTGCGTTTTTTTACCTATGTGTCAAACACGCCTACTTACCGAAACTTTTAATGAGAACAGTGGTGGTTCCAGTCGTCAAAAATAGAACAGGCGATTTGAGTTCATCTAGTAACTACCGACCAATATCACTCGGTACGGTAATAGGCAAGGTGCTGGAGCGTCTCATACAGCCTGAACTGCAGAAGAATTTAAAAATTGACGATGCGCAGTTTGGTTTCCGGCCCGGACTCTCAACAGACTCTGCGATTATTAGCCTCAAGAGTACGATAGCCTATTATACTCACCAGAGAACGTCAGTGTATGCTTGCTTCTTAGACCTGAGCAAAGCTTTTGACCTGGTGAATTATGAAATCCTCTGGGACAAGCTAAAAAAGTCACAAGTACCTCACCGAATTGTAGATCTGTTGAGATACTGGTACGGGGGCCAAACCAATCAAGTGAAATGGGGTGACTCTCTATCTAGTAGCTACAGGTTAGATTGTGGTGTTCGCCAAGGAGGGCTGACTTCTCCGGACCTTTTTAACCTGTATGTCAACGATCTGATTGCGGAACTCAGAAAGACCAAAGTTGGCTGCCACCTAGGCAATGTCTGCGTGAACAGCCTGAGCTATGCTGATGACATGGTTCTTCTGAGTCCCTCGATCAAAGGCTTGAGAAGGCTATTGTCTGTCTGTGAGCATTATGCTGATGCTCACGGACTGAAATATAATGTTCTCGAAACCGAATCTATGGTATTCAGGTCTGGTGCTGGTCCGGGGAACATACCCAGTCTATATTTGAATGGTGCGACCATAAAGGTCGTAAAGCAGTTTAAATACTTAGGGCACATTTTGACGGACAGACTTCAGGACGACTGCGACATAGAAAGAGAGCGTAGGGCCCTCTCAGTGAGGAGTAACATGCTCGCACGCAAATTTGTGAAGTGCACCAAAGACGTAAAAAACACTCTGTTCAGAGCTTATTGCTTGTCAATGTACACCTGCCAACTTTGGTGCAACTTCACAAAAAAGATGTACAATTCATTGAGGGTGCAGTACAATGATGCTTACCGAACTCTTATGAAATTGCCAAGATATTGCAGTGCCTCGAGCATGTTTGCCGAAGCGAGGGTCCCGGACTTTTACGCCATCATGAGGTCGAGGGTCGCGTCTTTTTGGCAGAGTTTGGGACGCTCCAGTAACAGCATTTTGAGGGCTGTCTCGTGCAACCTAACAAGCCCCATATTTGTGCATTGGATTTCTGTTCACCTAAGCGAGAACAAAAAATGACGAAAGACTTATGTTTTTTTATGACTATGGGTAACCTATACATACCTCTATGTTCTAATTATAATGTATTTTTTCACTGTTTTTAATTATTTTTCTATTCAATTTTTGTATATGGGTATTTTTGCCTGCAATAAAACATTATTATTATTATTTTTACATTTCTTTGACTTATCTCGGGACCCTGGGGTCCCGGACCTTTGGAAGGCGTACGGGGGGCCGAAGCCAACTCGTAGAGGCCCCTTAGACAATTTTAAATAGAATGAGGCACCAACCGACGATTATCCCTGTACGCACTATGCAAGTGCACCCAAGGACAACCCCCGGTTGGTGTAGGACTATTGTAGGATATGGAAACAAAGATATTGGACTATGGGTTTGGGTGGTTAAAATGGACTGTTTACCTAAAACTATGGAAGGACTATGGCCCCTGCCTGATCAATGTTTTATTGTACACGGATAAAATGGCAGGGGGTGACTTGCACACTCATTAATGGGCCCCCGAAAACGGTCGCTAGCACATAGTGACGTAGCGACAAGGGGGCAACATATCCTGAGGTGCTCGAGGAGTGGAGAGGTATTCCACGGCTCTCAGAACAATCCCAGAGCCCGGAAGATGGTCAAGATCCCTACAAGCACTTACTGGAATACTTCCTTCCTCCGAGCACGTTTGCTCTTGCGAATCTCCACTCAAGCCAGCCAATAAAGGCAAGAATGAGGTGGGAGCTCAGTTCCTCGTCAGTGTTCACTCCAGCCGGCCAATAAAGGCAAGCCAGAGATGAGGAACATGACTTCTCCCGGGAGATAGGGTCCGTGGGGTCGCAACTGCCCAACAGCTCGCCACATGCTGCCCTGCGGGTTTTTGTATCTCTCTTGGTCTGGCTCTTCACCCGAGACATGTTCCGGTAAAGTAAACTCTACCGGTACAGACCCAGAGTTCGGAGCGCGCAAGCCCCACCACGACGTCAACGTAGAGATACGGCGGTGGGGTTATTATTATTATTATTATTATTATTAAATATATCCAATAGTTTAGTCACTATAGTTAGTCAAAGATTGGCTAAACCCATAGTCGGCCCATCATTAGAGTTTATGTAGTTTTTTTAAAAATCACTTTTTAAATTTCTATGTTAGGATTTCCCTAGTAGCATTTTTGTTGGCGTTTGGTTGGGCCACATACCTCTGAAGTTGGCCCAACTAAATGCCAACGGAAAATGCTACTAGGGTTATTTGGTAATTCCAAATTACTCTTTTATGTTATAATGCATTAAAAAAATATATATATATTCACGAAACTTTTCGAACGTCAAATACGTACATCACTTCTCGTAAGTCGTCATCGTTAGTGTTGCCAGTGTTTTCATTTACTGTCGTATTATTGTCTCCACATACCATTTTTCCACTCGGCTGTGCCAATGCCAACACGTACAAGTGTGTGCATGTGTGGTGTGTGTGAAAATTTACAATTTAAATCTCTGTAAATGTTGCTTATGTTGTAAAGTGCAGTAATTAATTTGATTAAGAGGCATCTCGTGTTGTTTAAGCTCCCGTCGCGATCGCGTCTGCTTAAAAACGTCAACATGAAATATGGTAAGTAGGTAGGTACTTGTTTTTACTTCAGAATGTAAACGAAATAGCTTGGGTACATTTTAGTAGTGTCGTTAAACAAGAATACAATGTGCATGTAATTAGGTGCCTATGTTAAATTGTACAATTGCATAGCACATGTTTGAGCTAAGTACCTAATATAAATCTACCATTTACCGGGTACATCTTTCATTGACTTGAATGTTCCCTGGCGGCTGAGGGTATGTCATGCTCGTTTTAATGTCTCGCTGATGTCAGCGCGCGTGTTGGATCATTTAGCTCCCTTCAAAATGGTTGAGCTGAATGGTGATAATCCATGCGTCCGGACGCCGTCAGTAGGAACTGGTCATCTCTTAGATTCCACGGCTTATTTTGATTTAATTATTTAATGGTTTTTTTATATATATTTATTACGGAAGCTTTTAACGTTCTGCATCGTTCTCACATGTATTCAACATGATTGATGTAACAAAATATTGGTTACATCAATCATGTTGAAATTAGGTACCTTTGTAGTAGGTACCTTTGTACAGTCAGTATACACAATTAGCTGACCCTCCCGTGCATATATGGTTGAGATTTTTTTGAATATGTATCGATAGAATTTTATAATTCTAAATTTAATTTAAATACCTATACGAAATCTACCCAAAACTAGAAAAAAAAATTGTTATCGTACGATTTGTTATTAAAAAAATCTCAACCATTTATGCAAGGGGGGGTCAGCTAATTGTATATACTGACTGTACCTACTATGCTTTGGAATGGGCAACTAGCTTCATCTTTTTGAAATGAAATGAAATGAAATCGTTTATTCTGTAAATATGATATCGGAATCACTTTTACACGTCATATAAAAAATATAAAAACAAGCTTGAGGAAGTCGACATTTCCTATCTGACTATCCCTGAGAAGAAATGGCGAAACAAACTCAGGGGTCAAAGTCTCTTTTAAAGTCCAGACATAATCTTGGTCAGATCATGTGAGGACCATGTAGATCCGTGTCTGAAATGGTCTTTTGAGGAAAGAACCACACAATTTTGAGTGGACCTGTCCAGTCAGTGCAAGCATTTGTCAGTAAACGTGTAGCTCAACTCAGGATTTAAGGAGCTCAACGACTCGACGAACAATACCAAAGAAAGGACATTTGGGTAGGCCGCATAAAGTACTCAAAAAACCAGACCATCATTAAAACTACTTGAGAAAGAGGAAAAAAGAGATAATCTTAAAGAAAACAAATGACCCACATAGTGCTCACATTCACAATAATTAAAGTAATATATGTAATACTTTTCAAAGTAAATATTCATGTCATTTTGTATATAATATTTAATAATGTCAATAATTAGGTATGTATATAAAACGTTGTATAATTATTAAAATGTCAACTTTGACTGACCGACCCCTTGACAATTCAAAAGTGCTTGTAATTAGATTTTTTTAAAGAAATGCTTTGAATTTGAGTTAATCTTCTCTATTCTAATAGTATGTAGATGAACAAGTAGAACACAGTATAAGTAAAATGTATTTCTACATTTCTTTTGAGTACATTGAGCGTTTTACCAAGGTTCTCTGCCTTTTCGCCGAAATTTGTTTGCCAGACTTTCACTTGCCAACTAACGTTTCGCAGAATTTTATTTCGCCGAATAATCATTTGCCAACTTATCATTTATAATTTTGTTTTATTTCTCAACCTCACAGTTACCGACTGTACGTTTGGTCTGCTTTTCATAATGACACTTTTTATAATGCCAACTTTCAAGTAGCAGAATGTTTTAGTTTGTTCCTTTTACAAAAGCGATTCGCTTCTGGAACATCGCCGGCTGCTGCCGCAACACGCTCGCTTCGCTCGGTCGGCTCGTGCGTTGTTTGTCATACTCTAATCTAACCTAACCTATCTTAATATGGCTCTGAATTGCTGCCAATTTAAAGACTTAATGTTATTTTTGAGATTCTTAAATAAAAAAAGTATGTAAAAATTACACTGACAAAACGTCATTCGTGTAATAGTTGTGTGGTCCAGTGAAATGTTTGACAAATGATAAATGTCCCAAACCGTTTGTGTCATTATAATAATCAGCGTAACAATAATTCTACCAAATAAAACATTGTCATACAAAAATTTGCTAACCGTTTGTTGACAAAGTGAACCTTCGGCGAAACGTTGGTTGGCAAGTGATAATCTGCCAAACAATTTTCGGCGAAAAGGCAGGATATCTTTTACTAGAGATAGGTAACTATTCCAAAAAGAATTTTGGTATGTTATATTGCCTATTATATGTAGTTCAATAACATAAGGTTATATTTCCGTAGGTAATAAAGACTCCTCTTTTTCTTCAGCAAAGAATAATTAAGTTAGTACAAACTATCGGAAAAGGTGAATACACCTAAAGCTACTAAACTAAGTTATGAACTACTTATTCTTTTATCGCTTTTATAAGCGTAGTTAGTACGTGAGAAAAACTTCCCTGCGGTTAACGGCACCACGGTAAATTATTCAATCGTTAATTACGGCTAATATGTACTAAGTGGATCATAAAATTACCTAGTTAAGATTGCTTTTCTTCTACGTAAAAAGTTGTTTTGGAATTAATAAGTTGAATAAGATACCATAACAGTACGTATTTCTGTATTATCAGATGCAGTAGACAAGGATGTATTAATTAAAAGTAGTAATGTTCAAATCCGCTAATTAAATTTTTGGAGGAGGGTTTCACTGCGTGTTAAGACAAAATTAGTAAACATTAAATGACGAAACACTCATGATTGAAGATTTTTTTTAAATCAACCCCTTTCGGAGTGAAAAATATTTAAATTATAAAAAAATAACTTTTCTTTGATCCATAAAATAAAGAATAAATTAATAATAAGTAAAAGGATCTTAATCATTAATTTTCCAAAACTAACAATTAAAAGGGGTGTTCATTTTGTAGGAGAAAATACGAAATTCACGCGGTCGAAGTCGCGGGCAAAGCGCTAATGTTGTATAAACTGAATCAGTAATGGAAAAACGAAAGAGTCTATCATGATATTACCATGGAATCTAATATTACCTACACATAGCGCGTAGTACTCGCAACCAGCGTGCGTGTAGGACCAGAAGTATGAACGTAAATGAATCGATCGTAGGGTAGCAGGTGGCGTTCTATAGTTTCTGCCTACCCCCACGGGAGGAACGCGTGAGTTTATGTATGTACATATATGTGAATCTAACATTAATATTCATCAAGTCGAAAATGAAGAAGGACTCATAACTAAATATTTAATGCTGTAGTGTAATTAGTACGTATTATAATCGATAGTGTCATTGGAGAACCATCATATAACTATAATTTAGATAACAATTACACTAAACACTAATTACTATTACATAGAAATCAAATATTAGAAGTGAGACGTAGTAATTACTCTGAGGAATTTCACATCTTGAGTAAAACAACCTAATCTTACTGACAACACGTAGTTTGCGAAAGCGACAGAGTCAAAGCTTCGCTTCATGTAAGTAATTATGTGTTGAACATCACGTAATGTTCTGTTTGTTTTACCGGTTTAGAGTAAATCATGGCGGTAAGTAGGTCTTTTGAATCGCTGCTTTGAACACTAGGTGTTCTTATCTCTCTCTCACTCTCACTCTCTCTGTCTCTTTCTCTCTCTCTCATAATTTCGACTTGATTGTCATAATTATAGGACTTTAAAAAACCCCATTTCGACTTTAAAAGAGATCATGACCTCAGAGTTTGTTTCGGCACTTCTTCTCGGGGATCAGTTACCAAGTCAATGCCGGCTCCGTCTAGTTTTAAAATATTGACCAACAAATTGACATGTAAAAGTGTCTTAAATAAAAGGAAAATTTATGCTAAAGGAAAAATTCATAGGAAGTCAGTAAATATACACTCAGGTAGAGATAAAAAAAAAAGAAATCTTCTATCTATACTAATATAATAATATAAAGAAGAAATATATTTTTTGCTTATTTGTACCGAATAAGCTCTGAAACTACTGAACCGATTTGAACAATTTTTTCACTAATGGAAAGCTAAATTATCAAGAAATCACAAAGGCTATTGTTATTATTTATTTTCAAAAAAATTAGATATACTTAAGAAAATTACAATAATGTAACCCAAATTAAAAAAAAATTGCTATAAAATTCATTATTTGGCGTGCGCTGCTGAACATTGGCCTCCCGAAATCGCCACGCTTGGCAGGCGGGTTGGCGATCGCAGTATGGTGTTAAAATGCATAGAGAACGCTGCTGCCCATTCTCTATAAAGTCCCTTAGTCGCCTTTTACGACACCCATAGGAGGAAATGAAGTGGTGCTATTCTTTACATCCGGCATCACACGGTACATTAGTATTATAAAGAGGAAATATTATTTTGTTTGTTTGTATTTTTTTACTACAGCACGTTGTGCACAATATCTGAGCTGTAAACTAACAAAAAGTAGGCTAGACTATGCTTGCATGAATTTAAAAAAGATAGTATTTCAATCATTAGTATCATGCTTATACTAAGATTTGGATGACAGGCGAACAGGCAGTTTATAACCTGGATTAACACATATCATACTGTTTGTTCTGGTGGAACGTTTCCGTGGGATAATTTCCGACCTCCAGGTGGGCGAAGCCGCGGGGAAAAGCTAGTACATAATAAAAACGTAGCGAAGTCGATCTAAAATAAATACTGGAAATGGAAACTAACAAAGATAATATTAACCTCCTACTAATTGTAAGCGGCGTTCTGGTTCTAGCTTTTATTTCCATAGACCAGAAATAGTTAATGAATATAGGCAGTGCACTGCGGATATATTTATTATTACTTTTAAACTTTATTTCTGCTCCACTTAAGTATTCATGTATTCGACAAATCTGTTACCGTCGCGCGGCTGTGCCCACTATTTTGTTATTGAATTAAATTCCATGCAGATGTTCAGTCGAACAAAGAGTTTGGGATACAAAATATTTATCTGCCAGTATTCATTTAAATTGTATGCGTAAATACATTTTATGCCTAAGGCGGTATGATCCGACAGAGACCACGATTACTAGTAGTATAAATACATGGGAAACATAAAAAACAGTGTAATAAAATTCTGAAAAAAAGGAGTCTGATTGTCTTATTTAAGGATTTGGCGGATATCGTCGACCGTAGGTTCAATTGAGGTATGGGACAAAATACGATTTTTCAGGAGAGGCCGACAAAGTTTTTTTTCGGATTAAATCGCGCATAACTTTTTTTGTTATTAACCTTTTTCGGATCTGACTTGACACATAATCTTGTATTTTAGTGCTCTATCTACCTGTGTAACATTTATTTAAATAAATTATCTATTTAAGAAAATAGACGTCCCTTACACCAACGTATTTTGTTAGTAATGTCCCTTACTGACCAAGTATCTGGTAGTCCCGTCCCTTACATTAAATTGACCTCTACGTTAGATCAAAAATAGTGAAAAAATAGTGTAAAGAGATTGTTGACAGAAAATAAAGTACACACTTTTGGCGTTTGGGTATCTTAAATTTGTAAATCGTTACCTACCTTACCTTATTTGATTCGATTGGCGGCGGTAATTACACCATTTCAAGTTACTATATTGCATGGTTTTTCAGATACATTGTTATTACGGGGCCGATTCGAAATTTGTATCCAAAAAATCAGTAGGGTAAGGGACATTTTTCTTAAGCTAGATTTTTTGCATATACACCATTCGAAAGAGCAAAAAATTCTGAACAAAACTGTATACCCAACTCATTTTGGGTATTTTGTCCCTTACGTCAATTGAACCTACGGTCGACGATATGCAATCGCTTTTAATAACACGATGAGATTAACTTTGCTGGATAGAAAAATCCAAAAGTTACCCCTTTTTGTAATGTTTAATCAATCTCATCAGAGCACTAAATTTCCCGATTTTCTTGTATGGAGTTGAGACATGGACAATCCGAGCAAGAGAAAGACAGAGGATAGACGCATTCTAAATGTGGTGCTGGAGGCGGATGCTCCGAATACCATGGACAGCCAAACGCACAAATGCGTCTGTCCTTTCCCAACTCGACATAAAGACCCGATTGTCTACAGTTTGCTTACAGCGTATTTTGACCTATTTCGGCCACATAATGCGAAAGGGAGATAGCAACCTTGAAAAGCAGGTCATTGTTGGCAATACCGAGGGAATGAGAGCACGAGGCCGGTCGCCAACACGATGGTCCGACCAAGTAAAAGAAGCTACGTTCTCATCTAAACTTCATCAGGTGATGATGGCAACGTTGGACCGGAGTCGATGGAGGCAGATTGTCCGCTTAAAGGGGTCCAGTGACCACGATCCTCAGTATTGAGGGACCGATTGAAGAAGAAGAGAATCAACCTCATAGTTACAAAACAGACTTTTTTTTTCTTCTTATTTTTTACATAATATATGAATCATAGTAAGATTGTTTAGCATAATTCGCCGAGTTTTTCTTGATATAATAATTACTATGTTTAAGTACCTACCAAATGCGCGAGGCAACCACTCACGACTTCATAAACCTACTTCAGTCGGCTCGAGCCGATCATAGTGCCTTGAGATACTCCAATAAGAGTCATGTAAAAGACTTAACTACTCAACATACAAGTAGTTGCATACTAGCTGCCTGTTTACTTATCTCTGGTCGGATATTGTTTTATAAAAGGATCGTCATTTGTTTCTGTTTTACCAGTGTTGTATTCCATTCCATATTCAGTAGGATCATGATTAACTTCATCATCAATTTGTGCAACAGGTTTGTAATGTGCATGAATAAACATGTCAATAATAATATGAATGGTAACTGACACAAGTATGTATTGCATAATGATTAACTGCTCATTGTCATATATATTAATTCCTGCTTCATTTGAATGGTATTCCATTATGCTGATTTCTTTTCAATTGAGCCTGAAGTTGTGGATTCAATTGCCGAGTTCATTTTCTGTTAGGAAAACATCATCTCTAGTTTGAGATTTCCACTAAGTTCATTCATCAATTGCATGAGACTGAAGGGATAAAGCAGTCGGAGAAATAATAATATAGCTGTACTAAAATATATCCTTTTGGCGAATAAACGCGGTGAAAATTTGTACCGAACGAAAACCATTTTCTACAAAGATAGGTACTATCACACAAATAAAATATGTTTATTGAGGAAGCTATGAGAACATTATAACATCGATATTGCCCTGATACTTTTCAACAGTTCCGAAAGGAGAATCGGTACATGGCCGTTCCAGAAATGATACGGCTACAATAAATACTGTCGCAGGAAATGTAATGCACATATTATTTTTGAAATCTAATAAATCTGTTCTAGTGGTCAACAAGTACAAATAATATGAACATGTATGTCACTCAAGAAGAAGTGTAAGTTACTCTAGAAGCCACTTATTTAGCCAGTAAAAGAAAACATGAATGTTGTGGAGATTCAAACGAAATAAGAGAATGTTCACACAACAAAATATTTTCTTACCAAATACGTCACCAGAACACAAATTCTTACGCTCATAACTACTTGAGCACATATAACATTTCCATCTGCAATTCCACCAGCAGAGATGGCGACTAAAATAAACTTAGCATACACAACCATGAGTAATGACAACTCTCGTCTACTAAATTTAGGACATAAATAATATAAGCTGCTCCACGATCCAGATTTATTTTCCGTCACGAAGCGCATTTTTCAACTGGATGCCAATTTTCCAAATGTACTCGATTTTTATTTTGTTTTTGTTAAAACTGATGTTCAAATGTCAATTTTAAATGTGTTTTGTGTGATCGATGAAGAAAATGAATATATGTTGTGATGTTTTGTCTAGCCACATTTCTAGCTCATTGTTTTAAAATCTTTTGTTATGTGAGTTTTGGAGAATTTGTATTATAAATATTTTGATGAGCAGAAGTTGATTGCAATAAGAAGTACACAAATTAAACTTTTTGATTTAAAATCATTAAGCGGTCACCACTAATTTTTTTTCAAATAAGTCATGCTTATGAAAATAATTATGTCAGAACAAAATATGAAATAATAAAAATTTACAAAGACTATGTATGGTTTCAATTTCAATGTTTTGGTAAAAGTTTTATACAAAATGTTTTTACACAAGCACACATACATAATTATCAGTTTCATATTATTCTATTTTTCCTGACGAATTCAAATAACACTTCCTTTGTCTCTAGAGACAGTATTTTCTTTTCAGTAAAATTCTGATCTCTTCATAGTCCAGTATATTCCATTATTTATCTACAATTCCAAAAAGTATTCGCTTTTCAAACTAAAGAATGTTTAAGAAAAAAATAAGTTCTGCAATGTTATCATCAGTGACACGTAGTTTCCGTTTACCGAATTTATTTTACCTTTGGTTTTCTTTTATAAGAGCGAACTTTAATGCTTTGGAAATATAATGACATATTTATCTGTAGAATTTAAGCTGACATTATGATTGTTATGTGTTTTAAAATTATGTTATGCATGTCAGAGATACAGGAACTTTAGAATATAATTAATTAATCACTCTGCATATTTTTTCTAATCGCTTATTTTATCGTCCTTGTGGTCGGATAAATTTATTATTTTAGGCATATATATTGTTATATAATTAGATATTTTTGTTACTGCTAGTTGTTACTATTTATATTTATATGTAGTTTAATTCCCTATATTTTATCTTTAGATAGTGATTATTTTATCTAAATTCCTCCTTTCTCCTTCTAAATTGTGTTGTGTTAATTAATTAATTATTGTTTGATTGTTTTTTGTGTTTTAACATTATATTATGTTCTGTTCACAATACAATTACCGATAACTCGAAAAAGAATAAATACCAATACATACATAAATACAAAATAAACTTTGTCAGGAGAAATAACGATAGGTAGAGGAGAAAACGAATCCAGCAAATCAGCGCTGGGATGATTCTACCAACTTCTTACGGATATGTTCACGTGCCTTTACCTTAAAAGATAACCGGGTGGTTGCCGTCCTGATGTTCAGAAGGAACGCATTCCAGAGAAAGACTAGACGACATGAGATGAAGACGAGATGTATGTATAATGGATTGCAATAAAGAATTGGGATTCAAGGTCATCGTTCTTCAGTTTTATTCCAAGAGCTCTCGCAAGAATTTCATTCAACCATGACCATATTTCTAGACACATCGTTAGCGTCTTCTCCTTTAGGTATGCAACGTTACGGTAGCAATTTCAAGTACCCGTGCCTTGATATCGCTTAAAGTCTCATTTATTTTAAATATTGCAACGACGCAATTCTTAACCTGGCTTAAGCCATAATGTTACAGAGATTTTTCTTTCAAAGTAATTTTTTTCATAAGTTATTTTAATTAAAGTTTTTTTTATTTATAGTTTATTCTATCAGGCTTTAAATTTGGTGTGTGCCAAGGTTTTTCAATTATAAATAATGTGCTAGTACAAGTTGTAGACAATATATTAATCGATTTTATTTAGTTACCCTTACGCCCTTCGTTAGATATGTATTGGCAACCTTGAATCTATTAGAATAACTGTATTAGATTCTAAGAAGTTTATCCCAAAAGCCTATGAAAGTAAAGCAGATTATAACTATCTGCATTCTCTGCATATCCTGCATTTGTTGTCTTGACTGCTAATTTCTTACACCGTACTTTACAGTTTTTTATTTGTTTTGTATATTATATTGTATCATGTGTACCTTTTAGTCTGTGCCAAATAAATATATTTTCTTTATTTTCATTTGTGAAGCTTTCTAATAAATACTTTTTTAAATTAAACTCATATTGTGAAAGGTTCAGCAAAAATATAACTTCTGCTCATACATTGGGGCGTTCAATTAATATGCCAGACGAAATAATTATAAGTTTAACGACTGAAATTATTTAAAAACTCAAGTTCTCTCAGTCCTGTAACGTATCAACGTATCACAAGTTACATTTTTCAGTCAAAGTTAGTTTTAAGTGCTTTTAAAAACCTTTGCTAAAACCTAACGCTGAAATTGGATTGCATTCGTTTCACAATTCGCAGAATCCTCGGAGCTTAATTATGTGTTTTCCTCGAATTTTTGCTAGGAAAAAGTAAATAATTTGGAATGCAGAATAGAGATGCTGACAAATATTTATTTCGTCCGTCATGTAGATTATTACAAAATATTGGACACGTATTTTTTTTTTTTTTTTCGTAATAAGAAAATAAAGGTTATACATTGAGTTCAAATGTGGCAAGACGTTACTCTGTGCTAGATTTTATACGTATTTTGTTAGTTGTGACGTAACAACAAGAGCCCCCCCCCCCACTCCCCAACTTTAAGAGCGGCCAACCCGTCATACTTTTCATACAAATGCTCGTACGTGATTATGGTGTTGGAACACATCATTCAATGAAAATTTTGAATTAATTGGTATCATATACACTATATATCTAGGTTTCTATGGAAGCAAAAAATTTAAATTTGGAGAAACAAATTCAGTATAAGCCTCCAAAAATCTGCTTTTTGCACACATTTTACCTGAACTTTGGCCGTTCATAATGTACTCATAAATTGTAAAAATAAAGAAAAAATCTCCATAAAAACATGTAATGGAAATTCTAAATAACACAAATTATTTCACAAATAAGTAAGACTTTCTCAAAAACACGTATTTCCTGGAACAAGTTTTATGCAATTTCCGCGCACTATTTTTCGTTCAATGTTATTGCGTTCTCACTTGCCTGTTAGCATTAAAATTGCGCTGGATGAAACAACAAGCTTTTCAATCATGCTCACGTTGACGATAGATGGACCGGGAAGGGCCCTCTTAATGTGTTCTAAGTAATTTTTTATTAATATGATAAATCAAAAATACGTGTCTAATATTGTTTTATTATCTGACTGACGGACTAAACAGATTTTATTTTTACCCAGGAAATCCATCCTTATTGCAGATTCGAGTTCTTACTCTTTTTTTTTTTTTTTAATACTGATTGGGCCTGCTCTTGACCTCGATCTCGCCGATGGAAAGTGATGGATGAGGTCTATGATGGAACGAGCGTGCCCAGAAAGTATTCACTACTACGACTCTATGTTACGATAGTTTGCAACACTAAATGTTTTGCCGTGAATATTAGAAATGGAATAACAAAAACTTTATCTACCTACATGATAACTGTGAACTTAACTTTGATACTGACGCTTTTTGCGGGGTAATTGTGTAACAGACTGTTATGAAGTGTTGAACGTGAGCTTATTTAAGAAACGGCTAAAATCCTTACTAGTGAATAAAGCATATTACAGTATTTCGGAATTTATAAAAGACAAAAATGTAATGACAGAATGTTGACATGCTAATAAAATACATATATTTTGTACATTAACTTTAGTATTGTATATTGACATTAGCATTGTTTATTGACATTAGTATTGCATATTGACATTAGCATTGTATATTGACATAATCTTATTATTTTTATTATTATTTGTTTTCAGTCTGTGTGTTGACATGTTCAGTATTGACATTTTATATAATTTTTTCTCTTTTTATTGACGTTGATTTCTATTGCTATTATTTATATTAATGAATTCGTATTATGAAATGTGTTATTATATTTGTGTTTAATTGAGTTTTTATTGTGATTGCTTGTAATATTATTGATTACAAACATTTGTACGCTCTCTGGCATAACATAGCGCACTTTTTGTTATCTTTTTTATACCATTATTATACATACCATATTGTTAAACAAATAAATAAAATATGACTTATGACTTATAGTAGGAACGGGTTTCATTTTGACAGTAAAACAACATTCATTGCGTTATTTACTTTGTTGAGAAAACAATTTTTTCGAACTCACGAAGCAATGGATTAGCAATATCCTTCAAAATCATACAGATTGAGATTGATAGTGTGTACGCAATTAAATTCATTTTAGGATGATAGTTTTAATGATAAAGGTGGTACCAGTACCTACAGACACGCGACGACTCGACGTCTGAGTTCTTCGCATACGTATTTCCAGTATCCTTCTTATATATATATAATAAATCTATACCTACATAAAGTCAAACATGTACATTACATATTTTTGAATAAAACTGATTTCACAGAGGCGGTGCTACGAGTCTGAGCCATAAAATATGGTATTTAGAATTTTGTCCGTTTGTCTGTTTCTCTGGATATATATTCCGGATCGTCGCAAAACAACGGAACAGATTTTAATGAAATTTGACACTCAGATAGGTTTGCATGGCATGTCAGAAGTGCTGTGAGAGAGATTTTTGGAAAAGCTGTTATCTTTTTACCTGAACCTGATGATTTAATTCTTTCTTTTTTATGTGCATGTGTCAAACTGTGTCTTTAATGTTTGTAATTGGTTTTTAAATCATTTTAGTTAAAGAATAAATAAACAAATTAAACTCATATTGTACTTTTAATCCACGCAAGACAAAAAGCTAGTAACTTCATATACAATTATTTATACATATGAAACTAAACAAAGTGATTTATAATGTACTCGTAAGCTATACATATGAACTGCGACGCGTAAGCTTGATTTTCCTAGTACTATGTGTAAAGCCGAGGATGGCAAGGGACCGTCGGTGGAATGTTTAACAATGACTTACGTACTATATATATGTTTGCACAGTGAGCGTTAACAAGGAGCGTGAGACTTACAATGCGTATATACATATGTAAAGGGAATTGTTTCATATCACTGAATAGTATACGTACTTAATAATTAATTCTATACACAAACTACAAAATCATAGCTCTAGAAGAAAACACAGATGAACAGATAGACAGACATACAGACAGACAAGAAAGAATACAACGGAGAACATACAACTGGAAGAGTTTCGCAGACTTTACTTTGATTACTTTATAGATTCCAGGTATCGAAAATGTAGTATTAGTAAGTTATTTATTTACAAAGAAAAATCAACTCAGCCTATCGCAGTCGACTGCTGGACATAGGCCCCTCCCAGGCTGCACCACAACACTCCGTCCTCCACCTTCCGCATTCAGTCTGACCCAGCCACCTTCGTCGTCGGTCCATCTAGCTGGGGGCCGACCCACACTACGCTTGCCGATACGCGGTCTCCACTCCAGGACTCATCTGCTCCACCAACCATTAGTCCTTCGACAAACCTGGCCAGCCCACTGCCACTTCAGTTTGCTTACTCTGCAAGCTATGTCGGTAACCGCAGTTCTTTTCCGGATAATTTCATTCCGGATTTTATCCTTCAAAGAGACTCCGAGCATAACCGCTCCATGGTGCGCTGGACAACCTTGAATTCGTGGACCACACTGACTGCCAGTGTCCACGTTTTGGCACCGTATGTCATGACGGGCCGGACGCACTGGTTGAAGACACAGCATAAACCACATATCAATGCAGATGTTAGAGCACCGAGTATAACGCCTGGGTTATTTACACAACGCATGCTATGTCAATTTACAGCACAGTTACATACAAGCATAAAAGCTCTATACAGAAAACATTAAGGGGTAAATATCCCAGTCGGACATGACAATGTTTCTTTTCAATACAATGTTACATATGGTAAAAACCCCAGTCTGCGAAACCCTCACTCACAAATTGCAATGCAAGATCTTACCTCGCGTCGGAAGGTTTGTATGTGACGTCATACTTCTCCACCAGGTCCGCCGTAGTGGACCAGGAGACCCTCACCGTGGTGGGGTTGAGGAACGTCACGGTAATGTTCTCGGGTACTCCGGGGCCCATTGAGCCTGGAAATTGAGGAGGGGTTAATCTTCGCCAGATTTTTTGGTTTGCTGCACGAACTGATGGCTTATTATATGGGAAGTGGTTACTGTCTATCATTAAGCGGCTCAACAACTCCGAAAGCCAATATGTGCGGATTGAAAGATTATGATACTAAGAAGAACTCGATTCACGGGGCATTCATAACAAATAACAAAAAAAAAAACCAACAGCTTCCAAAATCCAACTACAAAATGGAAAACTAACTTTAATTTCGGAAGTCGGTGGCAAAAAACGAAAATACAAAACCAGAGACACTGAATTCTGAAATTAAAGTTAGTTTTGAATATGTACTGTTTTTGAAATCGTTTTTTTTTTTTTTTTATTGTAAAAAAATGTTTCAATTTTATCAGCACTAAAACCGATATTTTTCGAAAAAATTTGAACCGAAATTACACGTGTTTTTCTACAATGACCCTTAGAAGTTCATGTCTTAATGAATACTCATAATAACAAGTTGAGCTTTGACAAAACGTATGACGTCAGGTGCAATCGGATTAGCTACTACCTATTGAATTGATAATGTTAACTTGCCCTTAAAATAAAAACACAAAGTTACATAAACCCAAGTTACACAGCAGGGTTGAGTCCCATGAGCTCTAATAATATTTACAGATCGATTCAAGTTCAGTATGTCAGTTAGTAGGTCAGGTAAACAGGTCGAGGGTATCTCCCTGAGGAAGGAACTTTAAAGTGGTTTTAACTAAGTGATAGTTATGCAGAGAACCCGTCCTGCCTGATTGTTTACGAATATGAATAAGGGCCGATTTAAGGTTACCATACATTATCCGATAAAACTGCCATGCAGTTCCGCCTTATTAAACTGCAGTTCCACTTTATTAAACTGCAGTTCCGCCTTATAAAACTGCAGTTCCGCCTTATAAAACTGCAATCCGTACCGTGTGTTAAGGCCTCAAGCCTCAAAGGGCGACCTTAGCGACTTTTCTAAACAGAGATGCAAAATAAGCTCGTAGATTGTAGCTACATATATGTCCGGCTGTAGCATATGCCTTTTTATTTTTTTTACTTTTTTTTTGGTGGGAAATTATCAAATAACTTCTCCCGCTCTTCGTGTCAGACTTTTACTGACTAAAACCCACCCATGTTCCTTCAGTTGCCTGTGTGCCAGGGCCACGGTATCCCTTTCGGACAAACCCGCAACCCTGGCAGGCACGGTCCTAGCGGACTCCGTCAGTGCGTGCTGACATCTCTATGAGGCGCGCGTGGAACACAACGCGTCGTCAAGCTGGGCTTGGTCCTTACCAGACGGCGAGCTGCCCATAGCTCACCGTCCGCAAACCCGCGCCTACGGTGGCTGGGAATGGGCTACCGATTCCCTCAGCCCAGGGCGTCTCCTGCGGCGACTAGGGGCATGAGGGCGCACAGACTGCCGCTCCCTCATGCGTTCCACCTCCTCCTTTGCGAGCATTACTGCTCTGCAGAAGGAGGTGACTGCCTCCCATGCACTCCCGCTTCGGACCATGGCCTGGACCAGGGCCGGACGCGAGGGATCGCCGCCGTCGATCGTCTCCGTGAGGACACGGCGGTGCTCTGCCCAAGCCGGGCATACCTCAACCGAATGGTCCACCGTGACTTCCGGGCGATCCATGCAGTGGTAATACCCGGGCGTTTCCTCCCGCCTAATCCGAAACAGGAACAACCTCCCGAAACAACCGTGTTCGGTGAGGACCTGTGTCAAGCGAAAGGTGAGGACGCCATGGCGCCTATCTAGCCACTCCTTAAAGAGGGGACTTATCGCCATAATTGCGGCGTGCCTAGGCTGTAGAATATGCCTGGCTTTGTACTAAAGTATTGGAAAGCCATAAAATAATAGCTTTAAAACATAATAATGAAAACTATGAAGTACCTATACCTTTCTGTATCAAACGAAATCAGATCAGATTTGGAATGGTGGTTATCCATTATCCATATAATTATGTATAATATAATATATAGTCAGCCTAGCGCCTCTCTCGGTTCAAACCTACATTGCTCTCATATCCACATATATCATTATAAAATTAAACAATTTAATTTTTCTTTGGTTATATTCTCAGATGCTTCAGGAACAGGTTGGGCCCTGTAACTCATGGTCACTGGACAGTTTAAGATAATACAAATTACCCAGGACTACTAGCAGCATTTGAAGGTTTAAAAACATATGCAACTGAACTAAGATGTTGTGAAATACTAGAAACTAAAAAGTACACATTTGGTTTTAAAAGGCACATTAAATACCCGAAAGCAATGATTTACAATCCTTTGCTTAGAGAGCTTTTACTACGAAATGCATAGGTAAAGCTGAAAGTAATTTCTCACATTTTGCAGTTCACTTCGTAAAAACACGCTTATTAAGGTGATATAAAGCAGGATACTGACCGGCGTTCACTAAGCGCAAAAGCAACGAGAGCGCGAGTGCGACGGCGGCGGGTTGCGCGGGCGGCGCGCGCCGCATGTCGCGCCCACCCCACCGCTCATGCCATGCCGCTTCTGTAACAATCCAAAGCAGTATTTGTTAATAAATAAAATAGCCTATGGAAAACGAATCGGATACACAGCGTGTGGCAACTTGACAACTTGCCTATTTAAGTGCTATCTATTCAAACACTTGTCATGTAAAATCTTAAAACTATGTGGGTTAGGTATGTATGTAGTTTTATCTTCAATGCTTAGATAAAAAATAACAAAAATATGTTGACTCGTAGTAGATAGGTATATGGTTTTAGGTAAGCAGACAAAACAATCAATATTATTTCTCCACAAGGGTTTATTCAATTCAAATTAACCACAACTAATTAATTACGCTAAAATCAATTGTTATCATGAGAATTGCAACAGCAAAACTGACATAATTTCTTATTCAAACGGCATTAGCTAATTAATTTAACGTTCGAATCAGTTCTCTAATCCTTACAATTAAACTGATTTCAACTTGTTGCTGATTGGTTGAGTGATAATTCTCGGCTTAAAGCGACTTTGTGCTAATTAGTTCGGTTGCGCTGTCTATTCGCGCGTGTGAATCTTGCTTTAGATCTATTGTTTGATTGTTGGAATTTGAATTAATTCGAACAGTGTCGTGTTTTCATTCACTTTACACAGACACAGCGTAATACTCACCGGCGCGCTTATATGGCCAAATATATGAATGTGTAGAAGCAGAACGAGAAATCTTTGAAAATTAGCTTGTTGCTTTCTATCTTTACCTACCAACATGGAAAGAATATAATGTCTTATTTTAAGTGAAAACTCCTTTAGGCACGTTGAGCACTTTTGGGATGGGCAAGAAGCACCGAACTCGCATGACAGTCACGCTCAGATATGCGTAATAATGTTTACGAGTTTGTGAAGCTAAAGTTATCACTTCTGACGTGCAGTCCGAAGCAAGTTTTTTTTTTTTATTTGGCGTGATAACTTCTTATAAATCGATGAACGCCGGCTGTACGCACGAAAAAGCATGACTCATTGTCACTTTCCGCCTGAGCCGAGTGTGCAAGCGAGAGCACGGAACAAGCGATAGAGAGGCACGATCGGCCTAAGCGTTCGGCTTGTGACGCAATCTTTTTTTATGACGTTATCACGTAAAATTACCGTAAACCGACTTTACAGACAACCAATTGATATATATATTTTTTTTTTGTAGAATTTAAAACAAATACCTTAAAAATCTAAACGTACTAAAAACACTATATCGACGGTTAAAAGACAATAAGCGATTTTTTTTTTCGAAAATGCGTCATGAATGCCATCCTACTAAAAGTCTTATTTTAAGTATGATGGCGTTCATGACTCATTTTCGAAGAAAATGTCGCTTATTACCTTTCAACCGTCGATATTATTTTTACAGTTTAAAAAGGGGCCTTCCGTCAAAATAAAAGCAGGCATGGACTTGACAGGGACCATTCAAACTTAATTGCGATGAGTCATCACATTCTCTAAGTTATAAATCTTTCCTAACGAGACTCGACTAAAGTTTGACAGCCTCAACGTCAAAACAGGTGAAAGGTTATTTCTACATCGCATTGTTTCATGGATTAATGGGTTGTTTAACTACAGACAAGTTCCGGATAAAAGGAGCAGTGGTGACCCAGTATATATCTTTCTAGGAAATTGACAAAAGTTTAACTTCGCGGTTTCATTTTGCGCTATCCTTGTGTTATAACTAATATTTGACATATTTATGCACTATACGTTCTTAATTAAAACGGTTGCAACTGTGTTATAAATGATAAATGATTTTATTTCTGTAAGTAGGTTTTTACAAACACTTTTACACTTCAATCATATTTTAAAACTAGATGAGGTCGGTGTTTCGTATCTGACTACTCTGAGAAGAAAGACCGAAACAAACTCAGAGATCACAGTCTCTTTTAAAGTCCAGACATAATCTTGGTCAAATCATGTGAAGACCATGTAGATTGGTGTCTGAAATGGTCTTTTGAGGAAATAACCACACAGATTGAGTGGACCTATCCATTCAGTGCACGCATTTGTCAGTAATCGTGCAGCTCAATTTAGAACATAAGGAGCTCAACGATTCGTTATTGTAGGACGTTAAAAAAACAGCATAATTAATATTTTTTTCAATCATTTATAGCGTCTAAATTGAACTCGTGACATAATTTCTTTTTAATACCAAGTCTATCAATACCAATAATTGAGCAGTTTTTTTATACCTGTTTTTTTTTTTTAGTTTATCCAAATTATACATATTCAAGTGGCATAATTGTTTTACTGTTTATTTTTTACGCTACAAAATGGCTTCATTGATTAACGGTTTAGTTGATAGTTTAATAATTAGTTAAATAAGCCATTTTCTAGCGTAAAAAATAAACAGTGAAACAATTACGCCACTTTAATACGTATAATTTGGATAAAGAAAAAAATACGAAAAATATAATAAAAAAGGTTAAAAAAGTTATCAGATTTTTTAAAGGTATAAATAACTGCTCAACTATTGGTATTGATAGGCTTGGTATTAAAAAGAAATTAGTAGTAACAGCCCCGACTTGAGAGTTATTAGGTCGTGCGTTCGAACCCAGGAAGGCGGTTAACTTTGTGTAAATATATTCCTCATCGCTGCTCTCAAAACGGTGAAGGAAAACAGTCCTAGAACCAAAAAAACGGAGCAGTCTTTGGATACTACCGATAAAAATGAAAACTATCGAATTGTATCATCTAGCTATTAGATTATTAATTTCGAATTATTTTTGGTTTATAAAGAAGTGTTTATGATCAAGGATTAAAGTTGAAATTGGTCATTAACACTTCTTTACTAACCAAGCGTTCGGTGAAAATGACGCGAGTTCCATGATTTTTATACACCCAAAAAGTACACAAATATATACACAGTATACATAAAGCTCATGGAAAGCGTTCGGTGACGATGACGCGAGTTCCATGATTTTTGTTCACCCAAAAAGTACACATATGTAGGATGCATCTTTTTACACGAACACGAATTATTTTAAGAGATACACCTATAGGTGGTAAAGAAGCCATGTTTTTTTTTTAAATCTGAGTATATTATTTAAAAAATATATTAATTTAAAATTACTTGATATGATGATTAATTTTCAAAATTCACCGCGCTCGTGCCGCCACCATTGCAGCTTTGCCGTGTCCGGGCGGGTCATTCATAGAATAAGTAAATAAAGGCTTTTTTTTTTGCAAAATTTCTCTATTAAAAATATAAAACACTTAGATTAAACATGGAAAGCGTTCGGTGACGATGACGCGAGTTCCATGATTTTTGTTCTGCCAAAAAGTGCTCAACGCGCCTAAAGAAGTTTTCACATCAAAAAATCGAAGACATAGAAAGAAAGAAAAAGAAAGAAAAATTGTTTATTCTGCACAAACAAAACGCACTTAATAAATAATAAAATACATACATTAAAGTAGCCAAAAGCCTCCTACATGATGTGACATCTACCAAACCCGCACTGGACCCGCGTGGTAGATTACAGCCCAATCTCTCTCGAAGAGAGGAGGCCTGTGTCCCAGTAGTGAGAACATTCATTCATCATCATTTCAGCCGAAAGACGGCTACTAATCGTCACGCTTGGCAGGCGGGTTGTCGATCGCAGTATGGTGTTAAAAATGCATAGAGAACGCTGCTGCCTATTCTCTAGTAAGATCTGATTCATTTTTTATACTGCCCAAACTTGGACTTAAAAAATATAATCGAATGTCTTTGCCTCTTACTAAAATAATCTACATATTATGCAGGAGATCGATTTCACATACATATAAAAACGGCAAGGCCTAATGTCAGTTCAGCCTAGAACAGACATGTCACTTTGTTTACCGAAGCCGTCAGGTCACTATGGACATTGTCGAGTTCACTAGGTTAGATTCAAAATAGATGCAAAATTACTTCGTAACTCGAGCTATAAAAACACATTTTACGCAATCTGTGTCGATCACTCTGTTTTTGTTGGAAATATAATTATTTACGGACTCCTATATTTGCTCGCCTGTAATTTCCTATTATCCATGATATAAGACTGAACACTGGAACAGTAAGCATATTAAAAAAAAAACACGCATATTTTTTATGAAAACGGGCAAAATTATGAGTCGTCTAGCGGCCTAGAGGTCATTGCCAAACAAGTACTAAATTGTTAATAAAATTACGTAAACCATACCGATTACTAAACCTTAAATTAAGGTCAAGTTTTATTGCTCCACATTCACGCCTTTTACTCACTACCACACTCAGACACTGCACTTAAAAATAATCCATCATTACCATTTATTTACCATCATAATTTTGATTATGATGATAAATAAATGTTATTGACAAATAATGAAATGAATGTTGGCATGCCAACAAAATAGAATATTTAAATGTTCCCTATTAAACAACAACAACATAACGTCTCGCCTGTTATCCCCAAAGGGTTGGGCAGAGACCCAAAAATATGACACAAGGGCATGATGGATGTCATCACCAAGTATCATATTTACAGCGTTCCATTATAGGTAGTCATCATCATCATCAGCATTTCAGCCGAAAGTCGTCCACTGCTAGACATAGGCCTCCCCCAAGCACCGCCACCTCGACCGGTTCCGTGCTTCTCGCATCCAGCGTATTCCTGCGGCTTACACAAGGTCATCAGTCCACCTAGTGGGAGGCCTTCTTACGCTACGTCTTCCTGTACGCGGTCGCCACTCCAGAACCCTTCGGCCCCTACGGCCATCGGTTCTGCGAGCAATGTGCCCTGCCTATTGCCACTTAAGTTTGGCAATTCTTCGAGGTATGTCGGTTACCTTGGTTCTCCTGCGGATCTCTTCATTTCTGATTCGATCACGTAGTGAAAGGTAGGTAGGTAGGTGGTTGTAGGTAGTAGTCAATAGTTTATGATTGATTAATTTTAGGTGACGACTCAGAGTGCGCCAGTCAGACGGCCTATAAAGAGTTTTTGTCCAAATGTGTTTAGGGTGGATTGGTGGTGGATGTTTTCTTCACCGTTTTAAGACCAGTAGTGATGAAATAATTTACCTACACAAATTAAAGCGCCTATTTGAGTTTGAATCTACGTGGGTACCTGGGTATGATTAGATACTATCATCTAATCATAAATCCTTCTTACAAGGTAAGATCGAATCGAAAAGGCAATCGAATTTATCCAACAACTTTGAGGTTTTGCAACAAATGATTTTCCAACCGCATAAACACCAAACTATGCGTAGTTCTAGTTCTGCGGTTGGCTACATAAATTAATTGACATTTTGATGAAAGCATACACATTATGTCGGTTACCTTGGTTCTCCTGCGGATCTCTTCATTTCTGATTCGATCACGTAGAGAAACTCCAAGCTTATAGCCCTCTCCCTTTGGGTGACTTTTAGCCTCACCGACATAGCTCGAAGAATTGCCAAAATTAAGTGGTATGGGCAGGGCACATTGCGCGCAGAAAAGATGGCCGTTGGGGCCGAAAGGTTCTGGAGTGGCAACCGCGTACCGGATGACGTAGCGTTGGAAGGCCTCCCACAAAGTGGACCGATGACCTTATGAAAGCCGCAGGAATCCGCTAGATGCGGGAAGCACAAAACCGGTCGAGGTGGCGGTTCTTGGGGAGGCCTATATCCAGCAGTGGACGCCTTTCGGCTGAAATGATGATGATGATACACATTATTATCCAGCAGAGACACAGTAAAAAAAATTGGGAAGAGACTTTGGTAACACTGAGGAGAAGACCCTGTGAAAACCAAACACTTAGGATTTTATTTAGTTTTGCAAAAAAAAAAAAATAAGTTTATTTGCGGCAAACATGACGCAGAGAAAGAACACAAACTCGAAAATAGCAAGTTGAGGGAAAATACGCTAAATGGCCGTGCGAGACAGAGCCCCAGCGCTGGTTTTCAGCGACAGCCGGCGCTGACGTGATGTCGTCACCCGGTGCAGCATAAATAATGAGACAAAAATAACAAAATAAGAAATGAAATAAATACAATACATCTAAAAGTTTAAATAAATATAATATTTAAAATGGCAATATTCCATTCCGTCGGTAACGACTGAATAACTCTTGCGACGCTGGCGTAATATAATCTGTGCATGCAGCTGTCATAACAATTTGTTTGACGTTTTGACGTAACATTTTATCATGGCACTGGCGCATTACGTAATGAATGGCTATGATGAAATTGTATGAATAACAAAGGACGTATTTGGGTGATTGATTGGTTATTTGATAATATTATAAAGCCAATTATTTTTAAAAGTGTAACCGAGGAGTTTCTTGCCAGCTCTTCTCCATAGGAAACGACAAATTGGAACCGTGCACCTAGCTTCTGACGTTTCATAAGTGCCCATGTAAGTTTATGTGAAATAAAATATTTTGATTTTGATTGTGTAGGTATGGTTTTTTAAAAAGTGAGCGAAAAGTCTTTCCAAAAAGTGGCACCGATAAACCTTGGGGTTTAAACTGTGTCAAAATTGAGGAAACAACCCTGATGAAATCAGAGTAAATACCTACCTACTTCAGATTCAGCACTTCATCTGCATAGAGTTTTCCCAACTATGTTGGAATCGGCTTCCAGTCTAACCGGTGCAGCTGAATACCAGTATTTTACATGGAGCGACTGCCTATGTTACCACCACAGCCCACTTGCTGGGTAATACGATACCCTTTAAGACGGGCTAACCTCTAGGAAATGTAATTTTAATGCCATTTATTCAGAAACGGTAATGATTAAACACATGAAAAAAATATATTATGTTGCTTTTGTGACCTTTCTGTAGGTACGAAGGGTACTCGTTACATAATTGGACAAAATTCGCTCATTAGAAAAAAAATCCAAACATACCCTTATTTTGTAGATTAAAACTCATTTTATTTCAATACTAGCTGACCCGACAGACTTCGTTGTCTCAAAAGCTATTTGACTGTGGCAGTTTGTCTACGCGCAAAGGAAATATAGTATCAACTTCACCACTCTACCCTACCCTACCTACCTACCTACCCTACCCTACCCTACCTACCCTCCCTACCTACCTACCTTCCCTACTCTACCCTACCCTACCTACCCTACCCTACCCTACCTACCCTACCTACCTAACTACCTACCTACCTTACCCTACGCTACCTACCCTACCTACCCTACCTACCCTACCTACCCTACCTACCCTACCTACCCTACCTACCCTACCTACCTACCCTACCCTACCCTACCCTACCTACCCTACCTACCTACCTACCTACCCTACCCTACCTACCCTACCCTACCCTACCGACCCTACTTACCTACCCAACCCTACCCTACCTTATCTACCTCCCTACCTACCTACCTACCCTACCTACCTACCTACCCTCCCTACCTACCTACCTACCCTACCCTACCCTACCTACCCTACCTACCTACCTACCCTACCCTACCCTACCCTACCCTACCTACCCTACCTACCGTCCAACCTTCTCCTGATAATAACAAACACAACAAAAAAATAATTAGCGAAATCGGTCCAGCCGTTTACTAATAGTTTTTTTTTTTTCATATTTTCTCACCGTTTAAACCTTCCCTGTTTGTAGTACAAACATTTCAAAACCAAAATTAGCTAAATCGGCCCAGCCGTTCTCGAGTTTTAGCGAGACTAACGAACAGCAATTGATTTTTATATACTTATATATAAGATTATACTACTTTTTGTGTTGAAAATGACGACATGAATGAAAAAGATCCACGAATGACAGCCGGGATCAACAGCTTAAAGTGCTTTCCGAGGCACGGACGGGTCTCTGTATATAAAGATGGTCACCCATCCACGGACCAACCGCGGCAAACGTAGCTTAACCTGATCGATCGAAACGTGCTGCTGTTATTACTAAGCCACAAACCCCTCTGATTCTTACAGCTTAATATGAAATTGACACAATCGTAATGACCACATTTCATCGATTTCAAAAGCAAGCTCATATTTCTCTAACCTAGTTCCACTAATATCACTGTATACCTACAGGACAAAAATCAATCGAACAATACAACCGTACTTGGTGACGTCACTAAGGAAGTTTATACATCATCATCATCATCATTACAGCCGAAAGACGTCTACTGCTGGACATAGGCCTCACCCAATTGGGGGGTTTGCCATAATCGCCACGCTTGGAAGGCGGGTTGGCGATTGCAGTATGGTGTTAAAAATGCATAGAGAACGCTGCTGCCCAATCTCTAGAAAGTCCCTTAGTCGCCTTTTACGACACCCACGGGAGGAAATGGGATGGTGCTATTCTTTACGTCCGGCGCCACACGGAACAATATACATCAATATACATCAATTATACATCAGCTTACACAATTTCCTGGCAACATTGGACCATTACAATTACATAGAGTGCCAGCAAATGACGTCAGAACACGAAATGTTATAGAAAACTAGGCTTTACAAACTTGCGAACAAATATATGTTTGTACACAGATATGTGTGTAGGTATTAGCAAAATCTGTGCCTGTATTCTTCGATGGTATAAACAGAGAGATTTAGAATAGAATACTCTTTGTTATGTACACCAATGCTAATTGCGGCTACCCGTACAAACTTATTAAAGTTTGCACCGGTGATTCGTGCAGAAAGAATACTGAATAATATCTCTCGGCGTTTGGACTTATTTTCTTGCTCTTTGGCGGAATTCCAGAGGGTGGCAATTAATATGTTGTCCACTGTGAAACTTGTGCTTCTACCCAGACTCATTCCTTGGGACTGGACAATTATCGCTTAATAATTACTCTTGTTAGCTTGGGTATTATCTGTTAAAACAAATGTATGTGTTAATGAACAAAATAAATGACTTACAGATATGTATAAATGTAGGAATTATACATAGAGTGGCACAATGGGCGGTCTTATCGCTAAAAGCGATCTTTTAAAGACGTCTTTTGAATGGATTTAAAGGGAAAAAGAGAAACAATATTGGCAAAACCACATTCCACCAGTTATGTTGAACAAACACACACATTTCAACATAGCTCCATAACATGACTGGAATCTGCCCACTACACCGTACCATACAATAACTGTGTTAGGAATGTGACAGGCAAATGCCCTTAGACCGTTCCGTCTCCAACCATCACCGTCGCGTGCCATGCACGGGTCGTCAACAATTATTGTTGGCGAGAACATTTTGCCGGTGCTGATACGCTCCTTGCACGGCATGTGACGTGCCCAAACCGGTTCACGCAGGCTTTATAACCGTATATGGTGACCGTTTTAAACCCTTTATAAACGGTCAATTTTCTAATAGCCATCGTATAGATATAGGAAATAATTTTCTCAACTAAAATATTCACTCGCTCTTCCTAACGCATCTGCCTCACGCGGCATTTCGTTCGTCTGGTGATCTTTTAGGGAGGTATTTACCTTCCCTACTGGTTATCGTGATGGGGCGGGGTGTCTCAGCACAGGGGCATTTGTATATAGAATTAGATGATAGTGTTGTCCTTTGTAATTGTATTTTAAAAACTAACAATAGTTTCTAAGTTTTTGTATACTAACCTTTGGACCTAGTTGTCCCAAAATGAAAAATAAATCAATTTGAATTTTTGAATTTGAAAATACAGGTGAACTACAACCGAGAGAACGGAAATCGTACGGATATAACAGGCGGATGATACGCAGTTGCTACGGTCACTCAAACCGTTATGCACGGGTATAATACGCTGTTGATATGTTCTAGTGGGCGTAGTAGTCCGTGTCATGTTTCTTTCCGTGCCTGATACGTTCATAGCACGGTCATGGTATGGTACGGTGTAGTAGGCAGAGTACTTTATGGAAGCAAGTATATTGCCATTAACAGGGGATCAATTCAAACACTGAACTGCTCCTGAGAAATCGCAAATCGAAAACCTAATAAAACTTTGCCTGACTTAGGAATTGAGCCCAAGAGAAACGCTCAGTAGTCACGTTTGCGGCAGACATTACGTATTCTGTAGGTAATTCCCAAAAGTTTAGTAAGAAGCTTCGAGCGATGTCATTTGACTAAATAGCTTGAGGCATTCTCCATTAAAATTCTATCACCTCAGGTCGAGTGGACAGGTCACATTGAAAATAGTTACTATGTCAGTGTGGTCGTTAAAGAATGATATAGGATGGGGTAAAACTTTGGGACGTAAAATCGGAAACAGATTTTTGTCCTTGAAAAAATAAGTAGTTATATATGCCGTTTCAAGTAAAATTCCGGTGACACAGAATCGGTTTCGGATTTTTGTCAGTGAAAGTAGACGAGTAATCGAGCAACCGATCGATTAAGAAAAACATGTTTATTGTACAAGAAAAAATTGGGTCCACGCCCACTCGACCCGCTTAGACTCGACCCGAAGAATAATACCTGGATATTTCTGTTTTTATTGGCGTAAAATCACATTTTTTAAACGAATTCACCGACTACTAGAATAAATTATATCATCATCATCTTCCTGCCCTTGTCCCATGTTACTTGGGGTTGGCGCAACACGTTTTCTTTTTCCATTCCCCCCTGTCAACCGTCACTCCTTTCTCTTTCATATCTTTCTTCACATAATCCATCCATTTTTTTTTTTGGGCCTTCCTCTCCCTCTCCATCCAATCAATCTGCCTAGCCTTTTCCCAACTATGTTGGGGTCGGCTTCCAGTCTTAACCGGATGCAGCTGAATACAAGTATTTTACATGGAGTGACTGCCTATCTGACCTCCACAACCCAGTAACTGGGTAACACGATACCCCTTAGAAAGACTGGTTGTCAGACTTTTTTTTGGGCTTCTGACGACCCGTAACGACTGTCAAAGATCCACGAATGACAGCCGGGACCAACGGCTTAACGTGCTTTCCGAGGCACGGCGGAGTATCGGTATGTAAAGATGGTCACCCATCCACGGACCAACCCCGGCAAGCGTAGCTTAACCTGACGGATCGACCCGTGCGGCTGTTATTATTTGCTCCCTCTCCATCCATCCACATACATTAAAAAAAATATAATAAATTATATATCATATCAACATATTAAATATTCTATGTTTAATAAGTTATTTCGAAATAAAATACCACTTTGCCTGACTGTACAAATGGCACTGAATTGGTAATAAAACATCTGATATTATTCTTCGGGTTGAGTCTAAGCGGGTCGAGTGGGCACGGACACAAATAATTGATTTTGAAAAATTTAAAGACTATTTAAATGGTTGTCGAAGCGAGAAACTTTAATATAGAAGGAAAATTTTTGACTTCTTAAAAGTGGCCCTTTATAAAAACGTGTATACATAATACCTTATATTATACTCGTAAAACCTACTTTAATCAAGCTAAGCCTTGGCCGAGTCTTCAAGTATCCTTGTCGACTTTGGAGGACATTTGGGAACATTGTCGCTTGTTATTAAATTTATGCGTTCCATCTACCAACATAACTAGCCCCTAAATTACCGGCTGTGGTCAAACATGACCTTTGAGAGGGTTATTAGTGTCAGCTTCAGTATCTACTTATATAGGTATGATATTTAATCTAGAAGAAATATCTCAACATTCTTTAGACAAAATTATCTTTTTTCTCGAGACAAAACATGGCTAGGTATAGTTGTGTTGTATGGTTCGTTCGCTACTGCTAGATCTACTATTTTTAACACAAAACAAGACTGTTCTGATTATTTTGGGTATGATTAACAATAAACTGTTTTGTTTCTGGTGTAATCCCCTTTGAAGTAATAACCCAGACTTTTACCACTAATCGCAAATTTTAATTATCAGTTCACATCTTACGTCTCTTAAAGGAAATTACCCTAATTTTCCAATGTAATCTCCCTATATTAGGGGAAATGCTCTATCAAATGCACCGACAGACTGCGTAACCCAACATGATAAGCAATGCTTGGCCGGGCGCGATTGTGAGAGCCAATTAGTTTGACATTTATCATTACTATGCACTAGGTGTTTTAAACATTAAATTAGGCAGTTATATGCACCTAGTCTAACTATAGTGACTACACCGAGCTATTGGGGAGACTATGGATTACTCATCTAAAAAAAAAACAATAAAAAAAAACATTTTATGCCCACACTCAGCATTGGTTACTGGGATCGATTTCCAGATCGGGAAAAGTTTTATTGAGTCTTTTCATAAGGATTTAATTAAGCACGCCCTCTATAACAATGGACTTAAACATATTTAAATACAGATACTTTCTACTTGATTTTTTGGATACTTTTTTTTATTTTTAGGACCGACGGCCGGTGGAGCCAACGAGTCCTGGAATGGAGACCGCTTATCGGCAAGCGTAGTATGGGACGCCCCTCAGCTAGATGGACCGATGATCTCAAAAAAGTGGCTGGGACAGACTGGATGCGGAAGCCGGAGGACAGGGTGATGTGGCGCAGTATGGTGGAGGCCTATGTTCAGCAGTGGACTGCGATAGGCTAAGTTGATTGATTGATTGATATTTAAATACCTCTGCCAACCTCTTTGAGGAATACAGGCGTGATGTTATGATCTGTCAAACACACTGACAGACTGCGTGACCCAACATGATTAACAATGCTAGGCCGGACGCGATTGTGGGAGCCAATTAGTTTGGCGTATCAATAAGTATGCACCTAGGTGTCTACATAAATAATACAGGTAATCGAAACCGCAACTTAGATTCAATGCAACGTAATGAGGTATTGATGGCTTAATTGTATTGTTAGCTGTTTGATATTGATGGATTAAGGTTTATGGTACTTAGAGAGAGGATTCTATAATGAGGCTATGATTTGCAATAGTAACCGAACCTAACCTAACTTGTAAATCAGAAAATAGAACCAGTTTTAACTGTATAATAAGAACTGTAATTAAATTATTGAAATAAATGATCAAATCCAAATATAAATATTATGTTTGTCAAATCAATAAAACATACACCAAAAATTTCAGTAAGAATTAGGCCTCATTTATGGAGACGCGGGGCGGCGCAGCCCGCAGTAAATTCAAACATATGGCGTTGTATGAGAGCGTTTACGGAGAAGCTACTTAACACGTTTGCTTGAAATGAAGGCGGAGCCCGCGGATGACATCGACGCGTCCCATGCGACGTCTATCGCGGCGGCGCACGCAGCGTTGCGGCCAGCTATTCCTACAATTCTCCCTACACGGTAAAACGCCGCAACAGCCGCGGCGGGGTCCGCGGCGGACCACGCGTCGCGTCACGTCCCGCATCTTATACAGCATCGTACATTGCCATAAATGTTTGCGTTTGCGCGTATGATGACGTGGGCCGCTGCACGCGCCGCCTGTCTTTAAATTGAAAAAACGTTCGACGCGCCGCAAGACGCAACGCCGAACGCGACGCGTGACGCTCCGCGTCTCCGTAAACGAGGCCTTACTCGACGCGTAACAGATCATTTCTTGGCTAAGTTTCTACCACAGCATAGCGAATAATTCAGATATGCCGTAGCAATCATGTCGGAACTGTATATAAGTAGAACTGTATTATTGAAATAAATTATTAATTGCAAAATGTCATTATCTTTGTCAAATCAATAAAACATACTAACACCTAAAAAGTCAATGAGAATAACTCGACGCGTAGCGGATCATTTATCGGCTACGAAATCGTAGCCGGTTATGTCGGAACTGTATAATAAGAACAGTAATTTAATTATTGAAATAAATTATTAATTGCAAAATGTCATTATCTTTGTCAAATCAATAATACATACTAACACCTAAAAAGTCAATGAGAATAACTCGACGCGTAGCGGATCATTTATCGGCTACGACATCGTAGCCGGCGTAGCGGTTACGTCAGCTACGCCGTAGCAATAATACTGTCAGTTAAATTAAGACAACAATTATTTCGAATTGGAAAGAGTCTGAGAACTTATTATCATTAGAATTGGAAGAAATCCTAGACATATTTTATTTTTCTATTATTATAATGTGCCAATTTAAATTGTATTTTTAGGTTATGACGTACCCGGCTGGGCTAAACACTCCCCGTTGAAATAATAGGGGAGTGTTTAACCCAGCCGGGTACGTCATAAGCTAAAAATACAACTTACATTATTTTATTTTTGTATGTTTTTTATATTTTTTATATTCTAATATTTAAAAATATAATTTATATGTATTTATTGGAATAAAGGAAATAATAATAAATTGATAATAATAACTATTGGACCCTGCTCCCAACACCGGCGGACCTAGGTTTTTTATATTCTTAAATGTTTTTTATATATTTCTTAAGAAATATTTAAAAATGTATTTCATATGGATTAACAATTAAATAAATTTCATAATAATAATTATTGCTTTATTTTCAGGTAACTATGGCCCATAGACAGAAAAAAAACAGTTATTACAAATAATAACAGTTATTAATTTGCAGAAGACAAACATGATTTCCACGTTCAACATTTTAATTAATTATTGTTCATGAAAGTGTCCCAAATGGATAATTACATAATCTGACCGTACAGAATAACCTTTGTTTTTGTCGTTTAATTATTTTTATTTACTTCGTTAGCCAAACCATTTGTAAAATTAAAGGTATTAAACGTTGGCTGTATACGAACTATGTTAATTACTATAAACTAGTTAACACTCGCAGTTTTACTTGGTTTATGGCTTAATTTTCTTTCGTATCTGCAGAATTTTTTATCAAGTCTAGACGCTACATTATTTGCACAGACCATTCTTAGACAATAGAGCTTTTTTTTTGAGGTTTAAGGGTCAGAACAACATACTATTACATACATATTTAAGTAAACTTATGCAAAAACTACAGAACGCCACCTGATATGATCCTTAGATACTGTTTTTTCCTTACAACAAAATATTACATGCTATAAAAGTTTCTTGAAAATGCCCTTGCCAGTAAGATATTGTTACGAGCTTGCGGTTCGTGACAATAAAAACTGCCGATTTAAAAACCAAAAATGACACTTTAATTAAACAACACTGATAACAACTCAAACACACTAATTATAAAACACAAATGCACTACTGATCACTCTACAGTCGCACTCGAAGATCGCTTGATTGCTTGTCCTTAGATAGTTTCAGAATTTTCAACTGTAGAAACATCTAGAATGTTCGAGTACATACCGGCCCCTACTGACCAGATGTCGAAAGTTCTAGAAAGTTCTAGCATCGGATTTTCTAGAAGAATCTCGAGTCTACTAGTTCTGCTACTCGATACTAGATGGCGCTAGTGGTACTGTACCAGGCATTAATTGTGACGCGCAACAATATTTTATTTGGTATCAATGTTGAAAATTCTCATCTTAGAAAACCTACAAATTTTCTGTCGCTTATTTAGATAAATAAATTATCTCTCCTGTGTAAATGAAAAGTAATTGTTTAAAGAATATATCGCACAATTCGCTGTATCGGCAAATAGAGTTCGAAATTTATTTATTTATTTATTCACAAGGCAACTACAACACGTAACACTAACAATCACAGTATATCAGTAGGATTACATTATAGGTTTCGACCTGATTATAACCCAAAGTGTAATCGCACAACACGACTAGCAACAACAATAATAACGATGACTTCTAGAGTAAAAAGCTTAGTTCACAAAATTACAGCTACAAGGTCTGTGCGTCTGCTCTCCGACACACTTTCAGCTCATGTAGGCAAGGAATGTGTAGGAGAACACACACGCCAGATAAAATATACAATTGACAAAAAGTTACATTATTTTTAAGAAAACAATATGTACAGCATTACAAAATGAAAAGGAAACAGTACATACATGTCTTTTGAAAGCAGTGGCACGAGAATCGAAGATGCCAATACTATTATTGTCTTTTGAAATTTCATTGTAAAGTCGACATATCCTAAGGATAGGGTAATATGAAGTGTTATTTGTAAAGACCACACTGAAAAAAATGCACGCCAATCAAGTGATTTTTTAGCTTGACTGACGATATCTTGTTTAGATTAATCAAAATCTTAGTTAAGTTGATCACCACGACATGATTGCAGCAATACTAGTTCAAATGATGGAACGCTCAAACAAGTTTCTCGGTTACCCTTAACATGACATCATTGTAGAAGAGTTAAAAAAGAGACAAGTTAAAAAAAGTTAACTGTAACAAAGTAAGTTAGTTGTGTCATTCAAGCATTTTGATTACTTCAATAAAGATCATTGAAACTTTAATCTAATAATCTTGGATGGATCAACTATGTTTTGACTTTATTGCTGCATATAGGTTTTGTGATAACTCCAATCAAGATCCCGTTTCAAATCTCAATCAAATAAAAGTAGTAGCTGTGATCATTGTGCTTGATAGGCTCAGATGCAAACAAGTTACTTAGTCAACCTAAACAAAATCTTGATTGTGGCAACTACTTTTTTTTTTCAGTGCAGATGTGCAAAAGTTTCGGCATTCGGGCGTTATACCTTGTATTGATGTTTATGAAATCAAGTTAACAGCGAAACTTAGCTCTTGGTTATCATCGACAAAAGACGTTTTTGATGTAGGTACATTAGTTTATCGGTTCATATTCATATCCATTTACTCAATATAAACCCATCGTCAATTTTCAATTACATTGTATGTGACACGATGACATGGTGTCACATACTGGAAAACAACTAATGACTGAACTTTGATGAGCAAACTTGTTGTTAAGACACACCAGAACAGTTGTGAGTACCGGTGATTAATTATGGGAGTTCTACGTCGAAGCGACGCGATGTGATACGATGACGCGTTGTGATACGATGCCGGAATTCAATATCCTTGATCAATTCCATTTATTAGGCGGAAACTATTTCGATTTATCAGGAATGGGAACAGTGGAGTCATTGTTTTGAAAAGGTCTTCGTTAGACAAAATATATTGTATTTGAAAGGAATAAGGTAGTACACACCGACATCATTCTTTAGAAGTAAGTAGGTACTAAGTATATTAGGTAGGTACTAAGCATATCACCAGAAAAACATACTTTACATTGTCATTTATTTTACTTTATCCTATTTGGCACAGCCGTGAGGCACAAAGTGCAAAAAATCACCCGTGCGAACCTGGGTTAAGTGACAAACTTAACCCAGGTTCGCACGGGTGATTTTTTGCACTATATGTTCAACTCTTGGTATTGAGCCGAGCATAGAATCCAACAAAGCGCATCGAAGCGCAACAAAAAAATTCATTGTTGAATTTTCAACTCTCGGCGCTAAGCATTGCATTGTAAATCCAGTGCGCCCGTGCGCACCTGGGATTTCGGGATGTCTTTGGAGATATTTTGTTATAATAAGCTTCGGATATTCCGAAACAGTTGCTTACATGTGTTACGGCCGCGGGGTGACTCGGATCGAAGATACAAATGCTTATATACAAAATTGAAATGACTGTAAACCCGAAAAGAGGTCATAGCACTCATCATTATGAACAATTTTCGGGGCTGGTCCCTTAGCAAAGTTTATTCATAATGATGAGTTCAATGACCCTTTACCGGTTTTCAGTTATTTCAATTTAAAAAAAAAACACTAGCTGCTGCCTGCGACTTTAACCACGTGGCTTTTTCTACAAAAATTAATAAAATTGAAGAGCCTGTTTGTGATGTAACAATCTTTTTTTTTTTATATCGACGCGGGCGAACCCGCGAGCAGCAGCTAGTCGACAATAAAAGTAGCCTCAGTTACTCCTTATAAAATCAGCTATCTACCAGTGAAAGTTCCGTCAAAATTGGTAGAGCTGTTCCGGAGATTAGCCTGAACAAACAGAAGAAACCGAAAGACTGACAGCCAAAAAAAAAAAAAATATTATAAGTCCGTTATATACTTTCATATGCATTTAGTAAAAAGTTGTTATATTTTCATTACAAACAGTCACTTCAATTTTATTTATTTGTCTATATACACCTACATGGGCACTTATGAAACTTCAGAAGCTAGGTGCACGGTTCCAATTGGTCGTTTCCTATAGAGAAGAGCCGGCAAGAAACTTCACGGTTGCTCTTTTAAAAATAATTGTCTTTTATAATGTTTTCAAATTAGTGTCAATCGGTATGGGAGGACTGTGGAGGCCTGTCAACAAGTACTAGGTACTTAACAAGAAAGAAAATGTTCTACAAATCTACTATTAATTACACCTTGTACATCTACCGATACTTCTCCATATACTAAGCTTTGGAATGGGCTAGCTGCCCATTGCTTCATATTTCTAACTGAACGACTACTTGACACACTGACCGACCCAGACGACAGTAGGGAAACGAGTACAGTTCGAAAAAGAATACACAATACACGGCCGTCATTCCGCCCATCGCGAAATCCCCGACTAAATAGTCCTCCCCGACCCTTGCTAGTAAGCGAAGCGCCACGCTATAGCTGAGCCTGTAGCTTTAAATCCCCCAGATAATAATCATAACCCTGATTTTATCCAGTCACCGTCAGTCCCTTGCCATCCTCCCTCCGACTCTGCCCTAAGTCGAGGTTCGTACCCCACAGGGGGTGCCCTTAGCGCGCGTCATTTAGATTATAAGTTTTTACGCCCTGGCTGGAGGCTTTAAGTTTCATTAGGAGCTTAAGGCAACCACAGGAAAGACCGGTTAAAGAGTCTCAACCTCTCAAGGTTAACTAAGAAAAGCCCTCGCAAAAAAAAAAAACTACTTGACAATTCAAAACTGCCTGTATATGGTTTTGAAATAAATGCTTCGAGTTTGAGTTTGATAAATCGGTCTTAGTGAGTGTCCATTAAATTTTTAAGAATTTATAGGTAGACTAACTGTGAATTTTTTAAACAGTGAATAGTGTTTTGTTGAGATTTTATTTTTGGACGCTTATGTAAGAAAATTACTGTCATTCTTAGGCCTGTGTTCACCAACATTTAAATCAACTGTTTAGATATTTAATCAGTTCTTTACTTAGGAAATTTGACATAAATCAACTGTTTAAATACCTAACCGGTGGTTGGAATGTTGGTGAACACAGGCCTTAGAGCCGGTTGTTTCAAACGGTTGGTTAACGTAACATACGTACGTCAAATAATAACGACTACTTATTATGTTTAACTTTCGTTAAATCCAAAGCGTTGTTTCACTGCATAAAAACCGATCGTGAAAGTTCAAATTTAAAAGAATAACATGACGTTAACCAGTGGGTTACACCGGTTACTGTAATCGTTATTTTTTAACGAACGTTAAGGGCATAATTTTGTGAAACAACGCTTTTTTTAGTTTGACGATAGTCAGCGCTATTTATAACGTATACGCGTGCGTTAGGTGGACGTGAAATAACCCGCCTTTAATAAAATTTCACAGTCTTCCAAAACTTAGCGAAAGCCTGTCACATAAAACTTCAACATTATTTGATACTTGATCCTCAAGGGAAATTAGTCAGATGGCACTTTATATTTTTCCGCCAACACTCTAAGCTTTGTTTACCCATTAGAGATACAAGCGTGATGGACGACCTAGATTGCCTTATTCAGTTTACGACGATCACAGAGTAGGGAAATACAGAAGGTTCACGTACCAACTGTAAGTTTTCTTAAAATATGTAAATAAGACAGTACGTTACTTAATATACGTTATCTCCGAAGTTTGCTTAGAGAAAAATCTGAAATTATTCTATGTGATATATGTTTATGTAAAGATTACAGGAAAATAAAACGATGTCTCTAAATAAAACACTTTTTCTAATATTGCTGTTTTAGGTCAGCGCCATCTCTTGACCGATAGTTGAACTAATGTAATTTTTGATGGTACAGAAACCTCGGTGCATGAGTTCGACTCGCTCTTGACCAGTTTTTATTTTAAAAATAATACGAACTGCATTCAAAGAATTTTAAATAATCGCCTGTCTGAATCGGGAATCGAACCCGCTAAATATGAAAAAAAAAAACCTGTAATTTTACTGTGAAAGGCTCAATCATATCATATACATTTATTAAAATTCTTCGAATGCAGTTCGTATTGTTTTTAAAATAAAAATGAAGTCTTAATTCAGTACCTAAATTCTGTCTACAGTATTTAAGGTACTTTCTCTCCACGTGGCAAAGTCGTGGGACGCATTAATTTCTACAGAGCGTATACATACAGTTACAGATGTATACGCCCTGTAAACCTTAATAAACACGTTTACAGTCTAAAATCTTCTAGTGGTTTATATTCCCTTAGAAAGCAACCAGTTTTTGACGTCACTCCATCTCTGCTCTCCAATTCGCCGTTCATTCATTCCCACTGGATACAGTCCATTGAGTACGAGCATAAAACATTTCATGTACGGTCGGAAAAGCACCCTTACTGCTACGAAATAAAGGCGCTGAAAATGTCAAATTGTAACCATAGACTCGTGTTTGACCGTACCTACCTGTAAAGTGATACGGACATTGATTTTCTTTATTTAGCTGTGTCGGTGCTGGTTACGAGCCTTTAATTAAAAAGTAGAGTGGCAGGTACTGAAATTTATAGGCGTCGTCTCCACAGCTAGACTGGTGACTGCGTCAATCTCTAAACAGCAAGCCTGTGATGCAATTTTATTGATACTGTGACTTAGCTGCATCGCCTTACATAACCTTTGCGGTATCGAAACTTGTAATACACAAACGTTTATATAAGAATACCAGGAATATAATATTGTTATGCACCACACAAGTTTAAGTACCACTAGCGCCATCTAGTATCGAATAGCAGAACTAGTAGACTCGAGAACTTTCTTGAACTTTCGACATCTGGTCAGTAGGGACCGGTATGTACTCAAACATTCTAGATGTTTCTACAAGGTTCTGGAACTTAAGACTTACTTAAGACCGGTAAGGACCGACTAGGGATAGTCGAAGCGAATAAGCGAACAAGCGATCTTCGAGTGCGATCAGTAGTGCAGTTGTGTTTTATAATTAGTGTGTTCGAATTGTTATCAATGTTAATTAATTAAAGTGTCATTTTTGGTTTTTGAATCGGCATTTTTTATTGTCACGAACCGCAAGCTCGTAACAATATGTATCTCTTACTTAAGTAATATGACAAGATATCCCAGGATTATAATAAGTACAGAAAAATATCGAGAAAACATCGCTAACCTAACACGAACTATGCAAACTTGGCAATGTAGAAAAGTGACCTTTGAAGAGTCTTGTCTTATCAAAGATCATTCATCATCATCATTTCAGCTAAAAGACGTCCACTGCTGGACATAGGCCTCCCCCAAAAGGGGGGAATTTGCCATAATCGCCACGCTTGGCAGGCGGGTTGGCGATCGCAGTATGGTTTTCAAAGATAATTTATTTTAATCGTATCGGTGTCGTATAGTACGTAAATTATGATAATAACTATGTAGCGGCATTTACAACGCCACATGCGAACTACGCATCATAGACCTATCGACACAAATCCTGCATCGCGCAATCAGAGTTTACCGCGCGACTAGCATATATACAACATCCCGACATCAACCGTCGGGCCGGGCAGTTGCCCAGCAGACATAAAACCAGTCTGGTCGGAGGATCCTCCCTTTTCTATGGAAAATGAGTAATATTTACACCCTGTTCCTCATATACTATTAAACGCACCTTGGGCGTCAATTTTGAAATTAATGAGACACATTAAATGAATCTACAACCATAATACTATCCGTACTAGAGTATCGGATGAATAGTGTAACCTCTATCGGTTGCTTTATCATACCGACCGCTTAACACACAAGCACAAATAACAAAACACGCTGTATATTCCACAGCCCTTAACAGCACAATTCTATGTTTATTCTACTTTTTGTTTACGTTACTTCTTCATACCTCTATAACTTCAATAGGAATCACAGTCGTTTGTCGTTTTATATTTGATGGTTACAATGCAAATAAATGGAGACACGGGTGTAACCTTACACGTTGTGAACTTTAGTATCGGATTCTAGTGTCAGACGTTGTAATAAACAAGTTTTTTTACGTTCGTTGGATTTAAAAAATACTCGCTGTTTGTGGGATCCCCAAAAGGGATGGAAGCGTCATGCTCGCGGAAGCTTTAGTAATAAGTGTTCACTATATTATTGCCGACCGCAGTTTTGAGCTATATTTCCTACCCTCGCAATTCCCATACAACAGAACGAGAGTTTATCGGACGCGCCGAATCAGAGGCGCTTCCGCCGCAGCGAAAGCTAATCGCTGTACACATCCACTGTGATTTGAGAGAAATTCTCGCGTTTGGATGCCTTGTTCTACCGCATCCGCTCACGCATCGCGCCGCGTCGCAAAAATAATTCGCTATTCTACCAAAAACTCTAAAACTCTCTGTTTATAAGTGTTGGCCGACACAAGTGTGACATTTAAAGATCAAGTGAAAGTGCACCACAGGGAAAGGAAGAAAATCAGTAAACACGTGAGACATCTGCTAATTTAAGGCCTTCTGTCAATCTTTTTACACCTGTAGCCTGTGGACTAAGTACACGCAGCGTACATACAGCGCTCTACGAGTGCAGTACAATAACGCGATCAGGGTACTGTTCGGACTGCCGCGCCACTGCAGCGCTTCAGCAATGTTTGCGGTGAAAAGCGTGGATGGGTTTCATGCCATCATGCGGAAGCGTTGTGCGGCTATTATGAAGCGCATGCGGGCTAGCTCGAACAGCTTTCTGAGCGTGTTCGTGGGCCGCTGGGACTCTCCGATGTGGCGGCACTGGATGCGACTACACACGGTGGGTGGACGCGTCCAGGGCTTGCTTAAGCCGGCACTCCTTTGCGGTGCCACTTTGTGATTTTATTTTTATCTTTATTTCTTCCTGTGGCTTTATTTTTGTTGTATGACTAGCTAATAGAAATAGCTTTATAAGGTTTTTTGTGTTACTAACAGTACATGTATTATGTCTGAAATAAATGTTTTGAATTGAATAAGGCTGTCCTTGAGTCAACGTGTTTCGTCCAGAAGATTCCCAAGTAAGTCCATCCATCCCTATTTCCTTACTCATAACCTCATATACCTCATATTCCCTTTTTGCTCAATTCTGTGTCGTCCAATATTCCACCCCGCGTAAAATTACATTCCCGCGTATGGTCCTTCGAACGCCGCGTCAACTTATTCACCATGTCAATACAAACTGAATGTAATACTAAAAAAAGGTAGTTACAAGGCAGATATGAGTGGAAACGCCGGGAAAAAGAAACTCCGTAACCTAATTGGGGATGTTCTTCAGAAAGACTAGGTGCCTAGCACTCGCTACTGGCGTGCGTGTATGACTAGGTAAGAATATAAACGAAGCAAAAGGAGTATTTAAGGGGCGCAGCAGGATGCATTCTAGTTATATTCGCTAAAATTATTTATCCAATATGCTTTAATTTAAATATTGAATATTATATTAATCCGTTTAGCATAAGGGATAACTGCGCTATATCCACTGCTGCTGGCTGCGAGAATAAAAGGATGTGCAGTAAGATCAAAAAAGAGTAACTTTCACATCACTAGTGCAACGAGCAAACCTACGAGCCAGCATGTTCGCTCTCACTGACAAGGCCCTCCGTTCACTTTCCAAGTCAGCATCGTCCTTGAGGTCGGGTGTCAAGATAATTATGCCCTAGGTATTTAAAACTGAAAACTCTTCTCAAAGGAGTTCCATTAAGGAAGACGGGTGGATAAATGAAAGGTATACCAACACCAACCAGAAATTTTTTTATGGTCAAATTTATCTACCGACTACGTTATTGGGTTATTCTCTGCGAGTTTGACACGACGCGACGGTCGAACGGAACGGTCGTAATGGTTCGGTCGGGAATAGTCTGAAGTCTAATTGATTAATACCATGTTTATGGGAATAGGTTTGCTGTTAGGACGTGCAACACATTTCTAGAAAAAATGTGGGTATACCTACTTATACCGCTGCCTTCGTAAAATATAGACGCGATGTTATATTTTTGATAGATTAAATAGCTCTGGTTGAAAGATTTCGCTTTGACTGCCATCTCATCTCATTTGATTTCACAGTTGACTGATTAAAGACATCGAAATAGAATTTCAACTGAAATCTGAGAATTAGAATTACATAAGAATTTCATTAATTTGTTGTTTACATGGTATCAATTTTCAAATATTATTTATGGTTTTTTAAACAGTATGCTTATGAAACGCCTTGCCCGTGTCGATAAGACGTGCTCAATCTTTGTCCACTTTTAAAATGTTGGTAAAAAAACACTTCCTCTCTCCTTAAACATCATCATTACTTAAAGTTACTCTTGTATGATGTTTATAATTGTAATATAGATAGATATGCTTTATGTATGTATGTGTTATATGTAAATGGTACACCACTGACTACCTGCAGTATTGTCTCTCCTTCTACTTTTAATCCATCCAAAGGTTGTCTGTAAAATATCGCTTTTAGTGATACATTTATATCTATAATTTTTATGGTGTAAATAATAACTCACCAACCTAATCCACAACTCTGCCTTTCTTTCTTAAATGTCACTGTAAAAAATCGGGGTGTGGCTGTGTCGTGGACACGGCTGTGTGTTTTACATGAATACGTGTACGTAACGGGTAATATTTTCGTTAAGCGTATTGTCTTTTATAAGAAACGAAAATTACGTGACGCAGCGAAACGACTTCAAAATGGCGGCGCTACCACTCCGCCGCTTGCGATGCGTCACAGTCCCCACTCAACGTAACGAGTTTTTTAATCCTTAAGCTACCGAGTGATGTAATTAAATATTGAATGTAGATGTTAGATATTATGTAGCTGCATCACCAAACTGTATCCCCCGATTTCGTTATCATCAGTTTTCTGAATTGCATTTATCTATGGAAGCAAATTTAAAGACGTATTTACGGCAAAAGTTGACTCCTCTTTTTGTACAGAAAAGCCTAATCCAAACCATGATAATTATCACATCATTTCTTGTTTTGTGTATGTCTATGAATCATCACACATTGCCTTAGATTGCTCAATCAAGCTTCGTCTAAACGCCTAACAGATATTGCCTCAAGCGAACTCTTGTGATCCATATCTAACACGCTATACGTAGTTCAGCCTAATTTAGTTAAGACGTATAACCGATAGTCAAGACCCTAAGGGCAATGTTATACTGAGACACCCCAGTGGTACAACCGTGGTCGCGCGGCCAGCAAAATGTAAACAGAAGTAGAAGAAAGAAAAGAAATACATTTATTTAGCACAGACATATTCTGCAAAATAGAAATGATAGTGTATTCCGTCGTAAAAATTAGTGGGAATGTGTGCCTCAAAGCTGCACCAAATAGATACTCCTTTGGTTAGCGTGATTAAGATTTACCATCCGATATACCTTAAGTTTTCTCGTAATCTCTCTTTATTTAGGCAAAATTATCAGTTCAGCAACCGTTTTGATCATATTTACCCGAATGCCCCAGAAGGATAGGTATATATTTTTTTTGAATATAGTACTTTAATATGTTTTGTTTCTTCGTTTTTATTTTTTTAAATATACATATATATATATATCATTAAATTATTATACGTGTTAAAGTGGTGAATTTTCATTTTTATATCGCTACAGTTCAGCAAAAATCTCAGACAGCTATTCCCAAAAATGGAATTGGAGATCAAAAATGTAAGCAAAGGTGTTACCAATTTAAAATAATAACCACAATTGTGTAGTTTGTCGAAAAGTACTATAATATAGTTTTAAAATCGTAGGCATGTCTTAAGAGGCCATCCATTAGCTCAATTCCTTTAAAAAAATATTTCTTCTAAACAAGAGAATCTCGGACAAATTTTTAAATATGTCCGTTAACAATTGAAATGTAAATTATATCAAATAAATAAACCTGAGCAACTTGTTCAAAAGAATAGAATCTTTTATTTTCATTAGTTTACGACGAGACCTTAGGCTATAATTGATTTCATTTTGACAGCCGCTTCAGCGTGATTTCAAAAGCACAAAATATATAATAAAATCAAATAATTTGAATGACTAGGGAAATGTTGACTACCCCTGAAACGTCACTTTGACAATAATATTTCTTTGTTTATATTTTTTATCTCAAATTCCATTTCCGACCGAAACTGAAACCGACCGAAACTGTAGGTCCAGTTAAAAAACAGCGTCAGATACTAATGTCTGACGCTGTTTTTTAACTGGACCTACAGTTTCATGGTATCTGACGAGGCATCCGATTGGTTGCGCAGCCAACCTTACATTTATGTACATCTTCTTTTATTTGTTACTAGCGACCTGCCTCGACTTCGCACGACTGCAATTTACGCGTGAACAGTATTCTGTTCACGACACGTTATGCATGAGTTCTGAGCAGAAACCTAACCAAAAAATTAATCTTGCATGATTTCAGGATAGTCCTAGTTAGTATTATTAACACGTTGACTGTCCGTGCATTATATGTGATGCATTTCCGACTCAGCCATGACGTTCGTGCATTACATGTAATGCTTGTAATACAAATTACATTAGCTTTTGTGAGTTAGACGTTTGAACTAGAAAAAATATTTTTGCAGAAGACGTATAGACAAGGATACAAAGAAATTAAAACACCAAAAAAAATACAAAAAAAAATGGAAAAAACTAATACGGACGTCTCGTGGTACGTAGAAAATTTTGCTTGGACATTCAACGTGTTAATTATTACTTCTTTTTATATTAGCCTATTTCCATCTGAAATAATGTACCTTTCAAATGGTGATAATATTTTACCATATATAAGGTGTATCTATTCAAACACGAAATATTTTAAGAGAAACATCTATATGTAGTCAGGAGATTTTTTTCTTTATCTAAGTGTTTTATATTTTTACATAATTATTATAATTTTAAAATTGGTTGAGATATTTTGCAAAAAAACCTTTACCTACCTACTTACATTCTATGAATGACATGCCCGGACGCGGCCACGGTGGCAGCACGAGCACGGTGAATTTCGGTAATTAATCATCATATCAAGTAATTTTAAATGATTAATTTTTTTAAATAATATACAAAGATTTAAAAAAAAATCGTTTCCATGGCTTCTTTACCACCTACATGTGTATCTCTTAAAATATAGATACCTACACCCTAACACAAACTCACACAAAGTTCGTTCTATCTCTTTATATTATTATTATAGATTATGCGAATAAAAACAATTTTCTTTCTTTTTTAATTTTGTTGGTGACGGGACCATGTTTGCGTTACTTGGTGTCTCAGTATAATATCTCTAAGTTATGACCTAAGACCTAAGTAATAACATTGTAAGAATGAAGTCATTCTTCATAAAATAATCCCAAGTGATGAATAAAAGTCAAGTCAATGATAAAGTACTGTCTCGTTGAAAAATGTTTTCTTCTTTTCGTTTTGCGAAATATTGTGTCTCCGAAATAAAAGCGAAAGTACTGTGTATGTCTTTATGGAATTTAGAGTTCCTAGACTTCTGTTATACTTTAATTTTTATTCATGTGCCGAGTTTGTAAATGATCCTACAAAATATTCGTAGCATTATTGTCCCATTTTTGGAATATGTCGAAAAAACAGATATGTTTCGGACAGTCGAATACTAACATGATAAAAATGAAGATATTGTTCGCTTGTTTGTTTGAACGCGCTAATCTCTAGAACTACCAGTCGAATAAAAAAAAAACATGTAATAGCCCAATTCTTGAGGGAGGTTATAGGCTATTATTAAACATCACGCTACGATCCTTAGGAGCGGAGCAAAACGGAAATAAAAGTCTGAAAGCGAAAACGAAGTAACAGAACGGTCGGGCGAGGGAAATGTATAAAAATCTGACTATTCTTTTAGTATAATGTGTATCTTACGACTTCCAAGCGAACAAAGTCGCGGACAAAAGCTAGTATATTATAAGTTGGATTAAGTTTCTAAGGGCCTAATTATATGGGCCCGCGTCCGGTCGAGCGGCGCGGCCGTTGTACTACGAGATACCACGAGATGACGAGACTATAATAAGCATCGAATTATTTAAATAGCGGCTCGGCCTGTTTAGGCCCTAAGCGTCAGAATTAGTCAGAATATCTGACTATAATTCTTTGCAGTAGCGTAATCAACCACTCATTGAGAACGCTTTCTTAAATAAATAAATAAACGCTTCATATGTTCAGTACATACTTATTTCAGTTGATTTAAAGACCATTTTCTATTTTGTTAAGTACCTGGTACTTGTTGACAGACCTACACTGTCCTTCCATACCTTATTTTTTTTTAAAGTAACCGTGGAGTTTCTTGCCGGCTCTTCTCCATTGAAAAAAACCAATTGGAACCGTGCACCTAGCTTCTGAGGTTTCTTATGTGACACACAGTGACGTCACAGACACAGTATAAATCACAACAATACGAAAGGTGCAATTACAGGAGACCACATCATGCACATAAAACTAGGTGTTAATAGGATAAAAACTATAAGTAATAAAAATAGAGAAAAAAAAAGAACATTTCAAGACAGAGCATTCATAATACAATTGTTAAGGAAAATAATTATTCCATATTCGTTGAATATTGAAGGGAAGAAACATGGTTACATAACTAGTTATCTTGGGGAGGTTATGTTATTTTTGTATCTCAAAATGGGAAAAGACTGCAGATTAAAACACTTTGTCAATACATTGTACTGCTTACAGAGTCTTGGGAGAGCGGCGAAATGACCAGGTTGTGCCATTGTGGTATAGTAATTTGATTCTAGGTAATTGCATTGTCTTCACATATAATTAATAATTAATGTATACAAAATATTGTTAACATTTTAAAAGAGTTAAGTATGGAGTTTCTTGCCCATTCTTCTCCATACGTAACTATCTTTTGGAAGGGGCAACTAGAATCAATTAATTATTTTTGTAATTTTTGACGTTCAAAAGTGCCTTTCTTATGCCTATTTCTTCTGTTTTTTTTATATATATTTTTTTTTTTTTGCCTTTTTTTTTTGCCAATATATGAGCCTTTCGGCCCCGTACAGGACTCTGTTTTTATTTTTTATATTTTTATAATTGTATGTTTATTAGTTTGTGATCTTCCTGTGCGAGTCACAATACATACTTTTTATTTCTTTCTTTTTCTTTCTATTTGAAATAAATGATTTGACTTTGACTTTGTTGGTCTTAGATCCTAAAACGTAATTGTAGCTGCTTTTTTACGGCAGACAAGATTTTGATTTTGAATTGGTTTTTGAACCTAGAAGTTAATAAGAAAAATAACAGAAAAGAAAAAGTGTGTTAAGTGTCTCAGTCGTTAGTATCTTCAAGCCAAGTTAGACGATGTGAACTCACTACGTCACTCAACAACATGTATCTACTCACTCAAAAGTATTCACTATTACTTTCCCATTACAGACGAACACTCCTAGCTGTTAGGTACCTACATTATATCGCGGATGTACCCTTTGTAACCACACAAAGCTATTTCGAATCGGTCCTGCGAATAACCACAACAATGCATACGTTACATTTGTAGGCGGAAGGTGACATGTACGTGTATGCTCACTATGTTTGGAAGGGTCCTTTTAGTAATATTTACTTATACTATGTTTATTTTTTGCCCAAAGGGCAATGGAAAGGGCTATGCTTGGAGTTTCCCTACGTGATCGAATCAGAAATGAAGAGATCCGCAGGAGAACCAAGGTAACCGACATAGCTCGAAGAATTGCCAAACTTAAGTGACAATGGGCAGGGCACATTGCTCGCAGAACAGATGGCCATTGGGGCCGAAAGGTTCTGGATTGGCGACCGCGTACCGGAAGACGTAGCGTGGGGAGGCCTCCCACAAGGTGGACCAATGACCTTGTGAAAGCCGCAGGAATCCGATGAATGCAGAAAGCACAGAACCGGTCGAAGTGGCGGTGCTTGGGAGATGATGATGAATGATATTTATATTTGTGTCAGTGTTCTCGAAAACGTGCCGTGTGTTGCCGGACGTAAAGAATAGCGTCACCCCATTTCCTCCCGTGGGTGTCGTAAAAGGCGACTAAGGGACTTACTAGAGAATGGGCAGCAGCGTTCTCTATGCATTTTAACACCATACTGCGATCGCCAACCCGCCTGCCAAGCGTGGCGATTATGGCAAACCCCCCCAATTGGGGAAGGCCTATGTTCAGCAGTGGACGTCTTTCGACTGAAATGATGATGATGGTTGGTCGAACTTACATCAGCTAATCAAATGAGCTGACATTCAATTTGACAAATAATTGAATAGGCTTAGAAAACGGAAATTATCAGCCCATAATATTCCCGCTGATGGGACACAGGCCTCCTCTCTGTGAGAGTAAGTGGTCCGCAAGGCATGACGCAATTAGAGAAGAGTTACGTTAAATCAAATAATATTCTAACACAAAATTAAAACGAGATAGATTCAACTGACACTCTAGGAAAAAATGACCTCTCTACACGCGAAGTTGTACTTTGCAAACACGATCGTAATAATATTGAATTTAGGTTGAAAATCACTTCGCCACAAACACCGTAAAAGTAAAATATGTCATACAATAATTGTCAATTTTAAACAATACACACATCAAAAAAAGTTTGTATTCACTAGCATAAGCTGATATAAGTTTTTCAATTGTACTTTATCAAGCAAAATTTATTCTTTTTTGTGTGTTTTCTTTAAATAGAAACAGGTAAAAGTATTTTTTATAAAAAAAAAATTGAGTAATTAATCATAATGTAATTTTAACAGAAATTTGATAGAAAGGAAAATACTGTTTAACCAAACTTAAACAACAATTTATGAATAAAAGATTTATATTCAATATAATAAAACTCCTCCCCTGGCTCGAACACATGCGGTGCTCCTCCTGGGCATGCTGAGAATAAAGTTATCCAGCATTTCTTGGGGTAACCTGTCGCATTCTTGAATAGCAGCTTCCCTGAGCTCTGGTACTGTCTGGGGACGTGGCTGACGGTTCCAAACAGCTAACTTAAGAGCACCCCACGTGTGCTCTATTGGGTTTAAGTCAGGCGAGCCGAATCGTAATATAATCTACCGTACCTAACAAAACGATATCGATTTTTCAAAGTGATCGCAAACTTTTTTTGATGTGTGTAGGTTCACTTTCAAAAGGCCTAGCATATACTTTTACAAAGCTTTTTGCAAAGCACACGGCAATTTAGCAGTATATTAACCTGACAGGTTTCGTTTTTATCATGAGTGTTTCTCGCTGACCTGCATGCTCAACTTTTGACGCGCTACATAGTCCCAGGGCCTCAAGTCTGCTATTACAATAGTGTCAGAATGGTCTAGCATTGATTTCATAATTGTTGATTTTGACAAGTTTGGTAATCTACTAATATAATGGCGTCATTATGACTTTCCAATGGTCAGCCACTGACACTTCATTGAAAGAATTGGTAATCTCGTACATAATGACGAATGAAACTTCCTACCAAACTTCCAACTTCCTACTACTTCAGATTGCTTATAACACTAATAAATAATATGTAAAAATATATATAAATGAAATCTGGCATGAATAAATGTTCAAAATGCCATTGTAATACAATTCTATTACGAGACCATTGACCGACCAATGATCGACCATTATGAATTTAGCAGATTACGAACTTTTAGCAAAATGGCAATGGGATCGTGTTGGAGTGACGAATTTATAAAAATAGCAGACTTGGGCCCCTGGTCAGTAAGCTGGCAGCACCCCCAGTACAACAAACAGTAACAACAAATAAACGAACAAACAATTAATTGTGAACTCAATAGAAGTGTTTGCACGTGCAAGTTAGAGAAGTAATTATATTTCACAACGCCACTGGAAAATGCAAACTTTGCTGAATAACAAACGGGAAAGACAGTTTTCTTGGAAATCGTTGTTCCCTCTTCTAGTTTTATTATAATTGGCAGAGAGTAACCAGGATCTAAAAATACGTAAAATACTAGATACGTAGGTACAGCGTAACATAACATAGGTATTACTACGTCTAATTGCAAACCCCGCTAAAACGATTTTTCTGGATATTGAGTTATTGATGAGTTTTAAATGCAATAAAATGTAATCGCACTCCTTGGTGCACGACAAATTTACACAAGTCTCCATTGGTCCGCCATACTATTCGAAGGTCACACTTGGTGCAAAAGCAAGCGTTGTGATTGGTTGTTTTCGGTGTAGAGGAATTTGACTTTAACCCATGCCATTTATAGTGGATTTTGTTACCAAGCATAAGGTTGGAGGCTCAATTTAGTACTGTTAGAGAGGGATTTACTCGGAAATGAGTTTGTCACTTAGTACAGAATTGAGAAAACTTTCAAAAGAGAGAATAAAGTCGGTTTCAAGGTAAAACCGTTTTAGCGGGGTTTGCAATTAGACGCCTCTTATAATCTTACACAAGAACAGGGCCTCAAGTCTGCTATTACAATAGTGTCAGAATGGTCTCTTCATTGTGAGTTTTTGACAGATTTTCCATACAAACACTGTCAAATACTCACAATGGCGAGACCATTGTAATAGCAGACTTGAGGCCCTGATTGGACGGTGACCCCCAAACTATAGACATTTGCATGTATCTCGGGTGACGGAATTGCGACATGATGCATAATAGACATAAACTAAACTAAAATAAATCAAAATAGAACACTTAAAATATACATTGGCATCAGCGTTAGATTTAAAAAAGTAAAACAAAATAAAATCATCAGTAAGATTTATAAAATAATAACGAAACAAAATGTAAATTAACAAAAAATCTATAAAAATTAAGTGAAGAGTGTAAATGTGAGTATGTGTTAGTGAGTGTGGGTGTTTGTGTTTATGTGTGTGTGTGTGTGTGTTGTGAACATGAACTTAGGAGTACGTTAGTCTGTGTGATGTTGCTTTAAGTTATCTACGTAATATCTATAAAATAATGTTTTCTGTGTGTCATCGTAGGAGAATTTGAAAAGCCATTTCTTTATTATCTTTTTGCACAGGGATATTTTGAGGACTTTTATGTTGCAGCACTTTATAACATTGCTATAAATGCGTTGAAATAGGGCACATTACGCGCAGAACAGATGGCCGTCGGGGCCGAAAGGTTCTGGAGTAGCGATTGCGTACCAGAAGACGTGGCGTTGGAAGGCCCCACAAGGTGGACCGATGACCTTATGAAAGGCGCAGGAATCCGCTGGATGCGGGAAGCACAGAACCGGTCGAGGTGGCGGTGCTTGGGGGAGGCCTATGTTCAGCAGTGGACATCTTTCGGTTGAAATTATGAATGAAATGCGCGGAAATAAGTAGTGCGGGGAACGTCTAGCCATAAGGGAGTTTACTCGGAGAATGAGAATCCTATTGTGGGCTTTGACATTATTTCTTGGTAATCTGTCCTGAATTTCAATTTTCTATGCATGTGAAGTGTTGCATTGAGGATAAAAGCTGTCGGACACGGAGGATGGGGAAGTCACTGTAGAGTTCGATAGTTGAGTACAAGAAAGATTTCTTGAGCATTATGGCAAAATGAAAAATGGTGGCGGGTTTTACGTTACGGTGTCAAAAAACGCTCTCTATGGAAACACTTATGTTCATACATAACGTTTCAGTGACGTCATTCGACGGTTTATTGCGGACGCTATATGGCGGCCATCGCATCTTTGGAAAGCTTAGGTAAAGCCCTCGTTCGCACTTTTAAACGCGACGACGATTTTCAACTGTTTTAAGAGGGAAACGCTAAGGTAACCCACGATTTTACGAATTAAGATTTTTGCAATTTGCAGCGCATTGTTTTATGATGATTAAAGTATGATAAGCAATCTTAACAAATATGTATATAGGGTGTATCTATTCAAACACGAAATATTTTAAGATACACCTCTAAGTGGAAAAGAAGCCACGGAAACTATTTTTGTTTAAATCTGCGTATATTATTTAAAAAATTAAATAATTTAAAATTACTTGATATGATGATAAATTATCAAAATTCACCGCGCTCATGCAGCCACCGTGGCCGCGTCCGAGAGTCATTCATAGAATAAGTAAAGGTTTTTTTGCAAAATGTCTCAAGCAATTTTAAAATTATAATAATTATGTAAAAATATAAAAAACTTAGATTTAAAAAAAAGTTCGCTGCTTTGGCTTTTTACTACCTATAGATGTTTATCTTAAAATATTTCCTGTTTGAATAGATACACCTTATATACAGAATTATAATCATCAGAATCAGTAATACAACTCCTTAATATGTATAATCCTAAAAGTCATGATTTCATGAAGTCATTCAATCAGATTATACATACGAACTTACAGTAAAAACCGTTATGTTATAAAAGTGCCCTTTGCTGCGCTTTGTTTAACGTAGTTACTTACGTATAAACCTAAATTTAGTAATAATTTAGAATCATTTTATGCAAGTAGAAGCATAAGCACATTCACCGAGTTCATATATCGTACTTCCCTAAAACACCTGTGATTAATTAATCACCTTGTTTAAGCTACCCATCTACTACGAATTTGATAATACTTTCGCACACATAATCTTCGGAATACGGCAGGAATTAATTTCAAGATTTTCCAACATGATTTAAGTTCGGAGTTGTCTGCAGGATCTACTAGGGATTCATGAAATATTAATATTATCATCTTTAGACTCTCGAAGTTTATAAGAGAATTAGTTCGTAACTTCATATAGGATAACTTCGGATAAGGTGGATAAAGTCAAGTTTATGGCTGGGAAGTATATATTTGTTTATTTTATAATTATGTAGGAATTTTTTTAAGCTCCTCATTGATTCTGACGTCCTGGTATAATCCTTGGACGATACATGAACTCACCCCTTTTTCCCATGGTAGAAATGACAGAATTCCACTTGCTACGACTCTTACATAAAAATCATTAGACGGCTTTTAGGGTTCCGTACATCCGAATGAAAAAACAGAACCCTTAAAGGATCACTGGCGAGTCTGTCTGTCTGTCTGTACCGTGTGACATATCAAATGTCAGGGCTTACAGTGAGGATCATAAATATATATTTTTTACATATTTCATCCCAACTACGGAGCCCTTCATTATGCGTAGTCCGACACGCACTTGGCCGGTTTTTTCAGTAAATAGTTTTACACAAATGTTGGAGGTTGTTAATTATGCAACCAGAGAAATTTGAAAATTTTCATGTTGAATACCGACATTATGAATAACAAAAATGATATAGGTAGTACAAAAGATCATCACAAAAACATTACTCTTCAGAAAAAAACGAGATGAAAACAGATAAATCGGACTGATTTCTTTAATGAAATCTGAAACATAATTAAGATCCATCTTATTGGTACAAGTTTTTAAGAAACAATATAGCAAAACAGAACGTAAAGATATAGCTAATTTAATTATAGTAAGCAAATCTCACTGAGCTTAAATGTATACAAACTTTGAATACAAGAGTTCATGTTGATATTTCATTATTTCTTCGTATTTTTAGAAGAGCTCGTGAACAATTTGCGAGCAAAGAGATATTTATGGTAAACCTACTTATTTAATATAATACAATGCAACGAAATTCTTCAACGAAATAATTATTTTAATTTATCGACGAAAGTAAGACTCAGTATATAATTATAATCATGATGCTATTATGTAGTAAAATTGAAAGAAAGAAGAAAAGAAAGAAAAACATTTATTTGCGGTAAACATGACGCAATAAAGAACATAAACACAAAAAAATAATATGAGAACTATTGGGGAAAAATGCGTCACATCCACGCAAAACGGCTATCGCGCAGCATTATGCTGCAACCCTATGCAAGACAGAGCCCCAACGCTGATTTTCAGCGACAGCCGGCGTTGACGTAATGACGTCGTCCGGTGCAGCAAACAATTATTAAGACGCTGTACCAGCACAGCGTACTTAAAGAAAATAAGTATAATTTAATTTGATTTAAAATGTGATTGAATAAAAAAAGAATATAAAAAAAAAAGAAAAAGGAATTGTACATGCTATGAGAATATCATCCATAACAAAACGTGTTCCGCTTTATATTTAATATTATATCTGTGCGCTATGAAGTGGCAACATTTCGAAGCGTCCTACTCGTATTTGACGTTCGTACACCCAAAATGCACTAAAGAAACTATGATGCAAGGAATTACAAAATGGCCAATGATGTGATGTGTTACTATTATGCAATTGTGTCACTATTATGCGTTTGTGAGTAAATGTGCAAGATGCGATGGACCCAATAAAAAGACAAAACCTTGAAACCTTTGGAATTGCGTTTAAAAAAGTTGATACAGAAACAACGCGACGGTAACCACGCCGATGGACACAGCTGTACTGAAAACTATTCAATTTCTTTCTAAATATTTACGAAACAATATTCAAGAAGAACAATGTCCTGCAATATAACATAATTATCTTCAAAATCTAAATATTTTATATCACATAAACTTACATCTGGCACTTATGAAACGTCAGAAGCTAGGTGCACGGTTCCAATTGGTCGTTTCCTATGGTGAAGAGCCGGAAAGAAACTCCACGGTTCCTCTTTTTAAAAAAAAGTGGCCTTGACAATAATCTCAAATAAGAGTGTTATTAGGTATGGGAGGAGAACATACAAACAAATTGAACTGAACTACATAAAGGTAGGCCTTTCTACAAGTATAAAATATGTACTTGACAAAATATAAAATGGTCAACAAATCTACAACGTTCTCACATTAAAAAAATAGAAAAGATTTAAAAAAAAAAACAAATATAAAAATGAAAACTTATTTAAACTAAACCAAATGGCATGATTGCCATTACAACCACATTACCAAATTTGAAGAAATATCATGTCCACAGAAGCCACTAATACAGAGTTCAAATTAGAATTGCAGGTATAATGTCAAATAATGAAAAGATGTCACGCCTGTATTCCTCGAAGGGTTAAAAAGGGATGTACCTACATCTACATTTCACTAGTTATGTTTAAGTCCCATCTAACAATGCCCTGCACTTCCCTCAAATTTATATTCAGTTTCGGAAGCCATCGTCGTGTCGTCTAGACACTACATTGCCGAGATCTCACGATAGATCGCCCGAGGCAGGCAGAAAGCTTTCTGAAACATTGTATTTCACTAGCCATTTTAAAGAGAACAAATCTTTTACTTTTCAATTTCAATAGAACATTGGTATACAAAGCCTTGAAAGGATATACCAAAAGTTTGTACAAAAACGGTGTTTAAAGTTGAGTAAATACTTTGTTTGGAATAGCCTATTTGGGCTTAGAGATCTTTATCTTAGATTAATCTTTCCGTTTTATATTATTATTTAAACAAGCTTCCGCCCACCACTTCGTCCGGGTTTTAACCAGCCACCGACGGTCCCTTGACACCCTCCCTCCGACGTTGCCCTAAGCCGAGGTGAGCTGCCCCACAGGGGGTGCCCTTAGGGTACAGTCGTTTAGTTTATAAGTTTTTACGCCCTGGCTGGAGCCATTAAGTTTTTAGGAGCTTAAGGCAACCACAGGAAAGTCCGGTTAAAGAGTAGCAACCCCTCGTGCTTAAACTGAAATGCACCAGATAAAAAAAATAAAAAAAATATGATAAATAAAATAGATCAACCATTTTTCAGATTATCTAAAGTATCATATCATCTTTTATGGCGTACTGTGTTAAACGTTACAACAAAATACCTTGTGATTTATTGCAATTAAATGAAAGAAAATTTAAAAGTCATATTAAAAGTACACTTTATAAATAAGCTTATTACTAATTAGAGGATTATATCCAAGATAAGAATGCTTGTAAACATGCTGGTCCTGTTCCATAGGACAACGTGGAATCTAGACAAAATCAAACAGGTTGCTAATTTAATGTACATATAATTGAAGTATACAAAATATTGTAAAACGGTTTAAAAGAGTAACGGTGGAGTGTCTTGCCCATTCCAAAAGGTAGTTTCATATAGAGAACCATACGACACTACCTTTTGAAAGGGACAACTAGAACCAAATTTAGTTTGTGTGAATTTTGACGTTCAAAATTAATGACATTTAAAGGGCACGTAAATAGGCACTATTTCGACAAATTGGCGCAAGGGTCGACGATGTTTATGCCATAATGCGTAAAAAAGCAGCATCTCTGATATGTAGGATCCGAGGGAGCCCCAACGGAATTCTGAAGATGATATCAGAAAGGCCGGAGTCTGCAGTGTTGGGTAGGCTTATTCAGCTTCACGTGACGAGATGACGCAATGACTTATTTTTGTGTTGTGTTTTGTACTTTTGTTGTGTATACTAACATTATTTCTAAGACCTTTGTTACTAACATTATATGGACAATTGATTATGTCTGAAATAAATGTATTATTATTATTATTATTTGAAATGCGTTGACTTTGATTTTTGACATTGACATCCTTTTACAAACGATTTTACCTCTTTATAATATTAGTTCAGAAGGTCAGATTATTTGAGCATTTGAAGATAAAATTGATTCGGTTTACATTCGGACAGATGATTGATATGGGTACTTATGTTAGACTTTTAGATTACCTATATGAAATTTCTAGAAACAAAATCTAGGGTTTAGACTGCGATTGACAATAGAATCAGTAAATTTAATGACTTCGGCGGTTTCCAATCGGTCAATCACTTACGGCTTTTACCTAATATGTCTACAGCCTAAAAAAGGGTTTGCCTTAACCTTAATGCCGCTAGTGTGGGAGCTTGCAAACCGCACCCAATCTAGAATCTAATTTAGTTATTAATTACTAAACTAACAGTTTTACGAGCTTGTGGTTCGCTACAATAAAAACTACCGATTTAAAAACCAAAAATGACACTTTAATAAATTAAACAACAGTGTTTTTGAGTTGCTATCAACTCAAAAACACTAATTATAAAGCACAACTGCACTACTACTGATTCCTTTAGAGTATGCGATGATCGCTTGTATCGCTTGTTGTTCAACTGTGAGTCGGGTCGCGGTCCATACCGGCCTTATATATAATAGTCCTTAGATAGTTCCAGAACCTTCTACTGTAGAAACATCTTGAATGTTCGAGTACATACCGACCCCGTCTGACCAGATGTCGATAGTTCGGGAAAGTTCTAGCATCGAACCTTCTAGAAAATTCTTGACTCCTTTAGTTCGGCTACTCGATACTAGATGGCGCTACTGGTCATTAGCTCTGATATTCGATACTAGATGGCGCTAGTAGTACTTAAACTTGTCACGATGTACCAGGCATTAATTGTGGCGCGCAACAATAGGTTAAGCTATTTTGTTACTAACACCACCAAAACCGGATTGTAGTCTGAATAAATAAAGATTAATAATAGTCCCACCGCCGTATCTCCACGTTGACGTCTTGGTGGGGCTTGCGCGCTTCTGAACTCTGGATCCGTGCCGGTAGAGTTAACTTTGCTGAAATAGGTCTAGGGTGAGAAGCCAGACCAAGAGAGATACATAAATCCGCAGAGCAGCATATGGGGCGCTATTGAGCAGTACCGACCCCACGGATCCTATCTTCCGGCAGAAATTTTGTTCCTCATCTCTCACTTGCCTTTATTTGTCGGTTGGAGTGAATACTGAGAAACAAAGCTCCTAGCTCTTTCTTGTCTTTATTGACCGGCTTGAGTGGAGATTCGCAAAAGCAAACGTGCTCGGAGGTAGAAAGAATTCCAGTAAGATGCTGGTAAGGAACTTGACCGTACTTACGGGATTATTCTAATACATTGAAAAAACTGTTTACTTATACATAACCAAACTTTCGTCAACATGTAACACAAAAAGTGACCACATAACTTTATGCAACATGTAACCAAAACCTGTGCTGGCTGTTGTGTATCACTTTTATTAAATCAAGTTAACTTTTATAAAGTCTTGTCAAACTTTGATTATTCCTGAAATAGCCGAAGTAGTTAGGCTAAATATTTTTTTCAGTGTAGCCGTGGAATACCTCCCCACTCCTCATAAGCACCTCAGGACGTGTTGCCCCCTTGTCACTACGACATTATGTGCTAGCGACCGTTTTCGGGGGCCCATTATTGGGTGTTTAAGTCACCCCCTGCCATTTTATTTATGTATTTTATATAAAACATTGGTCAGGCAGGAGCCATAGTATTTCCATAGTTCTAGATAACCAGTTTACTTTAGCCACCCAAGCCCAAAATCCAATATATTTTTTCCATATCCTGCAATAGTCCTACACCAACCGGGTCCTTGGTTGCACTTAAATAGTGCATACAAGGATAATCTTCGGTTGGTGCCCATTAAAAGCATCTAACGGGCCTCTGCGAGTTGGCTTCAGCCCCTCGTACGCCTTCCAAAGGTCCGAGTCCCGACAAATGTCAAGAGTCGTCTAAATAATAACAATAATAATTAAATATAGTTTATTTAGTATATATAGCAACATTGGCAACTATACTCTTCAATTTCAGAAATCCTATTCAATTTAATCTGGTTCTTCTCATTTCAAATACCTAATTGAATCGTCTGTTCTAATTTGAAATAACCAATCACAACTCGCATGAGATTTGACAGCAGACTTGCCAATCTGGCACTGACAGTTCGACTAGCAGAGTTAGTAACGCGAACTGTGTAAACAAACACTTTAGTGGGAATTTCATTCGAGCTTCTAGTGCAGGAAGCTGACATCGTAATTGACATGAGATAATCCTTACCTCGGAGTTCGGGCCATGCCTGCTTTCCCTGCATGATTTTAAGCTCTGGGTAAACTGAGGCGAGTTCCGTTGCTATAAAAGGTAGCTAGGCACTACTATTGAAAAGCAACGAAGTATAGACGCTACTGAATTCAGATGAATAATTTTAACTAAAAAATACCAAAATATTCAGCGAAAGGAGACAAGGTTTTTTTTTTTTTTTTGAACTTTGGCGTATTGTTATGATTGCTTGCTCGGATTCGGGGAAGGACGGGTAAGAAATTAAATTCGGCATACATGAAAGAAAAGACCATTCATATCGGGGTTCCTTCTAGTCAGTTTTTTATCTCGGTCCTTTCCGATTAGGTAAGAACTGTCACAAACCACGCGCGAGCCGAGATGGCTGCAGTAATTTGTGGTGGCATTTATAACGCCACATGCGAACTACGCATCAAAGACCTGACGTCACAAATCCTGTATCGCGCAATCAGAGTTTACCGCGTGACTAGCATATATACAACATCCCAACATCAATGATAATAATCATATCTGTTGTATATCGGAGCAGCAATTCGCAATAACGACCACACAGTGGATCACAAATAACAGGAAACGACTACGCGGCAGGCCCAGAAAGAGATGAGCTGGACTCCTTAAAGGATTAGTCTACAATCGCAGTAGACCGGGAAAAGTGGAAAGAGAGAAGGAAGGCTTCTGCTCTACAGTGTGCAGGGAGATCACAGGCTTATAATGAAAATAAAAAGGAAAATTTAAAAATCAATAGGGAGCAATAGGTCTAAGATGCCTCCGACTGCATGAGATTGTTCTCTTATTTCCACCTTTTTTCTAAATCGCTTTTTACGGAGTTAGAATTTTGATTTTATTAAATTGAATTTTGAAAATTAAATTAAAAGTAAATATATTAAGACGGTACATTAGGTTATTTACGCACTTATAATCAGGTGATAACGACCTCTTACTCACTCACCCAAAAAGTTCGGGAATGTTTTCTTACCATTTCTCATTCCAAAAACATATATTTTTTGTATATTTCTATTGTAATCTAACCATTCAAAACCCTTCATTCAATAGGTTTAGGAGTTTTTTAATTTTATTTTTTTAATAATTTTAATAACCCAAGAATATATAAATAAGAATCAAACGACATATCATTCGTCAAAATCAGTTTAGCCGTTAATCAGTTACGAGGGAACATAAGGACGGACATACATAAATACCAATATAATATGCAGGTCAAACATAAAACCCTTCTTTTTTGGTTTCGCCGCAGTCGGGTAAAAATGATTATTTTAGGATATCAAAATAGGAAATAATTTTTGGGATTTGATAAAATGTACATTTACACTTCTTCTTCTGTATTCGCCCTTTTTAACAACTTTTTTTTTTTGTTTTTCTGTCATTCATAAAAATATTTTTTTAACTATGCCCACCGTTCCAACAAGAGCAATGAAAAATTACCGCACAATTCTGAACTAACAATAATGTTACACCGATTTGAAGCCGTCAATAATAAACATGTTCTACAGGTTAACAACTGAAGTAAACCAAGAATTTCAAAGCATCCAATACAGTCATTAGTATCTAACACGAACTTATCATTAAAATTTAAATCAAAGCAACTCAAGTAGTTGCATTAATAGTTAAGACCTGTTAAGACATAGATTTTTCCAATAGCTTATACACTTGTGGAAGAAAAAGGTTAAACAATTTTCCCGCATAGTAGGCACTTGTCACCTTTTAATAAGATAACATAAGATTTCTTTATGTGTTTAAATATTGTATACATCAAGAGCATACAATATATTACATAGTTTGAGTCCAATCATGTTTAGACGTACAAATATTTCCATAACATTGAAAAGAATTAACAATTAGAAACATCTAAAATTTACCTCTAATAGGCACTTACTAAGTTTGTAATTTAGAAACTTTATACATTCGAAATTACTTTTATGTTATAATGTCGAAATTCCGTATTTTTTAAATGTAATATTTTCATATACATTATTTGAAATTGACATTGCTTTGAAAATTTTGACATTTGTGACGTATTCGGAAAAGTAATAAGTCTTAAACCAAAAATCCAAAACTTTGCCAAACGGTGCAAAACCTTTTCATTACTCAGCTGCCATCATTACCAGCCTACAGCAGTCCAATGCTGGACATAGACCTCTCCAATTGCACGCCATTCAGCTCGATACTCGGCAACTCACATCCAGCTGCTATCAGTCACCCCGCGAAGATCGTCGCTCCACCTAGCCTGAGGGCGTCCTACCTTACACTTGCCAATTCGTGGTCTCCACTCAAGAATACGTCTACCTCAAAGGTCATTGGTTTTTACGCCCAATAACAAAGCAAAAAATAACAAACAAAAAAAATTATGTTTACAATGACATGAATAATTATTTACTTTGTAAATTGTTATATTATTTTAATTATTGTGAAAATGAATACTTTGTGAGTCATCGTTTTTTTTTTTTGTTATTTGTTCAGCTAATTTTCTTTCTTTGGTATTGTTCGTCGAATCGTTGAGTTCCTTAAGTGATATGAGTTGAGCTGCACGATTACTGAAAAATGCATGCAGTCACGGGATAGGTCCACGCAATCTGTGTGGTTCTTTCCTCAAAAGACCATTCCAGACACCAATGTCTTCACATGATCTAACCAAGATTATGTCTAGACTTTAAAAGAGACTGTGACCTCTGAGTTTGTTTCGGCCTTTCTTCTCAGAGTAGTCAGAGAGGAAACACCGACCACAGCTAATTTTTATAATATGATTAACATGTAAAAGTGTTTGTGCAAACCTACTTACAGAAATCAAATCATTTATCATTATCATTTACTAAGGCCAGTTCCATTGCCACTTCAAGTTACTTATTCTGTGAGCTATGTCGACAACTTAACACGATTGTGTGTACGTATATATATGGGGTTTCGCTTATACCCTGAAGCGCGCTTACATAATAATCCGTTGTTAAGTGGTGAAATCATGTAACGCACAATACAATATTAAATCAAAGCTGGGTATTAATCGCGTTAAACTACTTGCTTCCAATCAATCTGCCTAGCCTTTTCCCAACTATGTTGGGGTCGGCTTCCAGTCTAACCGGATGCAGCTGAATACCAGTATTTTACATGGAGCGACTGCCTATCTGAGCTCCACAACCCAGTAACTGGGTAACACGATACCCCTTGGTAAGACTGGCTGTCAAACTTTTGGGCTTCTGACGACCCGTAACGACTGTCAAAGATCCCCGAATGACAGCCGGGACCAACGGCTTTACGTGCTTTCCGAGGCACGGAGGAGTCTCGGTATGTAAAGATGGTCACCCATCCACGGACCAACCCCGGCAAGCTTAGCTTAACCTAATGAATCGACCCGTGCGGCTGTTATTACTGAGCCACGAGCTCCTCCTTGCTTCCATTGTTTTTAAAACATTATGCTATCTATACCGGATGACTTTTTTTACCGTCTCGAAAAAAGTTGGGTATACTAGGTGAACGGAGTAGAAGCCTATGGCATAGCATTTTTTTTTTTTTTTTTTCGGAAATAAAACTAAAATAAAAGATAAAAATATTGAAATTTGGGTGCGTATGATTTAAATTTAAATATTATTTATCGTATTTATTTATTGAATTATGTTTTTTGTTAAATTTCTGTGTTTATTGTTATAGTATGATAAGTTTACTTCAAATGTGTGGTATTTATCCATAGATCAATTTCTTTCTAGGTTAAAGAAAAAATTATAAAAACTATGCCATAGGCTTCTACTCCGTTCACCTAGTATACCCAAATTTTTACGAGACGGTAAAAAATGTCATCCGGTATAGGATGTAGCTATTCAAACACGAAATATTTTAAGAGATACACCTATAGGTGGTAAAGAAGCCATGGAAATGATTTTTTTTATCTGATAATATTAAAAAAAAAATTTAAAGAAATTAAAATTACTTGATGAATAATAATTAGTTAAGTATCAAAATTCACCGCACTCGTGCCGCCACCGTCGTGTCACCGCGTCCGGGCGGGTCTTTCATAGAATAAGTAAAAAAAGGATTTTTTTTGCAAAATATTTCAAGCAATTTTAAAATTATAATATTATGTAAAAATATAAAAACTTAAATAAAAAAAAAAAATTCGCTGCTATGGCTTTTTTACCTACCTATAGATGTTTAGATGTCTCTTTAAAAATTTCGTGTATGAATAGATACACCTTATATAGAGCAGTGGTGGCCCTTGTGGTAACAGTCTCGACTTACGAATTGTAGGTCGTGGGTTCGAACCCAGGCGGGCACTTTGTGTAAATAATTACATCACCACTACTTTCAAAACGTTGAAGGAAAACATCGTGACGAAACCGTCATGTCCTAGAACCAAAAATTCGAAGACATGTGACATCTACCAACCCGCACTAGATTACAGCCCACTAGCTGTGTCCCAGCAGTGAAGAACACGTATTCAGTAAAAATCAATACTTATAGTATAGAGTGTAAAAAAAGTCTGGTATTTCCTCGTGGTCCTACTATTTTGTCCTGCCATTAGGTCCACGAGGGTATGTTATTGCTGTTGGTCCTACTGAAGTTTTGGAACCAAAATATACCTCGAAATATACAGGCGAAGATAGCTCCTATCCATCTTGCATTCTTGAACAAAAATGTCATCCGCTATCATAAAAATGGCAACTGTTTTCAAATCCTTTACGGGTGAGTTTCAAGTTTTACGATCGTATCCCATAGTCCTTTCCTGATTTGATCCCGGAAAATTCCGGAAAAATCCCCGAAAAATTGCGGAAAGTTACGGATTGTAATCTACGCTATCATTTGAGGGTTTTTCCTTCAGGCGTTGGACGACTGTCGTTTATAGATATTCCCGCTGGTTATGACGACAGAAAATAATAAGCAAAATTGCAATCATACTCGTTGCAGTTATCGTGGGCGATAGTAATTACTCAATCGATACAATCACTTTGCAATTCATCAAGCCCTGTCAAATACGAAAGAGCTTTTTCACAAAACGTTCTACAATGGAAATTAAAAACAATTGAACAAGCGAAGCGATGTAAAGGCTAGTTCAGAATAAAACAGCGCAAATCCAGACACGTAATCAGCCAAATCTCTGAGCTTATCCAGGCGCGTTTACGTTTAGCAGAGTGAATACAGAGTATAGTACATTTGTACGTACTTTATTGTGGATTTTCAGTACTCTAACGCTGGTGGATAAAATGAAATATCGATGTAAGTCTTATTTATGTACAATATTAAATTCTATCTCTACTTGTGGATATTGTTAAAGGGAAAGGAATAACATCAGACAGATAAGCCGCTATATCTTAATTTTCACTAGTTATAATGTGTCATGTTCAACGCATTTATGATCAGATACTTGATGCTTAATTAAGCCAAATCTCAAGGCATTAGGTGCCTTTGCAGTGCCGGGTTAACCACGTAGTAAGAGTAGCAATTGCTACGGGCCCCGCGCAAAAGGGGGCCCCGCGTATCTAAAGGCGGAGATGAAAGAAAAACTGTCAATTTAGGGTATGTCCAACTTTAACCACGAATACCTTTTGAAAAAGTAAATTTATCGAAAAGTTATAAGACACCTTTTTTATAGAACGTTAAATTTCTATAAAAACATGTATCATGTATCATGTAGGTGGCAGACGAGATATAAAATTTGAAAGTTTAAAATAATTTGCCAGGGCAATTTCATCTCTGGCTTTTTGTACTTGTCAGAGCCCAACAGGGCCTATAGTAATCTACTGTACTATTAAATACCAACAAAATTGTAACCTATAGATGGCTAATAAACGTAATGAGTCTTGATTTTTTTACCACTTTAGACTTTAGAACCCATGGCAGATCAAGAGCCCCTCGATAGAATTTGCTACGGGCCCCGCGCTTGCTTAATCCGGCACTGTCCCCTTGAGCATTAAATTAAATCAAATCAAAAGTCATTTATTCAAATTAGGCTGAGAATCAGCAGTTTTTTAACGTCAACATTACACAATCATCCTTCACCGCTTCAACCGCGCAACAAACTCCCCAGCAGAGTTTGTTGCGCCACTTCTGTCGCACAGCTGTCTGTTAAGTTAGAAGAAATTGATTCTATACCATATTATGCAATGATATTATATTAACAGATATGTTATACACTCACAAAACAACCGAAAAAAGTGTTCCGCGCAGCAGCGGCAGAACACACACCCACTTTTCATTCATTTTACATTTCATTAAAAGTAAAAATGATGGAAAAGAGATGCCTTGATAAAAACAACAAGAAAAAAGAGACAGCTAGTGTTTGCTTCAACTAAGCGTATTACTCGTCGCCATGCGTGTCGCAGACTAAAGTCAATACGTCCCAATTAGGACGTTTTCGAGTCTTCATGATTGCGCACTCACAACATATCTGTTTAATATAATATCATTGATAGTATGCATCAGTTTTAATGGACACTCACATACCAGAAATGAATAAGTAACCCCAACCCAAAATATGATCTAATCCAAAGAGACGAGAGTATAATATTGTATAGACTATAACTATCAATGTCAAACTAGGCTTTTAGGTTAAGCCGGCTTAGTAATAATATGATTTTTCGTAATAAGTTTTCCATCACTCGCCTCCTTACTCTACCAGTGTGAACGCAGCATAGTTCAGTAACAGTTTATTATGATGCTTTTATAGGTGAGCGCGTTTGTTAGAACACATCGTATATAAACATACGTCTAGACTCGTAAACGGTGGCTGGGCTAATAAAACGAGCATTAAACTAAAACCTCAGAGTTTATGATTCGTCTACGGCAGGAGGACAAGACAACCAATATTGGCTTTTAACTTTGTTAAAATTGCCCTTCTTCCCCACTGCTCAACTAGATTGCTCAACTAGTTGAGCAGTTGAGCTTGTAGGACATAGTTTGTATTACCGAACATTTTATGCTCTATAGCTCAAATTTTTTTTGCACAACTTAGTTGATCAAAAGTTAGTTAGTTTTTACTTTTAAAATGTCATATTAGTGTGACGTATATTAAGGGTACTACTTAAATAAAGTTTTTTCTAAGTTCATTAACTAAATGTTTAAAAAAAATCTGTTTCTTCTTTCTTCTTACAAGATAAGTTCTTGTAAAAAGAAAGAAGATTTTTTTATTTTTATTTTATGATTTACTAATGAAGTATATTATTTATGAGATTTGGAGTTTTTATTTCTAGTCTTTATGTAAATATAGCTGTGCAGTTTTAGTTGATCAGCGGGTATTACCCACTGCTCAACTAATCATAGTTGATCAATTACTAGTTGAGCCATTGGCGTTACCCACTGCTCAACTTTATGCAGTTGAGCAATCTAGTTGAGCAGTGGGGAAGAAGGGTAAAATTGACAATATAAGTATGGACCAAACACAAATAAGGTGTCGACTATGAAATGAAGAGGTGTAATGAAGATTATCGCGCTTGAATGCACCGTTAGAGGCGCTAGTGTAGAGTGAGGTCTCTAGAAATGTCAAATGTAAAAATCAACGTTCACTGTTTGCGGGATTTTCTATCGCAAATTGTTACTAATTATTCATAATTGTAAAGTTTGTGCCATTCCTGATTAATTATGGCTAAGATTTTAAGTAACAACTTAGGATCTAATTTCGTAGTACTTGGAAGAAGAATAATATTTGTCTGCTTAATGCTTGCAAGAGTAATCTATCTATCAATATGAGCTATCTGTTATCTATAGTCTAGTGATATTATGACGATTTTTATAACTTTATTCTACCTAGCAAAAAAAATCGCAAGCAAGATTTTTATAACACACATTTTTTCTCATAAAACTGATAGTGAAGATCTATTCGCCAGCTGGTGCATTGCAGCTTTAAATAAGTCTATATAAAAAATGTTACCCCATGACCCTATCCGACGGTAAAAGGGAAGGGTCAGATTAATGGCTGCCAAGAAATATCGCCACTCCTATAAAAACGTCGAAAACAATGGTTTTGTGGGTTTTGTGTTCATAAAACTCTAATAAAATTCAAGTTTTTTACGCTGTTATGTATTTGGCATAACAAAATATTGTACGAAATAATACATTATCTCACACAAGTCAGCAACATAAGTCATTGACCACAATATTTTTTTTTTATACGAGTAGATTATATGAAATTATGAAATTTATTGTACCGTATATTGTATATACCTACTAAACGTATAGACCTAAATGTAATCGGAACGAAGAAGCCTGGATCTCTCGAGACAGGGAATCCTAGTGTGAGTTCCAGGAATCAACGCACCCGAATATAATTTCTTAAACCATAAATTATTCTTATTCTTCTTCTTCGTCGTATCGATGATTCTCTTTTCTTCTTCTTCTTCCATCCTTTACTCCCAGTTCTATTTGGGGTCGGGTCTTCTTGGACAGCGTAACCAAAATGCTAGTTTATAGGTTGTCATTGGAGTTAGGTTCTGCGCTTTCATCTCCCTCTCGATACTGGACCATCATGTAGCGGGAGGTTTTCCTCTTTCCAGGCGTTTTGCAGGGATATCCAAGACTATTTTTACTGAGAAACTATAATTTCTTCTCATTACGTGGCTGTACCATCTAAGCCTGCTTTCTTTTAGTTTGTCCATTATTGGGGCCACTCCCAAAATATCCCTGAGAATGTGCTCATTGCGTATTCTATCCAAACGTGTTACTGTGCCCGCTCAGCGCAGCATCTTCATTTCATCTGTGTGCAATTGCTGTTCGTGCTTTGTTGATTTTGACCAGCACTTCGCTCTATACGACATTGTCATAATATCAGCCGAAAGACGTCCACTGCTGGACATAGGCCACCCCCAAGCACAGCCACTTCGACCGGTTTTGTGCTTTCCGCATCCAGCGGATTCCTGCGGCCTTCACAAAATTTCCGGTTCACCTTGTGGGAAGCCTTCCGACGCTACGTCTTCTGGTACAACAATGTGATTCTGTTTTATTAATTTTATATAAGCTTCGACCAGAATTCTGCTAGTTTAACCTGACAGCGTTGGCCTCGCAAAGGACTTCCATAGTGCAGGTGTTTTTACACAGAGAGCATGACAACCGGTGAAGCATCGTTTGTGATGTGGCTCCACAGTCGCACTGTGGCTCATAGGAGCCCCCACCTGACTTGACCAAGTTGTACCTGCAGCGATCCGTCTGGCTTCTTAGTCGGTTAAGAGATTTCCAGGTGGGCCATGGTAGTTGGTGACCCGCTGGAAGTTTTTCTGCAAGTTCAACATACTCAGCTAAGGGAGGATGTTTAAGCAGCCACATGTTTGTGAGGGGCGACTTGAGGAAACTGTTACGGCTCTTCAGTCTGTCCCCCAGCTACGATATGTCGTAGAGTGAATGACAGAATTTTATTAAAGAAACACTTAATAAAAAAAAATCCATACTGGTCTCATTACAAAACCAGTTTTATCTTTGGTTCAGTCAGTTTATCTTCTTCGAATCTTATTCAGACTGCAATTAAGTGCTTCATACAAAATTGACAACTTAGACTCGGGTTTAAAATCAGTTTCTCAGTTGTAGAACTCAAAAGTTTTCGAAATGAAGTTTGCAATAAAAACCTGGGTCTATAGATAAATATTGTTTTATAATAACCCCGTATAAGTTTACGTAGATACATTTAGTAGGCGTCTATATAAAGTGTATCTAAGCTATTCATACACGGAATGTTTTAAGTGATACAGAAACACAAAGAAGCCTTGGAAACGATTTTTTTTTAAATCTTATTATAATAAAAAATCTTATTTAAAAAATTAAATAATTTAAAATTACTTCATATAATGATTAATTATTAAAAGGCACCGCGTTTGCGCCGCTACCGTCGCCGCGTCCGGGCGGGTCATTCATAGAATAAGTAAGTAAAGGTTTTTGCGAAATGTCTCAAGCAATTTTAAAGTTACAATAATTACGTAAAAATAAAACAAAAAAAATATATTGTTGCTATATAGCTTTTTTACCACCTATAGATGTTTCTCTTAAAATATTTCGTGTATGAATAGATACACCTTATAATTATAGTACCTAATCAAAATAATCTTGGCCCAAAACCAGTTCCATCAGCTTCATACTCGTATAAGGGATACTTCAGAGCTCTAATAAAACTATCAAACAGAAGTTGGAACTATGCCAAAAAAAACTTAAGGTGCTATGATTCGGTGCTCGAGCCGACTGAGGTAGGCTCACGAAGTCGCGAACGAGTGCAGGTAGCCTCGCGCATTTGATAGGTATTCAAACATAGTAATTATTTTAATCATTTTATCAAGACAAACTCAGAGAATTGTATCTAAACAATCTTACTACCTTTTCATTTATATAAAAAAATAGCTTTTGCCCGCGACTTCGTTCGCGTGAGGTTTCACGCGGACGAAGTCGCGGGCAGAAGCTATTTTTCCCTTTCCCCAATCCGTTTTAGAGATCATCAAAAAATCCGTTCTGTACAAAATTTATAAGAAAGTGAATTTTCTACAATTTTTTTAAATTTTTTTTTTCCGAATTTTTCGCATGTTTTAATAGTTATTCTGCTATTCGGGGCGGAGACAAATCCAAAAAATCCAAGATCACAATAAATCTGTCCTGCCGTTCTTGAGTTACAAATGGTGTAAATAACCCGACTTTGCTTTATATATAATTCTGAAAAATAACGTCTGTTTTGTAACTATGAGATTGATTAAACATTACGAAAATGGATTTTTTCTATCGCCACGTTAATCTAATCGTGTTATTAAAAGCTATTGCACATCTGCCAGATCCTTAAACAAAAGATATCATTTTTCAGAATTTTAAAACACTGTTTTTTATGTTTCTCATGGATTCAAAAAAAACTAGTAAGCGCGATTTCTATAGGATCATACCGCCTTAAGGAAAAGTTCTCCCCTCAGCCATTTATTTTCATGATCATACTCGTTATGAGAACATGTTTAGTTCTTTTCCCATTTGTGGAATTCTTACTCTGTCAGTAAAATTAATGGGTATTCGTATACCTGTTGCTTGGATTATGCTGGCCAAGATTCTATATTGGTACGTATTGGGAATAAGGGTAGGATTGTTGGGTAACGGTCTGCGATTCTTTTGAGGAAACAAATATGTTTCACGTTTGACGAACCATCGTTAAAGCACAAGGCGTCTTTAAACCTCGTTTGCGCATCACTGGAGATACCGGTAACCTCCTTACGTATGCTACGGAAAACCAACAATCAGTTTAGTAGGAAAAATCCGACTTAACCCCCTGCCATCTATGGATGGTGGGTTTCCAAAAGGATTTCCACACAATAAAAAGGAATAAGGAAAAAATATCAAGTTTTCTTTAGATTTTTTCAAGCAGTGGTTTCAATAATAGCACCAGAATTAAGGTCAATATCACAAAAGCAACAATAATTTAACAATACCCGTCTTAAATAAAATAAACACTAAGCAAATTACCTTTCACGTCACGGGCATGTCTTACTTCCAACAAAAGAAATAAGCCCGGTACCCAAATACTGGGAACGAAAACCGGTCCCGAAAGTAACTTGAAAATAACTCTTCAGAGAAAAGATTAAGAAATGAAAGAGCGAAATACAAGCGTAAAATTTTCACTGTCCCTTCGGAGTGAAAACTACGAAGAGAATGGAAAGTATTAAGTGGTCAGGATGAAACTAAGCTTTTTCACCGACTTCAGAAAAGGAGCAGATTATGTATAAGGCGACTTTTTTTTATTATTATTATTTTTTTTTTTCATTTCTATATTCGGAAATTGGAGGCAAAAAATTAAACAAAACTAAATTCAAAGTCCCCAATTTCCGAGACTTGGTCTTTTTATTTTTACTTCTTATTTTTGTGGTTGTTTTGATGCGATAATCGCCGAGCGAGAATTCTTATTGATGAGAAAGTTCCTGGGTGACAAAAGTTCCTAAAATTTGCTACGACAGTAATTCTAATCGTTCATAGTTAGTTAATATGGTCCAAGTAGTGGAACATGACAATATCTTGCCTAAGAATTAGATGTGCAGTCTTCGAAAATACAAAGTTGGTACCATTTTTTTTTTGCGACCGAGAAATTAATCGGTTGTTAGTCGTTTCCTCATGATTAAAATATTACCTTTATTATTTTATTACGGGGTCTGACCACTGATTATTCGAGTAATTAATTCTGTATAGGGTTTTGCGTGCGAGTCATTGTATCCTCTGTGAAATATTGAAAGGATTTTGCTTATACAACCGGATTTTGCTCATACCAAAATAATGGTTTTACCTTTTGGTCGTATTATTTTTAGTTAGGGTTGGTTGTTCATAATTTTGCCCTGCTTGCACTACAAATAATTAAATGCGTCTAAGGCGAAAGTGCCAGGGTTTTTTGCCAGCCCGCGAAATTAAATTAAGAGCGGCAATCGTGCGCGGTTGCCGCGCGCGGCTGGCCGCGCTATGATTGGACGACTGCCGCACACGGTAGCCGCGAGCTACCTGCCGCGCACAGCTAATGCCGTGAACGGTGTAGTGTTGGTCGCCAGTGGTTGTGTGTGACGTGTTTTATCAAGTAAAATGGATAACGAATCAGTAATTCGTCTCATTTAAATATATGGCTCCCATAGTCCATTATGGGATACTAGGGAGCTACAACACACTCGGCCGCTATGATTGTGGTTTGAATACGAAATAAAGAGCGCGGCGTGTCTCGGAGATGCCGCGCAGCAATGCCGCGCAGAAGGTCTAAACTAGTCGCGCGGCAAATTTGTGTCTTGCGAATGCCGCGCGTAGCTGCCGCGCACCTTGCACGCCATGTTTAGACACACCTTTACGTTTTTTGCAATTTGCGGGTTGTATGTTAATATACATATGATTTGCGGCCGTATCAAATATTCATTGATTGAATTATAATCATTAAAATCATCAATACAACTCTCCAAATTAATCCCATTGAATGACTATTTCATGCAATCTTGACATTTTAGGATTATACTAACTTAAGCAGTTGTATTACTAATTCTAATGATTATAATTATGTAAATACATATTTGTTACGGTCGCGAGTTAGACCTTAAACAGTATGCACCCCGACATGCTGAAAATGAGCTTCAAATCCGTAAATAAATATAAATAGTAGATTGTTATACAAGGGGCTAAAATGACCCATTTATACGAGGTAGTTTTACACCCGAGCTTTAGCGAGGGAGTAAATAGAAACCGAGTTATAATGGTTTTTAGCGCTCTACTTTTCACTACGATTGTGAGACAATAAAATAATCCAATTCAATATTAAAAATAAATTACGGCCACTAATTCAATTCGCAAATTAGAGAAAAATTCTAAAGAATTCGCGCCAACGTCTTATTTTTTATTTTTTCTGTAGCCGCAACAACGCAATGCACGTATTCTACTGAAGAGATCGCCGCTTCTAGATCCATTATATAAAAAAAAATACTTTTTCCCCTAGAGGTAAATATGGTAGTCTTTCCTCAATCTAGTACGATACAATGAAGACCTTTTTGAGCAAGAGGAGTGAAAACATTTTTTTTTTTGCGGGCTAAATTAGCGTTACCTCCTTAACGCTAAGCATTTATATAAAACAATCGTTCTATTCTGATATCTTCAAATGATTGACGGAAACAGGACGATGTTTATCAGCGCTTAACGTATTTAGTGATTTGTGCTGCAAGCGAGCCTTTTACCCTGTGTCCTAACCGAAAGTGGTAGTAAAGAAACTAAGAAAATACTTTTATTTGCGGTAAACGCAACGAAAGAACACAAACAAAAATAACAAATTGGGGGAAAATATGTGTGACATCCACGCAAAACGGCTATCGCTCAGCATAATGCTGCGACCCTATGGGAGACTACCAGTGCTGGTTTCCAGCGACAGCCGGCGTTGACGTGATGGCGTCGACAAGTGCAGCATACAACGAGATATAATTAGGGTATAAAAAATAAAATAAATACAAAGTAAGTAGAACCTAATAGTAGTCAATAAGTAGTAGTATAAATACGCGATTACGCGATCATTTACCTAAATAATGACTTACATGACACAACGACTTGATTGATCGCGCGATTGTCATATTCATACAAACGAACGCGATGATTGCGTACTCGCACGACTATCGCTTTCGGTAAGGATGCAGTCTTAAGAGTTAGTAAAAAATAACAACACTGTCCCTCTCTGTAGATGTTACAGACGATGACTAGTGAAAATTGTCAGGTTTGTGGGTTGTAAAATCGTCACTTAAAAAACTACTATCGCTAGTCCAAATTGACAAGGGTAGAAATAGTGACAATTCACCCTCGAGTTTCATTGTATTGGTAACAGCTTGTTTCAAACTGTCCACGTTTAAAACATGGAAGACTAACTGACGAAAGCCGAGATCCCATTTAGGAGGATAAATTGCTTAGTTTTTAAGTTTTCTCAGTATTTGCTGTAGGTATTGTCCGGGGAACTTGTGAAAGTAAACCGCAAGAAATGGTAAGCTGTTTCAGCCTGAATTTTGAAAGTAAGAAAAAATAGACAAATTAATACAAAATGTCCACGACAGCCATTTCAAGAATACATTGAATTAAGGCAGGTTTATACAAGCCCAGTAATGTGACATTACAATAAGTCAGTCGAGCGCTGTCTTTCAACTGGGATCGTGCAGACAATACTTTCAACCCAGTCCAGTGCGTACCGAAGTAAGCACTGGACTGGGTTGAAACTTGTCAGTCCAGTTAACTAACCTATCCGTCTATTTTAGGGCACAGTAGCTCTCTCTATCACGCGACTAAGTTACTGCCGATCTCGTCTACTGATTGAGTCCAAAATTCCGAGTCACTGGGTCCAGCCACTGCCATCATATAAACCAGGCGTACGTAAAAAACTATAGAAAACATTAAAACAATATCACAAAAATTATTATATATTCAATTCAAGTCAATACTTTTATTTCAGACTTGCTGTCTGTCCATACAGTGTCAGTTATATATTAAAAAAAAAACTTAATAACTGTTTATGCTAGTAATGCAACTGAAATTGGTTTAACTTTTTTATCACATCTATTCAACAAGAGCTAGTTTATTTTTCGTAAACAGGGACTAAAATAGCCCTTTAATCCCTAGGGACTAAAAGAAATCAAAGAGATCAATCACGAACGTTGTATGAACAAGTAACAGGCTGTATGACAAAGTAAACCGTGCGCGAGCCAAATAAAACAAAAAACTTTGTAAATATAAAAAAACGCGCGAAATGTATTCCCCATTTCCATGTTATGTCTTATTGTTCCTAATTTTATATAAATAAATAAACGTAACATAATTTGCACTTACATGTTTTCTCATAGAGGGTGATAAAAATTTAATTGTCTACCTCGGGAGCAACAATATTTTAAGCTCGAGTGACGTACTTTGAAGCCCTCGCTGCGCTCTGGGTTCAAAGAAACACTCCCATCTTTAAAATAGTTGTTTACTCCCAAGGCAAACAATCTTCTATTCTATGATAAAATAGAACTCTCTAATTGACTATAAATTTATCTCATTTTATCGAAATGTTTTTTCTTTATCAACGTACCTTAGCAAAGCTTTTAAAACATCTAAAGTAGGTAGGCACTTCCCCAAATCAATTTTCCTCTTTTACAGAAATCACTTAATTAAAGGGCCGTAAGAATAATTTGGACTTGGGTAAGTGCGTACCAAAAGCCCAAAAGAAAGTAATTAATTTCCAATCTGTCGAAACTTGAAAACTTTGGAATTGGATTTATTATTTTGTTTTAAAATAATTTAAGTACGAGCATTGTCACCGGTCCACTAGCGCCACTCCTTTAAAAACATACTATCTCGTGACTGAGAAGGAATTATGAAAATCGGCTCAATCAACTATATCGGTAAGTGTGTCTAGAATTTTCTAATACCTAAAGTTTCATATTGAGACACGAAGCAACAAAATACGATCGAGAGGAATGTGGCCGTTTTTATTTAGATCGAATTTTGTTGCTTCGTGTCTCAATATGAAACTTTCACATCAGCAGTCAACACTTGCACTACGAAAATTACACTTACTCGTACGACTAGATACAAAGGCGCTATTAATGTCAAATTGTTACCACTGCAGCACTGTAGTGCTATTCTGTCAAACGTTTCACGGTGAAAACTTAAGTAAAGTGAGTTTGAAGTGAGCTGTAATTCCACCTGATGCTTGGGATTGACACTATTGACATCTCACTCCTCGCTCACTTCACCTACGTTTCATGGTGAGATGGTTACAGAATAGCACTGCTGCTGTAATGGTGATCTATGTAACGGAAGTAATGTATGTAGTTATTTATCTAATGACTTTGCACTATTACAATGCAATCATTTTTGTTTTCGACATAGGATTGTTCAAATAAATGCATATGAAAGAAACGGAGTACGGACAGCAAACAAAAATAGAAACTACTCATTTTTTTGCGAACCCTCATCATTATAATACACAAAATAAATCTAAATAATGTGAATGCCGAAAGGTACGAGTAGTATCTCAAAATAATTTAGGGTTGGCAGTTGTTACGCTATAAAACAGCAATATTTTTTGCCTTTTTTGTGGGGAAATTCTCATAGCTACCCTCCTTCGGGGTAGTCCTGCTTGCTTCCAGTATTATAGTTTTGCGTACATATCTACTACTGCTAGCTAAAACCTATTTCTATTCTATTAGTAATCTACTGCTACCGTCTAAAACCCTACGGTGTTTCTCTTGCTAGCGTATCACTCTCGCATAATTTTGACCCGATGATTGTTATTATTTAATGTCTTTGACATATCTCGGGACCCTAGTGGTCCCGGACCTTTAAAAGGCGTACGAGGGGGGGCTAAAGCCAACTCGCAGAGGCCCGTTAGACGCTTTTAATGAAATGAGGCACCAACCGACGATTATCCTTGTACGCACTACGCAAGTGCATCCAAGGACAACCCCAGGTTGGTGAAAAAATACATGCGGTAAAAACCCGACTGCAAAAACAAATGCGTGGATAAACAAAATCTACACCATATTGTTTGTCAGCGCCCGCCAGCGATACAAAAATTCAATACATTATAATTCTTGTTTTTCTCTTTTCAGTTATGTGTTTTAGCAGTTTCTTTTTTTTGTTAAGTGATTGAATGAATGATATCTTTATTTGCTAGAATATAGGATGTACATAAGCTGTTATACAGTTTGTTTGTTACACTATATTCAACCTTACGGTTGTGCAAATGTTAAGTCAAAATAAAATAATAAGGAGTATTGACATTTTACATTTAGGATACAGGTTCATGCAATTTTAAACTTGATTAACAATAGCTTAGTAAGTCATTTAAATCATTTGGGTCACTTAGTTAATTAGTTCTACATCGAGTCTACATACATACAAGACCAATTTGCTTGTTTATCTTTCGCATGTGTCGTTTTCCACCTTTTCGAGGTTAGAGGCTATAATTTTCACTAATTTTGTTAGGTAGAAGCCAATTTTGTCATGCCGTAAAAGTCAGAAAGTTTTACAAAACCAACTACTACCAAAAACGTAAAAGAAATTTCAAATTTCCAATGTAACTACCCTAACTTTCTTTGACGTGATGAATAAATATTTGGTTTGTATAAATAAAAAAGTAAAAAGCTTTACAGATGAATAATATGAATATTATTTTTTGTCACCTCTTAAGAATTTACGATGATTTGTTAAGACGTGCTTTGAATTGTAACTGCGATATTTCTTCGTCTTTTTGCGGTGGCTAACCGCTTAACGTCTGTAATAAATATCTCTGGTCTTTAATCTTTAAGAGTAATAGTGCTCTTATTAAAAGATTGAGACGGATACACTTTACAAGTTGACCTGAGAGATGAGTCTAGGTAATCATTGTATTACTGAACTCCTTTTCAACACAAAATCTAAATGCACTCTGTAAAGTTAACATTTTTGTAACAGACCTACATTTTTTATTTTTATTTTATCATGGGTTTGCTCTTGACTCTAATCTAGGTCAGAGGTGACAGAGACAAAGTTGTCGATGGAGTGAGCTTACCCAGAAGAAGCCTGTTCACTCTAACTTTGAAAAGATTAGGGTTGTATGCGTTCGGAAACACAGACGCAGGCAGAGAAATCCACTCCTTTGCTGTGCGCATTATAAAAGACGTTTGAAAACGCTTAGTGCGAGTTGGTGGAATATCAACTATGTAGGGGTGGTAACTTGCAGTGCGTCTAGATGTCCGATGATAGAAGGGGGCCGGTGGAATGAGGTCGTGGAGTTCATGGGCACACTCGCCGAAGTACAATCTGTAGAAGACCGACAAGTAGGCAACCTTGAAGCGAAGCTTGACATCCACCAGTTTTACGTCGCCAATGAGCCTCTTAGCTCTGCGTTCCACCGAGTCAAGCGCAGCAAGTTAGTACTTAGCTGAGCCATCCCAAAGGTGGCTGCAATACTCCATGCAGGATCGGACATGTGCTCTACATAGGTCGACTGAGGAGTTTCTCAGTAACAGCCCGGAGTTTGAAAGTTGGCGGCATGTTAAGCCGTTCTTCCTGCGCCTGATCTCTGTCCGGTCGTGTCGGATTTCCGTCCCATCGGACTATGAGAGTGAGCGAAGAGAGTGTATCTGTGTCGGTGCGCACACTTGTGCACTATCATATTTCCAGCGTAGTCTGCTAGTCTCAGTTGAGAGTGGTCGCCATTGCCGAATTTCGGTATGGAGGACTATTATATTGTAGGTCGACTTACGAAAACCTTAACCAAGTTAGTTCCAAGTAGGTTCCAAGTATGTTCGGCGAAATCTCGCGTCCGGCCCTGGTCCAGGCCATGAAGCGGAGCGAGAGTGCATGGGAGGCAGTTACCTCCTTCTGCGAAGCAGTAATGCTCGCGAAGGAGGAGGTGGAACGCGTGAGGGAGCAACAGTCTGTGCGCCTTCACGCCCCTAGTCGCCGCAGGAGACGCCCTGGGCGGCGGGAATCGGTATCCGATTCCCGGCCACTGTAGGCGCGGGCTTGCGGACGGCGAGCTATGGGTAGCTGGCCGTCCGGCCGCAGCAGGCCCGGGTCGACGGCGCATTGTGTTCCACGCGCGCCTCAAAGAGATGTCAGTACGCACTGACGGGGTCCACTAGGACCGGTGCCTGTCAGGATTGCGGGTTTGTCCGAAAGGGATACCGTGGCCCTGGCACACAGGCAACTGAAGGAACACGGGTGGGTTTTAGTCAGTAAAAGTCTGACATCTCCCGCTCCGCCCAGAGCGGGAGAAGTTATTTGATAATTTCCCACCCAAAAAATTGGTTTACGCACGATAGTTTAACGTGACATCGTCATAACAAAACCTTGATGCAAGCGTAAAATGAGCGTAACGGGACAATGAGCGTAACGAGACAATGAATCATCCTTTTTGTGCATGCAGCCGGCGTTCATCGCTTTATTAGACGTTGTCACGTCAAAAAAAAAAAGGTTCCAAGTCGGTTCCTACTTATGTAAGAACCTACTTGGAACTAAGTCATATTATGCGATGGTGACCAAGTCATTTGATCGTACATAGTTCAAATATTTTGTTTTGTTAGTGAAAACAAGTTCCCTGAAAGGGACACAAAAATGTGGCCGCTGAAAGCAGAAACACTTAATATTTAACAAATTGTTTCTGTTTCCACGCACGAAAACCTTGACATTCCAGTTTATTACTTCTGTTTTGATTTTGTTTTGTTTTGATTATTAAGCAGGTAGGTATTTTTAATTTGAATCATAAGCAAATACTATAATATAAAAATGTATGGAAAATTTGTGATTTTATTTAACAGCTTTTAGTGTACTAAAAGCTGTTTTGTACGTGTATTTTGTACGTCAAAGAAGTCGTAATTCAACAACACTAAAAAGTCAATAATTGAAAATAAAAGACGTGATTCACAAGATATTCAATTACCTAATACTTTCATTGAAATTCGAGAGTTACGAGGGATAATTAAATTTTTTCAGAAACATTTTTCTTTACAGCGAATCTTGGCTTACTTTTCGTTCCATTTTTGCCATCCGCCAATTTATTATTCATGAAACCGCTTCAACATTTAGTCAAGCGTCAGACGAGCACTTCACGAACCGTTCTTCACTTTATAACGACACTAGCAAAAGCCGGCGACTTCACCCGAAGCAACTATATTGACACTTTCGTTGCATATTTTCCGAGTAAGCGTCGAAGTTGCATTTTTATTTGAGGGAACAGAGATTTATTTTTCAGTATTTGCACAGTAATAACAAGATAATTTCTGTTGAAAATATTAGGAAACTTTTGATTTCAAAACTGTACGGTGTAGTAACTTATGTTTTGTGATTAATTTGGTTCACTAATTATGCAATGTTAAATATTATAAGGTTGTACTGAACCCTTAGTGTACGAATCCGACTTGCTCTTGGCCGCTATTTTTTCCGCACTAAGATCCAATGTTTCACCAAAACATCTTTGACAATTTTTTTTATTTACAACCAACGTTTCATATACTATTCATAATATTTTACAAACAAGTTATTCCGCAAATGTTTTATTTAATAAACGCGCGCTTTACAAATATTGATTTGGCAAATGTTCTCTCTACAAAATGTTTTGCATGAAATTTAATCATTTACAAATTTTTCATTTATTATATAGATTCCTTTGGAAAAATCACGTTTATACTAAGTCAAGCTTAGGGACACTTGACTTAGTATACACGTGTGACTTAGGGGGAGCGCCCCCTGCCAACTAAATGGTTGGATTTGGATACGTGGAAAAAATCTCAGCAGGAAAATATATAACGAAGTTAAAAGGAAAACTATCACAACTAAGTAGGCTTTACAAGTTACGGAGGAATAGTCGACCAACTTACATTTGCAGTTGAAAAACACGTACAGAATGTATGGGAGAACATGTTTTTATAAATGTGCCTATCAATCTGCCTAGCATTTTCTCAACCATGCTGAGGTCGGCTTTCCCATCCAGTCTAACTAGATGCTACTGAATACCAGTATTTTACAAGGAACGACTGCGTATCTGACTTCCACATCCCAGTTACGGGGTATTTCGGTGAGTGTGCGCAGGAGCACTAAGACCTGATCCCACCATTGCTCTTTTATTACCGAACTACCAGACGTACTGCAGGGTACCATCCGCTCAGCGTTTCTCCAGCAGTTATGCGCACAGCCAAAGTGTGGAACTCTCTGCCAGCGTCTGTGTTCCCTTCCACATATAACCCGACTACCTTCAAACCTAGAGGGAACAGACATCTTCTGGGCACGCTCGTTCCATCATAGACTTCATCCATCGCTTTCCATCAGACGAGATAGAAGTCAAGAGCAGGCCCAATTAGTAATAAAATAAAAACACGATATCCCGGAACCCCAAATATACCTACTGGTTGGCAGACTTGCACTTCTGTCTACCCATAATGACTGTCAAAGATCTACGAATGATAGCCGGGACCAACGTCTTAAGGATGATTTCCAACAAACAGTTCGCATCGCATCGGATCGGAAAGGATACGAACGAATGCGGCGACAGCCGATCGCGTCCAACAGGATGTCAACGCATACGATACGCTCCGTACCGTCGCTTGAACGTATCAGTTTCTGCGCTTAGTCAAATAGTTTCATTTCCACGTGTTGACCTGTTCTAATTTTTGAAAATGGTTGAAGTTGACATAGTATTGTAGGCTATTGCATTAAAAGAAGAAGAAACAAAAGAAAAAAAAAACACAGAACCGGAAAATAAATGTTTGGATTGATAATTTATGGTGAAAACGACAGCCGAAAGGATCCGATCGGATACGACGACAGGCGAACGTAGCCGCTCGCGCGGCACAGCATACTTTCGGCTACGATCGCGTGTCGCGGACGACGCCCGCGGTCAAGCTGCTGTGCGCGGCTTGGTAATATACTTTAAATTACGATTTAATATCGTTTAAAGATTGTAAAATCCGTTCCGATCTGATGCAATGCGAGCCGTTTGGTGGAAATCCTCCTTTAACGTGCTTTCCGAGGCACGGAGGGGTTTCGATATGTAATGGATGGTCACCAATCCAAGAACCGACCGCGGCAAGCGGTAACCTTTGATCAACCCGTGTGGCTGTTATTATTTAGCCACGAGTCCCTCTTATATAAACGTGACTAAAGCCGTACATATTCCACAAAAATCGAAAGTTATTAGAAAAATATAATATGTTTCATCAATTCCCATTCCAATAATTCAAAGTTGACCTTTCCAATAATTCAAAGAAGTTTCTATCAATAATTTGTAGTACCTGTATTTCCACGTTTTTCAGTCGCATCACGTTTTTATTGACGATGGTGACACGTGTTATGACATAAGGTAGGTTTGCACATCTCCGTAAATAAATAAACCTTATAGGTAAGTGGAAATACGGAAGAGGTTACACTATACGAGATCAAATTAAATAAGCAAGCGAAACTGCGGAGTTGCGCAAGCTTGTTTAATTTTTTACCTATCACGTCTGCGGAGACATGATAGGTATTGATAATTAATGACGATAAAATAACAAAAATCTAACCTCTTAATGTGGCGGATCCCTACACTTATTGATATGATAATAGAGCGATTCTATTGGAATGATGAAATAAAACCGACCACCGTGAATGTTCGTTTTTTTTTTATCCGACTCGAAGGACCAAAACTAACGTAAGGGATCCCGACACTTAGTGATATGATAACGGGGCGATTCTGTTGGGATGATAAAATAAAACCGATCATCGTTAAACACGGATTTATTGAAATATGTTTACATATTTTTTTGCAATAATAGGTACAAATGCACGAATCTACGGCGAAATGTCCAGAACGCACGGCGCGTAATTCGGCTAAAGTAATGTATGGTTCTTAATTTAAAGTAGGGACGACAGATGACTATGGGGTCTACGGGCGTTGGTAGTGAAGTTACTTGAAATAATGAGTAAAAAAAGTTGTTTTGTTTTATAGTCATTAGATATGCACCAATCACATCTGCGGAGTTTCGCTAGCTAATTTAATTTGAACTGCATAGTAAAATATACACTGACCTTTTGTGTTCTTCTAAATGGCGGATGCGTATACAAAAGGAGCAAAAGGAAGTAATGTTTTACCTATTTTGTAAGGAATGTAGCACTTGACGTTTTGTAGGTTTTACCTAACACCGTCAAAAAGGGGTAATGTTTACAAGTGTAAATTACAAAAGATATCAGCACCCTGATTGCGAAACACCCTTTCTTTCATAATCCGAACGATATTCCTGATCCATTGCTTCTTATGTTTAAAAAATTCGTCGCTCAACAACGTAAATAACGCAATGAGTGTTGTTGATATGTCAAAATGAAAAGCATTGCAATTAGTAAGTAGTATGTTACGCAATGAACTTGCTGCTCTGTCTCCTTTTGCCTTTTATAAACTCAAGATAATATTATGGAAACTACATGAGCAAACACGAATAAGGAACTCTCATATCTTTTATATAAAGAATTAATTTAATGTAGAAATATGCATAGACAGTGCTTTTTAGTATGTAGATTCTTCTGCGTTTTAATATTTTTGCATCCATGTTTGTGCTCACTTTGTATGTAGTAATCAGCTAGTTTGCTGTAGTGTGAATGAACTAAGCTGTCTCGGTATAAAATTTTCATATTGCATGGTTTAATTTCATTTATTAGTAGACTAGCTTTTGCCCGCGGCTTCGCCCGCATGGATGTCGGTTATCGCTTAAAAAGTAGCCTATGTCCTTTTCCATATCCCAGGCTATATTTTTGCCAAATTTCATGACGATCGGTTCAGCGGTTTAGGCGTGAAAACGTAACATACAGACAGACAGACAGAGTTACTTTCACATTTATAATATTAATATGGAAGTATGTATTGCCCCTACTTCTTCGAATACGCCATAGTAGGAAATAATAAAATTGACATTAATCTAAGACCTTGTCATAGTCCAGGCCATGGTCCGGAGTGAGAGTGCATGGGAGGCAGTCACCTACTTCTGCGAAGCAGTAATGCTCGCGAAGGAGGAGGCGGAACGCGTGAGGGAGCGGCAGTCTGTGCGCCCTCACGCCCCTAGTCGCAGGAGATGCCCTGGGCGGCGGGAATCGGTAGCCGATTCCCGGCCACCGTAGGCGCAGGCTTGCGGACGACGAGCTATAGGCAGTTCGCCGTCCGGTAAGGACCAGGCCCGGGTCGACGGCGCGTTGTGTTCCACGGGGTACGCTAGGACCGGTGCCTGCCAGGATTGCGGGTTTGTCCGAAAGGGATACCGTATAGCCCTGGCACACAAGCAACTGAAGGATCACGGGTGGGTTTTAGTCAGTAAAAGTCTGACACGCTTTCCCGCTACGCCCAGAGCGGGAGAAGTTATTTGATAATTTCCCACCGAAAAAAAAAAGAAGTGTTTTATCAATGACCTTGTATATTAGGTAGAAACAGAAATTACATATATTTTCACATCTTTCTATAAAAGAAATCCCATACAAAATCACATATCCTACCGACCTCTCATCACTTCATAAAACATGTAAACACAATCAGAAAGGAACAAACGTTCTAGCTTCTACCCTTCATTTCCCCAATTCGACCCAAAAACTTGGGTCTTTCTTAACTAAAGGGTTAATACAGGCTTTTCAATATACCCTGTTTGAGCCCAGCGGGCAAATTGAGTTGTTAGCCAGGCCGACGCGACAATTGGAATACTTATTACTCAATCAGGCTGACCTCCATTTTAATCAGCCGAAATAGCCCGAAGTCCCCCGAAGTAGAACGACTGCGAAAATGTCGGGTCTATGCTCTTAGGTGCAAATGTGCTTGGTATTTGGTTAACCTCTGAGTTCGTAGTTTAGATTTGAGTTCCGTTTATGTTAAATGGTTGGGGACTGTTAAATTAATTATGTGCAAGATTATAATAACACTGCGCCGAAAATCTAATTTGCAACGCCTGTCGGAGACGACTGTTAAAATATCGCAAAACATGAGAGTGATCTTAAACGGAGAAATTGGATACTTCATACATTCCGAATAAGTAACATAAAATCAACTGCATTCATTTAGGTATTAGAAAACAGTTCAATGAATAAGTTTTCTGCTAGTTTTTGTACAATAATAAAGTAGGTACTGACTGGATAGGTCCACTCAAAATTGTGTGGTTCTTTCCTCAAAAGACCATTTCAGATACGGATCTACATGGTCCTCACATAATCTGACCAAGATTATGTCTGGACTTTAAAAGAGACTTTTACCCCTGAGTTTGTTTCGCCATTTCTTCTCAGTGGTAGTTAGATAGGAAATGTCGGCTTCACCTCGATTTTTTTTATTTTTTTTAATGACGTGTAAAAGTGATTCCGATATCATATTTACAGAATAAACGATTTCATTTCATTTCAATAGATGGTCACCTATCCATGAACTGACCGCGGTAAGTGAAGCTTAATCTTCGATCGATCCGTGCGGCTTTTATTATTTAGTCACGAGCCCTTTCATGCAGTGATCGCTCTCAGTAAAATTGGGTCAAATAGATACTGCAGAGGCTGTAAACTGACATGCTACAAGCATGCAACCTCCGCGAGTTTAAGTTGATGGCACGAATACAACATTTAATTGATACTTCGTCTGCGATCCACGATGAAATGTAGCCTATGTCCTTCTAATATAATTCAATCATGATTCGAAAGACACGTGGCGCCATTTATTATCATAAGAACGTTATTGTTGTTGTCCTCGGGAACAGTACTTTTTTTCGGGATGAAAGGTACCATATATGTCCGTTTCTGTACACCTGACAATGTATATGCAAAAATTCAGGATGATCGGTTCAGTGGTTTAGGCGTAAAATGGTATCAAACTTACTTTCGCATTTATATTATTACTTTGGATAGAAAAAAAGAAGCGAGAGTCCGCTTCCCGAGCTGACAAGCGCATGTCTTGAGACAAAATATAATAATGTAAAAATATCCAAAGATCTAAATAATTATGCGATATACTACGACTAGAACGAACCATCAACTGACTTACAACCCCTATTTATAAACAAGTAAAAGTAATTACTTGAGTAAAAGTAATTACTCAAGTAATGATTTTTATTCTATAGTTTAGTAATTGCTTGAAGTTAGAACTGTAAAAATTAGAATTCTTAACCAAGTAATAGTCACCATTTTCTTTACTTCAGCATTGAGAACTCGACCATTTTGCGTTTGATTTTGCGGTTATACTTAGCAATGGAAAGTATTGAAGCGACTTTTGGTGTTATAGATGATATCGATAATGATATAGGTACTACCGGAGATTGAAATTGCTGAGCCTAGAAATATAATTAAAATAATAAATAATAATTCTAATAATAATAATGCTCCCTGCTCCCGTCACCGGTAAACCACTATTTTTTATATTTTTAAATGTTTTGTTAATATTTTTTTAAGAAATATTTAAAAATGTATTTAAATATGGATAAAAATTTAATAAACGTCAAAATAATAATAATAATTATTATTATATAAATATAATATGTCGGAGACGAGTCTGTTGTATCCGGTACGCCAGCGCCATCTAGTCGCGTTCGATGGAGTTATTGTAGTTCGCGCCAACCAGTCTTGACTAATCGGGACGCAAGTGCTGCCTAGCGGCGCATGACGGAGTCTACAACATAACGCTCGACTGGCGGCAAGTGATCGCCGCACATTCCACAAGTGAAGTTCATCGGTGGCGGTCAAGCAGTGAAGACGTCAAGGAACTGTTGCGCGTTCGGTATAGTTGTGTCGTGTACCAATATTAATTACTTTGTATACCCATTACTGTATAGAATCAAGTTCTTCTAACTGAACAGACAGATGTGCTGCTGGGGAGTTTGTTCTGCTACTTCTTCTTCCCAGCTAAAGCACTAGGAAGTGGTAAAGGGATGGGCGTTTTGGGGGACTGTCTTATGTAATCTTTAAACTTCTAACTCATTGAGTAAATGACTTTTGATTTGAGTTTAATTCGGTTTTTCTATTGCGCAATAACCAACACTACCCACAGTACGCCCACAGTAATTGAAGTATGGCTGATGATAATGAGAGAAACCTACCCTTCTCCGACATCAGAATTGCGATTCGTGTTGGTTCAGGCGCAAAATGAGAATGCTGAAAGTAACAATAATTTTTATTGGTCTACAAGATAGTACCATCTGTGTTGCACGTGGAGCAAGGGGGGCCAAAATGAAGTTATGTTTGGCCTCCGATGCACCGTTTTCGAGATATTTCAAATTTATGTTTATAATTATAATTATTGTTTGTTTTCAATTACACCAAAATAATACAACAGACAGATCTTGAACTCGCCGAAATGCTAGACTTCACTTGATTTACTAATCACTTGTATTATTGTTTGTGTGTACACATACACAACACACAGTGAGTTATATAGGCTAGGAAAATAAAAATTACAATGCCAGTAAGTAATTCAAGTGTAAAAAGATACATTCTCTTTTGTAGGGTTATGTCGTGTCAAACGTTTTGTTTCTCCCAACAATCACTTCTTTTCTTTAGAAATAATTAAAGGTAAAAAAAGATATTATTAATTAAAATTAGTTTTTTTATAGATAATTTTATTATAATTAAAAAGTAAAATAAGACTTTAAGTAATATTATAAGATGTTAAAGTAAAATAATCTACATCTGACTTTTGCCTTCTAATGAAACAAAACGCAGTAACTGAGTGTTACCAGAGGAAGTGACTAATTAAGCGTTGATGTTTACTCAAGCATTTACTTATTTAGGTAACGTACATTACTCGACTATAGTATAAGACTTTTTAATGAAGTATTCTATCCTCAAGTAATGACTTCATTATGAAATTACTTAGCAGCAAGTAATTGCTTGTTTATAAATACGGGTGTTAGTATTGAACCATCCTTTGCTAAGATGAAGAATAACGAGTGCTCGTTAACTTCTCACAGAGGACCAGCTCATTACACACAATTTTTGTTTAAGGATGACATAGCTGAGTAGCAATTTCCCACAGGTATACCAAATATCTATGTTCTTGAACACATACTTGTGGAAATTGGTTTCAGAATGTATAATGAGCGCGCGACTCTTCCCTTTATCTAAGCAACGTGAAACCTGGCAATATAGGAGCAATGAGATGAAAGAATGCAATATCACTATAGGAAAGAAGGATAGAAAAAGTAATAGCAGGTTTTTTGTTTATCATTTGAGTTAAGTTAAATGTTGGCTTCGCTATTAGGTGAGTTCACATCGATAGCATTTGTTTTATGAGTTCATACCGGGTGCATTCGTTTTGAAGTATTCGTAAGCGAACATTCGCTTTTTGAAAATGGCTATGCGAACCAATCATTTGTTGGTGGCCTAATTACAGCGATGACCGAAGAAGTTTCGGGCTTCGTATGAGCTTTATAACGCTTGGTGGAACGAACCCCTGACCAAGTGCTAATTACACGGAAATGGAGTGTACGACGTATGGACGATGCCCTATAAGTAAATTGCTTTCTTTCATTATACTTATTGATCTTATTCATCTACTTCTTTGCGAATTAAGGTAGCCCATTCTCCCAAAAAAGTTAACACATTATTTTGCACATTATTATATTTTTGAACAATTTTAAGTAGAATATCCTGTGAAGGTGTGTGCCTTAAAAAAGAAACACTACCAAAACCAGCTTTAGAAAAATCCCTAGACTTAGGTAATAGGTACCTCTTAGATACAAATATGTATGTATAGTTAAACCGTTTCACGAAGTCCTGTTGGTTATTGCAAATTGAACCTTATGTTTAACGCTAATACAGCGACAAGATAGGACTTCGTAAAATAGTTTTACGTCACACCTGGCCATAATGTGAGTTTTACCGCACGCTACGCGTACAGTAAAACTCGCATTGTGGCCAGGTGAAGACGTAAAATTGTATACTCACCACGGGCAGTAAAAAAGTAAGCCCTCTATCGCATATTTACAACCCTCGCCTGCGGCTCGGGTAACAAATACCTGCGATTTCGGGCTTTCTTTCTTTTACAGCCTTTGGTAAGTAATGTACTATAACAATACCTGTCATATTACCAAAGCCAATGCAGAGAAGGTAACAGGTGTGCAAACAAAATTTGTTCATAAAAATATTTTTTTAATATATTTTATGAACACCGGAGCACAAGTATGAGCCTTAATAATGTTTCTCTCCTCGCCCTTATGTCACAAACTCCCAGTTTCTCCCTCAATTCGCCAAGTTTTTAATTTAATTTCACAGAAGAATGCTTTTTTGTACACTCGAGTGCTGACGGGAACTGAATTACAAAAAATCCTGGACAAAATGCACGAGGAAATGGTTGATTTAGAGCTGTGTAGAGCATTTCTAATTAATTTTCATTTCAAAGTAAGTGATATAAATGTAGGAAATACTCTCTCTTAATGTTTTTGACTAAGAAAGGTACCAATCTGAACTAAAGTAATGACGTGCAAGTGTACACTAACTATATAATAACTGAATAAATCAATTATTACAACATTAAAATTTAACTAATGAAATCCGCCGCCGCCGCGTGCACGTGCCGTGTGGTGCCGAACGTAAAAAATAGCACCACCCTATTTCTTCACGTGGATATCGTAAAAGGCGACTAAGGGACTTACTAGAGAATGGTCAGTTTAACACCATACTGCGATCGCCATCCCACCTGCGTGGCGTTTATGGCAATCCCCTTCCCCTTTGGGGGAAGCATATGTCCAGCAGTGGACGTCTTTCGGCTGAAATGATGATGAATGAAATCCCACAGCTTACTGAACGCGAAATTCTACGTTTATTGCACCATAACATGCTAAGTTAACAAGAAAATAAAATTATTTCGAGTCGTTACCGATGGTTCAAAGGTAAAAATATGCAGTCAACTCTTTGAAACCATTTAAATTACCACTAACTTCACAGGAATGAATATGCGCGAGTCACCTGTGTGACTTTAAAACAAAGGTGTGTCTCCTAAAACTCAGGGGTAAGTTTATAAAAAGAAAAATACTGAGAAGTTTTTTTTTTTCCCCACCTTCCTAGCATGCAGGTGCAGAAAACCACAAATGGCACAAATAGTCAAATCTTATTGGGACTTATATTTCGAGCCGTTTAGGGTTGAAACACTAGGGCCATGGTGCCACTTAGTTTTTCGAGACATCGCCAAGTGGTTGGTCGACTTTTCACATGACCAGGGCCTCAAGTCTGCTATTACAATAGTGTCAGAATGGTCTCGCCATTGTGAGTATTTGACAATGAACTCACAATGAAAAGACCATTCTGACACTATTGTAATAGCAGACTTGAGGCCCAGAGGGCTGGCCTATTTCTTGGCCAAAGAATCAGCATTGCCATACAACGTGGCAATGCTGCCAGCCTTTTGGGCAATTTTTCCGTTGACAGCGATGCGGATGATTTTTGATGCCTTTTGATTCTTTCCCCTCCCTTTTTATATACTTTTAAATGTTATTATTTTAAGACTATCAGCTTTTAAATTATGTTAATATTATCCAGAAATAAAATATCTATCAAACTGAGATGAATGCGCAAAATAAATACTCAGTGAAACTAATTACACAACTTAAGCCGGGTCCGCTGCGTCAATTTACCTAACACTAGATAGATAGATGGATAGAATACTCTTTACTATGTACACCATAAAAATTACAGATATAAATGTAGAACTGATATATAGAGTGTCACAATGGACGGTCTTATCGCGATAGAAGCGATCTTTTACAGACAACCTTTCACTAGCCTTCCGTCCGCAGCTTTGACCACGATAAATTAATTTTCCCGCGGTAAAAAGTAGCCTATGTCACTCAGGAATAATGTAGCATTCTAATGGTGAAATAATTTTTAAAATCAGTTCAGTAGTTTCTGAGTTCATTTGTTACATACAAAAATACAAAGCTTTCCTCTTTAAAATATTAGTATAGATATAGAAAACATGTAGTTAAACTATTTTCTTAAAATATTATGTGTTTGTAAAACACGAAAACATGGCGCAACGGACCCGGCTTTATGTGGACTGGTTACAATTGCTTTTATTTTTGACGTCCCTAAGCAAAAGTTATTTGCTGTATTTGCAGGAATGTGCAATTTTATTGCGTTGTTCGCCTATATTGCAAACCATTACTTATGGTGATCTAGTTATATGAAAAACCTGTCGATAGCAATAGACCTTTATCTGCTTATTATGTCATATGCAACCATCTCCATAGATAAATGATTTTATTTCTCTAAGTAGCTTTGTACAAACATTTTTACACATCAGTCATATTTTAAAAACTAGATGAGGCGTTTATTATCTGACTACTCGAGAAAAGCCGAAACAAACTCAGAGGTCACAGTCTCTTTTAAAGTCCAGACATAATCTTGGTCAAATCATGTGAAGGGAGTGTAAATTGTCTTTGGTCCCGTCAAACTTTTATTACTTGAATAGGAGGCTTTTGGCTACTTTAATATATGTATTTTATAATTTTATTTTTTATTAAGTGCGTTTTGTTTGCGCAGAATAAACAATTTTTCTTTCTTTTTCTTTTAGATTGGGAAATGCTCTCTTGTGGAAAGAACGACACATATTGAGTGGACCTGTCCAGTCAGTGCAAGCATTTGTCAGTAATCGTGCAGCTCAACTCAAAACTTAAGGAGCTCAAAGATTCGACGATCAATACCAAAGAAAGGATAAACATTTGGGTAGGCCGCATAAATTACTCTAACTGCCAGACCATGATTAAAACTAACTGAAACAAACAATGACTCTTAAAGTCTTCGTATTCACAATAATTTAAATAATATTATACTTTGCAAAGTAAATATTTATGTCATTTTAGTACCTTTTTTTTGATTAGGAAATTATCAAATAACTTCTCCTGCTCTGGGCGGAGCGGGAGCGTGTCAGACTTTTACTAACTAAAACCCACCCGTGTTCTTTATTTGCCTGTGTGCTAGGGCCACAGTATTCCTTTCGGACAAACCCGAAACCCTGACAGGTATCGGTCCTAGCGGACCCCGTCAGAGCGTGCTGACATCTCTTTGAGACGCGCGTGGAACACAACGCGCCGTCGACCCGGGCCTGGGGGTCTACTCCCTAAGTCCGTCAACGAAGTAACGGGTCCGTCCGTTAGTAGTCCGACACGTCGGACTGAACCCTACTCCCTAGTAATTTCGGATTCATCAGTTTCCAACGGAATCGTAGACAATATTCGTGAACGAAAGACGCATGGCGATTGATGACAATAGAGTTGTGCTATTTTACCGGTCGATTACCGGTTTAATTATTTTGTAGTTTTCAAGCTAAATAAACAAAAATCAATATTTTTTCTTTAGAAAATGACTACATTTTTAATAATATACTTTTTATTATAAAGATTAGAATTATTTTTGACATTTTTGTCCAGAAACCGGCATTATCCTGTTGATACCTTTGCCTTTTTGACATTTTGACGGAAATTTTCAAATTAATTCAACGATACTAGCCGGGAAGTTTGAAAATTATTTTATTTTCTTTCTTATTCATTTCGTAAAATGGCCCCAACCGCTGTAGAAACTCACGGACACGGACTCTGGCCGGAGGCGCGCAGGAGCTGGGCAGCCTCAACGTGCTTTATATAGAATTTTTCACTTTTGGTGTGGAAAAAAAAAAAAATATCTAACATGTTGAGTTTTATGGGTTTGGGGTTCCTAAAAGGGGGTCGAAATTTTCATTATTTTTGCGATAGGACGCACCATTTTCGAGATATAAGCAAAAGAAAAGAAAAAAAATATATACAGTACGAGTAACAGTACTGATTTTGTACCAGTAGTCGAGATGTTGGTGTGAAGTTTAGTTCATGACAACTAATTGATTTTATTTTACATCTTTTTAATCACGATTAATAATAGTCAGATTTAGTTAGAAAATCTAAATTTTAGTTTAAAAACGTCAAATTCAGAATAGCAAAATTGCCAAATAGCTTAAGATAAGTCAGTAACGTCGGGAATACTCGCCAACCTAAATTCTTGGCGTAAATATTATCGACGTTGCCTCCGCTCTTCCTATATAGTTTTGTCAAGCAATAAAAAAACAGCCATACTTAGGAATTCCTTACTTTGTCTCTAAATAGTATAAACAATTATAATCGTTCGTCGACAGAACGATAACTATTTTGATGTCGTATCAACTGACACAAGGTTCCGTCAAAACAAGCGTCAAGTTCAACTTTTCGGACGGGCAAAAACGCATCGGGAGTAGGGACAGTTGTCAAATCGTGTTGTCATTCATTCTTCGTCGGGCCCCGAACGAACCGTCCGTCCGTTGGTGATAGGGAGTGGGAAACGCCCGAAACGAAGCCCGAAACGACGGACTTCGTGCTTAGGGAGTAGACCCCCAGGTCCTTGCCGGACGGCGAGCTGCCCATAGCTCGCGGTCCGCAAGCCCGCGCCTACGGTGGCCGGGAATCGGCTATCGATAACCGCCACCCAGGACGTCTCCTGGGGCGACTAGGGCGTGAGGGTGCAGAGACTGCCACTCCCTCACGCTTTCCATCTCCTCCTTCGCAAGCATTACTGCTTCGTAGAAGGAGGTGAGGCCTCCCATGCGCTCTCGCTCCGGACCATGACCTGGACCAGGGCCGGACGCGAGAGATCGCCGTCATTGTAGTACGTTTAGATTCATTTCTAACTATGTCCCTACCTATCCCAGCTAGTTTCAGGGACCCATAGCATCCAACAGACACAGCGAATATTTCCATTTAAAATTTCATGCTTTGTTCCATTAATTTCTCATCCAACAAACTAAAGTTTATTGCTGCATCGTTACCACAAAAGTTTTGCTCAGCTCTTTGTGTATTTACCAATTGGCTGTCCTGTGGACTATTCGTTACTAACAGACAAACAGATGTTTTAACAATAGAGCTTTAATATTTTTGCTTGCTTCGCTTCCATCCATGGCCCAAAGGCTCCGAAATATAATTATATATCTAAGGTTTTATGTGTGTGAGAAGGGCTCGCGCCTTAATGATAACAGCCGCCCCGGTCAATCGAAGCTTAAGCTGTGCTTGTTGCGGTCGGTTCGTGGATGGGTGACTATCCATTACATATCGATACCTCTCCATGCCTCGAAGAGTACGATAAACCGTTGGTCCCGGCTGTCATTTATAGATCTTTGACAGTCGTAACGGGTAGTCCAAACGTCTGACAACCAGTCTTACCAAGGAGAATTGTGTTACCCAGTAACTGGGTTGTGGAGGTCAGATAGGCAGTCGCTTCATATAAAATACTGATATTCAGTTGCATCTGGTTAGACTAGAAGCTGACCGCAAAATAGCTGGTAATAAGCTAGGCAGATTGTTCTAAGGTTTGTTTATAGGAACGAAGTTTTTAAACCGTGAAAGTTTGTTCTAGACGCTGATTTCTAATATGACCCATTTATCATTAACAATCCATAATTTTAATATTATAAATGTGAAAATAACTCTTGTCTGTCTGTATGTCTGTCGGTCTGTTACGTTTTCACGCCTAAACCACTGAACCGATCGTCATGAAATTTGGCAGAGAAGCCTGGGATATGGAGAAGAATACTCGTAACATACTTTTTTACGCGATAACCGACATCCACGCGGGCAGATTCGCGGGCAAAAGCTAGTGGTATTATAAATTCGCAATTAACACAAAGAGGCTTTTATATCTTGATTTAAACTATCCTTAACCCACTTTTTAACTATGCCATAGTTGGTTTAAAACTGACCTTTGTCTAACAAATTCAACGTCTAAATAAAACATGACAACCAAACAACAATAATTTAACAGTTCTACAGGAAATTTCCATTTGAAACTATTCGATGAGTCATCGTTAGAAAAACTTTCAGTTTCAACGTTCCGCCCTATCGCGATATCGCTTGAAATAGGTTACCTACTGTTATTTGAACCCTACCGCGTGACGTACACCTAATTCTTCATCGGCCGAATAGCTCGTACGTCATCGGCCGAACTCAGCCGATCAAACCAAATGAGGAACTGAGAAAGAAAGTGAGTTCTTACACCAGAAAGCCATTTCCCGTATTTAAAAACGTTCATATTTATCCTCAACCTTGTCTCAGCCATAATCAATGTCAAAAACATGTCAAAAACATAGGTATCTTTACATAATTAGAGGTATTTATGACACATGAGACTGATATTGTAACGCGAAAGTTCTTAAGACTACGCCAAGCGCACAGTGGCGCCCTCATCGTTTGTTCGGTGATATCTTTTATTTTAGAATGAAAATGCAGAAAATAAGCTCGTCAAGTTGTGCTTCACAAGACTATACGTTATTATTACTACAAACAGTATTTTTAAATTGTTATGTTTTATTGTAATCATTAAAACGGAGCTTAGTGGCCACTATTTTCCGTTTTAATGATTACAATAAAACATAACAATTTAAAACTACTGTTTGTAGTAATAATAACGTATAGTCTTGTGAAGCACAACTTGACGAGCTTATTTTCTGCATTTTCATTCTAAAATAAAAGATATCACCGAACAAACGATGAGGGCGCCACTATGCGCTCGGTAGCCTCTTAAAAATATTGCCCCTCTGAAAATCAGACGTCATTGGCCGATGTCGGTTGAAATAGCGTACACTGAAAAAAAATGCACTCCAATCAAGTGACTTTTTAGCATGATTGACGATATTTTGTTTAGATTAATCAAAATCTTAGTTAAGTTGATCATCACAATATGACTGCAGCAATACTAGTTCAAATGATTGAACGCTCAAACAAGTTTCTCGATTACCCTTAACATGACATCATTGTAGAAGAGTTAAAAAAGAGACAAGTTAAAAGAATGTTACTGTAACAAAGTAAGTTAGTAGTGTCAATCAAGCATTTTGATTACTTCAATAAAGTTCATTGAAACTTTAATGGAGCATCTATGTTTTGACTTGATTGCTGCAAATAAGTATTGTGATAACTCCAATCAAGATCCCGTTTCAAATCTCAATCAAATAAAAGTAGTAGCTGTGATAATTGTGCTTGATAGGCTCAGATGCAAACAAGTTACTTAGTCAATCTAAACAAAATCTTGATTGTGGCAACAACTTTTTTTTTTTTTTCAGTGTACGCAGCCATTTTCTAATTCGGCCGATGACGGATTCGGTGTACGCGAGCTTGTAGGCTTGAAGTTATAGGCTACGCATTGTATTTCGTGCCACACGCAAATATTTAACAAAGTTTCCTTACTGATTAATTGTGGACGTTATGTAATTGTTGTAATTGTGTAACTAAACGGCATAAACTATCTATCACCTTGTTTGTTTTCAATTATCAATACTGTGTCTGTACTTAACTATAAAATTATCATGACAATCAAAACACACTATCCTCCCATACTTATTAACGCTGTTATTTGAAATTATTATAAAAACGAATTATTTTTAAAAGAGAAACCGTGGAGTTTCTTGGCGGCTCTTCTCCATAGGAAACGACCAATTGGACACGTGCACCTAGCTTTTGACATTTCATAAGTGCCCATGTAGGTTTATGTGAAATAAAATATTTTAGTTATAATTGATTTTGATTTTAAAAGGCCATTTTGAATCATTTATAATTATTTTTTATTCTAATTAACACAAAACACCTTTCAGGTAAGAAATTGTACACAAAGACGTAAAAAGCCTAATAACCCGTCCTGAAAAACCCACAATCTCCACGTTTATCTATCCCCTAACAGGTTATTGTCCGCATTGTGTTCTAACCCTCAAACGACCATACTAAGCTTGACCACAATATAAATATGGACAGTAAAGAAACTACGAACATACGTTCAAAACGACACACTCACACAGACGCGCGCATCAACGAGACACCAAAGCGAGCATGGCAGAGCTCTCAGTCGCGGGTACCGTGTCGTGACGAGTATGGTCGTGTTATACGTTAAGTTCAGTTTTTTAAACTCCCTGCTGATCTTTAAAGGTTGATTATTTATGATTTATGTAAATCCAAGATAGCGGCTGTGAAAATGTTCAAATATTTCATCATGGGTGTCGTTTTCATGGTTTTCGAGGGTGCTAGAGCCGATTGAAAGGTCAAAATGAAAACCCAAGATGGCGGCCACAAAATTTTTCAAATATTTCGTCATGGGTGTCGTTTTCATGTTTTTTGAGAAAACCGAATACGACACCCATACAGATTTTTTTTTAATTTTCGCAGTCACCATCTTGGATTTATATTATGACTAAAGAATAAAGTCACATAGAGGGGAGTATCGCATAACATGTAGGAACGCTTTTCTGCATTACGATTTCTACCTGTGAACTCCTACCGCAAGCCGCGAAGAACTTATTTCCAATAAAACACTTTTCAATTTTTCAAACATTAAAGAGCGCCTACCCTAACGCTCCAATGGAGCGTAGGTAACAAATAGGGCTAGTTTCCATACTGTCCATATTTATACTGTGGCTTGACACAGTTCAATAAACCAATAGAAAGAGAGGGCGTGGTCTAATCTTTGACCATTCTAGTTTACTTTCAAACAATTCACACTGTTAACGCAAAATTAATAAATGTCAAACAGTTATCCAATTACCGGTTTCTCAATAAGTATCAGAGAAAGGGAAAACTCGACTTTATGAGGAGTAAATGCGAACTACCCATATGCTTGTTTTCAATGGAATATTCAAACGGCCCTCACTACAAATAGCAGGCGGAGTGGACTCAGTAATTTATGTATGTACCCCGCTGCCATACACTTATGTCCATAAAAGATCAAGCAAAAATAATCTGTAATGGCTTGAGTTATAATTTAAAATCGATTGGTGAGTTGGTGTATTTTAAAGGAATTTCAACGTTGGTAAATGACAGGAACGATGTTGTTTGCATGTTTCAGAAGACAGTACACGTACAACGAGCTCAGTGTTAGTAGTTCATAGCCATAGCTTACCGGATTACAAAAAGTTTTTTCGGTATCTCTTCTTTATTTGAAAAGAAAAGTGATTTGGTAACACGCAGCCGTATATCAACGTCAGGTTAAACTCTTCTACGTGAATGGATGCCATGCATGAAAAGTGAGGGGAAAACTGAATAGAACGGAGGCACTTTTTGTCTGATTGTGGTGAAGCGATGTCGGGTTGAGTTTCATGTTTGTTCACAGACATTCAAAAAGTTTTATACAAAGAGTGCACTGAAGCCTCAATAAAGAACATGAGAACTAAAGATATTCGCGTTTTTGTTGGGACCGAGAGCGCCATTTTTATTTCGGCTTGTCTTCCATAACTCTCTTATTTTTATAACTGGTTTTTTTTTTCTTACAGTAAATAAATAAATAAATAAAATAAATAAAAATGTTTAATGAAGAGAAGCCTAAGTACTAAAAACAAAGCTAAAACAATCTTATATTTATACGAGGCTATGCTATGCACAAAACATTGAAACCCTGATCTCTAAACTAGGGGTGACCCTATATCTTAGAGATCAGTGTCCCTCCGCAGCAAAGTCACAAGCCAATATTTGTAACTCTATGTTTACTTAATTAAAAAACATGAAAACAACAAAAGTTTAAAAAAACCTTAAATAAAACAAAAAAATAATAAAAATATATATCTTATTCTCATTTACAATTATGTGTGAGTGTGGGGTGAGTGTGGGTGTGTGTGTGAGGGTGGTAGGTAAGGGTGTGTGTGTGAGTGTATGCGTGTTCGCGCGTGTGCGTGCGTGAAGAGCCTGTGTGAGGGAGATTAATATTGTGATATTATATAAGTGCAAGTATGCTTAATTTGGAAAGAAAAGCATACAATTTTAAGGTAAAGTTTCTTTAGTACAGTAATTACTTACTTTATAGTTAATCTAATTTCGATTCTTTGAGTAGTTGTAATATCATTTACCTACTTACTTATTAGTACAAGTATGTACTTAACGACTCCGATCAACTTAAAAGTCAGAAATAATTATTAGCCTTTATATTTTTGAACAAACACATACCTACATAAACTCACGCCTTTTTCCCATGGGGGTAGAAAGAAACTATATTTATTTATTATTTATTTATTTAATACTTCAAGCACATAAATGTACTTTAGAAAAAAGTATGTAAGAATGTACTAAAGAAACTATAGAGCGCCACCTGCTACGCTCCTTACATAATCCTTTTGCTTCGTTGACATTCATACACCATTCTGGTCATACATGTACGCCGGTTGCGAGTGCTACGCACCTGACCTTTCTGAAGAACACCACCAAGTCACTTTATACTATTTTTAAACATAAATAGTGTTTATTCATGTGAGAGCAGTAGTGGTCCAGTGGAAACGGCCCTGACTTACGAGTTGTAGGTCGTGGGTTCGAACTCAGCCAGGCAATTTTACAACATTTATGAACAGTGAAAAGTAATTTTATTCCTGTTTATTTTTCTCGCAATCGAAGTGAAAAGCAGAGTGTATAACTCGGGCATAAACGAGCCATTTTACCCCTCGACTTAACTATCCACCATCTTCTGCGGCTCGGGTAGATATATACTTCTCGGGGTAAATTGGCTTCTTTTATGCACTAGTTGTACAATCTACTATTATTCAGATGAAAAACTTTGAACAACAGTGTATAAATTAAAAGGAGCGCATTTTTACGTGTGGTTATTTACCTAGGTACTGTTTAGTTTTTTCTTTGAGCCCTTGTCAGCTACCCACATTGTTAGCACTTTAAGTACACACGTAGCTACCTAAATGGTTAATCATACTTAAGTATTTATGAGTTGACTGTGCCCTGACCTACACTTAAAATATTGTGTGACCTATTTTCAACCTTGAAGACAATGTGTATTTTACTTAGAGGTAAGTAAAATCCGGTCAGCGCTTTATAATATTAAATTAATATTACCTATAGGCTTTTTTTACAAAGAACAAATTAATTAAGATCTTGCAGTTTTTCCAGAGAACGAATATTGGCCTAATTACACAAGTAATAGCTTTATACACTGAAAAAAATATTTAGCCTAACTACTTCAGCCATTTTAGGAATAATCAAAGTTTGACAAGACTTTATAAAAGTTAACTTGATTTAATAAAAGTGATACACAACAGCCAGCACAGGTTTTGGTTACATGTTGCATAAAGTTATGTGGTCACTTTTTTGTGTTACATTTTGACGAAAGTTTGGTTATGTATAAGTAAACATTTTTTTCAGTGTAGCTTAGGTAGACATATTGGCTAAGTATAACACAGATATACTTCTTATTTACACCAACCGGTAATTATCTTTTCCCAAAAACGCATTTCCCCTAAAAACTACCACTATTGAGAGGTTAATACAAATAAACACGGAATAAAGTTATGCTAGGTATAAACGTCAAAAAATGTACAGTTATAACGAAGTTATTCCTAGGATAGCTTAATTCCGTGTTTATTTGTAAGGTCAAATATAATTAATAATTAATGTATACAAAATATTGTTATCATTTTAAAAGAGTAAGTATGGAGTTTCGTGCCCATTCTTCGCCATACCCTTTGGAAGGGGCAACTAGAATCAATTAATTATTCTTGTAAGTTTTGACGTTCAAAAGTGCCTTTTATGTACTTATTTTAAATAAATGATTTGTCTTAGACTATGGTTTAACTAAGGCCCTAAAGTTTATTCCACTTATTACTATTCTGCTCCAAAGAAACCATTTACCAACAAATAAACACATATTAAATAAATACATAGTCACCCGAAAAATAAATACAATCCTTTATACCATTTTTTTTTAATATTTTATAATTAACTTTGATTATAAGTTACTAGTTAGTCTCGATGAGGCTAACTAGCTTGTCTATAGCCAATTTCAACTTTTTTTAATTTGAAGTTTTAAAATTACCAAAATTATGTACCCATTTAATGGTGCCCAAGATACAGGCTGTGCCTAGTTTGGGACCAATGATACTTCAATATTGTAATTATGAATGTTAAAATAAACTATTTTTACTTAACTTTTTTTTACAATTCCCCTGTTTTTGCTTCACAAACCCCAAAAACGTAAGGGCCTAATAAGTACATGATGTTTTACATACGCACTGTCGACGCGCATTCGCGCTTCAAACGCAACTAGTGCTGCTTTTTCAAAGCAAAAAACGCGCCGTGAATACGCACACGACATGCATAACATGGAAAGCGCGTATAAAACACGCAGTGTGCACAGGCCCTAAAGACTGACCGTCCCAGACGACCCCACGATTCTCCTCCAGGAGAGCAGTAGGGAAACGAGTACAGTTCGAAAGAGAATACACAATGAACGACCGTCATTCCGACCTCGCCACCGAATGCCCGCGCGAAATCCCCGACTAAATAGTCCTCCCCGACCCTTTCTCGTAAGCGAAGCGCCAGCACGCGCTATAGCTGAGCCTGTAGCTTGAAATTCCCCCGATAATAATCATAACCCTGATTTTATCCAGCCACCGTTGGTCCCTTGCCATCTTCCCTCCGACTCTGCCCTAAGCCGAGGTCGTACCCCACAGGGGGTGTCCTTAGCGCACAGTCGTTTAGCTTATAAGTTTTTACGCCCTGGCTGGAGGCATTAAGTTTCGTTAGGAGCTTAAGGCAACCATAGGAAAGTCCGGTTAAAGAGTCTCAACCTCTCAAGGTTAACTCTGAGATGCCCTTAAAAAAAAGGCCCTAAAATATCTCCGATATAATATCGTGAAAGAGGGCAGGCTCTACTAGAAATAGGTGGCTATTTCAAAGCCTAGTTATTTAGTTCACACGTATCACGTCCTACCCAAGCCTGGAGCTTGATAAAACGAGACAATTTAATTCAGGTTTTGTGTTCCTAATGCTGTGGAATTAGATGTACTGAATTGTGTTTTTATTAATAGCTGCTGTGAAAGCTTTTAGTAATCGACACAATTTAGGTTTTTATGTTCACGATAATATTATTTAATACGCAAAACCTAAATTGATCAAAAAGGTGTAAAGTAGTCAAGTTTTTGGACAAACCGTTAGCATGCTTGAATTTTAATTTGGATATTTTTTTTCGGACAGAAACCCTTTATGTGAGATTGTATTAAATTATTTAGAGCATTCTATTGAAAGTCTATTCAATGTTTGCAAACTAACTTATAAGCCGATTTTTTGGTTTTATAAAGTGGATTTATTATAAATTATTTTGTCTAACGTCATTAAGTAAACCTATTATTATTCGATCGTAAAATTAAATTCAGTCCTAAAAATAGTTCCCTAATGAATCACCCATTAAAAAAATTACCACGAACAAAAATAAAAAAATACACACCTTGAAATAGATCCAATTACTCAAAAGGCCGGCGACACAATTTAATCATAAGTTTAAACCACGAAAATTAGGTCACTATCCGTATGTGACTATTTTCGAACAAATCAATAAACCCGACCTATTGCACTAAATACGGAGTGGCTTATAAATATGGTGGCTTAAAAATAATAAAACATTTTGAGGCACTGTTGGAGAAGGTATGCATCAAAGATGCATAAGCAGTGATCACGCGAGCCGCTAAACGAAGGATACACACGGGACGTAGAATCGGACAGAAAAAATTATGAGCATTTTTCCTAGAACCATAACAGTCGATAACACAATGTAATTATCAAGGCATTATGTATGTAGGATGTATTGATCACACGTTCATTTGGAACATTTCTTTAGAAGTCGAGTTTCTATGGAATGTTGGTTAGTAATGGATTTTATTTGTAGTGTAGTAATAAAGGTCGCAGATTTATGAGTTGATTTAGAAGTTGGTGCTCGTAAAAAGGCAATTAAATTACCTACAACATAATATTTTATGTGGCGTCTTATGGTTTTAGTAGTGACAAATAAACTATTAGCTAAAGTAATAGCTTAGGCATAAATTAAGCAAGAAAATTATGCACATTATATCGTATTCTAACGCTCACATCGTCCTTCGTTAGTAATTAATTTTTTTAAACGTTGCCCCACACTAGGCATTTCTCCTGTATCGTGGGTGCATTCACAAACATTTAAAGTCACATACACAAACAGCCAGACCCGGAACAACTACTTGTAGGTCATACAAATATTTGTTCCGTGCGGGAATCGAACCCGCCACACGCAGCGCAGCAGTCAATCGCTTAACCACTGCGCCAACCATGCCAAATGCCAAATGCCAAGTGCTAAATGTTAGGTACTTACCGTAGAATCGTAATTTAGCTTCAAGATCGACAACGTAGCAGTCCACTCGCAAAATAATGGTTTACTTCTTACTTAACCGCTTGATAAGGAAGACCGTACCTGAAAACAAAGGCAAATATCTATCAGAAAACAGCATAACCATAACATAGCATAATCAGCCTATAATAAAAAAAGACACAGGCCTTCTCTTTCGCTCTCTCTTTCTTTCTTCTTTCTTTTTCCTCTTTTTTTTTCGTAAGAGGGAGTTGGCCGTAATCCTCCACGCGGGCTCAGTGCGGGTTAGTGTACATCACGTCCTAAAATGTTTAGTTCTAGGACATGCCGGTTTCTTCATGATGTGTTCTTTCACCATTTTGAGAGCAATGGTGATGAAATAATTTACGCAAAGTATAGTGACTGCTTGGGTTTGAACCCACGACCTACAACTTGTAAGTCGCGGCCGTCACCACTGCTCCTTCAGAACACGTCATGTCAAAAATTTGGTACACGTTAATTTTTTTATGAAACATTGCTTGCCACCTAAAAAAACACTCGAGTCACCTTCGCGTAAACCGAGGTCTTTGTTGTCATATGAAATAGGCCCAAGAGACCTCATAGGTAATGCTAACCGTTGATTACCCTGGCCTCACGTGCCACCGACCCTGACGGTTGCCCTATGCAAATACACGACGCATGTCTGATGTACCGATAACGGGAAGGTTATGATGTTTAATTACATTGAAATGGTCAGGGTATTTGCCATAAAAGTGTGACAACAGTGTTATGATGCCTAAAGGGTATAACTATGAGTAGTAGTAAAACCTTGGAGGTTGGAGTTAAAGTTGGTTTCCGAAAATGGACTATATTTTTGGCAATCAATGGAGCCCAAATCTCCCTCCTGCCTGAAAGCCTAAGCAAAATGACATTCTATCAGCGATAGTGATTGTGAGTCCCAAACATTTTTATTATTTCCATGTCAAAAATGTATGAGACTGACATAGGCTACTGAAAAGCTCATGTCGCTCCTTTTGAAAGTCGTTGTAGAAATAGGAAACGCTTTGAAGTCTAGGCCCTCAGGTGGATACTTATAGAAGAGATGCTGTTTCACAAACGATGGGGATGCTGTTTCAGAAGTTCCTGTGTGGTAGTCAAAGTCAAATCATTTATTTCAAATAGGCGCGTAAAAGGCACTTTTGAACGTCAAAAATTACAAAAAAAAAATAATTAAGAATCAATCTTTTTTTGTGATTGTTGCCCCTCCAAAATGTTGTTATGGAGAAGAATGGGCAAGAAACTCCACACGTACTCTTTAAAAAAGTTAACAATATACAAAATATTGTTAACTTTGTAAGTGAGTACGTATGCATTAATTAATAATTATATTTGAAGACGAAAAGTGACGTAATGACAGACAAACGAATTATGTGCTAGAAACACGGTGCTCATATATTTACAAACATGTGAAAGTAGATGGTTTTCCAAAAATTTTAACAAATAATGTGAGTCAGTGTGTGAGTTAAAGTAATCACAGAAAATAAAATTAATACCATAAAAATAATAAATTATACAATTAAATTAGCAAACAGTTTGATTTTGCCTCGACTCTAAATTGTCCTATGGAGCAAGACCAAGCAGGTTTCCAAGAATTCTTATCTTGGATTATCTATTAATTCTCTTGGTATAAATTAGTACTGTATGTTTAGGAAACTTTTATATATTAACAATGCTCGCTAAACTTATCAGTTTAGGACTGACACAATTTAGTTTGATACTGTCACAGAAAGTTAAGTTATCGAGCTCGTATTTTTGTAATACAATATGGTTCGTTTGAGGCTTTATTTAATTGACTGTCACAACGTGAATGATGCCGACGTAATCCAAACCTTTGAATCTAAAAGTTTCCAAAAGTAAAAAAGAATGAAGATCGATCTCTTGACGTGACAGCAGTTTATTTGTGGGCTTTAAATTCGGGTCTGAGAAAGATTTATTGATAAGAATAGGCACTGCTTTTAACCTATCCACATTATTATCGAATGTATCTCTAAAACAGTCCAAAAGTTGAAGATCGCCTTCATATTGACATAATTATTTATTTTATTATTTATGTAAAATACATAGAGATACGACGTAATTATAATTTGAGTGCAAAAGTACGCTTATTTCTTAAGAAATTTCTTCCAGCAGACCTGCGAAAGGAGAAATGAAGAAGAAATGTAGGCAATAGTGTGCGAGAACAAGAAGAGGAAAATAACAATATCTAATCTAAATATCTAAAATATGATATAGTCTTAAACTAAAATATTAAATAATATAACATAATTATACTTAAATAAATAAATTAAGTTAAAATATATAAACACATATATTTAAACATAAAATACTCTCAGTTGAGAGGAAAGGTAATTCTCTTTTACTTGATATTAGAATTAAAATACCTTCACATATGTTCAGTTCATAACTATTGTGGGAACTACAAGGTGTTTTTCTCATTAATTTTAAAATATTTCATAAGGTAGGCACAAAAACATCGCCTACAATGGTAACGAGGGTGGGCGCTGATACCTATAATTACAAGATATTATCTATTTGCTGCAATTCGAACATACAACCTTACTTACCTTAAGGGCCTATTTCTAATGTAAACCATGTTTTTTATTACTTGAAGGTGCAAATAAAGATTTATATTTTTTTATTTTATTTTATTATTAGACACTGTATCTTTTGGACTGCTTTTAAAGAAACTCGAGGCAATAGGTATAAGAGGAACACCTCTAGAATGGTTTCGAAGCTACTTAACATCGCGGTATCAATATTGTAAAATAGGCAATCACCAAAGCATGTCGCTTCCTATCACGTTTGGTGTTCCACAAGGTAGTACTCTTGGTCCGACGTTGTTTATGCTGTACGTTAATGACGTAGTAAATCTCCAACTTAGAAACGCTACTGTGATATCCTACGCTGACGACACAGCCATTGTTATCCATGACACGTCATGGGATCGAGTGTATCAACTGACGGAACAATGCCTCTCTCAGATAGCGCAATCCCTAGACTCTAACCTATTGACATTAAATGCCAGTAAAAGTAAATATATTGCTTTCTCCAAAACAAGCTCCTCCAGTCCCTCTCAATCTATGACCTTAAAAATACACTCCTGCCCACAAGAACACAATATTGTTTCACACCATCTCTGCTCATGCATAGTCCTTAAACGAACTGACACGATTAAATATCTCGGAATAACCATAGATAACAACTTAACGTACAAAGCCCACATTTATGCCCTTTCCTCCAGAGTTCGAAAACTAATACACGTCTTAAAAAAACTCCGTGACTGTACACCTATTGATACTTTGCGAATGGTCTACTTCGCTCTCTGCCAGTCAATCATACAGTACTGTATATGTATTTGGGGACGCGCTGGTAAAAGCACATTTTTAACGCTAGAGAGGGCTCAACGGGCACTTATCAAGGTTGCACTAAAAAAACCTTTCAGATTTCCCACAGACCTTGTCTACCATGAGTTTCAAGTCCTCAGGGTACGACAAATATTCGTACTACAAGCAACACTTAAATATCACGCAACATTAAAAAAACGGCCCGACTATAACGACCTATTAAACAAGCGTGTCTTCAAAGTACCCATACCAAATGCCAAATCAGAACTCGCTAGACGCTGTACCTATTTTTCCTTTCCCTACACTTACAATAAAGTTAGCAAAATTTGTAACCTAAAGAACTGCTCAACCACGACCTGTAAGAAAATAATAACTTCAGCTCTTTTAAAATTATCATACGATGACACCGAAGCCTTGATATAGTACTTACACACACACACACACACCCTCACACACATGTACCCGCACCCTCATTCACACTTGCTCACACACACCACACGTCAAATCCATTGTTAACTCTAATCTTTATTTTATTTCTTTATTTTAATTTATTATAATTATCTAACATTCTCAAATTGTAACTTTACCTTTTTAACTTAGTTAAATTCATACTCCAGAGCCACAAGATACAAGCAACGCTTAGTTTGTGGCTCACCGAATATATCTCTTTGTAATTTTACTTTTGATGAATAAACTTTATTATTATTATTATTATTTTTATTTTTATATATTTACATATCTCGGGACCCTGGGGTCCCGGACCTTTGGAAGGCGTACGAGGAGCCGAAGCCAACTCGCAGAGGCCCGTTTAACGCTTTTTAATTAAATGAGGCACCAACCGACGATTATCCCTGTACCCACTATGCAAGTGCACCCAAGGACAACCCCCGGTTGGTGTAGGACTATTGCAGGATATGGAACCAAAGATATTGGACTATGGGTTTGGGTGGTTAAAATGGACTGGTTACCAAAAACTATGGAAGGACTATGGCCCCTGCCTGATCAATGTTTTAATATACACGGATAAAATGGCAGGGGGTGACTTGCACACTCAATAATGGGCCCCCGAAAACGGTCGCTAGCACATAGTGACGTAGCGACAAGGGGGCAACATGTCCTGAGGTGCTCGAGGAGTGGAGAGGTATTCCAAGGCTCTCAGAACAATCCCAGAGCCCGGAAGATGGTCAAGATCCCTACAAGCACTTACTGGAATACTTCCTTCCTCCGAGCACGTTTGCTCTTGCGAATCTCCACTCAAGCCGGCCAATAAAGGCAAGAATGAGGTGGGAGCTCAGTTCCTCGTCAGTGTTCACTCCAGCCGGCCAATAAAGGCAAGCCAGAGGTGAGGAACATGACTTCTCCCAGGAGATAGGGTCCGTGGGATCGCAACTGCCCAACAGCTCGCCACATGCTGCCCTGCGGGTTTCTGTATCTCTCTTGGTCTGACTCCTCACCCTAGACATGTTCCGGGAAAGTAAACTCTACCGGCACAGACCTAAAGTTCGGAGCGCGCAAGCCCCACCACGACGTCAACGTAGAGATACGGCGGTGGGGTTATTATTATTATTATTATTATATTTGAATAGAGACACAGTTTTAAATCGCGAATGCTAGCCGGAAGTGAGATCCACAATCTTACAGTATGGACACAGAAGGAATAAGAATAGTAGCTAGTTTTATAAGGATGAGATTTAAGGAGGGATCTAAGGTGTGTTCTACACGGTGCGTCGTTATTTTTACACATTTTTTTAAAGGTGGCGTAGTTTTCTACTGTTTATTTTTTATTTTTTTCCTAATTTCGGAATCAGTAGCTTGCTCTCTGTTCACTTCACTTGAACTTTTCTCAAGGGGCCGAATACAATTTGAAAGCAAACTTAAGGTACGCTTACACGGGCAACTAAAATTGCTCAATCCTGGTCAATTCTCGTCAACTATAACGTCACGACTACACCCGGCAATTTAGGGCGATGGCAACATGTAGCAACCTGTTGCCAGAGATACGGCCACACAATACCATGCGTTATGGAGCAACCTTAAAAAACTAGGCAATACAAGTCAATACACCGACGACACACTTGTACTGCACTGACTCTCGCAAAAACGAGACGTAGTTATATGTATGTATATACGAGATTCCAAACCGATTGGATATTCGGAAACACATATTGGCGACATTGAGAAATGTGAAATATATGGAGCAATATGATGCAATATTCCCGAAATAATTGTCGCATTTTATTGTTGTTGCTCCAGATTGCTCCACTTAATTGATCCAGATTGACCTCTAGAGGGACGAAATCTTTTATTTAACAGTGGCGCCCAACGTGGGGTAATAGTTAATGATGGAGTATTCGCACTTCAACAAAATTCAAATTTCGAAGCGGTGTTTAGAGAACAACATTGTTCAGTAAACATACTTAGCAAGCGCATTATACCAGGTACCTACATATTTATCATGTACTGTTGCATCTAAGCTCTCGGCTTACATGGCAGCGCTAAGACCGTTGCGTCAGTAGGTACCTACACTTAAGTTATGTATACCAACTTAGAACTTACATTGCACTTTATGCTAATAAACTAACTTGAGTTACACGCGTGTCACTTTATACAGTACGTCACCTTTTTATTGTAGGGTCTTTCAAGGGCTGAATTAAAAATAGATTTGTAAGCCTCTTGTAAGTAAATAATTATAGTGAAACTTACGCTTTGGTTTCCAAGGAAAGCACCAACCCACCACCGTGAAAACATAGTTGAAGTGAGCTTGAATTAATTAGCTGTCAATAGTGACAATCCCTAGTCTCAGATGGAATGACAGAACGTTCACTTCTAAATCACTTCATCCAAGTTTTCACGATGAGATTTTTACAGAATCGACCGGCAGTTCCGTTTTATAGGGTGTACGAGTATCTATTCAAACACGAAATATTTTAAGATACGAAAAAAAAAGCCATGGTAAAGAAGCCATGGAAATGATTTTATTTTAAACTGAGTTAATTATTTAAAAAATTTAATTAATTAAAATTATTTGATAAATGATGATTAATTATCAAAATTCACCGCGCTCGTGCCGCCACCGTCGCTGCGTCTTGGCAGGTCATTCATAGAATTAAAAAAAAATTGGAAAATGCAACTGCTTTGCAAAATGTCTCAAGCAATTTTAAAATAATAATAATTATGTAAAAATATAAAACACGTAGATAAAAAAAAAATCACTGCTATGGCTTTTTTACCACCTATACAGCGTGTTACTTTTTTTGATAACAAACTACAGGGCAATATTTTATAATACCTATACCTACATAAATAAAAAGTTAAGAAACATTTAACTAAAAATCAAATGTTTCCAATTGAATTCTACACATCACTAGACCAAGTCAGCTGATCGGTGTCAATAAACTACACACAAAGAAACGGCGGTAACACGTTTGTTATGATTTTAATTTAATAAACTATCGAAATAAAAAAAATATTAAGCATTTTCTAGCTAATGCTTTTGAGCTGAAATTTTGTACAGAGATTCTGAACCAGATACACTCTTCACCCCATTTGTATGGATATACCCTTTCCGTAACACGCTGTAGATGATCCTCTTAAAATATTTCGTGTATGAATAGATACACCTTATATATTATAAAGATTCGACGATTTCATCAGGTGAGCCTGATGAAATCTTAACATTTGAGGATTATACTACCTCAGGGGTTATATTACTGATTCTAATGATTATAATTCTGTAAATAATATTTTTTACGATCAAGAATCATCATACACCTAGACAACGAGCTACATATTGCAAAAATCGTAAGAAAATTTGAATTTCGCAGGTTACTTTTGCGTTTTCTCCTTAAGATGTTTAAAAAAGCTTTGTACATATGCATTATTTCTGTCACTGTCGTACAATTGCTAACTACTAGTGCAAGATAGAGACGAGAACATAATTATCTAAGTAACGTTACATAGATTTTCAAGAAGTTTACACGTCATCCACGAGTGGCTAAAAGTGAAGTGTGTGGAACTCTCTGCCTGCGTCTATGTTTCCTAACGCATACAACCCTAATCTATTCAAAGTGAGAGTGAACAGGCTTCTTCTGGGTAAGCTCACTGCATCGTCGACTTTGTCTCTGTCACCTATGACCTAGACTAGAATCAAGAGCAAACCCATCTTAGAATAAAAAACAAAAAAATAAGCACTGATTTCCTACAAGCAATTAAGAGGAAAGATTTATTTGTTTATGAGACATTTCATAGCCTCTTTATTACAAATTACAAAGCTACAAGACTACTCTAAAATACCTAACACAGTACCTAGATAATATCGTGTAAATTATCTCGTTTTATAAAATCTGAGAAACATTTAGTTTTATGGAGGATTACATCTGAAACCTAGAAAGAAGATACTCCAAGATGTAATTGAAATAACTGAAAATCTCTTAAGGGATGTACAAACACGGTCACGGATATATGACAACTTTGAAAACTAAATCCAATACACACGATAGCCACATCAGTTTACCGTCCCATTTTGCGTCGCTGAATAAAACAAACTTTTGTTTAAATAAATTTCTCAGTCTCTGTTAAAATGATCACTGATGTATGATCACCACTGATGTTTGTTCGTCAAATCGTTGAGCTCCTTATGTTCTGAGTTGAGCTGCACGATTACTGACAAATGCGTGTACTGACTGGACAGGTCCACTCAATCTGTATATTTCTATCTTAAAAAGACCATTTCAGACACCAATCTACATGGTCTTCACATGGTTTGACCAAGATTATGTCTGGACTTTAAAAGAGACTGTGACCTCTGAGTTTGTTTCGGCCTTTCCTCTCAGAGTAATACATATGAAACGCCGACGTCACCTAGTTTTAAAATATGATTGACGTGTAAAAGTGTTCGTAAAAACCTACTTACAGAAATAAAATCATTTATTATTTAGCATTTTTTTTTTTTATTTACTAAATCAGCAAATATCTGATGCTGCTATGCTATTGGTTGATGAGCGTAAGTAAGCGTTACTATAGCGGCTGAGTGCTGCACACAGGAAAAGTCTTTACGGTGGTCAGATGTTCGTGACCTCGATAATACTCATCATTATGAAAGAAAAGAAAGAAAGAAAAAGTATTTATTGTGACTCGCACAGGAAGATCACAAACTGATCACACAATTATAAAAGTATAAAAAATAAAAACAGAGTCCTGTACGAGGCCAAAAGGCTCCTATCTCCTCTCAGCATAATGCTGCGACATTTAAAAATGAGTGCCGCAGCGCTGGTATTCTGATAGGGCCCAATGAACAACTTTTATTTAGAATTATGTGAACATAAATATATTAGCAGCTGATTTATTTTCGTGATTCTACAAACACCTCATCAATATCTATATTACTTTCAATACACATAGATACTATCAAAGTCATAAAAGTCTTTCATGTTAAAATATAATCGAGTTCAAAGTGATTGTACATTTTTACTTAATAATCTCTGTATTTTATGCTGAGAACGTTCCTGAAGCTTACCGAGAAAAGATGGTCGCTCGACGCTCCGAAAATTGAAGCGCTGAGAGTTTCGTTGGAATATTAATCTGAAGCGTGTTTATTTCTTTACTTAAACATAAATCCTCGTATATCTGCTAAAATATAAAATATAGAAGTCGCTGACTGTTTTGTAGGATTATTTATGGCAGACCAGATTAATACTAACAATAATGTATTAAGAGGATGCAATAATAACGTATTTTCCGACTTTATTGACAAAATTGTGATACGAGTTATCATATCATTATTATGCATGATATCGACGGTTAAAAAGTAATACTTAAAATAAGACTTTAAGAAGGATGGCATTTAAGATTCATTTTCGAAAAAAATGTCGCATATGCCGTGTATTACCTTTAACCGTCGATATATAATATAGATAAATTTATAGCCTATACTAATCAATGACAAAGAAGCTACATATTAGTGAAATATTTTTTTATTTTATTTATTTAGTGTCGGAGATTACCCCCTACATACAAACTTGCAAAATCAAAAAAAAACAAAATATTTTATTTCACATAAACCTACATGGGCACTTATGAAACGTCAGAAGCTAGGTGCACGGTTCGAGTTAGTCGTTTCCTATGGAGAAGAGCCGGCAAGAAACTCCACGGTTACTCTTTTAAAAATAATTGGCTTTACAATATTATTAAATAACAGTGATAATAGGTATGGGAGGACAGTGTAGGCCTTTCAACAATTACCAGGTACTTAACAAAATAGAAAACCGCCAACAAATCTACACTCTACTAGGCCTACAACGTTCTCACATTCACAAAATATAAAATAATCTAAGTATATAAAATATGAATGACATGATTGCAATTACAACTACAGTAACATATCTGAATAAATATCATGTCCACAAAAGCCACTAATAAAGAATTGGAATTCGATTTGTAAGTAAATAATGTCAAATAATGAAAAGATTATGTCAAGGAAGTATGTAAAATAAAAAAAATAAAAAATTCTAAATAAACATCGTTACTTGGGAGCAGTTAATAGACATTGACATAGTTATGTTGTTTATGAGGTACCAGGGAAGCCACATGTGCAGAAGGAATTATTGCCAAACTTCCTTGTCTTCAACGTAGTCTTTTATCTTATAATATGCTTTTTTGATAAGGACACGTTTGATGTGGGTTTTGAACTTTCCGTCGCTAAGTTCTGTAACCGACTTTGGCAACTTGTTATAAAAGCGGATACTGTTTATAAGAAATGACTTGCTAGTTTTAGTTAATCTGAATTTGGGTATCACAATTTCATGTTTACTACGTGTATTTATATTATGGAAATCGCTTCTTATTTTGAAAAGTCCTAAGTTTTTGCGAACATACAAAATACTTTCTAAGATATAAAGAGAAGGCAAAGTTAGTATATCAATTACTTTGAATTTATTTCTAAGGGACTCACGAGGACCCATTTTATAAATCGCGCGGATTGCTCTCTTTTGTAGAATGAAAATGGAATCTACGTCAGCTGCCGATCCCCACAGCAGAACGCCATAAGACATAATACTGTGGAAATAAGCAAAGTATACTAACCTAGCTGTGGCTATATCAGTTAACTGCCTTATTTTTCTTACTGCATATGCAGCTGAACTTAATCTACCTGAAAGAGCTCTAATGTGGGCGCCCTATTGCAATTTCGAATCTAAAGTAATTCCTAGAAATACAGTTTCCGTAATAGCATCTAGTTTCTTGCCATCAAGTTTTAAATTTAGACCCACTTGGGGTACATTTGGTAATGAGAACTTAAGACATTTCGTTTTATTCGCATTAAGTAAAAGATTATTAGCTGCGAACCATTTTGAAAGAACAGCGAGACTATCGTTGACATGTAAGATATTCGTGTCTTTTCTATCTATTTTAAAAATTAGAGATGTGTCATCAGCAAATAGAATTATATCCGATAAGTTAGCCATCATGTAAGGAAGGTCATTAATATAAACTAGAAATAGAAAAGGGCCAAGAATTGAACCTTGAGGCACGCCCATCTTAACTAGAGACCCCGAGGAAGTCGCCCCGTTAACGTGTACTTTTTGCTGCCTATTTGATAGATAGGAAAGAACAAGATCGGCAGCTTGTCCACGAATTCCGTAGTGGCGTAATTTACAGATCAGTGTGTTGAACAAATTTTACCTCTTATTAGTATAGATTTATCCATCAATATAGTGTTTCAGGAAAAGATTTCATATACCTAAATAGAACTCATAAAATAAATTAACATATCTTTTCCGAAGGTTCTAAATAAAAATATAATACCTAGTGAAGTATTAATGAAGATGATGATAGGATTATATTAGTTCAATTGTATATTTGTGTAGTGATTTATTCGACAAATTCTTTATTGACATGATTACAATAAAAGTTGGCAAGTGTTTTAGTATAAACAAATGAACGCTTCGTGTTTGTTTTTGTTTTGTTTGTTGATATTTAACAAACTTCTCTCTGATTTAGTTTTATTGTATTTTGAGAACTCCAAACTTGAAGTTCTAACCACAGTACCTATCTGAGTTTTTGTTGGATCTTTGGTAAACAGTAATTAGGGCGGTTAAGTAGCGGGCCCTAATTACTGTTTATCCAAACTTACAATAGGTACAAACTTTAGTATTATAGTGACTTTTAAAAGTCAGGTTTTCGTAACGATGTAGCCTGGAAAACTTTTCCAAATTCTGAGAGCGTTGTAATGTTCCAAATTCAAAAAACGCTCCTGCAATGTATTTGATTTTCTTTGTCCGTAAATTCGATTCGATAGTGTTCTTTTTTCGAAAATAATGACAATATTTCCATGCACGTTTGAGAAAAAGCACCATATATGCCACGGCGGAAATGGCAATTGTCTGTCTCGTATTAGTGAAGTCTGCGCCTACGGCTCGGCCTTCATACTCATACTCGACCTGCAATTGCCTATTTCCCGGCCTTTGCAATAATGTACTATAATTTCCTAAGAAACTGGTAATAAAAAAAACTACAGACCTTATCGTATACATTATTAATCAAATAGAAACACGTAAAAATGTTAGATGACGTGTGGGTTAATAAATCATAGCTCAACTGTGTCTAAATATAGTTCACGGCAATGTTCCATCGATTTCAAAACGTTAGAACATAGTTTTGACTGACAGACCGTTTTACCGTAATTTATTATTTATATCCTTTTTCTATCTTTTCCGACTATGTAGGTCAAAATAAATAACATTGAAACATTTAACATACGGCTACCATTTTATTGGTTTGCATGGTTTATTGAAGGATAAAAGCTTACCTGCTAGGTTTAAGAAAATAATATTTGAGTTTTCCGCAACAATAAGAAACGACTTCCAAATAATTTCGGAAATCAGTGGCAAAATACGAAAATACTAAACCAAAGACACCGACTTACGAAATTATAGTTATTTTTCACTTTGTAGCGTTTTTTTTTTTTTTTTTTTTGTAGCGTTTTTATTTTGTACTTTTTAGTTATTACCACAGGAAGTTATTAAAACATCATCCACATAAACTAAGTGGGAAAATACGTATTATTTAAGCAACTCAAAAACTACCAAAGCAAAGTTCATAAAATGTATATGGGGGACTACCGCGCAAGCTACCTCTACCAAATGAATTTCATCATCATCATAACTTCAGCCGAAAGATCCACTGCTGGACATAAGCCTCCCCCAATTGGGGGGGTTTGCCATAATCGCCACGCTTGGCAGACGGGTTGGCGATCTCAGTAGGTATATAGTATTAAAAATGCATAGAGAACGTTGCTGCCCATTTTCTAGTAATTCCCTTAGTCTCCTTTTAAGACATCCACGGGTGAAAATGGGCTGGTGCACTTCTTTACGTCCGGCACCACACGGCACGCAAATGAATTACGGATGTACACAATTGACGTAAATATTGATGAACAAAAATACATATAGACGTACATAGAACCTTCTCCTTTTTTGAAGTCAGCTAAAAATACAAAATAATGATATACTCAAGACCAAAACGTGATGATAGAAAAACGCAAAATTTTATTATCCAACGCAATTTTTCAAGTCCTTCGTTATTTCAAACTACGCATAATTATGTTTATACTTGCTTCTTCTAAGTTACTTTTATAAGACTTAAGAACGCTCGTAGTTGAGTACCGGCCTAATTAACTTTATTGACAAGGTTTGGGCGAATTAAGCTTGCGTAGCGGTTCGTTTACTCACAGCTTTATAGTATACTTTCTCATAAAATTTAAAATTTTAAGGTCCGTGCACACACTGCTGTCACGTCATCGTCAAGCTACCGATCATCATAACCGTCTATAATGTTCTTACTGCTCGGACACAGTTGCCGTAGCCAAGTTGACAATCTACAATCGACAACGCTAATAGAAAACGAATCAAATGTATAGAAATGACATCATCTCAACGTTAAGTCACGTGGTCAGAACAAACGAATAGAAAATTCGTAGACAAGTTGTACAACTTATCTGATCGTTCAAAATGTTGAATGAAATCTTATCCTTTCTACAACGTTGATCTAAATACGTTGTAGATTGAGCGATCGACTTGTCTACCAACTTATTCGCTTACGACGCGGACGAGGCGTCAACGATTGTAGAAAGAGATTCAATACGAAACGTTTGTAACTTGGCTAGGGGGGCTGGTCTCCTCTCGGTGAGAAGGAGTGGGCCGTAATTCGCCACGCGGGTCCAGTGCCGGCTGGTATTTATCAGATGTACTATTAGTATTGTATAATTGCATACCACATAATTATGTAAGTACTATGAACCTACTATAAAATACAGTCCTATTAAACTCCCAGTGAGCTGTGGTGGATCTGTGTTAAGAGGGCTGTCTCGGGTCCACTAGCGCCACAACTTAAAAAATATATTTTCTTCGTGTCTCAATATGAAACTTCATAAAAGGTATTAGAAAATTCTAGCCATATTTACTGAGGCAGCTGATTGAGCCGTTTTTCATGATTCCTTCTCAGTCATGAGATAATATTCTTTTAAAGGAGTAGCACTAGTGGACCCGAGACAACGCTCTTAACGGCCTCGACTTACGAGTGGTAGTTCGTGGGTTCGCTGACAGAGAGGAGGCGTGTTTCCCAGTAGTAGGAACATTGTAGGCTGATTATGATTATATTTTTCTATATACATAAAAGGAGAAACTGACTGACTGACTGATTTGGTGACATATCAACGCACAGCCGAAACAACTGGGGCTAGTAGCGTGAAATTTTTCACACGGCTTCCTTTTATATTTAAGGGGAGCCCTAAGAAGGGGTATTTTGGAAATGTGACGTTTACGGGGGTGAAAAGGGGGGATTTTGTTTGTTTGATGAAAAATCTTATTCCTTGAGTAAATATACTTGAAAGTTGGCACAGATACTTATCTGAGTTAATAAAAAAGTTTGTAATTTTCAGTTTTTCTAAATTACCCCCAAAAAGGGGGATTGAATGGTGTCAAAGTTTGTAAGGAAGAATTTGAACGCGCGGTACTATTAACTCGAAACTCAGTGTAGTGTGTATATAGTGTAAAGTAACGTGGATTTTTCGAAAATCTACCCTTACCCTTACCCTTACCCTTTGGGTGAAAAGGGTAGTCAATTTTACCGGAGAGGGTTTTACTGCGAGGCTTGATTAACTCAAAAATTGGTATAAATAGTCTAAAAGTCAAGTAACAGAACCGACACAAAAGACTTTTCTAAAATTTTCCCCTTTGGGAGTGAAAAGAAGGATAGAGTTTGTATGAAAAATGTCGTTGATCTATTAACTTGAAACTTGGCCCGGATACTTCAATATCATTCTCCTGCCCTAATCCCAATTTATTTTGTGTCGGTGCAACATGTCTACTTATACTTATGTATAAATCTATACTAATATTATAAAGAGGTAAAATTTGTTTGTATGTTTGTATGTAGGTGGTAATCTCTGGAACTACTAGTCGGATTTGTTTTTTTTTTTTTTGCATTTTATAGCTCAATTCTCGTGGAAGGTTATAGGCTATTTGACACACACAAAGAGACACACATAGGCTATTTATCACGCTGTGGTCCTTAGGAGCCGGTGGCGGCGCTGTCGATGATATTTTTTTTATCTTTTTTTTTTTATCTAGGGCATCTCAGAGTTTAACCACTAAGGTTCCGACTCTTTAACCGGACTTTCCTGTGGCTGCCTTAAGCTCCTAACAAAACTTAATGCCTCCAGCCAGGGCGTAAAAACTTATAAACTAAACGACTGCTGCTCGCTAAGGTCACCCCCTGTGGGGTACGAACCTCGGCTTAGGGCAGCTGAGTCGGAGGGAGGGTGGCAAGGGACCGACGGTGGCTGGATAAAATCAGTGTTTTGATTATTATCGTGGGGAGTTTGGATTACATGCCGCTCAGCTAAAACGCGTGCTGGCGCTTCATTTACAGTCAAGGGTCGGGGAGGTGATAAAATAAAACAGACTGTCACTTTTCATAGTGATTTCGTTAGTTCTACTTTCAGCCATTGGGTCAGTTAAGCTTATGACACTATATTTTAGTAGAAGTCATAGGCATCATCGGCCCCACACGTCAGTCACGTCACTACTCAGTAAACGTCACATCTCGGGCACGTTAAAACGCGCTGACGTGACAGATTTGTGTGCATGAACCTTTAGGCTTACGCAGTGGTTCAAGATTCGAGTAGGTACCTACTCACAGCTTTATATTTTTATGAGAAAGTTTCTGAGAGTTTTAAATCTTTGTAGGTATTCGATTAGGCGGGTAATGGAGCAGAAATGAGCAATTAACTTTTATAATCGCTTTCTCTACGGTTAATGACCAGCTGTTTTTTGTTGTGAAAAGACGGACTTCGTCAGCCGATTAATCATTGTTAGATTTCATTCGATTAGCCGAACTAAATTCTCTCATCCTTTGAAGCAAGAATGCTGACGCTGTCACTTTCCTTGCTTCTTGCATAAATAAATGAATAAATAAGTACTATTTTAATTTATCCAAATGACAAACAGGGTTGTTTATACAGGAGTATTTTAAATTGGCTAGCTAAACTCTGCAGTCGCGGTGAATATCAAATTTTTAAACACGATAAAATCTATACTAATATTAGGTTTAAAGCTGAAGAGTTTGTTTGAACGCGCTAATCTCAGAAACTACTGGTTGGGGTTGAAAAAATATTTTTGTGTTGGATATTCAATTTATTGAGGAATATTATAGGTTTTATAACATCACGCTACGACCAATAGGAGCGGAGCATAAATGAAAAATGTTGCAAAAACGGGAAAAAATATTCTTTTTTGAGAACTTCCTTTGTGTGCGCTGCGTAAAGGGTTTAAGTTACGCAAATATCATGTATGATGGAATTTTTCCTGTTTAAAAGTTCAAAAAAAGTCCGCGACAGCAATGTCTATCTTTTAAGATTGACTCACTATAACCTTTTTTTATGGTAATCAAATTTGTTCGAAATTAATGCATTATTTGCGAAAAAGTTTTGTCAACATAATATTAATCCTTATCCAAATAAATATGTTATTAATCACAAGTATTTAAATGTAAATAAAATTGTCCTTGACATCACTTGATTTCAATCAACACCTTAGGAGATATCATAATTTTTTAAATAACTTCGCAACAAAATATATAGACTATTTAATATCACGCTACACCCCTAAGGACGGGCGATGCGATGCGACGGGGTGGGTTGTGGGCCGGAATTTTACGCGGACGAAGTCGCGGGCAGAAGCTAGTAAATAATAAAACAGTTAATGTTGACGGCACGGTTGGCGCAGTGGTAAAGCTATTGACTGCTGCGCTGCGTGTCGCGGGTTCGATTCACGCACGGAACAAATATTTGTATGACCTACAAATAGTTGTTCCGGGTCTGGCTGTTTGTGTATGTGAGTTTAAATGTTTGTAAACGCACCCACGATACAGGAGAAATACCTAGTGTGGGGCATAATTAAAAAAAAAGATGTTTTTTGGGAGGTCAACGACCGCTATTAGTGTTACTTGAAGTATGAGTTGAGAAAAACTGCTTTCTTATGTTTTATCGTGTTAAGATATCGATACTCAAAACTGATATTTCAAATGACTACAATTGTGATTTATGACTCCACAAAGCAACAAATGTATTTATTTTCTGTTTTAACATGTTTTAGTTATTGCGTCTGCGGAGTTTAGCTAGCCAATTTGAAATAACCCTGTATAATTGAAGATAAATCTATAGGTATCTTTTACCTATTTTCCTTTAAAAAATGAGCAAAGTAATCATTACCTGCCGCAATAATGTACCTACTCTATGAATGAATAATTAATCGGAGACAGTCTAAGGGCGCCCACACAAAACCGCGATGCGATGCGATACGATAATTCTTGCTGTGCATTCGTGCTCTAGCTCGCACGCAGATATTTGCGATGCGTTGCGAATTCGCAGTTATGTGTGGGAGCCCTAATTCGAGTTATATACAAATAGTTATCGTAATGTTTCGTGCATAAGTGCAACGATTGGAATCTTAGCACTCAATAGGTACCTACCTACGTTGTGGAATACGTGACCCAAAAAATATACGTATCTTTCTTCCTCGTTGATATTACTTGGACACTAGCCAAGCTACAAAGAAAAATATATGTGTCAAAGAAAGGAAATACACGCCCTTTAAATCAGCGTTATTTTAAGAAAAACGCGAAAACCTGGACAACGTTTTATTTGACTACGCAAAAGTCTTTTTTGGGCTATAACAAGTTTTAATTACCAGAAACTTTTGCCGGAGCTTGGCACTGAAATTCGTGATGCTTGTCCGCGGGGACCGTTCCATGCAAGAATAAAAAATATTCGGAATAACGGAACGTATATCCAATTCCAGACTAAAATACGAATTTTCGGCTTATTCATTTCTGCGCCATGTAACACCAACGAACAACTTGATTGTGTAACGTCGAGTAGCATAGATACCACATTCCAAATACGATTCCAAAATTAAATAACAAAACAAATGAAAGTCGAGTCGGAAACAAATTCTGATTCGCCAGTAATTTCCCCGAAAACCAATCGTTGGTTTCCGTTTGAACTTGGAACCGATGAAGTGGCTAACATAAATACCATCAAGATAGCAATCGTAATTCAAACACGAGTATGACTATGAAAGCAGTCACCACGAACGATTTGTACCTACCCATGTTTACATTACTGAAGAAATCACAACCGTACGACATAAAACCTAAAGGTCAACTTGCCATTTATGACCGTCATTTGTAGGTAATAGTGATAATAGCACTGCACTGCATTTTATGTTCTTCGAATAAAATTCCGTGTTCTCTTTTGTTCCTTAAACGAGGATGGAAATTAAAATCGGAGTTTAAAGCCTTGAATGGCAAATGGGGCAGATTAAACCAGCTTGTTTGAACATTTCGCGTGTGCATTAATGTTGTGTTTAATAATGCAAATCAAATTAATAATAATAACAATAATAACCCCACCGCCGTATCTCTACGTTGACGTCGTGGTGGGGCTTGCGCGCTCCGAACTTTAGGTCTGTGCCGGTAGAGTTTACTTTCCCGGAACATGTCTAGGGTGAGGAGCCAGACCAAGATAGATACAGAAACCCGCAGGGCAGCATGTGGCGAGCTGTTGGGCAGTTGCGATCCCACGGACCCTATCTCCCGGGAGAAGTCATGTTCCTAAAAACCTCTCCACTCCTCAAGCACCTCAGGACATGTTGCCCCCTTGTCGCTACGTCACTATGTGCTAGCGACCGTTTTCGGGGGCCCATTATTGAGTGTGCAAGTCACCCCCTGCCATTTTATCCGTGTATATTAAAACATTGATCAGGCAGGGGCCATAGTCCTTCCATAGTTTTTGGTAACCAGTCCATTTTAACCACCCAAAACCCATAGTCCAATATCTTTGGTTCCATATCCTGCAATAGGCCTACACTAATCGGGGGTTGTCCTTGGGTGCACTTGCATAGTGGGTACAGATAATCGTCGGTTGGTGCCTCATTTAATTAAAAAGCGTCTAAAGATCCGGGACCCCAGGGTCCCGAGATATGTAAATATATAGAAATAAAAACAATAATAATAAATCATTTATTTAATTAATATTCGCATATAATCTTTTTTTTTTTTTTTAACTAATAAAATGCTTAGTATAGAAGATAGATTGAGCTTCTAGGGTAACGCGGACAGTAGGACCATTACTGATGCTCTTTAGGCTCCTTTTGATTAACTTTCTCAACATACCTGTAAGAGCTGTGTTACATGCCATACTTTAAACACTACTCACATTTACTACTTACTCAAACTAGAATTATGAAAAAAAAAAAATTACTTTCTCAAATTATAATTACGGCGTATCTCTATGCATTCCACCGTGTGTACATAAATAATAAAATGAATAAATAAAATACTGAAACTACACATACTAGTAGTAGCTGTGTTTGTAAAGATGAACCAAAATCATTATTATTAACACAAACGGGATATTTACCATATTTACTATTAAAATTTATGTTTATGTTTGGGATATTTATCAAATAGTAAACATGGTTAATATCCCGTTTGTGTTAATAATAATGTGATGAAAGTTAAATGAAAGTTTAAAAACTTGAACCAAAATCGTTTTAAACATATAGCCGATATAATATCACGTAATAGACGCAACAATACAATACGCGAAAGTGTTTACTGCATGGCTATCATTATTTAAAAAAAATATTCGAAGCTTTTTGACAGTCAAAGCATGCTATGGCGTAACAGAATTCTTAAATGAAAAGAAAATGTAAACTTTGTTTAAAATAAGAATTATTTATTTATTTATTTTATTATTTATGTACACACAGTTAAATACATAGAGATACGACATAATTATAATTTCAGTACAAAGGTACTGCTTATTTCTTAAGAATTTTTTTCCAGCAAACCTGCGAAAGGAGAAATGAAAAAGAAATGTAGACAATAGTGTGTGAGAACATGATTATGTTTGGTTCTGTGTTATTTTTTGTTCTGTTTGTTAAAGTTTAGTAGATTAGTTTAGTGGATTAGTTTATAATGTTGTAACTTTTGCATGCCTACTGGGCCTCAAGTCTGCTATTACAATAGTGTCAGAATGGTCTCGCCATTGTGAGTATTTGACAGTATTTGTATGGCAAATCTGTCAAAAACTCACAATGAAGAGACCATTCTGACACTATTGTAATAGCAGACTTGAGGCCCTGGTAGAGTACCCACCGACGGCCACCATGGCCCAAGTACAATGGTCCACCTGAAGGACTACGTGCGGACACCAACCAAACCCTTTAACATAAAACATAGAACATAGAACTGTACGTCACTTGCTCCCGTGTCACCAGTCCTGACTCTCCGAATATTTTGGCAACTGTGACCAAAACGACAAACGTAGTTTTTGGGAAGTTTTATTAAAATGCGACTGGTATTTTAGTGTTTTGCGACTTCCACGCGAACTTAGTCGCTAGCTATAATAGCTATATAATATTTACATCTAAAGCTAGATGTAAATACGGGTATATTTGCAAAATAAAATATCTTTTTTATAATATTTTGTAAATACATTTTCAACATTTCAAGTAAGTCGTATGTTGTCATCGCAGTCCAAAACCCAAATTAATGTACATCTATCACTTTATTCACTTCACAAAGGAATAATTGTTTAATACACAATACAAAGGGTATGTATTAATGCAGTAAATTCATAATCCTATTGTTTAGTATTTAGACTTCTAAGTACATGTCCAATTTATCTAATTAATTATAGAACATAATCCTACTTACTAGACACAACATGAATAATTAAACAAGTTTAAGTAAACAAGTAATTTTATAAAAGAATCCATTTTAATATAAATAAACAATGTATCAAAGTTAGAAAACAGCAAGATTGTTTAACAAAGAGGTGGCTTAAGACGATATTAAATTTTCAAAAACCTACTCATGTAACTTTAGACAACTAACCACTAAGTAAACTTAATTCGAAATTAATCTAAAACTCAAAAGATTCACCAAGAGAAGAGAATTTTATTATTTTAATTAATTAAAACAGTCATCATTCATCATTTCAGCCGAAAGACGTCCACTGCTGGACATAGGCCTCCCCCAAAGGGGGGGGATTTGCCATAATCGCCACGCTTGGCAGACGGGTTCGCGATCGCAGTATGGTGTTAAAAATGTATAGAGAACGCTGCTTCCCATTCTCTAGTAAGTCCCTTATTCGCCTTCTACGACACCCACGGGAGGAAATGGGGTGATGCTATTCTTTACGTCCGACACCACACGGCACATAATTCAATTAAAAGCACTAAACAATTTTTTCATTTATATCTCTAGATACCTCGAACATTCAAAACTTTCAATAAAATGCCGCCTTTAGAAATGTCAACAGTGTCAACTTGATATTAAATTGAACGAATTTTATTGTAATCATTAAAACGGAAAATAGTGGCCACTAAGCTCCGTTTTAATGATTACAATAAAACATAACAATTTAAAACTACTGTTTGTAGTAATAATACCTACCAAAAAGCCAACCACTCGATGTGCCATATTTACGGCTGCGAACCATACCGTAGCGATTATAAATTCCTCCGTGATGACAACATGTAAACAAATGTCTTGGGAATGGAACGGAAACTGACCGAGTTATCAACTGCAGTAAACAAGTCAATAATAGAAACAGAATCTGTTAGCACTCAATTCTCTGACGAGCGTAAACGTGTTAAGACATCAGATCAGACATCAGACTACGTATTTAGATTCCATTCAGAAGACGCTGATGATGTAAAAAACAGGTCTTGTTAACGTTACCAAATAACAAAATAATAACCGTTACGTAACGTTAAATTTCAATGTATACCGTACTAACATTACAAAAATTTAACGTTACTTGATAACATTACCAGTAATATAACGTTAATTAACATTAACAAAAATACGATAGCAAACGTTAATTTAGCTACGTTGCCGTTCTGTGGGTAAGAATCAGGCAGATTCAGGCAACGTTTAAATCTGCACGGCATCAGAGAGTCGCGAGGACGGGCTCCCACCGCGCCGCACGCCTCAGGCCCTACTACTTACATCTCACCCGTTAAAATAACGATAAAATTAATAGTTGCATAAATAACGTTAAATCGATTACCGTTATTTTAATAATAACGTTAACTCTGTCAATAAAAGGTAACGTTATGAAAATTTACCGGTATTTAAAGCCCTGGTAAAAAATGCATACGTAACTTTGTGAAATGATGATTAATATTTTCGTACCAAAAAGGTCCATAAAAAGCGGCTGATACTGATTCACGGTTAGGAACGATCATTCATGTGTAAGCGTTTGGGGAAGAGAAGTAAATGAATGGCAATCTGAAAAGTAACGAATTGGTTGGCCTTGTAGATAGAGAGACTATGAGTTGATGGTAAATGTAAAGGGCTTAACCTCTCGTATGCCGTAATTAGAGACAATTAAAAACCCATTGTGTCTTGCGTAGATCTACGTTCTATGAAGGGTTAAAGCTTTCAACGAAAAAACAATTAAGGCTCATATGTATGTAGTACTGCCAGGCGTCCGGATAAAGCCGGACACAGTTAGGCTTTTTGGTTGCATGTGCGGCCAAATTAGACGATGTCCGGCCTGTCCGGGTTTTGTTAGATATGGAGAATAATAAAAAAAAAATCCTTGCTTTAGATTGTTTTATGTTTTTATTGTCGTGTTATACTAAGACTAAAAAATTAAGGGTGCTAAGCGTTTTTACCCAAAAGTCCGGCTAAACTGGCTAGTCTGTCCAGCTTTACGGTTTTGAGACCTGGCAACCCTATGTAAGACCAAAATTGTATTTGATCTCGTGGAGCCAGAAAAGTAAACTATTATTACTGAATCCCTTTCCGCATTGAAACGAACTATTACAGTCGCATAAATAATACAAAATTATTCAACATTGCCAAGTCCTTTCAACTGAAATCGAACATAATCAACCAGGTTATTTTGTGAAATGCTTTCATATGAATTCGCAGTACCATAAAACAGCTACCTATCGCATTCCCCGCGGCATTAATATTGATGCATTTCAATGTAATGTACTACAGAATTATACAGTATGACTGGGTAAACGAGGGACTTACTTAGGAGCATCATAATTAAGGCAACAATAACCGACTTTTAATCATTTTATATTGAAGATCACGTCTAAACGAGTAGTGGTAATGATTTGGAAAAAATATATGTTAAATTAGAGCATTTTCTTAATAACTAAATATATGAATATTTTAGATTATGCTTATATTACATAATGAAATTAATCTGTAAAGTTATGTCTAACGCGGATAAAAAACTGAGAATCACGCAAAATCTATCAAAGCGTATTTTTATGAAACCTTCACCTTTTTGAAGATAATTTAACTATTGATCTTTTAGTATACATGTTTAATTAAAATACCTTTTTTATAGATATTAAATTAATAATGCGTCTTATTTGGGACAGCGCTCCTGGATGGGCGAGTCATATTACATCGGCTGGATATTCGACGCGTTGCGTGAGCTCAGTACAGAACACGCAAGCTAACTACTCAAGGTCACTGGCATATATCTGGGCCTTAAGTTTATGCATGTAAGGAGTAAGAAGTAATAAATCGAGAAAATTTGTAGGGAAAGCACACTAGACTGTATTCAGCAAATGACCTTTAGGGAAACGAATGAATCGAGTTCCCCCCATCATCATCTGTCTGGTCTTTTTCAACTATGTTGGGGTCAGCTTCCAGTCTTACCAATGGCTCAACGTGCGTTCTTTTTAATGGATGGTCACCCCTCCACAGACCGACCTCTGCAACCATTGCTTAACCCTGAAGATCGACCTGTTCACTGTTATTACGTACGTAGGTACCACGAGCCCCTTTTGACAGATTATTTATTTTATCTACGCCCATGCTATAAATCCTCTATAAAAGTTTCTGAAACAGTGAGCTTATTGCCAACATTAAAACACCCAGTGTTATACGTAGTGACCATAATAGCATCCAAACGGGAGTTATAATGTTGTATTGAATTTCATAATGTAACTCCTTTGCTTTTACGATGATGATGATCCCTTCCTTACTCATCTGTTTGATGAGTAAGGAAGGGATCATCATCCTCCCTTCCATTCTCACTACTCAAGTCGTGGTATCTTTATGAATTTCAAAAAAAGAACATTGTCATGCACGCGCGTTTCACTATAATATACGTCGTATCCCGCCATTTTTGTTCGATATTAGTATTGCAAAAACTGTTTCAGAACCTTTTATAGAGGATTCATATCATGGGTGTAGATAAAATCTTGTATGCAACTGTAATAATTAGGTATTAAAACACTCATGTGATACTATTATCACACTCGGCTTCGCCTCGTGTGATGAACCCACATTCGTGTTTTAATACCCCTTATTATACAACAGTTGCATAAATAACTATAAAAACACAAGTTCTTTCCTTATAACTAAACATAAACCCTATTAGACCTCTGGGGTCTGTCACTATTGACAAATTGAGGTAAAACGGAGTTGTAGTATTCTTTGAGCTTGTGTTTTACGTTTTTACTGTTCATTGAGTCGCGAATGTCTAAAGATATTTGGTTTAGTAAATAAGCTATTGTGTAAGATGCGGTGCGTCTACCATAAAAATTATTTCAAAAGATCATCATCATCTTTCATTATTCATTCATTATTTCATTTTTATTTTTGTTCATTTTTAGGGTTCCGTAGTCAACAAGGAACCCTTATAGTTTCGCCATGTCCGTCTGTCTGTCTGTCTATATGTCTGTCCGCGGTTTAGCTAAAAAACTATTGGTACAAGAAAGTTGTAATTTGGCATGAGTATACACGTTAATGACGCCGAAAAAGTGGTAAAATAAAGTTAAAAACAAAAACAATTATTTAGGGTACCTCCCCTACATGTAAAGTGGAGATGATAATTTTTTTTTCGTCCTTTCCTTAGTGTGGGATATCGTTGGATAGGTCTTTTAAAAATATTAGTGGTTTGGGAAGACCGTTTTTTGATTGAGTAAACCGTTCGTGACTTATCAAGCTTTAAAGTGTAACTTGACTCTAACGAAAATTACCCTCTACCAACTAAACGGTTGTAGTTAGAAATTTAAATGTCACGGCAGTAGTACCTATATATAACGAAGGTAAAAGGAAAACTATCACAGCTAAGTAGGCTTTACAATTTCCCGAGTAATTGGCGACCAGCTTTGAAAACAGTTGAAAAAAATATTCTCCCATACATTCTGTATAGGAAAACATGTTTTTTCAACTACATGATAAGTTTGTTCTTGGGATAAATTCATCCCAACTACCGAACCCTTCATTGTGCGTGGTCCGACACGCACTTGGCCGGTTTTTTTAGATAAAAATGTGTATTTCCCTAAATTTGATGTAGGTATGTAATTGGATAATTAGGTCAAATTTTGAAAATCCTCCTTCAATTAAATAAATATCCCTTGCTTTACCAGTCAACCCGTGCGTGTAGCTACACACATAAGAACCTATATTATATCAATTACTGTGTACGTTCGAGTGGCTATTGCATTTGCAACCTAACGTTATTAATATTGATATGGATACGGTATATTCTGGATGAATACGTAATACATAGAACACGTTTCATGGATATGTAATAATATTAAGTAACCTTAAATCATATAATTATACAAAATTTAGTAGGTTTTTGATATTTTTAGCTCCCAACCATTCTACATACAATAGGTACTTATAAGGTATTTATTTATTTTATTTTATACTAGCTTTTGCCCGCGGCTCCGCCCGCGTAGATGTCGGTTATCGCGTAAAAAAGTAGCCTATGTCCTTCTCCATATCCCAGACTATATCTCTGCCAAATTTTATGACGATCGGTTCAGCGGTTCAGGCGTGAAAACGTAACATACAGACAGACAGAGTTACTTTCACATTTATAATATTAGTATGGATTCTTATAATTTTATTTTTATATACCTATTTTTCTTACTGTCAACTAGTCTATAATATTAGCCTGCCAAACTTCAAGAGATTACCTTAAACAAACAAACCATTTGACCAGGGGGCCAAGTCTACTAATGTACAAACGTTGCAATGGTCTCTTCATTGTGATTTTTTGACAGATTTGCCATACAAAAACTGTCAAATACTCACAATCGCGAGACCATTGCAACGTTTGTAAATTAGTAGACTTAGGCCCCTGTTTATAATATTAGTTTAAATTATACTCATTTGCTGGTTCATTTCTTTTTTCTTTCTCATTTAAACCCTAAACCATCAATCTACTATGATTTAAAAAACTTTTTTATTTCATGCAATTTACGTTCTCAATATTGAACCAGATATTATTTGCCGTTTTACGTGTCATAAAATCTTCGGTTTAATTATATAGGTTTGGTTATTTTGAATATAAATTCCTGAATTTAACGACAGTTACATACTTGCATGACACAGTTGAAGATCAATGTCTGTAAGGAAACAACATGCTTCCTAGTGGACTCTTCTTATCGATACAAATACTAAAGCACCATAGCATAGTAAAATACTTTTGAGATTGTGTGTTTATTAGTTTGTGATCTTCCTGTGCGAGTAATATACACTTTTTCTTTCTTTCTTTAAAGCCTGGTGAAATGTAACATGCAATGAATGAATTTGCCGTCCACATTGTCGCAATGTAACATGCAATGTAACAGAATTCCCATATTCCCATATTCCATTCGCCGCACAGCGTGCACGGAGCGTCAGTGTGGACGGGTTGTGTGTCTGTACTGCGGAACGCGCGCGAACCATGGAAGAAAACACAGCTACTGCAGAGGAGCTGAGACTGAGCTATGTTCGCCGCGCGCATGCCGGAACCATATGTGAGTACGTACGCATGCTCGGTTCGTGCGCGCCCTGCGTCCACACTTAACTTAGGAGCATGAAATGCTCCTTTCATGTTACATTGCATGCTACGTTTCGCAAATCTGTACGCGGCTTAATAATAACACTGAAGAGTTTATTTGAACGCGCTATTCTCTAAAACTAACAGTCGGATTAAAAAATATATTTTTCTGTTTCATAGCCCAATTCTTGAGGAAGACTATGTAACATTATACTAAGACCCTCAGAGCTGAGCAAAAAGAAAATAAAGTCAAATAGAACGCTATGCGAAAACGAAGTAACAGCGCTGGCAGGCGATGCGATGCGATGGGGTGAGTTGAGGGAACAAGAAACTTCACGCGAACGAAGTCGCGGGCAGAAGCTAGTATTGTATAACATCTAAATACCTAACAAACTATTGCTTACTACAAAAGTTTTTTTTTTTTTAAACATTGCCCCACACTAGGAATTTCTCCTGTATTGTGGGTGCGTTTACAAACATTTAATTTCACATACACAAACAGCCTTCAAAAGTACTTTCAAAGACAGCTTAACATCATTTTGTTCCTCTAGCTTGCCATCTATCTTATTTACTTCCATCCAAAGATCAACCGAGCAACAAGTAAAAACTAAAATAAAAGAGAAAATTTTACTGGCTTGCTTTTAACTGCTATCTAATTATTATTGCAGCCCCTTTCAACGGCCGACTAATTGTTCTATTATGTCTGTTAAGCTTTCACTTTGTTTTTCTATTTCTTTTCCCGTTTACAGATTGTCGCATTTCGAGGAAAAAGGAAAAAGGTGGCTTTGTAATTGTCTCTGGGAGGTTTTGTTCCTTATCTCTTTCGGTTAAGTCTTTAATGGTAACTGCTTTGTCGTCGACTTCAATGGCCTCGTGGATCTTTGTGTCTGGTTTAAATTGTACTGTTCAAATGTTTCAATGTAGATCCCAATTAAAATGAAAATTAAAACTGTTTGACATTTTCTTTGACTTGGGTTAATTCATTTTGCTTCTTAGCAATGTTTATTGATACTCTGCTATAACATATAGCAGAGGCATGAAGCACACTAGACAGTATGCTTAGTTGTCTTCAGCATCATACGCAACGACTGATTCGTTTAAAAAGCAAGTAATAAGCTAATAATTTCACGATCTTCGTCATAGTCTCGAAATAACATTAAAGTAAGAACAAAGGAAACAAACAAAAAAAAAAGAACAAAGAAAACAAACAAAAAGAGATCAAAGAAAAACTTGATGGTTCAGAATTTTGAAATATGATTATGACGAATGACGTCATCTATTTATGTTCTTTAAACTCATAAATCAGAATCAGGAAACAGCCAAGTGATGTCGCGATGTCGCGCTTATATCCGGTACACCACAATTCAAGGTTATATTTTATAAATTCCTTTGTCATTTACTTTTATGTAAGTAATATAGAACTGTAACTGTAATAAGGTGAAGATAGATAGAATAATAGAAGTTCCGTTTCTGTCGAAGAATTTTCTTTTGACATTCCTTTATTTAATTCTCAAAAGAATCAAATAGGAGTTCAGTAAAAAAATCTGTAAAAAACTCAACAAATTGAAATTGGCTTCATAATGTTTCTTTATGTGGAACATAAAACAGCTACATCCACCACAGAAATTGCTCTCCTTTGAACCATTCAATCATTTTTTCAAATTCTCGTTCAGAAACAGTTTGAAAATTGCTCAGACACATTCAAACGTTATAGTGCATCTGGGTCGAACCACGGTAATAGCTTCCATATGGCTTTAATTGAAAACGACCATATTGCCCTCACCGCACTCTAGGGGTTAATCGGGATATCAAACAAAAGTCGTTCAATATGATGACTATTACAATCTGAAGCCAGAAATACGTATATATGTTAGTATTTGAGTAAAACATTCATAAGGATTTTTTTTTTTCCGTAATGAAAAGGTATTTTCCACTGCCGATGTCCCGAACCGTTGGGAAGCTGAAAATAGATCGTGTAATAAAAATGGAATTGAAATTTCGAAAGTATTGGAAACATTTGTAGTGGTATAAGGTAAATTAAATGTGGTAATATCCATTTAATATTGAAAAGGTGATACCAAATCGGTCATATAATACAAATATTTGGTACTGTACTATCAATCGGTAGTGAAGCGCTGCTAAAAACTGTCAATGTTTTTTCAGAAATATGAATACCAAAAAAATGTCTAGAAATATTATTGCCAAGTATGTAAGGAATAGACACAACTTTCCTGTATTGGGCCTTATGGTAGATAAGTGTATACAGTGAGAGTCTTTATAATGTGCACATATCGAAATGAGGGAATCTATGCTTAATTTTATCTACGGCAAAAATGTAAAAAGAAATCATAAAAAAATATTTTATTTTTTATGGAATTAAAAAAATTGTTCCCAGTGTAAACAAAACGGTGTAACTTTTAAACTAAATGATCTATCACGATGAAACAAACTCCATAATGATTGTAAGTAATTAGGTGTCCTCATAAAATAATAATTGGGGAAAATACTACCCTCAATTGAAAAGAAACATGTTTTTTTTTGCAAAAATCTGTTTTTTTTTCAACATTTTTAACAATAATCGTAAAATTTCTCAATAAGGGGTCATATTGAGAAATTTTGAAATAAAAATAAAAAATATAAATTCCAAAAAAATAAAAAATAAATAGTTTTTTTTTGTATTTTTTCCGTAGATAAAATTATGCATAGTTTCCCCTCATTTCGATATGTGCACATTATAAAGACTCAAACTGTATATTGGGTCATATGAAACCAAATTTCGTCACTGCCGTAGTGCCGCCGTAGGATAATAGCAAAGGAGATTGTTCTGCATCCATACATCGTTCGCCCCAGAACCAACAGTAAAGGAAAAATTCTTTGCGTGTTCTAAATTACAAGTATATGCCCATGAAGACAAAGTTTAATGACGGACAACTTGCAAGAAGAATTTATTTCAAAAGAAAACAAAGATTTTGAGGTTATATTTAGTAAGAAACAATCCTTTCAATACTTCGAAAAACATGTTAATAAATAAATGTCACTGTTAGATATTTCTGTTGCCTATATGTGGTTAGTTAAGCTAAGAGAATCAGAAAAACATTTAAGTACTTACAATACTTACATATCTAAGTACCTATTAGGCATTTGGTAAATCTTCTAGTTTTTGTATTAAAATAGGTAGGTAGGTAAATAGGTACTTATTTACTTAACTTCAATGCAAACGACTTTATTCTAATGTTTTTTTTTTATTTATTTATTTATACTTAGGTAGGAAGTCATATTATTACCTCATGTATGTTAGTCATGTTATTGAAAGATTGGACATCACTAATTGTCATTTCTAATCTAATTGTCAAAGATGGCGGCATAATTTTTGTGATGTCGATAGTCGCTCTTTTAATTGTTCATTATGGAACGCAGAATATCCGTTTCATACAGATATTCGCAATTAGTCTAGTAAAATATATTTATAATTATTATGTAGGTCAGATTTTTGTTGGTCCTGGGGCCATTTCCGACGATGTCCTTTAGATTAGAGGTTTTAAAAATAACCTCGTAGTTTTTACCTTGCTCCAAGCCACGTCCATACAATTTCTTTTTCAGCTCAACATAAACCTATAACAAAAACTAAAAGTCCGTCCTACGTTGTTCCAGTGCATATGGGTCATGTCGCGGTAATGGCCGACATGTGGCTCTAATTGAAACCGGCGTGGTTTGGCCTCAGCGGCCCTTTTGGGGTTAATCGTACCAACGAGGAGAATTGTTTGGACGTATGAAATTGTTATGGGATCTTTTTAATTTTTTTGGTGAGAGTTTATTTGTGGTTTCGGATTTGGTGAGAAATACTATTGAAACTTTTAGAAGGCGCCTTTTTTGAAGTAACTATTGTTTGTGTTAGCTTAAAAGAAAGTATGAAGCATTAAGGACAACGTACATGCCGATGGTGCAGTTACGAATCGCACCGGAATGTCTACTTCAAGGAGTTCATCGTGCGTATACCGAATCTGTATCTGCCCGCCGTCATGGAAGAAGACTTTTGGCCGCAGAACGCAGCGACGGAATATTCCGTCGCTTCCGCGGACAAGTTCCACAGAACAGCACAAAGTGCAGGTAGTACAAAGTGAAGTGCTACTAACATAGTCTTAAGCCTTTTTATTAACATAAGTTTTATATTAAAATATCGATGCCTAACAGCCAAAAAGGGATAAGCGACATTTTTTTTTTTTGCGAAATCGACTTTTGTTTTATGGTTAGAAACAGCTTTTTTTTCTGCGTCTATTGTTTGTCAATTTCGCAAAATAATGTCGCTTATCCCTTTTCGGCTGTTAGGCATCGATATGTATGTTTAGGTTAATGATTTTTCTATGGGCCTGTGTTCCCTGAAATAAATGGTATTATTATTATTTTATTATTAAGTGAGCAACAAAAAGGTGGCCTACCTGACAGGTGACATGAAGTTAGTGATAACAATATCGATAGTCACACAGTGGTACAATTAATTGCAGTGATAATGGTGGTTAAATATAATAACGCTTATGACGACACACCAATTACAGATAAAGCAACAGAAATAGTAGACGTTATATTAAAAACAAGTCATTCATGTCATTAGTCTAGCTTTAAACAAAGATAATCTATTAAACACACCATAACAAAGACAATAATACTTTAAATTCAATTTCTAACACAATTTAAATTCTCATACATAAACATGAAAGAGTAATCGAATATAAAGTACATTAAACTCTTGGGTTTGAATTAAATGGGATTCACGCCAATATTTTTCACACAATTTTTTACACGTTGAAGCTGTCGATAACTTTGACGTTTTGGAAATTGAAAAATTTTGTAACTTGTCTGTCATAACTTTGTCCTTGCAACGAAACATTAAAAAAAAAAATACTACACGTCACTAGTAACTCTTCAACTACTCTAAATGCTATTTCAGTACTTTTGTTTTTGTCTGACATAACGTTGTCCTTTCAACAAAAAATGATAATTTTTTTGAACTACATACTACACGTCACTAATAACTCTTCAACTGCTCTAAATGCTATGAAATACTAGGTATCGTCCGAGTCAAATTGTTACCATAGATGTGCGGTTGACTGTACTATTGTCATGGAGACAACATTGCAAAAAATGATACAAATATGGTATAGGGTATAGCGCAAGCCAATGTACACGTTTGTAGTTGCGGGTATACTTGCATAATCCGCGCCTGTCACAATCACAACACCAATTTATTTTATATCGTCAGCTCGACGTCCGTGTGTCACTGCAGGGATCCAGCAGAATATCAGCGTCAGGTATATCTGCCTGACACATGCTGAGCTGGACTCCCATTTGGTGCAACCTTGAGACGCACACCGCACCTTGTATATTCGTTATTTAATAGAATTATGTCATGTTTGTCTGTTTAATAATATTCATGAAATTTTTAATCGTTTGTGCAAGAGCACAAACGATTAAAAATTTCATGAATATACACACAAGAGTGTGTTGTGCTATGTCTTTTGTGTGCACTGAATAAATGTTTTATCTATCTATCTATCTATCTATCTACACACGGCCACAAATCAAGCTATACATATCCAGTTTAGACTGATCTCGCATTGTATAGGATTTCCGTACAATGAGAGGTCAGCGTATACTGGAAATTATAGCTTGATTTGTGGCCGTGTGTACCCACAAAAAAAACAGCAGAATAAATGTCTTATTAAAATCATTGCAGCAATAAAGTTGACAAGAGTTATAGTTTATTTTGACTTATTTTTGGCATCTTATACTAGTCGTTCTCTAAATGACGTATCTTGGTAAATTATTAATCAAGTGCTATTTTTACATTTCATTTATTTCACGTATTTGGGATTCATTTTTGTTTCTAGGCAGACAGCAATTTAAGAAATTATCGCCTCGCAATAAAAATGCAAAATCTAAACACGTTACACAGTACAGAATGTCTTAGATTGTTTTTTTTACGCAAAAGACACCTCTAACTGCACACTAAACATTAACATTAATGATAATACAAGTACTTAATGTGAATACAAATGCCTGTTAATCCAAAAAGCCAAATGTTTTGCTGCAAATGGATTTGTGAGCTATACAACTTTGTTTGCACCATTAGTACTGAAAGCATGAATAATGCGAGTACTACCTACTTATAATCTCTTAATTACTTATGGTAATAGCTCACTCACTAGTGGAGTTAATCTCATTATTTCAAATCCGTCATGATAAATTGAACGATCCTATATCAATCATGAGCATTCATTTGCAATGTGGTTAAACTATAAATTGTTCTGATAGTAGGTATGTACTTAATAATCAGCTTAGTTTTTGCCATTCACGTCATCTATTCCAAATCGGTTAGGTCAATGCTTACTTTTTCCTAACCAAATTCTACTAAGGCCTGTGTTCACCAACATTTAAATCAACTGTTTAGATATTTAATCAGTTGTTTTGTTAGGAAATTTGACATAAACCAACTGTTTAAATACCTAACCGGTGGTTTGAATGTTGGTGAACACAGGCCTAAATAAACTACAGATAATTTAAATCTTTAATCAACTATTCGTCTCTCAACTGGAGAATATTGAAACTGAAGATTTGGACCATCGAACATAATAAATAATGATATCATCTAGATATACCAAATACCTATTACTAAACTCTAATGCCCTGCCCCAGTAAATACGAACGTCGGCGTCGATATAATCCAATTTTTCCAAGTCAATTTTACCTGCTAACATAAATGGTTTACATCAATTGACTGTGTTTACTCATCCAAGAGCATTGTACACATGAGTGAGCCATGGGAAGAAGTCAATACGCCGAACTTAAATCCAAAATAATAACTATTTAAGTTATTTTCAATTATAGTCAGTATGGTAAGTCGTTAGTCCTCAAACATCCTCTGCTGGACAAGAACTTCCCAAAGTGAAACGGCAAAAGATGTAAAATAGAATTATCTTAAAAAAAAAACATAAAAATCCACAAAATCTTTGTTTCATGCATGAATCAGCGTGCTTCAAATTCTTAACAAAATGAACTTATAATGGCCATAAGTCCTGTCAAGCGCCATGTTTGTTAAATGAAAACCACTCGATGTCGTGTGATTAGGGGCTTAAATCCGATTAACTTTCGTAGTGGGGACGCTGAAGTAATTTGCTTCGCTGTGGCGTTGACACGCTGCTGCTATGCCAGGTTTGAGTGGCAAATAGGGGTGACAAAACCGTACGCTGTGACTTAATTGAGCTGTTTGAAAGTTCCTGAAACAATGTTTTGATTCAATATTTCATGTTATGCCTCTTTTTACTAAATAGCTAATACTTTTTTATCTTAGCTAGCGATGAATAACTCCCTTTTTTTTCACAGACAATTTTTTTTTTTTTTTACTTTTTTCTTGCAGGCTAAGAAAAACAGACAGCAGAAAATTCAAGGGGTCGAACTAAACTTCCGAACAGATTTGGAAAACACCTCAGAATACACACCATGCCATGGAATTTGACCGTATTTAAATCTGGTGTTAGTTACCCAAATCAGGACACGCCACAATTGTGGCAATAAGTTCCCTCTTTGATGAGTGGCTAGAGAGGCGCCATGGCGTCCTCACCTTCCGCCTGACACAGGTCCTCACCGGACTCGGGAGGTTCCTGTTTCGGATTAGGCGGGAGGAAACGCCCGGGTGTTACCACTGTGTGGATCGCCCGGAGGACACGGTAGAGCATACGGTGGAGGTCTGCCCGGCTTGGGCAGAGCACCGCCGTGTCCTCACAGAGGTGATCGGCTGCGGCGATCTCTAGCATCCGGCCCTGGTCCAAGCCATGGTCCGGAGCAAGAGTGTATGGGAGCCAGTCACCTCCTTCTGCGAAGCAGCAATGCTCACGAAGGAGGAGGCGGAACGCGTAAGGGAGCGACAGTTTGTGCGCCCTCACGCCCCTAGTCGCCGCAGGAGACGCCCTGGGCAGTGGGAATCGGTAGCCGATTCCCGGCCACCGTAGGCGCGGGCTTGCGGACGGCGAGCTATGGGCAGCTCGCCGTCCGGTAAGGACCAGACCCGGGCCGACGGCGCGTTGTGTTCTACGCGCGCCTCAAAGAGATGTCAGCACGCACTGACGGGGTCCGCTAGGACTGGTGCCTGCCAGGGTTGCGGGTTTGTCCGAAAGAGATACCGTGGCCCTGGCACACAGGCAACTGAAGGAACACGACGGACGGTTTTAGTCAGTAAAAGTCTGACAGTCCGCCCTCCCGCCCCGCCCAGAGCGGTAGAAGTTATTTGATAATTTTCCCTTTCAAAACAAAAAAGGTACCCAAATCAGAAGCTACAAAGTATTTTAGGTTTTTTGAGTAGGTAAACTAAGAAATGTGCAAGCGGTTTTTTAAATTGCAGTTTTGTTTGTTTATTTTATATTATATCTTATAAAATGTTAAAACTTTTAGAGTGGGACTTCTTATATTTATGAATGGAGCTCTAGATGTGTTCATACGTTTCAAAGCCGTAAAGTCTTCCATTAAAGCTATATCTGTCTAAATCGTTTAAGATTCTTATTCTATGCATAAACAGTTTACTTTTCTTTTTTAGATTTTTTTGTAGCTTTGTTTGGGCATTTTTGGCATACGATCAAAACAAGTAAAATTTTAAATTTATATGCACTGCATTTAATAAATCTAACTAAAATAAAAATAAATCTTTCATATAAATATACTAAAAAGATCTACAAATGTAGGAGGAAAATATCTAAACAAAACATATTTTATGATGATTATGTTTGTACTAGAAGTGGGTTTACGATTCGATTTGAAGCAATAACCTCTCGATTGCCAGTCTAATCATGGAATGATAGTTTAGACAGCTGAGTACCCACATCGTTACATTAAATAAACCAGACCATCATTTAAATGTATTTCTAAAAGCTCCAATTTTATTCATTGTGCACTTTTATCATTTCTAGCGTGTTATCGTGTATCGATGTTATGTTATGTAGTTATCGATAATATCGTCACGTAAGGAATTATAAAAGCACACAATTGGAGGCAATTTTACTAACAATTTCTTTTAAAAAAAAGAAGGAAATCTACAGCTACTTTTGCACGAAAGTGTATCCTCCACGTGTGTGTTTAGTACCCTAACGGAAATCGGCTTCGATTTGCGTTTACTTATTCAAATATTTGTCAAGCGATTTAATCTGTAAAACTTTCCGTTTAAATTGACGTTTACATGATTTGTTAAAGGATGTAAATTGGATTACACCGAAGTTCAATAACCCGCTTCAGTCAATATTGTCAGAGACATTTGGGTTCGGCGTTGTCGAACTAATGTATTCAAATGAGCTTTTACGATAGGTAATTTGGTTTGGCGAGGTAGAACAGAGCTATAGACAAAGCAATGATAACAGGGCAAAGCTAATTTAGCTTATTCATGTCAAAATTGAACTATATTTGTCTAAAACCTGAAATATTATGCATACTTTAAGTTGGCTAGAATTTGAAGAAACTTGGGAATACTTCCGTTTGTTACGTAAAGTAAAATTTTACTTCGCTTGATTGCAAAATTGAGTTGTATCCGGTACGCCAACGCCATCTGTTGGCGTTCGATGGAGTTGGTGGATTCACGCCATCTGTTGGCGTTCGATGGAGTTGGCGGATTCGCGCCATCGGTTCTTGACTAACCGCGACGCTAGCGCTGCCTAGCAGCCCATGACACAGTCTACGACATAACGTTCGACTGGCTATAAGTGTCCGCCGCATAGTCGACAAGGGCAGTTCCTCGGTGGCGGTCAAGCAGTGAAGACGTCAAGGAATTGTTGCGCGTTCGGTATAGTCGTGTCATGTTCCTACGTTAATTACTTTGCATACCCATTGTATAGAATCAAGTTCTTCTAACTGAACAGATAGATGTGCTGCTGGGGAGTTTGTTCCACCACTTCTTCTTCCCAGCTAAAGCACTAGGAAGTGTTGAAAGGATGGGCGTTTTGGGGGACTGTCTTATATAATTTTGAAGTTAGTGTAATCTCAGGTTGAGTAAATGACTTTTGAGTTTAATTCGGTTTTTCTATTGCGCAATAATCAACACACCCACAGTACGCCTACAGTAGTTAAAATATGGCTGATGATAACTCTTCCGATCTCCGACAAACATAATTTTGATTAACAATTTAACAAATCGCCCCTATATACATGGGACTTAAACATAACTGGCGAAGTGTGTGTTCTAGACAGACCTGTCCTTTAATTGTGAGTTTATGATCTTGAGTTCATAAAACAATCCCATATTAAAAAAAATAATTACTTAAGTTTTTCCCGAATTTTAAAATTTTCCGGGAATCTTTTCAGTTTTTTTCATTCCGTATAAAACTAAGGCGGATAAATTTTCGTATTACGAACATTTTATATTAAAAAAAAGCCAAATCGGTCCAACCGTTCTCAAGTGATGCGCTTACCAATTTATTGATATAGTTATATATGATAGCATTTAATTGTTATTGATATAAAATTTAAAAACAAATTTATTGTTTATTTAATACTTTAACTACACAAAACGTACAGAAGCAGACCTTAATAACATAGGCATTTTCTACCAGTCAACCCTTGTGTGATGCAAATACGGTTATCATAAATTTTATAAATTTTTCATCATTTTAAAACACACATCCATTTCACACGTCAATTCTACATCAATGAATTGTGTAACAGACTAACAGTCGAATGTGTAATGGATTTATTGCGTATAAAAATAACCGAGCCACCGCTACGGGTATCAGCCAATTGTAATTGGGCCGAGCGTGCCTAATCTCGGCTTCAGCCGAGCTAAAAGATATATTCAAATGACTATATTTTCAATTATTGTTCAGGTAAGCCGCCGTGGTATTGCGGGGAAGGATTTAGTGAATTTGCAAGAGAATAATGGTTGAGAAATGGTTATTATGGGTAAGGAAAAAGGTTTAGTTAGTATTATTGTCTTTGATTTGTTCATTGTCACTTATTCATTGAACTGAAAGCTCTCTGCGCTCTCAATTTTTTTGTAAAATCGTCTTTTACAACTTTTGTGAATATGTGAGCACCATGTATATAACACACAATTGAATAATCCGTCATTGCTTTATTTTTTTATTGTTTTTGCTTATTGCCTTCACATATAATTATAATTATTATTTATTCATAATCAAATCGAATCTAATAATTTATTTGCATAGAATAATTTATTTGAATTCGCAAGTAACAAGACTCATACAAATTATTTGGTATACTTACAATTTCAATTACGATACAAAACATTTAATTAAACTAATATTATTCATTACATTATTGGTCATAAAAATAAAAATAAGAATAAAAACACAATAATCATAATTTTAATTAATTAATTAAAATAATATAAAAATATATAATTAATAATTAATTATTATTATATACATACATAATTATTTTTATTATTATTTTAATTATTTATTTATGTATCAATTTTTTAATATTAATATAATTTTTGTATACAAAGTATCGTAAAACAGTTTAATTTAAAGAACCGGTGCAGTTTTTTGCCCATTCTTCTCCATACGAACGAAACTACCTTTTGGAAGGGGCAGCTAGAGTCAATTTTATTTTCTTGTAAATTTTGACGTTTAAAAGTGCCATATAGGTGCCTATTTGAAATAAATGCTTTGACTTTTACAGCAATCGGTAGAAGATACTTTTGTAACTAAGGACTGTGGTGACTCAGTTAGAATGACTGGTTATTGTTGCATTTATAATATAAGTGAGATGGTCAATAAACTTCTAGTTTTTTTTTTATCAGCCTATAATGTTCCCACTGCTAGGACACATGTCTTCTCTCGGTGACGAGTGGGCAGTAATCCACCACGCAGACCAAGTGTGGGTTGGTAGATGTCACAAATGTCTTTGAATGTTTGGTTCTAGGACATGCCGGTTTCCTCAAGATGTTTTCCATCACCATTTCGAAAGCAGTGGCGACAAAGTAATTTACACAAAATAAAGCGCCTGTCTGGATTCGAACCTACGACCTACAACTCGTACAACAACGAGACTGTAGCAAGATTCAATTTAAAAAATAAAATAATGTGAGTCGACGCCAGTTCATTCAATACGGTACTTCGTAAATTAAATTCTCCGTCTTCAAAGCGTCTTTAGAGTTGAAGGTAGAAAGTGGAAGTGGAAACAATTTATAGTACTTGGGAGCAGTGATTTCGCACATTTTTACGGATGAAAACAATGCTATAAAAAATAAAAGTATATACTCGTAGACAGGATAACAAGCACGGACAAAAACGAATACCTACTCACAATATCTCTGCTGCAACATTGCCGGATATAAGAGCAATCCCTTATATCCGGCAATGTTGCAGCAGACATATTGTGAGTATTCGCTTTTGTCTGTGCTTTTTATCCTGTCATGTATCGCAGAGAGCGGGGCAGCGCCAACACCGTCCTGTGGCAATCCACAGGACGGTGTTGGCGCTGCCCCGCTCTATACGCACCACAGACGCGCACCGTATGCGCATCGTCGCGTGAAAGCAGTAGTTGCGCGCCTCCACGAACATGCCCGAGGCGCTACAGTAGCGGGGCAGCCCCAACTCCACCCTGAACGCGTTATTGAACCGGACGTTGAGGGCACTGTATGCCGCACGTGCAGTATACTTTGCCCACAGGTTGCACGTATATTGCGAAAAAAAAAGGTTTTTTTTTTTGCAACAGGGACTGAACGATGGTCTTTAAAATTTGGATTGGGGCTACTAGGGCATGTGGGGTATCATATGAAAGAGCGCTATTTGCAAATTCTTAAAAAAAAAATTTTTAGGCCTCTTTGTTTTCGACTTTTGACGAAAAATGTAAAAAAATATACTGGTCTCTTATCTCCGAAGTTTGCATAGAGAAAAATCTGAAATTATTCTATGGGTAGGTACTCCCTTTCTTCTCACAATACTTCTTACAAAAAAAATAAAGAAATGGAGTAAGTACCCTTTTTTGTCCAAATTTTTTTTTTTGTCGAAAAATCATTATCCATAACACGTTTGCTATAAACTTCAGTAACCATTAGGTACAATTTTTTTTTTTTTTTATATAATTATCTTCGTCTATAACTATTCTGTCATAATATCGAGTACAATAATCATTAAATCTCCTAATTTTGCATGAAATAAAGTCACATGTATGTCCTAAGTATAGTATTATATAATGTGTATTATTCCGAATGTTCATTTATATAATAATATTGCTAGTCATAAAACATTTGTTAAAAATGAGGTTATAATGACAGAAATGAATCGCTGTAAAACCGACTCCACACAGTCTTGTCTGCCCTACCCCTAGAGTGTAATTTAGAATCGTGTAGGCGCGGAGAGGCGAGGTGGCCCACGAGTTCAGGAGCAGGTGGTTGTAACGATTGCCGCCGCGGCAACCGCGGCGTGCGAGTTCTTCATTAAAATATAATATCAGACACCAATATACATGGTTTTTACGTAATCTGACCAAGATTATGTCTGGACTTTAAAAAAGACTGTGACATCTGAGTTTGATTCGGCCTTTCTTGTAGTCAGATAGGACATGCCGACCTCATCTAGTTTTTCAAATATTTTTGACTTGTAAAAGTGTTTGTACAAACCTTCTTACAGAAATAAAATCATTTATCAAACAAGATATGAGTACCAAGTACATACTTTATTTTCATAATAAACTCTGAGTCAGTACATCCAGTAAAAACATTATCATCTCTTAAATGAACAGAACCAAAACTCTAATGCCAAAGTTCAACAAAAGGGCGGTAGCGAACAGAAAGTAGTTAAATTTGTTCGAAGTGGGACAAATTGGGCTGAAACCCAATAAATAATTTAAAGTACAGTATTGATTGAAACCAAATACTGTTTTAGCGAAAATATTTGTTCGAAACTTGTTATTATGGAAAACGTTTGTTACAGCTTTTCAACAAGAATTGATAGTCAAATTACTTGGGATCTTTTCAGAACAATCTATTCAATAACAAAAGTATTAGATTAGAAAATAAGAATGTAGCAAAAGGAGAATGTATGAATGGATCGTTGCACATGAAAGAAAATAAAGAAAGAAAAAATATTTATTGTAACTCGCACAGGAAGATCACAAACACACACACACACAGACACTCACTCACTCACTCACTCACTCACTCACACTCACTCACATAACAATCAGCCTATACCCTTTCGAAAAACTGTAGGTTTAAAGTACTGAAAGTCAAAACAAAAGTAAATGGTGTTCCCAAAGTTAATGTTCCCGTTAATAAAGTTAGCAGAATTATCCATACAACCAAAGCTAAAAACAGCCCCAAAAGCTGAACTACATAATTCAGTGGTTTTCCTAAAAGCAACCGACGCGACGCGCGTAACAAATTAATGCCTTAATAATGAAATGTTGGTATAATATGTTTAGTCTGACATTACTTTAGTAGGCCGTCCGTTACGTCAGCTAATACTGCTTGACGTCACTAACGCTATAAAAGCTGGAGAAATAAAAATAAATACATAATTATATTATATTAGCTTGTGCCCGCGACTTCATCCGCGTAAAATTTCTTGTTTTAACATAAAATAATCATACAGCTGTAACCCATAACTTCGATTTCGCTTAGCGCTCTTTCTGGCTTTTTTCTTTTTGCTCGACTCCTAAGGGTCATAGCGTTATGTTAAATAGCCTAAAACGTTCCTCAAGAATTGGGCTATCAAATGCAAACTGCCAATCTATTCTGTAAAAATCTCACGGTGAAAACATATGTGAAGTGAGGTGTTATCCCACATGATGCTATAGGGAATAACACCATTGACAGCTCACTTCACTTAAGTTCTCACGGTGAGATTTTAACAGAATCGCTCGGCTGGTAGTTTTAGAGATTATCGCGTTGCCATGACTTCGTCAGTGTGAAATTTCTTGTTCCAGCGCCTGCCCGCGCTGTTACTTCGTTTTAGTTTAGTGTTTGTTCTTTAAATTCAACTTTTTTGCTCGGCTCATTAGTGTCATAGCGTGATGTTAATAGCCTTCCTCAAGAATTTGAATATCAAGAATTTTTCAAATCCGACTGGTAGTTCCAGAGATTAGCGTGTTCAAACAAACTTATGCAGCATTATTATATTAATAGCGACTCGCCCCGGCTTCGCACGGTTGCAATTTTTTTTTTCAAGTTCATAATATTTAGCATATGTCCATCTGAAATAATGTACCTTTAAAATGGTGAAAGAATTTTTCAAATAAGAGCTGTGGTTCCGGAGATTACACAAACTCGAGAAATTAGCTCTCTGTCTTTATAATATTAGTATAGACATAAGTGGAGACTTGGGACAAGATTCAAAGATCGCGCTTAGGCGCCATCTCCACGGGCGAAAAAATCACGGCGATAGTCTCGCCGTGCCTTCAAATTCAATAGAAGCTCTATGAATCAATCTCCACACGGCGTTATCATCGCGGCGATTATTTGAAGGCCCAGCGTGAATATCGCCGCGATTCTCTCGCCCGTGGAGATGGCGCCTAAGGTTTTACTTTGCTACTTAGAATACTACATACATGAAATTCTGTTTTGAGGTAAAACTATATTATACTGTGTTATAGTATTTTATATGAGTTTTATTGAAGACCTTGGGTTGGAGTTTTACATGGTTGTTGTTGGGTTGGAGTTTTACATTACCACGTCAAATGTTTAAATAACCATTATACTCAACGTCAAAGGTTTTAATAGCGAAAACGTTTCAACGTCATGTAATCGTACCATAAGATGTGAACATGTTATGGTAAGATTAGATGATTAGATTAGGGGCCTGTTACTTAAAACGGCAATTAATTTGGGACATGACAAGCTTGAGAAGGTGCTTTAAGACCTAACAGATTGGGATCAACCAAGATAAACTATTATACAGAACTTATAGTAAAATGATAATTTTAACCTTGAAACCGAAATACTTAATTATTGTTGTGGGTAATGGTTCAATCAACCCAGCCTATCGCAGTCTACTGCTGAACATAAACCTCTCCCATGCTGCGCCACAACACCCTGTCCTCCGCCTTCCGCATCCAGTCTGTCCCAGCCACCTTTTTGAGGTCGTCGGTCCATCTAGCTGGGGGGCGTCCTACACTACGCTTGCCGATTCGCGGTGTCCACTCCAGGACTCGTCTACTCCACCAGCCATCGGTCCTTCGATAAATATGGCCAGCCTACTGCCACTTCAGCTTGCTTACTCTGCAAGCTATGTCGGTAACTCCGGTTCTCTTCCGGATAATTTCATTCCTGATTTTATCCTTCAAAGAAACTCCGAGCATAGCCCGCTCCATAGCGCGCTCAGCGACTTTAAATTTGTGGACCAGCCCGACTGTCAGTGTCCACGTTTCGGCACCGTATGTCATAACGGGCAGGACGCACTGGTTGAAGACCTTAGCCTTCAAACATTGCGGCATAGGCGACGAAAAGACTTGACGGAGTTTTCAAAACACTGCCCAGCCCAACCGGATCCTCCTCTCGACTTCTTTCTCAAAGTTGTGTCTACCGAGCTGGATGACATGCCCTAGGTAGACATATTCCTCCCCCCCGGTGGGTTCCCGCATTGTCGAGGCGGGGGGGCTCAGTAGCCGTGGCTTGGAGGGCTACGGTGAAGCTAAGAGGAACCCGAGGAGGGGGCCGCTCGTCAGGGCTTTTGCGGCTAAGCCGACGACGTAGCGGCCGTAGGTTGCGGTGCCGCTTTGGCGACATCGCAACTGAGGCGGGCCGCGATGTCGAATGGGCGGCATCGCGGCTGAGTGTGTGAGGCCGCCGCGGGAGAGGAGTGCCGGTATTGCGGTGAGCCGTTCTCCCCACCTTCCGCGGCCTTGACGGGGTCGCCACCGATGAATGGCGGACGCGGTGGGGCCGCAGAGGAAGAGGAGTGTCGGTATTGCGTTGGCCGCTCTCCCTATCCTCTGCGGCCGAAAAGTGGTAGGCGGCGGGGCCACTAACCTGACCCGTCACGGTGGGACCAGGGGCGCCTGGACGCGGGGTCGTCTGGCGCGAGGTCCCAAGTGGAGGCCAGCAGGCAACGGGTACGGGGGCACCCTTGCCTGTATTGCACAGGCCTCCACCAGTGTCGGACGGGAATGGCCAGGTGTTCCCGGTCATTCCCATATCGCCCCCAGGCTGAGGGGCATGCGGGGCCCGCCAGCTAGGCGCCGGGAGGGTTGTGGACGTAAAGGCTGTGCCGGTTTCCCATGACCCTCCCATCAAGGCGATGAGGGAACTCCGCTGAGTTTTAGTGGGTATACTGCCATTTTGGCAGGGAGTCCCACATACCTCGTCTCGTCCCCCGACGAGCGGGCATGAGTAATGCATTTCTCAGCGTCAAAAAAAACAAAAAAAAAAAAAAAAGGTAGACATATTCCTGTAATGGGATGGGGTTACAATGACAAAAACTATCCGATACTAAGAAAGAAAGAAAAAAATCGTTTATTTGCGGTAACCATGACGCAAAGAAAGAACACAAATACGGAAAGAACAAGTTGGGGGAAAATATGCATCACATTCACGGAAAACGGCCATCGCTCAGCATAATGTTTCGACCATACGAGACAGAGCCCCAGCGCTGGTTTTCAGCGACATCCAGCGTTGACTTCATGACGTTGACCGGTGCAGCATACTCGTATAATGATAGACTGACTAAAAGAATGTTGACTAAATTCAAAATCAAAGTCAAATCATTTATTTCAAATAGGCACATAAAACGCACTTTTGAACGTCAAAATTTATAAAAATAATTAATTGATTCTAGTTGCCCCTCCCAAAAGGGGACGTATGGAGAAGAATGGGCAAGAAACACCATACTTACTCTTTTAAAATGTTAACAATATTTTATATACATTAATAATTATATTTAAAGACGATGCACTTACCTTGAATAAAATTACTATACAACAATAGGTAAAAGTTATGAAAAGTGAAGCAATGACAGACAAATAGATTATGCGACAGATACATGGTGCTCACATATTTACAAACATTGTTTTTACAATTGGATGTAGATGATTTCCCTAAAATTTTAACATTTAATAACCTATATCAGTGTGTGAGTTAAAGTTTATTAATCACAGAAAATAAAATTAATATCATAAAAATTATAAATTATAATTACAATTAAATAATGATACAGCTCTGAAGGCAAGCTGATAATCAGTAAACATAACATACAACAACAGCAACAGCAGCGTTGTACCATTGTAGCGTGTTGCAACGGCAACTCAAACTCCAACTCAAACTCAAATCATTTATTTCAATTAAACCATTTACAGGCACTTTTGAATTGTCAAGGAGTCGGTCAGTAAGAAAAATGAAGCTACATTCCCATTCCAAGCGTAGGTACCTCTGGAGAAGAACGGCCAAGAAAGTCCATAGACAGTCTTCTTACCGTTGCAGTTGTTGCCAACGGGTTAGACGGGCCTTTCATGCAGCACTGACAGCAGCATGCACCCATAAATCGGGCTTTGGGCGGATAAAAATTAAAAATAATTACCATACAATTTTTTAATATTATTATTTTGTTTGTAATTTATATAATTATTAAATTTAAATTTTATTATTTTCACATTTTGGCAATTTGGCAGTTTTTTTTTAATTTACGATTCTGAATTTTTTTTTTTTTCTTAATGATTTGGATATTGAAATTTATTTTTGGGTTTTTATCTGTTTAAAATAGATTATAATTGAAATGTATGAGAGTGGGTCTATGGACTATAATTATGTCTGAAATAAATAAATTATTATTATTATAACATAATGTCACGCCTGATATCCCAGAAGGGTTAGACAGAGGTGTACCGATAGTGCACCCAAATTTCGCCATTTAACTTTAAGTCCCACGTAATGGACAGCGAGCCCTTGGCCATCAACTGGGCAAAAATCCAGAATCTGGGCTGCTACTGAGAAAATGCTCAGCAATAGCGCTTTGCGACCACTACTATTAACGAGGTATTCAGTAAAATAATATTATTATGCCAGCTTCGCGTGAGTCATCGCCAATGGAATGGAATGTTGCCATTTTAAATATTATATTTATATAAACATTTAGAACTAAGTATTGTATTTATTTTGTCAAACACAAACATACTTACACTAAATAAAATCACTAATAATTACGATAATTATTTTTTGCTTTATTTAAGTATATGTTATATTTAATATTTTAGTTTAAGACTTCGCATATTAATATTATTCTCTTCATAATCTCACACACTATTGTCTACATTTCTTTTTTATTTCTCCTTTCGCAGATCTGCTGGAAGAAATTTCTTAAGAAATAAGCAGTACCTTTGTAGGTAGGGAAATTATAATTATCTCGTATCTCTATGTATTTAACTGTGTGTACATAAATAATAAAATAAATAAAAAAAATAATGATAAAAATAAGACATAAAATAAACTTTAATACCTATCAATCATTAGCAAACTTGATTAGTTTAGGTATCAAATAAATTTACATTTTTCTGAGAGTTGGGAAGCGTGGGTTTCAATCTACAACGATAAAATGACCTACTTTTTATACCAGCTATTAATAAAAACTGTAATATATACCATTTGACCTCATAAAGGGGAATATTTTTTGCTCGTTAGAACAAAAAAAATAGCCGATGTCCAATTAAGAAATGTTATTGGATACTTACTCAATTTGTCCCAAGCTTTGAACGTACGAGCCTAAATAAAATGAAAAATGCGAGTTTAATAAAGTCTCAACAATAAGTAAAGCAATAAATTAATCAAAGAATATTGGAACGAAATTGCTTGAATTTGCCCTTTATTGGAATGGAACGTGTACTTCAGTGCTTTTTCAGGCAAAATATTACTCTGCTCAAGCATGGGATAACCGGTACCAACTCAGCTGATTGTAAAGCTATGGTAAAGCATTATATTCCAACGCTGTATTATAAAAACATCAACTAAGAGTATCTGATGGAAGTGTAAACAACACACAACACAGTAACTCTCTAAGAGAGAAGGAAGAAACAAATACGTTTATTTGCGGAAATCAAGAAAGAACACAAACACTTAAAAGAACAAGATGGGGGAAATATGCGTCAAATCCACGTAAAACAGCCATCGCTCAGCATAACGCTGCGACCCTATGGAAGACAAAGCCCCAGCGCTGGGGACTAAAAGGAAGAAGGAACACATTCATCTGTTTTCAACTTTATATCTCACCCCTTTCCTCGTGGTATTTTTTTTTTTAAATCATCGACAAAAATTGAGGTTATGAAATAAACAACATCTTTTGTAAGTGGCACCACAGATGAATAGAGATGGGACACTCCGCAGTTTAGGTATGAAGCTACAAGTACGCGGCGGGCTCGTCTCACTGGGCCATTCAGTATTCATAAGGCTTAGGCATAAGAATTACGCGATAGAAAGAGAGGCAACTTGTAGGTGAATATAATAGAAATAGCCTTTATTTCCTCTCACCATCACACTAATATCATAAAGGCGAAAGTTTGTGAGTGTGTCTGTATGTTAGTCTCTTCTTCACGCTAAAACGGCTGGAACAATTTTGATAAAATGTTGTACGGAGGTAGCTGACACCCTGGATTAACATATAGGCTACTTTTTATCCCGATATTCCCTCGGGATTGACACTTATGCGGGTGAAATCGCGGGGCGCAGCTAGTAATACATAAACTACGATTAGGCAGAGGTGCAAGTAGGTATAGTACAACCACAGAAGAAAAGAGAAGAAACTTCAGGTTTATCTGAAGAGTTCATTATAAAATGAAAGTGTGTACTTAGGACGGATTTATGAAAAGTCATCCCCTAGGAATTTAAAAAGGGGATACAAGTATGTATGGACAAATCCTATCGGGCACTGCTTGTTAACACCAGAGACTCAGAGAAAATTTTGTCCGCACTGGGAATCGAACCCATTCGATTAGAACAGGGGTTTGATTCCCAGTTGAGGCAAAATTTTCTGTTCCGTTTGGTTGGTGGTAGGGCTTGTTCAAGTCTGCCTGGCTAGCTACCATCATCTTATCCAAGTATTTCGCCATAACAACAATGTTAACAGAATTTGTTGTGTTTCGGCAGTTAGAGGTACGATAGCCAGTCTGTTTTTCTGTGGTTGAGGATTCCGGGTGAAGCTCGCTTTCACCTTCGGCTTTATCATCACCTACCATCGGGTGAGATGAAGACCAAGAGCTTCTCTGTTGTAGATAAAAATAAAATAAAATTAAACTTGTTACCTGGATGGGTTGATGATCGCAGTTAATTATTATAGGAAGAAAGAAAGAAAATAAATTTATTTGACGCAGTTACACACAATACTGACACAAAACACAAAAAAGACAGAAAAAACTTAAAATAGCAATACAGCGTGTTACGGAAAGGGTATATACATATCAAAGGCACGGATTCTTTTGGTGATAACAAACTACAGGGCAATATTTTTTAATACCTATACCTACATAAATAAAAAGTTAAGAAACATTTAACTAAAAATCAAATATTTCCAATTGAATTCTACACATCACTAGACCAAGTCAGCTGATCGGTGTCAATAAACTACACACAAAGAAACGGCGGTAACACGTTTGTTATGATTTAAATTTAATAAACTATCGAAAAAAAAAAAAATATGAAGCATTTTCTAGTTGGTGCTTTTGAGCTGAAATTTTGTACAGAGATTCTGAACCAGATACACTCTTCACCCCGTTTGTATGGATATACCCTTTCCGTAACACGCTGTATGTGCCTCGCGGCTACGCCAAATAGGCCCAGTTCAGCATAAATGCCAGCCAACTAGTGGCTGACACTGGTTTTCAACTGGACCTTGTGTTGCGAGAACGTTTTACGGATGTAAATCAGTTTTATAATGTGTGTAATATATAATGTGTATAAATATTTAAGTAAAAAATAGATTTGTGATTGTGTAGCGAAATAAAAATAAAATCGACTATATATTTGTTTAAGAAAAAATTAAATATAATGATATAGTGTTGTTTTATAAAAGAAATAAAATAGTACGGTTGCACAATAAATGATGGTAATTCGTCAATAATTAATAGATTTTACTAAAATATCTTCATATCAATGAAACATTCAGATGGTCCATGTCTAGCTTCCGTTGCGCATCTATGAGGTACGCGCCGTAGGCGTCTTCTAAATGTGTTGATCGTGTTAATAGATCTAATAGGTGGTGGCAGGTTATTCCACACTTTGGAAGCCGCATAACGGAAGCTACCTTTATAAGCGGCTGTACTATGCGAATGGATCGAGAGTTGCTGCGAGCATTGCCTTCTCCCACATTCTCATCTACTTGCTATCCAATTCAATTTATCGTACAAGTAGTCCGGTTTCTGGCATCTAATTACACCGAACAGAAGGCATGCTAAGTGTAATTTGCGTCTCGATTTCATTTCAGATGTGTAATTTTTGTTTAAAAATGGAGTTACATGACTTCTAGGAGGAAAGCAGAAAGGAGTAAAAATATTCCGATTAACTCGGAAAAACACATTGCGTTGTTTTTGTTTACGAATCCCAATTATTTATTAAAAAATCCCTCTTCTAACTAAGCGATACAATTATAATGAATTCCGGTCTCCATCCAAGAGAAAATGGCTTATACCTGGCAGTTGATTTTTATTTAAGGAAAGTCATTTAGGAGATCAACGTACCCAATTTTTTAACTTTGTCTGAATTTCGAACGGATTTGTTATACAGGGTGTCTCAAACATAGTGGTTCAAAGGCAAATGGGGTAAAAAGCGGAGGTGGCCACCTATCATTAAAAAATTTAAAGTTAGGATATTCTCAACAGAATATTTAGCTAATTTAATAATTTTCAAGAACTTTTACACATTCACTTGAATTTTTCGACACTGTAAACAATAACTTCGACGTAGCGAGATCAAATCTGACTGGACGATGCCTTGAGAGTGTAGGTTTAAGTTCAATGTGGCTCTGTAACGCTTCAAATGTTGTTTTTACTTGCCTTTTCTAATTTTTTATTAAACTTTTGCGAAACTATCAAAGCCCAGATAAAAAAAAATACTACCAAGTACATGAACATAGCTATACTATATTATTATTGTTAAGGCATCTTTGAGCCAGTTTTGAACTCACTACGTCGAAAATTTTGTTCACAGGGTCGAAAAATCCAAGTGAAAGTGTAAAATATCTTGAAAACGATTAAATTAGCGAAATTTTCTAAACTGTTGATAATATCCCAACTTTTAATTTGTTTAATAATAGGTGGCCAACGTCGTTTTACCCCATTTGACTTTGGTTTACTACGTTTGAAACACCCTGTATACAATAAGTGTGCTTTTTATTATCTTATTATTATTATGAGGATGGTGAGACCAATCTGTCGGTATTAGATTACAATTCACTCGATACAGAGAAATAATTGTTTGCATCTAAATGATCAAAAATCAAAATTATTTATTTGCATAAAATGTGGTGGGTACAAAAGATGTTTAATATAATATTCAGTGCAAAGACACATTCTGCCATGCAGTAATGGCATGCAAATATTTAATGTTAGTCTGTTAAACAGAAACATAGACAAATTAACAACAATTTGGTATTTGGCATTTAATTCGAGTTTTAGCGTTAAGAATTTCAATGCCAATTGGAATAAAAAAAAAAAACTCACATTACTTATTCCAATAGTAAGGTAAGATTATTTACCAAAGTATGTTTGGTTTGTATTAGTCGATCGTGTACAATTTATTTCATAATTTATATTATAGGTAGTTTTTGTACAGTCTTTATTTTTTTTTTCTTTTTTTTTTGTGTTTATCAGTGGATATTTGTAAATGGCCTTCAATTTCATATTGTTTAAGAACACTGTATATTATGTTAGTTATTTGTTTCCCAAATAGAATAAAATAAAATAAATAAATAAAATACTTTCAAATTGTTGTCAATACCTACATATTGGCAACAATTTTACTTTGATTGAAATACTTTTTGATGTGTCGTGATGGCCCGTTGGTTAAGGCCTCGCCTAACCAACTTGGTTGGTTCAAATCCAAGTAAGGCAAGGCAAGTACTAATATTTTTTTTTTCAGATGTACTTTTTGAGTTTAGCTTGGACAATACTGACATCGGTGAAGGGAAAACATCGTGAGGAAACCTAGACTTCAGTTAATATAAGTCTGAAATCGCCACCCCATCTTGAGCAAACGTGATTATCAATGCTCATGCTTTTTCTGTATGAGAAGAGGCCTTTACCCAGCAATGGGACAGTTATAGGCTGGTATTATTATTATTTTGAATTAAAATAACTACATTTTAGTAGGCATATGTTTTCTTTGTTAGTAGCTAAATGTGTAAATATGCGTAAATAGGAACACAAAACATTTCAGTATTCGTCAATCGGAACTAAATTCCAACCCAAATTAGAAGCCATCTTTGTTGATACACGTGCCACTGCGACCCTTCGAAATTCAAACAAAATATACTCGTACGCGCTCATTTCAATTCACGGGATGGTTGACGAGGCATATTTACGAAGTACCCTTGCCTTCTGCGCTTCAATGTCAAGAGCCTGAGGGAAAATTTCAACAATGGCCGCGGAAAAATAAAGAAATGCGACGAAGCGTATCTTAGGAAATCAGTGGATAGTTTAATAAACCTGACATAGAACGTGTTCGTTAGTTTCGTTTTCGATCAGAATTGATTTTGACTATGAAAACGACGAAAACTTGTGTTTTTCTTTTGTATAAGTTACTGTTCACATTCAGTCACTCGTTGCTTGGTGCTAATTTGTACAAACAAGATTGTATGGATTCTTTAATTTGCTGACCATGGCATGACCTAGTTTCCAATGGTATGTTGATATAATATTAATTATCTTTATCTCGAAACTCAGTAAAACTATTTATAAAAAAAAAATACATTAAATTTTTCCCTCTCAATTGCTTCTGATTAAAGCGAGTTAATATAAAAAGTAACTCCGTTAAATTAACCTGATTGACGTATACGAAAATTCAGTATCTCCAAATACAGTATGCATTTAATCATTCAAAACCTAAATACGGCTGAAGCTTCGCAATTTAACTGGCAAACATTGTGGATTCATACGTCCCAGTACAATAAAGTTTTAAAAACAAATTAAAACAAAACAAACGGAACATTAAAATAATAATGTGAGATGAAATTGGATAAATAGAAGGCTGTGTAAACAAATAAAGGCATTGACAATGTTTTGTTAGGGTCTGTTTCGGTAAATGAGATGAAAATATTGTATAACATAACGCCTGTTATCCCCGAAGGGTTAGGTAGAGGTATACCTATAGTAAGGTACACCCACATTTCATCACAGATTAGTACAGATGGGACACTCCGCAGTTTAGGTATGAAACTACAAGTATGCGGCGGCCCCATCTCACTGGGCCAATTCAGCAGGACTGCCGCACGCTGGCGGTCTAAGAGTTACGCGATAGAAACAGAAGCAACTTGTAGGTGAATATAACTGTAGGTAATAAGCGTTGTGCGACCTGAATTACACTTTATTGCGTCGTAGCAAGAGTCACTTTTTATTTAAATGATTTTACGGAGTGTCCCATCTGTATTAATCTGTGGTTACACAAATCCAGACTCCGGGCTGCTACTAAGAAATTCCTGAATAAAACCCAATAACACTTTGCCCGGCTGAAGTGCTTTTTTTTTTGGGTGTTGTCAAATAACTTCTCCCGCTCTTGGGCGGAGCGGGAGGGCGTGTCAGACTTTTACTGACTAAAACTCACCCGTGTTACTTCAGTTGCCATATGTCAGGGCCACGGTATCCCTTTCGGACAAACCCGCAACCCTGGCAGGCACCGGTCCTAGCGGACCCCGTCAGTGCGTGCTGATATCTCTACGAAGCACGCGAGGAACACAAAGCGCGGTCGACCTGGGTCTGGTCCTTACCGGACGGCGAGCTGCCCATAGCTCGCCGTCCGCAAGCCCGCGTCTACAGTGGCTGAGAATCGGCTACCGATTCCCACCACCCAGGGTATCTCCTGCGGCGACACAGGGCGTGCGTGAGGGCACACTAGCCCCTGGAGCCTCATGTTTCACGTTTGAAATGTCAAAATAACGAGTTTTTGTTTACTAAATACCTATAGAATAGAATTAAGTTTTTATTCAAGTATCAAGACTCAAAAATGATTAGTAAGACTTACAACTATATTAGTAACAACTGATTCTTCACAAAAACAAACAAATAGAAGTGGATCACCGCTGTGGCAACCCATGTGAGATGGCACAACAGTGACCCACAAAAACACAGTCTAAACGACTTGAAATTATACTTAGGATACTGTTGGAGCTGCTCCACACCCTGTGCACCATGGAAGCTGACCTTTTTTTTTTTTTTTTATTCTACTATGAGTTTGCTCTTGACTTTAGTCTAGGTCTGGATGACAGAGACAAAGTCTACGATGGAGTGAGCTTACCCAGAAGAAGCCTGTTCACTCTCACTTTGAATAGATTAGGGTTGTATGCGTTCGGAAACACAGACGCAGGCAGAGAGTTCCACTCCTTTGCTGCGCGCATTGGAAAAGACGTTTGAAAACGCTTAGTGCGACTTGGTGGAATATCAACTAGGTAGGGGTGGTAACTTGCAGTGCGTCTGATGTCCGATGGTCGAAGGGGGCCGGTGGAATGAGGTCGTGGAGTTCATGGGCACACTCTCCGAAGTACAATCTGTAGAAGACCGACAAGCAGGCAACCTTTTGCGCATGGTTGTGTAGAAACAATCTACATGCACATCAGCGAACATCCCCGACGCACTACAGTAGGGGGGCAGCCCCACCAGCATCCTAAACGCGTTATTATACTGAACGCGGAAAGCGTTGTACGATCTTTAAAACCTATGAAAGTATATACAGTACTCATAATAAAAAAAATAAAAAAATATTTTTTGTGTGTCTATCTGTCTGTGTAGTCTGATAGCTGATGTTATAAGAAGTAACAGTTTTCATAAAAAAATTGGTTGTCTGTAAAGTTGGTTTACGGACGAAAGTTTAACGTGACAACGTCATAACAAAACATTGATGCGGCGCAAGCGTACAATGAGCGTAACGTGACAATGAACGTAACGGGAAAATGAGTCATCCTTTTTCGTGCATGCAGCCGGCGTTCATCCGTACAATGGGCGTAACGGGACAGTGAGCGTAACGGGACAGTGAGCGTAACGGGACAGTGAGCGTAACGGGACAGTGAGCGTAACGGGACAGTGAGCGTAACGGGACAATGAGCGTAACGGGACAATGAGTCATCCTTTTTCGTGCATGCAGTCGACGTTCATCGATTTATTAGACGTTGTCACGTCAAAAACTTTTCTAATATGAATTACAACTACCGAAGCTACGGAACTTCAACATTCTACCATACCCATTCAAAGATCGGGTTGACATTTATGAGCTAGCAACGCGAAGAGATGATTAACGACCTCGCCAGCAATGGCGCTGCGGTCATTGCTTTGAGCACGGTCGGGCGCCTTTTGTGCAAATTGTGTGGAATTGTGCGGTGCACAGTGTGGGGTGCGAAACGCTTGTCTCTTGTTTGTTGTAGCGTAAATTACTGTCTATCAACGACACGCAGTGGTATGTGTTTTAAATCGGTAACGCTTTGTTGTTAATTTAAAGTGATCCTAGGAAATAACAATAGGTAGATATACAATGTGTAACTGAATTAATACACAATAAGAAAGTAGTTTGTTCAGAATCGTCTACTGAATCGATTTCTGTTATCCTAACTAATATTATAAATGCGAAAGTAAGTTTGTTTGTTTGCTTGTTACCTTTTCACGCCTAAACCACTGAACCGATCATCCTGAAATTTTACATATACATTGTCAGGTGTACAAAAACGGACATAGGGTACCTTTTATCCCGGAAAAAGTACTGTTCCCGAAGAAAACAACAATAATATTCTTAAGATAATAGATGTCGCCACGTGTCTTTCGATTGAATTATATTATTATAGAAACTTTAGTAGTGTGTTACGAGTTTTTTTAATTTTATTAACGCGAGCTAAGCCGCGGGCAAAAGCTAGTTTTAAATGTAGGTAATTTTCTATCCCAAAAATAATTAGAAGTACGTAAATTACAGTCACACTTCCACAGCACAGTCAAAACAAACCAAAATGGACGAAGTACCTACTACGCTAGACCCTTATATGTAAGTACGTATACGTGTGCGACTGTATGCGTGCATAGATTTGTATGTGATCACAATTTTCTCCCACAATCAATCATCATCATCATCATTTCAGCCGAAAGACGTCCACTGCTGGACATAGGCCTCCTCCAAATGGGGGGATTTGCCATAATCGCCACGCTTGGCAGGCGGGTTGGCGATCGCAGTATGGTGTAAAAATGCATAGAGAATGCTGCTGCCCATTCTCTAGTAAGTCCCTCAGTCGCCTTTTACGACACCCAAGGGAGGAAATGGCCACAATCAGTACCTATAAGTAATTTAATAAATAAACAATGTTTTATACATCATATTAAAAAATCTGTGTATGTATTGATTATAACATAATATTCTAATTGGGGTTTTTGGTGATATGCGTTAATTCCGAGGCATGTTGTACAATGTGTATTTACCTCACTCCGCCATGTAGTGAATTTCATGTTACAGGATAAAAACGACATAATATCTTCTGCACTGACGAAAAAAATCTTAATCATTTTGGTGTTTTTAACGCTACACGTATTACAACATACTGTACTATAAACAGATTCAGATTTTGCATTCATAATATTAATGCGTAAGTAGGTAAGTAAGTAATCATCTATTTACCAAAAAACTTAGCCTAGGTAACATCAGTGCTGTTTCAATAAGGGATGGATATGGCTATTATAGATGAGTAAGACCCCTCCTGCCCTTCAAACTAGGAAAATCTTGTATCTTGAAGGACAGTGAACTTTAGTGGGACTGACACGTTTTACAAAATTATTTATAACTTATATGGGTGATAATTCTGATGTTAATTTAATGTGATGCGTTGATGTTGATGTGATGTTGTTTTATTGAGTGGGTTTAATGGTTATTTGTGAGGAGTGTTTGTGTGTTATATTCTTTTACGTCACACCTGGCCATTATGTAAGTTTTACCGCACGCTACGCATACGGTAAAACTCGCATTATGGCCAGGTGAAGACGTAAAATTGTGTACTCACCACGGGCAGTAAAAAAGAAAGCCCTCTATCGCATATTTACAACCCTCGTCTGCGGCTCGGGTAACAAATATTTGTGATTTCGGGCTTTCTTTCTTTTACAGCCCTTGATAAGTAATGTACTATTATCAAACACCGCACTGATAGTGTGATTACAGTGATATCGATGGATACTCATGAAATAAAACTCTCTCTGAATAGGAGTTCCTGTTGAATAGAATGGAAAGTCGAGTCCAACATTATGGCACTTTAAAATTACGTAACAATTTCCTTCGTTGAAAAACGTCAAAAACCACGAACATAATCTGTAAATACAGGTCACGAAAAATTCATGCTCTCATCGTGACACGAACGATTATAAAAAAACCGCCCCACGCAGTTCAATGTCTTCATAATTTACTTACACGCAAGCTACGTACCAAAATGTATCGATTTTACGTGAGTGACCCGTCCCTGAACATCGGATAGTCCAATAGTATTGTATTTAGACGTATAAACAAGTCACCTCCGACGATCAATAGTAATCAGTTAGGAGTTCCACGGCGTGGACTTACAAATCGAGTTGCGGGCATCGAGAATTTTGTATCCATTCTAGTGGTAAAGCTTGCTGAAGTCTATGGATAAATTGAAAAATAATACGTGAGAAAAACGTTTTATTTTATAAAAAAATCTGTAATTAGACATATTTTTCATGCTTTCAGTCAGATTTTTGCCAAGTATTAAGAGTCTATACAACCTCAACGCCACCTGACTCTGTATCTCGCTCGCACACTATTGCTACCGGTCACGCGAGCAAGCGAGACAGGGCGGCAGGGAAAAGGCTCCAAGGCGCCGATAGTTTAGGTAATTTCGTTTTACGGTGAAAATAATGGTCATTTAAAAAAAGTAAATAACATAAGACCTGCTTTATAGTTAGTTCAGTTAATATGCAAAGTTTCATTATCTAATTTGAAGTATTTTTATAATACCAGCGGTTTATTGTTCGATTTGGAGGTAACTTTGGAATTTTTTTCTATCGAGAAAATTTTATGGAATCGTATTTTCGGCTAACATAGTACTTAAAATTAATCCTCAACTTTATCATATATTTATTTCAAAATTAATGCTGCAGTATTTTCGACATAACGGGGGATCATGCTAAGCCATTTGAGGTAGTATAGGCCCTTAAGTATAAAAACTAACTAGCAGTCGCTAGTAATTACCTTAGTTTAAAAAAACTTTTCTGTAAGTACGTAGGTATCGTATCTTTCCAGTAAAATACACTTTAGCGGGCATAAACAATTAAACAAAGGTCATCGGCGAAGAGAAAATAGGGCGATAAACTTACAACGATTATGTCAACACATTGACTTTAGATATACCTAGACGGCACACTTTATACCGGTCGGTCATGTAAATAAAACATCAAATAAAATTTCAAAGGAATTTTGCGATTCGATCATTAGATCTCGAATCGAGCCGTCGTCTCGGTAGGTATATTTTTCTCTTTAAAGTTTCCTGCCATATTTGGTGTACAGTTTTCCGGATTTTCCTCTATTCTTAAAACCATCCACATTCATAAAAAAGCGAAAAAAATTCTACTTCGCTCATAAATATATAAAAAATGTTAATCAGCCATTTCTGAACATAAGATCCGGTATACGACATCAACACAGATTTTCACTTCGGTAAGTGACAGAATGAGTGTCCAAAGTACCAAGAACTTCCACGACAGTTTTCGGTATAAAACTTTTTTCTTCAGAAGTTAATATTTAAGTTCTAAGTAGCGAGTAAATGATATATGGTGGTCTTACTCTGAGAAACGGTACCTGTCCTTACTTAGTAATTTATTCCGAGGAACTACTAAATAACGTACCATTTAGACATTCTTTGTAAAATAAGTAGGTAGATTGGTACTTTGGCCGTAACAAGGTACCTATGAATTAGGATTTATAGCAAAACACACAAAACACAAACAAAACTGTATTACATAACATCACGGCTTGTTTCCCCGAAGGGTTGGGCAGAGGTGTACGAATAGTACACTCACATTTCGCCAGTTAAGTATTAAAGTCCCATGTAATAGGGGGCTAGCCTATTTCCATCAACCGAGCACAAATCCAGACTCCAGACTGCTATTGAGAAATTCCAGATAGAAAAACCCAATAACATGTTGCCCGACCTGGGAATCGAACCCAAGACCTCATGCTCAGCAGTAGCGCTTGCAGCGACCACTAGACCAACGAGGTAGTAAAAACTGTATTATGAAGACTGAAAACGGTTAGATTATGTGGGTACCCTCAGACAAATGAAACCTTTTTAGCAGTCTATCGTTCGGGTCAACCTTTGACTATATTTTGCTTGCCTTTCTTGATTTTAAAAGGTCTGAATGAAAAATCGGAACACTCATAGCATCAATCGTGTGTCTGTCTGTCCGTCTGTCACAGCCAATTTGGTACTCATATCAATTTTTTTAACCCAAACACGGACGTATTATATTACGTAAATAAATGAATTTTGAATATGGGGGTCACTTTTGGGAGACATATAAGAAAATTTAAAAAAAAGATTTGCACGCTGTACCGTGTGATATATCAAATAAAAAGGGCTTACTGTGAGGGTCTCAATTTTTTTTTAAATTATTTTCATATAAATAGGTTTAAAGTTAAGAAAAAAGATAAAAATTTACCATCCCTCGCCTCCCTCCAAAACGAATAAGACTAAATTAAAAATTAAAAACAAATTTGTTTATACTTATAAATTACAGGAAAACCTATAAGAAGTCTATGGTTTTAAATGAACATGGAAAATCTCTGAGTATAAACTTAAATTTGCATTTAGAATGTATGGGGGCATATGTTTTTCAATTACAATGTTAAGTTTGGTCTTGAGATAAATTCATCCCAACTACGGAATTAATTGCATGTGGTCCAACTCGCACTTGGCCGGTTTTTTATTTAGGTCCATAGTATTTATTGACCTAAGTACAAAACAATTTTTTTAGACACAGTTTATAATACCTACCTCCTTTCAAATTCACCTAAAAAAGTGTCTCCCCCAAATCGGACGAGTAATGAATTGGTCTAAAATGGCTTTAAACTCAGCCTATCGCGGTCCACTTATGAACATAGGCCTCACCTAAGCTGCGACACAACACTGTCCTCTGCCTTACACATCCAGTATATCCCAGACACCTTTTAAAAGCCGTTGGTCCATCTAGATGGGATCTTCCCACACTACGAAAAAAATTGGCGAAAAACAAAGACTATTGAACCAATTTGACACACCGAAAATATTTCGTAACATTTCATCACAAATAAAAACTAGAACTTGACATGAAGAACAAACTATTACCTCATTTTTGTAAGACTATCCTTTGATGAACATTATTATGTTCATACATTCTTAATAAGTATATACGTACGCACAAACTACACACGTACAGATATACTGGTAACCAAACAAACAGTAGATATAGATTATTATAGCTAAGGTAGATTCAATCGACATCCATAATTATTTATTCAGCGAATCGATTTAGTTAAATTGTACTTCGGTCTTCTTTGCTTTTTTGGTAACGCACGGTTTATCGATCGGCAACAATTTTGAGTAGGTATCGGAAACATTGAGGTCGAACACGTGGAGACGTTAGAAAAATTATATCTATCCATACCTACATTTTATTACGGTATTCTGAACGTTTTTGCTACTGGAATATTTGTTTGAATATAAACTATACAATGTGTAATTACTATTAACACTTGAAACGGGATATTTACCATGTTTACTTTTTATTTCGAGATCCCAATATTTCGGCGCTGTTGCAAGCACCATGATCACGGATAAACTGAAGTCATTGCGGGTGGGTGTTTATGAGCAGACAAAACGGTACTGAGCCCAAAAAACGAACAAGAAAGAGGGTAGACCGTGACCGACCCACCCGCAATGACTTCAGTTTATCGGTGATCATGGTGCTCAGCGCCCAAATATCGGTATCTCGAAACAAAAAGTAAACATGGTAAATTCCCCGTGTCAAGTGTTAATAGTAATATGACTATGACAGTCTAAAAACTTATATACAATGTGTAATTAAAATGGACATTACGTTTACTGAATCGATTTCTGTTATTTAATAAAGTAATTTTTTATCCCAAAAATAATTAAAACTACGTAAATTACAGCCATATTTCCGTTGTACAGTCAAAATAAACCAAAATGGACGAAGTACTCTACTACGCTATACCCTTATACGTGTGCGACTGTATGCGTGCGTAGATTTTTAATGTGACCACAATGTCCTCCACAATCAGTATAACTAATTTGATTAATATACAATGTTTTATACATAATAGTAAAAATTCAGTATATGTATTGTGATTATAACATAATATTCTAATTGAGGTATTTGGTGGTGTGTGTTAATTCCGGGACATGTTGTATAAGCAGTGAGGAGGATAACATAGTAGCAGCTCACTGGGAAAGATCTATTACAATACAACTGGTGGAATCGCCATGTCGAGTAAAAACTGCGAAGAATACTGTTAGTTATAGATTTATATGTGAATTAGCTGTCAGACTGAAGCCTCCGTGAAGCCGCGATATAACTCTATACCTAGTCAAATTCGTACTCTTGCAATAACATGGAACAAAAGTCAACATGAAGGTCAACAACCTTCACTGGGTTTACATTGTACAATATTCATATTACTCAAAGTGTTTCATACCTATCATGCCGTCATGCGACATGCCTTACTCGACATTGCGGCCAAGTTATGTCGGCACTTCGGACAGCAATCGACGAAATTGCATTACGGACATAAATTGTAGCACTCAAGACCACTCGACCATATTTACATGAAGTACCATTGAAGTACCATCAAGCATTCAATTCACTTACAACGCGGAAGTATATTACACTCGATGGCAATTTATTTGCCTTTTAAAAGCGGTAGTTATAATAGTACATTATGATACATGTGTGCTATGTTGATCGTTGCACGCGAGGCGGCATTATTCACGTGAGCCATAGGCGAGCGCGATAAGGAAGCCGAGAGTGTAATGATCAATGCACACGCGTTTCATACGACGTTTTTCAACACACTTGCGAGGAAAAAAACAGACTTATATTGTTATTAACTTTATGGAAAATGGCGCTGGTTTTGTTATTCCGCGCGCCGCGCTAGCGATGCGCACGCAGGTGTAAATAAAGGCACTGACAAAACCGCTAAGACCATATATAAAAAAAACACAAAATAATGTTTAGACTGATCATAGTGTTGACGAATGTCAAATTGTAGTTTAGTTAGTATGGAAGTAGAAAATACTATTGGCTTAGAGAAATATACATTTGTTCATTGAGAATCTGCAATAATAGAACACCGGGGTCTTTTTGGTTTGGTTCCGAGAGGGACCACAGACAATTTAAGGTAAATTTTTAGTTCATTTTGGGAACAAGGACAATTCAGACTATTAAAAAAAAAGAAGTGAAGTATGACATTATGGCTCCAGCATTTTGGAACTCTCTTTGATGAGATTAAAAAAAAGCGCAATTATCCGACTAGTAAATAGTTATCCAGTTGTTAGTTTCCTCCAGTGGGTGTCGTAAAAGACGACTATGGGACTTACTAGAGAATGGGCAGCAGCATTCTTTATGCATTTTTAACACCATACTGCGATCGCCAACCCGCCTGCCAAGCGTGGTGATTATGGCAAAGTGGACGTCTTTCGGCTGAAATGATGATGATGAAATAGTTATCTGTGGCGTTACAGCACTAGCGCGGTACGTAAAGTAAAAAGCACGCGTTTTTAATACACTGCATTATGGACCTAAAAGCGGTTCATTAAGAGCCACTTTACGAGAAAGTGTGTTGAAAAGTATATTTGCGTGGGCAGAAACTGAAATGCGAATATCAGCAAAAAAACCGAGTCGACGCATGAAAAGCACAGAATTATCTCTACTGGACACGGAGCGTATTGTGTAAATAATGATATGCATTTTAGGGCTGCCAATGAACCAAATTTTAATTTTTACTGTTGAATCAATCATTAAAATAAATAATATCACATCATTAAAGTCTTGGACGATAGTGCAAAGTTGATTGAAGCAGACAACAAAAGTCTTTTGCAGAGGCTCATGCATAGCAATAAAATGTTCTAGTAAATATCTAACTCAAAAATATTTTCATGCCCAAAGACCATTCACCCAGAAATACCTACCAGAAATCTAACAGGCAAATCAAGCAATCATAGAAAACACAATAAACTAGCAATATCTCTCGGTCGTATCCAAATAAGGATGTATCTACACAATACATATCATTCTCCACTGTTGTTACCTTATTTTGCCAATATTACGAAAAACTGTGATAGCCAGCCCTACCTTCATCGTATGAATGTAGTTACATATTGACAAACCCACCCAATACTCGTACCACGGCACAAGAGGAGCGAAGTGAAAACTTTGCCATTTTTATTTTCCATTCAGGCATTGTTATATCGGGAGCTATAAAGAAATAACAGGAACAAAACTACATAGTAAAGCGTATTCTCATTTACTTGTCTTATTTGGTAAACAAATATGGCGTATCTACTGAGATTTCGTACTGGAGGAAATTAATGATAATCTAAGTAGTTTTTGATGTAATTCATAATACCGTTAGTAATTTTTAACCGACTTCGAAAAAAATACATTTAATTGACATTATTTTCAATATGATGAAATATGACATTACTAGCCCTTTAATATAATTTAATATTGACATGCATGTTTAAATAAATTATAATTGATTAATTATTTATTAACAATACATTTAATTGCCATTATTTACTCGAATGTGACTTTGTATTGTATAGGTTCAGACCAATTACAAAAAAACGAATATATTTGTACACCAATTTAATTGGTAGGACATAGAGCTCAACTAAAATGTATACATAAGACCTTTATTGTAATACCTATGTTCACAAATAAAAATTGATTGATTGATTGATTGAAAAAGAGGGATTTCTCAGTTCGACGGAATCTTTTTTTATATATATAATATTTTCCCCGATTACTCAAAGGCGGCTGGACTGATTTGGTTTTTTTTTTTTTTTTTTGTTTGTAAGGGTATCCTTTATATAAATGTAATTATCTTTGCTTGGGTAGTTTTTAAGATTTAATAATACGTATTTTTCCCACTTAGTCTATGTGGATGATTTTATAATAACTTCCTGTCACTGTTATTTACAGAGCAGGTATTGGTGGGGTAGATACTACAACTAAAAAACTAAAACCATAAAAAAACACATTTTTACAAAAATATAAAAAAACCAACTGACACACACTACAAAGTGAAAAATGACTTTAATTTCGGAAGTCGGTGGCAAAAAACGAAAATACAAAACCAGACAGTGTCGATAATGTACAATGTTCGGGAAAAGCCACTGCGTTTAGTTCGAATTTGAAAAAAAAAAAAATACTGCCGAATCGAAACGAACCCGAACTAGTGAGAGCCACACCGTGTCGGCACATTCGGAAGGAAAAATACACCAAACTTCAATTATATTTCTATGAGCAAAACCTCAGTTCTATTTTTGTCAAAAAAAAAGTGCCACTCTTTTCACATTTGTAAGCATTCCCATTTTACCGTGAACAAGTGGAGGTATTCGAGTCTGTAATGAAATGTAACCCTATGGGGGATTGAAGGCAATGATCCCGAATAACACTTTGGGGACCGGACACGAACAGACTTAAGTGAATGGACATTAGACTTGTTCCTGTCATATAAAATGTAATGGGAGTAGGTCAGTCCTTTTATCATGACTAGGTAGGTACTTCAAAAAAAGGTCCTCTTGATGCCCGTATTATGTATAGGATAAGTGCCGTATTCGTCTAAAACTTCTGAAGGGTTTTGAATAAGTAAATTGTGTTTGAGAATTTTGGGAATCGGACTGATGGAAATTGCGCAGTGTAAAGTACTGACATTCAGCACCTGATCCTAACATGGTTGAGCAAAGTCTAGATGGACGTTGTGATGTGTTTAAAAAGAAAATAGCTATCAAAATTTTTTTGAATATGAAAAGCTTTGTATATTTCAACTTGAGTTACGGATGTCGTGTTCTGATCGTAGAAATGGCCATATCGTGATCTGCCTGGCCGCCAGTTTATGATTTGGCTGGTTATACCACGATGCCCCTACTTGTAAGTCCTATTTATCGATATTCCCAGCTGACGACTGGGTATATCGCAAAGTAGTTGCGTTACACGCCGCTAGTGATACCCCGACCAAATGAGTTAGGTTAGGTTAGAACTGTGACCAACCAGGACGGCGAGCGCCACATCCGAGGTGGTCGCAGTTACTTGGCTATTTACAGTCGCTCAGCGCGCTATAGATCGGGCTATGCTCCGAGTTTCTTTGAAGGATAAAATTAGGAATGAAATTATCCGGAAGAGAACCGGAGTTACCGACATAGCATGCAGAGTAAGCAAGCTGAAGTGGCAGTGGACTGGCCATGTTTGTCGAAAGACCGATGGCCGGTGGAGCAGACGAGTCCTGGAGTGGAGACCGCGTATCGGCAAGCTTAGGGTGTGACGCCCCCCAGCTAAATGGGCCAATGACCTCAAAAAGGTGGCTGGGACAGAATGGATGCGGAAGGCGGAGGACAGGGTGTTGTGGCGCAGTATGGGAGAGGCCTATGTTCAGCAGTGGACTGCGATAAGCTGAGTTGATTGATTGATGGACTTGGCTATTCAGTATTTTTAGGACTCTAAAATAGGAATTCATTGAGTAGGAACAGGTCAAATAGGAATTATTACCCCACTGTGCGGCCGCAAAGACAGGGTTATGTTTTTTACGCGTATCTGGGTCGATATGCCCAAGCGTCCTTGGGCAGATCGTCTAACGCTGAACGCTGTGCGTTGAACGATTATGGCGGATATTAGATGGTCAAATCATGAAATAGCGGCGTATTGTGAAATAGCCAGGTACATCACGAAATGCCCATTTCTACGATTGGACGACGACACAGATACAAACTTTAAGCCAACTCTTTATTTTATCTGATACGAGGCGAGATGAATTTAGGTAACCCCGGGGTGAATATGACCCGGGTTTGATACTCGGTACTTAAAACTTACCGAGGAAACTTGACAACAACACATTACAGCATCTGCTATTCTTCACACACCGTTTCACTTTCATACTTCCACTAGAACTACATAATATACGCACAATAGATTAGCCACCGAACGTCCGAAAACTTCATCGTTTGTAAACTACGAAAGCCTTTCAGGTGGCCTAACGATCTTCTAACAAAGGAAACCACGAACACTGGCGAGGGATGTCAAGTATTCCTGGAAGTAGGTTGAGATATGGCAGTTATAAATCGGTCACACGTCCAATGGACTGCATTGTAGCGGAGTTTTTTCTAGTTAAGTAAGAGGTTGTTTTGTAGTCACAACGGCTATAGATCAAAGCGGTCGTATATATTATAATAACAATCAGAATTTTATATAGAAAGGACGGAAACGCAGAATTGTAAGGTATCCGGAATACTGATTGAACTTTGTAAGTTCAATCAGTATTCCGAATACTTTAGGCATCGAATTGTAAGGTATCCGGAATACTGATTGAACTTTGAAAGTTCAATCAGTATTCCGGATACTTTAGGCATAGAGTTGTTTTAGATAATAAAAAATGCAAAAAAAATATGGTGTACATAATAAAGAGTATTCTATCTATCTTCTACGAGTATCTATGGATGAACAAAAGTTACACCATTTTTCAGGTTATTAGTTTACGATCCAAAATCTACGATACCAAAATTCTATAGATTTATAATGCCTGTTTTTCTCTTTTCAGTTATGTGTTATCGTAATCGGGTTTTTTGTTATATTAAATAATTTGCTTTTCTTCAAGCTTTTTAGTTTGATTAATTACGTTGTACTTATATTTAGAATTGTCGCATTAATAGCTTTTATTCGATACCAGTATTTTTGTAATTAATAATTTTTTTAAATTTCCTCTTCCTTTTTTTTTGTATTTACAGATGTAATATATAAATATTATATAGCCAATGTCAATTATGACGAATCTAAAGAAACCTGATATTTTTTTTATTATCTGATTGACGGACTAAACAGATTTTCTTTTTTTGACGTGACAACGTCTAATAAATCGATTAACGCCGGCTGCATGCACGAAAAAGGATGACTCATTGTCCCGTTACGCGCATTGTCCCGTCACGTGCATTGTCCCGTTACGCTCATTTTCCCGTTACGCTCATTGTACGCTTGCGCCGCATCAATGTTTTGTTATGACGTTGTCACGTTAAACTATCGTCCGTAAACCAACTTTACAGACAACCAATTTTTTTTTTTATAATTGGGACCAGCTGCTTTTTTAAAGTGACAACGTCTAATAAATCGATGAACGCCGGCTGCATGCACGAAAAAGGATGACTCACAGTCTCGTTACACTCATCGTCCCGTTACGCTCATTGTCCCTTTAAGCTCATTGTACGATTGCGCCGCATCAATGTTTTGTTATGACGTTGTCACGTTAAAATATCGTCCGTAAACCAACTTTACAGACAACCAATTTTGTTTTTTTATAATTGGGACTAGCTGCTTTTTTGAAGTGACAACGTCTAATAAATCGATGAACGCCGGCTGCATGCACGAAAAAGGATGACTCACAGTCTCGTTACACTCATCGTCCCGTTACGCTCATTGTCCCTTTACGCTCATTGTACGATTGCGCCGCATCAATGTTTTGTTATGACGTTGTCACGTTAAACTATCGTCCGTAAACCAACTTTACAGACAACCAATTTTTTTTTTTATAATTGGGACTAGCTGCTTTTTTGAAGTGACAACATCTAATAAATCGATGAACGCCGGCTGCATGCACGAAAAAGGATGACTCACAGTCTCGTTACACTCATCGTCCCGTTACGCTCATTGTCCCTTTACGCTCATTGTACGATTGCGCCGCATCAATGTTTTGTTATGACGTTGTCACGTTAAACTATCGTCCGTAAACCAACTTTACAGACAACCAATTTTTTTTACCCTGGAAACAAGGACGGCTTTCCTCTCTTAAATTACACTAGGTAACTAAATTAACCTAAGCTAAACAAAAATACTTGATATAAATGCTCCAAAAACACGAACAAAACGGCTTAAAACCTAATTAGTTATCCAAACTTTGGTCGTTAGGATCCTATTCAGTATATTTAACTCACATCTCAGAATTAATTTCACTTTTAATTGAAACTGAATCTTTGAGATATGTTCAACCTCATAATAGGTACCTATTATGTTACCCTATAGGCTCACATTTCATCAAATTAATATTCTAAAGAAAATCTTCCTTCATTCGAATATTCTCGATACAAAGAACACGCTACATGGATCTTTTGAGTCGTGGCCAAAATCGAAACCAACACCGCCATTTTGTTTTTAGGTCAAAGTCAAATCATTTATTTCATATAGGTACGTAAAAAGGGCCTTTGTTGCCTAAAAAAAGTTTGAGAATGTGCAAATAGCGCTCTTTCATATGATACCCCACATGCCCTCGTAGCCCCACTTCGAATTTTTAAGAAACCCGTTCAGTCCATGTTGCAAAAAAGTATATAATTAATTTTTATTTCTTCCTTATTTGCAAAATAGTTGAGCAAACGTCATCTAAAATATTCCAAATTTCAAGTTGATAGCATTAGTAGCTAAAAACATTCACAAGGAAGGGACAGTCTCTTCATAAGTCACTGGGTACGGAGGTACGTGCCATATTTTTTTGTTGTATGTGAGTGTTTACTAACATAGTTTTTAAGTCATTGTTACTAATACCATATGGATTGTGTGTACTTATATGTGTATATAGTCCGAAATAAATAAAATAATAATCAGTCAATTTAAAAAGTTTAGTAGCAAGGAGTTTTCATACATAGAATAAAATGGGATAGATTTTATAAATGAATGAGTCCGTACGTCTTAGCATTGAATTCTCAAAAGTCTTTTAAATGGTTGTTTAATATATTTAATTACCAGTTTTAATTTAATTATTTTCACATCATACATTTTTCAAAATTCGAATAGGCTGTATGGGTGGTTTTCGTTGTAAAAAAATTATGTCCATTTGCAAAAACGCGCCATTTTCTGAAAATTTTAATTTGTGTGTTAAATTGATCATTTTTTTTATTTGTTTTTTACTATGTACCACAACTGTATTGAAAAACGTCGTGTGATATACGGGTGTGTAGGTTATTGCAAACTCGTGTCATTAAAAATACATCAAAAAATTATTTGAAGTTCTTGAGATATCCACCTGTGACAGACAGACGGACAGACTGAGTCGCAAAATTTCGGTACGGAATCCTAAAAACGTAAAATGTGGTGCAGGGCAGTACTCATTTGATTGTGAAATATTACAGTTGTGTGGAATAAAAGTGTTAGCAAGAAAATAGTGTTTTCTTCAAACTATAGACGTGCAAAGCACAGTCGAACAAATTTTAGATGTACCTAACACACTCTCGTCTAGACAACTGCCCTTATAGTCCCAACGGGAAGATTCTCAGTTTTCTTTCCATATAAGTAAGGGTAGGAGCACACATACAAGTCGTACTGAAAATGTCTATCGGCCGAGCTAGCGACAAGGGAGCCGTAGGAAAAATTGTATTATCCTGTAATCATAGCCGTGATTCTTTGGATGTATTTTTAGCTGTCTGGGTCTGCCTTCGGCTTTCCCTCTCATGTTGTCTGGGTATATAAAAATAATTGTATATGTCAGTACAGATTCTAGTGAGGTCTGTAGTGAACTTAACTAAGGACACTTACCTACATAGAGATAGGCTCATTGAGGTTTTTTTCCTCTAACTAGAAGTAAATAACCAAGCAGGACATTTATCGCAAATAAGTAGTTCTCAAAGATTGGCTTATTACTTCATAAATATTAATTTTCAATCAAAACAGTTCATATTGTAGGATTCCATGAAACAAGTTTCTTCCAGCGTAAACTACTCAACCATAAATATCTCAAAGGGACAACTTAACGCCGTTAGCGTATTTGCGTCAAACTTTGAAACCAGAAGCAATTACTATGTCAATTCAGAGTATAAATGTTGGAAAGTATTTATGGGATAAAGAAGGAAAAGAAAGTAAATTATCTTAAAAAATAAAGAGGTATGTCCTAGAACCAAAAATTCGAAGCCAACCCACACTGGGCTTCGGCCGTGAAGGGGATTACAGCCCAATCCGTCCCACAGAGAGTAGGCCTGTGTCCCAGTAATGAGAATATTATAGGCTGATGATACTTATGCTAAGCAAGTATTATAGCAAGTACTACGTGTAACTGTTTAAGATATCGTTGAATGAGATTAACCAGGGAACGAGACGGAGGTGTAGAAAAATACGGGAATGATTTTTTCAATGAAATATCATACTTTACACTCATTGTATTCCCAACACATTGATCTCAGTTCCACTCTAGAGAATATCAACTTCATACTAACGTTCGATATGAAAGGAGCGGATCATTCGGTCTCACGCCTGATCATCGTTCAAAATTGTATTACCTACGAGATACCCTAGGCGTTACTACGTGGTGCAAGTCTATTTAGATCCGAGTTTCCCAAATTAGAGCAAATTCGGTGTGACAGTTTCAGCTGCACTGCATTTGGTTCAAAATCGATTGACCGTCCACATGACAACCAACTTATTGGCCAATATTGGCCATCGCATTTCAACTACAACTATAGTTTGACCGATACCGCTGTACCGCGGTCAAATTGTTTTTTTGTAAAATCATCTACTCTAACAATATTTGTAAATATGTGAGCACCATGGTATCTACCAAATCATTAATTTATCCGTAATTGCTTCATTTTTTATTGTTTTTACCTGTTGTGGTATAGTTTTTTTTTTTTTTTTTCTAGGTTCATCGTCTTCCATGTAATGATATAATTGATGTTTACCTTTTCGACTGTCGCGGCCCATAAAGTATTTTAAAGAAGTTTAAAAGAGTAACAATGGAGTTTCTTGCCCATTCTTCTCCATACGAAACTATCTTTTGGAAGGGGCAACTAAATCAATTTTATTTCCGTGTAAATTTTGACATTCAAAAGTGCCATTTATGTTCCTATTTGAAATAAATGCTTTGACTTTGCTGTCAAATGAGCGGCAGGACGCCGTGAGCGCTGACGAATGAGCGGCCTGTACTGCCCCCCCCCCCCCCGTTTCATACATACCTAAAACGCGGTACAGCGGTATCGGTCAAACTATAAAATATCATATTGTTCTGTCTATATTGATTGAAAGACAGAAAAAACGTTTATTTGCGGTAAACATGACTCAATAAACAACATAAACACAAAAAATAATAAGAAAACTATGGGGGAAAAATGCGTCACATCCACGCAAAACGGCTATCGTTCAGCATTATGCTGCGACCCTATGCAAGACAGAGCCCCAGCGCTGGTTTTCAGCGACAGCCGGCGTTGACGTAATGACGTCGTCCGGTGCAGACGCGGTGACGTGGTGCGGTGACGATAATGAAGTTTCATAAGCTAAGAACCGGTATTTAATATCAATTTATTTAAGTAAAGTTTCTATCTGATTCCTCTGAAACTAAAGTTGTAATGGTCAGATAGATGGAGCGCTAAAAGCCAAAACTTTGTTCTTACGAGTATCATAAGTTTACATCATAGATAGATCATAGATTTGAGTGCGGCTAACCCAAATTACTTCTTCCTCCCAGTACCCCAATTGCGTAACACATCAGTCAAAGGATACGTCCGAAAATAGTTTTTTTTATTATTCAATCATTCTAACCAGGATAAGTTAAATAATATATTTCGATAGACATCCCAAAAAGTAGTGTTTCTAACTATATCATACATTTTTAAAGACCTCAAATTTTGAGGAATGTCGTTTTTAAACGGCTCAACAGCGACCTCGGTAAGTGTGTCTAGAATATTCTAATCACTACATATTATAAAACAAAGTCCTCCGCCGCGTCTGTCTGTCTGTTCGCGATAAACTCAAAAACTACTCCACCGATTTTCATGCAGTTTTCACCAATGGATAGCGTGGTTCTCGAGGAAGGTTTTAGTACCTATATAATTTGTTAATTTTTTGTTTACATTTAGGTATACCATAACGAGTTTTTTTGGAGGTGTCGGAAAAAAATAAGCCATCTGGGAACTTTCAACGAAAACGCTGTCTAAACCCTTTGAGATATAACAAAATAATGTATGGTGGAATTGTGTATCTTATATAGGTTTACAGAAAAGTCCGCGATGGCATATGTCTATCTCCTAAGGATAACAAACTATATCGATTTTATTGTCTTTTTGTAGATATTTGTTGTCTTTAGGTAGTCGGAACATACTTATCCTTTTTATCCCGGTAGTATATTTCTGTGGAAGAATTTCCGACATTCACGCGGGCAAAGCCGCGGGCAAAAGCATAGTACCTTTTATAACGTTTTATACTTATTGAGACACGAACTTATTGCAACAACATACGATCTAGAGGAATGTAGCTGTTTTTCTTTAATATAAATTATAATATATATATATATTTTGGATATTTTGGTATTAGACAGTACTTATCTACGATAACTGTTTGCGAAAAAAAAAACTGTATAATATCTATACAAAGAAATAAAATTAAAGTGTCTGTTTGTTATGTCAAAATAACAGCTTTTCACTAAATGCATATGAAACTATATCACAAAAATAAAAACAATTTTTAAAAGTTTTATTTGTTTGTCGGTCTGTCTGTCTGTTTGTTCCGCTAATCTCCGAAACAGCTAGACCGATTTTAATGGGACTTTCACTGGCAGATAGCTGATGTTATAATGAGCAACTACTACAACTTTTTTTTTAAGCAACGCGGGTGAAGCCGCGGGCAGCAGCTAGTCTATCTATAATAAAGATCTCCTTCAGATTGAATCCTATAAGACGTTTATAATAACAATCCCTTTCTCGTTAGAAGACATTATCATATATTCATTATCATTTCGTTACTCACTAATTTTTCTTTCATATCATACTTACCAAAATATCTGCCTCTATATTTTACTAAATACCATCCTTGGGCACTAAGGCCGGGATCTATAAATCTTAATTGGCTGGCACGTGTTACGCTAAACGATATTTCTGTCACTATCAGTCTGCAAGTGCAAGATAGAGACACGAACATGTATTGAGACATAATTATATTCTTGTGTAATAGTATGTTTTAGTGGATACCTACTTTATAAATTACTGCACGCGCGGTGATGCCTGCGGATTATTTAGTTTTTTTTTTTTTTTTATATTATCTAATAATATTTATTCATTTATCTGGTTGTATAGTTAGATTATATTCTGAGTACTGTTTGTTTTATTTTATTTAGTTGCCTATTTATGTTCAATTCTTTAAACCTAACTTGGTTTCCGTATGTCTTTTCCGGCTGTGGGTCCCTCATAGCACAGCATCATGCTGAGTGGAAGCCTTCTTGTCACAGTCATGACGTGTAGCTGCCGACTATTTTGGTTTTGTGCTCGTGATTGGAATGTAGATCTATTTTGTTTTATTTTTTTATTTTTCTGTATACCTACCTAGTCTACTCAAGTTAATTATCTTTTTGTATGCACGTGTTTCTGTGACAAATAAACCAATTTTTCTTTCTTTCTTTCTTTCTTCTATTGTCTAAGTAACACGAGTTTAACTTGTAGCGTTTATCAAACTCAAACTCAAAGCATTTATTTCAAATAAACCAATTACATGCACTTTTGAAGTTTTAAGGGGTCGGTCAGTCAGAAAAATGAAGCTAGTTGTCCATTCCAAAGCGTAGTAGGTTTCTTCCTATGGAGAAGCACGGGCAAGAAACTCCACGGATACTCTTTAAAACAAAATATTGGTAACATCAATCATGTTGAAATTACATGTGAGAACAATACAGACGTGCACGTTAAAGGCTCGTACAGACTAGTGCGATACCGCGGGCGCGACGCGATACTAATAGCACCATTTCTTTGTCGCTGCCTGTCGCGCCCGCGATATTGCGCCAGTGTGTAGGAGCCTTCAAGCGTCCGAAATAAAAAGATAAATACAAAAATAAGCCGTGGCAGCTAAGAGATGGTCAGTTCCTACTGACGGCGCCCGTTCACGAACATGACGCATGGATCAACACCATTCAGCTCAACCATATTGAAGGGAACTTAAGGCGAGGTTCTTCAAGTTAACCTCTAGGAAATGTAGAAACGGTAATGATTAAACACGTAAACAAATTATATGTTGCTTTTGAGACCTTTCTGTAGGTACGTCGGGTACTCGTTACATAATTGGATAAAGTTCGCTCGATAGAAAAAAATCCAAACATACCCTTATTTTGTAGATTAAAATAATTTTATTTCAATATTATACCTAATGTGGTATAATGTTGAAATAAAATTATTTTAATCTACAAAATAAGGGTATGTTTGTATTGAAAATACAAACATAAGCAAAAGAAAATAAACGTCTATGATGATGTAATGTCCGTCGGGTTTAACATTGTTAATATCGTACATATAATTTTCAACCTAAAATCAACGAAATTCACGGCACAATTTACACGCGCCTAACTGCCATCTCTAGAACAAAAATGCACGCTCGAAGAACCTCGCCTTAATGATCCAACACACACGCCACCACCAGCGATACAATTGAGTGAGTATGACATACTCTCAGCCGCCAAGACATATTCAATAAAAGATGTACCCTATAAATGGTAGCTTTATAGTAGGTACACAGTGCTCACAGATGTGTAATTATTTAGGCCGGGATCTATTTAATTATGTAGATCTCGTAGATAAATACATTCACTAGTACATTTACCAAAGTAATTTATTCTGGAATAACTACTAATGAATGTTTCGTTCCTGTTCATTATCAAACTCTGAAATTGAAAACTCGTTCGTCGATGCACCCATAAAATCAAAGCAACTTTCGGATTCGGTGTAGTTGATGCTTGTAACAACAAGGCTATCCGATTTCCCAGCGCTACTCTATCTTTGTGATGTTTTTCTAAAATACATTTTTTGACGTGACAACGTCTAATGAATCGCTGGACGCCGGCTGCATGCACGAAAAAGGATGACTCATTGTCCCGTTGCGCTCATTGTCCCGTTACGCTCATTGTCCCGTTACGCTCATTGTACGCTTGCGCCGCATCAATGTTTTGTATGACGTTGTCACGTTAAAAATGTATTTTCCGTAAACCAACTTTACAGACAACCAATTTTTTTTTTTTTTTTTTTCATTTACCAGAACATTTTATAGTTGTAACTACTGTTAGGGTTATTAGGGGTATCAAAAAAAGGCCGTTCTAAAGGATTTTAATATATATTCGTTTATTATCCTTTACTTTATATATTAGAAGGTATGAATTAGTAATATAACGTAAGACGTCTCGTCTCACGCAGAGCTAGCAGAGTAGTACCGTCGCTATGAGAAAGTAACCATTTCATTATAATATTTCAGTCAAGTGGCAAGTGAGGGCTTGGTTATAAGAAACAATATTTATGAGTTAGCAACACAAAAACTAATAGTGTTGAAGTTGGGTCGATTTGTTTTTGCTATATTCCTACAACTACTACCCTAACAGGTGCTTTACTTGGTGTAAATTCATCACCACAACTCTAAAAACGGTGAAGGGAAACATCGTGACCAAACCGGCTTGTTCTAGAACCAAAAATTCGAAGAAAAGTGAGATCTACCAACCCGCACTGGATCCGCGCGGTGGATAATGGCCCACTTCTTCTAACAGAGAGGTGTCCTGTGTACTAGCAGTGGGAACATTGTTGGCTGTTTATGTTAGGTTCATTATTTCAGCCGAAAGACGTCCACTGCTGGACATAGGCCTCCCCCAAGCACCGCCACCTCGACCGGTTTTGTGCTTCCCGTATCCAGCGGATTCCTGCGGCTTTCATAAGATCATCGGTCCACCTTGTGGGAGGCCTTCCAACGCTACGTCTTCCGGTACGCGGTATGTTAGGTAACTACAGGTAATACTTATGTCTTGAGTTACTTCATTGATTTCCAAAAGAAGTCTATGATCATATAAAAAAACATGATTGAGAAGATTGGAGGTTAGCGAAACATTCATACAGAAGCATTCCACCTCCTTAAGGCATATTTATAAAAATAAATAAAAAAAAATTAATCAAGAAAAGCCTAAGTACTAAAAACAATGTTATATTTATAACTAGGAGGCTATGCTATGCACAAAACATTGAAATCCTGATTTCCATACTAGGGGTGTCCCTGTATCTTAGATATCAGTGTCCCTCCGCAGCAAAGTCACAAGCCAATACTTGTAACTCTCTCTCTTGTTTTGTGCTCGTGATTGGAATGTAGACCTATTTTGTTTTTTTTTTTATCTTCTCTGTATACCACCTACTCAAGTTAATTATCTTTTTGTATGCACGTGTTTCTGTGACAAATAAACCTATTTTTCTTTCTTTTCTTTCTTTCTTTCTTTCTTTACATAATTAAATAACATGAAAAAAAGTAAAAAACCTTAAATTAAAAAAAAAATATAGACGCTATATCTTGTATATAAAATTCTCGTGTCACAGTTACCATACTCCTCCGAAACGGCTTGACCGATTTTTATGAAATTTTATATGCATATATATGGTCTGATGCATTATATGGTCTGAGAATCGGCTACCATCTATTTATTTTTTTAGTTTTAGGTAGGGTAGAGTAGGGTAGGTAGGTAGATAGGTAGGTAGGTAGGGTAGTGTAGGGTAGGGTAGGGTGGGGTAGGGTGGGGTAGGGTAGGTAGGTAGGTAGGTAGGTAGGGTAGGGTAGGTAGGTAGGTAAGTAGGTAGGTAGGGTAGGGTAGGGTAGGTAAGTAGGTAGGTGGGTAGGGTAGGTAGGGTAGGTAGGGTAGGGTAGGGTAGGGTAGGGTAGAGTAGTGGAGTTTATACTATAGCTTTTGACAGAACGAAGTCTGTCGGGTCTGCTAGTAATGTCATAAATATATGTGGCTGAAAAATTACGATAGACTGCTCTTATACAAACCTAATTTGCCTGTCATCTTCATCTGGTAACTGATACGCCCATGTGTACACCAGCAGACATTTCCCAACTCTTCAGGGAAAACAAAAGTGTCAGCACCAACACACACCCAAACTTTCCACAGCCTTTTTCTCAGAAAACTCAACCACATTATTTATGCAAGCATGTAAGAAATTCCTAAAGGATCGTACGATAAGCCGTCGTATCTTGTTGAGACAATAAAATAACGCCAGAAAGGTAAAAGAAAAAATTCTGAATTTCTAAAACTACTACGTTGAAATAACTCTGTTACCGCCGCAGGGATACAAAGTGAATTATCTGCCTACACATACAGTATGTATAACATGTGTGGCATAATAAGTACAGGATATTTTTAGAACATAAAAAGCATTTTTGAAAGATTTTGCTTGTGGGAGGAAATAGGTTCTAAGATGGTTTCATACTTTCATAGAATACTGATAAGGTGCCACCTACATGTATTGCGTCCTCCAATAATCTTTGCACCGTTTTCCATCGGGACTGGCTTGCTTTCAAACTTCATAGATTCTTACATAGAACAAACATTATTTTGTCAATTTATAACCAAATAGGTAGGTATTCGCTTTACAGATATTTGTTCCAAGCAAAAGATCTGTTGTTCGTGCTTCAAATTCTCGAAAAAGCAGCGATAGCCTAGTGGTGTGACCGTCAGACTGCCTAGTCATAGATCTCGAGTTCAAACCCAAGGCACGCACCTCTGACTATTCGGATTTATGTGCATATTGTATAATTATTACTTGCTTAAAAAACGAAAAAAAAAAAAAAAAACTTTTTTGGGTGGCAAATTATAACTTAATAACTTCTTCCGCTCTGGGCGGAGCGGGAAGGCGTGTCAGACTTTTACTAACTACAACCCACCCTTGTTCCTTCAGTTGCCTGTGTGCCAGGACCACGGTATCCCTTTCGGACAAACCCGCAACCCTGGCAGGCGCCGGTCCTGGGGGACCCCGTCAGTGCATGCTGACATCTCTTTGAGGCGCACGTGGATCACAACTCTCCGTCGACCCGGGCCTGGTCCTTACCGGATGGCGAGCTGCCCATAGCTCGCCGTCCGCAAGCCCGCGCCTATGGCGGCCGGGAATCGGCTATCAATTCCCGAGGGTGTCTCCTGCAGCGACTAGGGGCGTGAGGGCACACAGATTGCCTCTCCCTCGCGCGTTCCACCTCCTCCTTCACGAGCATTACTGCTTCGCAGAAGGAGGTGACTGCTTTCCATGCACTCTTGCTCCTGACTATGGCCTGGATCAGGGCCGGACGCGAGAGATCGCCTCCGTGAGGACACGGAGATGCTCTGCCCACGCCGGGCAGACCTCCACCGTATGCTCCACCGTGTCTTCCGGGCGATCCACACAGTGGTAATACCCGGGAGACCCGGCCTGAGAGATATTTCTCGACGGCGTGTGAAGCCAAGTCATAGGCCCATGGGCGGCAGAAAAACTCTGACACCAGGATAGTCAGTAACCACATGAAAAGAGAACGAAAGAGAACACCTCCTGCTCCACACAAAAACAATGACTGTTCCTGTGTGCAGACGGCTCTATACAGGGTGACTTATACTATACTTATACATATACACTACACACACACACTCACACACACTACACTTATACTTATATATATACTTATTCTTATGCTTATACTACACTTATAATATACTTATACTATACTTTACTTACTTCTTATTCGACGCTTTCGTTCCGACGTGATACTGACCCTTTGCAACAATAAGGGCCACACCCTCCCAGGCAGGTCTCAGATGAAAGTAAACTCGAAAAAAATTGTCATTTCAAATAGCAGCGATAATCTATACCGTCATTCATTTGACACAGTCTTGGTAAGGTACGGACAACAAAATGAACAGAACATTTTATTTTATTCTTCATTAAAAAAAAGGCTGATGTAAATTAGTACAGCTGCGAACGTAACATGAAACGCGTGATGAAATATTTCACTCGTTTATATGAAGGTACATTTATATACGTACATGTAGAGGTTTATAAAGCCGAGAATGTTTTCACACGCCTATACCTCACGCGGTAGCGCGGCGACACGCGGGTGTGAGTACTGCCGATCTATTCTGTAAATAATTTCACCGTGAAAACTTAGTTGAAGTAGCTGAGTAAGCTGTCAATGGTGTCAATCCATAGCTTCAAGTAGAATGACAGCTCATTTCAAGCACTTTTAACTTAAGTTTTCACGGTGAGATTTTTGATGACCAGCTGATATCAGCGTATAATATTCCCATTACTAGTACTCAGGCACCCTCTGTGTACTGGGCCATGAGAGATAAGATCAAGAAAGCTGCTAGCGATATTTACAAGAACCCTGAAACGGATAGTAGCGACACCTCAGACCTCAGACTGTATCAATGCGTAGCTTTAAGTGCTCAATTCGTACCATGTGGTGCCGGACGTAAAAAATAGCTCCACCCCATCTCCTCCCGTGGGTGTCCTAAAAGGCGACTAAGGGACTTACTAGAGAATGGGCAGCAGCGTTCTCTATGCATTTTTAACACCATACTGCGATCGCCAACCCGCCTGCTAAGCGTGGCGAATTGGGGGAGGCCTATGTCCAGCAGTGATCGTTTTTCGGCTGAAATGATGAAGTGCTCAGTGAGTATTAAGTTTTGTGGCTACACATTGCAATGTTATGGAACAAATTGTAGACAATTAGATGAATTCTTGTCGATGCATACATCCTTTAAAGGTTCGATTCCCTAAAGCTATCATCTGTCTGCATGTGTGTGAGCATATCGTCACGTAGGTACACACAAAAAGGTATTTTTATAGTATAGGTATGTTGGGGTGTAATGCCCAACAGTAAAAATGTTATGATTTGTTATGTTAACGTACTTGTAAGGTACGATGTTATGTTATGATAAGTAAATGAGTAGACGAATGATTTCCTTTGATGGATTTATTGCTACTGAATCTAATTACACAATTTTTCTACTTAAATGCTATGTTAGAGGAATGTACAGCTAAACAATATTGATGTGCATACATGAGTGTGACGTACAAACTACCACAAAGGTCAATGTACAGCGTAGCTCGTACAAGGTATTTATTATTTTATAACACTAACATGGTCCTCTAAAGTTTTCCTAAGATATAAATTCATCGTTATCATGTGCGATGTAGGATATTATCTCAATCTTGCTTGAATTTCCCTCGAGCTTAAGATAGGCGGGCGTAAGCGAAAAAAATAAGCACTTTGACGTAAACTTTATGATGTAGTTGTTACTTGAAAGGGGTTCATAAATACAGTAAGACCAATGCTATAATGTAGAATGAGGTAACAAAAAATATAGGATACAGAAATGATGCATTGTCCAACGTTGTGAACGGAAACAATTTTGCCCGAAAACTGAGACTTTTTTCACGTAGTTAAATGGCCTTTGGAAGATTTATGTATATCGTGCTGAATTTTGTCGTTACAACCTTTCGAAAATTGCTTTTACTCTGGAATATGAGTCATATAGAATCAAAAACAGCAATCTGACTTTTGACTTATTAACGGTAATTAGGAAAAGTAGGTCATTATTACAGTCGTATGGAGGCATGGATGGCAGGCATTTATGCTGAACTGGGCCTATTTGGCGTAGCCGCGAGGCACACATTTCTATTTTAAGTTTTTTCTGTCTTTTTTGTGTTCTGTATCAGTATTGTGTGCCTTAAACTGCGTCAAATAAATTTATTTTCTTTCTTTCTTTCTGTATGCAGATTGCTGTATTTGATACCAATATGGATTTTACGTTCAGGTTTTTGGGGGAATATTGCTATTTTTGATACGATGTGACTAAATAAGTATAAAATATGTTAAAAAGAAGTGTTACCATAATTATAACTCGAATTGCGTAAAACTGACAGCTTGCTGTTTTTGATTCTATACTCATACGACTCATATTGTCTTTGCTACCAATTTACATAGAAATTATTTTTTATTTTTTTATATATTTATTTTTCCCGCGGCTCCGTTCGCATGGATATCGGTAATCGCGTAAAAAGTAACCTATGTCCTTCTCCATATCCCAGGCTATATCTCTGCCAAATTTCATGACAATCGGTTCAGCGGTTTAGGCGTGAAAATGTAAAAGACAGATAGACAGAGTTACTTCCACATTTATAATATTAAATATGGAATATTAGTATGGACAATCAATTAATCTGCCCAGCGTTTTCCCAACTATATTTGGACTCGGCTTCTAGTCAAACCGGATGAGAAACAGGGTGTAAAGTTCACTCATCCTCCATAGAAAAAGGAGGATCCTCCAACCAGATTTGATCCGTCCTAATACCATTACAGTACTCGTTTTTAGGGTTCCGTACCTCAAAAGGAAAAAACGGAACCCTTATAGGATCACTCGTGTGTCTGTCTGTCTGTCTGTCCGTCTGTCTGTCTGTCTGTCCGTCTGTCACAGCCAATTTGCTCCGAATGTAATGGACCGATTAAGTTGAAATTTGGTATACATATCAATTTGAGTGACCCAAACACGGACGTGAACCGTAAATAAATGAATTTAGAATATTGGGGTCAGTTTTGGGGGGCAAACAAGAAAATTAAAATAAAAAGTTTTGCTAACTGTACCGTGTGACATATCAAATGAAAGGGCTTACTGTGAGGGTCTCAAATGTATTTTTTTATAATTTTAAGATAAATCGTTTTGAAGTTATAAGTGAAAATACACGAAAATTTACCTTTCCCCCCCCCTTATCTCCGAAACTACTGAACCTAAAATTATGAAAAAAATACAGAAAATAGTTCTATACTTATAGATTATAGGAAAATATATAAGAAGTCTATGGTCTTAAAATAACATGGTAAATCTCTCGATATTGTGCGTACAAACTTACATTTGCAGTTGGAATGTATGGGAGATTATGTTTACCAACTACAATGTTAAGTTTGTTCTTAGGATAAATTCTTTCCAAGTACGGAACCCTTCATTGTGCGTGTTCCGACACGCACTTGGCCGGTTTTTTTTTTTATTAGAACGGAATATTTTTCCAACCAGACGGGTGTTGTGTCTGGTGGGCTATTGCCCGACGATTGATGACGGGATGTTGTATACACGGTCATTGGTAATCGCTCGAGACTATATTACTGACATCATATACAAATATATAGTTGAGTTTATTTTTATTTCGCTACACAATCACAAATCTATTTTTTACTTAAATATTTATACACATTATATATTACACACATTATAAAACTGATTTATATCCGTAAGACGTCCTCGCAACACAAGGTCCAGTTGAAAACCAGCGTCAGGCACTAGTTGGCTGGCATGTATGCTGAACTATTTGGCGTAGCCGCGAGGCATACATTGCTATTTAAAGTTTTTTTCTGTCTTTTTTGTTCTGTGTCTGTATTGTGTGCCTTAAAACTGCGTCAAATAAATTTATTTTCTTTCTTTTCTTTATATAAAACAACTTTTTTTTTATGACTTTTAATAATTCATAAGATTTTAGTTTATCAGATTTTCATACAAAAACAAAAATATTTAAATTCCACACTCTAAATCTGCCGTGTCTTACTAGTGACAGTGCAAGGGAAGCAAAAGTAGGTACAACAAAACACACAGAACTTAAATGTGTTAGATAGACCAACGAAATCTTGAAGGTTTGTAAGGAATCTTAATAATAATATGTTTAAAAAGAAATTGAAAAAAAAAAAAAAAAAACATAAATGTTACTACTCCGCAACTGAGTTTATGGAGGACACCACTGACATTTAGATTTTTTTATAATGATATGTAAAGTAACCGGCATGAGTCGTGAGCATAAACTGACACTTACGCAGTAGTACATTTTTAGGTCTCTTTGGCGGAATAAAGAAGCCGGGGGGCACCGAGCTTCATGCGATTGGTTCGTCGGTCGATACACGTCGTCTATTGGACTCTCGCATGTCATTTTTATTAAGCCGAAAGCGTACATGCGCGTGCTTGCCCCCACTACTGCCCATCTGTGCTCACGACTCGTGCCGGTTAGTAAAGAAGCCTAATTATTGTAGCCTTGTAATTTTAGTACAAAATTAATCTGTTTAATAATTTTATTTTTAATAAATGACCGACCCTAATACTTTTTTAAATTAAAATGTTAATAAAAGTGTTTTTCTTATCTTTTTTTACCATTGAACAACCAGACTCAAATTATTTGGTGAGACCAATGGGACTGAAAAATAAAATAAATTAATTATTCTCTTTCCCCACTAACATAATCAGTCGGAAGAAGGGGAAAAAAATAACGCATTTCTATTCGCCTCACCACTGAGGCGACGGCAGGTAGTGGGACGAACGGGAAGCATTGTTTTATTTTGTTTGATTAACGGACGGGATAATTAAAATAAACCTCAATAATTATAATTATAGAAACTAAGCTTTGTAGGTTTTGACACAATTCTTTATTCTTCTAACTGAACTGAAAAAACGCGCGTAATAAAAATGTATCGATCACCAATAGTGACATCATTTATTTCAGCCTTCAGCTGTCCACCCGCTCACTATTACACGAAGATAATTTAAAACAATTACATTATATTAGTGCGTGAGAGTTATTAGACGTAATTATATAATTATATTGCTCATGTACCAGCCGGTTCAATATATAAGTTATTTTTAATAAGCGGCAAGCAAATATTATGTTGGTCACGCGAGTATATGTATATCACGCGAGAATATTATATATTATATAATGGTAATTATTTATTTTAACGCGTTATTTAAATTCTGAGATAAGTTCAACACTGTTTATTAGTTTCCCACAAAGGAGAGTCCTTTCCAGTTTCAGAAACTATTTCATAGGTCTGTGTGTAGCGGTTATTATTGAAATTACCTACAAAATTAATTTCAAAATCAAAATCAAAAGCAGGTTGAGAATTAGCACTTTATGAACGTCAAAATTACACAAGACCCTCAAAACGCCCGCTCTTCACCACTTTCTAGCCGGGAAGAAGAAGTGGCAAAATAGTTGGTTTACGGACGATAGTTTAACGTGACAACGTCATAACAAAACATTGATGCGGCGCAAGCGTACAATGAGCGTAACGGCACAATGAGTCATCCTTTTTCGTGCATGCAGCCGGCGTTCATCGATTTATTAGACGTTATCACGTCAAAAACTTTCCAGCAGCACAGCTGTATGGTAATCAGTGTTAAACTTTTTGACGTGACAACGTCTAATAAATCGATGAACGCCGGCTGCATACACGAAAAAGGATGACTCGTTGTCCCGTTACGCTCATTGTCCCGTTATACTCATTGTCCCGTTAGGCTTATTTTCCCGTTACGCTCGTTTGTTCTATGTTTTGTTATGACGTTGTCACGTTAAACTATCGTCCGTAAACCAACTTTACAGACAACCAATTTTTTTTTCCGGGGTGCAAAATCTTCATGGATTTCCTCCGCCCTGGGGCGGATGGGTCTGTCAGACTCTTACTGATTAAAATCACCACGGTGTTCCATCTCATACCTACGTCGGGGGTCGCGGGAACGTACATCCTTCAGCAACCCCCGACTATTGCCGGCCCGCCGCGGTGGGCCTCTCCTCCAGTTGAGGGGGGGAGTGAGGTGTTTGACTCCCCCCGCGACGTCTCAGAGGGACGCGTGTGGAACACTACGCGCCGCCACCTCGGGTCCGATGTATGGAGGGTGACGGACATCCCCGAGTCTGTCGCCCCTGGACCCATTTAGGTGGGCTGGAAGGGGGCGTTGTCCGCCCTCTGCCGACACGCGGTGCGCTTGCTGCGGGCCGGGTGAGTGGACGAGAACTCCCTCTCCCTATCCGCAGCCTTCTTCTGCGAGCCCACTGTTTCGCAGAAGGAAACCACTGAATCAGTGTTAACCTCAGGCAACACTATTTGCTTTTAACTCAATACTTAAGCTAAAAAATTACTTCAGAAAACCAGTAAACAAAATTTACAACCACAATAAACAATTTCATACAATTGACTTTTACGGCTTCGCGAAATACCCAGCAGCAGCTACCCTTACACATTTTTATTAATTCTACCATCGTTAGAAAACAATGGCATTCATCAAGGAAATAGCGGGAAACGAAACCCAAATGAAAATATACGGGAGCTCAAAGGATCAACGCGGGAAATATGAGCGTAACGTTTTCAACGGTTCATCGTCATTCGTGTGGGTAATTTGTATTTTTTATACGTAATTGGACGCTTAACAAATTGCCCTCTAAATAACGGAACAGCCGCGAATATGTAAGGGTTTTTGTATATTGGAGGGTGCGTAGGCGCGGCCTTTGCTTTTTGTGTGCGAGCAAATTCACATAGTCGCTAGAGTATTCAATGGGCTATCTACTTAAGAGGCTACCGAGCGCACAGTGGCGCCCTCATCGTTATTTCGGTGATTTATTTTATTTTAGAATGAAAATGCAGAAAATAAACTCGTCAAGTTGTGCTTCACAAGACTATACGTTATTATTACTACAAACAGTAGTTTTAAATTGTTATGTTTTATTGTAATCATTAAAACGGAAAATAGTGGCCACTAAGCTCCGTTTTAATGATTACAATAAAACAAAACAATTTAAAACTACTGTTTGTAGTAATAATAGCGTATAGTCTTGTGAAGCACAACTTAACGTGCTTATTTTCTGCATTTTCATTCTAAAATAAAAGATATCACCAAACAAACGATGAGGGCGCCACTGTGCGCTCGGCGCAGTCTTAAGAAGTTGTATTGCTGATTCTAATGATTATAATTATTATGTAAAGTCATATCTGTTTCGGTCGCGAATCAGAGGTTAAATGAGGAGAATAAAGTTTGTATGATAATTTGACATTTTTACCGATTGGAAATTGCGTCGGGCGCTTTTTTTTTTACTTTTCATACATTCATCGAGTTATTCTGTCTACTGTTGTTTAGTTTTCATAGCGAAAGTTGTATATTATGAAGTTTAGAATCACCCCCTTGAAGGATACAGGTGATTAAACCGCTACTCCATATAACGAAGCTGAGCAATAAAGGATTTTGGAATATACATCCCCTTCTTCTCCGTCTTTTCGTTTCGACGGTACATCTATACTGTTTTTGGGCCCAGTAGGTGGCCACATTTATTGCGGTGTCAGAGGCGTTGTTCAAATCGTCAAGGGTGCAGGCGAACGGACAATTGGTACACTCCAGCAGATGAGACATAGTCTGTTCAGGAATCCATCCCCTAAAGAGGTTCAATGAGAGGATGAAAGTTTGTATGGTAATTCAACATTTTTACCGATGGGAAATCGCATCAGGCTTGTGTAATAATAAAACTAACTTAAATTTTGGTCTTATTGCTATTCAATGGGGAAAAAAAACAGAGTAATAACATAGAAAGTTTTTTTTTATTCTGCTCAAATAAAACGCACATTACAAAAAAATACATAAAATAAACACACACAAAGTAGCCAAAAGCCTCGTATTCAAGCAATATTTTTTTTGACAATTTTGTACATTGCTTGATATCAGAGCCAAAAACAATTTGCATTGCTTAGTTATTGCAACACTGGCAAACGACAACAAACAAACAGTCAAAACAAAAACAAAATGCATGCATAGCATCCTATGTCTGTGGTAAGTAGAACAATTGCGAGCGATACAACCAGTCATAACGCAGATAGCTTATGGATAATCAAAATCAAAAGTCATATATTTAAATTAGGCTGAGATCAGCACTTTTTGAACAAAATTACATAAGACATTCCCCCAAAATGCCCCCCATCACCACTTTTTAGTACTTTACCTGGGAATAAGAAGTGGCGCAACAAACTCCCCAGCAGCACAACTGTCTGTTCAATGAGATAAACTTGATTCTATACAATAGTAGGATAGCCAACTTAGATGCGGAACATCGGAACGTAGAGTTTCGTTCTAAAGAAAGCTGATAGCTGAATTAAAAACCCTAAATTCAAATTAAGTGAAAGATCCACCATCTCAAAATTTATTCTAAAAACTTTTAAGTGATTGCGCTCATGTGTACGCAGCCTAACAGCGATCACCTAAATTAAAACGTGCAAATGCAAAAATATTTTGTTAGCGGAAATTATTGTGTTACGTTCGGTTGGTTGTTACAAGTCGATTCGAATAGCTGACATTATGAGGAGGCTTTGTTATTTAGATTAGGTGGAAACATTAATGCTTTTTATTGAGGGTTACATTTTGTACTCGCTCGAGATTTATTTTCGCATAGGTTTGTTTAGTACCGCCATTATCATTTAACCAATACCATTTTACCATAGATTTACCAATAAGTGAATTATATTTACCATTTATTTTAATGATGTTTTACAGTTATTCAATATAGCTATTTATTAAATTACTATCACTACATATTATAAAACAAAGTCCTCCGCCGCGTCTGTCTGTCTGTCTATCTGTCTGTTCGCGATAAACTCAAAAACTACTGCACCGATTCTCATGCTGTTTTCACCAATGGATAGCTTGGTTCTCGAGGAAGGTTTTAGTATATAATTTGTTAAGTTTTTGTATGTATTTTTGTATGAATTAACGATATTTGTTGGAGGTGTCGGAAAAAAATAAGCCGTCTGGGAGCTTTCAACGAAAACGCTGTCTAAACCCTTTGAGATATAACAAAATAATGTATGGTGGAATTATGTATCTTATAAAGGTCTTCAAAAAAGTCCGCGATGGCATATGTCTATCTCTTAAGGATAACATACTATATCCATTTTATTGTATTTTTATAGGTATTTGTTTGCCGAATTTTACTCTTGGAAATACGATTACGATAACAATACGCTATAATATCAGTAGCTATTAGCCAAATTATGTTCGTAGATAAATAAGCTAGCTACTTATGTGTATTTCAATCAGTATACAAGAATATTTATCATAAAAACATTACTAAACACGGCGGCCTTATGATCAAAATTTGTGCATTCCAAAACTTTCGTTACTTTTTCACTGACATAATTATCACTTTTCGATAAACTAACACTCAATACGAAATCTACACTTATTTCTCAGTAATTCTGTATAAGATTCTTCTAACAGTAAACCGTTTTCTTATTGAATCCATTACTTTACACACGTATAACCTTGATGAATGTTTACATTAAGCACCGCGCCACACCGCCACACGACCACAGAGTACAGACGTATTTTGTTTTCTTTTTTTTTCGTTCGTTTAGTAGTGTTCCCGCTAAAATGTCAACCGGTCAAGTATTAGTCGATTAATCGAATTCTACAGCCAGATCGTGTTGCAAGTACAAAATAAATGTCAAATATTTCGTCCAATTGCGAACGTGACCCTGAGAAAAGTTATGCACCAATGGTGTTCATTAGATATTTCGAGCGTTTTATCAGCACAAACGGTGTATCATGCGACATTTCGGAGGATTACGTTTTGTTTTCAAATTGTTGGTACTTACGTGAATTATTTAAAAATTATTATTTGTGTCGCACTTTTATTTTGTGTTGTAATTTGGTACAATTGATTGCTTTAAGAATTTGAGTGAAATTTCGTATTTTGATTTTGTGTTTGTTAACTTTAGGTAAAGACATATATTAAATCATTGTCATTTGTTTCGGTTTCTATTCACATAGTGAATCACATAAAATAAATATTAAGTTAGAATTTTGAGATATAGCCTGGGATATGGAGAAGGACCTAGGGTACTTTTTTATGCGATAACCGACATCCACGCGGGCGAAGCCGCGGGCAAAAGCTAGTTCAGTATATTTACAAGCTACTGAAAGTCAAAGTCAGAGTCAGCCACGTGATTGTATCAAAACTGTATAAAATAATACCTGTCCCGCACCAAACAAACACCAATATGACCAAAGTAATAAGTAAGTAAGTTATTTATTAATTTAATTTATTTATTTAACAATTTATGTACACACATATAAACAGACAAGAAGAAAGGAACAGAAAAATACGTACAAAGGTGATGCTTATTTCTAATCAAATCTCTTCCAGCATATCTGCGATAGGAAAGTAGATATAGAGATGTAGACAACGTGTGTAAGTGTAGAAGAGAAAAAATAAAATATAAAATATATGTACATAAAATCAAAATAGCTATACACTAATATAAATACTTATAAACATACAATAAGAGTAAGTATTTGAATCTTTGCTTACTAACGTAATTCTAAAGTATACTAACAAAAATATGGAACACTATATCTGAAGTAAATAAATAATATAATTGGTTATAATTTTTAAATGATTCCAATTATTAATTTTTTTGAGTTGACATCGAATAATCTTTTTTTTTTATCATGATGTTAATTTTGATAATGATGTGACCTATGTTGTTATCATTTTTTATGTGTGACTGTATTACGAACGTTTTAAATTTTTATTATATATGTACTTAGAATAAGTTCAAATACATTTAAAAAAAAATAAGGTGTATCTATTCATACACGAAATATTTTAAGAGAAACATCAGGTGGTAAAAAAGCCATATAGCAACGAAAAAAAAATGTAAGTCTTTTTATTTTTACGTAATTGTTATTATTCTAAAATTGCTTGAGACATTTTGCAATAAACCTTTAAGGCTCATACAGACTCATGCGATATCGCGGGCGCGACGCGACACTAGTAGCACAATTTCTTTGTCGGTGCCTGTCGCGGCCGTGATATCGCGCGAGTGTACGAGCCTTTACTTATTCTATGAATGATCCGCCCGGACGCACGCGGTGACGGTGGCGGCGCGAGCGCGGTGCCTTTTAATAATTGAGATATTTATAGATAGACAAATTGATTTGAAAGTTTACGCTAGGATTAAATCTTAAACTATAAATGAACCTTTACCAAACACTTTGTCATAATATTATTATGTCACCAATTTCCTTACTTCGGCTATTAGCCTTGAGAAAACTTAAACTCCTAATATTAGTTAGGTAGCCTCGAAAAGTCTTGCTCGAGTTAATAATTGATTACAAGATGTAAAACATAGGCTATTGTAATAACTCTTTCAGAATATGAAACTGATATTGTTCTTACTGTAAAGTTCCTAGTATTTTATATTTAGGTACTATCCTTTTGTTGATTTTGATTTCATTTCAAAGCTTCGTTCTTTTCTTCGGAAGAATAATAAGTATTCGGTTTAAAGACATTTATTTCTCAAAGAACAAATTACTGTTCACTTAAAGAGAAACTTAACTAAATTAACAATACGAGTACGTAGTAGTTGTAGTTTATACTCGTATTACGCCGTTCAAGCCATCTAAGAAACTGAACACCATAGTTCCATTTATAAAATATAGCAAGTACCAGGTACCAGTAAGTAAGTATTTGGATTTTAATCTATACAAATAAATTAAATCGAACGTCTGTTTCTAATTAAAAAATAACAGTTTTTTACTAAATGCATAATAATATGAATGTTTCTACGGTACTTATAACAAAAAAAACGTTATTTTTTTAAAGGAGAGTGTTCTGTATCCATACATCGTTCGCCCCAGAACCAACAGCAAAGGAAAATTACTTTGCGTGTTATAAATTACAAGTATATGCCCATGAAGACAAAGTTTAATGGCGATCAACTTGCAGAAAGGATTTATTTCAAAAGAAAACAAAGATTTTGAGGTTTTATTTAGTATGAAACAATTCTTTCAATACTTCGAAATACATGCTACTAAATGCATGTCACTGTTATTTCTATTGCCTTATATGTGGTTAGTTAAGCTAAGAGAATCAGAAAAAACATTTAAGTACTTACCTATACTCCATTTATTATAACATTAGACAAATAACTGTTCTCATCCTTTCGTTATTTCGATGTAAACGTTTAATAAACTCCGTTATTTCGCGATAAATACAAAGCGCTGTAATCTATTTACCATTTACATTAAAAAAATAACTCTAAAGTGCAGTAATTTCAACAATATTACACAATAACTGTCGTTATTTAGCCGTTATTTCTCTAATGCTATAGTAAATGGAGTATAAGTAGATACGTATTAGGTATTTGGTAAATCTTCTAGTTTTTGTATTAAAATAGGTAGGTAGGTAAATAAGTACTTATTTATTTAACTTCAATGCAAAAGACTTTATCCTAATGTTTTTTTGATTTTATTTATTTATACTTAGTTAGGAAGTCATATTACCTCATGTACATATGTTAGTCATGTTATTGAAAGATTGTACTTACATCACTAATTGTCATGTCTAATCTAATTATCAAAGATGGCGGTATATTCTATGTGATGTCGATAGTCTCTCTTTTAATTGTTCATAATGGAACACAGAATGTCCGTTTCATACTATATATGCGTATATTCGCAATTAGTGAAATAAAATATATTTATAATTATTATGTAGGACAGATGTTTGTTGGTCCTGGGGCCATTTCCGACGATGTCCTTTGTCTGTCTATCTGTCTGTCTGTTCGTTCCGGCAAATCTCCGAGACTGATTTTGACGGGACTTTCACTGGCAACCCACCTTATACTACTTTTATTTTAGAAAAAGCTACTTAGGCGGTGCCGCGGTACTTCTAAGTAACAAACAATCTAAAAAAAATGCACTTTAATTGCTTAACTGCGTGAATTTGTAACTTAATCGTCCTAAAGGACACCTAAGTAAAGGTGGATGACTGTTATCAAACTGAAAAGGTTTAACAGCAAAGGTTTATTAATTTCTTCACAAAATATGACAAATAATTTTTTTAATGAATCTACCGTTGAGATTAACAAACAAATTTATTTATTTATTCATTCTAAATTACGTACTAACTCCTTAACAGCTATAACGCCAATGCAGTGTTAATACCACACAATTATACAGTACTCACATCCCATAAATATGCAAGTGTACTGTACCTACTAGTGCATAAATCAAACTATTAGCGAATAACTAAACGCACGCTAGGAGACATCCTAAGGCGAACGCGCTTGTTAATTCGCATATTAACCAAATTTACAATATACTTACTTAATTATTAACAATTATCGTCATATTAGCAAATAGCATAGCAATAGCATTTAGCATGGTAACTCTATGAAATTTATGCGAAATCGCATTAATTGCCATCACTACAAGAAAGAAAGAAAGAAAAATGCGTTTATTGGCATTACAGCAAAAAATACACCTTAAAACTATAAAAAACAGAAAACAATGATTATAATGCCAAAAGGGCCTCAGCTCAGCATAATGTCAGATGACACACAAGGTGTACCAACTGACGCTGATTTTCAGCTGCACGACGCATAAATTACATTCGAAATTCAATTACCGTGACCTGTTTAGTGAAACCTCATTCGCAAAATACAACAGTACTCGTATGCAAGTTATTAACAAGTCAAACGGGACCCGATCGTACAATCAAACTTGAGCAATATGTTCCAAATAACAACCGTGCGACTCGCTTCCAGCATCGGCTTTCAGTAACTTTCAATGCATTGTGGATATTTCATTAGTTGACACAGCACTCCCCCGGTTCATTAGCACTAGATTGGAGTGGAACAAAGTGACTGTTTGACTTTTTAACATAACGGTTCCCTAAGGACCTGAATTCTCCAAGTAAAGTTGTGCACGAAGATTGAATAAATACGCGGTTTTTGTTTGAATAGGAGAATGGCAAACTTCTGTCGTCTCCCCGAGCTAAAAATAATACACTCCCGTACTCCTAAATCGCCACCCTACATTTTATTTTGCATAAAGGTAATATTTTTAAATGGTTGTGAATTCATATTTGGAACAATGATGACACCGAAATGATGGCCAGTATTTAGACTTCAAACCGGCATATTTTTTTTTTCATTGGCTCATCTTTACAAAAAAATTGGCTATTATTCCTTCCAAAGGAAGAACGTTAACACGTTGGCTCGATTTAGGAGTTCGGTTTCCCGGTAATTTTAGAAAGTAGGCTAGGATACTGACCTTGATGCAGTGTAATTACAGGCATATAGTAACTTCAATCGTGAAGACTAATTTAATGCATCCCAAAAGTTGGAAGTAAACTTTGGCAGGAAATGATTGCAAGAAAGTTGAGCCAAAACTCTTGATATTACTGGTTCGGGCAACTCGATGTTTGCCATAGGAAATGGTGGAAGTTGATTCAACAATTCTTGAGAAAATTAATTTTGGAGCAGCACTTTAAAATGTTTATTTCTAGATTATTCCCTTGAGACTTTTAGGATTGGATTTTGTACATAAAAATAGGAAGTTACTTTTGTAGAACATACTTTGTTACATTAAAAATAACAAAGGAATCTATGTTGAAATGCAAAAATCCAGTCTTCGTAAAATCACGGCACACTTGAATGGTCAGTTTGGTGACTACATTCTGTCGGATTTCATTTCGAGCTTTGCATAGTTTGATCAAAGGATATGAGCTGAGGATTCATTTCTCACCAATCCATTGATGGCATACATTTTCGTTAGTAATACGAAAATGTATGTGTGTATGTATGTAGCTGTATTCAAATGAACAGTGAAAATTACTTTGTAACCTTAAGAGCGCTGTCTCGGGTCCCCACCCTTTAAAAAAAAAATATCTCGTGACTGAGAAGGAATTATGAAAAACGGCTCAATCAGCTGCCTCGGTAAGTGTGTCTAGAATTTTCTAATACCTTTTATAAAGTTTCATATTGAGAAAAGTAAAAACGATTATCAAAGATCCACGAATGACAGCCGGGACCAACGGCTTAACGTGCTTTCCGAGGCACGGAGGGGTCTTGGTATGTACAGATGGTCACCCATCCACGGACCAACCACGGCAAGTGTAGCTTAACCTGATCGATCAACCCTTGTTGCTGTTATTATTTAGCCACAAGGGAAAAGGAAAAAGGGAACAGACAGACATACAGAGTTACTTGTTACACAAACGTTTTTCATTCATGACCATAGTTGCGACCGTTTTTTTCAGTAAACTTAGACCTTTATTGTAACTTTGGCCCATTTGGGGGCTACAAAGTCCGGGCGGAAATTGCTTGATTTTGTCTACAAAAAGTACGAGTGTGCAGTGATATCGCCCATAGAGATCTAGTGGCATCGATTGCGCAAGGCCAGATCAGTTATCAAGTGCTCTACATGGAGCTTTGGAGGCATACCTCTAAAGCTCCATGAGGAGCCACTTACACCCTGTTCCTCATAAGGAACAGGGTGTAAAGTTCACTCATACTCTATAGTAAAGGGAGGATCCTCCGACCAGACGGGTATTGTGTCTGGTGGGCAACTGCCCAACGGTTGATGTCGGGATGTTGTATATATGCTAGTCGCGCGGTAAACTCTGATAGCACGATGCAGGATTTGTGACGTCAGGCCTTTGATGCGTAGTTCGCATGTGGCGTTGTTGATACCGCCACACATTCATCCTCTCAACATGACCAAACCATCTAAGCATACTCTTTTAAATTTTTGTCACTACATCTTCTTTCAACCGTTGTCTTATCATACTTTTTCAGCCTATCATATCGTCACTAATCTAACTAAGTGACGTAACCGATTCGAAGCATATTTTACAGGACAAGCTATTTGCAGTTGAGGGTTACCTATGATTGAGGGTAACTTGCTCTATATAAATTCTACTGATACAAAATTGAGCACGTGTGTTGTTTAGACGCCGATTAGACAGATCGATTTGACTTGGAAAATGTATCAAATTACTATAGTTAGGTTGGTTTAGTCCAAAATGTCAGATACGTCAGTTAGTTAGATTAGCGACGATATATTATGTGGCCTACAGTACCTATGTAAGTATTGTCTGTGTTCCTAAGAATATCCGATATTCACAAGGGATTTCATAAAGACTAATCAGATTATCTTCAAGATTTGACAGTAGATAAACTAATCAGAGATTCGAGCTGCAGGCTCCAGACGTCGAGTCTTGAATCTAATCCAATTAGTATCGAATTTTGACACTATTCAAACTAGCTCAGACTGAGATAGCTGTCAAATTAACACCAGCGGGGTCTTTGCGTAACTTACAGTAGCCCCTTCTGTAACTAGTATGTTCTGTTTACCCTGACGTACGGTGCTGAGACGTGGACGCTCACTCAGGAGGCTGTGTACGTATGGCTACCAATCATCCTATGTTCTATGTTAGAGGGTTTCGTTTCCGCACTTAGTCCTTAAGATGGACCATTGTGCGTGGGCCATGGCGGCCGTCAGTGGTTATTCCAACCAGCCCACCTTCTTCCAGAAGCTAATAACGTCTCCTGGTATGTTCAGAACATCGGCAAAGGATCTGGGTTCCCCGAGGGTTTCTGTTCTGATCTGGGTGACGCCTGTGCATTCGAAGTGCACATGCGCAACGGTTTCATCAGATTTCATTTGATGTGCAAGAGTGAGATAGAAAACTTTTCAATTGTCATCAGATCCGATGTGTATTCGTAGCAAAGGAACGCTTGTCTTATTTAGTCCAGACAATTTAAAAAACGAATGAACATAAGCTACTTACATGTATAGGTATCATACATAATTGAAATGTGAGTTGTAGATAACTATGTTTTCTTGCTTTGTATGAAAATAGAAAACCAAAATCTTCGAAAAAATAAATAAATTCCATATGATTTATTTTAAAATGTCGATTTTTTGCCTGACCGTACAAATCACCGTAATCGGGAGTGAAATATCTGGTGTTATTATTCGGGTTGAGTTGACACGGATCGAGTTGTCACTGACCCAAAAAAAAATCTATGATTTTATAACTGTAAGTAGGTGTGTAAAAACACTTTTACACGTTATTCATAGTTTAGGCAGTACAGACAGGCGGACAGGTTCTTTTGCGACACACCGTAAACATACCTACACTGCTACATGGATCTTTTGGCGCTCGATTGACGTTGAGAGGGGGCGTTGTTGGTAATCATTTATGCAATTGTTTTATGAAATGTATTGAAAAAACAAGATGATGGCGTTAGTTCCGTTTTTGGCCACGCGACAATAGATTTTTGTACAGCTAATTATTTATTTATTTAATACTTCAAGTAAAAAAATGTACTTAAAATAAGACTTTAAGTAGGATGGCATTCATGACTCATTACCTTTTAACCGTCGATATTAACTATTAGATTTTATATGACATAAGGTCAACTCGGCGTAAAAACGATTTCAGAAACCGGGGCAGAGATTCACCCCTACTATACGGAACAAGTTAGGATCGCTAAGAACCATTCTTACCTGCCATACATTCTCGAGTATTATATTACCATACATAATTCACATTAAATCCTACCCCATATGCAAAGTTAATTCTTTCAAAATTAAATTTAGAATATCCGCCGAAAGATCTCTTGGAAACGGATCCCGGATTAAGCGCCACGAAACAGAATTAATTACTAGAAGGTAGAATGCATAAGCTAATTACGTATGAGGTAGTAAACAATGCTTCCCGTGCAAGATAGCGGAGTAATGTTGTTAACTGTTTCTTCTTTTTGGTTTTATTTTTAGTTCCATTACAGAGATTACCTTACGTAAAGGACATGTAGGTGTTCATTTTAATCCTGTGGTAGGTACTGTAAAGGATGTCTGCTGTTAAATAAAATACGTAAATATATTTGCGTTTATATTCGTTCAGTTATTTTATATAGAATGTCACATAGACGTTTTTTTACTCCTTCTTATTTACAAGTCTCCAAGAAGCTCGCCTTGTGAATAAGAAGGCTGTATATATATATCAGTCCTCCGCCACCATTCTTGGTTCTGGCACTCGAGAAGCCGACAGGATCTGGTCAAGGTGTCTCTTTCATACCATACCGTCGTCAGTTCGTACCTCGTAGTGGAGGAGACCGATCCGTCGTAAAATTTTGCTAAATTTCCATTTCTTATGAGGATCTGAGTAATTTCTGGCTTGCACTCTGTTTCCAATAGCGAAGTTTCTTAATGTTTTAGTTGGGGTTTCGGTTTTCCCTGAGTTAGGTTTACATCGGTCTTCTGAGAACATTACATGTAAATAGGTTCTCACTTTTCTTCCAAACATTAACTGATAACTGTAAGCCCGTTTCGGCCGGGGGTGCGCCGCAGTCTATTTTTGATGATTATCAGTTTCTCATTTAAGCAACCACTCGTTCAGTTATTTTATATAGAATTTCACATAGACGTTTTTTTTAGTCCTTCTTATTTACAAGTCTCCAAGAAGCTCGCCTTGTGAATAAGAAGGCTGTATATATATATCATCTGAAAAAAAGAACCTTACTGGAGGCTGATAGAAAAATGACGCTCTTTGCATTCGATCACTCAAGCAAATTTAGTTCTAGTTTTCAAAATAGGTATATAATTTTATTCCGATTGGAAATAAGCCGTTTTATGCTTCCTAACCTTTAAGTGATAATGAAATTCCTTCGTATATCTTCGGTGCGCTTGCCAAATCTGATATGTGCATTTGAAGAACTTTTCAGGACAACATAAAAACAATTTTTTTCGTAACTCTTCTCAAAATATGAAAATACAACAAAATATGGCAAAAAATAATATTATTTGCCTACATAATAACGGGCTAATAACTAGCTAATAGCTAGTTATTTTTTACGAAGCCGAGAGTCTCTTGTTCTTCCCGTTATTATGTTTTTTTATTTACTGGACCATACCTGGGAACCATCTGGTTACGGAGATATTGAAGGACAAAGTTCTTTTTTATGCGTTTTTGCGAAAATAAGTTTTAAATGTCATAACTTAACTTTAAATATTTCCACGATCCCTGTACCTTTGCATAAGAGCAATGTTTTGCGTGCGTTACATTGCACACTACCGTAAGAAGCGAAATTTCAAACCAAAAATAGAATATTTCATCTTACGTTAAGGCTCCGTGCACGAAAAAAATCTCTTTTGACAATTTCTTATCTAATTGTGAGAAAACTTAAAATAATCGAAACATTAAGTCTGTGTAACTATAAAAGTACAGTTTTCATGGTGCTAAACCATTCGTGTCAGTCATAGCAGCTGTTAATAGTTTTATCATTTCTGTGCTCTCCAAAATATAGTTTATTTCGCCGTTGATTTACTTAATGAATATATTGTATAATCATTAAATAAAATGTTGATTATATTTCAAGGATATCTGAAGACTAATTTGTGATTTTAAAATTTCTTGATTTGCGTTGCGAAATATTAGGAACAAATATATTACTGACGGGGTTTAAAACAAAAGAAAAGGTTTTTTCAATATTATTTTTCTGCTATATTTTGTATGGAAGTTCAAAAAAGAGGTTCCACCACATGCAAGTAGACCATATAGTGATGTTGATGATATTTTTTAATGTTTAAAATCAAAAGTAGTTTCTTGTAGAATGATGATCAAATGTCAGTCTCGCGTCATTTTTCGTAAAACTTGTTGCGGATATTAGTGATTTACCGTGAATACTTAATTTATTTGAAAAATACCTTTCAGCCACATGCAAAACAAGGAACACGACTTTTTAAATCACAAATAATATTGTTTAAATTATTTTTCCCTTTCTCACAAACAATTAACAAAATTGATGAAAATCAGTCAGTTTCGTGCACGGCCCCTTAACGATAACTTAATTTTTTTGTACGAAGACGTATCAAAATAAGAAATAGGTGGTTAATAAAACTCGTTTAAGTTTAACTTGTCAAAAATTGCGCACTGCTTATAAACTTTTCCTGTATGTTACTTTCATTTTTAATATCCACCATCTCATACTTATCGCTAAATTGTCGAATATAAAAGCACGAGAGTAAATTACTTTCAAAATGAATTGAAAACTGCGGTAACATCACGAATAAGCTCTAATAACGGGGGAAAGCGCTTTATTACCATCCTTAACTAAAGCTGTTAGCGCTGAAGCCGCTGGAGCGTATACAACGCTCAAACGGTTTTCATCGCACTGATATTTTGTAGAGGAAAATTATTTCGGTCCGATCGTCGATTTCGGTTTCACGTTATGATGGCTCATCTGATTGGTATTCTCGAGTGCTATAGTTTGGCGGGGAAAATCTGAAACATTGAATAAAATGCACTCCAATCAAGTGACTTTTTAGCTTGATTGACGATACCTTGTTTAGATTAATCAAAATCTTAGATATGTTGATCATCACGACATGATTGCATCAATACTAGTTCAAATGATTGAACGCTCAAACAAGTTTCAGTCGTCCAACGGTCACACGACTAGGCTATCACACCCTGGGCACAGATACTAAAATACTTCACCCTGGGGCAACCAGTACCAACGTGATAAATATCACTGCCAGAAATTGAGGTTTCAATTTTAAAAATAAAGAAGACAAATTCGAATCGGAAATGACAGTATAAAGGTGGATATTATTCCGAATTCTCGGTTACCTCTACCCTCGTGGCCTGTCACCTGTCAGGTGCACTTACATGCTTTCACGCTCAACGTACACGTTTATATCGAGTATAAGAGGAAAATAACTGTGATTTTGTCTCTAAACACTTACTGTTTATTATTTATAAAGTGGATTTTTATTTGTTGACTGTGGGAGATGAGTATTTTTATATTGGTGTTATTGATCTCTCAGTCATAAGTCAAAAGTCATTTGTTCATTTGTTTAACATAGGTATGTACAATAATAATGGTATAAAAAGATAACAAAGAGTTTGCTATGCTATTATGTCCGAGGGCGTACAAGTGTTTGTAATCAATAATATTACAAGCAATCACAATAAAAACACAATCAACCACACATTTCATAATTCGAATTCATTAATAAAAATGATAGCAATAGAAATCAATGTCAATAAAAAGAGAAAAATAAAATATAAAATGTCAATACAGTACATGTACACATGTACACACAGACTGAAAACAAATAAAAATAAAAATAATAAGACTATGTCAATATACAATGCTAATGTCACTATGCAATACTAATGTCAATATACAAAATACATGTATTTTATTAGCTTGTCAACATTCTGCCATTACATTTTTGTCTGTTGTAAATTCCCAAATACTGTAATAATATACTTTGTTCACCAGTAAGAACTTTATTTAGCCTTTTCGTAAATAAGCTCACGTTAAATTCTCATTCTCATTTCAAGACATGAATAAACCCGACAATGACTGCAACTGTATGTCCCTACCTAATAAATAAGTTTTTTTCCATTTATTTATTTATTAAAAACGTTTTTGAGGCTAACTTAACAAAAAGATCCAAACAAATTATTTGTTTAAAGAACATCCTAGTCATGAATTCTCTAATTTCTGCCCTAGATCAAACTGTATTATTTACTATTACACTTATAACAGGAGCTCGTGTCTAAGTACTAACAGCCGCACGTGTCGATACATTAGGTTAAGCTACGCTTGCCGGGGTTGGTCCATGGATGAGTGACCATCTTTACATAACGAGACTCCTCCGTGCCCCGGAATGCGCGTTAAGCCGTTGGTCCCGGCTGTCATTTTCTTGTGCCATCTTTGACAGTCGTTACAGGTCGTCAGAAGCCTGAGAGTCTGACAACCAGTCATATGTCAGCACGCACTGACGGGGTTCGCTAGGACCGGTGCCTGCCAGGGTTGCGGGTTTGTCCGAAAGGGATACCGTGGCCCTGGCACACAGGCAACTGAAGGAACACGGTTGGGTTTTAGTCAGTGAAAGTCTGTCACGCCCTCCTGCTCCGCCCAGAGTAGGAGAAGTTATGTGATAATTTCATCTGCATCCAGTTAGACTGGAAGTCGACCACAATATATTTAGTACTAGCTTTTACCCGCGGCTTCGCCCGCGTGGATATCGGTTATCGCGTAAAAAAGTAGCCTATGTCCTTCTCCATATCCCAGGTTATATCTCTGTCAAACATGACGATCGGTTCAGCGGTTTAGGCGTGAAAACGTAACATACAGACAGACAGACAGACATACAGAAAGACAGAGTTACTTTCACATATATAATATTAGTATGGTTAGTATGGGAAAAGCCTAGGCAGATGGATTGACTTATAACAGGAGCTAAGGTAAGCCAGTAATTATACTCGTTTGCCGTATCGTTCTCGATGATGAGAGAATACACAGGTAGTAGGCCTTTAGTCCAGTCACTCGTCACATAATTTTGAAGAAATAACTATAAAATGAACGCGTCTTGACGCGTCCTGTCATCTGCGCCTGCAACTATCTTCATTAAGTTCATAGCGATTTATTGGTTTTACAACACAGGGCCCATGTTCATATACCTACCTAGGTATATCGCATGGAATGTTTGGGTCGGGTGGGACTCATCATCTTCGAACGATACGGCAACGAGTATAATTACAGTCGAACTTCACTTACAGGTAAGTTCGTTTGACTATTCAATTACGTGATTAATTTCGCAGAGAAAATTAACTCAAACTCAAACTCTTTATTGCAAAGGTGGGTAACTAAAAACGGTCACACGCTATGTTATTTACTAGCAGAAGTCTTACACGTGGCTGAAGCTTCGAAGCAAAGCTAGTATTTAATATGTCACGTCTCTCATATCTAGAGTTGAAACGTTCTCCTTTTGTGGGATTAGGTACGTGGGACCTGACTGAAGGGCCGAATTTAGGGCAGAGCAACAGGGGCTATGGCCCGGGCCTCCACAAAGAAGGGGCCTCCACAAATAGTATTCTTTTTCTAGATAATAAAAAAAACATCCTTTGTGTCCATCACAGAAAAAAAAGTTCACGTTCACAAGTTTTATTTCGTCTGTTCCAAAAAAAATCGTGGCTTCCGCTTCTCGGTTGCCCCAGGGCCTCCACACCTATAAATCCGGCCGTCTAACTGTATTCCAGACAGTCAGGTCCTTTTGAGAATATGAAATAGGACACAATCTGTAGTCTTAAGTACTAGCTTAAAATTTAAAAAAATGGAGTAAAGCTATATTGGCCAGTTTTGTTTCAGTAAATCACGATTCGCGGTGCCGAAACAATTATTTAAAAATTCTGATGTTAGTAACGCCATTATTCTTCCATTTTCAAATATTGGCTACTAGCCAAAATGTGAGTGTCTAATGCGCCTTTTGGGAAAATATATTTCTACCTACGTTTGAAGTCACAAATGATCATATTCTTGTTTTATACTGGGAAACCTAAACGATTTATGATAAACCTAAAAATATCCAGAACCATAAAACCTTGAAATATTACATAGAACGAAAATGCGAAACGTGAGTTTAAGGTCTCTGCACACAGTGGGCGCGGCGCGGCGGGACGGGACGCCGGCGCGACGCTGAGCAGTTGTAATGTACTAGATATTACGGAGGACGCCACACAGAGCGTCGCGTCACGTCGCGTCGAGCCGGACGGCTCTGTGTGGCGTCGTCCGTAATATCTAGTACATTACAACTGCTCAGCGTCGCGTCGGCGTCCCGTCCCGCCGCGCCGCGCCCGCTGTGTGCAGAGACCTTTACGTGAGTGTCATTTATTGAAAATGTTATAACGAAAGCTGACGCCATAACAAAAACAGATTAAAGCCATTACTTACTTCTACGAAATAAAATTCAATTAATTTAGCTTCACACTGAACCTATAATTTTCCAAGAACTATTAGGCTTCGCTAAAGTCCAATTTCCTAATACACTGTTTCTTTTATCGATAAACTTATTATCAAGAAACTCGTTGAAGAAATTTTATACGTTTCTTGAACGATCAATCATTGGTCGGGTTCAAGATTCTATAACTACTAGTAAACATTTGCTGGCCTCTATAAACAACATTAACAACTATGCTATAATATAGTATCGTTTCAATCAAAAGAAACGATATGAATTTGCTGTAATCAAACACTACCTTTTTGCCAAATTACATCAAATTCCGTTCAGCAGTGTAGGCGCAAAATGTAGCAAACAGGTCAACATTCAAATGAATGTTTACTAATTTATATTTTAGTGTGGTTTAATGGATTACACATACTTATATATATTACTTTTACTTTACTTATATACTTATAACAAAACACTGTTTAAAATTAACAAATCAGACGAAATTTGATGTGCTAAAATATTTATCAGAATCGGATATTATTGAAAACGTATAACGTGTATAAATTTACAATGCGTTGAAATTAGCGGCGGTAGGATATTATTTTGAAAGCAATGAGATTATTTATGCCAGCTTTACGAATTTCAAGAAACTCTGTTTATGTTAATAAAATATAGGAAATACGTTTTGTTTATAAAATGAGTATTTTGAGCTGTTAATGGCTTTGATTGTATTGAAAACCGGCTGTGACTTTGTGAACTTCTGTAGCTTAAACAATTGAATTTAGAAATGCTTGCATAATCATCATACCTACAGTAATCTACTGCTGGGCTTTCAAATTGCCCGCTATTCAGCTCGATTCTCGGCAATTCCCTTCCAGCTAGGGCATGCAATATCGGAAGGTTCTCAATTCCGGAACTGAGTTCCAATACTGGAGATCTGATTCCGGAATTCCGGAACTGGTAACTTTTAAAGTTTGTTTCAAATCAAACAAGATTTATAATTTATTTCAGTCTTTTAATCATTTTTAGTAACAAATTAAACGTCTTTCTCCCTTATAACTCTAATTAAACATTGGCCATCTAGCGGCTTGTGGAAAGTTCCACAGACTAGTTTGGTTGCATTTAGATAAAATAATAATCAAAATATCAAAAAATTATGAATATCGGAATTCCGATATTACTCCTCTCAATTCCGGAATTGAAATATCAGAAAAATTGTGACCACTTATGAACACGGCTACCCTAACGGTCATCGTTTTACGGCTTATTTTGTAAGCTATGTCGACAGCTTTGGTTCTCAGCCGGATCACCCTCGTTCCGGATTCGATCCCTCAAAGAGACTCCAAGCATAACACGTTCCATAGCGTTGGACCAACCGTACCGTGAGAGGCTATATTTCGGCTCCGTAAGACATAAAAGGCAGGACGCACTGACTGACGACTTTAGTCTTTAGGCTCTATGGAATAAGTGATGAGAAGACTTTACCAAGCTCCCCAAACGTTGCGAAGCACAGCAGAAGCTTTCGTAAAGGAAATTAGGCGACGTAGCAAATTATTACGTGTCCCGACTTTCTGCTTCGTTTTGGGACAATGTGACTTATAGGTTAAGGCTCTATCCAGCGTCACACCTAGATATTTGGAATTCGAGCAGTGTTCAACCTCAGTTCCTCGCCACGTGATATTAAGTGACCGATTGAGTTCCTGTTACGGAGATGGAATGAGTACGAATGTGTCTTGGACGGGTTCGGCCGGAGAGCATTATTGTCATAATATTTACCCAGTAATCCAAGAACCAATGTCACTTTCTGCTCTACGTCATTCAAAGTAGCTGATTGTGTCGCTAGGGTCAAGTCATCCGCATATAGGAAGCGCTCAGTGTGTTGTGTGATAGGTTGATCGTTGGTACATAAGTTAAAAAGTGTTGGCGCCAACACATTGCCTTGAGGCAAGCCGTTCTTTTGCCATCGCCATCTACTCTTACCAGACTGGAAGTAACCTGGAAGCGGCGGTTGTGCAGGAGTTCACTTAGTATGCGCACCAAACCATGGTCGTTTGTAACGGTTTTTTCTTACTGACACTGCCTTATTTTTTCAGGTGTTATAACTCACAGTAAAATATTAACAAAGGTATAATTTCTGACAGTTGTATGACAAGACAGACAGATAAATGGATAGATGGACGGGTTCTATTTTTGGCTCCAATTGCTCCAACTGAACCCAAAACGTATACTTACTTCCATTAAAAATTATAAACACTGAGGGCAGAGCACTATTTTAATCAATATTTTTCTTAATGATACTGCCTTATTTTTTCAGTTATTTATAACTTATCATTTCTGAAATATGAATGACAAGGCAGACAGATAAATGGACATGAAAAATCCAGGAGAAACAATACTAAAAGGGTTCCATTTTTGGCTCCAAGTATTCCAACTGAACCCAAAACGTATATTTACAGCCATTAAAAATTAAAAACAAAATGGAGCGTGCTGAACAAATAAATGTATAAAGATAATGTATGGGAAACTGACAGCTGTCACAAAATTTGTATTGTTCATTTGTCTCATTATTTTGTATGCCCGTCCTATCAATTATCGGGTAATGATTTAGAGTTACTATGGCATAGTATGGCGTGCTATAATGATTTATTTATTGATCATGGCCTTGTAGTTTCTTATTAAAGTTGGTGGAGGGAAAACTTGGACATAGGTACTTGCCGTTATAACATAACATCACACCTTGTTCCCCGAAGGGTTGGACAGTGGTGTACCTTCATTTCGCCAGTTATGTTTAAGCCCCATGTAGCAGGGGCGAACCTATTGCCATCAACCGGACACAAATCCAGACTCCGGGCTGTTACTCAGAAATTCCAGATGGAAAAACCCAATAACTAATATTATTCATCATAATTTTCCTTATAATTATTATTTAATCATTTATATAACTTGTTATTATATTTTAGGAACATAATGAAGTAGTAGCTTTTGTAGATGTTCTATACTTAAAGCTCTTATCTGGCGGTAGGAGATAACAATCTTTTGGAAACGTTTCTGCCTTCAGATTTTTTTTTTTAAACTTTGCCCCAGACTAAGAATTTCTCCTGTATTGTGGGTGCGTTTACAAAAAAATTACTCTCACATACACAAACAGCCAGACCCGGAACAACTACTTGTAGGTCATACAAATATGTGTTCCGTGCGCGAATCGAACCCGCAAAACGTAGTGCAGCAGTCAATCGCTTAACCACTGCGCCAGCCGTGCTGTGCATAAAAAAAGACCACGATTCAGATCTTACGCGGTCCCTAGAAGGTCAAAATTGCTTGACAAACACATGAATTTTTCATTTTTGTCAAGAAATTTTGACCGTCTAGATTCTAAAACGAAGCTAGATGTGCTTGACAAGCAAACTACGCGCTTGATAACGCTTGATAAAAAAATATATTTTTGCAATGCTTGATTAAAAATGAATGCGGATGCTTGACAAGCATGCTTGACATTGCATCAAGCCTCGAAAGCGTGCTTGTCAAGTACGCAAATGCTTGACAAGCAATTTTGACCGTCTAGAAACAGCATTACGAGTAATTTGTACCAACGAGATGATAAATTAAGATTTCTGTTTCATAACGCATGGTGCTAATTATAACAGAGTACCAATTTCAATTACACTTGCAGCTTTTAAGTACATTATGAGCTTGTTGGTTTGATTAGGTATACAAAGCTTCAGAATAGCAAAGGGCTTATTAACCAAGGTAGGCTAGTGAAGGTATCTACCTTGGTTAATAAGCCTACATATTTTACTATGTTTTGTCAGTAAATAGATAATTAAAAAGAGGATATTATACTTAAGTTAAACAAGAAATCGGTATTTCAGGGACAGTAAAATTAAATTAATTACTTAAAATAATAATAACAGGAAAATCACTGGACACTGACAAAAATTAGGTTAGGTTAGATTCGATTTTTAAAAGCAGGGGCGTACTTTTAAAAATCGAATCTCTAAAGATTCGATTTTTAAAAGTACGCCCCTGCTTTTAAAAATCGAATCTCTAATGGCTAACGTAATTTTTAAAATATCAAATTACCCAATCGTAGATATTCTATAATTGAAAACTCTTATCTGGCGGAAGGAGATAACAATCTTTTGGAAACGTTTCTGTCTTGAGACATAAAGGAAAGACCACGATTCTGATCTTACGAGTAATTTGTGTCTCGAGATGATAAATCAAGATTTGATGTTATTTTAATATCCTTGTATCATAATCATAACGTATGGTACTACTTATAACAGAGTACCTATTTAGCTTTAAAATACATAAGCTGATTGGTTTGAGTAGGTATACAAAGCTTCAGTACCTACAGCAAAGGCTTATTAGCCGAGGTGGGTAATAATATGTTAACATGTTTTGTCAGTACATCGGTAGCTGTGATGCATAAACATAATTTAGATACCTACCTAAGTATCTATTTAATATAATTAGGAAGAGGACTTAAGTTAAACAAGAAATCGTGATTTTTTTATACAGTTTATAACTAGTACGGGGGTCAGGGTGAATCGGTTTCGTAAAAACCTAAATCTATTAATGTGCACTGAGTTACTAATTGGATATCTAATCTTTTAGATTCATAGAAAATAAGTAAGTACTTGTAAAATCTGTTGTAAGGTTATTTTTTTTTTGGCAAAATTAAGATTTATTATTATTATTATTATTATTTCAGGGAAAGTAAAATTAAATTAATTACTTAAAATAATAATAACAGGAAAATTACTGTTCACTGACGAAAATTAAGTTAGCTATTAAGATTCGATTTTTCAAAGTAGGGGCGTACTTTTAAAAATCGAATCTCTAATGGCTAACGTAATTTTTATCTATCTAATTTCAAAATTACTCAATTTAATTATGTACCTACCTTGGTAGGTAGTTATAATATAAGACTATTACTATTACCTACTGCAGGGCAAAGGCCTCTTCTCATACAGAGAAGACACGAGCATTGATCACCACACTTGCTTAAGAAAGGTTACGAATTCAGACTTATAATGATTGTAACTCCAGGTTTCTTCAATATTAATCTCCATAATATTGATAATATTATCAATAATATTGTCGAAATACACTAGGTACCTAGGTAGTAGTATTTTTAAATGATGTTTTTGTTACGCACAATTTTTTTTTTTTTTTGTTGAACGATGATATTTCATATACTCGCTGTCTATTTGAATTGGATTACAAAGACAAAGCTAAAAAAAAACACGAAAAATCAAAATATATCACTTACCTCTCGAAATAATTTTCAGGACGACCGCCCAAACGTCCCTACACGCGTTCACTTCAAAAAACTTATTCAACACAACCAAAGAATGTTAACAAAATGTTCACATTTGTGTATATCATCCATTTATTTTACCACATCACTACACGAATGTATCGAAAACAATTCGATTCGAAAGAAGTTTCGGAATTTTTACGCCTACGGTTTTAGTCGGGAATTAAAAATTTACGCTGTGTTCGGAAGACGCGGGAACACAGACGTCCGGTTGGGTAGGTGCCGCAGACTGAACTGAAATACCTACTACTGAAATGCGGGAACGGAACGTTCTTAGGGCGGTTTCAGACGTACGTACGATGTATGTTCTGTAGTTGACTTTATAGTGCAAACATTTCTTTCATTGAATGGAATTGTGATGGATATTGTTTTGCGGTGTGGTAAGGGTTCTGTTCTTTGTATTGTGGTATTTGTTGTTTTTTTTTTATTGAATATACGGTGCGATATCAGTTTGATAATAAATTACTGATGTATTGAGTTTTTAATCCGCACATTGTGACTTTCCTTCTTCTTTCCTTTTTAGGGTTTCTTAGTTAACAAGGAACCCATATAGTTTCACCATGTCCGTCTGTCTGGCATAGGTGTACGTGCGCCAAAGGACAACGTACAAGTCGAGGATGCAGTTACTAGAATTACACCGGAACGTCATCTTCAAAGCGCTCAACGTGCGTGTACCGGACTTTTATCTGCCTATCTTCATGGAAGAAAACTTTTGGCCGCAGGAAGTGGTGTGCTGTCGCTTCCGCGTACAAGGCCTGTATTACCAGAAATAAATAGTATTATTATAATATTAATCACGCCGATAAATGGTAAAAAAAATGTATGTTAAGTCGCTTGCACGTAAAATGGAGATGACTTTTTTTTTTCTCGTCCGTCCCATGGTATGGGGTATCGTTAGATAGGTCGTTCAAAAATATTTCGGGTCTGTATAAACCATATTTCGATTCAGACATCCGTTTGCGTAATATTAAGCTTTAAAGTGATAATTTTTGTTAGAGTGCAAGTGTGCCCCCCCCCCCCCCCCTGCCAGCTAAATGGTTGTTTTTGGATATGTGAAAAAATTCAAGTTATGGTAGGTAAGTGATATTTTTGTTTCGCACTAATGTATTTTTTTTTTTTTTTTAACGTTTGTGTAATATAATTTACTCGCTGTCTATTTGAATTGGATTCCAAAGATGTAATAGGTAAAGTTAAAAGGAAAACTATCACAGTTAAGTAGGCTATACAAGTTAACGACTAATAGTCGACCAACTTATATTTGCAGTTTAAATGTATGGGATAACATGTTTTTCAACTACAATGTTAAGTTTTTTCTTAGGATAAATTCATCCCAACTATAGAACCCTTCATTGTGCGTGTTCCTACACGCACTTGGCCGGTTTTTGATTTTCCTTCGGGAAAACAAGGGGTAATATTATGTTATGACTTTAGTATTATTGTCGATGACCGGTTTCGCACTGGATTGCCACGGTGTACGATTTAAGTGTCCTTTAGATTTAAATGTTTTCTAAAGGTTATGTAACTGCATTTCCTACTACTATGTTTTAATGCATGCCGTAATGGTAATTCACATAAAATGGCGAAAAAATAGGTTCCATTTTCTTTTATGTACTGATTTAAAGAAATAATAATTAAAAAATAATCATACCAAAAAGATACAAAGTTTATATTAAAAAAGGAGATTTTCTGGTATAAAATATTTTATGATACCTGTAACAATGCAGGAGATCCAAACATTTTTATTTTTTTATATCTCAACAATACTAATATTACAACTCTCATTCATAGATTCATATTGTAATTAGCATATCTAGCCAAATTTTCGATGAAAACGGTTGTAGACTGTTTCGAGTGGAAATCGATTTTGGGAGGCCTACATCTAGCAGTGGACTTAAAAGGGCTGATTATGACGATCATAGGCCGTGTCTCCGACACACTACACAAAATATTGTTTGGCAACGGTATTTTGTTTGCATAGTTCTTAATATAATTAATTCACTTCAATATTGTAGATGATTATTCACAAAAAAAAAAAATATATGATAAAATGTTTTGCACCTCTGTCCAGTCATTTTGACAGTGACATTTCTTGACATTACTTTGTTTACATAAATTATCTGAATTAGAGAATAGGGTATAGGTAGGTATACTAATGACATGGGCCCATAATAATGGGCCCTTCAGGCATTTCCCGATCAAATTATACTAAGTTCCAAGAAACACAAACATTGAGAGTTAATTTACAAACATCCGCTTGAGATTTTAAACTGTCATGGTCACTAATATTATTAAAAAACGAACAAGAAAGAGGGTAGACCGTTTTATCTGCTCATAAACACCCACCCGCAATGACTTCAGTTTATCCGTGATCATGTTGCTTGCAACAGCGCCGAAAACCGAAACCTACGTTAGTTGCGAGAATTTTAGCAGGATATAGGTTCAATAAATGCGGTTGATATTGACAACCGATAAGCACCATCTACACGGGTAAGAATATCGGGACGATAGTCGCGGCGAATTTCTCGCCCGTGGAGATGGCGCCTTACGTTTTAAATTTGGCGATTCATCATTGATCGAAGGTTTGACGACATAAGTTCTGGTTAAGTTAACCAGCAAATAAATGTAATTATTCTGTTGAATTTTATCTGGTGCCTGGCGCCAATCAAGAGGATGTTTAAAGCCCCTAAGGAATGTGAAACGCCAAGCTATCCTACGATCCTTGCTCGACGAAGCGCCAGCCCGCGCCGCAGCTGAGCCTGTAGCTTTAAATTTCCTAGATAAAAATAACTATGCAGATCTGAGCCAGCCTGTCCCACCTTACTGTCCCCCTCCCCAAGCAACGCCCTAAGCCGAGGCTTGTACCCCACAGGGGGTTCCCTTAGCGTGCATTCGCTTAGATTATAAGTAATTTTATACCCTGGTTGGAGGCTTTGAGTTCGCTTAAGGCAGCCAAAGGAAAGCCCGGTTAAGCAGTTACAACTTCTAAAGGTCAACTACGAGATGCCAGTACAAAAAAAAAACAAAAGAAACGAAACGCTGGCTAGGTAGATATGAGGTGACGATAGGTACTTGTAGCTAGAAACTTTCTGCACATCAATTGGGACAAGACTGGAATTCAGGATAATCTCTGCATGTTTGAAGATAAAATCTTAATTCTTTATTTCAGCAAAAGTCTTCACCAAAGCATTATAATACCCAAAAAGAGAGAAGAGAGAGCATAAAAGGCTCATAACTAGGTCACAATAATTTTAATACTCTGACTCCTAAACTAGGTGTATGTGCCTGTCTTAGGACTCAGTGATTAACTGTAACAAACAAAACCTTAAACTAAATCAGAACGTTTTAACAATAAGCAAATGGTGTTAAAGAAAACAGGATATAATTTATGAAAAGAAAACACAAAATGAGAAGGAAATTTTATGAAAAACGGCTCAATCAACTATATCGGTAAGTGTGCCTAGAATTTTCTAATACCTTTTATAAAGTTTTATATTGAGACACGAAGCAACAAAATACGATCTAGAGGAATGTGGCCGTTTTTATTTAGATCGGATTTTGTTGCTTCATGTCTCAATATGAAACTTTAAAAAGGTATTAGAACATTCTAGACACACTTTCTGATATAGTTGATTGAGCCATTTTTCATATTTCCTTCTCAGTCACGAGATAATTTAATTTTAAAGGAGTGGCGCTAGTAGACCGGTGACAACCCTCTTAACTATGTGCTGAGGTGAATAAATGTAGGGTTTGAGTGTGTGTATAGTGAGTGCGTGAAGGATGTGTGGGGGTGTGTATGTGTGGGGGTGTGTATGTGTATAATGTTGTTTATGTGTACCTATATGTTAGATATTTGTAGATGTTTGTGTTGTTTTTACTTTTATTAGAGATATATCAAGCGATGCAAGTTAACAAATATTCTGTTTTAAAATAGTCCTGCTGAATGAGCCATTCTTTTTAGATTTAACTTCATTTAAGTTTACATAATTATTCATATAAGTAAAAAACACATAACAATAACATTACGCCTGCAATCCCGAAGGGTTCGTCAGAGGGGTAGCTATAGTATAGGTAGGTACCCCCACATTTCACCACTTAAGGCGGTATGATCCGGCGCTCAAGCCGACTGAAGTAGGCTCATGAAGTTGCGTGTGGTTGCCTCGCGCATTTGGTAGGTATTTAAACATAGTAATTATTTTAATCATTTTATCAAGACAGACTCAGTGAATTGTGCTAAACAATCTTACTACCTTTTCATTTATATAAAAAAAATTGAAGATAAAAACATCTGTTTTGTAGCTATGAGATTGATTAAACATTACGAAAAGGGGTAACTTTGTTTTTTTTTTTTCTATCCAGGAAAGTTAATCTAATCTGTGTTATTAAAAATGGTTGCATGTCAGCCAGATCCTAAAATACGATAATATAATTATGTATATTTTTTCCGAATTTCATAACACTGTTTTTATGTTTCCCATGGATTCAAAAAACGCGGTCTTTGTCGGGTCATACCGCCTTAAAGGGGCCGAGCCTATTGCCATCAACCGGACATAAATCGAGACTCCGGGCTGCTACTGTAAAATCCATGAGGGAATAATCCAATAACGCATTGCCGGACCTGTGAATCGAGCCCAAGACCAGCAGTAGCACTCGCGAACACTATACGAACGAGGCATACATAGGTAGAAAGTTGGTATGCAAAGCCTATTGTAAGTTTTGTTACATAGCAAACTACCTGCATTGCCAATGTGCGGTCAATTCGCGGCTATTTGGGCTGTAAAATAATCAATTATGGGTGCTGTAGAATTATTAATTGACCGCGGGACCTGACCGCGTTTTGGTGAGGCGTTTGCGGCCGGCCTCGGCCCGGATATAGACAATGCTGATTAGATACCGCAACTTTGATTAGACAAGTTAAGGGCTTGACGTAGATTGCAGTCAGTAGGCTGTAGTTTTTGGTAATGCCCTTTATAAGCAAGCTAACATAAGGCATTGCTTTTAACCAGCTGTTAGTAATGGTATGGACCGACGATTATTGAATAGTAATAGTCAATTTATTTGTCAAAATATTTATTTATTTATTTATTTAATACTTCAAGCACATAAATGTACAGAGGCGGACTTAATGCCATAGGCATTTTCTACCAGTCAACCTTTGGGTGATGCAGAGACAAACAGTGGTAGGTGCAATTACGAAAGAAAAAAATATTAAAAAAAAATTAATAATAATGAAAAAACAAAATGAAAAAAAATTATAATGAAATATTGTTACATAGTTCAAAACATTCTGCGTTTTCCGGCATACAAATACATTTTCAAGATTTTGGTTAGATTATTAGATATAACATTGAATTAAATTAATTAGGAAAACATTCAAATTGCAAATTAGTCAAATATTAGGTATGGAACTATCAAAAAACTAACAAAATTTATTCGTTTTCCAAACGCATGGAAGCTATCCGTGGGTTTGGAAAACGAATGAATTTTAGTTGCCATACAAATTAGTGTTTTTTTTTTTTTAAATAATTTAATTTCATATTTTATTCAAAAAGACCTTGATAAATTTAGGTAAGAACTGTGTGAGTTCAAAGTAATTTCTTCATGCATAACTTACTTATCCTCGTAAATTGGCTTTGAACAAAAAAGTCATAATTACATAAACATACAAAACCTACCTAGACTACCTAAGTGTGCAATATAATAATGCCTTCAGAATGCTCGTGGGGCTGCCGCGGTTTTGTAGCGCTTCGGGTATGTTTACTGATGCGAGGGTAGATGATTTCTACGCCATTATTCGGAAGCGAAGCGCTTCTCTCTGGCAAAGAACATGTTTCAGCTCCCACAGCATGTTGAGGGCATTGAGTGACCGGTGGGACTGCCCGATGCTTGGCCGATGGGTGAGACTGCACACACAGGTCGGCTCGAAATAGGACGGGCATCTTGTTTTGTTTATTTTATTTGGTTATGTTGTATGTTATCGTTTGTTGTTTTGATTATGTGTTACTAATAATAGTTAAATAAGTATATTTCATGTTATTACTAACACTATGGACTTCAAGGTCTGCAAATAAATTATTATTATTATTATTTAAGTAAGTCAGTCTCAAAACGTGTAGAATAGTACATTGCCAAGAATTAATTAAACTGTCTATGTTTTCTATCACGGTATTTGTAGCTACACATTGATATAAGCTGGCAGTATCATCATAACGGTAATGTTTTCCCGTTGTGTGTCTTATTTGTTTTAGTATACATATTTATGTGTATTTATTTGTGCTTATATTTATATATAATAAGATTTATATATTGAATTTATAGTTTGTAATAGGTTTATGTATATTTAAATGAATATTTATTCCTCAATTTTCGCTATTGCACCTACTACTGTATGTCTCTGCATCACCCACGGGTTGACTGGTAGAAAATACCTATGGCATTAAGTCCGCCTCTGTACATGTTTTGTGCTTAAAGTATTAAATAAATAAATAAATAAATATAATATTAAGGAAAATTGGAAAACAAATTGTAGACAGTAAAATTATATTTGTCGACGTATACATCTTTTCGATGCTGACTGTACCGACTAGGTTAACATGATATCGAATATAGAATGAGTCTTGTTTTTTGAACCCCAAACGATAAAACAAAGGAACTAATGACGGTTATTTCCACAATAACCGTAGAAGCTTTATGCTAATTACACTAAAGCCTAACACCTATAATACTCTACAGCCTAAGAAATAGAGTTCAAAATCGAGTTGTCGAAATAAAGGTCAAAGCGGATGACATTCAGATTTTTGCGACGGATCATTGGTTTAACCCTTCTTCAGCAATGCGTGAAGATGTGTAGGCTATTATGATGCTTGATGCCTGGAGTTTGTTTTTAATATATTAATGGCTTCAATTTTCTCTCTGAAATGTTGGTTATAATAATAATAATAATAACCTCACCGCTGTATCTCTACGTTGACATCGTGGTGGGGCTTGCGCGCTCCGAACTTTAGGTCTGTGCCGGTAGAGTTGACTTTCCCGGAACATATCTAGGGTGAGGAGCCAGACCAAGAGAGATACAGAAACCCGCAGGGCAGCATGTGGCGAGCTGTTGGGTAGTTGCGACCCCACGGACCCTATCTCCCGGGAGAAGTCATGTTCCTCATCTCTGGCTTGCCTTTATTGGTCGGCTGGAGTAAACACTGACGAGGAACTGAGCTCCCACCTCATTCTTGCCTTTATTGGCCGGCTTGAGTGGAAATTCGCAAGAGCAAACGTGCTCGGAGGAAGGAAGTATTCCAGTAAGTGCTTGTAGGGATCTTGACCATTTTTCGGGCTCTGGGATTGTTCTGAGAGCCGTGGAATACCTCTCCACTCCTCGAGCACCTCAGGACATAACCACCTTGTCGCTACGTCACTATGTGCTAGCGATCGTTTTCGGGGGCCCATTATTGAGTGTGCATGACACCCCCTGCCATTTTATCCGTGTATAATAAAACATTGATCAGGCAGGGTCCTTCCATAGTTTTAAGTAACCAGTCCATTTTAACCACCCAAATCCATAGTCCAATATCTTTGGTTCCATATCCTGCAATAGTCCTACATCAACCAGGGGTTGTCCTTGGGTGCACTTGCATAGTGCGTACAGGGATAATCGTCGGTTGGTGCCTCATTTGATTAAAAAGCATCTAACGGGCCTCTGCGAGTTGGCTTCGGCCCCTCGTACGCCTTTCAAAGGTCCGGGACCCCAGGGTCCCGAGATATGTAAATATATATAAAAATAATAATAATAATACCATTTATTTCAGGCAACACAGGCCCATAGAAAAATACCTTAACCTAAACATACATTTTTAATATAAAATTTGTGTTAGTACTTCACTTAGCACTAGCTGTAGTTTGTACTGTCCTTTGGAACTTGTCCGCGGAAGCGACGGAACACCATGTCCTGCGGCCAAAAGTCTTCTTCCATGACGATGGGCAGATACCTACAGATTCGGAACACGCACGATGAACGCCTTGAAGTTGATGTTCCGGTGCGATTCCAGTAACTGCACCCTCGGCGTGTACGTTGTCCTTTGGCGCACGTACTCCACGATGTCCTCCGCCTTAGTGGTGTAGTGCAGGCAGGAGATGTACACCGGTATGTTCGGCTTTGCCGAACACACTGGTGTACATTACCTTTGAAGTAAAATATATGCCGTGGAAATACGTTCCTTCCGAAGCATGTGTGGTGTAACTATGAATGATGTGGCTGAAGAACGATGTGGTAAGGCAATGTTGCGGTTTAAAAGAAGATGTAGTGACAAAAATTTTAAAGAGTAAAAGGTTTGGTCATGTTGAGAGGATGAATGAAAGGCGACTGACAAAAGGTATTTACAAGGCAGATGAGAGTGGAAACGCCGGGAGGGGACGCCCTAGAAGGGCATATAGTGAACTTATTGGTGATATTCTTCAGAAAGATCACGTGCGTAGTACTCGCAACCGGCGCGGGCGTCCGTGTATGGCCAGATCTCGTAAATCACCCCGTTTCTAGAGGTAAGATAGCCATAGTTCCTCTGTGGTTGGGGATTCCGGGTGAAGCGCGCTTCCACCTTCGGCCTTATCTTATCATCAGATGAGATGAACGCCAAGAACTTCCCCGTTGTAGATAAAAAGAAAAGAAAAAATAAATTCTTTAAAAAAAAAAAATGTTTTAATTCTTCTCCTGGATTCTTTCAGATAAAAAATAATTAAACTACCCACAAAACATTACAAAAATATTTTTCTACTCAGTAATAATGAAACTACGAATCAACTAGTAGTATTCCACAAACACAATGAATCTATAAGCCACTCCCGAGTCGCAATAAATATCACTATTCCGGACGGCACATTGTAAAATGCAGAAACCGCTCAAAGTAATGAAGAGAAATAAGTTTTCCAACTAACTACTCCAGCCGAGTTGAGTGGCAAACAAAATTAGTGAAGTACCTAATATTTTCTTCTTGAACACGACAATAGAATTTAAGTTTATTATGACATTTATTGAGGTTAGATAATGAACTTCTTCTTTAATAATAATTATTAACAAAAAAACAACCGACTTCAAAAATAAGCGACTACAAAGTGAAAATATCAACAGAATCATCATCGACGAACTGGATTTAAGGCCCCTCGCCCACGGCGACTTTTTGTAGCAATGCTGTCGCGCGTCCGCATCGATACAGTCGCGAAGCGGGTGTCGGAATTTATAGAATCACACATTATTAATCTTTGATTTGTTTTCCTAAATTGCATGGAATTAGTATGTTCTTGCTATAATGTCTGAGGATTTCTAGACGAATAAAGGATAAAGGATTCCGAACGAAACCGGTGATCTATGTGTCGGTCTGAATAAATACAAAAACTTATTTTTACTTTCACCTAAAATTTAAGGATAACAGAATTATAAATTGTACTTAAAATATTTCCTTAATTTTATGTGCTTTATTGGATGTATATGTTGTTTTAATTAATAAATGTAGTAAACTCAGTGGATCTAATGTTTAGGGGACTTCATCTAATTATAGTCAGATAAATTGTTATAAAAATACATTAAATATCTTATAATGTTTTAAAATAGTTACACTACATAAGATTTGTTAATAATTACCTATGTTAGAAGTTATTTAACAATTATGTATGACCATCCAGGATTGGTTTAAAAATGGCGGCAAGGTTGGATGTACCTCAGATCAAATAAAAAGTTTAAGGTACTAGGGTAAGAATGGGAGACCAAAAAGATATGTGTAATGGCCTATTGGAAAAACTGGTGATTGATCGGGGGAAAGTTGGACTGGTAACTACTGTTCACGTAAGTTAATTGATATTATATCTTGATTATTGCTAATGACTATGTTGTTCTGTATAAGCTATAATATGGTTATTATTGTATTGTGTTTAATCAAAGGAATATTCATGTTCTGTTTCTTTCCACTGGTAAAGTTGCTAACTTTGAGAAATGATCCAAGAGATTAATGTTGTAGCAAAATATATTATGCTAATGTAAAATGTGTTGGTAAAATACTTTAAAAACAAGCTGCCGTGGAGTTTCTTGCCGTTCTTCTCCACGAAGACCTAGTTTTGGAACGGACACCTAGTTTTCTCAGTAACGTTACTTTGACAAGCAAAATTGAAATAAATACCTAGTCTTGTCTGTCTGTGCTTTCCTTTATAAAATCCTTTCCCTACATACACCATATTCCTAGGGACTTTCATACATAGTAAATTATTACCTTACCATTCTGACACACAAAGCTTGCTAATAAAGTGGATACCAATAACTATATATGTAGTTTGTCATCCACTTTCTAACACGGGCGTTAGCTGTGTGCCCTCGCCCACGGGCCCAGATTCAGTCGCGATGCAAATGCGATGCTGTCGCGCTTCTGTCGCGATGCAAACGCAATTAAGTAACGGCACAAAAATGCCGTAAGCCGTTTTTTATAATTCCTTCTCAGTCACGAGATAATATGTTTTTAAAGGAGTGGCGCTAGTGGACCGGTGACAACCCTCTTAACGCTCTCCTGAACTCAAACCCAATATGGTACGTTTGAGGCTTTATGTAAGTCACTGTCACAAGTAAACGGTGCCGACGTAATCCAAACCTTTGAGACTAAGAACTAAAAACTAGGTAAAAGGTAGGCAGATGATGAACAGAGCAAGTTAATAAAACAGCTGTCAAAAGCCCTCTGACGGCTAGCGGTGGTCCTTATTCCACTAAGGGCGGGTTGTTTCACGTCCACTTAACACACGCGTATACGTCATAAATGGTGCTAACTATCGTCCAACCAAAAAAAGCGTTGTTTCACAAAATTATGCCCTCAACGTTCGTTAAAAAATAACGATTACAGTAACCGGTGTCATATCCACTGTTTTCAGATAACCAAGATCCATTATGTTAGTAACAATATTCTTAACCTATGTTAGTACTTAACCAAAAACAAAGACAGTCTACAGGGGACTATAAGTGACCTCACCAATGGGCTGTCATGCCTCCCGATTATGGCGCTCAGAATGCTGTTTTTGTTTTTATGCAGTGAAACAACGCTTATGTAATCGTTATTATTTGACGTACGTATGTTACGTTAACCAACCGTTTGAAGCAAGCGGCCCTTAGTATATAGTTCGCGTCACGTAAAAGACCGGTGGCCAGCGAACAACTGTAACGTTGTATAAACTGTGGCACGTAATAAGAGCGCTGGCCAATCGCACAACCAAACCATACCATTTTTACGTGACGCGAATTATATAATAGTCTTGGTCGGCTAGTAATGACAATTCATCATCATCATCATCATTTCAGCCGAAACACGTCCACTGCTGGATATAGGCCTTTTTTTTTTTGTTCCGCTGGGAAAAATGCATTACGCATACCCTCCCGTCGGGGGACGGGAGGGGTATGTGGGACTCCCCGGTAGAACCGGTATACCCACTAAAAAACCCAGCGGTGTTCCCTCAATGCCGTTATGGGAGGGCCATGGGAAACTGGCACAGCCTTTACGTCCACGACCCTCCCGGCGCGTGCCCGCCTATCGGGCGGGCCCCGCATGCCCCCCAAGCTGGGGGGCTACGGGAATGGCCGGGAACACCTGGCCATTCCCATCCGACACTGGTGGAGGCCTGTGCAATACAGGCAAGGGTGCCCCCGCACCCGTTGCCTGCTGGCTTCCACCTGGGAGGAGTCGGAGATGACTGTCATACTGACGTCTTCTTCGACCCCTCCTCCGCCTTCGGAGCGGCGCCGCGAGAGGATCGTCCTCCTGCACGCGCTCCGCCTCCTCCTTCTGCGACATCACTTCCTCGCAGAAGGAGGCGACCGCTGCCCAGGCCCCCTCGCTCTCCAGCATCGAGCTGACAACGCTGGGGAGCGAGAGGTCCCGCCCGACCGCTGCGACCAGACTATGGCGCAGCTCGGACCAGGCCGGGCACACCTCGAGGGTGTGCTGTGCCGTATCCCTCGCCGCGCCGCAGTCGTGGCACGACGGGGTCTCCTCCCTTTGGATCCGGTGCAGGTGCGATCCGAAGCACCCATGCCCGGACAACACCTGCACCAGACGGAAGGACAGGAAGCCGTGGGACCGCTCAAGCCAATCCTTCAGGACTGGCCCGAGCGCGTCCAACGTTCGGCGACCAAACGCGGCAGTGGCGAGGTCCTCCGTCCAATGATGAACGATTGCGTCCCTCGCCTCCTGCCGCACGGCCTCCCGCTCCTCCGGGGCTGGGTGTTCCCCTCTCGCCCTCCGCCCCGCCGTATATTCGTACACTCTGGTCAGCACCCATGCCTCGAGCTCCCAAGGAGGGGTGCCGGCCAGAGCGCACGCCGCCGAAAAGCCTACCGTTCGGTAGGCCCTCGCCACCCGCTGGGCTATGGCCCTTTGGGGTTCCCGCAATGCGACGGCGTTCTCCCTTCTGCGGAGGGAGTCCTCCCAGATTGGGGCCCCGTAAAGGGCCATGCTCCTCAAGATGCCGGCGTAGAGTTGCCGGCATCGTGCTTTTGGCCCCCCCCCAAGCACCGCTACCTCGACCGGTTCTGTGCTTCCCGCATCCAGCGGATTTCTGCGACTTTCATAAGGTCATCGGTCCACCTTGTGGGAGGCCTTCCAACGCTACGTTTTCCAGTACGCGGTCGCCACTATAGAACCTTTCGGCCCCAACGGACAATAAATAATAATGACAATTAAATATTGACAATAAGAAAGAAAAGAAAAAACGGTCTACACGTGCATAATAAAAAGATAATTTAACTCTAATAAATGATACTTCAGAGTACCTAAAAAAACAATTCTATAGTTACGAGCACAGAACAGCAATATTCGGCAGCTGCACGTCGTGACTGTGGATCAGAAAATAACTGAGGTGAAAAAGTAGTTATCCATGACAGCTACGTCAGCTACAAATAAAACTTTGATACAGCAATAAGTCGATATAATTACACCACCTTGAAGTACCTACTGGAATCAATACAGTGGTAATTAAATCGTTCTAAGAACAAGTCAATAATTTAGACAAGTGGGTCGAGGTTTAACAGAATTAATGGCATTATCTTATGTTTCTAAATAGTTCTACTACGTCGATTCTGTAAAAATCTCACCGTAAAATATAAGTGAGCGTGAAATGAACTGTCATCCTACCTCAGGAAGATTCTGTAAATGTCTCACCGTGAAAACTAAGGTGAGGTGAACTGTCATTCCTTCTGATGCTAGGGATTGGCAGCTCACTTCACCTTCATTTGGTCACGGTGTGTTTTACAGAATCGACCGCTGTCGCTAGGAGTCTAAACAAGGTGTTTTTTTAGATATCCCATAACTCTAGGGTATGAATAAGACCATATCAAAGAATCAACTGGCATTATTTTTAGTTATATATTTTTATGTTTTAATATTTCATATAAAATAATTCGACAAAGTCACGATTATTAACGTAAAATACCCGTACGTGAAATATGACAACGTCGCATTTTTTTATTTTTTTTTGTTGGATGGAAAGTGAATTACTCGTTATCAATGAAACTTAGTTACCTACACATATAGAGGGTCACAGTTTCATCAGTTTGGCAACGTCGCAAGAGTAACAATTCGTCATACGGGTGACAATTTTTGACCTAAATTAATATGATTGATGATAAATATCTTCGAAACTGACTTTTGCCGTTTGGCGCCAACTAGCTGTCAAACTATTAAACGGATTACAAGTTGGCGCCCAGTCATTCTGTAGACAACGTGTATAACCTCACTTGGGAATATGGCGGTGATCTTGAACACTCGCGGAGTGTAGATGTATTTGGTATATTTAGAAAGTGTTATCAAAGTGTAATATATTGGTATTAAATGAATTATAAAACTATACGGATTTTGCTTTCTTTGCAATAAAGTGGATTAAACTAGTCTAAATATAAAAAGAATACCCTCCAAAAAGCGAGAATCTTGCGCAGTTAAGAGCTTTTCCAAAATAATATTACTTCAATTCTTAGCTCATCGTCATCAACACCGAAAAAAATAGGGCAGCCCTTAATCTTTAACAGTGGTGCCGATTCCCTTGTTCACAAACTAAACTAAATTTAAGTTCAGTGCATCTTTTTCGTTCTATTTCATTAAGAAAAGGACAGAAGATAAATTTTAGTTTAGTCCTGTCAAATTAATCAGCGCCTGTCACTACTCCATACAAGTTTAGACGTGATTAAAAACTTGCCGACTAAAATTACGTCAATTTACGTCAAGCGCTGATTAATTTGACAAGGCTAAACTAAAATTTATCTTCTGTCCTTTTCTTAATTAAATAGAAAGAAAAAGATGCACTGAACTTAAATTTAGTTTAGTTTGTGAACAAGGGAATCGGCACCACTATCAATATTATGTCTATTTCAAACCATCACTAAACCAAATAATAAACGGGAATTCAGAAACAAACAACAAAGAAACTCGAATCATAACTGCATCATAGATTAATCCCACGAACGCGACGTGCAACGCCCGAATTCAAAAAACTCGCGTCATGTCGTACACGCCTCGGACGTTATACTAACGAGGGTTCGTTTTACAACTTGTACACGTTTCAGCCGATTTGCCTGGTCCCCGAAGTGTCCAAATGTCCCGGACGTTTGAACGAACTTATTTTATGGGTAAAACTTTGTTGCAACTTCCAACTGGACAAGTTTGTACGACCGATGTCATAAGTTTTGTTGCGAGTGTGAAGTTTATTTTTCTTATGGATTGTTACAGGTCTTGTAAACTGAAGTTGGGCTAATTTGAAGAGAAATTATACTCGTAGTAGATTTCTCGCAGTTCAACCTAAGAGGTTTCCGTCTGCTTAACTTTTTTTTTTTAAACGTTGCCCCACACTAGGGATTTCCCCTGTATCGTGGGTGCGTTGACAAACATTTAAACTCACATACACTAACAACCAGACCCGGAACAACTACTTGTAGGTCATACAAATATTTGTTCCGTGCGGGAATCGAACCCGCGACACGGAGCGCAGCAGTCAATCGCTTAACCACTGCGCCAACCGTGCCGTTGATTAACTGGACTTTACTCAATAAATTTAGGCCTCCAGCCAGGGCAAACAACTTATAAACTAAGCGACTATGGTACGGTACGAACTAGGTACGGACCTCGGCTTAGGGCGTACTTGGGGAAGGACAAGGGTCGGGCGGATCAGATTATGATTATTAGGGGACGAGGGTTTCAAGTTTTATTTTATTTTAATATTATTTATTTAATAAATTTAATCATTTTGTTATTTTTTTTTTTTTTTAGTTTTAGTATTCAGCTGGATGAGAGTTGCCGAGAATCGAGCTGAATGGCGTGCAATTGGAGAGGCCTATGTCCAGCAGTGGACTGCTATAGGCTGATGATGATGATGAATAGTTTAAAAGTTATTTAAGAAAATAAATGAAAATTGACTTGATTAAATTATCTCCGAAACGAATGAGCATAAGGTTTGAAAAAAATACAGAAAATAATTCTATACACACCGCCTTACTTATAAACGTGGAATAAATTTATGTTATAAATAACTTTTCGGTACAAATGTTTGACGTTTATAGCTAGTATAACTTAATTCCGCGTTTTTATAAACACCGTTCCGTAAGGCGGTTATAGATTACAGGAAAATCTTTAAGAAATCTATAAAAAGTCTATGGTCTTAAAATAACATGATAAATCTCCCAATATTGTGCGCACAAACTTACAGTTGCAGTTGGAATATATGGGAGAAGATGTTTTTCAACTACAATATTAAGTTTGTTATTAGGATAAATTCATCCCAAACTCAAACTCAAACTCAAATCATTTATTTCAATTAAACCATTTACAGGCACTTTTGAATTGTCAAGCAGTCGGTCAGTAAGAAAAATTAAGCTACATTCCCATTCCAAAGCGTAGGTACCTATGGAGAAGAACGGGCAAGAAACTCCATGGACACTCTTTTAAATTAAATTGTTACAAAAGTATTCGTTACATCTATAATGTTGCATTTATAACTAAAAGTGAGAACGATGTAAAAATAAAAATAATAAAAACTTACACGTTAAAAGCGTCAAGCGTAGGTACAACAAATAGAAACAAAATAAAATAAAATAACCCGTGGCAGCTAAGAGATGACCAGTCCCAACTGACGGCGCCCGTTCACGAACATGACGCATGGATTAGCACCATTCAGCTCAACCATTTTGAAGGGAGCTAAATGATCTAACACACACACCACCATCAGCGAGACCTTTAAGTGAGCATGACATACTCTCAACCGCCAGGGCACATTCAAGTCAATGAAAGACATATTACCCGGTCAATGGTAGCTCTATAGTACATAGGACTCACACCTGTGCTATGCATTTATATAATACAAAGGAGATTGAGTTTATACAATGCAAAGATAGTCTTACACTCTTCAGCAGCTCCAACATGATTGTCAAATGTTAATCAACTAGCTGAGGTTGTGGAGCAGGACCAGCATTCAGCCAAGCATTTTTATCAGCGATGTAATTCCCCAACTTATAATATGCCTGCCTGCATAGTGTGCGTTTTATACAAGATTTAAATTTAGTCTCATTCAGTTGAAGTATGTGGGGAGGAATTTTATTGTAACATTTTAAACAGTACCCCATGAAAGATGAGTCAACTTTAGCCAGTCTGAAACCTGGTTGAGCTAATAGGTCCCTATTTCTAGTACTATAATTATGTCTTTCACCTCTTTTTCTAAAAAAGATGTAAATTTTTCCTTACGTACATGATGTTTTCGTAGATATATTGACAAGGTACCGTCATGATGTTAATATCCTTAAACAGTTCCCTTAGAGAATCGCGCCTGCGGAGATTATATATGGCTCTGATGGCTTTTTTCTGCAGAATAAAAATAGATTCAATGTCTGCAGCCCGTCCCCAAAGTAAAATACCGAAAGACATTATACTATGGAAGTAACTGAAATAGACTAGCCTCGCGGTATCTACATCAGTAAATTGACGGATTTTTCTAACAGCATATGCTGCTGAACTTAGCCGTCCTGCAAGAGATGTTAAATGAGGACCCCATTGTAGTCTTGAATCGAGCGTGATCCCCAGGAAAACAGTTTTATCGACTAATTCTAGTTTCTCTTGATTCAATACTATCTCACAATCACTACTTTTGACATTTGGTAAAGAAAATTTTATGCACTTCGTTTTTTTCCCATTTAATACTAAATTATTAGCAGTAAACCAATTTTGGACCTGCAATAGAGCGTTATTTACGTCGTCAAAATTTGTAGCACGTCTATCTACCTTAAAAATTAAGGAAGTATCGTCAGCAAATAACACCATTTGTGGTTGATTTTTTAATAAATGGAGTAGATCATTTATATACACAAAAAAAAGGAAAGGACCCAATATCGAGCCTTGTGGAACACCCATTTTTACTTTTAAACCGAGTGAATTGATACCATTCACAGAACCCTGCATTGTGCATGCTCCGACATGAACTTTGCCGGTTTTTTACTTGTAGGTAATATCATTGATTGAAGCCATTTAAAAGTAAAATAGAGATTGACAAAAAATGTATGTGTGTTTTGGTTTAAGAGCCATTTCACAAAATTTTAACGCTCGAGTTTAGGTAAAAGACGGCAGCGCTGTGTATGTGAGCGTAACTATCCACACATACACAATTTAAGCAGTGTAACGCGAGTGTCGAGACGGACTAAATAATCTTGAGCCATTATAATAATAATGCGGTATTTAGAGATTTATTAAAAAAGTTATTTTATTTATTCAGTCTACTAAAGCTTTCTAGACTAATAAAAAAACACAAATATATGTTTTGAAAGTATATAATAAAAATGAACAGGAAAACAATCACATCGTACAAAATATAAGTGTTGGTCATTATTATTTGACAATAATGTCAAGTAATAATGACTATCACTTACGTTAAATAAATATTTGTCGTAAAGGCATTGATCTTGCTTTTCTAGGGTCTATAATTTCCGGCAATACGCAATCTTCGTAAAAACGAGTCAATTTGGGAAGCATCAAAATGTTGTGGTCGTAGTATAATATCACGGTTACGATATGAGCACTCGACAATTGAGATGCGGGAAAAAGTAGCACAGGTCCTTCCTCGATGGGCGCTCGCGCTGTACTAAACGGTGCCCACTTGTGCATCGCAATTTATTCTTTTTTAGAGTGTTTAAAAAAAGGATATTGTGGCTAATTAAATGAAGGGATTTTAATCAAACTTGAGAATTCGATTTGTTAAAGAACATAGTTCATTTTGAGATGATTTTTAGAATGTAATTACGCTTTATTCAAACAAAAAAATCGCAATATAATTGCGAATAAATCGTAAAAATTGTCCTAAGTCTTTATTTTTTTTACCTATTAATGTTATTAATAATCGAAATTCTAGTACTTCATTTGTCGACAAAACTATATGTCTGATGCTTTGTGTATTTTTTTCAGTCAAATTTATAAATATTAATTATAGAAATAGGAGTCTGAAATTGCCTCTGCGCTGATTTTTCAGTAAACTAGTTCTGGGAGATTAATAACTACAAAGTACACAAATAAGTTTTTGTAAATATGTTACATGAAGTGTGAATACGAAAGAATCATCTATTATTTACATATATTCACCAATACCAGAGAATTAACTAAGATGGTAAATTAGGCGACTAAAATCTTAGATATTCGCGCGAAAACGTAAAATGGCTCTTAAACAAACTCGACCATAGTTGCGAAAGCCTAACCAAAACTGTAGCAGAACTTTGTTATTGAAGAACATCGACCCCAAAAATCTTTTATCTATAGAAAATCAAGATGTCCAACAGATTCACTGAACGATCCCGTCGAGGGTAGAAATGTCGTAAAATTTTATTTAGTTGATATCTACGTAGGTAGGTATTATTCAGCGTACGTGCCTACATTGAGGCGGGTTTACCTTAACTCCCTGAGTACCTGTCTTGATTCCCTAACTACCTTCCAAAGTCATTTAAGTATTTTCATTTGTTTTTCTATTTTCAAATGCGCTGTCCAATCATTATTTCTATGTATGTAGGTATCCACGTACAAAAAGGAGATCACTCATTTAGTAGGGCGACTCGGGCTAAAAAAAAAAAGTTGGCGGCCAGGAATGAAATACATTTTATTTGAAAGGTTACAGGAGTAGAAAGAAAATTGTATGGTGACAACGTTATAATTAATTTAGGGACAAAGATATAGAACGGTCTTTAAAAAATAAAATCGGGTTTGTTCGAACACTTTAACTCGAGAACGGCTGGACCGATTTTCATGGTTTTTGGTATTCATAAAATAACAAAATGGAAAGAACATAATGCAACGGGCGGCCTTATTGCTTGGCAGTAATTTCTACCAGGCAACTTTTGGGTTAGGAAAAACAGCTAAAAAAATATACATTTTGAATTCGATCCATATTTTTTATATTTTATGATTACAACACTGCTATCTACTAACCAACTAGATATATATAATAGGCGTTGTACGGATTATAATAAAGCAAAGAAAAGGGTACAAAAGTATCAATTTATTGTTTTTTTTATACAGTGATCTTACATATTATGCTCATTATCTTGAACGATAACATAATCTAAAAAACCTGCCGGTGTTTGTAAGGGCTCATCTAGATGTCTAGCCAAGCCGAGAAACCAAATAATTGACATGGTATGAGCACAGCAGCCTAGAGTTTTTTTGCCAGTAAGACACGTACAATAATATTTTTTAATTGCATTTCTGCCATTTTCCGTATAATCTGCCATAATATAAACATAGTACGTCCTGGCCCTCGAATGTCGCGATTGAATACGACCTCTTAGAAGTCTCGTTGTATTATTAACATTAGGCAAGTTGATAATATTAGGATCATTATACAGTTCAATCGTGTAAACCCCGTCTCTGATGTGCTCGCCACAGTATGATCGGGCTAATTTGAGCTGATAAGTGCCCAAAGCAAAAAGAATACAATCTTCTTCATTCAGACGAGGAAAATCTATTAGTTCTGGGTCATCAGCCGTCATTCGTCGGAATACAACTCTTTGCCTGTTCATATTATTTTCTATGACATAATCGGCAAGATCGTTCTCTATATTTCGCCTGTGTTGTATGATTTCCAAAAAGTCTTCTGCGTGTATGCTATCTATTATTGGTTGATGGAATGCATTGACGAGACTGGCTGCTACTCTAAAATCATCCATCATATGAGGCATAGCTCTATTGAAAAAATCTTGACGGAACAATTTATAATCGCGCTTAAATCTTCCATTCACCACTTCGATTACCCAACGACACATAGTAACAAGTCTTGATTCGTTGGCTTGAGCTGTGGATAATTGTAGTGCACCGACTTCTTTAGAGTGTGGTAAATAGCACGAATAGCCACATTCTTCTAAGGATGCAACTGAGTCTCGAAAGCCCCTGTCAAGGATGAAGACATCTTCATTTTGAAAGTACCAATTGAACACATAACCACTCTCGTCTCTTGCCATATTCATCATGATACGACCATCAGATGATGTAGCAGAATATGGGCCAGTCACATCAATTATATATCCATCGCAAGTTACAAATAGAAATGGCTTCAGTAAATTGGTATATTTGTGTAAGCTATAGCTTTCCCGCTGAAAAAAGAAATTGGAGCTTTTCTGACAATAAACGTATGTTGCGTCGCATATTACGATTGCCTTTCTCTCTTCCGGCGGCGACCCAGGATTACCGAAAATCGTTTCTGGTACTAATAAGTTCCGGGATACTACTTCCTGTCGACTAATGTGATCGAATCCTAAATGACGAGGAACAAAATCTCGAAGCAAGCATTTTCTAGCAATTCCAAGTTTTCGTTGTAGAGTAGACTCTGGCATTCTGAACATGTTACTTAGACGTAGGTTCGAATCACCAGTTCTTTATTTTGCTAGTAAAATGCCTAGGCAGGCTTCAGGACGTTTTTGGTTTCTCAGACTAGGTGTTTCAGACAATATAAGTTGAAACTGATCATGACTAAGACCTGTCCAGTAAAATAATTCTGTTTGGCTCATTTGCCTATAATTGACAAAGTCTAGAAAGGAACTCCTTTCTTCTTTTAACACATCTATTATATCATCTAAGTAAGCCCCACTAAAATCGGTACATAGATTTGGTGCCTCCTGTAATTGTTCCCAATCAAAACTGATCAAATGTTCTTGACAAACACGACTATCTTTAGGTATGTATATGTTATACTTGCATAAAACATTCGCCCGTAAAGAACTCGGCAAGCGACGCCGGGTGGTATTTTGACAACCAAATATTAAGCAGCGCGAACTTGTGCAAGGAACACGTCGATATCTGCTACTTTGGACAGAAGAGTCTCTGGCCGATGGCTCAGAGACTTCCACAGGCACAGCAGCATCAACAGGCGCAATGTCATCTGCTGGCGGAACGTTATCTGCTGGCGGAACGTCAGCTGCTGGCGGAACGTCAGCTGCTGGCGGAACGTCAGCTCTTCTTCTCCTGTCTGCTCGTTGTACACAAGGACGGCAGATAAATTCTTCATGATTCAGAAGAATCTGAAAAGAAACAACAAAATGAATTCGAATCTATTTTTTGGCATTGATTTACTCAAAGCGGTTACTGATTCACTTTAAAAATCGTAACTAAAAGCCTGACCACGAGGACGCCTTGTAGGGGCGAGATCGTAAGGCAGCGGGCAAATAAACACGTGCCCTTATCTTTTTCACGCCTTATCAGAATACAAAAGTGACGTCATCGACGCCAGGTGCAGAGATATTTTAACCGGGTTGTACACAGGTAATTCTTAGATACCTACATACATACATACATTAATTATTAAGTACAAACATTTTTAACATTTGACCAAAAAATATGTACTTATATACTTACTTGTCGAGGGTGTATAACTTCTGTTATATACAATCGTAAGTGCGGCCTATTTTGAAACAACTCGGACGTCAATAAAGATCGTCTTCTATTAACAACTGAACGATTACAACACACACACGTTCCCATGATAACATCAAGTCCGTTATTTGCGCAATGGTCACAGATTATAAAAAAAACAGTCCTTATAACACACGCCGAGAAATAAGCTGATTCGCAAAAACAGTGAGTAGTGAACAAGGCAACAGATGATGCGTCACTGAACGGACTGAGACGACTCGCGCGCGCGTGTCTATTGTGTTACAAGTAAACGGCACAGAGCACGGGGGAAGTGAGGGACGCGCGGAGCGTGCAAGATTAGAACAGGTTTTTACCTGAACGCGCAAAACGTATTACTTGTACCAAATATAATTCCTAATAATTATTAATCCTATTAATCTTCGAACCCAAATTGTTCTCGTCTTTGGTGCCATAGTAAAACATAATGTATTCTATACATATTTTTAAAATATGTAAGAATTATCGAGGGCCACCCAAAAAAAAAAAATTAGCCCAGAATGGGTGATCTCCTTTAAGATGTGGATCAATTTAAGATCTAGGTTTCTTATCAATGAAGGAGTAAGCATACATATTGTTCGCAATTAATTTTTAATGAGGAAAATGAAGCAGAGAATAATAATGCTAATATACGTTATGGGAGCCCGGATAAAGGCGCGGAATATAAGAATATTAAATAAACCGTTGTTGATTAAAACAAAAAAGTGTGTGTGTTTCAGCTCTGATGCACGACTGGAATTACTCCTTAAATATATATATATATAAATATGTCTGAGAACGGTAGGTTTCTCTCGTTAGTATCAGCCATTTTTTAACTACTGTGGGCGTACTGTGGGTAGTGTTGTTTATTGCGCAATAGAAAAACCGAATTAAACTCAAAAGTCATTTATTCAATCTAAGTTGGCCCTAGTAGCATTTTTTGTTGGCATTTAGTTGGGCCACTTACCTCTGTAAGTGGCCCAACTAAATGCCAACAAAAATGATACTAGGGGAGAATCAAAATTACATAAGACAGTCCCCCAAAACGCCCGGCCCTTTACTACTTCCTAGTGCTTTAGCTGGAAAGAAGGAGTAGTGGAACAAACTCCCCAGCAGCACATCTGTCTGTTTAATGTTGGAACACGACACAACTATACCGAACGCGCAACAGTTCCTTGACGTCTTCACTGCTCGACCGCCACCGATGAACTTCACTTGTCGACTGTGCGGCGAACACTTGTCGCCGGTCGAACGCTATGTTGTAGACTCCGTCATGCGCCGCTAGGCAGCACTTGCGTCCCGATTAGTCAAGAATCGTTGGCGTGAACTCCAATAACTCCATCGAACGCGACTAGATGGCGCTGGCGTACCGGATACAACTCGTCTCCGACATACATATATACTTACATGCGTCAGCTGTCGCGCAGCATAATTGTATAATTGTATATGTCGGCTCTAGGCAAGTTCATACAGATGATTTCAAAGTGAAAGACGAGCAAGGTACGTTGCGCAAGAAAACATAATGCTTTTAAGTTAACGCTTGTATTAATTTCACACCTCATAACATTTCCATACCGGGGGCCTTATATGAAAATCGATTCTTAAGGAGTGAAGTCCAAAAAGAGTAGGTATTTTCCACTGACTTAAAATTTCTAAATGTTTATAGATGCCTCTAGTAACATGCATTCTTCGAAAATCTCAAGTGACTTTTGAGGGTGCCTGCCGTTTTGCCTAAAAGATTTTGACAAAATTTCATTACCCAAACAAATTTTAGCAACCTTTTTTTATACCATTGCAATATTTCGAATTATTTTAGTACGCATATTTTCATTTGGTCAAATTTTTACTTGGCAAAATATTACCAAGTATAATGTCATTATGGCATTTGGTCTTTAATCAAATGATTTATTACAGCAAACAATCTTCAGACAATAATCGTTTGGTGAAATGATTTGTTAAGACAAATAATATTAAGGCAAAAATAAGATTTTTTGGGAATTATATAATAAAAAATGCAATTTTATTTTAATATTGTAGTTAGAGTAGGTAAATTTTTTTTTTTAATGGTTAGGTTAGGTTAGGTTAAAACTGTGACCTCCTACGCACGAGCCGAGCGAGCGAAGCGAGCGGTGCCGCGACAGCGGCCGGCGAGTGCCAGATACGACTTGCATTAATAGAAAAAAAAAATTGTTTTTAGTAGGTTACCCGGAACTTAACTACTTAGAATTGAAAACTGACGATACTGAATATTTGGCTTATTTGATTTTACGTAAAAACTGTTATTCCAACTGAAATATTTGACTAAATAAAAAATGTTAAAAGTACTAGTTGGCAAACAAGTTATAGTTTAAACGTTCATTTGCCAAACATTAGGTTTGCGTTACAATTTTTTGTGAGTAGATTTTTTGCTAAGTAATAATTTGGCAAATGAAATTATGCGAATTTTTTTTTTGGGATGTGAAAATTTGTCAAATTTCTTTCGGTCAAACAAGGAAGACCCGACTTTTGATTACGGAAAAAAATACTTATGTATACCCGTGACAGACGGCGGAGGTATTTAATAGAGTCCCGTTGGCACCTTTCTGGTAAGTAACTCAACCCATAAAATTATCAGGTTATTATGATCATAATTTCTACTGCATCCGTAGGTAGGTAGTTTAGCAGTCAGACTTTGCATAATAATTTCGCCTTCATATTTTTAGCAGGATAAAATATTTACATTGGCTACTCAATTCTGTTTAAGCAAGCTGTCAGTATGTTTGTGATAATAACCAATTTACAACCAACCAACGCCTTGTTTATACGGTTAATGCAGACTTCGTAGGTGGCGATCGATTTTTGAAGGATTTATCAGCTAAACGAATTCGATTGTTGTCTTTCACCGTACCGTATTTTGTGCTATAATGTTCTAAAAATACTGCATTTGGATATTTTTGGATGCTTAGATCTGTTTTTGGCGCAGTATGATGAATGAGTTTACCAGCGGGGTAATTGCGTAAGGGCCGATTCACACCGGAAAAGCAACGGCCAGCAGAAGTGCGGCGGGCACTTTCAGTGTGAAATAATTTTAAACTTTATCTACATAATTAAAAGACCAGTATCCCTTGAAAAGCTCGGAAAGGTCGCGCGGCCACGCGCTTCTTGTCAGCAGTACTGCCCGCGGTACTACTCGTTGCGTCGCTGCCGGCCGCTGCTGGCTTCTGCCGTTCCGGTATGAATCGGCCCTTACACACATAAAATGACAATTGATTGCAATGGGTTTCATTTTGCCAGTTCAGCCACATTCATTGAGTTATTTACTTTGTTGATCAAACGAATTTTTCAAACCTATGGAGTAATGGATTAGCAATATTCTTAAAAAGTCTCGGATTGTGATTGAAACGCAATTAGGGTGCTGGTGAGTGATTCGAAACAGAACTTTCGTCAGTCGAACAAAGATTAGTCTCGTGTCTTGTGGAGACAAGATCAGTGTGTCGTGATGAAAGAATGAGTCAGTTAGCAACTTTGGTAGCGAAGTTGTAACCACATGATTAAAAAAAACGAGCAGATAGAAAGTTTCATAATAACGCCGTGCGCAAAGCACTACTACATGTACAAGCTATATGTGCGTGACCTGTCACCAACAAGGAGCGGGTGAAAACCGGTTTGAGTCAGCTCAGTGTGCGGACAAAGTTAAGGGGTGCCGATGCCGGTGGCAGCGATACGACGACGCGGACGTTTAACTATTGTTTTTAACGATGTCAAAGTATTGTACTGTGTGTAGAAATAATGGTAGGAAACCCAAGAAGATCTAAAATTTAAATCTAACATATTTTTTACGTGATAATTATTTTAAAACTTAGAATAGTGTTGATCATACTTTAATATTTTATTTTATTTTCTTTTCTATCAACTTACTTAATTTTAAACAGACTGTTAACATATTAACCATTTCGTCTTTCAACGCTAGTTAGCTACACAATTTTTAATGTTCCGTACCAAAACTGTAAAACGTAAACCATATGGGACAACCTCGTCCGTCAGTCCGTCCGTCCGGTTTTTTTTTTTCCATGACAGAGTGACAGCCCGATGAAAGTAGGTAAAAATGTTTTACTCTGTCAGGAAGCTTTCCGTCTGCTCGGTTTTTTATTCTTGTGGTTGTAACTATCCTGAGTTGCAATCTGTTGTCATTCGTTTAAGCTTTTTTAATAAACCCAACTATATGTGTATGTTTTATTTCCGGACTTTGTCGCCTCTTACTATGCACACAATTGATACTCGTAGCAAATTAAAATCTTTCATACAAAACTCTTGCTAGCCCCGTGAAAATATTTTAGGAACCATGAATTTAATTTATCAAAAGGAGGGACCAAAGTTTATGGTCGATATTTCTCAAACGATTCATGTTAGGGACAATCAAATTTCATATTTCTAAAGTAGAATTAAGGTATTAAAATACTATATATTGGTAGGATACTATTCTGACCAGCGTATCCATCTGATCCCCCCATCTTGACGTCAAAATCGAGGGACCAAATGTTTTTTATACATTGAGGTAGCTAAAATTATTGCATAGCTAGCAAATAGTAGATTTACAATATTAAGCTCTTATGTAGGCTGATTTGATATCCAAGACTTGGTCCCTCCATCTTGACGGGCACCATTTTTATAATATACATTCAGTCGAAAAAGTATCGGGAATGGATGATTTGTTTATGGTTCCAAATTCAAATTTTTGTTTTTATTGTTGTTGTTAGATTGGCAAAACTGTTTTCCATTTTGGCGCGGAGTTTGAATTGCGTCTGTTATTTATATTAAATACAGTGCTGTTTTTAGTTATATCATATCTGGTGTGTACAGCGAATTTCATTATGGACAAAAACACCGAACAAAGAGTTTGTCTTAAATTTTGCATCGCCAATGGAATTTCGTGTTCGGAGTCACTGAAAATATTACAGAAGGCTTACGGTGAATTGACTTTATCAAAAACATGTGCTTATGAGTGGTACAAAGCGTTCAAAAGCGGTCGAGATGTGATGGAAGATTTGCCTCGCTCTGGTAGGCCATCAACGTCTGCAACTGAAGTTAACATCGCAAAAGTGAAGGAAATAGTGACTGAAAATCCTCATTCCACTTTGAGAGAGATAGCCGCCGAACTTTCTGTATCTCACGAGTCAATCCGTACCATTTTAACTAATCATTTGGGTATGAAACATTTTACCTTTCGGCTAGTCCCAAAAGACCTGAATTTTCTTCAAAAACTCAATCGCATGAGAGTCGCTGAGGACATGCTAGAACGAGTCAATTCCGATCCAACATTCATGAAACGCATTGTTACTAGACGAGACGAGACGTGGGTACGGTTACGAGTTTGACATGCAAACTAGTCAACAAGCTTCGGAGTGGCGCCTTCCAACTGAACCGAAACCGAAAAAACCACGCCAAAGTCGATCAAAAGTCAAAGTCATGTTGACTGTTTTCTTTGACTATCGCGGTGTTGTGCTCTCGGAATTCTTGCCGGCAGGTCAAACGGTAAATAAAGAATATTATTTGAGCGTTATGCGGCATTTAAGAGAGCAAATTCGAAGAAAAAGGCCAGATTTGTGGAAAGAAAATTCTTGGATTTTGCACCACGATAATGCGCCTTTACACACGGCCATCATTTTGAACGAATTTTTGACCAAACACTCAACAAGGTGATAAAATAAATTTGGATGAATAACAAACATTTTGTGTATTATTGATCTTTTCCCGTTACTTTATTGACAGAGCAGTATATATATATTTTTTTAATATTTAAATATTTATATAATATTTTAAAATTTTAAAATTATATATATATATATATATATATATATATATTCAATTTCAAAACGATTTTAGGATCAATGAATTTTAGGAACAACAATGAAATACAAACATTATAATTTAAATTTATTGCTTTATTGCTTAAAAATCTATGGACTTACGGATAAAAATAAAAAGATCACAGATTAACGACAGCGCAGATTTAATAAAAAACCTATCGTTCAATGGTTATAATTATAAAAACTCGATCCGTAACGGCTTTTCATCGGTTTTCACAGTCTCGACTGAAACAAGAAAGACAATATAAGTCTAATGATATGTAAGTTAGAATTCTTAGGTTTCAAACATAACTAAGTGAAACTTACGGCGCTAAGGTCTCAATAAGGAACATCAATGCATACAAGGGCAAGCTTGGCCAATCGCAGAGTAAAATTAGTAGTAATATTAGAGTAGTATTAGTTTAACATTACATCTTAAAGACCACATGACTTTGAAACTTCGTTTACAATGATGATCGTAAAAGAAACATTTTAGTTGGCTCTAACGAGGAAGTTGGAATCTCCGTCTTTAACGTTCTTACACAAAATATACCAAATTTTAAGAAAATTTCCGATATTCATAATCTAAATACCAGGAATAAACACAATCTTGCTGTACATCGCACTCGCCTCCTCAGAATAGGCAACTCGTTCATGGGTCAAAGCCAAAATTTGGGCATAGTCTTTGGTGGGAATACATTTGCGCTCTTTTCATTGTCAATCCTATACAGGGTGGAAGAGACATCGACGCGAAGCCCATTACCATGGATTCAGTACACGATTGTAGACCCCGCGGTAAAATTTTTCGACGGGTATTTCATACAGCTATTTCATACAAAAGTGCAATGGGTACACTACATAAATACAAAAATCTTTATTCCGTCAGTCACAAATACGAATTTCAAAAACCGATTTTCATAATTCCGAATGGTTCAAAATTCCTAATATAACAACTCCGGTTCATCCTATTTTTATAATTCCAAAATTTCAATATTCCTAACGTTTATAATTACTATTCTCAAAATACCAAGTTTCAATAGATCATATAACAAAAAGTTCAACTTAATGATAATTCGAAACATCAAAAATACGATTTCGGATTATTAAAGTACCGATTAATTAGAATTCCGAAATAAAAACGCCTTTTAAAACTGAATAGCAAGACAAATAAACGCATAATTGTTCGTCAGAGCAGATATAATATTCTGTTTAGTATGAGGAACAAAAATGTTTTCTTTCAATGTCACTGTTCTAAACTAACCTAACCCAAATGATTCACCAACAATAGAGGGGAACTGGTGCTCGGCGGCCGCTGCCGCGGCACGCTTGCTGCACTCGCTCGTCTTCACTCTTTAATGGTTACAGTTCTAACCTAACCTAACCCAAATGATTCACCAACAATAGAGGGGATCTGGTGCTCGGCGGACACTGCCGCGGCACGCTCGCTGTGCTCGCTCGCCTTCACGCTTTAATGGTCACAGTTCTAACCTAACCTAACCCAAATGATTCACCAAAACAGTAGAGGGGCACTGGCGCAAATATAAGGAGAACAAGAAACCACTTTTTTTTTATTAATACACAAATATTAATAACGAAGTAGACGTTTTTAAATTACATTAAACGTTACTTATAGATTATACTCATTGTATCAGAATCCTAATTTTAGCAGTTTATTCGAAGTATTGAAAATCGAAATATCGTTTTTCGAACCAAGAACCCATCGAGCATTTGATTCTTCGAACGTATGAAAATCGGAATACAAACAAATCGCATTTAAGACTTTCTTTAAAACAAATTACGTGATTCATAATAATAAACATTATAATTCAAAGGTATTATGAAATTCGGTCTTTTTAAAATCGGAACATCAAAATACGAAATAAAATATTACGAAGTATTTGGGAGTGCCCAAGTGCACCTACGCGGTCAAAATATATGAGACAACAATTTTTTTTTTTTTAATTACCGACGAAAAATTTCTAAGAAGAGGGGATATCCAGTATCATGAACTGAATCAATGGTAACCAGCTTCGCGTCGATTTTTGTTCCACCCTGTATACATATAACCTCATATAACAAGTTCACTTACTTCGGTTCCAGCATGAATGGCCAACACCATGTCAAACTCGTTGGCTCCTAGTGAAATGATGGCGCGTCCGTCGTTACCAACAGTGATGCGCTTGCCAGTGCAGGTGCTACCGCTCTTCTCACCAGAGATGACGTCACAGTAGGTACCAGCGGGAAGGCAGGTCTATAAGGTAAAATATATAAATGTTAGTTCTTGAAGCATAGACTGGCATTTTACAGGATGACATTTTTATTGGAGGTGGCAAGTAAATTTTCTATTAATACAATATGTGGTCTATTTTAATTAATCAGGAATTCTACGAACAAATGATTCTCATTCATAAAACTGACCAACTTTCTCAAATAACTATTCACTTATAGCGTAGTATAAAAAATGACCTCGAATCGATCAGCTGATTACTTGAGAGATCATTTATTCGTATGTCATTTATAAGAAAAAACACTGACTAATAAAATAGGACTATATACAAGATTAAAATCTTTGTAAGTACACCATAAAATTAAATAAAAATTACCTGAAGAGTCTGATTCAGGTCCCAGTAGTCATTGTTGAAAGCAACAAAGCCCTGGTTTCCTCTGCAGAAAGCAATCTGGTTGCTGCCGTTATCCCACCAGTTGGAAACAGCGGTGTTACCGGCGCGGTTTCTGAAAGCGACCATGCTGTAGATTTGACGCCAACGGTGTTCGCAGATCCAGCCATTGCCGCAGGTATTGTCCTGCAAGAAGCAAGAGAGAATGAGGAATAGGTAGTGGAAGATAATAATGATGATGACGATTATGTAAATATGTTTTGTCGGGCCCTGGAAAAGGACAGAATTAAAATGGCTATAAAAGAAAATTATTAAACTACAAACGAGCAAAATATGGATGATACATTCCAGAGGATAGTTCAAATCTTAGAATAAGGCTCCACATAAAAATGTGCTATTAGTAGATTAATACAATGTAAATACAAAAGCTGTTATACTTACAGAGTTAATAGAAGGAGAGATGATGTTGCCACTGTTATCCATTGGAGGACCAGCTTCAGTGTTAGTGAAATCAAAACTGCTCATCAACTGTGGCCAGCCATAAGGATGGGCCAACATGAACGCGATAGCACCCTTGTACTGCTTAGCCTGCTTGTAAGTAAGAATGGCTCCACCAGCACCGTGACCTCTTTGGTTGTCGTGGTTATCAATGAAGGTGAGAGAATCGTCGGAGGAGAGAAGACCCCAGCTAGGTCCCCAGTTGACGAGCCATCTGAGTTGGTTGCCACGAGTGAATGCTCGGCTAAGTTCCATTCCGAATTTGAACTCGGTGACGGCAGCGAGGGGAGTGTATTCATCACGGGTGATGGCCTCGCCTCCGAGGTCAATTACTTCTTGGTAGATGTAAGGACGGGCGCCGGAAGGGAAACCGTGGTTGGTGTTGAGGTTGTGTAGACGGTCGTAGATGATGCGCAAGTCTCCGGGCCACATGTGTTTCGCGGCGTCAATTCTATACGAAAAAAGTTTTTGTTTTTTATAATACGTGGTTATCAAATACATATCACGTCAGTAACCAAGTATGTTAGGTATGATAGGCATACCTAACATACTTGGAGTCTAGATCTACAGATTTAAATGAAAACATAAAATTTTCTCAAAAAAAATACGCATTGGTTGCAATGACTACAATACAACTTGAACTGTGATAAAGTTAACAAAATTGCGGTTTTAAATAAAATTAATATCTTACCTGAAACCAGCGACACCCAAGCTGATGAGATGGTTCATGTAGTTGACGATCATTTGACGCACGTATTCTGTACCCTGGTTCAAGTCTTTAAGACCGGACAGCTCACAGTTACGTACCTGATATACAAAGGGAAAAATATAGAATAAGATTAACGAAGGCGTAAAAAAAAAACTGATAGATTGAAATAAGTAAAGTATTGTTATGCTATTATAAAAGAAACTGTTTCAGAAAAAAGATGAGATTGTTGAACATTCACGTAAGTGGAGGGAGACAGATCATAATATTAAGCAAATCAACATACCACAGCCAGTAAAATTATTATTGAGGTCATTATAATTTATATCGTATTAAAAAAAAAATGTAGTTTTGAAGAATCTTACCCTATCAGGGCAGCAGCCGTAGTCATTGCCAGAGATGACACAAATGGGCGAGTTGAAGTCATTCCTGCCGTAAGGCACGGATGGGTAGTGCCAGTTTCCGAAGTTAGCGGTGCTGCCTCCAGTACCGGTATTCTCATTCCATGTTCCTGTCATGTGGTTGATGATAGCGTCTACATAGATTCTGCGAATGATTCGGGTTTCAGTCCGATGTTTGACGTTTAAATTAGAATAGGTTATACGAAAAATAAATATTTGTAAAATTGAAGAGCAAAATCTAATAGCTGTTCTTTCTCAATAAGTTAGTGAAACATAACGAGCATGATGTGATTTGATTACTACCCACTTTTGTAAAGTTTCGCCAACTTCAAAGTAGAGTATTACAAGTTAATTGCACGGGCAGTAGAAAAAGGACTTCATTCAGTCTGAAAACGATCAAGATAAGAAAAAAAAACTTTGACCCACCTGACACCAACAGCATTACATCTTCGGACCATGTTAGTGAACTGCTGTTCATTTCCGGAGCGAGTGACCAGGCGGTAAGAAATGGGCTGGTAGCGTTCCCACCATGGGCGTTGATGAGACCAGATGATCAGGTTCTCATTCGGGGGAGAGATCTATAGGAAACAGTTGCATCGATTAGCCCTGGAACACTAGATTGAACCTTTCGAGGCACAGCGACTTGCAGAAGAGTCAATAATAACATTGATTATTATGGTGTCTGATAGTCGAGGTTTGATAGGTTTCAAGTTGGTAGACAAGTATCTTACATGGATTGTGAAACCAAGCATCATACTAATTTATGGATGCTTCTAGATGCATTTGTTGCCATAAATAAATTAATAGCGGTTATCGTAGTTAATTATCAGGTCGGTAGCTAAATCAAAATATTATTGTCATAGTAATAATCTTTTAATTAATCTGTAAGTACCCACTGTTATTCATTAAAGATAGGATATCACTTGTTATAAATTAGGACAATATACGATCATCAGAAATGTTATTATTATTTGTTTCATAACAGTGATCACAATTTCTACCGTGGACATAACCCCATCGTTTTGTAAAATCTCTTCAATATCACACAGCTATTTAACGTTTATTATGTTTTCTTACAAAATTGGCAATTCTTTCTTTTTTCAGTTGGAGCTTACACTGTTTTTGTGTTCAGATTCCTATGGGCTCTGCCTAGCCCTTCGAGGATTACAGGCGCAATATTACATTATGTTATGTTGTATGTTTTCTTTCATGAATCGATGTCGACATAATTTCTTACCTGAATACCACCGTATCCTCTGGGTCCAAGGAACCTCTCGCACTCAGCGGCGATGTCATCCCACTTCCACTCAAACAGATGGACCATGGTGGTCCGGCCTGAGGCATAGTGAGGGTTTTTGTAGGCCAAGGCCACAGTCAAGGCCGACAGGCATAGGATGAGACGAAACATCCTGGAAAACAGAAGTATGATTATAAGAACTCGTTAAAAGAAATGAAGACGATGGTTGATCACAAAGTGATTGAGGGTAAATTTGAGAAATTCTGAATTCCTCATAAGGTACTCTATCTTAAAGTTCAGAGGCCCTAGTGTGAGTTTATTTTAACCATCTCGACTTTACGCATCGACCGCTCATCGATCTCTGGTGCCTTATCTTCGAAGATACTTACTATACTATCTGCTTGGAAGAGTGATGTCATAAACAGAAAGAAAGAAAGAACTTTTTTTTATTCTGCACAAACAAGACGCACATCTACATGAAAAATAGACAAAATACACATACTAATATAAAGTAACCAAAAGCCTCGTATTCAAAATCTTAAAAAATAACAATTTAAAAAAAGTTTCACTGTTGTCCATTGCTTGATGTCAGGCCAAGACCACAGACAATAGATGTTGCGTAATCTATTGCGTTGTGCAACACTGGTAAATGACAACAGACAAACAAAACAAAAACGAAATGCCTATCGCAGTGGAAATTATCTACCTTTGCAAGAAACAACCAATTACAAGTAAGATTAAGCCAAACAAAAAAAAAAAAATAAAGTAAGAAAGATAAACAAACTACTTATCTTCGATCCTTTTGATTTTTTTTTTTCGGTTTTCATTTAGCAAGAAATTCTTACGTATTTCCCCGAAAATAAAACTTCCTAACACACGAATAAATAAAGTGACCATTTATTAAGTAAACTCATACATACGCAGTACAGTTTGGTGAACTAAAACTCCTGAGTCCAGTACACTATATGACAGAGAAACTCTTTATGCACATTTCAATTTTCAAAAACATTACTCATGAAAATGTATTTGTTTTCAATTGTCTTATAGAATCTCAGTCGTCAACACGATTTCTTTGTCCGGTCACTATAATAATAATATATTTTGTTCACGATATTACTACAGTAGATGAAAACACTTATTATCAACTGGTTGACAATATAGACTGTAGGGACCATAATGATTGTGTTCTCGGTCAGTATTTACTAGTAAAATAATCTTTCATAAATTAACGTGACGTTAATTCTACAGAACAGAACATAATAAAGAATACAATGGACTTTTCTTCTTACCTGACAATATCAAAGAACAAAAATAATATAGTTTTCTATTTTTTTGTCATTAAGGTACACATTTAATTTTAGGGCCGCATATTTACTGAATTAACTTTGACTCAACAATATTAAAACGCCAATTTTTATTATTATTTGATTGTACAGACGCCAGCAGGTTAAGCTACCCGAAACTGTCACATTTTCGCAATCAACCTTGAACCTTATACTGTAGTGATAAAGTTGAAAATCTATTAAAGAAATTTGACAGATTGTATTAGCTTGATGTGCTGGCGTCTGTACATTATTGTTGGTGGCAACTGTTAAAAAAAAAAAAAATATTATTGATAACCAGTTTCTAGACTATCCGAAATATTCACTCATTTTACGTAAACTTACTCAAATGCAGATCTACACTATAAACAAAACAAATTGAAAAACACAGGTGATAACTTAGTACATTTTTCGTAATAACATAACCACCAATTCACGCTTCCAAACAAATTAACCCAGTCTAACTATTACGTAAACACTGCCAATGAATCCCTCATAAAACAAGCTTCATTTGTTTTCGATAACAAAACGACTACTGCAACAGTTAAGTACAAAGTGCAATGTAATAATAGAAATTCTATTCTATCATTTACATACGCACATTCGAAACATATCTCCGTATAAAAGGAGGACGCAATGAATCATAATTGAGGCGTCTAATTTTAAACCCCGCTAAAACGATTTTACCTTCAAACCGACCTTTTTCTCTCTTTTGAAAGTTTTCTCAATTCCGTACTAAGTGACAAACTCATTTCCGAGAAAATCCCTTTATAACAGTACTAAATTGAGCCTCCAAGCTTAGACTTGGTAACAAAATCCACTATAAATGTCATGGGTAAAATTCAAATTCCTCTATAACGGAATCAACCAATCACAGCGCTTGCTTCTGCACCAAGTGACTTTACGAATAGTATGGCGGACCGATGGAGGCTTGTGTAAATGTGTCGTGCACCAAGGAGTGCGATTACATTTTATTGAATTTAAAACTCATCAATAACTCAATAACCAGAAAAATCGTTTTAGCGTGGTTTGAAATTAGACGCCTCAATTATGATCTTGTATTATTTAAACAAATCTTTTGTTACCTAAACTGCTAGCGCGATGCAGAATTTGTGTGACGTCAGGTAATTTATGTACAGTCAGTCACTGCAATTATCTGACCCCCCTTTGCTCAAATGGTTGAGGTTTTTTTTTTTACAAAAAAAATATTATTAATGACAGTTTAATTTTGGGTTTTTATTTGTTTTAAATAGTATAATTATAATTTATAATTTTAATTTTAATGTAGTGTGTGTCTATGGACTGTGAATGTCTGAATTAAATAAATTATTATTATTATAAATCGTATGATTTTTATATTTTTCTAGTTTTGAGTGGATTTCGTATAGGTATTTAAATAAAATTAAAATTTATAAAATTATGTCGATTCGTATTCTAAAAAATCTTAACTATTTATGCAAGAGGTGGTCAGTTAATCGCAGTAACTGACTGTACATAAAAGCCCTGACGTCACCGCTGTCAGAGCAAAGCGAAGAAGAAGAAGAACTTCCACCATTGTGAGAATAACGTATCAGAAGCTATTCGGTATGGCAGAATGGCATAAAATTAGATACATTCATACATACATAGATAAATATTATATAATGTGATACATATATGTTAATTGGCCTGACTAATTTATGTACCACAACAAACTCTGACCAACAAAACTGATCAACTGATCTCAACAAAATAAATTTATATTTACTTAATTTAATTTTAATATCATATTTAAAAATTATTGATTGTTAATTTGTTCCCTAATTTTATGTTTTACTTAAATAATTATTATAATATTTTGCTGTGCCCTACATGGTCCATAATTGTAACTTAGCTTTAAGCCTTTGTAACACTTTTTAAATATTATGGAATGCAAATAATATAATTATTAATATTAATATGAAATTGTATGTTACTTGCATATTTTCGTGCAAGTTTGATTCTCATGAAAATTCTCGAAAGTTCACTCACCTTTTATACTTTACCGCTTGCACTACCACTGAAGATCAATGTATCTGCATGGGCCCTTCTACTGCGACAATACTTTATATACCAAAAGATAAAAACCACAGTCAGAGATTTGATACAATGATTTACTATCTTTTTAATTACTATAATCTCTGATAGGTACAAACGTCCGAAAACAATAATAACCGAAAGATGTTGAGGAACGATAATTTTCTAGAAGGGTATTATATAATTTTGTGGTTTTTGAAAGATGGAAAATTGATTTTTTCTATTCATGATTACAGTGAAACATCGTTACCGGTTTTTATCTATTACATGATAAGGAATGCAATAAAACGGGTGTATTATATGAGTAAATCCAATTTACTTTAAAATAAAAACCACTATAAACATATTGATATCTACATCTTACATCATCATCTGCCTAGCCTTTTCTCAACTATGTTGATGTCAGCTTCAACTCTAACCGGATTCAGCTGAATACTATTATTTTACATGGTGCTTATCTGACCTCCACAACCAAGTTACTGGGTAATACGCTACCCCTTGGTTAGACTGGTTGTCAGATTATCGGGCTTCTGACGACCCGTAACGACTGTAAAGGAGATAATATTGCCAAAAAAAAAACAAACAATTTGCATATTATAATTTATTACCAATATATTAAGAAAGAAGAAGAATACACAACAGAAAATGCCGACATGTATTTATATAGATTTAAAGAACTCCTATAATGTTGACCCCAGGTCATTTAAGCTTCTTATCGCGAAGTCTGAAGAGCTGACTGAAAAGAGTAATATGATATAATCAATATAAACGACGTTGATGAACGAGATAGCAACCGCAAACCGATTACTATGCAATATCGGTCAAGTAACAGAACAACCCATCAATTACATGGTAATTACATTAATGAGGGGGCTAATAAAAGACAACGAAAAGCATTAATCGTGACGTAACATAGAAATTAGAAGATTATCATAATAAGTCTAAAATTGTTTGCTGAATTAAAAAAAACCGGTCAAAAACGAGTCGGACTCGCGCACCGACGGTTCCGTACCATAAAAAAAAAAACATTACTTCCACTATCGGTCAAGAGATAGCCTAAAACTGCAATATTAGAAAAGTGTACTGTTTAGAGACATTGTTTTATTTTCTTGTAATATTTGCATAAACTTCTATCACGTAGAATAATTTCAGATTTTTCTCTATGCAAACTTCGGAGATAAGGGGGGGAGGGGGTATTCTAATTAAGGTGGCATGCCAACAAATATATCTATATTTGCTCATATTTGTTTGATCTTGTTACGAACATGTGATAAGGAGGGAAGAAACGCATGTGACTATGTAAGAGAATGATAACATAAATGTGGATGTAAGGGAAAAAATGGATGGAGTGAATGATAATAGGACAGCTAACGGCTCCTCCGTTAGCTGTGTGATGGAAGATGAAAATATTTTGCGCAGACCACGAATAATAATAGGACAAGGGGAAGAAGCTTATTTTGGATATCAAATTTATCGAGATGATAGGTAACAACGGTTCCATTTATTTATATACCTCAGTTCCAACATGTATGGCAAGATACAATTCTTCTCCAACTCCTGATAATGTTATTAGTGCTTGGCCTGTACTTGATACAGTCACAGTCGTCCCTGTGCAAGCACTTCCTTGTTTCTGTCCTGATCTAATGTCACAGTAGGTTCCAGCTGGTAGTCCTGTCTGTAATTTTGGTTTTGTCTTAAAAGTTGTGTCTTAAAACGGTTATTTGGCTCGATATTCTTAACATGATTTGATTTGTTCCTATGGACATAATTGACTTTCGAGTCTCTCATCTCCCTTTCATCTAATTCTAAAGCTACATACCTGCAACGTTCTGTTAACTGCAATTTCTTCCGTATTGAATACAATGAATCCTTTATTCCCCAAACTGAATGCAATTTGATTGTTGCCATTGTCCCACCAGTTTGCTACTTCATTATTATGAATCTCATTTCTAAATCCGACCATTTTATAAACGGTTCTCCAGCGATGTTCACATACCCAACCACTTTCAGTTGTGCACTGTCCTAACTAAAAGATAATTTATCAATTAAGTAGCAGTTTTAAATGTGTTTATTTTCTACAATTTAAGAAAACAAATATTTAAGACTTACCTCATCAAAAACTGGACCCTCAATATTTCCACTAGTATCAGCGGGTGGGCCTTGGTCAAAATTTGTAAAATAAAAACTGCTTGTTATCCGAGCTTGACCATATGGATGTGCTAGAAGAAATGCTAGAGCTGCCTGTACCAAATAGAAAAAAAATATTTAAAGAATTTTCTTTACCTACATAATCTTAGGTTTTGCTATGTAAAAATCTACCAGATTACATTTATTCTAACGATGCTTGAAATCACACCCATACCAAATTCAGCTTTCTAGTAGGTACTAAGAGTGTCTGAGCTAAGCCGTGGGCAGACGGACAGAAGGACAGACAGACAGACGGACATGGCGAAACTATAAGGGTTCCTTGTTTACTACGTAACCCTAAAAAGGACCTATGCCAGGCCAAAAAGCTCCAAATTAGCATAATGCTGCGTTATTTAAAAAAATTACACCACAGCGCTGGTATTCTGATGCCACGATATGATGCCACGGACACCTATAGACATCTATAAATTCCACTAGGGGTTTTTTAAAGCTATGGATAGAACTATCAGTAACTATAATTTTTGCAATCTGATTGTTCATTGATAAAAGATTGCATTTACCTGATAGAGTGTAGAGGTTTTATACGTCAATATACCATCAACACGTTGTGTATCATGATTGTCAACGAAAACCACAGCATTCTCACTTGGCATCATATCTAGTTCTGTAGTTCCATATGAGCTTAAATTTTTCAATGGTTTTTCACCAGAGAAAAATTTATATAATTCTGACCCTGCCTGGAAAACAAATAATAAAATATAAAATAAAAAGTTTATTACGGAACAATAACCTATGACTAAGTACAACAAGTAGAACGATAATAGCCTTAAAAGTATAAACTGTAGCGAGTGTGTGTGAATTAAGTTGATGTAGTTAATTTAGAATTCGTTAAAATCAAAATCACATAAGACAGTCCTCCAAAACGCGAGACCTTCACCACTTCCTACTGCTTTAGCTGGGAAGAAGAAAAGGCGCAACAAACTCCCCAGCAGGTCTACAAGCCTACGAGACCAATCCCTGCAGCAAATCGTTTAAATTGATGAGACTGTTTCTGTTGTATGGGCGTGCATCTGAACAGACCAATGTCTGTAGCTTAGTCTGTACCGATAAAATATTTGTCCGATACACCCTGGGCGTTTATGTATTTTTTGACACAAAGAAAGGATATCGTCGGAAATGGCCCCAGGACTAACAAACATCTGACCTAAATAATAATTATAAATATATTTTAGTAGACTAATTGCGAATATCTGTATGAAACGGACATTCTGCGTTCCATAATGAACAATTAAAAGAGGGAGTATCGACTTCACATAAAATATGCCGCCATCTTTGACGATTTGATTAGACATGACAATTAGTGATGTCCAATCTTTCAATAATATGACTAACATATGTACATGAGATAATATGACTTCCTACCTAAGTATAAATAAATAACATCAAAAAACATTAGGATGAAGTCATTTGCATTGAAGTTTAAAAAAATAAATACTTATTTACCTACCCTACCTTTTTTAATACAAAAACTAGAAGATTTACCAAATACCTAATAGGTACTTAGGCAAGTACTTAAATGTTTGTCTGATTCTCTTAGCTTAACTAACCACATACAGGCAATAGAAATAACAGTGACATGTTATTAGCATGTATTTCGAAGTATTGAAAGGATTGTTTCTTACTAAATATAACCTCAAAATCTTTGTTTTCTTTTGAAATAAATCCTTTCTGCAAGTTGTCCGTCATTAAAATTTGTGTTTATGGGCATATACTTGTAATTTAGAACACGCAAAGTAATTTTCCTTTGCTGTTGGTTCTGGGGCGAATGATGTATGGACGCAGAACAATGTCCTTTGAATAAATACCTGCCCTTTCTATGTCATTGCTAAAAATAATATATGTTTGAGATAGGCTATGACAAAATTGCTTTTTCAATTTTAAACGCGCGGTCATGCCAGCATAGTTAATGAAAACTAATTTGTCCATGATTCAGCAATAAACAATCTTGCAGAGTCATGAGAATCCTTTCTTGAACGTGTTCTACTTTCAGAAGATTAAGACTTAGTTCTATAAACTAGCTTCTGCGTGCGACTTCGTTCGCGTGTAAGTCGTTGGACACCACAATATACTAAAATAACAACCACATTTCTGTATACTACGTTTGTAATTTGGGTCACAGCAGCCAAAAACCTGTAAGTATCGGCTGTATTTATTCCCTACTAGCTTCTGCCTGCGACTTCGTCCGCGTGAAATTTCGGGCCACCCATCGCGTCGCATCCCGTCGCTCGCCCGCGCTAAAACTTCGTTATCACTTAGCGTTATTTCTGACTTTTGTTCTTTTCGCTTGGCTCCTAAGGATCTCATCATCATCATCATCATTTCAGCCGAAAGACGTCCACTGCTGGACATAGGCCTCCCCAAATTGGGGGGGTTTGCCATAATAGCCACGCTTGGCAGGCGGGTTGGCAATCGCAGTATGGTGTTAAAAATAAATAGAGAACGCTGCTGCCCATTCTTTGGTAAATTTCTTAGTTGCCTTTTACGACACCCACGGTAGGAAATGGGATGGAGCTATTCTTTACGTCCGGCACCACACGGAACTAAGGATCTAACGTGATGTTTTATAGCCTTCCTCGATAAATGGGCTATCCAACACTAAAATAATTTTTCTATTCGAATCAGTATCTAGTTCCTGAGATTAGCGCGTTCAACCAAACAAAGAAACTGTTCTTTATACTGTACTGTATAGCTTTATAATATAGCTGATCCGCGCAACTTCATCTGCGTCACCTAAGAGAGAGAGTGGTTTAAGTAATGAATTTACAACTTATTTTGTTACGGAGTTATTTAAAAATTATCATATTTCCTAAGATGTTGATTGAAATCAAGTGATGTCAAGGACAATTTTGTTTATGTAGAAACCTTACTTTGCCGTAGGTGTGTGGGGAATCCAAATAACAAGGCACTGATTTCTTAGATACACTTTGTATTGATCCACATGTACATTTACAGTTCGGCACAAGCAGGCAACAAAACAATAGAAGGAGAAAGAGAAGATATAAGCACGGCAGATCAGCAAGCTACTTTATTACGACCGCACGGAAGTAAATGAAAGCTATGGCGTGTGAGGGCAAATAACATGCGCTTCGCGTCGGAGACGTGTCTCGACTGGCGAGCGGCCGCGGGCGAAGCCCGCGCGCAGCTTGGACGCCCGTCCCGCGACCGCGCGCGTTCCCCTCAACATTCCAGCGCCTGCGGCGATAAGGAACCGGTTTACCGGTCGCCGTGTGGCGCGCTAGCTAGATCGCTAATAGTAAAAATAAAAGGACTGTCTGTTTGTTTGTTGAAATTAAAAAATAATATAAAAATATAAATTTAACAAATGTGTGGAGTCCGCCACATCACCCCCCTCCAGAGACCGTCACTACGGGCGATAATAGTCCGGAAAGTGTACCCTACGTCCTGATCGCGTCCGCACGACACTAGGGTCGTCGGTTTTAGGAGTAGAATTGGTGGCAAGTGTTTGTTGTGGTGTTTGTTTTGTGTTTGAGTTTTTAATATTACTGTTAGTGTTGTTGTTGTTGTTGTGGCTGATTGTGGTGTGTGTGTCATTAAGTATGTAGGCTGGTTTGATCCGGTCTATCGATACCGTGACAGTTTTACCATTAAGGAGAAGTTTGAACACTTTTTCCCCCCGGTCTAAAACTGGATGAGGCCCAGTGTAGGATGGCCTAAATGACCCGGATGAGGCGTCATCTCTTAGGAATACGTGAGATGTGGTGGCTAGGTCTTTAAATATAAATATTGTCCGTTTATTACCGTGTCGTGAAGCCGGTGATGGTTGGAGGTTTCTTGCAAACATGCGTAACCTTCCTATGTATTCGGCTACGTTCGTTGCGATGTAGTTTTCTGGTTGGAAGAAGTCTCCCGGTAGTCGTAAAGTCTCCCCGTATACCAATTCTGCAGTGGTCCCTTTAATGTCTTCTTTATAGGCACTCCGCATGCCCAGCAGAACCAGGGGTAGCGTTTCTACCCAATTCTCGTTTCCGTGGCAGGTAATGGCCGTCTTCAGCTGCCTATGGAAACGTTCGACAAGTCCATTGCATGCCGGATGGTAAGCAGTTGTTCTACGGTGCTCAAAACCTGCTATTTCTGCTAATCGTTTGAAGAGGTGGGACTCGAATTGTCTACCGCGATCTGTAACAATTTGGGTGGGGCAACCGAAACGTGAAATCCATCCATATAGGAGTGCCCTCGCCACTGTTTCTGCTGTGATGTCCTTAATGGGTATCGCCTCAGGCCATCGCGTGAACCGATCGACTGCGGTGAGACAGTACTGATATCCCTGTGACAGTGGCAGTGGTCCGATCAAGTCTATATGAATATGCATGAAGCGAGAACGAGGTAGCTTAAAGTTGCTGAGCGGTGCAGAGACGTGGCGAGTGACCTTCGAGCGTTGGCATGCTAAGCAGTTTTGTGTCCAAACCCTGCAATCTTTCCTTACTTCTGGCCATACATACCGTTCCGCTACTAGTTTCGCACTGGCGTTTGCGCCTGGATGGCTAAGCGAGTGTAAGCTGTCAAACACCTTGCGTCGGAATTCCTTGGTAACATATGGTCTTGGTGTCTTGCCTTTCACGTCGCAGTACAGCTCCGTCCCTAGGCCCGGTAGTGCTATCTTTTTCAATAGTAGCGAGGATTTGCCGATCTGAAGTTGCTTGAGTTCTGTGTCGGAGCTCTGCGATTTGGCTAACTCGTTCAAGTTGATAGGCTGTACTACTTCTTCTACTCGTGTCAATGTATCTGCTACGATGTTGTCCTTTCCTGATATGTGTCTAATATCTGTGGTGAACTGTGATATATAATCTAAATGTCTGAATTGTCTAGGTGGGCAATTTTCCTTGCGCGAGTGAAAGGCAAAACAGATGGGCTTATGGTCTGTATAGATTACAAATTCTCTGGCCTCGACCATATGTCTGAAATACTTGATAGCCTCATATATTGCGAGCAGCTCACGGTCGTAGGGAGAGTATTTTTGCTGTGTTGGACTCAGCTTGCGTGAGAAGAAAGCTAGTGGTTCCCAGGTATTGTTCTTTAGCTGCTGTAGAACTGCTCCCATGGCCGTGTCTGACGCATCTGTCACCAAAGCGAGTTTAGCGCCGGTGTCTGGGTGTGCCAGCATTGCGGCCCTGCAGAGGCCTTTCTTGCATTCTTCGAAGGCTGTATCTTCGACTGGGGTGAAATTCACAGGGTGTGAGCCTTTCACAGACCCTGACAAGAGTGCGTTGAGTGGGGCTTGGTACTGTGCTGCGTTTGGGATAAACCGCCTATAAAAATTTACCATACCTAAGAATCTTCTCAGCCCACGTATGGTCTTTGGCGCTGGAAAGCTACTTATGGCCTCAACTTTAGCTGGCAATGGTTTTGTCCCTCCGGGCGTGATGTTGTACCCTAAAAATGTGACTTCGTGGGCACCAAATACGCATTTCGAGGAGTTGATAACCATCCCGTATTTCTGTAGTCTGGTAAACAGCTGTCGTAGATGGTCTTCATGTTCTTTTTGGTCTTTTGAGTAGACCAAAAAGTCATCTAAATATCCGTAACAGAAGTCTAGCCCCCGCAACATTTCATCGACAAAACGCTGAAATGTTTGCCCTGCATTGCGGAGACCAAACGTCATAAAAGGAAATTCGTATAGACCGAATGGTGTGGTTATGGCGGTCTTTGGAATATCCTCTGGGTTTACCGCAATCTGATTATACGCTTTTACTAGGTCTACTGTAGAGAAGACCTGACAGCCAGATAGATTATGCGAAAAGTCGTGAATGTGCCGGATTGGGTATCTGTCGGGGATTGTTCTCGCGTTTAACATTCTGTAATCGCCACACGGACGCCAACCGTTATCTTTTTTTGGAGCAAGATGCAAGGGTGAGGCCCATGGTGAATCGGAGGGTCTGGCAGTGCCAATTGTAAGCATTGATTCAAACTCCTCCTTTGCGATTTTTAATTTATCGGGAGCCAGTCGGCGAGGTGTACAAGATACTGGTGGTCCCGGTGTTGTGCGTAAGTGATGTACAGTGGTGTGTGTTGGCTTGTGATGTATACCAGATGGTCGGGTTATGTCTGGGAATTCCCGTAGTATATCATGGTATGTGGTGTCACCAATTCTTACCTTTACCGAAGAGACAATATCGGACGAACGCGCAAGCAAAGCCGGGGTAACCAGTGTTGTCTCAGCATCGATGAGGCGCTGGTTTCGAACATCTACTGTTAAATTGTAGTAAGAAAGGAAATCTACACCTATTATCGCCTTAGTAACGTCTGCAACAATAAAATTCCACATAAAGTCACGGCGTAAGCCTATATTTAATTTTAATTGTATATAGCCATACGTATTTATTACACTGCCGTTAGCCGCGCACAATTCATAACTTGTCTTAATACGACGCTCTTTAATGACGGATTTGGGGAACACACACACGTCACTGCCGGTGTCGACGAGAAATTGAGTTTTTGTGGTTTGATCTGTCACGAATAAGCGACCAGAGCCATGGCAGCCGTCGGTCGCTGTCACTGACTGCCGGTCGCGTTTCCCGCGTAGTCACAGGGTTTCATGCACCTAGTAGCTCTGTCTCCGAACTTGAAATGATACCAGCATATAGGGAACCGTCTGTAGTTAGAATTTGAGCGACCAGATGGTGACCGTCCTCGGCTGTCGCTGCGAGATCTATGGCTTGACCGTGATAGCCTGTCCATTTTCGTAGTCAGCGCTTGTACTTGTTTCGTTAGCTCGGCTATCTGATTGGTCATCTGATCGACGTTACTACCTGGTATTGCCCGTGACGTGGACGCTACCTGAAGGTTAGTGGGCACCACGTCATGTATGCGATCCGCTAGTTCAGCCACTTCCTCCAATGATGCTTTAGACTGCGAGGCGATAATAGTTTGGGTACTACTGGGCAATCGGCTAGTCCAGATGGTCCGCAAAAATTCTTCTGGAATATTCGGTCCTGCAAGGTGTCGCAAGTGTCGCAGAAATTGCGAAGGCTTCCGGTCACCAAGCTCCTCTTGGGTAAGAAGCTGATGAACTTTCTTCTCCCGCGATGCTGATAACCTCTTCACCAGTTCTGTTTTCAGCCTCTCGTATTTGTTTGGGGCTGGTGGGTCGGTGATAATGTCCTCAACTTCAGACGCGTAGATCGGATCGAGACTACCGATAGCGTGATGGTACTTAGTAGTGTCGCTGGTTATGTTTGCCAACACAAACTGACTCTCTAGCTGTGAAAACCAGAGCGCCGGTTTTTCCGGGTAAAAGGGGGGTACCCTCACACCGACCCGATGCACGTCGTAGTAACGGTTGGGGTCGCTTGAAGTTTTCGCTCCGCCATCTTGGTTTGCTTGGTCTTGACTCATCTTGTGTTCCTTTCGGGGTCACCAATGTAGAAACCTTACTTTGCCGTAGGTGTGTGGGGAATCCAAATAACAAGGCACTGATTTCTTAGATACACTTTGTATTGATCCACATGTACATTTACAGTTCGGCACAAGCAGGCAACAAAACAATAGAAGGAGAAAGAGAAGATATAAGCACGGCAGATCAGCAAGCTACTTTATTACGACCGCACGGAAGTAAATGAAAGCTATGGCGTGTGAGGGCAAATAACATGCGCTTCGCGTCGGAGACGTGTCTCGACTGGCGAGCGGCCGCGGGCGAAGCCCGCGCGCAGCTTGGACGCCCGTCCCGCGACCGCGCGCGTTCCCCTCAACATTCCAGCGCCTGCGGCGATAAGGAACCGGTTTACCGGTCGCCGTGTGGCGCGCTAGCTAGATCGCTAATAGTAAAAATAAAAGGACTGTCTGTTTGTTTGTTGAAATTAAAAAATAATATAAAAATATAAATTTAACAAATGTGTGGAGTCCGCCACATTTACATTTAAATACTTGTGATTAATAACAAATTTATTTGGATAAGGATTAATATTATGTTGATAAAACTCCTTCGCAAATAATGCATTAATTTCGAAAAAAAATGATTACCATAAAAAAAGGTTATAGTGAGTCAATCTTAAAAGATAGACATATGCTGTCGCGGACTTTTTTTAGAACTTTTAAAGAGGAACAATTCCATCATACATGATATTTGCGTAACTTAAACCGTTTACGCAGCGCACGCAACGGAAGCTCTCAAAAAGGAATATTTTTTCCCGTTTTTGTAACATTTTTCATTTATGCTCCGCTCGTATTAGTCGTAGCGTGATGTTATATAGCCTATAATATTCCTGAATAAATGGACTATCCAACACAAAAAGAATTTTTCAATTCCAACCAGTAGTTCCTGAGATTAGCGCGTTCAAACAAACAAACAAACAAACAAACAAACTCTTCAACTTTATATATTAGTATAGATATAGAAGTATAGATATAGAAGTATAGATATAGATTCAGCCAAGTCCATCAATATTTTTTTGCCATTTCTGCCTCTGACTCAGTTGGTCCGAATGTCCGATAGAGTTTTTTGATCCTTATAAGCGAAAAGATCGAATTTTCGAAACAAAAAAAAGTTTTTGTGTGAGTTGACTGTACATTTTTTTCAAAATCTGTGAATACAGATCAATATGTGTTAAAAAGTTAAGGACAGTCTCCTAAGACGGTTTTCTTGTAGCGACAACGATTACGATGTCCATTCCAACCACGCGGCCAACTCATATTTGATGAGACTTTGCCAGGAATTTGTGGTAATTTGTTACTATACACCCCTCTTTTCCTGAATTTGTTGCAAAAAAAATTAAGACTATGACCAAAAATAGTTGGCCGCTAGCACCGCCACTTGCCGTAGTCATCCCCTGTGATTACACAGAAACTAAATCACGCAGATAGGCGAATGTTGCATCAAAAGAAAGGTCTTAATTTGTTGTAATTGTTGCAAAAATAAAAAAAACATCAAAACGTAAATATACAAAAAGTTATGCTATATTTAGTTTCCAGGTTATAGGTAGGTATCTCACAATAAATATCAAATTAATAGAGGCTTATGTGTATGGACAATTAGTTGCTAATTTGTTGCAGCCATTATACAAGAAAAATTACTAGAAAATAGGTTCAATAACTTGTTAGAGTCGATTTTAGTTGGCCGCTCGGACGGCAATATGCCTAAAATACAATGGCGTTTATTTCGTTAATTAAAATAGGTTCAAGCTTAGTTAAAGTACTAATCGACCGGTGACGGTATCTGCCCTTGTTGCACTATCTCAAAAATTCACCATATATATGTCATGTTTGACTGCTTAGCTCCATAAAGGTGCGTAAAGATTTACCAGGTTAAATATGTAACTATCCACCATATTCTAACCTTCTGGCTCGTCTTTTTACAATTTGCGGTAAATTATAGAAGATTTCGAACATAAAGCAATATTGCTCATCTCCCATAGCAAATAGCGTGATAATTTATAACCTATAGACTGATCAGACTTATAGGAAATATCTATGCATTTGAGCAAAGTTTATTCCATAGTATTTGCATAGTATTTGTAGGTTGACTGGTAGAGAATGCCTTGTGGCATTAAGTCCGCCTATGTACCACTATTGTACATGAAGTTTAAATAATCGGCATTAGAATCGTTTCCAGACCTCATAGCAATTACTTTTTTCCAAAAAATATTCAATGTACAGTTTTAATTTCGCTCCGATTTTATTATACGTATGGATTGGCAGAAAGTTAAAATGTTCGGAAATTATCCTGTGAGGCAAAAATATTTTTAAGACGTTAACCACTTTATGATTTTACCTGATTCAGCAAAAATATTAACAACTAGCTTTTGCCCGTGACTGCGTTCGCGTGGAAGTCAACTGTTGATGAGCAAATGATTTATGATTGGAGGATGATAGAAACACTTTAAATATGATTAACAGTATCTGCTATTTATTAATAATAATAACTACATAAAACTATGTAGAAGGCAAACTGACACTTGACAATTACTTTTAAAACAAAATATTTCTACTATTCTGAAAGTATAAACGTAATCATATAAAAATATGTAGTTTTTAAAATAAGGTGGCATCCCAGCCAGTCGCCAACATCAACTATATAATTAAACATATTCTATGGCACTCGGAAATACCTAGTGTGGCTTTCAATTAGTAATAGAATATTTTATCATCGGATCAGGGGCCTAAGTCTGCTATTTTTATAAATTCGTCACTCCAACACGATCCCATTGTCATTTTGCTAAAAGTTCGTAATCTGCTAAATTCATAATGGTCGATCATTGGTCGGTCAATGGTCTCGTAATAGAATTGTATTACAATGGCATTTTGAACATTTATTCATGCCAGATTTCATTTATACATATTTTTACATATTATTTATAAGCAATCTGAAGTAGTAGGAAGTTAGAAGTTTAGTAGGAAGTTTCATTTGTCATTATGTACGAGATTACCAATTCTTTCAATGGAGTGTCAGTGGCTGACCATTGAAAAGTCATAATGACGCCAGTATATTAGTAGTCAATCAACAATTATGAAATCAATGATAGACCATTCTGACACTATTGTAATAGCAGACTTGAGGCCCAGTACTTTCAGAGATTACCTATTACCTTCTCAACCAGTTGCCTACTGAAATAAGAAGTCAGGAAATAAAAGGTAAATATGCCAAATTACTTACGCAATTCTATTTCAAGAGTTTGTAAACAGTTATTCCCATAAATATTAGTTATGATATTATTGTAAGTTGCTTATATGTTTGTGATCATTGAAGAACGAGGAAGACTGACCTACCGTGATACAGTTTCTACTAGTACGGAAGTCAGTGTGTATTACTCTCTAACAACCATATTTCTACGCACGACATGAGATCTTTTTTTTTTTTTATTTGCATTTTTTTTTTTGCTTCATTTCTTTATACGTATAAATTGTTATTCTTAAGGTTGTTATTGCGATGCTGGAAATAAATTTATTTATATTTATTTATTAATTTAGTACTTAAGTTAAGATTTCTATAAAATTTATTTGTTAATAAATAAATAATATAATATTATAAATAAACAAACAAACAATTTAACCTCTTGATAATATGAGTTTAGATTAGATAATGGGATGGGGTAGATGCGGTATTTCACGGGTTAAGATATTATAAAGAAACAGTACCTCAATTAAGTAACAATTTTTTTATCACAATCCGAAGGATTTTGAAGGGAATTGCTAATGCATTCTTGATAATCAACTACGACCTAATTACTTACAGTAAATTCCGTTATGTCTCCCATAGCATTATAGTCGTTAAAAGTGACTACACCCCCCTTCGAAACTTCTTGGTATATGTAAGGTCTTGAGTTTCTTCGGAATCCATGATTTGTGTTCAGGTTATTAAGGTACTTGTAAATTTCATTTAGGTCTCCTGGCCACATGTGCTTCGCTGCATCCACTCTGAATGGAAAATAATTAAGTTAGGAATTCCCATCAAATGTTTCGATGGCTTGATGTTCTTTGGAGATAATTTCTTATATGTATAAGAGTTCAAATCTTACCTGATACCAGCTACACCAAGATCAATAAGTTTATTGAGGTATTCGATAATCCTTTGACGAACGTATGGCTTTGTTTGATTTAAGTCCTGTAGTCCACCCAACTGACAAACTCGAAGCTGAATCAAAAGAAATAAACATTTGTAAAAAGGAGCTTATGTGAATGAGGATATACTCAGAATTATGATAGAAACCAATAAATGGTTGAAAATGGAACATTGAAAAACAAAAACAAAACGAAACAAAAACGAACCTCAGTAGCATTTTCATAATCTTCAACTTGACACACTGGAAAATGAAAATGCTCTTCTGTATATGGAACCGCCGGATAAGTGTAATTGTGAGGGAAGGCAATACTGCCAGCAGTCCCTACTACTGCACTTGTTGTTTCCTGGGGTATCGTCATATGGTTGAATACAACGTCCACGTAAATTCTGCGAAAGAGTGGATTTTTCAAACACGTTACTTGAGTAACTCATTGTTAAAAAATATCGTCATGATTAGACCTACGGTCTTGTACGAATCGGAATGTTGGAAGAGTAAAGGGATGAATGAAAGGCAACTGCATGCAGCCGTGTTAAGCATATTAAGAGTAAGGTCGAGAGTGATAAGAGAAGGAATGAGTACAACGGTGACAGTGACGATAGTATGAAAGATGATTTGACTGATAAAAAAAGAAAAATGTATGTTTTTACTGGTGGGCCATTAAAAAGCACTTTAAAGAATGGGCAAGAAGATACATAATTACTCTTTTAACATATTTTATAATATTTCGTATATATTAACTAGGTATATAATATACGTAGAGACGATATACTTAGAATAAAATTACTACACAAAATGGGTCGACGAAATTGAGATAAGGAGCAGGAGAATAATGATGATCCGTAGTAAAGAGGAGACACTTAACAAAACAATAGCAAATATAATAAGGTATTTATATGATAATGATTTAAACAAGTGTCCTATTTTCGTAGATGATGACGATCCTATCCTATAACGTGGAAATGAGAAAAACATTTACCTGACACCAACTTTGTTGCACCTAGTAGTCATGTTCAAGAAGGCCGCTTCATCTCCTGACCGGGTGGTCAGTTGATAGGACATGACTTGGTAGCGCTCGTACCAAGGTCTAATATCGCCCTCTAGGTTTAAAACCAAATTCTCTGACGCCGGCGAAGTCTGTCAGTTAAAAACATTTTTATGTATGTAAACTTTAGACTCTTGGTGAAATCTGGAAGGTAATATGGACTCATCTCGCCATGTCACGACGGATGCGGTGTGTAAATGACATAAAACTTCTTTGAGGATGTTTGAAATTTTTTACGAAACGATACTTGATGAGGGTCACGAAACGGGGAAACTGTACTTAAACCGATTCAACGAATCAAATGGTTTCATATCTATGCTCAAAGCGAGATCTGTGCTTGAGTAGCGTTCAATAATATCAGCCTCTGTAATGTTTTGCATCTTATGAAGGAGCGCTGCTGTCGGTTCATTTGTAGATTCAATAAAGCCAAATGGCATGTGTAGGGGAACAAAACTTACCTGCACTGCTCCATACTTCTTAGGTCCAAGAAACCGCTCACATTCGTCTGCAATATCTGCCCATTTCCATTCAAACATTTGGACGATGACGGAACGGTCGGACCATTGGTTAGTCTTGATGTAAGCATCGCAGGAAAACGCCGCGCCCCATAATGAGCAGAATGAAAGCCACACGAGAAGAGACATTGTCTAAAAATGTAACAGATTATTATAGCAGTCTTGCTGGCCACTTGGAATTAATAAAATAATAATATTTTTTTTTCGTTATTATTTAATTTTCGTACCCTTATTAAAAAAAAAAACAGACTTTATCTTGTAAGGGGTACAAGGTAAAGTCTGATTTGTTAACACTTACCTATTAAATTACAAAAATATAATTCATTCATAAATTAAATTATTATAATATAAATGAATATTTAAACGATAAATTTTAAATTAGATGTTTTATAAAATAATAACATTATACATATAGTATAACAAGTATTATAGTCAAATAAAAGCACTCTTCCTCTCTCCTACTTTTGCTGTGCCCAACAGGGTCCACAATTATCATATTTTTGTAAAACCTACCACCTAAGCTCACATTTGGAAGCATTAACATATATTGAGTATTGAGTAAATGTACGGTGGTCAGCACATCAAGTTACCACAAACTGTCAAATTTTCACGTTTAATTTTGAACTTAATCCTTAATATATTAAAGTTTAAAATCGTTTGGAGAAATTTGACAGTTTATAATGCGCAATTTTTTGTACCTAAGTGACAAATGTTTACTCTTGCCAAGAATTACATTAAATTAATTTAAGACAACATTAATTTAATGTTTCAAATTTTAAATAACAGATAAAGATGATATTGCTAGGAGGGAAGTTAACACAGAGATAACAGCTAATTGAGAAGTACTACGGGCGTAGCTATAGCTTTCTCATGGGGGGTTCTCTTTCTCCAAGTGTCCAAAATGTACAATGATACCTACACTCGTTTTTGCCCGGACTTCACGCAGAAAAATGCAAAATTCTAAACGTCTATCTCAATCAACTATAATTGGAATTATGAAGAACGGCTCATTATGGAACCTAGGTGTGTCTAGAATTCTCTAATACCTACCTTTTATAACGTTTCATATTGAGATACGAAACAATAAAATCACGCAGAAAAATGCAAAATTCTAAACGTCTATCTCAATCAACTATAATTGGAATTATGAAGAACGGCTCATTATGGAACCTAGGTGTGTCTAGAATTCTTTAATACCTACCTTTTATAACGTTTCATATTGAGATACGAAACAATAAAATCCGATCTAAAGAAAAACGGCCACATTCCTCTAGACCGTATTTTGTTGCAACTTGGAACTTCATGATTCACCCATAACTCGTATTCGCTTAGAAAATTATTGGCTTCAGTTTCTCCAAAAATAATACCGCAATTTTTTCAAGACTTTCTTTCGTCCATCATCCAGGGGCCAAAGTCTGCTATTTTTATAAATTCGTCACTCCAACACGATCCCATTGTAATTTTGCTAAAAGTTCGTAATCTGCTAAATTCATAATGGTCGATCATTGGTCGGTCAATGGTCTCGCAATAGAATTGTATTACAATGGCATTTTGAACATTTATTCATGCATTTCATTTATATTTTTAAATATTATTTATTAGTGTTATAAGCAATCTGAAGTAGTAGGAAGTTGGAAGTTTAATAGGAAGTTTAATTTGTCATTATGTACGAGATTACCAATTCTTTCAATGGAGTGTCAGTGGCTGACCATTGGAATGTCATAATGACGCCATTATATTAGTAGATTACCAAACTTGTCAAAATCAACAATTATGAAATCAATGATAGACCATTCTGACACTATTGTGATAGCAGACTTGAGGCCAAGGTGTCATTTTGGCCTTCTCAGGGAGAAGCATTTCAATCCCTTCAATTGATCCTTATTAGACTTAGAGCGTGCATCAAATTCTATTATCACATGGTCTTGGTCAATGAAAGGGTAAAATATATTTCGACAGTTTCTCCTGGAACGTTGCTACGCTGGGTTTGTCTTCTAGTCGTTCTTAGACGGTGGTATTGACAAAACAAACTGGAGCGTAGACGTGGGTAGTTCCGGAACGAGTCATGAAAATTATACACATGCACGCCTGGGACCGTAACTATACCGTGGGAATTATACCGCGATTATTTTTCCGCGTATGCTAAAAGAGGGAGGTTCGGACCCCTGGACCCCCCCCCCTAGTTACGTATACGCCCATTAGAAGTACCTATCATAGAAAAAGACATAGGTTCTTACTGCGAAAACGCCAATAAAAAAAGTACCTACCTACGTAATGAAACTAAGGATCAATCCTTCCAGTTAAAACCTGGAGGCGTAATGTAGTCTAGTCATATCTAATACAAAATAAATTAATCTAAAATAAGTACTTGAATATTTACTTACATCCCTATTGTGTTAACACAACTGTTCAATAGGAAAACTTAAACACAACAAATCAAAACACTTTAACATAATAGCAAACAACTTAACTAATTTGAAAATATAACACTCTAAACGTCAGCACACAGGAGTAGAAAATATACAGTTAGCAAAACAGTTGGGTATGCACCTGCGGTTTTATTTTATATACAGGGTGAAATTGAATTGATGGGTATTGGTGTAAGTTGACGCGGCTTTCGAAGGACCATATGCGGGAATATAATTTTATGTGGGGTGGAATATTGGACGACACACAGAATTGAGCAAAAAAGGAATATGAGGTATTTGAGTAAGAAAAATAGGAGTGGATGGACTTACTTGGGAATCTTCTGGACGAAGCACGTTGGCTGGTATTTTCTTACTTTCCTTGTGATGCACTTTCGCTTGATATTTTAATGTCACACTTGTGTCGGCCAACACTTTTATAAAGAGAGTTTAGAGTTTTTGATATATGAGCGGATTAATTTATGCGACGTTGCGCATTGCGTGAACGTTGAGTTAGAACAGCAATTCAAACGAGAGAGTTTTCTCTCAAATCACAGTTGATGTGTGCAGCGATTGGCTTACGCTGAAGTGAAAACGCTTCTGATTCGGTGCGTGCGATGAGCGTCCCTCTCGTTCTGTTGTATGGGAATTGGGAGGGAAGGAAATATAGCTCAAAGCTGCGGTCGTAAATGTTATACTAAAAACTTAGTTTTAAGCTTGCGCGAGCAGGTATCCTGTTAAGGGGTCATTGTACTCTTTATTATGAACAATTTTCATTATGGGACCAACCCTGAAATCTCGAAAAAAATATCAGCTGTTCCCTACATTTTGACGAGCTATGCGAACATAAATGTATGGAATAGCTGATTCTTTTTTAGCGATTTCATGTATGGTTCCATAGTGAAAGTTGTTCATAATGATGAGTACAATGACCCCTTAAGAGGATGCCCATGAATTCAATTTCAACCTGTATAAAGTTAAATATCTGTTTGTTTGTCCCGTCTCCATTCTTAAAACATTCATCCGAATGCGATGAAACTTTTGCACGACCCACCACTGCTTGTTGACACATTTCAAGTAGTATAGATTTTTTGTGTAGGGGCGCCCGGGCATGCAGTTTTAAATTAAAAGATGTCTGCCTACCTAAGTTTTCGTGAGAACAACCGTGAAGGTACCTACTGGGAACGAAGTCTGTTGCCCGCGACTTCGTTCCCAGTGGGTACCTTCACGGGCTAGTTACAAATAAATAGTAATGGTAAAACCTATTAATCCATACTAATATTATAAATGTTAAAGTAACTCTGTCTGTCTGTCTGTATGTTGTGCTTTCACGCCTAAACCGCTGAACCGATCGTCATGAAATTTGGCAGAGATATAGCCTGGGATATGGAGAAGGACATAGGCTACTTTTTTACGCGATAACCGACATCCACGCGGGCGGAGCCGTGGGCAAAAGCTAGTCATTAATAGTTAAGTTATTGCACAATTCTTATACCTACAAACCAGTACCTATATATAACAATTCATCACATTTCAATGCGTAGGTATAGGATTAGTGCAGAAGTGGGTACTTCAGATAAATGGTAGGAAAAATGTAAAGGCGTCAGTAATTATCGACATAAGTACCACAACACTATCACTTGAAGCATCCACTTCTACAACAATAGGTAGGTATCTAAATGATAAGATAATACAGTCCAATAAATAATTAGTAGTTTCAAAATCCCGGAATTTAAACATCATTGTAATTATTCTGGGATTTTAGAGGAGGTGTTACATCCTTCCTCGAAGTTTAGGTAAATTAACTCTACCTATTCCAATCTCTGGTACCTACCTAATTACGATCTAGGAGGTCGATGCAAAAACTTTAGTTTTGGGCGGATTCGTCCTTAATTATTATTTTTTATGTTTCCCTAATCTAGGAATTTCTCCTGTATTGTGGGTGCGTTAACAAACATTTAAACTCACAAACACTAACAGCCAGACCCGGAACAACTACTTGTAGGTCATACAAATATTTGTTCCGTGCAGGAATCGCACCCGTGACACGCAGCGCAGCAGTCAATCGCTTAAGCACTGCGCCAACCGTGCCGTTCAATTATTGTGAATGTGAAGACAGGTAACATTTTTTTTAAATTATACACCATTTACTACAGTATTAGACAAATAACGGCTAAATAACGACAGTTATTATGTTATATTGTTGAAATTACTGCACGAGTTATTTTTTTAATGTAAATGGTAAATAGATATATACCATGAAATAACGGAGTTTACGAGTATTAAACGTTTACATCGAAATAACGATAGGGTGAGAACAGTTATTTGTCTAATGTTATAATGAATGGAGTATAGATGACAATAATGTTACCTACTAGCATTCCCTACTAGTGAATTCCACATCGCTAGATGTCGAACGAAAAAAGGTCATCTTTTAGAGTGCAGACGTGTTATTGCACAAAGACCACGACAAGAGGTGATGGTCCATCATTCGAACCCGTGTATGGGTCATAGAAATTTATATGTGTACCTACCAAATTTCAACTTAACCGGTCGATTTGATACAGAGCTTGAGGGGCTTGTAGCTAAGTAATAAAGTATTGCCGCGGTTAGTCCATGGATGGGTGACCATCTTTACACACCAAAACCCTCCTCCGCCTCGGAAAGCACGTTAAGCTGTTGCTCCCGGCTGTCATTTTTAGATCTTTGCTAGTTGTTACGGATCGTCAGAAGCCCGTAATCTGACAACCAGTCTTACCAGTCGTACCGTGTTACCCAGTTACTGGGTTGTGGAGGTCAGACAGGCAGTCATTCCATGTAAAATACTGGTATTCAGCTGCATCTGGTTAGACTGGAAGCCGACCCCAACATAGTTGGGAAAATGCTGGGCAGATGATGAGATTCGGAGCAAATTGGCTGTGACAGACAGATAGACACACGAGTGATTTTATAAGGGTTCCGTTTTTTTCCTTTTGAGGTACGGAATCCTAAAAATAAGTAAAAGCAAGACAGATTTTACAAAAGAAAACAATTTTATGTAATTCAGTGTATATTACAAGAAAATTAAATGGTTACAGAACAATATGTAGGTACTAGATTTTGAAGCCGGATCGCCGAAACTTTCTTATCGCGTAGTCTGAAGAGATGACTGAAAAAAGCAATAATATGTTATAAAATAATATCAACATTAAAAGATTATGATCGAGACAGCATAAGTACAGGGCCTCAAGTTTGCTATTACAATAGTGTCAGAATGGTCTCTTCATTGTGAGTTTTTGACAGATTTGCCATACAAACACTGTCAAATACTCACAATGGCGAGACCATTCTGACACTATTGTAATAGCAGACTTGAGGCCCTGAAGACTTGAATTATTGTTTCGTATTAAATACCGGCAAAATTAATTCGGATGTACAATCTACTTGTAATTAACCTTTTATTTATTTATTTATTTATAGGAGAACTAACAGCTATAACAGATGGATAACAATTGAATGGCAAGGTAGACACTTAATTTTTTATAATTTTCAGCTTTCAATAGTTTTGCTTAATGCGGGGACAGTGCTATAATAGAACTTCATAATGGACCACTAGTATTGGCATCTTTACTAATATTATAAAGTGGTAAAATTTGTGAGTGTATACAAAGTGTCATTTTCTGTCATTTTTAATAAAGGTAATTTTTTATCACAAAAAACTACGTAAATAACAGCACACTTCCGCTGTAAATTCAAAACAAACCAAAATGAACGCCGCAGTATCTAACTACGCAGAGAGTACTAAAATATGATGGTATTCACTTGAATAAAACAAGTGAATACTATTAACGAACGGTTTCTTTACATACCTCAGTTCCAACATGTATGGCAAGATACAATTCTTCTCCAACTCCAGATAACGTTATTTGTGCTTGACCTGTACTTGATACAGTCACGGTCTTCCCTGTGCAGGCACTTCCTTCCTTCTGTCCAGATCTAATGTCACAGTAGGTTCCAGCAGGAAGTCCGGTCTGTAATTTTGGGTTTTACGTTTTATCTCAGCTTTTCATGTACCTTTTTATCGATTTCTAGATACAGTTAAACTACAAAAGGTATGCGCTTCGGTAATCATCGTGTTTCCGAATTAACACGAACGTCGCGCTACAGAGTAACCCCCTACAGAGGGAATGTTCTAACTTTTGTACTGCCGCCCTTTGTAAAAGTCGTAGCACATTTATCAAATCGGAAAGGGATCGTAACCGTATCGCCTTTCGCGTAGCCGTCAAACAGTCGTCAACCTTACGTAAGCACATAACCAAAGCGGATCAGAAGCTCCGATACGTCGACCCGGCTACGGCTAGGCGACGCCGCGCTTACGGCTCGCCGACCGCTGGTTGACGGCTAGTCATTGATTCTATGTCACACCTCTTGTATGGGGACGATCCACTGTGCGCGGGAGGGGCGTGGACGAAGAGACGTAAGCTAGGCTACGGAGAACTGTAAGCGCGGGAACTGCAAGTCAACCACGCACCTCACCGCGGTTGTGAGCTTGTCCCGAGGCGAGGCGATTACGTTACGATTCCGATTAGTGCGCGTTGCAGTAGGGAGTTTCATAAAAATAATACTGAACGGCTCGATTTGATACCTTAATAGTGCACCCATCATTGCGCGCTTGTATGAAGTTTTCTCCCTGTCGGGTTACCTACCCCGTTCGTAGATCGTCAATTGTCTCCCAAAAGTTTAACAAGATTTTTGGGATTGCAAAGAGTTGTTAATCTATAAATAGGCAAGAACTTCCATGGTTCTAACAGCTCTATATTAGATCTCATCATCGCTCATTCGTATTTCCGAATACAGACGATGAATCCCGAAGCGCATACCTACTTTTATTGGGATATCGGCACATACCAGTAACGTTCTGTTCATTTCTCCTTCTGTATTAAATACGATGAAACCTTTATTCCCTAAACTGAATGCGATTTGGTTGTTGCCATTGTCCCACCAGTTTTCAACTTCAGTTTTATGAACTTCATTTTTAAATCCGACCATTCTGTGAACGGTGCCCCAGCGATGTTCACATACCCAACCACTAGCGGTTGTGCACTGTCCGTCCTATAATAAGATTCAACGATATAACAATACAGTATCAGTTCACTTTCTATATAAAAAAAACTGTGTATCAAAGAAATAAGAAACGAATTGACGACCAACAAAAATTTTGGGTTTTTTTAATTTCTGGACAATATTTACATAATTTAAAAGCTTAATACCTATGCCTATGTTATACCTTATGCTTAGCTTATTATTATTTTAAGACTATTAAAGTCTTAAAATAATAATATGTATAAGTTTATAAAAAAAGGGAGGAGAAAGAAACAAGGGGCATCTAAAAATTCATCCGCATCCTAACAACAGGAAAAGTGCACTGAAAAAAATGCACTCCAATCAAGTGACTTTTTACCTTGATTGACGATATCTTGTTTAGATTAATCAAAATCTTAGTTAAGTTGATCATCACGACATGATTGCAGCAATACTAGTTCAAATGATTGAACGCTCAAACAATTTTCTCGATTACCCTTAACATGACATCATTGTAGAAGAGTTAAAAAAAAATGTTAACTGTAACAAAGTTAGTTGTGTCGATCAAGCATTTTGATATCTTCAATAAAGATCATTGAAACTTTAATGTAATAATCTTGGTTGGAGCAACTATGTTTTTACTTGATTGCTGCAAATAGATTTTGTGATAACTCCAATCAAGATCCTGTTTCAAATCTCAATCAAATAAAAGCAGTAGCTGTGATCATTGTGCTTGATAGGCTCAGATGCAAACAAGAAACTTAGTCAATCTAAACAAAATTTTGATTGTGGCAACTACTTTTTTTTTATCAGTGTGCCCAAAATGCTAGCAGCATTGCCACGTTGTATGACAATGCTGATGATTATTTTTCCAAGAAATAGGGCCCCCTGGCCAGGTGAAGAAATAAGTAATTAATAGTTACCGCATCTAGAACTGGAGGCGTAATATTTTCGTCGGTACAAGCGGGTGGACCTTGCTCAAAATTAGTAAAATAATAACTGCTTGTTATCCGAGCTTGTCCATAGGGATGCGCTAGAAGAAATGCAAGAGCTGCCTGTAGGAAAAATAATAAGGTTATTTCAAAAAGAATAAAAACAGTCTTCTGCCTAGTCTTGATGACAAAAAATCGGCGTGCTATAATGTGCCCTACATATTATGAATAGTTGTATGGCTGAAGAAGGATATGTTGCAGGCATAAACATAGAAAGCGCACGTCGGCTTTTTGATGTGTAACATATTTTCTCTCACTTTCTGTGGGAGTGATTTCGTGAAAAGGGACGGAAGTGTGTAACAGGGAGCCGGGGAACCGCGCGCTATTCGATTTGACCAATGAGCTCATTGGTCGTTAGCCGTCAGATGGGACGGTGGACCGTTTTTTTTATATTTTTAAATGCGCATCATACAAAGATTTGGTATTACCACTTTTAAATTAAAATCCAAGATGGCGGCATCATGGGTGTCGTTTTCATGGTCTTCGAGGGTGCTGAAGCCGATAGTGAAGTCAAAATGAAAATCTAAGACGGCGACTGCGAAAATTATAAAAAATTTCATCATGGTTTATCAGTTGAATCGTTACGAAAAATCATTTCAAATAATACCTGTTTTTTTCTTTTCAGGATATAATGTTAATGGTGCTTATTACCAAGGTGAGATGTCAGAGGTTACTCATCATTAGCGACTACTGTAAGGTTCCCTCTTTTTTTTCGTGGTAACCAGCCTTTATATTTTTTGTACGAAGTCCCAGCACATTCTCTATTTAAATCAAGATGAATTTGAAGTAGAATTTGTATGTAGTAAGATTAAAATCAAGTTTAATTTTTAACTTCATTAGGATAACTAGGCTAACTTAGTGTTAGAAACACATAACAGATAAAAGAGGTTACAAAGGAAATAGTTCCTGATTTGTCATTGATTTGTATTAAAACGCGAGTCGCCGCTTGTCTCCCACTCTCTAACTCCACTACAAGTAAAAGACCAATACGTACGAGTATTACGCACACAAACAAACGACACGCGATCTAAGTGGATTGCGAGTTTGCTATCTATTGGTTGTCACACTAACGCAAACACTGCGTTTGACGAACACTCACACACACACTTTAATGTCTCATATATGTTACGGTGAGCAAAAGGTCGATTATTTGTATCGATAAAATTACTGAAATTTTGTTGCTTTCAAATTTCGGTTGACTTATGAGAGTTTTCTCATAAGCGCGGCACGCCTGCCCCGCCCATAAGGCCCTTCTAACCTCTTTTATCTGTTCTGTGGTTAGAAACGTGATTACCTTATAAATTGTAGCATTTTTATATGTCAATGTACCATCAGCACGCTGTGTGTCATGATTGTCGACAAAGACCAAAGCGTTTTCACTAGGCATCATGTTCATTCCTGTAGTTCCATATGCAATTAAATCTTTCAAAGGTTTTTGACCAGAGAAAACTTGAGCTAATTCTGCCCCTGCCTGGAAAATTAAATAATTTTGAATTTTAATGAATCAGTTATTAACGTATCGATCTGATATCAATCGGTCTCCACAGGACTCTTCTTAATGAAAAAGAAAAGACATAGTAGAAAAAATTTAATGCAAATACTTTTTTCAACAAATCTCAAGTAATTTTTTGCGGATTATCTATTTTATTTTGTTGACGGTCCAGTTGTGTGTCTGTGCCTTTGAGAGACATATTGTTGTGTTTCGGCAGTTAGAGGTAAGAAAGCTAGTTCTTCTGTGGTTGAGGAGACCGGGTGAAGCTCGCTTACACCTTCGGCCTTATTATTACTTACCATCAGGTGAGATGAAAGCCAAGAGCTTCACCGTAGTGGATAAAAAAAAATAACTATGCCGCTTTCGCCTTACCCCTTTGGGGAAAACAGCCATGATGTTATGTTACTTACAAGAAATTCTGTGACGTCTCCCATGTCTTTATACTCATTATAGGTGACTACACCACCGTATGAAACTTCTTGGTAAATGTATGGTCTCGAGTTCTTTCGGAATCCATGATTTGTGTTCAGGTTGTGAAGGTACTTGTAAATTTCATTTAGATCTTCTGGCCACATGTGCTTTGCTGCATCCACTCTGAATGGAAAATAATTTGTAAAAAATCCATTAATACAATTTTCCACTTGGAGGCTACTGTTACATAAAAGATTTTATCCCTCTGGATATAAAGGAACGAAACCCCAGATGCAAGATGGCTATGTATTGAAATGCAAGAAAACAACGAACTGTTCGATCAATAATCAACAATCGATCGGTTTGAAGGTTCTTGGAGAGAATTTCTAATGTTAGACGAATACAAAAGTCAATCTGCTAACACTCTAACCGAATGCAACTGAATACTAGTATTTTACATGGAGCGACTGCCTATCTGACCTCCACAACCCAGTCACTGGGTAATACTACACCCCTTGGTAATGGTTGTCAGACTTTCGGGCTTCTGACGACCCATAACGACTTTCAAAGATCCACAAATCACAGCCGGGACCAACAGCTTAACGTGCTTTCCGAGGCACGGAGGAGTCACGGTATGTAAAGATGGTCACCCATCCACGGACCAACCCCGGAAAGCGTAGCTTAACCTGATGGATCGACCCGAGCGGCTGTTATTGCTTAGCCACGAGCCCCTTAACCTTTTGACCACCACGTCAACAAAGCAAAAACCTGCCCTCGGCGCCAAGATACGAATTCGTCCTTTCGAGTTTTTGTCATCTTATGTTAATACGAGATGAAATATAAAGAAAGAAGTTCAACTAATATAAATTAGGATGAGTCAAGGAACATAATTAGCAAAAGAAATAAAAAAAACAATGTTGTTTTATGAGCTTTATTTACAGATTTGCATACAAAAGTCTGTCATGTAGTCGTGACCGTGGCGTGTATCGACAGTCGCCGCTGTGAGGATTTGATGTAAATAATGGACGGTAGGTAGGTACTGGTATGAATCTATTTAATTAAAATAATTTTAAATACATGTCTGATCTGACTGTCTAATGTCTGAGAGGAAAGAAATGAGCGACGTCCGCAATGCGATGGCGGGACGACGACTGGCGATGACGATCACGCGGCGGGAAGTAGAAGCGCGGGCGCGGCCGAGCTCGCGGTATGGCTCCGCAGCCACGTCGGTAGAAAGTACTGCCGTGCGCCACCCGCCGGCGGCGCCCGGCGAGGCCGTAACATACCTATCATCATATATCTATCATCGGCACATTTTGGTTTGTCATCTATACATGACTGTGGCGGTCAAAAGGTTAATGGTAGACGAATACGTATTAAAAAAATCGAATCTTACCTTATGCCCGCTGCCCCAAGATCAATAAGTTTGTTCAAGTAATCGATAATCTTCGTGCGAACGTACGGCATTGTTTGATTTAAGTCTTTGAGTCCAGACAACTGACAAACTCGAACCTGAATCATGAGAAATGAAGCATAATCAGAATATAATGTTCCCACTGCTGGGACACAGGCCTCCTCTCTGTGAGAGGGAGTGGGCTGTAATCCACCGAGCGAGCCTAGTGCGGTTTCGTTGATGACGCATTGTTCACACACATACATACATACAACGGACACTACGACGTCGTCAACGAGCGACGCGGCACAGCGCGGGGACCGCAGACGCAACAGCATCGCGGCATTGCATCGTATGACACGACCGCGCTCGGACATACCTTTGACCAGGGCCTCAAGTCTGCTATTACAATAGTGTAAGAATGGTATCTTCATTGTGAGTGTTTGATAGATTTGCCATACAAACACTGTCAAATACTCACAATGGCGAGACCATTCTGACACTATTGTAATAGCAGACTTGAGGCCCTGTACTTAGGTTGCTATATTTGTGTACCACCTATTGAACCATTATAAAATACAGTTCACTGCTTTGATTCAACCTGGGCCTTTACACGCATGTCTTTGAATTTTTAGTTCTAAGACATGCCAAGGGCATGATATAAAAGCTCAAAGATGGTGCAACTGCAAGATTACCTGGGTTTGAAACCACGGATAATGGTGACAGAAATAACCAATAAATGGATGAAAATTAATACTCTTTATCGGATACTACAAAGATAAATACCAAATAAATCATAAGTATTTGACTTTGAAACAAATAATGTGACGGCATTCGTCGCTTTAAGACTGCGCCGAGCGCACACACGGAAAATAGTGGCCACTAAGCTCCGTTTTAATGATTACAATAAAACATAACAATTTAAATCTAGGTATGCCATGGATCTTCAAACCCCTTTCGCCAATTAGGTTTAAGACCCATGTAACAGAGGGCGAGCCTATTGCCACTCACTCAAGCTACTTAACGTCCCATCTCATCGGCACTTTTTCACCAAAATCAAAATAACTAACCTCAGTAGCATTATCAACATTTTCCATTGCACACACTGGGTGATGGAAATGCTGGTCTGTGTACGGAACCCCAGGAAATGAATTACTTTCGGTGGTGGCAGTACTGCCAGCTGTCCCTTCACTTTCGGCGGATTCTCCTGTCATATGGTTGAATACGACATCCACGTAAACTCTGCGAAATAAGTGGACGGTTTTATCAACTTACCAAAAGAATTCTTGTCACTTTGCGTGAGATGCAAATCTAGCAAATTCAAATACTATCATTGCAAATTTGCAATGATAGTAAAATCAGTTTAATACGCATCGACATTGAAGAGTAGAGATCGTATTAGCTAAGACTTTGTTCCCCTTCATCACATGTAGTACGCAAACATTTAAAGTTGCCATCGTTGGTTCTCAGACACTGGGTGATATAAACGTGGGAAATTATGAACTGCTGTATTTAGTAATGTAGTGGGTACGCAATTTTAGTTTAGATGATTTTTTACTACAATATCATCATTATCTTCATCATTTCAGCCGAAAGACGTCCACTGCTGGACATAGGCCGCCCCCAAGCACCGCCACCTCGATCAGTTTTGTGCTTCCCGCATCCAGCGGATTCCTGCGGCTTTCATAAGGTCATCGGTCCACCTTGTGCGAGGCCTTCCAACGCTACGTCTTCCGGTACGCGGTCGCCCCTCCAGAACCTTTCGGCCCCAACGGCCGTCTGTTCTGCGCGCAATGTGCCCTGCCCATTGCCACTTAAGTTTGGCAATTCTTCGAGCTATGTCGGTTACCTTGGTTAACTACAACACATAATCATTATTGCTGTCCAAAGACTGGTAAATACGTAGGTAGGTACCTACCACTTATAATTATCTACAGGATAAGTTTTTAACCAGAGCGCATATTTTTTTTGGTGGTTCAGTATCCATACTAATATTATAAATGTGAAAGTAACTCTGTCTGTCTGTCTGTCGGTCTGTATGTTACGTTTTCACGCCTAAACCGCAGAACCGATTGTCATGAAATTTGGCAGAGATATACACTGAAACAAATGTTTAGCAAAAACTTGGTTACTGTTTACACAAAAATTGTGACTTGCGAACTAGATGTTATCTGTTACAAAACCCTGTTTTGCACACTACAAAATCATTTTGTTAAATTTAAGCAAAGTTTATTTCCTTATAACTAAAGTTGAGTTATTTTTGAAGTAACTTAATTAGTTCGGCAATTTTTTTTTTTTTTTTTTCAGTGTAGTCTGGGATATGGAGAAGGACATAGGCTACTTTTTTACGCGATAACCGACATTTCCATTATTGGTTAAATACTTTTTTTTGGTCCACTTGAAATCGCTAATCGAAAACGAAGTAACAGCGCGGGCGGGAAAAGTGACTGTTATTTTAGTATATTGTGGTATCTTACGATTTCCACGCGAACGAAGTCGCGGGCAAAACCTAGTTGTTAGATAAACCTCGGTAATGCCCACTTAGGTTTTCTTCCATTGAATCGGAACATAACAAAGTGCATGTTATGCTGCATTAAATATGCGACGTGTTGATTGCAATCGTAATCAATCAAAATTTGTCATGTGCGTATGAGGCGTTCGACCAACCGAGACTGGCAGTTTGCATCAGTAATTATTTATTCTATCTATATACTAATAATAAAGCTGAAGAGTTTGTTTTTTTGTTTCTTTGTTTAAACGCGCTAATCTTTGGAACTAACCGTCGGATTTGAAAAATTATTTTTGCATTTGATAGCCCAATCCTTGAGGAAGGTTATATAGTATAAGGTGTATCTATTCATACACGAAATATAATTTTTTAAGAAAAATATCTATAGGTGGTAGAAAAGACAAGACCCTTTAAATATTGTTACGAGCTTGCGGTTCGTGACAATAAAAACTGCCGATTAAAAAACCAAAATCAATCTGCCTAGCCTTTTCCCAACTATGTTGGGGTCGGCTTCAAGTCTAACCGGATGCAGCTGAATACCAGTATTTTACATGGAGCGACTGCCTATCTGACCTCCACAAACCAGTAACTGGGTAACACGATACCCCTTGGTAAGACTGGCTGTCAGACTTTTGGGCTTCTGACGACCCGTAACGACTGTCAAAGATCCACGAATGACTGATAATTAAACAACACTGATAACAACTTAAACACACTATGATGATGATGATGATGATGATGATGGGGCTCCCTTCTCCGCACTTAGACTCTCATTTGGTCCGTTGTGCGTGGGGATTCTGGCTAACAAAGCCAGCCTAGCTCCGCCCAAAAGCACAGCAGAACTTAAACACACTAATTATAAAGCACTACAACTGCACTCTAAAGTCGCACTCAATGATCGCTTGTATCGTTTGAAGTTTCAACTGTCGAGTCGGGGTCCTTACCGACCTTATCTTGTCCTTATAAAGTTCCAGAACCTTCTACTGTAGAAACATCTAGAATGTTGAATGTTCTAGAAAGTTCTAGCATCGAATTTACTAGAAGAATCTCGAGTCTACTAGTTCTGCTACTCGATACTAGATGGCGCTAGTGGTACTATACCAGACATTAATTGTGGCGCGCAACAATATTAACATCACGCTACGACCCTGAAGAGCAGAGCAAAAATGCTAAGCGAAAATGAAGTAATAGCACGGGCGGGCGATGCGATGCGACGGATTGGGACGGGAGAACAAAAAAAACTACGCGGACGAAGTCGCGAGCGGAAGCATAGTTGTTCGATAAGAAAATTGCGTAGTAACGACATTAATCAAAACAGTAAAGGAAAAAAAGAAACGAATGAGTGTCCAGTCTAAACAAAATATCAGCTAAATATCGCTCCCTCTGAATAACAGGATGGCAACCAGTCGGTTATCATTTAAAGTGAAGGCACGTGAACATATTCGTAAGAAGTTGGCTAAATCATCCCAACGCTGATTCATTTTCTCCCCTACCAATCGTTATTTCTCCTGACACTGTTTATTTTGCTTATATTTATGTATGTATTTGTATGTATCTATTTATTAGTATATTTATTTATTTTTCCTTTTTCGAGTTATCTATCCCTTATGTTGCACCTGCCATGTTTTGTCTCTGCATCACCCTAAGGTTGACTGGTAGAAAATGCCTCAGGCATTAAGTCCGCCTTTGGACAGTATTTTTTTACTTGTGCATAAAGTTTTAATAAATAAATATTAATGTGAACTGTTGAGATGTGGCAGTAACAGCATGTACCCTAGTCGTTGCAGCTACAGGTGAAACTTGCCCATTTCTTGCTGATTCTACATTTATTTAAATCTGTAACTACAGATCAGAATGTCTCAAAAGTTAAAGACAGTCTCTTAAGGGTCCGTGCACGAAAAAAACTATTTTTTGCAATTTCTTATCTAATTGTGAGAAAACTTGAAATAATCGAAACATTAAGTCTGTGTAACTATAAAAGTACAGTTTTCATGGTGCTAAACCATTCGTGTCAGTCACAGCAGCTTTTAATAGTTTCATAATTTTTGTGCTCTCCAAAATATAGTTTATTTCGCCATGGATTTACTTAATGAAGATATTGTATAATCATTAAATTACATTTTGATTATATTTCAAGGATAGCTGAAGACTAATTTGTGATTTTTTGATTAAAAAAAATTGAAAAATTTCTTGATATGATTTGCTAAATAATAGGAAAAATATATATTATTGACGAGGTTTAAAACAAAAAAAGGTTTTTTCAATATTATTTTTCTGCTATATTTTGTATGAAAGTTGAAAAAAGTGGTTCCCCACATGCAAGAAGAGCATATAATGATGTTGATGATATTTTTTAATGTTCAAAATCAAAAGTAGTTTCTTGTAGAATGATGATCAAATGTCAGTCTCGCGTCATTTTTCGGAAAACTTGTAAACCTGCAAATATTAGTGATTTACCGTAAATACTTAATTTATTTGAAAAATCCCTTTCAGCCACATGCAAAACAAAGAACACGACTTTTCAAATCTCAAATAATTTTGTTTAAATTATTTTTCCCTTTCTCACAACCAATGAACATAATTGATGAAAATCAGTCGATTTCGTGCACGGCCTCTTAAGAACGTTTGCCTGTAGGTACAATGGTATTTGAACTTACTGCCCCATCTTAAAAATCCATCCTGTATAATAAATGCATTTGTAACGGAGTAGGAGCAGAAATGAATGAGACCTGCTTGCTCCTACCAATAACCATCAGAAACAACGAATTGGAGAACCATTCTAACTATGGTAGACACTGGAAAATTAACGTTAGTAAAAAAATTACCTGACGCCAACTTTGTTGCACCTAGTAGTCATATTCAAGAAAGCCGCTTCGTCTCCCGACCGGGTGGTCAACAGGTATGACATGGGTTGGTAGCGCTCGTACCAAGGTCTTATATTGTCTTCAAGGTGTAAAACCAAATTCTCTGATGCCGGCGAAGTCTGTTAATTAAATAACATTATGTATCGCAAACTATGGACTCGCAACTACTTTATTAAAAGCAAAACATACTTGCACAGCTCCATATTTCTTAGGCCCAAGAAACCGCTCACATTCGTCTGCAATATCTAACCATTTCCACTCAAACATTTGGACGATGACGGAACGGTCGGGCCATTGGTTAGTCTTGGTGTAAGCCTCGCAGGAAAACGCTGCGCCAAATAATGAGCAGAAAGAAAGCCACACGAGAAGAGACATTGTCTGAAAATGTAACAACTTATTAGAAGGTGGCGTCTTATTTATAGATATATTTTTTGTTATGTATTTTAAAAATACATAACAAAAAATTAATCGAACACTACAAAATATACAACTGGCAGCCTAATCGTTTTCTGCTATCTCTTCCAGGCAACCTCGGAATGGACAGTGATTTGCTTGGACATAAAATGGGGTTGTCATTGGTGCAAATAAGTTCACAAAATACTAAAATAGATACACAGTTAGATACTTATCCTAAATAATAGATACAAAAATATATACATACTGAATATTAAAGTAATGAAAATAAATGAAGACTATAGATATTTACAGTTACGAGAACAAGATCTCAACGACAAGTAATGTTCCTTCACGAGTCTTTTAAACACAATTAACGACTGCGCGTGTTTTATTTGAACTGGCAATGCATTCCACAAACGAGCGGCCTGGGCATTAAAGGATTTGTCGAGGAAAATTAGTCTTTAAGGATTTTATTTATAAGGAATAAATAAAATCATATTAAATTAGGATTTTATTTTCATACCCTTGCACTCAAACTATTGTTGGTCATGATCCACTTCAAGGTATTGTGTTTTATTTATTAAGTACATTGTTTTCTACGCAAAAAGGTGAAGGTAAAGTGTGATTTTCTAACACTTAAGGCGAGGTTCTTCAAGCATGCATTTGTTCGTGAGGTGGCAGCGGGGCGCAAGTAAATTGTGCTTCGTTAATAATTTTGGGTTGAAAATTATGTTTTACGATATTAACAATGTTAAGCCCGACGGGCATTACATCATCATAGACGTTTATTTTGAAGTAAATTTCAATACATAAAGTAGTATAATAAAGAAATAAAATGAGTTTTAATCTACAAATTAAGGGTAGGTTTCGATTTTTTTTTCTATCGAGCGAACTTTGTCCAATTATGTAACGAGTACCCGACATACCTACAAAAAGGTCTCAAAAGCAACATCATTTTTTCACGTGTTTAATCATTACTGTTTCTAAATAAAATAAAATTAAGTATGACGCCAAACGAACGTAATTATGCGAGTCGTGACTCGCAGAATTTCGGTCGCAGAAATTTTGCTGCATTCAGTTTCATACAAAAGTCCTATTTGATTCACACGGCGACAATGAGTTGTCTGCCGAATCACACGCATTATTCGGACCAAATTGAGTTCGCGGCGAGAGGGGGGCGACTCGAAGGAATAAAAACTTACTTGAGTGTTATTACTAGTCTCATATCTGTGTCTGATTTAGTAATAAAAGGTTTTACGAGATGTAATAATTCTTGATAAACATATAATGGCATATGGAGTAATTTTGAATCTCTGGATTTGCACATAAACGTTCATACAAGACATGAAACTGTCCGCGCATCAGTCTTTCACTGTTAAGTGGATTCACCCAGTATTTTCTTCTATCATCATCTTCTGTGTCTTCGCTATATGCTTCGTAAATACACAACGTTTTTATTTTATCCATTGCACTAAACAAACACCCAATACAAGCATTGAAAAGAAACTGAATAAATTACGCTCGTCTGGCAGCCCAACAGAATTTTTGCCGAGCAGAAATTACGCGACTCACAACTCAAAAAATTAGCTCGTCTGGCTTCACTGTAAAATTCCATTTCCTAGAGGTTAACTTGATGAACCTCGCCTTAATCAACAATTAAATGTACTACTTACCAACACAATGATAATACGAGTACGCAATGTGGCGTGGCTAACTGACAAATGTGTATGACTAATGTTTACTCATCCCAAGAATAACATTAAATTAGTTTTATATCTAAATTGCATACTAAGTACTTACGCAAAACAGATGGACAGACCAGTGAATCAAATGAAAAGTCATTTATTCAAATAGACTGAGAATTACCACTTTTTGACGGAAAAACAATTTTTTTTAATTTGATGATTGCCAAATACATAATGCACATGTTAATAGCATACCTAGTAATTATATAAAACAGGTAAAATTTAAAAATACTACAACATTTACTTACATATCGTGTAAGTACAGTACACGGCTGTTCAACGGAAGGACTTAAACACAACAATGATCTTTTAAATCAAAACAATTCAATAGCAAACAACTCATCTAATATAATAAATAGAACACTTTACACGCCATGAGTACAAGTACAGTTAACAAAAGAGTTGGTTATTCATACATGCATCATGCAACAAAGTAATATTAAGGGGTACTACACACTAATGTTCGGGTCGCATTATTCGAGAAAGCCGAGCAGCTAAATCGAATAGAATATAACTACCTAAGATAGGGAAAAAGCCGTTCGGCTGAGCTCGAATTGTGCCGAGCTGAACGATGATTATGCGAGAGTAGATGTCGAACGAAGTTTGCTGATCGCCATGTGCCGAATGAAAGCCAAATAATTATGTGTAGTAGGTAATCGTTTTAACTTTGTTGTTCAACAACCCTGCTGAATCGAACGATGCCCGCCGATCTGTACATGTATGATTCGCCCCTAAAGCTGCGCACCCAGTCAATAGCACTAACAGAAGAATCGCGGTCACGTACCTACCTACTTAGTCGTTGGCGTTATTTCCATACTAACGTATTCCTCTATTTTCTCCCTGGTTAATGATACCAGTGACGTAATTATATATTTGTTTATTATTTTTAATAGGCATTATTATCCCACTGCTGGGAAGCCTCCCTACTCTCATTCCACCTCTCTCCGTCCAGAGTTGCCAAGGACCAATCTTTATTCAAGGAGTCTAGCTCATCCTGCCATCTCCGTCTGGGCCTGCCGCGATTTCGGCGGTCGTAAGTTTGGCCCATTGATCGTCACACATGAGGCAGATGTGTACAGCCCAATTCCATTTAAGCGTGGCAACTTTCCGAGTGACATCAGTTATTTTAGTGATCGAACGAATTGTTGTATTCAAAACCCGGTCCACAAGTTTAATACCCAGAATACTGTTTTCCATAGCTTTCTGGAAAACCTCGAGCGTGAACCTCTGCTGAATTGTCAAAGACACTGTTTGAGATCCGTACATGAGGATGGGATGAATACACATATCGATGAGTTTTCTCTTGAGGGATGAGATTCCTAAAATTAATAAGTATAATTACGCCAAAAAACAAAACGTAAAGACATGGCAAGTTAGAAATTCATCATACCGTAAGAAAATATTTGAACTAGTATCAGCCAGGGAGAAAACACGCAGTATGGAATGAACGCCAAGAAAAACTTTTTTCCAAAACCAATTATTTGACCCCTTCCCGTGAAAACAAAATTAGCTAGTTTTAAAAACTGAATGATGCAGAATATAAAACTGTTTACAAACCCCACCGGAGCCCCACGTGGCACGTGGCCGCGTTTCCTCTTAAATGGTAGGTAAAATGCTGAAGACGTCATTACCAAAGTATTGTCATGAGTATCTACTCATGACTGAGAAGTGCTACTGTATTTCCCTATTCCCTTTAAGTTCGTGATTACTTATTGCAATTCTCTAATGAAGATAGTATATTTGTTGACATGATATATGATACACTTTTATCAAGGCCATTTGAAAATCACGAGTTTAACTATGGAATTCAACCTATTATAAAATATCACGGTCTAGTCAACCGCACGTTCTTCCACACTTCGGAGAAAAAAAATAATGATCATAAAAGGAGTAAGGGGAGATAAGAAGAGTACCTACCCAAACAGTTTTGGTACCTACATCCCTTGACGGCCTTAATAAGGCCTATTAAGGTCTACTTTTTCGTTAGAGATAAAGATTTACAGGCACATCCAAAAAAACAAATTCGATATTACTATTTAGTCGGTGCCTCGGTGCGTTTTTTTCATTGCAGTGCACGGTACTTCATAAATCTCTATGCCATACAAAAAATACGTGCGTTGGACTACCGCAGCTTTGCAGCGGGAGGCCCACTGTAAATTAACCGCATGCCTTTTTTTTTATCGCATGGCCACATGGGATATTCTGCAGACCCTGAGAACCTAAATGAGGTTCCCATTTTTATGGGCCACCAAGACCATTTCGCGGACGGGGAGCTATGCTCCGGCTCCGCCAGCCACGCGCCCTTCTGGGAGCGTAGCGATATCCAACTGTCATTCCTATACATTTGATTCGTTTTCTATTAGCGTTGTCGATTGTAGATTGTCAACTTGGCTACGACAACTGTTTCATCGCATTGCGCGCACTACTATGACATTCCATACTTCACAAATTATGTGGTAAAAAACCGCACGGCAGTGCGCACTAGCCCTAAGCAAAGTGATTATCAACACAAATTGTCCGTTTATTAAATATCACAACTGTCATTATTGCACAGTTGTGTGAAATGGCTATGAACCGCGAAATTGACGTATCCCTGACTGTTCTACGGCTTCGAAGTAAAGGTCAAAGTCAAATTGGTAACATGAATGGAACGGTAGACGGCTCGTAGGTATTTTACATACGAGGCCCACAGTAGAAACTAGTTTTTTTTTTCCCAAGTTTTTATTATCTTGAGCAATCTCATGAAGTTTCAAGTTTAGGAAATAAATACTTTCGGAAATAAAAATATCAAATTTTGATAAATATAACCTCAACTTTTGCACAATTTTATTGCTTTTGAAGTAATTTGTCAGGTGCTGCTATTTTGGGGAGTTTTATCTCCACCGACTCCCCCCCTCCTCAAATATATATATATACCCTACGTCGTCTACCGGGAAGGAGTTTTATATTATAAAACTCCACGTACTTACATAATAATGTGATTACAAACTTACAATTTCCCCTTTTGGTCGCCAGTTTTGCTGGTGCTCGTACATACGAGAGTCAAGATTTATCACCATTACATAGAAATCCACCAAAAGGAGGTTCGTCAAAACCTTTTTTTTTTAATGTAGGTATGTGCCCCGATTACTCTACTCGAAAACGGCTGGACGATTTGGAAAATCCTTTTTTTGTTTGAGATGGTATTGCTAGGTGGTCCCATATAAATTTTATTAACTTTGCTTGGGTAATTTTCCTATCCACAATACCTACTTTAGAGTCTCATTCATGTGAACAGGGTTAAAAATAATAGATAAAAAATATACTTAAAGGGTTATAAGGCCACAAAAACAAAACCAGTAAATTATATTCATAATTATTTATTTAGAACATTATAATTCATTAAATCTATTACAATCTTAGCATCTATGACTGAAATATTATTTGAGACATTGCACTCACTCCCTTTAAAGACATTATTAGATGAGAATTTACACGCGTTTTGAGTTTCAGTATACAAAGTGTACCCCCGCAAACTAATGGGATGAATTCAGTATATCATACGAAGATGACCGGTACATGAAATTATTTCAGGAATTTTATGGAGATTCCAATAAATCTGATTTGTTTTATTACCTCATACGCAATGTATCGTTACCGTAGCAAAACGCAAGTAGCGAACGGCAGCGCAGAGAGCCTTCGGCCGCCCTCCCCGCCACGGAGCGCGGTGGGTTCCATGAACTCTGTAGCTAGGCAGAAAGTGAACAGCTGATTTCGCGCGTCGTTCGTTAGAGTATTACAACATAGATTACAGTTTTATTTTTTATTTTAGCAGTTTTATTTATATAAATGGAATGCTGCGTACACAGAATGTAATTTTACATTGAAATAAAGGAATAGTAACTGAAAAAAAAATAAAAAATTAAAAAAATCTGAGAAATTTTCTGGTGGAATATGATTCAAAATAAGGAGATGAATGCACCCTGTTAGTTTGCGCAAGGCTGTCCCTTACACCCTGTATTATGGGGGGAAAAAAATGTTTTTAGTTATTTTCCTCTAAAACTGAGCAGAACACTTTAAAAGTTATTATAGATCCTATAACAACCAGTGATCGGAAATAGGTGAGCTAATATACCTAAAGTTCAAAGAACAGAGACAAAAAAGTGGATACTTCCTTACGACAAAAATATTTTTTCGAGACTAATGTCGGGGTTTCGGGACATCACTTATTTACATTATTTTAATTTAATGTTATTAATAGATTAAACTAATTGAATTGATTTTCCTTTATAACCGACTTCAAAAACAAAGAGAACTTTCTTAAAAAACCAGTGGTTACGTTTTCTATTGTTATTAATTCAAGTAAAGAACTGGATCCGCCTCATGTTTTAGTTTCCCAGAATAGCCAAAACTTGCTGTCTCTTACTATCTTTTGTCACTGGTAAAGAATGACAAAAGGGTTGACGGGTGTTTTGCATTCCAAGCGTCGTCGTGCGCGCATCACTCACTGCTGTAGTTCCTTAAGTTGTGTACGCAATATTTGACTCGTATTTTTTTTTACTTAACCTTGTTAGTTATAATTATTAAAACTGGTATGTAAATAACATTAGCGTCCGCACTTACTTACATCGTTCAAACGAAGATAAAGAGATTACCTTTATTTTATTTTTTAATTAATAAATATCGTGCTTACTCTTTTTCTTTTAAATTTTAGTTGTACTTAAGTAATGTTCAGAAAACGGGACATTAGTCCCGAAAAAATATTTTGTCCACTTTGTCTCTGTTATTTTTAGAACTTTAAGTATTTTAGCTCACCTATTTCCTATCACTGACAATAACTCTAAATTTGCTGTTTTGAAACCAATACATCAACATTTATCTTAGAAATTAAAAAAATCAAAATTTAAGAATAGGAAAATACAATTTTCTTGAATTTGAAAGCCGTCAACCAAAACGCGTTTTAAATAAATTGCTTCCTAACACTTCCAAGTCCAAAGTCTTTGAATATAATAATACTAAAATATATTAACGTAAGTCTCAATTATCTTAGACATATATTAATATTACTCTTACTGAGCTATAAAGTACGCAAAAATATCGAAATATCATGTAAACATTTCCAAAATATCAAGGAAATATTATGCTAAGACCACATTATGCACCCAGTACTATAATTTTATAAAGGTCTGGTATCAATATAGTCTTGAGAGGTCTAAAAACCTCAAAGGACTATACACCATGGCATTTTAGTCGTCTTACAAAGACAGCCCACTTCATGTACCCAATGACCACTAATCATTCATGTAAAAAAATTTTTTTTTGTGAATATTTGAGTTTTTTTTTTTTTTATATTTATGACGCATGACATATTTTAAAACACCCTGTTACGAGTGCAGTCCAAGCCTTGTGATACAAGGGCGCAGAATGGATTTAGATTAAGTTTAAGTTGTAATAGTAAGAAACACATTTTTGCGTTAGGGTGAATGAACTCTGATAAAGAGCCGCTCCATTCCGCGGCGCCCTTGTAACACAAGGCTCGGACTGCACACGTAACAGGGTGTTTTAAACTATGTCATGCTTCATAATTAATCAAAAAAAAATAATAATAATAATTCAAATGTTCAAAAAAAAACATTTTTTTTTACATCAATGATTAGTAGTCATTGGATACATGAAGTGGGCTGTCTTTGTAAGACGACTAAAATGCCACGGTGTATTACTAACATCATAAACAACAACTTTTGTACTATGACTTTTGCATCAGATTTTAAATTATCAGATTTTCATACAAAAATAAAATAAAATATTTAAACTCAACGCTCTAAATGTTACGAAATCTATGCGTAGCAAAACAAATTGCCGTGTCTAGTGCAAAGGGCAGGCGCGACAGTGCACGGGAGGCATAGGTAAGTACAACAAAATACAGAATTAATTATGTGTTATATACCCAAAGTCTCAAATTCAGATAATTTATGTAAATAAAGGGGATAACATAACAAAAAAATATCTTCGTAATGGTAATTCACATAAAATGGCGAAAAAAGAGGTTTCATTTTCTTTTAAGTACTGATTTTAAGAAATAATAATTAAAAAACAATCATACCGTAATTATTTTTATAAATTTTCGATTTTAAACAAAGTTATTAAAAAAAGGAGATTTTCTGGTATAAAATATTTTATGATACTGGTAACAATGCAGGAGATCCAAACATTTTCAAATTTTTTACATCTTCAACAACACTAATATTACAACTCTCATTCATATATTCATATTGTAAGTAGCATATCTAACCACATTTTGGATGAAAACGGCTGTAAACTGTTTCGAGTGGAAATCTATTTTGGGAGGCCTACGTCTAGCAATGGATTTAAAAGGGCTGATTATGACGATGATATGCCGAGTCTTCGACATACTACACAAAACATTGTTTAGCAATGGTATTTTGTTGGCATAGTTCTTATAATTAATTCACTTTAATTTTAGCGATGACTATTTACAACAAAAAAATATGATAAAATGTTTTGTACTACTGTCCTGTCATTTTGACAGTGACATTTCTTGACATTACTTTGTTTACCTTGATAACTGAATTAGAGACTTTGGGTATAGGTAGAACAACGAAATCTTGAAGGTTTGTTATTGGTAAATGTATTATGTTTTGTAAAAAGTCATAGAACAAAATTTGTTGTTTATGATGTTAGTAGTACAGTCCTGCGAGATGTAAGTGATTAACCAATAACCCTGTATACGTTTAATATAGTTAACACCAAGATTGTAGACAGTCACGGTCATAAAACGCGAGAGTAGGACGGTGAATATACTTAAGACACACACACACGTGACCTCACGCCTTTTTCCCATGGGGGTAGGCAAAAACTTCAGAACGCCAACTGCTACGATCCTTAAAATACTGCTTTTGCTTCGTTGACGTTCATACATCTGTACCATAGGTGCATAACACACAATCAATGGCAATCTTAATAATTTTGAAGCAGATTGCTAACCACACTAGGAATTTCTCCTGTATTGTGGGTGCGTTTACAAACATTTAAACTCACATACAAACATTTAAACTCACATACAAACATTTAAACTCACATACAAACATTTAAACTCACATACACAAACAGCCAGACTCGGAACAACTACTTGTAGGTCATACAAATATTTGTTCCGTGCGGGAATCAAACCCGCGACACGCAGCGCAGCAGTCAATCAGTCAATCACTTAACCACTGCGCCAACCGTGCCGTCAACTGGACCGTCAACAAAATAAAATAGAAAATCTGCAAAAAAAAATTACTTGAGATTTGTTGAAAAAATATTTGCATTTAATTTTTTCTACTACGTCTCTTCTTTTTCATTAAGAAGAGTCCTGTGGAGACCGATTGATATCAGATCGAAACGTTAATAATTTTCTGTGTAGCTGATTCATTCAAATTCAAATGTATTAAATAATTTCTACAAATCGTGACTAATCTAAGTGACGTAACAGATTCGAAGCATATTTTACAGGACAAGCTATTTGCAGTTGAGGTTACCTATGATTGAGGATAACTTCTGCCGCACTAACGAAAAATGCAATAACTCGATTTTGCTGCTTTCAAGACTTGTATTTTTGATTATTGAATTTGTTATGAAGTTTTAGTTATTGCAACTTGTTTAATGAAAAACCGAGTTCCTGAAAGATAAATAAATAGTTGTTTCGAGAGAGTTAATAGATTTCTATTCGCAGACTCCAAATATATAACTCAACGAATATATGACTCAAAATCCTCCAAAATCGAGTTATTGCACTCTTCGTTAGCGCGGCAGACTTGCTCTATATAAATTCTAATGATACAAAATTGAGCACGTGTTGTTTAGACGCCGATTAGGCAGATCGATTTGACTTGGAAAATGTATCAAATTACTATAGTTAGGTCAGTTTAGTCCAAAATGTCAGATACGTCAGTTAGATTAGCGACGATATGTTCGAAAAATTTGTCTATACAACAACATAATACCGCAATGTTGTTGAACTGTCAAAATGAAACCCATTGCAACTGTAAGTTACGCAATGACTCCGCTGGTGTTAATTTGACAGCTATCTCAGTCTGAGCTAGTTTGAATAAGTGTCAAAATTCGATACCAATTTGATTAGATTCAAGACTTAAACCGATTCTTACTGATAATGTGTTACGCAATTAGGTCTCTGGTCGTACACGCACGTCGGTTGACAGTACGAAGCACCTGTTTTTTATTTTACTATGGGTTTGCTCTTGACTCTAGTCTAGGTCTGGGTGACAGAGACAAAGTCTACGATGGAGTGAGCTTACCCAGAACAAGCCTGTTCACTCTCAGTTTGAATAGATTAGGGTTGTATGCGTTCGGAAACACAGACGCAGGCAGAGAGTTCCACTCCTTTGCTGTGCGCATTATAAAAGACGTTTTAAAACGCTTAGTGCGAGTTGGTGGAATATCAACTAGGTAGGGGTGGTAACTTGCAGTTCGTCTAGATGTCCGATGGTAGAAGGGGGCTGGTGGAATGAGGTCGTCGAGTTCATGGGCACACTCTCCGAAGTACGCCTGACCTTACTGACGAACATCATTGTAGGAGATTTGTGAAAACTCTATGCTGAATCTTGTGTTGTCTCGCTCCCGCGTTATATGACCGCGCCTGCCCCGATCTAAGACTTGTAGTATCGTTATGCTAAAGTTAAATAATAGGGATAATGACAAAAAAATATTTTTTGTCTGTCATGTAGATTATTAAAAAATACTGGACACGTATTTTTAATTTTTTTACATAATCAAAAAATTACGGCGACACATTGAGTTCAAATGTGGCATGACGTCACTTCTCAGTAGATTTTATACGTAGCTGTGCCGTAACGAGCCCCCACTCCCCAAGTTTAATGTGTTTTATCTAAATCATGTTTTATTAATATGATAAAGCAAAAAATACGTGTCTAATATTTTTTTATTATCTGATAGACGGACTTAAGTTTTTCTTTTTTTTTTTTACCCAGGACACATCTTTATTGTAGATAGTATACATTTACGAAAAATACATTGCTGTTATGGCATTTACGTATACATGACAACAAGCAATTTTATAATACTAACTACTGCCCGCAGCATCGCCCGCGTGGCTTTTTCTAAAATAAAAACCTAAGTTACTCCTTATAACATCAGCTATCTGCCAGTGAAAGTCCCGACAAAATCGGTGCAGCCGTTTCGGAGATTAGCCGAAACAAACAGACAGACAGCCAAAAAATGTAAAAATTTATCTTTTGTTATAAGTACCATATAGTTTAAAATCCTATTTTGACATTACAAACACACATTAATTTTATATATTTGTATAGATCAGATTATAGATGTATAGATCAGCCTGCTTAGAATTATATAAATGTATATTTTTGTTTTCTTTAATTGTTAAAAGTCCATGGTATACTCTAAGGCAAGGGAATAATGTAGAATGTAACCTAGTCTCCAAGAAGGCTTTCACACCATTTTTCTTTTTTAAATTAATTGTCTTTATTTGTTTTTTTTTTTTTTTAATCATTGTCTACACTCCTCTATTTAACTTAAATCTAATCTGAATGTTCGTTCCTTAAAATAATCATGGAAGCAACTACATAGTTAATTGTCTCTACAGTACCTTAATTAAATAGCGTCTACAAAGTATTTAAGCTTTCAAACATAGACGAACTATAAACTATGGAAAGTGAACAGAAAATATTCCATTTTTATATGGCGACTAATACCAAAATTTATGTAACTTGAGCAAAAAAAAAATTGAATTGGTTCTATATTTAAAGTTCCCAAGCAGCAAATCAATAAATAGAAATAAACCAAAAATACATTCTAAAATGATTCTATAATTAGGCTCAAATCCATTACCTATGTTTTCGAAATAAGAATGGTGCGACTTTCAAAAGATGTAATGTGGCAGAAGACAAATGAAAATGAGTCTTAATATCTTAAGTCTAAAGTACAATTCTCTTTTCCTTAAAACGAAAGCCCCAGGGTAGCCCGCAAAATTCAAATTTTCTTAAGTATTTTTTCAATTTGCATGTCTAATAAGTACTATTTCTAAATTCAAAGAGTTGTATTGATGATTTATGTAAATATATATTTGTTAGCACTGGAGATTTGCAAGCGTGTTTCTAGCGAGGCGATCTGTGAACGTGCTCTCCGCGGGAGCGAAGCGTGCTTACTGCGGCTAAGTGACGTGTTCTCCGCGTTTCCACAATATTGTAAACTCGCTTGTCTCGCTCTCGCTTGTATACTCACATCAATCGCTCTCGCGACACAAACGTGGCGATTACGTTGCGCACACGCAGCTAGCGCATTGAACAATCGCCTCGCTGATAACTCGCTCGTACATCTCCAGATGTTCTGTGAGAAACAGTATGCGAGAGTGTCCACTGTTTCATGTTAGTACCTAAGTAGCGAATAATTGTTTATGACACAATTGTTTGATTTTCTATGTTAATTAATGTAATTGGTATTGTACCGTGTTAGTTAACTATAAATAAATAAATAAATCCAGTAAGATAAGGCCCGGTCGCGAATTTTATTTTCATACAACTTGACACTAGCTGGGCTACCATAGCGCATCTCCCTTAAACCGTTATCAAAACATTACAATATACTTATTTATTAACCATTTTAGCTGTCAATGGTAAAAATGTTACAAAAGGCGTCCTGCAAGACGCATAGAATTTGGCGAAAAGTTCTCACAAAATAGTTTTAAATGCATATTAGTCAAGAGGAATTGGTTTTTATTAATTTAGTCAGTCTTTTTTATAGTAAGATTCTTTAAAGCCAAATATTAATAGATCACGTTTACAGTCAAGTCAGTATTTTTATTAGTAAATTTTAATTTTTTTATTTAATCAGTACCACTTTTGAATCAAGGCATATAATGCGATATTTATAATTATTACAACATTAAAAACAGTATATTTTTTTGTATTTTTTTTGTATTTGATCGTAGATTTACTCATAAATCTTTCACTTAAAGCGAAGCGCATTTATAATAATTATCTTTTATTGTGTTACGATAAGACAAAAATCTTTGCGAGTTGTAATGTATTTAATATTGTATTTTTAAGCAATGTCTTGTTTCAAAATTGGGTTAATTAAAAAAATAATCTTCTCATGTGACCTAAATATCTTATAACGAATAAGCATTGTCAAATATACTAAAACATAGAAATAACCAAAATGTCTTTTAAATCGGTTAAAGGCTCAGTTACACGGAACAATAATCTAATGAAACATTCTTTAGATGGCACTTTATGGCTATGAGAAAAGAGAGATTTACCAAGTAAATGATTTAATTTAATAATCAAATTACTCCCTGTAAATGAGCCCAGGACACTGTTTCACACTCGCCGGAGAAGCACTACCAACAGATAAATTTGAAAATACTAACCGCAGGATTTATCGTTAATTAACTCCGCGTTTACAGCAAGGAATAAAACATGTATTGTACAGGTTGACCACTGTTTTCTTTTATCGCTTACACCTAAAATAAGTTTTAAAGACTAACCGTCTCATTCATGATAAAGTTATCCGCTTAATAAACCAATTTTTAACAATAGAACTGTTTTATCCCTTTCTGTCTAGTTAAAATGAAGTTTGACAGAAAGGGACAAAACAGTTTGATAGCTAAAATAGGTTTATGAAGCAGATAACTTTACTAGGAATAAGACGGTAGTTGTATACGAAATTTGTAGCAAACTTGACAAATGGTGAACAAAATCGTTAACAAAACTTGTCTGAAACAAGGACAATACAATATGTATAATACATGAGACCTATCGGAAACAAGTATCAAAACTCGTTTAAAGGTCAACCCTGGGTAAGTTAATCAGAGCTTCCGGAGGAGGTGAAACAGGCCGTTTAGTTGACTTTTTACTCTAAACTCGGCGCCAAAAACAGTGGGTTCGGTGCGGTGTTCAAGTTGGCTGATTGGAAGGAACGCTTTATGCTTACATGAGGGTACTGCTCGCGCCATTCTAATACCTGAAATTAATGAACAATGGCCAATGAATGAATGGTTATTTGACCGAAAGAGTTATACTTAGAATGGATATAATAGTCAAGTTTCAGTTCACTTAAAAAACCTTAGATATTTGGCATCAACTACCTCTATAAGAATAAGCTCATGATGCAGTGAAAGTATCCGGCTCGAAGGACCAATGAGTCGCCAGGGAGCAAAGTGCTAGCGAAGCTAACTACCTAGAAATGATTTAAGTATTGCAGGCACTATGAGGCTATTTTATTCTACAACCTTTGTAATTTTACTTTGATTTTAATATTTATTTTAGTTATTTTATTATTTTATTTGCATTGGCATTTTATTTTATTCTAAACTATTTTGTTACAATATTTTGAAATTTTAATAGATATAATTTGAATTAAATTAATTTTATTTTTTAATTATTTCAAAATCCATGAACTTTAACATTTATACGACAACGCTTATAGAAATAAATAAATCGAGTATGTATAACAAAACGCATACCTGAGATTCTTGAATTTGATCACAGAAACTGACGTCTAGAAGTCTCAGATGTCTGCATTCGGCTAGTATCCTGTAAAGTTAACAGAATACATGCGTTAGAAAGATGTTTATTCGCCTTAAAGTTACCATATTGTCAGGTCGGCAAAAAATAATGTTTTTTAAAACTTTATGTTTCAGGCTTAGAGCAGCTTTTTATGAGAAAATGCTAGTATAGTATAAACGGATACTTAAACAACAAAATATAAGCGCTAACATAAATCTAATTAGTATGAATACAGTAAACTACAATTATATTATGTATAAAAAACCCTAATATGTATAATAACATTAGATTAGTTTAAGTTCAGAAAACGCACTACTACAAGAACTATTGTATAACAGAAAAGTAATTAACAGTGAATAAATGTTTTTGCACATTACAGCCATAACGGGCCGCAGTCCAACGCATTTTCATACAAAAAAAGTAAGGGGGAGCCTGCCTGTAGTGTGTGCTGGTTCATGGAAAACGTACGAAAGTGATGAAAAAGGAATTTTGCAAAGCGTTGCGTTACAGCGCAGCTCGCCCTAATCTACGCTAGCCTTAAAGGTACCTACTAAGGCAGATATAACGTCAGCGAGTTCAACTGCATCTAGGAAATAATTCATTTAAAAAAACACTACTCACGCATCACAAATATCCGGCGTAACCGCTCTAACTCCTAGCAAATCCAACTGCGCCAATTTCGGAGCCCTTGGCAGTAGGGCTCTCAGATCACGGTCACAAACACCACGTAGGGCTCCCAGGAACAACTTGCGAAGCTCCCCACCTGATAGCCACGCCAGCCATTCGCCGGAACCACCCGCTTGCAAACTGTCGAATAAATACATGCTTGTGTTTGTTTGTTAATGACTAAGTTAAGGTGAAGAAAGACAGAGAACTGAAAGGCTGATATTAATAAACGTTACTATACCCAAAGTCTCAAATTCAGATCATTTATGTAAACAAAGGGGATATCATATCAAAAAAATATCTTCGTAATGGTAATGCACATAAAATGGCGAAAAAAAGGTTCCATTTTCATGTAAGTACTGAATTTAAGAAATAATAATTCAAAATAATCATACCGTCATTATTTTTATAAATTTTCGGTTTCAAACAAAGTTATTAAAAAAAGGAGATATTCTGGTATAAAATATTTTATGATACCGGTAACAATGCAGGAGATCCAAACATTTTCACATTTTTTATATCTTCAACAACACTAATATTAAAACTCTCATTCATAGATTCATATTGTATGTAACATATCTAGCCACATTTTTGATGAAAACGGCTGTAAATTGTTTCGAGTGGAAATCGATTTTGGGAGGCTGATTATGACGATCATAGGCCGTGTCTCCGACACACTACATAAAACATTGTTTGGCAACGGTATTTTGTTTGCATAGTTCTTATAATTAATTCACTTTAATTTCATAGATGATTATTTACAAAAAAATAATAATGATTAAATGTTTTGCACCACTGTCCTGTCATTTTGACAGTGACATTTCTTGACATTACTTTGTTTACATAAATTATCTGAATTAGAGACTTTGGGTATAGATATGTTGCCGTCTCGATCCCGCATACTTAGTGCGACAGTTGTACGACAGAGACAGAAGTAATGTATAGTCAAAGCACGTGCTATCTTACGTTTTTTAATCTAGACATTAATGTTATTCACCAAGTAACTTTTTTGCGTAGAACGAACGTAATTTTGTCACACAAAATAATGACGTCTCTACGTAATAGCATTATTTGTCTGTTAAAATGATGCGCGTACAACACAACAAGTTACTTGATGAATTTAAAAGGTTTTATTCTAAAGAAAGAAATAATCGAAAGAAATAATCGAATTAAATTTACAGAATAATAGTCTTGGCGGTGATAATAGCTACATTTTTTTTTTTTTGTGGATGGGAAGTCATCAAATTATCCCTCCCTCTCTGGGTGGAGCGGAAGGGAGTGTCAGACTCTTACTGACTAAAACCCACCCGTGTTCCTTCCTTGGCCCTTTATGTTCCGGGGCAGCGGTACCCCTTTCGGACAATCCCGCTGACCCGGCAGGCTTGGGCCCTAATGGGCCCCCTCGTTGTTGCTGATATCTCTTTGAAGCGCGCGTGGAACACGTACGCGCCGTCCGGCACGGGCCTGGTCCTGATCGGACGGTGAACTACCCATTGCTCACATCCCGCAGGCCCGCGCCTATGGTGGCCGGGAGTCGTCACGCGGCTCCCGACGCCCGGAGCGTCTACCGCGGCGGCTGGGACGGGAGTCTCTCTCCCTCTCCCATCCCGCCACCTCCTTCGCTAGCATGACTGCTTCGCAGAAGGAGGTGACTGCCTCCCATTCCCTCTCGCCCCGAACCATGGCTTGAACCAGGGCCAAGCGCGCGAGGTCGCCGCCGCTGCCAATCGCCTCTACGAGGACACGACGGTGCTCCGCCCAAGCAGGGCAAACCGCCACTGTATGCTCCACCGTGTCCTCAGAGCGAGCATCGCAGTGATGACACCCGGGCATTTCCTCCCGCCTGATAATGTGCTGGAACCTCCCGAAACATCCGTGTCCGGAGAGGACCTGCGTCAGGCGGTAGGTGAGGACGCCGTGACGCCTCTCTAGCCACTCCTCAGAGAGGGGTCTTACCGCCGCTATCGTGGCGTGCCCTATAATAGCTACCTTAACCATTGAGGCTTGTAGAAAACTCTTGTCACTTGCTTTACACTCATAATTACATTAGAAAATATGAAAAAGAAAAAAAAATGTTGATAGCTTTTAAGCGCGATCGTAGCTTTTAAGAAATATACGTTTTGTTCTGAAGTTCGCCAGTTATGGTTAAGTTCCTAGTAATAGGGGGCAAGCATATTGCCAAAACTAAACTAGCCGAAATGCTCGGGTCATGGGGCCCGAGTGCGCTAGGGAGCGGTGGGCACGACGAGGAGCATGACGTGCGGCATGACGAGTAATGTTGCCACATTACGTCTCTGCCCCCTTTCCTCGCTACTTCCCATGCCACTCGTCGAGTGTGTGGCAGGCCCATTATGTATCATTCGAGGCGAGCTTGATTAAAAAATGGCGACACACAAGACGCGGCGAACGCTCACTTCAAGCATATGGCACAAGCGCGCTCCATTTCTTGTTACGAAACGACAATACACTAAACGTGGCGACTCAAGCGTGCTCAATTTTTATTCAGCATGGCGGACGCAGAGGTTGTGTGTGCTTCATTAATTTTATTTAGTTATTGTTTTTTTTTTTTACTATGAGTTTGCTCTTGACTGTGAAATGCTCGGGTCATGGGGCCCGAGTGCGCGTCCCCCTATTTAAGAAAATTGCTCTGGTCTCGTGAAGTGTCATTTTTTTACTTTAACTCCATAATATTTACTATAACTATTGCACACTATTGTTATTATATACGCAATCAATAGATCTTGACGAGAGCTGACGACTGACCCTCAAACGATCGTCGTAGCTTGTCCCAGACAAAATTTATACTAAACGGAAATTATGTGACGCAGCGAAACGACCTTAAAATGGTGGCGTTTCCCCCTCTGCCGCGCGCGATGCGTCACAGTCCTCGCTCAACGTAACGAATTTGTTGATCCTTTAGCTATCGAGTGGGTGAATGAGTTTTTAGTTGCGTCATACGAGTATACAGGATACGTTTTTAACCAGTACGCAAATTTTTTTGATGGTTCAGTATCAGTAATAGAACACATTTCCATTATTTGTTAATACTTTATTTTTTATTTTGGTCCTACTTAAAATCAGCAAAATATGGATACAATCTATTCGTAATAATATCAATGGGCGAGCACACAGCTGATAGGTACCTACTACTGCGTTCCGCTTCACTAACCACGCCGGCGCGTTGCGCAACGAGTATCCATTATACCAGTTTCAAAATAAACATCTTTCGTTAACGATAACTTCACGAGTACTAAGACATATCAAAATAAGAAATAGGTGTATAATAAAACACGTTTAAGTTTAATTTGTCGAAATTTGCGCACTGATTATAAACTTTTCCTGTATATAATAATTTTAACGTATTTTAAATAATACCCAATAAGCCTAGCTTGACTATTAAGCCAAGTAAACAATGACAAACTTAAAAACGAAACTTACCACCAGCCAACATCCAACTCTTGCAGCTTTTTACAGTTGGCAAGTGCTCTGATGCCGTTCGGAGTAAGGGAGTACGACTTCCAAAAGTCCACAGACACCAGGTTCGGACAATTACCGCCCAGAGCTATCGCCACTTCGTCCATTGAGGATATCATTTTGCACGATCCTGTGAAAATACAAGTTCATTTATACATATTATAAACTAGCTTTTGTCCGCGTCTTCGTCCGCGTAACATTTCGGCCCCCGATCCACCCCGTCGCATCGCGTTGCCTACCCACGTTATTAATTCGTTTTCGCTTAGCGTTCTTTCTAACTTTTTTTTTCTTTTTGCTTGGGCCCTAAGGGACCTAGCGTGATGTTATATAGCCTATAGCCTTCCTCGATAAATAAGCTATCCAACACTAAAAGAATTTTCCAATTCGAAGCAGTAGTTCCTGAGATGTTAGTTAAAGTGTTGTTAACTTTTACCTACACTTGATGATTTTATATTTTCTCTTGTATGTGCATGTGGCACAAACAGTGCCTTTAATTTATGAAATTGGTTTTAAACCATCTTAATTCAAATCAATCTGCCTAGCCTTTTCCCAACTATGTTGGGGTCGGCTTCCAGTCTAATCGGATGCAGCTGAATACCAATATTTTACATGGAGCGACTGGGTAACACGATACCCCTTGGTAAGACTAGCTATCAGACTTTTGGGCTTCTGACGACCCGTAACGACTGTCAAAGATCCACGAATGACAGCCGGGACCAACGGCTTAACGTGCTTTCCGAGGCACGGAGGAGTCTCTTTATGTAAAGATGGTCGCCCATCCACGAACCAACCCCGGCAAGCGAAGCTTAACCTGACGGATCGACCCGTGCGGCTGTTATTACTTAGCCACGAGCTCCTCCAAAACCATCATAAACCATAAACCATCCACATAAACCATCTTAATTAAAGATAATAAATAAATGAATAGACTAAATATGTAAAGACTATGACGTATCGACCTTAATAACAAAATAAAGCATAGTCATAGTTGCATATTATTATGTATTTATTATTTTCCACTACATTGTAGTTCTAAGTATATATTTGAGCGATATTTATTTTATTTATGTAAATATATTCTCTTATTGTATGTTTATAAGTATTTATATTAGTGTATAGTTATTTTGATTTTATGTATATTTTTTTCCCTTCTACTCTTACACACGCTGTCTAAATCTCTATATCTACTTTCCTATCGCAGGTATGCTGGAAGAGATTTCATTAGAAATAAGCATCACCTTTGAACGTATTTCTCTGTTCTTTTCTTCTTGTCTGTTTATATGTGTGTACATAAATTGTTAAATAAATAATCAAATATGGCCGTCAAAGGACGCCCGGCAGATGTGATTTATTTTATTTTATTTTATTTTATAGTTTTTGGAAAACTTACAGCTAAACACTTTTGTACGATTGAGAGTAACAAAAATAAAGGCCAATTACAAGTTTTCACAGATAGAAGAGAGCTTAATAAACAAAAAACATTTGAGAAGGTAGACAGTATTTTGAGTTAAAATTAAAACATTATCATAAGTAAAAATGTGTTTTAAACAGCGTAAATTGAAATCAATTAGTTGACGTGATCAAAAAAGAAGTCACAAAGAGTCCTATTTAATTTTGATACAATGAAAAGAGCGGCGGCGGAGAGGGGGAATGATAAAAGAGCGTCATGCCATTTGGCGTCACGGCATACGAGTCGATCTTACTCCTGCTAATAGATGTTTCACATCAGAAGTAGATACTTACCAACATTAAGATGGCGAAGTGCAGGGTTGGACCTGATGATGGCGACTGCAGCAATCGTGGTGATATCAGTTCTATATAGGTCCAGGCGTTTTAACTTCCTTAGCGCCGAGAGGCATATCCAGTCCGAACACCCGACCACAGATCGAAGGCATAGCTCTGAAAAGTATGATGCGATATTTAAAGTATTTCCACGCGTAAGTAGGTAAACAAAAATAGTGTATTCGGTAATAGAAATAAAAATCAAAGCATTTATTTCTATCGGACCATTAATTAGTGCCAAAAAAAAGTTAAATAATCCTATCTAATATTATAAATTTGAAAGTAACTCTGTCTGTCTGTCTATTACGTTTTCACGCCTAAACCGCTGAACCGATCGTCATGAAATCTGGCAGAGACATAGTCTGGGATATGGAGAAGGACATAGGCTACTTTTTTACGCAATAACCGACATCCACACATGGGCGGAGCCGCGGGCAAAAGCTAGTACTTAATAAAATTAAAATATAATCATCATTCAGCGGTTTAGGCGTGAAAACGTAACATACAGACAGACAGACAGACAAACAGAGTTACTTTCACATTTATAATATTAGTATGGATACGCTTGCTACAAATATTTTGTAAAAAAAATGTTATTGGGTAGTAGAATAAATGGCTATTTAAGTTATTTTAAATTTATTTCATTTATTTTAATAGGGGGCACGCCTATTGCCAACAACCGGGCACAAATCCAGACTCCGGGCTGCTACTGAGAAATTCTTAATGGAAGAACCCAATATCACTTTTCCCGAACTGGGAATCGAACCCCGGACTTTTTTTAAACAAAAATGTGGTTGTTTTTAGTTCATTGTGGTGTCTTATTCTTCATACACGCGAAGTCGCGGGCATAAGCTAGTTTAATCATAAACAGCATAGTAACAAAGGTACCTTGTAAACAAGTAGAGGTGTCAACAATAGCTTTTAGCACGGAATTGTCAACAAATTGGCAACAATTCATGCGCAGATGTGTTAATTCAGCACCGCTGTCTTTGAGGAAACTGTGGATAAAACCTTGAGTTATTACATGATGGTGTTGTATCAACTACACTATACATCGCCGCAAGGTTGCCTGCTTGTCGGTCTTCTACAGATTGTACTTCGGCGAGTGTGCCCATGAACTCCACGACCTCATTCCACCGGCCCCCTTCTACCATCAGACATCTAGACGCACTGCAAGTTACCACCCCTACCTAGTTGATATTCCACCAACTCGTACTAAGCGTTTTCAAACGTCTTTTATAATGCGCACAGCAAAGGAGTGGAACTCTGCCCGCGTCTGTGTTTCCGAACGCATACAACCCTAATCTATTCAAACTGAGAGTGAACAGGCTTCTTCTGGGTAAGCTCACTCCATCGTAGACTTTGTCTCTGTCACCCAGACCTAGACTAGAGTCAAGAGCAAAACCCATAGTAAAATAAAAAAACTGAAATATTTGTAAAATTCACAATAAAATTTTAAAAATCTGCTGTTCCATACAAAGGTGGAAACCTACACGATCAAAATACACAAGAAAGCCATAATAACTTCGTGCCATTCAATGCAATGGTGCCGATTCCCTTGTTCACAAACTAAACAAAATTTAAGTTCAGTGCATCTTTTTCTCTCTACTATATTATAAAAAGGACAGAAGATACATTTCAGTTTAGTCCTGTCAAATTAATCAGTGCCTGTCACTACTCCATACAAGTTTAAACGTGATTAAAAACTTGCTTACAAAAATTACGTCAATTTACGTCAAGCGCTGATTAATTTGACAGGACTAAACTAAAATTTATCTTCTGTCCTTTTCTTAATGAAATAGAAAGAAAAAGATGCACTGAACTTAAATTTAGTTTAGTTTGTGAACAAGGGAATCGGCACCAATGGCCATTTTGCGTGACTAGGATAGAAGATTTTTTTTCAATAATCGTGTTATTATAAGTATGAATTCATGTTTATTTTTGATAGTAGTCAAATATGATCGCCATCTCAAAAAAAAGAGCCTCGAAAGTTCATAAGGAAAACATAAAATTACTCCAAGATAAAGATAAAACAAATGAAAAAACAGCCCTAATCTTGCAACAATTTATCTCATTGTTCAAGTTCAGGTTACTTGCGTTTATAGAAGTAATTATATAATTACTCAAGTTGACATAATTATATTGTATGGCAATGATCACTCACTTCACCACGTAATTAGGTTGTATCATGAGATGGCTGCCGCACCATGATAGATCCAGTTTCTGAAGGAACTTACACCGCATTGAGAGGGTTATGAGGACCTGAAATTAGAAAATTACGTTATTACAAAAAAAAAAAACGCAATTATTGAAATATTACTCGTGATTCCAGCGAGGCGATTGTTCAACGCGATCGCGGCGTGTGCGTCGCGAGCACGCCACGTAAACGCAACGTGTTCGCTGTGTATGCGGAACGAGAGCGATTGACGTGACTGTACAAGAGAGAGTGAGACAAGCGAGTGTACAATTTTATAAAAACGCGGCGATCACGTCGCGTAGTCGCGGCTACCTCGTTTCGCACCCGCGGCGAGCCCGCTGCGCTCTCGCCTCGCTTTGAAATCGCTCGCAAATCGCTAGTGTGATAAGACCCTAACATGAGAGCATATATGCCAATTTTTTTTTCGTAGATACCCTCGGGAACATAAACCAACATAAACAACAATTAAATGATATTTAATTGTTGTCTCCAACTTTTCATAGTATAGTAAACCAGCCCTAACATTACGGTAGTCAGCGTGTTTTGTTAGAAGTCACATGTAGCAATAACGTTTTGAGTTCAAGTCTTTATCTTTAAATTATTTGAACTTGTTTATTATTTTGACTTCCTGTTAAAAAATATGCATTGCACATTTAGATTTTAGAACTTGTTCTCATAAATTAGGGCTCAATCATTGTACAGACGCCAGCAGGTCAAGCTACCCGAAACTGTCAAATTTTCGCAATCAACCTTGAACCTTATACTGTAGTGATAAAGTTGAAAATCTATTAAAGAAATTTGACAGATTGTAGTAGCTTGATGTGCTGGCGTCTGTACAACAACAATAAGCACATTTTTATTTGCATAAAGGAACGGAACAGAGACAAAGCTTCATACAACCGCGCTATCGCTATAACAGGTATCTACCTATACCGTAATATTTTTTCCAAATCATTAACACTACTCGTTTAGACGTGATTTAATGATTTTATACTGAAGTATAAAATCATTAAAAGCCGGTTATCGTCGCCTTAAGATTGTGCATTTTATTAACCAGTGCCTGTAATATGATATTGTTTTCTATTGTGTTAAGTACCTGATACTTGTTGAAAGGCCTACACTGTCCTCCCATACCTATTAACACTGTTATTTGAAAATAATGGACAAGCCAATTATTTTTAAAAGAGTAACCGTACATTTCTTGCCAACTTCTCCATAGGAAAAGACCAATTGGAACCTTGCATCTAGCTTCTGACGTTTCGTAAGTGCCCATTCAGGATGTATTATTTTTTTTGGGCAAATAATGCATTATGATTAGTCAGAACATGAAAATTCAATGAATATTACCTGAGACTGCACACAATGCCAATAAGGTCTGAGGTCTATGCTTCTATAAAGTATGGCGTCTGAAGCTAGCCTGTAGAAATGTCTGTTTACTTGAGCACATCGGCAGAGCGACTGGATGTCCAAATACTTCATCACACATAGTATGGTTTCATCCTGAAATAAAGAAAGAATACTCATTATTATGTTCACCAAACGAATCATCTGTGACATATATACTTATAAATAAAATTAAAGTGTCTGTTTTTAATGTCAAAATAACAACTTTTACTAAATGCATAAAAAAGAATATTCGGTACCTACTAATAAGAAAAACAACTTTTTTTTAATTGTCTGTCTGTCTGTTCGTTCCGGGTAATCCCCGAAACGGCTGGAACGGCGGAATTGGCAAAATCGTCAAGTAAATACACTAATTGGTAACCGTCAAGTAAATACGCTAATTGGTGGACGACGTTACGGGTCAATTAATCTTAAGAGTAGTGCTACTCGAACGTCGTGAAATTCTTACGAGAAGTTACGGGGGACTAAAACTGGCAAATAGCCTATTCGGCACTTTACTTGAGGGTGATGAAAGAGGCCCTAATTGGGATGTTTGGTGGTGTGTGTTAATTCCAGGACATGTTGTATAAAACATTACGCGTGGAATTGAATTACCTACATGTCCGTCAGAATTTTTGAGTCAATATGTTGGCTTAGTACTTAGTTTACTCCGGCCGATGATAAAATGCGTTCCTGACACCTGTCAGCTGAATACAAAAGAATACGTTAATCTTGTCCAACTGACAGGTGTCAAGATCGCATTCTCTTGGTGGCCGGAATATAGATGCCGTGGAAGTGGCATTAATATGCATGAATTCAGTTACACATTGGTGCCGATTCCCTTGTTCACAAACTAAACTAAATTTAAGTTCAGTGCATCTTTTTCTTTCTATTTCATTAAGAAAAGGACAGAAGATAAATTTTAGTTTAGTCCTGTCAAATTAATCAGCGTCTGTCACTACTCCCTACAAGTTTAGACGTGATTAAAAACTTGCCGACTAAAATTACGTCAATTTACGTCAAGCGCTGATTAATTTGACAGGACTAAACTAAAATGTATCTTCTGTCCTTTTCTTAATGAAATAGAAAGAAAAAGATGCACTGAACTTAAATTTAGTTTAGTTTGTGAACAAGGGAATCGACACCATTGTATAACTATAAACATTATAAGTGATAGATTATGTATGATAGTCCGGACACATGTTTAATTAACCTGTACCTATAATAATATAATAAAACGGTAGACATAACAATGTTGTCTCATAGTACGTTGTTTGGTAAAACATATTAGTCTATTTATGGCACCTATTGTTTCTTGATGACTCAAACACACGGTCTAGGTCAGTTTAGTTATATGGTATTGGCACTGTGCTAAATGCCACAGGTATTAAAAATATTCCATAGGTCTCTTAATGGTTGCGTACTTCATTACTGAAAGTCGTGTCCATGAAAGGCCTTCGTGGCTTTATTTATACACAGTGCCATTTTAGTCGTCTTACAAAGACAGCCCACTTCATGTATCCAATGACTACTAATCACATATGTAAAAAAAAAATTTTTTTTGAACATTTCAATATTTATATTTTTTTTATTTTTATGTATTATGACGCATGACATAGTTTAAAACACCCTGTTACCGAGTGCAGTTCGAGCCTTGTTACAAGGGTGCCGCGGAATGGAGCGGCGACATCTTTATCAGAGTTCATTCACCCTAACGCAAAAATGTGTTTCTTACTATTGTAACTTAAACTTAATCTAAATCCATTCTGCGGCGCTCTTGTATCACAAGGATTGGACTGCACTCGTATCAGGGTGTTTTAAACTATGTCATGCGTCATAATTAATAAAAATAAAAAATAAAAAAAATGTAACGTTCAAAAAAAAAAATTTTATACTTGAATGATTAGTAGTCATTGGATACATGAAGTTGGCTGTCTTTGTAAGACGACTAAAATTCCACGGTGTATACGAGTAGGATGTTCTTCCACTTTGTTCGGTTCTCCGCTTCTCTCGGGGCGGTCGTAACAGAGTCCATTGAGAGCGGTTACTTGGTCTGACTAGCAGGCTTAGCACGAGCACCGTTTTGTTGACGGAAGAGTAGACAAAAATGACGGTCCGTGTAGACAGTACGATGGCAGCAGAGTAGAGTCAACTGCGCTTTTTACGAAATTCACTCTTTTACATTATTTCGACTTAGAATTCTTTGTTTTGTCATAGGATATTTTTTCTGTTTGATTCTCAATTTTTACTGATATTAAGTAACGTCTATAAAGACAACTACAACAATTTTCCTCAAAGTGTCGAAGTACCGTATTTTGGAACAAAAAAATATTACAGTAATATTGGTCTTAACCATTTTCTTGGTAATGCCCTATTAACAAAATGATGTAAAATAGGAAAAGATAGCTTTGTTCTTCTATTAATTATCACAGTATTGCGTTCAAAACGCTCTCCTGTAAAATCATGATCTTGTAAATAACCGTATATACTTTGTGGCCTTCGAGTAGAAAGTTTTCTACTGTCTTTAGCATACCAATTACAAAATCAAATTATCTTCACCACCTTAGACAACTGTCAGTTGTCAGTGATTTTGACAGTTTGGGATAGTAAACTTTCTACAGAAATAGTCTTATGTAGACTATTTCTGTAAAAAAGGACCTATACAAAAATCGTTAGAAATGAAAGACGAAATGTCAAATTGTAGAAGGATTTCTACAGTGCTATGTCAAAAACGGAGAAACAAAACGTCACTTTGAAAGAACTGTGTCAATTCTTCGTGGAAATAGAAATCGTCATGCTAAGCCTGCAGCGGTTAGGTGACCGGCCGCCAGGTCTCTTCCCATCAACCTTGCCCATCACCACCAACTTTTCAAGGTTCCATCAGAACATGATCAAAAATTGGGAGGTAACATGTGACAAGGAACTCTTAGTGTGCAATCTGAACAATCTAATCTATTGTTGTTAATTATCTTAATTCTTCGTTAACACTTAAAAAGAGTAAACGAAGAATTAAGAAAATATTATTAAGTTTTTTTATTTATAAAACTTTACATCCATACTAATATTACAAATGTGAAAGTAACTCTGTCTGTCTGTCTGTCTGTATGTTACGTTTTCACGCCTAAACCGCTGAACCGATCGTCATGAAATTTGGCAGAGATATAGCCTGGGATACGGAGAAGGACATAGGCTACTTTTTTACGCGATATAACCGACATCCACGCGGGCGGAGCCGCGGGCAAAAGCTAGTCAGACTTATACTTAGAACGATCCCCACAAAATCGTTAACACGGTTTGTGGACACAGACCAGTGCGGATACTTAAATTTCAAGTAACTGACCCGGCTGACGATGTCCTGTCCAAATTTCAATAATTCATACAGAAAAAGGACGTTGAGTTTCACGAATTTTCATTATTCCCATAAAAACCTGGCTCGGACTAATTACGAACATTAAAAAAAAACAGCATTTCATTTTTAAGGTTCCTTAGTCAAGAAGGATCCCTTATAGTTTCGCCATATCCGACTGTCTGTCCGTGGCTTATCTCAGAGATTCTAAGTACTAGAAAGCTGTAATTTGGCAAGGGTATACATATTAATCACGACGAAAAAGTGGTGAAATAAAATGTTGTAGGGTATTTGCCCAATAGTTTTTTCTAAACAGAAAACACATTTTCTGTACCCGGAAATAAAATAGATAAAAATATCACTAGATCAAGTTCAATGACGCAGTAGTGTGAAGTAGATATTTTGTTTCTGCATAAATGAATTAATAAAGGAAATAATAATTTTAATGTCTATTTCTCACGCTAACTAAAAAAGTTAATTATCTTCTATGTTGATCAGGCAAACACGCATTTTATATAATGGTTTTAATTAAGAGATGACCATGACGTGTATAAGTTTATCATTTGTCATAAATTAAAGAAGCAATTCAGTTTGACAGCTATGTAAATGTGGCAATGCAGTATACACACAAGTACCTTTTTAGGGTTCCGTACCACAAAATAAAAAACTGAATCCTTATAGGATCACTGGTGTGTCTGTCTGTCCGTCTGTCACAGCCGATTTGCCCCGAATCTACTGGACCGATTAAGTTTAAATTTGGTACATATGAATTTCTGTGACCCAAACACGAACGTGTAACGTAAATAAATGAATTTTGAATATAGGATTAACTTTTGGGGCAAAAATTAGAAAATTATTAAAAAAACGGTTTTGCAGACTGTACCGTATATATAACACTAAAATTAAAAAAATTAAATTCTCGTAACAAGTCATGTTATGAGAATTTAATTTTTTTATTTTATAATAATTCATTTAAAAGTTATTAAAGAAAATAGATGAAAATTTACCATTTAAACCCAAATTACCCTCCTTATCTCCGAAACTGCTGAGCCTAAAATTACATGGTAAATCAATCAGTATTATGCGTACAAACTTACATTTGCAGTATGTATGGGGAGCATTTTTTCCAACTACAATGTTAAGTTTGTTCTTGGGATAAATTCATCCCAACTACGGAACCCTTCGTTGTGCGTGGTCTGACACGCACTATGCCAGTATTTTATTTTTGGCATGGATAAATCTTAATGGAAACCCTCCATCTGTGGAGAATGGGTTGTGCTAGACTCCTACCGTTTAAACCTCACGGTTCCTACCACTCGAGTCGGGGGTCCCGAAGATACAGTATACATATACATTCGCGGGCACCTCCAACTGGTATCAACCCGCCATGCCTTGCGGCCCCATATACAAATGCGGCCGACCACACGTCCTCCCATAAAAGCGCGCATGGAACTCTTCGCGCCAGCTCTTTGGTATTACCCACTCCTATAATCTTTTACAGATATACAGAATACCGCAGTTATCCACGTTTACGTTCCGTTTCACTTACAATCATGGAACGAACAGAGACGGTCTGAGCGGCTTATAGATAGATATTTATATAGAGAGATAAATATTATAATGTTTATGATATTAATTTTATTTTCTGTGATTAATATAATTTAACTCACACACTGACTTATTATATGTTAAATTTTTTGAAAAATCATATACAATGTTTGTAAATATGTGAGCACCATGTACCTATCGCATTTTTTACCAAATTTTTCTATCATTACTTCACTTTTCATTCTTTTTACCAATTTTAATACCAAATAAAATAGTAAATAATTTTTATTCTAGCTACATCGTCTTCACCTATAATCAGTGACGGATTAACCCTTAATCAAATTAAGCAATTGCCTAGGGCATCACGTCTGGGGGGGGGGGCACCAGAAGAAGCACAAACTCACGAACAATTGTATAAAATAATTCATGATGATAAAATTGAATCAACTTTCCCTAATGTGGAAACAGCCCTGCGTATATTTTTATCGCTTATGATTACAAATTGCTCAGCGGAACGTTCTTTTTAAAATAAAAAATATTAAAAAATAAAAAAAGACAAAGATGATACAAGAAAGGCTCGATAATTTTTGATATTATACATAGAGTCCGATATGTTAAAAACGTTAGACGTTAATACTATCTTGCGTGAATTCAATGCGCGAAAAAGCCGCAAGGTGCATTTCAATAAATGAATAAATAATTCTTTGGTTTTTATTGTTGTCGCACCTACTCCACTTCTAAGGTACGTTATATCTCATCATCTTATTTTACAAAAAACTAATGTTTTTAGGCGGTAAAGGTTTAAAGACCGATTCTAGTTGACATACGGATAGGGGGGCCCACAGGCGTGGATTGCTTAGGGCATCAAGTAGTCTTAATCCGTCACTGCCTATAATTATTAATTAATACAAACTATTGTTAACATTTTAAAAGAGTAAGTATGGAGTTTCTTGCCCATTCTTCTCCATACATAACTACCTTTTGGAAGGGGCAACTAGAATCAATTAACTATTTTTGTAATTTTTGACGTTCAAAAGTGCATTTTACGTGCCTATTTGAAATAAATGATGTGACTTTGAGTTTGATAGATAGAATACTCTTTATTATGTACACTATAAAAATTATAGACCATAATTATTACTACTATTACTTTGGCCATCTCTTTGTCACTATAGCAACGCAGAGTCGTAGACTAAATATGTATAATTAGCCAATTAAATCAAGAACCAGATACCGACTTTGTTTTTGGCTGTTTCTGTTTTCTGAATTAGCCAAACGAGTTTCCAATACCATTCGTTACGATTTTGAATCCAGTTTAAATATTATTTTTTTTATTTTTTTTATTGAGTCTTTAATTAAATTAAGTCTGCGTTTGTAGCGTTTCTATGTAGCGATTCAAGAACGGCCTTACTTTTAAACTCATCGCGTGATATTGTTGTCAACTGATACTCTAATTTGAATCATTAAGCCATCAAGCTGATCATTAATAATTATTGGAAGAGCAAAGATAGTAAAGAAGGCTATACAACAAGATCTAAGGCCCACTTTTGTCTACAGTAGGTAGCTACGGTCAACGACAAAAGCGGACTATAACTGCTACTTTTATCACATATGATATAAATTGATACAAAATTATTTGATGCATTGTATTTCAGCATTTCATAAAATAGCTAAGAGTTAATGTTCTTTTAATTTTACTTCTGTTCTGGTTTTTATTAAATATTTAGCTCAATAATTAAGTTTTAAAATCTGAAGTCTGACTTTTGTTGGTGACTGTACCTAAGTAAGATAGTCCTTCCTTCATTATCACCTACTTTCCTACGGCTGAATTATCATAGTTACCCCGCAGGGAAGGAAATATTTTGTTTCCTGCGGGGTAACCATAATGATAGAGGTAAATATTTAGCTCAATAATTAAGTTTTAAATTCAGTAGTATTAATCGACTTTTGTCGGTGACTGTACCTAAGTAAGTCCTTCCTTCATGGGTAATTATTTTCCTACGGCTGAATTGTCGACTGAAGTTTCATCACGCGATGAAATTATATCATCATAGTTATCCCGAAGGGAACAAAATATTTGGTTCCCTGCGGAGTAACTATGATGATAAAACTAAAAATTTAGCTCAATAATTAAGTTTTCAAATCTGAAGTATTAATCGACCTTTTTCGTGCACCTAGCTTCTGACGTTTCATAAGTGCCCATGTAGGTTTATGTGAAATAAAATATTTTGATTTTGATTTTCAGTGACTGTACCTAAGTAAGTCCTTCCTTCATTGATTCCTACTTTCCTACGGCTGAATTATCGACTGGAGTTTCATCACACAGTGAAACTCTATCATCATAGTTACCCCGCTTCTTCTTTTCGTTCGACGGTACATCTATACTGTTTGAGCCCAGTAGACGGTCACATTTATTGCGGCGTCAGAGGCGTTGTTCAGATCGTCAAGGGTGCAGGTGAACGGACAATTGGGTCACTAGAAGCTGGGACAAAGTCGGTTCAGGAGCACCGCACTCGCATTGAATGTTGGGTGATTAGATTATGCCCCACTTGACCAGATTATGTTTGCAGCGGCTTACTTGGGTACGCAATCGATTCAGAGTTTTCCAAATACGCCACTGCAGTTTGCGACCGGGAGGCAGGTGTTCTTGGGCTTTACGAAGACTTGAGGTGCTTGATACCTCTTCCCATAGTTGACTTGGCTCTTTGAGTGGCTTATCTTTGATCGCGTTACCCCGCAGGGAACAAAATATTATTTTGTTCCCTGCGGAGTAACTATGACGATAGACATAAGACCTATGATAATCTGGGTATTTTACATGAGATTTCATGTTCCTTAAAGCATTCTCGATGCAAAATAAATCCTGGTTTATTATATATATTGGTCATAATAATTCAAACCATTAATTTTACATTATTTTAAAACTTACAGGTAATCTCTCGAAGTCGCCGAGTGGTGGTCCCGTATCAATTTGATTCTGATTTCGAGGCGCAGGAATCTGGGGCACCATAGCTTCGTGAAGATTCGATGCTATTATCCTGTTTAGAAGTTGACCTAAAAATGTATTATGAATTCGTTATGTCAATTTATTCTTAGCTGTCAGAAATATTGTGTGACAGATGTGGCTAGAAAGGGACGGCTGATCTGTATCAGCCGTCCCTTTCTAGCCACATCGGACAATGTAAAAAAAGCAAGACTTTTTCAACGTATAAGTATGTATGAAAGAAAAATCTTGCTTTTTTACATTGTCCTCACATAAATATTAGTATTAATAAGCAGCAACAAGAATAATGCATCCAGGATTTTGTAATATCTCGATTTAAAAGAGTGTACATGGAGTTTCTTGCCCGTTCTTCTCGTTGACGATTCAAAAATCAAAAAAGTACCTGAAGTGGTTTAGTGGAAATAAATGGTTTGAGTTTGAGACATACTGTTTCGACCTCGAATACACTGGGATACGGGTAAGGTTCCCAACCCTCCCGGATTGTCCGGGAAACTCCGGTAATAATAGTTAACCTCCCGACCTCCCGGGATGCAATAATTTCTCCCGATTTTACTATGTGAGTGAGATGTAACCACATCTCGTTGAAGCAAATCGAGTGGATTTACGCTGGGTTGACTTCATTACGAAATCGAAAGACAGAAATCTCTGTCCTGAATTGAAAAAACTTATCACATTTTTTCTTTCCATTCCTGTCTCTAATGCTTCTTGAGAGCGCATATTCAGCATGATAGAACAACAACAAACAATGTAGCAAGGAAAGAAACCGAATGAATATTTCTTTAGTAAAAGCAAATACTAACTTCGATTTTTCATGTAAAAACTTTTATGATATTGTGGTCAAATATTAGATGCTCCTCAAAAGCAAAGTAAATATAAATATAAAAATTATTAAATGATTTAGATTTTCTTTCAAAGCCCCTACTCGGTTTCTTAAATTTCTCTCGGGTTGGTCCTTCCGAGAGTTGGCAATCCTAGATACGGGCAAGGGGATGACGAATATTCTAAGCTATGCGATAATAATTGCCCTAACCCAAACAATCAATCTACCTAGCCTTTTCCCAACTATGTTAGGGTTGGCTTCCAGTCTACCAGTATTTTACATGAAGCGACTGCCTATCTGACCTCCACACCCCAGTAACTGGGTTATACGATACCCCTTGGTAAGAATGGTTGTCAGACTTTCGGGCTTGTGTGTTATGGGACTGTCAAAGATCCACGACAGACAGCCGGGACCAACGGCTTAGCGTGCTTTCCGAGGCACGGACGAGTCTCGGTATGTTAAGATGGTCACCCAACCCCGGCAAGCTTAACCTGATGGATCGACCCGTGCGACTGTTATTACTTAGTGTGTTTGTATGTTTGTCACTTCTTCACGCTCAAACGGCTGGACCAATTTTGATAAAATGTTGTATGGAGGTAGCTGACACCCTGGATTAATATATATGCTAATTTTTATCCCGATATTCCCGCGGGATCGACACTTATGCGGGTGAAACCGCGGGGCGCAGCTAGTATAATAAAACACCTTATTTGCGTTTATAATCATGTCCAAGAATTCTACATTAAGACGGTATCTTTTGTTGTATTCATTTTATAATTACCAGAAACAATTTTTAAATAAGTACTCTAAACTTGTTTGTGAAAAAATAAACTGGATACCCTTTCACTCGAGTATTGAATTAACAATTTAATTTAATTCTACTTTTAATGATTTTATGGCATGATAACTAGATATCAATGTTATCAGTTTTCAATCTATATTCTGCAATCGTTGATTACCTTCCTCAATAAAAATGTTTTATGCATAATATGTACCTATAGAGATTCATTAGAAGATAAATAGTAAAACTCTGACGTCATGGAACTGTCATGAAACGTGACTACAAGAAATCCTATTAAATTGTACCTACAACGCATAGAATAAATTCTTACATTCACAGCATCAACTTTTTAAAATTACATTTTGATATGTATGTCCTTCAAAATAATTATGAAAATTGAACTATTAGGGATACAGCGGCACGGCATCATCCATCAATTAAAATAATAAGATGTAATTTGATATTTATGTGCTCGTTATAAAGTTGAAAATCGATAAATCACGGTTTGACCGTGACCATGGACAACCTTTTCAGTATTACGTCTGCATTGGGACTTGAGAAATATTGCTTTAGAAACGTGAACGGTGCATACTCGTAAAACCGATAACCTTATCGAATCTATTTTTAGATTAACAAGAAACTAAACGTAATTAACACCTAAGAAAAGGGGGATAGTTTTATCGACTTAGTAGGTTAGGTAGGGCTTGAGTAGACTTTTCTGCTAGATCTGCTAAGATCAGTTAGAAACGATAATTTCGTAACACATGGCCAAGAACCCTTTTATAGCATCGCTCAATATCACTAGGCAAATATGCCTGGCAAGGAATAAGTCAACTTTAAAAAGGAATTAAAAACTGCCAAGATGAGCAGAGCTTTGAGCTCAAAGCTCAAAATTCAATAATTTATTTCAGTGATACCATTTACAGGCACTTTTGAATGGTCAAGGGTTCGGTCAATCAGAAAGATGAAGCTAGTCGCCCATTTCAAAGCGTAGTTCTCTATGGAGACGGGTAATTTTATGGACACTCTTTTAAATAAAAATATAGTAGCAGCAAAAGTGCCTCCCTTGAGTATGATGATCATGACATCAGATTTATATCTAAAGGTAACTAGTTGCCCATTCCAAAGCTTAGTAGATCCCTATGGAGAAGAACGGGCAACTCCATGGACACTCTTTTAAATAAAAATATAGTAGCAACAACAGTGCCTGCCTTGAGTAATGACATCAGATTTCTAAAGGTCATCGATGCCTTATATAAATCTACCTGCATAAATCTAGATTAGTATTATCACAGCTGGAGGTATTAATTATCTTAAATATTTTCTCCATCCGTCTTATCTTGACATGACAGTAACTAATGATTGCGGGATAACCTTGCATAGAAAATATGGCAGATTAGGTACATCATAATTATTAGTCACGGGTGAAAAGTCGAAATAGTCAAAAGAACGGAACCCGATATCTTGTTGCTTGGAATTTCAAAGAGTAGTAGAAGTACTATGGGGGACATCCGAATCGGACCACCATAAGAACTATTCTTGCTTGCAGCGCTCAGCCGCTATTGTAACACTTACCTACGCTTATCAACCAATAGTATCGTAGCATCTGATATTTACCGAACTCCTTGTTATTGTAAATGAAAAAATAAAATAAAAATAAGACCATAAAAAACCAGCCGAGGTGGTCAGACATCTATGATCATCAGTGATCGGAAATAGGTGAGCTAATATACCTAATGTTCAAAGAACAGAGATAATAAAAGAAAGAAAAAGAGAAGACTTCCTTACGACAAAACATTTTTTCGGGACATTAGTCCCGAAAAAATATTTTGTCATAAGGCGTCTCCACTTTAGTGTTCTTTTTCGAACTTTAGGTATTTTAGCTCACCTATTTCCGATCACTGGTGATCATTGGAACAGAGCCTGAGAAATGTCTTTAAAGAATGTAGGTTTTTATTTTATTGGTCGTCGTAAAAAGGGGCGGTAAACAGATGTGGACATCCAGGAGCACGGGATTTAGAATTGAAGGTGTGCCTATTCGGATGTCCCCCTTAGTACATACATACAATCACCCAGCACGCTCGCACACGGCATACTGTTGTACAATATTCGTGTAAATTTCGTGTTGTAGGTCCTACAATCGGTAAGATTATTTCGCCGAGTTTTATCGCCAAGTTGTATGACCTACGTTTTGTAGGACGTGTGCGTTGATACATTTGAACGCTAGTTCCATTTAGCGCCTACAAAAAGTCGGCCACCGATTGTATGCCACCTGCGAACGCTCTAATTAATTGTGTGTGCCAATTTCTTTGGCTGATTCTGAGAATGTACAAGGAATAAATACCTATGTTACGCACCTCAAGGTTCAATTTATTTACAACTTATTATTTTTCCAACTTAGACATTGCCAGCATTTTTAATGAAAATGACAGTTCGAAAAAGTGGCATGCGCCCGCTACGTGGGAAGGGAAAAAAACTTACCCTTCTCAACAACAGGCTGGGTTTTCTTGTAGAACAGAGAAGAATAAGAGAAGTTATTCCTCATATTCCTTACTAGATTCGGCGGCTGTTTGCCACGAAGCAACACGGCATCCAACTCGGTGTAGTAAGGAAGTAGCTTGTGGTTGAACTCCAGTCTTAGGATTCTGTTAAAAGAAATTGGTTTTATCAAGCAAAAGCAATGTCCAGACAGATAAGTCCCAGGTATCTCCTGTGCAGAAACCAATAAGGTCCTTATGTGTCTGTATGGTCCGGTGGTATAAGATGGTAGGAGATCAACACACCAATTTCACACCAAAAAAAGCATACTTACACAAGGCAAAAAAAAACAAACAACCGTTTTTTAGGGTTCCGTACGACCTAATGAAAAAACGGAACCCTTATAACGGATCACTTGTGTGTCTGTCCGTCACAGCTAATTTGCTCCGAATCTACTGGACCGATTAAGTTGAAGTTTGGTTCACATATAAATTTCATGACCCAAACGGTCACTTTTGGAGGTATAATTAGGTTTTTTTTTTAGTTATGATAACTGTACCGTGAGACATATCAAATGAAAAGGCTTATTGTATGGATTTCAGATATATTTTATTTATAAGTGTGTTGTGTGTTTGACTATAACTTTTAATATAATGTAAATAATGTATGACCTAATTTAATTTTAATCATTTAATTTAATATCTATTTCATACTTAATTTAATAAATTTTCGGATTAAATAATTATTAAAATAACATTACAAAAATTCAAGGTTTTAAACAATAGTTATTTGACACAATCTTAATAGTTTTTAAATATAATATTTACGTTTATAAGTTATTTAAGAAAATAGATGAAAATTGACCATCCCTTATCTCCGAAACTGCAGAGCCTAAAATTTAAAAAAAAATATCGTTCTTGACTAATAGATTCCAGGAAAACCTTTATGAAGTCTATGGTCTTGAAATTACATGGTAAGGCCTGTGTTCACCAACATTTAAATCAACTGTTTAGATATTTAATCAGTTGTTTACTCAACATTTCATAGGAAATTTGACATAAACCAACTGTTTAAATACCTAACCGGTGGTTTGAATGTTGGTGAACACAGGCCTAAGGCCTGTGTTCACCAACATTCAAACCGCCGGTTAGATATTTAATCAGTTGTTTACTCAACATTTCATAGGAAATTTGACCTAAACCAACTGTTTAAATACCTAACCAGTGGTTTGAATGTTGGTGAACACAGGCCTTAATCTCTCAATATTGTGCGTATAAACTTACATTTGCAGTTAGGATGTATAATGATGTAGGATGTGTATGGTTTGTGTTCAGTACGTGAACCACTGCTGCATGGTTCACGTCCTGACTAATGTTAAGATATTGTTTTGATTTGATTTAATTTTATAATAATTTTAATTTTGATGTTGATTTCAATTTTGTTTTAATTTTATTTAATTTTAATATTTAATTGTGATTTTAATTTTAATTGTGATGCTTATTTTAATTGTGTTAATGATTTTATAATTCTGTTTAATTGTACCTATGATCCAAAGTTGATTGGAGTAAATAAATAAATAAATAAAACTTGTTTTTCAACTACAATGTTAGGTTTGTTCTTAGGACAAATTCATCCCAACTACGGAACCCTTCAATGTCCGTGACACGCACTTGTTGTCAGTATTTTTAGATGGAAGTTCCATTTTTGTTATCTACAAAAGTGATCTTCCCCATCTACTGCTTTCTAATTTGATAAACGGCTTCAATTTAATGAAGTTGACAGCGTTACTTAATATTAACTCATGTTCCAAAAACGTGATTTCGTCCTCAAAGTATCGCGAAAATCGAAGAAAGCGGAAAGTTCTCACTCAAGGAAAAGCATAAGAATTTAACAACAAATTGGTACTTCTAGGCTTTCTCTTTCAAACTACGCTTTTGTTAAGTAAATACACAATAGCACAAAACGGAATCACGTGTTTCAAGTTTTATGAAGTAACACCAATTTTAATTTTTGTTCCAGCTGTTTTTTACAGGTTTCGGCCGTTGTATTTATTCAAAAATTTGTAACTTGACGGCTTATACAATAAAGAATTAAAACAACAAGTTGAGTAATCTTGGAGTGATGAATGCAAAGTAGGTAGGTATAGGTCGAAGATGTCACATACGTATGTGAAGTCCTGAGCTAATATCCTTTACAATATTGTTGATCATTTTAGTTACAATTCATTCAATGACTAGAGATATTATTAGAAAAGGATGAATGATTTTGATAAGATAAAACTCTGATGACTACAAACAACAAAAGCAAAGACAACTCACCGTGTTGGCACATTAAGCTGGCGTATCGGTGGGCTGAAGATCCTGGGCGTATCTCCAACGTACTCAGGCTCTCCTTCCCACAGTAACATCCAGGCCGTGGGGCCTAAAGCCCAAATGCGGACAAGCGCTCCAGGGTTGTAAGTCTCGAAAATCGACACTTCAAGTGGGTAGACTGCTTTTTCGAAGGACACTTCTGCCGAAAGTCATATTGTTTGCAACGAGATCTTGGACATGATGTTCAAAAACTTCGTCAATGATAAGTAATGTACTTATTAAGGGTCCGTGCACGAAAAAAACTCGTTTTTGTCAATTTCTTATCTAATTGTCAGAAAACTTGAAATAATCGAAACATTAAGTCTGTGTACTATAAAAGTACAGTTTTCATGGTGCTAAACCATTCGTGTCAGTCACAGCAGCTTTTAATAGTTTCATCATTTTTGTGCTCTCCAAAGTATAGTTTATTTCGCCATTGATTTACTTAATGAAGATATTGTGTAATCATTAAATAAAATTTTGATTATATTTCAAGGATAGCTGAAGACTAATTTGTGATTTTTAAATTTCTTGATATGATTTGCTAAATAATAGGAAAAATATATATTACTGACGAGGTTTAAAACAAAAAAAGGTTTTTTCAATAAAAAAATTCTGCTATATTTTGAATGGAAGTTGAAAAAAGTGGTTCCGCCACATGCAAGTAGACCATATAATGATGTTGATGATAATTTTTAATGTTAAAAATCAAAAGTAGTTTATAGTAGAATGATGATCAAATGTCAGTCTCGCGTCATTTTTCGGAAAACTTGTTGCAAATATTAGTGATTTACCGTGAGTCCTTAATTTATTTGAAAAATCCCTTTCAGCCACATGCAAAACAAAGAACACGACTTTTCAAATCTCAAATAATTTTGTTTAAATTATGTTTCCCTTTCTCACAAACAATGAACAAAATTGATCAAAATCAGTCGATTTCGTGCACGGCCTCTTAAGTTATAGTACAGTAGATTGCACGTCAGCTCGTAGTACGGAGTTTCAATAGAATAAGTGCCCACCAGCAGTTGTGGTTGTGACCCAGTGGTATCGGCCCCGACTTACGGTCGTGGGTTCGAACGAAGGCAAGCGCTTTACTTTGTGTAAATAATTACATCACCAACAGCTCTCAAAACGGTGATGGAAAACATCGTGAGGAAACTAGCATGTTCTAGAAGTAACAATTCGAAGATATCTACCAACCAGCACTGGGTCCGCATGGTAGATTACAGCCGGAGCCCTGTGTCCCAGCAGTGGGAAAATTAAAGGCTGATTATATACATTTAAATGCTGGCTTAAACTGAGTAAATATAGCAAAAAAACATTGTATTTCGGTAACAGTTTATAACACTTACCTACAAAATCCTGACTGGTGATGGCACTGGCATTTTGTGGCATGTAGTCTTGCTGTGCTGATGGGGCCTCTTCCCACCAAGTCCCATAGGTTCTCTAGAAATAAATCTGAATGTTTAAAAATGTGATAAGAACATGTGGAAAGGTCAACCTAATGTAATAATAATGTATGGAGTTTGTTGCCCATTCTTCTCCATACGTAAATACCTTTTGGAAGGGGCAACTAGAATCAATTAATAATTTTTATATTTTTTGACATTCAAAAGTGCCTTTTATATGCCTATTGGAAATAAATAATTTGACTTTAAAAAAATGATTTGACATTTTTTTTTCAAAGGTATTCCAAAAATAGAGCCGAAACTCAATCTTTTTTATCTAAAAAAAAACATGTTAATAAATGCATGTCAACTTATACTTGAATTAAACCACTATTAAAAACTATTTAACTTAAAGGTGTTCTTAAAAAATATTTTTTCACTTGATAGAATATAATTTAACAATTCGTTGCCTGTTCCTGGCAAAAACAATATCAATTAAAAAGTTGTTTTATTTATTTTTTTCTTTATAAATGACAAGCAATAAAACAAAAAACATAAAATCGGCCAGTGACATTTACAATTTCAAGGCCTCAAAAGTTATTAAAGCCTTGGATAATGTATTGTTTACTTTTAAAAACACACAAACTTGTCTTCCCTTCACATGTTAAAGAAAATGGTTAGTTTCTGGTGGTTTATGAAAAGAATGCCCTTGATTTTTATTTGTATAATAAGGAAGTTTGCAGTAGTGCTTTTGTCTGATACTTATAAAAAAGACACACCCACTTTCTTATTTTAATAATATTTGCTTTGTACTACTACAAGATTTTTTACTAACCCAGATTATATATTTTTGAAATAAACAGACTAATTAATTTGTATTTAGTCCAGCTCTTAAAACCTTAGAGCTAATAAAGAAAACTAAAGTAGAGTGGAACTTCCTTAACTTTTAAAACCTGGTTTCTTTAGAGAAGAAAAAACACGAAGATGATAAACGATTTTATTTCTGTAAGTAAGTTTGGACTAAATCTTTTACACGTCAATCATATTTTAAAACTAGATGAGGTTGGCGTTTCGTATCTGACTACTCTGAGAACAAAGGCCGAAAGAAACTCAGAGGTCACTGTCTCTTTTAAAGTCCAGACATAATCTTGATCAAATCATGTGAAGACTATGTAGATTGGTGTCTGAAATGGTCTTTTGAGGAGAGATAGCACACAGATTGAGTGGACCTGTCCAGTCAGTGCACACATTTGTCAGTAATCATGCAGCTCAACTCAGAACATAAGGAGCCCAAAGATTCAACGAACAATACCAAAGAAAGGACATTTGGGTAGTCTGCATAAATTACTCAAAATGCCATACCATGATTAAAAACAAACAAAACATTGAATGAATATTACAAAGAAAGACCCCAACTAGAGTAGCCTGGATGGGTTGTTACCTGATGTTATGCTTAGCCTCATATTTGTTGTGCGACCTCCTAGAGGTTGGTATCAATTGAAAACTAATTCTGTCTCATGACATGACAGATAGTTAAAAACAAAAAAAAAGAACAAATAATAATTAGAACTGCTAGGAGCATTGGCAGACCAATGGCCACATGGGTGGATGACCTACAGAAGATTACAGAGAAGACCCGGATGAGACTCGCACGGACCAGGAAAGCATGTCACAAAAGGGAGGATGCCTATACTCAGCTGTAGGTGGAACAAGGCTGCCAATGATGATGATGATGACATAACGGTTGAGCTCTTAAAAGACAAAATATTTTAATATGGTCATGAATTTATTGGCAGTTGACAGAAGAAACAAACATGAAATGTAAAAAAAAAAATATTAAAAAAGGAAATATATATATATATATATATATAAAAGCCAGGACTCATAAATTTTAATATTTTTTGTTTATCTTATCATTTATATTCTAAAAGGACTAATAAAAAAGGGCAGTCAGTTTATTCTTCTTTCTATTTAGGAAATATATAATTAGTTCATTGTCTCTTGGGTACATAACCAGTCAACAGCGATGCAGAGAAATTTTGCAATACTATATTTTAGTTTGTTAATAGTTTTAGTTAGGATAGGATATGTAAATTTTTATTTTAATAATCTGTTACAATAAATAAACTAATCTATTGTTTCTAGCTAATAAAATGTATCCTTCTTAGATTTAATTCCTGGTCAGAGGGTCATCTTAGTATAGCCCGCTGAGTAAATTACTTATATAATTTCTTTTTTGTTTTATTTTTTTATTTTAATCATTTATGTTTTTTTTATTGTTGCGCCACACTAAGAATTTATCCTGTATTGTAGGGGCTTTTACAAACATTTAGACTCACATGTACACAATCAGCCATAATATCCTAACCAATCTAAATAAATAATATAATTCCTATCTTAGAATATGAATATCAATTTGTATTTTGAAAGGCACAGCCACGGTACGAATTCCGCGGCAAAATACTACCTTACTACCTTATAATATGCAAAAACAAAATAAAAATAAAGTTTTATATGTAGGAAAAAAATTCAAAATATAACTACTTTTACCATTACGAAGGCTTGTGGATAGTCGCCGTAATCAGGAAAATTTGATGGTGGTCCACGAAGATTGAATGCAGTATAGGAAACACTGATTTCACTGCCATACTGAGAACTAAAATCTTCAACATTGTGAACAAACTGCTCTAATATTTGCGGTTCTTTTTCTTCGTCCACATCACTTTCATTTTTAAACCAAAACAAGGAAGATATTACATCTGAACTTTGCATTTTAAGCTAATTTAGTTATCCGTCTCCAGAGTTCTTGGTGTAAAATTTGAAGCGAACGAAGTTAACAAAGATGCGCGCTCGAATGAATTTACGAATGAAATGTTTTTTTAATTGACAGCTGACAAACACAACTTTTTTTTTTTTTATTATTATTTGTTCCTGACGGAACAGGCTAAGGTCTGAGACCATGCTGCCTAGTCAAAAGTTGATATTTTTTTTTTTTCTTGAGTAAAGTAAATCCAGTTCAATTCATCAGTATGTTAATCCATAATATAGGTAAGTAATTTCAATTTAAGTCACAAAATCTTGTGTCACGTCCAAGTAATTTTCATTCAATGTGTATGTTATTTTGTAAGAGCCGAGTGTCAAGACCAATTTTTTTTTTTAATCCTAACCTACGGGAGGCAACTGTTAGCAGTTTCCTATAATACCTACTTTTTATATACACACCTTGTACTATACACATGACAGATATTAATATCTCTATACACAGTTAAGTTAAATTTGCCCAACTGTATTAATAATAAAATTAAACAAAGGTAAATACGTAGAGCTATTTACAAGAAGAGCCTGAATGGAGCGCGGTACCAAATCAGGACTACCATAAATTTCAATTAGCTCATCCATCAGCACAAGGCGCTGGATGCCAAAAGATGAGCAATCAAAGAAAATGTGAGCCAGAGATTGTTCTGCTTGTGAGTTACAATGGTCACAGAGAGGACTGTGTACAATTTTCAGACGAGACAAATGATAATTTAGTCGACAGTGACCAAAACGAAGCCTGAGTATGGTGGAGTAAAACTTCCTGTTCATGTAAGTATTGGTTTTACAGAACCAAGGCATGGTTCCTATGGGAATGTTGTATACTGCATACCACATACCTTTATTTTCTATTTGGACTGTATGATTCCAGTGCCTTTTCCATATATCAGTGGACCTTTTTTTTAACAGAGGGACTATGTCTGTACATGGAAGAGATATGTTGAGGGAACTACTTAAATCGGGGACATCATCAGAATTTGTTATAGCTCTAGCTAGAAAATCAACCCTTTCGTTGCCTATCACACCAACATGCGAAGGGACCCACAAGAACAAAACCTTAATGTTATGAAAAGACAAATGCAACCAAGATTCTTTTATTGACAATATAAAATAGTTTGTGTTAGCGTTCAACTTATTATTTTTAAGATTTTCAAGAACACTCATGCTGTCACTAACTATTACCCATTGACAACATCCATCATTTTTATGTCTAATGTGCTTTAGGGCAGCGAGTATAGCCACAGCCTCAGCTGTGAATATACTTGTGTTAGAGTTTATTTTATAACCAGTACCAGAATTCAATAGCTCATCAAAAATAGCAAATGAAACTGCTGACTCAGTTTTAGACCCATCCGTATACACAAATCTGTAACCAGTAAGCTCAAGAAATTTACTATATACATCTTCTTTAGTGGATAAATTGTGATCAATAATGATGTCAATTGCAGGAAATTTGCTGTCAAAATCCCCCTGATAACATGGAAGAATGGATGACTTATAAATTTGCAGTGTTTCAAGAAAATTTTCATATTGAGGAAAGCCCTGAAGTATATATGTTGGTTTACAAATGGACGATGAACATGATTGTTTCAAGCTGGAATACAAGTGGTTATTATTTTTACTATAAAGTTTTAATAGGAACCTTTCCTTCAAGTAAGAGAATCTTATACTTAATGGAGGAAGTTTACATTCAACTTGCATTGCATTGATTGGAGTACTTTTAAATGCCCCGGTAATGAGTCTCAAACTTTTATTTTGTATTTTATCAAGAATATCTACTAACCTTCTATCATCAGCAAAACATAGAAAACCATATTCAAAATGACTACGGATCAAAGATTTATATAATAACAACAATATTTTTGGATCAGCTCCCCAGGAGGTTCTACACAACGTCTTCAAAATATTAAAAACTCTGTTAGCTCTAGAACTTATCAATTCAACATATTTTTTCCAAGCCAAATTATGAGTGAAGTTAACACCTAAAAACTTAGCTTCGTGAAAAATTGGTATAGAAACTTGATTGTAATAAACAGAAGGACTGACATTGCTACTTCTACCAAATATTACTAGTTTAGATTTATGTGCATTTATATCTAAATTTAAATAAGTAAAGTATGTGCACAATCCTTTCAATGCCATATTAAGGCACTGTGTCATATTTGTGAAATTTTTACCAGACAAATACACAACTAAATCATCAGCAAATTGAAGACTTTTGACTTTGGAACCTAGAATCAAATTTAAACGACGTATATACAAAATGAATATTAATGGAGACAAAATTCCTCCTTGACAAACTCCTACTGAAGCAAATCTTGGCCCATGTAATTTATTATTATACTTAACATAAACTTTCCTTTCAGTTAAGAATTCATGAAACCAATGGACAATTTTGTTTGGAATTCCAATAAGAAGCAATTCAGAACAAAGGACATCAATATTTACACTATTAAAGGCTCCAGCAACATCAAAGAATACTGACATTAAGCAATCCTTGTTACTTAAACTATTTTGGATATCAAGCTGTAACTGACAAATACTTTCACGAGCTGATGTTCCCCTACGAAAACCAAATTGATTAGCAGGTAAAAGATTGTTTTGTTCTATGTAAAATTCCAACCTTTGTTTTATTAATTGTTCAAAAATTTTACCAACACAAGATGTAAGTGCAATAGGACGATAGGAATCGGGATTTGACCGAATTTTATCAGGCTTCAAAATAGGTACCAAACAGTCAGACTTCCAAGAGTGAGGTATATCATTGTTCAGCCACAGTTTATTCAATATTTTGAGAAAAGTGAGCAAACCTCTATTACTAAGCTTTTTCAACATGATATATGGAATACCATCCAGTCCAAAAGCACTATCTTTTCTAGAATAAACAGCAGCCATGAGCTCCTGTATTATATATTTACAGAATTTGTCTCACTGGCAAGAGGAAAATTTGATTTACTATTTACGTAGTCTGGTGTATATTTTTGCAGAAAATCTTGAATCCAACTTTCATCATTATTGTTACAGGAATATGTTTTATTAAATTTCCGCATATATTTCCAGATTCTCGACAGAGGCGTACATCGATTAAAGGAGCTGCAAAGTTCAACCCAACTATTTGATCTTTCTGTTTTTAAAGTAAGTTTTTTGAGGGCTTGTAATCTTTTAAACTGTATAAATGTGTCATCTGAGGGATTATTTTTAAAATTAATATAAGCCAACTTAGATTTTTCTACTGCTTCTGAGCATTTTTTATTCCACCAAGGAAGAGGAGGGGATTTACCAAAATTCCTATGAGATGATTTATTCATAGAAGAATCAGGATGGAAAGAAACTGGCGTAGAAGAAGGAAGACACTTATCAATTGCAGAATGCAAAATTTTACAAAATGCAGTATAAGTTTCCAATGGAGCAAAGTTTTGATCCTGAAAATGAGATAATTCGAAATCTACATTTTGTTCATACATCTTCCAATCAACCAATTTAAAGTTAGGATATATGGGTAAATGCGTGTTGCTACTAGTGTTTGCTAAACTACTATTATTTACAAAAACTTTAATAATTACAGGAAGGTGGTAACTGCCGAGTGGATCATTATGTACAGACCAATCACAAGAAAGAGCCAATGATGGGGACACCAAGGACAAATCTAAAGCATTTGGACGCCACGTCAAAGAACCAACTGTTGTCACTTCACCACTGTTTAATAAAGTTAAATTATTATCATCAATAATCTCCAAAATATCCGTACCTCTTGAATTTGTAGAATTACATCCCCATGATGTGTGATGGGCATTGAAATCACCAGCAAATATCATTGGTTCAGGCACTGATTTTATTAAAGATTCAAATTTATGTTTGTTAAAAGAAGGAGTGCAATTGGTTGGGCAATAAAAACTTACAATACTTATTTCTCTATTATTTACAGTAATTCTTACACAAATATTTTGTAAGGAATTGTCAGAAAATGTATTTATGTTTCTGTAATCTATACTATTGTGAATTAAAATAGCTACGCCATTGTGTTTGTTACCAATATCATTTCTTTCTATTCTGTATCCTCTAATGTTAAAACGTTTAATAGGTGTCAACCAAGTTTCTGATATAATTGCTACATGTATGTTATGGTCAAAAAGAAATCGAGTTAATAAAAGCTTATTACTTATAATACTTTGTGCGTTCCAATGCATGATATTAAGATCCATTGCTATGAGAGGAAGTACTATTTCTGAATGTGTGCTGAAGAATTTCTTTTATAGATGTAGAATTTATGGGGATATCTTTTTGGTTTACTATAATTTTTGTTATTGCATTTGTTAGAGTATTCATGAAAAAATCTGACTTAGATAAGTTAATAATCTGAGTTTCAATATTTTTGTGTGTTATTTGTGGAAATGAATTTTCATTAAACAAATCTGAATACTTGACGGCTCTGGATTTAATTTTACTTTCCTCAATTTTTTGTTTTTTTTGGGGACAGGCGTTTGAAATAGCGACATGATTCCCACCACAGTTGGCGCATTTAGCGTTTTTAGGGTCTTCTTTGCATATCTTGAAACTATGATTGTATGTACATATAGAGCATACTAAATCATTTTTACAATATTTGGCAATATGCCCAAACTTCATGCATTGAAGACACTGTTTTACAGGAGGAACGTATACGCTTACCTCATGCCTCCAAGAGTCGAGATATACATACTGAGGCAACTCTGTTGACGCAAAAGTCACCGCGACAGTTTGAGTGGGCTGATACGTGACCGCACCACCCTCACTCTGACTCTGTACTCGGCGCATGAAGCGCCTCACCTGTATTACATTCCTGGAACTCCCAATTAGCGCAAAAATTCTTTTATTCGATAAATCCGTAGGGACTGAGGTAAGAACTCCAGTCACCTCGGTGTTGACAGCAGGTATCGTAGCTTTAAGGCCCATTTCTTCTAAAAGTTTTTTATTTTGCAAGAAAACATTGGCATTATTAGAAAGATCGAAAGTAATACCAATTTTATATTTATTTATTGACCTCAAATGTAGTATCCCAGTCACACAATGTTTCCGTATGGCATGGGATATGGCCAGCCTATCCTTGTCTGTAAATGTTTGGTTCTCATTCTGATGAGATAAGAACACGATATATTCAGATTTTTTACTGTTTTCAGGATACTTCCTTGAATACCCTGGAACTTTAAATATGCTGTACTTCTTGCTGGAGTCTTCATCAGAGTCAGAAGTATCCCTATCTGATCCTCGATCGTCAGGGGGCTCCGACTTTTTCCGCCTCTTGCTTCCCCCCATCTTCAAATAACTATTTACAACTATACACTAACTATATCTATATAATATTTGTAATTCTTCCCAAAATATACAATAATTAACAATTATTTTTAAAACGATATAAATTTTGGCGCCTTGTACGTTTCAAGGTTCCCGCGTTTTTTCAAACAAACACAACACAATTGAACACAAACAACAAACACCATTCCGCAATTTTTTTGTAATTATGGTAAAGCCATATAATAATCTTTATTTTCAATAGAAATAGAAAAATCGATATTAACGCAACAAAGCAAAATACATACAAGGATATATTATATATTTGTTTTTTTATTGTTTTATTTATTACTTTCTCACACAAATGTACAGAGTCGGACTTAATACCATTTTTGTATGGTTTTGCATGCATTTAAACTTGTGATAAAAAACACTATCACAATACCTATAATTATAGCATGTAACATTAACATGCTATAATTATAGATATTGTGATAGTGTTTTTAGGTGTTCGAATAACAAAACAAAAGTACAAGAGTAACTTCACTCTAAATTATTAATATATTAGGCCGAACTTATATAGCTTAAACACGGACGAGTAACTTATATAAATGAATTTTGATTAGGGGGGTCACATAGGGGGCGAAAAGTAGAAAAAAAAAGTTTTGCAAACTATAATTATCGTGTGACAAATCAAATAAAAAATTAAATATGGATTTCAAATATATATTTTTTATAATTTTAAAATATGTACTTTTATAGGTATTTAAGAAAATAGATAAAAATTTACCCCCCATATCTCGGAAAATAGTTATTTTCTTTTAGATTACAGAAAAACCTATAAGAAGTCTTTGATCTTAAAATAAAATGATAAATCTCTGCACATTGTGCATATAAACTTAAATTATTGTAGTTGGAATGTATGGGAGAACTTGTTTCTCTTCTACATTATGTTTGTTCTTGGATTATAATACATTCATCCCAACTACGAAACCCTTCATTGTGTGCGGTCCAACACGGTTTTTATTAATAAATAAGAACCGGTCCTCTAATAGAAATCGAATTGAATCAAATTTTAAAATGTTGCAGAATTATCTTTTAATTTTTTAATGAAGCACCATAGACTAAATAGTAATACTATGGTATATATTTCATAATTGTGATAGGTGAGAATATCGCTGTTATCTGATGCTATTTTTAACCTATGGACTTTTTAGTTCATTCTATTCAATCCATTTTCATTCAAGTGTCTGTCATGATTGATGCTTGTCAATAAAAATGGCAGCGGGACCAATTGCCGAAAGAAATCAAGGTATTTATTAATACAATAACATATTCGAACCATCCCGATAACTCGTGATACTAAACTCAATATCGGTGTTGTAACAAAAAATCAAATACACTTTCTCTTCTAAGTAAATTACATAGTCAAACTTTTGAGGTTAAGTATCGTTTTGATGTCTCCGTTTACTAACCGAAATTACTTCTATGTGGCTGTTTTTGGCTGCAAATAGGTAATTAACATTACTTGTTGTCATTTGTTTGCCATAGTTACTCATTTCAGCATGTTTCGTAGGATTTTACGAGATTATTTGTATCACTTTCAGATGCTACCATTTATGTTGGTGGTTTGGACGATAGAGTCACAGAAAGCTTATTATGGGAGCTGTTTGTACAAGCTGGACCCGTGGGTATGTATTAAAATTAACAAGAACCTAGAAAACTGCAGCAGCTCTTTTAAGGAATCAATTTTGGTTTTAAAAACTGTATTTTTTGCTACAACTTGTATAAGTCTAATAAATTAACCTTTTTTGAACTGTCACCAAGCTTATGTAGGTCAACTAATTTCTAAATAACAAGTACAGAACCCAGCACAAATGTATAACTAAGAAATATGGTATTTGGCACATTAAAATGGTAGATCCTAATCAACTACAATAGATTTTATTAGATATTTGAAGCAGAAATAATAATTATTTTATATTAATTATTTCTGCTTCAATGAGTGGATTTTGCTAAAACTTGATGTATTTCATTGCAGTGAACGTCCACATGCCAAAAGACAGAGTAACTCAAACTCATCAAGGATATGGATTTGTGGAGTTTATGGGTGAGGAGGATGCTGATTATGCCATAAAGGTGTGTATTAATATTTGTTCAGATGTGTAAATAATATTAATATTAATATTTTTAATAGGCCTTCATAGTTTAGAAATCCTAGCATAGACTACTGAGCAAATAAAACCCATTCTCTAGTAAGTCCCTTAGTCGCCTCTTACGACATCCACGGGAGGAAATGGGTTGGTGTTTTATGTCCGGCAACACAAGGTACTAAACACAGGAAAAAGTGTGAAATGAAGAAATACCATGCTTTTGATTCAATATCTTGTCCCTTGCTTCACACTTTTAACATTGTTCCCCTCTGTTTGGGCCAATACATAGCCTTTCAAATTTACTTCATTGTCATTTGTCATGTTATAAATCTGGACTCTGAAGCTAGAAGCACTTAGTCAAATCTTAGACTTAAGTACTTTTGGCCACCGCGTCTAGATATATTTTCTACTAATCATCAAAATTAACATCTCATTTTCCAGGTGATGAACATGATAAAGCTATATGGTAAACCAGTGAGGGTGAACAAGGCATCAGCCCATCAGAAGAATCTGGATGTTGGAGCCAATGTGTTCATAGGAAACTTGGACCCAGAAGTTGATGAAAAGCTGTTGTATGACACTTTCTCTGCATTTGGTGTTATATTGCAGACACCTAAGGTAATTTTCCGAAGGTTTAAGGGGGAAGCATTAAGGTAACCTGTGAAATTCAAATTTCTTTAATGTTTTGGAATTTGCAGCTCATTGTCTGCATGTATGTTGATTAAAATATGTTTCGTGACCGTAACAAATATGTATTTACAGAATTTTAATTAATAGAATCATAAATATATTTATCCTTAAGTTAGTATAATCCTCAAATGTCAAGATTTCATGAAGTAGTCATTTTAAAGGGTAATATGTAATGTAAGTATTGATAATTTTAATGATTAACTTAATATCGTCGATTAAGTGATATAGTCAAAACTTTGAAATAAGCAATAAATTAGTTCTAGTTGTATTGATTGCCCGTATTGATAATCATCTTCATTATGTTAAAGAAAAATTAAACACAAATGAGTTTTTGCATTACCTATATATAACCCGTCAAGGCCAAGGCATTATAAACTTTATTATTTTTTGCCGTTAATGAGTTCTTGCAGTAAACCGACGATATATAAAACAAAGTCGGGTTATTTACACCATTTATAACTCAAGAACGGCTGGACCGATTTTTATGATCTTGGATTTGTTTTCGCCGCGAATAGCACAATCACTATTAAAAGATGCGAAAAAATCACGAAAAAAAATGCAGAAAATTCACTTTCTCATACATTTTGTACAGAATGGCTTTTTTGATGATATTTTGAGCACGGATTGGGGAATGTGGAACAAGAAATTTCACGCGTACGAAGTCGTGGGTAGAAGCTAGTAATTCTATAAATACAGATATGTTAAAGTCGCGAATCATATTCAGATGATCAACATACAACCTGATATTAATGTGAAATTTTATAAGTATATATTTTCTATTTGCATAAAGTACCCACTACGCAACAAAGGATACATTATAGTTATGTTTCTTACTTTTTTATGTGGGTACAATAATGCTTTACTTTCAAACATACAAATTTTCAAGTGAATTTGTGTGTACATAAGTTTTGCTACATTCTTATTTTTAAACTAATACCATACCTGGACCATAGTATGTCTTTTATTATAATAATATTCTTTCTAAGTTTATCTTGGACTTAATTGATGTTCTAAGGAGTAACTTCAATTTTATTTATTTGTATGTATAGATTAATTTTGAGATTTGTCCTTTTTTGGTGTTTCTTTTTTATTTATTAAACACTATTACACCACATAGAACAAAAAGGATAAGAGCCATGTGAAAAAAGGATAAAACATTATTACTAACACAAACGAGATTTTTACCATGTTTATTATTTGTTATGAGTTCCCGATATTTCGGCGCTGTTGCAAGCACCATGATCACGGCGAGTTTATCCGTGATCATGTTTATGTTATTAATAATATTAGTGACCATGACAGTTTAAAAACTTATAATGATAAAAACATTTTAGGGAAACCAAAGTTGCACATAGCTTTTGCAATTTTTACAATCTATACATACAAATAAATAAGAAAGTGCATGAAAGTGAATGCATATGAAAGTATCTACGGAATATATAATTTCTTATCTTATAAAAATTTTTTTTTGTCTTTTTGTTGGTCTGTTTGTTCCGACTAATATGGCTTATAAGGAGAAACTTAGGCTACTTTTAGTGTAGAAAAAGCCACGCGGGCGAAGCCGCGGGCAGCAGTTAGTCATTATCTTTATTTTTTTCAAAAAACACATCTTTCTTTTTTTTCTTGGGTGGGAAATTATCAAATAACTTCTCCCGCTCTGGGCAGAGCGTGTCAGACTTTTACTGACTAAAACCCACCCGTGTTCCTTCAATTGCCTGTGTGCCAGGGCCACGGTATCCCTTTCGGACAAACCCGCAACCCTGGCAGGCACCGGTCCTAGCGGACCTCGTCAGTGCGTGCTGACATCTCTGAGGCGCGCGTGGAACACAACGCGCCGTCGACCCGGGCCTGGTCCTTACCGGACGGCGAGCTGCCCATAGAATCGGCTACCGATTCCCTAACATTCTAATTATCTCTTGCAGGTTATGCGAGACCCTGAGACTGGTAACTCAAAGGCATTCGCATTCATTAACTTCGCATCGTTCGAGGCATCTGACGCGGCGATAGAAGCTATGAACAACCAGTACCTCTGTAACAGACCTATTTCTGTATCGTATGCTTTCAAGAAAGATGTTAAGGGAGAGAGGCACGGATCTGCTGCTGAAAGGTTTGTAGACATAACATACTCAGTGAACTACTACACGCGACTCTGCGTGAAATTCCCCGACCCACCCCGTCGCATCCCATCGCCTGCCCGCGCATTTACTTGGTTTTTTCCTCAATTTCGTCGTGTAGTTGCAGATATTAGCTGGTTCAAACAAACAAACAAACTCTTCAGCTTTATTATTAGTATATATACATCATATATGGAAGGGAAACCCAATATACCCCACCCAATATTTGACAAACACTGGCACGCAGTATTGCCAACATAATGCATTCCATACGACAATAACTCATACCATAAACAATCACTAAGCCTTTGTCCCATAAATTATGAAGCGGTGACATTCGAAATCGGAATAAAGGCATTTAGACAGGGCTCATGGGACGAAGGGACTACCAAGTAGCACACACAGATTTGGCCCAAATTAAGACGGTATTAAGATATTTTGTTTTTGTTGTGGTTTGATGTGTTTATATTTGAATGATATTTTACCCACATGGTTTCATTTAAATGAATAAAATAAAATATTATAAAAAAAAAAGTATTGAAATGCGTTTCTCCATTCTATCGACTAACAAAGTCTTCAAGTTTATACTAATCCTTTTTTGCTTCAAATAAGCAATGTAATAATTGTGCGTGGTCCGACACGCACTTGTTTTAAATTACCGACGAAATATTTCAACGCAGAGGGTCCAGAATCCTGGATTGAATCCATGGGAACCAGCTTCGCGTCGATGTCCCTTCCACCCTGTAGATATAGATGTAGAATGCTGTTTGTTAAAGCGAGAAATGCGAGGAGCATTGCTCGCTTCCTCGCTCTTTTGCAGTAGCACACGACGGATTAGCCAGCCATTTTGCCCAGCTTTATAGCAAGTTATTATTAGGCTTGTCTATTACAGTATTTCAAACCAATAAAACACGTCAATCCATAATTTACAGTGTCCTAAGCAGATACGCGCGAAACCATAAAGATTCTATTAACTTGGGAACTCTAAACAAAATAATGGATTGTATTTTCATATTATTATTTAAACGTATTTTTTTTCACAGGTTACTTGCCGCCCAAAACCCGCTATCACACGCGGACCGTCCTCATCAACTGTTCGCGGACGCTCCACCCACAATGATGGGCCCCGTACTGATGGCGCCGCCACCGCCGCCGGCGCCATCACCGATGCCTCCACAAGGACCGCCGATGAACGCACGACCACCGCCACCACTACCGATGTCCGCGCCACCGCCACCTCCAAGTTCTATGCCACCACCTGGTCCCCCGCCCCCTCCCGGCCCCCCACCACCGCCGCCACCATTCCACCACTTCCCTCCACCGCCATTCGGACCCCCAGGATTCGGGCCCCCGCCGCCGCCAGGGTCAAGACCGCCGCCCCCATGGAGACCGCCGCCCCCATCCTTCAGGCCGCAGTTCCCGCCCCGAGGACCACCCCCGTTTGGACACCCCCCGTTCCCGCCACACCCGCCTGAACCAAATTATAATTATTAAGTGTAATTAAATAGTGTAATTTTCATGACTGTTTTGTATTTCTTCCTTTTTGGAATGGAGAATAAAGTTTATTTTAAACTACTAAATTAATTAATTGTACTAAAATAACATATATTATTATCATCGGCCTGATATGAGTATCAGGCCTTAAAAAAGGTCCCGTATTAACCTTTTAACCGCCCCGGTCGGATTAATACGACAAATTTTTTCGTGCCCGTACCGCCTCAGTCGTATTTATACGACTGAGAACCTATGTTCGTTTTGTGCTTTTTATATCATTGCACGACCATATTTGTCGTAGATATTTATTTGTAGATTTATGAGCCGGGCGCTGGGGGCACGGCAATTGATATAAAACCAAGCGGTCAATAGGTTAAATCGAATAATACAGAAACAAGACTCAATGATGTCCAAGAATAAAATATACTATATACAGTGTACCAACTTTCGAGAAAGATCTCAATAGGCCAATATGGTATTCGAAATAGCTCCTGGGTTCGATTCGAATTCCTAATCAGTGGCGTAGCTTCAGACCAGGCCCTGCTGCAAAGAGGACATTAGGCAACCGTCATCCATCTCCGCGTTTTTTATTTTTTTTTTCCAAACTATACCACCACAAAGTAATAATGTGGGTCCTAGAAAACCTCAACGGTATCGCGGCAGACCCAGGTGTAGATAGCGGGACGAAGTTGACACCTATGGATGGATCCATGTTGGTCCGAGTTGAGTGGAAAAAGGAAAGAGAACCATTGTCCTGCAGTGGGACAACACAACACAGGCTTATTTATATGTTACTAGCTTCTGCCCGCGACTTCGTTCGCGTGGAAGTCTTAAGACACCACAATATACTAAAATACCAGCCACATTTTAATAAAACTTCCCTGAGTAGGTACTACGTTTGTATTTTTGGTCACAGCAATCAAAATAGGTATACAGAGTCAGGACTGGTGACTCGGGAGCGAGCGACGTAGTTACAGTACTATGTTCTATAGTAAAGGGTTTGCTTTCCGCACTTAACCTTTCGTATGCCAGAACGCAGGTCTGCGCTCCAATTTTTGAAGCTTTCCTAAGCTTTCCTAACGTAGATCTGCGCGATATTAACTGTACTCGAAAAATCATCTAATTACAATAATTAAAGGGCCTATAATAGCGTGAAAGTGCCGGAAAGATCGAGTGAACTAATCAAACAATATAAAACTTACGCTCTAGTTAGTCAACCGGAACGTAGATCTACGCTCTCGTGCCATTTCATGAATAATTATTTTGAACCTCTTTTTTCAATGTTTAGACTCAATAAATACCATTTAATTTTAGCTTATCGTAAAGAGTATATACTATACTGTAATTTAAAACGTAATAAAAGCTTGAAACTTTTGAAAATTATTTTTATTTAGTAAGATTCTTCCAAGAAACATATTATTCAGGAACCTCGAAAGAAAAACATCTGTAGAGAATAATAGAAAGGCTATAAAGATGTGAAATATTTACTAAAATGCAGTATAGACACCTATTTATCCGATACATTTAAATTAATCACGTAGGCATTGCGTCTAGTGTTTTATTTATAACTAGACGCAATGTGCAACGTGCGTTTAAAATGACGCGGCAGATAGGACATTTTTGACGCGGCGCGGGTCCGGCATACGAAAGGTTAAGTCTTCAGGTGGACCATTGCGGCCATCAATGGTTATTCCAACCAGCCCACCTCAGTCCAAAATTTAATTAGGTACGTCTCCCCATCTGTGACGCCGTGTATTCAAAGAGTACTTGCGCGACGGTTTCCTCAACCTCCATACAAACCATGCACTGAGGATTGTCCGTTACCTACGCCTATTGTGTTCAAGTGTTTATTTAGCGAGCAGTGTTCCGTGCTGGTCCCCGTCACCAGGCGCAGGCCGGTCCTGTTCAGGGAAAATAAACGCCTGATTAGCCTAGTGTCGAGTCCACCAGCTCTTTTCTAGTGAATTACTGAAGGCCTGCGTTCCTGCATATACTTAGGTACCTACCTAATGGCACAACACTGATACTCCTACATTGAATGTTTCTCACTGTTACGTGCGAGTTGCGTGTTCAATCTGGATCCACAAAGAATGTAGTGGAAAAGAAACGGCTGAAAATTATTTGTGACTTCTGTTATGATAAATATAAGCACTATACCTGGTATTGTAAAATGGCTGTGAATTTAACATATTTTTTATGCCTAAATAAATGTTGATTGACCTACTATATATCGCCTATTTTCTTAACGCACGGTATTATCAAACCGGCACGCTATTCTCAAACCAGTTTGATAATACCGCGCTTTCATAAATTTTATTTTTCTTCCTATATTTTTACATAGGTGCTGTAAAAAGTAAATATTGGTGCCGATTCCCTTGTTCACAAACTAAACTAAATTTAAGTTCAGTGCATCTTTTTCTTTCTATTTCATTAAGAAAAGGACAGAAGATAAATTTTAGTTTAGTCCTGTCAAATTAGTCAGCGCTTGACGTAAATTGACGTAATTTTAGTCGGCAAGTTTTTAATCACGTCGAAACTTGTATGGAGTAGTGACAGGCGCTGATTAATTTGACAGGACTAAACTAAAATTTATCTTCTGTCCTTTTCTTAATGAAATAGAAAGAAAAAGATGCACTGAACTTAAATTTTGTTTAGTTTGTGAACAAGGGAATCGGCACCAATTGTATTTTAATTTCATTGCTAGGTAGGTAACCTACAATAATAAAAATCTAGCTTGAGTCGATCTGATCCGCACTAGTAGAACATTATAGCTATATCCTCTTAAGGGCGCGATATTATCCAACCCTCCCCTACCTAAATCAACCTTAGTTGGTCCCATACAGTTTTTTGATCCTCGTAAGAAACAGGATCGATTGGCATCAAAAAGCTTTTTTTGTGAAAATTGCCCATTTTCTTGCTGACTGTACACTGTTTTTCAAAATCTGTGAATGCAGATCAATTTTTTTTCTAAAAGTTAAGGATAGTCTCTTAATTAAGACTGTTTTCTTGTAGCGCCCACGGTTATGGTACCTGCCCTTATTGACCCGTCTCAAAACATAATGCAATACTACTCATACCCCCATAGCAATTAGCGTGATAATTTGTACCCTACAGTTTGACCAGACCTTATGGAATATCTAGATAAAATTTGAACCAAATCTATTCGGTAGTTTTTGCGTGATGCTGGAACATACATTCGGACAAAAAGACAAAAATTACTTTTTTTTTCAAAAATATTCATTGTACCTACAGTTTTGACTTCGCTACGATTTTATTTTAATGTAAGTATTGTTCATTTAAACGCAAGTTGTCAACTTTGTTGTTTTCTTCGGATTACATATATTATTTACTAGATGACTGTGAACTTTACTTAAGTGTTAACTTTGCTTTAAAAAAAAAAAAAAAAAAAACCTTCGAACCACGTGAGACAAAATTTATATTTTTTCGGTTGTTCCTTTGGGTTTTTCCTAATTTTCATTCCTTTTAACGTCGGCACATTTTTCCTACTTAAACAGGTAATTTCATTGAAAACCTATTCAAGTAAAAACAAAATTCACACACACGTGAACCAAATATCTTTTTAAAACATACCTATTTACACCACTGATCGAAAACTCAGTGAGCCGTTTACTTTAAACGAAACAAAACTGCCACATTCAGGTACCTACACATTATTTATTCTGCTGAACAACTTCATTTGTCGTCGGAAATACCGACGAGACGGCAGGACAGGTCCGGTAATAGCGAAATATCAGTAGCACTGCATACGGGAGCCATGCATGTGATTCGGAATTTCTGACTGCTGACATATTCTTATTGGATGTCCGGTCCGCGCAGTCTGGACGCTCGCTGGAAACTCGACCGTCTCAAAAATATTATTGTTTTCGCTAAGCATTTTTGTAGGGTTCGGGAAAGGAGCAATTATTTAAAGATCTTGCCGTAAGCTTATAGAAGTGCATTTGAATTCGTTCGTTCAAGTGATGCATACGTAATTTGATTGAAGGGTGCTTTTTCTAACTAGCATTTTTACTCAATATTAGCTACCTATTGTTTGTTATAGGTGGTAGGCAACATCATTCTGGGCAATAAAACATTAAGTTTTAATTCAGATTCATCAAAAAGGATGAATAAGACAGCTAGACAATTTTTCAACGTTCCTACACAGCTTTTACAACAATAGGTACAACAACACACCTACCTATGTACTTTCACCAACATTAAATGACCTATGTGGCCATCAAAATGCGTGTTAAATCTGACGTGCATCTCTCCGCGCACTGCGATAATGGTCGCTCAACGGTGACACGGAGTATATAACAAAATGAAATGCTAAAACTCCCTTCATCATCATCATCTGCTTAATCTTTTCCCAAGTATGTTGTGGTAAGCTTCCAGTCTAACCGGATGCAGCTGAATACCAGTATTTTACATGGAGCGACTGCCTATGTGACCTCCACAACCCAGTTACTGGGTAATACCATACCCCTTGGTGACTAGTTTGGGCTTTTTGACTACCAGTAACGACTGCCAAAGATCTACGAATGACAGCCGGGAGCAACGGCTTAACGTGCTTTCCGAGCTATGGAGGGGTCTCGATATATAATGGATGGTCACCCACCCACGAACCGACCTCGGCAGGCGTAGTTTAAACTTCGATCGACCCGTGCGGCCGTTATTATTTAGCCCATAAATTCACCCAATAGGATGAAATAAATCTCAGCTGGGTAATTTCCTAATATCCCTACATAGCTTTTACAACAAACCTACCTACAAACATCAACAAAAATGACCTATGCTGACATCAAATTGCGAGTTAAATTTGACGTACATCGCTCCGAGCACTGCGATAATGGTCACCCAACGATGACACGGAGTAGATAACAAAATGAAGTGCTAAATCTACCATGAACAAAAAAATTAAAACAAGTGATAGAGACGTCAGGTCTTAAATTAATTACCTAGATGTTTTTTTGGCATCCCGTAGAATACCTAGGTACTTATTCACGACGTTGCTGCCTACTATGAGTCGGAAGGACAGACGGAATGCAGCTGAAAAAAATCCAGTTAATCAAACTGCAGTGTTGAGTAGGTAGGTACCCACGTGAGCGATTGCAATATTTGCAATACAGACAGCTCAACCGTACACAAACTCCAAGCCACCCACTTAGTGATAATCTTGACTTTGACGTCAAGTAGAAATCAGGTTTCTATCTCAATCTGAAGAGACTGTCGATCCTGTTAACCCGCTAAGCGCATTCACAGTATACCCTCAAATTAGTCCGATTTGCACTGTGTACCGAGCTCCATTTCTCCATACTCCATGGCCACTAAGGATTAAAAACATCGTTAAGTCCGAAAATGAAACACAAATATTTTGCATCATTTGTTACGTGAGTGTTTCAAAAGGATTATAGTTGGAATTAATAAGCTCTGCCCTGTTGTTTTAGGTTGGACTAAAATAATAAATGTTATAACAAATTCCTGTGAAATTTTTGTTTGTATTTCTGGATTATTAGGTATTGGTTTATGATTATTTCTGGTTCAGAGAATATTTATACCTAGTTACAATTTGTTTGCAATATTGTGAGTAGTTCGTAGTTGGTAATTAGTTCTGGCTATTACGTTATTTTATACTTACCCTGAAACAGCTTATTACTACGGACTGCAGTCGAGTTCTATTCCTTTAAAACGGGTGTAAAACGAAGCCGAAAGTCACTTATACTCCCCGTCATTGTGATCATGGTCATTGTCATCATGGTGGTCAAATTGTTATGTTTTATTGTAATCATTAAAACGGAAAATAGTGGCCACTAAGCTCCGTTTTAATGATTACAATAAAACATAACAATTTAAAACTACTGTTTGTAGTAATAATAACGTATAGTCTTGTGAAGCACAACTTGACGAGCTTATTTTCTGCATTTTCATTCTAAAATAAAAGATATCACCGAACAAACGATGAGGGCGCTACTGTGCGCTCGGTAGCCTCTTAAGTGTAATTACAATACTAGGCATGCAGGTGCTTCCATAATATGCTTACCTACTCCAACTGCCCCGTGCCGTCTCGTGCTCGCTAGCGTGACTGCTGAGCGTGGGGTCCTGGGTTTGATTCCTGGGTCGGGCAAAGTGTTAAGTATTTAGTTTTACCATTAGGAATTTCTTAGTAACAGCCCGGAGTGTGGAAGTTGGCGGTGTGATACCCCCGTGCCTCAGAAAGCACGTTAAGGCAAGGTTCTTCAAGTTAAACTCTAGGAAATGTAATTTTAATGTCATTTTATTTAGAAACGGTAATGATTAAACACGTGAAAAAATTATATGTTGCTTTTGAGACCTTTTTGTAGGTACGTCGGGTACTCGTTACATAATTGGATAAAGTTCGCTCGATAGAAAAACAATCCAAACATACCCTTATCTTGTAGATTAAAATCATTTTATTTCAATATTATACCACATTATGTATTGAAAGTCCAATCAAAATAAACGTCTATGATGATGTAATGTCCATCGGGTTTAACATTGTTAATATCGTAAAACATATAATTTTCAACCCAAAATTAACGAAATTCACGGCACAATTTACTCGCGCCCAGCTGCAACCTCTAGAACAAAAATGCACGCTCGAAGAACCTCGCCTTAAGCTGTTGGTCTTGCGCCTGATCTCTCTTCGGTCGTGTCGGATTGACGTCATATCGGACTATGAGAGTAAGGGAAGAGAGAGTACACCTGAGTCTGGCCACACACCACTTGTGCATTATAATATCTCCTGCGTCGAAGACTGGTCTTCGCTGAGATTGTTCGTCATGTTCGAAATTCGGTCTGGAGGACGATTATTATTCATTATAATCATCATTTCAGCTGAAAGACCTCTACTGCTGGACATAGGCCTCCCCCAAGCACCATCACTTCGGCAAGTTCTGTAATTCCCTCATCCAGCGGATTCCTGCGGCCTTCACAAGGTCATCGGTCCACCTTGCGGGAGGCGACGCCTTCCGGTACGCGGTGGTCGTGATATTATTATTTTTACTCACTTATAAAACCTACCATTACCTAAATACCTACCTACACTTATTCGATTCTATTTTCCCTCAACATAAATAATATTTCCTGCCTATCCATTAGCTAGATAAGTTTGCTCCCAATATCTTCCTGCTATATAATATTGTAACAAAGATAGATACGTTGGTATTACAGAAACCGTTTTTCCTTTGTGAATCTCACAATGATGATATCAGATCGGATCTCATATTCTAATGGAGGATTACTTATAAATGTATGTAACATTTTCGATTCGTAATACTTTCAATATTAGGTACCGATGATTTGGGTCGGTAAAAGATAAAAGTAGTTCTAGGTATCTACTTAGATAGGTATTCATTCGCTTAAGTACATAGGTAAAGACTACAGTCAAGAATCTGGGCATCCTAAATAAGGTGAGGCGATACTTCACATCTGGACAGATTTTAAGTTTGTACAAAGGACAGATCCGTTCCTGTATGGACTATTACAGCCACTTATCGGATGGCTCAGCAAAATATCAACTTGTTGCACTTTATCTAAAGGTCTAATAAATCTATTAAAGGTAATCACATTTTGTTATAAAATAATGCATTATTCGCGAAGGTGTTTTCATAAACATGGTATTAATCCCTGTCCATATAAATTCGTTATTTATCACAAGTATTTAATATTGAACAAAGTTGCCAATTAATTTTAATTAATTGCTAAATTAACTAATTAATTCTAATTTTAATTTTTAAAGAAATTTTTACTACAATATAATTTCAATGAATACCTATCTTCGGAGATATAACTGTTTTAAAATAACTCCGCAGCAAAATAAAGGCTCGTACAGACTCGCGCGATATCGCGGGCGCAACAGGCACCGACAAAGAAATTCTGCTACTAGAGTCGCGTCGCGTCCGCGATATCGCACTAGTCTGTACGAGCCTTTATGATCAAGTATCGCGCGCGTATCATGTGGCGGGAGGGCGCGAGGGCACGGTAGCGAGGTCGGTAGCTTTGCGAGGAAGTCTATACTAAATTTTTTTACTAGAAATTTTTTGTTTTTGAAAAAATCTTTTTGCATTTGATAGCCCAATTCTTGAGGAAGGCTAGCTATTATTATGATAAGCTATTTAACATTACGCTAGGATATTTAGGAGACGAGCAAAAAAAAAACTAAGCGAATACGAAGTAATATCGCGGGCAGGCAATGCGATGCGACTTCGTCTGCGAGAAATTTCTTGTCCTCCCGGACAAGAAATTTCTCGCAGACGAAGTCGCGGCAAGAAGCTAGTTATGTAATAGGTCAACGAAAGTAAATCTTAGCAATTCCAATAGAAAAGCAAGAAAACTCCAACATTATTTGAAACATAAAATCCCTCTACGACATGATAAAATTTCAGAAATAATATTTACATATTATTAGATACTTCTAAATCATTATTTTGTAGGAAAAGAGAAAAAAAGTCATGCTAAATTTCGTGAGGAATTAGTTCCAGTTTTACAACTAGATGGCGTTGGCGTCGAATTAGAAGTCGCTATGGTTTCGTTACCGCGGTTTGTATAGGTTTCTGAGAAAATAGTTTATCGACCTGCCCACAAAGCTGGACATAGGCCTCTTCTATTTATATTTTTGACAGCGAAAACGTTACTAATGCAACGATCGCTTATAAAACCCAGCAGTGCAAGAAGTACGTAGGACTAAATTCGATAAATTTGAAATTATTCTCGATAAAATGAGTTTTTATCGATTCGAATCGATGTCGCTAGTATGTAACTTCTACTCTAACGATCGGTAGATAAACTAAATTTAAACGAAAATGCACGAAACGACAATTTTACAGTTGAGATCGCCAATTTACGTTTATTGCTTAACTATGACCCAAAGTCTCAAATTCAGATAATTTATGTAAACAAAGGGGATAACATATCAAAAAATATCTTCGTAATGGTAATTCACATAAAATTAGGAAAAAAATGGTTCCATTTTCTTTTAAGTAGTGAATTTAAGAAATAATCTATACTATACTAATATTATAAAGCTGAAGAGTTTGTTTGTTTGTTTGTTTGAACGCGCTAATCTCAGGAACTACTGGTTGGAATTGAAAAATTCTTTTTGTGTTGGATAGTCCATTTATTCAGAATCTAAACTAATATTATAAAGCTGAAGAGTTTGTTTGTTTGTTTGTTTGAACGCGCTAATCTCAGGAACCACTGGTTGGAATTGAAAAATTCTTTTTGTGTTGGATAGTACATTTATTCAGAAATATTATAGGCTATATAAAATTACGCTACAACCAATAGGAGCGGAGCATAAATGTAAAATGTTGCAAAAACGGGAAAAAAATATTCCTTTTTGAGAGCTTCTGTTGCGTGCGCTGCGTTAACGGTTTAAGTTACGCAAATATCATGTATGATGGAATTGTCCCTCTTTAAATGTTCTAAAAAAAAGTCCGCGACAGCATATGTCTATCTTTTAAGATTGACTCACTATAACCTTTTTTTATGGTAATCAAGTTTGTTCGAAATTAATGCATTATTTGCGAAGGAGTTTTCATAAACATGGTATTAATCCTTATCCAAATAAATACGTTATTCATCACAAGTATTTAATTTTGAACAAAGTTGCCCTTACATCATTTAATTTCAATGAATATCTTAGGAGATATAACTGTTTTATAATAACTCCGCAGCAAAATAATGATCAACTCTGCGAGGTAGTCTATTCTAAAGCTGAAGAGTTAGTTTTTAGGGAATCGTACCCAAAGGGTAAAATGGGACCCTATTACTAAAACTCCGCTGTCCGTCTGTCTGTCTGTCTGTCTGTCTGTCCGTCTGTCACCAGGCTGTATCTCATGAACCGTGATAGTTAGACAGTTGCAATTTTCACAGATGATGTATTTCAGTTGCCGCTATAACAACAAATACTAAAAAACAGAAAAAATAAATATTTTAGGGGGGCTCCCATACAACGGACACGATTTTTTGCCGTTTTTATAGATAATGCCCGCGGCTCCGCCCTCGTGCATGTCGGTTATCACGTAAAAAGTAGCCTATGTCCTGCTCCATTTCCCAGGCTATATCACTGCCAAATTTTATGACGATCGGTTCAGCGGTTTAGACGTGAAAACGTAACATACAGACAGACAAACAGAGTTACTTTTACATTTATAATATTAGTATGGATGGTGAGGAACCCTTCGCGCGCGAGTCCGACTCGCACTTGGCCGGTTTTTATTTTTTGAATGCGCTAATCTCTGGAAGTGCGAGTTGGATTTGAAAATAATCTTTTTGCATTTTACAGCCCAATTCTTGAGGAAGAATTACATTCCTATTAACTAGGACACAATTTTTTTTAATGAAAGTTTATGCGAAAACGAAGTAAAAGCACGGGCAGGCAATGTGTTGTGACGGGGTGGGTCGGGGGAACAAGAAATTTAACGCGGACGAAGTCGCGGGCAGAAGCTAGTAATTAATAAATAATCATACCGCAATTATCTTTATAAATTTTAGGTTTTAAACAAAGTTATTAAAAAAAGGAGATTTTCTGGTATAAAATATTTTATGATACTGGTAACAATGCAGGAGATCCAAACATTTTCACATTTTTTACATCTTAAACAACACTAATGTATTACAACTCTCATTCATATTGTATGTAGCATATCTAGCCACATTTTGGATGAAAACGGCTGTAAATTGTTTCGAGTGGAAATCGATTTTGGGACGCCTACGTCTAGCAGTGGACTTAAAAGGGCTGAATAGGACGATCATAGGCCTTGTCTCCGACACACAACATAAAACATTGTTTGGCAACAGTATTTCGTTTGCATAGTTCTTATAATTAATTCACTTTAATTTCATAGATGATTATTTACAAAAAAAAAAAAAAAAATTATGTTTTGCACTACCGTCCTGTCATTTTGACAGTGACAATTCTTGACATTACTTTGTTTACATAAATTATCTGAATTAGAGACTTTGGGTATAGAGAGTAGTCTCAAGATTTGACAAGCGATTCTTATCGACTCGATAAATCTTATCGTCGCGTGTTTCGTACTTACAAATTCGTTAACAAGATCGATAAAAATGCAAACATTAGCGATCTCAATGTCTTATCGAGATATCGTGGGCCGATGTGAACAAATAATTAACAAAGTGAGATCTTAAATAAACACAAGTAACTAAATACGCCTAGCTAAAATAACCCGTCCTAACACTCCAAACGCCCAAAATGGAAATGACCGAGGAAATGAGCTCGCCGCTGCAGCTGTCCGTCCGCCCACTCTTGCGCCTCGTGACGTCATTCAGCCGCCGCGCCTTCAATCGCAGGATTCTCCGCGAACAATATATTTATTAGGTATCATGCTACGCACGACTACATGCACCAAAACTCACACATCTGTGATCAGTGTGCTCCTACTAACAGTCGCAAACCTACAGTTACCGATAGACTAGAACAGAGTTATGAGACGTCGCTGTCGTGCGAGCGAAATCGCGTTAGCTGCCGTATGGTGGCCGAATATTTACAATTATGAATGACATTGCATGTGGCAGAACAAACATGGCGAAGCAAACATTAAAATAATATAATTATAACTTTCAACAAATTAGCATTTTTGGCTGTACTTACGAGTGGTAAATAATCCCGTGTTTCTTATTTTTCTTTCTTGTATTATTGAAACACTGTTTACCTGCACAAGAAGTCAAAAAAAAAAAAAAAAACTGTAATTATGGAGCTGTTTGATCAACGATATCCCGTGCGCGACTGAGTGCCAACTAGGGGCCATCTCTCAGTTTGATAGGACCAGGCGCTGTTACTAAGTCCCGTATCTACACTTTTAATACATCCATACTAATATTATAAATGTGAAAGTAACTCTGTCTGCCTGTCTGTATGTTACGTTTTCACGCCTAAACCGCTGAACCGATCGTCATGAAATTTGGCAGAGATATAGCCTGGGATATGGAGAAGTACATAGGCTACTTTTTTACGCGATAACCGACATACACGCGGGCGGAGCCGCGGGCAAAAGCTAGTAAGCTACATATATGTATACTGTATATATACGAGTATGTGTACTTTTTGGGTGAAAAAAAATCATGGAACTCGTGTCATCGTCACCGAACGCTTTAGTTACTTAGTTTTCACTTCTATCGGCAATCCTCAAAGACTGCCCCGTTTTTTTTTTTTGGTTAGGTTTTGGTTTTGGTTTTGGTTAGGCACATAAACAAGCATGAACAAATACACACAATCACCCATAAATAAACACACAAAATCACCCATGCACAAACACACACAAACACTCATGCATAAACACTAAAACACCTATGCACAAATACACACAAATACCCTTGCGCAAACAGACTAACATGCATGCACAAACACACAAACACGCACAAATACACATGCAAAAACACGCACAAACACGCATATTTAAACAAACAAACAAGCATGCACAAATACACACAAACACACATGCACAAATACACACAAATACCCTTGCGCAAACAGACTAACATGCATGCACAAACACACAAACACGCACAAATACACATGCAAAAACACGCACAAACACGCATATTTAAACAAACAAACAAGCATGCACAAATACACACAAACACACATGCACAAATACACACAAATACCCATGCATAAACACACAAACACCTTTGCACGAATACACACAAACACCCATGCACAAATACGCACAATCACTCATGCATAAACACACTAAAACACCTATGCACAAATACACAAAAACTAACAAACACAAACACACTAACACCCATGCAAAAATACATACAAACACCTATGCACAAATATACACAAACAGCCATGCACAAACATGCATGTTCAAACACAAACAAGCATGCACAAATACACACAAGCACCCATGCACAAATACACACAAATATCCTTGGGAAAACAGACTAACATACATGCAAAAACACACCTATGCACAAAAACACACAATCACCCTTGCGCAAACACACAAACAAGCATGCACAAATACACACAAACACCCTTGCACAAATATACACAAACACCCATGCATAAGCACATTAAAACACCTATGCACAAATACACACAAACAACCTTGCGCAAACAGACTTACATGCATGCACAAACACACAAACACGCGCAAATACCCATGCAAAATCACGCACAAACACGCTAGCACAAACACACATGCACAAATACACACAAATACATATGCACAAATACACACAAATACCCTTGCGCAAACAGTCTAACATGCATGCACAAACACACAAACACGCACAAATACCCATGCAAAAACACGCACAAACACAAACAAGCATGCACAAATACACACAAACACACATGCACAAATACACACATATACCCATTCATAAACACACAAACACCTATGCACGAATACACACAAACACCCATGCACAAACACATACAAACACCCATGCACAAATACACACAAACACCCTTGCGCAAGCACACAAAAAACCTTGCGCAAACAGACATACATGCATGCACTTACACACAAACACCCACAAATACCCATGCAAAATCACGCACAAACACGCATGTCAAAACACACATGCACAAATACACACATATACCCATTCATAAACACACAAACACCTATGCACGAATACACACAAACACCCATGCACAAACACATACAAACACCCATGCACAAATACACACAAACACCCTTGCGCAAACACACAAACGAGCATGCACAAATACACACAAACACACATGCACAAATACACACATATACCCATTCATAAACACACAAACACCTATGCACGAATACACACAAACACCCTTGTGCAAACACACAAATAACCTTGCGCAAACAGACATACATGCATGCACTTACACACAAACACCCACAAATACCCATGCAAAATCACGCACAAACACGCATGTCAAAACACACATGCATAAATACACACAAACACACATGCACAAATACCCATGCATAAACACACAAACACCTATGCACGAATACTCACAAACACCTATGCACAAACACACCCTAACACACTTACACAAACAAACAAATACACAAACACCATGCACAAATACTCACCAACACCCAGGCACAAACACACAAACACTCATGCACAAACATACTAACACACCTATGCACGAATACACACAATCACCCTTGCGCAAACACACAAACAAGCATGCACAAATACACACAAACACCCTTGCACAAATATACACAAACACCCATGCATAAACACATTAAAACACCTATGCACAAATACACACAAACAACCTTGCGCAAACAGACATACATGCATGCACAAACACACAAACACGCGCAAATACCCATGCAAAATCACGCACAAACACGCTAGCACAAACACACACGCACAAATACACACAAATACCCATGCAAAAACACGCACAATCACCCATGCACAAACACATACAAACACCCATACACAAATACACACAAACACCCTTGCGCAAACACACAAATAACCTTGCACAAACAGACATACATGCATGCACTTACACACAAACACCCACAAATACCTATGCAAAATCACGCACAAACACGCATGCACAAACACACATGCACAAATACACACAAACACACATGCACAAATACCCATCCCATATAGCACTTTTTGGTCGCAGATATGTTAAAGATGTAACAAGTCGCAACAGTTTCGTAACTGTTACGAAACATGGTGACTGTGTGGGGTTTGTTCTCTATGTGTGTTAATAGTTCGTACAAAATTTGACCGGAAAACATTTCAGTAACTTTAAGTAGTCTTTGTGTTCACACGTAACGTAAACATTTGTGTAGACTTATTTTTAAACACTTGGTGTTTAGTTTGTAACATGTGTACAATCGAGTAAAAATGTGTGGTAGCGGTGTGGTCACCATGTTACTAGAATAATAACTTAAAATTTATATTTACACGAGGTGTCGTAATGTTACGTCATTATTACTGAACAATATATTACTGAAATGTGAATAAAAAAGTCACAATAAGACATTGTTTCTCAAACTGTTTCGAGAAGTGATCAAATGATTGCAGTTGAAAATGAGTAAAGAACCGAAAAGATTCTATGTTTTATTCGATGTTTTAGCCACTATGTTTTATCGCACTGTTCTGCAAAAATGCATCAGAATCCTTTGCAGAGCAACAGTTGTCAGCCAAATGTATAATTTAAAAAAACATATTTCTTGTTTTGATGTAGTTCATAAAGGGTACTTTAGTACAGCCTTTAATTCCTTTCCAGGTTAACTGGTTAAGGAGTTCGTCCGTGAATAAACATCTCGTTAACTGTAATCCAATCTTTGATATTTTTAACATTCCACTCGTACCGCATATTCTAGAAAAAAAATTGACCTGAAATATTAATAAAAACAAATATTATACCCATTATAACCGTGATAAATATTTTATAGTATTAAAATAACAATATCCATACCAAAACTTTTTCGAAATCCGCGTCAATGAGTTGATCTTCTAGTAATTCTAAGTTTTTTATAGAATTAATTGGAAATTCAATATTCCTCTGAGCTAGTTCCTCATCAAACTTTGTTGATACGGAAAACCAGCAGCACTAACCGTCTCAATATTAGATTGTTTATGTTTCAGAATATCATATAATTTGTCCAGTTGTACTTGTATTGCTTTAAAGCCTCTGTCGGTTTCTTCTTTAACTAGAAAAAATATTAATATTTATTTATTTTTTCTAGTCTAGTCATATTATTTGCAAAACGCACCTACAAGCAAAAAAAACCGGCGTAGTACGTCGAATGGAATCACTTACGATTTTGGAACTTTAGATTAGATTCTTTGAGAATTTTGTTTTCTACTTGTAACCCACTGTTCTCTGTTATGATTTGATTGAATTCAATCAACCTCAAACTGATTAAAGTTTCACCAGTTTGACTCTCAGTTTCGGGTATTGTTGTTAAATTCTCATTCGTTGCTATTATTTTTGAAGCATCAGTTTCAGTCGCTTCGGTATCATCAATAGTATTATAACTGGTACTGGCGTGATTGAAATATATATTTGAGTCGTATTCATTCATTTTTGTTTTATTCGTAACATTATCGTTATCTTTTTTAGTTTCTTTATCTTCCATCATTTCAAAATCAGTACTAAAATTTTGTAATTCTTCCACAATTGACTTTTCAGCCGGATGTTTTCTTTTATTTTCACGATTTTTGTGGTATCTGTAAAAATAATAATTATTTAAAAGGTGATATTTCATGAGATGGCCAAACGAACAAAATATGGATGTTTAAGGTGACCGAGCAAATTTGGCGGAAAAATTACTGGCAATACCTATCTCTACGAACGCTATATTATTATTATTTATCACTTTACTAGTCTGTAAGTAGTTTTTATTTTTCTTTACTAAGAAAATATACTGGGCCCTAAGTTTTCGTTGTGACTGAGCGTCGTGAGTAAAGACGTCATAAAGGTACCGGATTGATAAGGTAAATGCAAGGCAGCCGGGTAAAGGCAAAGACGCGCCGCGCGGCGCTCCTTCCTACCTACCTGATGTCAAACATACTGTCGTATACGTCTCTATACAAAATTTAAATTCAACAACATCTAAAATGAGAAGACTGATTCTAATGCAATCAAGACATGAAATACTTTATTAATAATAGTTTAGTTTGAAAAAAAGCGTAAGTATTTTTAAATTATTATAGAAAACTCAAAATCACTAAGTTCGTAAAAACACTGTTAAAAATACCATTTTATATCAAACATGTGGTATTTTACATGCTCTTTGTAACGTGTAAAAGTACTTACGCCATAATAACCTGAAATTAATAGAATCCAATAGTTAAGCACTGATCTACACTCAGTCTAGTAAACGTAATAAATTACATCGCTTTATCGGTACCACAGTCTTATGACGTGCGTGCGTTCCTTCGGAAGCGCGCAGCTCAACTGACCTTAGACGGACTCGACCGACCGACTCGTGGTCGTACCTCTCTTTCTCACTCTTCGCGCACTCAGTTCTATTAAACATTGTCCATGAGCTCTTCCAGTCTAAACTTCTGAAGTGACGCGCCCCACTACTGCATTTTACGTACACAGGGCCGCGGATTTTAAAATAGGGTAGGGGGGCGCGTCACGTCGTCGAATTATTGTCGAATAAAACACGTCGTAAAACTTACCTCTCCTCATCTTCAGTATCCTCAAAATTTGAATACAGTTCCTCTAATCTAATTCCTTCAGCAAAAGTAGCTATGCCTTGTAGTTTCACGACACATTTTAATTTTCTCCAATTCTCCGAAGGCACACTTTTTTCATCTCTCCTTAATAGTTCAAGGTCGCTGTTTTTTCTCGTCCTTGGCCAAAACAGGACAGAGTCTTTGTTGTTGCCCAGTACCCATGTACTAGGCACAACCGATATAAGGTGAGACGAGCCCTCTTTAGTTAGTACTATACTAAACATAATTTGATAATATGCAGGCCTGTCCAAACGTTTGAGAATCGCTGGAAGCAATAAACCATTTTGTGAATTCGGTAACTTTGTAACTACTTCTGGTTTCACGTCGACATATGTCGACATAATCTAGTAACTTCCTGACCAGTTGTGACTAGAATATTTTCTCTAAATAAAATTACGTTTTTGAATTATTTAACAATTTTGTGGTTCATTTTTGGTTCCATAACATATAGTTACTATTAAATATATTACAGCAAAAGCTTCCAAGCTCTGGGAATGTAAAAACTTGTTAGTAAAACTATTAATAGTTTTTACAAACTATTGTTTAAATTATACTACACAGGTTAAATCACAATTTTATGGTGGCGCATTGAAAATTTCAAACTATATGAACAAATTACACAATGAAATTCATTTCCCATATAGATTTGAACAATATAAACAAATTAAAATATGAATAAAAATTTACCTTGATAAACAGTGATGGCTGATGTTTTCTTCTTATTATTTTTTAACTTGTCAGTCTCAGAACAAAAAGAGAACGAAAACGAATGAACGAACGAATGATTTCTGAGAAGTGGTTGCAGATTAAGAACAATGTTACCACACAGCAACGTAACTTTAAAACCAAATGTTACTGTGTCGACTGTTCCCCATTTTTAGTCGTAGCGACGGAACTAAGTACACTCAGCGACCAAAAAGTGTTACTAGAATGAATAAGTGTGGACACATAGTGTCGAATTATTTCGTAACGGCTACCACAAAGCGCTATATGGGATGCATAAACACACAAACACCTATGCACGAATACACACAAACACCTATACACAAACTCTCATGCATAAACACACTAAAACACCTATGCACAAATAGACACAAACTCCCAAGCACAAACACATAAACAGTCATGCACAAACACTTAAAAACACCCATGCATAAACACACAAACACCAATGCTCGAATACACACAAACATCCATGCACAAACTCACACAAATATTCATGCATAAACACACTAAAACACCTGTACACAAATACACACAATCACCCTTGCGCAAACACACAGAGAAGCATGCACAATCAGCCATGCACAAATACGCATAAATACCCAAGCATAAATACACACAAACACCCATGCACAAATACATCACCCATGCACAAATACATCACCCATGCACAAATACACAAACACGCATGCACAAATACACACAATCAGCCATAAACAAATACGCACAAATACCCATGCACAAACACACAAAAACATCTATGCGCAAATACGCACCATACACAAACATACACTTACACAAACAAATACACAAACACCTATGCACAAATACAGAAACACTCATGCACAAACACACAAATACGCATGCACAAATACACACAAATACCCCTGCAAAAACACGCACAAACACACATGTACAAATACACAAACACATAGGGGGTGCCCTTAGCGAGCAGCAGTCGTTTAGTTTTTAGTTTTTACGGCCTGGCCGGAGGCATTAAGTTTCGTTAGGAGCTTAAGGCAGCCACAGGAAAGTCCGGTTAAAGAGTCGTAACCTTAGGCCTGTGTTCACCAACAGTCAAACCACCGGTTAGGTATTTAAACAGTTGATTTATGTCAAATTTCCTAAGTAAAGAACTGATTAAATATCTAAACAGTTGATTTAAATGTTGGTGAACACAGGCCTTAGTGGTTACACTCTGAGATGCCTTAGATAAAAATAAAAAAAATATGTGTATGGTGGGTGTTTGTGCATAAGTGTTTGTATGTATTTGTGCACCTATCACCTATTATTTGCGCATGGGTGTTTGTGTGTTTGTGCATGCGTATTTGTGTGTTCGTGCATGAGTGTTTGTGTATTTGTGCATAGGTGTTTGTGTATTTGTTTGTGTAAGTGTGTATTTATGTATGGTGTATCCGCCCAGATCGGGAGAAGTTATTTGATAATTTCCCATGCTTGTTTGTATGTTTATGCATGCGTGTTTGTGCATAGCTGTTTTTTGTATTTGTGCATAGATGTTTGTGTGTGTTTGTGCATGGGTATTTGTGTGTATTTGTGCATGCGTGATTGTGTGTATTTATGCAAGCTTGTTTGTGTGTTTGTGCATGCGTTTTTTTGCTTGGGTGTTTGTATGTTTGTGCTTGGGATTTTCTGTGTATTTATGCATGGGTGTTTGTGTGTATTTGTGCATGTGTGTTTGTGTGTGTTTGTGCATGGTTGTTTGTGTTTGTGCATGCGTGCTTGTGTGTTTGTTCATGCATGTTAGTCTGTTTGCGCAAGACTATTTGTGTGTATTTATGCATGGGTATTTGTGTGTATTTGTGCATGTGTGTTAGGGTGTATTTGTGCATGCGTGTTTGTGCGTGATTATGTATGGGTATTTGTGCGAGTTTGTGTGTTTGTGCATGCATATTTGTCTGTTTGCGCAAGGTTGTTAGTGTGTATTTGTGCATAGGTGTTTTAGTGTGTTTATGCATGAGTGTTTGTGTGTGTTTGTGCATGGGTGTTTGTGTGTATTTGTGCATCCTTGTTTGTGTGTTTGCGCAAGGATGATTGTGTGTATTTGTGCATAGGTGTTTTAGTGTGTTTATGCATGAGTTTTTATGTGTGTTTGTGCATGGGTGTTTGTATGTATTCTTGCATAGGTGTTTGTGTGTTTATGCATAAGTGTTTGTGCGTGTTTGTGCATGAGTGTTTGTGTGTTATTGCTTGGGTGTTTGTGAGTATTTGTGCATGGATGTTTGTGTATTTGTTTGTTAGTGTAAGGGTGTGTTTGTGTATGTACACAAATGTATAATGTTTGTAATGTATGTCTGTGTATGGTGTGTGTTTGTGCATGGGTGTTTTTGTGTATTTGTGCATGGGTGTTTGTGTGTATTTGTGCATGGGTGTTTGTGTATTTGTTTGTGTAAGTGTGTGTTTGTGTATGGTGTGTCCGCCCAGATCAGAAGAAGTTATTTAATAATTCCCCATCCAAAAAAAAAACGGGGCAGTCTTTGAGGATTGCCGATAGAAGTGAAAACTAAGTAACTAAAGCGTTCGGTGACGATGACACGAGTACCATGATTTTTTTTCACCCAAAAAGTACACATACTCGTATATATACAGTATACATATATGTAGCTCACTAGCTTTTGCCCGCGGCTCCGCCCGCGTGTATGTCGGTTATCGCGTAAAAAAGTAGCCTATGTCCTTCTCCATATCCCAGGCTATATCTCTGCTAAATTTTATGACGATCGGTTCAGCGGTTTAGGCGTGAAAACGTAACATACAGACAGACAGACAGACAGAATTACTTTCACATTTATATTTATTTATTTTATTATTTATGTACACACAGTTAAATACATAGAGATAACATAATTATAATTTCAGTACAAAGGTTTATTTTTTTATCAATTTATTTAACAATTTTTGTACACACATATAAACAGACAAGAAGAAAGGAACAGAAAAATACGTACAAAGGTGATGCTTATTTCTAATGAAATCTCTTCCAGCATACCTGCGATAGGAAAGTAGATATAGAGATGTAGACAACGTGTGTAAGTGCAGAAGAGAAAAAATGAAATAAAAAAATATACATAAAATCAAAATAGCTATACACTAGTATAAATACTTATAAACATACAATAAGAGAATATATACATACATACTTCTAAAATAAATATCACTCAAATATATACTTAGAACTACAATGTAGTGGAAAATAATAAATACATAATAATATGCAACTGCTTATTTCTTAAGAAATTTCTTCCAGCAGACCTGTGAAAGGAGAAATGAAAAAGAAATGTAGACTATAGTGTGTGAGAACATGAAGAGAATAATATGAATATGCGAAGTTTTAAACTAAAATATTAAACATAACATATACTTAAATAAAGCTACAAAATATAAATAATAAAAAATAAAAAGTAATAATAATAATAATAATAAATATATAATATATTAGTATGGATATATATTTTTTTAAGTCTTGCCCAATTCTCGGAATTTCTCCTGTGTTGTGGGTGCGTATACAAACATTTAAACACACATATACAAACAGCCAGACCCGGAACAACTAAATACAAATATTTGTTCAGTGTGGGAATCAAACCCGCGACACGTAGCGCAGCTGCGCTTGCGCCAACCGTGCCGTCGTATGCTATGCTATAGGATGCCTTAAAGTGTAACACACGTCGTAAAAAAATTGTTATGACTAGCAAACATTCCAATAATCTCGATTCAGTCTCACTTCATTGTGAAAATTCATGGTCACCCTACTCTAATACAGTTTCATACTACTTACTATATTTCAGTTAATATCTCCTAAAATATGAATTTCACCGTTATTTTCCAAACTAGGTTATGTTACCTGTCGATTAGTACTTTAACTAAGCTTGAAGCTATTTTTAATAACGAAATAAACGCCATTGTATTTTAGGCATATTGCCGTCCGAGCGGCCAACTAAAATCGACTCTAACAAATTATTGAACCTATTTTCTAGTGATTTTTCTTGTTTATTCGCTACAACAAATTAGCAACTAATTGTCCATACACATAAGCCTCTATTAATTTGATATTTCTGGCAACAAATTAAGACCTTTCTTTTGATGCATCATTCGCCTATCTGCGTTATTTAGTTTCTGCATAATCACAGGCGATGACTACGGCAAGTGGCGGTTCTAGAGGCCAACTATTTTTGGTCATAGCGTCTTGATTTTTTTTTGCAACAAATTCAGGAAAAGAGGGGTGTATAGTAACAAATTACCACTAATTCCTGGCAAAGTTACATCAAATTTTATGAGTTGGCCGCGTGGTTGAAATGGACATCTTCCAAATTCGTTAACAAGATCGATAAAAATGCAAACCTTAGCGATCTCGATATCTTATATATCGATGCAAAGTACGTACTTGCATTGCTGGTTGTACAAACGTTACGATAAATCGAAACTCAAAGAATATTTCAATATTTATGATTATGATAATTTCACATGTAAATATCATGATTAATTTGGACTGACTTCAGTTTCAGGACTTTCAGGAAATAGGTCTTATTTTGTACTGGATATAATGTATCTTCAATGCTCGTGCCTTCCTTAAGGTCCAGCCGTTCTTGAGTTATAAACGGTGTAAGTAACTAACCCGACTTTGTCTATACTAATATTATTATAAAGAGGTAAAATTTGTTTTGTAATTTTGTATGCAGGGGGTAATCTCTGGAACTGGAACGTCGGATTTGAAAAAATATTTTTGCATTTGATAGCCCCATTCTTGAGGAAGGTTATAGTCTATTTAACATCACGCTGTGACCCTTAGACAGACAAATGATAAAAGTCAGAAAAACGCTAAATGAAAACAAAATAATATCGCGGGCTATGAGTCGGGGGAACAAGAAATTTCACGGGAACGAAGTCGCGGGCCTACGCCAATAAGCCGTGGTATAGCCATTTCATACAACTGTCAACGAATGACAGTTGCGATTTTAATATACCTAACAATTTAAGTTGGTAGGTAGTCAGTTTCCTTGACTTTACCAAGTTGTGTGGACGACAGAATACTTACCATAATATAAATAAACACGGAATAAAGTTATGCTAGGTATAAACGTCCAAAAATGTATTGTAATACCGAAGTTATTCCTAGGATAACTTTATTCCGTGTTTATTTGTAAGGCCCTTAATCTTTAAAAAAATGGTATGGTTTTGTCGGATCGTAATCAATTTTTTTCACGTTTATCTATTTATTTATTTAATACTTTAAGCACACAAAATGTACAGAGGCGGACTTAAGAGGGCTGTCTCGGGTCCACTAGCGCCACTCCTTTAAAAAAATATATTCTCCTGACTGAGATGGAATTATGAAAAACGGCTCAATCAGCTGCCTCGGTGTGTCTAGAATTTTCTAATACTTTTTATAAAGTTTCATATTGAGACATGAAGCAACAAAATTCAATCTACAGAAAAACGGCCACATTCCTCTAGATCGTATTTTGTTGCTTCGTGTCTCAATATTAACACAGAGCCACGGTTACCGTCGCGCCGAGCGGGACGGCTCTGTGTGGCGTCGTCCGTAATATCTAGTACATTACAACCGCTCAGCGTCGCGTCGCCGTCCCGTCCCGCCGCGCCGCACCCGCTGTGTCGCCTTTAATGCCATAGGCATTTTCTACCAGTCAACCTTTGGGTAATGCAGAGACAAACAGTATAAGGCGCCATCTCCACGGGCGAGAGAATCGCGGCGATATTCACGCTGGGCCTTCAAATAATCGCCGCGATGATAACGCCGTGGAGATTGATTCATAGAGCTTCTATTGAATTTGATGGCACGGCGAGACTATCGCCGCGATTTTCTCGCCCTTGGAGATGGCGCCTTAGGTGCAATAGCCAGAATTGAGGAATAAATATTCATTTAAATATAAATACAAGTCCCATCGTTGTCACGTTCCATTCTTCTTTTCGTGTGGTTAGTGACTAACCTGGTGTTACAGTTTTTATACCGCCCATCAATGGGCCTCTGAACTTGGCTACACATGCCGTTGAGAAATATCTCTCAGGCTGGTTTCCTCACGTTTTCCTTCACCGCCATTACATACATACGCTACATTTTTGCCAGTGACGCAACACAATGTAACTCCTCCTTTATATAAATGTACTCTGTGAATGTAACAATGTAAATTGTCTTTGGTTCCTGGTCCTGACATCAAGCAATGGTTTAAATTGTCAAACTTTTCTTGCTTGAATAAGAGGCTTTTGGCTACTTCAATGTATGTATTTTATAATTTGCGTTTTGTTTGTGCAGAATAATTTTTTCTATCTTTCTTTTCTTTCTTCCTTAATTATTAGTACTCCAACACGATCCCATTGTCGAGGTCGATCATTGGTCGGTCAATGGTCTCGTAATAGAATTGTATTACAGTGGCATTTTGAACATTTAGGCCTGTGTTCACCAACATTTAAACCACCGGTTAGGTATTTAAACAGTTGGTTTATGTCAAATTTCCTATGAAATTTTGAGTAAACAACTGATTAAATATCTAAACAGTTGATTTAGATGTTGGTGAACACAGGCCTTATTCATGCCAGATTTCATTTATATATATTTTTACATATTATTTATTAGTGTTATAAGCAATCTGAAGTAGTAGGAAGTTGGAAGTTTAGTAGGAAGTTTAATTTGTCATTATGTACGAGATTACCAATTCTTTCAATGGAGTGTTAGTGGCTGACCATTGGAAAGCTATAATGACGCCATTATATTAGCAGATGAACAAACTTGTCAAAATCAACAATGATGAAATCAATGATAGACCATTCTGACACTATTGTAATAGCAGACTTGAGGCCCAGGCATCATACTTTGTAATACCTACATTATTTCTAAGATTTAAACTGTATTTTTCCAATTTATATTTTTGAATAAATTTTATTTTATTATTATTATTTCTTTCACCGTTTTTTAAGTAAATTATAATTATACAATACGCATATGAATCCGAAAAGTTAAAGGTGCGTAAATTGGGCTCGAACTCGAGACCAGACTTAGCAGTTCGACGGTCACACCACTAGGCTATCACTGCTGAGTAAGTACTTCACGTTCCATTTAATTTAGCAATGTAATACCTACCCAATGTCAGTAATATGGACGTTATTGAAAGAAAATGTTCGGTCTGAGTTATTTTATTTTTCCAGTCGATTGCTTCAAGTTCACGAGATTCCCACAAACTAAGTTACTGAATAGGGCTCAGATATTCAATGGCTTAGTCCGCGCTTAGGTGCGAGATGAGAATACCTCGTTATTGAAAATATTGGGATAAAGTTTGGACTTAGGTTCTATGAAAGTGATTGGCGTTTATTGTAACTTAAAGTTTTAACATAGATCATTATTATTATTATTATGTTTTTTTTTTAATGATTAATTATTATTATTTTTTTTTTTTAATTATTTATTTATACTTTTTTGTATAGAATAGAATAGAATAGAATACTCTTTATTATGTACACCATAAAAATTACAGATATAAATGTAGAACTGTTACATAGGGTGTCACAATGGGCGGTCTTATCGCTAAAAGCGATCTTTTACAGACAACCTTTGGATGGATCAAAAAGTAGAAGGACAGACAATACTGCAGGTATTTAGTGGTGTACCACTTACATATATACAATAAATACACATACACAAAGCATATAGATACTTATCCGTATATATATATATATATACATACAATAATAAACATGATACAAGAGCAAGGAATTTTAAGTAATGATGATGTTTAAGGAGACAGGAAGTGATTTTTTTTTTTTGTATACACCTCGAGGAGCTCGTGGCTAAGTAATGCCAAATTTCATGACGATCGGTTCAGCGGTTTAGGCGTGAAAACGTAACATACAGACAGACAGACAGAGTTACTTTCACATTTATAATATTAGTAAGGATAAGGATTTGTCTATAATCTATTTGAAATTTATTTACATTTAAAATAAGAACTGATGTACACAGCTGCAATATTTGTATGACCGGAAAAAATATTTGTATCATGACCTACAAGTAGTTGTTCCGGGGCGGCTGTTTGTGTATGTGAGTTTAAATGTTTGTAACTGCACCCGCAATACAGGAGAAATTCCTAGTGTGGGACAAAGTTATTTTTTTTTTTATTCAATATAATATAAAAAAATAAACTCTTGCTATTCATCTCACCTGATGGTAAGTTATAATAAGGCCGAATATGGAAGCGAGCTTCACCAGGAATCCTCAACAACAGAGGAACTGGCTATCTTACCTGTAACTGGGAAAACACAACAATCCTGCCTGTGTTTAGAAGACTCGTGAAGGAACATTACCTACTTATCGTTGTGATTTTGTTCTCGTTGTTAGCTGTGATAATCTATACACTTCATTTATTTTCTTTGCTTATATAGTTAGTATGTATGTATCTATGTATCTATTATATGGCATATATCTGTGTATCTATTATAGGATATTGTACTGTTATAGTTTTTATTTGCACCAATGACAACCCCATTTTATGTCCAGAAATTCACTATCCATGCCAAGGTTGCCTGGAAAAGATCGCAGTATGCGATAAAGCCGCCCATTGTATATTTTATAGTGTATAAGTTTTCCTTTTCTTTTGTAATGTGTAATCTGATGTACAATAAAGTATATATAAATTAAAATATATAAATAATCCTGTTAATATTGTTGTTATGGCGACAGACTTAGGTAAGATGGTGGTAGCTAGCCAGGCGAACTTAGAAAAATTCCTACCATCAACCAAACAGAGCAGAAAAATTTTCCCCCACTGCAAATCGAACCCGGGACCTCTGGATCTGAGACAGGTGGTCTTACCACTAGACCTGACCTATCTAAAATATTTTCTAAGCTAGTATGTTGTTCACGGTACGGTACGGCTACGGTACGGCTGGTCCATAAATTCAAGGTCGCTCAGCGAGCTATGGAACGGGCTATGCTTGGAGTTTCTCTGAGAGATCGAATCCGGAACGAGGTGATTCGGCAGAGAACCAAAGTTTTCGACACAGCTCACAGAATAAGCAAGCTGAAGTGGCAATGGGCCGGCCATATTAGCCATAGAACCGATGACCGTTGGGGTAGACGTGTTTTTGAGTGGAGACCGCGAATCGGCAAACGTAAGGTAGGACGCCCTCAGGCGCGGTGGAGCGACGGTCTTCGCAGGGTGGCTGGTAGCAGTTGGATGAGAGTTGCCGAGAATCGAGCTGAATGGCGTGCAATTGGAGAGGCCTATGTCCAGCAGTGGACTGCTGTAGGCTGATGATGATGATGATGAGTATGTTGTTCCAGAGAGAAAGCATGAAACTACTCAAGTTTTTTTACATTTGTCATTCATTTAATCTACGATGAAAAATCCCTTTGGCATTTTACTGTCTCGTCTCCTTTGACTTCATTAAAAATATTCTCGGTCGAGGACATTGATGTGACCTTTAAAAATCAAACTTAACTCGTGAAAAAACACTACATTCTTCAGTTAGGCCATATTTTATAAATTTAAATTCCAATTAAAATACCTATTCATCGCTCTTGAGTTTGTTTTGATGAAACTTGAGTCTGGCTGAATAATTCACATCTTGACGAAATGACGACGGTAAATAAAATTAAGTTTAATAAATGTCGAGTGTCATAGTACCATAGACACTCGACATTTATTATACTAAGCAAAAGCACGACGAATTCAAATTCTTTGTTGTAAATTAGGAGACTTAACTTCGCGGAAAATAATAATAGCAAAACCATAACTTGAAGAAAAAAATACTGTCATTCATAGAACTGCACGTCAGAAGTGAAAACTTCTTAAGTGAAAGCTTCACAAACTCGTAAGAGGTCATTCAAGTATTACGTAAGTACCAAGGGGGGGTATTTGCTTTGATTATATTTGATGACATGGGTGACGGGGGGGTCTGCATGGTAATTACGTCAGCAATATTTATTTATTTAGTCTTTCAGATTTTTCTGCAAAATTTAGTTGATTTTGATTTCAATAAAGATGGCAACCCCATGTTCAGGGATTTCCCAAAATAATTGATGTTGCTTACTCGCTCTCACGCGGTGTTTTATGGTTAGAAAGAACCGAAGTAGGGAAATTACTTAGATGGGCATTCATTTAATTTGTAGTCTATAAATTCCTTATTTCTCGACTCATATCGTTCATGAATAACGATATAGAAATCTGAACAGATACAAAAAATTAAAATAATTACATAATTACGTAAGCATAGGAGGTATGAGCTTTGCTTACTTTTGCTGACTAGGGGGAGGTGGGGGTTCAAAATGACAAAAATTATGTTTACGTAATACTTGAATGGCTCCTAAACAATATTACATACATCTGTATAGATGTCCTATCTGAGCGTGAAGGTCACGCGAGTTCAATGCTGTTTCCCTATCCCAAAAGTGCCAGTGCAAAAATTTTGAAGAAGGTATGCCTAGGGATAAAACAATAACAATAACCTACTGACAAAAAAATCTAGTAAGTAAAATTAATGGATTCATTTTTCGACATAAGCTATTTTCTGTTTTTTGTGTCTCACGGTTTCACCCGCACAAGCCTTGATTCCCTGAATATCGGGATAAGAAGTATACTATTTGTTATCCAGGTTATAATATTATAATATGTTATAATATTATTATTATTATATATTATTATAATATATAAAGTATGTGCAAAATTTTATCTAAATCCGTTCAGCTATTTTTGCGTGATTGAATAAACAAACATCCATCCATCTTCACAAAATTTCGCGTTTATAATATTATAGTAGGATATATGTATATTGTATGATTATAAGCCATACATAAATTGATTTTATCGAATACCTACGTACTTTTTGACCTTTTGGTTTTCCTATTTTTTCAGTTCGGAAAACTCAAACGCAAAAGAAAAATCACGTATCATTTATTAAACCAAGTATACAAATGCACTAAACTTTAAAATGCCACCATAAAACCTAGTACACACACAACATAAAACTATAAATTTTAAGCTATCACCAAAGTCGAATGAAGACACCAATGAGAGACCATAACTCCTATCGTTTGGTACTTTACGACTGCTGTACAGTCACGTACAAGAAAATAGATAGATTAAACGGTTTTTGGTATTAAATAAAATAGGCAGGAAATAGTAGGTACCTAATGTCAAAAAAGAAAAGCGATTTTCTTAAAAAAATGGTTGTTGTTGTATATTTTCACTATAACGACACACTATTGTTTTATATACGCAATCGATAGATCTTGAAGAGAGCAGACGATTGAAACTTAAACGAAGGTCGTAGCTTCTCCGAGACAAATGTAAATATTCTAAACGGAAATTATATGATGCAGCGAAACGACCTCGAAATGGCGGTGCTTTCCCTTCCATCGCGCGCGATGCGTCACATTCCCCACTCAACGAAACGAATTTTTTGATCCTTTAGCTATCGAGTGGTGTAATAACATTTTGGATGTAGATGATAGGTATTTAGCTGCAACACTAAACTGTATCCCCCGATTTTGTTATCATCAGTTTTCTGAATTGTCTATGGAAGCTTTAAAGACGTATTTCCATCAAAAAATAGTGCCGTAGAACGGGGCTATTTGGATTTTGGGGGGTTATTTGGAACAAAGCCATTGTAAGATTTGAGTTGACATAAATTCGAATTGTGATCTTCGTACGAACATTTCTAAAAGATAAAATAAAAACTGTCTATGGTCATTTGGTAGAATTTATGTCAACTCAAATCTTACAATTACTTTATTCCAAATAACCCCCGAAAATCCAAAAAGCCCCGTTCTACCGGTGTATAAGTCAAAATTGGAAAGTAGATTCTGTGACCAAAGTCGTCGGCATGGTATAATCGTATAAGCAAAAATTAAATTAAATGGAAAGGAACGAGGAACATGTGATAAAAGTTTTAAGTATGAAAGTTGAATGGATATAGTGCTAGAAAGAAAATACGGCTAGAAAGTGATTAAGTATCGAGATGACGACTGATAAAATACTGAACAACTTTGACTAAAATATGGAATAAGAACAAGAGTAGACTTTACGAGAAATTCCTTATTGAATATCTCTAAGTGCACATCTTTTTGCACATACCTGTACAGCAGATATCGAGAATATCGGCGAATGCACACTTCAACTATATCATATTTGGACGTTAAAACTTTTTCATTGGCCTCCGAGATGAGATATTGCTTCACCTGTTTTAGTTTTGCGAGATTCGGGAAATATTTCTAGTAGTTATGATGATATTTTATCGGTTTAGACGCTGAGTATGCGATTTGGCATTGGTGTTTATAATTTTATTGAATGTTAGCCAGTTGCAGTGGTATCAGTCAGTGCTTTATGCTTTTTTTTTTACCTTCTATGCTAAAACGTCTTTTACGTTATTTTTTTTAGAAATTATGAATTGTAATAAGATAGTATATTATAATAAATTAATTGTGCATTGATATTGTGTTTAGGAAAATTGCAGCCTCATCGCTACCACAAAGTTAATATGGGGATATCATTGAAATCACTTCTTGAAACCAAGAAGTGATTTCAATGATTAAAGTTTATTAAACCACCAAAATAGTATAGGGAACTGCCAATCAATAGATTTAAAACAGCATTAATCAAATGGCTTATAGAAAAATCATTATTTTCTGTGAATGAGTATTTAGACTTTAAAAATTCACACTGACATCTGACTGACTTTAATAATTTGACAAAAACCCACTCAACATTCTTAATTTAATAACTATTATTTATTAGTAATTTTAGTAGCTTCATCTATTTAATTAATGTAATCAATCATTTTTGGATGCTAGTTTTAGCGAATTGTTTTAGAATCTACAAAAAAAAAAAAAAAACCATCTGTAATTTCTAAAATATTTGCAAATTTTAATTTCAAAAAGTCCACATTAAATTGTCGAAGCTCCAAAACAAATTTAACCTCTTTAATATTTATATGTTTACATATTCTATCCCTAGAGGGCAGCACTAACATTAGCGACACTAACAATAACATCCTAATTTTCCGGAGTAGTGTTTGTGCCTCCTTCCAACTTGTGGGGAGTGAGAGAGACAATCATAAATGATGTAATTAGCACCGTACTAGGCCTTGAGGCCGTGTCGTGTTTTTTAATTAGGTGCGACACTTACTATGGTAACTAATAAGTAACGCCTACGGTAACGAGAAATAATTGTTTTAAGTTCATTTGTGTTTATTTCTAAAAAAGATTTCTGCTGAAATATTAAGATTTATGAAGTGAAAACTTCTATAGCCACTTTGAGCGATTTTTGGTAGCGGCAAAACTTATGGGTACGCGTCACCAAAATGCGCGACATGCTGGTGACGTGTTGCATCAATCAATCAACTCAGCCTGTCGCAGGTCACTGCTGAACATAGGCCTCTCCCATGCTGCGCCACAACACTCTATGCTCCGCCTTCCGCATCCAGTCTGTCCATCTAGCTAGCTGGGGGGCGTCCCACACTACGCTTGCCGATAAGCGGTCTCCAATCCAGGACTCGTCTGCTCCACCGGCCATCGGTCCTACGACAAACATGGCCAGCCCAATGACACTTCAGCTTGCTTACTCTGCAAGCTATGTCGATAACTCCGGTTCTCTTCCGGATAATTTAATTCCTGATTTTATCCTTCAAAGAAACTCCGAGCATAGCCCGCTCTATAGCGCGCTGAGTGACTTTAAATTTGTGGACCTGCCCGACCACAGTGTCCACGTTTCGGCACCGTATGTCATAACGGGCAGGACGCACTGGTTGAAGACCTTAGTCTTCAAACATAGGCACGGGATAGGCGACGAAAAGACTTGACGGAGTTTTCCAAACGCTGCCCAGCCCAACCGAATCCTCTTGTCGATTTCTTTCTCAAAGTTGTGTCTACCGAGCTGAGCTTGCCCTACATAGGTAGACATACTCCTTCACAACTTCGAGAAGCGATCCTTCGATGTGGATTGAACTCGGCAGGACGTGAGAATTGTACATGACTTTCGTCTTGTCCAAATTCATGCCGAGTTCAACACGCCGAGAGGCTCCATTTAGGCTGTGCGGCATCTGGTCCAACTGTTCAAGTGTCTCTGCCATTATGAAGATGTCATCGGCAAAGCGAAGGTGTGAGATGGACTCGCCGTCTATTTGTATTCCTGTTTCGAGTTGCGTGACAGTCAGTTATTCCATAATTTTGAGTTTTCACTTCTGTTGGTATTCCTTATGACTGCCAATATATATTTTTTTAACATTACAAAATATCTTGCGTATATTCAGCGAAAGGTTGGGCAGCGCATAGTACACCCACATTTTATCAGTTATCTTTAAGTCCCATGTTGGGAAGCGTTCGGGAAGCTACGCCATATCTTCTCGTCCCACATACCGCAGTGTCCCAAGACGAAAGTCTTTAGCCAGCGCGTGTTGCCAGTGATGACCTATGGCATTATAACGTGTTCGCTCACAATGGGCCTTATTAGAAGGTTAAAAGTCACCCAAAAGCTTCACTGCTGTCCAAAAATCATCATCATCTTAAACAGAAAGACGTCTACTGATGAAAATAGGCTCAAAGGCGCAGGAACCGACCCTGTGCTGCCCACATCTAGCGAATTCCTGTAACTTACACTAGGTATTCGATCCATCTTGTGGTAGGACCCACGCTGTGCCTTCAGATTTATTATTATTATTAGCTTCATTTTATCCCTTACACGTAGTTCTTATATATTTTATGTTGTGTTCTTATTTATTTATTTGTTAGTAATGTTAGTGTTGTACTTAAATAAGGTTAGTATTGTTAGGTATAAGGGCCGCCTTTTGCGGTAAAAAGTGGTTCTAGGTGGCTCTATCCTTTGCCCGTCTGCTCCATAAGTTTCCGGCTATTTGTACGATGTCGTCACTCCATCTTTTTAATTATCTACGCTTCAGATTACGATACTTTATTGCCAACGCAATAGTACATTACTTACCAAGGGCTGTAAAAGAAAGAAAGCCCGAAATTGCAGGTTTTTGTGACCCGAGCCGCAGCCGAGGGTTGTAAATATGCGATACAGGGCTTTCTTTTTTACTGCCCGTGGTGAGTACACAATTTTACGTCTTCACCTGGCCATAATGCGAGTTTTACTGTAAGCGTAGCGTGCGGTAAAATTCACATTATAGCCAGGTGTGACGTAAATATAATTACAAATTAAATTAAATTATTAAATAAAAATATCTGTGGCAAGGCCTTCCAATCACTTAGTTTTGTTATGAGACAGGCTAATGGTTTAAACACAGGAATGTTATACTCACTCTTTATTACTCGTTTGTACGTAGCATACAATGCGCTGGTATGGGATCCTCATGAGCAAAAATATAAGCTTATGATAGAATGGGTCCAACGAAAATTTGCTCGGTACCTATATAAAAAATATATATGGGTATTATCCCTATTTGTATCCACTCTGTTTGTTGCAAGAATGGTAGGCATCAACACGTTGGAACTGAGACATAAATATGCGCTGTTGATGTACTATTACTTATTACTCCACAATAAGATCGATGACGTGTCTATTCTAGCTCGCTGTTCATTGTTTGCTCTGGACCAGCTGCGGTGGTCGCGCGCCTTTGCCTCGCGGTGCCTGTTCGCGGCTCCGCCAGTGCGTATCCATACTGCTCGATACGCTCCCACAACCCAGGCGATAAATCTGTTGAACGCCCTAATTGCTCAGGAGCCGAATTTTGATATATTTTTGTCTAGCAGTAGATTTGTGATTAGTGTTTGCATGAACTATTTTAGTTGAATGTTTGTTATTGGCTTGCTTGTATGCTTTGGTTTTTACTGTTAGTGCAGCAAGAATTTGTTATATAAATAAATAATAATCGATCTAATCGTGAAATAGATCTGTACCTAACATTAACTTAAGAACAATTCAATTTCTTAGATAATACAATAAGAAATTATTATATATTTTTTTCTTGAGCTTCCAATACAAAACCAAATCACATTACCTACGCGCGATATCCAACTATCCGGATCGTGAATTTCGTAGGCCTCACGCCTACGCTGCTACGAGATCATCGCTCAACGCCTGCTACGGCGTAGCAAACCGCCGATTTGTCAATTAGTAGGTAATTTTATCATCATTGTAGTTACGGATGCTACATTAGATTTAATATTTTAGGAGATACTGCTTCATGTGGTTAAATTCTAATAATAAGGTCACCAGACTACCCGTAGGTGTTTTTCTGAGACAGCTGGCGTCAACCAGGAGAAGGTTGAAGGGCTCTGCTTGTGGACTGGCCGAAAGTGCAGTGTGCTGTACCAAGGTTACTGATGAGGCTGAGGGTGATGACCAGGGCCTCAAGTCTGCTATTACAATAGTGTCAGAATGGCTTATCATTGATTTCATAATTGTTGATTTTGACAAGTTTGGTAATCTACTAATATAATGGCGTCATTATGACTTTCCAATGGTCAGCCACTGACACTCCATTGAAAGAATTGGTAATCTCGTACATAATGACAAATGAAACTTCCTACTAAACTTCCAACTTCCTACTACTTTAGATTGCTTATAAAACTAATAATATTTATTAAAAATATATATAAATGAAATCTGGCATGATTATATGTTCATTCCGACCTCGCCGCCGAGGCCCCGCGCGAAATCCCCGACTAACGAATAGTCCTCCCCGACCCTTGACTGTAAGTGAAGTGGCTGACCTGCCCTGGCTGGAGGCATTAAGTTTCGTTAGGAGCTTAAGGCAGCCACAGGAAAGTCCGGTTAAAGAGTCGGAACCTTAGTGGTTACACTCTGAGATGCCCTAGATAAAAAAAAAAAAAAAAAAAATGATTATATGTTCAAATTTAGTAGTCGTTTTTCGAAAATCATGTCTATTAACGGGTTTTATAATAATAAATGTTTATTAGTACACTTAAAAGATATACACAAGTACACAAGGATTAGATGAAATAAAGTCACATTAAAGGGCGAACCGATGCCTCCTAAACTAGGCCAAAGGCCTGTGTTTTAGGAGCCATAATGGCAATACGACAATGCCATTGTAATACAATTCTATTGCGAGACAATTGACCGACCAGTTTTATAATTATTTTGAACATTTACTTTATAGTAAACACAAATAGTCGTAATATCGCAAATAAAAATATTTGACAATTTGAAATTATTTGTCAGTAAATACCAAAATAACTGTAAAAAAAATAGCATACATATTTATAAATACCAAAAATCTGGTGCTTGGCAAAAATAAATTGTACTTTGATTTAAAGAAGGATGGCGAGTTTGGACCCAGATTATTTATATACCGGATGACTTTTTTTACCGTCTCGAAAAAAATTGGGTATACTAGGTGAATGGAGTAGAAGCCTATGGCATAGCAATATATTTTTTTTTTCAGAAATAAAACTAAAATAAAAGATAAAAATATTGAAATTTGGGTGCGTATGATTTAAATTTAAATATTATTTATCGTATTTATTTATTGAATTATGTTTTTTGTTAAATTCCTGTGTTTATTGTTATAGTATGATAAGTTTACTTCAAATGTGTGGTATTTATCCATAGATCAATTTCTTTCTAGGTTAAAGAAAAAATAATAAAAACTATGCCATAGGCTTCTACTCCGTTCACCTAGTATACCCAAATTTTTACGAGACGGTAAAAAATGTCATCCGGTATTAACGAAGTGCCATTCACTTGCAAGTTCATATTTATTATAATTAAGAGTTTGTAAGAGGATTATATAAAAAATATTGAGTCACTAGATGATAGGAATCAAAAGTTAGAAAAGATTTTTATTTACTTAAAAATAAGTCATCGTGCAGTTATTAAACGCACCGTGTTTCTTATTACATAACAGTATGTAGTATGACTTATTATTAACAGTATGTAGTATGACTTATTAACAGTATGTAGTATGACTTATTAACAGTATGTAGTATGACTTATGACATTGACATTCCAACCTATTTAATCATTACATGATTTACGTTCTTACATTTGCAGACGTTTACGCTTGTCAATTTGGCAAAAATAAATTGTACTTTGATTTAAATTTAATAAAGTAATCAAGAAAAACTTCTAGAATTAATGCGACGTTGCCAGCCTACGCGGGATGAACGCTCTTAAGCGTAGAACTATATTCCAATGTTCTAGGAAATATGAGCAAAGAAGGCCAATTATTAAGCCAATTATAACTTTGCTCATATTTCCTAGAACACTAACCTGAAGACATTTAAGCGGTACACTACCTTGAATTATAACTAAATTATGTATATTTGACAACTTACCTTCATAATTAACGTCAACCTTAAAGTTGAGCACTAATTTATACGCGAACTTAACTACTTTTGGGTTAAAATATAATACGACATCTACAAGTCGGAATGGTCTCAAAACGTTGTTCTAGCTAGAATAATTACAATAAGTTTAGTATAATTTCAATAATAAAAACTTTGCTGGGTCTAATTATGTTTATTTATTTATTTAACAATGTATGTACACACATATAAACAGACAAGAAGAAAGGAACAGAAAAATACGTACAAACGTGATGCTTATTTCTAATGAAATCTCTTCCAGCATACCTGCGATAGGAAAGTAGATATAGAGATGTAGACAACGTGTGTAAGTGTAGAAGAGAAAAAATAAAATAAAAAACATACATAAAATCAAAATAGCTATACACTAATATAAATACTTATAAACATACAATAAGAGAATATACTTACATACATACTTCTAAAATAAATATCACTCAAATATATACTTAGAACTACAATGTAGTGGAAAATAATAAATACATAATAATATGTAACTATGACGAAGTAGAAAGATAGTGATCCTTTACTCTTCTTTTAAAAGCTGCAACAGTTTGGCAGTCCCTAATGTCAGGTGGCACAACCGAGCCGCGTGCACAGTGAATGAGTAGGGCTTATTCCACAAATCCCGCCTGAAAATCCCCCTTAGGAGGAAAAGTGGAATCTGAAAACAATCTAGAATTCACCCCTGATAATCCCGCTAAGGGGGAAAAACTAGAATTGAAAAATAAAAATAACTTATTCCAAGATTCCCATGAAAGTGATTTTTTTACATTAGGGTTCAGTTTTTTCCACTGAGGGGGATTCTCTCAGGGGGATTAGTGGAATAAGCCAATGCGTAGGAGTAGAAGTCGGATGAGTGGGGAGGGAGTCTGAGATTCTTATTGTGTTTCTTATTTAGTGTATGTGTTACTGGTTAGCTGCAGGTTAGAGTAAGCAAGCTTTTTGACTGGCTTATTATTTTATACACACAATACTCACGCCTCGTCGCCTTAGAGTGAAAACCTCGGAAATGCAATTTTGGTAATTTTTATTGTATTACATTTTTTGAAAAAAATCCTGGCAACGCACGTCCTAGTTTCACACAAAAAAGTTTTGCAAACTGTAAAGCCATCTATGACGAGTTTGAATATTGCACACTAAAAGACAAATATTTGAAGAAGCTGTGGTAATATTACAGTGCGCAGTTCTTTCTTTCTCCTGTAAGTGAAAACCACGTATATGCGAAAAAAGCATCTTGCCTTTTTCGCATATACGAGGTTTTCACTCTAAGGCGACGATAACATATCGAAACCCTTCCGTGCTTCTGAAAGCACGTCAAACCGTTGGTTCCAGCTATCATTCTTAGATCGTTTACAGTCGATACCAGGTAGTCAGAATTCGGAAAGTTTGACAACCAGCCGCAAATCAAATCAGTTTATTGCATACATGTTGTACAGAGGTTGAAATAAGGTAATTCCCTAGTAGCATTTTTGTTGGCGTTTGGTTGGGCCACATACCTCTGAAGATGGCCCAACTAAATGCCAACGGAAAATGCTACTAGGGTTATAAGCACCCTGTAAGGGCACTGCAAAACAAAGCAAAATTAATAAATTACATTAAAATACAATACATGTCATTTAATGTGTCATTTTGACAATCAAAAATTTTTTAGTATATACTGGCTGAAACTAAAAATCGGCTGAATAAAACCGACTTGGTGAAAAAACTTTGTTTTCATTAACTTGAGTTTTTATTTTGAGTAGGTATATTTTATCACGGTAGGTAGATTAGTAAGGTGAAAGAAAAGTAGATTACGCACCAAGGTAGCGAGTAATTAATAACTTACTTTGCGCTCGATGCAACAATCTACTATGAAAACCAAGTCGCCCTCAAAACATGTAATTACATGAAAATCTCAATCATCCAAACAGCTACATTATAACCTACCCCCATTTCTGGAACGACAATATTACACAAGCCAATCACAACTTCTAATCAATAGAGCCACTAATAACACCCAATAGCGAGTTAGGGCCGTATTACGTACATTATTAGTGTTATGTTGACAACAATAGGAACCTCCATTTATGAGGCTTCGGTGACTCGTGATTAGAAACCTTTATTCCCAGGATAGTTGGGTATAAATAGACTGAACATGTTTGACCTTTTGTTTCAAAGTCTGTATTATATTAGAATAGAATAGTAGAAGGGTTTGTGGCTAAGTAATAACAGTCGCACGGTTCGATTGATCAGGTTAAGCTACACTTGCCGCGGTCGGTCAGTGGATGGGTGACCATCTTTACATACCGAGACTCTTCCATGCCTCGGAAAGCACGTTAAGCCATTGGTCCCGGCTGTCATTCGTGGATCTTTGACAGTCGTTACGGGTCGTCAGAAGCCTCAAAGTCTGACAACCAGTCTTGCTAAGGGATATCGTATTACCAAGTTACTGGTTGTTTGCAAAGAATGTTGGTACAAAAATCGTTAAAAAGTTGTTACCTTTAAGAGGAATCCATATACCAAATCCATCTAAACAAAAATAATAATATTGTAACGGGAGAAGGTTTGTTTTTTTTTTTTCATGTTTGTTTGTATTGGATACATTCAAAAAATACTAAACCGTAGAAAGAAAAAGATGCACTGAACTTAAATTTAGTTTAGTTTGTGAACAAGGGAATCGGCACCATTGAGTGAGGTACGTAAACATTTGAGCGTGCTCATTCAACATGATTAAAAATTCATGCATCCTACCTAAAAAACGTCCAAACTTCATCGAAATCAAATCATCTCATTACCATATTGTGCTGTTATGTTAACACTGACAAGGTGTTTCTTTTTTTTGCTAGGGCATCTCAGAGTTAACCATGAGAGGTTGAGACTCTTTAACCGGTCTTTCCTGTGGTTGCCTTAAGCTCCTAAAAACTGAATGGGCGTAAAACTTATAAACTAAACGACTGCGCGCTAAGGGCACCTCCTGTGGAGTACGAACCTCGGCTTAGGGCAGAGTCGGAGGGAGCATGGCACGGGACCGACGGTGGCTGGATAAAATCAGGGTTAAAATTATTATCGGGGGAATTTAAAGCTACAGGCTCAGCTATAGCTAATGCTGGCGCTTCGCTTACGGGCAAGGGTCGGGGAGGACTATTTAATCAGGGATTTCGCGATGGGCCTCGGCGGCGAGGTTGAAATAACGGTCGTGTATTGTATATTCTTCGAACTGTACTGGTCTCCCTACTGCTCTCCTGGAAGAGGGTCGTGGGGTCGTCTGGGTCGGTCAGTGCATGCCGTGGACGGCGGGTCGTACTGATACGTGAGGGGGTATAATTTGCGGCCTTCACAAATAGAATGTTGCGATGAGTGGCTGCGTTATCGAAGAACCGCTTAGAAATAATAGCTTCATCAATTGGGCTATAGTCACGATTTTGAGATCTATGTGGAGGTTTTGATCCCGAACGAACCAGGGAGCACCCGTGATTTTACGGAGGAAAAGGTTTTGGGCGACAGTTGAAGTCAGGATGTTGTATATATACCAGTCGCGCGGTAAACTCTGCTTGCGTGATGTAGGATTTGTGTGACGACAGGTCATTGATGCGTAGTTCGCATGTGGCATTGTAGATGCCACATGCGAACAAGGAAAACCACAACACAATTACTGAGAGAAAAGTTAAATTACTATCAAACTTCAGCCGTTGCACCAATGTTAACCCACTCTAAGCACAAAAACACGTTAGGAAGACGAGTCAATTGGAAAAGAAAGAAAGAAAGAAAGAAAGAAAGAAAGAAAAATATTTTATTTGAGACACGCACAAGAAATACAAACAGTAAAAAATAAAACATGAGCATTTAAAACTAACAACATTGTAAAGGTTACCACCAAAAAGGCCACTATCTCAGCATAATGCTACACACCAAACTACTTACCTAAGTCCGTCTACCTTCTTACCTATGTATATGTTTATCTGTTCCGTGTGCCGCACGTAAAGAATAGCACCACCCCATTTCCTCCCGTGGGTGTCGTAAAAGACGACTAAGGGACTTACTAGAGAATGGGCAGCAGCGTTCTCTATGCATTTTTAACACCATACTGCGATCGCCAACCCGCCTGCCAAGCGTGGCGATTATGGCAAATCCCCCCAATTGGGGGAGGCCTATGTCCAGCAGTGGACGTCTTTCGGCTGAAATGATGATGAAAGATGAATGTTTATCTCACTTTTCAGTACTCTTCATTTTCTAGTGAAACCGTGATTATTTTTCCCGCATCTGCCCACTAATTAAACAAAACAAAACATATTATAAAAACAAAACACATCGTTCTCTTTAAAATACGGTACGGATTAAAACATCTTTTTACCTTCACGACTTTGCGTTGCTTTCCGTTTGTTTGCAAGCTGAAACTATTACCCCACGCTCCATTAGTTCGTGTTAATTGCACCATTTTTATTCCTATAAAACGCGTGGATACATTTCCTTTTAGACGTTATTCAGTAGCATTGCTGGGAAGAGCTAATGTTTTGCTGGGTTTAACTTACGGAATATTATTTTTAGGGTTCCGTACCTTAAAAGGAAAAAACGGAACGTTTATAGGATCACTCGTGTGTCTGTCTGTCTGTGTGTCTGTCCGTCTGTCACAGCCGATTAACTCCGAATCTACTGGACCGATTAAGTTGAAATTTGGTACATATATGATTTTCTGTGACCCAAACACAGACGTGTGTGTGTAATGTAATGTAATGTAAATAAATGAATTTTGAATATAAAGACACTTTTGGAGGGCAAATTAGCAGAAAAAAAAATGTTTTGTAAACTGTACCGTGTGACATATCAAATGAAATGGCTTGTTGTAAAAATTTCAGATATATATGTTTGATAATTTTAAAATAAATAGTTTTTTTTTTATATTTTACTATGGGTTTGCTTTTGACTCTAGTCTAGGTCTGGGTGACAGAGACAAAGTCTACGATGGAGTTTGCTTACCCGGAAGAAGCCTGTTCACTCTCACTTTGAATAGATTAGGGTTGTATGAGTTTTTAAGAAAATAGATAAAAATCGACTCCTGTCTCCGAAATTGCTGACCAAAAAATTCTGAAAAAAAAAATACATAAAATAGTTCTTTATTTTATACATTTCAGGAAAAACTAAAAAGTCTATGGGCTTGAAATAACATCGTAAATCTCTGAATGTTGTGTCTACAAACTTAGATTTGCAGTTGGAATGTGTTGGAGAACTGGTTTTTCAACTAGATAGTTTATTTATTTATTTAACAATTTATGTACACACATATAAATAGACAAGAAGAAAGGAACAAAAATACGTACAAAGGTGATGCTTATTTTTAATGAAATCTCTTCCAGCATACCTGCGATAGGAAAGTAGATATAGAGAAGTGGACAACGTGTGTAAGAGTAGAAGAGAAAAATAAAAACAAAATCAAAATAGCTATACACTAAGCTAGGTAGCTATAGTTAAGTTTGTTCTTGGGATAAATTAATCCGAACTACGGAACCCTTCATTAAACGACATGCAATTGGCCAGTTTTTTATTCATATTTTGTTTGTGGTAATGGCAAGTGACTGGGTTTTAATGAGTTTGGCTCAAGTTTCAGTCATTGCCAACTGTCTCGGGTCTTAGAACAGTTCATTCAGTGATGAACTGTGCGATGACAGAGTTACTGTGATACCGAACGTTTGGTTTTGCATAAATTACCAGGAGAATAAAATGTCTTAGTTTAATACATAATTATATAATTATGTATTAAATTATTGAATTACATAATATAATATTGATTCTAATTATTACAATTCATTACATTACAATTATTATACTGAACATTAATCAATAATTTATTACATTTTATTAAAAATTATGTAATGAGATACTACTGGTAGTAATACTGGTAGTAGCACGGGCAACAAACAAGATTAAGGCGTTTGTCAGTGGACTACTGAACTAAGTAAACTAATTGAAACAAATTAAATCAAATCAAATCATTTTATTTGTCACAATGCAGGTACATAGTTTATATTAGGTCTTATAATGATAATGTTAGTGCGCTGCATTGTACTCGCAAGCATACAAATATTACACAGAAGAATAATGAAATATAATAATACAGAAATTTTTAAATGTCGGTAGGTATAATTAAAATGTCAAACCATAAAATAAAAATACAAACACAATTATGTCAAAATTTTAAATATCATTTTCAACAATAATCCTCCATAAATTCAGTGATTGAGTAATAACATTTATTAATAAAAAATTGTTTCAGTCGTTTTTTTAAAATAACTAAATTAAGATTCTTTATTTCTTGGCGAATTTTATTGTATAATACTGGAGCCATTTGATAAATAATTTTGCGGAAAAGAGCTGTTCGACTGCGGCCAACACTGAGAATGTTGGATTCCCTTTTTCTCAAACGTGAGTTTGCGGGGGGCCTAATTTCAAAAAGCCGCAGGTTTGTTTTAACAAATACTGCCATTTCGTAAATATATATTGACGGAAGTGTTAACTATTTTCATTGATGGAGTTAATACTATTTGATACTAGATGGTTTGGTAGATCTTCAATTTTTTTATTGCCACACACTACACTACAGTTCCATTGACTTCCAGGATTCTGTATCGCTATACATTTTTACTTTAGGATCATAAAATCACCACATCTGGCAACTTTAATCCACTATAGTAGCTTAAAGGCACTCCATATAGTGTTATTATTGAGTTACAACAAATAAAACTGCAACATAAATGTGAATTATATACATTTCACTGCGAAAGCCGTAAACATTAACTAAGGGGAATGCGTTTCTGTGGGAATGAGGGAATGAGGAAATGGAGGAAAATGGCTGACCGACTAATAAATTTTGATCTTTTAAACGAAGCTACTAATGTAGTAAATGGGTGCAAGAGGTCAGAAGGAATAGCACGTGGAAGAGATCACATTTAGGGGAGGCAGACGTTTTAGATGAAGCCTTTTCGCCAGTTAGGTTATGTTCCCACGTAATAGGGGCGAGCGTATTGCCATACATCGGAGTACTATTGAACAATTGAGTCTAACTAGAGATCGGATATTCGGATGCATATTTACCTAAAGTTAATTTTTAGCTATGGAAGTGTGGAAGCGGCTTCTTAAAATATTATTATAGTAAAAAAAAAAAAACCCGTGTTGCCAGGAACAACGGGAATCCATAACTAGCCGAGTGTGTAGTAGGTATGTAAGCGACTACTAAAAAAATATTTATGAAAAAAAACCCGGTACTTTTAGATTGCATAACTATTCTGATGCATTTTTATTTAGAATTGGGATTTTTGCCAACATTTGAAAGTAAGTAAATATACCAGAAATATATATCAGAAAGCTAAACTTCTAGATCCCAGAACCGCGGGATTTTTTCGATACAAAAGCGCATTCCATATTAGCCAACATCTCAACTTTAGGTGAATATGCATCCGAATATCCGATCTCTAGTTATAACAAAATGGCGGAATATTTTTGGTTTCAAAGCAGTGCAGTTTTGATATTGGATATTGCTTTTTTGCTGCAAACCTATATTTTCAACGGTTATTTTATATGAGATATTGCTAGAAACTTATTAAGGAGGAAGCGTCAGGGTAGCCCGCAATTTGAAGGTCAGTATCAGGTTGTACGTTGAACTAAATATGATACGCAACCGTAACAAATAAATATGGATTTACAGAATTATAATAATTAAAATCAGTAATAAACTCCTTAAATTAGTATAATCCTAAAAGTCAGTTACAGTCATGACGTATGCTGCTTGAGACAGTGACTCTATTCAATGTATGCAGAAACAAGTTTGATTGCCCTGACTTGGTGAACAGTTTGCGTTACCTGGTTCCTCGAACAGTGCATGGGAGGCACTAGAAGACTGTTCGCTACAAGCTTCTGTAAATCCAATGCTGGTGTGCGATCACCGCTTCGCCGCTTAATCGAAACATACAATGAGCGATTTAGTGATATCGACTTACTATTCTTAACCGAAATACTTTTAAAAGTAATGTAGCGGAAATTCTGAGGGATCAAAATCTTGGCGAATTTTTATTTTTGTTATTATTATTTTTACTAGCTGACCCGACAGACTTCGTTCTGTCAAAAGCTATAGTATAAACTCCACTACTCTACCCTACCCTACCTACCTACCTACCTACCTACCTACCTACCTACCTACCTACCTACGCTACCCTACCCTACCTACCTACCCTACCCTAACTACCTACCTACCTACCCTACCCTACCCTACCCTACCCTACCCTACACTACCCTACCCTACCTACCTACCTACCCTACCCTACACTACACTACACTACTCTACCCTACCTACCTACCTACCTACCCTACCCTACTCTACTCTACCCTACCCTCATTTTTCTCGCCGTAAAAACCATCCTTGGACTTCAACGATCATTTAAAAAAAAGAATTGGTAATATTGGTCCAGGCGTTGTTGAGTTAAGTGCTTACCAACACATTTTGCGATTCATTTTTATATTATAGATATGTCCCGTAGTATAGAATAGGTACACAAACAAGAGTATAGTTTTGTTATTTTTAGTTTTTTGTTGTATAATTAATTTTGCCCTGACTACAGTTACGTTTGCCTTCAGTTTGTAAATATCTAAGTCGTAATCTGTGGAAAATGTAGTGGGTAGTATATTTGTTAAGTTTATTGTTAAGTTATTTCTGTTTATTTTTAATATACTGCTGTTTGTTTTCCCTTAAAATAAATAAATAAAGTCATGATTTCATGAAATAGTCATTCCATTAGATTACACGAACTTAAGGAAGTCAAACAATGAAGCTGATTTGATATGGACAGACTGCATTCGATGTTGCCATCATTGAAAAATAGGATGTAGCTGCCTTTGCACCTATATGACTCATTATCTAAGCAGAAATCTCACTAGCACTTTGCCAGACTCAGCCATTGAACCCAGGACAACACGCACAGCAGAGCTTGCGGTGAGCGAATTTACGCGATGATACCTCTACTTAACCCATTGGGGAATACGGGTGTGATGTTATCAATGGATTTAGTGATATGACTACGGTATCTTGACTCAAATCAGCTCGAACAAAATCAAATTACACAGTTCCCTTCAACCATTCTTACAAACTTACCATCAAATTGTCAAATATTTTCAAAAGTTAGTACTACTTACGTTTCATTTCGTCGTCATGGTGCCATCGAGGAGTGTGAAGGTGCATATATCTAAGTAAATGTTGGGTCATTTACGGGTCAATCTCCCTTAGGGCATCGTACTGAAAATAACAGTCTTGTTCTGATGTAAGGATGGGGTTGCACTGGGTTTATTTTGATTTTTGGAGTTGGTTTTTGTGTGTTTTATCTATATGGGTTTTAATTGTTGAAAATAGTCTTCCTTTTCTGCTTTATTTTATTCCAACAGACTCTTTTTCCTCATGAGCTACCTATATCTATAAGTATATGTAACTGAATGGTGAAAAATGCTATTGAGCAAGGTGGCATTACATCCAGAAGTGCCCAGAAGCTCTTAAAAACATTATACAAGCAATTTTTGGGTACTTCAACGTTGTTGCAAATTACACTATATCAAAGAAGAACATAGGTAGGAACCTTTTCTGCGTATACCAAGAAAACAGTGAGCTTCAAAAAGATGTATACATAGACAAGAATTGACGAAAAGACCAAGTGCACAGTCAACCTCAAAATGTGTTCCTTAATCTATATACAGGGTGTTTGGCAGAACGTTGAACATACGAAAATGGTGGGTAGGTGGGGTCATCTGCTACTTACTCTGCCCTAATTTATTTGGCCCTGGCCGACTGGGTATTTAAAAAAAAAAAAAAAGTTTTTTTCTTGTTTCACCACTTTCCTAACTTTAAAGTGTATTTTTTTTATTAAAAATGGGCAATAAAACAGGCAATTTTTTTTTTTTTAATCTTTGATGTTGGCAGATTCTTATAAAATTATTGCTTTGTTCAGATGTTAGCTAGAAAAAAAGTTATGAGTCCTCAAACTTACAGAAAGATGTAAAAAATACTTGAATGTTAATTTCAACTTGCATTTAAAAAAAAACAAAAAATGATTGAGGAGTTCCAATTCTAGCAAAACATCCCTAGTGTGTGAGCTTTCTAATGGTATGTAATTTGCTTTTATAAAAAAAAAACTTTAAGAGTTATTTCATAATTTTATCAAGTAGGAAATTTTTGACTAAACTCTACCTTTACGGAAAGTTAAATGTTTTGCGAAATTTAATACTGCAAAGTTGGTAAAAATTATGGATCGACGGCTTGCCAGTAGCAGTGGTGCAAATTGACATTCACTATTCCCTTGAGATGGTTACACAAAGCAGGTAGAAATTTTGTTTCACTCTTGCGCAGTCATAGCGTATTTTTGCTCTCTTTCGCTCTCGTGGCACCGTGACGCGTCAGAATGAATTCTTGACGAAACTCTACCTTTACGGAAAGTTAAATGTTTTGCGAAATTTAATACTGCAAAGTTGGTAAAAATTAAATGATCGATTGAAATTATGCTGTACCAGTTAGGTGCGTTAATGAAACAATTAAATAATTTTAAATAATTTATTTAAATAATAAATCATATTAGATGTTCAAATTGACGCCCTTCATTCGCAATACAGGTGCGGCATCTACGTCTGATTTCTACAGTTGTTGTGCGCAGCAGCATCTCCTGTCGCATAACTTCGAAAGCAGCATTAATTCGATTTATCAAATCTTCCCGACTTTCTACTTCTGTAGTGTAAACTAGTTCCTTTGCCCTTCCCCACACGTGAAAATCGAGCGGAGTGAGGTCGGGCGATCGCGGAGGCCAGGGAATTGGTCCTCCCCTGCCAATCCACGAATTTGGGAAACAATTATCCAAATGCTCACGTACAACTAGACTAAAGTGAGCTGGGCAACCATCGTGTTGAAAGACAATAGGCCTGTTTATGTCTACTTGGAACACTTCTTCCACTAATGGTGGTAAATCATTTATCAAAAAATCCAAGTAGTTGTTCGCGTTGATGTTGTCGGGCAAATAATGAGGCCCTATTAGCTTATCGCCAATCACTCCTGCCCAGACATTCACACTGAATCTCCTCTGGAAGCCTCTTTGTCTCTTCACGTGTGGGTTTTGATTTTTAAGTGCCCAATGGTGAAGATTGTGATAATTGACAATCCCTTCTTTGTCAAATTTGGACTCGTCTGTCCACAAAATACTTTTTAAAAAGTTAACGTCGTCCACATCGGTATGCAGCAAATGGCGACAAAATTGCACACGTCTCCCAAAATCACTGTCATCGAGACCTAGAACAAACAAAACATGTCTAAGAATTGATTTCAATACTGAATCTTTTCTTCCTCCGAGTTCAAACTCTACAATTATCCAAATTTTTCATCTTCAATTTTTAAGTACACTAATTGGCTTTATGGCTTAGCCATAAAGACGTAAGACCAAATTCACAAAAGGGCGTGCGACTTTCCAATTTTGTTCTAAAAAGGACCCATAAGTGCTGGCAAGTTTACCTACGCTGACCACCTGCGCAAACCGAATCCGAAATCCGAATCCTGTAAGCGCTGGCCGCCTGATTGTTACGTGAATGCGGCCGAATAGGAATAGTTTATTGAATTTAATTTGAAATTAGAATTGAATGCGCTAAAAACAACATGAGGCAAAACAACTAATAAAGAAAGTGACGAAATCAAGGTTAAATGGAACGATCAATTGAACTGTCTCATAATTTACTACATTCCACAAAATCGTAGCAGATGCAGTGCATAAACGGCTTAATCTTACCTTGCACTGGAGTGTAGTGAAAAGCATGTCTACCATCTTGCCGGAGAACAGACCACACTTTCCATATGCTTAAGCCAAGTATTGAAGCTATCTGTCTAATGCTTTTGGTAGGATCCGCGTCAAACTCGGCAAGAACTTGTTCGTCAATGGTAGCATCGGGTCGTGCTGCGTTCACTCGTGGTTCTTGTAAGTTCAGGTTACCGGTTTGTCGTAAACGTCGGTAAGTACTCGCAAACGTCTGATGACTGGGTACTCGGCGGTTGGGATAACGCTCTTGATAAATTCTTCGCGCTTCACGCGAATTTGTATTAGCGCTTCCATACGCTAACAACATGTCCGCGTATTCCTCACTGGTAAAAGCAGCCATTTCTTTACCAATAACAACAGGTAACAGTAATAACAAAAAACTTAACAAACTTAAACTTAAACTTAACTAGTGATAACAATAAAAGAAAACGAAGTGAACAAAAACAAACGTAAGCGTAACGGGCACGTGAGATCGCAGAGGCAGTTAAGTCTCGACTGAATAAAAGAAAACAATTCATTCTGAGGCGTCACGGTGCCACGAGAGCGAAAGAGAGCAAAAATACGCTATGACTGCGCAAGAGTGAAACAAAATTTCTACCTGCTTTGTGTAACCATCTCAAGGGAATAGTGAATGTCAATTTGCACCACTGCTACTGGCAAGCCGTCGATCCATAATTTTTACCAACTTTGCAGTATTAAATTTCGCAAAACATTTAACTTTCCGTAAAGGTAGAGTTTCGTCAAAAATTTCCTGCTTGATAAAATTATGAAATAACTCTTAAAGTTTTTTTTTTATAAAAGCAAATTACATACCATTTGAAAGCTCACACACTAGGGATGTTTTGCTAGAATTGGAACTCCTCAATCATTTTTTGTTTTTTTTTTAAATGCAAGTTGAAATTAACATTCAAGTATTTTTTACATCTTTCTGTAAGTTTGAGGACTCATAACTTTTTTTCTAGCTAACATCTGAACAAAGCAATAATTTTATAAGAATCTGCCAACATCAAAGATTAAAAAAAAAAAATTGCCTGTTTTATTGCCCATTTTTAATAAAAAAAATACACTTTAAAGTTAGGAAAGTGGTGAAACAAGAAAAAAACTTTTTTTTTTTTTTTTAAATACCCAGTCGGCCAGGGCCAAATAAATTAGGGCTGAGTAAGTAGCAGATGACCCCACCTTTAACGTTCTGCCAAACACCCTGTATATAAAAATGAATCCCTATTTCCCTTGGTCACGGCATCACGCGTGAACGGCTGGACCGATTTCGCTAACTATTTTTTTGTTGTGTTTGTTATTGTCAGGAGAAGGTTCTTATGTAAGAAAAATTTAAGAAAGTAAAAAAAAAAAATTTGTAAGAAAACGACCATATTTACATTTTTATTGTAATAATAAGTAGGTAACTCTATCTTCTAATGTAACTTTATGGCGTTTGACATAACGTGTCAGTCATCATTTGGTAGGTCTGAGAATAGATTTTATCAAAAAAAAAAAAAAATTGAAGGTTTTAGTTAGGTTGGGTAGGGTAGGGTAGGGTAGGGTAGAATAGGGTAGGGTAGGTAGGTAGGGTAGGGTAGGGTAGATAGGTAGGTAGGGTAGGGTAGGATAGGGTAGGGTAGGTAGGTAGGGTAGGGTAGGGTAGATAGGTAGGTAGGGTAGGGTAGGATAGGGTAAGGTAGGGTAGGGTAGGTAGGTAGTTTCCTTTGCGCGTAGTCAAACTGCCACAGTCAAATAGCTTTTGACAGAACGAAGTCTGTCGGGTCAGCTAGTACTGTATAAATGTGTAGCTGCTACATGATTCCATTTTGACAAGCTTTTTTTTTTGGGTGGAGAATTATCAAATAATTTGAGGAGGGCGTGTCAGACTTTTACTGACTAAAACCCACCCGTGTTCATTCAGTTGCCTGTGTGCCAGGGCCACGGTATCCCTTGCGGACAAACCCGCAACCCTTGCAGGATCTTGACATGCGAACAAGTGAAATTGAAGAAAAGCTTTAATAAATTAGCTTCTCCCATAGCACTCCCATCCTTACCTATCTGCCATCGGATAGTAGCACGTCGCCGTAGTTCACGTCGCGTGATATTGGGCGGAGCGGAATTATGTGCATTCCGACCCGAAGGGCGGCTGCAATAGTTCCTCTTTTTCCAATTTTTCGACTCAAATCGTATTGTACAAAGGACGGGTGACGGTTTGGGGGTAGTATGAAAGGGATATTCGGAAAATTGGTGAGTGAATGACAATGATTAAATCGTGAGAATTAGAAAAGAGGCAGTGGTCATAATGAAACCCGTACAAATTATGTATTATTTAAAGTTAGATACAGTGCCGATTTTTTTTTTATCATCATATTTGTCGTATGTATAACCGCCATATTTATTCTTAAGATAAACTATAAAGTGACTATTTGGCATTATATAATTATTAATAAATCTAACAAAATAAATATAAATATATTTAAAAAAATCGAATTATAAAACATGATATCATGACATTATGTCGGAGAAAATTATATATATATATTATTTTTTTTAAATTTTATACTAATTTATAATTATATTAACGGTATTTTAATATTTCTACACCAGCAACGGTAGTATATCTGAAACTGTTTATAAATAATAATATCCTAATGTGCCATTTACACAGAAATATATTATATTACATTAAATAAAATAAAATATTTAAAATATTAAGGAGATTGTTTTTTTTGTATTAATATTATACAAATAGTTGTGTTTCAATCTAAACTACACTGAAAAATATATTTAGCCTAACTACTTCGGCTATTTCAGGAATAATCAAAGTTTGACAAGACTTTATAAAAGTTAACTTGATTTAATAAAAGTGATACACAACAGCCAGCACAGGTTTTAGTTACATGTTGCATAAAGTTATATGGTCACCTTTTGTGTTACATGTTGACGAAAGTTTGCTTAGGTATAAGTAAACATTTTTTTCAGTGTAACAATAAAAGTGTGCCTTTAACTTATTTGATGTATACAAAAAATAATAGTTTTTTACTGTCTTCCTAATCAGTTCAGCTGGATTTTGTAACTCAAGTTTGTAACGTTACATTTTTCCGGGAGGGGAAAATGTAAGGTTACAATCTGGCGCCCAACGTGGGGCCAGACGTGGGGTGTTGTAACCCACGTGATGGGTTACACACATGAGGGGGAAAATGTAACGTTACAAGTTGCCATAGAAACGGCAAGGTACAACAAAAGTTGCATGGAAAATACTCTCAGTGATGAAAATGCCTTGGGGTTGCCAGGTAGTCTTCACTCAATTTTATCCAACATTAGTTCATAGTTATCGAGAGGTGTGACGTTTTATAGCATTATACAACATTTAACATAGTAAACACCTTACAATTGTAGAAACGACCAGAATTGAAACAGCAGGATAGTTAATTAAGCGTTTTAATCATTTCAATTAACAATAAATGCTTATTATTTCTAGGAATATCTTAGAAGATTCGGCTTCGGTTTTCAGCTTGTCGGCCTTTTAGAAGTGACTGCTCGCCATGAGCTCAAGAACAAGAATAATCTTTGAAAGGAATCGTTTCTGCCTCGTCGTAGCCTAATCCCCCCTACCAAGCCACTACCCCATTAAACCAACGGAACTTCTGACTCAGTGTTGCCAGTAAAACAATTAAGTGTGTATCAAGTCTGTTATAGCCTCAAAAGTTTACACAATCTAACTTATTCAATGAAATGAAATGAAATGAAATCGTTTATTCTGTTAATAGGATATCGGAATCACTTTTACACGTCATATAAAAAATATAAAAACAAGCTTGGTGAAGTCGACATTTCCTATCTGACTAACCCTGAGAAGAATGCTTAAAATATATCTTCAGAACAGTACCCAAGATTAACCCACTTTAACATTACGTAACACAAACAAAATAAATTAAAATGTAATAAGATATACAGAAGGAATCCATTCCGAACTGTCTGACGCAACAAAGCAAGCCAGCCATTGTTCCCCGAGGCACTGTTACTATTATTCAATTAACTACGAACTCGAAAACAAGAAACGTAATCCGAAACTATTCATAAAGGAAACACACTTGCAACATCCGATCATCTCACAGAAGTCGACACAACTCCACCTCATCTCATTGGGCAATTACGTAACGAAGAATCGCTAGATGAAAATGTAGCCAATGAGCGTGCTACAGTTATGTTGTATGGTGTGGCGTGTTGCAAGTCGGTTTTCGGCTTTATCCGTTACCGGTAAGGAAGGAAATGCTTATTAGGAAGGTTTCGAAATATTGTCTGTAGTATCTGAAAAGCGATATGTTAAATCTATGAAGTATATTTTAAGGTGAAGGGGTATTTTGATTTAAAGAATATAAAACTTGTTCCTCATTTGTTTTGATGCCTAAAAAGCCTTCAAGAAACCAGGGGCCCAAGTCTGCTATTTTTATAAATTCTTCACTCCAACACGATCCCATTGTCATTTCGCTAAAGTTCGTAATCTGCTAAATTCATAATGGTCGATCATTGGTCGGTCAATGGTCTCGTAATAGATTTGTATTACAATGGCATTTTGAACATTTTATTCATGCCAGATTTCATTTATATATATTTTTACATATTATTTATTAGTGTTATAAGCAATCTGAAGTAATAGGAAGTTGGAAGTTTAGTAGGAAGTTTCATTTGTCATTATGTACGAGATTACCAATTCTTTCAATGGAGTGTCAGTGGCTGACCATTGGAAAGTCATAATGACGCCATTTGTTAGTAGATTACCAAACTTGTCAAAATCAACAATTATGAAATCAATGATAGACCATTCTGACACTATTGTAATAGCAGACTTGAGGCCCAGCTCGTAATTATTTATTTACTAGCATCCGCTAAACGCAAAAACGTTATGTTTTTGCAGTCGGGTTTTTTGTTTTTTTAAATAATTAGTTTTTTTTTTTTTTCAAGCTTTTTAGTTTTATTAAAATATATATAAATATATATTAATTGTTTCATTAGCTTTTATTTGATACTAATATTGATGTAATTTTTTTTTAAACTTACGCCTCCCTGATTTGTATTTGCAGATGCAATAATATATAAAAATAATATAGTATTTGTCACTCCCACAATTAATACGAATCTAATGATACCTTTGAAGCTAAAATCCATCGAGCCGTTCAGGCTGTAGAGCTTGCCAAACATTTGAATATGGCGTCAAATATCCGCCATTTTTTTATTTTAATATACCCCGTGTCACTCTCACAGTAAATACAAATCTAACGACACCTTTCAAGCTAAAATCCATCGAGCAGTTCAGGCTGCAGAGCGTGTCAAACGATTATACATACCTACATACATACATACATACTCTCGAAAAACATAACCCTCCTTCTGGCGCAGTAGGGTAAAAAGAAAAAACTTATACACTACAAAATGTACAATGAGCGGCCTTATCGCTCAATGCGATCTCTTCCAGGCAACCTTGGCATGAATAGTGAATGCTGTATGATAATTTTCCATTCTAAATCCCCAAAACTATGACTGTGTTAAACCCACACTCTACAAAACCATTTCTACCCTTAAAGAAATCAATCTTGGACCATCGAACGTTAGAAAACCCCATTCATCATTTCTACTGGCCGAGCTAACCCGGTCAACGCACCCATTTGGAAAACATCGCATACTTGCGAACTGAGAGCAGTTTCCTTGATAAAACTGGACAAATCGGTTTACCTCTACAACTTGGAAAACTGATTTTTATTGAATGGTTTCGAGATAAGAATGGGTGTTGGAAGTTAATGGCGCCAGAAACATCGTCTGACGTCAAACTTTGCTCGTCAATATTTTTCAAAAGGATCTCGTTGAGTTCTTTGAGTACAGTGTGTTTTTCTTGGCTTATTCCACAAATCCCCCCTGAAAATCCCCCTTAGGAGGAAAAATGGAATCTATAAAAAACAGTCTAGAATTCACCCCTGATAATCCCGCTTAGGGGGAAAAACTAGAGTTGTGAAAAAAAAAAACATATTCCAAAACCCCCTGAAAGTGATTTTTTTTTTACATTAGGGTTCAGTTTTCCCCAGTGAGGGGGATTCTCTGGGGGATTAGTGAAATAAGCAGGGGTGAATTCTAGACTGGTTTTTATATATTCCACTTTTCCTCCTAAGGGGGATTTTTCAGGGGGGATTTGTGGAATAAGCCTTTATCTTGAGTGTCTTACGGAGTAAACAAAGACAGCACCAAAATGAGGTGTTTTCGTATCTATTACCCACTTTAACGTACGGTGGCCGCAAGCATCAAGTTACTACAAATTGTCAAATTTTTTCGTTCGATTTCGAACTTAATCATCAACATTTTAAAGTTTAAAATCGTTTGGAAAAAGACAGTTTCATTTAGCTTGATGTGCTGGCCACTGTACAAAACGATTTTATAATTACAAGAAACGCGTCATACGTTATGTATTAAGCAAGTTTTAGACGAAAACAAAACCCAAAACTGCTTCGAACTCAAATTAAACCCGTAAAGAAGACTCGTCACGGCCCATACAAAATTTACCCAGTCCCGGCGCAAAAGAAAGTTGCATATGTCATAATTTAGTACATATTAGGTAAATAAATTATAGATGGTCACCATGACCAAAAGTCGTGGCTAACATAATATAAATTCCTTTGTACTTATTATAACTGCATTTATTTTGTTTCGACGTATCAAAAAAAAAAACTCATTCCAGACCAATATTGCGATTTCATTCGCACTCGTTGGTAAAGAAAGAGACGGGGTTAACGTCAAAATGCCTTTAATTCGCTATGAAAGAAATCAGTTGAAAGTCAATTAATAAAAACGTAATACTATATTAGCCCCTGGGATTTCAAAAAATACCACTATTCAGTTACTTTGTTAGCTCCTGTTATTAAAAAATAAACTATTTAGTAATATTTGTACCCATCACGAAAGAAAAACTTGGATAAAATAAGTAAATACATATTTTCCCTGAATAAAAACTCATTGCAATATATTCACATGATAGCCACTAATATTATTTGAAATATGTATGTGTATATATTCTATTAATTATAATGTAAAACATGAGATACACCTTTTTTGCGCTAGGCTTGGGTCCCATTTGACGAGTCTTCTTTTCGGATTTAAACGTAAGACCGCCATGTTTGTTTACCTTATATGACAATTCAAGAAGGACATACTTTAGTAGTTATATCGCTACAATCTAGTTCTCATTTTAGATTTAGTTCTATGACTTGTCTGTATTGCATAAGTTTTGCGAGATTAATATCTGAACCTGATGTAGGTTCTAACACACATTCCTACAATCGTTTGAGGAAAAGTTTGTATGCAAGTTTGTATTCTATCGTGTATAAGGCCGTTTGTTCACCGGTACCGTCAACTGCACGTCAACGAGAAACGAGATTATTCGAACCGAACGTGATATCCAGTCACGGCGTTCATTTGTCCACTGCGACGGAACTCGGCGATTCAGTATGTTGTGTATGATAGACAAAACAAAAGACAGGTAAACGGCGCCCGTCGCTGGTGCGATTTCTTTCTTACGAGTTCTAGCGGTCGGGCCAAACTACTCGAAAATTCGGGGGTCGGAATCCCGGCGCTCTCGGGTGATGGACGTGCGGTGGACACGTGGCTATTGTAAATGTATGTATCTACTATACTACTTTGGCGCCGCCATCTCGTTCTTGTTAACGTCCCGTTGACGGTGGCGGTGGACAAATGCCCTAAGAGTTATGTTTCGTCATTGTTCCGATTTTTCATTGAAAAAATAAAGATCACGATTCCTAAGGCTATGCCTATAATGTGTGGGTAAGGGTTGATTAAATATTTAAAACTAGAAGAACCGCTCAAGATAGAATAAAACTGAAGGCTAGCCAAACTCAAGAAAATAAGAACATCTAGAAAGATTAATTTGCACTCTATGTCAATAGTACATACACTTACGACTTAATTTAAAGTATTTGCAAAAGAAACCCGCGTTTACTTAAATTGTATCTCTGATTCTGTTTCTACAAGATATTACCATCTTCGTACCATCTTTTTATCTCAAAAGAGATTCCTCTTTACATCAGTGTGTAGTAAATAAAATCTTCGCTTTGACTCGATTTTCTTCGTCGCTTTTTGAAAGGAGTGGATATGAAAATATTATGATTAAACTTAGCAGATTTAAGAATTTTCGTGTAAGTCGGGCACTGGGTGAGGTGGAGGTTGCTGGGTTTATGTCAGCTGTTTTTAGAACGTCTTGCTATGCTTTTAGTGGATGTAAGTAGATTAAGAAGTGCAGATTAATTGCAATGTAAGATTCAGATTGGTTTATATTTTCTTGATACGTATGCAATGCAGAGGATTACGAATTGTACGTATTTGAATTCAAATAAGTGAACATATTGTGAGATTATGGGTCGATGGAGGGACGAGTGAAAACCCAGCGTAATTTACGCATAGCTGAAATTGCGTTACATTCGGTTTGCACCACGCTCGACGCACAATCAACTCAAAAATTTGTAATTCGAATCGAACATAAATATACGTTCTCGACTCATTTTAAGCGATGCACATAATCATGCTTTATACCTTAAGTACCTATAATTTTAGATAATTATGATGTTGAATATTACAAAACTAGGTACCAAACCGAATACTACCACCAACATGAATAGCGTCCCCAATTTCGCCCCTTTCATACAATTTCCTGAATGGATCCACAGTCCAAACATACCATATTTTTTCACTACCCATTGCGCCCTAGAGACGGTGGTTTCTACCACGTGCAATGCTCAAAATGAGTTGCCGAAACAAAACGTTCGGTTTGCACAACACTCGAATGAGTCTTCACGAATTGGGAAAGTCGATTAGAAAATAAATTCCTTGACTTATTTTGAGCAACGTAAATTACGCTCGTTCTGCAAGGACTTTTCAAGGGTGTCCCCTTATTTCGCAGACAGAAATTTCATAGAATTTCGTTTCCCAGAAAATGTTTCATATAATATTTGGTCCTTGAATTTTTAGTTCGAATATTATTGTTTCAAAGACTATTTACTTGAATGAAATATATTTCACAGAAACACAATTCAATGAATTTTTAATCACATTTTTTTGTTTAACAAACTTATGAAACTGTTGAATTATTTTTTAACGAATATTGTTTGTTCAGTATATGATCGCGCCGATAGGTCGTGGTGGAGCAAAATGAAAAGATAGCGGACTGTATAACAAGTATAATGATGAAGAAGAATAAAAAGAAATTAAATAACAACGGTCGGTTATATATATACGAAAACAAGAGAGGTTTAAAATGCGTTAGCGCAGCCGTGCATAAAGGCGAGCAACAGCTGACTGCCGTGGCGGTGTGGCGTGGGGGCCCGCGCTCGGCCTTCGGCCGGCTGATTCCCCGCTGTCCCCGCGTCCCTCGTTCACTGCCGCTAGCGCACGGCGATGTTGAGTGAAGGCGTCTCAACATACTCCCCCCGTTGAAGTGTCTTCAACAGTAGAAACCGGCAGCGGGCAGATGGTGTTAAAGGCGCGCCGGATGACACCCTTTCTTGTAAGGATGTCGGCGACCCTCGCGACGCCATCTCTGCCTGGGAGAACATGTGTGATGCGTCCTAGAAGCCACATAAGAGGAGGTAAGGTTTTGTCCTTTATGATGACCAATGTTCCCTCCTTGAGCTCGCCAGACGACCGGCACCATTTGGTTCTCTCCTGTAGCCACAGAACATATTCGTTGGAGAAGCGAGCCCAGAAATGTTGCTTCAAATATTCGATGCGGCGAAATCTTTGTAGGCTGTTGACGTTGGCGTTCTGGATCTGTGGATGAGGCAGCATAATTAGAGAACGACCAATAAGAAAGTGTGCCGGGGTTAAAGGAGCGAGGTCGGAAGGGTCGTTGGACAGTGGAGTTAAGGGCCTTGAGTTTAAAATAGCCTCAACTTGAATTAAACAAGTAGCCATCTCCTTAAAGGTAAGGTTTGTTAAACCCAAAATGCGTCGTAAGTGATGCTTGGTGGATTTAACTGCAGACTCCCATAGGCCTCCGAAGTGTGGAGTATACGCAGGTATAAATGAAAATTTTATGCCAGGGTCGATGTTTTTGAGATTTAAGTCTTGCGAAAGCAGCCTGGCCAACTCATTGAAAGCACCGACAAAGGTGGTACCGTTGTCGGAAAAGATGTTACGGGGTTTTCCCCGTCGACCAATAAAGCGGTTTAATGCAGCTAGGAAAGCTTCCTTCGTAAGGTCCGACACAAGTTCGAGGTGGATGGCTCTTGTAGCTAGACACACAAACACACAAATGAAGCATTTGATGAGCCTACATCCTCTACCTTTCCGGTCAGCTATCATGATGGGACCGGCGTAGTCTACCCCTGTGTCAAAAAAAGGAAACTCTAAATATAGACACTGCTCTGGAAGATTGCCCATGATAGGCTGAATTGTGTTGGCCTTGACTCTACAACATTTTACGCATTGATGTGTGATCTTTTTAGCCAAGTTCCTACCTCCAATAGGATAGTAGTGATGACGAACAGTGGCTAATAAAAGCTGTGGCCCAGCATGCAAAAGGCGTACATGAAACATGTTGAATAAGAGAATGCAAAATATATTCGAACTAGATAACAAGTATAATGATGAAGAAGAATAAAAAGAAATTAAATAACAACGGTCGGTTATGTATACGAAAACAAGAGAGGTTTAAAATGCGTTAGCGCAGCCGTGCATAAAGGCGAGCAACAGCTGACTGCCGTGGCGGTGTGGCGTGGCGGCCCGCGGTCGGCCTTCGGCCGGCTGATTCCCCGCTGTCCCCGCGTCCCTCGTTCACTGCCGCTAGCGCGCGGCGATGTTGAGTGAAGGCGTCTCAACAGTATAAGATAGTAACAGAAACGAATCGCTGAAAAACCGACTCCACGTAGTCTTGTCTGCCCTACCCCTACAGTGTAATTTTAATCTGCGTAGGCGTGGAGAGGCGAGGCGGCCCGCGAGCTGAGGAGCAGGTGGTTTTGACATGGTGGGTGAGCGTATATCCCAGGCTATATCTCTGCCAAATTTCATGATGATCGGTTCAGCGGTTTAGGCGTAAAAACGTTACATACATACATACAGACAGACAGACAGACAGACAGACAGACAGACGGACAGAGTTACTTTTACATTTATAATATTAGTATTAGTATGGATAACAACCAAACACTAGGTTCTGCAATATGAAAACCTTTTCTAACCTTTTAACTACTTTCTGAATCGATCCACAGTCCATACATAGCGTATAATTTTCCGCGCACGAAAACCAAGTTTTTTACTATCCATTGACTAGACGGTGGTCCATAGAGAAAGCGACGCGTAATGACTCCAGCTGTCATTAGCTTGCCTCTCGCGGCAGATTGAAAATTTAACGAGCGCCATCCCTGATACAGGGTTGAACGTTGCATCTTAATACAGTTTTTAGGGTTCCGTAGTCAACAAGGAACCCTTATAGTTTCGCCATGTCCGTCTGTCTGTCTGCGGTTTGGCTCAGAGACATTCTAGAAAGCTACTAGAATGCTGTAATTTGGCATAGGTATACACATATTAATCACGCCGACAAAGTGGTAAAAAATATCTTCGAAAAAAAATTTGTTATGGTACCTACCTCTCATGCACGTAAAGTGGGGATAATATTGTTTTTCTCGTCTTTCCCATGGTGTGGGGTATCGTTGGATAGGCCGTTAAAACAGTTTTTCGATTCAGGGATCCGTTTGCGTAAAATTAAGCTTTAAAATTATTGTGAGAGTCAAGTTTAGCGTCCCCCTAGTCAAATGAGCCCCTGCCAGCTAAATGGTTGTTTTTGGAATTATGTGAAAATATTCACGGCACTAGTTTATTACACAGGAAAAGTTTTTAATCAGTGCGCAAATTTACACCTATTTCTTATTTTGGTAGGTCTTAGTCCAAAAAAATGATGTTATCGTTAACGAAAGATGTTTATTTTGAAACTGGTATAATGGATACTCGTCGCGCAACGCGCCGTGGCCGGCGCGGCGGCGCGGCAGCGCGATCAGTGAAGCGGAATGCGGTAGTAGGTACCTATCAGCTGCGCGCTCGCCCATTGATATTATTACGAATAGATTGTATCCATACCTTTTTGCTGATTCAAGTAGGACCAAAAAAAAAGTATTGAACAAATAAAGGAAATGTATTCTATTACTAATACTAAACCACCAAGAAAAAATTGCGCACTGGTTAAAAACTGATTCTGTATAACCAAGTTAAAAGGAAAACAATCAGAGCTAAATAGGCTTTACAAGTTACCGAGTAATAGTCGACCAACTTACATTTGCAGCTGGAATGTATTGGAAAACATGTTTTTCAACTACAATGTTAAGTTTGTTCATCCCAACTGCGAAACCCTTCATTGTGCGTGGTCCGACATGCACTTGGCTGGTTTTTTCATGCAGAGTTTGTTTTTTAAATCTGTGTATAAAAGAGGGTAAAAAACACAACATTAAAACCTCTATAATCCATATACAGGTTTTAATGTTAGGTTTTTTAAGCAAAAGGAGTATGGGATCGAAGCAGGTGGTGTTCTGTAGTTTCTGTCTACTCTCATGGGAAAAAGGCGTGAGTTTTTTTGTATGTTATTTAATTTGATGATATAGGTACGGTATTCAGCTGCACTGGTTAGACTGGAAGCTGACCCAAACATAGTTGAGAAAAGGCTAGACAGATGCTGATGATTGAAGGTAAATAATATTGTGTTTTTTAACGATGAAATACGTTACTCGAGTTTTGTAATTATATTTATTTCGACGATAATTTTTTATGTATTTTTGCATCTACCCTTGACATCACAGCGGACCCTTTCAGAAAACCCCGCTGCGACACTTATTTTTAAATATCGCAGCATCGTGCTGAGATAGGAGGCTTTTGGGCTCGTAAAGGATCTTGTTTATTCTTTATTTAAATTAATTTAAAAATAAAATTTAATTTTAATTAATTTTATTCGATTATTGATTTATGTTTTAAATTACTAGATTTATGCTTTGTTTTTACATTATTTTTGTCATTCTTACTATTCTAAATAAATTTCAGTCATTAATAATAATATTTTTTTAATAATAATATTTTTTTATTTCACCAAAAATAATACAACGGATTACATATACTTATAGGCTAGTACATGAGAGTATATAACATGGGAGCATCTGTAGCCGAACTAGGACGAGTCCTGTATCTCGGCATACAGCGCCAGACCCCTCAAAACTGACAAAATGTACACATTAAAATGTATAATTCAAAGTACTTTGTGCATGTGGTGTTAGCCTGTAACTAATTGTTGCACTTGTAAATGTAAATCGTGCACTTTTAAATTAAATGTTATGTGTAAACAATTGTGGGTTAACCATTAATAGGTAAATAAATCAATTTATCATTGTGTGTTTAGTTTAGTTTGTGAACTTCCTGTGCGAGTCATCATAAGTACTTTTATTTATTTATTATTTATGTACACACAGTAAAATACATAGAGATACGACATAGTTATCGTTTCAGTACCTACAAAGGTACTGCTTAATTCTTAAGAAATTTCTTCCAGCAGACCTGCGAAAGGAGAAATGAAAAAGAAATATAGGCTGTGAGAACAAGAAGAGAAAAATATGAATTTGCGTGTTCTTAAACTAAAATATTATAATATTATTAAGCTACGCTTGCCGCGGTAGGTCCGTGGATGGGTGACCATCTTTACATACAAAGACTTTTCCGTGCCTCGGAAAGCACGTCAAGCCGTTGGTCCCGGTTGTCATTCGTGGATCTTTGACAGTCGTTACGGGTCGTCAGAAGCCAGAAACTCTGACAACCAGTCTTACCAAGAGGTATCGTATTATCCAGTAACTGGGTTGTGGAGGTCAGATAGACAGTCGCTCCATGTAAAATACTGTTGACCCCAATATAATTGCGAACAGGTTAGGCAGATGATGATGGTATAGAACTTTTGTTGTGACGTGATTTGGGTTCTATAGCAAATTAAATGTTCCTTCAGTAGTACACAGTGATTTTATTGTATGAGTAGGTAACTATAACTAGACAGTATACGGTTAATGAGAATAAGTAACTAATATTATGGTGATTAGGAATTAACACGATTGACATGAGGTAAGCGAGAGCGACATTTAGTGACACGACTGTGTATCGTGAGTCGCCTGTGAGAACTATATGAGATGTGTGACGTCGCTTGCACTTGAGCTCGCAAGCGAGCGTGCATATGTGTGAATTACATACCACTACAATGGTACGGAACCCTTCGTGTGCGAGTCCGACTCGAACTTGGCGGCTTTTTTCATAGTTTTTCCTTCGAAACTTCACCTACTCACGTGAACAGCCAATAAACTCGAAGCATCAAACATATTGGCGATACCGATACATCAAGGGGCTTCTTAGTAAATGGATATTTCGAATGAAACGGTGCATAATTTTTACATCCAAGTGTACTTTATGAAGTGGTTGGTCACAGTCGCACAGAATTCCATTAGGGAGTTTTGGACGTAGGCCAGACTATTCGTGTAAATCGGAAGATTTTTGATTTTTTTGCAGAGGCGGAGGTAGGTAGAATGTGTGTGGAGGCTTTTGAGCTAGTACAGAAACCGTTTTTCTGTAACTACAACGGATAAGATACCTACCCTTACTGCCCCGTCCAAAAATCCATCCTGTATTTCTTTATTTGACTCTCTTTTAAACTATTTTACAATACTTTGTATACATCAATTATAACATTACATGTGAAGACGATGTACCCAGAATAAAATTCCTATACTACAACAGGCAATAACAATAAAATAATGAAGCAATGACGGATAAATTAATTATGTGTTAGATACATGGTGCTCCCATATTTACAAAAATTTTTAGAGTAGATGATTCTACTAATATTTTTTGCAAATAAAAAGTCAGTGTGCGAGTTAAACTTATCATAAAATGAATGTCAAAAATATATTATATGTGTGTGTATGTGTATTATATTGAAACTCCGTACTTCGCTGGACCAAGGTCAAGGTCAAAGTGTTACTACTGACGTGCGGGCTAATGTACTTACATACTTTTTCATAGTGTTCGGAAATGGCTTTTTCTCGTACCATAAAGGAACTAGTTTTGATAACGTTTAGTAACTACATGTTTACCATTATATAATAATTATTTATTTATTTCATTAACCATCTATTAACTAATTTGGGTACATTACCATCGATAAAAAAGTCAAGAAAAAAAAAATCATATATAGAAAAAGAGTTAACGATCATAACAGTTCCCTAGATATACACGTCACTGATGAACGTGCACGTGCACGTGAACGTGTATAAAATAGCACTTTTCCATCAGAAGTGACTTAAGCTGGTTCTTAAACGATGTTTATATTACAAATCGACTTTAATTCTACAGATAGTTTATTATACAGTTATTTTGTTTCTATTTGTTGTACTTACTCTGGACGCTTTTAACGTGTAAGTTTTTATTATTTTTATTTTTACATCGTTCTCACATTTAGTTATAAATTCATCATTATAGATGTAACGAATACTTTTGTAACAATTTAATTTAAAAGAGTGTCCATGGAGTTTCTTGCACGTTCTTCTCCATAGTACCTACGCTTTGGAATGGATGTAGCTTCATTTTTCTTACTGACCGACTCCTTGACAATTCAAAAGTGCCTGTAAATGGTTTAATTGAAATAAATGATTTGAGTTTGAGCTCAGTTAAATTTACTGATAGCATCAGCTTATTGTATGATGATCAGATCTATATTAGTAATAAAACTGAAGATTTTTTAAATGTTTGCTTGGTTGTTTGGACACGCTAGTCACTGAAACTATCAGTCGGATTTAAAAAAAATATTTTTATTTGATAGCCTGATTCCTAGGATATTTAACATCACGCTAGCACCTTTAAGACACGAGCAAAAAGAAAAAGAAAAAAGGAATGGTCGCCAAGCGACGTAGAAGAACGAAGTTTTCGCCTGCCCTGGCGATGTGATGCGACAGGGTGGGACGAGGGAACAATTTCACGCGGACGAAGTCACGGGCAGAAGCTAGTACATTTGTATAAAATCTTTGTATAAAATGTTTTATGCATTATGAAACTTTAGATGTAACGAATACTTTTGTAACAATTTAATTTAAAAGAGTGTCCATGGAGTTTCTTGCACGTTCTTCTCCATAGTACCTACGCTTTGGAATGGATGTAGCTTCATTTTTCTTACTGACCGACTCCTTGACAATTCAAAAGTGCCTGTAAATGGTTTAATTGAAATAAATGATTTGAGTTTGAGCTCGAGTTAAATTTACTGATAGCATCAGCTTATTGGATGATGATCAGATCTATATTAGTAATAAAACTGAAGATTTTTTAAATGTTTGCTTGGTTGTTTGGACACGCTAATCTCTGAAACTGTCAGTCGGATTTCAAAAAAATATTTGTATTTGATAGCCTGATTCCTAGGCTATTTAACATCACGCTAGGACCTTTAAGACATGAGCAAAAATAAAAATAAAAAAGGAATGATCGCCAAGCGACGTAGAAGAACGAAGTTTTCGCCTGCCCTGGCGATGTGATGCGACAGGGTGGGACGAGGGAACAATTTCACGGGCAGAAGCTAGTATATTTGTATAAAATCTTTGTATAAAATATTTTATGCATTATGAAACTTTAGTTTTACTGCCAAACATGCCTTGTTTAGGTATAAAGTGACACTTTAAAAGTCTTAGAGAATAGCTTAAATTGTAAAGAAAATTTTTCCTTTCAGCTCTCATCTCATCCTCGCTTTATTTACTCCATAGTGTAAGGAAGATTGCTACACACATTTATTCATGCTTACATATTCACCTTTTCCTTGTAGCTTTTCAAATCCTGTGAACCAATAACTTCATGCGTACATAAATCCCACATATAAGCATATTCAGCCGAACATTACGTTAGAAAGATAACTTCCTCGTGCAGAATAAATCCAGTTCACTTACCTGCGTGGGAAAAGCAGTGACCTATAAAAACGTTCGCAGATCAATAAGTAGTTGCTTCCACATTATTATTTATGCCTATTTGACCCTCTGATTTTGTTCGCATTTCAAATTCATTGCTCGGCCCTTACTCGTTGCGGAGACCACGAATTAAAATGTACTGTCCACTTCATTCACGAGTGGGCCGCAAATAATTAGAAAACTCAACCCGCCCTTTGAGTATTTAAAAAAAGAAGTCGTGACGTCATTGACGCACTTCGCACTCAGTTTGCTTCGAATGTGTTTTTAACTTTTTTAGAGGCAACTTTACACATGGCGTTTTCTGAAAAGATTATTTTTTTAATGCATGGAATATTTCTGTTAAACGTTTTACTTTTGGATGGGTATATTTCGTACCTATTTGACTGGAAAAATCTCTTTAGATACGGACTATTTTGCGTGCACGAAATTTAAAAATTCCTGCTTTATTTAAATGTCAGAAATTGTGATTCATGAGCTCTTTACATTAAAGTTGGTAATATCTGAGATTTTCAAGCATGATTTATGCGTTATGCATTTGAATTTATCGCAATGTCGTTGCTTATTGGATTGGAAGTGTATTAAGTGAATTAGTTTGGTGATGTTCACTTGGCTTTGTGATTCTTTTCTCGAAGAATTCACTATAAAGTATTGAATAATTTGATTGATAGAGGCTTCATCGATTCGTTTTTATTTAAACCTTATTATATTAAAATCCTTAAAATTATTTTTATTATTATTATTATTTCCTTTATTCGAATAAATACATATAAATTATATTTTTAAATATTAGAATACAAAAATATAACAACATTTAAAAATATAAAAAATAGTAGCCCATCGGTATCAGGAACAGGGTCCAAGCTACCGGCGGTCAGGACTCCAGAGAGAGGAACCTCCTAACAATGCGAGCCGTGTCCAGAAGTACCGCTTTCTGAATCAAGCCCTTGATCCAGCTGCCCAACGAGAGCCTCCTTAGATGTTATTATTATTATTAAAATTATTAAAATCCTTATTATATTATAATCCTTATTAAGCAACGACACAAACCGTTATATACAGATAATTGGTATTTTGGCTTTGATTTTATTAACGTTTATCGCGACATTAGCGAAATATTTTCCTTATACTTATCGATGATCACGATAAACCATTAGTAGTGTAAGAAAAACATCAACACACTAAGTTCTTGTTTACATTCCTTCCTATAGAATGGAGGAACGAATGGAACATGATACGATAAAAAACTTTGCACTCAGAACCATTTGCGAGAACACTATCAAAACATTCATGATACATTGGATCACCCGCATAATTGATAGGAAAACAGTTCATACCTATAACGGAAGGACGATTTATAAGGTATTTTATACAAATGGAATCATCACCGTAAAATATTCATTTATTCGCTACAATCTTTCATAGAACGCAACAGCAGTGCATTATGTTCGAACTCCTGCGCTCTCGATTCAAACTCGCGTGTGAATTATACATGAGATGATATTCTCAATCTGTCGCTCGACGTTACTAGTTAACCTGACCCTCCCTGCGTCTCCATTTTATTGGTGATGTAGAAGCTACAGAGGTAGGGACAGGTGGAATGAGAGGTCTAGTTATAATGGTTATGTTCGCTTATGTTTTCGTTCCCGGCGAAAGTTTGACAAATAGCTCGCAGTGCAGTTCCAGTCCCGATAAGCTGATAGGACCCTTCGGTGTGTGAGCGTTTTCCCAAGTATCAGTTTCGAGTTTCGAGTTTATCCGTCGCCAGTGATTTATGTTATCGCTTTCTTTTTGTCGCAAATATTTTTGTTTGTGTAAGTAGTTTATATGTGAAACTGCGTGAAGTATACGGAGTGGAATTGTATCTGGAAGTTAGTTGCTCGAGTTGGGAAAACGATTTGTTTGTGGAATATTTTTACTGATAGGGGTTTTGTTTAGAGCTGTTTTATGGTTATACTGTATGCGTAAATAATACAATAGAATACTCGATTTAACGAGCCGAAGGTTCAGAATTTGTATTCATAAGTATTTTACTTAATACGATGAAAGATGGTAATATATTACGGTATGAAAGTAATATAATACAATTATTCCAAGTGTCAAATCTGCCTAGCCTTTTCCCAACTATGTTGGGGTCGGCTTCCAGTCTAACCGGATGCAGCTGAATACCAGTATTTTACATAGAGCGACTGCCTATCTGACCTCCACAACCCAGTAACTGGGTAACACGATACCCCTTGGTAAGACTGGCTGTCAGACTTTTGGGCTTCTGACGACCCGTAACGACTGTCAAAGATCCACGGATGACAGCTGGGACCAACGGCTTAACGTGCTTGCCGAGGCACGGAGGAGTCTCGGTATGTAAAGATGGTCACCCATCCACGGACCAACCCCGGCAAGCGTAGCTTAACCTGACGGATCGACCCGTGCGGCTGTTATTACTTAGCCACGAGCACGAGAATTTTTCCAAGTGTATAGCCAGTGAATTCATGAAAAGCTATCAGGTTGAGTAGGCATTTTGAGATGTTAAACTTGTATAACAAAGCACGACCTTTCTGCACTGTGGATTTTTGAGACGGGGCGGTAAGGAGCTTAACCATTGTAGCTACAGAAAATCTTTCTTAGGAGACTGTCTTTAAATCTTTGATAATTGCCAACTGCATTCACAGTATAAAAAATAAAAAAACTCATTGATCCTGCTCTTGACCTCGATCTCGCTTGATGGCAAGCGATGGATGAGGTCTATGATGGAACGAGCGTACTGAAGATGCCTGTTCACTTTTGCTTTAAAGGCAGACGGGTTATATGTAGAAGGGAGCACAGACGCTGGCAGAGAGTTCCACACTTTGGCTGTGCGCGTAATAAATGTGGAGGAGAAGCGCTGAGTACGACTGCACGGGATACCAACCAAGCACGCATAGTTCCCTGCAGTACGTCTGGTAGTCCGGTAATAAAAGGGCGATGGTGGGATCAGGTCGTGGAGCTCCTTCGCACACTCTTCGAAGTACAGTCTGTAGAAGACCGACAGGCAAGCAATATTACGCCGATGAGCCAGGATGTGAAGCCTAGACACCAACGTTTCGTCGCCTATAAGCTTTTCGCTCTGTGTTCCATCTAGTCAAGTGCAGCTAGTATTATTTAGATTTTCGTTAAGTGTTCCTGTAGCTACAAACGGTTAAGGTACCTGTCCTCACTGCCCCGTCTCAAAAAATCATTCGGTAAATTTTATGATTTTGAAAATGCATATCTGTCAAATATCCACCACGTTAAAAAACTAAGCTGCTTATCCACAATCAACACCAACATAAACTACTGAAAACACCTGAAAATGTTTACCCCAACTAGTTAGCTAGTCTAGTATAAAAGCTGAATTCAGGCCAACGGTAGGCGGTCCGTTAATGGGCAAACTTAAGGGCACTGCGCTTTGTAGTCTAACACACAACTTAATTATCGGGCAGGCACGGGGTAATTACGTCACAGGATGATCGGAAAAGGACTGTTTTCGGTTGCGTCGGCGTGTGGAATAATATTTATGGATGTTAAATGTAGCGTTCATTATTTTTTGAGTCTTTTCGTGACCTTTTCGTTGTCCAAAGTCGTGTGTACTAGTTGTTTAAAATAATTGATAATAATACCTATATTTATGTTGGTCCGTGGATGGGTGACCAACTTTACATACCAAGACCCCTCTGTGCCTCGGAAAGCACGTCAAGCCGTTGGTTCCGGCTGTCATTCGTGACTCTTTGACAGTAATTACGGGTCGTCAGAAGCCCGAAAGTCTGACAACCAGTAATTGTGTTGTGGAGGTCAGATAGGCAGTCGCTCCAGGTAAAATACTGGTATTCAGCTGCTCTGGTAAGACTGGAAGACGACCCTAACAAAGTCAAAGCATTTATTTCAAATAGGCACATAAATGGCACTTTTGAACGTCAAAATTTACATAGAATTGATGATACTACGTAAATTTTGAATACGATCTAGAGGAATGTGGCCGTTTTTATTTAGATCGAATTTTGTTGCTTCGTGTCTCAATATGAAACTTTAAAAAAGGTATTAGAAAATTCTAGACACACTTACCGATATACTTAATAGATCCGTTTTTCATAATTCCTTCTCAGTCACGAGATAATATGTTTTTAAAGGAGTGGCGCTAGTGGACCGGTGACAACCCTCTTAAACTATCATAAATAACTATCTTACGGGTTCGATTCCCAACAAATAACATAACACATACAACATAATTTTTTTGAATTCATTCAGAGAGCAGGAAAATAAATCGATCCTGTCAGCCGTGTTATTCATTGCGTGCAAGGCGCGCGTCAGTGGCGCTTTGCTGAGCAAGTTGCTTCGTGTGTGTGGCACTCCTAGTTACTGTGGCTTCCGGCGCGCGGCGCCGCGATACGTAATTCTCAGGCACATTCAGACAAATCTCCTTCAAAACACCGGAATTATAGGTCTTATCACGTAATACTTTGAATACATATATATAATATGTGGTTATTTATTTATTTATTTATCTTTACCTTATAACTATCATTACAGGTTCATCACCTAATGCGATAGTGCGGTCTCTTATAACTAGATAACCAAAAACTACTAGAAACTACTACTATTACTAGTATTTAAAATACTATAACATAACGACGACACAATAATAAACTACAACAACCTACATTCAGTATAACATAAAATAAATAACAATAACCTTGCGAATTCACTCAAATTACACGTAAATAAATCAACTTTGATGTGAAGATCGTTAATGGCCCGAATTGCTCGGGTTAGCGGTGTTTTAGCGAGTAAGTTGGTCCTGGCTGCTGGCACGGCCAGCAGGGGCGGGCGGCGCCGCCTCCACACATAGCGGTGCGGTACGCAAAGACTCAAGCGCTGCAGCACCCCCGGATTATGTTCAATGCCCCGGAGTAACTTGACTAAGTAAGCGACAAGTGTAAACTCCCGTCACACCCTCAACTCATTGTACCCGACCATACAGTCCCTCCTTTACTCGAGTTTGTTGTACCCGACGATACTGATAACGCTAAGCGATGGCCGTTTTGCGTGGATGTAACGCATATTTTCCCCCAACTTGTTCTTTTTTGTGTTTGTGTTCTTTCTTTCCGTCATATTTACCGCAAATAAACTTATTTTCTTTCTATTCTTTTTAGTAGGTGTCTTTTATTTTTATTTTTTTGGTGGGAAATTATCAAATAACTTCTCCCGCTCTGAGCGGAGCGGGAAGGCGTGTTAGACTTTTACTGACTAAAACTCACCCGTGTTCCTTCAGTTGCCTGTGTGCCAGGGCCACGGTATCCCTTTCAGACAAACCCGCAACCCTGGCAGGCACTGGTCGCGGTGGACCCCGTCAGTGCGTGCTGACATCTCTTTGAGGCGCGCGTGGAACACAACGCGCCGTCGACCCGGTCTTAGTCCTTACTGGACGGCGAGCTGCCCATAGCTCGCCGTCCACAAGCCCGCGCCTACGGTGGCCGGGAATCGGCTACAGATTCCCGCCGCCCAGGGCGTTTCCTGCGGCGACTTGGGGTGTTAGGGCGCATAGACTGCCGTTCCTCACGAGTTCCATTACTGCTTCGCAGAAGGAGGTGACTGTCTCACATGCACTCTCGCTCCGGACGCCGCCGCCGCCAATCGCCTAAACGCCCAAGCCGGGCAGACCTCCACCGTATGCTCCACTGTGTCCTCCGGGCGATCCACACAGTGGTAACACCCGGGCGTTTCCTCCCGCCTAATCCAAAACAGGAACCTTCCGAAACACCCGTGTCCGGTGAAGACCTGTGTCAAGCGGAAGGTGAGGACGCCGCGGCGCCTCTCTAGGCACTCCTCAAAGAGGGGACTTATCGCCACAATTGTGGCGTACCCATTTACGTAGGTGCCTAGTATTTGGTATCACGCCTCCTCAATGGTCTACTGGTCGCAAGCGCTACTTCTGAGCATCAGGGTTTTTCAATCTGGAATTTCTCAGTAGCAGTCCGGAGTCCAAATTCGTCCAATAGGCTCGTACCCTATTACATGGGACTTAAACATAACTGGCAAAATGTTCAGACACCATTTACAGCCATACTCTGTCTAATCCTGCAGGAAATACAGGTATGATATTGTGTTGTTACAGAGAATCATTTCAAAAATCGTCATAATATATGAGTATTGTTATCGGTTTCAGTAATTTATTTATTTATATAAAGGCTTACCAACTAAACATACACAGCATTAACCCAAAGTATTTGTCATCATATACGAGTAGATCTCGCATGTGTCTAAATTAAAGGAAAGCACGGCATATATATAATACTAGCTTTTGCCCGCGGCTCCACCCGCGTGGATGTCGGTTATCGCGTAAAAAAGTAGCCTATGTCCTTTTACATATCCCAGGCTATATCTCTGCCAAATTTCATGACGATCGGTTCAGCGGTTTAGGCGTGAAAATTTAATATACAGACAGACAGACAGTTACTTTCACATTTATAATAGTAGTATGGATTATTTTGCATGCTAGTTTTAGCTAATTGTTTTAGAAACTCTTAAGAAACCCGACCATCTGTAATGTACTACAATTCTTGCAAATAAAATTTCATTCTTATAATAAAACTGTAAAATAAAACATGTTGAATACTACGTTATAGCTTACAAATGCTGTTTTTTTTTTTTTGATAATAATAATTTAAATTTTATTAAAGATACTTTTCTCAAATATACACAATATAATTTATTATATACAAGAAATGCATGACTGTAGTGCAGGGAAGCTAAACCTAAAGTCCACCGTAATTACCTCACAACAACATGAAAAAGTACAGTCAACAAGGGTAGGATATTCAGCGTTTTGCAGTTTGTTTGAAATACAATGTTTTTGTTGGAAGTTTGGTAATTGTTTTCCAACGTTACAGGGATATTTTTCAGTAAAAGTTTTCAACATTTTTCGGGCAGCATGAATAGAGGTGTGGTACCAAGTTGAAAATAGTGTTGCATATTTTCGTGACAATGTAATTTGATGGAGTTAAATCTAAAGTTATTTTCTGTTTAGCATAATCAGTCTATAATACGTACGTATGTACCGTGTGGTGCCGGACGTAAAGAATAGCACCATCCTATTTCCTCCGTGTTGTAAAAGGCGACTAAGGGACTTACTAGAGAATGGGCAGCAGCGTTCTCTATGCGTTTTCAACACCATCCTGCGATCGCCAACCCGCCTGCCAAGCGTGGCGATTATGGCAAACCCTCCCGATTGGGGGAGGCTTATGTCCAGCAGTGCGCGTCTTTCGGCTGAAATGATTATGATGAGTCTATAATATTCCCACTGTTGGGACTTAGTTCCTCTCTGTGAGAGGGATTGGGTTGTAATTCACCACGCTGGCCTAATGCGAATTGGAAGATCACATGTCTTCGAACTTTTGGTTGTGTTTGTTATGTTTTCCTTCACCGTTTTGAGAGCAATGTCATTTTCCATTTGTTATAAGTTAAATAGACATAAGAATTTTGTATTATGGTTTGACGGCACCTGTTGTGGATGACAAAAGAAATAGGTCGCTCTAGATGTAAGCATCTTGAACGATCTTTCATGAAGACTCATTCCGTAACTAGGTAACTTATAGTCAGTACTAGCTACTATGACAGGAAGAATTTGTTTTTTTTTTTTTTATCCGACAGTATAACTAACTCCAACTTATAGTTAGCACTAGCCACTAAGGCTGTAAGAATTTGAATAAAAAAATATATCTCAAGGGCAAATTGATACCGTGGCCGGATGGGTTTTGGGTCCGTAAAAGTCTGACACACTCTCCCGCTCCGCCTAGAGCGGGAGAAGTTATTTGATAATTCCCCTTTTGATAAAGAGTAAATTAATCACGTAAGGAATTAGGTCACACTGAAAATCCGAATAGTAGATTTTTTGATCGTTGACTCCTTTTGGTTGAGTTCACATTAAATTGTGTTAAAAAAACAGTTCCATGACGTTTTTCTTTTGACAAAAATTTTTTTTTTAACAAATCATGTCGGTAGGTGCTATATTAACCCAAAATATAGGTTAAAAAAATGGTTAAATCAACTTAAAAAGTTTTTCAGTGCAATACCCATGAACTCTCTATTCTAGCCTATCAACAAAATCCTAACTTGATAACATCAACTAATCTACCCTATGCACAGAATAAAATATCTTGCCTTGCGCTACAAAAGAAGTCTTCAACACTGTTAACTTCATCACCCTACTGCAAGCACCCCACAAAGACTTTCCGCACCCACTGATACACATCCCGACACTCCATTTCAAGCTCTGTTTGATTTCAATCTGTGCTAGTGATGTGACCCAATTAGTGGTTCGTCGCAAGTGATACTCGACGTGTGAACACTCTACTGTCTATAGGTAGTAGAAGGTACTTCAAGTTGAAACGCAAGCGAACTGGCAGGTGATAGACAGGGATTGTCTATTGAGTTTAAAACAATAAGATGGGTTTTGATTTTGGAACGGTGATGTTGGTACGGTCAGTAACAAAGTTCATTAACTGCTGAATACTCAAACGCAATTCAATTTTAAGTCGCCGTTAAGTCTAATGCTGTCTCTGTCACTTTAAACAGTTTTGTAGTGACAGAAACACTTATAAGAACGTCTTAAAGTTAAGTAACGTTTGAGTATTTGGGCATAAGACTGTCACTTTTAGGTAGGTACTTAAAATTAAAAACAAATCAAAAATACTTTTTAGTTTTTCATGTAGGTACTTAGTAGCTAGAGTTTATATTAATATTTATCAGTGGCGAAGGTGATTTTATTGAGCGAAGTAAACCGGAGCAAAAAAAAAAATGCTTACTAGGGATGATGACTAAAAATTATGTTTTGTCCGTCATGTAGATTATTAAAAAATATTGGACACGTATTTTTTCTTTTTTTACGAAATCAAAACATTACGGCGATACATTGATTTCAAATGTGGCATGTCGTCACTTCTCAGTAGATTTTATACTGAGCTGTGACGTAACGAGCCCCCACTCCCTAAGTTTAATGTGTTTTATCTAAGTCATTTTTTATTAATATGATAAAGCAAAAAATACATGTCTAATATTTTTTTATTATCTGATTGACGGACTAAACAGTTTTTCTTTTTTCTTTACCCAGGAATCATCCATATTACTTAAAATAAGTCTGTGACTGGTTCCTAGTCTTGTGTAAGTAGATGTGTCTTCAGTCCAGTCTATATTATTTCCCTACACACATTATATTACGAATGTTTCCACTCCTCTTCATTTTTATTTCATTTTATTGTTTCTAATTTGTGAGTCTATCATTGATTTTTATGTTATGCCCTATCCCTTCACATAAATAACTGATTATGTTTATATACCGTATGGTGGAACCCTGGTAATCTGCTATACAGGTATTCCTAGTTCAGACACCAGTCTCTCACAAACTAGTTTCACATACACTGAAAGAAATAATTAGCCGAACTAATTAAGTTACTTAAAAAATGACTCAACTTTAGTTATAAGGAAATAAACTTTGCTTAAATTAAGAAAACTGATTTTGTAGTGTGCAAAACAGGGTTTTTGTAACAGATAACACCCAAACTCAAACTCAAAGCATTTATTTCAATTAAACCATTTACAGGCACTTTTGAATTGTCAAAGAGACGGTCATTTAGTCAGAAAGTTGAAGCTAGATGCCCATTCCAATACGTAGATCACTATGGAGAAGAACGGACAAGAAACTCCAAGGACACTCTTTTAAATCAAGATATTACATAATCCTGGGTACATTATTCTTGTTGCTTGTATATATATGTGAGACAATGTAAAAACTAATAAAACAATTCAAAATATAAAATTACAAATTAAAAATAAGCCCTGGCAGTCAAGAGATGACTAGTCCCAACTGACGGCGCCCGTTCACGAACATGACGCATGGATCAGCACCATCCAGCTCAACCATTTTGTAGGGAACCGAATGTACCGAACCTAGTTCGTAAGTCACAATTTTTGTGTAAACAGTAATCAAATTTTATTTACAGTTAAACAAACATTTCTTTCAGTGTAGTTTTTAAGCTTGTCAATATAATGTCATTGTTTGTGAACAGAAAATAAATTACTTGAATTTGTGTAAAAAGATGTTGTTTTGACGTTACAAACAGACACTTAAATGTTATTTATTTCTATAGATATTATTAAATAACATAAAAATTAATCCGTTTCAACGTTTCTACGTTTATAGGCTCGTACAGACTCGTGCGATATCGCGGCCGCGACAGTAACCGACAAAGGAATTGTGCTACTAGTGTCGCGTGGCGCCCGCAATATCGCACGAGTCTGTACGAGCCTCAAATCGAAAAACACGTTAGGCTATGAAAGCATGGAATGGCGATTTGTAAATATACTCGTAGTATTTCTGTATAACAACCGCCACCATATTTAACGACGTAAAACATGGGTAGTACAAAAAGGCATTCCGTCAACTTTGTCGAGCAAAGCCGCGGGCGAAAGCTTGTTAGCGGTAAATGTGAATGTAACTCCGTGTCTGCATATTTGAGGCGAGGCGACGGGACAGGCATGTGTAATGTGTATCATGTTCCTTCTATGTTTGTGCTTTGAAAAGTGCATAATATAACTGTGTATGTTGCCATTAGGCCAATATGACACATCGAGTCTTTCCATCAAGAATTTTCTCGGAAGCAGCCCGTCTGGATTCTGCCCTGTTGATAGAATCGCCCCTTATTAAACTCAAAGTCAAAAGTCAAATCATTTATTTAAAATAGTCACTTAAAAGGCACTAGTGAAAGTCAAACATTTTAAAGGAAAAAAAAATCGCAGTCATAAGGACTACCGACAGAAGTGAAAACACAAAACTTTGGAATAACTGTTATTTTATACATATAGCTCATGGAAAGCGTTCGGTGACGATTACGCGAGTTCCATGATTTTTTTTCTCCCAAAAAGTACACATATATACACAGTATAGCTCATGGAAAGCGTTCGGTGACGATCGCAAACTCATAAGTTTTTCCCCTACCGAAAATCGCTCAACGCGCATATAGAAGTTTTCACTTCAAAAATACTATTTGCCCCTTCCAAAATGTAGTTACGTATGGAAAAAATATTATTTGAAGTACTTTTGTCTAGAGACTCACTGATCCAAAGTCAAACCATTGCAATGGTTTTGTGAGGCTAAGTTTATAAGCTAGGTACTTACCATGTTATATTAAAATAATAATAATAATGGTGAAGAATGGGCAAGAAATTCCACATTACTCTTTCAAAATGCTAACAATATCTTGTATCCATTACTTATATGACGATGTATCTAGAATGAAATTATAATAGCTAAAAAGAATGATAAAAAGTGAAGTACCTACTCATAATAACAGATAAATTAATTATGCGATTGATACATGGTGCTCACATATTTACAAACATTGTAAAAGTAGATGATTTTCCAAAAAAAAAAAAACTATTAATATTACACGGGAGTTAAAAGTAAAACGTGTAACTCTACCCAACCCTTCGGGAAATACAAGAAACCTTTAACAGGAACATCTCTAGGCTGATTGTAGATGTTTTGTACTTAAACTCAAATCATTTATTTCAATTAAACCATTTACAGGCACTTTTGAATTGTCAAGGAGTCGGTCAGTAAGAAAAATGAAGCAACATGCCCATTCCAAAGCGTAGTAGGTACCTATGGAGAAGAACGGGCAAGAAACTCCATGGACACTCTTACACGACGTACAGTTTGACGTACATTTTGGAAAGCATTCTTTATCGCAAAAAACAAAGAGCTAAGCCACTGCGCCAATTCTTTTCCAAACACTTACAAGAACAAAAGGCATAGCTAAATCTAAATACATTATTCATTGCTCCGTTATTCTGAGGAAAGCCTAAATTTCTAGAACCTTCGCTAGTTGATTTGCGGCCTTACATAAAATTGCCTACCTTACCGTAAAACTAACATACTCAAGTGGGTACAGTCGGCTTCAAAATTAAGTGCTTTTTGTATCTACTACGTGTTGTATTTCATGAAATGCTGAAGCTTGTTTGAATAACTTATTAGGGCGAAAAAGAAAACTATTTAAAAATATTATAAAAAATACCGGTTAAGTGCGTGTCGGACCACACACATCCATCGTTCCGTATGTTAAGAACAAACGTTACATTGTATTTGAAAAACAAGTTCTCCCATACATTTCAACTGCAAATGTGAGTTTGTACGCACAATATTGAAAGATTTATCATGTTATATTAAGACCATAGACTTCTTATAGGTTTTCCTGTAATCTTTAAGTAAACAACAATGTTCTGTATTTTTTTTTTTTTTTGGGCGCTGTAGTTTCGGAGATAAGGTGGGAATTTTCAACTTTCATCTATTTTCTTAATAACTTAAAAGTATTAATTTCAAAATTGTACTAGTAGTTTCTGCCTACCCCCATGGGAAGAAGACGTGAGTTATGTATGTGTGTATCCTAACTTCTTAACTATATATATATAATATTATAAACAGGAAAGTAAGTTTGTTTGTTTGTTACCTTTTCATGCCTAAACCACTGAACCGATCATCCTGAAATTTTGCATATACGTTGTCAGGTGTACAGAAACGGACATAAGGTACCTTTCATCCCGAAAAAAATTACTATTCCCGAGAAAAAACAACATTAACTTTCTTATAATAATAGATGGCGCCACGTGTCTTTCGAATCATGTTTGAATTATATTATTATACTAACTTTTGCCCGGCTCCGCCCACGTGGATGTCGGTTACCGCGTAAAATAGTAGCCTATGTCCTTCTCCATATCCCAGGCTATATCTTTGCCAAATTTCATGACGATCGGTTCAGCGGTTTAGGCGTGAAAACGTAACATACAGACAGATAGAGTTACTTTCACATTTATATTATTACTAGCTTTTGCCCGCGGCTCCGCCCGCGTGGATGTCGGTTATCGCGTAAAAAAGTAGCCTATGTCCTTCTCCATATCCCAGGCTATATCTCTGCCAAATTTCATGACGATCGGTTCAGCGGTTTAGGTGTGAAAACTTAACATACAGACAGACAGACAGATAGACAGACAGACAGACAGACAGAGTTACTTTCACATTTATAATATTAGTATGGATATAGTAATATGGATATAGTAATATGGATATAAACTTTGGTACTGAGTTAGGAGTTTTTTTCTTAAATCGAAATTAACGCGAGCGAAGCCGCGGGCAACAGCTAGTTTTTTATAAATACAAACTTCGCATGATACATTGCCGTATGTCATGGAGTCTAGACTAAGAAACAATTGGAAGAAATATCAAACACAGGGGAAAATTCCCAGAATTATGTATTCGACTGTATCTACCTAAAATATGTATGTAAATGTTTCATACTTCCCACCACACGTAATATCAAAACAAATCCTGAGCCATTTATTCCAAGAATAAGCTTTTTATTACCTAACAACTTTTCTCGTTGAAATCTTCCGAGAAAAAGAGATTTTCTGCGTTTACTAGGCCCTTTAATTCTATAACTTTCTAGATTTCAGCCATATCGTTTTTCCAGTTCATTAATTTTTATGTCGATGCTAAGGTTGTGTCTAACCCGTCTGTATTTTATTTATATTTAGACCGCTATTTACCATTCACCTTAAATGTCTAGACATTTTTCACGTAGACATCTTTTTTGGGAGTCTCTAGTAGAAAAGATATAATAATGGTGATAGAAAATTTTGATATCCATTGTTGTGTGATTTATTGATTTATACATTACTGCGATGAATATAAAAGACTTTTTCTAAAATAAAAAGTAGCCTCAGTTTTTTCTTATAACATCAGATATTTGATATAATAATGGTGATAGAAAATTTTGATATCCATTGTTGTGTGATTTATTGATTTATACATTACTGCGATGAATATAAAAGACTTTTTCTAAAATAAAAAGTAACCTCAGTTTTTCCTTATAACATCAGATATTTGCCTGTGAAAGTCCCGTCAAAATCGGTCCATCCGTTTTGGAGATTAACTGGACCAAACAAACCGCCGTATCCCAGTATTTCCTTTATGGGACTATGGGATTTTTGACGTGACAACGTCTCTTAAATCGATGAACGCCGGCTGCATGCATAAAAAAGGATGACTCATTGTCCCGTTACGCTCATTGTCCCGTTACGTTCATTGTTCCGTTACGCTCATTGTACGCTTGCGCCGCATCAATGTTTTGCTATGACGTTGTCACGTTAAACTATCGTCCGTAAACCAACTTTACAGACAACCATATTTTTTTCTCCCAGTAGAGTTCCATGGAACTGGCATTCTAATCAGAATGCCAGTTCCATGGAACTCCTACTGGCATTCTAATCAGAATGCCATGTTGCCAATGAGTTTTAGGGCTCATAAACACGTACCTACCACAATAACACCACATCGCAGCAACAAAATATGGTTACGTGTGAGTTTAACTATTAATTTTTATACAAATTATCACCCAACCACGTGTTGTGGTTGTGGAACGTGTGAAACAAGCCTTAAAACAGCTTAAGCAAAAAAAAAAAAACTCAAGGCAACCCAAAATAAAACCCTAATCCAAGCAAACAAAACTCAATTATAAAATAAACAAATGGCAGTATAATCCCGCGCCCCATAGCTTAGCTGGCAGTAACAAAGCTGCGTGACTCCACACTCTCTCAAGGAATTAGTCCGACACTTAACATTAATTCTATGCATAGTCTTAACAAGCTTGTTGACAAACATAATAATATCACCCACTGAAGTAGCTGTTACCGGCGTACTTGTCCGTATAAAAACTTAAATAGTGAGTAGATCCTATAATGTTCCCAGTGCTGACTCAGCCGGTGTATTCTGTAAAAATCTCACCGTGGAAACTTGGGTGAAGTAAGCTTGCAGTGAGAGCTGTCTGGAGTTGTCACTCTACCATTAGGTAGATTGGCACCAATATTGCCAATCCCTAGCATTAGCTAGGGATTGGCAATATTGGTGCCGATTCCCTTGTTCACAAACTAAACAAAATTTAAGTTCAGTGCATCTTTTTCTTTCTATTTCATTAAGAAAAGGACAGAAGATAAATTTTAGTTTAGTCCTGTCAAATTAATCAGCGCTTGACGTAAATTGACGTAATTTTTGTCGGCAACTTGTATGGAGTAGTGACAGACGCTGATTAATTTGACAGGACTGAACTAAAATTTATCTTCTGTCCTTTTCTTAATGAAATAGAAAGAAAAAGATGCGCTGAACTTAAATTTAGTTTAGTTTGTGAACAAGGGAATCGGCACCATTGACAGCTAACTTGAAGCTCACTTCACCTAGGTTTTCACGGTGAGATGTTTTACATTATAGCACTACGATGCTAGGGATTGACACTAGTGACAGCTCACTCGTAGCTCACTTCACCTAAGTTTTCATGGTGAGATGTTTTACAGAATTGCACTACCGGTCTCGTCTAGGTGAGAGTGGGTCAATTTTTATGTCTATTAAGACATAAAGGATGAATTTTTGTAAAGGTTTCGTCAATGAGAAATATGCACTTTTGGAAATTACTTTAATTTTGATTTAATTCGCTCGAATGTCGTTGCCAAGTTAAGAAGTGTCACTTTATAAAGTTTTTCACAAACACCGCTACAATTATTGCGCCTGACCGAAAGCTGTAGGCAATGTAAAGTTGCACACGCTGCTACTCGATTGTCAGCAGGCGACCCCGAACATCTTCCCACCCGTTGAAAGGCTTGTCTTTCAATAGTAAATCTTCAGCAGTGGGCAGTGGACACAGTTTTATAATAGCCCGACGTAGCACGCCTTTAGTGGTTTTCAAATCAGCCACTCTCGAAACTCCATCTGGACTAGGGAATAATCTAGTAACCCGTCCAAGGCGCCAAAAAATGGAGGTATACGTTCTTCATCGTTTTCGAGGGCTCCAATATTTAGGAAATTCGTCTTCCACTTCAGTCGTTGTTGCAGCTCGTGTATATATTCATGCTGCAGCGTAACCAGAAATGCTGATGAATTTGTTGCAGTCGATCGTATGATGACTAATTTGACAGGACTAAACTAAAATTTATCTTCTGTCCTTTTCTTAATGAAATAGAAAGGAAAAGATGCACTGAAATTAAATTTAGTTTAGTTTGTGAACAAGGGAATCGGCACCAGTGTTTCTGTAGTAGTTCAAACGTTGTCTGCAAGTCACGGAACCATCTACTTTATGAGATATGAAGACCGAGATAAGTAATGAAACTATTAGAAAAGCCGGCGACTCAAGCAAGTTAATTTTTAATTAAAAGCGCCCGAGTGTAGATGCGAATACTTTCGAGCTCGCGTCTGTGAAATGAATATGAAATATTGTGTTGTTATTCATGCTTTAACGTCTTGCTTTAGCGCTCATAATGTTATGAACTAACATAGCTTCACTTGTGTCTAGATATTGTTGATTTATAAAAGAGCTTCTACTTTATAGAATACTAGCTTTTGCCCGCGGCTCCGAATGCGTAGATGTCGGTTATCGCGTAAAAAAGTAGCCTATGTACTTCTCGATATCTCAGGCTATATCTCTGCCAAACTTCATGACGATCGGTTCAGCGGTTTAGGCGTGAAAACGTAACATACAGACAGACAGACAGATAGAGTTACTTTCACATTTATAATATTACTAGCTTTTGCCCGCGGCTCCGCCCGCGTGGATGTCGGTTATCGCGTAAAAAAGTAGTCTATGTCCTTCTCCATATCCCAGGCTAGGTTATATCTCTGCCAAATTTCATGACGGTCGGTTCAGCGGTTAAGGCGTGAAAACGTAACATACAGACAGACAGACAGACAGACAGATAGACAGACAGAGTTACTTTCACATTTATAATATTAGTATGGATATATAAATATATAAAATACTAGCTGACCCGACAGACTTCGTTCTGTCAAAAGCTATATGAAAAATAGATGTTGGCCGATTTTCAGACCTACTCAATATGCTCACATAATTTCATGAGAATCGGTCAAGCCGTTTCGGAGGAGTACGGGAACGAACATTGTGACACGAGAATATTATATATATAATATTTATTATATTATAATATTATATTATAATGTTATATATTATAATATTATATTATATAAGTAAAGTATATAAGTATGGATTGCATTACTGTCTTTCACGTCTTCTATGTTTAAACATTAACAAAGAGTCAGATGTTTTTGGGTTCCGTTTATTTTTTTATAAATTGCTTCCCGCAGTTCAACCTAGGAGGTTGTCTACTGCTTAACCGGACTTTCCTGTGGATGCCTCAATACATTAAGGCCTCCAGCCAGGGCATAAAATAATTAAAACAAACAAAAAATAATTGATTGATAACAATTAACAATTGTTAACAATTGATTGACAATAATTGTTTGATTTTAATAATTGTAACATCTAGCATGCTGTGTTAACCTGTGTTTACAAATAAAGATTATTGATTGATTGATTGATTGAAAACTTAAAACAAAGTGACTACAATAAGGGCACCCCGCGGGGATTTTTGGGGGTCCGTAGTTAACAAGGAACCCATATAGTTTCGCCATGTCCGGTGTCCGTCTGTTTGTCTGTACTGTCCGTCTGTCTGTCTGTCCGCATCTTAGCTCAGAGACTTTTAGTAGTACTCGTAGTAGAAAGCTGTAATTTGACATGGGTATACATATTAATCACCCCGACAAAGTGGTAAATTAAAATCTTGAACATAAAAATTTGTAAGGTCTAAAGTGGGGATGATTTTTTTTTTTTCTCGTCTTTTGAACGGCCTATCCAACGATACCCCAATGCACGGTATTGGGGTATCGTTGGATAGGCCGTTCAAAAATATTTCGGTTCTGTGACAACAGTTCCGATTGAGGGACCCGTTTGCGTAATATTAAGCTTCAAAGTGCTAATTTTTGTTAGAGTCAAGTGTCCCCCCCGTGTCAGCTAAATGGTTGTTTTTAGTGATGTCAAAAATTCACATTTGCACTGGAAATGTGTGGGTGAACATGTTTTACAATAACAATGTTAAGTATCCCTTCATTGTCCGTGATCCGACACGCATTTGGCCGGGTCTACTTATGCTATTACTCCATTTAATATTATAGCATTAGACAAATAACGGCTAAATAACGACAGTCATTGTGTAATATTGTTGAAATTACTGCACTTTAGAGTTATTTTTTTAATGTAAATGGTAAATGGATTACAGTGCTTTCTATTTATCGTGAAATAACGGAGTTTATTAACTGTTTACATCGAAATAACGAAAGGGTGAGAACAGTTATTTGTCTAATGTTATAATAAATGCGAGTATAAGTTGTTTTACTAGATCTAATCCAAATACTGCTTGCTACTCTTAGCAGGCCTTCGCTTTTACTTATTTCTCATAGACTGGTTATTGTTTCAGCAGCCTTTTGTTTGTGAACTGTTTCTATTTATCCATCAGACTTTAGCTTGACATTGACCCATGAACTATGAAAACCAATCTGATGACTGTTGTTATTATTAGTATATGCGGAGAAGATAGGAAATCTTGTGTGATACTCCCTGGCCGCGTCACAGTGGAAAATTCAATAAACATGTTTCTACATAAATTGTACCGTTTATGTTTATTTATTTTTTATTCGGTACGTGTAATGACAAAAAATGTACCTCAAGGAATAATGAAATATAATGAAGTTTTGGTGGCGCGGCCACGGTTTTTTTAAACTATGAGGCGCACCTGGACATATTATACACGAAAGAATGGTTATTTATTTATTTTATCTACTATTACCACATACATTTGTTTTTACAGGTGGGAACCCAATACAACAATGTAGTCTCAATTTCCACACTCGGGGACGTCACACAAAAACCCATATCTATATATATATATATATATATATATATATATATAAAATGGTAAACTGACTGACTGACTGGGTGATATATCAACACACAGCCCAAACCGCTGGTCCTAGAGACATGAAACTTGGAGGGTGTATTCTTTGTAAAGAGTGGGTATCCACTAAGAAAGGATTTTTGGGAATTTCACCCCTAAAGGGGTAAAATAGGGGATGGAAGTTTATATGAAAGTCCGTCAGTTTTGAAGTTAGGATCTTCAAATTTTGTTTTTAGGCTGACGATTGAAAATAAATTTATACGTGTCTCAGCGTTTTTGATAATTCCCCCGAAGGGTTAAAAAAGGGGATGAAGTTGTAAGTCCTTAATTTTCGAAGACAAATAACTAAATTTACTATCTAGGCATAAGGTTGGAAGCTAACGCAACGGTGTTGTTAGAATTTCAACCCTTAAGGGGGTGAAAAGGGGGATAAAATTTTGTATTGAAGTAAAAATAATATGTATTTTTCGACATCCACGCGGGCGAAGCCGCGGGCAAAAGCTAGTAATAGATAAACTCAAACCATTTATTCCAGTTAAACCATTTACAGGCACTTTTGAATTGTCAAGGAGTCGGTCAGTAAGAAAAATGAAGCTACAAGCGTAGCTATTAAAGCGTAGTAGGTACCTATGGAGAAGAACGGGCAAGAAACTCCATGGGCTCTCTTATAATGTTGGAGCTGCTGAATATTGTAAGACTATCTTTGCATTGTATAAACTCAATCTCTTTTGTATTATATAATTGCTTACCACCACCAACAAAATTAAATGTTTATAAACTGTCCTATTTTGACTCACAGGGTTCAAATGAAGGGGGGGGTTCGAAGGGGTTGTTCTTTTCCGTACGCTATAAAGAGATTAGATAATTTAATTACCTTAGAAATTATTCCATTTGCACCCTCAACGCCCATTACATAAAGTATTGCGTCATACAAACCATCAAGAACATTTCACACATTTAGACCGTTATAAACCCAATATAATATTACATCCAAACAGAGCACTCGAAAGCAATAAAACTCCTCATAAACTCATAAACATCGATCGTATACAATTCCTTCATCGTATTACGTATAAAATTGTTGGTTATTAAAAGTTTCTCCCCTTAATTGCGTATCCTAAGCCGAAATCCTTATTACTGTTATGGTTGGGAAAGTCCCGCTAACTCTGCCTAAAGGTTTGGCCACACACAACACCCATTGTACAAGTTTGTACTTTTTTCGACTTGACTTTTTTGTTTGTTTGGCTGGCTGTATTGTTTGTTTGTAATTTGTTATTGGAATTATAGCTTAAACACCCGGTATATTCTGTAAAACTTCACCGTGAAAAAGTAGGCGAAGTGAGCTGTCAAAATAATTAAAAGTGGGGGGACTGAGTAACTTAAATTTAAAGATGGGGGGACTGAGTATCTTAAATTTAAAAATGGGGGGACTAACTTAAATTTAAAAATGAGGGTGTGCAAACCCTACATAAAAAAGGGAGGGGAAAGAATCAAAGGGCATCAAATTAATAATTTACGAATGAAGACGCGGGTATCAACTAGCTCTATAGCAGCGGCGAGGTTGTCAATTTTTGTAAGAGAGAAGCTGAAGCAAAGCCGGTTCTAACTTATTCACTTATCATTAATATAAAAAAATAATTTATTAACTTAAAAATAAAAGTCTTTCTTTTGCTTAATTTAACGCCATCTAAGTAGTAAGTAATCCGAGAATCTGCAGCAGTTGATCGAGGTAAGCCATCGGTAATAATATTATACGGTAACGGTAAGGTAATACTGCGTTTTAGAACTAAAATAGTGGAATAGGCAGCGAACCAGTATTTTACTCCACTATGTAAGATTTCTACTCCACCTTCCGTTCCATCGGGTGGAGAAGAATGCCCAATAATATACTACTCATCTATCGTCAAGTAGTAGAATCTAAAATACAAAACAAAACAAAAAAAAAACTTTCAATGTTTTACAGAAATAAACTCAACAATTGGACAGTACTGACTGTGCCATTTTTCAATAGCGGTACAGTTACTGATGCGAACCTCCGATGTGAAGCTGGTAGGAATCGTGTTATATAGCGCTTTCGCCACTGCTGTATAGGTAATATTTGATGAGAAATAATAATTATATGATAAATCCACAAATCAATGATCAATCTATTTGAAATGAATGGTGTGTGGTAAATTCATAAATGCAGAGACTGTGCTTTATAATATTCTATTAGGTCATCGCTCTTGCAATTACCATCAAAATATTAATTAACATTTCAAATTAATGAATATTGAAATGAGAATTCATGATTACCTAATGTATCTAATAGAGTACGAAATTAGGTACAGAAAGTTTTATATGGTGTATTTGACTGGCTGTGTACATAGTCGATTTTAGTTTTTACAATCTGAAACTACTACGAGTATACTATAGTAGAAGTAGATAATTCCCTGAGCGACAAAAAAGTGAAAAACTTCGACAAAATCAAGTCAAAATCACAAGTAATTTTTTCAAATTATGCTGAGAGTCAGCACTTTTCGAACGTCAAAATTACATAAGACAGTCCCCCGAAACGCCCGCCCTTCATCAGTTCCTAGTGCTTTAGCTGGGAAGAAGAAGTGGCGCAACAAACTTCTCAGCATCACAGCTGTCTGTTCAGTTAGATAAACTTGATTCTATACAATAGTAGGTATGCAAAGTAATTAACATTACGAGACACAGAACGGTAAATTAAATTATTTGCCACATGTCAGCTAACACACGCCAATATTTATGCTCGTATATTAACGTTTTTGCTTATGCAAATACAATGAAAACTATACTCAAGCAAATACTAACTTAAACTTACTACTACTATACTTAAATGAAAACAGAGGAGGTTATTAATTCGGTTATGTTTTCTTTCATTTAAGATACTATGTTGTTTAAAAGGAATTTATTCTTATGAATGACTTTTTCGGCTGGTATCATAAAATACAGCATGTTTTTTTTTTTCATATTTCACCGGTTCTATTCCCGGCTCAAGCAGGTGATTTTTCAAAAATATTTAAATGCAGTTTTGATTATTTTTGTAAATAAAGGAATGTTTCCTTTCAGTAAAATTTGCCATCATCAATATTAAGGGTACTTTTCCTCTAACCACGGTCTTTTTTTTCCACCCTGTATAATAAAAATTATATCCTGTTCGTTCGTAAGCGCATTACTTCAGAACGACTGGACCGATTTGGCAATTTTTTATTTTAAAATATTCTTAAAAAAATAAATTAAAAAAATGCCTAAAAATCGGAAAATTCAAGAACATTAAAAGTGGATTTTCTATGGGAATTTTGTATGAATTATTTAAATTTGGACAGGATAACGTCTGTTGGGTCAGATAGTTCACGAATAAAAATCACAGCGGTCCAAAGCTCTATGGTAAACAAGCCCTAAAGGTCACTAAGTCCCATTTACGTCGGTCCCTATTATCCCTTCAGAACATATGGCCGTTATTGGGACGACCTTTAATGGGGAATCACCTACGTAGTGGTCGATAGACATAAGTTATTACTATTAATATAGCGGTGGTTGGTAGTCTGTCTTTCTTATTGCGTGATTTGATATATATCTGTGACGTCAGATATTGATTTGGCCCATAATTTAGACATGAGAAGGAGAAATAAAACATGAGACCTAGAACTTACTTTGGCATCCAGGCGCGGCCTAAACGTACCTTATGTAGGTACGTTTGGATGCCAAAGTAAGTTCTAGGTCTCAAGTTTTATTTATTAATAGAAGACTCGTTACTAAGTCTTCAATGTCCCGCTCACTGCACAGACTTTATTCACTCTTCCTTCTTCGTTCAGTCTATCTCTCTGTGGAATGCGCTCCCTCTTGAAATCAGTATGGCAACAAATCGATTATTTTGATTATTTCGCGAGCACATTCGTAAAAAGCTGGCAGTATAATCACAACGTTAATGTTTTGCCATTGTTTGTCTTATTTGTTTTAGTATATTCGTGTATTTATGTATGTTTATTTGTGCTTGTATTTATATAGAAATTGGAAATTGGGTTTATATATTAAATTTATATTTTGAGGAGCCCGTGGCTCTATAGCCACGAGCTCCTCAAAATATAAATGTACTTACTACTACTACTTACTACTCTTGGCCCTATGGCCAAGAGTAGGGACTTTAAGTTCTAAGTGGAGGTTTGTGTTCCGAACGAACCAGGGGGCTCCCGTGATTTTAGAGAGGAAACGGTTTTGGAGGGACTGCATCTTATGGATGATATAGAGTAACGCGCGGTGTAAATGCGCAATTAGCACCTTAGTGACAATTTGCTTTTTGCATTTAGGACGGAAATATATGAACACCTGAAGCATCAGTATTAAAACAAAACCGGCCAAGTGCGTGTCGGAACACGCACAATGAAGGGTTCCGTACTTGGAAAGAATTTATCCTAAGAACAAACCTAACATTGCAGTTGGTAAACATAATCTCCCATACATTCCGACTGCAAATTTAAGTTTGTACGCACAATATCGAGAGATTTACCATGTTATTTTAAGACCATAGACTTCTTATATAACTTCAAAACAATTTATTTTAAAATTATAAAAAAACACATTTGAAACCCTCACAGTAAGCCCTTTTATTTGATATGTCATACGGTACAGTTTGCAAAACTTTTTTTTTAAATTTTCTTGTTTGCCCTCGAAAACTGACCCCAATAATCTAAATTCATTTATTTACGGTTCACGTCCGTATTAGGGTCACTTAAATTGATATGTATACCAAATTTCAACTTAATTGGTCCATTAAATTCGGAGCAAATTGGCTGTGACAGACGGACAGACAGACAGACAGACAGCCAGACAGACAGTCAGACACACGAGTGATCCTATAAGGGTTCCGTTTTTTTTTTTTTATTTGAGGTACGGTACCCTAAAAGTATTAAGTCATTTCTCAGTGCCAGCCCGGAGTCTGGATTTGTGCTCGGATTGATGTTTTTTTTTTTTTACATGAAACTATTTTATTCTGATTGGGCCTACTCTTGACCTCAATCTCGCTTGATGGAAAGCTATGGATGATGTCTAGGATGGAATGAGCGTGCTCTGAAGCCTGTTCACTCTTGTTTTAAAGGCAGACGGGTTATATGTGGAAGGGAACACAGACGCTGAACACGGACTTAAATATAACTGACGAAATGTGGGTCTGTGTTACTATTAGTACACCTCTGGCTAAGGCCGCTTGTAACCCGTTGGTTGTTCAGGCCGCCAATTATACTCCCTCTATTATTAGCAGGACCCGCCGCCCACGGCATGCACTGACAGACCCAGACGACCCCATCACTCTCCTCCAGGAGAGTCATAGGTCTACTAGTACAGTTCGCAAAAGAGTACACACTACAAGATCGTCATTCCGACCTCGCCGCCGAGGCCCAACGCGAAATCCTCGACTAATCAGTCCTCCCCGACCCTTGCTTTCAAACGAAGCGCCAGCACGCGCTTTAGCTGAGCAGCATGACATGCTGCTCAGCTAAAGCGCGTATCAGGGGGATTTAAAGCTACATTGTAGCTTTAAATCCCCCTGATAATAATCAAAACCTTGATTTTATCCAGCCACCGACGGTCCCTTGTTACCCTCCCCCCTCCTCCGACTCTGCCCTAAGCCGAGGTTCGTACCCTGCAGGGGGTGCCCTTAGCGAGCAGACGGAAACTATTTAGCTTTAAGTATGCCCCTGGCTGGAGGCCTTAAAATCCGTTAGGAGCTTAAGGCACCACAGGATAGACCGGTTAAAGAGTCCGAGCCCCTCGTGGTTACACTCTGAGTTGCCATATCAAAAAAAAAAAAAAAAAAGGCCACTTGTACACGCTAAGAAAAGTCACCGGGCCTACGCAAGAATTCGTGTCGTTTATACACACGAACTGTGTACACTGCTACGGAGCTGAACAAGAAAAAATCTTGTCTGCGCTAGACACGACGCGCTCTGAGTTGCTGCGGTATAGGGAGGGACGGGGTAGAAGAGGTGGTACAGGTTGTTAGTGTACGTTTAACGCGTGAACGTGTTCTTCACTCACAAACAATTGCAAATTAATAACAGACTTGACTAGAGCAGCCTACTATACCCTACACACGATTGTCCGAAAATAATCTTATCGTTTATAAGTTCATATTTGTCTTATCTGCAGCAGACACGACAAGTTTTCGTGCCTAGGCCCGTCAAAATTCTTGTCGTGTACATGATGAATTGGTCCTGTCTGCAGCAGACACGGTAAATTTTCTTAGCGTGTACAAGCGGCCTCACCCTTCGAGGATCACAGGCGTCATGTTATGTGTAAGTATTTGAAACACCCTTAACATACGTCCAATTTTAAAAACAATTCCAACATAAACACAATCTGCAATATTGTTAAACAATTATTGGCAAAGCCTTCAAATCTTTTTGCATCGAACATGTTTGGTTTACACTTTAAACAAAAACGCATCAGTATTCATTTATCCGCCATTTTGTTTTGCACTGTCAAATATTAACATTGTTTGTTAAATCTGATTTACGTTATAGACACAAAAGTTAATGAAATTAATTCCCTTCTTTGATCTCTGCCCGGGGCTTAGATTTAACGAGAAAATAATTGGCCCATAAATAAGATTCGATTTAGTTAGGTTGAAATCTGAAACACGGGGATTGAAAATGTTTTGAGTAGATAAGTAAACAATTGGACTGTTTTGTATTGGATTTTGTGTCTGTTTAATAGGTATTATAGGTACCTATTAAGTTCGCTCTAGGAAATTGAGAACGATTTTAAACGTACTTAATTCAAATCTGGCATGAATTTCTTACATAATCGATTCGTAATCAAGGTTCATAATATGTAAACGTACTACGTAGACGTAAATAGGTGTTAAACGTATTTTTCAGAGTTCCGTAGCCAAATGGCAAAAAATGGAACCCTTATGGATTCGTCATGTCTGTCTATCTGTCCGTCCGTATGTCACAGCCACTGTTTTCTGAAACTATAAGAACTATACTGTTGAAACTTGGTAAGTAGATGTATTCTGTTTTAACCTCTTCTGTTAAACCGCATTAAGATTTTCACACAAAAATAGAAAAAAACAACAATAAATTTTGGGGGTTCCCCATACTTAGAACTTACAGAAACTCAAAAAAAAAAAAAACATCAAACCCATACGTGTGTGGTATCTATGGATACGTCTTCAAAAATGATTTTGAGGTTTCTAATATCATTTTTTTCTAAACTGAATAATTTGCGCGAGAGACACCCTGTAATTTCTAAAATAAGCTTGTAATTAGCAAATTTCAAAACATAATCAGGATATTCAATGTTGTTATTAGTCTGTAAGCTTTCTTTAAAATTAAATAAATAAATAAGAGAATGATAAAACTAAAAAAAATAGATTTAAGATGTACATTACCATGTAAACTTCCACCAAAAATTGGTTTGAACGAGATCTAGTAAGTAGTTTTTTTTAATACGTCATAAATCGTAAACCGCAATTTACCTTTCATTCAATCAACTCAAATATAAAAATTAAAAAATTAAAACATTTGATTTAATTTAATGCATAAGCCGTGAACCATTATTTTCTAATAATAAATCTGTAATAGGTGCCTAAGTAAATAATAATTATGTTATAGATAAAGGTACGGAACCCTTCGTGCACCAGTCCGACTCGCACTTGCTTCCAAGCTTCACAGCTTGGCTCATCGCCGCAAGGTTGCCTGCTTGTCGGTCTTCTACAGATTGTAATTCGGCGAGTGTGCCCATGAACTCCACGACCTCATTCCACCGGCCCCCTTCTACCATCGGACATCTAGACGCACTGCAAGTTACCACCCCTACCTAGTTGATATTCCACCAACTCGCACTAAGCGTTTTCAAACGTCTTTTATAATGCGCACAGCAAAGGAGTGGAACTCTCTGCCTGCGTCTGTGTTTCCGAACGCATACAACCCTAATCTATTCAAAGTGAGAGTGAACAGGCTTCTTCTGGATAAGCTCTCTCTATCGTAGACTTTTCTCTGTCATCCAGACCTAGACTAAAGTCAAGGGCAAACTCATAGTAGAATAAAATAAAAAATAAAAAACATGGCCGGTTTTTTATAATATTAATAAATTTGCTGCTTCGCCCGTGTTGCATTTTTCTAATATAAAAGTAGCCTAAGTTACTCCTTTAAACATCATCTATCTGCTTTTGGAGATTAGCTGGAACAAACAGATAATTTTTTTTATGGACTTTATACACTTTTATATGCATTTAGTGAAAACCTGTTGTTTTGACATTACAAACGGACACTTCAATTTTATTTATTTGTGTAGATGTAAGCAACTAGCTTTTAATATAATACCTACTGCTATATAAACAACTTCATGATATTATCATAATTATTATTTCTCACATCCATCATGTGAGATGGCTTTTATAATAAAACCTAATATCTGCCATTATTTTTGCTACACTTTTGCTAAAAATACATTCACACACAGTAAAAGTTTATATCCACGTGAACTACGGTTATAAAAATAAACTTAATTTCCTAAAAAAATATTGTCAAATAAAATGTTATACGAAAAGGTAAGTTTATGCCCCACTTTAATATTATATTTAAACGGGTCGACCTTGCCCTTAAAACGGCTACAGCTCCATATTTCTCCCTTTATAAAAGTTAAAGTAACGTTATAAACACAGACTTTTTGTTTCTTTTACAGCTTTCATTAATTTTATAGTATAATTTGTGTGTGCTTATAAAATGTTGTGTGCTTATTGTGGTACATAAAGTTCTCTTTCTACAAGGTGCTCCGTGTGTTCACCATCGTTCGCGATTTCGGTGGAGTATGAAACATCTAGCGGATCCGGCTCGAAGGACCAAATTGTAGGGGAGGTATTGTCGCGGACGAGTAGTATGTACGTGCGTGCTACCTTTACATCGATCGACCACTAGTTGCGCGCCCGCGCTCCCCTGCCCCGCGCCCACCTGCTTCAGCCCCCCCGCACCTACAGGCTCCTCGAACGTTCAATAATCAATGTTTATTAGACATCAAAAATAACAAATATATAGGTTTAATTTATAATACGAGTACCTACATATAGGTTCGCACGGTTAACACAAGGCAACCAACTTTATTCATGCAGTTATTTAATGCGCAGGTTTTAACACTTCCATTATTAAACCTAGAAATCAGGGGCCTAAGTCTACTAATTTACAAACGTTGCAATGGTCTTGCGATTGTGATTATTTGACAGAGTTTTTATGGCAAATCTGTCAAAAAATCACAACGAAGAGACCATTGCAACGTTTGTACATTAGTAGACTTGGCCCCCAGGGCCTCAAGTCTGCTATTACAATAGTGTCAGAATGGTCTCTTCATTGTGAGTTTTTGACAGATTTGCCATACAAACACTGTCAAATACTCACAATGGCGAGACCATTCTGACACTACTGTAATAGCAGACTTGAGGCCCAGGTTGAATGAATCTCAAGAACGAACTTTACTTTAAAAAACATGTTCAACCATACATTCCAGCCGCAAATGAAAGTTTTACGCACGATTTTGAGTGATTTACGATGTTACTGGACTTCTTATAGATTTTCCTGTAATCTTTAAGTATACAATTATTGTCTGTATAAAAAACAAATTGGCTCGGCAGTTCCGAAGATAAGGTTTCGGAGAATGCTCACTTTTAATCTTTTTTATTGAATGACTTCAAAACTTATTTTTAAATTATAAAAAAAAATGGGTTGTCTGTAAAGTCGGTTTACGGACGATCATTTTACGTGATAACGTAACACAAACCGAACGCTTAGGCTGATCGTGCCTCTCTATCGCTTGTTCCGCGCTCTCGCTTGCACACTCGGCTCAGGCGGAACGTGACAATCAGTCATGCTTTTTCGTGCGTGCAGCCGGCGTTCATGGATTTATAAGACGTTCTCACCTCAAAAAAGAATATTTGAAATCCTCATAACAAGTCCTTTTATTTGATCAGTTTTTTGCAAAACTTTTTTCTAATTTTCTATTGTTTCCCCCAAAAGTGACCCCAATATTCAAAATTCATTCATTGACGTTACACTGTCGTGTTTGGGTCACAGTAATTTATATGTGTACTAAATTTCAAATTGATCGGTCCAGTAGATTCGAAGCAAATCGGCTGAGATAGACGGATAGACAGACAGACACACGAGTGATCCTATAATAGTTTTTTTCCTTTTCAGGTACGGAACGGATTATCATTATTTTTAACATAACATCACGCCTTGTTTCCCCGAAAGGTTAAGCAGAGGTGTACCAATAGTAGGAACACCCACATTTCACCAGTTATGTTTAAGTCCCATGTAATAGGGGCGAGCCTATTGCCATCAACCAGGCACAAATCCAGACTCCGGGCTGCTACTGAGAAATTCCAAATAGAAAAACCCAATAACACTTTGCCCGACTCGGGAATCGAACCCAGGACCCCATGCTCAGCAGTCGGTCTTGCGACCACTAGACCAACGAGGCAGTCATTATTTTTATTTATAGATATTTAACAAACAGCCCAACAAACAAACATAAATGGCGAAATGTCGGTATCCCTGCCTATGCCTTCGGGGATTACAGGCATGGTGTTCTGTTATATTAAAAAAATCCTACAAACAACCGTCACTATTGTTAAAAAGGTAAACTCGCTGAAATCAGCGATCCTCCACAAGTAAAATGATTTAATGTTTGGCAAATGGCTTGGTGACCACGGAAGTATACAAGGTTAGCAATTCCTATCCTTTTGTCAGAATCCATCATTCTATTTTTAGGCCTAAAGGAATGAGATAGCGTGAAAAAGAAAAAATAGAATTTGTTCACATATCTAAATACAACCATTTAGCTGGCACCCCGTGGCGAGACTTGACTCTAACAAAAATTAGCACTTTAAAGCTGAATATTGGGTACGCATCGCCAACCCGCCTGCCAAGCGTGGCGATTATGGCAAACCCCCTCCCCAATTGGAGGAGGCCTATGTCCAGCAGTGGACGACTTTCGGCTAGAATGATGAATGATTGGGTACGCAAACGGATTCCTAAATGGAAAAATGGTTTTCACAACCCCGTAATATTTTTGAACGGCCTATCCAACGATACGTCACACCATGGGAAAGACAAGAATAAAAATATCATCCCCACTTTACGAGTATGGGAGGTACCCTAAAAAAAAACAAGATTTTATTTCACCACTTTGTCGGCGTGATTAATGTGTATACCCATACCAAATCACAGCTCTCTAGTACTAAGAGCCTCTGAGCTAAGCCGCGGACAGTCGGATAGACGGACAGACAGACAGACGGACATGGCAAAACTATAAGGGTTCCTTGTTTACTACGGAATCCTAAAAACGAAAGTAAACAGCTGCTATACCCGTATGGTTCTGCCTAAAATACTTTGTTTACAAAACTAACAATATAACTCTTCGGCAATAGCTAAGTTCGTTATCAATTAATTAAGGCTGGCATCTGATCGTTGGTCTGTTACATAATTTTTTCCCGTGGCCAGACATTAGCGACAATCCCACTTAAGTTTAATGAACAACTTCATTAATTTTATTCCCCTGTTGGCTTGTCACAACCTTTCGTACTGTGAAATTCTTTGAAAGAATGTCAACACGGTCGTGTCCTTGAAATGAAGGCCGAAATGAATATTATAGCACTTCTACTTACTTTACTGCCAGGCAGAAAAAAGGTCTTTGAGGACTGCCGATAGAAGTGAAAACTAAGTAACTTGTGAATTGTATCGTCTAGCTATTAGATTATTAATTTCAAATAATTTTTGGTTTACAAAGAAGTGTTTATGATCAAAGATTAAAGTTGAAATTGATCATTAACACTTCTTTACAAACCAACCGTTCGGTGACGATAACGCGAGTTCCATGATTTTTGTTCACCCAAAAAGTACACATACATACACAGTATACATATAGCTCATGGAAAGCGTTCGGTGACGATGACGCGAGTTCCATGATTTTTGTTCACCCAAAAAGTACACATACATACACAGTATACATATAGCTCATGGAAAGCGTTCGGTAACGATGACGCGAGTTCCATGATTTTTGTTCACCCAAAAAGTACACATACATACACAGTATACATGATAGCTCATAGAAAGCGTTCGGTGACGATGACGCGAGTTCCATGATTTTTGTTCACCCAAAAAGTACACATACATACACAGTATACATATAGCTCATGGAAAGCGTTCGGTGACGATGACGCGAGTTCCATGATTTTTGTTCACCCAAAAAGTGTTCAACGTGCCTATAATGAAGTTTTCGCTTCAAAAAATTAAGCTAAGCAGTAACGCCGCACGGGTCGATCGAACAGGTTAAGCTACGCTTGACGCGGTTGTTCCGTAGATGGGTGACCATCTTTACATACCAAGACTCCTCCGTGCCTCGGAAAGCACGTAAAGCCGTTGGTCCCGGCTGTCATTTTTAGATCTTTGACTGTTGTTACGGGTCCTCTGAAGTCTGAGTTTGACAACCAGTCTCACCGAGGGCTATCGTATTATCCAGTAACTGGGTTGTGGAGGTTGGATAGGCAGTCGCTCCATGTAAAATAATCGGTTGCATCCGGTAAGACTGGAAGACCAGGTCGGAATGACGGTCGTGTTTTATATTTGCTGTACTGGTTTCCCTACTGCTCTCCTGGAGGAGAGTTCGTCTGGGTCGGTCAGTACATGAGAGTTCGTCTGGGAGAGGTCGTCTGGGTTGGTCAGTACATGCCGTGGACGGCGGGTCTTACTGATGCGAGAGCTGGTATAATTGGCGGCCTGCACAACTAGAATGTTGCGGTGAGTGGCTGCGGAATCGATGAAATTCTTTGAAATGTGCTTCATGAATTGAACTATGGTGGTGATTTTGAGGTCTACGTGGAGGTTTTGGTTTTGAACGAACCAGGGGGCTCCCGTGATCTTACGAAGAAAACGGTTTTGGAGGGTATCTGCATCTTATGGATGTGACGGGGTTTTGCGTGTGCAAAGACTGGACTCGCATAGAAGACGGGTGTTGTGTGGATGTTGTATATATGCTAGTCGCGCGGTAAACTCTGATTGCGTGATGCAGGATTTGTGACGTCAGGTCTATGATGCGTAGATCGCAAGCGGCGTTGTAGATTCCGCCACAATATTTTTTCAAGCGTAGCTTAACCTGATAGATCGACCAGTGCAGCTGTTATTACTTAGCCACGAGCTCCTCCTTGGTTCCTTGTAAACTACGGAACTCTAAAAACTAAAGTATGGGAAGCCGATGAAAAGAAAATGTCTTGATTTTCTGATTAACTTACAATGCAAAGACTACAAAGGGAAGCCCCAATACAAACTTCTGTTGGCGATTAGCGGAAGACTCCTGAACGAGATTAAATTTCTTTATTTTTTACTGCCCCATTCTTTTATTGTAGGCGACACTAATTTATTTGACTTGCTGTTATTATATTTGACGTGAATTTTTATTTGTTTTTAGACGGAATGTTACGTTTTTTGTTTGTTAATAAAGGAATCATTAAAAGGCAATTTCGAGACTTTATACAGAGGCAGGAGCGTTTGTTTATATTTTGATGATTTTTATTTTTATTATTTTTTGTTTATATTTTACTAATGAATTTTTGCTTTAAAGTTAATAAATAAAAGGGATGTATTTAATAGCACTTTAAATTTGATGAAAACAGCTATAAAATTGTGTAACAGCACTTTAAAATAATAATAAATCTATTATTTAATATTATCACTTTCACAAACATGAACCAAATCAACAAAATAAATATACACTATAAAGTAATTAATAATATAATTTCATAGACAACATAATTAAAATATCTACAAAAAAAATGATGGTTTGCACTGTATCTGTTTCGAAAATCAAGTCCGAAACCAGTTAGTTTCTGGTTTCTTCAAAGGTTTAAGAAAAATAACGGGGATGTTGGGGTCTAGTGAGCGAGCAAAGTGAGCGAACTCATACCCCGTCATTCGAACCTAACCTGTCCGAGTAGGGGTGCCCCAAGTCCCGAGCTCACTTCGCTCGCTCTTGCATCCTAATTTCATTATTTTACTTCCCACATAATCATATATGCAAATAAATAAAAGCATACACATCACAACTACAAGTATTTCATAGTGCAAAGTATTAATTTTAAAGCTAAGCATATTTATAGTGGAAATGATTATTTTCATAGTTCATTCAATTTATTTTAAAGCCAAACATTTTAAAGTTCGAAACATTATTTTTAAAGTGCGTTTATTTATTCCCCAAATTAAAATGTACATACCTTAACTATAAGTACCTCAAACAATAAAAATAGTTTACAAAAATTACATAACTAAAACACCGTCACTATTGACTAGGCTCTTGACATAGTTCGTAAGTTTACTAACACAATGAGTCCTTGTTACTTAATATTATTATTAATAAATTTATTATTATTATATTCTGAGCAAGAATACAATAAAACCGGTTATAGCCGTTGTTGTAATGCAATAAATATTCATAACACAAAAACAATATTTCACTTAATTTTATAACACACATTTCAGACTACATGCATATTTGCGAAAAATTCGAATAAGCAATGAAACGCAAACAGGAGCTATGCAAATGCATTTTTACTCTGAAAGCGATGGAAATGTACACCTCTATTTTCTATGTAAGCACAAAGCTTAAGAGGGAGTCACCGAAAAGCCGCAGGTTTAAACTGGGAGCAGTTCAAAAGCGGAGATTATAATAAAATTTAAATATAGTAAGCTGTTTAAACGGACATGGTCCGAATGATTTATAATTACAGCGCGGATTTCGTATTGTGCGGTGCTGCTGTGCGTAAGCGAAAAGGGTGGTAAGTCGTGAGTTTAACTTTTTGTAGGCAAAATAACAAGCTGTTCTTCGACCAAGATTCTTGTACGCTAACTAGATGAAAACTATACTTGTGCAGACTTTGATTTTCCCTATTATCCACTGTGGTGACGTGTACTTCTTTGACTTGAATGCGGTTTTGCTGGATAAGATCGACATACTGCTCAGCTGTATCCGGTTCATATTCCACCTTTGGAAATATGACCATATTGTGTCGAGGTTTGAGCTCAAATGGGTGTCTAATTAGTCAAAGAAGAAGTTGCTTTGTCTACGCTTTTCTCCCTTTTCAACTCTTCCACTCCTCCTTGTAATCTTGTCTCACTTCCAATATCTATTTTCATCACACGCCAGAAATCTGCGTTTTTAGAACAATTTTCACCTATACTCTGCCCGTCTCGTACTTCTGACTTTTTTCATGCTTCTTTTCATATTCAGTCCCATTCTTCTTTAAAATGCGCTTCCTCTTGATATCAGGACGGCCACCAGTCGGTATGCATTTAAGCGGAAATTGCAGAATTATTTTCCAAATAAATAGCGTAGTATCCCTTGAATTAGTACATATATTATCTTCATTATCATATAATAGTAAATAATATGTAAGAATGTGTATTATAAGTTATTAATGAACTTGTATAAGTACCTATTTTATTTATAATTCATTATATCTTTTTTTAATTCATATAATTATGTTCCTCTCAATCAGAGCACCGCCATCTTATCTCTCCCACCCTTGGTTGACTGTGACGTGACTATGAATGATAGGCTGAAAAATGATGTGATGGCAACGGTGTGGTGACAAAAATTGAAAAGAGTATATTTAGATGATTTGGTCATGTTGAGAGGATGAATGACAGGCGACCAACAAAAGATATTTACAAGGCAGATGTGAGTAGAAACGCCGGAAGGCGACGACCTAAGAGAACATATAGTGACCTAATTGGTGATGTTCTTCAGAAAGGTCAGGGGCGTAATAGCACTCGCAACCGACGTGCGTGTATGACCAAATGTATGAATGTAAACGAAGCAAAAGGAGTACATATGTCAGGAGCGTAGCAGGTGGCGGTCTCTAGTTTCTGCCTACTCCCATGGGAAGAAGGCGTGTTATGTATACTGTATGTAAAACCCAAAATCTTTAAAATATTACTTACCCATCTGTTAGTCTGCAGCCTGCACCGAGTGTATGGACCATGGTTTATCTGCGAAGCTTCCCTGGATTCTGTGCAGTGCGTAATTATTTTTACGGTGCATATGCCCAGGGGATGAAGTGGAATCTCTGCGAGCTATTTGGGCGTGTAGGGTTTTAATAACGTCCCGTTAATTGCTGTGAGAGATTCCGGTTAATGTGATATGAAATACTTTTTAGAAATAATGGGGTGTAAGGGTTAATTATTTAAAATTCTATAATAATACAGATAAAGCCAGCGTTTAAAGTCGTTCTCTGCAGAGAACGGTCTTATGCGGATTTGGTCGCGGTGCTGACACCGTATGTATGGGAAGATTTTTGATACACATACGAACAAAATCTTCCACTTATAGGAACTAGCTTACAGCCAGCGATATTTCAATATCATCTTATACAGACAGCAGACAGTGTGCATATTTTTGTTTCATTTCCGTCACGAAATTTCTCATATGAAAAATATCATATATTTTGAAATGTCTAGAATATATCGAACGTATACTATCGGAAAAGCCGAAAGGAATATCGACAGGCCTCCGAACTATCACGTTCGGATAATTTATAACACTATAGGCTATGCTTCGAATGCCAAAGTTCACTATAGTTGGGATTCGGGTGCTGTATCTACTCAATAACAAATGGTAGTGAAGATATTGACTTACAACAGTTCCGTGAAAAATCTGTGTGATCAGTTCCATGGCATGTTGGACATCTCTGGAACATCAATGGGTAGGCACATATATCGACAAGAATTCATTTGATTATCTACAATTTGTGTTTCATAATAGGGAATATGCATGTAATTTTTTATTTATTTTTACTAAATCAATGAAGGGCAGTAATAAAAAACCAAGAAAAGTATTAAAAGTTAAATTCAACTACTGCCTGTTGCTTAAAAAGTAATATAGTATAGTATATATACTAGTATAGTTCAAACGTCCGTTTCTGTCGCGGCCATGATGTGACAGCATTTACCACGAAACTGCTTTGTTTACAACTGGGTTTTAAGGCCCAAATCATATCATCATCTAGTTTTAAAATATGATTGACGTGTAAAAGTGTTTGTAAAAACCTACTTACAGAAATAAAATCATTTATCATTTATCATTATCATTTATATAAATTTAATTATTTTTTGTACTTTATTCAAGCAGAAATCGCAATTACTTACTTACCTAAGTGAGATTTCACAAAGAATAGATATTTATTCACATAGTTTTTTCGTCACTTCCAGCATTGTCGAAGACGACGCTACTTGAGTTTGAGTTCCGTTCTACCAAAAAAAAAAATTATATGAATATATATGAATATTAAATAAAGTAATTGTAAAAAAAAAAAATGATATTTGTTTCTTGACTCCTACTCTTTTTGTATATGGATACATTTGAATTACGTGCATATTCCCTATTCTGTATCAATGTAGCTACAATTAAGTACCCAATGTGTATGTAATATGTTATGTGCCTACATATAAATACAATATTTATATAACAATGATTTTTGAGGCGGACTGTGCGTTTACTATGGATGCATTATCCTTATTACTCATACATTTAGTTTAAACCGAGCAATACCAAAACATAGGAGCTTAAAACTTTAGAAATAATTCCATTTCAATACAACCTGCCCAAATGCCAGATACAATTACCAACATCAATTTCAATGTTTTAAAGCAAATTTATTATTATTGTTTACCTAAAACCAAAGGGAATTAGCATTTGATTTCCAAACAGTTGATAACCCGATGCTCTGTTCAATACAGTATCAACTGAGCAGTCACTCCGCTAATTGTAATTATGAAATGTTGTCTGAAATGCTAATTGAAATTGTTTATACCATTATGGTATTATGTTTGTGGTTCTGGGATATTAGAGTACTCGTATCATCATAAATATAAATCTATACTCTATATATATATTATATATACTTAATATATAAAGCTGAAGAGTTTGTTTGTTTGTTTGAACGCGCTAATCTCAGGAACTACTGGTTCGAATTGAAAAATTCGTTTTGTGTTGGATAGTCCATTTATTGAAAAATATTATAGGCTATAAATATAACACCACGCTACAACAAAAGGAGCGGAGCATAAATGAAAAATGTTGCAAAAACGGGAAAAATTATTCTTTTTTGAGAGCTTCCGTTGCGTGCGCTGCGTAAACGGTTTAAGTTACGTAAATATCATGTATCATGGAATTGTTCCTCTTTAAATGTTCTAAAAAAAAGTCCGCGACAGCATATGTCTATCTTTTAAGATTGACTCACTATAACCTTTTTTATGGTAATCAAATTTGTTCGAAATTAATGCATTATTTGCGAAGGAGTTTTCATAAACATGGTATTAATCCTTATCCAAATAAATACGTTATTCATCACAAGTATTTAATTTTGAACAAAGTTGCCTTTACATCATTTAATTTCAATGAATATCTTAGGAGATATAACTGTTTTATAATAACTCCGCAGCAAAATAATGATCAACTCTGCGAGGTAGTCTATTCTAAAGCTGAAGAGTTAGTTTTTAGGGTTCCGTACCCAAAGGGTAAAATGGGACACTATTACTAAAACTCCGCTGTCCGTCTGTCTGTCTGTCTGTCCGTCTGTCACCAGGCTGTATCTCATGAACCGTGATAGTTAGACAGTTGAAATTTACACGGATGATGTACATATTTCTGTTGCCGCTATAACAACAAATACTAAAAAACAGAAAAAAAATATTTAAGGGGGGCTCCCATACAACGGACATGATTTTTTTGCCGTTTATTTTGCTCCGCCCGCGTGGATGTCGGTTATCGCGTAAAAAAGTAGCTTATGTCCTTCTCCATATCCCAGGCTATATCTCTGCCAAATTCCAAACTTCTCAACAAAATAAGTGTATAGGCTATTTAACATCACGCTACGCCCCTAAGGAGCCGAGCAAAACGACAAAAAGTCGGAAAAAACGCCAAGCAAAAACGAAGTAATTGCGCGGACGGGCGATGCGATGCGACAGGGTGGGTTGTGGGCCGGGCAGTAATATATAAATTTTGCACACAAATACTCCGGTGTGATGTCTTCTTTTTAATTTTATTTTTGTATTCTTCTTCAATAGGAAGAAGTCCGATTATAACAAGATCCTAGTCTATTATTATAATTTCACTCGAGCACTCGACCGAACTGCATCAATTCTACACGAAGTCTGGACGGAAATAGTAGAGACAAGTCGCCACGGTGGCCTCGGCTGCGCATCGCGGCATCGCGCGGCTTCGTGAGGCGCAGCACCGCTCTGGCACGCCGCGCGTACCGGCGATGTACAGATGCGTCGCGATGCATCGCGCTATGGCGCGAGGCATCACGAAGCGCAGCGCTGCATGGTTCAACGTATTCTGAATTCTCACAATGAAATGTGTATCTTTTCATGTAGAAAATAAAATTTATATTTTGAGTCGCTCTTTTAAAGTGTGCGCGCAGCGTCGCGTCACGTCGCGTCTCGGTGTGAGCTGACCCTTATTGTTTCAACTGCCTATGTACTAAATAAAGATCACTGAACAGCGTACCTACTCTAATAGTTAATGACAACATCCACAATCTTTCCACTATAATAATATATCTATTTCGAGGGCCCAACACAATTTTCCGTCGGAAATTTCATTATCCGTTGCTTAATCAAATAGCCCGCGTAATGGCCACCGAGCCTTTTCCCTCTACATTGCATTTTCATACCCTGCACTACTATCGGTATAAACTATGAGTATATTACATACCCACGTATATAACGTAGGTAGGTTACATAGGTATGTAGTTTAATTATAGTGCGGTCCCGTTCTTATGGAAATGAATGTTTTTATTCGTTTTGTGGAGTACATAATTCTTGGTTAATGTAGTGTTTTTCGTGGTTCGTTTCAATAGCACCATGGGAATTTTATTGAAGTGAAAACTGCTTTAGGCGCGTTGAGCACTTTTTGGGTGAACAAAAATCATGGAACTCGCGTCATCATCACCGAACGCTTTCCGTGAGCTATATGTATACTGTGTATGTATTAAGTGTGTGTGTATAAAGGTTGTCTGTAAAAGATCGCTTATAGCGATAAGACCGCCTATTGTGACACCCTATGTAACAGTTCTACATTTATATCTGTAATTTTTATGGTGTACATAATAAAGAGTATTCTATCTATCTATCTATATTATGTATGTGTACTTTTTGGGTGAACCAAATTCATGGAACTCGCGTCGTAGTCACCGAACGCTTTTCATGAGCTATATGTATACTGTGTATGTATGTATACTTTTTGGGTGAACCAAAATCATGGAACTCGCGTCATCATCACCGAACGCTTTCCATTAGCTATATGTATACTGTGTATGTATGTGTACTTTTTGGGTGAACTAAAATCATGGAAATCGCGTCATAGTCACCGAACGCTTTCCATGCGCTATATGTATACTGATGTGTACTTTTTGGGTGAACCAAAATCATGGAAATCGCGTCATAGTCACCGAATGCTTTCCATGAGTTATATGTACTGTGTATACAGGGTGAAATTGAATTCATGGGCATCCTCTTAAGGGGTCATTGTACTCATCATTATGAACAACTTTCACTATGGAACCAAACCTGAAATCGCTAAAAAAGAATCAGCTGTTCCATACATTTTTGTTCGCATAAACCGTCAAAATGTAAGGAACAGCTGATATTTTTTTCGAGATTTCAGGTTTGGTCCCATAGTGAAAGTTGTTCATAATAAAGAGTACAATGACCCCTTAAGAGGATACCCATGAATTCATTTTCACCCTGTATACATATGCTTAGTTTTCACATCTACATATCTGCAGTCCCCAAAGACTGCTCCGTTTTTTTTTCTCATGTGCAGGGTTGGTAAATATTCCGACGGTCCTCGTTATAGGCAGGACATTGAACGAGAAGTTTCTCGATGCGGTCTTTTTCTTGTCAAGTAACCATATAATATTCCCGCTGCTGTGACACTGGCCTCCTCTCTGTGAGAGGGAGTGAGTTCACCACGCGGGCCCAGTGCGAGTTATTAGGTGTCATATGTCTTCGAATTTTGTCAAGTAAGTTTCTTAATACGATGGTCTGTTTTGGTTTAGTATTTAGTATATTAATAATAATAACAATGGAGAGGGCTATGCTTGGAGTTTCCCTACGTGATCGAATCAGAAATGAAGAGATCCGCAGGAGCACCGAGGTAACCGACATGGGCCTATACTATCTCAAATGGCTTAGCATGATCCTCCGTTATGTCGAAAATACTGCAGCATTAATTTTGAAATAAATATATGGTAAAGTTGAGGATTAATGTTAAGTACTATATTAGCCGAAAATACGATTCCATAAAATTTTCTCGATAGAAAAAAAAACCAAAATTACCTCCAAACCGAACAATAAACCGCTGGTATTCAAAAAATACTTTAAATTAGATGATGAAACTTTGCATATTAACTGAACTAACTATAAAGCAGGTCTTATGTTATTTACTTTTTTTAAATGACCATTATTTTCACCTTAAAACGAAATTACCTAAACTATCGGCGCCTTGGAGTCTTTTCCCTGCCGCCCTGTCTCGCTTGCTCGCGTGACCGGTAGCAATAGTGTGCGAGCGCGATACAGAGTGAGGTAGGGCTGAGTTAGTATAGACTCTTAAGTGGCAATGGGCAGCGCACATTGCGCGCAGAACAGATGGCCGTTGGGGTCGAAAGGTTCTGGAGTGGCGACCGCGTACCGGAAGACGTAGCGTTGGAAGGCCTCCCACAAAGTGGACCGATGACCTTATGAAAGCCGCAGGAATCCGCTGGATGCAGGAAGCACAAAACCGGTCGAGGTGGCGGTGCTTGGGGGAGGCCTATGTCCAGCAGTGGATGTCTTTCGGCTGAAATGATGATGATGATGATGATGATATTAATAAAATTTCAAGGCAAAAATATATTATAATGTTCATGTCATGTGTTGCCAATGCCAACCCAGTTATTTCGTGTGCCTACAATTTCACAGGCACCCGTAACTTTTACACTGTATAATAGCTATGCTTCAAAGACAAAGTCAAAGACGTCCGTCGGATATGGTAAGTACAAAGCTGGTTAGTGTAGTGTAGTGTTCAGCACCATACGAATATTTACAATATCACACATTGTCATAAAACCCAACTTGTATACTACACTCTGCTAAACAATACAAAACACTTAGACTTTAGACATAAATCTATTTTACAATAAAACATTATAAATCTAAATAAATAATATGTATTAAGTAGGTACCATAATTTTCAAAAAAATATTTTGATATGTAAAAATTATTTTGGCGAAGCTGTTTTTTTATTTTTTTTTGTGTAGAAATCAAATAGTTCCCGTATTATATATATATATTTTTAAATCTATTTATATTTTAAACTAGCAACTCGCGCCGGCTTCGCAAGAGCAGAGCATTTAAGCCAAAAAAAAAATCTGTCTTATAGTCGTTTCAGCCTGTAGCATCGAGAATGTGGATTAGATTACAATCTAACTGATGTTCATCCTACTTAGAGTATTCTACATTATCATAATTCAGCCAATTTACACAAAACCGAAATGAATTATTCACTTCCTCATGAATTACTCCGTCCAATGGCTATTTACTATTTGAAATAGAAATTCGTTGAATAAGTTTTCAATAACTGGGCGATTAGATTACGTAAAGGGCTATGCAGAATTTCCATTTGTTCTTTTTCAATTCCAATTTCAACAAAATGTCCCGTTACCTACATTTGAATTTCGAATATTAAACGAAAATAGTGATGACATTTATTATTTACTTTATGAGCGAAAAGTGGGTCATTTGCGGGCTTTTCCATAACTTATGTCCAATTATATTTTGCGTCCATATAAAATTGGATTAATATTTCATATTAAATGCGATATATTTTAGCTGGATTTTAAATATTGAATTATATTCTGGTGGGTAAGCTTATTGAATTGCTCATCACTAGGGCTTGATAAGCAATCTTAAAGCATTGAGCGAAACTTATTAGTGTCAAGATTAATTTGCTCCAATAAGCTTGATTATTTTTTAGTTTCGAATTTCTAGCAAGCGGATGTCTGGGAGGGGCTCATGGCTAACTAATAACAACCCCACGGATTGATCGAAGGTTAAGCTATGGTTACCGCGGTCGGTTCGTGGATGGGTGACTATCCATTACATATAGAGATTCCTCCGTACCTCGGAAAGCACGTTAAGTCGTTAGAAAGAAAAAAGAAAGAAAATACGTTTATTTCCTTTTATTTAACACAAACACGAAAATAACAAGTTGGGGGAAAATATGCGTCACATCCACGCAAAATGGCAATCGCTCAGCATAATGCTGCGACCCTATGCGAGACAGAGCCCCAGCGCTGGTTTTCAGCGACAGCCGGCGCTGACGTGATGACGTCACCCGGTGCAGCATAAATAATGTGACAAAAATAACAAAATAAGAAATAAAATAAATGCAATACTTCTAAAAGTTTAAATAAATATAATATTTGAAATGGCAACATTCCATGCCGTCGGTAACGACTGAATAACTTTTGCGACGCTGGCATAATATAATCTGTGCGTTGTTCCCGGCTGTCATTCGTAGATCTTTATCTTTGACAGTCGTTACGGGTAGTCAGCAGCCCGAAAGTCTGACAAACAGATTTACCAAGGGGTATCGTTTTACCCAGTAACTGGGTTGTAGGGTCAGATAGGCAGTCGATCCATGTAAAATACTCGCATTCAGCTGCATCTAGTTAGACTGTGACCCGACTATGTTGGGTTAGGGCTAGACAGATTCCCCGGCTTGGTCAAAGCCATGCTGGGGGATGAGGGGTCCTGGGCGGCAGTCACCTCCTTCGAACTGCGAACACGTCATGTCCCAGAAGGAGGCGGCGGAGCGCACGTGGGAGGAAGATCCTCACACGGAGCCGCTCCGAAGGCAGAGGAGGGGTCGAAGAAGATGTCAGTTTGACAGTCATCTCCGACTCCTACCAGGTGGAAGCCAGCAGGCAATGGGTACGGGAGCACCCTCGCTTGCATTGCACAGGCGTCCACCAGTGTCGGATGGGAATGGCCAGGTGTTCCCGGCCATACCCGGAGCCCCCCAGCCGGAGGGGCATACGGGGCCCGCCAATTAGGCGGGCATGCGCCGGGGGGGTTGTGGACGTAAAGGCTGAGCCGGAATCCCATGACCCTCCCATCAAGGCGATGAGGGAACACCACTGAGTTTTAGTGGGTATACTGCCATTTTGGCAGGGAATCCCACATACCCCGTCTCGTCCCCCGACGAGCAGGCATGAGTAATGCATTTATCAGCGACACAAAAAAAATATATAGGCATTTAAATATCGAATCTTGTATTTTCATCAACAAATCAAGCATTTGCATTCAAAAAGTATCATTTAGTGAAGTGGAACTGATGAAGAAGACCAGAGATGGCCACCAGAATTCGTCAATGATACGTATTTCACGGGTAGCGATAAGATTATCTCGATTAAGATAGTTAAGCGACTATGAAGAAGTAAATTTAAATAATTACTGATCAAAATAGTACCATCAAACTGATCTGATGATGAAGCCGGAAGGTAGGCAACGGAACTACGTAATAAAACAATGTATACTAGCCGTTGGGCTTATTGGAATTGTCATGAGATGCACTCTGGCTATAAATGATTTTTAACCGACTTCGGATTTTTAACTTGAAGTTGGTTGTTTTTTTTAATATTTTTTTTAAATTATGTTACATGGCACAGTTTGCAAAACTTTTTTTTTTCTTATTGCCTCCTATAAGTGACCCCCATTCAAAATTCATTCATATGTGTACCAAATTTCAATTTAATCGGTCCTTTAGATACGGAGCAAATTGGCTGCGACAGACACGAGTGATCTTATATGGGTTCCGTTTAATCCTTTTGAAGTACGGAACCCTAAAAAAGCCATAAACATTATCAAGCAAGAATCTCACAAATTGTAGTAGTCAGCTGGGAAAATAGTTAGCTGCTTGTAAGCAATGGCTGGCTACTTCTCACTACTAATCTCATGTTTTAATCTGACTCACCGTACTATTACGAGCTTTGAACATACAGTCAAAAACACGGCAGTAGGAACACTGATAACTTAGCATAAAGCATAAAATAATCAGCCTAAAATGTTCCCAATGCTGGGAAACTGGCCTCCTCTCTGTGAGAGGGAGTGCCATTGGGCTGTAATCCAGTACGCGGGCCCATTGCGGGTTTTTTTTTCTTTTTTTTTTCTCTTTATTTATTAGGGACTTGCGACCATTAACAGGTCACGTCAGCCCCATCATTTCATTAAGCAAGTTACTTACATAATTTTCTTAAGACTATCCATACTAATATTATAAATGTGAAAGTAACTCTGTCTGTCTGTCCGTCTGTCTGTCTGTCTGTCTGTCTGTCTGTATGTTACGTTTTCACGCCTAAACCGCTAAACCGGTCGTCATGAAATTTGGCAGAGATATAGCCTGGGATATGGAGAAGTACATAGGCTACTTTTTTACGCGATAACCGACATCCACGCGGGCGGAGCCGCGGGCAAAAGCTAGTGTTATAATAAATGGAGTATAGCTGGGTTCGATCCTACGACTTACAAATCTTAAGTCGCCTCCGTTACCACTGACCCACCACTGGTAACTTGAACTACGAAAACTAGCCTTATTGCTACACTGCTACAAGAATCTTTTGGCGCTCGAATGACGTTGACAGGGGGCGATGGGTGGCAGGACACTAGCGCGAAAGATATTTTCGCGAAAGACACTTGCGCGAACCTACTTGCGAATGGACTTTTGCGCCATCGGACTTTTGCGTGAAGGGACACTTGCGCGAAAGACACTTGCGCGAAAAGAAATTTCCGCGAATGGACTTTTGCGCGAATGGACTTTTGCGCGAACGGACATTTGCGCGAATCCACTTGCGCGAAAAGACAATTGCACGAGAAAGTTATTTATTTATTTATTTATTTAAACTTCATGTACAATAGTGGTACATAGGCGGACTTAATGCCACAAGGCATTCTCTACCAGTCAACCTTTGGGTTAAATATAAAAACAGTGATAGGGTACAAAAATAATGTCTAAAATACTAACTTCTTGATTACGAGAACTTATATAGTTTTATTGATACTAATACACATACACATAAAATAAGCTAATAGATATTTGAACAAATACCACCTAATAATAATTACTATGACTAGACTATTATTTAAGAGTTTTTTAGTCTGACTTAAGTAGTGGTTACGAACTTTTCTTTTAAAAGTAAATTTGTTTTTAGCTTTTTTAATGCCAAAAGGTAGCGGAAATTAGATTTCTTCATAACATCTCAAACCTATATTCTTTCAAAGAGTTGGGCAGGGGTATACACTCACTGTTTTACTTCCATTCTGTCTGTAACTTGAACATAACTGGTGAATTGTGAGTGTACACCCCTGCCCGACCCTTTAAAAGAATACAGGCGTGATGTTATAAAAAATACCGCATTTTTTTTTGCGCAACTGTACTTTCGCTAAATTGCATTCGCGCAACTGTCTTTCGCGCAAGTGTATTTCGCGAAAGTGCCCGTTCACGCAAAATTCCATTCGTTACCCCCATATTCAATATAAATTTATTTTCCTTTTACGTCCATATTTGGGTCACAAAAGTTCATATGTACTTTAAGGGCTTTGCCTGAAATGTATGGACGACTGGTGTCTTTTTTTATGGCACACTAACGCCACCTTGTTAGATGTGTAGAGTACTTCCATTCAAACAATAGTTACTATGGCAGCTCAGCTCTAAAGTACATCCGTCTCGAGTTATGCACCCTAATCTATGACGCGTGTTTAATTAAGAAAACTGAAAATATGAGTTACCTTTAATTATCCTATACTATTTATTTCATAGTACAAACTCTATTGGACTCAAGATGCATCATATTGACGTAAGTGGCATAGTGTGACATCAAGTTACACTTCACCGTAACAATGTCATGAGTATTTTATTAACAAAACTGTAAATATTAGTGTTTCTTATGCCCTTATCTGGTCTATTTTATAGTTTAAATACTATCTGGACTCAAATTACGTCATTTTTGCGTAGGTGACATAGTGTGACATCACATCTAACAAGGTGGCATGTGCCATCAAAAAAAAAGGCATCAAAATTGGGCATAGCCCTTTAAACTTAAATGGTCCAGTAGATTCGGAGCAAATTGGCTGTAACAGACGGACAGACACACATACGGGTGATCCTTTATGGGCTCGTTTTTTTCCTTTTGAGGTACGGAACCCTAAATATAACACCTTCCCACCTTAATCCCACAAAGAAAGTCCTATAAACAATTCAATGCATGCCTACAGGTCGTAACAATAGTATAAATAATAGGGTAGGACCACACTGTGGGGCGCGGGGCGTCACAGAGTAACTATTACTAAGCTTAGGTCGGAAAATTGAAAAGTTAACGAGCCTATTCCACGATGCTCGCGTTTCTACCAACCACCTTTGTTTTTAACGCCCGTCGGAACTCGGCCTTATTAAGGGGAAATTGCTTGGAGTAACATGAAAGGTGTGTGTCGATGACCTAATTTTTGCTTTAAATCTTGTGGGAGTAATAAGTTTGTTAATAGTGCCTGGGGGCGATAGAAAATATAGGGGGAAATATTATTCTTCCACGAGCTAGTGACTTATTTTAATAAGCAATGGCACAAATACAAAACTAAATCTGTGGCCTGGAGCTAAAAGGGCCAATATCCATAAAGAAAGAAAGAGAGAAAGGAAAATAGGTTTATTTGTCACAGAAACACGTGCATATAAAAGATAATTAACTTGAGTAGGTAGGTATCCAGAAAAATAAAAAAAACAAAATGGATCTACATTCCAATCACGCAAATAATAACAATCATAATGCTTAATAATTTCATAATGCTTATTTGCAGTAAAAGCCTGCTTATTTGTTTAACCGCCTCTGTGGTCTAGTGGTAAAACCACCTGTCTCAGATTCAGAGGTCCCGGGTTCGATTCCCAGCGGGGGCAAAAATATCTGCTCGGTTTGGTTGGTGGTAGGGCTTGTTCTAAGTCCGCCTGGCTAGCTACCACCATCTTATCTAAGTCTGTCGCCAAACAACAATGTTAACAGCATTTGTTGTGTTTCGGCAGTTACAGGTAAGATAGCCAGTTCCTCTGTGGTTGAGGATTCCGGGTGAAGCTCGCTTCCATCTTCGGCCTTATCATCACTTACCATCAGGTGAGATGAAGGCCAAGAGCTTCCCCGGTGTGTGTCAAAAAAAAAAAAAAGCATTTCAAAAATAAACCAGCATTAATAGTTATTATTTACATGTTATAGTGTAGAATCACAAAAGGAGAGAGGAGAGAGGCGGAGGAGGAACTCGTGGCTAAGTAATAACAGCCGCACGGGTCGATCCATCAGGTTAAGCTACGCTTGCCGGGGTTGGTCCGTGGATGGGTGACCATCTTTACATACCGAGACTCCTCCGTGCCTCGGACAGTACGTTAAGCCGTTGGTCCCGGCTGTCATTCGTGGATCTTTGACAGTTACGTTACGGGTCGTCAGAAGCCCAAAAGTCTGACAGCCAGTCTTACCAAGGGGTATCGTGTTACCCAGTTACTGGGTTGTGGAGCTCAGATAGGCAGTCGCTCCATGTAAAATACTGGTATTCAGCTGCATTCGCTTAGACTGGAAGCCGACCCCAATATAGTTCGGAAAAGGCTAGGCAGATTTTTTGTGTAGAATCACAAAAATCTATTTCTGTTTTTTGATACATATTTTTAGGTTGATTTATGAATTTAGTTAATTATTCAAATTAAAGACAAAATTTTTATTTTTGAAAATATTTGATAATTAAGCCTTTTAAGCACTAACAAGAATCCTATGTTAGTTCCAAATTATGTATAAAATTTAAAAGTACATAAGTTAAGTTTTTTTTTTATTCACTGCAGCCCTTTTATCACTTAATTATTTATACGTAACACTAGCTTTTGCCCGCGGCTCCGCCCGCGTGGATGTCGGTTATCGCGTAAAAAAGTAGCCATGTCCTTCTCCATATCCCAGGCTATATCTCTGCCAAATTTCATGACGATCGGTTTAGCGATTTAGGCGTGAAAACGTAACTTACAGACAGAGTTATTTTCACATTTATAATATTAGTATGGATTTTGAAAGCACACACCACATTGGTCTTTTAAACATAGTATCTTTTGAGAGATTGTCGTTACACTTACTTTTAGCAAACATAAATCTCTCTTTTTCAATAATTTGGCTGTAAAATCTCATTTCTTACAAAAACATTCTTTGGCCCTTTTAGCACCAAGACACAGATGTACCAACCTAACACAAATTGAAATTAACTTACGTAGGTATTGAAAGCAAACAGTATGGAAGCTGGGCCTCAAGTCTGCTATTACAATAGTGTCAGAATGGTCTATCATTGATTTCATAATTGTTGATTTTGACAAGTTTAATAATAATGATAATAATAATATATTTATTTGCTCAAAACACTGTATAAAAGGTCTTACAGTTTAAATAGTACATACATGTTTTGCCGGGTTTAGACTCAGCATGCAAATTCGAGAGTAAAAATTAAAAAAAAAAAATTAGTACTTAACTAACATTTTGTGTCAAAAAACTGTTTCAGACATAAAAGTTATTTTGGCTTAGCCATGCACTCAATTTCCGCTTAAAACAGTATCTCGTATTTAACTATTTAAAATCACCAGGTAATTTATTATAAATCCGTACACACATAGCTACTTTTATTATATTTTGCAAGCCTAGGAGCATTGCTTACTACTAGCCTGTATGGGTCTCGTCTGTTTCGAGGACATATATCGTTCGCTGTCCTAAATAACTTTTTATGTTTCCACACAAACATGCATGCAAGTTTGGTAATCTACTAATATAATGGCATCATTATGACTTTCCAATGGTCAGCCACTGACACTCCATTGAAAGAATTGGTAATCTCGTACATAATGACAAATGAAACTTCCTACTAAACTTCCAACTACTTCAGATTGCTTATAACACTAATAAATAATATGTAAAATATATATAAATGAAATCTGGCATGAATTAATGTTCAAAATGCCATTGTAATACAATTCTCTTACGTGACCATTGACCGACCAATGATCGACCATTATAAATTTAGCAGATTACGAACTTTTAGCAAAATGACAATGGGATCGTGTTGAAGTGACGAATTTATAAAAATAGCAGACTTGGGCCCCTGCTCTCAAATGAACAGATCGATAATAGTTACGCAAATGTTAGATGCAGCCTTTGAATTTCGGAGGAAAATAATAAAATAGGAAAGTATACTTACTTTGTTCTCCAGTAGCAAAATATACTGTCTTGAAACAAGACTAATACTACATATTATAAAACAATGTCCTCCGCCGCATCTGTCTGTCTGTCTGTTCGCGATAACCTCAAAAACTAGTACACCGATTTTCATGCAGTTTTCACCAATGGATAGCGTGGTTCTCGAGGAAGGTTTTAGTATATAATTTGTTAAGTTTTTATACATTTTATACATTTAGGTATACATTAACGATATTTGTTGGAGGTGTCGGAAAAAAATAAGCCGTCTGGGAGCTTTCAACGAAAACGCTGTCTAAACCCTTTGAGATATAAAAAAAATAATGTATGGTGGAATTGTGTATATCTTATATAGGTTTACAGAAAAGTCCGCCATGGCATATGACTATCTCTTAAGGATAAAATAATATAATTGTCTTTTTGTAGGTATTTGTTGTCTTTATGTAGTCAGAACATACTTATCCTTTTTATCCCGGTAGTATATTTCCGTGGGAGAATTTCCGACATTCACGCTGGCGAAGCCGCGGGCAAACGCTAGTTAAAAATAAAAATAAACAAATACGCGACATAATTCCTTTTTCAAATCTTCCCACAGAATAAAAAATAAACAGAGTGAAAACACTAAAAACAAGTGAGCGTTGACTAGCAGTAGCTCAACGGTACTTAACCCTTAACGAGGCTACGTGACATTCCCGGAATTAAAACAAACAACTTCGCACAAGTCGAAATTCCTACTTATTCAACAGGACATTAATTATATACTTTCGTCGTCTTTTGTGGAGCTGTAATGACTATTCAGTTTCTTAATTTTTTTTGTTAAAGGAGACAATAAGAAAAATATGAATATTTATTTTTGGATGTGCCTTTGTTAATGCTATATTTTTACTTTGGCGTTTGTACGTAGCGGAAACACCTTAATTTTATTGTAAGTTAGATTATGTACTTTTTTCTCACAATTTCTCTTTTTACTACCTTTTTAGGGTTCCGTAGACAAGAAGGAACCCTTATAGTTTCACTATGTCCGTCTCTCTGTCTGTCTGTCTGTCCGCGGCTTAGCTCAGAGACTCTCTCTCAGGTAAATAATTATATAATCACCCCGACTAAGTGATTTTTTTTTACCTATTTTTCAGTTATATAATTATTATGTTTTTTTTTTTGGTCGTCTATCTTTGGAGTGGGGTATCGTTGAATAAAAGGCCGTTCAAAAATATTGCGGGATTAACATTTTTCGATTCAGTGATCCGTTTGCGTAATATTAAACTATAAAGTGCTAATTTTTGTTTATAGAGGAGCTCGTGGCTAAGTAATAACAGCCGCACGGGTCGATCCGTCAGGTTAAGCTACGCTTGCCGGGGTTGGTCCGTGGATGGGTGACCATCTTTACATACCGAGATTCCTCCGTGCCTCGGAAAGCACGTTAAGCCGTTGGTCCCGGCTGTCATTCGTGGATCTTTGACAGTCGTTACGGGTCGTCAGAAGCCCAAAAGTCTGACAGCCAGTCTTACCAAGGGGTATCGTGTTACCCAGTTACTGGGTTGTGGAGGTCAGATAGGGAGTCGCTCCATGTAAAATACTGGTATTCAGCTGCATCCGGTTAGACTGGAAGCCGACCCCAACATAGTTGGGAAAAGGCTAGGCAGAGTGAAAGTGCTAATTTTTGTTAGAGTCAAGACCCCGCCCTACCAGCTAAATGGTTATTCTTGGATATGTCAAAAAAATCACGGCAGTAGTACCTATATAGTAAAACGAAATTAAAAGAAAAACTATCACAGAAAAGTAGGCTTTACAAAATAACGAGTAATAGTCAACCAACTTACATTTGCAGTTGGAATGTATGAGAGAACATGTATTTCAACTACAATGTGATGTTTGTTCTTGGGATAAATTCGTCTCAACTACGGAACCCTTCATTGTGCGTGGTTCCAACACACACTTGGCCGGTCCTAAGACGACCCACTGACCGGTTTTTACTTTTGATATCAAGACTGTTTCTTTGTACTTATTACACAGATACACCTACAAGCGTAATAATGTGTTGTGTATGTAGAATTGGATTGTGATCTGGCCAAAAAAAAAAAATGGGAATCTTGACAGTTTCAGGATAAAATATTTATAAACAAAAAGTAAAAAAAAAAAAAAAAATATTATCATTATATTTATATAATATACTAGCTGTTGCCCGCGGCTCCGCCCGCGTGGATGTCGGTTATCGCGTAAAAAAGTAGCCTATGTCCTTCTCCATATCCCAGGCTATATCTCTGCCAAATTTTATGACGATCGGTTCAACGGTTTAGGCGTGAAAACGTAACATACTGACAGACAGACAGACAGACAGAGTTACTTCCACATTTATAATATTAGTATGGATATACAAATAAGTCCTAAAAAAAGCATGCCAAACTTTAACAGCAACAACTATATTCAAGTTTTCAAGCAATAAAATTAAAAATTCTAATAACTGCGGCCACTTCATTAATTCTAAAGGCCATTTTATTCAGCTGGATTATATCTCAGTTGAAAAGAAAATATTTTTACAGCTACATTAAAACTGAAAGGGCCTTAAAGCTAATGTTTGAGTCCATTATGTCTGCCGAATGGCCTCGTCCGACGGTCTGATCACAGTTCGGTTAAACGGATATTAAAATTTCGACGACTTGAATTATACTTTCCAGTGATTTGATATCTTGAGGGGAAAATTGAAATATTTTTGCGAACGAATTGTTCAGGGATTTTGTGTGAGTTACAATTTCGCGATCGCTTCAGATGAATGAGATGGTATTACAGATTATTGAGAACATGATTGGGCCTTATTTCTTTTACGGTTTATTTTGTGGTACTTACGTAGGTATTGAACCGGATTATTAAAGAAAAATTGTTTGTTTTGTTTGTTATTTGGTGGGTTGAGATGTATTGTCAATCTATAATATGTACGTACCTTCTACTATAATATTTCAAATCAAATCAAATTATTTTTATTTCAGGAATACACCCATATAAAATAAAAAAATTACACCAGATTACAACATTTCTAAATTAATATTATTTTAAAATTATTATTATTATTATTCATTAATTACAAGAAAAAATAAATATTATTTTTATTATTAAATCATTACAAAACACTAATTTACAGTTATGTTTTTTTTTTGTGTTTTTTTTTTTAATATTTTCACTCCACGCATTAGGTACACTTTGTAACAACACCAATATATCTCGTCTGCTCGACGTCCGTATGCCACTGCAGGGATCCAGCAGATTATGAGCGTCAGGTATATTTGCCTGACACATGCTGAGCTGGACTCCCACTTGATGCAACCTTTAGGCGCACACCGCACCTTGTATATTTGATAATTGATTTGAATTATCATAAAATGTTATAGTGCCACTCTATTTCTTTAAGTATGTTTTTTCTTTTTGTACATTGGCACCTTTTTTGTATAGATTCATGGATTTTTTAATCATTTATTTGTGCTTTTGTGTGTTGTGCTATGCCTTTTGTGTGCAGTGAATAAAAGTTTTAATTATCTGTGCTTTTGTGTGTTGTGCTATGCCTTTTGTGTGCAGTGAATAAAAGTTTTAATTATCTATCTACTTATTGGCCTAGTGTTGAGTTAAATAGCGTCCGATGACAGAGAAATAATGTCATTACGACGTGTGTATGTGTGTGTTTAGTCCGTAGAAGTGTCAGGGTTGACAATTTCAAAGCGGGAATCTTACAATATAATAACGTACCTGTAAACTTGAATATCAATGGTAGTCAACTACTAAGACTGGGTTCACACGGCAATACGAGTACACCGCACGTTTCTTTTACAATATTCGATGTAAACCGTATTATAGTTCACGTCACGTAAAAAGACAGACGCGAATTGTAACAGCGCACGGTGGTCAATGTAGTAGGTCATAGGCCTCCAATGGCAATGATTGAGCTAAGTCATGATATCTGGTTAATTTACCCACTAGTTGTCATACTACCTGAGGGTATAAAAGGTTTTGCAATCTATTATTCGCAACATTCCTTTTTTGGCATCGGAAGTAAACACATGTAATTAGTCATCAACCGTGTTATCACCAAGCGCTAATTAGCCTAAGACGCGACGCGTGTTTTCAAGTTCGATCTTGTTCGTGACCTGTTATTTTTCAATGGACATTCAAGTTACAGGTATGTATTATTAATTTACTTTACGATTTTGGATTTTCAATCCACCATTTTTTTTTAAATAGCGTGCTACGCCGCAGTATTTCTTACGTATTTATTTCTGTTTTTTTTTATTTTTTTATGCTTTTACTCATGTTTGTATCTACTTGTACCATTGAATTAGGTATAAAAATGTCGCGTAAAATCTCTACTACTAGATTTAAAAAAAAATATTTGCGGCATGATGCAGCTGTAAGGTACAGCCAGGGTCTACGCCGAGCGCCAGGGCGCGTAGCACTTTCTACGAAATATGTATTGTTTTTGATCCGCCTTTAACTGTTATTTGTTTTGTTTTAGGTACAAGTATTGAGTGTTCTTTCAAAATAGTGCTTGTACTAGATAATTGGCTGTCTATTAATGTCAGCAATTCCGAACTACAACGGTGACATAGAGTTTTTCAAGCCCTGATACAGTTGCTGCCTGATGTTGAGAATTTGATTGCTGATGACTTAGAAAACAGAGTCGCTAATCTTTGTACTAGATTTGTAGCTATTTGGAAGAAAGTCTCTCGTATGATCTATAAGTACGGAGACTGCCTGAAAGAAATTGAGGAAAATGTCCCGGGTTGTCACAAACACCGACTTGATACATAGACTTCTTCTTAATTCGGATCGTTATATTTCTGGTTTAAGAAGGTTACCACGGAAGAAGAAGTCTATTCTATCTAAAGAGGTGCTGAATTTGTTGTCGGTATAGATTAAAATGTATGTAGTTATATAATAAACACAACATTTACATTATTATAGATACAGCTCCTATTATGTAACTATTAACATGTACATAAATAATTTTTTTTTTTTCCATTTCTGTGTTTGTAGTTAGGGAATAATTAGGTATTTACTTTATTTTTATTATAAAAATTCATATATTTAAGTTCATTAGTTATTAAGTTCCAATTCTTTTATTGTATTTTAGTATGTATTTCGTCAAGTATAATAAGTGCATTATTTATTCTAATAAAATAAGTTTTTTAACATAAATTCGGTTTTTTCATTTTATTATAACATAAAGTATTACAAAAAATCATAATGATAATATTTAGTACTGATAACGACAGTCATTACCTTCGCGAAACCCTATGACCGCCTCTCTTAGGGCGCGGAACCACTGTGCAGCGGGCTGTTTACACGATACATTTTTCTCCGTCTAAAATCGAATAGCCACAGTTTGATGGCGTAATATTGTGCGCGACTGCAGACCGAATACGTTAAAAGTTCATTCGGTTTTTCGGTTTGCTTGACAAGTCCAGTTGGTATTAATTTGATTAACGTATTTAACTATGTACGTTTTTTTGCAGTATGCGCCACTACTTACTCGGTAATATTAATCCAGCATATGGGGCAATGGGGGCTTGGGTAACTTAAATTTAAAAATGTGGGTCTGCAAACCCTACATAACAGTACAGTATTATAATATCTTTTTCACTTCTCATGCTCTATAAGTACGCCAATATAGTCCTACGAAGCGGGACTAAAGTGATCACTTTAGCCTCCAGGAAGTGAAAAGTAATTCGTTTTTTAATTTCCTTCATGTGACATAGACAAACTCAAACAGCCAGTAAATATACTATTATCTGTGGAGTGTGAACCATATTGCGAAAATGTTGAGAGTTTTAGTTCTATAGTTTTTCCGTAAAGAAGGTGGCGCCATGTGTTTTAAATTGTTAATCTGTGACTGGTTTAGAAGAAAAAGCTGACCAAGAAAATTTCAGAATTTTTGTCGAGTGTAAATTTGTTCGGTTTTAAATAAATTTATTAAGAATGTCCAGTGACAGTGAAGAGTTTGACGTCGAGCAAAGAGCAAAAGACATAATAGATAATCTTTTGCCGCGAAAATCGCGGAAGATTTACCTAAAAACTTACGAAAGTTTTATGGACTGGAGGAATAATATTTATTAAATGTTTTTGTACTAAATTGACTATTTTTTCGCACTCAAAGTGAAAAGTAGAGTTTGCACCTCGAGACTAAACGCCAACTTAATATACCCTCGGTTTCATTGACTCCCTCGCAAGCTCGGGAGTCAAACCACCTCTGGTATATTGTGACTTCGTTTAGTCCCTCGATATAAAATATACTATTAAATTAGTAGTTACACTAACAATCATACATATTGTATGTTAAAAGAGGTGATTAGCCTATTTAATATTGCTCGAATTATTTTAGTTTACATTTAGAATAAGATAGTTTTCGTCGGCACGGTTGGCGCAGTGGTTAAGCGATTGACTACTTCGCTGTGTGTCGCTGGTTTGATTCCCGCACGGAATAAATATTTGTATGACAAAGATGATCAAGTAGTTGTTCCGGGTCTGGCTGTTTGTGTATGTGAGTTTAAATGTTGGTAAACGCACCCACAATACAAGAGAAATTCCTAGTGTGGGGCAAGGTTTAAAATAATAATAAAACAAACCATACATGTTGCGAATTATGTTAGTTTACAGCCTTGTGCTCACCAACATTTAAATCAACTGATTAAATATTTAATCAATCCTATATTTTAAATTTCCATAGGAAATTTGACATAAAACAAACAAACGACCAAACCGTTTAAATACCTAACCTGTGCTGTGAATGTTGGTGAACACAGGCCTTAGAATAAGATCGTTTTGTTCACTTGTATATCCTACCTTTCTGTTAATAAAGACCTTTAAAAATAAATAAATCAATCAATCCATCAATCCAGCATAAAAACATGCAGTACAATGCCGTTTGAATCTAGCCTTACCTATGACCCACTTTCCTTTGACTGCTACGTTTAATTTCTGAAACGGAATAAGTTATAAGTTCTAACTTTGAAGGATGTTTAATAGGTTTCACCACGGTAAAGTTGTTTCACTTACGAGTGGAACATATTAGTAGGTACATAATCTACCTATACAAATAAAATTGAAGTGTCTGTTTGTAATGTCAATATAACAGATTTTTAATAAATTTATATTACTATAAAAAGTATAAGGTGTATCTATTCATACACGAAATATTTTAAGAGAAATATCTATAGGTGGTAAAAAAGCCATAGCAGCGAAATTTTTTTTTACATAAGTGTTTTTATTTCAACATAATTATTATAATTTTAAAATTGCTTCAGACATTTTGCAAAAAAAACCTTTATGAATGACCCGCCCGGACGCGGCGACGGTGGCGGCACGATTGCGGTGCCTTTTGATGTAATTAATCATCTTAACAAGTCATTTAAAATTATTAAATTTTTTAAATAATATAATCAGATTAAAAAAAACACGGTTTCATGGCTTCTTTACCACCTATCTCTAATTAATTTAATTGGTGTATCTCTTAAAATATTTCGTGTTTGAATAGATACACCTTATAAACGGCACTTATAAAAAACACAGTTTTTCCAATTCTGTTTTTCATCTGTTTGTTTCGGCTAATCTCCGAAACGGCTAGACCGATTTTGACGGAACTTTCACTGGCAGATAGCTAATGTTAAAAGGAGTAACTAATGTCTTTTTTATTTTAGAAAAAGCCACGCGGTTGAAGAAGCTAATAAATTTAATATATTTCTAGTTTAATTAATGTTATAAGGTACAGGAGGCAACTCCGTAGTTTATGTAATATCGTTGTATGCTTGTTGGTTTGGTGAGCTTTTCAAAATCCTTTATAAGGCGTCGTTCACACTGCTAAACCTAGGAATTTATATGACGATATAAATTGTACTTACCTATCAAGTTTGACTTTTATATAAGGTGGTAGGTAAGTAGGAATATGTTTTTAATACCTTCGTATGATAACATCGTTTTTTTTAATTCGTCTGAGAGTATCTCTGCGATTGTATCTTAACTTGCTCTTTGGTGAAGTTCCAGAGGGTGACACTTAACATATTTATTTATTTATTAAAACTGTATGCACAAGTAAAAAAATACTGTACAAAGGCGGAATTAATGCCTGAGGCATTTTCTACCAGTCAACCTTAGAGTGATGCAGAGACAAAACATGGTAGGTGCAACAACGGATAAATAACTCAAAAATGGAAAAATAAATATAACTAACACATAGCTACATACATACATAAATATAAGCAAAATAAACAGTGTCAGGTGAGATAACGATTGGTAGGGGAGAAAACAAATCAGCGCTGGGATGATTCAACCAACTTCTTACGAATATGTTCACGTGCCTTCACTTTAAATGATAACCGACTGGTTGCCATCCTATATGCAAAGGGAGCGCATTCCAAAGAAAGACCGCTTGGACAAAGAAAGAAGAGTGAATGAAACCAGAGCGGTGAGACGGACATCGTAGAAGACGATTGACATATTGTCCTCTGTATTACTTGTGCCAGTACTCAGTTGTTACTTGGGACTCGTTAATTAATCGTCCACGTTTTTTCCCTCTTTGGCATCTGAGCCTCTGTCGACTATTCTGCCAGTTTCATGTGGTGACGGCAGCGCAGCGAAGAGAGCCGTCGAACTATGCACTTTATGTGGTAGTTATGTTAGTAGCTGAAAGGACGAGAAAGTTTAATCGAGAGGTATACATTTGGAACCTGTCAGTCAAAATAACACAGTTTAGAATATTTCATTTTTGTTAGTTATCATCATTCATTTCAGCCGAAAGACGCCCACTGCTGGTCATAGGACTCCCCCAAGCACGGCCACTTCAGCCGGTTCTGTGCTTCCCGCGTCCAGCGGATTCCTGCGGCTTTCACAAGGTCATTGGTCCACTTTGTGGGAGGCCTTCCCACGCTACGTCTTCCGGTACGCGGTCACGACTCCAGAACCTTTCGGCTCCAACGGCCATCTGTTCTGCGAGCAATGTGCCCTGCCCATTGCCACTTAAGTCTGGCAATTCTTCGAACTATGTCGGTTACCTTGGTTCTCCTGCGGATTTCTTCATTTCTGATTCTATCACGTAGGGAAACTCCAAGCATAGCACTCTCCTTTGGGTGATTTTTAGCCTTCTAATAAGGCCCATTGTGAGCGACCACGTTTCAGTGCCATAGGTCATCACTGGCAACACGCACTGGTCAAAGACTTTCGTTTCGTTTTTGTTAGTTGTGGTGTTTAATTAGTTTTTGCGTGATGTCTCTGAATGTGGAAATTGCGGCTACATTGTTGTATTACCTGTAACAGGAAATGTAAGTGGTAATAGTAAATAAATAAATAATTGATTATTCTCGTTGAAACTATTGAAATAATATAATAATGGCTTTGTAAAGCATGAAAAAACGCAATAAGGAAAAGGTTGAAGATATTGTTATTTTCAGAATAAGTACCTACTTTTAAGGTCTTCTTCTACGAACTGTTGGTTGGGTTACATTCCCCTCCATTTCGTTTTTTTTTCGTTTCTAACTAAAATTAAATTTATAGGACTTCTCTTTCACAAACGGTATTATTTATTGGTACGGAAAAATTTGTAGGTGGAATCATTTACACTATGGTATCTCAAAATAGGTCCCGATACCTTATTATGACCCTTAAGGCCTTTTGTATATACACGTTTTTCGTGCCGTGAAAAACAACGGTGTATTCGGTTTATTTGTGTTTTTTGCATAGTCGTCAGTGTTGTATGGATCACTATGGAAGCTTGTTGACTAATACGTTTTTTCTACGGCGCGGTTTATACGCCGAATGTAGGCGTGGTCTTCATTGTTGTATGTATCACTATGATGGAACATTGTTGATAGATACATTTTGTTCTACGGCGTGGTTTATACGCCGTGTGTAGGCATGGTCGTCAGTGTTGTATGGATCACTATTGAAGCCTTCATGACAGACACGTTTTTTCTACGGCGCGGTGTATACGCCGAATGTAGGCGTGGTCTTCATTGTTGTATGTATCACTATGATGGAACATTGTTGATAGATACATTTTGTTCTACGGCGTGGTTTATACGCCGTGTATCGGCACAATCGTCAGTGTTGTATGGATCACTATTGAAGCCTTCATGACAGACACCTTTTTTCTACGGCGCGGTGTATACGCCGAATGTAGGCGTGGTCTTCATTGTTGTATGTATCACTATGATGGAACATTGTTGATAGATACATTTTGTTCTACGGCGTGGTTTATACGCCGTGTATCGGCACAATCGTCAGTGTTGTATGGATCACTATTGAAGCCTTCATGACAGACACGTTTTTTCTACGGCGCGGTTTATGCGCCGAATGTAGGCGTGGTCTTCATTGTTGTATGTATCACTATGATGGAACATTGTTGATAGATACATTTTGTTCTACGGCGTGGTTTATACGCCGTGTGTAGGCATGGTCGTCAGTGTTGTATGTTTAGCTATGGAAGCTTGTTCATAGACACGTTTTTTCTACAGCGCGGTTTATACGCCGTACCGTAACGAAACCATTCAAAAGGCTTAATAAACGACATTCAGCAGCAAAGAATGATATTTAGACTGCCTCGTTGGTCTACTGGTCGCAAGCGCTAGGTACTGCTGAGCATGAAGTCTTGGGTTCGATTCCCAGGTCGGGCAAAGTGTTATTGGGTTATCCTTTCAGGAATTTCTCAGTAGCAGTCCTGAGTCTAGGTACATTGTAGGTACACCTCTACCTAACCCTTTGAAGATTACAGCCGTGATATTACGTTATGTTAGAATATAAATTTCGAATAGGTAATCATTTTACTTATAGGATTTTTTTTCTTATCACACTAGGTAATCACAAAACATTTCAAAAATATTTAGTCCTCTTCAAATATTATAAAATAAATGGAGCGAGCAGACTCGTCAAACAGTCAGAATAGAATGTCAATAATTAAAATACCGTTTGTTTTGCTCACAAACCTTCATTTAATGAAAATCCACCATCATTTTAAATCGAATACCTATCATGTTTTAGCACCGGCCGATGAATTGTGTATCTGGCAGCGATGAAGGGAATTCTGCCTGAATTTCATCAAGCAATTTTTGGTGCCAGCCTAATTGGATATAGGGATAAATAAATCAATTAAATTGTTCCGCTGACTGAGCCCTCTAATGGTGTTGGATGTTGGTGCGTAAAAACCAATCCAGGATGACCTTCCCCACCCCTTTCCCCCATATTAATTATAGGATATGAGCACCGAAAATATTTTGAGAGACAGGGCTCCAACAAAATTGGCGCTTATGTTGACAATGATTCTATGATTTTGATTTCGAAAGTAGAATTATAACGCCTTGCATCCTAAATTTCTTAGTTGATTATTAAGGGTGACTTAAATGATTTCCACTTGACATCCTACGACATTTTACTTTGTTTTCCAAAGTAAACGAAAAACTTATAATTGTAAGAATGTCTACTTATGCATATTAAGAGATAGGTACTTAAAATGTAAATAAGGTATAATGTCCGTATATAGGTGAACTTTGATTGTTCCAAATATTATTTTCGAATCGAAAACCTGTCATTACATATGTGGCTAATGTGATGTCACGCATGTATGTCAATTGTGTGTAATTGGGTCACATATGTTTACATATCTCGGGACCCTGCGGTCCCGGACCTTTGGAAGGCGTACGAGGGGCCGAAGCCAACTCGCGGAGGCCCGTTAGATGCTTTTTAATTAAATGAGGCACCAACCGACGATTATCACTGTACGCACTATGCAAGTGCACCCAAGGATAACCCCCGGTTGGTGTAGGACTATTGCAGGATATGGAAACAAAGTTATTGGACTATGGGTTTGGGTGGTTAAAATGGACTGGTTACCTAAAACTATGGAAGGGCTATGGCCCCTGCCTGATCAATGTTTTATTATACACGGATAAAATGGCGGTGACTTGCACACTCAATGATGGGCCCCCGAAAACGGTCGCTAGCACATAGTGACGTAGCGACAAGGGGGCAACATATCCTGCGGTGCTCGAGGAGTGGGGATACCTCTCCACTCCTCGAGCACCGCAGGATATGTTGCCCACGGCTCTCAGAACAATCCCAGAACCCGGAAGATGGTCAAGATCCCTACAAGCACTTACTGGAATACTTCCTTCCTCCGAGCACGTTTACTCTTGCGAATCTCCACTCAAGCCGGCCAATAAAGGCAAAAATGAGGTGGGAGCTCAGTTCTTTGTCAGTGTTCACTCCAGCCGGCCAATAAAGGCAAATAATAATAAGGTTAGTTATAATATGTAATTGGGTCACATATTATTATTAACCTTATTATTGAATACTAAAATGTTCATAAATAACTTGGAATTTCTATAACCTTTTTTTTTGGGTGGGAGTTTATCAAATAACTTCTCCCGGTCTGAGCGGAATGGGGAGGGCGGGTTTTGTCAGACTTTTACTGACTAAAACCCACTCATGTTCTTTCGGTTGCCTGTGTGCTAGGGCCACGGTATCCCTTTCGGACAAACCCGCAACCCTGGCAGGAATTTCTATAGCCTAGTGTTGTTTTTTAAGGTCTCAACGCGGCCTTAACTGTATCTCGGATACGGCGGCTCGAGCGCAAACGGCGCTAATACACGAAGTATTTGCGCCATTTGCGCAATTAAATTAAAATATAAAATTAAAATAAATTAGAAAGAAAGAAAGAAAATATGTTTAACACAGACACGAAAAGAACAAGTTTGGGGAAAATATGCGTCACATCCACGCAAAACGGCCATCGCTCAGCATAATGCTGCGACCCTATGCGAGACAGAGCTCCAGCATTGGTTTTCAGCGACAGCCGGCATTGACGTGATGATGTCAAGCGGTGCAGCATACATACTTTTAAAGGATTTTTGGCGCAATGTGCTGCAATTACTACTCGTTTAATATGCGACTGCGCTTAAGATCCATAGATCATCTTAATTTCGAAAACGAGTACACCTACCACAAGAACGTGAACCAACAACGATTAATAGTTTCAATTTAACAACTATTTACACATAACCTATAACTAAGGGTTAGTCTTGACAATGTGAAGATACCCTCATCTACTTCATATTAAAATAGTTTATGTGAGTCAGTTCTTCATTATATTTAGGCTTCCGCACTTTGTGATCAAGGGTTAAGAAAAGCTAAGATTATTTAAACAAGCATCATCACCTGTCGATCTACCGGACGCTAGGGAGTTAAGAGATTGACAGCTCACTTTGAACTCACTTCACCTAAGTTTTCTAAAGCTTCAAAAAGATACCACACTATGAACGTCAGAAAAACACACAAAACACCACTCTTCTTCTCCCCGATTTCTGTGTTCACGAGCCCATTGTAAACGGGCTCAACCATTGCAGGACCCAGTAGGTCGTACACGCAACGCCTTCGGGAACATGCAAGTGATTTCTTATGGTTTGATCGCTTATTAACATCCCTGAAGAGCTATGAAGCCTCGTAATCAACATCATCGCGGTCATTGTACGATGTCGTCGAGCAGTAATTTGTATGTAACGATCTTGTCTGCTTGTGGTTAAGCGAGCTCTATGTCGCTCTGCCACTTTGCCAGTGATACGGTATCGTGTCCAAAGTCAACTTTTAACACTCTGCGTAGTGCCCAGAGCGATTGCCACAGCATGTTGCAGAGAACCAGCTTCCGACATTCCCATAGCTATGATCATTCATCAACTTTATTCTCGACTCAAATGACGTCTTCTCTCCATAATAACGTTATTTTGTCAGAAATTGTACTGATTTGACCTCAGAACCGTTGCAGGATTATATATAGGAATACGACTTGACAGAATATTTTCATCTTTTGACCGAAATTCTAAAACTACCTATTCCCTTTTCAAACACCGAAATTTACTGAAAAGTATCCATAGGAGTTACAAAAACTGGCCAAGTGCGTGTCGGATTACGCACAATGAAGGGTTCCGTAGTTAGGATGAAATGATCCCAAGAACAAACTGAACATTGTAGTTGAAATACATGTTCTCCCATACATTCCAACTGAAAATGTAAGTTTGGACGCACAATATTGAGAGATTTACCATGTTATAGTAAGACTATAAGTATAGCTATTTTATGTTTTTTTTTTTAATTTTTGTGTCAGTAGTTTCAGAGATAAGTGGGGTCAATTTTTATCTATTTTCTTAAATAACTTTAAAATATTTTATTTTAAATTTATAAACAATATATCTGAAAACCTTACATTTGAACCCTTTCATTTGATATGTCACAAGGTAACGCAAAACTTTTTTTTTTAAGTTTCTACTTTATCCCCCAAAACTGACCCCAAAATTAATAACTAATTTATTTTCGTAACACGTCCGTGTTTGGGTCACGAAATTAGATATGTGTACTAAATTTCAACTTAATCAGTCTAGTAGATTCGGAGCAAATTGTCTGTGACAGACGGACAGACAGACATACACACGAGTGATCCTATAAGGGTTCCGTTTTTACCTTTTGAGGTACGGAACCCTAAATACCTGTTTTCTTTTTTAGTAGCAAAAACGTGTTCGATCCTTAGACACTTTTGATGTGTTTAGTAGTATACTCGTATACCTAATAGTAATAGATTAATAGAAAGAGCATCATACATATTTCCCTAGACAGTTACCAAATCTGAACGTTACATTATACCTGGTTTATCTGACTTGTCTCTGCCAAGAGCGCCTAGTACGAAAATTAACACTAACAGTTTGACTGTAGGAGTCTGACATTTGTCTGTGTACCAATGGGTTTGCAGGATTGAATTTACTTGTAGGTTTGTGACGTCATAAAACAATATGACGCTGTTCATTTTCATATGCAATGAGTGAAATAACATAAATATCATTATTATACGAAAAACATAATAATATGAGTGTGGTAGAAAATGTTAGGATAATGATGAACATGTTTTGGATGGATAACCAATGGAGTTTTTTGTCGGATTTTCTTCGAAGGTCCATTTCTTTAGAATGGTCCAATTAAATTGATCAGATTGAATAATTAGATACCAGTATTACCCATCCTCTTGATGCTCCCATTAAGATATTTTCCTAAAGTCAGGAATTGGTAGGTATTCATTCCTGAAACATGATTTTAATTACCAAATTTTAAGGCTTCGGGGGCATTAAAATTTGGTAATTAAAATCATATTTATGTCAGAAGCAGATATTTCTCTGTAATATCTAAATTAATCATCATAATTCATCCGCTCAAATCGCTCTTTCAGTTCAATCCTAACCCAATAATGATAATAAGCGGTATTGTTGGCTGCGAGGCTTAAAACCCTGAACATGTCATGGAGTAGAACTGGCTGGAGAGTCGTTTATCAGAGGCCGGTCGAGTAGCGGCGCGTAATTAAACGTTACATACTGGTGATAAGGATGTGGAGCTTTGAAGTTTTGAGCAGTTCATCATTTTGTCAAATTTTTTTTCTTTAGCTTATGTAATCGGCACATTGCACTTATTTATACAGAGTATAAATTACTAACAACCTCTCAGAACTGTTACTAACATCATTCATCATTCATCGTACCGTGTGGTGCCGGACGTAAAGAATAGCACCACCCTATTACCTCCCGTGGATGTCGTAAAAGGCGATTAAGGGACTTACTCGTACTAGAGAATGGGCGTTCTCTATGTATTTTAACACCAATACTGCGATCGCCAACCTGCCTGCCAAGCGTGGCGATTATGGCAAATTCCTCCCTTTTGGGGGAGGCCTATACTATTTATTCATGAATACAATACTCGTAATAAAAAATGAGCGAGACTTAATGAAGAAAAATATGTAATTAAAAAAGTAAGTAGGCACTTACCTACTTATTTCACATTAAAATTAATCAGAGAAAACACAGAATACTTATAAGCCAATTGAATGATGATAATGATTTAAAACTAATAAAATTAAATGTAAAACAAATGTAGCAGTCTAAAGGTGCGTCCAGACCTGGCTAATGCGCCGCTCGCGAGCCGCTTGCGAACTGCGCGCGTGCATTTCATGTTCGTACGCAGCCCCTGTTCTGATGCTCGCGCGCGTTAGCTACGCGCCGTACTCGAGCGACGCAGGAGGTACGCGAAGTTAATTCACAACTGAGGCTCATAGTTCACGCGTATGTGCGCACGAGATGCGCGCGCGCTGCACGCGCATCTCTGCACTTGAGCGGCCCACCAAATGTTGGCTATAACCGCACGCGAGCAACACGCGTGCAGTACTATGTCCAGCAGTGGACGTCTTTCGGATGAAATGATGAACATCATAAACAACAACTTTTGTTCTATGATTTTTAATAATTAATCAGATTTTAGTTCAATCAATTTTAGAATATTTCCCATCGCTATTGCAACGCGAACGGTATAAGATTACGTACATTTAGATATCGAGTGTCGCGTATACCCCCCTCCACCGCCGACATCTCGTTTGGTCTAGGCATAACGCGACTTAGGCACACTGCGTTATAAGTATACAGCGAGCAAAGGAATAAATCATCTGCTAGCTTTGTCCCAAAAAAACAATTTTCTCTAGAGTTGTTTATTTTAGGTTACTTATTTTAGATATAGTGAGATACAAAATAACTAAAATAAAAACAAAAGAAGAAGGGAAAGCTAAGGCACCTATCGTTTTAAAGCTTGCTGTTTTATCATGCATGTATGTATGCTTTTGAAACCTAGCCCGTAGCTATCTATTTTATGTTATTTAAAAAAAAAGTCCATACTCCTTGTTCCCACTTTGAAGCACATTAAAATAAAATCACATTAAAATAAAAAAAGATTTTTGTCAAAATTGGAGGTCTTTAAAATGTATGGAGTGTAAATCATCCCCTCTTTCTCTTTCGAACGCTAAATGTCACGCGAATTGCAACAGAGACAGTAACAGATTTTTTCGTGACTAACCACCTTTATGCAATGCACCAAAATATAGCAGGATTGTTATCAAAAGCAGACTCTCTATCTGTCTGTCTCCAGGAACTATCAGAAAAAGGCATGGAAATCGACATTTTATGCATAACAGAACATTTTATGATGCAGGGATATGAGAATCAATTATGCATAGATAATTATTGTCTGGCAGCATGCTTCAGTAGAAAAGAAAGTAAAAGAGGCGGATCGTGTATACTCGTGAAGAACGGACTCCAATGGAAAGAACTACCAAAAATTGCTAAAATGGCTTCTGTTGGTATATTCGAATGTTGCGCCATAGAGCTGATTAACCATAACACCATTTTTATATGCATTTATAGGGTTCCTAATGGCAAAAATGTATCTCATTTTTTCGAAAAATTAATAACATTGTTAAAGACTTGTACTAAGAAATCTCAAAATATTGTCATAGCCGGAGATTTTAACATTGACATATTAAAAAGAAACAATAATACAATTGAATTCGAAAATCTGCTATTAAATTTTAACTTAAAACTAGCGCTTAACAAACCTACACGATTGAAGAGCCAAACTTGCATAGACAATTTTGCTCATAATTTCAATAAGTCCTGCAAAACTATAATTCTAGAACTCGCATTATCTGATCACACGGCGCAACTTCTCAAATTCCCCGTAAGCAAAATTTGCGCAATTAACAAGTGGCGTATAGAAAGACGGGATTATAGTGAAGAAAACTTAGCTAAGTTTAAAAATCATTTAAGCAGCTTGACATTTACAGAGGTATATAATGCTACCGACCCCAATATTGCATATAAGGCTTTTTTAGATTTCTTCATACTACTTTATGATTTATGCTTCCCTAATATTGGGATAACAGTAAATTTAAGGAAAAAAGTAAATTGGGTATCCCGCGGTATAAAAATGTGTAGCAAAAAGAAACGACAATTGCTGTGGAACTATAGATTAAAACCCAGCCAGACAAATAAAATGAGTCTAAAAAATTACACCAAGCTATATAAAAAAATTATAAAGCTGACACAGTGCGCCCAAAACAATTATAAAATTAAAACATCAACAAATAAATCCAAAACGACATGGCAAATAATTAAACGAAGCAAACTAAATATACCGAAACCTTCTATAGATAAAATTAAAATTAATAATGAATCCATCACAGAGCCAAAACACATAGCGGACATGTTTAACAATTACTTCATCGACAAAATTCAACCCATTGTAAATGCTGGAACTACAGTAACACAAAATATTTTAAATACAAGAGACTCTATGTTTATGGGACCTAGTTCACCATATGACATAATAAAAATAATATCAACACTCAAAAATACAAATAGTGTAGGCTACGATGAAATTTCCACAAAAGTACTCAAAGCGGTAGCGGGCGTTATTAGTTCTCCTTTAAGTCACATAATTAATTTGAGTATTAGTGCTGGCATATTCCCAAGCGCACTAAAGACTTCAATAGTAAAACCGCTATTTAAGAAAGACGATAAAGAGTTGATGATGAATTATAGACCGATATCGCTCATTCCAGTAATTTCCAAAATTTTTGAGAAATATATTTATAAACAACTCAACTCGTATTTAGAACGCAATAAAATCCTTTGCAATGAACAAAAAGGTTTCAGGGAAAAAAAAACGATTAATATGGCAATTTATGATTTTTTATATACAGTGATGACGAATGTGGATCAACATAAACCGGTGTGCAGTATATTCTGCGATATGACTCAGGCGTTTGATTATGTTCAGCACAATATTTTACTTAAGAAACTCGAAGCGTATGGCATTAGAGGTAATATACTAAAACTATTTGAGTCATATCTTCAAAACAGAAAGCAAATAACGGAAGTCAGTAGGGTAAACATAACTACAAAACGAGAAGAGTCACATCGGTCACAAGAACGTGAAGTTAGGTACGGTGTTCCACAGGGAAGTGTCCTGGGACCTCCTTTGTTTACATTATATATTAATGACTTGCCTAAGTCCACAGAACAACCTATGAGCCTTTTTGCTGATGACAGTGTAGTGACAATCGCGTGTAAGAACCGAGACACATATAAATCTGACATTGATAACTCACTAATTGCAATTATAGAATGGTTAAATAATAATAATTTAAAAATAAATATAAATAAGACTAAAATCATGCACTTTAATCAGCGCTCCTTGACATTAATTAATAATCTAAATATAAACTATAATAATAATAACATTGACGAAGTTGATACAACAAAATTTTTAGGACTTATTATTGACAAGAAATTAAATTGGAAGGCACATATACAGACTATCAGTAAGAAAATAAGTGCCTCAGCATATGCTCTTTACAAACTGGCAGCGGTAATTAGTATAGATGCTTTACTCACCGCATACTACGGTTTGGTGGAGTCCATTCTAAGGTACGGCGTAATTTTTTGGGGTAACTCGACTGACCGGGACCTTATATTTAAAACTCAAAAGCGTTGTATTAGGTCGATGTTCCAACTTGAAACCACTCAGAGTTGCAAACCTTATTTTCAAAAATACAAAATCTTGACCCAACCTTCACTTTACATATTAGAAAATGCGATGTTCGTAAGATCCAACCCTCTCCTATTTTCTCGCATGGCAGATCGATTCCCTCGTAATAGACGTGACAGTACCCAAATTTGCCTACAACAATATAGAACGGCACTTATGCGCAAAAGTGTCTTTTGCATGGCTCCGAAAATTTACAATAAACTTCCAAAAGACTGGAAGCAGTTAAATGATGCAGCGTTCAAAAAGAGAGTTAATAATTTTCTAGCAGATAAGGCTTATTATAATTTGAATGAGTTTTTAGATGAGAAATTATGATAATATTTTACATATCTATTGTTCTCATGTTTTATTATATAAATAATCATAACAATTTTTGAATAATTTGACTCTGAAAGACTTTATAAATTATGATTATTATAGATTCAATTATGATTTTATTAATTACTTTTGACATGACTGTATACTTTGACATGAATTATTAATTCCTCTTTATTTTTAATTATGATTTCAACTTTTTTTTTTTTCTTTTTTTTACTTTGACATTTATTACCTACTAGTTGCAAATTTTGCAGTCATAGATTAAATTTTGTTTTATTTAATTCTTTTATTCTTGTAATGTATATTTTTTGTTAAAATTGCCTTTTTTTTTTTTTTTTTTTTTTTTGGACTGAAGGATATAATTATTAAGAAAATCACTTGTAATTCTAAACATTTGCACGCCGTAGTATGGCAAACATGTCTGAACCAATTTTTCATTATGTTATCCTGCATGCACTTTTTATTATTGTATGTATACACATGTTTGGGCAAATAAATTTTTATCTTATCTTATCTTATCTTATGATGTAGTTTGAATCACTACTTTTTGGAATTTCTATCGAAATATACTTAAATTATCCTGGTTAGAGTGATTGAATAATAAAAAAACCATTTTCGGACATGTCCTTGGATGTTGTGTATGGTCACACAACATCCAAGGACATGTCCGAAAATGGTGTTTTTATTATTCAATCACTCTAACCATTTTCGGACATGTCCTTGGATGTTGTGTATGGTCACAAAACATCCAAGGACATGTCCGAAAATGGTTTTTTTTATTATTCAATCACTCTGACCAGGATAATTTAAATATATTTCGATAGAAATTCCAAAAAGTAGTGATTCAAACTACATCATACATTTTTAAAGACCTCCAATTTTGACAAAAATCTTTTTTATTTTAATGTTATTGTACTCCTAACGAATAAACGTAGTTAAAGATGAACACACCGTAAAAAAATTGTAAACTTGTCAAAATTTACACATGTTACCGTCTTTACTGTCAATTAATATTTGATTTATGAGTAAACAAAACGTTATTAAAATCAGATTATTTGTCTATGCACCATACCATACCTATAGATATAATAAAATCGTAGCGAAGTCAAAACTGTACATTGAATATTTTTGAAAAAAAGTAATTGCTACGAAGTCTGGGAACGATTCTGATGCCGAATATATAGTTTTTAGAATTTTTGTCTGTTTGTCTGAATGTATGTTCCATCTAAACGCAAAAACTACCAAACAGATTTTGTTCAAATTTTGCATAGATATTCCCTATAGGTAGGTCAAATTACTACGTATAAATTATCACGTTATTTGCTATGGGAGATGAGCAGTATTGCATTATGTTTTGAGATGGGTCCATAAGGGCAGGTACTTTAACCGTGGTCGCTACAAGAAAATAGTCTTAAGAGACTTAATTATTTAAAAATATAAAGCATATAGAATTTTTTTTTTTAGTAGCTGTTTTTAAAATGGCTTTTTTACCACCTACAAATGTTTCTCTTAAAATATTTTGTGTTTGAATAGATACACCTTATATAGATATATAAAAAAAAACATTTCTTTCAGGTTCTCCCATATTACAACCACAAGATAAAAATAAATATAATGTCATCAAATCATAAATACAATGTCAAAAAAAAAAAATTTTTTTTTTTTTTTTAATTCAAAATCTGTATTAATTGCATGTGTGCCTGAAAACAAGCACGCCTGCTACAACAATAATATTATTAAACTTACTTTGTTCCAACTTACAATGCTGTATAACATTAAATCTTTTGCATATTATTATTTTTATGAATATTCGTTTTGTTTTGCAGTTATGAAGGTCTCAAGTGCGATCGCCCATGCAACGGTAAAACGTTCGGATAAAACTGTCGGCAACCATGTAATTGTGAAAATGATGCTCCTTGCAATCCTGTTAACGGTATGTATCATGAATTAATGACGTTCATTGTTCAGAATTTGCTCTTTATTAGCGACAATATTGGATGGTGCAATAACCACTCTGCGAGTTTTTGACATTTAAAACATTATCTGACTTGCCGGGATGTTACGAATTACGTCATGAAATTCAGGAATTTACATCATGTTTCAGCATTCGAATTTATTACCGAAAAATATGTTACCGCAGCTTTTTTATTACACTGTTTGTGGCATTATCTTTAATTATTTATGTTGAGGTAGGTCTAACCACGTATTTTAATAACTTAAAATAAAAAAAGATTTTTGTCAAAATTGGAGGTCTTTAAAAATGTATGATGTAGTTTGAATCAGTACTTTTTGGAATTTCTATCGAAATATATTTAAATTATCCTGGTTAGAGTGATTGAATAATAAAAAAACCATTTTCGGACATGTCCTTGGATCAATTCTCAATTTGGAATCAATTCTCTGATGAATATTGACCTCGCCGATGAAAATTTATTATTTAGGTACTAATACGAATACAGCTATACAATTATGATGGTACGGAACCCTCGGTGCGTGAGTCCGACTCGCCCTTGACCGGTTTTTTTACATTTTATTACTGTAATTGTGATAGTTCGAAGAACTTTATAGGACTTTCTTTTTTGGGTGGTATATTATTAAATAACTTCTCCCGCTCTGGGCGGAGCGGGAGGATGTCAGACTTTTACTGACTAAAACCCACCTGTGTTACTTCAATTGCCTTTGTGCCAGGGCCACGGTATCCCTTTCGGAAAAACCCGCAACCCTGGCAGGCATTGGTCCTAGCAGACCCCGTCACAGTTCGTGCTGACATCTCTTTGTGGCACGCGTAGAACACAACGCGCCATCAACCTGGGCCTGGTGCTTACCAGACGGCGAGCTGCCCATTGCTCGCCGTCCGCAAGCCCGCGCCTACGGTGGCCGGGAATCGCCAATTGACTCCCGCCGCCCAGGGCTTCTTCTACGGCGACTAGGGGCGTGAGAGCGCACAGACTACCTCTTCCTCACGCGTTCCGCCTCCTCCTTCGCAAGCATTACTGCTTCGCAGAAGGAGGTGACGGCCTCCCATGCACTCTCGCTCCGTACCATGGACCATTACGGGACACTGCATGCTAAACAAACAATTCCACACAATAGACATATCGGACAATTCTCTGTGCAGAGCTTGCATGGAGGCTGAGGAAACCGTCGCGCATGTGCTCTTTGAATGCACAGGCGTCACCCAGATTAGAACAGAGACCCTCGGGGCACCCTGATCTTTCACAGATGTTCTAAACATACCGGGAGACGTCATTAACTTCTGGAGGGAGGTGGGCTGGTTGGAATAACCACTGATGGCCGCCATTGCCCCTGTACAATGGTCCACCTGAAGGACTACGTGCGAAAACCAAACCCTTTACCATAGAACATAGAACTGTACGTCGCTTGCTCCCGCGTCGCCATTCCTGACTCTCTGTATATTTTGACTGCTGTGACCAAAACTACAAACGTAGTGTTCAGGGAAGTTTTATTAAAATGTGGCTGGTATTTTAGTATATTATGGTGTTTTACGACTTCCACGCGAACGAAGTCGCGGGCAGAAATTAGTATAATATGATATTTCATATTATACTAATTTCTGCCCGCGACTTCGAAAAAGGACTCTGTGATCCCATTTCACACTATTGTGTGAAGTGGGATCACAGAGTCCTTTTTTATAGATTAATAGAATCATCTGTCAATTAAGACATTGCCAAAGTGTATGGGAAGTTTTATTTGGTTTGCCATTAACAGATAAAATATATGTAATCATCATCATCATTTCAGCCGAAAGACGTCCACTGCTGGATATAGGCCTACCCCAATTGGGGAGGTTTGGAAAAAAAAATGTACTAACATAAAATAGTTTATAACTTTTCACTCAGTGGTTCCAAGTTCTATATTTTTGTCGCTTTTATTTCGGTGTAGGGTGGTGGTAGGCTGGTTAGATTTTTCTCGGAATAAAAAACCAACGTCCATACAAAAAGCAGACATCTCCTTTTGTATTATTTACTGAAACTGCAGACAAGCATCCCAACAAAATAAGTCTTAAGCTTCCAATTGCTGAACAAACTTCAAACCCGTATGTATATCGTAACATTCACAACCAACAAACAAACAGGCGGCCCAGACAACTGAAATGAAATGGATAGGAACGAAGTCGCGTGAGATGTCGCTTCGAGTACGCCGAGTACGCCCGTCGCGTCGCGATTACTCTCCATACTACCCGTCCGTGTGTCACAATCTACTAGTTCATAGCGAGTGATTAGGTATTGAGTTGACTTCGTTCCTTCAATTTGTTGAATGCGTTGAAGAGTTTTCTTTTTGTTTTTTGAGTTCTTGAAAGTTATGAAAGATAATGAACTGTGATTTTTGATGTTTGGACTGGCTACTGGCCTTTTGTCTTTAGGTCTGTTTGTCTTTTGAATTCAATGATATTGAGATCAAAACAAATTCTTTTACTTTAATTGATTAAGTAGTTGCGTCGCTAACTAAACATGAGCTGGCATATATGAAGCCAGCATATCATCGCCTTCTACATAAGTTTTATTTGTAACCAATAACTTTTCTTTTGTTTTTAACAAAAACATTGCCCTACACTAGGAATTTCTCCTGTATTGTGGGTGCGTTTACAAAAATGTAACATACACAAACAGCGAGACCCGGAACAACTACTTGTAGGTCATACAAATATTTGTTCCGTGCGGGAATTGAAACCCGCGCAGCAGTTAATCGCTTAACCACTGCGCCCCAACCATGCCGTAATTATTGACTCATTCTTTTTATAAGACGCCTATGCAAGGATACGTTGGAATCCTATCGTCTAAAACCACAGGCTAAATGTCCTTAACATTAAGGGTAGTCTTCTAAAGCCCGTATTATAGAACCTCGCTCATAACTCAAGCATTACATACAACTCGTTTGAAGCCTTTCATTGGTTGAATCTAGTTTTAAGTAATGCTGGAGTCTTGAGTAAAGTTCTGTAATACGGGCCTAAATCATCTAAGTACTGAAAGGAAAAATGCCAGTGATCATTTTCTAAACTTATCACAAATAATAAAATATTTAACGTTTCCGATATAAACTTGAGAGTTCTATTTTCATGTTAACAAAACGATTACGCTTCATTACACATTTCCAATAACAGGATTAATTTAACAAATGTTTTGATTAACCAAACTCCCGTCGTCAAAGTTTACAATTTAATAAGCCTTATGAACAACAAAATTTTCCTAGATAACTATATTGTATTAGGCCCTTTGTACACGGCACGGTTTCTTTACAGTACGGCGTATAACCGTGCCGGAGAAAAAACGTGACGGTCGACAAGCTTCCATAGTGATCCATACAAAACTGACGACCGTGCCTACACACGGAATATAAACCGCGCCGTAGAAAAAATGTGTCTGTCAACAATCTTCCATAGTAATCCATACAATACTGATGACCGTGCCTACACACGGAATATAAACGCTACGATGCGGAAAAGGTGCGCATCCCTGGTGTGTAGAGTGCCGGGCAGCGCCAACAGCATCCTGAGCATGATCGCTAGTCGGCTGGATTATGCTTACATCGGTCATTGCTGCGCCATGTGTCATGGAGTGGCGCAGTAGTGATTGTTGAGTTTACTTTCCAGTTGAATTTACTTTCTTTTATATGTTTTGTTGTTTGTAGTTTTAAGTATTACTAACACTAGTCTATAACAACATTGTTACTAACAAAAGGGACACCATGGTCTGAAATAAAGTATTTTATTATTATTATATTATTATAAACCGCGCCGTAGAAAAAACGTGTCTGTCAACAAGCTGCCATAGTGATCCATACTACACTGTCGACCGTGACTACACAAGGCAAATTAAACCGCGCCGTAGAAAAAACGTGTCAACAAGCTCCATAGTGATCCTGGATACAACACCAGTAGCGCAGTTACAATTATCGTTTGAGGGAAGCCGAAGAAAAAATTGATCATCATAGCTATTCACAAAGGTACGATTCGCTACCGTATCTACAATGGCTCTTGTTTGAGAACCTGATTTCTGAACCAAAAGACTGGAAAAACGCTATTCACATATCGACGCTTGAAAGTCAATATTGACTAAACGACATGTTGGCAACGTTATATTAGAGTATTTTAAAGATAAAAAAAAAAAAAACCTTAAAATGCTCTAGTGTACACCTACTCTACTAGAGTATACTCCACAAAAAAATATAAAATACCTACTCCATTTTAAAGTTTTCTTTTTTTTTTTGGAAAAAAATAATTTAAAATGCTCTAGTGTAAAGTTGCCAACATGTCGTTTGGTCAATATTGCCTTTCAAGCGTCGATATCTACGTGGATGCGTCATCATGTGATACACAGTTACAGGGACAGGTGTACAATATTATTTAGCAGAGAAGAGTGGATGTTCCGAAGGGAAGCTGATAGGAATTGGGTTGTATGAAGGCTGCGCCTCTGTACAACACTGACGACCGTGCCTACACACGGCGAATAAACCGTAGTTTTTCACGGCAAGAAAAAACGTGTGTACAAGGGGCCTTAAGTGGCAAGGAGGCTTTATTAAATACTTGTTATTAAGTTTGATTACTGTTCTAAATTATTAAGTGACAAGAGGAATTACAGGAGGTTTTGGTTTATTTTTTCTCGATAAATGTCAATGTTTATTTTTACTTGAGTCGTACCTAATGGTGATTAGAGGATATAACACATTCTAAAACTATGTTAAAATGTAGGTAAACGTTGTGATAATATTATGTTAAGCTACGATTTCATAGAAGAGTGGTTACGTCATATTATAACGGCCATTATGATAATCTGTCATTATCACCAATATTTGACATTAAACTGTCAACAATCGCTCTGTTGGACGCCCGTTATTTTATGATCGTTCACAGATTTTTTTAGGAAATTTTAATGAGCTTAAGTTCTTAAGTTTTTTTTTTTCAAATTAATTATTTCACCTATATAAATGAATAAATGATTTCCTTACTTGAGAAGAAACTGGGCCCCACGATACAGGGTATCCTAGTGTAATCGCTAGAGAATTTGTAAAAATCTAGCAGCTAACGCGCCTGTTACTAGTTTTTTTAAATATTGTAGGTACCGTGTTTTTTCTAAACGACATAAAGTTTTTATTTTATTTTATTTGTCACTGATATAACCTGAGGCATCCTTTTATCATCTCAATCCACTGATCCTTCTGATAAGCGTGCAGCATTTTTTTTTTTTTTTTCAAAAATATCTTCTCACGTCAATACATTTTTTTAAAGGCCTAACACAAAACATATAACTGAATATACAGGTTGTTCAGAAGCTAGGTGCAACGCCTAAAAGGGGCGATTTGGAGCATACTTTGCACCCAGCTTCCAAACACCCTGTATAATTCTAGTGAGACATAGATACACATACAACCCTAATAGCATTTTTTGTTGGCATTTAGTTGGGCCACTTACAGAGGTAAGTGGCCCAACCAAACGCCAACAGAAATGCTACTAGGGAAGGCATGCATGACAATTGTATATTTTCCTAAGTGCACTGTAGACAGCCATTTAGCACCACATACTCGTATATCCAGTTCAGGCATGAAATAATATTACCTACTGTATTGTCTAGACTAGACGTTTGAAGAATGCTCTAGAGGCCTTTTTTCACGAGACATTAGAACTCATGTCTTTAATATATCGGATTATTTTCTAAACTTATATTGCAAGTTCTGTGGTAAATAATTAGTTGGAAACATTAAGGCGCAGATATATGACAGTGACTTTGAGTGGTTAGCTTGCGTTTTCTGTACTGAACTCACGCAATGCGTCGTACGTCCAGCCAGTAATATGACTCGCCCATTCAGAAGCGCTGTCCCAAATAAGACGCATTATTAATTTATTAAACATAAAACAAAACGTATTTTAATAAAACACGTATAATAAAAGATCAATCATTAAATTATCTTTAAAAAGGTTTCAGAAAAATACGCTTGCTTGATTTTGCGTTATTCTCAGTTTTTTATCCGCGTTAGACATAATTTTACAAATTAATTTCACTATGTAATATAATCATAATCTAAAGTATTAAGTTATTAAGAAAATGCTCTAATTTAACATATTATTATATTTTTTCCAAATCATTAACACTACTCGTTTAGACATGATCTTCCGTATAAAATCATTAAAAAGCGGTTATCGTCGCCTTAATAAAGGTTTTGTCGTAATTAAAGATGACACGATGGAGTAGTAAACAATATTAAGATACACAAACTAAGATGAGAGACTTTTTCATCTTTAATAAGTACTATACTCCATTTATTATAACATTAGACAAATAACTGTTCTCACCCTTTCGTTATTTCGATGTAAACGTTTAATAAACTCCGGTATTTCACGATAAATACAAAGCACTGTAATCTATTTACCATTTACATTAAAAAAATAACTCTAAAGTGCAGTAATTTCAACAATATTACACAATAACTGTCGTTATTTAGCCGTTATTTGTCTAATGCTATAGTAAATGGAGTATAGGTAGTTCCATACTTAGGTAGTTCCAACCATCTCTGTGGTCTAGTGATAAGATCACCTGTCTTAGACCCAGAGGTCCGGGGGTTTGAATCTCAGTGGGGGCAAAATTTTCTGCTCGGTTTGGTTGGTAGTTGGGCTTGTTCTAAATCCGCCTGGCTAGCTATCACCGTCTTATCTAAGTCTGTCGCCATAACAACAATGTTAAAGCAGTACGATTCAGCAGTAGCCAGTTTGTCTGTGGTTGAGGATTCCGGGCGAAGCTCGCTTCCACCTTCGGCCTTAACATCACTTACCATCAGTTTATGAAGACCAAGAGCTTCCCTACTGTGACAAACAAATTCAAAATGTACAAACCTTGCTTGCGTACTTTAGCAGTTCCTTAACAGAATCTGTAGACTCAAGTAGTTTGTTAATTTTATGTTCTACGAATGGTTATAATCAAGTCCATTATGAATTAAGTTACCGGTTCATTTTAAGGTCTCTACTAGCTTTATTGACGGTTCTAGGCCTCAAGTTTGCTATAACAATAGTGTCAGAATGGTCTATCATTGATTTCATAATTGTTGATTTTGACAAGTTTGGTAATCTACTAATATAATGGCGTCATTATGACTTTCCAATGGTCAGCCACTGACACTTCATTGAAAGAATTGGTAATCTCGTACATAATGATAAATGAAACTTCCTACTAAACTTCCAACTTCCTACTACTTCAGATTGCTTATAACACTAATAAATAATATGTAAAAATGTATTTAAATGAAATCTGGCATGAATAAATGTTCAAAATGCCACTATAATACAATTCTCTTACGTGACCATTGACCGACCAATGATCGACCATTATGAATTTAGCAGATTACGAACTTTTAGCAAAATGACAATGGGATCGTGTTGGAGTGACGAATTTATAAAAATAGGTAGCAGACTTGGGCTCCTGGTATCACATACTTAATTTTCCTCGCAAGTTAAATTTTTAGCAAAAATAATCATATTAATTGGCTTGATTTGTAGGTACTTGGTGCTCTTCAGGACTCATTAATTAAAAAGGAACACTAATGAAATCAGTTCATTTCGTTTCCTTTTCAAACAATGAGCGAATAAGGTGTACAATGTATTGTACCTATGTAGCTTCTTATTGTAATACAATGACATTGTGATGAAAAAATTACCGCTTTAATTAATTATTCTTTTAGAAAAGTCTACGTTTACGCACAGTCATTGTTACTAATTCGTCCATTGTGTTACTTCTTTTCAAGTCGGCCATCTTTGTTTCCAATGATTCCTTTTTATCAATTCGCTGCAGGATGCTGTCTGTTTTATTTCTGGCAGATTTTTAATTGAATTCAGCTTGAGAGTTATTTTGGTTCAGTAATTTGAAGAATCAAGAAATTCAATATGAGTCTGTAAATATTATGAATTTGTGACTGGTTAGTGTACGTAACATATTGTAAATCTACTTACACTTTGCATTTTCGCTTTTTGCGCTTCCAATAATTTTGGTTTCCCTAATGTTTTTCAAGTCTTGCGGCTCGCGTACACTTAATCCGGCATCGGCCGAAGTATGCTCGTATCGGCCGAACTTGACCGATCGAACCAAACATTTGTAAAAGAAAGCTGAAAGAAAGTATATAATTACTTCGTGGTGCGATGATCGGTGCGGCACTCGAGTCGACCGAAGTAGGCTCGCGAAGTCGCGAGTGGTCACGCATTTGGTAGGTATTTAAACATAGTAATTAGTTTAATCATTTTATCAAGACAAACTCAGTGAATTGTGCCAAACAATCTTACTATCTTTGCATTTATAAAAAAAAAAAAATAACAGACATCATCAGATGATCTCCGATAATTTATTGTATCACCTCGCGTTAGATTAGGAAATCAAATTGTTCGCAATAACATGCACTATTATCGTGACTGATGCTAAATCTGCTTGACAAGCGTGAGAATTTATTAGAGCAATATATTCCCGTGATTATTCATTGTAACTGTCTAGTAGCCAGCTGCTAGTTTTATCGTCATAATATCAAAAAGCAGTTTCAGTAAAACCTGGCTTCAATAGAGATGACGCCTGGGTAAAAAAAAAAGAAAAACTGTTTAGTCCATCAATCAGATAATAAACAAATATTGGACACGTATTTTTTGCTTTATCATATTAATAAAAAATGACTTAGATAAAACATATTAAACTTGGGGAGTGGGGGCTCGTTACGTCACAGCTCAGTAGAAAATCTAGTGAGAAGTGACGTCATGCCACGTTTGAACTCAATGTATCGCCGTAATGTTTTGATTGCGTACAAAAAGAAAAAATAGGTGTCCAATATTTTTAATAATCTACATCAGGGACAAAAATATTTTTTTAGTCATTATCCCTATTACAGCTATCCCTTTCCCAGACCAGTAAAGACTGCAGTGTTACCAATAGGTACCTACCTGTGTCTGTTCTGCGGTCATAACACTACTTGCCCAACGTGGTCTTCTTCTTAATCGTATCGATAATTCCAATTTTAGGACTCCATTCGTCCGAATGAAAAAACGGTACCCTTGTCTGTCTGTTCGGTCTGTCGCAGCCAATTTGCTACGAATCTAACGAACCGATTAAGTTGAAATTTGGTACACATATCAATTTCTGTAACCTAAACACGAAAGTGTAACGAAAATAAATGAATTTTGATTATAGGGTCGCTTTTGGGAGGCAAATAAGGACACAAAAAAAAATTGCAAACTGTGCCGTGTGATATATCGGTTCTGTGCTTCTCGCATCCGGCGGATTCCTGTGCCTTTCACAAGGTCATCGGTCCACCTTGTGGGAGGCCTTCCCACGCTACGTCTTCCGGTACGCGGTCGCCACTCCAGAACCTTCCGGCCCCAACGGCCATCTGTTCTGCGAGCAATGTGCCCTGCCCATTGCCACTTAAATTTGGCAATTCTTCTACTTATAGATTACAGGAAAACATATAAGACGTCTATGGTCTTAAAATAACATGGTCAATCTCTCAATATTGTACGTACAAACTTACATTTGCAGTTGAAGTAGGAAGAGGAAGAGAAGATGTTTTTCAACTACAGCGTGAAGTTTGTTCTTGGGATAAATTCATCCCAACTGAAACCCGACCCGACTGTACGTGCTTCGACATGCACTTGGCGGATTTTTTATTTAAAATATGCTCCGACTAGAATTCGGCAACGTCGACAGCGTTAGCATTGGCCTTGCAGAGGTCATTCATAGTGCAGGTGTTATTGTGAAGAGAGCACGATAGGGCATCGTTTGAGATGCAGCTCTAAAATCGCACTCTGGGTCATCGAAGTACTCCCACCTGGCTAAGTTGTACCTGCAGCGGCCCACTTGGCTTCGTACACGGTTAAGAGATTTCCAAGTGGGTAATTGGTATCGTTGGTAATAAGAAAGCTTCTCTTTATTCCATTCTGTTGTTTTTAAGTTGACATGAAGTAAAGTTTGTAGAAACTCGGCAGCATCTCAAATTTCCCTATGCAAGGTAGATGTGGAAACCTTAGATTCAGTTAAGCCTAGTTAACGACACGTTTAGTTAGTTATAATTTTTGTTAGTTTAATCTCCGAGCTCTCCAGCTTTTGTGGGCTAGATCTACAATATAAAGAAGATGAGCATAATTCGTTCCCCATTTAACGTCCGAGTCTATTGTTTTAGGGAGCTTCACCCAGAAAATATCCGCAAATTTTGCCCAGTGGTTCCACGGCACACTGCAGTGTATAGATAAGAATGTGATGCATTAGGGGGCGCGGTGCGGTACAAAGTAAACAGTTGCCTGCTATCACTGCTCCGCCCACCACTGCCCGACTGCAGGCGAGATGGCTATGGAGAGTTACGAGGTTGAAATTATTTGGGAGTAAATTTGTGCATGAAAAGTGGCTCACGATACGTCACGTGGTGATTTTGCGAGATGAACAGGTGATACGCTTCTGGTAAGATTAGTGGTCACTTACATCAAGTGACCACTAATCTACTGGGCATCCACGTCCCTGTTACGTGCCATGCCACGTGTAAATCTCAAAAGCGAATAATTCAGTATTACAAACAAAAATACACCTGAAGAGATCATTCTCATTTTCTAAGAGAGAAGGTGAGTTGTGATCATTAAGTTGTTAAGAAGTAAGACGTGTGATTAGTAATGTGCTACCTTAGTAAAAAAAAACTTCTCAACTCCACAAATCGTCGTTGCAACTTAAGGATCTCTTATGTTTAAAATTCAACTATATGAGAAAATCGATATTTTAAGCAACGACATTTTATTAGGAAGCACATTGATAGATTTTGAAATTGGTAAAGAAATGACGATTAAATCGTCGTATACACATGAGAGTTTTTGCATTCGATAGAGCTTCAAAATGAGAAAAAGGCTGGCGTATTTTTTTTTTTGCCAAAAGTGGCACATAAGAGGTCTCAAAGTCGCAACGACGAAATGTCCTATAAAGCCAAATATACCTACATTTATATAGGAATTAATCTTATTTCATGAAAGAAAAACAAACACAGATCCTTTAATATAATTTTTGGAGTTTACTCCTTATGAATCGATTTTCATATAAGACCGGTACGGAAATTGTGTGAGGAAATTAATACAAGTGTTAACTCAAGAGTGTTGTGTTTTTCTGCGCAACGTACCTTGCGCACATTTCGTTTTAAAATCATGTATGGTGTATACTTTTAAACAGCCGACTTGTATAAAGTATGCTGCGCGACAGCTGACGTATGTATGTATGTTTATTTAGTTAACTCCAGTCGTGCGCCGGAGCTGATACGCACACACTTTTTTTCCAATCAGTAAGAAAATCCTACAAACATGAAGACAGACACAACAAATTAACTCGTCACAATAAAACGTTTTACTCTCGAACCTCAGAATAAAGCGTCCATATTTCGTCTACTATCCGTCTAGACCACGCTCCGTTTTGCCAATGATCGCGACGGAATGCGCGCTTTGTTTGAACATTGATTCATTCCATTTTGTTACGTTCTTGTTTGTTTTTTAATGAGGGCTTGAATATTTTGGTTGGAGTGGCAGGTCTGTAAATATGATTCGCTTTTTTTACGGTTATGTTTATGAATTTATTTTAGGGATAGAATCATATTAATACGGAATGTAACAAGTCGTTTTCTTAAACCATATTTTGCTTTAACGTTTAGTTTTCATGTAGCTAGCTTTAGATATTAGGGGCAACATAATAAAAAATATTTAAAAAATACGTCAGTAAACGAAAAAATATTTTTCTTATTCTTTCTCATGCAAAAATCCAGGGGGCCAAGTCTACTAATGTACAAACGTTGCAATGGTCTCTTCATTGTGAGTTTTTGACAGATTTGCCATACAAACGCTGTCAAATACTCACAATAGCGAGACCATTGCAACGTTTATAAATTAGTAGATTAAGGCCCCAGTTCTTGTGTTGTTCCAACCAATGAAAGTACGGGATAAACAATTCTTTACATCTTTTTTTCTGCCCTCATTAAAACTTAACAAGTAACAACACACTTCCATACCACTTAACCCTGCTTGCGTGTCCCTATGTTCGTGTAATACGACACTTTAGCCCCAGGCTAACTAGTTTAAGTGAAAGAAGGACCGGCACACCATCACAAAGTAATCTTTGGCATCGATCATTCACAAAGCGAAAGGTGCCCGTGACAGTTTATAGCTGCAGAGCTGCTCTTTATGTCACTTCCGTGCTGATGTTAAAACTACATCGAAGTATCATGACGTCACTTTTGTTACAAAGTGGAACTTTAAATACATTTTTTATACTGTTTTTGTTTTATAAAAGTTAGTAAACTCATTGTAGCAATGTATTTAATTTAGGTGTTCATAAGATACCCATTCGTAGTAATTTAGTTATCAATTTAAGGCCATTCTCACATTACAATACGATACTTGAGTAGAATATACTGGGCTTCAAATCTGCTATTACAATAGTGTCAGAGTGGTCTATCATTGATTTCATAATTGTTGATTTTGACAAGTTTGGTAATCTACTAATATAATGGCGTCATTATGACTTTCCAATGGTCAGCCACTGACACTCCATTGAAAGAATTGGTAATCTCGTACATAATGACAAATGAAACTTCCTATTAAACTTCCAACTTCCTACTAATTCAGATTGCTTATAACACTAATAAATAATATGTAAAAATATGTATAAATGAAATCTGGCATGAATAAATGTTCAAAATGCCATTGTAATACAATTCTATTACGAGACCATTGACCGATCAATGATCGACCATTATGAATTTAGCAGATTACGAACTTTTAGCAAAATGACAATGGCAACGTGTTGGAGTGACGAATTTATAAAAATAGCAGACTTGGGCCCCTGGTTGGATACTAGTTCGCCACTCGATGCTTGCATATTATGCTACTCAAAAATTACAAAATTCATCATTTGTGCTTGTGGAGGATGGAAGCCACTAGATCCTAGATTACCAAATAAAATAAAGACTTTAATAATAATATTTAATCTTTACTATACCTACGTTTTACATAGTTTTTCCTAACAAGCCATAGTTAAAAAAAAAAAGTTAATACACTGCGGCATTTTAGTCGTCTTACAAAAGAAGTCCACTCAATGTATCCGACATAAAATACCTCTAGGCGTGATTAAAAATTTGTTACCATTAATTAAATTAATATATGCAAAGAAAAATAAATAATGCATTAGAATTATGAACATCCTGTTTATAATGTTTACGTATTAAACGGTAGAACATACCTACCCAGCGCACGAGCGAGTAGATCATTCCATCGCTGACTTACCCAATCAAGCACAGTCCACGTGGACCGTTATCCAATGAGAAGTTCTAACGCTATGCGGCGCGTGCCACGCCCCCACCCCTTTCATAAAAAAATAGGTGAAGGTCACTCTCACAGTTTCTCAGTTGCGTCCGAATATCGGAAGTGGAAGTGTGCGCGCGCGCTACCGGTTATCGACCATTGTTCGCGATCGCTAGAGAGATTAGGTACCTACCTACTTCACAATGAGTGATATGAACTATCAATTCTCGAATATCGAGTACCTGCACATGGTACTCCTGTACGCAATAATGGATTATTTTGAACGACACCCGCGCACAGGTAAAGCTTAACTAACTACTTGCATGTGTAAACAAAAAGTGATCATTTGTAAATACGTAATTAGTAATTAGTGTAAATAATTCAGTTGATTCCAATTTTTTTAAATACGCCGGAAACAATTTACGTACTGCCAGTTTCATTAACTATCTTTTGTTTTGTTATTTGCCCAGGTTAGAGATCGAAATTCTGGATTTTTAACGTACGTAGGTACCTGAGTCAAATTTCTATCTGTCGAACGAAAACAAATTTATCAGTTATTGAAATCGGCCGTATGTTTGTAACTTAAATCGTACCTCTTTTAATAATCTGCACTTAGTATGTACCTACTCGTATCTATCTTACACAACTTAGTTTGGGTTAAATATCCTTACAAACTATTACATACATACCGAGAACATTAAGGTTGCAATAGTAAGAAACACATTTTTACACTAGGGTGAATGAACTCTGATAAACATGTTGCCGCTCCATTCCGCGCGACCTTGAAACGTCCGCTAAAACGCTCGTGGCTACTTTGGTGTCACTTTTTTGTTATGGCTCTGACCGCGAGATCGTAGCAGGGTGTTTCAAATTGCGTCATGCGTCATACTTATTTAATACTATTAAATTTTTTGAATTATTCAAATGGTTTTTATTTTGTTATTTTTTGTTATGAATGATTAGTAATCATTGGATACATGAAGTGGGCTGCCGTTGTAAGACGGTTAAAATGCCACGGTGTATAGACAAAAAAAAAGTAAAAAATACATACTGCCAATACTAATATTATAATACGGTTGGTCCGTCCACAACAGTGCTAACTCGTTTTTTGTGGACGGACTTTATGTCAAGCGATACCAGTGACGAAGAAGCACTTGCGGTTTTTCTGTTTTATAGAAACAGAAGACGTCATCGCAAGAGTAGAAAAAACTGGATTAGTCCATATATTTAAAGAAATATAAATTGTAGACTTTTTGTAGCAGCACAAGTACTACAACATGATGATAATAATTTTTTACAAGATCTGCCCAAAGTCCTGTCTATTTTATTTTTTCGCACGTATTCTGGTAATTTATAGTTAGGTATATAAACAAGCATTTTTTTCAACGTCTTGTATAAATTTAATATTAATTTCTTGCTCCGCCGCCATCTTGTCGAGACGCGGAAGAGTCGCGACGCCAAAGCGACCGACAGTGCGAGTCGCGCGATACTAGTCGCGGACGCGTACGATACCATAGTGATAGCGTAGTGTGCGAGCCTGCATTCAAATGTATGTGAGATACTTGATGGCGACTAGTCTCCGATACTTGCAGGATACTTCAGTTGCCTGTGCGTATCGTAATGGAAGAAGGGCTTAAGATACAAAACATCAAAAGTTTTTTTTTTAAATAAAACTAGCAGTTACTAAAAAATTTTCTGCCAGTGACGACAATCAAAAAAAGAAGAAAAAACGGGTTCTTAATTACAATGGCTTTTTCATCACTTCAATTCAATCACAATTAGAAAAACAAGCTCAGTCTTTCATTTTCATTATATTTTTTTGTATTTGCGCCATTGTCTAGCTCCACAGGTCAACAACTTCAAAGAAATCCAATCCAACATTTCATCAACAACTCCAATTTAATCAACAAGCACAAGACTGCCTTTTTTTGCTTTCCAACTTTCAATTTAATCAAACAGTCACATCACAGACATTGTATTTTTACTTAGAAATTCTCTCGAATATAATTGACAGATATAAATCTCTCCTTTTACTTTTCGGTCTAATTTGTTCGACTTGATACATTACTCCTACATTAGACTGAAAATAGAGAATCGAGTAAAGAATTCAACATGTTCATTCAACCGACATTCTCAGACGCGTTAATCTGTCCTGTTTGTAACGAGGGTAGATTCACACGATACCTGCTTGTTGTGAATTAAGAGGTGCAAACTGAGGAACGAAATACTCTGGGCATAATTATTTGCACAAAACGGCGCCTAATTGCATGCTCTGTTGGCGACACTTCCGAGGGTACGTGACGGGCCCATAAGAGTCGGGATATGGTGCGTATAGCGGATGATGTGAATAGAGCTTTTGGGCTTGAATTTATTGTATATTTTCTATACTATATACAAGGTGTTTTTTTAGATATCCCATAACTTTAGGGTATGAATGAGACCATATCAAAGAATCAACTGGCATATGAATTATTTTTATATTATATTTTTTTTTGTTTTTTTTTTTTTCATACAAAATTATTCGACCGATTTATTAATGTTAAACACCCTTACGTGAAATATAACAACGTCGCATTTTCTTAGCATTAAATATCAATGATTGGTTTGAATGAAAATTAATTATTCGTATTTATCAATGAAACATAGATACCTACATACATCGAGGGTGACAGTTTCATCAGTTTGGCAACGTCGCAAAAGTAAAAATTCGTCATACGGGTGAAAATTTGTGACCTAAATTAATATCATTGAGGATAATTATCTTCGAAACTATGCATTTTTGGACCACATATTCTAGGACCTTTTGTATTATTTTTACTTATAGAATATAACCCTAGAGTTATGGGATATAAAAAAAACACGTTATATAATATTATAAAGCTGAAGAGTTTGTTTGTTTGTTTGAACGCGCTAATCTCAGGAATAACTTGTTGGAATTGAAAAATTATTCTTGTGTTGGATAGTCCATTTATCGAGAAATATTATAGGGTATATAACATCACGCTACGACTAATAGAAGCGGAGCATAAATGAAAAATGTTGCAAAAATGGGAAAAAATATTCCTTTTTTAGAGCTTCCGTTGCGTGCGCTGCGTAAACGGTTTAAGTTACGCAAATATCATGTATGATGAAATTATTCCTCTTTAGAAGATCTAAAAAAAAGTCCGCAACAGCATTTGTCTATCTTTTAAGATTGACTCACTATAACCTTTTTTTATGGTACACAATTTTTTTCGAAATTAATGCATTATTATTCTCGAAGGAGTTTTATCAACATAATATAATATTAATCCTTATCCAAATAAATATGATGTTAATCACAAGTATTTAAATATAAACAAAATTGTCTTTGACATCACTTGATTTCAATCAACATCTTATAATTTTAAAATAACTCCGCAACAAAATAAGTACCTATAGGCTATTTAACATCACACTACGCCCCTAAGGAGCCGAGCAAAACGACAAAAAGTCGGAAAAACGGTAAGCGAAAACGAAGTAATTGCGCGGACGGGCGATGCGATGCGACGGGGTGGGTTGTGGGCCGAAATTTTACGCGGACGAAGTCGCGGGCAGAAGCTAGTTTGTAATATGAGAAAGCCTATAGGAGAGGCATGATGATGATTTGATGAATATGAGAACGCACGTCGTTTTAGTAAGGAACGGATAAATATTTTTGTTTAATAATAATTATTTGCTCATGTCAACCCAGTTTAAAGCCTAAATAATATTTAGCCTACCTTATTGTCATTCAAGATCATGGCAAAGACGTCAGACGTCGTGTGTTATGTGCAATTTTAAGAAGCAAATCCAAGCAACCCTGAAGGATCAGCAAAGTATTGTATAATGACGTAATCATTAATACTGAACGCACACAAATTTACTTTTTCTTTTGTTTTTAGGGTTCCGTATCTCAAAAGGAAAAAACAGAACTCTTATAGGATCACTTCGTTGTCCGTCTGTCTGTCAAGACCCTTTTTCTCGGGAACGCGTGGATATATCAAAATTGAAATTAATATCAAATATGAAGGTTTATGCTCTCTTAGAGCTCTGAAAAAATCAATCTTCTAATTCAACGCAATAAAAAGATACAGCCATTTATGCGATATTCGCAAGTAAATCAAAACCTATAGGGTACTTCTCGTTGACCTAGAATAATGAAATTTAGCAAGAAGCAAGATCACAGCACAAATAAAGGAAAACGTCCGAAAACTGTTAATTTGTAGTTTTATCACATAAAAAAATCGTTTTTGCGTTTACAAATTTCAATTTGTAGTTGAAAAACATGTTCCCCCATACAATCTGTATAGGAGAGCATGTTTCTCAACTACAATGTTAAGTTTGTTCTTGGGATAAATTCATCCCAACAACGGAACCCTTCATTGTGCGTGGTCCGACACGCACTTGGCCGGTTTTTTTTCTTTTATAAGATTAAAAATCCAGTTATGAGTTTTAGGACAATGTCTGTAGTATTGGTAATGTATCTGTGATACTAGCTAGTTTTTTATATACTTTAATTTGTAATCTGTGGAGAACGTAGTGGGTAGCATAATTGTTCTAAATTGTAATATTTAAGACACTGGTGCCGATTCCCTTGTTCACAAACTAAACTCAAACTCAAACTCAAAGCATTTATTTCAAATAAACCAATTACAGGCACTTTTGAATTGTCAAGGGGTCGGTCAGTCAGAAAGATGAAGCTAGTTGCCCATTCCAAAGCGTAGTAGGTTCCTATGGAGAAGAACGGACAAGAAACTCCATGGACACTCTTTTAAAACAAAATATTGTTACAAAATATGGGTTACATCATTCATGTTGAAGTTATACATGTGAGAACAATGTAGAAAGACGTGCACGTTAAACTAAATTTAAGTTCATTGCATCTTTTTCTTTCTATTTCATTAAGAAAAGGACAGAAGATAAATTTTAGTTTAGTCCTGTCAAATTAATCAGCGCCTGTCACTACTCCATACAAGTTTAGACGTGATTAAAAACTTGCCGACTAAAATTACATCAATTTACGTCAAACGCTGATTAATTTGACAGGACTAAACTAAAATTTATCTTCTGTCCTTTTCTTAATGAAATAGAAAGAAAAAGATGCAATGAACTTAAATTTAGTTTAGTTTGTGAACAAGAGAATCGACTCCATTATGACTCTTTCTTATTGTGCTACTGTTTGTTTTTCCTTAAATAAATACAGAATATCTACATTTCGTATTTGCACGAGAGGACATTGCCTGAGGGTGAGCGCGCTAAAGGTGGTATTAGAACCTGGACATAATTTGAACCCAGAAAACGCACAAAATAGTGAGTTTTATTTTATTTTATTTGGGAATATAAACATTACAATATTATGGTATAGAACTTAAAACTAATATGGGTGTATAACCAACAACATTTTGTACATAATATAAAAAAGTTAAACAAACACGAACGACGTGCGATACAAATAACATTGAATAGAGGGTATGTTTAAATATAAAAGAAAAATAATTTGAAACTAATACAAGTAAAAATAATAACAACAGAAAGAAGATGTGTAATAGACTAATTATAACAGAAATTTTGATTTTATTTTAGGATTGTTATTTACCTAAAAAACCTTCCTTCCTTTCTTTTCCTTTAGGAGAAAGGGGGTTTCTGCCCAACAGTTGGGATACGATGGTTAACAAAATACTTTCTTTTATTTTCAGACGTCTAGGCAATTCAGCTTATTGATTTCCGCGAATCGCACACACTCCACAGCCTAACTTTTACGTTCAAGTTTATGGGACGTTATGAAACACCGCTCCACCGGGACAATGTAGCAAAACAATTTGGCGCGATAGTTTTGACACTTTCATACTTTGTTAACAAGTATTACGTTACCTGTGTCGCGAATTATATGAAAAGTTTCATGTTTTATTCGGTGTAATTGCTGTAATATTGGTTGGGGTACAATAGTTGTGTGGAGACTAAGTTTTTATAGGCTTGATCATTGGTTGGTATAAATTTGAGGAGCTGTGCTTGCTGTTTTATCATCGTGGGACGTCATCGTCTATCACAATATTACACTTGCTGCACTTTACAACGTTCGTAATTTTTACAAAATTAGCGCTATCGATAAGTGCGACCGTCCCGGATGGTGGTGCGGGCGCATTGTGTATCTTTATCTGCACTATACGAAACTGTCCACGGACCAACCCCGGCAAGCGTAGCTTAACCTGACGGATCGACCCGTGCGGCTGTTATTATTTAGCCACGAGCTCCTCCTGGAGAATATGGCTATGGTATTAAATTAAAGAGTGTAAAGTCTACAACTTCTGATCGGCTAATGTGTGACTTTCTTGATACAGAGCTTGTATGCTAGTTGGCCACATAATAGCTTTAAACATTCGGACGAAGTCTACAAAACATTTACATGTTCTAAATTCTTTCTTCCAATTAGTGACGGAAGGGCTCATTGTTTTTTTTAATGAATAGCTCTCTACGTTTAAGTTTTTAATTGCAGACCATAACGTCACAAACTTTGTTTTCACATATAGCATAATGAGCCTATAATGTAGGTACTAGAGATGAGTCCAATATCATGTGACATGTGAAAATCATCGATATTTTAAAATCATTTCATCATGCAGTGACAACGACAAAATCATCAATGCCAAAATCATTACTTGAATGAACGCGAACTTCGGTAATTCGGACGGGCGGGGCGAGCCGTCTCGGGGTGACTGACGACGCGGACGTTGCGAGGCTTCGCCATCGGCGACACTGAAGTCACAGAACCACAGAGTTTCGATAAAATGCTCGGTGCTGGGCACATAATGATAATTTCACTACACTCATAATTGAAGTGACGTGATCTTATACATACTCAAATATAAATCATTGATAATAAATCATTGATTAATCATTTTTATATGTATGTATATATGTATTTATTCTTGTATCTTAGTTATAAATTCTTCTAAATTTGTTTTCTGTTATTGCACCTACTATGTATTATCTCTGCATCACCCTAAGGTAGACTGGTAGAAAATGCCCAAGGCATTAAGTCCGCCTTTGTACAGTTTTTACTTGTGCATAAAGTTTTAATAAATAAATAAATTTATTCATTGTTCCCGTCATCGATTGTCATGCAGTCATTGATACAGGAAAATCATCACTCAGCCCATCTCTATAATGTTCCCACTGCTGGGACAGAGGCTGGGAGAGGTCTTCTCTTAGAAAGGGAGTGGGCTTTTATCTACCACGCGGACCCAGTGCGGGTTGGTAGATATCATAATAAGTCTTCGAATTTCTGGTCCTAGGACGTACCGGTTTCCTCACGATGTTTTTTCTTTACCATTTTAAGAGCAGTGGTGATAAAATTATTGATACAAAATAAAGCGCAAGTGTGGACACTGACAGTCGGGATGGTCTACAAATATAAGGTCGCTCAGTGTTCTATGTAGAAATTATCCGGAAAAGAATCGGAGTTACCGACATGCAGAGGAAGCATGCTGAAGTGACCGTGGGCTGGCCGTATTGGTCGAATAACCAATAGCTGGTGGAGCAGACGAGTCCTGGAGTGGAGACCGCGTATCGGGACAGACTGGATGTGGAAGACGGAGGACAGAGTGTTGTGGTGCTGCCTGGGAGAGGCCTATGTCCAGAAGTGGACTGTGAAAGCGCCGTTGTCTGGGTTCAAACCCACGACCTACAACACTGAAAAAAAATCGCTCCAATCAAGTGACTTTTTAGCTTGATTGACGATATCTTGTTTAAAATAATCAAAATCTTAGTTAAGTTGATCATCACGGCATGATTGCAGCAATACTAGTTCAAATGAATGAACGCTCAAACAAGTTTCTCGATTACCCTTAACATGACATCATTGTAGAAGAGTTAAAAAGAGACAAGTTAAACAAATGTTAACTATAACAAAGTAAGTTATTTGGATTACTTCAATAAAGATCATTGAAACTTTAATTTAACAATCTTGGTTGGAGCAACTATGTTTTGACTTGATTGCTGCAAATAGGTTTTGTGATAACTCCAATCAAGATCCCGTTTCAAATCTCAATCAAATAAAAGTAGTAGCTGTGATCATTGTGCTTGATAGGCTCAGATGCAAACAAGTTACTTAGTCAATCTAAACAAAATCTTGATTCTGGCAACAACTTTTTTTTTCAGTGAACTAATAAGTCGGGGCCGTTACCACTAGGCCACCACAGCTCTCTACATATCTGTCTTTACATATCCCAAGGGAAAATGTTACGCATGTGTAACATCATGCCCCTAGGCAGAAAAGCATACAATTTTTCACATATTCCTTTGAAATTCCCGGTACTAAGGCTTTGAGAGATTTATAGCTATAAGACTTGACGCTGTGTCATTGGACCGAAGAGCAATAAATGTGAGAGCATCGGACCACCACTTTGTTTAAAAGATTGAAAGGTGAATGGGTTTTTTTTTTTTTTTAAGCTAAGCTATTAATCTTAGTTGTAGGTAACAGTGGTCGAATACACTCCAGAAGATGGCTACATTATGGAAATACAAAGTGTATTTTTGAGCCAAAGATAAAACACTTTCAGTCTTATTACAAAAAACTAAATAAACCTTGGTTTAAACCTGTCCTATCAAGTCCAGGCTTATCTGCAGAACCTACCCAGTTATTTCGTCGTTTGTAGTTTTGTTTAGGTTTAAGCTCATTACTTAATGTCGTATTAATTACTTACTAATAATACATCTAAGACGTGTAACGAAACGTAACATCCTCGCGCGTTATAAGAAACCATAACAATAACAAAACCATTCCAGACGCAAGTTAAACAAGTTGTAATTTTTAATTTATCGAAGTCTCAAATAGAACAATTGCCTCTTTGTTAATAGTATTACCTTCTTTAGTAATTTTAATATTATACTTCGTATCTTTCCCGAAGATGATTACAGTTTACATGCAGCAGCACGCGAGCTGATGCTGTCCTAATCACACTTTTAAAGCTATTTAAATACATATAGAATTTATTTTTAATTAAATAAATATCAAAAAAGTAGTGTATTGACTACTTTATCACACTGGAGTGCAACCCGCCACGCCGTCGCCGTCGCAATACTTGACTCATTACGTGATTTTAGGTATGGGTAATATCGCTTTTACACTGTATCAAACCGTATCTATGTATCGGTTTGGAATATCGGATATCACATCTATATATTTCAATATCCTATATATTGGCTGAATCTGTAGGCCTATGAAACGAAAGTGATAGGTAAGGTAGGTACTGTGATTTTTAGGTTTCGGTTTTGTTCGATTTATGTACGTTATTGTATTTTTGTAACTGTATAGTGTATACTCAAAATCAGTAAATTGAACTCTCCTTCATAGTTTTCTCAGGCTTAGGACTGACTGCATTACTAATAATAAGCGAATTATAAGAAAACCATCAATAAATAAAGTTAATGCAGGCGTACTTATAAGTTTATTCGTAATAATAAATACATTTTAGTCATTTTTTTTTTCCTATATTAAAACTATTTATTGTTGCGAATGCCATATTATTTAAAATCCTTGACGTTTATTGATGATTTCCTGTTTACAAGTGTTTAGAAAATAATGTATTCTCTATGTTCCTGTAAACAGTGTTTAAAATTTGTACCTATTAGACACTAGCGTATCGCACTCTTCTCTTTCGCTCGTTCACATAAAGCTACATCACTCCCGCGCGCATCGCAATCACAAACAGTACCACAGTAATAATTACAAATACCCAAATCAGTTTGAACCGAATACCTAATATCATAGTGCGGTACGATATAGTGTGTTCTTCTGTGATGTGACTCATACCAACATCAACACATTAGGTACACGGATACCTGATATATAGATTCAGTGCCGTCCGATATATAGGTACTGGATATTGTGCCGATACATAGATATTGTATCTATATACGATTTGTATCGCCCACTCCTACGTGATTTAGTGTTGTCCGACTCACACGTAAATTTGCTCGTCCGGAAATAACCTTCATTGCTTTACACTATGGGAAAAAGAAAGCGATCTGGTAAGGACGATAGTGACAGTATCGAAAAACTACAAAAAAAAAGTGAAAAAGTTAGTTAAAAAACGAAGAACAATCTCTTCATCGTCATCGGAAAGTGAACCAGCTTTATCTCCTTCGCATTCAATCTAGAACCACAAGGTAAGTGAATAGACAAATACCTACACATTATTTTCTCATCTACCGCCTTGATACTGCACAGTGCACATAAATAAAATACAGTAAATTTTTCGTGATGATAACATCCCGACAATGTATTCTTAAGAATTAACATTAGATCCAGGAAGCGTTGTTTATATATTAAATAATCAGTGTCATAAAATGTTTATAATTCATTGTGATATCCCGACGTTTATTGTGTGTGGATACTATGACCGTCATACGTATTACCTACCTACAACACCAACATTAGTATCCCGACGTATATCGTGTGTGGATACCTTATGTGTTGTTAAAAGTGTCATAAAATGTAAGTTTTCATTGTGATATCCCGACGTTTATCGTGTGTGGATACTATGACCGTTATATACACGAGACCAACTTAAATATCCCGGCGTAAAGCGTGTGTGGATAAAAAAGTACCTACTTACGGCAGGTACTGATAATTATACTTTACTCCCTTGCAGATGTATTTACCTGCTAAAAACTGTATATACATGAAAGCACCTATGCTAAATCCTGAGTTAAAATCGGCACTGTCTGATTCCAACATTAAAAAAGATTCATACAGTGAGCAGAAACAAAATCAAATGGCCAGCTGTATCTCAGCAATAGGCAAAAAGCATTAAATCTGGCTTTGTCACAAACCGAAAGCATTCCACAAGAGATTATAAAACCACTCAGTGATGCAGGGCGGCTGATGTGCGATATGCACTACAGAGAATCTCTGTCTAGAAGATTCACTATTATTAATGCCATAAGTAAACAAAAAAGAGACATAATAAAAAACACTAAAATAGACGATTATTTATTCGGTTCTAACTTGTCTGAATATTTAAAATCCACCAAGGCCATAAGAATGTCTGCCTCAGAACTGAGATTCACCGCAAATAGTGAAAAATTCTATCAACAGCGTAATCAGCCGAGTACTTCTACATATCGTCAAAATAGTGCTTTAAACGCACGGGGGGCACTGCGGGCACCAGCCGCCGAGCCGCGAGTGTACCCCAACCAGACTCGGCGCCAGCCACCACCGCCGCCACGGGACTATCGCCGCGCGCAGACGGCCTCACGGGCACGGACGGCCAACTATACAGCCCGACGCCGATAAAAATTTCGTCACAGGTAGATAACATCAATAATGTACCTATAGCTGGCAGATTACAACATTACTTTAATGAATGGCATCATATTACTAATGATACAACTATTTTAACTTGGATTAAAGGATATCAAATACCATTCCTTTGTGAACCACACCAAACAAGCATACCTAAAAGGTCATACACGCTCACAGAAACTAACATAATTGATAATTGCATTTCTGAGCTATTAGATTCAGGTTTTATTTCTCAATGTATCCCTTGTGAAAAACAATTCGTTTCACCTATATTCACAGTACCTAAGCCTAATGGGAAACATCGTTTCATGTTGACCATTTTAAAATGGAAGACTATCGTACAGCTATAAAATTAATCGATAAAAACTGTTATATGGCAAGCATAGACTTAAAAGACGCGTATTTTTCAGTCGCAATTGCCAAAAGCGACAGGATCTACCTTCGTTTTATTTGGAACTCAGAAAAGTTTAAAAATCAATTATTTGAATTTAACGTTTTGCCGTTTGGACTCTGTACTGCACCCTACGTGTTCACTAAATTACTGAAACCTGCATTACATTATTTACGTTCATTCGGTCATTTATCAGTAAACTATATAGATGACTTTTTATGCATCGGAAATTCCTATAAAAGCTGTCTTATTAATGTTGAAGTGACAAAAGAATTACTATTAAAATTAGGTTTTTTAATTAATGATATCAAAAGTAGAAATTCTCCAAGTAACAATTGCCTTTTCTTGGGTTTTATATTTGATTCAAGAAACATGTCCCTAACATTACCCATTGAAAAGAAAAACCGCATAAAATTAATGTCAAACAAGTTGCTACATACTAACAAATGCACAATTAGAGAACTTGCTAGAATTATAGGTATGTTAACATCAGCATGTCCCGCCGTAAAATACGGCTGGTTATACACAAAGCTTTTAGAAAGAGAGAAATTTCTAGCACTAAATTATTCTAACAATTACAATAAACACATAATATTACGAGATAACATAAAAAATGATTTAATTTGGTGGAAAGAACACATTGACGTCTGTCTCACTTTGTTCCTTTCAAACAAATGATTATACCCTTCGATCAATAATAGCACTAGATACAGGATCAGGAACAAAAATAAGTCATTGAAGTGGCCACGTTTACACACACATACACATTTACATTTGTTACTACGAAATATAGAAAAAAGTTTTATAATATTAACAACTTCAGTTCAATATAAACCTTAACACTCAACTATAAAGTTTTATTACGATTGCAAAATATTTATATTTAAGTCCTTCTATCATCGGAGAAAGGTAAATTTAAAATGTCACTTGAAAATAAAAAGTCATTTTTATAATAAGTACAAAAATATTTATTCTAAAATGAAACTTAAAACCTAAGCAGTAAGGTTAAAGACATTTTGTTGACAATTTTGTGCTTTCTCTATTTTGGAACTAGACGTAGTTCTTGGTATGACATTTCAATGCTCAGAACACAGTAATCATTGAAAGACGTAGAGTTGCAGAATAATAATATTATTTTTTTAAGCGAATGTTCTTTTTTTAACCCATTTGGACCCAAATACAACCTAGTAGTAAAATTTTGATAAAAACTTTATTGACGTAACTATTGGAGGCTAGTAAGACATTTTATAAAGAAAAATTAAAAATAAATAACTGCCTTATGTATTAAAAAACACCGTCCTCAAATGGGGCCAATGGGCTTATGTATGGTATTTTTCAAAGCATACTTTTTCGATGCACAATTTTTTGATGCATTTTTTATATTGCTAACGTGCTTTCATCTGGCATTCGTTGCATCCTAACTGGCTTGGCAGTTTATTTGAGGAGTGTAGGCATTGGCCTACACTCCTCAAATAAAATCGGGCGATACTTCGCCGAAACTGGAGCTGGTCTAGTTTCTCTTCAGCGGTCAGGACATGGAGACGCCAAGCACTAGCTACAGCCAAATCCAGCATGTACATAGGTAAACAGAACCCACTACAATATTTTGCCTCTTATAGCTGTTAGGTATACTGCGATTGACTGGTCAGCTTGATCAACTCCGCCCATGCCTTTGGTGTAGCTCTGGAAGACAAAAGGGATGTCCACGTCTACCTTTCTTCCTTCTGCAGAGCTCCATGTTTTTACCTTACCAAGAGGATAAACAAAGTCATAGTTTGTAAATGTTATGAAATGTTCACTAGTGGCTTGACAAGTGTTTGTACCATGGGGGTACAAACACTTGTCAAGCCACTGGAGGACATTTCTTCGTCCTATTTTCCTTCACAGTACTAGTCGTACGATAACTAGCTTCACGCAAATCTCGCAGCAATGCGTGACTGGTAAAAACGTTGACGAAATACACGATATCCTCATGAAAACGAGCGATTACTTTTTCCAACAGGCCCTTTACCACTTTTGATCCCAAAGGCTCGTTACTGGGTCCTCCTACTGATTTACCACAGTATACATCGAAGGCATAACAATAACCATCAGCAATTGCAATCATTCAGTTTTTGTTCCCAAATCGTACGGGATTGCCTCTTATGAACTGCTGCCTGGAGGAATGGCCACTATGACTTTACTAACAGCTGGATCATCCACTTCATTCAGAATGTTTTCGATAGCTTCCTCGAGTCCTCGATAGTCATTTGCAACATCAAACGATCGGTTAGTCATATTTACTAGTCGAAACTATGCCCAAGTGATAAATACAAAAAAAAAGAGAAAAAATATTGTAAATATAAAAAAAATATGACTTACCTTTGGTCCAACACCTATTTGCTCAATACGCTATCGCAATAGGTTACCCTGTAAGGATAGACGTAAGTTGAAAATAAATAAATAAATAAATCACAAAAGTATACTTTGTTTTACAAAGCCACACTCTTGGGCCCTACGAATTTGCCTGCAAACTAAGGATAGCTCAAATAAGTTAAAAAATGTGGATACTTAAAGAAGTATCCCCAAATGAGGACAGCGGGCGTAAATGGGTTAAGGAAGCAAATATTTTTGATCAATTTATAAAAGTTGGTAGTAGGACTAAATTAGTACAATAGTTATTTTAATAAGGGGGATGCGCTGTGATAGCCCGCGAAATTCAAATTTTCTTGCGTTTTATGCAATTTGCAGGTCCGTGTCAGGTTGTAATATTGATCAGTTCAGTTATGTCCAATTTATCAAAATGAATTGAACAAATTGTTGAATAAAAAATTCAACAATTTGTTACTTATAACTTTTCCAAAGTTTAAATATTTCTTCTCCTCTTTCTTTCGCGACAATAGATACAAAAACATATATTACGATATTTTTTTATATTATGATATTTTGCATTGCGAAATTGGTCGCTAAGAAATCTACAAACAAAAATAACATATAAAATAATAATACTACTCAATGCTTTTCCCTGTTCCAGAACAGTCGATGTTTGTTACAATAGTTGGTGCGTTGTCGCAAACATTGGCCAAACAATCATAATATTTGCTAAATGATGTATAATTTACTATTTAATTGTTATTATTTTATGAAAAGCACATACATAATGATACGAACATTATGAACGATATGAACTTACCGAAAAAAGATATTCCTTCCAAAATCTTGGTGTTACGGTGGTTATTTACACAATTTTTGAACGCGCACTGCGGCATTATGACGTCTTAACGTTGGCTATGTTTGGACGACACTAATTTGAAATAAGACCACAAAAGTATTTGTGCTCTTATTTTCCGGGCCGTTTTTGAAGCGCTTATCGGGAATCTAGTGCTATTATTGATCGAAGATTATACCCTTATAATTCAGTGACGCTTCAACCACTGGTTGGGGCGTAGTCTGCAATAACCAAACTGCTCATGGACATTGGAATCATTCCCAATTATCATTACACATAAATACACTTGAATTACTTGCAGCTTTTTATGGTTTAAAAATCTTTGCATCACACCTTAAATGTTGCAATATCTTACTAAGAATAGACAATACTACAGCAATTGCCTACATAAACAAAATGGGAGGTATACAATTCACACATCTAAATAACATTGCACGCGATATATGGCAATGGTGTGAAAAACGCAATATAGGTACATGTCTTTGCATCTTATATCCAATCCAAAGATAATCTAATAGCAGATTTTGAATCTCGTCAGGCATATAATATAGACACGGAATGGGAACTAGCAGATTATGCATTTAATAAAATAGCATGTTTACTCGGTACCCCACTATTCGATTTATTTGCAAGTAGTCAGAATCATAAATGTTCCAGATATGCTTCATGGAAACTAGATCCAAATTCCGAAATTATCGATGCATTTACATTCAACTGGAAAAATATACAATTTTATGCTTTCCCCCCCTTTAGTCTTATCTCAAAAGTCCTACATAAGATTAAAAGTGACAAAGCAGAAGGTATTGTAGTGGTGCCATATTTGCCAACCCAACCGTGGTACCCAGTCTGGTTAAAATTAGTTATTTCGAAATACTTTATTTTAAACCTGACAAAAATTTACTATTTTCCCCTTTAAGGGAGGAGCATCCTCTCCACGCGGATCTCACCCTGATGGCAGGGACATTATCCGGCAGTCGCTACTAAGGCGTGAAATACCCAACGCATCTCTCGATATAATTATTTTATTTTTTTATTTATTTAAATCACAATTATAACATCTTTACAGAATCATCCAAGGCGATGTTATAAGTCACATGTCTACACAAAATTTACAATAAATAAAATGACTTGTAAGTAAAATTACAAAGAAATATACATAAATACTATATAATAAACAAAATGATGGCCTCTTTCTCCCTAAACACGCTGAACCAATATAATATTTCACTTAAATCATGGTGGCTATATTGCAATGATAAAGGATTAGATTACTGTAATTCCAATACCAATCAATTAATAGAATTCCTGACTTATAAATTTAATTCAGGTGCTAGTTACAGCACACGTAATAGCTATCGTTCAGCGTTATCAATACTGTTGGGTCAGGAAGTGACTTGTAACAATTGTATAAAAAGGTTCTTTAAAGGGGTTTATCGTATAAAACCACCTGCACCAAAATACCACACCACCTGGAACCCCAATGTTGTGTTAAATTACTTAAAAAATTATTACCCGAATGATTTAATTACACTAAAAGATTTGTCGTTAAAAACTGTAACTCTTTTAGCACTAGCATCTGCACAGAGAATGCAGACTTTAAGTGTAATAAAAATAAAAAATATTACTTTTGATTCAGAAACAACTAGAATCAAAATCGAAGATTTAATAAAAACCTCAAGGCCAGGCGCTTACCAAACATTGATTATATTAACATATATTAAAGAAAACCCTAAGGTTTGCCCAGCATTAACCCTCAAACATTATATTGATAAAACTGCTTGCTTACGTTGTCAAGAAGATTCTCTATTTATAAGCTATCAAAAACCACATAAAAAAGTGGGTTATCAAACTCTGTCTCACTGGGTAAAACAAATTTAAGAAAAGAGATTTAAAATTGTATGGTGCGCACAGTACAAGGCACGCGTCCACGTCTGCTGCTTGCAGAGCAGGTGCCAATCTGGAAGCTATTCGAAAGGCCGCAGGCTGGACTGAATCTTCCCATGTATTCCTAAAATATTATAATAATAATGTATCTACCTCTAACGAAACTGAATTTATAGATGCACTCTTTAGATGATTAATTATTATTGTTGTTGTATGTTAGATGATTATTATAGAAATTGAGAAATACTAACAGAAGTTTACGTTTAGTTTATGTTACGTTATGTGATTAAAAAATAATAATATCGATCACTTCAATGTTAAATTTTTTCGATGCTCTAAACATCTGCATGTAAACTGTAATCATCTTCGGGAAAGATACGAAGTATAATTAAGAATCAAACGAACTTACCTTGTGAAGTTTGATATCTAATTATACGAGTGTCTTGACCGAAGATGATTACACTCCCTTCCCGCCCTGATAGTCCCAAGACCTATCGAAAAAATAAATGAAAAATCTACTCTAAAAAATGAGTCAAGTATTGCGACGGCGACGGCGTGGCGGGTTGCACTCCAGTGGGATAAAGTAGTCAATACACTACTTTTTTGATATTTATTTAATTAAAAATAAATTCTATATGTATTTAAATAGCTTTAAAAGTGTGATTAGAACAGCATCAGCTCGCGTGCTGCTGCATGTAAACTGTAATCATCTTCGGTCAAGACACTCGTATAATTAGATATCAAACTTCACAAGGTAAGTTCGTTTGATTCTTAATTATATTGTGATGGACCAACAAAAGAAAAAACGATCTGAGAATTGGAGTACCGAGGAAAAAGTAAGTAAACATAAATTACTTCGGCGTGGCATTCCCAACAACTCAGCGGCTTCAATATCCTCAATATCAATTAAATCGACCATGTTAATATCCATTTTCGGGTAAAAACAACACAATACAATGAAAAAGATGCTATAACATAAAAGTGAAATTTTGACAGATACGATTTAGACCATCGTTTGATTATTTTAAACTAGGGGCCGCCGTGGTTTAGTGTTAGACCATGATATGGTCTATGGTTTTTCGAAAAACCACGATTTGTAATAACATTTTTGTTTAAACCGTAGTTTGCAGAGGTTTAAACCTGGGTTTTTTATTAAACCGCTTTTTGTAATAAGACTGTTTTAGTTTATTGAAAATGGAATAGGTAAATAATAATAATAAATTTATTTTCAGATAATTTTTAATTAAATGTAATGGACTTTTCATTACATTAAATTAAAACACAAAATTGGTATACAAAATCACACCTACACAGTAAAATAATACTCAAGCATTCAAATAAAATAAAATTAAAATACATACACACATGTCATTCAAATCAAATCAAAGACAAAAAAAAGATATACTAAAAATATATCTTTTTTGCCAGATTAATTATATTTTATTTTAATACTAGTGACATAAATAATGTTTCGCACGTTTTTTAAGACTAGAAAAAACATCGGAATTTCTTTATCAATGTAAAATCATATATAGATTACTTCATCAATAATTTATAGATTACTCCAATCGTTTTAATGTGTAGGTATGTATCATTTGATTAACATTTTCAACAAACTTCATAACCTCACGAACCTTTATTTCTATGAAAAATGTTGTAATTACTCCTATAACTACATAAAACTTATTTACGACCGATACCAGACTGAGTCACAAACATGTTGTTGTCCTTACAAACATAAACAAAAGTCCAGACATCATCAATCTAGATGTGTATAAGAAAAAAAAAAAAAACTAATAAATAATAATAAACCACGGTCTGTAGAAATATTTGTTTCACCCCAAAAAGACACAAATATTCACGATACAACTATAACATTATACAAGATGGATATGGTTATGTAAGTATTTAAATTATTAACCCAGGAAACCACGTGCAAGGCGATTTTACCTCTGAATTAAGGCGAGGTTCTTCGAGCTTGCATTTTGTTCTTGAGGTGGCAGCTCAGCGCAAGTAAATTGTGCCGTGAATTTCGTTAATTTTGGTTTGAAAATTATGTGTTTTACGATATTAACAATGTTAAACCCGACGGACATTACATCATCATAGACGTTTATTTAGATATGATTTTCAGTACATAATGTCGTATAATATTGAAATAAAATGATTTTAATCTACAAAATAAGGGTATGTTTGGATTTTTTTCTATCGAGCGAACTATATCCTGTGTAACGAGTACCCGACGTACCTACAGAAAGGTTTCAAAAGCAACATATTTTTTTTTTCACGTGTTTAATCATTACCGTTTCTAAATAAAATGACATTAAAATTACATTTCCTAGAGGCTAACTTGAAGAACCTCGTCTCAAGAGCCTACGCATCGGTCACCGATTGTATGGCGTCTGCGTGCCGATTTTTCGTAAGAGTTATGAAAAAGTCCTACAAAACTTAGGTCTAAATAACTCAGAGTGAAATAACCTGACCGACTGTAGGACCTAAGAAAGTATTCTGTGTGCAAGCGCGCTTAACCGATAAAATATACACCCGGACTTTGATTTGTAAGTCAATCAGTTCGTTACCCAAAGTTCAGAAAAATGTTAAGAATGTGCAGGATCATCGCGAGCCCCCAAATCAAATTAAATTAAATCAAAAGTCTTTTATTCAAATTAGGCTAAGAATCAGCACTTTTCGAACGTTAAAATTACATAAGTTGGTCTCCCAAAACGCCCGCCCTTCACCACTTCCTAGTGCTTTAGCTGGGAAGAAGAAGCGGCGCAACAAACTCCCCAGCAGCACATCTGTCTGTTCAGGTTCAGTTAGAAGAACTTGATTCTATACATTAATGGGTATGCAAATTAATTAATGTAGGAACACGACACAACTATACCGAACGCGCAACAGTTTCTAAACGTCTTCACTGCTTGACCGCCACCGATGAACTTCACTTGTCAACTGTGCGGCGATCACTTGCTTACAATAAATGCTTATTTCGAGGAATATCTAGCAAAGAATTACGTGTCGACTTTATTAAGCTGCTTTCAGACTACGCTATAATATAATAGCATAATATAGTATATAGCTCATAGCACAACAATATCGCGCACCAAACATTCCAATAATATATAGTACAGTACAGTGTGAACGTGTCCATAACAATGTATGGTGCGCGAAATTGTTGTGCTATGATCTATATACTATATGCTATTATATTATAGCGTAGTCTGAAAGCAGCTTTAGGAGTGACTGCTCGCTATGTGCTCAAGAAAAAGAATGATCTTAGAAAGGAATCGTTTAAGCCTGGGCTTAGATTAGTCTCCACTACTATACCACTACCGTACCAGACCAACAGAACTTCTGACTCAGTGTTGTCAGTAAGATAATTAAGTGTGTATCAAGTCTGTTATAGCCTCAAAAGTGTACTCATCATCATCATCATTTTAGCCGAAAGAAATCCACTGCTGGACATAGGCCACCCCTAATTGGAGGGGTTTTCCATAATCGCCACGCGTGGCAAGCGATCGCAGTATGGTGTTAAAAATGCATAGAGAACGCTGCTGCCCATTCTCTAGTAAGTCCCTTAGTCGCCTTTTAAACACCCACGGGAAGAAATAGGGTGGTGCTATTCTTTACGTCCGGCACCACACGGCACCAAAAGTTTACTCTACCGTTGTCAAAAGGTCAAATGAAATTAAGTGTTGACGTTTTAGCATAAATGTCAAAAGTAGCAACTCCTCCATAATCTTCAAATGTAAATCAAAAGTTAAACCTACATATTAAACAACCCTTGAGAGACTTTTCTCCTGATATTAGAAAATTTATTTACTAAGCACAAACGAAAAGCAACAAACATTTTTCTTTTGCTCAACGAAAGCGGGTAGGGACAAATAAAATACAAATAAAATACAGGGACCTTTTATTCAGGTATAAAAGAAAGTCTCGGTCTGAGATACTGGAAAAGATTTTTAACCTCCTTAGGAAAAGGCCTTAAGCAAATACAAAGACGATAAAAAGTTAGCAAGTAAAATATCAAGTAAATAAAAGAGATCTCCACAGGAGAACGCTAGAAGAATATAAAATTTTCGTCGCATTTTCTTATGAAGCTTTTAATTTTATCAAAAGGAAAAATAAAAGTTATCCAGTCTGTCGCCGTGGATTGAATCGCGATAAGTTAAGCCTGATTGTGGACTAAGATTTAATTTAAAATTTTAGAAACAAATTGTTATGTCACTTGATTTAATTTTAATCTGCTTGACTGTTACGGCCCTGTCAAATGTGACTTTTATGCAAAGTTTTGAAAACAATAACCGAATTGATAACTAATGTATCTATACAGGAATAAAATAAATTAGCTAGCGAAACTAGACACTAGACAAGTGATTTTTTTGTTCTTGTTAAGAGAATGGTTTTAGATACGTTAAACTTAAACCCACGACTATGAAACTATGAACAGTTTTTTAGAAATTGACTCAATTTTTTGTTTTTTATTGTTGTTTTCATATTTCAATGAAATATACCAGTAGGTAAGTTTTTTTATTTTTTTTTTATTTGATTGGCTAAAAAAAAGGTCCATTTCAGTATTCCACCAAATTATTTAGAAATAATACAAAAATAAAACAATACAAAAAAAAACATGTATTAATTCCTCTCAATAGAATAAATATCAGTTGAGAGCATTAAGAAGAGTTTAAATTAAAATTTTTAATATTATTTTAGACATACCAATACAAATCTAATCCAATTCTATATAGCCTGCATTACTCAAATAATTCCCTCTCCCTTACATGCACATATTACTAAACACAGATACCCAATATACCTAATCATACCCGACACATACTCAAATCTAAGCTGAATTCCCATTTAGTGCAACCTTGAGACGCACACCGCACCTTGTATATTTGTTATTTAATAGAATTAAGGCTCTTCCACACTGGCGCGACATCTCGGGCGCGACGCGACACCAGTAGCACAATTTCTTTGTCGCTGCCTGTCGCGCCCGCGATATCGCACGAGTCTGTACGAGCCTTTATGTCATGTTTGTCTGTTTTATAATATTCGTGAAATTTTTAATCGTTTGTGCTCTTGTGTGTTGTGCTATGTCTTTTGTGTGCACTGAATAAATGTTTTATCTATCTATCTAAATAACTTAAAAATAAGAGTCAATCTAATACTCTAATGACTTTGTTCTTAAATTATATGTTATAAAACTGTTAAATTACAAAATCCCGTATAAATATCCATGAAACCTATAAAAATATATTTTTTGTAGACCTGTGTAGTAACACAGGTCTACAAAAAATATATTTCAGACGGTAGGGCTAAATCTATACCTATACTAGTAAGTATAGGTATAGATTTAGCTCTACCGTCTACCCTCAATTTGAAAGGATCATAAAGAAAAAAATAATAATATAATAATAATAAATAAAAAAATAAATAAAGGCTCCTACAAACAGGCGTTATCCTGCCAGGGTTGTGGGTTTCTCCGAAAAGGATACCGTGGCCCTGGCACAAAGGCAACTGAAGGAACACGGGTGGGTTTTAGTCAGTAAAAGTCTGACACGCCCTCCCGCTCCGCCCAGAGCGGTAGAAGTTATTTGATAATTTCCCACCCAAATTAAAAAAAAAAATATTGCTTGTCTGTAAAGTTGGTTTACGGGCGATAGTTTAACGTGACAACGTCATAACAAAACATTGATGCGGCGCAAGCGTACAATGAGCGTAACGGGAAAATGAGCGTAACGGGACAATGCGCGTAACGGGACAATGCGCGTAACGGGACAATGAGTCATGCTTTTTCGTGCATGCAGCCGGCGTTCATCGATTTATTAGACGTTGTCACGACAAAAATACATTCGCGACACGCGGTGCCTTTGAGTCGCGTCGCGTGTCGCGCCTGTTTGTAGGAGCCTTAAAGCCTATAATTTGACGCATCTCTGCCATCTGTTTATACCTAAGCATCGAAGTAACCCTGCGCGCCATATAATTAGATTGGTTGTTTGTTTGTCTGCGCACAGACCACAGACGCACAACTTTTGTCCCGGTCCGCGTCCCGATCGCAAGTTGTTTCTTTCCGTAAACAACGTTACATCGCGCTGTGTTCCGTTTTGTCCCGTCTAACTTTTTTTTGTTTTGTTTGTTCTTTGATATTTTGTTATTTGAATAAGGGTTATGAATTGGACGTAGTTAAGCAGTAAGGACTCAACCTACATTGTGGTCAGGGATGAGTTATATATACCAAAGAGGTCCTAACGTTTGGTTCTTTCACTCAGCCAAAGAGATCCGTGACTCTACAAAAAGAAGGTTGGTTTTTTAATATTGGGAACCAACCCACATATAGCTGAGTACCTTCTGTTAACCGTTAGGACCTTTTTGGTATAAAGGTGGAAAAAATTTAAGGGCCCTGGAGGGGAACTACCTTAAATCCTTTAGTTAGCTTATTTTACTGAAAGGAAACATTCATTTTTTTTTTTAAGAAACAAAACTGCATTCAAAGATCTTCTAAAATTCGTTTGTCTCACCCGGGAATCGAACCAACAAAAAATTAAAGAAATAAATCCTCGCTATTTTATCATACGAATCGGTAGGATTATTGTTCAGGAAATTGGATAATAAACATTTGGTCTTTGAAATAAAAAGAGTGAAAACTAATATTAATTTTATCTTATCATCAATACGCAGAACATATAAACATGAAAATCTTTTTTAACGAAGATGGATATTATATATATATAGAACAATAAACCTACCGATTCGTGTAATAAAATAGCGAGGGTTTATTTTTTTTATTTTTAGTTGGTTATGTTCCCGGGTGAGACAAGCGAATTTTAGAAGATCTTTGAATGCAGTTTTGTTTATATAAAAAAATAAATGAATGTTTCCTTTCAGTAAAACAAGCTAACTAAAGGATTTAAGGTAGTTCCCCTCCAGGCCCCTATTTTTTTTTCCACCCTGTATAAAACTCATCCCTGATCACAATGTGGGTTGAGTCCTTTCTGCTTAACTACGTCCAATTGAAGGTCAGTTTTTCTGGAAAATATGAAAGGTGAGAAGTGGGTAGAAACTTTGTTGATTGTTTGAGATTGGATTGTCATTTTTAAGGCCCCTGCGCAAACGAGGGACAATCCCTGGCATACTTTTTCGTCCTTCAAAATAGATCCCTTACAACTGTATTGAATAACGCACACAATGGATTAAAAGTACCGCGTACGAAAAGTCCCCCGAACAACCGAGGACATCGATAGACCGGACTAGACGGGGAGTCCCCGAAAAAAATAGAACTAATGTGACTTCGCATTGAGCTTTTGCTTTTTTGCTCCCATAGCGTGCGCTTCACTAAATTTCCGAGCAACAAATGATCGGCTTATTCCACTAATCCCCCCTGAGAGAATCCCCCTCTGTGGGGAAAACTGAATTCTAATGTATAAAAATCACTCTCAGGGGGATCTTGGAATAAGTTTTTTTTTTTTTCCAATTTTAGTTTTTCGCCCTCAGCGGGATTATCAGGGGTGAATTCTAGACTGTTTTTAGATTCCACTTTACCTCCTAAGGGGGATTTTTAGGGGGGATTTGTGGAATAAGCCCAAATGATCGTACACCGTGTGCGTGAGTCCGTGGTAAATTCTCGGCGGACGTTTTATTCACGATTCAGGGATTTTTGTTCTCTGCGTTCAAAAGTCCCTCGTCTGCGCAGACCTTTATTCTTATTCAGTGTAGAATGTGTACATACTACGGTATCATTCGTCGATCATTGACAGTAATCAGAACATTCGGTAATCAGAATCCTCAAAGTCTGACATCCTATGTTGAGCTTCTTCGGTTTTGAGTTGAGCTGCACGATTACTGACAAATGCGTGCACTGACTGGACAGGTCCACTCAATCTGTGTGGTTCTTTCATCAAAAGATACCAATCTATATGTTCTTCACATGATCTGACCAAGTTTATATCTGGACTTTAAAAGAGTCTGTGACCTCTGAGTTTGTTTCGGCCTTTCTTCTCAGACTTAGTCAGACAGGAAACGCCGACCTCATCTAGTTTTAAAAATATGATTGACATGTAAAAGTGTTTGTACAAAGTTACTTAGAGAAATAAAATCATTTATCATTATTATTTATCCAGTATTACCGCGTGGTATCGTTTTATCTGGATAAGAACAGATAGGCAGTCGCTTTAAGTAAAATACTGGTATTCAGCTGCTTCGGTTAGATTAGGAAGAGCTGGAAAAGCTTAGGCAAGTGATGACTACGGTGCAGTACCTACTTGATTTACGTTTGGAGCACCTTAATAGTACATTATTGCAAAGGCCGGGAAATAGGAAATTGCAGGTCGAGTATGAGTATGAAGGCCGAGCCGTAGCCGAGGATTTCACTAATACGAGACAGGAAATTACCATTTCTGCCGAGGCATATATAGTGTTTTTCTCAAAAGAATGCAGGGAAATAAAACATACTTTATACATTTAATTTTATTAATATTAAAAGTTACATTAGTCATATTGGGGCAATTACTAAAAGAAAATGTTATTGATTTCCCCGGTACATTTATGTTTGTTTGTTGAACTTCTGATGAGGTTTGCAGGTCGGCATTGGATGTAGTGGTAGGTGCCTGAAGTATGTAAATAACAAATCAAGACGAATTTTCAGCTCTGCCGCCAATTTGCTATATATAATCTGTGCCAAAAGATAAACGTATTTATGGCTATACAGCCACGTGAACGCAATTTGTGCTAAGCAAAGAGACTTACTTTGGTATGCCAAGAATGATAAAACAGATCCAATCAAAGCAGCACGCCATTTCATACAACATTGCTGGAGCGTTGTAATGTTCCAAATTAAAAAAACGCTCCTGCAGTGGATTTGATTTTCTTTGTCCGTAAATTTGATACTTCGCGTGTTCTTTTTTCGAAAATAATGAAAATATTTCCATGCATGTTTGAGAAAACTATATTTTCACGCATAGCTTGAGCTGTTTTTAATCAATTCTAGCCGATACAAGAGAACTATACAACATATTGCAACACGCCACAAAATCTCCGAACTAAAGCAAACTAACTCCGATACAAGTAGCCCCAATATGAGCGCTCCATCGCGTGGGTCCCACGATCGTATATAACGGCTAGGACGTCGTAACTCTTTGTGATGGATTAGTGCTTTTCCGGCTTTTCAACGCACCCCCAAATGGACGGACCCTTGAGGGAGCAGCATCTGTTTACCTATTACTATGAACAGTTTTGGTTAGAGTAAAATGTTTGTTTAATATACATACAGGGCAGAGGTTTGTGGGATATTGAATGAAGAATTTTTTAGAGGATTTTAAACAAGTCATTGAACTAAGTAAATCTTAAGATGGTAATTATACTGTTAATGACACCACCATATTATCTTTAAGAATTGAAGCAGAATTAAATCCAAGCAAGGATAAAAAACAGGCCAAGATGTGATAAATTTATTCTATTGTACTTAGTGAAAAACATGTTCTCCCATACATTCCAATTGCAAAATGTAAGTTTGTACGCACAGTATTGATATCCCATGTTATTTTAAGACCATAGTCTTGTTATAGGTTTTTCGATAATGTACTTGTATGTAAAGATTTTTTTTTTGTACTATTTCAAAATTTTAGGCTCAGTTTTTTCGGTGATAAGGGGGAATGTAAATTGTACTTTAAAACTATTTATTTTAAGTTTATATTAGAAAAAAATTGAGACCCTCACAGTAAGCCCTTTCCTTTGGTATGTCATACGGCACAGTTTGCAATTTTAATTTCTCTTACTTGCCCCCAGAAGTGTCCTCCATATTCGAAATTCATTCATTTATTTACGTTACACGTTTAAGTTTGGATTACAAAAGTTCATATATGTACCAAATTTCAATATAATCGGTCCATGAGGCATCCTATAAAGGTTCTGTTTTTCATTCGGACGTACAGAAACCTAGAAACAAAGATTTTGTGAAAGAAATCACAACAATGAACGTAGGTACTTGGTTTTTAATATAGACTAGGTAGATTATAACTATTTAGACTATAAAAAGTTTCAGTACTTAAAACTTTATCACTTATACGAAACCTTTTACTTTAATCTTTCGAAGCAAAGAATTCTAGAAACGTACAAGGTAGGTACCTATATAAATATTCATCTTAAAACTCAAGATATACAAAATGATGGAAGCGCACACCCCTAAACTCTTGCAATAAAACTTCCTTCAGCGTCTATAAATTAAAGATATTGTTAAAAATTTAATCAGACTCTTGAAAGTTAAAGTTTTAAACGGCGTAAATGAAATTACGTTCCGCCTTTATCTTAACAAAGTTCTTTTGGATGGAATTTAATATAACCTTGGAAGTTGTTATCTGCTCTGTGATGGGGTTAGGTGTGAATTATTTTATGTGTACATTCATAGAAGGCTGCTATCTTGTGTTATGATTTTACTTTCGGGGAGTTTTGGAGGTTCAGATTTTCAAGGCACTGGGTATTGTAAGCCTTCGAACTGAGACGAATTGTGTTAGCTGATATCACCCGAATTATAGTCGCGTGTGTATTGTACTCGTATATTTTTGAAATTAGCTAAGTTTTTCAAAGCTTCCTCTCTCCTACTATTTTTGCTGTGCCCGACAGCCTTTTGCATTACATATTAAGTATTACCACCTTAATACATATTCATTATTATTATTATTTTTATTGTTTATTTTCTTGTATATTTGTTATCATTTTAATTGAATTTGGTCATAATATCACACAATTTCTGTGTGTTTTTCCTGTTTTATATTTTACCTTGTTTTATAATATTCATGAAATTTTTAATCGTTTATGCTCTTGTGTGTTATGGCTATGTCTTTTGTGTGCACTGAATAAATGTTTTATCTATCTATCTATCTAATACACACTATGTAATGCAAAAAAATATTGAGTATTGAGCATTACATAAATTCCTAAATAGGATTTACATGACATTTAAAATATTGCCATCGAATCCTCTGACAACCATCAGTACAAACTACACAAGAGTTTTTTTTTGTAGCGTTTAGGTATATTATCAGAAACTTGTAACAAATGAACTTTCATCAATTTATCGCCCCTATAAATAAAGTTAAAGTCAAAGCATAAGTGCTTTGACTTTGACTTTAACTTTATTTATAGGGGCGATAAATTAACTATACTGCCAAGTGTCAAGTATAAGTGCCATTTATGTGCCTATTTGAATTAAGATTCAAATACGCACATAAATGGCACTTTTGAACGTCAAAATTCACTAGGACATAAAACTCATTCTAGTTGCCCCTTCCAAAATATAGTTTTGCATGGAGAAGAATGGGCAAGCAATTCCACCATTTCTCTTTAAACTGTTTTACAATACTTTGTATACGTTAATTATATCATTATATGTGAAGACGATGTACCTAGAATAAAATTACTATACCACAACAGGTAAAAACAATTTAAAACGAAGCAATTACGGATTACAACACACACTCACATATTTACAAATATTGTTAAAGGAGATTATTTTACAAAAAAAAAAAATACAAATAATAAGTGAGTTTGCGAGTTAGCGGAGATAAATAATGTTGTAACGATAGTAACTCTAATCAGAAAGCTATAATAACCTACAAGCTACGTTGAAACAAGAAAAACAGTAATAACACAAAGAACAAGAAGTATTTAAATTCCTATACAAGTGAAGCCAGACGGTCATATCGTCCACGTAATGTATTATAGTGTTCCGGCCAGTTACTATGTCCGGGGTTCCGTACATGATTAGAGCTCAGTAGTTACTACCATAGAATAACCATACAGACCTACCGCTCTTCACCAAGCTGCTGTAACCCACAAAGTCAAAAGTCAAAGTCAAGCGCGCTTGCATAATCGGACGCATCAACCAGCCAATCAGGGCTGTCAAAGTCAATGATCGGGTGCACCTGCGGAGTGCATAAGTAACGTGCTCAGAATTTATCATCATCGTCAGCCTATTATAGGCTATACATAAAAATATATAAATGGGGTTATATATAATAGATCCCCACTGCTGGGCATGGTCTTCCCAATAGCACGCTAATCAAGTCGAACTTCGGCTACTTTCATCCAGCTTCTACCAAACAACACACTAAGACTCACATGGCCTAAGGGCGCCTTACCCTACCTGCCCGTGTTGCGGGTTTGTCCGAAAGTACCATGGCCCTGGCACACCGGCAACTGACGGAAAACTGGTGTGTTTTAGCCAGTAAGTCTGACACGCCCTCCCGCTCCGCCTAGAGTAGGAGAAGTTATTTGATAATATCCCACTTAAAAATAAAAAATACCCTCTGTTTGCCAATTCGCGGTCTCTACTCAAGAACAAGTCTCATCGGTTCTACATCTAATCTGCTCTGCAATCCTCCCTGTGTTGAACGTTTCTTACGCCCCAAAACTGTAGATATTTATAATACGTTTGGAACGTGTTTTTTTTTTTTACTTGTTCATCTCAGAGTTAACCTTGAGATGTTGAGACTCTTTAACCGGACTTTCCTGTGGTTGCCTTAAGCTCCTAACGAAACTTAATGCCTCCAGCCAGGGCGTAAAAACGTATAAACTAAACGACTGCGCGCTAAGGGCACCCCCTATGGGGTACGAACCTCGGCTTAGGGCAGAGTCAGAGGGAGGATGGTAAGGGACCGACGGTGGCTGGATAAAATGAAGGTTATGATTATTTTCAGGGGGGCTCAGCTATAGCGCCAGCTGGTGCTTCGCTTACGAGCAAGGGTCGGGGAGGATTGGAACGAGAGTTTCGCTTCTGCACATATATTATTGTTCTATGTTCCTACTTCCTATAGTTAGCACTAGGAATGTTTCACTCGTTAAGTTTGTTTAAATTTATTTGTTGGTACTTTGGTAGCTACTGTTTAGTGTGGCGAGGAATTTTTGAGCTTAATTGAGAGTGCATTGTAGACTTAATGTGTACTCGGTTCTATTTTTGTGTGTCTTATATTTATAACATGCCTTTTGGGAGAAAACGTTGCGGCTAGACTTCTCGCTTTTAGTTTCTAAGCTCTAGTTTCTTCAAGTATACCGGATGACATTTTTTACCGTCTCGTAAAAATTTGGGTATACTAGGTGAACGGAGTAGAAGCCTATGGCATAGTTTTTATTATTTTTTCTTTAACCTAGAAAGAAATTGATCTATGGATAAATACCACACATTTGAAGTAAACTTATCATACTATAACAATAAACACAGAAATTTAACAAAAAACATAATTCAATAAATAAATACGATAAATAATATTTAAATTTAAATCATACGCACCCAAATTTCAATATTTTTATCTTTTATTTTAGTTTTATTATTGAAAAAAAAAAAAAAAATTGCTATGCCATAGGCTTCTACTCCGTTCACCTAGTATACCCAATTTTTTTCGAGACGGTAAAAAAAGTCATCCGGTATATTTGTTTCTTTTATAGATATAACGATCTGCTTCTTAATTCTGGTTAAAAGTCACTTTGAATATATCTCACGTCTGATTCATGGTAATATTCAAAAATACAAATAAAAGGGCTTCGGTTTACAATTCGGACCTTTCAAACGATGTGTCGAGCAATACTCTGTTTCCGCCTCACACACCGAACGGCAGATACGCAATGTTACACCATAAACATTTCAATCTTGCGGAATTATTATGGACTTCTTGTGGAACACCATTCGGTCATGTAGAATTTTTATGCTATAATTATTATATCATTGAATTTGATTTAAAAACCGGCCAAGTGCGTGTCGAACTACGCACAATGAAGGGTTCCGTAGATGGGATGAATTGATTCCAAGAACAATTTAAGTTGGTCAACTACTTCTCGGTAACTTGGCCTACGTAGCTGTGATAGTCCTCCTTTTAACTTCGTTATATATACTACTGCTGTGAATTTTTTCACATATTCCAATACAACCATTTAGCTGGCAGGGGGGGGGGGGACACTTGACTCTAAAAAAAATTAGCACTTTAAAGCTTAATATTACGCAAACGGATCCCTGAATCGAAAAATGGTTTTCACAAGCCCGCAATATTTTTGAACGGCCTATCCAACTATACCCCACACGATGAGATAGACGAGAAAAAAAAGAATATTTCAAGATTTTATTTTACCAGTTTGTCGGCCTGTTTAATATGTATACCCATGCCAAATTATAGCTTTCTAGTACTAAGAGTCTCTGAGCTAAACCACGGACAGACAGACAGACAGACATACAGACAGACTGACAGACAGACAGACAGACAGACAGACGGACATGGCGAAACTATAAAAGTTCCTTGTTGACTACGGAACCCTAAAAAAAGATCTCTGACTGAGTTTTGTGCGACGTTCGATAAAAAAAAATCAAATTCAATCAAAAAATCCCTTGGGCAGTAAAGTTATTAATTTTACAATTTATCCTCGTTCAAAAATACATTTTCAAATAGGAAAGTTTAATTACCTTCTGAAAATTAAACGCTTTCATATTGTATTAGTTCAATGTTTTAATTGGCACTGTTGCTAGCTCATAGATTGGTGCCTCGGGCTAACTTTTTTAAGCTACTAGGTTGAAATAGTCAAGGTAAGAATTAGTAATTTATGTACATACTGAAATGTAGTGCTGAAGTAAATATTTTTCTTTTTAGTTTCATTCTATTTCGAGTCGAAGTTATTTTGTAAGAGAAATGATAAATCTGACCTGCCTACGTTGCCACCTATAGATATGTATACGTGTGTATTATGTATTGTATTTATCGGAGAACAGTAGGTCTCTCTCGTTATCATCAGCCATAGTTTAACAACTATGGGCGTACTGTGGGTAGTGTTGGTTATTGCGCAATAGAAAAACCGAATTAAACTCAAAAGTCATTTACTCAACCTGAGATAGCACCTTAAAGTTTACATAAGACAGTCCCTCAAAACGCCCTGCCCTTCACCACTTCCTAGTGCTTTTAGCTAGGAAGAAGAAGTAGTGGAACAAACTCTCCAGAAATCTGAATCCGTCTGTTCAGTTAGAAGAACTTGTTTCTATACAGTAATGGGTATGCAAAGTAATTAATGTTGGTACACGACACGACTATACCGAACGCGCAACAGTTCCTAAACGTCTTCACTGCTTGACCGCCAACGATGAACTTCACTTGTCCAACGTACGGCGATCACTTGCCGCCAGTCGAACTTTATGCTTTATTTATGTATATATTTATTTAAACTTCATGTACAATAGTGGTACTTTGTGTGTGGTACGAACTTTATGCTTTAGACTCTGTCATGCGCTGCTAGGCAGCACTGGCGCCCCGGTTAGTCAAGGATTGATGGCGCGAACTCCACCAACTCCATCGAATGCCACTAGATGGCGCTGGCGTACTGGATACAATTCGTCTCCGACATATTAATCATAGTGTTATTATTAATAAATCATGGTGAAACACAAGAAGCGTTGGTAGTATGAAGCTCTACAAACAATACCAAGTAAAAACTTGGAAGTATTGCTTATCCCAATCTGAAGCACAAATAAACAAACACGAACACATCGTGCCATGGAAACAAAATAAACTGCAAGACCAAACCCCAAATTATTTGGTAAAACTTATTATAAGACCTTAATGAGTCAACATGAAGTGGAAAACAGCAATCATGGAGGGAAATGAACCGTCCTAATGATGTTGTTTTTGAATCATTGCGCAAATTTAGGGACGGCGAATTATTTTCGTGTCGTAGGTACTCGTACAATATTGTATAGTAATAATAATCATTTAGAAAGTGTACGAGATACAAAGGGCAGACAATTATCATGTAGTCTGTAGAAAAGAACAATAGCAAATAATATAACAAGAGAAGATCGTGAACATTCAATAATTACAAATACCATTTACGCCTCTAGAAAGCAAATCTAAGGACTAGCACAAAGGAACTACTGAAGCCCTAAGCAACGATGAAAGCAACGATACTCCGCCCAAAGATTTAATATATTCACCCCTTAGTCTTCACAATACCTTTACGGCAACAATAACAAACATATGTGAACCCCAAGTGTCAAAGAGTACGCATGCAAAGTTACCAAATACCAAAGTGATTAATATCGAATCTCCGATATCTTAGATGGTTGATTAAATTCCAGAGAGTTACAACCATTCTGGAACGGCGTAAACTTTACATCGATTAGAGTCAATAATTTCATTGGAAGTTTGGTACTTGGGACGTAAAGGGAGGATTTAATGTCTCACGTCGAATAGTTTTGGGCGAACTATATTGATGTTCAGGCTTTATTGGATTAATCAGTTTGGATGGAACAGGTATAGAATAGTGTGAATTGTCTGTCAAAGTATTAAGACTAGAATTTATGGAGCTAAGTAACATTTGAGAAGATAGATGGATCTAATAACACGTCGATTACTGAGAAGATTGCTTGTAATGATATATTTTGATCAATGGATAGATTAGAAACCTTAATCACTAAAGTGACTTAAAGGAGAAACTATCGCAATTATGGTGCTTTGATTTGCTTGTCAAAACACTCACTTTAGTAAAAAAGTGATTTGGGTTTCACGATTGTTTTTCTCAGTAAATAATGTAAGTTATTTCTTAAACGCGATAAAATCCTAACCAAAAATGTATAGACGAAGCAGTGGAGCTTCCGGCTTAAGATTTAAACCAATGAAACAAGAGTTTCTTAGTTTTTTAAGCTATTAAATATATTCATCACGTATGCGATTGATTTCGCCATAAAGAATTTTAAAGGCATATTTGAAGTTTTCTTTTTTCTTAAAAACTCGAAAAAAACCGACCATGTGCGTATTGGACCACGCACAATGAAGAGTTCCGTAGGTGAGATGAATTTATCCCAAGAATAAACTTAACATTGTAATTTACTGAGTTTATTATAGTTAATTAATTTTTATGTAATAATAATATGTACAAGTATATAAAAAAAAGGTAGGGGAAAGAATCAAAGGGCATCAAAAAATTTGTCCGCATCGCTGTCAACAGGAAAAGTGCCAAAAAGGCTGGCAGCATTGCCACGTTGTATATACTGATTCTTTGGCCAAGAAATAGGCCAGCTTGCTGGTCACGAGAAGAGTTGACTAACCGCTTGGCGATGTCTCGAAAACCAACTAGGCACTCGGACCCCATGGTCCTAAAGTTTCAACCCCAAACGGCTCAAACATATAGCTCCCAATAAGGTTGAAAAAAAAAAATACATTGTAGTTGAAAAAACATAGTCTCCCATACAAAATGTATGGGAGATCATGTTTATAAACTGTAAATGAAGTTGGTCGACTATTATTCGGTAACTTGTAAAGCCTACTTAGCTGTGATAGTTTTCCTTTTAACTCCGTTATATATACTACTGCTGTGAATTTTTTCACGTATCCAAGTACAACCATTTAGCTGGCAGGGGGGGGGACGCTTGACCCTAACGAAAATTAGCCCTTTAAAGCTAAATATTACGCAAACAGATTCCTGAATCGAAAAATGGCGTCCAAAAACCCGCAATATTTTTAAACGGATATCCAACAATACCCCATATCATGGGATAGACGAGAAAAAAAAAAAAAAAAATTTTTTTTTCATTTTTGTGAGCTTAGCCGCAGGCAGATAGACGGTCATGGCGAAACAATAAGGTTTCCTTGTTTACTACGGAACCCGAAAATGACAAAATACAAATACTTATACAAAGTAGCAAAAAGTCTCGTATTCAATACCTTAAACGTCAAAATAGCGAATTAACTGCGACCAAGTTTGAGAAAAGGCGAGAAATTTAAAAGAGGCACATTTATTTAGAAAAGCGTACCTGCATCATTAGAAGCACAAAAAGCTTTTAAAGGCACAATTATTTTTTAAATCATACATCATTAGTTCAATAAATTTTTAGAGGATTAAATTATATATTTCCCAATTTTAAATAGAGAAATCCATACAGTTATTTGAAAGTAGGTTGGTAGAAATTCTAGTTACAAATTCAACATTCAATCCATTCTAAAATGTATTTTTGTCACGTATTCTAAAAACAAACATGGAGCCAAATCTCTGATAATAAAGCAGAATAGAAAATTCTAACTTCCATTTTATAAAATGACGGATCATTTTTATTTGGAGCTGGTTTTGTCAAAAACGAGGGATTTGTGACACCAAAATTAAACAATCACGAACCGGACATTTCAGTTTCCCAAAAGAATTGTTGGACAATATTGCTATTATGAACGTTTATTTATACCTGAATACGCGGTTAAAGTTCTAAATGGACAAACGAGGTCTTATGAAGCGAACGCTGGGACAATTTTTTTTTTCTTACTGGGTCATCTCAGATTTAACCTTGAGAGGTTGAGACTCTTTAACCGGACTTTCCTGTGGTTGCCTTAGGCCTGTGTTCACCAACATTTAAATCAACTGTTTAGATATTTAATCAGTTGTTTACTCAAAATTTCATAGGAAATTTGACATAAACCAACTGTTTAAATACCTAACCGGTGGTTTGAATGTTGGTGAACACAGGCCTTAAGCTCCTAACGAAACTTAATGCCTCCAGCCATGGCGTAAAAACTTATAAACTAAACGACTGTGCGCTAAGGGCACCCCCTGTGGGGTACGAACCTCGGCTTAGGGCAGCGTCAGAGGGAGGATGGCAAGGGACCGTCGGTGGCTGGATAAAATCAGGGTTATGATTATTATCAGGGGAATTTAAAGCTACAGGCTCAGCAATAGCGCGTGCTGGCGCTTCGCTTACGGGCAAGGGTCGGGGAGGACTATTTAGTCGGGGATTTCGCGATGGGCCTCGGCGGCGAGGTCGGAATGACGGTCGTGTATTGTGTAATCTCTTTCGAAGTGTACTCGTTTCCCTACTGCTCTCCTGGAGGAGAGTTATGGGGTCGTCTGGGTCGGTCAGTGTGGGATAATTAATAATAACACTCAGTTTTATAGTGATGGAACTGTGCATAGTAGTGGATAACTGTTCCAAGTTCTGGACTTACTTATAGGTATTTTCATTTATTAAGATTCTAGTGACTTTAGGCTAGACTTCGTCACTACCATAAAGTCACTAGAATCTTACAATCAACTCATAGGAGTTGAATGATATAGTTGTTTTTGTATAATATCTAAATAATAAGAAATGATTCCAAATTATTTCAACGTAGTATTATTATAATTTCAGTAAGATAAATTATATATTAAGGGCCAAGAATATCATTTTATTTTTACGTTAGAATAATATCCGTTGCTAATTACAATTTCATTGTAACATTTCTGAACCAAAAGTTTCCCAAGAATAATTAATTAGTTACTGTTACTCGAATTTCTAGGGTTCCCTTGGCACCACGGCAAACATTTATTAATATAATTGACGAAATCGAATGAAATCATGGAGCGTTTAATCACTGGTTCTTGGAAAACTACTATTTGTTTTTACAATCACAGTTCACGAGTATTCGTTTCTTTATCCTCTCCCTAGTAAGCCCCAAAACAATTTAGCCAAACAATATGGCGCAACGAAATATAAATTTGTCGATACAGAATCATTTTTCAATTCGTTGTAAATGAATGATTTTTTTTAAACGAATCTATTTTTAAATCGGGACTAACAAATGCAGTTGAAATAGGGAAATAAATTTGATAAATTGATTTTGAAAAGTTAGCGCGTATGAATCTAATTCGTGAAATCATCATCATTATCAATTCTGCCGAAAGACGTCCACTGCTAGACATAGGCCTCCCCCAATTTGGAGGGAGGTCTGCCATAATCGCCACGTTTGGCAGGCGGGTTGGCGATCGCAGTATGGTGTTAAAATGCATAGAGAACGCTGCTGCCCATTCTCTAGAAAGTCCCTTAGTCGCCTTTTACGACACCCACGGGAGGAAATGGGGTGGTGCTATTCTTTACGTCCGGCGCCACATGAAACATTCGTGAAATGGTTCTATCAAATACTGAGTATACGCAAGGATTTTTGTTTTTCGATAAAAACTTGTTGTGCGGATGCCTGTTTTATGTTTCTAGTGTTATTTTAACATATAGAGTGGAGTACCACGTTCATAATCACTGTGGAATTTTAGCAATTTAAGCAATTCGTAGGAAAAAGCTAAATTAGCTCTAACATTGATCCATATTACAAGCAAAATCGTTGTTTTTGCTACAACAATAACTGTAGTGGTACATTTATTTAATTTTGTTGAAAACGCGAGCATTTTCCGATAGCTACCGACTAGTTTAAAAAAATAAAACACTTCATTTAAAAAAAAAAACGATTGTTTCACGAAAAGAAAACAATCCACGCCAATTTACAGGATGTGCTTAAAATATTTGAGGGAAAAAAGCAATAATTTCAATAAAATGTTTGCCGAAATAACAGGAAAACGCAGAAATGTTTTTTTCATTTTCTTTATCAGAGCCCGTTCAATGATTTTTCCGTTGACTTTCCCTAACCAAATTACTACTTTATAGATAAGAATACGGACAATAGACTGAGTTTCTTTGTTCCAAAATACACAACGCAAGTAACGATACATGTAACAAATTGTTAGGGTCCGAAGTCCCTTGGCGTCTACTATGAAACTCGCAACATAAACATTCTACTCGTGATTTTGAAATCCATTGCTGGCTTTCATCGGTCGTGTATCTTTTGAAGATAATGTTTCCATAGTGAACGCGCAATGGATTATGATGATAGTGAAATGGCCGAGTTTTCTAATGACGTGGTGCACATAAAGTCCAGCTTACAACACAGACAATTTATTTCAAAAGTGGGACCCGTTTTTGCCGTTAACCTAATGTGTAAATAAATGTGTGCAATAATTAAACACAAAACAAAATGACGTGAAACTAATTGCCTTAAAACCCTGCTCTCATGTTTTAGTAATGAAACTCATTTTGATTATATTTTTAATCGTTTCGCTGGCTGTGATGAACCGCTATTGAGTTAACTCGTTTTTTAATCGTTTGAACACAAAAGGTTGTTTGAAATAATGTTTTCGGGATTGCGCCCGTTCAGTTAGTATTTTTTTTTTTGTTCTACACACCCTGTAGTACTCGTATGAATTGTAGGATTTCTGACGTTTCAATTTTGATACTTTTTTACGCAACATTTTTTGCTAATGAAATCGTTTAGGTTCTGAAAGGATAAGCTTTTGTTTGTACAACAACGTTAAAAATGTTTTTGCATATTCAACAAGTAGGCATCTTCTAAATGATTCTTTATCAAAAACACTAGTTTTCAATAAAGAGACATTCACTACTTTATAATTCATTCATTACTTTGTGTGGATCGGGTCACTTGCTTCGCATAGTTTTTTGAACTTGTTAAGATTTCTTTATAATATGTAGTTAATGTTAATCCATATCCATACAAATATTATAAATGTGAAAGTAACTCTGTCTGTCTGTCTGTTACGTTTTCACGTCTAAACTGAACCGATCGTCATAAAATTTGGCAGAGATATAGCCTGGGATATAGAGAAGGAGATAGGCTACCTTTATACGCGATAACTGACATCCACGCGGGCGGAGCCACGGGAAAAAGCTAGTGTATAAACATAAAAGATGGTGAAAACCGCATCAAAATCCGTTAAGCAGTTTAAAAGAACAACACGATCACTCAGACAGACAGGAAAAGTGACTTCAATTTATAATTATGTTTTATTTTTCTATTTATAATTATAATAACGAAGCATAGAAATGCTTCGTTCATCAAAAGTTATGATACCGTAGAACAAGGAATATTTCACAATGACATTGTACATGTAAAACAAATGACAGTCTCCTCTTGAAAGATGCTTCGGTACATTTGCCTAATTATTAGGGGGAGTTCAGAAAATATGACGGTAATCTTTTCCCATCCCTGGCATATCTGTCCCTGCCCTACAATAACTTAGTAACCATTATTTGTTGTCAAAATGATATAGGATCATGAACATAGAGTGGATTTTTTATATTATCAAGACTTATGGTGTCTTGGAAGGAAATAATATTAATTAATTATGTTTATTTTGGATTTGTGTGGAAGAAAATGTCGCAATATAAAAATATATTGTTCTCACGCTAAGATTTCTTGTATACCTATTGTCAATTAGTCTTAGAGTATATAACACCGGAGAAAGCCATAAACGCAATACTAATATAATATATATATAATATCAAATAAAACAGCTGATGCATAAAATGGTTAAATTTTAATAATCAGAATATAAAACTACAGTGAAATAGAAGTAAGAATTTTTTTAATATTATATTTTGAATGATACAATAAGTTAAGTTGAAACCCAAATAAAACAATAATTTTAAAATTATAAAACCATTAGAATGGAAACATAAAACTAAGAACATCAAAAAATATATGTTTTCTATGTTCTACGTTTTATATATTTTGTAAACAATAAACATTACTGAAATTATCGACATGTCAATTTTGGGTTCCAAACATGGCCTCAACTCTACGGAAGTCTTGCTAATATTGTTATTAAAAGACATAATCGCATGTCAAGTGCATGTCAATTTTAATGATTTGACGTATATTTTCGTAATGCAAAAGAAAAGTATTTCGAATTTTATGAACATAAATAAACGAGGTGTAGCGAGACTCGGTGACGTCACAAAAGCAATGTGAGAAAAATGCTGGATTCATGCCGTCCGCCATATTGAATCGTGGTTGAATCAAATGAAAAGTCAAAATGTATTAAGAGGTTAGGATTTTGCATTTCATTGGAAACATATTTATATACGGAAGGTTATTAAATTCTTTATGTAAGTTTGGCGTATTTGAATGCTTTTTACATTGTTTAATAGCTCAGCCAGGCATTTTCATGGAGCTCCACGTGCCTTGAACACGATTTAGGAAGTGCGTTAGAATCGATTTGAAAGTAGTTTTTATGAACGTACTAGAACATTTGTTCTTGTACTTTTACAGAGGGGAAAGTGTTCGTAAGGCTTCTCCAGTGTTATATAATATACTATAGGCATTTGTGTATGACTTATGGTGACTATTGTGCTGACTGTTCATTTGTCAATGACTGTGTCTTGGAAAGAAAGGATAATAAATTATTAATTACCTATGTTTATTTTTGATTAGTGTGGAAGAAAATGTCGCAATATAAAAAGATATTGCCCCCACGCTAAGATTTCTCGTGTACCTGTTTTGTAGCTAGGAGATTGATTAAACATTATGCAGAGGGGTAACTTTGGGATTTTTTTTCTATTCAGCAAAGTTAATCTAACCGTGTGATTAAGAGTTTTCAGTTTTAAATACTTAGGGCATATCTTGACACCCAACCTCAAGGACGATGCTGACTTGGAAAGGGAGGGGAGGGCCTTGTCAGTGATAGCGAACATGCTGGCTCGCAGGTTTGCTTGTTGCACTGGGGATGTGAAAGTTACTCTTTTTAGAGCTTACTGCACATCCTTTTATTCTTGCAGCCTCTGGGCCAGATATACTCAAAAAGCTTACAATGCCCTCCGTATCCAATATAAAAATGCGTTCAGGGTGCTGTTGGGGCTCCCCCGCTTTTGTAGCGCATCAGGGATGTTCGCTGAAATGCGGGTGGATTGCTTTTATGCTACAATGCGCAAGAGGTGTGCATCCCTGGTACGCAGAGTGAGAAGGAGCTCCAACAGCGTACTGTCGATGATAGGGGGCAGACTGGACTGCAGATATGTGAATCACTGCTGTGCTATTTTCATGGGACTGCGCCATTTCTTACTTTTAATATTTACGTTTATTTCTGTTTTGTTTTTGTATTTTATTTTCTTTCTCTAACATAGCTTAAGTTTCTGTTACAAAAAAAAATGAGTCTGTGTTAATTGAATAAACAATATATTATTATTATCATTAAAAGCGATTGCATGCCCGCCGGATCCTTAAATAAAATATTTTTTTTTTAAATTTTAAAACACAGTTTTTTAAGTTTCCCATAGATAAAAAAAAAAAACTAGTAAACATGGCCTCTGTCGGGTCATACCGCCTTAAGTATGTAATCTAGGGAAGAGTAAAGTAAGTAGTTAAGTAGGTTCCTATAGAAATTAAATTGAATACTGGCAATGGCACCCAATAAAACTTTTGCTATTTTACCCCAAAACCATCGCACAGTTGCCAAACTAAATGATTGTTTTTATTTCCATAAACGAACATCCCCAATGTAGTGCGTTGTCAAATATTTACGCCCAATGCTCGCATTTGACAAGGGACAAACAATTTAATGCTATCGCTTCAAACAGACGTTTTATGTATGTAATGGCAATAAATATTGAGAATATATGCTGTCATTCAGGGGAGATCATTTATAAATAAGGTATTATTTATGAGAAAAACTGTATGGTAGCATAGTTCTAAGGAGAAGACGCTGTGAAAATTGTGTGATTTTAGAAACAATATGAAGAATAATAAAGCCCTGAAACAGGATACAAAAAAGAACGAGACGAATATCTATTAAAAGTAAGTAGAATTTATTGAATGCTTGATCATTTAGTCAGATAATTGAATGGATTTTTGGAACGAAATTCTTTATCTACATGTTTGCATTCTTTAGTTTTTTAAGCAAAACGTGCATGATTTCTTTATGTAATAATTATACCACCTTTTATAAGTCTCTAGCTTTTGCCCGCGGCTCCGCCCGCTTGGATGTCGGTTATCGCGTAAAAAAGTAGCCTATGTCCTTTTCCATGTCCCAGGCTATATCTCTGCCAAATTTGATGACGATCGGTTCAGCGGTTTAGGCGTGAAAACGTAACATACAGACAGACAGACAGATAGACAGACAGACAGACACAGTTACTTTCACATTTATAATCTATATATATAAAAATGAATCCCTATTTCCCTCGGTCATGGCATCACGCGTGAACGGCTGGACCGATTTCGCTAATTATTTTTTTGTTGTGTTTGTTATTGTCAGGAGAAGGTTCTTATGTAAGAAAAATTTAAGAAAGTTAAAAAAAAAAAATTGTAAGAAAACGACCATTATTTACATTTTTATTGTAATAATAAGTAGGTAACTCTATCTTCTAATGTAACTTTATGGCGTTTGACATAACGTGTCAGTCATCATTTGGTAGGTCTGAGAATAGATTTTATAAAAAAAAATAAAAAAAAAATTTGAAGGTTTTAGTTAGGTAGGGTAGGGTAGGTAGGGTTAGTAGGGTAGGGTAGGGTAGGATAAGGTAGGGTAGGGTAGGTAGGTAGTTGTCGGGTCAGCTAGTATTATAATAGTAAGGATAAGGATAAGGATGTTATACGCAAATAAATATTATGTTATTACTAGGTGCTACTTGCGCGGCTTTTTCTAAGATAAATGTAGTTAAGTTACTCCTAATAACATCAGCTATCTGCCAGTGAAACTCCCGTCAAAATCGGTCCAGCCGTTTCGGAGATTAGCCGGAACAAACAGACAGACATACATGATTTAAAAAAAACAGACAGACAGACAGACAAATAAAAAAAAATATTTTTCTTTGTAAGTACGTATATTCTGTCATATGCATTTACTCGTAGTAAAAAGCTATTTTGACATTACAAACAGACACTTCAATTTATTTGTATACATTACTAGCTGGCCCGACAGAATTCGTTCTGTCAAAAGCTATAGTATAAACTCCACTACTCTACCCTACCCTACCTGTCCCTACCTACCTACCTAAAACTTAAAAAAAAGAAGATAGTAGCCCGGAGGAGTATGGTAACTAACACTGTGACACGAGAATTTTATATTTAAGATTATTAACGAGGCTTGCGGTAGGAATTAAGATTAGAAATCGTCACGTAAGGAAAAAGCATTATACCACCTCGCATTATGCTAACTAAATACGTGTTTTTAATCGAAAAAACGCGTCTGTGGATGGGGAAAACAGTCTATGCGATATCAAAGAATTTTTTTAAAAAAAATGTCAGTTTTAAGGTCTCAAGTTTCAAGTGTCAATTCTTTTTTTTTTTAATCATATGTAAGAAGGAAGTTCATTCATTAAGTTTAATGCCTCAGGGGAATGACAGGGGGATACCCGACAGTACATGTTTAAAAAAAAAAATGTGTATTTCAGTTTGTAGTAGAAAGCTCGTCTAAAAAACATGACCATGATCTGCTACATTATTTCCCTCATGCCAAAAAGAAAGCCCAAAACCTCCTTAGTTTTACAAATACACGGCCAACATCACAAAACACAGAAGTAGGTACACAATATACATGTACTTAAGAAGGTACCAGTGCCGAAGATTGACATTTTGTGGGGTCTAGCCGAAGAATAAATTGTTCAGTTTCAGATGGTCATACAATTACGTCAAAATTAATTTAACAATATACATGTACTTAAGTAGGTACCAGTGGCGAAGATTGATATTTCTTAAGGGGGAAACCGAAGAAGAAATTGTTCAGTTCTATAGGTAGTCATATAATTACGTCAAAATTAGTTTATTTCGCTATTTTATGAATTTTTCGTTCGCGATTGTCACGTCGTAGCCCTAGTTTGTTCAAAACGATTTGTGTTGTTATTAGAATTTAAAGCTAGGAATAGGCGTTTTTGTTCTATGAATATTATGGTGTATTAAATACTTGTCATCATCATCATTCATCATTTCAGCCGAAATACGTCCACTGTTGGATATAGGCCTCCCCCAATTGGGGGGGTTTGCCATAATCGCCACGCTTGGCAGGCGGGTTGGCGTTCGCAGTATGGTGTTGAAAAATGCATAGAGAACGCTGTTGCCCATTCTCTAGTAAGTCCCTTAGTCGCCTTTTGAACCACGGGAGGAAATGGGGTGGTGCTATTTTTTACGTGCGGCACCACACGGCACAAATACTTGTAGTTTATTTATATTAATTAGATTGTTAATTGGCAATCGTTAACACTACTGAATATGCTATTTTTCAATGGTGGTAGGTGAATTTGCTTTTCCGATCGTCCTAAGGGAAGCCGGTAGGAATGGAGTTGTTAGCGCCCTTCGCCTCTGGTAGGTACACAATATACATGTACTTAACATACTAACCCCTTCAGCGCCAGCCATTGTAACAAGAATAACCCTACGAGTGCTCGAGAAAAAACATACCCAGTTCTTACGTTACTCAACAGCAAAACATTCTCGCTTTGGAGGAGTGCTTGACATCCCTTGCTGCCATCCTTTCCCTTAATAGAGGATCGTTACTACAAGGCATAAGCGTAGAAGGGTACTCCACGCACCGTTTCATAGAAATATTGCGTGCCCTAGTTCTATTTCTATTCACACAATTGTAAATACGGGTGGCTAAAGTAGTTTACTGGGTTCAAACGTCATGCTAACGATGTCAGATCTTGAAAACTTTTTTTATTCGATCGCTGTGGGGTGAGAAAGTGCGGTGTGATTATAATAATAGTGGGTTTTTTTTTCTGTAAATTGGTCTTTGAATAAACACTGGGGTAACGAACGATAGCCGAAGAGTTATTGCTCCTACAAACAGGCGCGACACGTGACTTGACACAAAGGAACTGCGTGTCACGCGACTAGCGGTGCCTTTGAGTCGCGTCGCGTGTCTCGCCTGTTTGTAGGAGCCTTTAAGTATTTGTTGAATAAATAGTACCTATACTTATTTTGTATCGAGGGACTAAACGAAGCCATAATATACCAGAGGTGGTTTGACTCCCGAGCGTGCGAGGGAGTCAATGAAACCGAGGGTATATTAAGTTGGCGTTTAGTCTCGAGGTGCAAACTGTACTTTTCACTTTGAGTGCGAGAAAAATAGTCAATTTAGTACAAAAACATTTAATAAATATTATTCCTCCAGTCCATAAAACTTTCGTAAGTTTTTAGGTAAATCTTCCGCGGTTCCGATTTTGGCGGCAAAATATTATCTATTATGTCTTTTGCTCTTTGCTCGACGTCAAAGTCTTCACTGTCACTCACACATTCTTAATAAATTTATTTAAAACCGAACTTTACACTTGACAACAATTCTGAAACTCGCGAAAAAACTGACCGCGAAGGTCAGTTTTTTCTTCTAAACCAGTCACAGATTAACAATTTAAAACACATGGCGCCACCTTCTTTGCGGAAAAACCATGGAACTAAAACTCTCGACATTTTCGCAACGAAGATGGTCCACACTCCTAATTACTTTTCACTCCCTAGAGACTAAAGTGGTCACTTTAGTCCCGCTTCGTAGGGCTATATTGGCGTACTATTAGAGCATGAGAAGTGAATAATATGTTTACGTTTATTATTGCCATCTGCATGTAAACGTAATAAAATTATGGATGCTTACCGCTATTTTTATAACTGAATCATCTTAGGTGGAGCGACGACCTTCGCGGGGTGGCTGGTAGCAGCTGGATAAGAGCTGGGTAATAATAAGCTGGGTAATAGTCTATAGTCTTCATTTATTTTCTTTGTTTATATAGTTAGTATGTATGTACCTATCTATGTATCTATTATATAGTATATACCTATCTGTGTATTTATCATAGGATATTGTACTTTTTTTATTGGACTTTTTGTATTATTTTTACTTATAGAATATAAACCCTAGAGTTATGGGATATAAAAAAAACACGTTGTATACTTTATTGTACACCAGATTACACATTACAAATGAAAAAAATAAACTAAACTATTTAAACTATATAAACTATTTTATGCCCAGAAATTCACTGTCCATGCCAAGGTTACCTGGAAGAAATCGCAGTAAGCGATAAGGCCGCCCATTGTACATTTTGTAGTGTATAAGCTTTTTTCATTGGTAATGTGTAATCTGGTGTACAATAAAGTATACAACGTGTTTTTTTTTTATATCCCATAACTCTAGGGTTTATATTCTATAAGTAAAAATAATACAAAAAGTCCTAGAGTCAAAGACATTAAATTATACATCCTAGAGTATATGGTCCAAAAATGCATAGTTTCGAAGATAATTAGTCAATCATAATATAGGTAAAAAATTGTCACCCGTATGACGAATTGTTATTTTTGGGACATTGCCAAACTGATGATACTGAGGCCCTCGATGTGTGTAGGTATCTAAGTTGCATTAAAAAATACGAGTAATTCATTTTCATTCATATTTAAAGTGAAATGCGATGTACATTAATAATCGAGACTGTCGAATTATTTTGTATGAAAAATGAAAAAAAAAAAAATTGTTGTAAAATAATTGATATGCCAGTTGATTCTTGAATACCTACATGGTGAGAATTCATACCCTAGAGTTATGGGATATAAAAAAAAAACATATATAAATAAATAATAAATAAGAGTTGCCGAGAATCGAGCTGAATGGCGTGCAATTTGAGAGGCTTATGTCTAGCAGTGGACTACAATGGGCTGACGATGATCTTATGAGATCCATTTCTTATATTAAGTAAGTAGTTACTCTCCAAAAAAGAGGTGACCAATGCCTCCCAATCCGAACAAGCATATTGCAGTTCCCAATCCCCACCTGTGACATCACACGGCATAATATAAATCAAACATACAATACTGCAGGACGCAGGGTAAATGCGCCAATTCCACGAAGCATAAATTAACCAGCTTAAGTAACGTTATCGCGCTGAGAACTTCAATGTGTGCTGAACTGCGGCTCTCAATCGGTGCTCCCACCTGGAGTTACGTGTGGAAATTGTAAAGCTGCTCATTAAAGTAGGTTAAGCCGATGCAGTCCGGTTACTGGACGCCTGGCCCCAACTTATTGTTAACTTCCACTTTCCTGGTATGGCGCAGAACTGGAATAAACTTTTCACTTTGAGGTCTTTATTATGCCATAAGTCGGATTACCTTCGACTATGGTGGCAAAATACTCCGCATTGCCACTTCCCGATTAGCTCGTAGAGAAAAGGTAAGTTTCACATATCAAAAATGTGAGTTCAAAACTAGATATCCTAATAGATTATTATTATTAAATTGTGAATAAATTGAACTTGTAATAATGCATGACGTAAATGTGAAATAAATGACTAATAAACTGAAATTAAAATAATGCTTAATCTTAAATAAATGATTGATTAATGTTTAGTATAATTAATGTAATGAATAATTGTAATAATTAGAATCAGTAACATACTATGTACCTAATACAATAATTTGATAGGAAACATTTGCAGTGCCCTTACAGGGTGCATTAATACTGTGTCATGAAATTTCAATGCATGCCTACTAACCAGTGTTTAACATGTAAGCAAATAAATAAATAAATAAATAATAAATATTCCTAGAATGAAAATGAAACTATATTGGCAAAGTTGTTGTATTCAGATTTATAACAACATTCCTAATCAAATTAAAGAACTTCCAATGATCCGCTTCAGAAGGGCTTTACGCAGTTAGTTAATTGAGAAATCCTTCTATACTCGTAGTATAAAAGAATTCTTTCAATTTAAATTTAAATGTTCTAATTGTATACCTACCAAAAATTTGCATGTCATTATGTTATGATTAAATATGTTAAGCTACATTATACTACCATTGTTAAGAACTTTTGTAACCATATTTATCTACAAATAAATCTTTGACTTTGACTTTGATAGAAATTTTCAGAGGACAAATCGGATTCGGATGAAATTTTTCTAATTACTTTTTACATTTTGCTTTTAAACATAGTTCAAAGTATGCATTCGTTGTTCAATAATATCGTAGTTCCAAAGCTGGGCATTTAGCTCTCGGAAAGTGGGCACTGTCCGTAGTTTTAATAGGATAGTGATCGTTAAACTAAACTTCTAGTGCCGATTGACCTGCCCGGTGAAACCTGGTGCTTGCGCTGCCAGCAAACCTATTACCAAAACCAGATCAGATTGGCACGAATGATTCTAAAACATATACGCACTGAAAAAAAAAAAGTAGTTGCCACAATCAAGATTTTGTTTAGATTGACTAAGTAACTTGTTTGATCACAGCTACTACTTTTATTTGATTGAGATTTGAAACGGGATCTTTATTGGAGTTATCACAAAACCTATAAAGGAGATTGACCGGAAGCAGTATCGTTATTTGTTCTGCGGTGACTTAAGTTTATAATGTTGATAATTCTTGTTTATAAATATAATGATTTTATCTAGTAACGCGAATCCTTAAATTCTCCGCATAAAAAACTTCATAAACTATTAGTTTTTATTTCGATTTCCTATTTCACCCATACATATTTTTTTTTTTTCACGCAAGTATTTATATGTCATTGGAATGGCATTCAAAGAGTATGAAAACCATGAAACCTTAACTTACGCAAAATAATTAAAGTACGCATCCGATTATTGAACTTATAGTTGAATACTTAGTAACAACAAATATTAATAACAACTAACTAATTATTTATTAATTACATTGTAATAACAATCTGATAAGGTGTTAAAAGTAGCTAACAAAAACTTTTGGTTAATCGAAACGCAGAATGTTTTCAAGACCTTTGCCCGTTTCATTCATCATTAAAAACTCTTTGAAAACATTCGATGCGCGCGCATCCCGAGCCGAATAAGCTGGCGACCGAACAGCGGGCGTTCCCTTTCTAGCTTATAAGCACGTCTCATTCGTTTTGTTTTAAGTACAGTCTCGAACGGTAGGTATTTACTTTTATTATTAGTTTATTATTGTGCAATTAATTGAATGATTTCATTTATATTTTTTGTTTTAATGTACATAAATCTTACTAGGCCATTATTATTTTGCAATTTGGAGTTAATTTAATTAACTATATTTATGTTTTAAGTCACATAAATTAATTGAAGTGAAGCTGAAATAGTGACAAGATTTACGGCAAAAAAAAATGTACCTATATTCTGATTCGCTTTAACTTTGTGCTTACAAAAACAAGTAATTAAATATTGTAAAACCATTTCGGTTTAAATAACCACATAAAGAAATAACTTACGTGATGACATTTTGCATAAAGATAAGGTCTGGTCTGGATTAGTACCTGTATATGTCGGTACATAACCTCAAGCAAGTACATATACCAATTAAAATAAATTGGGTGCGGGTGATTCCGCGGGCAGAAACGAATATGTGGTAGAAAAAACATCGATTGCGTTTTTTAAGCGACTGTACATGCGCCCATTTTCGGCGCCAATTTTTTAATGCGCGGGTTGCTACTGTGATTTCTTGTATAATTTCTACCGCTTGTTATTTTTTTTTTTTTTTGAGAATATTTTAATTTTTTGAATTATTCGTTTTGATTTATGTAATAATAACATTTTATTTGCGTTACATTAGTAAGTTGTTCAATATGGAGGACTCAGTTCGTCGGTGTATTAACTGTTCGATTCTACTGCGATATTTACGGTGGTAGTCGTTGAGAGAAGTTAGTGAAAATGTGTATGATAACGGTAAGTAAAATAATTAAAACTAGCGGGCCACCGCACTAGGTTGAACGGCAATAAAGCGGGCGGCAGCTACATAGGTAATTATTATTATGATCATAATTATGTTTAATAACTTCTTATCTATTCTTTCTACATGTTTATTAACGTTGATATTGCCACCGCGTAGGTACGGACGCCGTATTTTCTCATCGCAATATTACTATAAAGCCGATTGGAATATGATTGGGAAATAACATAATCGCGTCTGTATTATTCTCCAAAGGGTTAGTCAGAGGTGTGTTAGATACACTTACTCCCACATTTTGGCAGTTACGTTTAGTCTCATCTAATAGGGGGTGAGCCTATTGCCATCAAGAGGGCACGAATCCAGGACTCCGGGTTGCTACTGAAAAAAACCTTTTGGAATAGCCCAATAGCACTGTCTGACCTGGGAATTGAACCTAAGGCCCCATGCTCAGCAGTTGCGCTTGCGACCACTACACCAACGAGATCAATAAAACAGTAGCGTTGAACGTAATTACTGTTATTGAGTTGGAGAAGTTGGGTTAACCAGGACACAATTCATCTAATTTAATTATTTGGTTTAATAGATTTTACGTGATGAAATGAAGGACAAACAAAGCAGTCAATGCAGACTATCTGCATTGACTGCTTTATTTGTCCTTCATTTAGCCATCGAAGTGTATGCTTTGCGTGTGGCAAATCTATACTAGTTACGCGTACGTGCAATAAGAATGCCTTCAAATGGTGAAGAAAGGAACACGATTCTTAGTTGGATATCTCCTCACTTTGGTATGCATCTTATTTCTTTTGACAAGACTAGATTAATTAACGAGTATTGAAAATGCTCAATCGTCATTTTGACTAATTCTTATTTTGAATTTACCAGCATACATTGTGACAAAAAGTCACTAAGAGATTCGATTCGAAACTTAGATTTTTATACAGCTAATTACTGTGTAATGCTGAGAATTATGATAAAATAGTAAATAACATTTGAAAGCCCTAAAATCATTCTTTAAATTAAACCATAAATCTTTGAGTCACTGCATGTTTCATACCGATACTAGGTTCCTTAGTCATTTGGTCAATGTCCTTTGCAGCAATCAAGTCAAAACACAGTTGCTCCAACCAAGATTATTAGATGAAAGTTTCAATGATCTTTATTGAAGTAATCAAAATCCTTGATTGACACAACTAACATACTTTGTTACAGTTAACATTTTTTTAACTTGTCTCTTTTTTAACTCTTCTACAATGTTGTCATGTTAAGGGTAATCGAGAAACTTGTTTGAGCGTTCAATCATTTGAACTAGTATTGCTGCAATCATGTCGTGATGATCAACTTAATTAAGATTTTGATTAATCTACAAGATATTGTCAATCAAGCTAAAAAGTCACTTGATCGGAGTGCATTTTGTTCAGTGCGTAATTAAAAGCTAACAGTCTTAAAATAACGATAATAATATGAACAAGTACATAAAAAAGGGAGGGGAAAGAATCGTAGGGCATCCAAAAAGTTCTTCCGCATCGCTGTCAATAGGAAAAGTGCCCAAAAGGCTGGCAGCATTGCCACGTTGTATGGCATGCTGATTCTTTGGCCAAGAAATAGACCAGCCCTCTTTTCCCGTGAAGAGGTAAAACTAAGTGGGCACTCGGACCCCATGGCCATAGTCTTTCAACCCCAAACGAATGGAACATGTAAGTCCCAAAAAATAAAATATTGATTCAATAAACGGACCACAACTCTATAAAGATTTATGCACCAAACTCTAATCCGAAAGGTGAAACACGAGAATGAGAAAGTCAAGAATTAGGCTAATTGCATTCGAGGATCGCATTATGTCACATTACATATCCGAAGGCGTCCGGGCAGCACCGCCGTGCATTTTAAATAGTTTTGTGCATAATTTAAGGTCTGTTCAGATGGGCTACAAGCACAGCAACAATAATGTTGCCGGGGAGTGGCTCGGTGTGTTTTGTGTCGCTGCAATTGCTCAGAGTTGCGTTGTTTCTGCGTGGCAGCCACAAAATGCAGGGTAGTCATGACGAACTCATGATGTGGTCGGTCACTTGCCTTTGCGATCACTTCTCATGTGGTTGCATTTTGACTACAATGTTGTTAGTGCTGACCATACGTTCGCGACAGCTGTTCAACGCGACTGAGAACGTGTAAGTGGAACTACATTTTTTCATACAATTTTGTGCCCGGCCACATTTTTGTCGCTCTTTGTGATTGTAGTTGCAGCACGTCTGAAGAAACTCAGTGTCGCAAATCCGCGTCACATTCACCGTGCAGATATTTTATTTCACGGAAATTAACTTTAATGAACTTGGCTAGGTTTCAATTTGTATATTCGCAACACCCTTTTATTCAGCTTTTCAATTTTAAGCTTTATAAAATTGAGTTAGTGCGGCAAAATGTTGGAGTTCGCTTGGCTGTTTTTGAAGGCGATTTAATAGTTCCAGTGATTTCATAAAATTTGTTAATTGAGTAAATATAAGCAGTTTTCAGTAAGCTGAATGTTAGGTTAAGATTCTTTTTTAATCCTATAATAAATGCTTCGTCTCTTCGTTTGCTAATCTGTTTTAATGCAAAGGTTAAGCCGGATTTATATTACTGTGTCGTGTTGTGTCGTGACGCGGAATCCACCAATTAAACGAATCTGGACAGGATTACGTCAAATCACAACGAGTCTTGATAGAGAAGGCGTCACGATACAACACAACACAGTAATATAAGTCCGGCCATACAGTTGTGTTTTGGAAACATTCAACGTACTTATATCTAATAGTATTCTTTTTATTTTCTTCTTTGTCTAAGTAGCCATAAGACAGAAATCTGCTAACAATTTTCAGACGTCATCATCATCATCATTATTTCAGCCGAAAGACGTCCACAGTTGGACATAGGCCTACCCCAAACATCGTTACTTCGACCGGTTCTGTGCTTCTTATTCTTAACCTAGGGGATTCCTGCGGCCTTCACCAAGTCATCGGTACACCTTGTGGGAGTCCTTGCAATGCAACGTCTTCTGGTACGAAGCAGCCACTCCAGAACCATTCGGCCACTGCCACTTAACTTTGGAAATTCTTTGGGCTATGTCGGTTATCTTGGTTTTCCTACGGATCTTCATTTCTAATTTGATCACGTGGATCAGACGGGTCAGACATTATATAGGTACTTTTAATCATTTGCACCACATCATGATTAACTATGTACGGTAGAAGAAAAGGTCTTCAAATTGGACTTTCTGCCAAATAGAAATACCTACCTACAATCCTTCTTTAAGGCCAAGATATATGCCAGTGACCTTAAGTGGTTAGCTTGCGTGTTCTGTAGTGAGCTCACGCAACACGTCGTACGTCCAGCCAGTAATATGACTCGTCCATCCAGGAGCGCTGTCCCAAATAAGACGCATTATTAATTTATTATACATGAAACAAAGGTATTTCAATAAAACACGTATACTAAAAGATCAATAATTAAATTATCTTTAAAAAGGTGATGGTTTCAGAAAAATACGCTTGGCAGATTTTGCGTGATTCTCAGTTTTTTATCCGCGTTAGACATAACTTTACAAATTAATTTCACTATGTAATATAAACATAATATTAAATACTCACATATTAAGTTATTAAGAAAATGCTCTAATTTAACATATATTTTTTCCAAATCATTAACACTACTCGTTTAGACGTGATCTTCAGTATAAAATCATTAGAAGCCGGCTATCGGCGCCTTAATATAGAACAGCAAAACAGTTGATAAAACGCTGCAAAGTACTAAAACGGTGCTAAAAGTTGTCATTGCACCGTTTTCCACGACTTTGTTACTGTTATGGGCGATGTCGTCTTTATCACATGCCAACGATTCTGTTTACTCTCTATGTAAGTGGCTCTGTATGTGTCGTCAGGCACTTTATTGTAGTACTTTTCTGTATTATTGGGATTTAATATATGGGGCTTTTGATAGTCATAAAAAGTGATGAAAATGAGATGACGTAAAAAGACTACATGATAAGCGTTTTTAGGGTTCCGTAATCAACAAAGCACCCTTATAGTTTCGCCATGTCCGACCGTCTGTCCGTTTGTCCGTCCCCAGCATTATGGTAAGAAAATCGCATCACTGGTAGCTAGAACACATTCGGAAAACAGTGTCAGAGAATTTCTATTCTCCCATTCTGAGGCATTTTGTGGAGAGGATGGCCAGGTAAGAAACTTGTACCTTACTTGGTCATCTTCTGTGCAAAATGCTTCAAACTTTACTAACACAAGCTATAAGGTATTACTAACAAGGTAAGGTAAGGTAGGGCTAAGGTATTATTAGGATCTTTGTTGTCTAAATAAATACATTTTGATTGATTGATTGATTGATTATGTTTTGTAAAAAGTCATAGAACAAAAGTTTTTATTATTTATATAAAATCCTGCAAGGGTATATAGTATACCATATACCATTGTCAATTTGTCACCATACAAACTGAACATAAAACAAGAACTCAACAGCCATTAGACAACCCCGTCCGTTTTCCAATGAATAATAATTGATAATAACTATTGGCTCCAATTGTACATTCATGAACAGTGGTGCAGTATAAATTATTTCCTGTCAATGTGACAACCTATTGTTGGCCATACAATAGTCCTAGAATAATGAATGGATATTAATTATTTTAATTTTCACAAATTTTGTGGGGACGGTAACAAAGGGTTAATGTAATAAACCTGTAGAAAAACGTCACGTAATCACTTATAATATAACAATAGTGGGGAATATAATATCCTCGTTATTATTCTAATAGGCAGTGTTGTCTTGATTTATTATGGAGATTTATTTTTCAAAGTACAATGGTCGGTAATTGAATGAAGCTTGCGTGTTGACGTTTTGTATCATGTTTATTAATTCTTTTTACGTCACACCTGGCCATAATGTGAGTTTTACCGCACGCTACGCGTACAGTAAAACTCGCATTGTGGCCAGTTGAAGGTGTAAAATTGTGTACTCACCACGGGCAGTATGAAAGAAAGCCTTCTAACGCCTGCGGCTCGGGTCACAAATACCTGCAATTTCGGGCTTTCTTTCTTTTACAGCCCTTGATAAGTAATGTACTATTATGTAAGCAAATTATAACGTAAAATGGAACGCAAAGTTTAGTGACATCATCGCCCCACTCAGTGAAACAGGCGAATTGTGGATGGGACCGGCCTTTATAAGACAGCGCACCGAGCAAAGGGGTAATGGGGGACAGATCGAGTCTAGTGAGTGCCTCTTCCACTGCTCTCTAGTGTAACACGGATCACGCCTGTTAATTTTGCGTTAAATATTGATTTTATTTTAAATAATAGCGAACGAAAACACTCAAAATCACGTGGATCTTATACACAGAAGGGGCCCAAGTCTGCTATTTTTATAAATTCGTCACTCCAACACGATCTCATTGTCATTTTGCTAAAAGTTCGTAATCTGCTAAATTCATAATGGTCGATCATTGGTCGGGCAATGGTCTCGTAATAGAATTGTAGTAGATAATGCCCAAGGCATTAAGTCCGCCTTTGTACAGTTTTTACTTGTGCATAAAGTTTTAATAAATAAATAAATAAATAAATAAATTGTATTACAATGGCATTTTGAACATTTATTCATGCCAGATTTCATTTATATATATTTTTACATATTATTTATTAGTGTTATAAGCAATCTGAAGTAGTAGGAAGTTGGAAGTTTAGTAGGAAGTTTCATTTGTCATTATGTACGAGATTACCAATTCTTTCAATGGAGTATCAGTGGCTGACCATTGGAAAGTCATAATGACGCCATTATATTCGTAGATTACCAAACTTGTCAAAATCAACAGTTATGAAATCAATTATAGACCATTCTGACACTATTGTAATAGCAGACTTAAAGCCCTGGTCTCCTTCAACAATACTTCAATCTGAGCACTCTCGCGCAGAAAGATATCTAGTGTTTTCCATCTCTTGTTCTAATTTGAAAGTTTTGTTTGAGATGATGATTGTTAGCAGTTAGTTACAGTTACAGAAAAGTCTAGAAAACAGGGCAGTTTTTTATCAAAAATAAGCACTATTCAATGATTCTGAATTTTTTATTCAAAATTCAAAGCAATTTTTATAACACGTTTAATTAAACAACTTTTGACGAGACTTGCTAGCCAAAATAACAAACAACTTTCTGTCATCCCCATTCCAGTATAAAAATTGGCTTTTAAAAACTAATTAAAAAAAAACGTAACGTAACGGCAGTACAATTCAGTGCTAGTATACAAGCGAAAAACTTATGAATAGGAGCCAACGCTATGTGCCAGTAGCAGAAAAAAACATGCAATATGGAAAGTTATTTCGTATTGAGGTTAAAACCAATTCCGAATATTCGATAGACGTGACACGAAACCAATTTGGTGGCGAAACCGATCTCGGCAAACCTTCTCTATTGTCAATAGGACTGTGACATACTATTTTCGGGAATTGCGCGCCAAGATTTTTGTGTTTGAGAATTTGTAGGCTATGTGTAGGCCTTAACCGTTTTACAAAAATTTGCATAATAAGCTTACAATGTACTGTTAGCTCTCCATGAGCTAACGCTCTTAGTCCACGCGAAATTTCCTTTTTCCCCGTTCCCCAATCCGTTCTCGAGATATCATAAAAAAAGCCGTTCCATACAAAATGTATGAGAAAATGAATTTTTCGTTTAATATATTTACTAGCTTCTGCCCGCGACTTCGTCCGCATGAAATTTCTTGTTTCCCCGTTCCCCAATCCGTTCTCGGTATATCATCAAAAGATCCGTTCTGTACAAAATGTATGAGAAAGTAAATTTTTCGCATGTTTTAATAGTTATTCTGCTATTCAGGGCAAAGAGAAATCCAAAATCATAAAAATTGGTCCAGCCGTTCTTGAGTTATAAATGGTTTAAATAACCCGACTTTGTTTTATGTATTAAGATAGATAATTATATAAATTAAATGTGTGTCTCGTATTTATGCTACCAACTTAAATTTTCGGAGGTTACATACTGATAGCATGTCAGAGTACAGCCTCTACAGAACCTATCTAATTCAACAAATGCATGATTTAAGAAATCAAGAAAGAAAAAAAATTGTTTTTATATACACATACATAATCTCACGCTTTCTTCCCATATACCCCTATGAGAAGAAAGCGTGAGATTATGTACTTACATATTCCTTTTGCTTCATTTCATACACCATGGCCTCAAGTCTGCTATTACAATAGTGTCAGAATTGTCTATTATTGATTTCATAATTGTTGATTTTGACAAGTTTGATAATCTACTAATATAATGGCGTCATTATGACTTTCCAATGGTCAGCCACTGACACTCCATTGAAAGAATTGGTAATCTCGTATATAATGACAAATTAAACTTCCTACTAAACTTCCAACTTCCTACTACTTCAGATTGCTTATAACACTAATAAATAATATGTAAAAATATATATAAATGAAATCTGGCATGAATAAATGTTAAAAATGCCATTGTAATACAATTCTATTATGAGACCATTGACCGACCAATGATCGACCATTATGAATTTAGCAGATTACGAACTTTTAGCTAAATGACAATGGGATCGTGTTGGAGTGACGAATTTACAAAAATAGCAGACTTAGGCCCCTGGTCACACACGCACGCCGGTTGCTAGTACCTACTACGCACCTGACCTTACTGAAGAATATCACCAATAAGTTCACTTTATCTCCATCTTCTCCTGGCGTTTCCTCCCACATCTGCCCTGTAAAAATATTTTTAACCGCCTGCCCCTGTGGTCTAGTGATAAGACCATCTCTCTCGGACCCAGAGGTCCCAGGTTCGATTCCCAGCGGGGGCAAAATATTTTGCTCGTTTTGGTTGGTGGTAGGCTTGTTCTAAGTCCGCCTACCTACCACCATCCTATCTAAGTCTGTCACCATAACAACAATGTTTGAGTTTCGGCAGTTGGAACTAAGATAACCAGTTCCTCTGTGGTTGAGGATTCCAGGTGGAGCTCGCCTCCACCTTCGGCCTTATCATCACTTACCATCAATGAGAATCACTTAACTTCAGTGAGATGAAGGCCAAGAGCTTGCCTGTTATGTATACAAAAAAAATATATATATACATTCATAAGGACTGCCGACAGAAGTGAAAACTCAAAACTTTTGAATAACTGACAGTCTGGCGCTACACGTCACGAGCATGTCACTCATTTCGGTGACGCGAATCCATACGTTTTCCCCTAGCTATAATCGCTCAACGCGGCTAAAGAAATTTTCACTTCAAAAAGCTTTTCTTACATTCATCGATATAGTCTGTCTACTGTTGTATAGGAATTTGTATTTTTGTTCACCCAAAAAGTACACATACATACACAGTATACATATAGCTCATGGAAAGCGTTCGGTGACGATGTCGCGAGTTCCATGATTTTTGTTCACCCAAAAAGTGCTCAACGCGTCTAAAGCAGTTTTCACTTCAAAAATGTGGGGCTGTCCTTGGGGAATTTTGTTACTTAGTTTTCATGCCGATAGAAGTGAAAACTGAGTAATTAAAGCGTTCGGTGTCGATGACGCGAGTTCCATGATTTTTGTTCACCCAAAAACTACACATATATACACAGTAGGAATACATATAACTCATGGAAAGCGTCCGGTGACGATGGCGCGAGTTCCATGATTTTTGTTCACCCAAACACTACACATATATACACAGTATACATATAGCTCATGGAAAGCGTTTGGTGACGATGACGCGAGTTCCATGATTTTTGTTCACCCAAAAAGTGCTCAAATAAACACATTCAACACACTAAAACCAAACAATATTCAAATGTACCCAAAAAGACATAATTCAAAACACTGGCGGTATTCAGTCCCTATCAAACTATATTCAGTGTTCATCAATAAGATGGTTTATGTATAGGAACTTATTTTCCTGTACTTATTTATGAAAACTAAACTTACTGTAAAGTTGAGTTCTCGCCGCGAGTGTGAAGTTTCTAATTTTCCGGGATGAAAATTGTACTTCCTCCTTGTTCTCGTAACCTCTTTTTAACCGGCTTCAAACTTAGTGCTCAGTTTATTTATAAAATTCGTTCATCATTTTAGCCATGAATTAGCCGCGGTAACCAATCAGTTCACATTTAAAGTGAAAACTCGAGAATACATACACAAGAAGTTGGCAGATCCGTCTCAGAATTAAGATATGGGTCCATTAGCACCACTCCTTAAAAAAAAATATTATTTCGTAACTCAGAAGGAATTATGAAAAACGGCTCAACAAATACCTCGTATAATACATCGTATTTGTAAACTTTATAAATAAAGTTTCATATTGGGATATGAAGCAACAAAATTCATTATAAAGAAAAACGGCCACATTCCTCTCGATCGTATTTTGTTGCTTCGTGTCTCAATATGAAACTTTATAAAAGGTATTAGAAAATTCTAGACGCACTTACCGAGGTATTTTTTGAGCCATTTTTCATAATTCCTTCTCAGTCACGAGATAATATTTTTTTAAAGGAGTGGCGCTAGTGGTGGGTCCACTAGCGCCACTCCTTTAAAAAAATATTATCTATAATATGCCCTCTTAAGTTGTTGTAGGTTTTCTTGTTTAACTCTCATAACTTTTATTTTTATTTTTTGTAGTATGTATACCTATGTATTTATTCTTATATCTTAGTTATAAATATCTTCTAAATTGTTTTCTGTTATGGCACCTACTGTGTATTGTCTCTGCATCACCCTAAGGTAGACTGGTAGAAAATGCCCAAGGCATTAAGTCCGCCTTTGTACAGTTTTTACTTGTGCATAAAGTTTTAATTAATTAATTAACAAAGAAAACAGATTTGACAATTAATTCTGTGGCTTGGTGCTAAACGGGCCAATTTTTTGTGAGAAATGAGATTCTACTGCTAAATTATTGAAAAATTAATATATTTATGTATGCTAAACAGGCGTAAGTGTAACGACATTCTTTCAAAATATACTAGATATCTTAAAAAGGCCAATGTGGTGTGTGCTTTCATACTGTTACATAGAAATCGACGCTTGAAAGGCAATATTGACCAAACGACATGTTGGCAACTTTACACTAGAGCATTTTAAAGATTTTTTTACCAAATGCCTTTTATGACATTTCATATTTGAGACACGAAGCAACAAAATTCGATCTAAAGAAAAGCGGCCAAATTCCTCTAGATCGTATTTTGTTGCTTCGTGTCTCAATATGAAACTTTATAAAAGGTATTAGAAAATTCTAGACACACCGAGGTTCTTCATTGAGCCATTTTTCATAATTCCTCCTCAGTCACGAGATAATATTTTTTTAAAGGCATGGCGCTAGTGGACCATGGTACGCCCTCATAAGTAGCAAATATTTTTTTAAATACCAATTTTTTTCTTGAATTCAATCAATAAATCAACCTACAAATATGTATCAAATTACAAACAGAGATTTTTGTCATTCTACAATATAACATGTAAATAATAACTATCATTACTATTTTATTGCAGTTCTAATGCTTATTAGGTACTGAAAATAAGGATTATTGATATTCCTCCATTTAACACCAGACCACAGAATTAGATCAGTCATCGTTCTCGTCACAGTTTGTGCTATTGCTCCTATATTGTATTGGTATTGTTCAAGAAAATAAAATTAAAATAAAAAAGCCTTTATTCTACCATAAATACAAATAAAATTTTAAGCATAGTTATTATATAAATTTATCATATTAATTTTATTATATGTATAGATCACATTGGTTATTATCTGATATACATTTCATTTCATTATTATTAATATTATTGTTGGTTATTTAAGTTAATATGTAAACAAAATATAATTAAAATAAGTATTTATATATGTAAGGTTCAAATATTATTATTATTGTTAGCATACACGTGAAATTATTTATTTATGGAAGTCGCCTCTGTGGCGTAGGCCTCCCGCAACTTTCTCCATTTTTCCCTATCTCTAGCTTGTCTCCTCCAGTCTGGTCCACATCTTTCCTTAAATATATCTTCCCAGCGCTTCCGCGGCCTGTTCAACAAATACGATAGCATAAAGAAGTTCGTATAACACAAAATTATCATATACATCCCTGTCAATACCGACCGCTAAACCGCATCGGCACCGCTGACAGCGCTGCTGCTGGACTATTTAGCTAGTTATTAAGCCTGACCTGGCCTGTCGCCAAACATTCAAATTGAACTGGAAATTGCCGTGTTAGAACATGTATTTAGATGCTATCCGCGTGAATGCAGCCCATGAATAACTTGGAGTAATGTCTAAAAGAAAATGTTTAAGCCCTAAATCTTCTTAGCGTAGAATTTGGCAAAGGAGCCGCTCAATTTAGTTTTGGCAAAGTATTCGATTAGTCTACACTTTTGTAAATCCTAAAGCGCTTACAGCGCTTTAACATGTTGTAGGATGTAGTAGATTGTTAAATCTGCTAAATGGGGCAGACTGACTAGAATAGCCGGTGTATTCTGTAAAAATCTCACCGTGAACACGTAGGTAAAGTGAACTTAAAGTGAGCTATTATTCCAACTGATGCCTAGGGATTGACACTAATGACAGCTCACTCTAAGCTCACTTTACCTTTTCACGGAGAGATTTTAACAGAATCGATCGGAGCCAATAACAATAAACAAAACGACTGCTGGATTCAAAGTGAATGAGGAGCAAAATAATATGTAAAATTGCTAGAAAAATAATTTGTTAGGTAGGTACTGATACTCATCATTGCGAATTGCTAAAACACCATTGGGATATAAACTTATAGCGATGAAACAATAAATCTCCTTCTACATATCCCAAGACTTAGTAGGCAATACAGTGAATTGTCAAAGCGTTGTAACCTGACATAACCCTATATTTTTATTACAAAATGCAAATAACTAAGCATTTGAGTATGTAAACTACGTTTATTCCCTCCAATAGTCAACAAAATATGAATGTGATACACAAAAATTAAACATTCTTGACATGTTAATTAATATCTTATATTTTCAAATTTTATCATTTATTTTCTCTATTTTTATTTTTATTCTGGTTACACCTAGTTATATGTGCATGCTGTGATCTCCTGTAAAAGAGCACATATAAAATATTTTATTATTATTGAAATTAATATTGTTTATATTTATCCTTTCTTGGAGATCTCAAATAAATAAATAAATACACATATTATAAAATTAAAGTCAATTTTTGTGTCTGACTGTGTGACCGCGTTGTTTTTCTAAACTACGCAACGGTTTTTAATGCGATTTTCACAATCATTTAGAGAATTTATTTCGGAAGGTGTATAATACATTCATAATAAACTTATATATTTATAATACAGAAATCTCGATGTTCTGTCAAGTCGTAAAAATCGTGCGAAGCAGGGGCGGCTCGCTAGTATTCTAATATTTTGGGATTTATTGTCCTTATCAAACTAACAGCAAAATGGCTGTTCCCAAGATATTATTTCAAGTACAATGGCCGTTACTCGAATCCACAACCAACTCGAAGGAAGCCGCAATGTTAATAGCCTAATAGAAGGTTTCCTTTAACGGGTAGAGCACAAAGCAATTCCAAAATATGATTTACGCTCCAACAATACCTGTTATCGTGAATAACGTACAGGTTTTTTGGTCTATGGTTAATTTTGTTGAAGTTTGAATTTATTTTGGTGTTTATTCTAAGAAAATATTTAGCAGTTTCGTAGTTTTAGTAATTAAAATGAAGGTCGACCAATTCGTTCTTTTGAACAAATAAAAACGACATGTTTTTACATTTAAATTATTTGAATAACTCATATTTAAAATTTTCTAGTTTATTTATTTATTTGGAACACCAACAGCAGTACATACAAAATATTAAAAAAGAACAATAAAATAATAAAAGTACTAGTATGTATGCCTATTATAGGTGTACACAGCATTCACCACAAAACAACATCTCAAGTTCGTGAGCATATTCGCAAGAAGCTGGCAGTATCATCATAACGGTAATGTTTTCCCATTGTGTGTCTTATTTGTTTTAGTATACATATTTATGTGTATTTATTTGTGCTTATATTTATATATAATAATATTTATATATTGAATTTATAGTTTGTAATAGGTTTATGTATATCTTTATATTTAAATGAATATTTATTCCTCAATTTTCGCTATTGCACCTACTACTGTATGTCTCTGCATCACCCAAGGGGTGACTGGTAGAAAATGCCTATGGCATTAAGTCCGCCACTGTACATGTTTTTGTGCTTATAGTATTAAATAAATAAATAAATAAATAAACATCTTAATTAACTAAAAATAATAATAATGAAGATAATTATAAAATACAATTAGAATTAGAAAACCGAGGACAAACTGTCCAGTTAGGTAGGTCCAACTTCGAGAAAGAGGTCAATCGTCGAAGCCGACTCGGCTGGGCAGCGTTCGGGAAGCTATATACGCAATATTTTCTCATCCCACATACCGCAGTGTCTCAAGACGAAAGTCTTTGACCAGTGCATGTTGCCAGTGGGCCTTATTAGAAGGCTAAAAGTCACCCAAAGGGCAATGGGGAGGGCTATGCTTGGAGTTCCCCTAAGTGATCGAATCAGAAATGAAGAGATCCGCAGGAGAACCAAAGTAACCGACATAGCTCGAAGAATTGCCAAGCTTAAGTGGCAATGGGCAGGGCACATTGCTCGCAGAACAGATGTCCGTTGAGGCCGAAAGGTTCTGGAGTGGCGACCGCGTACCGGAAAACGTAGCGTACGAAGGCCTCCCACGAGGTGGACTGATGACCTTGTGAAAATCGCAGGAATCCGCTGGATGCGAGAAGCACGGAACCGGTCGAAGAGGCGGTGCTTGGGGGAGGCCTATGTCCAGCAGTGGACGTCTTTCATCTGAAATGATGATGATGATGATGACAGAACCCTTCATTGTGCGTGGTTCGAAATGCACTTGGCCGGTTTTTCCCCGAAAGGTTGGGCAGAGGTGTACCTATAGTACCTTCACCCTCATTTCGCCAGTCCCATGTAATAGGGGGCGAGCCTTTTGCCATTAAGCAGGCACAAGACCAGACTGCGCTGCTACTGACAAATGCCAGATAGAAAAACCCAATAACAATACGCACCTGCCCAACCTGGGAATAAATTTGACGGCGCATTGTTTAAATTAGTATTGGTTGGAATTCATAGATATCGCTGTCAGTTCAGTGTCTTGGTTGTGCTGTTTAGCGGTGAATAACAGAGACTACAATAACGCTCGAGCGGTGGCAAGTGATCCCTGCACATTCGACAAGTGAAGGTAATCCGGTGGCGGTCAAGCAGTGAATACGTCTAGAAACAGTCGCGCGTTCGGTATAGTTGTGTCGTGATATCGTGTACCTACATTAATTACTTTGCATACCCACTACTGTATAGAATCAAGTTCTTCTAACTAAACAGACAGCTGTGCTGCTGGGGAGTTTGTTCTGCCACTTCTTCTTCCCAGCTAAAGCACTAGGAAGTGGTGAAGGGATGGGCGTTTTGGGGGAGCTGTCTTCTGTAATTTTGAAGGAATCTCAGCTTAGCTTGAATAAATGACTGTTGAGTTTAATTCGGTTTTCCTATTGCGCAATAACCAACACTACCCACAGTACGCCCACAGTGTATTTTAAAATATGGCTGATGATAACGAGAGAGACCTTCCGTTCTCCGTCAAATTTATCTCCTGCCAAAATATACATAAAAATAAATCCCAAAAACAACAAAACACCTACAGATAAACTACATTTCTTTTTCTAGCACTATTCCATTTTTATATATGCCCCTAGCGTTAACGCATGAGTTATTATGAAAGACGAGAGCTATGAAAGAAATACGCACGCCTGTGTTCGAATGAACCACTGACCGAGCTTAGTTTAAAAGGACTAGCCGTATTTTATTCCACATTGATTTATGTTGACTTGAGAACTGAGGTCACGGTAATAAAAACTGCGTAGTTGTTGAGTACAGTCAGCAAAATGGATAGATACATTTAGTATTTGTTGAAGGCATGTTGACGCTGCTAAGACGTGGCGTAACCGTCACGTTATCGCAACGTATACGTTTAAAGATAACCTACGCTAAATGTATAGGGAGCCTTAAGTTGATAAATGTAGTTACACTGATGCGCTTCAATAATCACTTTTAACTTTGCATATAAAATAGAGTGAAAACTTCGGGAATGCAATTTTGGTAATTTTTTCTATTAAGTTTTGGAATTTTCTTTCCACTTCACTCAACGCACTTTTTAGTTTCACACAAAAAAGTTTTCAAACTATAACGCCATCTAAGACGAGTTTGAATATTGCACACTAAAAGACACATATTTGAAGAAGCTATGGTAATAAAAATTTACAGGGCGCAGTTTTTTCTTCCTCCTGTAAAGTTCTCTTTTTCGCTTAAGCGAGGTTTTCGCGACGATATGAGGCATCCATCGGCTGACACCGCGAATCGTCTCAGTATTGTCGTGGCAGTATTATTGTCTCTCCTTCTACTTTTTGATCCATCCAAAGGTTGTCTGTAAACGATCGCTTTTAGCGATAAAACCGCCTATTGTGACGTCCTATGTAACAGTTCTACATTTATATCTGTAATTTTTATGGTGTACATATTAAAGAGTATTCTATCTATCTATCTATCTATCTATCGTCAGCGATGAATTTGCTGAATTCATGAGGGCTGCACAAGATTCATATGCGAGCATCCCATCATGTTTGAAAATACCAACTGAAAAGCTAAATTGCTTTGTGTCTTCTCATAAAATAAAGCGATAGACAAAGGATAGGAATTTAAACTGATTTGAACAAGACGAAAGAAAAGCACGATCTCAAGATCAGGTGCATTTATTTTGACCGTGAGCTACATATACATACATACCTACATAGATTTATTCCCATGGGGGTAGGCAGAAAATATAGTATGTCACCTGCTACGATCCATACAACTCCTTTTTCTTCGTTTACAAGCATACATCTGGTCATACACGCACGTCGCTGGTTCCGAGTGTTACGCACCTGACCTTTTTGAGGAACGTCACCAATAAGGTACCTCTATACATATGTCCTTCTAGAGCTTCCTCTCCTGGTGTTTCCATTCACATCTTCCTTGTAAATACCTTTTGTTCATCCTCTTAAGAAGAAGAGACCAAACCATCTAAGCTCTTAAATGAACTGAATAATCCGTGAACAAATTTTTTGAAATGTTGATGTGTTGTGTGACCTTACTGGGGATGCCCCTATGTGGCATTTCGATTAATATGACGATATTCAAAATCCCATAAAGGAACCAACAATTTGCACTGACTGATTACTTAATATAACCGCAGGAATCCGCTGGGTGCGGGAAGCACGGAACCGGTGGAAGTGGCGGTGCTTGCGGGAGGCCTATGTGCTGGACATAGACCTCCCTGGTGAACGGCTGATGATGATGATGACGATGACGTAATACAGTCAGTTATTTGAGTTGTAATAAAATTATTTTGATAACTGGGAGCCAGAACATATCAAAGTTATTATAAAGTAATAAAGTGCGTATATCTTTGTTGAAATTAAACGGAATGGCAATGACATTTAACTATTGCATGAACTCGGATTTGTTTGCTAAAAATATTGGTTTTAGGTACTCATTCTTATTAAAACTGTTGTTTTGTAACACTCACTCTCATGAATATCGGAGACGCTACACTCGAAGTTGCGGACGAGTATGTTTACCTAGGACAAACTGTCCAGTTAGGTAGGTCCAACTTCGAGAAAGAGGTCAATCGTCGAATCCGACTCGGCTGGGCAGCGTTCGGGAAGCTACGCAATATCTTCTCATCCCACATACCGCAGTGTCACAAGACGAAAGTTTTTGAGCAGTGCGTGTTGCCAGTGATGACCTATGGCACTGATACGTGGTCGCACACAATGGGCCTTATTAGAAGGCTAAAAGTCACCCAAAGGGCAATGGAGAGGGCTATGCTTGGAGTTTCCCTACGTAACCGAATCAGAAATGAAGAGATCCGCAGGAGAACCAAGGTAACCGACATAGCTCGAAGAATTGCCAAACTTAAGTGGCAATGGGCAGGGCACATTGCGCGCAGAATAGATGGCCGTTGGGGCCGAAAGGTTCTGGAGTGGCGACCGCGTACCGGAAGATGTAGCTTTGGATGGCTTCCCACAAGGTGGACTGATGACCTTGTGAAATCCGCAGGAATCCGCTGGATGCGGGAAGCACAGAACCGATCGAAGTGGCGGTGCTTGGGGTAGGCCTATGTCCATCAGTGGATGTCTTTCGGTTGAAATGATAATGATTGAAATAAGTATTTACTTTTTCACTAAATATTTCTTCATCAAAATTTATCACTTTTTTGCCGAATTTGAAAAAAAGATGAAGATCGTTAGAAAAAAATTACTGAACCTGTTTAAGACAGGCTGACAGGTAACCTTTTTAGTTTTTTAAAAGCGTTCTTTCCTTGTTTAAATTGTCCTTTAAAGGTTCCGTATTTATTCAGTAAAATACAAAAGTACTTGTTTGATATTAGTGACACGCACAATAACTCATTTTATCTGCTAATATTTAACCTATTAACTGTATTTTAATGGGTATCAATCATAGATTGTAGGCATAGATCATAATAATATTAAAAACATTTCAACTACTAGTAAAACTGTTACTTACAATGAAATTATTGACTTTGCTGTACGCCCTGGGATTAATTTCGGTAATGTATCTAATATCATAAATATTTTACCTAATAATGTATTATAAATGTATTGTGAATTTCCATTTGAGTTTAAATGGCAACTTCCCCATTATTAACATGAATGTTTCTTTCAATTTGACTTTTTGTAGGTTTATTAATCTTTTGAGCTACAAAATTCTTTTCACAATTTTTTTTGCCTTTATCTAGTTATCTATTCGTTATGTTGCACCTACTCGTACCATGTTTTATCTCTGCATCACTCTAAGGTTGACTGGTAGAAAATACCTCAGGCATTAAGTCTACCTTTGTACCTACAATATTTTTTTACTTGTGTATAAAGTTTTTGTAAATAAATAAATAAAATGTCCCAGCAACTACAACTAGCACCAACCTATCTATCTTGTTAAAATCTCACCGTGAAGAAATAATAACGAGGCGTTGGAATGACTCCAGGACGCGCTGATCATTATTTGCGATTTGGCAATGCCACGGTCAGACCTACCAAACGCTTTACTGGTGGTCGCTGGAAATTGCGCACTTGCGCAAAGCTTGCGTAGCGGCACGGCGACGGTATTCCAGGCACCGCAGGAGGCGTATTCGCATCCCAAATGCAGAAGCCATAGAAGAGGCAGAGCTGTATAACGGGTACAAAGCTGCGAAGAAAGCCATGAAGTCGGTGAGGGCTAAAACTTAGGCTCGCTTGATTAGTCACTCCTAACCCAGCCTTCGCCCTCGGGTGAAGCTTACTAGCTTCGCCCGTGGGCTCCACGACTTACTCAGAGTCTCCATCCACAACTCGACGATCAGGTGGTCTGCACTCTTTTTCTTTCAAGGGTGGAGCACATTCCTCCGCCAATGACTCCACACACCCCCTGCAGGGTTTGGTGAGGATGCCGATGACGTACATGAAGTGACCGGGATAGAATTCAGAGCCGGGATGTTGCGCCCTAGAAACACCGCCCTAGAGCCAGACGACGTACCAGGCCCGGCACTAGCATTCTCTATACGGGCTCTTTGGCCTTGCAGATTCTCCGTTGGCATACAGGTCTATTGTGCTCTTGGAAGAAGCGAGCAAGCTCGTGACAGTCTCATCCGGCACTTGACCGGCGTGGAGCCAGATTTGGCGGACAATTAGTTCGGTTTTTGTCGGGAGCGCTCCACCGTGGTTACCATCATGCGTGTAAGGGCTCTAGCGGAGGAAGCAGTTGCCCTTCAACACCTTACCCTGGAGTTGCATAAGGGAGGCTCTCATATGTCGTCGTGAGCCTACCTCCGTCGCATTATCGGAGACTATTTAGCGGAGAGAGCCGAAATCTCAATCGAAAGGATGGACCCGCGAGAGACATCATGCGGTGTTCCACAGGGCTCGGTCGCGGGGCCACTGCTGCCAGTGCGGCGAACGTATAAGTATCCCCAGGGCCCCCGACTTATGGTAGTAGAAGGAAGTGGGGTTTTAGTTGTTAGGAGTCCGACATAACCCTATATTCTTCCCAGACAGAAGATATCCATAAAGATGTCACAGAAAAAAAAAAAAAACCAAGGTAAGGTGAGCTTGAAGTGAGCTGTCATTCCACCAGATGCTAGGGATCGACAATATTAACAGCTTACTTTAAGCTCACATGACCTAAGTTTTCACGGTGAGGTTTATACAGAATAGATAGGCCTTTGTACAGTATTTTTTTACTTGTGCATAAAGTTTTAATAAATAAATAAATAGATCAGCAGTTTCAAAATGCCTCTTCTGTATATCTTCCAATAAAATATCAGTATCAACAAATAATCACAGATGTCCCGTTAGTGACATTATGTATAGTTTTAGACTATAACAATAGTCTATAACTTGCCGCTGTTGTGCTCTTGCACAGTCATGCACCAAATTTTAATGTAATGGGAAATATTGCTATTTTCAGGCTATGCAAATAGTCCCCGAGCGGCATGAAATTGAATATATCAACCACAAGTATCTCAAGAACTTATCAATAACATTTAGGAAGCTCAGTCGTAATAGTCCTCACTATGTTAATATGGAACTCGATTCGTACATTGGAGTGGGCAACAATTTAACGGTAAGTTAATTTTTAATAGATTCAGCTGCACCTAATAATTGTCTAAGCCACAGTGATAACTACTTTGTATATTTCTGTCTTTACTTGAGGGTTTTGTAAAGAATTAAGATAAGATCACAAATAGCATAGCACTCACGTGTCTAATTCAATCTGCTGGCGCTGAGCGAAAACGCTGAAATGTCCAATGCCACGAGAGTGGACTTGAATTTTCACGTGTTTTTTTTGCAGACAGCGCACCCTGTTTTATTTTTGAGTTTTTTTTAATACAGCTGCAACTTTCGTTCTTCTATTGACAGAAAGCCATTGAAACTCTCCGCCACCTAAATATTTTAGTTAGGTGGCGTTGGTTGATATAGGCATAACAAAATATTGTATAAGTAGTAGAAGTGGTGAAGCGGCGCGTTGGGGCTCGCCGCGCGTTGAGTCGGGCGGTTTGTACCGAGTTATTTCTTTGAAAAATAGTTACTTTTATGATGTCATTTGATTCAGACTGAATTAACCTTTTTTTTTTTTAGGTAAATAAAAACATAAGGTTGTCGCTTTAGATTTTGAAATATAATTATTTATTTAAATAAATTGGCGTGTTAAACAAACAAACAAACAAAAATAGCGTATTACTTAAAAAAAAAATTTAAGCTACAAAACAAGTTGTGTAATGTAGCCTGGTCTGTGCACTTCAAGAAACAGTCATTAGTTTACTATCAGGTCATAAAAACTGTTTGTTTAAAAGCCGTGTTTTATGTAATCCGACTGGTCAGGGACATTTGACTCAGTCTGACGTGCGGAGGTCGGACACGGTTGATAAGCATAATCAGCCTATGACGTTACCACTGGTAGGACAGAAGTTTCCTCTCTGGGAGTGGAAACTTGGGAAAGAGTGTGGGAGAGGGAGTGGGCCATAATTCACCACGCGGACCCAGTGTGGGTTGTTGTGATGTCGTCAATTTTTGGTTTGAGTTCGGTAAGTCAAGATTCTCGAGGCCTCAAGAAAATAGGGGATTTTGCAGTACCGTAGATATTTAAGTGCAAAAATATTTTGTCCTGTCTGAACAACGCGATGAATTCCAATAAGAACCGAATAACTGACGGTAAAGAATTAAATCGTTAGATTCGTCCTACCGCGTGAAAAGATAGTTGCGTTTCTGTTTCGTGTTGACACCCATAACACAAAATGACACCGTAACTTCAATTGATTGTTATGGAATAGTAGATTATTCACTAAAGGGATTTTATTTATTTTATTTTATTCATAATGTTACAGCGTTTTATTTTCACATATCACCTGCCTAACAGCAAAGCAATTTGTTGGTAGTAGGTTTTCGTGGATTTTGTACGAATCTTTGCCTTCTGCACAAAAAATACGCACATAACAAAAAAATTTAATACACATGCAGAGTTACCAAAAGCCGCGTATTCAAGCCATAAAATTTTGTCAATTTTGTCAATTTTTGGTTCTCTTTCCTGGTTTTCACCAGTAATAATCATCCCTAACGACGCTTATGTAACACACTGTCAAATATTCGAAGTAGACGACCTTGGGTAGCAACATGAGCCTTCAATTCTCTACGCTCCTTTTCACATGGTATTATAAATCCGGTAGTTACTTCTTCAGGTAACGCAGTTTTTGGTATGCGGTCTATCAGATTTTATAAGCGCGCAGTTGTTCGCGGTTTCTTTTACTCTGATTTGTAATCTTAAGATATCACCAAGTGATATTGGACTTTGAAAATCTGGACAACAATGTTTGCTTAGTGGCGGAGTCCATGTAAAGTCTGTTGAGGTAAGTGGCAGCTCCATCTGCTGTTGCTCCAGTAAGTTCCATCGACAATGCGACATCTTCAAGATATTTTCATGATATTTTTTGCAGCCTTTGAATCAACAGGATCGAATTTAATTGACAATATTGGTCTTGTTACACACGTAAGCATTAACGACATCGCCTATACTCTGCATAGCACCTGCATATTGGCGAAGTCACGTCAAAGGTTAAGGTCAAAGGTTGTAAAAACATTATCCTTCTTTTAGGCTCCACCGCAGTTGGGTAAAAAAAAAACAATCACGCCGTTGTTCGTATTCGATACCACTTCAGGCGCAGCAGTGCTATTCTGTAGAAATCTCACCGTGAAAACACAGGTGAAGTGAGCTGTCATTCCATTGATGTTAGGGATTGACACTGTGTATTGATGCTCACTTCACCTGAGTTTTCACGGTGAGATTTTTACAAAATAGATCGGCTGGATAGCCTTCACTAGAAGTAGTCATCGTATAAGTAGTTCATAAGCTTCAATATCATCAGAATTGTGCCGGATTATATTAGTTCGTGGACGTGGTAGGAAAGCGGCTCGCCTGACATCTTCTCTGCTATCAGATGACAGCCACCACGCAACCATCGATGCGACGTCCTCCTAGAGTGACAGTTACCAGCCAGTGTCACTGTTATCCAACCTTTCCTGTAATTCCAGTAACGGCCGTTTTCAATAATCTATCTATCTTTGGTTCTAGTTACTACAGATAGGCAAATCTATCCTTTTACGCTTACTTACTTTTCAATAACCTATCGCCAGATAGCATTTCCTATCGAAGTTGTCTATCTATCCTTGGAAGGACGGATAGTCTACTAGAGATAGAAACTCACATACTAATCGGTGTTACTTGCATTTCAATATAAGTTTCAAGTTACTCTTCGATAGACGTTCTATCTCTCGTAACGGAATTTGTTTATCTGTCAACATCAGCCGGTTAAGCGGACAGATAGTAAATAAATTAATAACTAATAATAATTTCACAAGCCGTTCCGCGATCATTTCATTACTAATAAATTCATAATCAAATTAAAGTGACGCGATCTTATATATTCAAATAAAAATCATTGATGATTTTGTCATTGTTCCCGTTATCGATATTTTTTTGTCATTGTCATGCAGTCATTGATACAGAAAAATCATCACTCAGCCCATATCTAGTGGGTGGCGTCGCTGTATTGATATGTCAAAACTGTCAAAATGTTTTATTTCATGACTGAATTTGGTAAACCAAATGGAAAAAATCAATTTAATGTTGGTTGACCTTAAAACCTCAGAAAAAATATACATGATAAGTACTTTAGTTAAATGTAAATAAATAATTAATATTTGTTAAACATTAAGCGTTAAACATTTGTGCAGCAAAGAACTAAACGTTTCAAGACTAAGAAGCTATCTTTCGTTGATCACAGATAGATAGCACTTATCCTTGATTGCGAAACAATAAGGCCCCTCGCCCACGTCGACTTTTTGTAGCGATGCTGTCGCGCGTCCGCATCGATACAGTCGCGAAGCGATCGCTAGCTGTGTGCCCTCACCCACGGGCCCGAATTCAGTCGCGATGCAAACGCGATTCAGTAACGGCACAAAAATGCCCCAGTTATACTGATGCTCGGTTCTCCACTCACGCGTCACCCTCCCTCCGTTCTCTCCCCGATGTGGTCCGACATGGTCGAGCGTTTGCATCGCTACAAAAAGTCGCCGTGGGCGAGGAGCCTAAGATCTTGCAGGATAGCGATCTATCCGTAACTGGAGATAGGTTATTGAAAACGGCCGTAACTTGGTAACAAAACGGGTAAACTTGCCTATAATAAAAAAATCTCGAAATTCTATCAACTCGTAAAAACCTTTGCGAAGCTTCGCTATTTATAACTTCGCTAGTTATTCATAAATCTTATCTTTTGTACCTAAAATAGCGCTAACTGTGATAAATGACGCAGGCTTTTGCTAGGTGAAAGGGTGAGAGCAATGACGTCATTCACTGAAAATAAGGTGTAGGTACTTAAGCTCATAGCTTCGCGAATAAATTCTTCTGGTTTCCCAGCTTTATATTAGTATGGACGGAAAACTCGGCAAAAATATCTGATTTCATGATTCATCCATTCATATATATGACGGTAAATATATGTGATTATTTGTGGAAGGCAATAACGGGGGCAGCACAATTATGTGACATCAAAGGAACTCCAAAACTATCCGCCGAGACATCGCTGCATCGGCTTCAAAAATATGTAGCAATGCAATAATAACGGACATATCTTGCGTCATAAAAATCTCCCTACTCTGTTAAATTCAGAAGAATGTGATACCTCGTTGTGATCGAAAATATTATATTTGACATCCTTTTGGCAGCAATTTTTTTTTAATTCTTATTATTTTAATGCTGTATTTTATAATTATTTCAGGTAAAGATGGAGCTATTTGAGTTCCTGGGCGGTCATTACATACCAACGGGTATCGTAGGAGCGTACAAGCTGTGTGATTTTCTATACAAAGAGCCATTTTTTGGCATAATGTATGCCAAACAGTTGCCTGGAAATTGGTCGTGTCCGTTCCCTCCTGTAAGTATGACCCTTGAGTCACTTGAACACTAATTAAAGAAGGCAGAAATTTCACACCCCAAATAATGTTAGCATCACTTAGAATCGCATCTAGCATCATATAATCTAAGCTTAACGTTATTATTACATTTATTTATTAAATCAATTTCATAATTGATCTTGTTACTTTTTAATACATATGTATGTATGATTAGAAGAATTATGGTTTTGAAAGTTAGATTTCTCTAACTTTCAAACTTCTGTCTTTTGACAGAAGTTTACTCAATGGAGGACAATATTGGAATCAAAACTGTTTGTTTATCTACTTTTACATACGCATTTGCTGCCCGGTTCAATTTTTTTTTTCTTATAAGCCATAATTTGTTTGGCAAATTTACATACTTAGATTTGGTGTCGCTAGTCGGGTCCTGGGCATGAACAGAAGTCATCTATAGCGACTGCTCGAATGCGGGTTGTAGGCACACGAACGAATTATTTTTTGACATTTATATGCTGGGTGCTGGGCAGCGAATGGGAAAACAAATCGCTTTTCGTATCTGCTGTGTGAACAGTGTAACCGCTTAGTTCTTCTAAACTACACAAATGGATTTTGATGTGGTTTTGGCGAATATTTAGATAATTTATCCCGGAAGATTTATGTGTATGTGGTCCGATCGTAGACATGGCCATATCATGATCTGCCTAGTAGCGAGTAGGAATAGGTCGAATAGAAATTATTACTCTATTGCGTGACAGCAAAGACAGGGTTATGTTTTTTTACGCGAGTGTGGGTCGATATGCCACAACCATCGCTGGGCAAATAGACGCGACGTTAGATGGTCAAATCATAAAATGGCGGCGTATCGTGAAAAGGCCATGCAGATCACGATATGTCCATTTCTACGATCTAACCATGACATGTATAACACATTAATATTAAACTTAGATGTAGTATAAAAATTCCGGTGTTGACATGACATGTCACCACAATAGTATATGGTACCCTTGCGAAGCAGGGGCATGTCGCTACTAGTATACATATAAATACATATCTTAATATAAATAATAAATAATAATAAAATTTATTCAAAAATAAAAATTGGAAATATACAGTATAAATCTTAAAAAAATAATAATATAAAATTCTCGTGTCCCAATGTCAGTTACCATACTTCTCCGAAACGGCTTGACCGATTTTTATGAAATTTTATATGCATATTCAGTAGGTCTGAGAATCGGCTACAGTCTATTTTTTTTTTTTAAGTTTTAGGTAGGGTAGGGTAGGTAGGTAGGGTGGTGTAGGGTAGGTTAGGGTAGGGTAGGGTAGGTAGGTAGGTAGGGTGGTGTAGGATAGGTTAGGGTAGTAGTGGAGTTTATACTATAGCTTTTGACAGAACGAAGTTTGTCGGGTCAGCTAGTAATATAGATAATTTTACTTTTCAGGGTGAATATCACTACATGAATCTAACGATACATCTGGAGAACTTCCCTTACAACATACCCTTCACATACTCGTCCTTGATCGTAAGGACTAGAGCCGATGTCGAGGGTATGTTCACGAATACCAACGAAGAAGTCTTCAGGTGGAAAACCTTCATAAAGGTCACGCAGAAAATGAAGGGTACCAAAAAGAAGACCAGCCGTTGATACGAATTCTTTAGTGGTAAATGATTTTGGAAATTAAATATTTCTTGTAAAATAATTGGTGTTTTTATTAGAATTCTTCTGTTATCGTGTTGATGGCTCATCTAGACATATACATACACATAATAAATTAGAGTAGCTTTTCATGTGTCTTTGTGACAGCGTTTTATTTTTTGCTATTTTATTTATTTGGATTACCAACAATTGAATAGGTACACCGATACAAAGATATGAGATACATCCAATAGAAGTACAGACTAGTGTACCAATTTCTTACAGATAAGCACTTCATGCTTCGCGCTTGGGGAAGGCCTATGTCCAGCAGTGGACATCTTTCGGCTGAAATGATAATGAATGATGACCCATAGTCTAAGTCATTTCCTACACTCCACTCCACGTCGAATCCGCCTCCATCAGTGCTTTTGATCCCTGGAAATCAACCTCGGGTATAGCTACGACATGTTCTTAGATTTAAATTATTTTAGTAACTCCTAAATAAAAATTTCTAGCTAGGTAGATTACGCATCCTATTATAATCAGAAATCTTCAACATAAATTCTTTTTTTTTTTTGTGGGGCATCGCAGATTTGATCATTAGAGATCGTGACTCTTTAACCGGTCGTTCCTGTGGTTGCCTTAAGCTCCTAAAAACTTAAAGCCTCCAGCCAGGGCGTAGAACTTATAAACTGAACCTCGGCTTAGGGCAGAGTCGGAGGGAGGACGGCAAGGGACCGACGGTGGCTGGATAAAATCAGGGTTATGATTATTATCAGGGGGATTTAAAGCTACAGGCTCAGCTACGGCGCGGGGTGGCGCTTCGTCGAGCAAGGGTCGGGAAAGACTATTTAGTCGGGGATTTCCCGATGGGCCTCGGCGGCGAGGTCGGAATGACGGTCGTGTTTTATGTTTGCGAGCTGTACTGGTTTCCCTACTATTCTCCTGGAGGAGAGTTCGTCTGGGTCGGTCAATACATACTTTCCGAATTTCCGAATAAATTTATAACCTAACATCACGCCTTGTTCCCCTGTAGGGTTATGCAGAGGTGTGCCTATAGTACATATATCCACAGTTCGCCAGTCCCATGTAATAGGAGGCGAGCCTATTGCCATCAACCGGGCACAAACCCAGACTCCGAGCTGCTACTGAGAAATTCCAGATAGAAAAACCCGGTAACTTTTTTGCCCAACCTGGGAACAAATTTATCTGACGCCAAAGTACACAAAAATAAATCCAAACTAGCAACAAAAACAAAATACATGATAATCTAGATTTCTTTCTAGCATCATTCCATTTTTTTTTTTTTTTGAATTGTTTGTTTTTTCCGGATGCTTTTAACGTGTACCTACGTTTTTATTTTTTATTTTTACAGTGTTCTCACATTTCGTTATAAATTCAACATTATGATGTAACTAATAATTCTTTTTTTTTAATTTAAAAGAGTGTCCATGGAGTTTCTTGCCCGTTCTTCTCCATAGGTACCTACTACGCTTTGGAATGGGCATGTAGCTTCATTTTTCTTACTGACCGACTCCTTGACAATTCAAAAGTGCCTGTAAATGGTTTAATTGAAATAAATGATTTGAGTTTTAGTTTTTTATATTTCCCCCTTGCGTTAACGCATGAGTTATTATGGAAGGCGAGAGCTATTAAAGAAATAAGCACGGCCTGTGTTCGAATGAACCACTGACCGAGCTTAGTTTAAAATTAAACATTGGTTTATGTTGACTTGAGACCTGAGGTCACAGTAATGAAAACTGCGTAGGTACAGTCAGAAAAATAGATGATCATTAAGAGGGCATGGAGAGTGTGTCTAGAATTTTTTAACACCTTTTATAACGTTTCATATTGAGACACGAAGCAACAAAATTCGATCTAAAGAAAAGCGGCCACATTCCTAGATCGTATTTGTTGCTTCGTGTCTCAATATGAAACTTTGTATAAGGTATTAGAAAATTCTAGACACATTTACCTAGGTTCCTTATTAAGTCGTTTATCATAATTCCTTCTCAGTCATGAGATAATATTTTTAAAAGGTGGACTAGTGGACTCTTCAGGGTGATTTTGCATAGATCTGGCGTTGGTTGACGACGCGTAGACACGAATGTATTGAAACTAAATAACATCACGATAGACAAAGGATAAGAATTTGAACTGATTTGAACGAGACTATTCAAAATCGCGATCTCAAGATCTTACTGTTAATCTGCATCATCCCACTCCTGAGCAAAAGCCTCTCTCCATGAATTCCAGCTCTTACAATCCAGGACTTATGTGAACCACTGTTTGTTTTGGTTTATTTTCTGCATCTTGTCCCGCCATCTTCTATGGGGTCTACCGCGACACTTTCTGGCCGTGTCAGGGCTCCAAATAGTGTTTATTTTGGTCCACAGCTCATACGGCAGACATGGCCAGCCCAGTTCCACTTCAGCTTAGCGGCTTTTTGATCGACGTCAGTAATCTGTGTTTTGAAGCGCAGTGTGGTGTTGCGAATATAGTCTGCCAATTTGACGCCTAGAACACTGCGCTCCATCGCACGTTGGAAAACCTTGAGTTTGGACTTTTAGATGTTTGTTAAAGACCAAGTCTGGAATCCACAGGTCAAAATGGGAAGAATGCGCATATTCATAATTTTTCGCTTGAGTGGTAAAGGAAAGTTGCCTTTCATAAGCTCTTGCATGGATCAGTAGCTGTTCCAGGTATTTTTAGTTCGTCTCAAGACTTCATCTTATTGTGTATTTAATTAGACAGTGAACAAACTGAAATGTTGATTTGAATTTGAGATACCTACTGGGGATACTATGTGGCATTTTGCATAAAATAAAAAAAATAAAAAATAAAATAAAATTTCTTTAATTCAGACCTTAATCCATATGATGTTAGTAACACATACACACTTATAATCTATGTTAGTAAGTAACAATGTTGGTATAACCATTATTATTATTGTTTTAATTCATATATTTGTTGCGCTCACCTGACGCACTGGGTACGTGCACATGTACATGCACCCAATGCGCCATAATGGCGCAACATGGCTTCTCACTGATGACCTTCAAAATGAGGGTATTCAAAATCCCATATACTAACAATTTGCACTGATTACTTAATACAGTCAGTTGAATAAATTGAGTTTTAATAAAACTGTGCTGTAAACAGGAAGCCAGATCATAACAAAGTTATTATAAAGTAATAAAATGCGTATATTATTGTTGAAATTAAACGGAATGGTAATGACATTTAACTATTGGATGAAGTCGGCTTTGTTTGCTAAAAATGAAGGCATTAATTAATCTTATTAAAACTGTTTACAATAATTATTTACAGGTTTCCTTTGTGTACATTAAAAATCAAAATATCACTTTTTCCGAATTTGAAAAGAAGATTGTTGTAAAAAAAAAAACGAAGTTTTCAAAACAAAGTTTTTACCTAAAATCTATATATGACAGGTTGACAAGCAACCTTTTCAGTTTTTTACAGCGTTTTTGCCTTGCTTAAAATGTCCTCCGAGCGTACAGTGGCGCCCTCATCGTTATTTCGGTGATTTCTTTTATTTTAGAATGAAAATGCAGAAAATAAGCTCGTCAAGTTGTGCTTCACAAGACTATACGCTATTATTACTACAAACAGTAGTTTTAAATTGTTTTGTTTTATTGTAATCATTAAAACGGAGGTTAGTGGCCACTATTTTCCGTTTTAATGATTACAATAAAACATAACAATTTAAAACTACTGTTTGTAGTAATAATAACGTATAGTCTTGTGAAGCACAACTTGACGAGCTTATTTTCTGCACTTTCATTCTAAAATAAAAGAAATCACCGAAATAACGATGAGGGCGCCACTGTGCACTCGGCGCAGTCTTAAATTTTCCATAGTTATTCATTTAAGTACAAAAAGTAAATTTTGATATCAGCGACACGCACGATAATGCATTTGATTTTCTAATATTTAAACTAACTGTATTTTAATGACTGTCAATCATAGATCGTAGGCATAGATCATAATAATATTAAAAACATTTCAACTACTAGCAAAAGTATTAGTTACAATGAAATTATTGACTTTACTGTACGCCCTGGGATTAATTTCGGTAATATAACATTATTAATTGTATTTAACACGCACTTAATATCACGCCTGTGTTCCTCGGAGGGTTTAGTAGATTAAGCCTAGACACTCACATTTAGTCAGATATGCAAATAGTATAATTTAGCTAACAATGTGTTGTGCGTCTTCTGGTACCCGCGGTCGCCACTCCAGAACCTTTCGGCCCCTCTGGCCATCTGTTCTGCAAGCAATGGAAGGCCTTCCACAAGGTGGATCGATGACCTTGTGAAGGCCGCAGGAATCTGCTGGATGCGGAACGCACAGAACCGGTTGAAGTGGCGGTGCTTGGGGGAGGCCTATGTCCACGATGACGATGATTTGTATTGTGAGATTCCATTTGACTCTAGCGTGTAATCAATGTCCTCCTTATAAACACGAATGTTTCTATCAATTTTACTTTTTGTTGGCTTTTTAATCTTTTAGGGCTATAAAATGTCATGTTTAAAAAACAACAGACACTAGCCGATCTGTTCTGTAAAAATCTCACCATAGGTGAAGGGGCTTGGAGGGGCTCGCTTTGGTAACAGCCGCACGGTTCGATCGGGGCGATTGTTGACCCCCTAAAAAAACATCAAATCTTTTTATTTTATCATGTTTAGATATCGATACATATCCCGCCTGCGGAGTTTCGCTAGCTAATGTAATTTGACACCGTATAGAGGTCAACTAAGATCAAAATTTGCACATTAATGCCATTGGGTAAGTAATACAGGCGCGCGGGTCGATCGATCAGGTTAAGCTATGCTTGCCGGGGTTGGTCCGTGGATAAGTGACTATCTTTACATACCAAGACTCCTCCGTGTATCGGAAAGCACGTTAAACCGTATGCCATTCGTGGATCATTGACGGTCGATACGGGAGTTAGAAGCCCGAAAGTGCGACAACCAGTCTTACCAATGGGTATCGTATTACCTAGTTACTGGGTTGTGAAGGTCAGTTAGGCAGTCGCTCCATGTAAAATACTGGTATTCAGCTGCATCCGGTTAGACTGGAAGCCGACCCCAACATAGTTGGGAAAAGGATCTGCCTAGCCTTTGGAATGAGTGAGCTTGAAGTAAGCTGTCATTCCATCTGATGCTAGGAATTGACATTATTGGCAGCTCTCTTCACCTAAGTTATCACGGCGAGATTTATACAGAATAGATCAGCAGTTTTAAAGTCTCTCGGTTCGTAAATACACTTACATTGTCACAATTACAATAGGAATATCTTCAAATAAAATATCGGTGTCAACAAATAATCACATATGTCCCGTTATTTACATAATATAGTACAATTTTAGATTCTTTGTGTAGTAATGTCAGTACCTAATTTTAGTGTACCTAATGAAAAACATTGTAATTTTCAGGCTATGCAAATAGTCCCCGAGCGGCATGAGATCGAATATATCAACCACAAATATCTCAAGAACTTGTCCATAACATTTAGAAAGCTCAGTCGTAATAGTCCCCATTATGTCAATATGGAAATTGATTCGAGTATTGGAGTTGGCAACAACCTAACGGTAAGTTTATTTTCTTATTCAGCTGCACCTACAAATATGGTCAAAGCCACAGTGACAACTTCTTTGTATATTTATATCTTGCCTTGAGGGTTTTCTGTAAATAGGATATCGGAATCACTTTTACACGTCATATAAAAAATATAAAAACAAGCTTGGGGAAATCGACATTTCCTATCTGACTATCCCTGAGAAGAAATGGCGAAACAAACTCAGGGGTCAAAGTCTCTTTTAAAGTCCAGACATAATCTTGGTCAGATCATGTGAGGACCATGTAGATCCGTGTCTGAAATGGTCTTTTGAGGCTTTCCTCAACCACACAATTTGAGCGGACCTGTCCAGTCATTGCAAGCATTTGTCAGTAAACGTGTAGCTCAACTCAGGATTTAAGGAGCTCAACGACTCGACGAACAATACCAAAGAAAGGACATTTGGGTAGGCCGCATAAAGTACTCAAAATACCAGACCATTATTAAAACTACTTGAGAAAGAGGAAAAAGAGATAATCTTAAAGAAAACAAATGACCCACATACTCGTAGTGCTCACATTTACAATAATTAAAGTAATATATGTAATACTTTTCAAAGTAAATATTCATGTCATTTTGTATATAATATTTAATAATGTCAATAATTAGGTATGTATATAAAACGTTGTATAATTATTAAAAAGTCAAGTTTTACGGTTTAATCAAAAGGCTTTAAGCAGAGCGAACAGTTCAATCCCAACTTTTTTGTCTTCTAAATAATCAGAAATTTTATAGTACCCTTTTTTGAAAAGTTTGGTTTTAATACAGCTTTTAAATCGTTTAATGGGTAAGTTTCGAATTTCAATGGGAAGTTTGTTGTAAAAGCGTATACATTGACCCATGAATGAGTTGCCTACTCTGTGGAGGCGAGTGCGATGTACAGCAAGATAGTGTTTATTTCTGGTATTTAGACTATGAATATCGGACATTTTCTTAAAATTTGATATATTTTTGTGTACATACAATAGATTTTCAAATATATATTGAGAGGCTACAGTCAGAATATCTATTTCTTTAAATTTTTCCCGAAGGGCTGCTTCAGGTTAGACTAGAAGCTGACCCCAATGTAGTTAAGAAAAGGTTAGACAGATGATAATGAGTTTTTATTCGTTAAGTTTTCCGGGATACAATTTTGCTTCCAATTCATCAGACCTTTCCAACGAAATAAAAAGATTATATTAACACGTTCAGACAGACACCTCATGAGTAGGTACAGTCAGCTGCAGAGAAATCTCACCCTCTAGCAATGAATAAATACATTGCTAGGAGGTGAGATTTCTCTGCAGCTGACCGTACTTGGTATCCTACGGCGCTTATCTTCATATAGCCACCGGTGGTACATCACCGCCCCATGAACCAAAAATCTTGCCGGGCGGGATGCGCCACCGGTGGATACGGACAGGATTAGACAGGAATTACGCTTTCTCTCTCTTTCTAATAAGCTAGTAATCGTAACCTAAGGTAAATTGTTTTGTCTTATCAATCCGCCAAGGCCCCTCGCGAAATCCCCGACTTAACAGTCCCCCCGACCCTTGCTCGCGCTATAGCTGATCCTGTAGCTTTCAATTCCCCTGATAATAATCATAACCCTGATTTTATCCAGCCACCGTCGGTCCTTTGCCATCCTCCCTTCGACTCTGCCCTAAGCCGAGGTACGTACCCCACAAGGGTGCCCTTAGTGCGCAGTCGTTTAGTTTATAAGTTGCGCCCTGGCTGGAGGCTTTAAGTTTTTAGGAGCTTAAGGCAACCACAGGAAAGACCGGTTAAAGAGTCACGACCTCTATAGGTTAACTCTGAGATGCCCAAATTAAAAAAAAAAAAAAATCTTATAAATCAGAAGCGCGCGTGCCGCGCTGACGTAACAACGCCCGGGAAATTTTATTTGGAGTCTGTTTTTTAAATGTTTCAGATAAATATGGAGTTATTTGAGTTCCTGGGCGGTCATTACATACCAACAGGTGTCATAGGAGCGTACAAGCTGTGTGATTTTCTATACAAAGAGCCATTTTTTGGCATAATGTATGCCAAACAGTTTCCTGGAAATTGGTCATGTCCATTCCCTCCTGTAAGTACCTACCTAATCTTGTGTTATGTATGTATTAGATATCTTATTCTAATTGAAAGAACAATAATATGACTGGAGTCAATGATACTAAAGATGAGAGACATCTTACAAATCACATCACACCTCGCATCTAGGCCAACTCGACACATTTATCAAATTCATCAGCACTAATTTTGATCTTCTCATAAATTGACGTGAGTAGGTAACAGACAGAAGATTAAAAAAAATACCGGCCAAGTGCGTATCGGACAACGCACAATGAAGGGATCTGTAGTTGGGATTAATTTTGATCCCAATAATAAATATAACATTGAAGTTGAAAAACATGTTTTCCCATTCATTCTAACTGCAAATGTAAGGAGATTTACTATGTTATTTTAAGACCTTATTACTCATTATGTTTCTCTGTATTCTATATGTAAAGAACTATTTAGTCTGTATTTTTTTTTTCGAAATATTTGGCTCAGTAGTTTCGGAGATAAGGGAATGGTAAATTTTCATCTATTTATTTATTTTAAAATTATTAAAATAAAAACTGTTTTTTTTTTTACATTATAAGCCCTTTCATTTGATATGTCACACGGTACACGGTGTCACGGTTTTTTTTTTTCTTGTAATTTGCACCACAAAAGTGACCTCCATATTCAAAACTCATTTTTTTACATTACATGTCTGTGTTTGGGTCACAGAAATTGTGACAGACGGGCAGACACACGAGCGATCCTAAAATAAGGGTTTAGTTTTTTCCTTTTGAGGTACGGAACCCTAAAAAAGCCATTAATATTATCATTACGTTCTTTTTTTTTTTCAGCTATCATTGAAGATATTTACCTACTTGCTCTTACTTTTCAGGGCGAGTATCACTACATGAATCTAACAATACATCTGGAGAACTTCCCTTACAACATACCCTTCACATACTCGTCCATGATCGTAAGGACCAGAGCCGATGTCCAAGGCATCTTCACGACTACCAACGAAGAAGTCTTCAGGTGGAAAACCTTCGTAAAGATCACGCAGAAAATGAAGGATACAAAAAAGAAGACCAAGCCGTTGATGCACCATTTCAATAAAGCTTGGGTAGTAAATGATTTTGGAAATTAAATATTTCTTGTAAAATAATCATTGGTGTTTTTATTAGAATCCTTCCGTTATCGTGATAATGGCACAAACATTTTAAATCAAAATCAAAATATTTTATTTCACATAAACGTACATAGGAAACGTCAGAAGCTAGGTGCACGGTTTCAATAGTTTTTTTTTTTTTTAATGGAGAAGAGCCGGCAAGAAACTACACGGTAACTCTTAAAAATAATTGGCTTTTACAATATTTTCAAATAACAGTGTTAATAAGTATTCCCAGGACAGTGTGACCTTTCAACAAGTACCAGGTTCTTAACAAAATAGAACATGGTCAACAAATCTACAGTCTACTAGGCCTACAACGTTCTCTCATTCAAAAAATAGAAAATAATCTATACAGGAAAAGTTTTTAATCAATGCGCGAATTTTGAAAAATTAAACTTAAAGGTGTTTTATTATACACCTATTTCTTATTTTGATATGTCTTAGTACAAAAAAATAAAGTTATCGTTAACGAAAGATGTTTATTTTGAAACTGGTATAATGGATACTAATCACCCAACGCGCCGGCGCCGGCGGTGCAGTCAGTGAAGCGGAACGCCGTAGTAGATACCTATCAGTTGTGCGCTCGCCCATTGATATTATTACGAATAGATTGTATCTATATTTTGCTGATTTGAAGTGGACCAAAAAAAAAAGTATTATACAAATAATGAAAATATGTTCTATTATTGATACTGAACCACCAAAAAAAATTTGTGACTGATTAAAAACTTATCCTGTATAAAAGATTTAAAAAAATATTTATAAGAATATTAATCTATTTGAACCAAATGACATGATTGCCAATATAGCTACAGTAACAAATCTGACTAAATATCATGTCCACAAAAACCACTAATAAAGAGTTGAAATTGATATGTAAGTCATTGTAATCTTAATTCAACGCAAGCTAACCACGGACTATGTTATTGGCAGCGCACATTATTATGCCCAAGTTCAAGATTCAGAACGCACAGAACCTTAAATACCTTACTGCTTCGTTGGTTTATTGATTGCAAGCGCTACTGCTGAGCATGAGGTTTTGGGTTCGATTTCCAGGTTGGGCAAAGTGCTATTCTGGTTTTTCCAGCAGAATTTTCTTAGTTAACAACCCGTCGTTAGTCGTATCTTATGCTTTGTTCTTGTGTACCGGATATTTCTTAACGTCTTTAAAAAAATTGGGTATACTAGGTGAACGGAGTAGAAGCGTATTTCAATACTTTTTATGTTTTTTTTTTTTTTTGTTCTTCTTTGCTTCTTACTCCGTTTACCTATTGTACGCAATTTTTTTTTTTCAAGACCATAGAAAGTGTCATCCGGTATATTTTTCGGGATTCCTAGATTTTAAGTCGCTAGCTTTTAGGTCACTCGTAGATTTATCGGACGCATCTGGAGCTCGCACTGGTAACGTCTAAGTTGAAGGTCGCCTTCCGAATTTATACTGTATCTGCTGCACTTCGATGTCGTTTTTTATGTTATCTACTAGGTTTACTAGGTACTTGTTTAGGTTATTTAGGCTAATGTATTTAATCTGTTCGATTGCGTCTCACGTAGGACTCTCATGTAGGATTGTCATTCTATATTGTAGGGTTGAAAAAAAGTAAAAAACCAAGATATACAGGATAATAAAATCTCTACAAGAAAGTCAAAGTCAAAGTCAAATTATTTATTTCAAATAGGCACGTAAAGTGCACTTTTGAACGTCAATAATTACAAAAATAGTTAATTAATTCTAGTTGCCCCTTCCAAAAGGTAGTTATTTATGGAGAAGAATGGGCAAGAAAGTCCATACTTACTCTTTTAAAATGTTAACAATAGTTTGTATACATTAATTAATAATTAGAGGTGAAGACGATGTACCTAGAATAAAAATTACTTACCACAAAGAGAATGCTTGTAGGATACTACTCTCTTATGGGGTTGTTACTATCCTGTATATATTTTTATGCTGGAAAAGGCGTGCTACAGCGTATTCGTAGCTGGCTATCAACTATTTATTCTTAAATTTTCAGATTTTTTAATTTGAAGATGAGGTTGTCAGTTTTTTTTAGACCCTACAATGTGAAATTGTATCAAGAGGAAAAGCTATTATGTATTTTATATCCTATCGTTTATTAAATTTTGAAAATGTTGGTGCCAATGGTGTAATATTTTCATCGACTATGGTATGTACAGTCGCCAGCACGTCAAGTTAAACTGTAAAATTTTCTCATTCGTTTTTGAACTTAACCGTCAACATTTTAGGTTTAAAATCGTTTGGAAAAATATTACAGTTTCCTATAACCTGATGTGCTGGCGAAAGTACTATTCCCCTATTTACTCTTTCAACGGAAGTTGTTGCCTTTTCTCTTGTGTAATACCCTATTTTATTTGTCTTAGTTATACAATCAGATAAAAGGGCCGCTTTCGGCCTTTTTGTTCCGGGTTTAGGACCACGGACTAACCAAGGTTACGCATACCTGGTAGATACCAGGCATACGTAATCTTGGTTCGTTTTTACCAGCCGCATAGAATCTGCGTGCCGTTGCTTCATCCTTACCAGCCACTTGGAATCCTTGGAGTTCAAAGAGCGACGGGATCGTATTGGGGTGCGACACATAATCGTCGTATGGCCTGAAATTTAGTCATGGTGCGTTACGCCTTGCAGTAGTTATGCGTCAGGACAGATATTTTATTTTTTACTTCCCAGGTCGCATTTTTACGTCATTATGTCGTCCGTTTACGGTACTGCTCGACGTAAGAGACGTCATGTCTTGACGTCGAGGGTCCCATCAGATGACGTCAATTTGTCACAGCCTCAAGACATGACGCTAAATCGACGTCACCAGGACGTTCCGTTGAGTACCAGACGTTAAAATGACGTTAATGTGACGTACATAATCGACGAATACCTAAACTACGGACTCTAAAATGACCTTGGGATGATGACATATTATTGCCGCAGACGTCATTTTGCTACCTGGGTTGTCTCTCATAATAAAATTCTCGTGTCACACTGTTAGTTACCATACTCCTCCGAAACGGCTTGACCGATTTTTATGAAATTTAATATGCATATTCAGTAGGTCTGAGAATCGGCTACTATCTATTTTTTTTTAAGTTTTAGGTAGGTTGGTAGGGTAGGGTAGGGTAGATAGGTAGGTGGGTAGGTAGGGTAGTGTAGGGTAGGGTAGGGTAGGGTAGGGTAGGTAGGTAGATAGGTAGGGTAGGGTAGGGTAGGGTAGGTAGGTAGATAGGGTAGGGTAGGGTAGGGTAGAGTAGAGTAGTGTAGTTTATACTTTAGTTTTTAACAGAACGAAGTCTGTCGGGTCAGCTAGTTTACTATAGTTTTTAGTACTTTCTGCGTTTTAATTCCAGTATTTTTTTTTAAACTATGTCTATTTTGTTTGGGATGACTAAAGTAATTTTTTATCATCATCATCATCATTTCAGCCGAAAGACGTCCACTGCTGGACATAGGCCTCCCCCAATTGAGGGGTTATCCATAATCGCCACGCTTGGCAGGCGGGTTGGCGATCGATTCGTTAAAAATGCATAGAGAACGCTGCAGCCAGAACGGTCTAGTATGTCCCTTAGTCACCTTTTACGATACCCGTGGGAGGAGATGGGATGGTGCTATTCTTTACGTTCGGTACCACACGGCACTACGTCCGGCACTTCTTTATAAGATAATAATTATTCATTTGAAAGGTAACGTAATTAGGGTTCACGAACTTAAAACCGATTGAAATCGATTGAAATCGACCAAGTGCGTTACTAAGATTTAACATCTGATGTACCATAAGTTTTTCCGTAATCTCTCTTCATTTAAACTAAATGATCAGTTTATAGGGTTCCGTACCAATATTGTATGGTCCGTCTGTCACAGCTGGATATCTCAAAAACCACTAATGCTATCAACTTGAAATTTGGAATAGTTTTAGCTGACGTTTGCAATTTTTTTTTTTCAGTTTTGCAAACAGGAAAGAAATAAAAACCATTTTTTTTTTTTTGCAACAGGGCCTGTACGGGGGTCTTAAAAATACGAAATGGGGCTACTAAGGCATATGGGGAATCATACCATATTTACAAATTTTCAAAAAAAAAAAATAAAGAAACCTTTTTTTCTTAGGCCGCATAGTTTTCGACTTTTGACGAAAAATGTAAATAAATACCGTTCCCCCGTTATTTCCGAAGTTTGTATAGAGAAAAATCTGAAATTATTCCATGTGATAGAAGTTTATGTAAATATTACAGGAAAAATAAAACAATGTCTCTAAATAGCAGACGTTTCATTAAGTGCCCACGTAGCTTTATGTGAAATAAAATATTTTGATTTTGATTTTGGATCATGAAATCGCTTAAGTGTTGATGACCCCTGATTAATTTCTAAATATGGAATATGGGTTGGTTAATCTATAAAAAATTGCACTCCGTTTTGTTATCGATAAATAAATACTGTCATATTGAATTGCAACTGTCATCAGTGTGATCATATCATAATATGGTATCAAAAACCGTCATTAAAATCGTTTAAAAAAATCTGTATATAAGAATAAAAAAAAATAATTTGGGTTTTTTTATGACACTGTTTTTGGGCGACTTGAAAGGTCTTAACGTGGGGATTGGCAAAAGAAAAGAGAGGCTTATTCTCAGCAGTAGGTGAAGTCGGGCGGTGGATGACCTTTATGATGAAAGCGATGGCGATACTATTTGTTACATTTTTTATGTTTCAATGTATTACAGTGAGTCTTTATGTTTTCATTGTTTATTCAATTTTTTTTTGCTGATTGGGACTGCTTTTGACCACAATCTCGGCTGATGGAAAGCGACGGATAAGGTCTATGTTGGAACGAGCGTGCCCAGAAGATACCTGTTCATTCTTGCTTTGAAAGCAGACGGGTTATATGTGGAAGGGAACACAGACGCTGGCAAAGAGTTCCACACTTTGGTTGTGCGCATTATAAATGCGGAGGAGAAGCGCTGAGTACGACTGGATGGAATATCAGATAGATAGATAGATAAAACATTTATTCAGTGCACACAAAAGACATAGCACAAGACACACACTGAAAAAAATGCACTAAAATCGAGTGACTTTTTTAGCTTGATTGATATCTTGTTTAGATTCATCAAAATCTTAGTTAAGTTGATCATCACGACATGATTGCAGCCATACTAGTTCAAATGATTGAACGCTCAAACAAGTTTCTCGATTACCCTTAACATGACATCATTGTAGAAAAGTTAAAAAAGAGACAAGTTAAAAAAATGTTAACTGTAACAAAGTAAGTTAGTTGTGTTCATCAAGCATTTTGATTACTTCAATATAGATCATAGAAACTTTAATCTAATAATCTTGGTAGGAGCAACTATGTTTTGACGTGATTGCTGCAAATAGGTTTTGTGATAACTCCAATCAAGATCCCGTTTCAAATCTCAATCAAATAAAAGTAGTAGCTGTGATCATTGTGCTTGATAGGCTCAGATGCAAACAAGTTACTTAGTCAATCTAAACAAAATCTTGGTTGTGGCAACAAATTTTTTTTTTTCATACAAAAGCATGAACAATAAAAAAAATCATGAATATTATAAAAACAGGGTGCAAAATGAAAAAAAAAAATTACAGAAATAGTGTGATATTAAGACATAATTCAATTAGAATGATAACAAATATACAAGGTGCGGTGTGCGTCTCAAGGTTGCACCAAATGGGAGTCCAGTTCCGCATGTGTCAGGCAAATATAACTGATGCTGATATTCTGCTGGATCCCTGCAGTGACACACGGACGTCGAGCTAAGAACCAAGTCGCTATCAACCAAGTGCGGATGGGACCTTGCAGTACGTCTGGTAATCTCGTAAAAGGGTGATGATCAGGTCGTGGAGCTCCAAAGTACAGTCTGTAGAAGACTGACAGGCAAGCAACATTACGCCGATGCGCTAGGTTGTGAAGCCTAGCCACCAACGTATCGTCGCCTATAAGCCTTATTGCTCTGCGTTTCACCGAATCAAATCAGTCTGTGATTCTATCATCTATACAGCGTGTTACGGAAAGGGTATATCCATACAAACGGCGTGAAGAGTGTATCTGGTTCAGAATATCTGTACAAAACTTCAGCTCAAAAGCACTAACTAGAAAATGCTTAAATTTTTTTTATTTCGATAGTTTTTTAATTTTAATACATAACAAACGTGTTACCGCCGTTTCTTTGTGTGTAGTTTATTGACACCGATCAGCTGACTTGGTCTAGTGATGTGTAGAATTCAATTGGAAACATTTGATTTTTATTTCAATGTTTCTTAACATTTTATTTATGTAGGTATAAGTATTAAAAATATTGCCCTGTAGTTTGTTATCACCAAAAGAGTCCGTGCCTTTGATATGTATATACCCTTTCCGTAACACGCTGTACATATAAAAATGAATCCCTATTTCCCTTGGTCACGGCATCACGCGTGAACGGCTGGTCCGATTTCGCAATTTTTTTTTTTTTTTGTGTTTGTTATTGTCAGGAGAAGATTCTTATGTAAGAAAAAATTAAGAAAGAAAAAAAGAAGAAGAAAATTTAAGGAAACGACCATATTAACATTTCTAATGTAATCTTAAGTAACTATCTTCTAACTTTATGGCATTTGACATAACGTGTCAGTCATCATTTGGTAGGTCTGAGAATAGGTTTTATCAATACTTTTTTTTAAGGTTTTAGTTAGGTAGGGTAGGGTTGGTGGGTAGGGTAGGTAGGGTAGGGTAGGGTAGGGTAGAGTAGGGTAGGTAGGTAGGGTAGGGTAGGGTAGGTAGGTAGGTAGGGTAGGGTTGGTGGGTAGGGTAGGTAGGGTAGGGTAGGGTAGGGTAGAGTAGGGTAGGTAGGTAGGGTAGGGTAGGGTAGGTAGGTAGGTAGGGTAGGGTAGGGTAGGTAGGTAGGTAGGTAGGGTAGGGTTAGGGTAGGGTAGGTAGGTAGGTAGGTAGGTAGGTAGGTAGGGTAGGGTAGTGGAGTTTATACTATATTTCCAATGCGCGTAGACAAACTGGCACAGTCACATAGCTTTTGACAAAACTAAGTCTGTCGGGTCAGCTAGTAATTTAATAGTTTTGAAGGACTAGGAAAAAAGTCACTTAAAACAGTGTTTGCGAAGCCATAGTACCATGTTTACTTTTTAAATTTCAGACCACAGAAATAGTTCCCGAGAAGATAGAGACAGAATCTGGTGACAGCTGCCTGCACAACATCAACTTCACCTTCAGAAAACGAAGTCGCAACAGTCCATACTACATCGATTTTGATTTCAACGCAACCGCAGGATACGGAAATAACTTAACGGTAGGCCATCATTATTTACACATCAATCAACAATCAAATCAGCCTATCGCAGTCCATACGTAGACATAGGCCTCTCGTAGACTACGCAACAACACCCTGTCCTCCGCCTTCCACATTCTGTTCATTGTTTTGTTTTAACCTATAAATTTGTCTGCTTAACCGATTCGATTCTTTATCTGAGGATTGAAAAATCGGCCCTAAATATTACTAACACTAGTCTTTAAGCAATTTTGTATACTAACACTATGGACTCAAGTCTGAAATAAAGAATTTGAATTTGAATAAATTAAAGCCTCCAGCCAGGGCAAATAACTTATAAATTAAGCGAGTACACGCTAAGGCACCCCCAGTGGGGTACGGAATTCAGCTTAGGGCGTCGCTGGTGGAGAACAACAAAGGACAGGATGGATTGGAATATGATTATTCGAGCAAGGATCGGGGCGGATCCGCATTCAGTTTATTCTAGCCACCTTTTAAGGTCGTCGGTCCATCTAGCCCTGGGGGAAAGGGGCCACACTACTTATGCCAATACGCGATCTTCACTCCAGGACTCGTCTGCTCTAGCGGCTATCGGTCCTCGACAGACATGACCAGTCCCACTTCAACCTGCGTACTCTACGGCTATGTCGCAGTGTGCTTAACAAATCTTGCAATGATATTATTTGAGTGTCCTTCAGTCTCCTTATAAGTTCAGCATTTGGTTTTGTTTGGTTGTATATGCTTAAGCATAGTCTAGTATAGCTCGTATGGAAAAATTGTTTTTAGCCTCATAGACACTAGTCAATTTCTTTGGCGTAAATTCAAATGGTACTTACTTAATTGTTTTGCCACGACTTATTTTAATGTAATTTTTGAATATATATAAGCTTTTAACTTTCTGTATCGTTCTCACTGAATTATGTAACCAATATTTTGTAACCATACTTTGATTCAAAAGAGTGTCCGCGGAGTTTCTTGTCCGTTCTTCTTCATATGTACCTACTACGCTTTGGAATGTGCGCTTCTCTATAGCTTCACCTTTCTAACTGACCGAAGCCTTGAACATTCAAAAGTGTCTATAATTGGATTATTTGGAAAAAAAAAATGCTTTGAGTTTGAGATAAAATTCGTTCTCTTATTTCAGATCAAATGGAAGTTAAATGAATATATAAGCGGGCGCTATATACCGGTACCGGTACAATTTGAGTACAGACTGTGTGACTTTCTGTACAAGGACCCATATCTTGGACAGATGTACGCCAAGCAACTGGTCGGAAATTGGTCTTGTCCCTTTCCTCCCGTGAGTACAGTTTTATAGATTACTAGCTTTTGCCCGCGGCTCCGCTCGCGTGGATGTCGGTTATCGCGTGAAAAAGTAGCCTATGTCCTTCTCCATATCCCAGGCTATAATCTCTGCCAAATTTCATGACGATCGGTTCAGCGGTTTAGGCGTGAAAACGTAACAGACAGGCAGACAGGGTTACTTTCACATTTATAATATTACTATGGATTATGGATATTTAGTAAATGAATCAAATTAAAATATTTAATTTCAAATAAACCTACATGGACACTTATGAAACGTCAGATTAGCGCGTTCAAACAAACAAACTCTTCGACAGCTTTATAATATTAAGTATAGATAAGTATAAATTGTATCTTCAGTGACTTTTATTGTGCTTTGTCTGTCAGTGAATCTTACTCGTACAACTAGATTTTTTTGTTCCAGGGAAGAAGTATCTTCAAAAACTTAATAACAAATGTCGATAAAATTCCTATAATACCATTCACGTACGCATCACTGATTGTGAGAATCCGCGTTGATCTCCTATTTTCTATTGGACGACCTATTGAACAGGTAGCTGTCGTGAAGGTATATATTACTATGAGGCAGAAGTTAAAGCAGTCCAAGTTTTAAGGAAGATTTTATGCATGGGCACCGCAGACGAAGATACATTTTATTCGACAAAAACGATCGCTGCTAGGTCTGGTTGCAGCAACTGGATACGGTCACTATAACTCCATACCAATCTATATTCAGAGGAATAAGCATAACGAAAAAAAAAATGCAACAAAAAAAAAAAAAAAAACAAAATACCAAATGTAATGCAATGTATCAAAATGCTACGTAATGTCTTTCGGTCGAATGCGGCGCCCAGTCAACTTTCTATACAAACTAAATGGAGATACAATTACAAGAACGGATTCCATGAAAGACCTGGGAGTCATATTCGACCGTAAGCTCACTTTTCACGACCACATCACATCCACGGCAAAGAAGTCCTTTAGGCGCCTTGGCTTTGTTTTAAGGAACTGTCGTGATTTCCACAACCGCCACGTTATTAAGCTTGTTTTTGGGGCATTGGTCCGTAGCAAGCTTGAGTCTAGTGCGTGTGTATGGAATCCTTTTGAGAAGCAGTATGCATTAGCTTTAGAAAAAGTTCAAAAAGCATTCCTTAGATACCTTTACAAGCACTTGTACGGGTTTTATCCTCTCTTGTATCCCACTAAATTCCTGTTGGGTTGCTTGGGTTTCAATTCCCTAGAAGCAAGGCGGTCGCGTGATCAGATGACTGTAATATTTAAAATTCTTAGAGGTATTGTAGATGTTCCTGATCTGCATAACGAAATCTGCAATCTATTTGTCCCGGACAATTACTGTCGTGGCAGAAAGCACCGCTTACTGGCTGTTCCAACTTGCCGTACTGTTGCACACTCTAAGTCACCTATTGCTCGGACATTAGCCGCTATTAACGCTCTCCTGAACTCAAACACAGATTTGGATATGTTTGTGAATGAATGGAAGATGATACTGTCGGAATGTTTGAATTTTTGTGAGAAGAATGCATGACTGTGTCAAATAAATTATAATAATATATGTTTTAATAGTGTAATTGGCTTCAGCCGTTCTATTTAAAATAAATAAATAACACATACAATTTATTTTACATCCCTGGCTCAAAAACGAACCGCGGTCATTTCGCCGCTGTGCCAAGACTTTGCAGGCAATACAACATGTTAGCTAAAACTACGAATCTCTAGACATCTGCGAGTCTCTGTCTAAATATAAGAAGTATTTAATAGATTTAATTTAATTTAAGTATGCCTTAATGTTATATTTACGGAACGGGAGCCTGGATCTCAGAACACAAGGAATCCTAGTGTCAGGTCTAGTAATTCAATCCCCGACCAAATGGGTTTGAAGTTTGGTTAGAACTGTGACCAACAGCGCACGAGTCGAGCGAGAGCTACATCCGTTGGTTTACATCAAGTTTTTCGCAGTTACTTGGCTATTTAGTATTTTAGTTATAGGAACAAAATAACACAAAATAGGAATTATTATAATTATAAAGGTGTTTAGAAGCGTAAAATTGTTATTATTTCAGGATCAATTAAATTTATCTTATGGCAGTGTTACCTCATCACCCTAATTGAGTAATACACATTGAATCACAATCAAAATGATTTTGAAGGATATTGCTAAATCCATTGATATATTATAATTTTTATGATATTAATTTTTATTTTCTGTGATTAATATAAATTTAACTCACTCAAAATCAAAATCAAAATATTTTATTTCACATAAACCTACATGGGCACTTATGAAACGTCAGAAGCTAGGTGCACGGTTCGAGTTAGTCGTCTCCTATGGAGAAGAGCCGGCAAGAAACTCCACTTTTAAAAATAATTGGGTTACTCTTTTAAAAATAATTGGCTTTACAATATTATTAAATAACAGTGATAATAGGTATGGGAGGACATTGTAGGCCTTTCAACAATTACCAGGTACTTAACAAAATAAAAAACCGCCAACAAATCGACACTCTACTAGGCCTACAACGTTCTCATCGTTCAGCTTGGCTCATCGCCGCAAGGTTGCCTGCTTGTCGGTCTTCTACAGATTGTACTTCGGAGAGTGTGCCCATGAACTCCACGACCTCATTCCACCGGCCCCCTTCTACCATCGGACATCTAGACGCACTGCAAGTTACCACCCCTACCTAGTTAATATTCCACCAACTCGCACTAAGCGTTTTCAAACGTCTTTTATAATGCGCGCAGCAAAGGAGTGGAACTCTCTGCCTGCGTCTGTGTTTCCGAACGCATACAACCCTAATCTATTCAAAGTGAGAGTGAACAGGCTTCTTCTGGGTAAGCTCACTTCATCGTAGACTTTGTCTCTGTCATCCAGACCTAGACTAAAGTCAAGAGCAAACTCATAGTAGAATAAAAAAAAAATAAAAAAAATAATCTAAGTATATAAAATATTAATGACATGATTGCAATTACAACTACAGTAACATATCTGAATAAATATCATGTCCCACTCACTTATTATATGTAATTTTTTTTTTTTTTTTTTGGAAAATCATATACAATGTTTGTAAATATGTGAGCACCATGTACCTATCGCATTTATTAATTTTTCTGTCATTACTTCACTTTTCATTCTTTTTACCAATTGTGGTAAGTAATTTTTATTTTTATTCTAGGTACATCGTCTTCACCTATAATTATTAATTAATGTATACAAACTATTGTTAACATTTTAAAAGAGTAAGTATGGAGTTTCTTGCCCATTCTTCTCCATACATAACTACCTTTTGGAAGGCGCAACTAGAATCAATTAACTATTCATGTAATTTTTGACGTTCAAAAGTGCATCTTCGTGCCTATTTGAAATAAATGATTTGACTTTGACTTTGACGTTGATTGCTTCGTATGTACATACGGCTACATATCAAGCTATACATTTCCAGTATAAGCTGATTTCGCACTGTATAGGATTTCCGTACAATGAGAGGACAGCTTATACTGAAAATGTATAGCTTGATATGAAACCGTTTGTACGAAAAATTTGTCTGAATTAGTTGCGGTCTTGATGTTTTCGGTGGTAAACTTTTAAACCCAGCATTTGTAAGCTAGAACGTAATATTCAACATTTTTTTTTTTTTTTTTTTTGTGGTTTTATTATTATTTGATGGTCATAAAAATTTGTAATTTTATTATATTCTTTTTATTATTGTATAATGTTCTAGTAATTCAGCGGTCGGCAATACGCGGCCCGCAGACGTCTTACTTGCGGCCCGTGAATGTTTTGTAGATAAGTTATAAATATCAAAATAAATGCATTAATTAATGAATAAGCGCGCCTTAAAAAAAAAAAGGCAAAACAATTCCAGAGCTAACACTCCACCATGGTTAATAGACTTTGGATTTTTGACAGATGTTACTCATGAATAAGGTAAATACGCTAAATGTAAGGCTTCAAGGTAAAAATGAAACTAATCTCTGATAAGCACACAGACGTAAAGGCATTCCAAATGAAAAAAAAAAAGAAAACTCTTTATAAAACATATTGATGAAAAAAAGTTTGATCATTTTCCGAATTGTAAAAAAGGCTGTCGAGGAATCAGAAAAAGAAAGTCAATAACTAATAGCATTTTTAATTTTTCTATGGGATATGACCAATTATACAAAGATATATTGGGCTTCTAGGGTTAGTATCACAAGTGCGGCCCGCCTTTAGTTATTTTGCCACCTTGAAGCCCTTGCCTGCCAAAAGGTTGCCGACCGGTGCGCTAATTGATAGTGCCGTGCTTTTTTTTATCATTTATTTAGATGCGAAATCTGTGTTATGATAAAGACTTAGGGTTAATGCTGTGTATGTGTTTAGTTGGTAAGCCTTTACATAAATAAAGAAATAAATAACGCAATGAATGTTGTTGAACTGTCCAAATGAAAGCCATTGCTACTGTAAGCGTAATTACCCCACAGGTCAAAGCGGTTAATGATAATAAAGGCAACATAAAGTTTCATGTACCTAATGATGATTGCTGAATAAATTGCAGCATTAATGAACCGGTAATGTACACGGTCATGTGTGACTAACAAATAATTAATTACAGAAAAAAAAAACCGGGCAAGTGCGTGTTGGATCACGCACAACGAAGGGTTCCGTAGGTGGGATGAATTGATCCCAAGAACAACCTTAACATTGAAGTCAAAAAATATGTTTTCCAACTGCAAATTAAGTCGGTCGATTATTATACTCGGTAACTTGTAAAGCCTACTTAGCTGTGATAGTAATTATCCTTTTAACTTCGTTATATGTATATACTACTGTGTATTTTTTCACATATCCAAATACAACCATTTAGCTGGCAGGGGGGGGGGGGAACGACACTAGACACTAACAAAAATAAGCACTAAAGCTTAACGCACACGGATCCCTGAATCTAAAAATGGCTTTCCCAAGCCCGCAATATTTTTGAACGCACACCATGGAATAGACGAGAAAAAAAAGATAGAATCCCCACTTTAGGTGTAGGGGATACATGAAAAAAAAAACATATTTTATTTTATCATTTTGTCGGCATGATTAATATATATCCATGCCAAATTACAGTTTTCTATTACTCTGTCTATGAGCTAAGCCGCGGACAGACAGACAAACAGACGGACATGGCAACACTAAACCAAACTATAAGACGCTAGTTTGCGAGAATATCGACGTAATTCAAAATTCTGTCAAATTGAACACTGTATGCCAAACGATCATAAATCTTTAATATTTTATCGTGAACGGCAAATTTTCTTTGAATCAGTAAAGTCAAAACCTTCAATAAATCATTTACCTACATTTCATTTTTTTAATGCACATAAACATTTATGTAGAAATTTAAAAATTACATTCTCTAAAATCAATCATTTTTAGTTACGTCATTATTCTCGCAAATCAGCGAAGTGTTCCTTGTTGACTACGGAACTCTAAAAAATTTCATAGAAATTATCATCAAAATGCTATTATAATATAAGTAAAAAGAATCTTTACAATCAATTTCAATAAATTTTTCTCTTTATATAATTGTCAAACTATATTTATCTACACTAATATCGTAAAGTTCTTATTCTGAAATCAAAACAACAATGACAAAGAGACAACAAAACAAAATTGCCACTGCCGCACCCTGGCTAATGTTTGATATTTTTTCACTAGCTGCGCTGTCGCAGAAATATTCTATTAAGTGAGAATGCTTAAGTTTTGGCCACTATAATACATTGGTATTCAGCTGCATCTGATTAGACTGGAAACTGACCTCAACATATGACCTGACGTCAGTCTGTGGACCCTAGCCTGTCATACCCATCCCCTTCAACCAATTCTGCCGTGCTAACGAAGAACGCAGTAACTCGATTTTGCCGCTTCCGAGACTTTTATTTTTGATTGTTGAATTTGTTATGATGTTTTAGTATAGCATTCTTGCTTACTGAAAAACCGAGTTCCTGAAGGATCAATAAAAAGTTGCTTAGAGAGATTTAATAGATTTCGATTCGCTGACTCCAAATATATAACTCAACAAATGTATAACTCATAATCGTCCAAAATCGAGTTACTGCGTTCTTCGTTAGCACGGCAGAATTACGCAGGTGGCTACAGGATTTCACCCACACACAAGCGGAGAACTGGAGGACCTCGAGACTGGGCTGCAGGCAGTCCAGAGAGGCTATGCCATCCTTGGATGGTAGGCTGAACCAGGCGCCTTTTTACGCCTGGACAGGAACGGTCTGCGCCTGGTGACGAGGACCATCACGGGACACTGCTCGCTAAACAAACATTTCCACACAATAGGGATAACGGACAGCCCTCTGTGCAGGGCCTGCATGGAGGCGGATGAAACCGCTGCGCATGTGCTCTTCGAATGCACAGTCGTCACCCAGATCAGTACAGAAACCCTCGGGGCACCCAGTTCCTTTACCGATGTTCTGAACAGACCAGGAGACGTGATTAGCTTCTGGAAGGAGGTGAGCTGGTTGGAATTACCACCGACGGCCGCCATGGCCCACGCACAATGGATCATCTTAAGACTAAGTGCGGAAACCAAACCCTCTAACATAGAACATAGACAGAGAGACTTCATTTAAAAAGGACTAGGCAGATTGATTGACCCTGGATCATTTCAGCCTTCATTACTACCAACTGAATATTAATTTGTTTTAGATGTCCTATTGATAGGATGTAAAAAAATGCACTGCCTTTTGTTAAGTATAAATAAATGTATCTATAATAATATAGAATTGCAGTGTCATAAGTATGATTACTTAATAAAGTATCGTCTGTCATTAAAATTGATTTCATATTACTTTTGGAAATTTAAATGACTAGTAGTTTGCCTATTGCACTGCACTTTAGAACTCTACTGGTTCTGAAATGATGAAGGTTTTATTTTTACTGTTATGCACTATTCGATGTATTTCGGTGAGTCTTTACTTCACTGTAACGTTGTTTTGTTTCTTATTTAGTAGATTCGATGGCTCAGAATCTAACGACATAGTGTGTTTTTACCAGACTTCAAAAAAGAAGGAGCTTCTATGTTCATTTGTGTATTTTTTTATTTGTTCATTGATGTTTCCTTCAATTTTAGACTGATTTTGGAAATTATTTTTATTTAATAGAGGAAGCTTGCGTGGTTGTCCCATATAAATTTTATTAACTTTGTTTGGGGAGTTTCTGAGTTAGCTTCAATAATACTTATTTTTCCCACTTTGTCTAAACTGCAGCAGGTTTATCTGGCCAGCTGGGTATAGTTCAATCAACTCAGCTCGCAGTCCACTGCTGAATCTAGGCCTCTCCCATGCTGCGCCACAACACCCTGTCCTCCGCCTTCCATATCCAGTCTGCCCAGCCACCTTTTTGAGGTCGTCGGTCCATCTAGCTGGGGGCGTCCCACACTACGCTTGCCGATACGCGGTCTCCACTCCAGGACTCGTCTGCTCCACCGGCCATCGGTCCTTCGACAAACATGGCCAGCCCACTGCCACTTCAGCTTGCTTACTCTGCAAGCTATGTCAGTAACTCCGGTTCTCTTCCGGGTATAGTTAGAATTAACGAAATCACTACGTAAATTGACAAGATCTGTAATTTTTTGTTCACTAACAACTCTGCCGTCACCGGTTCAGATAAGTTTGCTGCACTTTATGTGGATGATGTTATAATAAGTTCCTGTCACTGTTGTTTACTTAACAGGAAAATTTGTGTGGAGTAGTTACTACAAACAGTCAAAAACTCAAAAAAAATTACAACGGACTTCAAATATAAGTGTTTTTTTTTTGGAAGTCGGTTGCTTTTTTTTTTGCTTACAATTGCAATTTTGATTTTTATACATCATCATCGTCTTCCTGCCCTTGTCCCATATTACTTGGGGTCGGCGCAACACGTTTCTTTTTCCAATCTCCCTATCATTTGACCCCTGTAACATAGGTTTTTCCTAGCATAGGGGTCATTGATCAATATGTTGTACCAGGCTAATCCTATGTTTAATTAAGTGTCACTCTGTATGTGTACTTTTTACGTCAAATAAATATATATTTTTTTTTTTTTATTAGATTTACCCCCTTTTTATTTTTGTTATTGCCACATGGTATGGCAATGCTGATTATTTGGGCAAGAAAAACGCTAGCTCGGTCACGTGAAGAGTCGACCAATCGCTTGGCGATGTGTCGAGATACTAAGTGGGCACTCGGACCCCACGGTCCTAGTGTTTGAACCCCAAACGGCTCAAACATATAGCTCCCAATAAGGTTGTTATATATTTGCGCCGTTTGAGGTTTTCAGCACCTGCAACAGACGCTCCAGCATAGCCCGCCGCCGTGCTAGGAAGATGGGATGGCGCAAGGGTGTCGAATATTGGTAATATTGAATATTGTTTTTAATTTTTGTAAATCGTAGTCCACAGAAATATATCCTGAGAAACTGGAGACGATAGTCAAGAGCAGCAAGCATATCCACAACATTAAGTTCACGTTCAGAAGGCATACTCGCAACAGTCCTTATTATATCGATTTTGATTATATGGCAACATCTGGATACGGGAATAACTTGACGGTACGGTTCTTAACATCTATACTAATATTATAAAGCTGAAGAGTTGGTTTGTTGGTTTGTTTGAACGCGCTAATCTCAGGAGCTACTGATTCTTTTTATGTTGGATAGTCCATTTATCGAGGAATATTATAGGCTATATAATATTATTTATTTATTATTTATGCTCCGCTCATAAATGAAATGGAGCGGAGCATAAATGAAAAATGTTGCAAAAACGGGAAATAATATTTATTTATTTATTTATTCATTTAAACTTAAGGTACAAAAGCGGACTTAATGCCATAGGCATTCTCTACCAGTCAATCAAGGGTAGTGAAGAGATAAGATGACAGGTGCTCTATTTAAGATGAGATAATAATAATAATAAAAATATTAAAAAGATATCAAATAAAATAGATACACAAGTACATAAATATGTTATAAACTTATAATAGACATACATATAAATTACTATCACTATCACTATCACTATCACTATCACTATCATCATCACTATCACTATCACTATCACTACATCACTACATATCACTACATATCACTTCACTATCACTATCACTATCACTATCACTATCACTATCACTTCACTACATATTATAAAATAAAGTCCTCCGCCGCGTCTGTCTGTCTGTCTGTCTGTCTGTCTGTTCGCGATAAACTCAAATACTACTGCACGGATTCTCATGCTGTTTTCACCAATGGATAGCTTGGTTCTCGAGGAAGGTTTTAGTATATGATTTGTTATGTTTTTGTATGCATTTTTGTATGAATTAACGATATTTGTTGGAGGTGTCGGAAAAAAATAAGCCGTCTGGGAGCTTTCAACGAAAACGCTGTCTAAACCCTTTGAGATATAACAAAATAATGTATGGTGGAATCATGTATCTTATAAAGGTCTTCAAAAAAGTCCGCGATGGCATATGTCTATCTCTTAAGGATAACATACTATATCCATTTTATTGACTTTTTGTAGGTATTTGTTTGCCGAATTTTACTCTTGAAATACGATTACGATAACAATACGCTATAATATCAGTAGCTATTAGCCAAATTATGTTCGTAGATAAATAAGCTAGCTACTTATGTGTATTTCAAACAGTGTACAAGAATATTTATCATAAAAACATTACTAAACAAAATGAAAATGATGCCTTATGATCAAAATTTGTGCATTCCAAAACTTTCGTTACTTTTTCACTGACATATTTATCACTTTTTGATAAACTAACACTCAATACGAAATCTACACTTATTTCTCAGTAATTCTGTATAAGATTCTTCAAAGATTAAACCGTTTTCTCATTGAATCTTTACGCACGTTTATCCTTGACGAATGTTTACATTAAGCACCGCACCACACCGCCCTAGTATTTTATAAATAAAAAAACCGGCCAAATGCGTCTCGGACTACGTATAATGAAGTTTCCGTAGTTGTAACGAACTTATCCCAGAAAAACTTAACATTGTAGTTGAAATACGTTCAACTGCAAATAATATAATTTAAAAGTCGGTCGACTATTACTCGGTAACTTGTAGAGCCTACTTAGCTGTGATAGTTTTCCTGTTAACTTTTTTTAGAGGCAGCTAACTTTACATTAAAATATAATCAAATCAAATCAGAGGCAGAGAATTATAACTAGAGATCGAATAATCGGATGCATATTTACCTAATAAAACACCGGAACCGCGGGATTTATTCGATACAAAAGCGCTTTCCATAATAGCAAACATCTCAACTTTAGGTGAATATGCATCCGAATATCCGATCTCTAATTGTAACACATTTTTTTTTATATCTATTGAATTGGCTTCATTTTGACAGATAACTTTATGGCATTCATTAATTAATTAATTTACTACTACCACTTACATTTGTTTTGAAAGGATCCCAACCCAATTAGGGTTGCCACTTTTTTTTGCAATTAAAGTACATTGGTTATTAATAATAATAGGTAAGAAAAAAAGTACACAGAATCAAAATAAAGTACCTACAATTTATTTTTCTTTATTATTTATTAAGTATTTATTAACAAACTTACAGAAATCTTAAAATAAAAACTATGCCCCGCAAAACCGTTTTCACGGGTTGTCTGTGGGAGATATTATTATGTTTCAAAACATATTTTTTATTATTTATTTTTCTGTTTTATCGTATCATATTTTTTTTTTACGGTGTAAGTATCATATTCACTATCTATTTGATCTATTTCACTATCGAAATTACGTTTTGTAGGTGTATGTGGAGTATTATTGTCCATGATTTACTATAGCATAAATCTATAAAACTTTAAACCGTATTCTATTGCACTCAAACCGCTTCACACAAAACTAACAAGAAATTGTGACAATGACTGACACTGACATTGTTGACATTTGAGGTTAGGTTGCATTCAGAAATGGTTAAAATCGAGTGCATAATGTGATGTGGCGCTGGCGAGTCGCGACATCGACTCAGCACCAATCGATATATTTCGTTTAACGAAAAAATACTTGCGACTAAACTTTTCGTAATCTCAAAGAAATCAAATCATGCGAAATAAAGTATTTTCGTGTACTTTATTTTTCTCATTAAGTATAGAGTACAATTACCTGAAATAACGTACAATACTTTATTATAAAGTACGGGTGGCAATCCTAAACCCAATACAACAGTGTAGTCACAATTTCACCACTCAGAGACGTCACCCAACAACCAATTAGACACCACTACTAACAAAAAAGAAATGATTTCAGACTGTACTATTTCGACTAACACCCCCTTTATACCTGTCGATTACCCCCGGCCCCCACCCCGTCGCATCGTATCGCCTGCCCGCGCTATTACTTCGTTTTCGCTTAGTTTTTGCCCGGCTCCTAAAGTCCTGTTAAATAGCCTAAAGCAAAAAGATTTTTTCAAATCCGACTGGTAGTACCTGAGATTAGCGCATTCATACAAACAAATAAAATAAAAACTTCAGTTTAATTACATTATTATTATTTGGATAAGGATTAATATTATTATATTGATAAAACTCCTCCGCAAATAATTCATTAATATCGAACAAATTTGATTACCATAAAAAAGGTTATAGTGAGTCAATCTTAAAAGATAGACATATGCTGTCGCGGACTTTTTTTTTTAAATTTTAAAGAGGAACAATTCCATCATATATGATATTTGCCTAACTTAAACCATTTACGCAGCGCACGCAACGGAAGCTCTCAAAAGGATTTTTCTTTTCAGTTTTTGCAACATATTTCATTTATGCTCCGCTCCTATTGGTTGTAGCGTGATGCTATACAACCTATAATCTTTCTCGATAAATTTAATATCCAACACAAAAATAACGTTTCAATTCCAACCAGTAGTTCCTGAGATTAGCGCGTTCAAACAAACAAACTCTTCAGCTTTATAATATTAGTATAGATTAATGCCCGAAAATCATCCGTCAAATAAAGACAATTTCATATATATTTAAAAAAAAAAACTGAGTTATTTCAAAATTTTTCTATAGTCCAGTGTACTTACTTTTTTTCTATTCTCTTATTTTAGCTAAAATGGGAGTTATATGAGTACATAAGCGGACGCTATGTATCAATACCAGTACAATTTGAGTATAAGTTGTGTGACTTTTTGTACAAAGATCCATTTTTTGGTCAGATGTACGCAAAGCAACTGGCAGGAAATTGGTCTTGTCCTTTCCCTCCCGTAAGTACTGAAAGCTAACAAGATTTTGTTGTTATTTCTAGTATGTAGTTTCTAGTATGTGTCAGGTCGGGCAGTGTTATTTTCTTTCAGGAATTTCTTAGTAGCAGCCCGGAGTCTGGATTTGTGCCGGGTTGATGGCAATAGACTCGCCCCCAATTACATGGGACTTAAACATAACTAACAAAATTTGGGTTTACTATACGTACACCTCTGCCAAACCCTTCTGGGATTACACGTAATGTTATGTATGATGTCACTCGTATGTTCTTTTATCTACACCCATGCTATAAATGCTCTATAAAAGTTTCTGAAACAGTTAGCTTATTGCCAACATTAAAACAACCGGTGTCATAGTAACCCTATTATCATCCAAACGAGTGTTATATTGTTGTACTAAATTTCATTATGCAACTCCTTTGCGTTTTCGATCCCTTCCTTACTCATCAAACAGCCACATTTGTGAATTTCAAAAAAAAGAACATTGTCCTGCACGCGCGTTTTACTGCCATAGCGGCGTAATTAAAAAAAAAACTTATAGGTCATTCGAGTTCACGTCGCATCCCGCCATTTTTGTTTGATATTAATATTGTTAAAATTTATGTTTGTTGCTTACAAAAATTAGTGATACAAGCTTTGATAACACACCATCAGATATTTTTAATGCAGCAAAGGACATTCTAACTAATTATTACCAGAAAAGTCGAGAAAACTATATGAAAAGGCGTACCAAGATTTCATGAATTGGAAAATATCAAAGAGTAGATAACATGGGTGTAGATAATGTCTTGTATGCAACTGTACATAATTATTTATTAAAACACTCATGTGATACTATTATCACACTCGGCTTCGCCTCGTGTGATAAACCTACATTCGTGTTTTAATGCCCCTTATTATACAACAGTTGCATAAATAACTAATATGTAATATCTGCCAACCCGCACTGGGCCCACCTGGTAAATTAAGGTCGACTCTTTCTCAGCGAGGAGGCCTGTGTCCCAATAGCCGAAACAATATTATAATTAATTGTATTCATTTATTTCAACATTGTCAATGTAAATGAATATTTTTATTTTTTATTCTTAACTTGTATTAATACTTGCACACCATGACAATGTGGTAACATGTTAGAAATACAGAAATAAAGAAAGAACAATATTTTATTTGGGACAATCACAAGAAATACAAACAATAAAATAAATAAAAATTGCATTTAAAACTGACAAAATATACGTTGTAAACCTGTGCGTGGCCAAAAAGGCCACTACCTCAGCATAACTCCATGTACTTATAACATAATTCCATGTACTTATAACATAACTCCATATACTTATAACACCTTGCATGCATTTTTTTTAGCATAACTCCATGTGCTTATAACACCTTGCATGCATTTCTTTTTATATCTGTATGTACACACATGTTTGAGCAAATAAAGTTATCTGAATCTGAAATATACATCAAAATCAAAATATCGTGTACATGGGCACTTATGAAACGTCAGAAGCTGGGTGCACGGTTCCAATTGGTCGTTTCATTACAGACTGATTATGCTTATTCTAGAGTATACCTCTCCACCATATCGAGGGGTGAAAGGTTATTTCGAACGATATTAAGTTATATACATATTAGGATTCAGCTAGTTTGAGCGACTTTGACCGACTCTGCGTCGAATGTCGTTTCGATCAATTCTGAGCACTTTTTTGACGCTTAAAACAATGCGATTTTAGTTTATAATTCTCAAATTTGACGTATGATCCGAAATCAAATTTGCCATGATTTTTTTTTTGTACTTCATTAAATCTGTACACAAAAATAGAGAATTGGAGTATAAGCCGTTATTCTCGTCATAAAATTTCAGTTGAATGACAGATAAAGCGTCTCTATAGATTACTTACTTTAGATGAAATGTCCCTTTATACATTTTGCTTTTCACTACTTATTTTTCCAAAGGACATCGTCGGAAATGGCCCCAGGACCAACAAAAATCTGACCTACATAATAATTATAAAAATATTTTATTAGACTGATTGCGAATATCTGTATGATACGGACATTCTGCGTTCCAAAATGAACAATTAAAAGAGCGACACATCACATAAAATATGCCGCCATCTTTGACAATTAGATTAGACATGTCAATTAGTGATGTCCAATCTTTCAATAGCATGACTAACATACATGAGGTAATATGACTTCCTACCTAAGTATAAATAAATAAAATAAAATCAAAACATTAGGATAAAGTCGTTTGCATTGAAGTTAAATAAATAAGTACTTATTTACCTACATACCTATTTTGATACAAAAACTAGAAGATTTACCAAATACCTAATAGGTACTTAGGTAAGTACTTAAATGTTTTTCTGATTCTCTTAGCTTAACTAACCACATACAGGCAAAAGAAATAACACTGACATGCATTAATTAGCATGTATTTCGAAGTATTGAAAGCATTAATATATTAAAAGGAGGATTGAAAGAATTGTTTCTTACTAAATAATTATAAACTCAAAATCTATGTTTTCTTATCCTTTCTGCAAGTTGTCCGTCATTAAACTTTGTCGTCATGGGTATATACTTGTAATTTAGAACTCGCAAAGTAATTTTCCTTTGCTGTTGGTTCTGGGGCGAACGATGTATGGATGGAGAACAATCTCCTTTTGAATCTTTAAATGGTTCTCCTGTAAAGTTTGTAAAATGTCGCTTCAAACAAATAGCCTATCACCCCTCGATATGAAGAAACTACTATGTTTTCATTTTTCTATCTGTAGGTATTCGTTTCATCATTTCAGCCGAAAGACATCCACTGCTGGACATAGGTCTCCCCCAAAAGGGGAGGGTTAAAAAAGGGTTTGCAACTATCGCAACGCTTGGCAGGCGGGTTGGCGATCGCAGTATGGTGTTAAAAATGCATAGAGAACGCTGCTGCCCATTCTCTAGTAAGTCCCTTAGTCGCCTTTTACGACACCCATGGGAAGAAATATTCGTATCCGTATTCGTTTAATTTCCTTTTTCAGTAAGTCACACACTTACTAAAATGTTTATGTAGATTTAATTAATGATTCCTAAGATTTCTTCTAATTCCTTTATTTTTTTCAGGGAAGAAGCCCCTTCAGAAATTTGGTAATGCACGTAGAGAACATGCCTCGAGTACCGTTTACATATTCGTCGCTGATAGTGAGAACCCGAGCTGACCTCATCATATTAATGAGACCACCTTTTGAAGAGATCGCTTTAGTGAAGATATATTTGACAGTTAGGCAAACCTTGAAAAAGATTAATATGAAAATATGCAACGGGACGATTTTGGCTAATCATACGTTTGCATGAAATGTGATCATAGCGAGATCATATAAATTGCAACCATGTAGAAGCCTAGCACAATATTTTTAAGGTGAATTGGATTTTATTTTGATAAAGGATATTGGATATGTATAAGTTTTCTAAGTTTATAGCTATTCCACAGTCTAATTTCATCCCCTTTTCTGAACAAACGAAGTTCAAGTTCTATTGAAGCGAATTATTATTTGGACTAATTAACATGAGCTTCAAACACATCATCACCATTTAGCAAACCAAAATGTTAAGTTTAAACCGAATAGAGCAAAGTTATATTCAATACTGAAACCAGACGAGATACGACAAGTATCTTACGTTCACAAGCAGTTCATTAGATTGAATGGTCAGTCAGATTCTGTCAAGTTGCACGGGGCAGTTGCCAACATCGTAACGAAGATTCTAGAACAGAAACAAAGAGGTTCTTATTACAAAGATAACGTTGTAAATGCCAACATTGCTTTGTTTAGATGTGGTCCAGTACAGCGGAAATCTAGACAATCCTACTATTATGCTACTAATATTATAAATGAGAAAATTTATGTTTGGATGTTTGTTACTCAATCAGGCACGGCTGAAACGGATTTGGGTAAAATTTGACACACAGATAGTTTATAACCTGGCTTAAAACATAGGATACTTTCAATGAATGATAGGCTGAAAAATTATGTGGTTTAAAAGAAGATGTAGTGAAAAAAATTAAAAAGAGTATGCTCAGATGGTTTGGTCATGTTGAGAGGATGAATGAAAGGTGATTAACAAAAGGTATTTACAAGGCAGACGTGAGTGGAAATGCCGGGAGGGGACGCCCTAGGAGAACATAGTGACCTAATTGGTGACGTTCTTCAGAAAGGTCAGGTGCGTAGCACTCGCAACCGGCGTGCATGTATGACCAGATGTATGAATGTAAACGAAGCCAAAAGAGTATGTAAGGAGCATAGCAGGTGGCGTTCTATAGTTTCTGCCTACCCCCATGGGAAGAAAGCGTGAGTTTATGTATGTATGTATGTATGTGTAATTATGCCAATTAACGTGTCCAACTACTTCGGTCGGTGCGCCAAAGTGTCTACTGTATGGCCACAATTATTTACAATAAATTACCAAGTGGTTGGACAGATTTACAAGACGTCGTCGAACGGCGAGATGGGTGGACGACATTGTTGCCATCGCGGGTAGAACCTGGATGAGGCTGGCACAGGAGCGTGGGGATTGGCACAAGAAAAGAGAGGTCTATGCTCAGCAGTGGATGAAGTCGGGCTGTGGATGATAATGATGATGATGGAAAGACTTGACAACAGTGCAGTTTAAGAGTAGACTAGATAAAATTTTAATGGATAAAACGTACCCCTAATAGTATTTTTGTTGGCGTTTGGTTGGGCCACATACCTCTGAAGTTGGCCCAACTAAATGCCAACGGAAAATGCTACTAGGGACTACAGTGTGACTGTGTTTTTATCGGAGATTTGTTTGATGAATTGCTCTGTATTAGGCCTTAGTTTGGTTGGCTTTGGTTAGACTTATGTGAATAATAGTGTTATAAATGTTTGCAGGCCAAATGGTGAAATATGCTTGAGCTTTAATGTATCTTATCACCTAATTATGTATTACCCATATTTGAAATAAATATCTATTCTATTCTATATTTTTGATCCGGGTAGTACGTTTCGGTGGGATATTTTCCGACAAAGACGCGATCGCAGCCGCGGGCAAAAGTAAGTGTTAAATAAAATGTGTATACCCAAAAATACACAATTTATTACACATGCCAGTAAGTCGCACATGTATGTAAGTAGAATGCCATTGTGCATTAAAAAATTGTGATTGTCGAAAACATGGGTGTTACAATGACATGTAAACTATTTACTTGCATATTTTTTGCAAAGTACTGGCATGTGTATTCCTGGCTTGTAAGGTAGCCTTTCTAATTAAAATGATTATACTTTCTTTGAACTCTGCACAATCTACTCTTTACAATATTATTAAAAGTTTAAAAAAATTGAAAAAAAAAAAAATATCTTATTCATTTGAAATATCTTCCCGATTTAATTTGAGCTTTCATTTAAAATAAATTGTTTTAGAATCACGTTCAAGACTCATATCCAATTAGTGAGGCTCGTCTTTCTTATTTTTGTATGGGTCATTTGGTAGTCAAGTACCTAAATATGTCTCGAGATTTTTAATAAGGTCATTTCTAGAAATTAACCGTACATTTAAGATATTAACCGGGGAATCAACCTAACTGGAGTAAGAATAAACTCAATCGTGCCTCTGCAATTAGTCAATCCTACGAATAAAACACTTTTATACTTAATAACTTTTTTACGCATTAGAGTCTGGAGTAAAATATAAAAAAAACATTTATTTCAAACAAAAAATCCATAGGCAATGCAAGATTGTTAGTAACAATTTTGCTTATAACTAATGTTAGTAATTAAAAAGTAAAAGGAAGAAACTAGACACACCGTCACCCCTGCACGGTAGGCTCATCGATCTCGCAACACATGGAGTTCAGTGAACCTATTGAGCAGAACAGTAAGTCGCGACGCCCACTATCGGTGGGCATCGGTCTAGCTCGGTGCAGCTCTTGCGCCTTACGGCAGCTTCGGGCGGCTTCGGGTGCCTGAGAGCTGCTTTGGGCGGCTTCGGGCTGCCTCGGCAGTCGTAAACATACCTAAAGACACCGAGGCTGTCTTCGGGTAGCTCTGGTGGCATTTTCGGCTTATTCCAAAAATCCCCCCTGAAAAATCCCCCTTAGGATGAAAAGTGGAATATATAAAAACCAGTCTAGAATTCACCCCTGCTTATTTCACTAATCCCCCAGAGAATCCCCCTCAGTGGGGAAATCTGAACCTTAATGTAAAAAAAACACTTTCATGGGGGGGTCTTGTAATAAGTTTTTTTATTTTTATTCTAGTTTTACCCCCCTAAGCGGGATTATCAGGGGTGAATTCTAGACTGTTTTTTATAGATTCCACTTTTTCTCCTAAGGGGGATTTTCAGGGAGGATTTGTGGAATAAGCCGCATTTTCGTGGCAGACTTGTCGCAGAATAGTCATAAAGTTCACCGCGCGCACCTCCATTAACTAAGCAGCACCCAGAGGAAAATATTAGGATTAATTTTCATGATTATTTACCTTATGCACATAGATAATCTTTCCTCTACAGATATACATAAACAGAAAGTAGATAGTTTTTTCATTATGTAAGGGCGGAGCAAAGCAACCAAGGCTTCAACATTTTCATAATCATCATCCTATAATTAGGTAGTCGTAAAATTTGCGACCGTCATATCGTAAATCATTAAACAAGTTATGAAATTCACCGAAAGTACATCTTCCAAAGCTTATTCGCCCAAAATATTCTTTTTTGTCTTAAGGCTCCAAGTTTCTCTTTTTCTTCAGCAAGATGAACAATGTAAGTACTAAGTCCTAATCCACCATTATAAATACACGCGCACAACTGTTTTCACGGAACGTTACGACTGCTCTGCGACGTGTCTGCCACCCGAACTATTCTTTGTTTTGCCGAAGCTACCCGAAACATGCCTCGATGTCCTTAGGTATGCTTACGACTGTCGGCGCCCGAAGCCGCCCGAAGCAGCCCTCAGGCGCCCAAAGCATCCGTCAGGCACCTGAAGCCGCCGTAAGGCGCCCGAACTGTACCGAGCCGCACCGATGCCCATCGATAGTGGAGGCCGCGTCTAACGGTTCTCTTGCCAATCATCCTTACGACGCTATTCGGGCTCCTCCGTACTCGTCGCACCACCGACGCAACTTTTTTACGCATAATTACGTAGAAGTCATCTACGCTGGCGTCAGTAAACATATGCACCAGATGCACTAAAATATCGAGGGAGCCGAAACAGAGCCCTGAACACATTATTTTACTGGACGCGCAAGGCATTGTAGGCTTTTTGTGTAAAGTTTGCCCACAGGCCGCCCGTGTAGAACGTCTGGCAGAATGCCTTGAACATTGTTATTTTAATAGAAGCAGTACATCGAGCGAACCTGTGTGCATTACCGCGCACCGACAATGCCCTGTGCTCTCTCATGATGTCTAATTCGTCACTCAAATTCTCAGTTACAATGTGTCTCAGATATTTAAACTGTACAACACGACGACATAGAGGTTAAGAAATATAGGTGGTATAAAGATGTTGTTTTTATTTTTACATTTAAATAACATGAACTCACTTTTACTTTCGTTGTACCTCGGGCTATGTTCCACAGCATAAACCTCACACACCTTTAACAGCTGTCTGAGAGCCCCAATTGAGGGGCTCAGCAGCATCATATCATCGGCATAACTCAAATTATTGACACAAAATTATGTCATCAATACGGCATCCAACATGCATGCTGATGAGCTCCTCAATCAGATTGTTGAATACTTACTAAAGAGCCGTGGCGAACTCAGCACGCCCGGCCTGACGCCACATTTTAAGGTATTTTTCTATGGGCCTGTGTTGCCTGAAATAAATGGTATTATTATTATTTTTATATATTTTACATATCTCGGGACCCTCGGGTCCCGAACCTTTGGAAGGCGTACGAGGGACCGAAGCCAACTCGCAGAGGCCCGTTAGACGCTTTTTAATTAAATGAGGCACCAACCGTCGATTATCCCTGTACGCACTATGCAAGTGCACCCAAGGACAACCCCCGGTTGGTGTAGAACTATTGCAAGATATGGAAACAAAGATATTGGACTATGGGTTTGGGAAGTTAAAATGGACTGTTTACTTAAAAATATGGAAAGACCATGGCCCCTGCCTGATCAATGTTTTATTATACACGGATAAATGGCAGGGGGTGACTTGCACACTCAATAATGGGCTCCCGAAAACGGTCGCTAGCACATACCGGCACAGACCTTGAGTTCGGTGCGCGCAAACCCCACCACGACGTCAACGTAGAGATACGGCGGTGGGGTTATTATTATTATTATTAAAGAATATTTATCCGAGTGTAAAAGGTGTTTTTATTCGCAAGATTAAGACTTATCTAAGTTTGGTCTCAATCAATTAACTCAGCCTATCGCAGTCCACTGCTGGACATAGGCTTCTCCCAGGTTGCGCTACAATAACCTATCCTCCGCCTTCCGCATCCAGTCTGTCCCAGATACCTTTTTAAGGTCGTCGGTCCATCTAGCTGGGGGCGTCCCACACTACGCTTGCCGATACGCGGTCTCCACTCCAAGACTCGTCTGCTCCACTAGCTATCGGCCAGCCCATTGCCACTTCAGCTTGCTTACTCTGCTATGTCGGTAACTCCAGTTCTTTTCCGGATAACATCGTTTCTGATTTTATTTTTAAGTTTGGTCTGCATAATTTGCCTATAATGTTCCCAATGTTCGGACACATGCCTCCTCTCTGAGGGAGTGGGCTGTATTCAACCACGCGGAACCAGTGCGGGTTTGTAAATATCACATATTTTCGAATTTTTGGTTCTAGGACATATCGGTTTCCTCACGATGTTTTTCTTCACCGTTTTGAGAGCAGTTTTGATGAAGTTATTTACACAAAGCAAAGCGCTTGCTTGGGTTCGAACCAACGATGTACAACTCATAAGTCGGGGCCGTAACCACTGGGCCGCCACTGCTCATAAGTTTGGTCTAATCCGCCCTAAATAAAATACAGCTGAATCATTTATACGAAAGTTTAATACATCCCTAATTAAGAACCAACCAATCTCCAACGCATTAAATGAAAATGATAAGCATCTGTACGAAAAGCCAGTAACGAAAAGAGAACTATATATTTTTATGAAGCCGTTGCGAGCACTATCAGCCGTTCCGGTTCAACGGCCCGAGACGATTCCAGTTTATCGTGGAACCGTGTCGCGGTTACTTTGTCACATATTTTATACAGCCCTTAAAAATCTTTGTGGTCCATCACAGACTTGAGTAGGAGAAGGACGGGCTGACCTTTAAAAAATGGGCGTTTAAAATTTTTATTTAGCGCTATTGTTGGCCTTTTTATTTCAAATTGTATTGTTTTGTCTACAGTTTAATCTGTTTGTAATAAAATGTTTATGAGAGGCTTTTTTATTATTTTGGCGTTTTTCACACGGTTTTGTCACGGACTCCAGCGGAGAGTTCTAGAAAAACATATTAGTTACTTATTATAGTCTTTGTCATCATCATCCGCCTAGCCTTTTCATAACTATGATGGGGTTGGCTTCCAGACTGGAACCGGATGAATACCAGTATTTTACATGGAGCGACTGCCTATCTGACCTCCACAACCCAGTAACTGGGTAATACGATATTCCTTGGTAAGACTGGTTGTCAGACTTTCGGACTTCTGACGACCCGTAACAACTGTCAAAGATCTACAAATGACGGCCGGGACCAACGGCTTAACGTGCTTTACGAGGCACGGAGGGGCCTTGATATTTAAATATGGTCACCCATCCACAGACCAACCGCGGCAAGTGTAGCTTAACCTGATCGATCGACCCGAGACTGTTATTGCTTTGCTACAAGCCTTTCAAGCACAAGTTATTATAGTCTTTATCACTAGACAAAATAGGTACTAAATTTATCTTAATGTAGTTTGGGGTAGTTAAATGGAAACGATGATTCTACCTTTCTAAAATATGTTTTTTTTTTTTTTTTTTACTTTTTAGTTATTGTACCCACCCCACAACAATTCGATTACCACTACTTGCTTCACCGCACAAACAACACACAAGTGACACAAGATATACGAAGCTTAATACGTATTATCGAAACTAACGCAAAAACCAAGCAAAGTTAATAAAAATCCGTTAATAACCATTTATAGCCCGAGTGCATCTTATGACAATTCCAATAATGCCCAAACACGGCTAGGATATTTTTTTTTATTATGGAATTCCGGTGCATATCATCCGGCTTCATCTTCAGATCAGTTCGATGGTACATCAGAATTATTTATTTAAAGCTTCATAGTTCCTTTACTATCTTAATCGAGATATCGTATCGCCACCCGTGAAATACTTGACATTGAGGAGTTTCGGTGGCCATCTGTGGTCTTCTTCATCAGTTCCACTTCATCAAATGATACTTTCTGATTGCAAATACTTGAGTTGTTGATGAAAATACAAAAATCGCTATATGTATGCCTATGATATTTGAGGAGTTCCCTCAATTCCTCACGGATCCCAGCTTCAGAACTGGATTCTGATAAAAATGGGACCAATCTGGAAGTATATTCTTAAAAACAAAAAAAAAAAAACAATAATTCAATTCGGTTTATAAACAAAGGAGTTCTGAGGTAACAAAAGTTCTCCCCGACCCGCTTTAACTGAGCAGCATGTAATCCAAAATCCCCCTGATAATAATCAAAACACTGATTTTAACCAGCCACCGACGGTCCCTTGCCACTCTCCCCCCGCCGACTCTGCCCTAAGCCGAGGTTCGTACTCCACAGGGGGTGCCCTTAGCGTGCAGTCGGATAGTAGTTTATAAGTATGCCCTGGCTGGAGGCCTTAAATTTATTTTAGGAGCTTAAGGCACCACAGGATAGCCTGGTTAAAGAGTCCGAACCCCTCGTAGTTACACTCTGAGATGCCATTAAAAAAAAAAGGTAACAAACATGAAAAAAAAAATAATGAACCGAATTGAGAACCTCCTCCTTTTTGTCTGTAAAAAATTCTATACTAGCCAAGTCTAAAGCCGGAAATAAAAAATATATACTGACAATAAATAATGCAATGCTTAATATATGGAATGTCCGGTCCCAGGGCAAGATTCCAACGAAAAATAACAACTTCATATCATTTGAATACGATGAAAAGCCAAACGGTATGCATTATTCATTTGAGGAGAGTCGGGTGCTCGCATACGATAAAATTTATTATGAGTACACGCAATATTATGACGTGGTCGTGTACAGATGAATAGTCGCTTGTAGGTTTTTCCTGTAAACTGTTTTACAGAATCGTGGCTTCGCGTTCCTGAATGTTGTATTGAGGCAATGTTTATGGAAACATCAGAGCCAGACTTTTTTTGTCATACATTCCGTGTCAGAAATAATGTGAAAGATGCATGAATGAAGAGATTAATTTTTCCGGAGAAAAAGCATTTCAACTTATTTGAGAGATACAACAGCAGTGGTATTCTGTAATAATCTCACCGTGAAAACTTAGGTGAACTTAGCTTGAAATGAGTTATCATCCTACCTGACGCTAGGGAATCGGGGGATTGACAGAGCTCACTCCACGTTTTCACGGTGAGATAGTAACACAATAGCACTGCTGAGGTACAACTTGCCGGTGTTGCTTATAGTAATATAATATTAATAATTCTTCATTGGCATAATTCATTTAAAAAAATTAAACCTGACTCCAAAGCTAGGTTGGAGTACCTGTATTTCAGGAGCCAGTGACTTCTTCCCAGGGACTGAATACCGATATAATTTGGATACATGATACCAAAATATCGCTATAAATACCGGTATTTGTGTATACATCTATTACCGTTATTATTAATTTTTTTTGCGTTTTTGCAATTTGCAGGTCAGCGTCAGGTTGTATCTTGATCAAAACATGATTCGCGACTGAAGAAACATCAATAAAGATTCTGTGACGTCACATTGTAGCCTGATATCAGTACTTAGTATCTATATAATTATCGATATTTTATACCGATACTCAAATTACTGATATAAAATACGAGTATTTATGCCAGATGTCGATACTATTACCGGTATTTTCTTTAAAATGTCGGTATTCTTCGAATATCGATATCGGTCCCTGCTTCTTCCAGTTTCGTTACAATTGTGCAAGTTTTATGCAGCTATGGTATAAAATTATATTACTTAAATTAAGCTTACATAGGTACTATTATTTTTAACCAGAAGCTTTTAAATCAAACAGTCTATTCTTAAGAACAATTTTGCTATGTTAAATGGTAATGCAAAAAATATCCATAAATCCAACTAATATCATAAAATTTATATCCGTAAGTAAGTCCTAAATAAAACTCATGACCACCATTATCCCTCAGTAAATTAATATTAATAACTTCCAACAGTCATTACTCCATCATTAGCCCAACGGTTCATCATAACAGAGAAGCCGCAACAAAAATAAATTAGTGACGCCACAACACTGTGGCACTTCAAACAATTTGTCTTGTCTATAATTTGTCTGGCGATTTGCTTAAACCTCATCTGCGTTGGACAGAAGGGGGAGCAAAAACATCGAGGGAACTTATACAGATCACTCCCCACAAAAGTCTTCCCGATCCACACTTATACCGCTTTTCTGAACTCGACTGTGAATCACCCACACATACATACTATCATTGAAATGACGTCACTGTGCGCGCAACCAATCACATTATGCAGATTGATGTGTGCGTACCACCACTGATGTAAAGTACGCAGTGAATCAACTATGTATTATCTGTGAACAGCCACTTGGATATCGGCGGATGATTAATTGCAGTGGTGTTGACTCTGTGACACTTGGTTATTCTTAGCTACGGATCACGGACAGATGGGGTAAGATGGCGTTAAAAACCCATAACTTACGCATGGTTATGACAAATACATTTGACGGGGATTTTTTTGGCATTTTTTTTTTTTTTGTTATTTGCAAAGAAAACTAACGAGAGATTTTATGTTCTTTGTGAATGATATGGTCTTATCAAAGTCAAAGTCAAATCATTTGTTTCGAAAATAGGCACTTTTGAGCGACAAAATTTACAAAAAAATTAATGGCAGTTTTATGTAATTTGCAAAGAAAAAGAAAAATAGATTTTCTGTTCCTTGTGAATGATATGTACTAATCAAAATCAAATTCAAATAATTTATAAAAAAAAAAAACAAAAATCATCATTTACAAAAAATAAAAATTACATTATTACATTCATTATGCGCACAGCCAAAGTGTGGAACTCTCTGCCAGCGTCTGTGTTCCCTTCCACATATAACCCATCTGTCTTTAAATTATGAGTGAACAGGCATCTTCTGGGCACGCTCGTTCGATTATAGACCTCATCCATTGCTTTCCATCAGGCGAGATCGAGGTCAAGAGCAGGCCCAATCAGTAATAAAAAATAACGAATTGAGTCTAGTTGCCCCCTATCTCGAATAAGTTATGTAAGGAGCGACATTACCTACACGCAGTCACAAAATACGAATAGATATCTAGAAAATCCAGATATCTATCATAAAAACCCATTTGCACTGATTTAGATATCGAACCCTCTTGGATACAGGTCATTTGATTCACTAAATCAAAATCAGCCTTCATTACAGGCTTGTAAAGACTCGCGCGATATCGCGGGCGCGACGGGCAGCGACAAAGAAATTGTGCTACTAGTGTCGCGTCGCGCCCGCGATATCGCACTGGTCTGTATGAGCCTTTATTCTATTTGCAGTCCTAAGGGAGGGCGTACAATGGTCCTGGATTTAAAGAAAAGCGGCCGGAAGATCGTAATTTGTTGCTTCGTGTCTCAATATGAAACTTTATAAAAGGTATTAGAAAATTCTAGACACACTTACCGAGGTTCCTTATTGAGACGTTTTTCATAATTCCTTCTCAGTAACACGATAACATTTCTTTAAAGGAGTGGCGCTAGTGGACCGTTGTATGTACGCCCTCTTAACCGTGAATTTTCTTGAATAAACTGTTACATAGATAGATTGTGTAGTACTATAGTTAAATGAGCATTAAAATCCGTTGTTTCTAAAAATATTTATTTATTTAATACTTTCAGCTCACAAATGTACAGAGGCGAACTTAATGCCATAGGCATTTTCTACCACTCAACCTTTGGGTGGTGCAGAGACAAACAGTGGTAGATGCAATAACGAAAATTGATGAATACATTTTCATTTAAATATAAGAACATCCTAATGCATACTAATATTATAAAAGTGAAAGTAACTCTGTCTGTCTGTATGTTACGTTTTCACGCCTACACCGCTGAACCGATTGTCATGAAAGGCAGAGATATAGCCTGAGATATGGAGAAGGACATAGGCTACTTTTTTACGCGATAACCGACATACACGCGGGCGGAGCCGCGAGCAAAAGCTAGTTATATATAAATACTAGCTTTTGCCCGCGGCTATTTCAGAAAAAGCCACGTGGACGAAGCCGCAGGCAGCAGCTAGTAATACGTCCTTTAATACGGACACCACCTTACGTGCGACGAATTGACTTTGTGATCCCAATATTTTTTCGGATCATATGAAATTAAGGCATTGTATCCCAATCACAGGCATTGTTGCCCAATACAAACAACCTGTGTACAGTGAAATTAATTGAATAAAATAATTGAATATGTATATTCATTACACAAATTAATTAAACCAAAGCCATTGAACTCCGATGGCGTCAAACACACGCTACCAATTTACTTGGCGATGAAGAATGGCTGTGATAAACACACTATACTGAAATCGTTCAATAAGTTTTGGTAAAGATGCGTCCTCATTGAAATTTGATTGTAAGAATGAACAGAGGTTCAGTATGATGTGTATTCGTTTTTATTTTGGTATTGATGGCAGTGTCATCAGTAGAGATCGGATATTCGGATTCATATTTACCCAAAGTTAATTTTTGGCTATGAAATTATGGAAGTGGCTTCTTAGATATTTTTTTGTTAATATGAATCCCGGGATTCCAGAAAATCCGGGAATGCACAACTAATCGGATACGAAACGATTTCTTAAATATTTGGTATTATTAGACTTTACACCATAAGCTATCATTCGATTCTATAGTCGAAAAGTAGTAAATTTATCGATTCCGGAAACACAAGATTTTTACGATCGATACAAAAGTGAAATACTTACATTCGATTCTATAATCAGAACTCTAAATTTATCAGTCCCAGAATCTCGGGATATTTTCGATACAAAAGCGCATTCCATATTAGCCAACATCTCAACTTTAGGTGAACACGCATCCGAATATCCGATCTTTAGTCGTCAGTTTGTCTAAGGTTAGAGTTATTTATAATAAGATATTTTCCTGCGTTGATTGTCTAAAGTACCCGACGGATATGGTTCAATAGATTGGATTATTGCACCCAATTGCAGTGGTAAAAATTGGAAGGATAAGTAAAAATTTAATTGGAGAAGCATGACTTAAAATAAAATAGCAATTATTTCATTTATTACCGTAACAGATTGGGAAGTAATACCTAAGTTATTTGAATATTTTACTAATCTTGTTAAAGTATGCGTTGATAATAAGATCAATGTGAAAACCATTCATAATTTTAAAACATTAAAATACCCAAGACCGAAAATTGTGGTAATGAAAGTATTTAACCATCATCTTATTTTAAAACTAAGTTCCTTCCTGAGTTAAACAGAACTTTTATAATGGCAGTATCATTTTATTTAGTTAAGAACCAGAGTTGGGAAATGTTTTATCTACGTTTGAGTTGTTTGCCTCGAGGCCCTGCGGCCCGTTATAGCGTGTTCAAAAGGGTCGAAATAAAAAAAAAGACTGGCTGTACTGCAATTTCAATTTACGAAATAAATTCGAGAGAAAAATTAGTCGACAAAACGCGTTCGTGATTTTAATTTAAAAACTGGTAGGTATAGTGTTACCTATTATATTTTGTGGTGTGGGTTTTATAAAAAATTGATGCGATTCATTTTTATTCATTGTTCATCATTTCTAAAAACGTCCCCTGCTGGAAATAGGCCTCCCCCAAGCACCGCCGCTTCGACCGGTTCTGTGCTACCCGCGTCCAGCGGATTCCTGCGGCTTTCACAAGGTCATTGGTCCACCTTGTAGGAGGCCTTCCGACGCTACGTCTTCCAGTACGCGGTCGCCACTCCAGACCCATTAATTCATGGTTGGTGTTCAAATAATACGCGACTAATATTAATAATAACGATTTTATATAAAACTAACTGACCCGACAGACGTGTCCTGTCCAAATTTCCATAATTCATACAAAAATCGCAAAAAAAAACACTCAGTTTTTCCAGAATTAAAAAAATATCGGGCAACTTTTACAATTTTTCTTTCCCTAAAAACATTATTCGGACTATAATGAGGGAGCTGAGGAACATTTAAAAACTTATCTGTCGAACCGTTCTTAAGTAAAGCGCTAAGAGCATTCAATTTTTATATATACAGGGTCATTGGTTATTTTATTATTATTATTTCTATTTAAATTCAACGCTCTAAATGTTACGAACTCAACGCGTAGCAAAGCAAACTGCCGTGTCTTATGAGTGGCAGTGCACGGGAAGCGTAGGTAGGTACAACAAAATACAGAATTGAAATGTTGAAGGTTTGTTTTTGGTAAATGTATTATGTTTTGTGAAAAGTCATAGAACAAAAGTTGTTATTTATGATGTTAGTGATACAGTCCTGGGCCTCAAGTCTGCTATTACAATAGTGTCAGAATGGTCTATCATTGATTTCATAATTGTTGATTTTGACAAGTTTGGTAATCTACTAATATAATGGCATCATTATGACTTTCCAATGGTCAGCCATTGACACTCCATTGAAAGAATTGGTAATCTCGTACATAATGACAAATGAAACTTCCTACAAAATTTCCAACTTCCTACTACTTCAGATTGCTTATAAAACTAATAAATAATATGTAAAAATATGTATAAATGTTATCTGGCATGAATAAATGTTCAAAATGCCATTGTAATACAATTCTATTACGTGACCATTGACCGACCAATGATCGACCATTATGAATTTAGCAGATTACGAACTTTTAGCAAAATGACAATGGGATTGTGTTGGAGTGACGAATTTATAAAAATAGCTGACTTGGGCCCCTGCAAGTCTGTTGGTTTTACCAATCACTCTGTATAGACAGCAACATGTACAAGACGTGTGTATATTTTTATCTAACTAAATTTGTTTTCAAATCTCACCCTTTAAAGTCCACAAGCCTATTAAAGCCTTAGAACCAAGTTGATTTTATTGGATTCGCTCCCATTTCTTTAGTGTCGATATGGAACACTAAAAATAAATAGAGTGAAACGAATTGTTCGAAGTTCTTGAAGAATTAAAGTTTTACCATTTTACTTTCTTTTAGAAAAGTGCTGAGGCATTGATACATCTTAAGCATTATTTATTTATGAATTTATTGAAGTGGAAGTTGTGTCTTAGTAGAATTAAGAACGAAATGTAGAATTTCTTTTGTTCATTAATTTTTTGAGATTAAAATAGTCTATAACTACCTTGTGACCTTGTGAAAGCCGCAGGAATCCGCTGGATGCGGGAAGCACGGAACCGGTCGTGGTGGCGGTGAGTGGGTGAGGCTTATGTCCAGCAGTGGACGTCTTGCGGCTGAAACGATAATGATTATGATGATATCATTACATAACTTATAAAATAAATAAAAAATAAGCGATTTATTAAAAGTATGATCTAATACGAATAAAGAGTATATAGTTAATAAATGCGTCTCCTTTATAAGGAAACTCACCAATTGGGCGACAATGCACGTGCCCAGAGGGCTGGCTCGTTCGTCGGCTAAAGAATTAACATTGCCATTCAACGTGGCAATGCTGCCAGGCTTCTGGGCATGTTTCCCAATGACAGCGATGCGGACAAGTACTTCGACGCCTAAGTGTCTTTTTGTATTTATTCGTATAGTTAGTCATTTAATTACCATGTAAACAGTTAGTTGTGTAAAATACATACATAGACTCACGCGTTCTTCCCAGGGGGGTAGGCAGAAACAATACAATGCCACCTGCTACGCTCCTTACATATTCCTTTTGCTTCGTTCATCCATCATGTGCCGTGTGGTGTCGGACGTAAAGAACAGCACCACTCTATTTCCTCCCGTGGGTGTCGTAAAAGACGACTGTAGGACTTACTAGAGAATGGGCAGCAGCGTTCTCTATGCAGTTTTAACACCATACTGCGATCGCCAACCCGCCTGCCAAGTGTGGCGATTATGGCAAATCCCCCCAATTGGGGGAGGCCTATGTCCAGCAGTGGACGTCTTGCGATTGAAATGATGAATGAATGATGACATTAACACATCAGCCGCTCTATTCTTTACAAAGTGATAACTTAGGTGAGTTTAGAGTGAGCTGCCACTAGTCTCAATCACAAGTGAGCAATTCCACCTGAACTGGGGGTATCAGGTGAAATGATAGCTCACGTCGGTCACTTCACCTCAGTTTTCACGTTGAGATCTTTACAGAATACCACTACTGGTCATACACGCCCGGTTGCAAGTGCTACCGCACCTGACCTTTCTGAAGAACATCACCAATTTGGTCACTAAATGTTCTCAAATCAAATCAAATTATTTATTTTTGCAGAAAACACTGTTACAATGGTGATATAAAAATTTACATGTTTAAGTGATTCTACCGTAAGGCATGCAAAATGTATACAATCAAGAAATAAATAAAAACAACATAAAATATTTTAAGATATATAAAAAAATCCAGCAATTTCATACAAATTAATTATATTTATTTAATAATAGTAATATTTAAATAATTTCAATGTCATTCCCAGAATTATTTCAACATTTAAAGATACATGAATTGTTATTACTTAATGTCACTGTGAGGTCTTAAGTTTGGATAAAATTATCGTATAAGAAGTCGTTCATGTTATAGTAACATTTATTAACTAAAAGGCTCTATAAACTTTTCTTAAAGAAGGTAGTATTCATTGCCCTTGTTTCTTTAGGTAATTTATTGGTCTCCTAGGACGTATCCTCACGGCGCGCGAAGTTTCCACTCACATCAAAAATGTTGTGTTAAATATTGTAAAAAATAGGTTTTGATCCTACAAAGATACGAATATGTTCAATAGACCATTGTTGTTCTTCATACAATCTTGGCAAAATATCAACATTTTCGGAATCACGCCCGCCGCAATATAAAACTCGACAAGAAATTTCACTAATCTTTCGTAGTAGTTTCGCAGAGCCATATGGGCCCACTCTTAATGAAAACACAGCCTAATATACACCAGTTGTACCATACGATGGGAATTGAAAAATAAAATTGGCAGTACCCCAATTTTTCGCTTCGATAAATGCAGTTCACTGCAATTGTGTGCAGTACACGGTACTACTTTTGTTTTCCTGAAACTTGTTCTGGGGAAGTATGCCAATTGAAAATCGTTGTTTATTTTCTTTTCTAAGAGGACTACAGTTTTTTGTTCGATTGAGTGTGGCCAATTGAGGTTCTTTCTTGGGCTCAATTGTCTCGATTCGCTGTTCGATTGGTATTCAGATTTGGTTTCGTTGTTTATGTTAATTTGACAATGTTGGCACAGTTGATACTTGCTATTTCTAGAATTTGTGTTAGCCTTACTTATTCCAGTTTGCATACTTAAAAGACATGACGTAGGCCTTCTGTAGAGATTGTAAGTCTATCTTTGCATTGCGTAAACTCAATCTCCTTTGTATTTATATAATTGCATAGCACAGATGTGAGGACTATGTACTAGAGATAGGATAGAGAGCCTTTTGGCCTTTTGTTCAGGATTTTGTTTTCATTTTGCTTTTGTTTTTTATTTTATTTTTTATTAGTGTTACTATGAGTGTGTTTAGTTTAAAATGTGATCTTCCTGTATGAGTCACAATAAATACTTTTTTCTTTCTTTCTTTCTAGAGAGCTACCAATTACCGGGTAATATGTTTTACATTGACTTAATTGTGCCCTGGCGGCTAAAAGTATGTCATGCTCTCTCAGATGTCTCGCTGATGGTGGCGCGTGTATTGGATCATTTAGCTTTATTTTTTAGAAGGTTTTGTGCTGGTGATTATAGTGTAGATCTATTTTATTCTGTTTTTCTATTTATCGACCTACTCGAGTTAATTATCTTTTTGTATGCACGTGTTTCTGTGTCAAATAAAACCTATTATTCTTTCTTTCTTTCACCCTTCAAAATGGTTGAGCTGAATGGTGATGATCCATGCGTCATGTTCGTGAACAGGCGCCGTCATTTGGACTGGTCATGTCTAGCTGCCACGGGTTATTTTAATTATTTTATGTTTGTTTCAATTTGCTGTAACTACGCTGAACGCTTTTAACGAGCAATTTTTTTATTTTACATCTATCTCACATATATTTATTTATAAATTCAACATAAAGACGTAAATAATATTTTTGTAACAATATAATTTAAAAGAGTGTTCATGGAGTTTCTTGCCTGTTCTTCTCCATAGGTGCCTACTACGCTTTGGAATGGGCAACTAGCTTCATATTTCTGACTGACCGACTCCTTGACAATTCAAAAGTGCCTATAAATGTTTAATAGAAATAAAATGCTTTGATAGTTTTACACAGGAATTTCACATTTTTTATTTAGATTAATCGAAAGAAAGTTAAAGGCTAATTTACACGGTGCGATTGCCTATTGTTGCTTTAACTTCTTAAGTTGACTGAACACCTTAAAAGTTGAAGCAACAATAAAAGTTGCACTGTCTAAACGGTTTTTAGATCAGGGATGCATAGACTTATTGCAACCATGGGCCACTTGGGCAAATGATGAACTAATTGCGGGCCACCAACAGAAATTAAAAACATGAAAATAGCCAAAAATGTAATTTAGGTACTATACTAGTTTGAAGCGTGGCACTGCATTGTGCTTACAATTTTTTTTTTTTACATTTGGCTAAAATTTACTTTTAGCTACACGTAAAATTGCTTCCAGACTTTCATTTGCAAGGCGGCTTCGACTTTTTGTTTTATTATTATTCAATCACGACATTCATTATTATTATTCTATCACGACATTCATTATTATTATTCAATACCGAAAAAGTTTGTTTACATAATTATATAAGGTGTATCTATTCATACACGAAATATTTTAAGAGAAACATCTATAGGTGGTAAAAAAAGCCATAGCAACAAAAAAAAAATCTAAGTGTTTTATATTTTTACATAATTAATTTTGAAATCACTTGAGAAATTTTGAAAAAAAAAACCCTTGATTTACTTATTCTATGAATGACCAGCCCGGACGCGGCGACACCGTGACGGTGGCAGCATTTGCGCGGTAAATTTTAATAATTAATTATCATATCAAGTAATTTAATATTTTTTTTGTTTTATAATATACTGACACGTATTTTTTCTTTTTTTACATAATCAAAACATTACGGCGATACATTGAGTTCAAATGTGGCATGACGTCACTTCTCAGTAGATTTTATACGTACCTGTGACGTAACGAGCCCCCACTCCCCATGTTTAATGTGATTTATCTAAGTCATTTTTTATTAATATGATAAAGCAAAAAATACGTGTCTAATATTTTTTTATTATCTGATTGACTGACTTAACAGTTTTTCTTTTTTTTTTTACCCAGGATTCATCCCTATTAGGTTCCAAATAAGTCCTCCTAGGTCGTCTCCTCAGGGCGTTTCCACTCACATCTGCCTTGTTAGTCGCTTTTCATTCATCCTCTCAACATGACTGTTTGGAGATAAATGAAAATCTTCTTCGATAGTTTTTAATTAGGCGTATATTCATAATTTTGGGTTTCACATATTAGCGCTTTTATAATTATGTGCGTGTATATCGGGCGATATAGATTAATGCTACGACCGCGCCGCGCGTGGAGGAATTCCGAATCAAACCCCGCACTCCTCTCCTCTCTCGTCCAGTAGTGGTGGGCTCGCTCATGTTGATGATGCGTAGACAATGACCAAAGCATGGCTTAAGTGGTAAGAATGACAAAGTTTCAAGCTTATTTCTATATTTACATTAGTATGTAATATCAGTACAATAAGACAATAACGGAGAGCGTTCAATCTCTATCTTATGTAAACAAATTGCAAGCGAAATGAGCCTCAGTTGCCCAAAGCTGGACATCAGCCTCCTCACACACTGCAACGATACATGATCAAGTGAATCAAGTTTAAGCTGAATTAGTTTCAACGTAGACAATCTCAAACCAGTGATATCCTGGAAGTTAGTTAGCGAAGTAGTCAGTTAAGTTACGGATAGTTACCACAAACACTAAGGTGACCTACTTTAGTAATGCATTCTAGAACTTGGGAGAAAGTTTCGGTTTTGATACCTAAGTGCTTGTATGACCTAAGGTAATTGTTAGAAGAGTGGTTTCTTATTGCTCGTGGCTAAGTAATAACAGCCGCATGGGTCGATCAAGTTAAGCTACGCTTGCGGCAGTTGGTCCGTGGATGGGTGCCGTGCCTCGAAAAGCACGTTAAGTCGTTGGTCCCGGCTGTCATTTGTGGATCTTTGACAGTCGTTACGGGTCGTCAGAAGTCCGAAAGTCTGACAACCAGTCTTACTAATGGGTTGTGGAGATCAGATAGGTAGTCGCTCCATGTTAAATAGGTACTAGTATTCGACTGCACCCGGTTAGACTGGAAGCTGTCCGGTGTCCCCAATATAGTTAGGAAAAGGCTAGGCAGATTGAGTGGTTTCTTGCGTTATGGTAATAGTGAATGTTGTTACAGACAAGATCTTCTTAGTTCCTATACATAATTTTAATGTAGAAGAAATCAATATTTTTTATGGGTAAATATATGGAAGTTATCGTTAGAGACCAATATTTGAACCATCGGAAGTTTGAGAAATCTGATTCTGATTTGATCCTCATATTCTAATCAATATCGAGTAGTTTTTTTAGAGGGCGCTAACCGGTCCACTAGCTGGTCTGATTTAGAAAAATATTATCTCGTGACTGAGAAGGAATAATGAAAAAACGGCTCAATCGTATTTTGTTGCTTCGTGTCTCAATATGAATCTTTATAAAAGGTATTAGAAAATTCTAGACCCACTTACCGAGGTTCCTTATTGAGCCGGACCGCGGAGCGCCCTGTCAAAGGAAAACTAACTAAGAAAAAACTACAGATATTGGTAACTATAAAAACAAGCTGTTTTCCGAAACCTTGTTCATTAAAATGTTACGATATTTGCCAATTTATTTTTGCCAAAATGTAGACTTTTCCTCTGTGGCGGCATCTAAAACGCCACATGCGAACTACGCATCAAAGACCTGACGTCATAAATCCTGCATCACGCAATCAAGTTTACCGCGCGACTATACCCAAAGTCTCTAATTCAGATAATTTATGTAAACAAAGTAATGTCAAGAAATGTCACTGTCAAAATGACAGGACAGTGGTACAAAACATTTTATCATATTCTTTTTTTGTAAATAGTCATCGCTAAAATTAAAGTGAATTAATTATAAGAACTATGCAAACAAAATACCGTTGCCAAACAATGTATTGTGTAGTATGTCGGAGACACGGATATGATCGTCACAATCAGCCCTTTTAAGTCCACTGCTAGACGTAGGCCTCCCAAAATCGATTTCCACTCGAAACAGTTTACTGCCGTTTTCATCCAAAATGTGGCTGATTATGCTACTTACAATATGAATCTATGAATGAGAGTTGTAATATTAGTATTTTTGAAGACGTAAAACATTTGAAAATGTTTGGATCTCCTGCGTTGTTACCAGTATCATAAAATATTTTATACCAGAAAATCTCCTTTTTTTAATAACTTTGACTAAAACCGGAAATTTATAAAAATTATTACGGTATGATTATTAGTTAATTATTATTTCTTAAAATCAGTACTTAAAAGAAAATGTAACCTCTTTTTTCGCCATTTTATGTGAATTACCATTACGAAGATATATTTTTGATATGTTATCCCCTTTGTTTACATAAATTATCTGAATTTGAGACTTTGGGTATAGCATATATACCACATCCCGACATCAACCGTCGGGCACATGTCTGGTAGGAGGATCCTCCCTTTTCAATAGAGGATGAGTGAACTTTACACCCTGTTCCTCATACCTCTATACCTTTTTAGCTGATGCCCTTTCGGACAAACCCGCAACCCAGGCAGGCACCGGTCCTAGCGGACCCCGTCAGTGCGTGCTGACATCTCTTTGTAGCGTGCGTGGAACACAATGCGCCGTCGACCCGGGCCTGGTTCTTACCAGAAGGCGAGCTGCCCATAGCTCGCCGTCTGCAAGCCCGCGCCTACGGTGGCCGGGAATCGGCTACCGGTTCCCGCCGCCTAGGGTGTCTTCTGCGGCGACTAGGGGCATGAGGGCGCACAGACTGCCGCTCCCTCACGCGTTCCGCCTCCTTCTTCTCGAGCATTGCTGCTTTGCAGAAGGAGGTGACTGTCTCCCATGCACTCTCGCTCCGGACCAAGGCCTGGACCAGGGCCGGACGGGAGTGATCGCCGCTGCCGATCGCCTCCGTGAGAACACGGCGGTGCTCTGCCCAAGCCGGGCAGACATCCACCGTAATCTCCACCGTGTCGTCCACTAATGTGTACCTAAGTACTTTAATTTTAATAAGTACGATGTTGACAACACTAAACTTTTTCAATCCAAAAATAATTACAAAATTACTAAAGGTATCAAACAACAACTACGAACAGATATTTCATAAAAGCTTTATGTTAAAATAATTGCTCTTAATAACGGGTTATTATTTACGGGGTCCATAGGAAGTACCACATTTAAGGCTATTACCTATAATTGATCAATGAATACTCTGTAATGGACATCCATGGGTAAGTTAAAAGTTATCGGACACGTATTATAATAATGATTAATATAGGAATCAATCTATCTATTCGATTAATAAATTATGAGCTCAATAATGGCGATAAACGACATTCCTGTATTTAAGGCGTCTAATTGCGAACCCCGCTAAAACGATTTTTCTGGATATTGAGTTATTGATGAGTTTTAAATTCAATAAAATGTAATCGCACTCCTTGGTGCACGACACATTTACACAAGTCTCCATTGGTCCGCCATACTATTCGTAAGGTCACTTGGTGCAAAAGCAAGCGCTGTGATTGGTTGTTTTCGTTGTAGAGGAATTTGAATTTTACCCATGCCATTTATAGTGGATTTTGTTACCAAGCATAAGGTTGGAGGCTCAGTTTAGTACTGTTAGAGAGGGATTTGTTCGGAAATGAGTTCGTCACTTAGTACAGAATTGAGAAAACTTTCAAAAGAGAGAATAAAGTCGGTTTCAAGGTAAATCGTTTTAGCGGGGTTTGCAATTAGACGCCTCATTTAGGTTTTATTTATTTTTGCTGTGAGTTCAATTTTCATATATCGTTGGATTGTTGATGGTTTAAAGTGGAGGTGGGCCGGAGTATTAATTTGAAATGTACTTTCGGAGTTTATTTGGCAACATTTATGTATCTATCACATAATTAATTTATTTGTCATTACTTCACTTTTCATTCTTTTAACCTATTGTAATAATAATCATCATTTAATCAAACAACAAGACTCAAAGTGTTAGTAACAATATACTTACAAACTATGTTAGTAAAACATTAACAGACACAATTTGTGACATCACTGCTGCAAGGTAACAGGCCCAGCTGATACCCTGCAGCAGTGGTTCACAAACGCACAATCCAGCCTACTTGCTACCATAGACAGGATGCTGTTGGTACTGCCCCGCACCCTACTAACCAGGGATGCGCACCGCGTCCGCATCACAGTGTAGAAGCAGTCAACGCGAGCTTCCGCAAACATCCCAGATGCGCTGCAGTATCGGGGCAAGCCCAACAGCACCCTGAATGCGTTATTGTACTGAACGCGAAGGACGCTGTATGATTTCTGAGTATAATGAGCCCACAGACTGCAAGAGTAAAAAGACGTGCAGTAAGCACTAAATATAGTGCGCTTGACCTCTTTAGAGGCACGCCTGAATCTGTGGGCGATCACGTTAGCTCTATATGGTATAGTAATTTTATTCTAGGTATATCGTCTCCACATTATAATTAATGAATACAAAATATTTTTGACATTTTAAAAGAGTAAGTGTGGAGTTTCTTGGCCATTCTTACATAAACATGAACTCACACCTTCTTTTTCTTTCTTGGCCATTCTTCTCCATACGTAACTACCTTTTGGAAGAGGCACCTAGAATCAATCAATTTTTTTTAAATACATTATGTCGTTCAAAAATGCCTTTTATGTACCTATTTGAAACACATGATTTAACTTTGACTTTGACTATAGCCAAAACCGGAATTAACGCCGCCATCATCTTTTGTCTGATGATTTGACTTTGACTGAGTCAACAGCCTTGAGGAGTACCAATAACTTGACAACAAAAGTAAAGAAAAACGGCCAAGTGCGAGTCGGACTCGCACACGAACAGTTCCGTACCAGCGTACAATATTTAACACGAAATATTTATTATTATTTATTGTTATAGCGGCCATAGTAGTACGCACACACACTCTGTTAAAATTTTTAGTGTCTACCTACTTATTGCAGTTCAAAAAGTAGTTGTTCCGGGGTCTGGCTGTTCGTGTATGTGAGTTTAAATGTTTGTAAACGCACCCACAATACAGGAGTAATTCCTAGTGTGGAGCAATGTTTAAAAAAAAAAGAGAGATATGTGATAGGTGGACTGATGGAGAGTGGAGCCTTAGTAATAGAGTCCCGTTGGCACCCTTTGGGTACGGAACCCTAAATTACTTATTTTATCACTAAATTCATCTAAAATCAATGCATCAGCGCTATTGAAGCCTTAGAAACTGTTAAAACATGACTGGTCAAACAAATTCAAAACAAGTTACACAGGAACGATTTCACCAAAATATTTGCTTATCTAAACATACCACTCTTCCGTTGTTTTTACGTAAAATCATTTAAAAGTGTTTACCAACAAACATTGCAAACAAAATGCATTCAATATGAATTCGTTTCAAAGTGTTGTTTATTTTATTGAAAGCGTTGAACGTATACACATGCATACTGATTGAAGCTTTGCCGACAAGATACGTTTGTTCGTATTCATATCAATGTACTGAAAACAGTTTGTACATGTACACTTTATTTATTTATTTATAAGGTAGCTTCACAGCTGACAGTAAATATAACATAATTATTATCCTAAACATTACGCCAATTACGAAGTACACAGAAAAGTAAAAAATACAGAGAGTGACATAGTTAATAGGTATGTGCGGGTGTGAACCTGTGCGGTGTAGGTGCTGTAAATGTGTGTGATGTTGTGTGTATGTCTATGTATGTATGACTAAACTGGCATTACTTAGTAAGCTGTGTATCTGGCGTTTGCTGGAGGATTTGGATATTCTCCTTTGTAAGCCCGTTACGTGTGATATTAAAGGAGTCCAAAGATGGGAATTTATCGTTATATAATGCAGGTAGACGCAAGAATGGTGACATCTTTAGATAATTAGTGGAAGCCGATGGTACAGATAACAAAGTGGTATGTCTGGTACGTCTGAGTGGAACGTTAAAGTGAATTCTGGTGACTAGCTGTGGACAGACAAATTTATTGCTAGTTTGTAGTTTATACTAAAAAAACTGACGAGTGTAGGCTTTGGGGACAAAATAATGCTCGGGCTACACAAAGATAGTCTTTCAAACTCATTCCAAAGCATTTAATTCAAATAAACCAATTTTTCAATTTTATTAAAATAAACTTTTGAATTGTCAAGGGGTCAATCAGACAGAAATATGAAGCTAGATGTCCATTCCAACTATACACCGTGGCAATTTAGTCGTCTTACAAAGACAGCCCACTTCATGTATCCAATGACAACTAATCATTCATGTAAATTTATATTTTTTTATTTCCGTACACAGGCTATATACACTAGAACTAAAAGACTAACAAACTATATATATAAAAACAAAATTTTTTATTTTTGTTTTTTTTTGAACATTTTTTTTTTTAATTTTTTTTTGTTATTAATTATGACGCATGACATAGTTTAAAACACCCTGTTATGAGTGCAGTCCGAGCCTTGTGTTACAAGGGCGCCGCGGAAATACACATGATTAAATTATTACATTTCTTTTTCTCAAACATGCATGGAAATGTTGTCATTATTTTCGAAAAAAGAACACGCGAAGTATCAAATTTACGGACAAAGAAAATCAAATCAATCGCAGGAGCGTTTTTTGAATTTGGAACATTACAACGCTCCAGCAATGTTGTATAAAATGGCGTGCTGCTTCGATTCGATCTCTTTTATCATTCTTGGCATACCAAAGTAGTTCTCTATGACCTAGCACAAATTGCGTTCACGTGGCTGTATAGCCATAAATGCGTTTGTCTTTTGGCACAGATGATATATAAAAAATTGGCGACAAAGCTGATTTTTTTTTGATTTGTTATTTACATACTTCAGCCATCTAACACTACATGCAATGCCCACCTACAAACCTCATCAGAAGTTCAACAAACAAACATAAATGTACCGGGGAAATCAATAACATTTTATTTTAGTAATTGCCCCAATATGACTAATGTAACTTTTAATATTAATTAAATTAAATGAACAATATAAAAAGTATGTTTTATTTCCCAGCATTCTTTGGAGAAAAGCACTATATATGCCTCGGCGGAAATGGCAATTGCTTGTCTCGTATTAGTGAAGTCCTCACCTACGGCTCGGCCTTAATACTAATACTCGACCTGCAATAGCCTATTTCCCGGCCTTTGCAATAATTTACTATTATTGTCAAGTTTTCCATAATTACATATGAAACCAACACCGTAAACAAAGATAAGAATCATTGCGGTAAGACAAATCCTCAAAACGTACAAATCCCTTGAAAGAAGTACGTAATCCAATCCCGAGGAAAACAATAATATCAAAGGAACTAACATTACAATAACCGAACAATAACTAAACCCTCTTCACCATCCATAATTACCTTCTAATAACCCATCACGCTCAACCAAAGACAAGGGTTAGATACAGACGATACGTAATCGGTACGTTTACCGTCTATATACCGACGATGTAGTGATGGCCATGAAAGGGTTAAAGGACCTACACACTTATAGTGAAGAATAAACATCTTTAGAGAACTTAATATGCTTACACAGCTCGACAGAGCAGATCTGAATTTCGGGTTTTCACCAACCCGAAATGAGCAAGCAATGTGAATAATGCTCTTTTCTTCTGAGTAGGTACGAGAAGAGGCATTGGCCATTGGACAATAAACACAAGTTACAGGCTGACCTAGAAAGTTAATTTAACACATTCATGATTCGGGAAATAGAGACGAAAAACAGACGGAATGATTACAGTCTAAAATAACCAACCCGCAATGAGTAAGCGTGGTAATTAATGCTCGTTACTTCTTTGTAACAGAAGATTCCTTAGCCCTGCAGTAAGACAATTACATTGCATGTATAATGTTTTGGAATCAACAACCCACCCCGAACAACCGTGGTGACAAATGCTCGTTTCTTCTCTCTAGAAGAAGTGGTATTTGCCCTACACTAGGACAATCAGTCTAGTACTAATTTAGTAGCATTTTTTCAATTTTGTAAATGTGAATACCATGGAGCCGTTTATTATGATTTATGTTGGCTTGAAAGAGCATGGCAGTTGAGAGTATTTCATGCTCACTTAAATGTCTCACTGATGGTGACGCGTGTGTTGGATCATTCGGTTCCCTACAAAATGGTTGAGCTGGATGGTGCTGATCCGAGCGTCATGTTCGTGAACGGGCGCCGTCAGTTGGGATTGGTTATCTCTTGACTGCGAGGGCTTAATTTTAATTTATAATTTTATATTTTGAATTGTTTTATTAGTTTTTACATTGTCTCACATATAGAAGCAACAAGAATAATGTACCCAGGATTTTGTAATATCTTGATTTAAAAGAGTGTCCTTGGAGTTTCTTGCCCGTTCTTCTCCATAGTGATCTACGTATCGGAATGGGCATCTAGCTTCAACTTTCTGACTAACTGACCGTCTCTTTGACAATTCAAAAGTGCCTGTAAATGGTTTAATTGAAATAAATGCTGTGAGTTTTGAGTTTGAGATTGATTAACGCAGGTTACTTCTCTGTAAGAAAAGAGTCCTTAGACAATCACATTGCATGTATAATGATTTGGAACCAACAACCCACCCTGAACAACCGTGATGACACAAATGCTCGTTCCTTCTCCCAACAAGAAGAGGTCTCTGCCCTATACTAGCGGGTCGTTCTAAACGACACTAAACCAAAGCCAATACTGTCGACACGTAATAGGTTCGTACAGGATAAGTTTTAGATATCCCATTACGAGGCTCGACATGGAAGGGGCGTGGGACTGGTAGACTTCGGAGGGTCATTACGACCAATATTCTTTGTGTTTAAGTTGCTGTCGCTTAGGTTGTGTTGAAAGGAATAGTTATTGGTTGTTTAAAGGTTAGAAATAGAATTTCCGTTTTGTTTGTCCCTTGAAATGCAAAGTTTTTAATTTGCTGCAGTATTTTTTGGGCCTCTATGCCAGAAATATTGAAATCAGTATTATAGTTGAGATGTTAAATTGACAGACTGAAAACTTTACTACGCATTTGATAGTTCTTAGTTTATTAAGGACTTGCTTTAATACAGACGCCAGGAGGTCAAGTACCCGAAACTGACAAATTTTCGCAATCAACCTTGAACCTTATAGTGTAGTGATAAAGTTGAAAATCGATTAAAGAAATTTGACAGATTGTAGTAGCTTGATGTGCTGGCGTCTGTACATTAAAAACGAGGTAAGATGTGTATAGTTTATAACGGGTATTTCAACAAGAACTTTGTTTTTCAATTGGGGCAACACCAACAACATGACAGTTTTGACATTTAGTTTTTTGACGTATTCGTAGTAGATGCTTTGGCAATTGTTACAATGAATTCAATTTCGCTCGAAAATCGAATTAAAATAATTAAAATCCACTATGAAAATGGTGGTTGTGTTAAAGTTACATTTCGTAAAATTCGTGATATTTTCGGACAACATAAGCTGTTAAGTGGCCAGCCAGATCGTGTAATTTAACACCACTGGATTATTATTTTGTGGGGTTATATTAAGGACAGAGTCTATACGGAGCCAATCGAATCGATTGCAGCCTTAAATGTGATTAACGAAATAGACCCGCCATTTTGCCAAAAAGTGATTAAAAACTTTGATGAAAGAATTGACATCTGTCAGCGTGGTCATGCTGGACATTTGCCAGATATCATTTTTCATTCATAATTGCCAAACTTTTCTATTCGAAACACAATAAAAATTTGAATCATCTTCATCTAAATTCTTTGTTTTATTTTGTTTTAGAAAACAAAGTTCTTGTTGAAAAACCCTGTACATTGGGACACCCATGAAGGGTATGTATGCTCTCTAATAGTGTATAATGTAGTGAGTATGCTCCTTTAGAATATAAGTATAATATTAAGCTAAGTAAGTAGTTTACCTTAATGCGCATTAGAAAATATATTCCATATTTACATTGATTAAAGTAGATTCGATCGAACCCTAGGACTCCCAACATTTCACCCATGAAGTTTGGTTATTCATAGCCGTATATAAACAGCAATACGGGAATATTCTAGATCCTTTAACAAACAGTCACATCGAGATAATAAACACACAAACACTTACGAAGAACGCGAATAAGAAGTTTGTTTTTTTCGTTTGTTTGTGCGTAGGTAATTTCTAGGCAGGCAACTCTAATGTCATAAGTGACAGACGGACAGACAGACGCGCTTTCTACTCCAACGAAGAGTGCTTTTACTTTCCCAATTCGCTGAATTATTCACTCGTTCGAGTTTTTTCGTCTCTCGCCTAAATTCATATTCGCATTAGGGCGTATGTACAATGCATTGGTCGAGCATACATCATTTAAATATTTGATCATTGGCCAAAAAGGGGTACATTCATGATGCCGTATGGGGGAAAACGTTTACTAAGGCACATCGTTTACCCTTTTGTGAACAAAACTGACTAGGATTCTTTGGAAATTATGCCATCACGAGTACCATGAGCACTTTTGAAAAATTTAATATTAAAGCAGGGATTGGTTTTGTAATTTTTAGAGACGACATAAATAAAAAAATATAAAAGAGTGTGGCTTTTTCTAAAATAAAACTAGCCTAAGTTACTTCATATAACATCAGCTATTTGCCAGTCAAAATCGGTCCAGCCGTTTCGAAGATTAGCCGGAAAAGAGCCAGACAAAAAAAAATTGTTATGAGTACCGTACACTGAAAACTGTTACTTTTTAGCTTGATTGACGATATCTTGTTTAGTTAAGTTGATCATTACGACATGATTGCAGCAATACTAGTTCAAATGATTGAACGCTCAAACAAGTTTCTCGATTACTCTTAACATGACATTAAAATTTCATTATGATCATTGTAGAAGAGTTAAAAAAGAGAAAACTTAAAAAAAATGTTAACTGTAACAAAGTAAGTTAGTTGTGTCAATAAAGCATTTTGATTACTTCAATAAAGATCATTGAAACTTTAATCTAATAATCTTGATTGGAGCATCTATGTTTTGACTTGATTGCTGCAAATAGGTTTTGTGATAACTCCAATCAAGATCCCGTTTCAAATCTCAATCAAATAAAAGTAGTAGCTGTGATCATTGTACTTGATAGGCTCAGATACGAACAAGTTACATACGCTCAAATACTCAAACGTTACTTAACTTTAAGACGTTCTTATAAGTGTTTCTGTCGCTACAAAACAGTTTAAAGTGACAGAGACAGCATTATACTTAACGGCGACTCAAAATTGAATTGCGTTTGAGTATTCAGCAGTTAGTCAATCTAAATAAAATCTTGACTTTGGCAACACCTTTTTTTTTTTTTTTTTCAGTGTGTTTACTTTCATGTGTATTTAGTAAAAAGCAGTTATTTTGACATTACAAATAGACACTTCAATTATTTATTTTTATGTATGTACATATATAGAAGATAAATAAAAGTTTATCATGTGTTTCCAGCGCCATTTTGAAACACGCTTTACCCAAAACAGATACTCTCTGCAAATTGATGTCGGCGACTTCGAAACTTTTCAAAGACCACACCAAAAAAAAAATCCTTATCAGGAATAGTCGTTTACTCGTCAAGCAAAGTAGCCAAATAAGACGAGTTATCCATACTAATATTATAAATGTGAAAGTAACTCTGTCTGTCTGTCTGTCTGTCTGTATGTTACGTTTTCACGCCTGAACCGCTGAACCGATCGTCATGAAATTTGGCAGAGATATAGCCTGAGATATGGAGAAGGACCTAGGCTACTTTTTTACGCGATAACCGACATCCACGCGGGCGGAGCCGCGGGCAACAGCTAGTCTTTAATATTTAGTTAAAAGTAATAGAGTTCTCTTAAGTTGTAGAATAATTTATGGAACTATTAGAACATTCTCTGGGAACTGTCATTTAGAGTTAATTATACCTATTTAGACTTTATAAATTGTTCTGAAAACTTGTTACATAATATCTACTAAGTATTTTACAGTGGTTTCTTATTAAGTATCATGATTTTAGTAAATAATATTTTTACTTTTTTCAAAAACCAACCTCTTTCTAGGGAAGACTACTCGTGTGTCTATATCTGTCTGTCACAGCCAATTTGCTCCGAATCTAATGGATTGATTGAGTTAAAATTTAGTACACATATCAATTTATGTGAACCAAACATGGACGTGTTACGTTAATCAATGAATTTTGAATATTGGGTTCACTTTTGAGAGACGAATAACAAAAAATTAAATAAAAAAGTTTTGCACACTGTATCGTATGAGATATCAAATGAAAGGGAGAGTCTCAAGCATATTTTTTTATGATTTTAAAATAAGTCGTTTTACAGTTTTTTAGGAAAATAGATGAGAGAGTAGCTAAATAAAATTAAATAGAAATCATTTTTATTTATTTATTTATTTATTTATTTAGTACATGGAGGACTTACAGCTAATAAAAACAAACAAAAAAGGAAACCATAGTCACCAGAGAGCCAATTACAAATCCCCACGTATAGACATAGAATAGGTAATAATTTATGGTGTGAGTACAAAAACATAAAACAATTCACCTAAATTAAAATAAGAATAAATATAAATATTTGGTTTGCAATTGATGTGACTGCATTAACAGAAAATAATAAAAACAATATAACCTACCGCTACTTGAAAAATTTGAGGCTTAAACACTTTCACTTTTTTTTTTCTTTCTTTCTTTCTTTCTTTTTATTTGCTTATAATGTGGTTATACAAATAAGATGTAACTTAAGACTATGAGGGAGTAATCATTCTGTATTAATCTGTGGGGGCTTGTAATTAGCAATTTAGTTATATATTATTGTTATTATAATGTTATTAGTCTGTAAGCCTTCCGAAAATAAAGTAAATAAATAAATATAAATAAAACTAACCAATATCCACCAAAATTTTAGTCTCAGTAGTTTCGGAGACTAAAATTTTGAAAATAATATAGAAAATAGTTCTATACCTACTTGAGGCGTCTAATTTCAAAACCAGCTACAACGATTTTTCTGGAAATTGAGTTGCTGATGAGTTTTAAATTCAATAAAATTTTATCGCACTCTTTGGTGCACAACACATTTACACAAGTCTCCATTGGTCCGCCATTTTTAGTGGATGAAAAAATTGTACTTTGATTTAAATTTAATAAAATAATCACGAAAAACCTCTAGAAATGCGACGTTGCCAGCCTGCGCGGGATGAACGGTCTTAAATTCTCAATAACGTGCCTTTAAAGATAAAAGTTACAAAATTGTTATTTCAGCTCCGAATCATTGAAAGCAAGATTTCTCATCAACTAAAATCTTCATCAGCTAAGATCTCAAAGTTACCCAGTCTTATTATTGTTGTTACCGAAAAACAGTTGAATGCGCAGTGTTCGCTTTTTAAACAGTCGGCATTTTCTGTTTACTTTCCCATCCCTCGGCACACAATGAAATGTTTCGAAAACTTTTAATGGTGATCAAACAATCGTTTCGTTACGTTTTTGCGAGGCGAATGCTTGCGCATCGGACGGGTTGCATTTTTTTTTTTTTTAAATATAAAACACTCCATTTGCTTAATGCTGCCATTTGTCGCTTTTTAGGGTTCCGTAACAAAATGGTAAAAAGGAACCCTTAAGGTGTCTGCACACAGCGGGCGTGGCGCGGCGGGACGGGACGCCGGCGCGACGCTGAGCAGTTGTAATGTACTAGATATTACGGAGGACGCCACACAGAGCGTCGCGTCACGTCGCGTCGAACCGGACGGCTCTGTGTGGCGTCCTCCGTAATATCTAGTACATTACAACTGCTCAGCGTCGCGTCGGCGCCCCGCCACGCCCGGTCCCGCCGCGCCGCGCCCGCTGTGTGCAGACACCTTTATGGTGCGACCCAGTCTGTCTGTCCGTCTGTCACATCCGGATGTCTCCAGAACTACTAATGCTATCAACTTGAAATTTGGAATAGTTTTAGATAACGTTTGCCGAACTATTATGCAAAAAAGAAAGATTTTTTTTTTGCAACAGGGACTTAACGGGGGTCTTAATATTTCGAAGTGAGGCTACTAGGGGGATATCATATGAAAGAGCGCTATTTGCACATTCTCAAACATTTTTCTTTTTTTTTTTTTAAACCGCATAGTTTTCGAATTTTGAAGAAAAATAAAAAAAAAAATGCCGCCCTTTATCTCCGAATTTTACATAGAGGAAAATCTGAAATTATTCTATGTGATAGAAGTTTAAGTAAAGATTACAGTAAAAATAAAACGATGTCTCTAAATAGCACACTTATTCAAATTTTGCAGTTTTAGGTCAGCGCCATCTCTTGACCGATAGTGGAACTAATGCAATTTGTTTTTGATGATTTTTGATGGTACGGAACCCTCAGTGCGCGAGTCTGACTCGCTCTTGACCGGTTTTTTTGATTAGCTTTAATGGATTCTTTGTTGACGAAAATATGATTAAAATGTATTACAGAACGTCTTTTTTTGTTACTGTTAATATAATTTAGATCTTTACCGTACTTTTAATATTCAAGTTAAATTAGAAACATTTTTTCAGAGGCATATTATTAATTATCTGACGACCGACAACAAGTTTTTTTATGAGTCTGCTCCAAAAACACGATACCATTTCATTCAAGGTAAATAAAAAAAGGAAGGTTTCGCCAAGGTATATAAAAAATTTTGACATTAGAAAGACATTTTTACCTTATAAATGATTTCGACGTCGTTTCTAATATAAAGTACATAAAACAAATTCAAAAGATACGCTTTAATATTAATATCACTCAGTTTTATAGCCTCTTATAGATGTAAAGGCTCGTACAGACTAGTGCGATATCGCGGGCGCGACGCGACACTAGTAGCAGAATTTCTTTGTCAGTGCCTGTCGCGCCCGCGATATCGCGCGAGTCTGTACGAACCTTTAGGGTCAGCTCACATCGAGACGCGACGCGACGTGTTGCCAACGATTTTACTATGCGCCTTGCGACGCGACGTTGCGATGCGTCTCGCGGCGCGGGCGGCGCGCGCTCACTGGCCTCTTCCAATATCGTCGCGTCGCGTCTCGGTGTGAGCTGACCCTTATGGTCTTTTTACGGTATGTCCTCTCTTGATGTCGTCGCCCCCTTATTAATTTTTCCTGATCGAATATTAATATAATATAAGGTATTGCCGTGGTTTATTACTCTTCGCAGGTTTAGAGGTATGAGGAACAGGGTGTAAAGTTCTCACATACTCTATAGTAGGATCATCCGACCAGACGGATATTGGGTCTGGTGGGCAACTGCCCGACGGTTGAAGTCGGTATGTTGATATGCTAGTCGCGCGGTAAACTCTGATAGTGCGATGCAGGATTTGTGACGTCAGGTCTTTGTTGCGTAGTTTGCATGTGGCGTTGTTGATACCACCACACAGGCATTATTCTAGGTTGAAAAGGTAATAAAATATTATATATATACACTTCTTACTACTAGAACACAAGGGGGTCTACTGGTAGGACCACCTGTCTCAGACCTAGAGGTCCCGGGTTCGATTCCCAGCAGGGGCAAAATTTTCTGCTGGGTTTAGCTGGTGGTAGGGCTTATTCTAGTCCGCCTGGCTAGCTACCACCGTCTTATCTAAGTTTGTAGCCATCACAACAATGTTAGCAGCATTTATTTATTTATTTATTATTTATTTAATTCAAACACAAGCGATTCATATTGTTGTTAGTAACACTTATAAAACTACTAGCTTTTGCCCGCGGCTCTGCCCGCGTGGATGTCGTTTATCACGTAAAAAAGTAGCCTATGTCCTTCTCCATATCTCAGGCTATATTGCTGCCAAATTTCATGACGATCGGTTCAGCGGTTTAGGCGTGAAAACGTAACATACAGATACAGAGTTACTTTCACATTTATAATATTAGTATGGATAGTATGGATGTTAGTAAAAATTTTCATTAAAATCACACTAATATTATAAAGGCGAAAGTTTGTGAGTGTGTGTTTGTCTCTTCTTCACGCTCAAACGGCTGGAAGGCTGGATAAAATGTTGTATAGAGGTAGCTGACATCATGGATTAACATATAGGCTACTTTTTATCTCGATATTCCCACGGGATCGACACTTGAGCGAGTGAAACCGCGGGGCGCACTTAGTATATAAATAAATAAAACGTGATATAAAATAAATACAAAAACATATAACTATGTCCGCTTCCCGCTGCACCAAACCTGCAGCTGTGCATTCGGGTCCAGTGCCACAGGAACGGGCAATCAGGCTTTGTTGTGTTTCAGCAGTTAGAGGTAAGATAGCTAATTCCTCCTGTGATTGAGGAATCCCCAGTGTTTAAGGATTCCGGATGAATCTCGCTTCCACCTGCGGCCTTATCATCACTTACCATCAGGTGAGATGAAAGCCAAGCTTCCCCGTTTTAGATTAAAAAAATAGTTACGACTTATTCTTAGTAATTTTATTTTGAATATCCTTTTTACAAGGACTCCCAAGTTTCAAAGTTCGTTTGCACTCCGTCTGGGTTTGGAGTGGTTATATTTTATGGAGACATAATGGTCACCTCCATCACCCAAAAATTTGCTGAAGCCCACGAACACAGACTTCACCGACATGTGAATGTCGAGGCAATTCAGCTGCTAGACAATACGGACATAGTGCGTAGGCTAAAGAGTAGTCGCTGTCGAATTTTTGACGGACAAAACGCAACCGTTTTCCCGACAACGAAAACGGTTGCAAAAAACGGTCGTCGTTGCAACTGGTTTGAAGACAGACGACGGACGACGAAACATATCCAACATGAAATAGAAGTCGGGGGTAAGGGTTTTCGTAGAGTCAAATAGTTGCAGTTTCTTACAACTATCTACGGGTTTTATCGTCGCATCACGAACGACAGCATTGACAACTGGTAGGTAAGGTAAGATAAATTATCGACTGTATTTCATTGACAAAAAGTTCACTTTCTGTTGTAAGGACTGTTTTGTAAACGAACGCGGAACGACGACGCAACGGACGAGATAGTTGACTCATTGCGTTCTTGACTGTATTTTCATAGACGTAAAATAAAAAATCGCACAAAATAATTCGAAGACTGGTTTGTGCAACGAAGACTGTTTGAACCCAGGACGTAAAATGGTTTCATCATCGCAGAACACAAAATGGTCTTTGAAAACGGTTCGTCGCCGCAACGCCCACTCCTACTAAAGAGAACTAAACCATTTGATGCATAATAGTAAGAATGCTGTGCTATACATGTAACACAAGAACAAAGAGTTTTTGATAATTATCAGACTCTAAGAAAGTGCTACGGAATTGTGTAAAAGTGCAAATTGACACTATTCTTAGTTATAATGTAATCTATCATGTAAAATAATAAGTTAGAGTTAAGGCGAGGTTCTTCGAGCGTGCATTTTTGTTCTGTATAATTCCCTTTCATTCTTGCTCTTAACACACTCCATCAACAAATGTTGCACATCTTCAATTTTGTTGCATGTTTCACAATTAGGTGATGTGTTCTATCGCATTAGGAAAGCAAATTTTGCCAATGGATAGTGCCTACAACGCAACCTTAGTGCTAACTTAACATAACTTCTACTTAAGGCGACGATAACCGACTTTTAATGATTTTATACGGTAGTCTTAATGATATGGAACAAATATATGTTAAATTAGAGCATTTTCTTAATAACTTAATATATGAATAATTTGATTATATTTATATTATATAGTGAAATTAATTTGTAAAGTTATGTCTAACGTGGATAAAAAACTGAGAATCACGCAAAATTTATAAAGCGTATTTTTCTAAAACCTTCACCTTTTTAAAATTATTTAATTATTAATCTTTTAGTATAGTGTTTTATTAAAATACCTTTTGTTTTTGTGTAATAAATTGATAATGTGACTTATTTAGGACAGCGCTCCTGAATGGGTGAGTCCTATTACTGGCTGGACAAACGACGCGTAGCGTGAGCTCAGTACAGAACACGCAAGCTAACCACTCAAGGTCACTGGCATATATCTGGGCCTTAAACTTGTATCCTGAAACCAGGGCACGCGAGAAGCATATGATATGAATGTCCTTGAAAACAATATTTAATACCTAGAAATTTAATATTAGAATTCCTAGGTATAGCCAGACATTTACAACCACAGTGGAGTATTTCGCAAAATCGTAAAGATTCGTCTGAACACGGATTAATGTTGACAATAAGTAGTGAAAGGTTTCATTCAACTGAAAATATGGACAAAAAGATTTCCGAAGAAAATCCCAATGTAACGCAAATTACTTTTCTGAATGTACAAAAGAAATTGTAAAGGTACCTTCGCTCTTTTGGGGTGGACAATAAAATGCACGCGCCATGTCAAGATGGTAAGAACCCTTGGCAAAGAGGAGTCAATTTTATTAAAACGTCACAAAAATATTCTCTGAGCTGACTCTGACAGGCTGTGGCAATATACATCGGTATAGGTAAACGATGGTAATGAAATTGCTGGGGTAAAAGACTTGCCCCTGGTTGGTGAAAGTATATTCGTATCTAATCAAATCACAGATCGGTAAGTGGCTTTTAGGGTTCCGTAGTCAATAAGGAACTCTTATGGTTTCACCATGTCCGTCTATCTGTCTGTCTGCGGCTTAGCTCAGAAACCCTTAGTGCAAAAAAGCTGTAATTTGACATGAGTATACAATTAATCTCTCTGTAATTCATCGCTGCGTCCAAGCAAGTCATTCATAGAATAAGTAAGTAAAGATATTTTGCAAAATTTCTCAACTAATTTTAAAATTATAATAATTACGTAAAAATAAAAGCACTTAGATAAAAAAAAAGTTGCTATGGCTTTTTTACCACCTATCAATGTTTCTCTTAAAATATTTTAAGAAATACACATTGGTGTCTCCATGGCTTCTTTACAACCTATAGAGGTTGTAATGAAGCCATGGAAAGCCATGGATGTAAAAAATATCTAAGTATAATATTTAAATAATTAAAAATTACTTGATATGATGATAATTATCAAAAGGAACCGCGCTCGCGCCGCCACCATCGCCGCGTCCAGGCAAGTCATTCATATAATAAGTATGTAAGTAAAGGTTCTTTGCAAAATTTCTCATTAGGTACGTAAAAAAAAAACGTTTCTATGGCTTTTTTACCACCTACAGATGTTTCTCTTAAAATATTTCGTGTATGAATGTAAAGATACACCTTATATATACAGGATGTTACGGAAAGGGTATATCCATACAAACGGGGTGAAGAGTGTATCTGGTTCAGAATCTCTGTACAAAATTTCAGCTCAAAAGCACTAATTAGAAAATGCTTAATATTTTATTTTATTTCGGTAGTTTATTAAATTTAAATCATAACAAACGTGTTACCGCCGTTTATTTGTGTGTAGTTTATTGACACCGATCAGCTGACTTGGTCTAGTGATGTGTAGAATTCAATTGGAAACATTTGATTTTTAGTTAAATATTTCTTAACTTTTTATTTATGTAGGTATAGGTATTAAAAAATATTGCCCTGTAGTTTGTTATCACCAAAAGAATCCGGGACTTTCATATGTATATACCCTTTCCGTAACACGCTGTATAACAGAACGTCGTGAACTCGTGACAAGCTGATACATTATAAGCATAGTAATAGGGCCCCACTGGCACTTTTTGACTACATAATCCGAAAAAATGATATACCAGTAAAGTACGCAGTAACGCACCTGTGTATTTTCGGGCAAAATTTATATTTACAACGTCACGGTTTAGGATAAGATTTATGGTGCTTTCATCTAGTTTATATTGTAGTTTGAAAGCCTAACGATGTTATAACTTTCTGTAGGTGGGTGTTTTCGAGCAGATTTAGTGGCGGTTTTCCGAAGCCTTTATTTGGAGTAACGTTTGGAGTATTTTTACAGCTTTTTTCTTCTCGATATGTGTCACGGCTTAACAATCCAGAACGTTTTAGGTTTTAGGCTTAAGTTGCGAAAGTAGTTTGAACCTTTTAAATCTAGTTTTAGGAGATATGTACTAAACTACTTGCCCCCATGACTCCATCAAAGAAATATATTATTTTTACCTTTACTAAAATTGGGTGGTCTCTCAATGTGACTAGTCTTACTAGTAGTATTAAGGATGTAGGTAGATATTGGATAAGGATGTAGGTACCGTGTGTGGTGCCGGACGTAAAGAATAGCACTACCCTATTTCCTCCTGTGGGTGTCGCAAAAGGCGATTATGGGTCTTACTAGAGAATGGGCAGCAGCATTCTCTATGCGTTTTTAACACAATACTGCGATCGCCAACCCGCCTGCCAAGCGTGGTGATTATAGCAAACCCCCCAAATTGGGGGAGGCCTATGTCCAGCAGTGGACGTCTTTCGGCTGAAATGATGATGATGATGATGAGGTAGATATTTCTTAAAGAATAACGTGGTTATTTGATTTTAAAACTAACTAATTATATAAAAAGGTAATATATTAAGTTTATTTATTATACATTATTTAAAAAGCAAAAAGGTCTTAAAATAATAATAATACGAGTATGTATGTGTACCTACAACGCCACATGCGAACTACGCATCAAAGACCTGACGTCACAAATCCTGCATCGCGCAATCAGAGTTTACCGCGCGACTAGCATAATATACAACATCCCGACATCAACCGTCGGGCAGTTGCCCACCAGACACGACACCTGTCTGGTCGGAGTATCCTTCCTTTTCTATAGAGTATGAGTGAACTTTATACCCTGTTCCTCATGACTTCTATATGAACAAGTATATTATGAAAAGGGCATATAATCATAGGGAATCAAAAAATTGTGCCCAAAAGGCTGGCAGCATTGCCACGTTGTAAGGCAATCCTGATTCATTGGCCAACCCTCTGGTCACGTGAAGAGTCGACCAATCGCTTGGCGATGTCTCGAAAAACCAAGTGTGCTCTTGGACCCCATGGCCCTAGTGTTTCAACCCCAAACGGCTCGAATATACAAGTCCTAAATTGGAGTATCTGAAAAAGGTAGATCTTTCCTTTTTTGTTTTTATTTTTCTAACAAAGAATAAGTATTGTAATTTAGTCCTCAATCATTATAAGAAAAAAAAAAAATGCTAATTTAAATAAGAACACAATGCACGCGACTGCAAAAATAAATTAAAGAACATTATTGACAGCTAGATAGACAACTGGCTCTTTAAACTTTTTACTCTGTATTTTGCCGCCCTGAATAATTCATATAAGAGGGTGCGTGCGAAAATTCACCGGAACTTTCTAATGTTACGAGTGGAATAAAAGTTCGTCTCTGCCTTTTAATTTCAATGTCATTACAAGCTTGTCCTTAAATCTTTGTTCTTTTTTCAAATAAGGATGCTAGTTGATCTTTTGTTTTGTTTTTTTTTTTTTTTTAAATAGTGGGGTACGTTCCATTATTGTGACTTGTTTATTTCCTGGAGGGATTTGCTTTTGATGTAAGCTTTTAAGGGTGAATTTTACAAATGAAACTGTAGGCAATCAGCACATGTTACCGCGTTTAAGAGCTGTCAGTCAGTGTCAATATTCCAAAGCAATGATGACACTGATTTCATTCAATGAAACTGAACCCTGAAAACGGGAATATATTATTTGATTGCTGAAAAGTACGTTAAAAATGCAAGATGTGAAAATTTTAATATTATTTGAACTGAAATACTTAATCTGCTACGAAATAAGTGATAACCCAGGTAGCATTTTTACGTCATTATGTCGTCCGCTTACGGTACTGCTCGACGTAAGAGACGTCATGTCTTGACGTCAGGGATCCCATCAGATGACGTCAATTTGTCACAGCCTCAAGACATGACGCTAAATCGACGTCACCAGGACGTTCCGTTGAATACCAGACGTTAAAATGACGTTAGTGTGACGTACATAATCGACGAACAAACTACGAACCCTAAAATGACCTTGGGATGACGTCATTTTTTTGACGCAGACGTCATTTTGCTACCTGGGAAATAGACGAGTAAATAAAAGATTGACGTACAATTAAAACGATATTAAAAGTTTTCAACATAATTAACCATGGACTTCACTACGTTCCCCATTTTAACCCCAAACTAGCCAACTACTCAATCAAAACCCAATACACTAAAACTAAGTTTGCTAACAAACAAAACGACGAAAATCAAAATTAATAACAGCCGGTGACCAATAAAGTACGAAGCCCGAAGGTGTTTGACTAGGTATTCCCGCTGCGTCACTGCACTTCCACTTTTAATAAGTACACAACCCTCCTTTAATATAGACAGCCCCTAGGGGTCCCGGGGTTCGAACCCCACGTACAAGGTCGTAAATTTCTTCACAGCACTTGTGACTGTGATTTTTCCCGTCCGAGAATTTAATAATTGCATTTCTATTGTTTATTTCGCCGTTTTACGTTACTTAATTATGTTGTAATTGGGGGGTTAAAAATGTTGGATGATTGTGGAGTAATTAATTGTAGGAGGGACCGTTTTGCAGATAAAAAATGGTCAACTTTGTTGTGTTAATAAATCGTGGGTTAGAACTTAATGTTCCCCTACACATTTTTAACCGTTACCGTCAATTATGCACCAGTTTGCATTATCTTTATATCCTATAATTTCTGCACGCCACTTCGCCCGCGTAAAATGTCTTATTTTAACATAAAATATATCTTATGACACTTTACAATACTGTAGCTTCCAATTAGCGAAAGAATTTTCGGAATCGGAACAGTAGTAGTTCCGTAGAAAAGATTTTTTCAAATCCGACTGGTAGTTCTAGAGATTGGCGTGTTCAAACGAAGAAACAAATCTACATACAAACTCACATCTTCTATCTATATCTATACTAATAATAAAGCTGAAGAGTTTTTTTTTGTGTGTTTTTTTGAACGCGCTAATCTCTAGAACTACCGGTCAGATTTGAAAAAATATATTTGCATTTCATATCCCTATTCTCGATGAAAGCTATACGATATTTAACATCACGTTAGGACCCTTAGGTGCCGAGCAAAGAGAAAAAAAAGTCAGAAAGACGCTAAGCGAAAACGACGTAATACGGCGGGCAGGCGATGCGATGCGACGCGGTGATTGGGGGAACAAGAAACTTCACGCGGATGAAGTCGCGAGTAGAAGCTGGTCTCTTTATAATATTAATATAGAAGTAGGTACAGATGCAACGATTCTGGTAACATGACTTACTGATCGCTAATCCATACATACCTATACCCAAAGTCTCTAATTCAGATAATTTATGTAAACAAAGTAATGTCAAGGATTGTCACTGTCAAAATGACAGGATAGTGGTGCAAAACATTTTAGCATAGATTTTTTTTTTTTGTAAATAGTCATCGCTAAAATTAAAGTGAATTAATTATAAGAACTATGCAAACAAAATACCGTTGCCAAACAATGTTTTGTGTAGTATGTTGGAGACACGGTATATATTATGATCGTCGTAATCAGCCCTTTTAAGTCCATTGCTAGACGTAGGCCTCCCAAAATCGATTACCAGTCGAAACAGTTTACAGCCGTTTTCATCCAAAATGTGGCTAAATATGCCACTTACAATAGGAATCTATGAATGAGAGTTGTAATATTAGTGTTGTTGAAGATGTAAAAAATTTGAAAAATGTTTGGATCTCCTGCATTGTTACCAGTATCATAAAATATTTTATACCAGAAAATCTCCTTTTTGTAATAACTTTGTTTAAAACCGAAAATTTATAAAACATAATTACGGTATGATTATTTTTTAATTGTATTTCTTAAAATCAGTACTTAAAAGAAAATGAAACCTCGTTATTCGCCATTATATGTGAATAAAAGAATACGAAGAAGAATTATATTAATTATTATTTCTAAAAAAATATAAATATATTAGATGTAGGTACTCAGACCTACATCTAATATATTTCTATTTTTTTCGATCCATTAAATATTAACGTAACTCAGACCCAGTAGCGGTATTACTTTGGATCACTATCTGTCACACTTAAAACATTCCCTATTCATTAAACGTCTCCAAAACTAAAAGTCTATTTCATTCGGAATCAGAACTACTAGTCACGTTTACAAAATGTCAGTCCGTTTCTTAGGTAAAATAATTTCGGGTCTAGCTTCAGTAAAATATTAAATTCCGTTCCCAGTATCCGTCACAATCGAGGACCCTTTGTGCCGCGATATTATTGGATTTAGTAACCGCGCCTTATTTTATTATTTGCTCACTTTAAGCGCAAACACACAAAGGAAAATGAAATCGATATTTTTATTCGAAAGCGATTGTGGAGATGGGACGCTTCTAGAATAACTATGACCGTTGATGCTTTTATTGTTTGTCGTTCGGATTTGTGCGTAGTTTTGATGGTAGCTAATAAAATAGAGGTTGTCAGCAAATATTTTTAAAGTTCTGTGGAGTGGAAAGGTTTATGGTCTCTCGTCTGCCAGAAGCAGAAATGGGGATAGTTTATTCTCTATGGTTTCGGTTTCATGAATGATTCATTTCACGGACTATTTTATCGAAGACCGTAGTTTAGGTAATCAGAAAAAAAGGGACGTTATTGTAAAACATAGGCCTACATGAGATTAAAAACAAAAGTTTTATCCAAGAAATTATTTGTCAATTATGAATATTAATTAAATATTTATTATTTTTATTTTTAATTACTTTTTGTAATTGTAGTAAAGAATGTAAACATATTTTAAGAGAACATTTTATTTTTTCTCTAATAACACCTTATGACTCCAATAAATATAGTATTCCATGTGAGGAAGTTTCATTAATGTTACTTCCGTGCACCTGGGAATTGCCAGCTGAACAAAACAATGATTTATTCAAAACAAATGGTACATACAATGTCCTTAAGGCTCCGTGCACGAAAAAAAAACTCGTTTGTTAATTTTTTTTGTTAATTTCTTATCTGATTGTGATAAAGCTTGAAATAATTGAAACATAAGATCTGTGTAACTATAAAAGGACAGTTTTCGTGGCATGAAACCATTCGAGTCAGTCACAGCACCTGTTAATATAGTTTCATCACTTTAGCGCTCTCGAAAAAATTGTTCTTTTCGCCTTTTAATTAATTTTACTTAAAAAGAAAGTAGGTACTCGTATTGTATTGTCATAAAATAAAATTTTGATTTTATTTCAAGGATAGCTGGAAAATAAAGTGTGATTTTTAAATTTCTTGAAAGTTTTGCTAATTAGTAGGAAAAAATACATTAAACAGTTTTTTTTTTCTTAAAAAAAAAATCTGCTATATTTTGTATCGGAGTTTCCAGCCACGTGCCAGTAGACCATATAATAGTGATGATATTTTTATGTTCAAAATCATGATTAGTTTCTTGTAAAACGATATACAAACGTCAGTCTCGCTTAATTTTTCGGAAAACTAGTTGCTTATGTTAGTGATTTTCCATTAATACTTTAATTATTTGAAAAACCTCTTTCAGCCACACGAAAAATAAGAACCCGACTTTTCAAATGACAAAAAATTTTGTTTACATTTTTTTTTCCTTTTTTCCACAAAAAGTGGACAAAATTGATCAAATCTGTCGATTTCGTGCACGGCCCCTTAATTGACCTACTTAATATAAAAAACTTTTGAAAAACTTAAAATATTCTACGTTCCAAATTACTTGGGGAACGACAGTGATTATCTAAATTAATAAAAATAATTTGCTTAGTACTATAAAAAAAAGAAACAGACTTGGGCCTTGTCAAGACCAGAAGGTATATCAATTTTTTTTTTATCGATACCTAACTACCTTGGTCTTAAGGGGGATGATTTATATTATTTCATTTATTAATTTTTAATATTTTGTTTCTATTTGCTGTACGCTTTTAACGTATACGTCTTTTTTTACATTGTTCTCATTTAAAGTTATAAATTCAAGATTAAAGATGTAACTAATATTTTTGTAACAATTTAATTTAAAAGAGTTCTGTTTCTTGACCATTCTTCTCCTACTACGCTTGGGAATGGGCAACTAGCTTCATATTTCTGACTGACCTTGGCAATTCAAAAGTGCCTATAAATGAACTGAAATTAATGCTTTGAGTTTGAGTTTGATGCGAGAATTTTTGTTTGTAGCCCGCGAATAACTTTACGGGTTGTTAACTCCGTACACCGATTTGTCTTGAAGGTTTGTAAGCAACATAATTCGATCTAGAGAAAAACGGCCACATTCCTCTAGATCATATTTTGTTGCTTCGTGTCTCAATATGAAACTTTATAAAAGGTATTAGTAAATTCTAGACACACTAAGGGTCAATTTATACTAGAACAGAGTCGAACCGCATCGAAGCGTCAATCTGAAACTTAACATAGCAAATCCACCCTTACCTCCACAACATAATACACGTATTTCTTCTAAGATAGAAAAAAGCGCGTCTTTTCGCGCGCATTCGACAGAATTCGCGCGTCGGACCGCAACCAACGCTGATGGGTACGCGCGCATTAAGTTGTAGAGATAAGGGTGAATTTGCTGTTATCCTTTAGATTGACGCTTCGCTGCGCTTCGACTCTGCGCTAGTATAAATTGACTCTTACCGAGGTTGCGGATTTAGTAGTTTTTCATAATTCCTTCTCAGTCAAGAGATAATATTTTTGATTTATTCCATTCTAATACCAAAAACTAATACCACTGATATTTGTTTCATCAAACCAACCACTATGTATGTTTTTCAACAAAAAACATACATTCGTTTTTGGTATTAGAACGGAATAAACCATATTTTTTTAAAGGGTTGGCGCTAGTGGACCTGTCAGAACCCTCTTAAGTTAAGAGTAAGTAACAGTAATAGAGTGGAAAACGATTATTTCTCTCAGTTGTTGAGAGCTACATTCAAATCAATCTGCCTAGCCTTTTCCCAACTATGTTGGGGTCGGCTTCCAGTCTAACCAGATGCAGCTGAATACCAGTATTTTACATGGAGCGACTGCCTATCTGACCTCCACAACCCAGTAACTGGGTAACACGATACCCCTTGGTAAGACTGGCTGTCAGACTTTTGGGCTTCTGACGACCCGTAACGACTGTCAAAGATCCACGAATGACAGACGGGACCAACGGCTTAACGTGCTTTCCGAGGCACGAAGGAGTCTCGGTATGTAAAGATGGTCACCCATCCACGGACCAACCCCGGCAAGCGTAGCTTAACCTGACGGATCGACCCGTGCGGCTGTTATTACTTAGCCACGAGCTCCTCCTACAGAGCGAGAGCTACATTCAAATATCATATTTAAATTCGATAGTCATATATTTTACTAGCTTCTGCCCGCGACTTCGTCCGCGTAAAATTTCGGTCCGCAACCCACCTCGTCGCATCGCATCGCCCGTCCGCGCAATTACTTCGTTTTCGCTTAGCATTTTTTCCGACTTTTTGACGTTTTGCTCGGCTCCTTAGGGGCGTAGCGTGATCTTAAATAGCGTATACACTTATTTTGTTGCGAAGTGATTTTAAAATGATGATATCAAAATTTGATTATCATAAAAAAGGATATAGTGAATCAATCTTAAAAGATAGACATATGCTGTCGCGGACTTTTTTTTTTGAACTTTTAAAAAGGAACAATTCCACCATACATGATATTTGCGTAACTTAAACCGTTTACGCAGCGCACGCAAAGGAAGCTCTCAAAAAAGAATAAATTTTCCCGTTTTTGCAACATTTTTCATTTATGCTCCGCTCCTATTAGTCGTAGCGTAATGTTATATAGCCTATAATATTCCTCGATAAATGGACTATCTAACACAAAAATAATTTTTCAATTCTAACTAGTAGTTCCTGAGATTAGCACGTTCAAACAAACAAACAAACAAACTCTTCAGCTTTATAATATTAGTATAGATATAGATTATGCTAAATTATGACGCACATCGCTGGTCTAAAGTAGGTTACAGTGTAAGTATAAAAATATGAGGCGGCGAGACCGTACACTATCATTGTTTTGTTACCGTCAGCAATTACTTAGTATGCACCTTAACATTATTTCCACACCAATTCAAAACCAAACCACCGCTCCCCTTCCCACAAAAATAAAGGTAAACATCTGCCATATCACTGAAAAGTTTCCCTCCCGCCCCCCTACCCTATCGAAGAAACGCCTCCAATTCAAAGTTTTAATGAGTAAATAACGAGTCGTGAATCCGAGTGCTGTTCACTTCACCGCACTACGTCCACCAGACGTATTTTGAATATTTCTTATAATAAAGTTTTAGAAGCAATTATGAATGCCATCAATCTGGAGGAATCGGGTTTTGATCTTGTAAGCCTGTTTATGTTTAAGTTTGGAGGTAAAAAGATTTGCGGTTTGTTTGATTCGAATTTGGGCACGTGTTCAACTGTTCAATCTTCTGAAAATAAAATAAAGAATGGAATATAAAATGAATGTATTTTATTAGTATTTGTATATTATATTTACATAATAATAAAAAAGAGTGAGTTTGAGTATAAGTGTGGTGTGTTTGTGTGGAGTGGATCTCAGTGACCGACCCAGACGACCCCATAACTCTCCTCCAGGAGAGAAGTAGGGAAACGAGTACACTTCGAAAGAGATTACACAACAAATAGTCACCAATTACTTTGGTGACAGAACCCTAAAGAAACGAATAAAATACCTATTGAAAGTCTACCGGCAGACATAAGAAGTGAAACAAATAAAAATAGATTTAGAAGTAGTAAAAAATATACGACCGTCATTCCGACCTCGCCGCCGAGGCCCATCCAGAAATCACCGACTAAATAGTCCTCCCCGACCCTTGCCCGTAAGCGAAGCGCCAGCACGCGCTATAGATGTGCCTGCAGCTTTAAATTTCCCCGATAATAATCATACCCCTGATTTTATTCAGCCACCGTCGGTCCCTTGCCATCCTCCCTCCGACTCTGCCCTAAGCCGAGGTTCGTGCCCCACAGGGGGTGCCCTTAGCGCGCAGTTGTTAGTTTATAAGTTTTTACGCCCTGGCTGGAGGCATTAAAATTCGTTAGGAGCTTAAGGTAACCACAGGAAAGTCCGGTTAAAGAGTCTCAACCTCTCAAAGTTAACTCTGAGATGCCATAATTAAAAAAAAAAATGGAGTGGATCTCCTAAACCACAGCTAATATTTGAAATCTTATCCATTTGGAATAATGTACCTTTCAAATGGTGAAAGACTTTTTCAAATATCAGCTGTGGTTTCGGAGATTAACCTCCACGTATACACAAACTCACTCTTTATAATATTAAGTATAGATTAGATTTTTATTTGTGATTTATGAATCGTGTCATTTTCGTTTGTTTTTAAGTTTTAACCAAATAGATCTGATTAAGCATCACGAATTTAGCCGCTCTATTCCGTAAAAATCTCACCATAAAAACTTAAGTGAAGTTAGCTGTCAATAGTGTAAATTTCCAAGAGAATGACAACTCACTTCACAAGATCATGTCACCTAAGTTTTTACGGTGGAAATATGACAAAATAGACCGCTAGGTCTTCTCTTACATAGGTGATAGCAATCGACAACAATACAACTAAAATTGCTGAATTTATCAAACAATACACGTCTTGGAATTATTTCCAGTGGCACTACACTAGCTGGTCAAATATTCTGTAAAAATCTTACTGTTAAATCTTAGGTGAAGAAGACTGTCAATATTGTAAATCCCTAGTATCAGGGAGAATGACAGCTCACTTCACAACGTCATTTCATCTAAGTTTTCACGGTGATATTATATCAGAATAGAACGATAGGTCTTCTCTTCTTAAGTGATAGCAATCGACAACAATACAACTAAAATTGCTGAATTTAAACAAACAATACACGTCTTGGAATTATTTCCAGTGGCACTACACTAGCTGGTCAAATATTCTGTAAAAATCTTACCGTTAAATCTTAGATGAAGAACGCTGCCAATAGTGTAAATCCTTAGTATCAGGGAGAATGACAGCTCACTTCACAACGTCAGTTCATCTAAGTTTTCACGGTGATATTATATGAGAATAGCCTGGTTTCTCTTACATAGGCAATAGCAATCGGCATCAATACAACTTAAATTGCTGAATTTAAACAAACAATACACTTCTTGGCATTATTTCCAGTGGCACTACACTAGCTGGTCAAATATTTTGCAAAAATCTCACCGTTAAATCTTAGGTGAAGAAAGCTATCAATAGTGTAAATCCCTAGTATCAGGGAGAATGACAGCTCACTTCACAACGTCATTTCATCTAAGTTTTCACGGTGATATTATATCAGAATAGAACGATAGGTCTTCTCTTCTTAGGTGATAAAAATCGACCACAATACAACTAAAATTGCTGAATCTAAACAAACATTACACGTCTTGGCATTATTTCCAGTGGCACTACACTAACTGGTCAAGTCCTAAATAATACGTAACAAACTACTAGAGATTACATGAAGTATTTGAGCAAGGACCTCCTGCAGTTAAGTTGGAACAAGCTCTGTATGCGGATTTTGAAACTAGCCAAGTTTCCGCCAAGCTGCAAAATATAGTCTTTTCTTTTGTGTTTATTGTCCAGATTTCACACGGAACTTTAAGATTTTTACTTAAAAACATAACTTTTATGTATTTTTTGTTTTGCTTTTGTACATCTGCTGGCGCGTAGTTGCAGCTGAAATATGAACGGCTGTCTTTTGTTATGTAAAGGAAGCTTATTAGGGTTTCGTACCAAAATGGTAAAATGGTACCCTTATGGTGTGACTCAGTCTGTCTGTCTGTCACAGCTGAATATTTCAAGAACTACTGATGCTATCGACTTGAAATTTAGAATAGTTTTAGATGACATTTGCCCAACTATTTTGCAAATAAGACAGAAACAAAAGAGTTTTTTTTTTGCATCAGGGACTGAAAGGTGGTCTTAAAATTTCGAAATGCGGCTACTAGGGCATATGGAGTATCATATGAAAGAGCGCTATAGCGCGAGCGTATATTCTCAAACATTATTTTTTTTTAATTAGCCCGCATAGTTTTCGACTTTTAATGAAAAATTAAAAAAAAAATACCACCCCCTTTATCTCCGAAGTTTTCATAGAGAAAAATCTAAAATTATTCTATGAGATAGAAGCTTAACTCAAACAAATTTTAATTAGTCTTGAAAAAAATTCACAGATGGCAGCATAGGTAACAATTATGAAATTAACAATCAATAAAAAGCGTTATTGGGCCGATTTTGGCTGAAGTAACATTAGTCAAAATCAAAACTTCCTTGTTTAATGTTGATTTATCTATTTACATTCATAAATCACGATAATGACACCTAGTATCTAGGCCGACTCCTAGATGGCGATGTAAAACTACAGTCTCTGGCAATTAGTGAGTCGCTGATGCTGCCATGTGTTAAAAAATCGAGGAAAAAATATAGCCAGCTCAATAGCAAGCCTTAGGGAGGTGTCATTTCTTTGTATGGGATTGGGTATCTGTACGTAGTATTATGTGTGCTTTGGGTGAAGCACAGTTGTAGTTTTTCTGGGCTGGTACGGAACCCTCCCTCGGTGCGCGAGTTCCGACTCGCTCCATGACCGGTTTTTTTATTTCTTTGTTATTTTTACAGAATAATTGTAAGTATCAATAAACATAAACATAAACACAAGTATCTTAAACATAAACACCAAACATAACTGGTGAAATGTCGGTGTACTAAAACATAGGTACCTACATCTCTGCCTATAAACCTTCTCAGATTACAAGTAATGTTATGTTATGTTATCAGTAAGGTATTAGGCTCGTATATGGCCTTCCAGATCAAAATCAAAATATTTTATTTCACATAAACCTACATGGGCACTTATGAAACGTCAGAAGCTAGGTGCACGGTTCCAATTGGCTTTTCTTATGGAGAAGAGCCAGCAACAAACTCTACGATTACTCTTTGAAAAAATAATTGGCTTATATAATACAATATTTTCAAATAACAGTGTTAATAGGTATGGAAGGACAGTGTTGGCCTTTCAACAAGTACCAGGTACTTAACAAAATAGAAAATGGTCAACAAATCTACAATCTACTATACCCAAAGTCTCAAATTCAGATAATTTATGTAAAAAAAGGGGATAACATAACAAAAAAATATCTTCGTAATGATAATTCACATAAAATTGCGAAAAAGAGGTTTCACTTCCTTTTAAGTACTGATTTTAAGAAATAATAATTAATAAATAATCATACCGTAATTATTTTTATAAATTTTCGGTTTTAAACAAAGTTATTAACTAAAGCAGATTTTCTCTCAAAAGGGCTGATTATGACGATCATATACCGTGTCTCCGACACACTACACAAAACAATGTTTGGCAACTTTATTTTGTTTGCATAGTTCTTATAATTAATTCACTTTAATTTTATCGATGATTATTTACAAAAACATTTAATGATAAAATGTTTTGCACCACTGTCCTGTCATTTTGACAGTGACATTTCTTGACATTACTTTGTTTGCATAAATTATCTGAATTAGAGACTTTGGGTATAGGCCGACAGCGTTCTCACATTCATGAAATAGTTAAGAACCTAAATAAAAGATTTCAACAATTTTATTAAACCTATTTAACACAAATGACATGATTGCCATTACAACTACGTATAAATATAATGTCTACAATAGATAGCCATTATTTCGATTTTGAAATGTTCTTGCTTCGATTTAAGGCTCGTACAGACTCACGCGATATCGCGGGCGCGACAGGCAGCGACAAAGAAATTGTGCTACTAGTGTTGCTTCGCGCCCGTGATATCGCACTAGCCTGTACGAGCCTTCAATGTATGTAACGTCTCTGATATAGATCTTGCCATAGAAGAAAACATATTTTTTTAAACAAAGAACACTTTTTTTTTCTTATTCGATACATTCAACACAAAAACGAATCTTCAAAACAACCAAAGACAAAGATAGTTTTGTACTAATTAAGTACATCCCAGACCATCTACCCGGTTTCTAACAATATATTTGGGCGTAGATGAGGAGGCAAGTTCGGGTTAATTAATTACTGTTGCGAGCAGAACGTCTCCAAGATGGATGGTGGCGACAACTCAAAACAAAATGTCTGTTCGACCGATGTGCGCCGAACATTAATCACATTGATGACATTTTTTTTTGGCAGTGTTTGGGTGCGGGGGAAAATCTGTGGGTGACAGTTACATTTGAAGTTTAGTGCATTACTGTATCTTATCTACACTTTGTTAGCTTGAACAACCCGCCGCCGCGCCGCCGCCACCGCCGGCGCGTTGCGCGGCGGGTATCCATTATACCAGTTTCAAAATAAACATCTTTCGTTAACAATAACTTTTTTATTTGTACCAAGACATATCAAAATAAGAAACAGGTGTATAATAAAACACGTTTAAGTTTAATTTGTCAATTTGCGCACTAATTAAAATCTTTCCCTGTATAAAGTTCTAGTATGTTAATTGATAGTGCCGTGCTTTCCTATAATTTAGATACATGCGAGATCTATATTATGAGAAACGACTTGCTGTGTATGTGACTATGTGTTTAGTTGGCAATAAATATAATAACGTTATTAAAAAAAAACTGAGATGGTTAATGTATTCGACGAGTGCATATTTTTATTTATACACACCGATTTCTCCGATATTTTTGGTCCAATTTACGTGATTCATTCAAATAAATTCAATAAATCAATGTTTATGAGGAACTTTGGCTCTTGAGATACAAGTGTCTTTTTACTTAGTTCAGGAGCCAACTGTTCAACCTGTTTTTTGTCCACTGCTTGTGGACTACAGACTACTATTATGTTGTACTATTATGTTTAATGTATGTTTAACCGTATGTTGTGTTTTTTCTTTGTACAATAAACTTATATTATTATTATTAGGTGAACTTGGATTTTACTAACTAAGTTGAGTAGTTTTAAACTAGCCCCACAAAGTAAACCAAAGTACTTTTGTCGCGAGAATATACCCCCTGCATAGGCAGCTGCTCAGGAGTGGTCGTTGTGGCTATCTATGTGGGAGGCCTGTATCCTGCAGTGGAACTATTTCGGTTAAAATTAAGCAAATACCGGCTGGTGCTAGCCGTAGCCAACACACTTTCATGAGTCCTTATAACAGTATTGAGAATTGCCATGAGGAAATGTGGATATGCTCCAGTTTTCTTTAGAAGACCCGTCTGTTTACGAATGAAGTGGTATTCTCTTGGATAAGGGATTAACCACACTTATTCAGCTCTGTTCACTTTTTCTCCATAGAAATAATGATTTTGCATGGAGATGCGTACGCATCCGTTCAGTTTACCGTGTATAGCAGATAGTCCCCTAACAGTTAAAGTGACAACTATTTTTGGGTTATTGAAACGCTCGTATTCTACTAATTGACATGTAGTTTCGGAAGGCGAAAAATAAATAAACAAAATCTAAGTCACCTAGTTTAAAGCACTTTGGTACACATTGTTAGTTTTATAGCATTTAGCGTCGCCGAATTTGGTTTGGCACGTTAGCAAATTTTGTACTTTTGACAGCGGACTCATAAATGTAAATATTGTATTTTATGGACGTTGTATGTTTCAAGCTTGGTATTATTATAGTTTGTACAAATAAATAAAATTGAAATGTATGTTTTTAATGTCAAAATAACAGCATTTTACTAAATGCATACGAAAGTATTATCGACGGTTAAAAGGTAATAGATAAGCGACATTTTAGTCGAAAATTAGTCAGGAATTTAAGGAACATAAAGTCTTATTTTAAGTAGGATGGCTCATGACTCATTTTCGACCAAATGTCGCTTATGCCTTTTTATTACATTTTTACCGTCGATATGCTAGTTATAACTGACCAAGATTATGTCTGGACTTTAAAAGAGACTTTAACCCCGTGAGTTTGTTTCGCCAGTTCTTCTCAGGGGTAGTCAGATAGGAAATGTCGACTTTACCAAGCTTGTTTTTATATTTTTTATATGACGTGTAAAAGTGATTCCAATATCATATTTACAGAATAAACGATTTCATTTAATTTAACAAAAAAAAAAAAACTTCGGTCTGTCTCTTCCGGCTAATCTCCGAAACGGCTGGCTTTTATTTAAGAAAACCCACGCGGGCAAAGCCACGGGCAGTAGCTAGTTTATAATAAAACTTAAGCTTTACATAAAAGACTGACTTATGTTATTTTATGTAAACATTTTAGGAAAATCACATTTACAATGTTTGTAAATATGTGAGCACCATGCATCTAACGCATAATTAATTTGTCTGTCATTACTTCACTTTTCATTATTTTTACCTATTGTGGCATAGTAACTTTATTCTAGGTAAGTGCATCGTTTTCACATATAATTATTAATTAATCATCATCATCATTATTTCATTTCAGCCGAAAGACGTCCACTGCTGGACATAAGCCTCCCCCAATTGGGGGGGCTTGCCATAATCGCCACGCTTGGCAGGCGGGTTGGCGATCGCAGTATGGTGTTAAAAACGCATAGAGAACGCTGCTGCCCATTCTCTAGTAAGTTCCTTAGTCGCCTTGCCTTAGTGGCCCGTGTGGTGCCGGCTATAAAGAATAGCACCTCCCCATTTCCTCCCGTGGGTGTCGTATTAATTAATGTATACAAAATATTGTTAACATTTTAAAAGAATAAGTATGGAGTTTCTTGCCCATTCTTCTCCTTCGTAACTACCTTTTGGAAGGGGGAACTAGAATCACTAATTATTTTTGTAATTTTTGACGTTAAAAAGTGCCTTTTATTTAAATATTTATTTAAACTTCATGTACAATAGTGGTACATAGGTGGACTTAATGCTACAAGGCATTCTCTACCAGTCAACCTTTGGGTTAAATATAAAAATATAGTGATAGGGTACAAAAATAATGTCTAAAATACTAACTTCTTGATTACGAGAATTTATATACTTTTATTAATACACATATACAAATAAAATAAACTAATAGATATTTTAATAAATAAAACCTAATAATAATTACCTACTATGACTAGACTACTAATTGAGAGTTATTTAGTCTGACTTATATAGTGGTTACGAACTTTTCTTTTAAAAGTCAGCTTTCAACTTTTTTAATGCCAAAAGGTAGCGCGTTTCAGAGCTTTATAGTAGAGATAGCGTAAGATTTTGACATAAAACCGGTACGGTGTGAAGGAATTTGGAGAAGTAGATTCTTGGAAGCTCATAGGTTACGACTATGAGAACTGCCCAACACTTTGAAATAATTGTTATGTGCCTATTTGAAATAAATGATTTGACTTTGACTTTGATTTTGCAAAGTTCTGTGGATATTAGCGGTGCTACACTATAAAAATCGGCAAGTGCGATTCGGACTCGCACACGAAGGGTTTCGTGCCACCGTACAATATTTAGCAAAAAAATGCTGGAAAAATCACGTTTGTTGTATCGGGACCGACTTTACTTATTAACACGTTGGCTGTCCAAGCAAAATTACTATGTACCACGAGACGTCCTATTCTTTTTTTTTTCTTTTATATATATATATTTTTTTTTTGGGTTTTAATTTCCTTGTGTCCTTCTAATATTTTTTTTTTTCTATTTCAAACGTCCAACTCACAAAAGCCAATGTAATTTGTATTACCTAATGCATTACACGTAATGCACGACCGTCATGGCTGAGTCGGAAATGCATTATATATTATATACATATAATGCGCGGACAGTCAAAGTGTTAATTTGTATCATTTCTTATAGCGGCAATAGAAATACACAATCTGTGAAAATTTCGACTGTCTACCTAGTATGGTTTCTTTGCATTGAATCTCTCCAAGATTCAATCAGCTTCATGTGACGAGATGACACTATGATTTTTTTGACATAAGTGATTTTATTTTTTGAATGTTACGTGTGTGCGCTCCTTACATATGTACTCCTTTTGCTTCGTTTACTTTCATACATCTGGTCATACTTGACACTATAATAAATATATGTCCTCCTAGGGCGTCCCCCTCCTGGTGTTTTCACTCAAAATATCCGTCCAATATATTGTCCATAAAATCTCTAACATTTGTCCACAAAACACTAAAGTCTTTAACACAATCAAACATCCATACAAAAGACAGGTAGACTACCAGACAGACGGATCTAAATAATGCATGCAGCCAAAGTGTCGCTGCATCCCTCTATTGATTCCAATTGGGTGTGTATTGGCCCTATCACGCGTATTGCAGTATTCATAGTCGAATCGAGCAAGCGTGCCCTTGTAAATATTTAGCTCCGCACCACAGTGGAACGAATGTATGGGAGCGGTTGGACGTAGACATGTCCGAAAAAAAAGAGTAAAATTATGCCAAACTAATGATGCCATCTTATTCGATTACTTAATGCCTTCATAACTTGTGGTGATGAATTTCTTCATAACTCCCATATTTCGGGAGTAATTTGAGAAAATGTGAAATTTTACTATGAAAATGAGTGTATCGAGCTCTCTCCCTCCTGATTCCGGGCTTGTTTCAAGTAGCGGTCTCTAATATCATAATGCTAATACTAAGAGCTATATTTAATACTAAGACACATAGTGCGCCAAATGTGCACTTTCTGGGATAAAGAGTGATGTTTATTTTATAACACAATTTTTTTATTTTTTGTTTATTTTGTTGATTAAAACCGTTTTTCTAAAGGTTTACCTTATTACAATAACATTTCTGAGCAGCCAATTAGAGAAGATATAAGCTAATTAGGATATATAATTAGGGACTTAAGGTTTACATATAAAACTGATGCACTAATGATTACTGATAAGAACATTGCTATTATTTAATTACTAAATGGCTCTTAATACACTAATTTAGCATGCATCATTTACTAATTATCACAATAACTAATTACCTTGCAATATTTAACAAAGGATACCTGGGATACCTGGATTTTATATAAATAGGTCACTATTAGTAACTTTAAAATCAGTGTTGATTTACACCTCGTTGTATCCAAGCTAATCTCGCAATGTATTTTCCAAATTTTAATACAAATCTTGATATTCACGTTGCTTTATGCGCACGCGCACATAAAGATTTACGCGACTTTAACTATTTGTTCAGTGTTTTAAAAGATAACAGTTGTGTTCAGTTATGTGAAAGTGCTGAAACAAGTTTAAAAGACTGGTGTCGTCGATTTTGCTACCGCATTTATGCAAAATGGACACAGTCTGGAAGAAGCACAGATAAGTTTCGGAAGAAACATGAGATTTGGCTACAGGCTGCAATTCAATGGCCGGAATTACAGTATGAAAATATGGAACCTTCTACAGAAAATATAAGTGACGTCATCGAGCCCATAATTTTTCCTGCTAAATCTGATGCTTCAACTTGTACACATCCTAGTCCTCGTAAATCTTTTGAGGACCTTAGTAACCGGCAAAAAAGAAGACGCACTGAAGATAGTCTTTCATGCAGCAGTAGCAGCGCTGAAATTATGTTTTCGGCCGAAAGGGCGCTTCAAAAGGCAGGACAAAGCGATACAGCTTATGTTATGAAATACTTGACGGAGAATCCAGAAGAGGCCTCAAAAATCAAAGCCTTCATTGAAGGTAAATCAATTCAGGTACGGGAAATATCCCCTTTGAAGGCATTGGCTCTTTATGTATCGATGAACTTATCGAAATGGCGCTATAACACTCTTCAGGATTTCAACACTCAAGAAGGAGCTCTTCAATACCCGAGTTACTACATGTTGGTTAAAGAAAAAATTAAGTGCTATCCGGCCAAAGAAGATCTCACAGTTACAGAGAGCTCTGCAAAAATCAAATTACAAGCCTTGATGGATTTAACCTCAAGAAGACTTATTAGGTCGTTAGAAACCCCTGTTGATCCCAATCAACAGCTCGTATTGACCAGCAAATGGGGTTTTGACGGATCATCTAGCCAAAGCATTTATCATCAAAGGACGAGTGAAGATGAGCAAATCGATCTTGCTAGTAATTTTATGATTAGTCTTGTACCACTGCGGCTCGTCTCAAAAGGTGTAACAATTTGGGAAAACGAGCGACCATCTTCCACTTCATTTTGCCGGCCAATATTGTTTAAGTTTATAAAGGAAACCAAAGAAAATGTGCAGAGAGAGATGGCTGAAATCGAAGCAGAGATTGAAGCCTTAACTCCATCCACCATCACTGATGGAATTAGTGTCAAACACCAACTGCTGTTGACAATGATTGATGGTAAAATTCATTCCATTATATCCAATACAGCAGCTTCAGTGTGTGACATATGCAAGGCTTGTCCTAAAGAAATGAATAATTTAGAGTTAATCAAAGATAAACACGCAAACGAGGACATGTATAAATATAGCTTAAGCACCCTTCACGCTTGGATTCGCTCAATGGAATGCTTATTACACATTTCCTACAAATTAGACATAAAATCATGGCAAGTAAGGGGTGATATAGCAAAAAGGCAAGTTGATGACAGGAAGAAAAGAGTTCAAGAGGCTGTAAGAAGAGAAACGGGCTTACTTCTCGATGTTGTGAAACAAGGCAGTGGATCCACCAACAATGGCAACTCGGCAAGGAGATTTTTTGAAAACTACACTAAATCTGCTGAACTGACCGGAATAGATGCTATGCTTTTAAGAAAAATCTGTGTGATCTTGCAGTGTATTTCATCAGGAGAGAAGATCAACGTAACTAAATTCCGAGAGTTCTGCTTTGATACTGCTAAGCTTTACGTGGAGTTATACCCATGGTATTATATGCCTTCTTCACTTCATAAAATTTTAATGCATGGGCCAGACATAGTTCAGAACATGTCAATTGTGCCCATTGGTTTTCTATCCGAAGAGGCATCTGAGGCTAGAAATAAAGATTTTAGAAAATATAGAGAGGGGCATTCTCGAAAGCATAGCAGTATCTCATGCAATGAAGATATTATGCACAATCTTTTACTGTCTTCTGATCCACTTGTTACAAGTATCCGTCCAAAAGGAAATAAGTTTGTAAAAAAATCTTCTTTTAAGGAATTTTATGAGCTTACGGATTCTGAGAAAAGTGATATCGAATTTGTTAACATAAATGATTTAGCGGACATCGATTCTGAATTTGAATTAATTGATGATGATGATGATGACGAAGATAATTAAATGATGTTATTGTTTTAAAATGTGTAACTTAGTAAATTAGAGCTTACATCTTAATTATTTATTGTACTTTTAATGAAACTAGGTAATTTATTATCAACTTACTTAAAAGTCATACTCTCATCAGTTCTTGTGAATATTTTTGTTAATATATATTTCTGTATATATATAATATATTTATAGACCTCTTAATAAGTCTGTCTGCGGTTTAAAGTAAATACAAATGGGGAAAAAACGTTTTTTTTTTAAATTTTCATTTCCTTTTATCCCAGAAAGTGCACATTTGGCGCACTATGTGTCTTAGTATTAAATATAGCTCTTAGTAATAGCATTACGATATTAGAGACCGCTACTTGAAACAAGCCCGGAATCAGGAGGGAGAGAGCTCGATACACTCATTTTCATAGTAAAATTTCACATTTTCTCAAATTACTCCCGAAATATGGGAGTTATGAAGAAATTCATCACCACAATTTATGAAGGCATTAAGTAATCGAATAAGATGGCATCATTAGTTTGTCATAATTTTACTCTTATTTTTCGGACATGTCTACGTCCAACCGCTCCCATACATTCGTTCCACTGTGCGCACGGATCATTTGATGCGCATTAAAGATTCTGCTGGACCGTATTTATAGGATGGTAATTGGATTTAATTCGATTGGTGCGTTCTTGAATTTGCATGTTGTGTTAATCGTGGAGGGGTGAATGCGTTTATGTGTGCTATAATAGACATAATTATAAAAAAAATTGGTACACAAGTACATAAATAGGTAAAAAACTTATAATAGACATACGTACATATTTACTATGTATATCTACTTTTTTTAAACATAAAAAACAACATACATATAAATTCAAGGGAAGAGATTTTTTTTTTTTACAGCACACTTTAAAATTTTCTTATTTCTTATATACTGAAGGCATCTGTGTCTGAACTACTTAGATAAACATATCTGTATCTCAGAAATAAATAATAATTGATACTGAGATGACTCTACACTATTTGTTATGAATATAACTAGTTTTTTTTTCTGTATTATGGGCAGATCTGGTCATCTCTTAGCTGCCACGGGTTATTTTATTTTATTTTGTTTCTATTTGTTGTACCTACGCTTGACGCTTTTAACGTGTAAGTTTTTATTATTTTTATTTTTACATCGTTCTCACTTTTAGTTATAAATGCAACATTATAGATGTAACGAATACTTTTGTAACAATTTAAATTAAAAGAGTGTCCATGGAGTTTCTTGCCCGTTCTTCTCCATAGGTACCTACGCTTTGGAATGGGAATGTAGCTTAATTTTTCTTACTGACCGACTGCTTGACAATTCAAAAGTGCCTGTAAATGGTTTAATTTAAATAAATGATTTGAGTTTGAGTTTGAGTTTGAGATAGTTGCACTGCACTCTCTTAACAAAATATAGTATACAAATAAATAAAAGTAATAGTAAATAAATAATAGAAATAATAGTAATAGTAAATAATAGTAATAGTATTTAAATATAGTGTAGTGTACTAGGCTACAAACAATAGTTCTCCAGAGTCAGAAATTAAATACAGAAAATTATTGGACTTTTAATGAATAGAAACTCTCATGAATTCACACTTCAAATTAGACTAACTAGAGAAAGTTTATAATAATTAATTACTACCCACTACCCCCCCCCCTACCTTGCCCTACTTTCTGTGTCTTTAATAACCTAGTAGTTTGCATTCCAAAGCAGTTCCTACTAATTAATACTTTTAGCCAACACAAAGAACTAGCTAACAATGTTTTTCATTTTCAGTTCACTTTGGAACACCGCAGCAAGCGAAACAAAAAGGTAAATAAAAAGTAGGTTACAGCTATTTTTACACTTTTTCCAGTCAAGCTAGATACCCACACGGTTCCACCTCTAATTCCGCTAGTGTTGTGCCATCGATCAGTTAGAGGGACGGCCACCTTTCCGCGAAATACGGGCCGGACCGCGGTGTTTACGGGTTTTTGCCCCCGCAGTCTTTCAACTTGAGTGAACACGAGTACATGACACTATTCGCTGCTGATAGCTGTTTTACATTGAATTAGGGTTTCGGGACATTATTTAGGGGTATGTTATAAAAGGTTTGTTGTTTTAGTGCTGTTTGATTGTCGTTTTGGATAATTATTATTAATTTTACTATTTTAGTATCCATACTAATACTATAAACTAACTTAACTAAGACTAAATCTATATAATATAATATAATATATATAATATAATATAATATATATAATATAATATATAATAATATATATAATATATCCATACTAATATTATAAATGTGAAAGTAACTCTGTCTGTCTGTCTGTATGTTACGTTTTCACGCCTAAGCCGCTGAACCGATCGTCATGAAATTTGGCAGAGATTATAGCCTGAGAAATGCAGACGGACATAGGCTACTTTATTTACGCGATAATCGACATCTACGCGGGCGAAGCCGCGGGCAAAAGCTAGTAATATGATAAATGTGAAAGTAACTCTGTCTGTCTGTCTGTCTGTATGTAACGTTTTCATGCCTAAACCGCTAAACCGATCGTCATGAAATTTGGCAGAGATATAGCCTGGGATATGGAGAAGGACATAGGCTACTATTTTACGCGATAACCGATATCCACGCGGGCGGAGCCGCGTGCAAAAGCTAGTACCTTTATATTTTACGACATCCCTATTTAATTTATTTAGATTCTAGACAAAATCAAACTGGTTGCTAATTTAATTGTATAATTTATAATTTTTATAACATTAATTTTATTTTCTGTGATTAATATAATTTAACTCACACACTGACATAGGTTATTATATATTAATATTTTAGGGAAATCATCTACTTTTACAATGTTTGTAAATATGTGAGCACCATGTATCTTGGATTAATATTATAACAAACTTTTAATTATATTATCTTTATGGCAACTTAATGTATTATTTTACTTTGGCATCACTTAGAAATAATTATTATGATATTATCGTTATTTCTGGGTGGGCAAAAGTAATTTTAAAATGTAGAACAGAGCCATTCGTTGTCGGATTGTGAAAGAGTACAGTTAGTTATGCGATTAAAAAGTTTTAGCAAGGAAATTGTGTTTTCTTTACAAAATATTCATAAATATGGATACGTCTTTAGACAAACCCTTTGTGTATAAGACTGTACCTACTTGGTACACATGGAAGCTCTTAACTGTATTGAATAGTTACTCTCGAAATAAATAAAAAAAATGGTGGAGAAAATAATGTTTTGAATAGGATTTATTGTGTTATTCCTCGATGTTATTGAAAAGGGTAGTTGTTATAAATAACTCGTAGAAGATACAAAAGAATATACTGTAGATATAATGCTAGTTTTTTACAATAATTGTATTGTTTTATTTATCTTTTATTCCACTAGTGGGATTTTTACATATTATACCAGTAGTTGTGTCCGTTACAGCGGGCCCTATCAGAATAACAGCGCTGCGGTATTTATTTTTAAATATTGCAGCATTATGCTGAAATAGGATCCTTTTCGGCCTCGCACAGGTCTTCACTTTTTATATGTTTATTCGAAAAATAAGTTGCTTTTGTTAGTTTTAAATGTTTCTTTTTTTTGTCCTGTTTAGTACTTCCCGTGCGTGTCTCAATATTTTTTTTTTTTTTTTCGTAATTGTAGATCCTTCTGTAAACTATTAGCAGAGATTAAAGAGATTATACGTGTCTCGGTGTAAGCATTTGTCTTTTTGACCATCCCCTTGCTATGAACTGAAAGTGAAAACTGCCCAATAATTAATTTTTTTTTTTCAAAAAAAAAAGACTGAGGGTTATTTGGCCGACTTGACTTTTTTCTGCCAAAAAGAAATACCCAAAACACATTTTCTGAATTAATTATAATGATGATAATGATGGACTGACTGTGCTGGGTAGCAATATACCTACCACATTTAGAATATTGAATCAGTTTGGCGTAATTAACTGAATTAATGAGAGATTGTGGGTTGACTCAGTTTAGCAGAACTAAGTCCATTACATTACTGACTTCTTTCTCATCATAATTGTGTGGAAAAACACATGTCAATACAAATCAATCCATTCCCGGGTTGGGCAAAGGCCCAACCCGGGAATGGAATCCAGAACCTAGTGCTTGGTAGTTACACTTGCGACCACTCAAACTCAAAGCATTTATTTCAAATAAACCAATTACAGGCACTTTTGAATTGTCAAGGGGTCGGTCAGTCAGAAAGATGAAGCTAGTTGCCCATTCCAAAGCGTAGTAGGTTCCTATGGAGAAGAACGGGCATGAAGCTCCACGGACACTTTTTTAAAACAAAACCAATGACCATGAATTAGCACTAGACCAATGAGGCAGGAATATTGGATTAATAATAATATAATCTTTATTTTCAGACCAGAGATCCAAAAATGTATAACATGTACATGTGTGTGTTACTTAATAAAATAATAACTAAACTAAAACAAACCACCCCGCCAGCTTGAGTTTACCTCACATATCTGAATGACGGTCTGTATACCGCCATCCAGTGGCATATTATTTGGCCATCCACCCTACCGGCTACAGTAGCCACGAGGCTGTTAGGGCTGCCGCGCACCCGACGCATCAGTGATGCAATTCGCAGACGCAGCAGCGAGCCGAAATCCGGAACGCGTGCGTACGCGAACAGCCCCGACGCGCTACAGAAGCGCGGCAGCCCCAGCATCACCCGGAACGCGTTATTATACTGGACTAGTAGAGCATTGTATGAGCCCTGTGTGTAACTGACCCACAGGGCGTACGCATACAGCGACTGGCAGTAGGCCCTGGGGGCCTATTACGAACTTTAAAAAAACCAGGCAAGTTCCAGGCAATTCATTTCACTGGCTGGATAAATTTCGTATTACGACATTCCTAATTCTAACAGACTTCACGCTGGGTAGTTTGTCTATGGCTGGCTTGTAATTCTCTGCCGTAACGTTCAGAAACACAATTAAATATTTATCGGTAAGTTACGGTTTTATTTAATCACATATTTTGTGATAAAAATAAGCAATTTATATTAATCTAGTTACTTTAGTATAAAAATAGGTGAAAATACGAACGCACTGTATATTATGCTACCTATTCATTCATATTATAATTTTCTGAGTTTGTAAATTATAACGCGAGATTAAGTTTCCGAACGAACTCCACTTGAAGGTCAGCGGGGAATTCGACCACATGGAAGAGTACTCGTATTGTTTCATTGTTTCACAAACTACTATGAACACTATCTTATTGTTTGTTTAATACTTCCATTCGTAAGAATTTTCGGGGTATAAACAAAAATATGGCGTAAGCTCGTTATTGAGTATTTTCCTATTCAGTTTTTGAGTATTTTCTTATTCAGTGTAAGAAAGTTCTTAAATATGATATTTTAAAGTTGTATCCGATAAATCCGTGAATTTTGTATGACAGTCCCTGACATGTCTCAACTCCTCACTTGATTAAGTTGATATCGTTCAATGAATTGCACATCATCCACGTCGAACGCATTAAGGCTCTTACATACAGGCGCGACACGCGACGCGAGACATAAGAACCGCGTGTCGCGCGACGAGCGGTGCCTTTGTTTCGCGTCGCGTGTCGCGCATGTTTGTAGGAGCCTTTAATTTGATCACGAAGTCGTCTCCAACTCCTCACTTGATTAAGTTGATATCGTTCAATGAATTGCACATCATCCATGTCGAACGCATTAAGTCTCTTACATACAGGCGCGACACGTGACGCGACACTAAGGAACCGCGTGTCGCGCGACGAACGGTGCCTTAGTTTCGCGTCGCGTGTCGCGCCTGTTTGTAGGAGCCTTTAATTTGATCACGAAGTCGTCTCCTTTTGTTCCTAGATTCGTTATTTTGATCAGAAAAGTCACTTTCCAGGAACTCAAACAGTTCATATTCGTCGCACATAATATTTTCTTTTGTTATTTATTTATTACTCGAGTAACTTCGGCAAATAAACCCAAAACAATTCAATAAAAGCTCCTCTGAAGTAGCGTAAACTGAATGGATTGTGAGGTTACTGTTTGACAAGTTGTTATATGAAAAGAAATGTCAAACGAACGTTCGTAATACGGTATTGCCAGGCAATATTCGGGCAGAAGTCGGCCAGGGTGTCACGTGACCGCTGACTGGCTTGTTTGACGTGTTCATAATACGAAATTGCAAGGCAGTTCTGTTTACGCTGTAAACTGCCTGGAAATAAGAGTTCATAATAAGGCCCCTGAACAGTTTTATTTTAACCTTTCGCGTACACCGTGCGAACCTGCGGGCCAGCATGTTACACCTGACAGCCAAAGCTCTACGTTCCCTCTCTAAATCGGCGTCGTCCGACAGCCTATCGGTGACCCAATGGCCCAGGTTTAACGTAATTAACGTAGTTTGACGTAATTAACTGCGAGAGATTGTGGGTTGGCTCATTTGGGCAGAACTAAGCACAACTTTTTAAGTCATCATAATTGTTCATTCAACATGAAAATACATAATAATATGCGTAATAATCACCCATCGTAATATTCGCCTAACCAAAACGCAGGTCACCAAAAACAAGCTCTCTAACAAAGCACTTAAATGTTTATATGGTAGTAAAAAATTATTAACTATTTCTGGCGACCATTGCTCCACAATATTGAACAATATAGTTTTATTTGTGCGAGGAGACATTCTGACCCGGGTCTCATGCATATTTTAAATGAAATAGCCAAACGGACCGCGATCTTTTTGTGTATGTTGGTACTGCTGGAAATCTATTCGATTTAGTGATGTCCGTTTGTATTCGAGTTAGACGGAGTTTTATATGTGTTTGATGCTTTATTTAAAGTTTTTTAGTTCGAAGTGTTTAAATAGGTTTTATTATCTGCTTTGCTGCGAAACTTTTTGATGACTACGGATTCTATCAGAAAATGGTGCCGATTCCCTTGTTCACAAACTAAACTAAATTTAAGTTCAGTGCATCTTTTTCTTACTATATCATTAAGAAAAGGACAGAAGATAAATTTTAGTTTAGTCCTGTCAAATTAATCAGCGCTTGACGTAAACTGACGTAATTTTAGTCGGCAAGTTTTTAATCATGTCTTAACTTGTATGGAGTAGTGACAAGCGCTGATTAATTTGACAGGACTAAACTAAAATTTATCTTCTGTCCTTTTCTTAATGAAATAGAAAGAAAAAGATGCACTGAACTTAAATTTAGTTTAGTTTGTGAACAAGGGAATCGGTGAGTATTCATCCCCAGTTTTTTTTTTTCTATGATTTGGGTATGCAGCAACAGCTGATTGCAAAAGTATCACCTATTTAATTGCATAAATGTACCGTGTGATGCCGGACGTAAAGAATAGCACCATCCCATTTCCTCCCGTGGGTGTCGTAAAAGGCGACTATGGGACTTACTATAGAGAATGGGCAGCAGCGTTCTCTATGCATTTTTAAAACCATACTGCGATCGCCAACCCGCCTGCCAAGCGTGGCGATTATGGCAAACCGCCCCAATTGGGGGAGGCCTATGTCCAGCAGTGGACGTCTTTCAGCTGAAATGATGATGAATTGCATAATTTACATATTTAAAAAACATACGCAAACAAAACACCTTCTATTAAATCATTCAAGTAGCTCCTGCCCGTGACTTCCTACGCGTGAAATTTCGGACCCTGACCCACCGCGTCGCATCGCATCACCCGCACGCTAGTACTTCGTTTTCATTTAGTGTTCTTTCTAACTTTTTTTTATTTTTGCTCGGCTCCTAAGGCTCCTAGCGTGATATAAGTTTTTAAACTGTCATGGTCACTAACATTATTATTAACATAACCGGGTAAATATCCCGGTTATGTTAATAATAATCCTAGCGTGATGTTAAATAGCGTACAAACTTCCTCAAGGGCTATCAAATGTATTTTTTTTTCCAAATCGTCTTGTAGTTCCAGAGATTAGCGCGTTCAAATAAACAAACAAGATGTACGTATCTTCCTGTTTTCTCTCATGATTTTGGTTTTGATGACAATTTCGCTATATAATTGTGTTTATTCACGGCAAACAATAATACCGAATCCGATGAATAATTCCGGTAGGAACTCCGTCGTCAATATTTCTACAGTGCACGTCTGCCCTTACAAACTTGATGAAGCATCGCCATTCATTGCTGTTCATGGGATATGGGGAACACAGGATTTAGACTTTAAATTAAATCGGTAGTATGTTTCACTAATGGACGCACATTATTTTTATTTTATATGACTACTCGTATGTTATTTAATAAGCAATATAATGAAGCTGCACACAATCAAATGCTAGACAAAATCAAACTGGTTGCTAATTTAACTGTATAATTTATAGTTTTTATAATATTAATTTTATTTTCTGTGATTAATATAAATTTAACTAACTGTTTATTTTTTTTTGGAAAATCTTAATGTTTGTAAATATGTGAGCACCATGTAGGTACCTATCGCATTTATTATTTTTTCTGTCATTACTTCACTTTTCATTCTTTTTACCAATTGTGGTTAGTAATTTTTATTTTTATTCTAGGTACATCGTCTTCACCTATAATTATTAATTAATGTATAAAAACTATTGTTAACATTTTAAAAGAGTAAGTATGGAGTTTCTTGCCCATTCTTCTCCATACCTTTTGGAAGGCGCAACTAGAATCAATTAACTATTCATGTAATTTTTGACGTTCAAAAGTGCATCTTCGTGCCTATTTGAAATAAATGATTTGACTTTGACTTTGACTTTACAAGAGATTTTTTGACGCGATAACGTCTTATAAATCGATGAACGCCTGCACGCACGAAAAAGCATGACTCATTGTCACGTTCCACATGAGCCGAGTCATGTGCAAGCGAGAGCGCGGAACAACCGACTGAGAGGCACGATCGGCCTAAGCGTTCGGCTTGTGTTATGTTATCACGTAAAATTATCGTCCGTAAACCGACTTTATAGACAACCAATTTTTTTTTTTTTTTTGTTTGAACACACTGTTCTCTGGAATGACCGGAGTCGGATTTGAAAAAATCTACATGCATTTGATAGCCCAGTTCTTGAGAAAGGTTAACATCACGAATCAGAAAGAACGCTAAGCGAAAACGAAGTATAATTTATAAATAATCCGATTTCTTTTAAATTAAACAGCACTGGATCATCGGACATCTAGACGCACTGCAAGTTACCACCCCTACCTGGTTGATATTCCACCAACTCGCACTAAACTTTTTCAAATGTCTTTTATAATGCGCACAGCAAAGGAGTGGAATTCTCTGCCTGCGTCTGTGTTTCCGAACGCATACAACCCTAATCTATTCAAAGTGAGAGTGAACAGGCTTCTTCTGGGTAAGCTCACTCCATCGCCGACTTTGGCTCTGTCACCCAGACCTAGACTAGGACCAAGAGCAAACCCATAGTAAAATAAAAAATAAAAAACAGCAGGTGAAATATTATCATAATAATAACTCTTATTTATTTCGATAAGCACGTGTAAAAACGGCACATAGACGGAATTTATACCATAGTCTTGCATTAGTTTTAACTAATTTTAACTTTTTTCGTTTTGAGCTATGGCATCTCGGAGTTGACCTTGAGAGGTCGTGACTCCTTAACCGGACTTTCCTGTGGCTGCCATAAGTGAACTTAAAGCCAGGGCATAAAACTTATAAACTAAACGACTGTACGCTAAGGGCACCCCCTGTGGGGTACGAACCTCGACTTAGGGCAGCGTCGGGGGAGGACAGCAAGGGACAGGTGGCTGGATCAGATCAGGGTTATTATTATTATAAGGGGAATTTAAAGCTACAGGCTCAGCTACGGCGCGGGCTGGCGCTTCGTCGAGCAAGGGTCGGGGGAACTGCTATGTCGAGGATTTCGCGAGGGACCTCGGCGGCGAGGTCGGAATGACGGTCATATTTTGTGTTTAACTGTACTGGTGGCCCTACTGCTCTCTTGGAGGAGGGTTATGGGGTCATCTGGGTCGGTGAGAACATGCAGTGGATGGCGGATCTTACTAATGCGAGAAGGGGTATATTTGGCGGCCTGCACAACTAGAATGTTGCGGTGTGTAGCTGCGGAGTCGAAGAAGGGCTTTGAATTGCGCTTCATGAATTGACGGATAGTGGGGATTTTAAGGTCTACTTTTACTTAGGTAACAACTAGTTTTTATAGAGAATAATTTGCACAATAACTTACAAGAAACCATTAGCGCTATACATAATTAAAACTTCGTTCCGTTTTTGTCAACTTCATATTCATACTGCTGAAAGATTTAAGCTTTAATTTAAAATATGTTTAACGCTACTAAAATTTTGTGATGTGACATTTTATGAGAGCAAACTAGACACAAACATTTCAAACTCAAACTCAAAGCATTTATTTCAAATAATCAATTACAGGCACTTTTTAATTAATTGTCAAGGGATCGATCAGTCAGAGAGATGAAGCTATAAGCCCATTCCAAAGCGTAGTAAGTTCATAGGGAGAAGAACGAGCAAGAAATTCCTCGGACACGATTACGTTTATAAAAAATATATAGTTTATAATTATGAGTCCTTAAAATTTTAATCAGAATCAGATTGAAATACATTCTTATAATTCGAAAAATAATTCAATTCCATTTCGAAAATAAACGAATGTCACATCACTAATTCTCGTTATTGTATCGCGTATCCTCTGAATATACTTACGAAGATTTTCAGAAATAGTCTATCTCTCGTATAAATGTTAAGATCTCGACGTCTGATAACTCTGTTCCATATTATTATGATTCAGAAAATGTTTATTAGAAGTAACTAGGCATTTTGGTTGGTTATTTGGGGCTATTATGAGGCTAATACGTTTGGTCCCAATGCGCATTGGACTTGCAATTCTTTGCGGATGTCGATTTTTATTGGTAATCATAATCATAATCATTTATTAGTTTGGTACTTTATTCTTACTTTTAAAAGGTGGACACATCGACAAGAATTCATTAGATTGTTTACAGTTTGTGTTCCATTATTGTGTATCAATGTGTAGCTATAACTAAGTAGGTTGGGTACATTGGGTAATCTACATCTACACTTACACTTACACTATAATAATATTAATATTAATATTTAATATATATATAATATATATATATATATATATATATATATATATATATATATATATATATATATATATATTATATATATATATATATATATATATATATATATATATATATATATATATATATATATTTATATATAATATTATAAAGAGGAAAGATTTGTACCTATTTTTGTATGTTTGTATGTTTGTAATGAATAGGCTCAAAAAGTACTAGGCCGATTTAAAAAATTCTTTCACCAATAGAATGCTACATTCTTCCAATTTGACATAGGCTACATTTCATTTTGAAAAAAATTAGGGATCCTTGGTAAAATTTGAACAATGTAACCGAAGGTGTAGAAAAATGAGTCTTAAAATGATAATTCTACCCCGTGCGAAGCCGGGACGGGCTGCTAGTGTGTTATAATTATGTTTTGTGGGTACACATTAATATCAAATACAATATTTAGGGGTTTGTTGCTATGTAACAAGAGCCGCATCGGTCGAGGTTAAACTACTGTAAAACACTGTGGGCCTTACAAATAAACACGGAATAGAGTTATGCTAGATATAAACGTCAAAACTTTATGATTAATTTATTCCTAGCATAACTTTATTCCGTGTTTATTTGTAAGGCCCTAAAGGTACCTATTATGTAACAAGTTTTCAGAAAAATTAAGTCTAAATGACAGTTCCCAGACAGTGTCCTAATAGGTCCATAATTAATCGACAACTTAAAGAGAACTCTTTTACTTTTAATAAAATATTAAAAAGCTAACTCGTCTCTTTTGGCAACGTTGCTTGACGAGTAAACGACTATTCTTGAAAAAGTGTTTTTTTTTTGTCTTTGATAAGTTTCGACATGGCCGACATCAATTTATAGGAAACATCTATTTTGATTAAAACGCGTATCATAGCGGCGCTGGAGACACATGAGTATAATATTGCTGATAATGTATAATTGGTACGGTTTATTTAGAGGGGCTTACGGCTAAGTAATAACAGCCGAAAGGGTTGATCGTTCAGGTTAAGCTACACTTGCCGCGGTTGGTCCGTGGATGGGTGACCATCTTTATAATAATAATACCATTTATTTCAGGCAACACAGGAACATAGAAAAATACCTTAACCTAAACATACATATTTTAATATAAATCTTGTGTTAATAAAAAGGCTTAAAACTATGTTAGTAGCACTTCACTTTGCACTAGCTGCACTTTGTGCTGTCCTGTGGAACTTGTCCACGGAAGTGACAAAACACCACGTCCTGCGGCCAAAAGTCTTCTTCCATGACGATGGGCAGATACAGATTCGGAACACGCACGATGAACGCCTTGAAGTTGACGTTCCGGTGCGATTCCAGTAACTGCACCTTCGTAGTGTACATACTAAGATACCAATCAGAAATATAAAGATACCAATCAAAAATATAAAGATACCAATCAAAAATATAAAGATACCAATCTTTACATACCAAGACCCCTCCGTCATTTGTAGTCCCTGCTGTCATTTGTAGATCTTTGACAGTTGTTACGGGTCGTCAGAAGCCCGAGAGTCTGTCAACCAGTAAAAACAGACAACAAAACCAGAGATAGTATTGAATTTAAAAAAAACTAGTATACGTCACTAAACCGGTTTCCTGGGGATCACGCTAGACTCAAGGCTACAATGGGGTCCTCCTCTAACATCTCTTGCAGGACGGCCAAGCTTGAAAGACAAGAATTTCAACAAAAAAAAAAATACTTTAAGCATTATCAAGCACGTAGTTCTCTTGTCAAGCACATCAAGCTTCGTACTAAAAAATTACGTGCTTATTAAGCAATTTTGACCGTCTAGGGACCCCCATAAGCAGGTAACCTAAACAAAAAGCTATACAATTTGAAAGTCTATCACTTAACGTCCTTTCAAATTCCTGTCTAGACTTCCCGTAGACTTTAATATGTCGTCTACCGTCGATGGGATGGCAACATTGAACGCTACCTGTCAAACCATAATAATGTGATATGCCAAGAATATGCCCGTTTGATGCCCCCACTCAAGAACGCAGAATAGGAATTTATTAAGTCACGAATTTCAAAGGAATTTCTGCGTTCTGTGATCGTGAAAGGGTTATAGCTTTTATTGGTATCGTCTGATTTAACATGTATTTTCTTCTGTCTATCCAGCTGTGTTGTTTAATCTATAATATGTACCTACTCAATCTATACAAATAAATATAAATCAAATCGAAATATTCGTTCATCTCACGATCGTCTTCTTCAATGTCCCACTCACCGCACAGACTTCATTCACTCTTCCTTCTTCATACAGTCTATCTCTCTGTGGAATGCGCCCAGGAAATCAGGATGGCAACCAACCGATTATCTTTTAAAGTAAAAGTTCGTGAGCATATTCGCAAGAAGCTGGCAGTATCATCATAACGGTAATGTTTTCCTATTGTTTGTCTTATTTGTTTTAGTATACATATTTATGTGTATTTATTTATGCTTATATTTATATATAATAAGATTTATATATTGAATTTATAGTTTGTAATAGGTTTATGTATATCTTTATATTTAAATGAATATATATTCCTCAATTCTCGCTATTGCACCTACTACTGTTTGCCTCTGCATCACCAAAGGGTTGGCTGGTAGAAAATGCCTATGGTATTAAGTCCGCCTCTGTACATTTTGTGTGCTTAAAGTATTAAATAAATAAATATAACTTAAATGTCTGTTTGTAACGTCAAAATAACAGCCTTTTACTAAATGCATAAGGAAGTTCATACGGTACATACAACAAAAACAAATCAATTTAAAACTTATTGTCTGTCTGTCTGTTTGTTCCCGCTAATCTCCGAAACGGCCGAACCGATTTTTAAAGGACTTTCACTGGCAGATAGCTGATGTTAGAAAAAACCAGGCGGGCAGCAGCTAGTACTCAATATTATTATTATAATGTAAGATTACCTTTCTTTTTTCTCTTTCTCACGTAGTTTTAATGGTTTTCTGGTATTTTGAGTACTTTATGCGGCCTACCGTGTGGTGCCGGACAGTACCGTGTGGTGCCGGACCGTACCGTGTGGTGCCGGACGTAAAGAATAGCACCACCCCATTTCTTCTCATGGGTGTCGTATAAGGCGACTAAGGGACTTACTAGAGAATGGGCAGCAGCGTTCTCTATGCATTTTTAACACCACTGCGATCGCCAACCTGCTTGCCAAGCGTGGCGATTACGGCAAACCCCCCCAATTAGGGGAGGCTTATGCCCAGCAGTGGACGTCTTTCGGCTGAAATGATGATGCGGCCTACCCAAATGTCCTTTCTTTGGTTTTGTTCGTCGAGTTGTTGAGCTCCTTAAATCCTGAGTTTAGCTACACGTTCACTGACAAATGCTTGCACTGACTGGACAGGTCCACTCAAAAATGTGTGGTCTTTCCTCAAAAGACCATTCCAGACACGGATCTACATGATCACATAATCTGACCAAGATTATGTCTGGACTTTAAAGGAGAATTTGACCCTGAGTTTGTTTCGCCATTTCTTCTCAGGGGTAGTCAGATAGGAAATGTCGACTCCATCTAGCTTTTTTTTTTAATATATACATATATGTCGTGTAAAAGTGATTACGATATCCTATTTATTTACAGAATAACCGATTTCATTTCATTTACTAGTTATAGATTTTCAAGAAACACTTTGTTCAGCTAAACACAAGGTTTCCGAAAAAACTCTACAATGTTGTGATATTCTTTGACCTACAAAAAGAAAAAATGTTAAGACATTTTTTTGCGCAACTTTTATTTAAGATAGAAGCTTTTAGCTCTTTCCAAGTTCTAAAAACCTGAATTTTTCATTTTGTTTTGAACTTAGAGGTTTGTGCCTCGCTTTTTTCTTTAAGATTATCTACTTTCTGAACTATACACCGCTTTTCATGGTTATGAACTTGGAAAAAAGTACTAGGCAAAATTTTGAAGACATTTTCGTCGTAGAACATACATGGAGACAATAACACGACAATAAATTAAACTTCTTATATTTGATGCCGTTCCTAGTTTGCATATAAAAATTCAATCAAATATATACAATAGTTTAGTCACTATAGCTAGTCAAAGATTGGCAAAATCCATAGTCGGCGGATCATTACTAATTAGTTTGACAGATTGTCGATATGTTTTTTTCATGTTAGGTTCTTGTCCAATGTTATACCAAGAAGAGTTAGATCCTCACTGAAAAAAATTAGTTGCCACAATCAAGATTTTGTTTAGATTGACTAAGAAACTTGTTTGTATCTAAGCCTATCAAGCACAATGATCACAGCTACTACTTTTATTTGATTGATATTTGAAACGGGATCTTGATTGGAGTTATCACAAAACCTATTTGCAGCAATCAAGTCAAAACATAGTTGCTCCAAACAAGATTATTAGATTAAAGTTTCAATGATCTTTATTGAAGTAATCAAAATACTTATTGACATAACTAACTTTGTTACAGTTAAAAAAAAATTAACTTGTCTCTTTTTTAACCCTTCTACAATGATGTCATTAAAGGTAATCGAGAAACTTGTTTGAGCGTTCAATCATTTGAACTAGTATTTCTGCAATCATGTCGTGATGATCAACTGAACTAAGATTTTGATTCATCTAAACACGATATCGTCAATCAAGCTAAAAAGTCACTTGATTGGAGTGCATTGTTTTCAGTTCTCTCTTACTGGGATATTTAATTTATTACTTGTGGTTAATAATTATGCTTAGCTGTTAACGTTGATATCTCTCAGGCATGTCGGTTTCCTTACGATATTATGTTTTCATTCACCGTTTTTTAATTATAAAATTAGGAAAGTTAAAGGTGCCTTGGATTCGAACTCAAGACCATTAACAAACATTAACAAATTATTAACAAATTATTACATTAACCAATATTACATGCGACATGGCAATCTGAATGTCACCGCGATCTCTGACTATAATGTGTGTATAGAAGTATGAGGCTGTGGCGGCATATACAACCCCACAAGCGAACTACGCATCTATGTTCTATGTTATACCCAAAGTCTCTAATCCAGATAATTTATGTAAACAAAGTAATGTCAAGAAATGTCACTGTCAAAATGACAGGACAGTCGTGCAAAACATTTTATCATATTTTTTATTTTTTTTGCAAATAATCGTCTATGAAATTAAAGTGAATTAATTATAAGAACTATGCAAACAAAATACCGTTGCCAAACAATGTTTTATGTAGTGTGTCGGAGACACGGCCTATGATCGTCATAACCAGCCCTTTTAAATCCACTGCTAGACGTAGGCCTCCCAAAATCGATTTCCACTCGAAACAGTTTACAGCCGTTTTCATCCAAAATGTGGCTAGATATGTATGTTACATACAATATGAATCTATCAATGAGAGTTATATTATAAGCGTTTTTGAAGATGTAAAAAATGTGAAAATGTTTGGATCTCCTGCATTGTTACCAGTATCATAAAATATTTTGTACCAGAAAATCTATAAAAATAATTACGGTATGATTATTTTTTAATTATTATTTCTTAAATTCAGTACTTAAAAGAAAATGGAACCTTTTTTTTCGCCATTTTATGTGAATTACCATTACGAAGATATTTTTTTGATATGTTATCTCCTTTGTTTACATAAATTATCTGAATTTGAGACTTTGGGTATAGACGGTTTGGTTTCCGCACTTAGTCCTTCAGACGGAACATTGTGCGTGAGCCATAGCGGCCGTCGGTGATTATTCCAACCAGCCCACCTGCTTCCAGAAGTTAATAGTGTCTCCCAGTCTATCCAGAACATCGGTGAAGGATCTGGGTGCCCCGAGGGTTTCTGTCCTAATCTGGGTGACGCCGAAGAGCTCGGCGTCACCCAGAAGCACTCGAAGAGCACGTGCGCAACGGTTTCCTCCACCTCCATGCAAGCCCTGCAGAGAAGGCTAGCTTTCCGTTATCCCTATTGTGTGAAAATGTTTATTTAGCGAGCAGTGTCCCGTGATGGTCCCTGTCCAGGGGCAGACCATTCCTGCCCAGGCGCAATAACCGCCTGGTCAGCCTACCATCTAAGGATGGCATAGCCTCTCTGGACTGCCTGCAGCCCGGTGTCGAGATCCACCAGTTTTCCGCTTGTGTGTGGGTGAACTCTTGTAGCCACCTGCGTAGTTGGTTAAAGGGGATGGGTATAATAGGCTCCGGACCACAGATTGACGCGCTGGATGCTTGCCTTGCTAGTTTGTCAGCTATGTCGTTACCTAGAGATCCGCTGTGTCCTTTTATCCATTGGAACTATATGCATCAAAAAGATCTGACGTCACAAATACTGCATCTCGTAATCAGAGTTTACCGCGCGACTAGCATATATACAACATGGCAAGGCACAAGGCACAGGGTGTAAAGTTCACTCATACTTTAGAGGAAATGAAGGATCCTCCGACCAGACGGGTTTTGAGTCTGATGGGCAACTGCCCGACGATTGATGTCGGAATGTTGTATATAATGTTAGTCGCGCGGCAATCTCTGATTGCGCGATGCAAGATTTGTGTGACGTCAGGTCTTTGATGCGTAGTTCGCATGTGGCGTTGTGTATTACAATAGAGCTCGCAAGTCGTTTGCCCATTAGAACAGCAGTATGATTTCCTATGCCCGCTTTGTGCTTTACCATAGAAATCAGAATAGAAATAATAATGCTAATAACACGATCCACGTCTCAAAATTAGCCTTCAATGTTATCTAAATATGGCACTTTAGAAAATAGTTGGGAGTTATTATTGAAAACTCATTTATTATACGAATGCTAAGGTTTCATCGAGATGCCATTGTTAGTTTTCAATAGGTCTCGTTAAGGTTCTGAAATGGCCCTCAACCGGCCTATCCCTTTTGTTAGCAAACGACCCTTTGATCGATCTCACAACAATGGGCCAATTTCAATGCAAGTTCGGAGGCTTATTTCCGAACTATGTTTGCGCGTTTGGTGCAAGTTAAATGCTCTAGTTCAGTGTTACCACAGATTAATACAGATGGGATACTCTGCAAAATCATTTAAATAAAAAGCGACTCTTGCTACGACACAATAAAGTGCAATTCAGGTCGCACAACGCTTATTACCTACAGTTATATTCACCTACAAGTTGCCTCTCTTTCTATCGCGTAACTCTTATACCGGCGGCACGCGGCAGTCCTACTGAATCGGCCCAGTGAGATGGGCCCGCCGCGTACTTGTAGCTTCATACCTAAACTGCGGAGTATCCCATCTGTATTAATCTGTGGTGTTACAAAGCATTGTTTACGGTGGAGGCTTGCTACACTAGATTTTTAATACTGTTTCAACAAACTACTGCTCGAATTGGGTAGCGTTTGTAAACATTTCTGACCCAGTCACTGGAAACCATGTATTGTGGGTTAGGTATGTCGTATGAAGTATGAAATATTCTACCAAGCCACATCATAATGAAATATTCTTCTGCCTACCTATACTTTTCGTAAGTATATTGTTCGTCGGCTTCGTGCATCATGTTTGGGTTTTAGTTTATTAAGTTGAAATTTACGTTGTTTTTGGAATTTACTCCATAAGGCAACGATAACCGACTTTTAATGATTTTATACTGAAGATCACGTCTAAACGAGTAGTGATAATGATTTGGAAAAAATATATGTTAGTTTAGAGATGAAACGCGGATGAAAAACTGAGAATCACGCCAAATCTATCAGGCATATTTTTCTGAAAACTTGACCTTTTTAAAGATAATTTAATTATTAATCTTTTATTATACGTGTTTTATTAAAATACCATTTGTTTTTTTGTTTAATAAATTAATAATGCGTCTTATTTGGTACAGCGCTCCTGGATGGGCGAGTCCTATTACTGGCTTGACGTACGACGCGTTGCGTGAGCTCAGTACAGAATACGCAAGCTCACCACTCAAGGTCAAGGTCAGGTTTTTTTAAACGTTGCCTCACACTAGGAATTTCTCCTGTATTGTGGGTGCGTTTACAAAAATTTTAACTCACATACACAAACAGCCAGACCCATAACAACTACTTGTAGATCATACAAATATTTGTTCCGTGCGGGAATCGAACCCACTGTGCCAACCGTGCCGTCTTTGGCATATATCTGGGCCTTAAGAATCGATTTTCATATAAGGGGGGCTTTATATGAAAATCGATTCTATGTATGGTATGGAAACTTTATGAGAAGGGAAATTAATAAAAGCGTTATGTTTTTCTGCGCAACATACACACGGCCACAAATCAAGCTATACATTTCCAGTATAAGCTGACACCTCATTGTACGGAACTCCTCTATAATGCGAGATCAGCCTAAACTGGAAATCTATAGGTTGATTTTTGGCCGTGTGTATCTTGCAAACCTTTCACTTTGAAAATGTCACGTAAAAATGCCACAATTACTTTCACTTTGTTAGGTGTAAAGACACGATTACTTAGGAGTAAACTCCAATCGTGTGTCGGAGCTGACACACACCTATGTACACTTATTTCAATATCTGATATAAATTAATCGCTACTGCTTATGATTTCCATTATCCAGGCTGTATCTATACGGGTATAAGAAGATCCATGTATTTGCTGAACTTAATATATATCGCAGTTTAATCATAGAATACGTCTGTACATCTTCAAATACGAACTTGAGTTACTGGTGACGTCATCAAGATGGGAGTATATTAATATCAATTATCTCTGAACTTTATTTTACAGAAGATGCCTGTAACCGACTGCAGGTTTTATGGAAATTGCTGATCACAGTTGCTGATAATAAAAGTCAAAGTCAAAAGTCAAAGTCAAAAGTCAAAGTCAAAGTCAAAAGTCAAATAATTTATTTCAAATAGGCACGTAAAAGGCACTTTTGAACGTCAAATAATTATGTTTAGATGTGATGAGGTGAATGGTGTCGAGTCGGCCTACTGTGAAGGGTCTTAGTTTTGAGAAAATAATATGAAGAAACGTATAGCTTAAAATGGACAACATTTAATCCCGAAAAGAACATTTTTCTTGAAGCTTTTATTAATACAATTTCAGCCGAAAGATGTCCACTGATGGACATAGGCTCTCCCAAGCACCGCCTCTTCAATCGGTTCTTCTTCTCTTCAATTGTACTTCCGGCATCCAGCGGATTCCTGCGGCCTTCACAAGGTCATCAGCCCACCTTAAAGCTCCTACAAACAGGCACGGCACGCGATGCGACAAAAAGGCCGCGGTGCCTTTGTGTCGCGTTGCGTGTCGCGCCTGTTTATAGGAGCCTTTAATAAGTCTTCCTTGTAGCTTTTAGACCGGTAATCAACTTATCCAGTAATAATACTGAATACGAAAATAATAAAATTATCTAATAAATTATATAATAAGTATCTACCTATATGTTTCAGAGGAAAATGCTGATTTCCGGGAAAGTTATATCATATTCATAATCAGCTTATAATGTTCCCACTGCTGGGACACAGGCCTCCTCTCTGTTAAAGTTATATAACAAAGAAATGGCCTACGCACACCGGGACGGAATGGCAGAGGATTTTTCCACCGGTCAGCTCACACTAGCCGCTTAGATACTGTAGCATTCCGGCAGCCTACCAAGACATACCGCGACGTGCCGCGACATGCCGCGTCATGCCTCGGCAGCACCTGCTGCCTGATACATATTTCAGTCATAAGTTGCGTTTGAACGAGTGTAAAATTAATTTTTCTTTCATGTTGCAACCAAAAACTCGGCTGTTTTCTCAAAGTAAATACGTGCGACCGCGACGTGGGTAGCGGCGCCCGCTTAAACTGCCTCGCCCCGCGGCATGTTACGGCTAGGTCATGCAATATCTGAAGGTTCTCAATTCCGGAACTGAGTTCCAATACTGGAGATCTGATTCCGGAATTCCGGAACTGGTAACTTTTAAAGTTTGTTTCAAATCAAACAAGATTTATAATTATGTCAGTCTTTTAATCATTTTTAGTAACAAATTAAACAACTTTCTCCCTTATTACTCTAATTAGCGGCCCGGCCGTCTAGCAGCTTGTGGAAAGTTCCACAGACTAGTTTGGTTGCGTTTAGATAAAATAGTAATCAAAATATTAAAAAAATATGAATATCGGAATTCCGACATTACTCCTCTCAATTCCGGAATTGAAATATCAGAAAATTTGTTACGGAATTCCGGAATTTCGAAATTCCGGAATTACGGAATGCATGTCCTAGTTACGGCATCCTGCGTGCCGTTGCATACCGCAGTGCGCTGCGGCATCCCGCCGCGGGATCCCTTAGCGCGCTCTCCAATCCCTTTCGATGCAACGGAATCAATTTATAACATTGGCATTAATGTCGTATTCCTACTGGATAAGTTTTAATGTCCTGTGGTAAAAAATTAATCCTCTCCCATTCAGTCCCGGTGTGCGTAGGCCTAAAAATATATATCTAGCGGACCCGACCGACGTTGTCCTGTTTGAACGATCCTAGAACCCGATTGCAGCGCCCCTACCGGGTCCAATTGTATTTTCAAACCATCCCGGAGCCCATTAAAATATACACACAACATTTTATCTAAATCGGTCCAGCCGTTTAGGAGGAGTAAGCTGTCAAATATCAGATACCAGCGCTGCGACACTTATTTTTAAATTTCTCAGCATCATGCTGAGATAAGAGCCTTTTGGCCCCGTACAGGATTTTTTTTTCATTTTACTTTTATTTTTATTTGTGTTATTACTATGAGTGTGTTTAGTTTAAAATATGAACTTCATGTATGAGTCCCAATAAATATTTTTTCTTTCTTTCTTTCAAATACACGTACAGAAGAATTATCTATATATATAAAGATTATCCACATTATTCAATCAGATCCTCCTAGCTACATGAAACTCAATCAAATCAATTAGGAACATCCGAAACCCATAAATAACAAACCAAATAAAAAGCAGTTAGTACAAAACACTTAAAACCCACTATAAAACAGCATCATATTATCAGAATTACTGTTCACAGTTATTAAGTTTAAATTGGATAACAATTATCCGAATGAAACGCCAATCAAGCCACAGATGGGCTGTAATTAAGCGGTGGGCTAGTTAGCATGACAAACGAGTCGGCTCCCGCGCTATGTTATTATACTGCGTAGTGAGGAGACTAGGCTGTGTTCTATTCACGTTTGAATGAATACAAAATGAAATCGAACGATTGGCCGATTTAAAAATAAAACTACCTTTAATGATCAGTCGATTTCAATACTCAGACTTGTATTGGATTGGTACTATTTGGATTACACATTAGGATAGTTTTTTATTCAATTAAGCTATAGATGGGCTGTAATTAAGCGGTTTGTTATTAAGCAGGACAAACGAGTCGGCTCCCGTGCTATGGGCCTAATACGAGTACCATATCACTACGCAGTATTATTATACTATACCGGATGACTTTTTTTACCGTCTCGAAAAAAATTGGGTATACTAGGTGAACGGAGTAGAAGCCTATGGCATAGCAATTTTTTTTTTTTTTTTTCAGAAATAAAACTAATATAAAAGATAAAAATATTGAAATTTGGGTGCGTATGATTTAAATTTAAATATTATTTATCGTATTTATTTATTGGATTATGTTTTATGTTAAATTTCTGTGTTTATTGTTATAGTATGATAAGTTTACTTCAAATGTGTGGTATTTATCAATAGATCAATTTCTTTCTAGGTTAAAGAAAAAATAATAAAAACTATGCCATAGGCTTCTACTCCGTTCACCTAGTATACCCAAATTTTTACGAGACGGTAAAAAATGTCATCCGGTATATATATATATATTTTTAATTTTTGCTGTGGTCTATATAATTCACGTTTGAATGAATTCAAAGTGAAATAGAACGAACGACCGATTTTAAAATGACGACATTTAATTATGACTTTACGACTCATATCGATTGTATTTCGTTTAGCAGGAATGCTAACAACTTATGCTCGTTGCACAAAAGTAGCGAGCATTTATTTTGTCAGGTTATCCGAAAGTTTTTATTTTCGCGATTTCGGGGTTGGTCCTATATTAAAAGTTTGTCATAATGAGGAATAAATAACTGAAAACTAAAGGAATTTTCCGTTATTTCAATAACACCTTGTAATAAGTCAAGATTTTTCATCCATAGACAAGCTTAAATTAAGGCGAAAGGTAAGTTAGCAAAAAACGGTTTCAATAAATAAATCAGAATGCTTTTGATAAAACTATTAATTTTAATCAGTTAAGCAGCAGATCTAAACCGTATTACGGACGAATTATCTACTAATTGGTCCAAGGTGAGATGGCAAGTGTTAATTGGACTGCAATCCAAACGCAACATAGCTGAGAAATTGCCTAATTAATACTAATGATGACTACGAACATAATCTTGTCTGTTTATAGATACTGGATACATAGTGGGATAGAATAGTTTGTACTCAATCGAGTTTTCACACGAATGAATAATGAATTTATTCATTTCTATTCTCAAGGTGTCCCATCACTTTTCCCTCATATGTGTACCTATGCCAATTACATCCCGTCGACCGGTTTTCCGGGATATACGGTCTTAAATACCATTATTTATGAATAGTTAACGCCTCGTTGGAAACATAGTAAGTATAAGTGTCATGGCTGACATTTTTAAGAAACCACAGACTATTGAATCATCTATACATATGTATAAATAAAATCGAATTGTCTGTTTGTTATGCCAAAATATCAATTTTTTACTAAATGCATATTAAGAAAGTATATAAACGGTACATAAAACAAAAAATCTATTTTAATTTTTTTTTCTGTCTGTCTATTTGTTCCGGCTAATCTCCGAAACGACTGGACCGATTTTGATGAGATTTTCGCTAGCAGAGAGCTGATTTTATAAGGGCTATTTTGCCATGCTATTTTATTTTAGAAAAAGCCACACGAGCGAAGCCGTCTGTAAGTTACGGCTAATCTCGGAAACGGCTGGGCCGATTTTGATGAGACTTTCACTGGTAGATAGCTGATGTTATAAGTTTTAGCCAGGCTATTTTATTTTAGAAAAACCCACGAGCAGCAGCTAGTGTACGATAAATTGCTGGGATGGAAAAGGTGTAGGTAACAACTGCTGTTACTTATTTTTTTCGCAATATTCAACATTCATTGGTAAACAGGATGCTCTAAGATTGATGGTATTAAGATTTTTGAAGTGAAAACTTCTATAGGCGATTTGAGTACTTTTTGTGTGAACAAAAATCATGGAACTCGCGTCATCGTCTCTGAATGAGCAAGTGATAATTATACAATACGCACATGGATCCGAAAAGTCAGAGGTGCGTGTCTTGAGTTCGAACTCGAGACATGACTTGTAATAGCAATAAATAAGCACTATTACCTAAATAAATCACTTCTGAAAACATCTGTGGTCAAGGCTAAGTCCTAAAGGAAAAACCCTGCAACATACAACGCAGAAACATTCATAAATAATAATGTTTCGAGCAGGGAAATATCTAGAGAGCAATAGTAATAAAAAGTCCTTACTTACATTTCAGCTGTACAGGCAGCCTCCAAAGAAAGACACATACATCAACAACAATAGATACATCGACAAGAATTCGTTTGATTGTTTACAATTTGTGTTCCATAGTACTGTATAATAATAATTTTATTTACATCACACCTGGCCATAATGCGAGTTTTACCGCATGCTACGCGTACAGTAAAACTCGCATTGTGGCCAGATGAAGACGTAAAATTGTGTACTCACCACGGGCAGTAAAAAGAAAGCCCTCTATCGCATATTTACAACCCTCGGCTGCGGCTCGCGTCACAAATACCTGCGATTTCGGGCTTTCTTTCTTTTACAGCCCTTGGTGAGTAATGAACTATTATTTTCTCTCGCAATGGTTTTGTAGCACATAACAGTTTTGAACTATATAAATTCACATTGTGAGAGCTGGTGCCGTAAATTTAGGAAAAACCTGTTTTACAGGTAACAAGTATCAATGTGTAGCCACAAAACATATTACTCACTATCTGCTCCCTGCGGCTTTGCTCGCATGGTTTCTTCTATAATAAAAGTAGCCTGTTACTCCTTATAACTAGGGTTGCCATAACTTTAAGGGACCAATACGGGACGTTTCAAACAAATCAAATAAAAAAGTAAAAAAAAAACTTCTTTCGAATAAATTGTACTTATAACAATTTTTAACTTAAATTAACACGTTTATTTTTTGGAACAGTCATATAATGAGCTTAATTTAACTTTTGTAATGATCTCGTTTTCTTTTTTAATAATTATAATAATAGAACTGAGCCTCAAGTCTGCTATTACAATAGTCTCAGAATGGTCTCTTCATTGTGAGTTTTTGACAGATTTGCCATACAAACACTGTCAAATACTCACAATGGCGAGACCATTCTGACACTATTGTAATAGAAGACTTGAGGCCCTGGGCGCATGTCATTTTAAAATTCTAATGACAAAACAATATGGATTCAATGGTCTCTGCCGACAACCTGTTTCGTCCGTCCGTCCATTGAGCCGTTATCAACGAAAATATCCGATTTTTTTCGAAATTATTGAAATATTGGACAATTACGGAACGTGTAGCAATACGGTAAGCGATGGTCAAATACAGTGAAATTCCCGTATACCTATACGGGACAAAGTACAAGTAGTATGCGTAGGGTTGCCGTACGGCAACCCTACTTATAACATCAGCTATCTGATAGTGAAAGTCACATCAAAATCAGTTCAACCGTTTCGGAGATGAGCTGGATTTTTATTTTTAGACTGTCTCATTGATCTAGTGGTCGCAAGCGGCACTGCTGAGGATGAGGTCTTGGGTTTGAAGTCAAAGTCACAGCATTTATTTCAAATAGGCACATAAATGGCACTTTTGAACGTCAAAATTTACACGAAAATAAAATTGATTCTAGTTGCCCCTTCCAAAAGATACTTTTGCATGGAGAGGATTTTATCTGGCATTTCTCAGTAGCAGTTCGGAGTCTGGATTTGAGCCCAATTAATGGCAATAAACTCACCCCCTATTACTTTGGACTCAAATATAACTGGAGAAATATGGGTGAACTATAGTACCGCTGCCCAACCCTTTGTGGATAAAAAGCGTGATGTTATATGTATTTTTTTTGTTTTTTTTTGTTAATAATATAACTAAAGTCCCTGTCAAGAGAAGCTATAAATTTTGTAAATAAAGAACTTCTACTAAGTTACGTAGCGACAATTCAATCAACAACAAATAATCCCAAATTCGATCAACTCAAAGTAACATACATACGTGTAATACGAAACTACCGAGCAGAATTTTGTGATCCATGTAACTGATTCTGTAAAAGAATACTCGGAAACGACTGACGACAGTAATTAAATGTGTGTGTTATAATAACAAATAATAATCATATCACTTTATATAAAAATTAAAATCATTACAAACCTGGTGTTTCTTTTATTTGATCCAAAGGTTGCGAAACCCTTTTTTTTTTTTTTCAAATAACTTCTCTGGCTCTGTACATATTTTTTAATTTTTTTCTGGAAAAACTCATAATTATGGTTCACAAAAACAATTACACGAGTAAAATATAATAGAACATTCCATTTTAAATGTTCGTTATATTGCGATTAAGGTTTTTAAGCGAATGAAAAATTTGAAAATTTGGCAGGTGAATTGAAAATTTTGGGAAAAACTGAAAGTGTTTTTTTTTTTTTCTATAGATTGAAATTTTGACAGGGCGTCTGTCGGGTGAGCTAGTGAGAAATAGAATAGAATATCCTGACTGTACCTATGAAACAAAGAATAGAAATAACCACATTGAAACCCATAATGGATTACCTATCTGTTATTATAGTTTGTAATAAATGAAAACGATACATCATGTTATGTTGTATTATTTTTGTTTGACCTACAAAACATTTGGGTCATCAGGTTCAGTCATATTTTTATGTTCGTAGTGTAGGTACTACGAAAATTTTTGCCATAATGGAAGTATCTAGTTAGGACTACTTTTTTTATTTAACATTAGGTATTAAAAAATATTTATTCAAATTAAAGTCAAATCATTTTCTTCAAATAGGCTCATAAAAAGCACTTTTGAACGTCAAAATGTACAGAAAAATATAATTTATTCTAGTTGCCTCTTCCAAAAGTTACTTTCTTATGTAGAAAATTGGCCAATAAACTCCTCCGTTAATCTTTTTTTTTAACAATATTTGTTTATATTAATTACATAATTGTACAAGAAGACGATGTACCTAAACTAAAACTACTACATCACAATCATCATCATTCATCATCATTTCAGCCGAAAAACGTCTACTGCTGGACATAGGCCTCCCCCAATTGGGCGGGTTTGCCATAATCACCACGCTTGGCAGGCGGGTTGGCGATCGCAGTATGATGTTGAAAATGAACATTCTCTATTAATACTCAATATCTTTATTGCTTTTCCATAATGTGTACTTAGGTGGTAACTATATAATTGAGATCATTATGGACCCTGTAGTCCTCCCCGACCCTTGACTGTAAGTGAAGCGCCAGCACGCGTTTTAGCTGAGCAGCATGTAATCCAAACTCCCCACGATAATAATCAAAACACTGATTTTATCCAGCCACCGTCGGTCCCTTGCCACCATTCCTCAGACTCAGCTGCCCTAAGCCGAGGTTCGTACCCCACAGGGGGTGCCCTTAGCGAGCAGCAGTCGTTTAGTTTATAGTTTTTACGTCCTGGCTGGAGGCATTCAGTTTCGTTAGGAGCTTAAGGCAGCCACAGGAAAGTCCGGTTAAAGAGTCGGAACCTTAGTGGTTACAATCTGAGATGAAAAAAAGACCCTGTAGGGTACAGCAAAAGGGTAGGAGAGAGGAAGCCCTATTTTAGGTATAGGAACAAGTTTTAACTTACAATCAAAGTTAGGAGATCGAGAATAAGATACTAACATTTCACTAATCTATTTTTATGTATTTTTTTATCTGAAATGTACCTAAATATTTTAGATTATTTTTATATACCTGTTTATAATTCTCTTAATTAATTTATATAAATTGTTTTTCTTTGATTAATTATTACTTCTTATTTATTATAATTTTTATATTATTTATTAATAATTACCGTATCATAAATATATTTTAAGAATACCTATGAATTGCGTGACTATTATTAATTATTGTTATCAATTATTATTTATTATTATAGTAGTTATTTCCTAAACATATACTTATTATTTTTTTTAATTTGTTCTTCCCGTAGTCCGTCTCTAGTAAGTTCCTTAGTTGACTTTTACGACACCCACGGGAGGAAATGGGGTGGTGCTATTCTTTGCTTCCGGCACCACACGGAACACAATAAGTAAAAAGAATAAAAACTGAAGCAATGGCATATAAATTAATTATTTGATATATATAAATATGTAACTGGCGAAATGTGGGTGTTCCTACTATGGGTACACCTCTGCCTAACCTTCCGGGGAAACAAGGCGTGATGTTATGTTATGCATAAATTTATGTAATAGAGAATCTGTACAAATCCTTAACCTTTTGACCGCCGCAGTCATGTATAGAAGACAAACCAAAATGTGCCCAGCACGCCACGGTCACGACTACAAGGACTTTTAAGGCTCGTACAGACAAGTGCGATATCGCGAGCGCGGCGCGACGCTAGTAGCACAATTTCTTTGTCGGTGCCTGTCCCGCCCGCGATATCGCGCGAGTCTGTACGAGCCTTTATACGTAAATCTGTAAGTAAATAAGCTCATAAAACAACATACAATATATTTTTTATTTTTTATTCTTGGCTGAATAAGTTCCTTGTCTTATCCTAATTTATATTAGTTGAACTTCTTTCTTTATATTTCATCTATATTAATATAAGATGACAAAAACTCGAAAGGTTAAAATTCGTATCTTGGCGCCGAGGGTACTTTTTTGTTTTTTTGACGTGCCGGTCAAAAGATTAAACCTGATTTGGTTTCCGTACTTATGTCATTTTCAGGTAATAACTTAAAATCAGCGCTGTGAGGTCCCCCATAGCACTAAGCACAGCATTATGCTGAGGGGAAGCCTTCTTGTCACAGTCACGACGTGCAGCTACCGACTATTTCCGTTCTGCGCTCGTGATTATCATCATCACCATCATGATTTCAGCCGAAAGACGTCCACTGCTGGACATAGACCTCCCCCAAGCACCGCCACCTCGACCGGTTCTGTGCTTCCCGCATCCAGCGGATTCCTGCGGCTTTCATAAGGTCATCGGTCCACCTTGTGGGAGGCCTTCCAACGCTGCGTCTTCCGGTACGCGGTCGCCACACCAGAACCTTTCGGCCCCAACGGCCATCTGTTCTGCGCGCAATGACGCGCGTGATAATAGATCAACTTCTTTCTTTTCTTTATTATTTGAGTTAATTTAGTTATCTTTCTTACTTTCTATTTTTCTTGTTATTTAAAACATTCAGTATGAGATTGTGTCATGAGATCTCTAACCCTTTATTTTACCTGAGCATCTTCATTCGAGTACTTACTTAATACTTACCAACCGCATTTGACATAGTATTCCACGGAATGTGAGCTCTCAGTACTCTCACAGAAATCAGGCTCCTCGTCTTTACGCGAACTAATTGCGAGATGTTACAATTAAGAGCTCTATGAAGAGGTGTCCAATTCCTTGCCGGGAACCAGAACTACAAACATTGTTTACTTGACCTAGTTTATTTTAATATCAGAAACGAAGAATAAAGACTTCAAAAATGTTTGATGGCAAGCAAGTAGTTAGACGGTCCACGGTGATGGTAGGTAAGTCATGTGCGTTGGTCCACCGCAACCGTCACCCGAAAAACACCGAGAACGAGATGACGGCGCCGGAGTAGCGATAATACTGTGGCCGCGTGTCCACTGCACGTCCGTCACTCGAGCACAGTCACGTCATCTCGGCCGCTGAAGGTTTGAGTAGTTCGGCGCGACCAGTAGAAATCAGCCCGTGATCGTGACGGGCCAATGTGCCGGCAATACAAAGCACGTTTGATCTTGTCCACACACTGCCCCGGATTTTATTTTGTCTGTCTTATGACAGACAAAATAAAACCAGAGATCGAAATAACATGGTAAATCTCCCAATATTGTGCGTAAAAACTTACATTTGCAGTTGGAATACAAGGTGTTTTTTTTTTTAATATCCTATAACTCTAGGGTAGGAATGAGACCATATCAAAGAATCATCTGGCATATGAATAATTTTTTAATTCTATTATTAAAAAAAAAAAAAACAAAAAAAAAAACAACTGAAACTGAAATACCTACTTACATCGAGGGTCACAGTTTCATCAGTTTAGCAACGTGGCAAAAGTAACAATCGACATACGGATGACAATTTTTGACATAAATTAATATGATTGATGATATTATCTTCGAAACTATGCATTTTTGGACCACATAATCTAGGACTTTTTGTATTATTTTGACTCATAGAATATAACCCTAGAGTTATGGGATATGAAAAAAAAAACACGTTGTATATATGGAAGAGCACATTTTTCAAGTACAATGAGTTTGTTCTTGAGATAAATTCCTCCCAACTACGGAATCCTTCACTGTGCGTGGTCGTTTTTTTTTTTTTTGTGTTTCTGGTCTTTCTTTGCGTCATATTTACCACAAATAAACGTATTTTCTTTCTTTCTTCTCTACTAAACCACTAAAGACACATCACTTAGTACCTACACATCAATTCACGACCTTCAAATCAGGATTCATTGATGCCTTAATCAGTACACATAAATCGGGAATTCCGATTCTTTCTCCGTAACTTCTCACGGTTATACCCGTACCTATAAATCTCCTGTGGGCCGCTAATTTGCAAGCGGCAGACGAATTAGAGGCACCCACGCGTCAAGCAAAGACCGGAATTCCAAAATGTTTTTTGATCAAAGACGAGTTTGATTGGTGTTTCTTTACGTATGTCATAGGTAGATAAATGCGTTTGTTGCCCGTGGTATTACGAGTATTACTACCAGTAGTACCACGGGTGCAAAAAAATCCTGTAGTACTACAAAGCGATCCAGTATTACCACGGGAAGTTTTTACTACCCGTAGTACTACTGGTAGTCCACATTTCATAGTTTACACCACGAAAACCCTAGGGATATTGCGAAAAGACGGATAATTAGACAATGGTAAAACATTTCTGCGAGCAACTTGGAAGTAGCGCACCGTGGCACCGCTCGCTACGCTCGCTCGGCTCGCGCGTGGTTGGTCACAGTTTTAACCTAACCTAACCTATTTCACTCAGTTCAAAATGACGAATCATATAATTTGCCTGCGAGCAGATTGTATGATTCATCATTTTGAACTGGATGAAATAGATTAGGTTAGGTTTTTCTGTAAACTATGAAATGTGGTACTACTGGATCGCTTGGTAGTACTACGGGATTTTTTTTTACCCGTGTTACAACTGGTAGTAATACTGGTAGTACCACGGGCAAAAAACTGATAATTGTGTAGGATGTCTTTTAGATAGAGGTTTTTTCTAAACAAATAAATAAAATTAAAGTCATCATCATCATTATTTCATCCGAAAGACGTCCACTGCTGGATATAGGCCTCCCTAAGCACCGCCACTTCGACCGGTTCTGTGCTTCCCGCATCCAGCGGATTCCTGCGGATTTCACAAGGTCATCGGTCCACCTTGTGGGAGGCCTTCCAACGCTACGTCTTCCGGTACGCGGTCGCCACTCCAGAACCTTTTGGCCCCAACGGCCATCTGTTCTGCGCGCAATGTGTCCTGCTTATTGCCACTTAAGTTTGGCAATTCTTCGAGCTATGTCTGAAATCAAAGTGTCTGTTTGTAATGTCTGTCTGTCCGTCTGTTTTAAATGCCGCAGCATCATGCTGAGATAGGAGCCTTCTGGCCTCGTACAGAACTCTGTTTTAATTTTTATACTGTTATAATTGTGTTTAGTTTGTGATTCCTGTTCGAGTCACAATAAATACTTTTTCTTTCTTTCTTCTTTCTAATGTTTATGCATATTATGAAAGTATATAAGGTAGTTATAACAAAAAAAAAAAAAAACATTTCTTTTTTATTTTGTCTTAATTTATTTATTATTTATGTACACACAGTTAAATACATAGAGATATGACATAGTTATAATTTCAGTACAAAGGTACTGCTTATTTCTTAAGAAATTTCTTCCAGCAGAATTGCGAAAAAAAAAAAGAAACAGAAATGTAGACAATAGTGTGTGAGAACATGAAGAGAATAATATGAATATGCGAAGTCTTAAACTAAAATATTAAATATAACTTATACTTAAATAAAGCGTTCGTTCGTTTCGTTCTTTCTGTATGTTTGTTCCGGCTAATCTCCGAAACGGCTTGTTCGATTGAAGTGGTATGGAGTAACTTAGGCTACTTTTATTAAAAAAAAGCCACACGGGCGAAGCCGCGTGCAGCAGTTAGTAAAAATCTTAGCTTCCGTTTCTAATAGCATACTTGTTATAATTCGTTTGTATGTATTTCGGACAGTAATCACATTGCGCACCAAAAAGTCTGAATCGAGGTGGCTCTAGAAAAGGATGCCTGGAAGGATTTGGGGCAGGCCTTTGCTCTGCAAATGGACAGTGCAGGCTAACTTAAAAAAAAAAAAACTTACTACAAAATTGATTGAATTTTATGTTGTTAGGGTGAAATGAAAGTTTGAAGTTGTTTGTACCCTTTTCGTCATAAAATTAATTCTTTAGTTGGTTTGATCAACAACTTTTTCAAAAGGTAAAAACATTTCTTTGTTAGCAAAGCCCATGAACCCATATTTATTACAAAATTGATTGAATTTTGTGAAATGGAAGTTTGTTGCCCTTTTGGACCCAAAATTAATTCCTTAGTTGGTTTGATCAACAACTTTTTCAAAAAGTAAAAAGCATTCTTTATTAGCAAAGCCCATGAACCCAATCAATTTAATTATGGCTGAAACATAGTAATGTTCATTGCAATAGTAAAGGTTGTTTTATTTTACGGAGCAGTCCAACTTAAAATGTACGATGGCTAGCACATCAAGTAACCACAAACCGTCAGATTATCTCGTTTGATTTTGAACTTAATCATCAACATTTTAAAGATTAAAATCGTTTGGAGAAATTTGACAGTTTCAGTGTAGCTTGATGTGCTGGCCACTGTACAGAACTACAATCTTCATATTGTAAGAGAGAGATAGCAAGCTGCTCCGTCACAATCTGCTTGTATCTCTTTCTAATTTCATACTATACTACATTCCGTTCTACACCTATGAAGGTTCTATAGCCTTCCTTGAAATGTAACACATTTTAAACCCATTCTCAGTCCCAAAACGTACACAAAATAAAACAATTACATCATAGCCTACAGATACATTCTAATTGCGTCTCAAATTCACGAGAACACGTCCGCGATTAACTACATTAAAGTATGTATCTTGTAATTAGAACATTACGCGACGTAAGACGATGCTGATAATTTTATGTAGATTACTCGATCCATTTTGGATGTATTCGGGGAGTTACAAGTGGAACGACACAGGCCTATTTAGAACTTGAGTGTATTTTAGGATTTATCGGTATAATATTATGCCGAGTTTTGGTACTAGTACCCATTACAGAACAGAATTTTAAACATTTGAATACAAGAGATAAAGAGACAATACAGGCAAAAGGCTCATTCTATATTATGATAATTGAGGCGTCTAATTGCAAACCCCGCTAAAATGATTTTTCTGGATATTGAGTTATTGATGAGTTTTAAATTCAATAAAATGTAATCGCGCTTCTTGGTGCACGACACATTTACACAAGTCTCCATTGGTCCGCCATACTATTCGTAAAGTCACTTGGTGCAAAAGCAAGCGCTGTGATTGGTTCTTTTCGTTGTAGAGGACTTTAAATTTCACCCATGCCATTTATAGTGGATTTTGTTACCAAGCATAAGAATGGAGGCTCAATTTAGTACTGTTAGAGAGGGATTTGCTCGGAAATGAGTTTGTCACTTAGTACGGAATTCAGAAAACTTTCAAAAGACAGAATAAAGTCGGTTTCAAGGTAAAATCGTTTTAGCGGGGTTTGCAATTAGACGCCTCAATTAGAGATCGGATATTCGGATGCATAATTATTCACCTAAAGCTAAGATGTTTGCTATTATGGAAAGCGCTTTTGTATCGAATAAATCCCGCGGTTCCGGTGTTTTATTTTTATTTTAACTAACAAACACCACCCCTACTCTTACACCCTACATACACATATTTGCATAGAGGGTTAAAATAATTTTAAATAAATATACATCTGAATAGTTATGCAATCCAAGAATCCCGGGTATTTTTTTTTTTTTTTAACAATAAATAATATTTTAGAAGTCGCTTCCATACTATACACCCGACTAGTTATACATTGCCGGTATTCCTGGCATCACGAGATATTTTCTTACAAAAAAAATATTTTAAGAAGCTGCTTCCATACTTTCATAGCTAATAATTAACTTTTGGTAAATAAATATGCTTGCGATTATCCGATCTCTATGAGGCACTCTATTATGTGTACTATACACTTCTGCCTTCCTCTTAGGGTAATACACGCGTAATGATAAGTTTATAATGATCTCACCTTGAACTCAAGCTGCAACATTCCAGGGCCTCAAGTCTGGTATTACAATAGTGTCAGAATGGTCTCGCCATTGTGAGTATTTGACAGTGTTTGTATGGCAAATCTGTCAAAAACTCACAATGAAGAGACAATTCTGACACTATTGTAATAGCAGACTTGAGGCCCTGAATCGGTGATGTTCTTAAAGTTCTCCGTCGTCTCCTAGTCGAAGGTCGAGTTGAAACAGTCTTGAATGAGATAATTACATTGATACAGGGATAATTTTTAATTGGTTCGCTATACTCCGCAGAAGCGATGGATATCGATAACTAAACACGATAAAATTAAAATAAAAAGAATTGATGTTTTTTTTTGGGAGGTCAACTACCGCTGTTAGTGTTGTTACTTGAAGTATGAGTTGAGAAAAACTGTTTCCGTATGTTTTATTCTGTTTAGATATCAATATCCATCACGTTTAGGTATCAGCTAGTCTTCTATACATCTATACAAATAAATAAAATTGAAGTGTTTGTTTGTTTGTGACGTCAAAATAACAGCTTTTTACTAAATGTGTATTAAAGTTTTTAGGCACGGTACTTAAAAGAATTCTTTTTTTAAATGTTATCTGTCTGTCTGTTTGTTCCGGCTAATCTCCAAAACGGCTGGACTGACTTTGACGAGACTTTTACTGGCATATAGCTTGGAGTAACTTAGGCTTACTTTTATATTAGAAAAAGCCACGCAGGTGAAGCCGCGGGCAGCAACTAGTTACTTATAAAACCAAAGACGTTTCTCTCCTGAGAGCATCAACAGCAATCATACTCGTGTCAGCCCAGAATTTTAGTTTAAAAATACGATCTGAAAAGACTGAAACCGCGTTATAAGCAAAACGTACAAAACGTACGTGTGTATAATTATGTTACCGGCCAAACCCGATTTCAGGCCAAACCCTCCCTACACGCGATAGGACAAACCAGTATAGCCTAGGCCAAACTCCACCTGCGTTAAGATAGGTCGATGGAGCCCCGCTTGCCGGGGCTCCTATTTCTGGGTGGTTTAAAAAAAAAACCACGAAGGCTAAGGCGGGAGCTCCGCTCCGCTTCGCTCGCGCCTTAGCTTAGCTTCTAACCTAACCTATCTGAGTCGGGGTACTCTGAGTCGGTGTGTTAACCAAAATAGTTAGGATAAACCGGTTTGGCCTAGGAAAAACTAGTTTGGCCTGAAATCGGGTTTGGCCGGCAACATATACACAGACAGGAAAAAGCCTATCTATGCATGTTTCCTAGACCTATCCAAGGCTTTTGATCTTGTCTCGTTCGACGTTCTCTGGCAGAAACTTTCTGATGCCGCGGTGCCGCCGGAGCTCATCTCACTTCTGCGGTTCTGGTACATAAAGCAGGAGAGTCGGGTGCGCTGGGCTGGAGAGCTCTCGGAGCCGAGTAGGCCAGAGTTTGGCGTGAGGCAGGGTGGCCTGACCTCACCCTTGCTGTTCAGTCTATACGTGAATTCACTGATCGAACGGCTCAGTAGCACACGTGTGTTTTTATTGGTGGAGTTTGTTTGAATAATTTAGAAGGCCCAATCGGTCGGTACGCTCGGTAAGCTTCTCGATATTTGCGAGTCGTATGCTGCTTCTCATCGCCTTGCATACAACGAAGGCAAGTCAAAATTCATGATCTTCAAGTCCAGTACCAGGTGTCCCTCCACCGTCCCTCTTATGTCACTGAACTGTGTGGAGCTGCATAGGGTGTACTCTTTTAAATATCTGGACCACTTGGTGATGGACGATTTGAAAGACGACGCGGATATGGAGACGGAACGCAGAGCATTGTCGGTTCAGACTAATATACTGGCACGCTGGTTCTTCCGATGTACAGACGCAGTCAAAGTTACCCTGTTTAAAGCATATTGCACGTCACTGTACTCGGGGAGCCTGTGGTTCAGCTACATCCAAAAGGCCAAAAGGCGGATCCAGTATAAAAACGCATTTAGGGTGCTTTTACGTCTGCCTCGGTTCTGTAGCGCATCATCTATGTTCGTTGAGGCACGTACCGACTGTTTTAATGCTGTACGGCGTAAGAAAGCGGCCTCGCTGCTAAACAGACTCCGTGGCAGCCCTAACAGCATTCTGAGCGCCACAGTCGGGAGGCATGACAGCCAGTTGGTGAGGTCACTAGTAACCTACTTAACTAAAAACACAGACAGTGTGTCTGTGTATTTAGTTAAGTACTAACATAGGTTAAGAATATTGTTACTAACACAATGGATCTTGGTTATCTGAAATAGAGTATTTAGGTATTATTGTAAACACAAGCAAAGACTTCAATTACTCACTCCCTTTTCTTCTAAAATAAACGCAAAATCATTCAATAATTAATTAATCACCGACTACCTTTCAAAAGATCGTAGACTGATAAATCACCTCACACATAACTACGTATACAATATTAATTATTAGCGAAAACAATGGCTCACGTTTGTGGAAATAATCGATTCTCTTTGTTGTCTAATAGCGTTGGTTTCAGTGCTCACACGACAGAATAATACAGAAGGTCGGAAAGAAAGAAAATAAAGAAAGAAAAGTATTTATTGGGACTCGCCCAAGAAGATCACAAATTAAACCATTGGGAAAGGCATCAACTATAGAACGCCACCTGCTGCGCTCCTTACATACTCATTTTGCTTTGTTAACGTTCATACATCTGGTCATACACGCACTCCAGTTGCGAGTACTACGCGCTGACCTTTCTGAAGAACATCACCAATTAGGGCACTATATGTCCTCCTAGGGCATCCTCTACCTCTGCCTGGCTTGGACAGAGCACCGCCGTGTCCTCACAGAGGCGATCGGCGGCGGCGTTCTCTCGCGTCCGGCCCTGGTCCAGGCCATGGTCCGGAGCGTGAGTGCATGGGAGGCAGTCTCCTCCATCTGCGAAGCAGTAATGCTCGTGAAGGAGGAAGCGGAATGCGTGAGGGAGCGGCAGTCTGTGCGCCCTCATGCCCCCAGTCACCGCAGGAGATGCCCTAAGCGGCGGGGATCGATAGCTGATTTCCGGTCACCGTAGGTGCGGTCTTGCGGACGGCGAACTATGGGCAGCTCGCCGTCCGGTAAGAACCAGGCCCGGGTCGACGGTGCGTTGTGTTGTGTTCTGTCAGTGTTGTGCACTGACGGGGTCCGCTAGGACCGGTGCCTGCCAGGATTGCGGGTTTATCCGAAAGAGATACCGTGGCCCTGGCACACAGGCAACTGAAGGAACACGGGTGGGTAAAAAGGCGTCCCCTCCCAGCGTTTCCACATCTGCCTTGTATTACCTTTAGCTTTATTTTTTAATACTTTTGTTTATTCATCTTTCTAACATGAATGAACAAAAGTATTAAAAAAAAAGAAACTAAATGAGGCCAACATCTATATCAGCATTATGACATTTAAATATACACGTTGCAGCGTTGGCTTCATCCAACTAGAGAAAATGCATGCACATAAATATAAAAGATACGCTTCACGGACAGCGAGTGCAAGTGCACTTGCGAGCGCGACTGGCATTTGACCGCGACTATAGTCTGTTCCAAAATTTTTTGATGAAAGTGTAAACGATCCCTGTTCTGGTTAAATTCATACGAAATTATTCACTTAGTAACACATTCATCTGTATTTAGAAGGTTTCAACTTTATATCTCACCATCTTTCTCTAACAATTATTGCTTGAATAATATTAGGTCATTACATTAGGTATTAAATTGTAATTGAAAAGTCATCGACAAACATTGAGGTTATAAAATTAACCACTGAGTAATACAGATAGGACACTCCGCAAAATCATTTAAATAAAAAGTGACTTGCTACGACACAATAAAGTGCAATTCAGGTCGCACAACGCTTATTACCTACAGTTATATTCACCTGCAAGCTGCCTCTCTTTTTATCGCGTTACTCTTATGCCGGCGGCGTGCGGCATTCCTACTGAATTGGCCCAGTGAGATGGGCCCGCCGCGTACTTGTAGCTTCATACCTAAACTGCGGAGTCTCCCATCTGTATTAATCTATGCTACAGCTGTCAAAATGAAAAACGAAGGCGATTTAAAATTAGAACTTCGGGTGTATTCAAATAATCAAATCAAAGCACTCAATTATAATGTAATGTAGATAATCTTATTATTAAGTGTTTCTGTACGTACTAATATTTTATGTTGTGTCTGCTATTAATAATATTTTTTGTTATATTTGTAACAACAACACCTGTTTTACTTTATGTCTATTAATTACATTTTAAGTGTGTTGAGTTTATCAAGCTTAAAATTTATTTTAAATAATTTAATGTTGATTAATATTGTGTTCATTCGGGTAGAAATTTTCTTATTGAAACTAGCATCTTATTACTTTAATATTTGCATGATAATTTGTGGCGAAATGTATCATCGTACTAACAAATTATATACCTACCTACCATCTTTTGTACCACATTTACTGCAAATAGTAACTTTGACTTCAATTTTTAAGTGGCACTATAAAATGGCATCGCCACGTACGTTTTCTGATCCATTTGTTAACATTTTCATGAGATGCTTTTGGAACAGACATTATGTGTGTTGTCTTGTTTGCTATATGAAGCTGACCTTCTGTATTTGCTACTCTGTGTCTCAGTGCACCCAAGAAGCGGTAATTAAAAGGCTTTTCATATAGAATAGTGAGCATCGACAGTAGTATTATTTGAAATCGGATTCCTCCAGCTAAATGAACTTCCATGAAAATATATTTAATGGAATCAAATGTTCCTTTGATTACTTTCTGGGGAGAATTTAATGCTTTTTGTTAAATCAGAAGAAAAATGTTGAATGAGAGAAGTTTTTAATTAAAACTAATTGATGAATCAAAGGTTAAAGAATTTTATGTGGTCACAACATTCACAATAGGATTCCTTGTAGGCACAATGAATCCCTCTTAAGGTTACCCTATTCAGTTCTTCCATTCTAATGTCGTATGGAGTTTACTCTACTGTTTGACAGTGTACATAAAAAAATATAATATATACTTGTCTCCTCATTATCTAGCCCTATGTTCTATGTAAGAGGGTTTGGTTTCCGCACTTAGTCCTTAAGATGGACCATGTGCGTGGGCCATGGCGGCCGTTGGTGGTTATTCCAACCAGCCCAACTCCTTCCAGAAGCTGATAACGTTTCCTAGTCTGTTCAGAACATCGGCATAAGAACTGGGTTCCCCGAGGGTTTTTGTTCTGATCTGGGTGACGCCTGTGCATTCGAAGAGCACATGCGCAACGGTTTCATCTGCCTCCATGCAGGTCCTGCACAGAGGGCTGTCCGTTATCCCTATTATGTGGAAATGTTTGTTTAGTGAGCAGTGTCCTGTGATGGTCCCCGTCATCAGGCGCAGACCGTTTCAGTCCAGGCGTAAAAGACGCCTGGTCAGCCTACCATCCAAGGAAGGCATAGCTTCTCTGGACTGCCTGCAGCCCGGTGTCGAGGTCTTATCTAGCCCTATACGGAAACTGAATTTAAAAATAATATAACAACACTAATTTGAATGCAATATAAAAAAATATATATATTACACCCGGAGTGTGAAAATGGCTAAATTGGTACAGTAAAGGGATGGATCATTTATTTAAAAATTCAACTAATTTTATTTTGAATAAATACATCCAGAAGTTTTTTTATAATATCTATACGCCCAAAGGTCTGTTCATGAAATTTTACGCGCTCGTTTTCGTTTATAATTAATCGTCGTCTATTCCACTAAATAAATAAAACGAAATTAAAAAATAAAACGAAATAATTAAATAAAACGAAATAAATAAATAAAACGAAATAAAATAATAAAACTAAATACCATGCATATTAGCCACCCCCACCAACGAGTTCGAGCCGTCCACTTGTACAAACTTTAATAGATAATATTCTAAAATAGCATCATGATGATCAGCTTACTTTAATGATCTAGGTATATAGTATGTAATATGTAGGCCATTTGAAAGAATTTTGGGTTTTTAAGATTTTGCCAAACTAATACATACTTATCTACTGAAGTTATGCTGTTTTGAAATTGTTTTGTAACTTTTCCTCGACAACTACGACAGTCTCAGTTATTTTCTCTCTTAAATAGTGAGTTCTATATCTGCGATGGATATTTGGGGAAAATCTATCCACTTTCTCCGTTAAGCCGGTTAAATAGAAGCTGTATTTTCGGAATCAGAATAAATAAAAAAGATACACAATTGTGAAGCTTATCGGTTTGAATTTACCAACTTAAAACAAAACATTTTAAAAATTGAATCAAATTGACATTTCAATTGGCACTCTCAATAATGAAGAAAGTTCGATAAATACATGATTGCCCTTTTTAACGGTTCTTATCAACAAAAAGACCAACTTTTAAAAAACTCATTACAAAATTAATGAAAACTTTCCGCTTAATTGATATTGCGATACGAAATACGGAAGCGATAACGATATTCTGAATTCACTGCGATATCTTTAGGTATTAATCTACACTTTTAGGGTCCGTGCACACGTACCATAACCGCACCACATCGCATCGACGAAATGTAGGCAAGCAGTGGTTACGTGTGAATAGTGTCGCTGCAACGTCTTGCAGTTGCGTTGTAGTTACGTTGACACTAGTAGTTGCATTGTGTGTCGATTGGGGCTGTGACAGTGTCGTCGCGTCGACGCAATGTTGTGGTTGCATTCTGGCTACGACGTCACCTTGATGTGGTCGGTATCGGTACCACACAGTTGATTTTGATGGCGAAATGTGGTCCATAATAAATTATACATGATAAATGTTTTTTAGGGTTCCGTACCTCAAAAGGAAAAAACGGAACCCTTATAGGATCACTCGTGTGTCTGTCTGTCTGTCTGTCCCTCATTCAAAGCCAATTTGCTCCGAATGTAATGAACCGATTAAGTTGAAATTTGGTGTACATATCAATTTGATTGTTGGGTCACTCAACGGATGAGATGAGATCATACGGATGTGAACCGTAAATAAATGAATTTAGAATATTGGGGTCAGTTTTGGGGGGCAAACAAGAAAATAAAAAATAAAGTTTTGCAAAATGTACATATCATATAAAAGGGCTTACTATGAGGGCCTCAAATATATTTTTTAAATATTTTTTTAATAAATTGTTTTAAAGTTATAAGTGAAAATAGACGAAAATTTACCATTCCCCCCCTTATCTCCGAAACTACTGAACCTAAAATTTTGAAAAACATAGAACATAGTTCTATACTTATACAGGAAAATCTATAAGAAGTCTACGGTGTTAAAAAAACATGGTAAATCTCTCGATATTGTATGTAGTATGCGTACAAACTTACATTTGCAGTTGAAATGTATGGGAGATTATGTTTACCAACTACAATGTTAAGTTTGTTCTTAGGATAAATTCTTTCCCTCTTTCCAAGTACGGAACCCTTCATTGTGCGTGGTCCAACATGCACTTGGCCGGTTTTTTTTTTTTCTGTAAGTGGGTTTGTAAAAACACTTATACACGTCAATCAAATTTTAAAAACAAGATGAAGTCGGCGTTTCCTATCTGAATACTCTGTGAAGAAAGGCCGTCACAAACTCATAGAACACAGTCTTTTTTTAAATCCAGACATAATCTTGGTCAGATCATGTAAAGACCATTTATATGGTGTCTGAAATGGTCTTTGGATGAAAAATCACCCAGATTGAGTGGACTTATCCAGTCAGTGTACGCATTTGTTATAATCATGTGCTCAACTCAGAACCTTAAGAGCTCAACAACTCGACAAACAATGCCAAAGAAAGGACGTTGTGGTTGCGTTGTCGCTAGTAGTTGCGATGTGGTTATGTTGTGGCTAGTGTTTGCAGAGAGATCGACTCCGACTGTGACAGTGATGTCGCGTCGACGCAACGTTGTGGTTGCATTCTGGTTGCGACGCAACGTCACCTTGATGTGGTCGGTATCGGTACCACACGGTTGATTTTGACGACCAAATGTGGTCCGTGTGTATAGAATATTCAGTTTCACACAAATTAGCGCCTGTCTACGTGGTGTCGTTGTGGTTGTGGTAAGCGTGACCGGGCCCTTATAGCAAAAAGTGAATTTGAATTGGGCAGGCTAAAGGCGAAAACTTTAACCGTATCGTAACCGCTGATTATGCAAATTGCTGGCATTAGCAAGAATTCAATTTCTGAAAATTATTACTTAATGCCATACAATGGTTTGGTTATTGACCCGTAATAATATGGTGTAAAATTCTTTATGATTATTATGTGGAACACGTAAAGGTTATGAGCTTCTGTAGTTTTTTAGATTGGATTAGATACAGTCGCAGAACAAAAATATTGAGCAATTTTAAAATACACGGTAATGTTTCCTTTTCGAAGTCATTTTCATTCATAATGTTGGTTTCCTTAACCGTGGTGTGCTTCCCTATATTCGTTTAGTTTTGAGTCAACTGGTAAATGCCCTCGGTCTTTATATTCATGAGGAAAACTTTATTAAGAAAAACACAACTCGGTTAGGCGCCTGTTACACGTAAAGTATTTACTGTTCCGCCAATAAATACTAATGTATCGTGGTATTTATTGAACGTGTAACTAGCGTACTGATGAATGTCAATATTTAATCATGGATTTCTAGATTTCTTGTTTCTGTATTGACTTTTTTCTTATATACTTGTACATACTATTATTTTTATTCTAAGACCTTAGCTTTTTAAAGTATCCATACTATAATATATTTATATCCATGCTATCCATATTGCATACTCCATACTAATATCATAAATGTGAAAGTAACTCTGTCTGTCTGCCTGTCTGTCCGTTATGTTTTCACGCCTAAACCGCTGAACCGATCGTCATGAAATTTAGCAAAGATATAGCCTGGGATATAGAGAAGGACATAGGCAATTTTTTACGCGATAACTGACATTCACGCGGGCGAAGCCGCGGGCAAAAAGCTAGTGTAAAATAAATAAAGAAAACATCACCTACCTAGACTTGATGAAAAAGACATAAAATAAACAGTTAACTCCAGTAAAAGGTTCGGTTTGCATCGTGCGATACTAGAAAGCGGGCAGCACTTGAGTTCAGATTAAGATTTAACACTTCAATGTTACCCGCGGCGCTTGCACAAAACATCTTGAACTAGTGCCTACGATTGTTCTTAAGATATCTTTGTATAGAGGAAACTTGGGCTGTTTTGTTATTTCATTTTGAAGGAATTTTGTTACAGCTATTCAAAATTTTAATAGAGTGGACTTGACGAACATGTTCGCTTATGGATACAATTCCAAACACAAACTCAAATCATTTATTTCAATTAAACCATTTACAGGCACTTTTGAATTGTCATGGAGTCGGTCAGTAAGAAAAATGAAGCTACACGCCTATTCCAAAGAGTAGGACACTCTTTTAAATTAAATTGTTAAAAAAATATTAGTTACATCTATAACGTTGAATTTATAACTAAATGTGAGAACGATGTAAAAAAAAAACTTACACTTTAAAAGCATCCAGAGTAGGTACAATAAATAGAAACAAAATAAAATAATTAAAATAACCCGTGGCAGCTAAGAGATGACCAGTCCCAACTGACGGCGCCCGTTCACGAACATGACGCATGGATTAGCACCATTCAGCTCAACCATTTTGAAGGGAGCTAAATGATCCAACACACACGCCACCATCAGCGAGATATCTAAGTGAGCATGACATACTCTCAGCCGGCAGGGCACGTTCAAGTCAATGAAAGACATATTACCCGGTCAATGGTAACTCTATAGTACATAGGCCTCACCTGTGCTATGCAATTATATAATACAATGGAGGTTGAGTTTATACATACAATACAAAGATAGTCTTACACTCTTCAGCAGCTCCAACATTATTGTCAAATGTTAATCAATTAGCTGAAAAGCAAAATACATTGATACATTTTTCATTTCATAACTATTATTTTCTCTATATTACTTATTATAATTATTAGGTATTTGACTCAATTCAAACACGAAATCTCATTAATATAACCCAAACAAAACCGATAAACATATAATTAAAGTCGTACCACTGTTGTTTTCTATTTAAGGTAGCAAACGCCTAGATTGTTCTATGACAAACTGAAGCATATAATTTAAAAACTCGTAATTACTAGTATAACGAGCTTCTATAGTACTGAAAATTCTAAATTACTAGTATTATACTTAACCTTACACCTTGAAAAGCCGAGCAATTTATGAAAGAACGGTATTACGGAGCGCTCGAAAATTAGACATTCGACTTATCTGTCCTATAAAGTTTAGGTTCCTCGTTATTTCTAAGACTCAAAAGCTTTTAGAGGTATGAGGAACAGGGTGTAAAGTTCACTCATACTCTATAGTAAAGGGAGGATCCTCCGACCAAACGGGTGTTGTGTCTGGTTGGCAACTGCCCAACGGTTGAGGTCGGGATGTTGTATATATGCTATATTCGCGCGGTAAACTCTGATAGCGCGATGCAGGATTTGTGACGTCAGGTGTTTGATGCGCAGTTCGCATGTGGTGCTGTTGATACCGCCATAAGCTTAACCCTTCATTTCATTCAAATCCATTCACCTCGGAAAGACTGAACGTGTAATAAAGACATTATATTTAGAAAATTTGCTCATAAACTACGTATTTTCGGTTAAGAACCACTCAGGGATTCTCTTTGTTTACATTGCCTGTAGCGAACAACTAGGAAACTCAGTACTTTGGTGGAAAATTGATAAGAATAAGACGGTACTGCGGAAATCTTAACTACGGATCGTATTCATGAGTTTGTTGTTATAATATTGCAGTCTCAGAAATTTGCATTTTGGCTGCTTCTGCTGGCGTCCGTTTTGATCAACTCCAAGTATTTTCGCAGACGAATTTTTAGCTTTTTTGTTGATGTTAAATATCGTCTCCGTTTCGCCGTTAAGCTGTGATATATTGTGAAAATATTTCTATTTTCCTCCTTTTTCATGGTCACGGCTCGCTAAGGGATTTATTTTTTGGGTATCCGCCATGGAATTCCTTCATTTCTTCTTTGATGGATTTCGATTTTATGAAAATGACACTATATAAAAAACCGGCCAAGTGCGAGTCGGACTCGCGCACGGAGGGTTCTGTACCATTATCTATAAAACCGAGCAAAAAAATCACGTTTGTTGTATGCCCCCCTTAAATATTTATTTTTTTTCTATTTTTTAGTACTTGTTGTTATAGCAGCAACAGAAATACATCATCTGTGAAAATTTCAACTGTCTAACTATCACGGTTCATGAAATACGGCCCGGTGACAGACGGACAGACAGACAAACGGACAGCGGAGTCTTAGTAATAGGGTCCCGTTTTACCCTTTGGGTACGGAACCCTAAAAACAGGGCTTGCTTATTTCCTCGCCAAAGAAGCCATGTTGTATGGCAATGCTGCCAGCCTTTTTGGCACTTTTCCTGTTGACGCCAATGCGGACGAATTTTTGATGCCCTTTGATTCTTCCCTCTCACTTTTTTATACTTTTACATATTATTATTTTAAGCCTTAGTATTATTTTAGTATGTCAAAGAGGAATGGAGAGGAGCATGATGAACCTAAGACTACAAGACAAATGGAAGGCTACGAAAATAAGGAAAATCACTAAAGTGGCAGATGTGAGAGTAAAAACCAGAACACTCAAGTGGAAATGGACAGGTCATATGATGAGAGCCAAGATGGAGAAATGGACCAAAAAAGTCACAGAATGGTACCCAAGAAATGGAAAAAGACGTAGAGGAAGACAGATGAAAAGGTGGGAGGATGATCTGCCAAAGGGCTGGCGAAAAACTGCTCTGGGCAGGAATAATTGGAGGGAAATAGAGGAGGCCTATGTCGCAAGACAGCCTGACCTGGTAGCCGATTAGTTTTAAGTTAATGTATTACTTGTTTATGTATTAAGAAGGTCAGAGTAAAATAAAGGCAATTTTTTTTTTTTTTAATTATGTAGCCTAGTCATGTTACGGTGACCGGATATTTTTATCGAACGAATCACAAAAGGTTCATTATAAATAAAATGCACTTCTCGAGTTAAATGTACAATTTCGGCTACTTTGAGAATATAATATTTAGCGAATCTAATATTTTGAGAATCTGCTATTTTGAGAATCTGATATTATTCATAACTCCATGATTCTTTTACCTCCCTGTTTTATATACTTGTACACATTATTATTATTATTTTAAGACCTTAAAATTAATTTAAATTAATTTTTGGAGAAATAAATATCATTTTATTATGATGAAGCAAAAATATAAACTTCTCCGCGAATAAGTACCGGCTCAAAGCCTTCACAGATAAATATTATGCTAAAAGACTTGTCGATAAAGTTGATAGCGAACATGTTTATTATTCATGTTCAAACAGATTGGCTCCGTCTTCATTATCTTGCAATTACAAGATAAGGGTGAGAGAGAAAACATGGAAAATCGCTTAACATACTCGTGAGAAATGTTTCTTTTTTTTTAATTATTAATTATGGCATCTCTGAGTTGACCTTGAAAGGTCGTGACTCCGTAACCGGACTTTCCTATGGCTGCCTTAAGTGAACTTAAAGCCTCCAGCCAGGGCATAAAACTTATAAACTAAACGACTGCACGCTAAGGGCACCCCCTATGGGGTACGAACCTCGGCTTAGGGCAGCGTCGGGGGGAAGACAGCTAGGGACAGGCTGGATCAAATCAAGGTTATTATTATTAACAGGGGAATTAAAGCTACAGGCTCAGCTGCGGCGCGGGCTGGCGCTTCGTCGAGCAAGGGTCAGGGGGGACTGTAAAGTCGGGGCCGTCGCGAGGGACCTCGACAGCGAGGTTGGAATGACGGTCGTGTTTTGTGTTTGTTCACTGTACCGGTGGCCCTACTGCTCTCCTGGAGGAGAGTTATGAGGACATCTGGGTCGGTGAGAAATTAGAAATGAAAAGGGGTACTAATATTTATACCTACTTGTACGTTTATCTTCCTTCCTTGTCGTTTGTTTGTTTGTTTGCCAAAAACAGTGCTTCTTTTCATAATAATATACACTAGCTGATACCCGGCGTGTGCTACTACGCTAAAATTTTCAGAATCCGTCTTCTTTCTGACTTTTTTGACGTGACAACGTCTAATAAATCGATGAACGCCGGCTGCATGCACGAAAATGTCCCGTTACGCTCATTGTACGCTTGCGCCGCATCAATGTTTTGTTATGACGTTGTCACGTTAAACTATCGTCCATTAACCAACTTTTTTGGTTACGATGTGGAAATAAATGTCCTTGTCTGTTTACGTGTTGCGGCAAATAAAATGCAGTCAGGACCACATTATATTTAATCAAAAAAACATCCACGTTCTCACCTACTACATTTATATAGTCATGTCAAGTCTTCTTGCCCGGCACCTAGGGATCGTAGCGTAATATTAAATAACCTTCCTCAAGAATTAGGCTATCAAATGCAAAAAGAATTTTCAGAATCCGTTCAGTGGTTTCAAAGTCTATATCGGACATAGGTACATACATACTTTGTGTTTTATGTTTATAGATAGAAGATTAATAGCTAGGTTTACATTTTTTCAATAAGACGCAAAGAAAGTATTTATTTATTGAAACTTCATGTACAATAGTGGTACATAGGCGGACTTAATACCACAAGGCATTCTCCACCAGTCAACCTTTGGGTTAAATAGTGATAGGGGTGTATGTATTTATGAACATCACACTAGGTCGAGCCTGTCTCGTGGAGTATTTGCCATATGAAAATGCGCATTACATTAATAGATTATTATTGTTACAAAATCGAGAAGCTCATGAAAAAGTGTTTTTATTTTATAGCGTTTGTCTTCTCTCTTATTTTCTCTATGGAAGGATAGATCATCTCCCTCTGTTTAAAAATCCGTAACAATCATGTGAAACTTTTAAAGGTCGGGTTTTTACAGTAAAGTCATTTATATCTTTGTCAGTTTTCAAATTCTTTTCTTTATTTCCTCAAAAGGCCATTTCAAACATCAAGATTATGTCTGGACTTTAAAATTGACTGTGACCTCTGTTTGTTTCGGCCTTTCTTCTCAGAGTAGTTAGATAGGAACCGTGTAAAGGTGTTTGAACAAACCTATTTACAGAAATAAATTTATCAAATCAGGACATAAAACTTTTTTGTAACTATGGCGCTGAACAGACTATTAAAAAGAAAACTATATGTAACTACTTAATAACAAAGACCAAAAATAGCATAAAACTTTGACCATTGTCGAGTCAAAAACTTTTTAATGTGGAGGCCATAGTATAAAAAAATATAATAAAGTAGCCGCTGCCCACGGCTTTTTCTAAAATTAAAGTAAACGCCTTAAACTCCTTATAACATTGGCTATCTGCCAGTGAAAGTACCGTCAAAATTACTTGAGCCGTTCCAGAGATTAGACAGGAATAAATACGGACAGACAGACAGACAAACAATATTTTGTTTTTTATAACTACCGTATATTATTTCATATGCATTTAGTAAAAAGCTGTTATTCTGACATTACAAACAGACACTTCAATTTTATTTATTTGTATAAATGTATATATTTAATAGTCACAGTCTGTCAGTGTAACATTTTTAATTCGATCTAATATGTTAAGAATATTCTGAATGTCTTTCCGCTGTACGTATTGACATTACGACGCAATATTTATTGCAGAGTCGGTAAGCAGATTCTATCGCGTAATGTGCAGACAAAACTAGCCCTTATGGTGACGAACATATATGGTAATAGTCAGACTATTCTGAAACTCCTAATATGTGATTGCATTCAACCACTCAATCTTGACGTTTACCCCATGTGATTAGCAGTCAATATATAAGGTGTATCTGTTCAAACACGAAATATTTTAAAAGATACGCCTATAGATGGTAAAGAAGCCAAAGAAACGATTTTTTTTTTATCTGAGTATTTTATTAAAAAAATTAAATAACTTAAAATTACTTGATTATGATGATTAATTATCAAAAGGCACCGCGCTCGTGCCGCCACCGTCTCCGTCCGGGCGGGTCATTCATAGAATAAGTAAGTAAAGGTGTTTTTTCAAAATGTCTCTAGCAATTTATGTAAAAATAAAAACACTTAGATAAAAAATAAATTCGCTGCTACGGCTTTTTTTATGTTTTTCTTTAAATATTTCGTGTATGAATAGATAAACCTTATACAGAAAAATCGGTTTTAATCAGTGCGCAAATTTTTACAAATTTTAACTTACACGTGTTTTATTATACACCTATTTCTTATTTTGATACGGCTTAGTACAAAAAAGTGATGTTAACGTTAACGAAAGGAAACTGGTATAGTGGATTTAGGTTGCGCAATGCGCCGGCGCCGGCGGCGCAGTCAGTGAAGTGAAACGCAGTAGTAGGTACCTATCAGCTGTGCGCTCGTCCATTGATATTAGTACGAATAGGTTGTATCCATATTTTGCTGATTTCAAGTGGACCAAAAAAAGTATTTAGCAAATAATGGAAATGTATTCTATTACTGATATTGAACCACCAAAAGAAATTTGCGCATTGGTTAAAAACTTATCCTGTATACAATTTTTTTTTTTCTTTTTTCCACATCTTCTTTACTAGGTATGTTTGAACATTTGAGTACCAAAGAAAACTATAATATTATAAAAACAAAGAGAACTAATTCCTTTAATAATATAATCCATACAACATAACATACAGAACCACATAATGCAATACCTTATTACCTCGAAAGCTAAAAATCTCCCCTTACAATACCGTAACAAAAAACGCGAGCTCCAATTTAAGAGCATCGGATAAGGCGGAGGCAATCTCATTTCCCATCGAACTAAGGCGGGCATAAATCACTATATTCAATAGGTTTTAATATAAGTTCGCAAATGAACATGAAAAGTAATGCTCTCTTGTAGCATGGAAGCTTGATTAGATGCGGCTGTCTTGCATTCGGATAGTTTAGATTTGCATATTCGTATTCGAGAATTCTATATGTGAAAAATGTTTGATGGCAATTTTGTTGGGAATAGTCGAGCAGCAAAAGGATAAGAATATAAAGAAATATGGAAAACAAATATTTTGTAGTAGTTGTCAGATAGAGTAATTTCGATTATCAATTAGAAGTAGGCAAGAACATAATTCTCGTAAAGTTCGATAATAGTCGTAGATAAACAAATAAATACATCGTTCCACATTTAGCATAGTCTCTCTCATTTTATTGTTTGAATACGCAAACAATGAAACCCATTCAGCTCTTGAAAATACAATATAATATTCCAAGGACACAAAATAATGACGATCCACGTGCCTAGAGGATCACCGAAATATCTCAAAACTCATCCGTCGCTATACAATAATACAACTAACAACAATAACAAAATATTTCAGATACTTCATAAAAGGGTCCTAGAGCACGCTCCAAATCTTTTGAAGAATAACAACATCGGAACACCAAACACATGTCCATCCCAGGACAATAACGAAGCATTTACAAAAGCATATATTCAAACTATAGCTGTCTCACTCAAGCACATTGCTAGATATGAGAGGCATTATCCAGATAGCCGTATGTCCCATATTGGTGCGGGACAAAATGTGACCGTATTAACAAACTGGATTGTTCCGAGCCAAGTTGGGAAACCCGTCGGGAGGAAATTCAATAGAACCCTAATTTTCCAGCCCCTACTGACGCACAATAGCCAACAATGCGGACTACTCACTACGTAGAAACGCATATCGTCACATAACAGTAATGAATTATCACTATAGTAACGATTGAGAATGGAAGGAAAATAATTTTGATGGAAATAACCATCGGGATAATTATGAAGCATTTAATTTTATAAAATGCTAATAATAATGTAGAATCTGGTAGTATAATTGGTAATTATAGCCAAATTAGTATCGTCTTTAGAGATAATATTGTGGTTACGGTGTTCGGGGATGGCTAACAAATTAAATGTATAGTAGTCTCTAAATTGGACTTTTCAGCAATATTTTAGATTAATGAAGCACCTGCACCTGCACCTGTGGCTTAAACAAAATTGCTGAACTATGTTTTGTTAAGCCGCTAAATTATAAATTAAGTAGGTAATACAATTAATACTCTTTCAAATTGAAGTTAGTGTTAAGAAACTTTTAGTGCAAGGGAAAGCAGTGTTAGTATAACGATAAGCTCTATGTAGATCACACTTAAGAGCCAAAACCATAATTTTAAGCCGGCATTGAACAAGTACCACGCAATATCAATACCTAATAACTCCTAAAGTACACTTTGAGAAACACAATTTTGTCCGAAAACGCCGCAATAACTACATGTAGGGAAGCCGAGACGTGTCTTGCAAAATTTGAAGCGTCACATGTTTGTGACTCGCTTTTTGCAAAGTTTCCTCCCAACACTGCGCTGTGCAAAAAAAAACGTGTTTTTTTTTTCCTTTGGCACTTCGGTGTCACGTTCGTATGTCATATTACTTCCATGCTCCGATATTAGCTTGAAATATCGCCCTTTTATATCAGTTCATGAACAATGGCGAAGTCTTGATCTAATTCTTTTGAAATTGGCCGTTATTTTTGAGTTAGGGGCAATTTGAAATCTTGAAAAATGGGGTTGCTTTTTTCCAGGTTTTCGTAAGAAAACAATTCTAAATCAGCATCTTTACAATTTACGTTCCTATAGTCAGGCTTACTGCTTTAAGAAACCAATATAGCCTTCAATATGGATCCGTTTATTCTTATGTAATATATGTTTATTTATTATATTATCTACATGAACAATGCTAACAAACTTCGATTGTTAGTATTTATCCTAGCTTAAACTGCATAGCCAGCCGTACACGGCTTATCTATGATCGTAACAATTTGTGACGATTTTGAACTCGTTGGCTCAACTTAGCCTAGTCTAGCTTAAACGAAATATTATTGATAAGTTTATTTTGTACAAGTACTTGATTAAAATCAGTTCAAATTAATTTTGATCATTGTCTCTTGCAAAGTAATTGCTAGTAGGTCGGTTTTAGCCATAGGAAAACTTGATGACATTCACAGGTGGAGAGAAGGTGAACGATACTTTATTCGTCTTTTGTCTTTGTCTTTTTTTACAACTTGTGTTGTTACACTGCTGGCCAAAACTCTATTCACATCGTTGTTTATGATTTAAAAATGATACAAAAGTCCCTCGCGAACACACGTTTACAAGCAACGAAATATATTTAAAAAACCGTTGTATTCGGTTGTAAATTTACGAATTATTCCGACATGTCGGATACGGCCGATGTGTCAACACTACGTGATGGCGATTTCAATCACTCCGCCTCTTCTATTTTTATGTTTCGCTGCTCTCGACAAAATTCATTTTAATCCGTGCAGTGCACTCTGCCCAATTGGTGGGCCTTATCAAAATCGGGACCGTGTCCACATATTAATCAACGGTTTTTGTGAAGATTTTTGACCGTATTGAACGCAGCGGGATCCTGCGGGATGTGTGTGGGGTGAAATATGGATGTCAAAGCGTTTATTTTTGTGTCTTTTGCTGTATTTTTCGAAGCGGTCAGTGTTTGGATGCGGAAATACTTTTTCGATAGATATTTCAGGGGTTTACAATATTGAATGGATGAACTCTTTCATCCATTCAATTCATTTCTTTTTATTTTACTTTTTCGTTTGTAAAAAGAGAATCTCTCTAGACTCTCTTTTTTCAAATGAAACTGCAAGACTTGTGTATAATGAATATAAAAAATATTGCGTTTGTTAATAACAAAGTTAATAAAAATGCTGTTAGAATTGCTATACTAAATAAAATGGCGTATATCTAGTTAGCGTGGTCAATTAATTAAGCACCGCATCATAACAACGATAACAATAATATTAAAAAAAACCGAAAACAAATCGAATAACATGAAGAATGGTAAACTCCCTCCACATAATATTCAAGCCTAAAATTCTTCAAAAGACATTCTGTAAACAGAATATTTTATAGATCAGATACTCCTGATGACTGGTCAATATCGATTGACATTTCGTAGCCCGTGATTGATGAACTTACTCACAAATGACGAAACATGACCCTTGCACATTTCAATATTTTTATAAAAGCTATTTTTTGTGTTATTTTCGGTAATCTATCATATGCTGTAGATTTATTGGAAGAAAGGTTTGATGAAAATGATATTTCGGTTTATATGAATTTTTATTTCTGGATAATTATTGCATAATTTAAAAACTAATATCAAATAGTCTTAAAATAATAATAATATTATGTACAAGTATAAAAAAGTGAGGGGAATTAATCAAAGGGCATAAAAAAATTCATCCGCATCGCTGTCAACAGGAAGTGTGCCCAAAAGGCTGGCAGCATTGCCACGTTGTTTATCAATGCTGATTCTTTGGCTAAGAAAAAGGCCAGCCCTCTGGTTACGTGAGGAGTCGACCATCCGCTTGGTGATGTCTCGAAAAACTAAGTGGACACTCGGGCCTTTTTTTTTATCTAGGCCATCTCAGATTTAACCATGAGAGGTTGAGACTCTTTAACGGGACTTTCCTGTGGTTGCCTTAAGCTCCTAAAAACTTAAAGCCTCCAGCCAGGGCGCAAAAACTTATAAACTAAACGACTGCGCGCTAAGTGCATCCCCTGTGGGGTACGAAACTCGGCTTAGGGCAGATTCAGGCAAAACCTCGGCTTAGGAGGATGGCAAGGGACTGACGGTGGCTGGATAAAATCAGGGTTATGATTATTATCGGGGGAATTTAAAGCTACAGGCTTAGCTATAGCGCGTGCTGGCGCTTCGTGGCAAGGATCGGGGAGGACTATTTAGTCGGGGATTTCGAGATGGGCCTCGGCGGCGAGGTCGGAATGACGGTCGTGTATTATGTTTGCGAGCTAATGTACTTGTTTCCCTACTGCTCTCCTGGAGGAGAGTCGTAGTAGGGTCGTTTGGGTCGAGCAGTGCACTCGGAGCATGGACACTTGGATTTAACCCTAGTATCTAGTATCTTAAATAATCATTCAGGATTTCATGCTGGGAAGGTTTCAATTTAAGTCAACCATTTTACATTTTATTTTTTCATTAAATATTTTAATTAACATAAAGCCGTTTAATAAAATTACGAAAATAACAGTACGTATATATTGTCTACACATATCTATTTCTGAAAAGGTCCGAAACAAAACCGAACGATCATGACCACGGACGATCATGGCGCTCACCACTTAAATTGGTTCCGGAGCTAGCTAATTGACAGACGAACTGACATGACACTGATAGTGCGTTAGAATATTGTTTCTGCAATTAGACCTCGGAGTCCGATGCGACGTATTGATTAATAGTGATTAGGTTGCCTCAATATCTAGTGTATAAAAGAGTCTTTAATATAAAAAGATATGCGATAGCAGAAAATAAATATTGTGGTCGATATAGGTCAGGTTATTGAAAAGGCTTCCATTGAGGGCTAAACTTTTATACTTAGATAAATGATTGGTCTCGCTGCGGTCGAGTGCAGCGAGACCAATAATTTATCTAAGCTTTTATATTATTGCCACACATTTTACAACATAACTTGCCCACGTCGGGGCTTCTTGGTAAGCTCCTGTCATAAGTCTCAATCTGTCAGACTGCCACGTCAGTCACAGTCCTCCACAGAGGTCTGTTAGGACGGAGGAGTTCGTACACCGCTATAAAGCCGCATTTACACATTGGCGCGAATAAGGCGAGCGGCGAGTCAAGGCACGAGCACGCATATGTAAACGGTAGTTCGCTTTCTAGTTCATTTCGTAGCAAACGGCCTATCAAGCAACATAACAAAATGGACTGAACCAACAATAAAGTTGGTTCAGTCCAATTATCCGGAAGAGAACCGAAGTTACCGACATAGCTTGCAGAGTAAGCAAGCTGAAGTAGCAGTGGGCTGGCCATATTTGTCGAAGGGACCGATGGCCGGTGGAGCAGACGAGTTCTGGAGTGGAGACCGCGTATCGGCTAGCTTAGTGTGGCACGCCCCCCAGCTAGATGGACCGACGACCTCAAAAAGGTGGCTGGGATAGACTGGATGCGGAAGGCGGAGGACAGGGTGTTAAAGCATGGTCATCATAAGGCTGCTAAATGCTGATATCAGAAGTAATGAGAGTACCAGTGAACGATTTAAAAATGAAGAAAACTAATACTTTTCATACACATCGTCGCAAGAAGCTGGCATCAATAAAATCCGGTGCAGGAGGGGACGACATTTACAAACCAAAATGGTTTGCATACAGTTTAAATGCAAATGCAATGCAAAAGCCACTAGAATGATGAAGTCGTCCACTTCGTCAAGCTGAAGTAGAAATGAATAGACGCGAATGTGTAAACGGTCACTCGTGTAACCTAAAGCCACATGAATATCTCGCCAAACAATTCGTCGAATGGCAAGGCGAATCAAGAGCACGCATGTGTAAAATATGTTTTATCGCTTAATGCACGCAGTTAATACGTAAGCATTTTCTTAACTTATTAAAAAGCGAAGGCAGACCGAATCAATTAATCAACTAACAGCGTTTGCTCTAAGTTCATAATTATCTCCTTCAAAGCTCAGACCAAATAAAAAACCAAGACAGAGCGCTGCATCATCATCATTTCAGCCGAAAGACGTCCACTGCTGGACATAGGCCTCCCCCAAAAGAGGAGAATTTGCCATAATCGCCACACTTGGCAGGCGGGTTAACGATCGCAGTATGGTGTTAAAAATGCATAGAGAACGCTGCTGCCCGTTCTCTAGTAAGTCCCTTAGTCGAATTTTACGACACCCACGGGAGGAAATGCAGTGGTGCTATTCTTTACGTAATACGTACGTACGTACGTACGTAGCATACAAAAACTATACCTCCACGCTTGTCGTACACGCTCACATGCACAAATTTACAACCATTTACAATCAAACTACGCCTCACTCGCGCCTCGGCACACATGTTTACGAAACCGGCCTCACTATTATTGGTCTGAGCTTCAAAGATTGTAGGAAGTTGTTTCTACAATCTTTGAAGGAGATGGAAGCAGATTAAGGGTAAACAGATTCACCAACATATTTGAAGAATTAGCAAGTTAACAATGAACAAGAAAAGGCAGCCCTTATGCCGAAGGACTAAAGGCCTGTTTATACTATTTACTAGAAACGTTTTAAGAAGGTATCTAGGGTAGACAGGACGTTAAAAGTGGCAAAACGGCTAATGTGACGGAACTTCAAACAACTCAGCCAATCGCAGTCCACTTCTGGACATACGCCTCACCCAGCCACCTCTTAAGATCGTCGGTTCTTCTATCTGGGCGAACACTACGCTTGCCGATACGCGGTCTCCATCCAAGCTTTGTCGGTAACTCCGGTTCTTTTCCGGATAATTTTGTGGCACATAATCATATGCACTGACTCAGCCCACTATTGACCTCCGGTCTCCAGAGGGGAGTGATGTGGCGACATGTACAACGCCACATGAGAACTACGCATTGAAAAGACCTGACGTCACATAAATCCTGCATCGCGCAATCAGAGTTTACCGCGCGACTAGCATATATACCTACAACATCCCCATATCAACCGTCGGGCAGTTGTCCACCAGACAAAACACCCTATTTTACACTGCTCCTCATACCTCTACAATTTCATTTGGATGACGGAACTTAGGATAGGCTTTATATATAAGGATACAGCAGTGAAGTAAGGTCTCCAGAGACGGATGTTATATCACTCAAGGGATGAAATAATCCAATTTACCTTGTCTAATGTACAGTTAATTTACCTTGTCAAAGCATTCATCATTCCAAAACATAATTCTATTCACCAAGACCAAACAAAGCTCAAAATATCTTTGACTCCATAATAACATTCCTGATTGCCTTTGGTTAGAGTAACAAGGCAATTCGTCAAGATGATAATACTCGTAATGATAGAAAAGTTTAAACATTAATCCGATATCCTATAATTGATGTTTTTGAAGGATCAAAAGGCAATGTTTTACACAATTTCTTATACAAATGGGTCGTTTGTTTTAATAATAATATTATTTATGTTTGTAACCAAGAAAAGTATGAGAAAAGGTTTGAACGAATGGAAAGTTTTGGATTTTACGATTCAATTAAATTAATGTGTTTGTTTAATATGGTTGCCATGTATGTAAGTGCAATCACTGCATAGTATAAAACAAAGTCGCTTCCCGCTGTCTGTCTGTCCTTATGTATGCTTAGATCTTTAAAACTACGCAACGGATTTTAATGCGGTTTTTTAAATAGATAGAGTGATTCAAGAGGAAGGTTTATACGTATAATACATGCGTAAAATAGTAGAGAAACACTGATAATTTTAGAGGTTTCTAATGTGATGTCGTAAATAAACAAATTTTTTGCGGTTACATTGCAAACCCTAAACCCTACGAGATTGATCAAAATAATGTACTACAGTATTGTACACCTTAAAAAGGTCTACAAAAAATTCCGCGATGGCATATATGCCTATCTCTTAGGGATCCTTTATTTTTTTACGAGAAATAATGGCTTAATTACGAAGCAATACAGCATTAATCCTTATCCAATTCAGTACCTTAAATAAATTGTGCATATAATATGGATCAATATGGCTCTTTACAACATGTAATTTAAATGAATATTTTCGAAGATATTACAGATTTAAAATGCAGGGACATAGCGGTTGCGGCGGTACCGGCCGGGGGGCCGGCGGCGCGTGCCTATCAGCATTGCACCCGAGCGAAGCCGGGGCGGGTCGCTAGTAGAAAATAAGATTAATATTAAATTCAGATTTAAAAAAAAAATGTTTTACACGTTGATAACAACGTTTTTAAACATTTCATTTCAAAGACACAACGTAACATTATGCTCTTACACACACTTTCCTCAACCCTGAACAGAAAACCAACTAAATGTTCTAAACAACTCGCTTGCATTCACTAATACTAAAGCAAACAATTCACCCTAACAGCTAGCAGTACATTAACAACACCCCAACAATGCATTCATTACTTTCCCTCTCAATTACCTTGTACTGCACTACAGCAACTACAGTACCTGGACTATCCGTGGCTGTTAACATGGCACACAGTCTTTTAGAAAGACCAAACAAAAACACAAACTTCTTCTTCTCCTTCTTCTTTCTTTTTACTTTCTATAAAAATAGTACATTATTGCAAAGGCCGGGAAATAGGCAATTGCAGGTCGAGTATGAGTATGAAGGCCGAACCGTAGGCGAGGACTTCACTAATACGAGACAGGCAATTGCCATTTCCGCCGAGGCATATATAGTGCTTTTCTCAAAAGAATGCAGGGAAATAAGAATGAAGAAATAAGAATGCCGGAGCGTTGTGACAGTGCTGGAGCGTTGTAATGTTCCAAATTCAAAAAATGCTCCTGCAATCGATTTGGTTTTCTTTGTCCGTAAATTCGATACTTCACGTGTTCTTTTTTCGAAAATAATTACATGCATGTTTGAGAAAAAGCCTATTTCTGTCCCACTGCAGGGAAAAGGATCTCTTCTCTTACAGAGAAGGCATGAGCATTGATCACCACGTTATTAAGTCCAACTTTTTAGAGTTCCGTAGTCAACAAGGAACCCTTATAGTTTCGCCATGTATCTGTCTGTCTGTCTGTTTGTCCGCGGTTTAGCTCAGAGACTCTTAGAAAAGTTTAAACATTAATCCGATATCCTGTAATTGATGTTTTTAAAGGATCAAAAGGAAGCTGTAATTTGGCACGGGGAGGATTTTTTTTCTCGTCTATCCCGTGGTGTCGGGTATCATTGGATAGGCCGTTAAAAAATATTGTGGGTCTGTGGAAAACCACTTTTCGATTCAGGGATCCGTTTGCGTAATATTAAGCTCTAAAGTGCACATTTTTGTTAGAGTTGACTCTTCCAGCCAGCCTAATGGTTGGTTTTGGATATATGAAAAAAAATTCACGGCAGTATAAATAAATAACGAAGTTAAAAGGAAAACTATCACTATTTCCCGTTAACTATTACAAGTTAACGAGTAATAGTCAACCAACTTATAATAGTTTGCAGTTGAAATGTACCAAACATGTTTTTCGACTACAATATTATGGTCTTGGGATAAATTCATCCCAGCAACGAAACCCTTCATTGTGCGTGGTCTGACACGCTTTTGGCCGGTTTTTCTAAGACAAGACGCTAGAGAGAGATAACTGAGTGAGAGAAATGAGTTCTCTCTGTCAGCTATCTCTCTATAGCGTAGTCTCTAGTGTGTCGCTCATACATGTTTGACAGTCTGCGTCAAAAAAAATATTCAAGATTTCATGTGCATGATGATCCAATAGTCTACTGGTTACAAGGGGGACTACTGTGAACGTGGTCTTTTTTTTTTAGGATGGGCAATCATCAAATGATCTCCCGCTCTGGGTGGAGCGGAAGGGAGTGTCACTCTTACTGACTAAAACCCTCCCGTGTTCCTTCCTTGACCCTTTATGTTCCGGGGCAGCGGTACCCCTTTCGGAAAATCCCGCTGACCCGGCAGGCTTGGGCCCTAATGGGCCCCCTCTTTGTTGCTGACATCTCTTTGAGGCGCGCGTGGAACACGTACGCGCCGTCCGGCACGGGCCTGGTCCTGATCGGACGGTGAACTACCCATTACTCACAACCCGCAGGCCCGCGGTGAACGTGGTCCTGGATTCGATTCCCAGGTTGAGAAAAATGTTCTTAGGTTTTCAGAAATTTTACAATAGCAGCCCGGAGTTTAGGTTTGTGAACAGTTACTGACAATAGACTCGCCCCCTTTTACTTGGACTTATACGTAACTGGTGTAATAAGGGGAGCCTACTACCCACTGCCCACCCCTTTGGAGAAAACAGGCGCCATATTATCTCATACGAACCACCAAAATGAAATCAAAGGACCCGCAAAAATTTTATTAAGCGTAGCCATTGTAGCGAGGCGATAAATTTTTCTATTCTGTTCGGCTAAGCTGGAGTATCGCTATGTTTTACACCGGCGCGGCGCCCACTTTGTGGGGTTAACTCCTGCTCTCGTATTGTTTTGAGATCACTCCTTCTTTTTTTTTTTCAACCCCACCACGTCCGCTGAAAAGGCTTTCGCTTACAATTTAATGCTGTTAACTCCGCCGTTCGTAGACCCTGAAGCAATAAAAGTTTTAGTTGCTAGTAAATTATTATTTAGTAGAAAGTAATATTTTTGCTAAAGAGGGGATTTTGTTTTAAATTGCAATTGATCGTAAGAATTTTCGAAGGTTAAAATGCTACCGCACACCGTGAAAATAATCGTGGAGCGCAACGGCGCAATTTTTTTATCTTACAGGTATTCGAATGTGGTTATGTTGAGTTAATAAAGTTTACGATAGCCCTAAATGTACACGAAAACCAAAATATATTTTCTGAGAGCACACTCGTAAGTGAAAATGGCATTGGCGGGACGGATTAAAACCCTTTGCGAGCTGGAGTTGGCCCACGGGCTATAGTTTTCCCATCCTTGTTCTACATCGGTGGATATCGGTTTCCTCATGATGTTTTCCTTCACCATTATGAGAGCATTGGTGATGAAATAATTTACAAAAAGTAAAGCGCCTGTCTGGGTTCGAATCTATAACCTACAACTCGAAAGTTGCGGCCCTTGCCACAGGCTCAACACTGATCCCCCCCCCGGTGGGTTCCCGCATTGTCGAGGCGGGGGGGCTCAGTAGCCGTGGCTTGGAGGGCCACGGTGAAGCTAAGAGGAACCCGAGGAGGGGGCCGCTCGTCAGGGCTTTTGCGGCTAAGCCGACGACGTAGCGGCCGTAGGTTGCGGTGCCGCTTTGGCGACATCGCAACTGAGGCGGGCCGCGATGTCGAATGGGCGGCATCGCGGCTGAGTGTGGGAGGCCGCGGCGGGAGAGGAGTGCCGGTATTGCGGTGAGCCGTTCTCCCTACCTTCCGCGGCCTTGACGGGGTCGCCACCGTTGAATGGCGGACGCGGTGGGGCCGCAGAGGAAGAGGAGTGTCGGTATTGCGTTGGCCGCTCTCCCTATCCTCTGCGGCCGAAAAGTGGTAGGCGGCGGGGCCACTAACCTGACCCGTTGCGGGGGGACCAGGGGTGCCTGGACGCGAGATCGTCTGGCGCGAGGTCCCAGGTGGAGGCCAGCAGGCAACGGGTGCGGGGGCACCCTTGCCTGTATTGCACAGGCCTCTACCAGTGTCGGACGGGAATGGCCAGGTGTTCCCGGTCATTCCCATATCGCCCCCAGGCTGAGGGGGGGCATGCGGGGCCCGCCAGTGAGGCGGGCATGCGCCGGGAGGGTTGTGGACGTAAAGGCTGTGCCGGTTTCCCATGACCCTCCCATCAAGGCGATGAGGGAACTCCGCTGAGTTTTAGTGGGTATTCTGCCATTTTGGCAGGGAGTCCCACATACCCCGTCTCGTCCCCCGACGAGCGGGCATGCGTAATGCATTTCTCAGCGTAAAAAAAAAAAAAAAAAAAAAAAAAAAAAAAAAAAAAAAAAAAAAGGCTCAACACTGATCCCCCCCGGTGGGTTCCCGCATTGTCGAGGCGGGGGGGCTCAGTAGCCGTGGCTTGGAGGGCCACGGTGAAGCTAAGAGGAACCCGAGGAGGGGGCCGCTTGTCAGGGCTTTTGCGGCTAAGCCGACGACGTAGCGGCCGTAGGTTGCGGTGCCGCTTTGGCGACATCGCAACTGAGGCGGGCCGCGATGTCGAATGGGCGGCATCGCGGCTGAGTGTGGGAGGCCGCGGCGGGAGAGGAGTGCCGGTATTGCGGTGTGCCGTTCTCCCTACCTTCTGCGGCCTTGACGGGGTCGCCACCGATGAATGGCGGATGCGGTGGGGCCGCAGAGGAAGAGGAGTGTCGGTATTGCGTTGGCCGCTCTCCCTATCCTCTGCGGCCGAAAAGTGGTAGGCGGCGGGGCCACTAACCTGACCCGTCGCGGTGGGACCAGGGGCGCCTGGACGCGGGGTCGTCTGGCGCGAGGTCCCAAGTGGAGGCCAGCAGGCAACGGTGCGGGGGCACCCTTGCCTGTATTGCACAGGCCTCCACCAGTGTCGGACGGGAATGGCCAGGTGTTCCCGGTCATTCCCATATCGCCCCCAGGCTGAGGGGCATGCGGGGCATGCGGGGCCCGCCAGTTAGGCGGGCATGCGCCGGGAGGGTTGTGGACGTAAAGGCTGTGCCGGTTTCCCATGACCCTCCCATCAAGGCGATGAGGGAACTCCGCTGAATTTTAGTGGGTATACTGCCATTTTGGCAGGGAGTCCCACATACCTCGTCTCGTCCCCCGACGAGCGGGCATGCGTAATGCATTTCTCAGCGTCAAAAAAAAAAAAAAAAAAAAAAGGCTCAACACTGATCTAAAAAAAAAAAAAAAAACACGGTAAAATATTTAAAAAAAACTAGAAACAGATTACAAAAGCCTTAGGTGCTAGATTTTTAGAAATTCCCTGGGCCCCACACTAGGATTCTCTGTGTCGTAGGATCCAGTATTTTTCCAAGTAAGGTAGATATTTATTTAGGTAAAAAATTATTAGAAAAAAATATATATATTTATATCTATACTATATATTATATATATTTATATATTAATATTATAAAGCTGAAAAGTTTGTTTGTTTGTGTGTTTGAACGCGCTAATCTCAGGAACTACTGGTTGGAATTGAAAAAATCTTTTTGTTTTGGATAGTCCGTTTATCGAGGAAAGTTACGCTATGGCCAATAGGAGCGGAGCATAAATGAAAAATGTTGGAAAAACGGGAAAAATTATTCCTTTTTGAGAGCTTCCGTTGCGTGCGTTGCGTAAACGGTTTAAGCTACGCAAATATTATCTACGACGAAATTGTTCCTCTTTAAACGTTCTAAAAAAGTCCTCGACAGCATATCTTTTAAGATTGACTCACTATACCTTTTTATGGTAATCAAATTTGTTCGAAACTAATGCATTATTTGCGAAGGAGTTTTGTCAACATAATATTAATCCTTATCCATATAAATATGTTATTAATCTATACTATTATAATATTATAAAGCTGAAGAGTTTGTTTGTTTGTTTATCTGAACGCGCTAATCTCAGGAACGACTCGTTCGAATTGAAAAATTATTTCAGTGTTGGATAGCATAATCCTTTAGGAAGGTTATAGGCTATTTAACATCACGCTAAGGCACCTTAAGGAGCCGAGCAAACGACAAAAAGTCTGAAAGAACGCTAAGAAAAATCGGAGTAATTATACGCGGGCGGCAATGCGATGTGACGGGGCTGAATTTTACGCGGACGAAGTCGCGGGCAGAATCTAGTATACCTATAAAAATAATTAAAGACAATGTAATAAAAAAGTATAGAACTAAAATTATCCATACTAATATTATAAATGTGCAAGTAACTCTGTCTGAGCGAACCGATCGTCATGAAATTTGGCAGAGATACTCGTACAGCCTGGGATAAGGAGAAGGACATAGGCTACTTTTTTAGGCGATAACCGACTTCCACGCGAGCGGAGCCGCGGGAAAAAGCTAGTCTACTATAAACCGACGTATGTATATCTGCAGATAACTGGCCCATAGCTCGTCGGAAAAAAGACCACATAAAATGGATACCCTTTATCTCTCTGTATTCTTTTCCAAACCACATCGACAGTGATATTGGATATTTAATCAATGCAACCAACAATCAAACAAACAAATCAAATATCCCTTTGAATTCCAAACAGCACAATGATCTGAGCTAATGAATTAAAAACACTACATCAGAATTAAACGATATAATACCTATGTACCGAAGTCAATGCAGACCAGTTGATAGAATAACGACTAAAATAACTTGCTCTCTACGATTTGAAAAGTGATTCAGGTTGGGTAATGTCACAGAGGTCTCGGTATACTGGTTGGTGTTCGCGTGTTGTGAATAAACCATGAGTTGTTTTCAATTTAGCGTAAAAGCGTTCCGTCATAAAAGCCGGTCCGGTTTCATAATTAACATTTTATGTTTGTATGACAAATACATATGGACAAACGCAGAGATAGTATCTGTTGCGGCTTCATTCAATCTGAGGATGCATTCAAACGGTGCCGATTCCCTTGATCACTAACTAAACTAAATTTAAGTTCAGTGCATCTTTTTCTTTCTATTTCATTAAGAAAAGGACAGAAGATAAATTTTAGTTTAGTCCTGTCAAATTAATCAGCGCTTGACGTAAATTGACGTAATTTTAGTAGGCAAGTTTTTAATCACGTCTAAACTTGTATGGAGTAGTGGCAGGTGCTGATTAATTTGACAGGACTAAACTAAAATGTATCTTCTGTCCTTTTCTTAATGAAATAGAAGAAAAAGATGCACTGAACTTAAATTTAGTTTAGTTTGTTGAACAAGGAAATCGGCACCAATATTTATAATCTACCCAAGTTCTTTTCGAAATGTATTAGCACGTTTCGGTCGTATGTATGTATGAATTGAAATCAGGGTCCTGACAATTACATAGAGTGTTTTAGGGTCAACGAAATAACAAAATCTTCTAGATCGTTTAATACTGAGTGTCATTCAACTTGGAACTCTGGCTGGTGGCTAAATAATAACAAACGCACGTGTCGATCGAAGGTTAAGCTACGCTTGCTGCGGTCGGTTCGTGGATGGGTGACCATCCATTACACATCGAGACCCCTCCGTGCCTCGGAAAGCACGTTAGCTTGCATGTTCTGTACTGAGCTCACGCAACGCGTCGTACGTCTAGCCAGTAATAGGATTCACACATCCAGGAGCGCTGTCCCAAATAAGACGCATTATTAATTTATTATACATAAACCAAAAAGGTATTTTAATAAAACACGTATACTAAAAGATCATTTTTTTTTACATAAAATTATCTTATAAAGGTGAAGGTTTCAGAAGAATACGCTTGATAGATTTTGCGTGATTCTCAGTTTTTTATCCGCGTTAGACATAACAAATTAATTTCACTATGTAATATAAACATAATCTAAAATATTCATATATTAAGTTATTAAGGAAATGCTTTAATTTAAGATATATTTTTTCCAAATCATTAACACTACTCGTTTAGACGTGATCTTCAGTATAAAATCATTAGAAGTCTGTTATCGTCGCATTAAAGTACGATTCGCGACCGTAACAAAAACGGCTTTACAGAATTATAATCATTAAAATTGAAATTGACGATGCAATGACTTGTTCCACAGTTGCGATCTTGATGTTTTCGGTGGAAATTTGAGTATGTTTAAGATTTTTTTGAATGAAAGTAAAGTGTTATTATTATTTATACGTCACACCTGGCCATAATTTGAGTTTTATCGCACGCTACGCGTACAGTAAAACTCGCATTGTGGCCAGGTGAAGACGTAAAATTGTGTACTCACCACGGGCAGTAAAAAAGAATGCCCTCTATCGCATATTTACAACCCTCGCCTGCGGCTCGGGTCACAAATACCTGCGATTTCGGGCTTTCTTTCTTTTACAGCCCTTGGTAAGTAATGTACTATTAAGCCCAGCATTTGTAAGCTATAACGTAGTATTAAACTTTTTATTTTTTTATTTACTGTTTTATTATTATTTGATGTTCATAAAATATTGTAATTTTAATAATAATTTATTTATTAGATACCGTATTGTGTTATAGGGGAATTCTGTTCTTAAAAAAAAAATGTATCCGTGCTCTTTGTGATGTGCCATCATTGACTTCATGTAAACCTCTTTTTATAGATCTAAAAATTAATTAACTGTTCCCGGTATGTACGGTGGCCAGTACATCAAGTTACCACAAACTGTCTTTTCTCGTATAATTTTACCCACTGTACATATTTGAATGCTGCAAATTTGTACGAATGCACTTCGAATTATTTCAACGTTTCTCGTCGTCGTCTCTCGTCTTACGTTTAACACAAGATATCCTGATAGACTAATTATTCCTCCAATGAGAAGCCACTTATATCACAGAAGTTGCTTTCCAATGGTTATAAAGATATATAATAAATTACCAAAATCTTATAGGTAACTGACAATCATTCATTTTAAAACAGAATTATTCAAATGTCTTACAGAAAAACCATTCTATTCTGTGAATGAGTACCTAAACTTAAAGATTCACATTGACATTTTACTATTATAATTTGACAAATGATTGACATTCTTATTCTTGCTAATAACTATGATTTATGTTCCAACTTTATTAGCTTCATTCATTTAATTAATAATTGTAATCAATTATTTATATTTTCATGCTAGTTTCAGCGAATTGTTTTAGAAACTCTTAAAAACCCGACCATATGTAATATGCTACAATTCTTCCAAATAAAAGCTTATTTCATTTCGTTTCAAACAACTGTAAAACAGTTAATCCAGGACTGTACTGCTACCCATTTAGCTCCCTTCAAAATGGTTGAGCTGAATGGTGCTAATCCATGCGTCATGTTCGTGAACGGGCGCCGTCAGTTGGGACTGGTCATCTCTTAGGTGATCTCATGGCTTATTTTAATTATTTTATTTTAGAATTGTTTTTTTTTTTTGTTTTTTAGTTTCTATTTTTTGTACCTACTCTTTTCTCATTTTTTATTTTGACATCGTTTTCACATTTAGTTATAAATTCAACATTATAGAATATAGATGTGACTAATATTTTTGTAACAATTTAATTTAAAAGAGTGTCCATGGAGTTTCTTGTCCGTTCTTCTCCATAGGTACCTACTACGCTTTGGAATGAGCATCCGGCTCGAAGGACCAAAATGTTTGGGTCGCGACCTAAAAGATATAGACTATTAGGATGGCTATTAAAACGCTGAGTTTTACTAGCTAAAAACTATTTATTTTATAACTTATAAAAGGCTACGCTAAAATGATGGATAATGACAATGCAGGCGAATGCGCCCGGTTGCTGTCCGAATATGCACTGTTGTCGGCGCGCGCTCAACGCGACCTTATTGATTCGCTAGATCAGCAAAAGGGTGTTCGAATTACATCGAACAAGCTTCATTTTTCTTACTGACCGACTCCTTGACAATTCAAAAATACCTGTAAATGGTTTAATTGAAATAAAAGATTTGAGTTTGAGTTGACCATAGTAAAGAATGTTATTGGTGTTTTGCAGGCACATACATAATACTGAACCATCACTTTTATCAGATACGCATTAGCTTAAAATTCTCTGAAATAGGTCTGAATTGAGCATGAATACTCACAGAGTTCTCCTTATACAAGCAAAAGACGTATTTCTATTCCCGCACCATTAACGTGGTAAAAGCGACCAAACGGTACGTTTCACAAAATTTTAAAGCTCGATTTATATGTCCCACGAAACGTATGGCAGCGATTAAACGTAGCAGTAGCGGGCGCGGACAAATGTTAAATTATCACTTACCACCATTTTGAGACTAAATCTTCATTGGAGGAGAGAGCTTTTCTACAATGTCTTGATTTTCTTAGGGAAGAGATTTTCTTAAATGATTTGGATTGTGTTTCGTAAGGACGTTGTTTATTTTAAAACTAGTTGCTGTTGCGGCTTTACCCCCGTGGGTTTTTGTACACAAATAAATAAAATTTAAGTGTGTTTGTAATAAAAAAAATATATAATTATATTTATATATATATATATATATATATATACATATATATATATATATACATATATATATATAAACCACGCAGGTGAACCCGCGGGCAGCAGCTAGTCGAAATAAAAGTAGCCTAAGTTACTCCTTATAATATCAGCTATCTGCCAGTGAAAGTCCCGTCAAAATCGGTTCAGCTGTTACGGAGATATAGACAGACAATATTTTTTTTTTTGTTATATACCGTTTATACGGTACATAACAAAAAAAACAACTTTTTACTAAATGCATATTTCATATGCATTTAGTAAAAAGTTGTTATTTTGACATTACAAACAGACACTTAAATTTTATTTATTTGTATAGATAAAGGAGTCGGTTTCTAGATGGTCTCTGTAATTCTAAATTAGTTATGATGGCTTTATTATTTTTAATAATAGGCATATATACAATAAATTGTGTGATATGATGCGAATTTGACATGAGATATTACTTCAATCTGTTTCCTTAATACATTATCTTTTCGTGTCCTTGTAAACTGTAGTTCGTTGTAGCGAGAAGAATTTCGGGCATGAGCAATATGAAGAGCTACCTGATCTTTATCGAAAGTTGCAGATAGTAAACCTATGTTAGTAGCATAGATGTCCCTAGGTAGAAAAACGATTTCGTCAAGATGACTAGTTGGCGTATATAGTGAGCCAGAAGTAACTGTTTCGCGCCCAAAGAGCAAAAAGTTAGGAGAGAAACCAGTGGTAGCATTAGTTGTGCTGTTCATTGCTGTTCATAATAGCGTAATGGATTTTAGGAAGGTGGATAACAAGGTCGGATGTTACGAATAATAATTGGGAGTTTTTTTTTTTTTCCACTCCACAAACCATCATTATGGACAACTCAGCCCTGATAATAATTAAGTGCATCATGACTTAATTATCACAGGATAACAAAGTTCACGTTCTACGTACAATTTTATAACGGAAGCTTGCAGTAAAAATTCAGGAGCAGCCTTACAAAAAAGTGCAAAAATTAAAAACTGTAGCAATAAAAACGAGTTCAAAAATACTAACCGCCTTAACGACCACGACTTTTAATACTTCGCCTTTACTTGGAAACTGTCCATAGTTGGGGGAGGCACTAATAGAAAATTTTAAAGTTCCAATGTTAAAATCGAAGTCGGTTGACAGCAGTGGTCGCACATCCGCTGTCTTCCAAAACTTTAGGGTCGAAAACTTGCTTCTAACAGGAAACGTTACTTTGAAATTGTGGATTCTGGTTTCAGTCGGTAATTTTGGCGAAATGTTTACGTGTAGCGGAGATTGTATTTTTTAAATGAAATCAATGTTGAAAATTGTATATTGGTAAAATAGTAGAATCCATTTAACCAGTGCGCAAATTTTTATCGGTGGTTCAGTATCAGTAATAGAACATATTTCCATAAAAACTGTGTTAGTAAAACTTACAAACTAATAGTATCGTGGCTCAACACAATGTTGGCACGTGCCTCCGCACCCAGTGCCTAATAAAGGGGCTATCTACCTTGTCGTATAATGTTCTTAGGATACTGTTGGAGCTTCCGCGCAACCTACCTATAATTGACACTGCCCTCTTTCTCATTATGGCATGAAAATCGTTGACATGGGCTTCCGCGAACATCTGCGAAGCGCTGCAGAAGCGCGGAAGCCCCATAAACATTATTTGTTCAATTCTTTTTTTTTTTAAGGTCCACTTGAAATCCGCAAAATATGGATACAATCTATTCGTAATAATATCAATGGGCGAGCGCATAGCTGATAGGTACCTACTACTGCGTTCCGTTTCACTGACCGCGCCGCCGCCGGCGCGTTGCGCGACGAGTATCCATTATACCAGTTTCAAAACAAACATCTTTCGTTACCGATAACTTAATTTTTTTTATACAAAGATATATCAAAATAAGTAGTGTATAATAAACACGTTTAAATTTAATTTGTCAAAATTTCGCACTGATTAAAAACTTGTCCTGTATTTAAAAAACACAACGTATGTATCCCTATGTCTGTTATAGACTTTGAAACTACTAAAGGGATTCTGAAAATTCTTTTTGCATTTGATAGCCCAATTCTTGAGGAAGGATTCTTGTTATAAGCTATATAACATCACGCTACGAACCTTAGAAATCAATCAAAATCAAAGTCAGAAGCTAGGTGCACGGTTCCAATTAGTCGTTTCCTATGGAGAAGAGCCGGCAAGAAACTCCACGGTTACTCTTTTAAAAATAATTGGCTTTACAATATTATCAAATAACAGTGATAATAGGTATGAGAGGACAGTGTAGACCTTTCAACAATTACCAGGTACTTAACAAAATAGAAAACCGCCCACAAATCTTCACTCTACTAGGCCTACAACGTTCTCACATTCACAAAATATAAAATAATCTAAGTATATAAAATATTAATGACATGATTGCAATTACAACTACAGTAACATATCTGAATAAATATCATGTCCACAAAAGCCACTAATACACACTATAATATTATGTTGAGATAAATAAAGATTTTATTATTATTATTTCCTTTATTCAAATAAATGTACATATAAATTATATTTTTAAATATTAGAATATAAAAAATATAAAAACATTTAAAAATATAAAAAATAGTAGCCCACCGGTATCAGGAACAGGGTCCAAGCTACCGGCGGTCAGGGCTCCAGAGAGAGGAACCTCCTAACAATGCGAGCCGTGTCCAGAAGTACCGCTTTCTGAATCAAGCCCTTGATCCAGCTGCCCAACGAGAGCCTCTTTAGGTGTTGGTCGAGGCTCTTGGCAATTAAGCCATTGGCTGAAACGACTATCGGCACAATGATTGCTGAGTCTACATCCCACATGTCGACAACCTCGCGAGCCAAGTCAAGATACTTGATTTGTTTATCTTTCTCGGCTTTCACGAGGTTCTCGTCATGTGGGACTGTTATGTCAATAATCATTGCGCGCCGCTCTATTCGATCCACCACCACTATATCAGGCTTATTGGCAACAATAGTCTTGTCAGTGATGATGGATCGATCCCCAGTACAATGTGATAGTGCCATTTTCGAGAACTGGGTCGGGCACATACCTATAATACGGCACTTCCGATTCCACTAGGCTGTATTTCAGAGCAAGTTGCTGATGGATAATCCTGGCTACAAGGTTGTGTCTATGCAAGTACTCTTCGTTAGCTAGACGAGAACAGCCGGAGATAATGTGTCGGATTGATTCTCCCGGACGGTGGCATGCCCGACAAATGTCAACCGTGCCGTCCTTCACAATAAATCTCCGGTAATTGTTCGTCATGATAACTTCGTCCATAATTGCACAGACAAAACCTTCGGTTTCCCCAAAGAGGTCACCGAAACGCAGCCAGGCTACGGACGCTAGAAAATCTACATCGGGTCCATGTAGAACCCGAAAAAAGCGTCCGTGAAGCTCCTTACTCTGCCATACCTCCCTGCGATCGTTAGTGTCAAGTACTAAAGGCTTGCGCCAGTTCTCTTTAGCCAAGGAGAGCGGGGTGAGGCCCTTGTCCACCACGACCACATCTCGATGCATCCCCACGTCGGCTTCTAGGAAATATTCCCTGAGACTGCATATCTCGCGATTGTGGAGAGTCTTAACATTTAATAAGCCTCGGCCTCCACACTTTCGCGGGATATACAGTCTCATTACCGATGACCGTGGGTGATGCATTCGATTTGCAGTCAGCAGCGTACGGACCCTTCTATCCAGGGCATCCAGTTCGGTCTGAGTCCATTTGAGTATGCCGAAAGAGTACGTCAAAACCGGCATGACCCAACCGTTGAAGGCGCGCACCTTGTTGCCGCCTGATAGAAGACTATTAAATACTTTTTTCAGGCGGCCAAAGAAGCGTTCCTTCAACGATTGCTTCATGTCAGTAACATTGATGCCCAACGCTTCCGACATACCCAAATACTTATAGGTTTCGGATGCGGAGAGGGCTCTCAGGTTTATGGAATCCGAGAGTTGGGTTCCCACGGATTCCACAATCTCTCCTCGCTTTACATGCATGACCGCACATTTGTCCACACCAAATTCCATCCTGATGGCGTTACTGAAAGTTTCAGTTACTTTTAGTAGCTCCATCAGTTGCAAATTGTTGGGGGCAAAGAGTTTTAGGTCATCCATGTAAAGGAGGTGAGATATAACCTGACCACCTCTCCTCAGCCGATAGCCTAGACCTGAATCCTCCAGCAATGTGCTTAGAGGATTCAAGGCTAAGCAGAACCAAAGTGGACTCAAACTATCGCCCTGAAATATGCCTCGCTCGATCCTTATCGGTTCGCTATTCCTCTGGATATCTCGACATCCTGGATAGCGAAGGACCGTCCTCCATTGCCCCATACACGACATCAGGAAGGTGCGCAGAGTTGCATCTACTTTATACAACTCCAGCACCCTCATGAGCCATGTATGTGGCACTGAGTCATAGGCCTTCTTATAATCTATCCAACATGTCGAAAGATCCTTTCGGGAACGACGAACCTGTTGGCTAATGGCCATATCAATGAGGAGCAGCTCCTTAGTACCGCGGGACCCGTTCTTACATCCATTTTGAGAAGCAGACATGATGACAGACATTATTATTATTATTATTAATTGTTATTTTTTATGTCACTATGAGGTCTTAAGTTTGGAAAAATTATCGTTTAAGAAGTCGTTCAAGTTATAGTAACATTTATTAACTAAAAGGCTCTTTAGACTCTTCTTAAATAAGGCAGCCTTCATTGCCCTTATTTCTTTAGGTAATTTATTGAAAATTACAAGAGCCATGTGAAACACACTTTTGTACATTAAAGCGGTATACAATATGTTCGGCGGACACAGAGACTAAATGTGTCACGTTGTTGCCTATTATTTACTTCTTGCCTATCAGTTTAATTACCTCATAATAAAAATTACATTTGCATTAATATATTTCAATATTTTTATTTGGTTCAATTCTAAAATGTTGTTGTATCCAGATACAACAACATTTTCCAATTGAACCAAATAAAATATTCTAGAGTACATTAGTGCACAAACCCCTGGCAAGTTCGAAATAGAATGAACGATTTTAGGATCGAACCCAATCGGGACGGAACTTGGAGCTTAGCAAGTTTGTGCCGATCTCCGGCTTCCGTTGCTAAATGGCGGCCACGATTCGGTCAGAGGTGAGTGTTGCCAGCAATTTATAGCCGGGATATGTTGAGGACTCGAAAGTAGCGCGGCAACTACATTACCACTGGATATGTTTGAAATCGGAGCATAGTTTGAGACGTTTAGGATTTTCGGGAAAATACGCAAGTTATGTATGAATAACAGATTCTGAAGTGTAAAAAATGATAGCGCTTTTGAATAATTAGCTTATAATATGAACCTCTCTGTGAGAGGGAGTGGGCCGTAATCCACTACGCAGGCCCAATGCGGGTTAGTATGTCACATATCTTCGAAACTTTGGTTTTCGGACATTCCGGCTTCCACACGATGCTTTTCTTTTCTGCTTTGAGAGCAGTGGTGATAAAATAATTTACGCAAAGTAACGCGCCTGTAAGAGCCTGGGCACGACTTTTGGCGTCGCGGCAAGCGGTGCGGCAAGCGGTGACGCAAGCGACACGGCAAGCGGCGCGGTGTCCGCAAGTGAGGCGTTGTCCATGCCACGTACAATGCGTGCCACAAAAGATGAGACTTGACCGCGCCTCCCGCGCCCTTTCCATCGCCCCGATGACGACCGATCCCGTCCCGCGCACAGACCTCATACCGCTAAAGAGACCCAAAATTGTGTACTGCGCAAGTCAAACCACGTGGTGTATCAAGTCTCATGTTTCGTGGCACGCATTGTACTGCTCAGTAGCGTTAGTGGCAGTTCCGAAATTACTTTGTTAATAGTCCAACCTAAGTACTCTGGTGACAACTTTTCTATCGGCCGACATTACCATATTAGTAGATACTTTTATAAATTATCAGTTTAATTACCTCTAAATAAAAAAATTAAATTTATGTCGCTCCACCGCCGCTGTCCGAGCCGCTCTGAGCCGTGGCATCTTAATCACTCGCCCGTACATTTGTACAAGCCGCATCGCGTCGCGCGCCGCTGCCGCTCGCCGCTCGGCAAAAACCGCTCACGTTGCCGCTGCGCTCTCCGCCCCGCGCTTAGCTACCGCTGGAAGCGGCAAGGTCGTAGCCAGTTTGTTTGGATTCGCACCTATGATCTACAACTCGTAAGTCGTGGCCGTTACCACTGCCTGGGCCACCACTGCTCTCAAGCACATTTAAGATAGACTTTATTTTTCACATAACAGTTATTTATTTTGTTTATAGGCAACTTTATTAGTACCTAATACAACCAACAAATCTAAAACTATTGTAGTACGTATAGTAAGTATTTACTTAGTTTCAGCCTTTTACAGCCAATTACAGCAGTCAGCAACCCATTTTAAGACCAAACATAGTTTCTATATGTAAATGTTTGTACAATAAAAAGGTTAACCACAATAACGTATATAACGCAAAGTTGAACAAAAATATTAGACCCTTTTCAACTGAGATTAAAAGTGTTACCCAAACAGAAATATGAAATTACATATTAATTTAATTAAAACTCCCACACAGATTTCAATTTATTTAGGTGTCGAGGATGAAATGAAATAATAATTGTTTTATCTTTGAATTAGGAGCAAACATTCAGAAGTAGGAAAACTTCACAAAAAGGACGCGAATGGGACATACAAGGACATCAAGTAGGACACCGAACTTATTGGTCTTGTCCTTCATGAAGGTCAGGAGCGAAGTACTCGCAACCGCACGCAATGCGTGTTTGACCGATGTATAACATTGATAAAGCAAGCAGAAAATGTACACATTTGTAGAACATACCGCCTGTAGTATCTGTTAATAACGTAGGAAAAAACCTTGAGACTATTCTGGAATAATATTACGAAACTGAGACGAAATAAAACCATCTAATGATGACTGTTTTTGGAGACAGCGCAGAAGTCTACAAAGTTGCTTGAAGTTTTTTATAATAGTGAATGGAAGCGACCGGTGAAATCTTTTACATTTTTTTTTTACTTATGATGTTTATTTAGGTATTTTAAAACTAAAGTTTCCAAATTACAACACAATACAGAAACAGATATATCAGTTTCATAATGATTCTTAGACAAACATTATTATGCATTGGGTATGCTGTCAAAGAGCAGAACCAAAAAACTTAACATTGGATTTGGCAACACATCAATTTTTTTTTACTGGAATGAAACATGTCTGACTCAATTTGGTGGAACAAATAACCGGAACATATCTGGAGGCAGTGACACAACTTTCAGTAATTATTATAAGTTGGGAGATTACATCGCTGATAAAAATGCTTGGCTGAATGCCGGTCCTGCTCCACAAGAGCAACCAATTGATTAACATTTGAAAATAATGTTGGAGCTGCTGAAGATTGTAAGACTATCTTTGCATTGTATAAACTCAATATCCTTTGTATTGTATAATTTGTGAGTACCATGTACTATAGATCTACCATTTACCGGGTAATATGTTTTTAATGACTTGAATGTGCCCTGGCGGCTGAGAGTATGTTATGCTCACTCAGATGTCTCGCTGATGGTGGCGCGTGTGTTGGATCATTTAGCTCCCTTCAAAATGGTTGAGCTGAATGGTGTTAATCCATGCGTCATGTTCGTGAACGGGTGCCGTCAGTTGGGACTGGTCATCTCTTAGCTGCCACGGCTTATTCTAATTATTTTATTCTTGAATTGTTTATTGTTTTTGTTTTTTGTATCCATTTGTTGTACCTACTCTGGACACTTTTAACGTGTACGTTTTTATTTTTTATTTTTACATCGTTCTCATATTTATTTATAAATTCAACATTATAGATGTAACTAATGTTTTTGTAACAATTTAATTTAAAAGAGTGGGTATGGAGTTTTTTGCCCGTTCTTCTCCATAGGTACCTACTACGCTTTAGAATGGGTATGTAGCTTGATTTTTCTTACTTACCGACTCCTTGACACTTCAAAAATGCCTGTAAATGGTTTAAAATATTTTTTTAATAAAAAAGTACCTACCTATAGTCAGGGAAATTAACTGCTAAGCAAATTGGCAGCTACTTAGAAATTTATTTCATGGTTACTTTGTAGTTTAAGTTATTTTTAAATTACTTATTAACAAGGCTAGATTGTAATGTGAATTATGTGTCACCAACTGTGATACTTCTTAAAAGGAAAGAAAAAAGATAGCCTTCGTCTGTTCTATTCTATTTTATACTATAGCAAGCACACCAGGGGCCCAAGTCTGTTATTTTTATAAATTCGTCACTCCAACACGATCCCATTGTCATTTTGCTAACAGTTCGTAATCTGCTAAATTCATAATGGTCGATCATTGGTCGGTCAATTGTCTCGCAATAGAATTGTATAACAATGGCATTTTGAACATTTATTCATGCCAGATTTCATTTATATATATTTTTACATATTATTTATTAGTGTTATAAGCAATCTGAAGTAGTAGGAAGTTGGAAGTTTAGTAGGAAGTTTCATTTGTCATTATGTACCAGATTACCAATTCTTTCAATGGAGTGTCAGTGGCTGACCATTGGAAAGTCATAATGACGCCATTATATTAGTAGATTACCAAACTTGTCAAAATCAACAATTATGAAATCAATGATAGACCATTCTGACACTATTGTAATAGCAGACTTGAGGCCCTGATGTCGAGCATTCTGCCAATGTCTAAAGTGAATTGGAAAAGCAAGTGTGAATTGTATAAATAAAAAATAAATAAATAGAATAATAAAAATTCTTGATGAAATATTTGAACTTAATATAGATCTTGTGGGGTTAGTACTGGACGATTAGCCTTCTTTTTTGGGTGATTTGGTGGAATTCCTAATGGATGTCATCCGCCCCATGGTGGACAGAGGGGTCTGTCAGACTTCTACTGACTAATACCACCCCGTGTTCCCTCGCACACTTGCACCGAGGGCTACGGGGGCACTTAAGCACTCTTCAACGCAGCCCCCGACTGGTGCCAGCTTGCCTTTGCGAGCCCCGTATGGTCAAGCGGGGGGAGTGAGCTGTTTGTCTCCCCCGCGACGTCTAAGAGGGGCGCGCGTTGAACATTGCGCGTCATCACCTCGAAGTGATAGGGGGCGGCGGACATCCCCAAGTCTGAAGACTGCCTTCGAGACTGGACGATAGTCTACGTAAATTCAAATAACAAGGGCCAAAGAACGACAGTTGTGTTATAAATACACGGACAATTTCAATAAATTTCCCTGACTTACACCTAATGATTTTCCAGAGGACGCTTCTCGTTCTTTCATTCTTTAACTCTTGCCTGCCAATACAGTCACAACTATTCAAGTAAAGAACACATAAACAGAGACGTATTTCACGTCCCGGAAGTCCGTCTCACTCTGCGAATGGGCTGCGTTCAATGTAGGAGCATTTTTAACGTTGCCAGTTGTAAAAAGTAAAATATAAACAAAGTTGGAGTGAGATTCGAAGTTGCGCATTTTATGTTGGACGTTCTGATTTTTGGTTGCGGTGTTGAAGCTAGTTTATTATAAAAATATTTTTACTGAGCAATTTCAGTAAAAGTATTTTTATAATAAACTAGCTAATGCCTGGTGCGTTGCAATGCATTTTAAATTGTTTTTTGTTGCTAGGAACCTTCCCTGGCGTTCAGTTGTAACTGTTGTTGTTGTTGTGTACACAACAACTTAACAGTTGTAAGTTGTTGTGTACAAAACAACTTAACAAAATTAAGAAATTAACTAAAAAATATAATATATATAACCCTCCCGGTTATATTTATTTTTGTTACTTAACTTTTATTATTTTTTGTTCGATTTTTTTTTTTACATATCACAGGTTATTTATTATTTTATTTTATTGGGACACAAAACAGTTACACGTTACAATTTTAGTGATTGACAAACTAGGGTAATAGAGGTAAACATGTAACCCACACCAATGTCCGCGGAATAATATTATGGAGAAATGAAACAAAACAAAACCACGCATCTACTGGAGGCGAAATAGCTTAGGAAGAATTCATAAATTATTGTGCAAGTAATTGAATAGCCATTCTTTGAAATTTTGTTTGAGATAGTGAAAATATATCAAGATCGAAAAAGTGTGTGTTATATATTTCTAAGAGACGACGGAGGGGCGCCCTTGCGCCGGCATTGGTTCTGCACTCTCGCCGTAATTCAGTTCTGGGTACAATATAAGAAAGTTTATTGGTGATATCAGAGCAGTCAAAGTTGTTATTACATATGCCATGCAGCATCACAGCCATAAGTTGGGTGCATTATACATGTAAACGTGGTGAAATTTACCATTTATATCGCTACACTACCCACCTAAATTGTCGAATATTTATTGAGATTTCTAATAAAATAAAAAAACCACCCGAACCAAATTGAAAGAAGCTACTGAAAATCCAAAAAACACAATGCATTATAATTATCGTTTATTAACCGTAAAAAAAATCTAAAGGAGCACGTATACTAAAACGTATGCAAAATCCTAAATAGGCACTCACGATAAAAGGGAGTCGTTATGAAACTTGACGTCTTCATCGAGTGTCGACAACTCGATAGTCAATGAGCATTTATCGATTCTTATTAGATATTCATAAGAAACGGTGTGCTCGGAATATCCGATTCCTATAAACGAAGGAACTCTTTCGCTGAAAAGACGTTGCAATCAAGCCGGGATTATGACACGCTAGAATTCATCTTTTATTATCCTTTCGATGTAACAGCTTTGTAAGTGACAGCGGGTGGGAAATTTATTGAGTAACCGACTGGTCGATTTAATAGTAATAGTATCAGTAATTTATTTGAGGAGCTCGTGGCTAAGTAATAACAGCCGCACGGGTCGATCCGTCAGGTTAAGCTACGCTTGCCGGGGTTGGTCCGTGGATGGGTGACCATCTTTACATACCGAGACTCTTCCGTGCCTCGGAAAGCACGTTAAGCCGTTGGTCCCGGCTGTCATCCGTGGATCTTCGACAGTCGTTACGGGTCGTCAGAAGCCCAAAATTCTGACAGCCAGTCTTACCAAGGGGTATCGTGTTACCCAGTTACTGGGTTGTGGAGGTCAGATAGGCAGTCGCTCCATGTAAAATACTGGTATTCAGCTGCATCAGGTTAGACTGGAAGCCGACCCCAACATAGTTGGGAAAAGGCTAGGCAGATTGAGTATTAGTAATTTATTTGCAAACTTCAATACACGTTACATCAATGAGATCTCGACTCCTGAACTAGGACATCCTGTATGACAGGGGTCGAGCATTCTCCAGTTATTATAGATCAGCATGAGAAGGCTTAGACTAAATACAATTTATACCCGGTTTATGTTCGATGCCTTACGTACGTTTCACCTCAGCATGATGCTGCGACATTTAAAAATACACAAAAAAAAGTAGTTGTCACAATCAAATTTTGTATAGATTGACTAAGTAACTTGTTGGCATCTGAGCCTATCAAGCACAATGAGCACAGCTACTACTCCTTGATTGGAGTTATCACAAAACCTATTTGCAGCAATCAAGTCAAAACATAGTTGCTCCAACCAAGATTATCACATTAAAGTTTCAATGATCTTGATTGAAGTAATCAAAATGCTTGATTGACACAACTAACTTACTTCGTTATTTTGTCTCTTTTTTAACTCTTCTACAATGATATCATGTGTCATGAAACTTGATTGAGCGTTCAATCATTTGAACTAGTATTGCTGCAATCATGTCGTGATGATCAACTTAACTAAGATTTTGATTATTCTAAACAAGATATCGTCAATCAATCAAGAGTGCATTTTTTTCAGTGAAGCGTCGCCGCGCTGCTGTTCTGATAGGGCCCGCTGTGATATCACGGGCAGATACAGAAATACATAAATCATAATCAATATAATAGATATTATTAGGTAAAATTTTAACAAATAAAAATAAAATATCCACAAAAAAGTACGTTAAGCCGTTGGTCCCAGCTGTCATTCGTGGAACTTTGGCAGTCGTTACGGGTCGTCAGAAGCCCGAAAGTCTGACACATCCAGTCTTACCAAGGAGTATTGTATTACCCAGTTACTGGGTTGTGCAGGTCAGATAGGCAGTCGCTCCATGTAAAATACTGTTATTCAGCTGTAGATAAATATTCTTTCATATGCATTAATGTTATTTTGACATAACAAACAGACATTTCTATTTGAATTATTTGTATAGTAAAAAAGATAATTGGTAAGTAACTCTTCGATGAATGACAAAAAATGTTTTCAGAACTTAAAAACTGGGCATTCTTTGGAAAAACTTCTTTCAGTTTGTCTAGACATTTCCACTAATTCTATTTCCTATCACATTCATCAACAACCAACCTCATTTCCTTCCGTCATCAATATTCAAGCCATGTTTTAACCAATAAGGTTACGCCTACGGCTATCGTAAATATGACCCTTATGACCCCAAGCTCCCTCGTTGCTTCTTTTTATGCACGAGCAGCGATTCGGGATCCTTGGACCCTGGAATCATACGTTCAATTTAATCACGATAGGTCAGTATCTGTTTTCCTTGGAAACAGTATTCTTTTTTCAATTTTCTGATGTTTTTTTTTTTTCAGTTGGATGTGTACTTCTTGAAATAAGACTGTTCTATTTTTAAATTATAAAGTAGAACATTTTTTTTTTCGGGTCACTTTGTTGCAAGGTTGTTTTTGTTTTCTTTGTTGCTTAAATTGGTACTTTGTTTTGATTAAATTGAGAACGAAACGCTTCTCGTGATTAATTTATTGAATATATATTGCTTTTCCTTATTTGTTTCTTTCTTTCAAGTAGGAAAACAAGGTAATAAAGTACCTAATTAACAATAATTGATACCTATCAGAAAGAAGTTAATCAAATTCAAAATAAGAAAAATTATTTTCCCATTTATCTCAGAAAAAAACCATTAAGTATATAAAACCACAAATATAAAAGCGTTTCCGTTTTCAGAAGTAATAAGTCCAAGACAGCTTTGCAGTCATAATTACGGTTGCATGAAATTCGTGATACCATAGATAGACATAAGTCGGCCTGAATACATAGCCTAACTTGACACAATAATGTACCCTCCATTGTGACCATGGAGTAGTTAACAAATGGATCAATCATTTGTGAATGCAATCGACAACTGACACAAACACGTCGCACATTAACGGAAAAAAAATAAAAAATAAAAAATAGAACATCGTTATCAGATAATGATGTGTGCATTAAAATTTTCCACGAGTGACGATAAATGTACGTCTGGGGCACCATGGTCAGTCAGCCACGACCACCATGCTGATTGGCTTACAATTTTTCCACGGCATGAGCTATTTTTATTCAGTTCATACTGAAATAAGAGAAGATGAATACTGTGTGCGAATGTAAATTAGAGGGATAACAAAATTAATAATAATAATAAAGTAATTTATTTATCTCAAAAAGGTACAATTTTGATTCATAGCATAAGTTACATTTTCCGGTATATCCTTTGTGAGAGCTGGAGTCTATACTGGGTTCGGGACCTGTATGACAGATCTCCAGGCTCACACCATTAAAATACAATATTTAATTGCACTTACGTACTACAATATTGAAAACTCCAAGTACTGGGAGGAATAGAATTAAGACAATACAAAGGAGATGTGCTGTGTGTCTCTGGAGAGTGTTGTGTGTCCGTGAGTGCAATATAAGTCCTCGCGCCCAGCGCCGGCGTAGGGCACTGGGCGCGAGCACCTACTTGCCCGAAAGTGAATGTGTGTCTGTGAGTGATTAGTAAGGTAAACCGCGATCTAGGATTAATTTGAATAGGTGAATATTTCCGATAAGCGAAATTATTTTAGGATGTTTAGTAAATTTTCAGTCTCTGCATTATGTGAAAAGGTTCGATAACAGCGTTTTCGTATTGCTTACTTCGTTTTCTCCCCCACTAATCGTTATTTCACCTGTCACTGTTTATTTTGCTTATATTTATGTATGTATGTATCTATGTGTTAGTATATATTTATTTTTCCGTTTTCAAGTTATCTATCCCTTATGTTGCACCTGCCATGTTTTGTCTCTGCATTACCCTAAGGTTGACTGGTAGAAAATGCCTCAGGCATTAAGTCCGCCTTTGTACAGTATTTTTTTGTGCAAAAAGTTTTAATAAATAAATAAATAACAAAATGCAATGTTGAATCGTTTGCAAGCGTGGCAATGTTGCGAATTCACGATTGACCAATTATTGGGCAGTTTCTCAGAGTTCACGATATACCTTACTACGTGATACCTGCCATATTGGAGGAGTAGTTGCTGAGTGGTAACGGCCGCGATTTTATAGGAGTTTTAAGTCGTAGGTTCCAACTCTGACAGGCACTTCACTCGGTGTAAAAAACATCGTGAGGAAACCGGCATGTCCGAGAACCAAAAATTCGAAGACATGTGACATCTATGTTGATAGATGTCACATGTCTATATACATATATATATATATGTATATATGTATGTGTGTATATGTGTGTTATATGTTTGTGGGCCACACTAAGCCTACGTAGTGAATTACAGCCCACTCCCTCTCACCGAGAGGATGCCTGTGTCCCAGCAGTGGGAAAATTATAGGCTGATTATGCATATGTGATACCTTCTTAAAAATGGTCATTTTTCAATATTTCATCTTGCGTTTTTGATAAATACGGGCTCGTTCTCAATTTCCTCATTACTCCGTGGTCCCGACCGACACTTGTCACCGACCTACTCAAGTATTCTGGTCCTGTCGGCTGAAGTTTTCCTTCAACTCGTTTTAATATGATACTAAAGTTGGATATAATCCGCACTTTAAGAGTTTATTCCACGATATTGCCGATAAAAAGTGAGAAAATGGTAGCGTAAAATTTTTGTTGGTACTCAAGCAATTTTGGTTATTGTTATTCGAGTTTAAGAGGGTTTTGTTTTACCAATTCAATGTTATAATGAAGAGAAATTATATTTCCTATTTAACCAACAATTTTTTTTAAAATATATTTCCACCGATTTCTCCGTCAATTGTGGACCGATTTTGATGAATGAAAAGTTAAGTAATGACGGATAAATTATTATGTGATAGATAAATGGTATTCACACATTTACAAAAATTGTAAAAAAAGATGTGTGAGTTAAAGTTAGCACAGAATGTAAACACCAAAAAAAAACTGAAAACACCATCCGGGATGAATACAAAAATAAACGCAGTTGGGGAAAAAAACTCGAACTCAAACTTCAAAACATAGTTACGTACGGTCAGCTGCAGAGAAATCTCACCCCCTAGCAATGAATAAATACATTGCTAGGGGGTGAGATTTCTCTGAAGCTGACTGTACAAACCCATACAATTTCCACTGAAACTATTTTCGTTACTTGTTTGCTTTTGCAAAGCTTCGAAAAATTGCTCGTACCTACAGTTTTCCCGAGCTAAAATCGGACTCGGCACGTTTTTCTATCCGTAAATTGTTCACGGTACCCTGAACAATCAAAAGTTGCTTTTCATTTAAGTTATCGGGTTCCAAACAATGCGGGTATCGGAAAACGCGGGAACAGTGAAATTGGTTTATACCTTTGTCTTGTTCCTTTAAATCGAGAAGAATCGGATTTTATTTAGGAACATGAATATGTATGTGTGTGTATTGTGTGCGTGAGTTATTTACTGAGAGCAGATTAAATCATTTGGAAGAATTGGAGAAAGATTTTATTGAATTGAACAATGAGTTTGCAGACTTTATCTGGCTGAATTATAGCCAAATAGTAGCACAAGTAATGAAAAACATAGTCACAAGATTATCTGAAATGTGGTATTATTAAGTCTAATCCCAGGAGAAATAAATAAAGCCTTACAAACTAATTTAACTTTTAATCTAAATCCAAACAATGCGAAATTGAATCTTTTTAAATCTGCTAAAAAGCTTTTGTGTCACGTCTCGCAAACGGCTAGAAAGACACCTAGACAAAATAAAAGAAAATTACTTTTTAGTTTATTTTTATTAATCTTGATCCTATACCTGAAGTCTCTAATTCAGATAATTTATGTAAACAAAGTAATGTCAAGAAATGTCACTGTCAAAATGACAGGACAGTGGTGCAAAACATTTTATCATTAAATGTTTTTGTAAATAATCATCGATAAAATTAAAGTGAATTAATTATAAGAACTATGCAAACAAAATACCGTTGCCAAACAATGTTTTTTGTATTGTGTCGGAGACACGGTATATGATAGTCATAATCAGCCCTTTTAAGCCCAGTGCTAGACGTAGGCGTCCCAAAATCGATTTCCAATCGAAACAGTTTACAGCCGTTTTCGTCCAAAATGTGGATAGATATGCTCCTTACAATATGAATCTATTTATGAGAGTTGTAATATTAGTGTTGTTGAAGATTAAAAAATGTGAAAATGTTTGGATCTCCTGCATTGTTACCAGTATCATAAAATATTTTATACCAGAAAATCTCCTTTGTTTAAAACCGAAAATTTATAAAATAATTACGGTATGATTATTTTTTAATTATTATTTCTTAAAATCAGTACTTAAAAGAAAATAGAACCTCTTTTTTGCAATTTTATGTGAATTACCATTACAAAGATATTTTTTTGTTGTGTTATCCCCGTTGTTTACATAAATTATCTGAATTTGAGACTTTGAGTATACAAAATTCGCCTACATATTACTATAGTAAAAAGATCCTTCAATAATTAGATACTTGTGTATTTAAGATTTTAAATCGAACCTATTTCATTGTTTTTTTATTTTTAGTTTTGTTCTGATCTGCCACAAAATTGATTCCTTTCTTTAGCATATTTAAAGCATTATTTCAAAATGAACTGTTAAACCCACATAAAAGACAAAGTTACCAGAATTATTTAAATCAAAAATTATTTTAGTTCATAAAACAGTGGTAATTAAATTCAAGGAAGTAATTCTGTCCATCCGAGCGGACTCCGCAATTTCCTGGTGATTGTACCCAAGCAATGTCGTTATAAACTTAGATATTGTCGGAAATTAGTCGAAAAGTAATAATCGTAATATTAGTTAGAATTACTGGAGGGAATGTCAAAGAGTATAATAGGAATTTGTTCTTTGTGAGAGACAAATTGAGGTTCAGATGAAAGAGAGAGAAGAAAATTAACTGTTTTAGAAAGTAAATCACTCTGGACTATTACAGTTTAATGTCAGCAAGAGTTTGGGCTTACGTTATATCAGTATGTGACTTAACGGTAAAAAAACCGATTAATTAATAATCGATAATTTTTTTGTTCCTATAAGATCGATTTTTAATAAAATAATAACTGTTTTTTTCTAATAGGTATAATCGATTTTTTGTAAATTTTATTGATTAATAAAAAAAAAGATTAAATCAACTTTATTTACAATAATTATTTTTTTGGGGCCAATGCCGAAGATATTGTTTCGTAATTATTTACTACTTATTGCTTGCAAAGAATTAAGAAACAAATGCTTCGTTAACCTTTTTCCCTACTATGCGGTTACTGGCAAAAGACAAAGACATAAACATAGAGAAACGTGAACTAACGCAGGTACCCCTGAACGAACTGGGTAGCGGTGATGCTTTGTTATTTTAATAGCGGTAGAAATAAGTCGAAAACAAACAATGTTTATAATAAAAATAAATCGATAACTAAATAATCGACTCAAAAAAAATCGTTCATAAAAAACGGTTTTTATGAAATTATAATCGATTTGTTCAATAATCGTTTTTTTTTACATCCCCACGTTAGATTCAATGTGAAGCATTGGGAAACCATGAAATTTAACTTTTGCTATGATGTAACGAAGGAACAGGACCAATAGTTTAGAAAAAACTTTGTCCAGTTAGATTAAGTCGATAGATAACGACGCAGCAACTACATGAACTCAACTAAAAATATATTTTTAAATAAAACGTGTTTATTTAAAAATCTATCATTTATTCCTTTGATTTAGATATTAAATAACAAAGAAAAAAACCTATCATTTAGCGCCCTTCAAGCCTTTCAGCTCCACCACAAAACCTACACCATTCATACATAATTCGGGCCTCAAAGCAACCCTAAACTGCCGATATGGTCCATCCGCCGCGCAGTCGACTGTCAAAGGGTGCAGGTGAATTGAATCAGGGTCTCTTTGCCCCAAAGGGTACCGACCACTTACAACTTTACCCAGAATAATGGATACGAAACCGCATGTTATGAACTTCTACTTGGTATTGCAATATGGCGGACAATTCCATTTACGAATTTCGAATTGAGAATGATTTTGACGATAGCTGATTAGAGAATGTTGGTTTTTTTTTTGGAACGAAGTTCCCTAGCGCTCTACCTATACAGGGTGTTTGGCAGAACGTTGAACATACGAAAATGGTGGATAGGTGGGGTCATCTGCTACTTACTCAGCCCTAATTTATTTGGCCCTGACCCCCTGAATATAAAAAAAAAATTTGTTTGCTTTCTTTTAGTTTCACCACTTTCTTAACTTTAAAGTGTATTTTTTTATTAAAAATGGGTAAAACAGGCAATATTTTAGTTTATTTTTTTTATCTTTAATATTGGCAGATTCTTATAAAATTATTGCTTTATTCAGATGTTAGCTAGAAAAAAAGTTATGACTCCTCAAACTTACAGAAAGATGTAATAAATAAAAATATTGCCTGTTTTACCCATTTTTAATACAAATTACACTTTAAAGTTAAGAAAGTGGTGAAACTAGAAGAAAGCAAAAAAATTTTTTTTTAATATCCAGGGGGCCAGGGCCAAATAAATTAGGCCTGAGTAAGTAGCAGATCACCCCACCTATCCACCATTTTCGTATGTTCAACGTTCTGCCAAACACCCTGTATACTCTGCACACTTAGCGTATGAGAGCTAGACTGAAAAGTGTAACATTTTGACCGTCACGACACTTCTGCTACCACTATTACCATCAGATGAGATGAAGGCTAAGTGCTGCGCCAATGTGGACAAAAAAAAAAGTGTCGTGATTGATGTTACTCTTTTTTAGTCTAGCTCTAATTCGCCAAGTGTGCAAAAGCGAAGAGTACTTCGTTCCAACCGGGTGTCTGCTCTGTTAAACATAGTTTTGAATATATGACAATAATAATAATAATATATATATAATATTTATCCATCCGAAGGTTGTCTGTAAAAGATCGCTTTTAGCGATAAAGGGCGTCACAATGGGCGGTCTTAAGGCTCCTACAAAAAGGCGCGACACGCGGCGCGACACAAAGGCACCGTTCGTCGCGCAACACGTGGTGTCTTTGTGTCGCGTCGCTTGTCGCGCCTGTTTGTAGGAGCCTTAAGACCGCCCATTGTGACACCCTATGATAAAAGTTCTACATTTATATCTGTAATTTTTATGGTGTAAGTATATATTAAAGAGTATTTTATCTATATATCGACGGCTCCTAAGTATACTGAGTCAACTAACAAATTTCGGCAATTATACTTTTTAGGATATTACAAACAATTAAATCATTTACTATCTACCTGTGTTAAAAACGTTCATATTATTAGAAGTACAGTTGACTCAGTATAGTATATATGTATGACTTAGGAGCCGTCGATATAATATATGCGAGCTCGTTTTACGTTTTTAAATTACTCTTGTGTTACCTCAGTGAGTCTTTGCAAATACGGTTTTTCTACTAACTTATTTTTAGTTATGTCAGCATAGACTAACAAACCTCCACGGATGTTATTTATACTCTTTAGTTGATTTTATAAGATTTCCATTTTACACTCTATTATGTTAGCACTCGGCCACGTACGATAGGTAATTCGATACCTAGTATGGCGGTGAACACAGTAACAAGCGAATATTACTCCGTCTCTACACGTTAGCCTGCCTTCGCCAGAATTACGCCTATCACCCCATTATAAACCACTTCGATGGGTCTATTGTAATCGGAGCAATGGACGCAATTCTCTAGACGTTGGCCCGTATGGACTGTGTATAAGGAGCGTTATAATAATGTTTGTAGGGTGTATTCCCGCTGTCCCCATCGCCCGTGTCCCCATTAATAAAAAATAAAAAAAATTACTTACATTTTACTTTTGTACAGATTTTTTAATTATTATTTATAAAATCAGTAAATAAATTTCTTCATAAATGGCCAACAAATGCCATACTCAAACACAGCCAAATATCTTGGTATAACGCTTGACGCGAAACTGCGCTGGATAGCGCACGTCAAAAAGAAGAGACAAGAACTAGACATGCGTTTCAAAAACATATATAGGTTGATTGGACGGAATTCCTGCCTTTCGATACATAATAAAATGTTATTATATAAGCATATTTTCATGCCGATATGGACGTATGGCACCCAACTATGGGGCTGTACTAAAACGACCAACATCAAAATGAAACAGACATTCCAAAATAAGGTACTCAGGAGTATTGTAAATGCGCCCTGGTATATAATAATGATGACCGCCATCGTGACCTAAAAATGGAACCAGTCATTAACATAATTCAAAAATTTGCTGAGGCCCATGAACACCGACTCCACCGACATGTGAACGTCGAGGCAATGAAGCTGCTAGACAACACAAATATAGTGCGAAGACTAAAACGAACAAAACCCTTTGAGTTAGTGTAGTGTAAAAAGTGTAGAAATAAAAGTGACAATGACACACATATAACAAACACATGAATAAAGTGTTTTTATTATTATAATTATCAGACTCTAAGAAAGTGTAACGGACTTGTGTAAAGTGCAATAAACACTATTCTAAGTTTTAAAACTATTAGTCTTAAAGGCTAGATTGTAATTAATTATTAAGAACCTAGTTCTTTTTAATAAAGGATAATTTAAAAAAGTACTTAAATGAAAATGTAACCTTTTTCACGGATAAACGCCTTCCTCCAAAGTTTCACGTACAGCGCAAGTCATAGCAAAAACATATGAATAAATAAATAATTATTTATTTCACCATAAGCTTTGAACAATATCCTTATGACTATAAAAAACATGTAAGACTTTAATACAAAGGTCAATATTTAAATACTCTGACTCCTACACTAGGTGTAAGTTCCTGTGACTTAGGAGTCAGTGATACTGCGTAGCAACAAACCCATAGTAATCGAGTCGTTTGGAAATTTTACAATAAATGGAGAAAAACAGAAATACAGTTTTCTGTAAGCCAGCTTTATCGATGTTATGTGACTAAAGTTCTTGTTTCCACCAATTCTTATATACGAGTAGGTACGTCGATACTTGTTTGGTTTCAAATACTTTTCGAAAGCTAGTAGCAGTACTTACATGCTGGGAAGCAATTAAAAACTGTTAAGTATACCGTGTTAATGTTTACAACCAATATTCAGTATTTCCGGCATACGATACACTACCCAAAATTCGCGGTTACACCTCAAACGAGGCTATCCAATGCAACCTAACTTTTGTTTTGTATTTACCCTATACTCTATACACCAACCGCAATACATGAACTAATGATGCGCGCTCAATGTAGTGTAAACTGAAACAATAATTAAACTTTCGATTCGGCCAAACAGAGGAGTGTAAACATACGGTCGGCAACTCATACGGAACCATCCGATATCGCTTAACGTTCTCAAATGCTGGGTTGGGATTAAATACAAATCAGCAATACGTAACCGGACGGATTCCTCTTGGAGCTTCGACGGGGATTGGAATAATAAATTGGAATCGTAACTATTGCTTATGTGTTTTGGGAACTGTTCTGTTAACTTAGAGAACGATATTCCGGATTTCGTTATTTCGATTTCTGCTCGAAAGCTTGAGGAAGTGATGATGATGACGTCACGCTGAAGTAGGTGCACGAAGGTTGTGTTGACGTTTATATTCGGGGTCACCAGTATAGAGGTATGAGGAACAGGGTGTAAAGTTCGCTCATACTCTATAGAAAAGGGATCCTCCGAACAGGCGAGTGTTGGGTCTGGTGGGCAACTGCCCAATGGTTGATGTCGGGATGTTGTATGTTAATCGCGCGGTAAACACTGAGTGCGCGATGCAGGATTTGTGTGACGTCAGGTCTTTGATGCGTAGTTCGCATGTGGCGTTGTAGATGCTGCCATACTGTATAGGTTCGAAAAATGTGTCTGCTCAAAAACGTTAATAATGCAGTGAATGTTGTTGAACTGTCAAAATGAAAGCCATTGCCACTGTAAGTGTGTTACGCAAATATCCCGCTAGTTAAAAATCACTAGTCATTACCTCTATTCCTTATTCCTATATTCTACCGCATTTACCAGAAGTTGGTTACTAAAATCCGATCCAGTATTGTGATCGACTAGCCTCGAGATATTGGGACGGTCACAAAAGGAATAAACCAGGATACGTCATGTACTGTTCCCGAATATTCCTCGTATCTAGAACTACGGGTCGATATTTGACAAATTATATATTCATATCAACTCTCGAAACGTTACAAATTTTCTTGAATGATTTTGATGAAATATGTTGTTGATAAAAATTATTGGTAACTTTTAGACATGGTGCGGCCTCCCAGCTTGCTTTTCATCTTTTTTTAACATATTTTTTTATCACATCGAGTTATACGTAACCCGAAAGCTCGTAAGTCTGACAACCAGTCTTACAAAGGGGTTTCGTATTACCCAGTAACTCTGTTGTGGAGGTCAGATAGGTAGTCCCTCCATGTAAACTACTGGTATTCAGCTGCATCCGGTTAGACTAGAGTCTGACCCGAGATATACGTTATTTAAATTAACCCCCTTTTTTGGGGTGGGAAATTATCAAATAACTTCTCCCGCTCTGGGCGGAGCGGGACGGCATGTCAGACTTACTGACTAAAACCCACCCGCGTTCCTTCAGTTGCCTGTGTGCCAGGGCCACGGTATCTCTTTCGGACAAACCCGCAACCCTGGCAGGCACCGGTCCTGGCGGACCCCGTCAGTGCGTGCTGACATCTCTTTGAGGCACGCGTGGAACACAACGCGCCGTCGACCCGGGCCTAGTCCTTACCGGACGGCGAACTGCCCATAGCTCGCCGTCCGCAAGCCCGCGCCTACGATGGCCGGGAAGCGGCTATCGATACCCTAGGGCGTCTCCTGCGGCGACTAGGGGCGTGAGGGCGCCCAAACTGCCTCTCCCTCACGCATTCCACCTCCTCCTTCGCGAGCATTACTGCTTCGCAGAAGGTGACTGCCTCACATGCACTCTCGCTCCGGACCATGGCATGGCATGGCCGGACGCGAGAGATCGCTGCCGCCGATCGCCTACGTGAGGACACGGCGGTGCTCTGCCCAAGCCGGGCAGACCTCCATCATGCTCCACCATGTCCTTATTCATCCCCCGGACCTTTAGATTGCACAGAAGCATAAAAAAATATAAAAAATATTTTCAGCACTTAAAAGTTCCTACCTACCTTTAATTTAACCTTTAGGTACCGATAGTTCCTAGCAACAATAAAAAAGCAGGTCGCAATTACATCAATAATACATTGTAAATTAGTGTCACGGTCTTTGAGTGGTCATGGTCTGAAGAACGTCGTAAGTGGCGCCATCTTGTCTAATGACAGAGAATTGACAATTTGCAAAGAAATTGTCTGTTGTGATTGTTGTATGTCACTAATGCTACGAGTATGAGCAGCAATTTTGTTGCGGTGTCTTTTATTGTCTGTAGGATAATAATAAGGTGGTTATTAGATACAGAATTTCGAGTTTTATTTGAATTTGAAGCATAATTTGATTAGGTATGATTATTTTGTGGTTTGAAAATGCACTTTCTCGGTGTCTGAATGCGTACTTATGACTGTTTTCACTAATGGTTTACGATACGATAAAATGCAACAATGCAATAATAGTTAGGCATTCAATTAGCTGTCACGTAGCGTAAGTATAAACGGGCACTAGATTTACATAGATCTAAAATTAGATACGGAATTAATAGGATGCAAATAGGAGTGCCTATTGCTAAATTAATCTCACGGGTAGAGCAAAAATGTTGTCACACGTTTAGTTCATATTTCATGCGGCGGCTTCTAACTTTGACGACGTCACCTCGAAGCACTAATTTTTTACAGAATAAAGTCAAAAACCCTGGCAATGACTAAAACTAACTTGAAAAATATTAATATTACAGTGAAAATGTTAGTCAAATAATATTACAACCCTGTAAATATTGTAAATCGACAAAAATTATATGCTTTAACAAATTTTTGGAGGCTGGAACTCAAGTATTTGACAAAAAAGAGCCGGTTATCAAAAAAAAAAAAAAAAACCATCGCAGGTAGTTGAATTAGTTAATGAAAACGGTTTAGTGTACAGTTCAAACATTTGAAACTAGATTTTTTTATCATAATGTGGGATTACAGATGAAGTGGAAAAACGTCAACAACTTTTGGAGGGCACTGTAAGTAACACATTGTTTTCAGCTACATAGGCTAGGTAACTTATAGGTAGTCACTAAAACTAAGGAACCAATACCCGTAGTACGAGTTCAGCTTTAATCGACACGTAACTAATTTATACTAGGTAATATTATAAATTCAAAAGTAACTGTTTCTGTCCGTCGGTTACCTTTTTCACGCCTTAAGGGCCCAGTCTTCTAGTGAATACATATATGAATTATTAATTAATTATTATTATTAATTTCTTCTATATATATATATATGAATCGCGTGCGGCGAGTCCACGCGCCGAGCGTCTTTTTAGGTCTTTTAAGATTATTATTTCCTTTATTTCATTTATAAACATATAATTTACATTTTTAAATATTTTTATAAAAACAAAATAATAAAAACATTTAAAAATATAAAAATTCACCGGTGTCGGGTGGTCAGGGCTCCTGAGAGAGGAACCTAATTACGATACGCGCCGTGTCCAGAAGTACCGCTTTCTGGATCAAGCCCTTGATCCAGCTCCTTATCGAGAGCCTCTTCAGATGTTGGTCGAGGCTCTTGGCAATTATGCCATTGGCCGTCACGACTATCGGCAAAATGATTACTGTATCCACATTAGATAGATTAGATTATTATTATTATTGGAGTAAGGTGATACAGGTGCAATTTTTTCTTATTTTTTATTGAACTCTTGACATTTAAATAATCTAATCATTACGTACAGTCAGCGTCACGATGTGGGTATCTCCCATAAAGCAAATTTCAATACAAATGGGGTACCCAATTGATGCAGCCCACTGTTCTTACATACGATACATTTTTATTATGAAACAAACCGTTTATTAAGAGACAAAAACAGACAATTTTGATCACATTGTGACCTCTGAATTAAGAAAAAGAAAAATAATTAGAAAAAACTAATCAGCGCATATTGAAGACGAGAATTATGCGCTAATTTTATATTATATATTAATTCTTTACTGCCATAAAGTAAGCACACAAACATAACTCGAAATGTTATTGGGCGTGAAAGAACTTTATTTAACGCTTGATTTACCTACTATAATCCACCTTGATAAACTTTAAAAAAAACAAGCTATTACTTATACTATTACAGGAAAAGTTTTTAATCAGTTGCGCAAATTTTGACAAATTAAAATTAAACGTGTTTTATTATACACCTATTCCTTATTATGATATGTACAAAAAAAAAAATAAGTTATCGTTAACGAAAGATGTTTATTTTGAAACTGGTATAATGGATACTCGTCGCAAAACGCGGCGGCGCGGTCAATGAAGCGGAACGCAGGTATCTATCAGCTGTGCGCTCGCCCATTGATATTATTACGAATAGATTGTATCCATATTTTGCTGATTACAAGTAGGACCAAAAAAAGAATTGAACAAATAGTGGGAACGTGTTCTATTACTGATACCTACTACTGTTTTGAACCACCAAAAAAAAATTTACGCTCTGGTTAAAAACTTATCCTGTATATTTATGTGCAATAATAATATTTCATATTATTTCAAAATTTTGTTAAAAAAAAATACAAAGTTGCGCAAATAATTCGCCGCGAGTGAATTTTGCATGACTGCAGCCTTAACGACTGAACGGATTTGGATGAAATGATATACTGATAGACCATGACCTGAATTAGGACATAGGATACCTTTTATCCCGATCGTACGTTACGGAGGGATAATCTCCGACTTTCCCGTATCTATAACAGGACTGAAACGAATAAGTAGTCCCCTTTCATTTCGACGAATTTAGACTCTCCCTCAAATTGCGGAAAAAAAATCCTCCAAAAAACACCTATATAACCTACACTGTATCAAACACCTCATCAATCATCTCTACTCTAAACCTCATCAAAAGCAAGTCCCCCCACACCTAACTACAGTTAGTACATTTTGAGGTTAAAGCTCCATTCACATGCTAAACCCGTCCCGATGTCATAAGCGCACTACACGATTCTATAATATTAATATTTTCCAGCAAGTGCGTCATGCATCTCTGGCGAGAGCACTTCGGGTAATGGAAAGTACCATTATAAATTTTCAACACTAAGAGCTTGTCAGACGGGACATTGATATTTTTCCTTAGAATCAGCTTTGAGTATCAGACAAAAGTGGTCTAATGGCGTGACGTCATGACTTCAGGTGGCGAGGTGTTTAGAGGTTTTGTTACTAGACGAGATGGTTCTGTTTTTAGAATTATAAACTTTTCCTTTTAATCGATTTCTGAAACAGGAGGAGGTTCTCAATTCTTTTTTAATAATTTATATAGTTTTTGAGTTAGCTTCAAAAACCTTAAAAAATATATATATGTATATGTATAATAACATCCGACTTCGATAAAAAGAAGTCAGTTATGTTTTTGCATAATAATTTATTTGTGCTATAATGTTTGGATGTTTTTAAAATAACAATTATATAATGTAAAGTAGGAAATTAATGCGACTGAATACCTGGCATCTAATATTCTAAGTTATAGAAAATCTTGGCAAATACGATAAATTACTGAATGATTCCTTCAGTTTATTTTACCCAAAACTTACTCAATAGCATTTCGAAGCATATTTACTTTATGCTTCGTTAAATATAATTCAAAGAGCCTATAATTTTACTCCTACGACTGTAAAATTAGAACAAGGTTACTAAGAGTAATGTAACATAAAATCCAGAATATTAATATTAAATTTAATGGGTTCCTTATCTGTATAAGAAGAGGAATAGTTATCTACTGGGGTTTACGTATTATATAGAAGTATAATATTATACACTTAAATATATATTATATATTTCTATCTACTCTTCTCTTCTCTTCTCTTCTCTTATCTCTTATTTTTTCTTTCTTCTTTTCTACACTATCTACACTAATATTATAAAGAGGAAAGATTTGTACCTATTTTTGTATGTTTGTATGTTTGTAATGAATAGGCTCAAAAAGTACTGGGCTGATTTAAAAAATTATTTCACCAATAGAATGCTACATTTTTCCAATTTGACATAGGCTACATTTCATTTTGAAAAAAATTAGGGATCCTTGGTAAAATTTGAACAATGTAACCGAAGGTGTAGAAAAATGAGTCTTAAAATGTCTTTCGTCGAATGCGCTGCCGAAATTTCCAAAATAAATAATTGTCTACCCCGTGCAAAGCCGGGACGGGCTGCTAGTATATTATATATCGTGGCTAAGTAATAACAGCCGTACGGGTCGATCTATCAAGTTAAGCTACGCTGCTGGGATTGGTCCGTGGATGGGTTACCATCTTTACATACCGAGACTACTCAGTGCCTCGGAAAGCAAGTTAAGACGTTGGTCCCGGCTGTCATTCGTGGATCTTTGACAGTCGTTACGGGTCGTCAGAAGCCCAAAAGACTGACAACCAGTCTTGCCAAGGGATAGTTTTACTCAGTTACTGGGTTGTGGAGGTCAGATAGGCAGTCGCTCCATGTAAAATACTGGTATTCAGATGCATCAGGTTAGACCGGAAGCTGAGCCCAACATAGTTGGGAATAGGGTTCAATAATGTTTGACAGCTATTTAATTTAAAGCCAGATAGTAGAGTGGCCAGCACACCAAGCTACACGAAACTGTCAAAGAAGACTCGTCAAATGTGACCCAGGCCTGGCGCAAAAAAGGTGTATCTCATGTTTTACATTATACCTAATTAATAGAATATGTACACATACATATTTCAACTAATATCAGTGGCTGTCATGTAAATATATTGCTATGAGTTTTTATTCAGGAAAAATATGTATTTACTTATTTTATCCAAGTGTTTCTTTCGTGATGGGTACAGATATTACTAAATAGTTTATTTTTTAATAACAGGAGCTAACAAAGTAACTGAATAGTGGTATTTTTTTGGCAGATTTTTTTAATTTATTTTTCAGGTTGACAGATGAGGCATTTTGACGTAAACCCCATCTCTTTCTTTACCGACGAGTACGAATGAGATCGCAATATTGGTCTGGAATGAGTTTTGTTTGATACGTCGGAACAAAACAAATGCAGTTGTAATAAGTACAAAGGAATTTATATTATGTTAGCCACGACTTTTGGTAATGGTGACCAACTATAATTTATTTCCCTAATATGTACTAAATTATGAGATAACTTTCTTTTACGCCAGGACTGGGTAAATTTGGTATGGGCCGTGACGAGTCTTCTTTCTCCAAATGATTTTAAACTTTAAAATGTTGATGATTAAGTTCAAAATCGAACTAGAAAATTTGACAGTTTATGGTAACTGCGGTACTGGCCACCGTACAAAAATTTACAATATAATCCAACTCATGAAACTGTAAAACTAACGCTAAACTTTTGTACCAACTAAAGCAATAAAAAATGCCACATAACTAATGTAAAAACATTGTATCATTCTACTGAAATACTGAATTTAAAAAACAGACAGTAGCTAGTAACACAACTTTTCAATACGATAAAATAAATCAGAAATTATTGAGCTCACGACAATCTTGTTCTTCACACTCGATATAACACCAACCATACCGAACTTTGGCCATTCGATGTCGGCTAACTTAACGAAATATGTTTTTCTCACAGGAAAACATGTATTATTAAACTTTGACGCGATGAGGAGAAAGTACGTAACTAAGCGTATGGAGTTTCTATATATCTAAATATACATAGTATAGTGTGTACAGTTTGGTGCCGGACGAAAAGAATAGCACCACTCTATTTCTTCCCGTGGGTGTCGTAAAAGGCGACTAAGGGACTTACTAGAGAATGGGCAGCAGCGTTCTCTATGCATTTTTAACACCATACTGCGATCGCCAACCCGCCTGCCAAGCGTGGCGATAAAATGGGGGAGGCCTATGTCCAACAGTGGACGTCTTTCGGCTGAAATGATGAATGATGAATGTTACATAGTATTAAAAAAAAGTAGTTTTTCATGTTTGTTTGTGTGACCGCTTATGAATTTTCATGTGGTTTTCACCATCATTTCTAGAGCAGTTATCTCGGAAGGTTAATGTGTACCTATAATAATTTTATGATTACCTTCCTTAAATTAACTTCTGCTGTATTTTTCTTTGTTGCTCTGTTATTAATAACTAAAATTCTTTCTACTACTACATTATGATTTTGTCACAAGTCTGCTACTATAAGTAGGTAAATTTACAGAGAACGAGGAAAACTGTTCCAAAACTGTTCAGCTTATACTAGGACGAGGAAGAGAGTGAATCAGTTCCGTTTTAGCAATCATAATAAGAACCGATACATACCAAACGAAAAAAAATACGTACATTTACTGCTTATTTATTACTTACATGAATTGTGCAAGGTTGTTAAATTTATTTTGCAAATAAGGATGTTTCTTTATTATTATTTTATTAATAAATTCATAGTTATGAGGCCTGAAACCGCATTTAGCGGACACCCGCGCGGTTCCATACAAAAGTGCTCCGTCATGGGGACCAGCGTGGGTCTGTCGCAGAGAGGCGAGGCCTGCACCCGCGCAAAGAAGCCCGCCTCCGTGCGACGGAATCCGGCGCCAGCGTACCATTCAAATTGAACTACGGGTAATTAAGGGTCGATTCATACTAGCGCAGAGTCTAAGCGCAGCGAAGCGTCAATCTAAAGGATAACATAGCAAATTCACCCTTATCTCTACAACGTAACGCTCGAGCACCAATCAGAGTTGGTCGCTCGCAGACGCGCGTATTACGTAGAATGCGCACGAATTGCGCGTCTTTTTTTTTATCTTAGAAGAAGTATGTGTATTATGTTGTGGAGATAAGAGTGAATTTGCTATGTTAAGTTTCAGATTGACGCTTCGATGCGCGTCGACTCTGGTCTTTTTTTTTTAATTTTACGATGGGTTTGCTCTTGTCTCTAGTCTAGGTCAGAGGTGACAGAGACAAAGTCGAGGATGGAGTGAGCTTACCCAGAAGAAGCCTGTTAACTCTAACTTTGAATAGATTAGGATTATATTCGATTTGAAACGCAGACGCAGGCAGAGAGTTCCACTCTATGCTGTGCGCATTATAAAAGACGTTTGAAAACGCTTAGTGCGAGTTGATGGAATATCTACTAGGACATCGGACATCTAGACGCACTGCAAGTTACTACCCCTGGTAGTAACTTGCAGTGCGTCTAGATGTCCGATGGTAGAAGGGGGCCGGTGGAATGAGGTCGTGGAGTTCATGAGCATACTCGCCGAAGTTACAATCTGTAGAAGATCGACAAGCAGGCAACCTTGCGGCTTGCGGTGATGCGGTCTAGTATGAATTGACCCTAATTGTGATGGGTACCCCGTGACGGTCCACCGTCGCGTTCCCACGGAGCTCACCCGCGTGTCCACGCGCGTTGACACGCAACGGGTGCCCATCACGAACGCCCGCTTAAGGCAGTTTCAGGCTTCAGACATCAATAGAATGATGAAATTTGATGTTTTGCCAAGTCTTTAAAACCGTGTGAAGCAGGGGTGGCGCTAGTCTATTGATAAACTTATCCTTTCACATAGTTGATGTTGGACTAAGTAGATGATTTGTTCATTAAAATGTGAACGGGTGATTCGATTTAAGAGGCCGTGCACGAAATCGACTGATTTTGATCAATTTTGTTCATTGTTTGTGAGAAAGGGAAACATAATTTAAACAAAACTATTTGAGATTTGAAAAGTCGTGTTCTTTGTTTTGCATTTGGCTGAAAGGGATTTTTCAAATAAATTAAGTATTCACGGTAAATCACTAATATTTGCAACAAGTTTTCCGAAAAATTACGCGAGACTGACATTTGATCATCATTCTACAAGAAATTACTTTTGATTTTGAACATAAAAAAATATCATCAGCATCATTATATGGTCTTCTTGCATGTGGTAGAACCACTTTTTTCAACTTCCATACAAAATATAGCAGAAAAATAATATTGAAAAAACCTTTTTTTGTTTTAAACTTCGTCAGTAATATATATTTTTCCTATTATTTAACAAATCATATCAAGAAATTTAAAAATCACAAATTAGCCTTCAGCTATCCTTAAAATATAATCAAAATTTTATTTAATGATTATACAATATCTTCATTAAGTAAATCAATGGCGAAATAAACTATATTTTGGAGAGCACAAAAATGATGAAACTATTAAAAGCTGCTGTGACTGACACGAATGGTTTAGCACCATGAAAACTGTCCTTTTATAGTTACACAGACTTAATGTTTCGATTATTTCAAGTTTTCTCACAATTAGACAAGAAATTGCCAAAAGAGAGTTTTTTTCGTGCACGGACCCTTAAGCCAACAACCACAGGGAGTCAGCTTTCGTATCTGCCAATGCCAACACTGGCATTATTTGCAAAAACGAAATACTGGACCTTTTCACTAAGTGCTCGATGCTCTGAAATTTCCAGTACTGTTTTGTATCTGCATCATCCAGTCCACCTTTGTTTTTTTATTTTTGCGTCACTTTTATTTTATTTTATTTTTAAATTTGACATTAATTTGAGTATTTTTATTTGACATTGTAAGTATTTATTTTTATATTGTGATTTGTATTTATGAAGCGTTTCGTAACTTGTAATTGTATTATGGGAGAACTTGAAATAAAAGGATTTTATTTTTTTAATTTTTTTTAAATTTTTACGAGTTTTTTATTTTAATTTTATTGAATTTTTGTCCTTCAACGTACGAAAAAACTGGTATCTTTTAGACCACACGATCATTTACTTTTGGAACCGAATTAAATCTAGGAGAATTATTCAATTAGAGGATTATTCGAAAATGAATTCTCTTTTCACATAGATAATCCTTTCATATTCATACAAGAAAACTTTTCAATAGTAGTACATCTACTAGGTACCTATTTCTAACTGATCGAACATCCAACTAATCCGAATGTGTTTCGCTAAGGATAGTTTCGCTACATAACAGTTCAACAGTTCAGTAGAGTCTGTTCACAACTTTGCACTGGTGCATAACTTCGCACACATAATTATAACTAGGAATCCTCATTGAGTATCCAGATTTTGCTGTTTTACTCCGTGGCCACGAGATACACGCTCAAGCGACAGGCGTCTTGCGATAGCGACTGCGGAGAAAACAAACAAAAGAAGTTGTTAGGAGCATGCCACGAGTCACCCGACGCGACTTTCGGAGCGACGCGACGGACAGAAACAGGCGATGCACACTGGATCGAAAATCGCGTTCAGAGGCCCTATTGTGAGTTTATTTTAACCATCTCGAATTTACGCATCGAGCGCGTTCAGCACACCGATTGGTGAAGGGCCAATCGGAACGCCGAACGCGCTCGATGCATAAAATCGAGATGGAACGATGAAACTCACACTAGGGCCTTAGAAGACTTCGAGCTGGTAAGTTTTATGTGTCGTTTTTTGGGCTTGAAATGGTTTCTACAGTTTGAAAGCCAAGCAATTTTGTAACGCGCATTCTCGGTACGTCGGCCATTTACGGCATTGTTGTAAATCCATATTATAACTGTGAAAGTAACTCTGTCTGTTACGTTTTCACGTCTAAACTGCTGAACCGATCGTCATGAAATTTGGCAGGGATATAGCCTGGGATATGGAAAAGGACATAGGCTATTTTTTACGCAATAACCGACATCCACGCGGGCGGAGCCGCGGGCAAAAGCATAAAAAAATATTTAGGAATTGAATTATAATTGAATTTTATATAATAAAAAATATGTTAAATTACTTATTATTAGAATGATAAAGTCAAATGTCAAATGTACATTGTCCACATTTTGCAATCTACTGCTACAAATGTCTACCTTATTAAAGTTATTCCTTATTCTGCACACTGCGGAATGCCCCAGAAGTAATAATAATAAAAGTTCTATTGTGTCTCGTTCAATGTCTTTCAACCGATTGATCGAGTAATTAACTAAACGTGAGATTCGGGATCGAATCAGAAATGAAGAGATCCGCAGAACAACCAAGGTGGCAAGTGGCAATGGGCAGGGCACATTGCCACAGAACCGGTCGAAGTGGCGGTGCTTGGGGGAGGCCTATGTCCAGCAGTGGACGTCTTTCGGCTGAAATGATGATGATGATGAGATTCGGGAAATTATATTTGCAGTAACATTTTTTCGAACTCAGTTTATTCGCGATTAGAACAGAGTTTTGGCACTGACACCAACAGCTGAAATTGCGAATTTTTGTAAATACCGGAATTCGACAGCGTAGGTGCAGTGGCCAGTACATCAAGCTACACGAGTCTGTCAAATTTCTCCAAACGATTTTAAACTTTAAAATGTTGATGATTAAGTTCAAAATCGAACGAGAAAATTTGACAGATTGTGGTAACTTGATGTGCTGGCCACAGTAAAAATTCAACGAATCAATAGTTGGTATATATTTTTTACAGCATAGCTGCCGTCCCTAAACTCCGTGAAAATCACACCATGTCATGTTTACCGATCTAAAAAATATATCACAAAACATGACGTCGCCTTAGAGTGAAAACCTCGGGAATGCTATTTTGGTAATTTTATTTTATTTTATAAAATTTTTAGAAAGCAAACCTCGCAACGCATATCCTAGTTTCACACAAAATACACACCAACGTTGACGAGTTTGAATATTGCGCACACTACAGTTTTTTCTTCCTGTAAAGTTGCTTTTTTTTCGCATTTACGACGTTTTCACTCTAAGGCGACGATGGGCTGTTTCTAAAAAGTAATATCAATAAAAACACGTTAATATTAAAAATTAAACCCACCTGCAACGCCGTCCTAATTTGTTCTGTTCATTAAACTTTGTTTGCACCCACCGCATTGTTGAATCTTTCACATTGTTTATTTTCGAATTAATCCTTCTATCCCTACCCTTATTTGTATTAAAGGGTCCTCATACACTTTTAATCCTTTAGCGGCTTTCCCCATTACCATTAGGGCTGATCTGTGATATCGAAGAAAGGTTTTTCAGCATATTGCAGCAGTATTTAATATTTTATGTGGAACTTTCGGAGGCCGAATGTGTTAATTATAATTTGTTCGAATTTAATCTGGTTGAGGTTTGGATTACGGACTGCCGTGGGGTTAGTTAGGGGGTGGGTAAAACTTTCTGAGTATTTGTGGTTATTGTAAAAAGACAATGATCAAAACAAGTCCTTTTTTCTTATGACATCAAAAAAAAAAAAAAACAATATATGGTCGGTTTACTGCAAGAACTCATTAATGGCAAAAATCATCAAGTAAAATTTACAACGCCTCGAACTCGTCTTGACGAGTCTTATATAACGCCTTGAACTCGTCTTGACGAGTCTTATACAGGGTGTTTGGCAGAACGTTGAACATACAAACATGGTGGATAGGTGGTGTCATCTGCTCTTTACTCAGCCCTAATTTATTTGGCCCTGGCCACCTGGATACTTAAAAAAAAAATTTTTTTGCTTATCTAGTTTCACCACTTTCTTAACTTTAAAGTGTAATTTGTATTAAAAATGGGTAAAACAGGCAATTTTTTTTGCAGATTCTTATAAAGTTATTGCTTTATTCAGATGTCAGCTAGAAAAAAAGTTATGAGTCCTCAAACTTACAGAAAGATGTAAAAAAATATGAAATAACTCTTAAAGGTTTTTTTTTATAAAAGCAAATTACATACCATTAGAAAGGTCACACACTAGGGATGTTTTGCTAGAATTGGAACTCCCCAATATTTTTTTTTTTTTTTAATGCAAGTTGAAGTTAAGATTTAAGTGTTTTTTACATCTTTCTGTAAATTTGAGGAGTCATAACTTTTTTTCTAGCTAACATCTGAATAAAGCAATAATTTTATAAGAATCTGCCAACATTAAAGATTAAAAAAAAACTAAAATATTGTCTGTTTTACCCGTTTTTAATAAAATTACACTTTAAAGTTAAGAAAGTGGTGAAACTAAAAGAAAGCAATTTTTTTTAAATTTCCAGGGCACCAGGGCCAAATAAATTAGGGGTGAGTAAGTAGCAGATGACCCCACCTATCCACCATTTTCGTACGTTCAACGTTCTGCCAAACACCCTGTATAATGCAAAAACTCATTTTGTTTCATTTTTCTTTAACATAATCATAATGAAGATGATATAGGGCAATCAATACAACTAAAACGAATTAATTGCTTATTTCAAAGTTTTGATTATGTCACTTAATGACTTATTGCAATAAACCGACGATATATTTATGTATATACAGAATAAGTTTTTAAATAGAGCGCAAATTTTTTTTGGTGGTTTCGTATCAGTAATAGAACACATTTCCATTATTTGTTCAATACTTTGTTTTTGGTCCTACTTGAAATCAGCAAAATATGAATATAATCTATTCGTAATAATATCAATGGGCGAGCGCACAGCTGATAAGCACCTACTACTCGTACTGCGTTCCGTTTCACAAACCTTGCCGCCGCCGGCGCGTTGCTCGACGAGTATCCATTATACCAGTTTCTAAATAAACATCTTTCGTTAACGATAACTTCATTTTTTTTGTACTAAGACATATCAAAATAAGAAATAAGTGTACACGTTTAAGTTTAATTTGTTAAAATTTGCGCACTGAATACAAACTTTTCCTGTATAAGTAGATAATAACATGACATTTTTTGTATCTTGGTAAAGCTACAAAATCAGTCTGAGCTGAAGCACGTCGAAAATACCAGATTTTTTTACCGGTATTTCTGATGTCCATTTACCTAGCACCCTTTTTACGGGAGGTTGCCACTAGACTGAAATAATTTTATTACTACTCAAGATGGATGTCGTGAGCACAGTAATACAAAAATATGCAGAAGCTCATGATCACAGACTTCATCATCACGTGAATGTCGAGGCGATCCAACTCCTTGACAATACTGATCTAGTACAAAGAGTAAAAAGGATAAAACCTTTTGAGTTAGTTCAGTGTAGTGTGAGTGAACATAAACTGCAGTGCAGGTGATAACTAATCTAAAGAATACATGAATCAAGTGTCTTCCCCTTAATATAGTGAATAAGAAAGACGTTATTGGACAATTTCTTAATTTTATAATTTCTTAGCAGTTTAAGTTATATTTAAATTACGTATTAGTTAATAAGCTAGATTGTATTGTGAATAAAGTATCACCGACTGTAATAGGTACTCTTTGAAAGGTGTATCTATTCATACACGAAATACTTTAAGAAGACCATCTATAGTTTTATATTTTTACTTAGTTATTATAATTTCAAAATTGCTTGAGACATATTGCAAAGGAGGTCCATTTTCCAAAATTTTACTTTTTCTATGAATGACCCGCCCGGATGTGGCGACGGTGGCGGCGCGAGCGTGGTGAATTTTGATAATTAATCATCATATCAAATAATTTTAAATTATTTAATTTTTTAAATAAGATTTTCAGATTTAAAAAAAATCATTTCCATGGCTTCTTTACCACCTATAGGTGTATCTCTTAAAATATTTTGTGTTTGAATATACACCCTATATATACAAAGAAAAAAATATTACGATACTGACCTAGAGCGACTTTCATTACTAACATCCCCCATTTTAAAAACCGCTCGAAAACGTCAACGTACCGTAGTAAATTTATTGACATCGGTCGTCCGGTCAATGACACGCTTTTGTCAATGTGAACACACTCTGAAAACAGAACAACAAACAATTTTTAATTTTGTAAAGTCACTTGTAGTTCATGCAATTTTCGTATTCTGCAAATTAGGTCGTTTACCTCTTAGCAAAATAACAAGTGCGAGTACATTAGAGTGTGTGAGTGGACGAAAACATTCTCGTTTTGTTCTACTGACGGCATAATAATATCATAAAATTCTGTTTGGAGTGTTATTTTATCGAAGCAATATTTTAGCTACTGTAAGTGTTATCTCAATTTCTAGTTACATTTTTCGCTTTTTATTTTAGACTAATTTGGAAGCCCTTTAAAACTTAATAGTTTTTTTTCTATTAGAAAGTCAGTCTCCCAGACTCGAAGCATTGGAATGTAGTGAAGTCTAACAAATATTATTAATTTATTATGAACCCTCAAAGTAATTAGGTACTCCATTCATTTCATGGCGCATAAAACATAGAGGAAAAGAAACATTTTTTTTTCTTTCCACCATTTTCATTCGATAAGTAAGTACCTTCCTATAACAAAGAGAAGAGATTACGCAAAATCTCTTTCCATTAGCAATTAATCCTTATAAGATGATACTTTCCGACTCGACGTTTTTATAAAGCTTTTTATAATATTATTTTATCTCTTTAGAAGTCCATTTCATTTCATTTCATAAATGCAAAAGAGAGTTCGGTTTTTTGTTCAAGCACTGATATTTAAGTCGATTTTCCTATGTAAGTACAGTACAACAATTTTCTTGATTTCCCTCGGAAAACTTCGTATTTCGTCAGTCGTCGGATTTCTATCAGTTGCCCTTTGCACTCGGTGCACGCCAGACGCTCTCAATCAACTCTGTATATACTTCCAAGACGATTGAGAGCCTTCGGTCTGCACCAAGTGCAAAGGGAAAGAGAAATCCCATCAGTAACACGGCCTATCTCATACCAAACCTTACTCAAGTGAGGAGACAAAAGAAGATTTATGAAAATCTAGATAGTCGCTATCCTCATTACGCTGTTCTGCCAGTTTAGTTCCATATCAGAATGCCTTTATCGACGTAAGCACTTATTTCCTAGCTCCGAAGGGGAACGGACGGCTGGCTCGAATGATAATAGCCTGATTAAGAAAGGTCACGTCTTTCAGCCTTGTTTTGTTTTTCTCCGAGCAAAAAATAAAACAAACAAACGGAGAAAGTTCCGGAGTGAATAATTTGAGCCTGCGGAGCGAAAGGCCAACTTATCGGGCTGATGTTGAACTGTAAATAGGATCTAATTATATATTTTCATGGTAATGATCTACAATACAAATACAAGACAGGCAGATTACAAGATAGAAAATTATGAATGAGATCGCATCGATGTAGAACGTATGAATGTGCGAATTCCTGAGAGTCAGTAGGAAATCGGTCGGAATGAAACCGTTTATTAAGAGATAAAAACAGAGAATTTTGATGACTTTGTGACCTCCAAAATAAGAAAATTAAAGATAATTAGAAAAAACTAATCAGCGCATTTAGAAGACGAGAATGTTCAGCTAATTATGTGCTGAACAGATTTTGAAAATAATTCTTAATTACCCTAAAGTAGGAGCACAAACATACCTCGAAATGTGTTGGGCAGAAAGCTGTATTCAACGCTTGATTTACCTAACATAATCCACCTCGAAGTACTAAAAAAAATTACTAGCTATTATGTATATTTCTGTGCAATAATAATATTTCATGTTATTTCTTTAATATGTTTAAAAAAAAAAACACAGTTGCGCAAATAACTCACCGCGAGTGAATTTTGCAAGACTGCAGCCTTAAGTGAAAACCATTTAAGAATAAAAATTCCAAGACATGCATAGTTCAAGATGTTTGTTAATTTTAGAACAAAAGTGTATTGGACTTTTATTCTTATTGAACCTTGTTAAGGGCACGTGCTTCAACGATGCGATAACAAATAAGTTTACTAATTACTGAGTCAAGACTGGTTTTATTAGACCACTCTATGAAAACAATGATGGAGCATATACAACGTTACAAGGGTTTATGGCGCGTGGCCAAAATCGGCCAAAATCGCACTGGTTGCTAATTTAATTAATTCATAAATCAGAACTTTATTTGCAATAAATGTAGGTACAAATATAAGATGTTGTTCATAAATTAATGAGATCAGCTATAGTCCACCATACGGCGTGCAAATCACTATCACTACATAATATAAAACAAAGTCGCTTCCCGCTGTCTGTCTCTATGTATGCTTAGATCTTTAAAACTACGCAACAAATTTTGATGCGGTATTTTTTAATAGATAGAGTGATTCAAGAGGAAGGTTCATATGTATAATACATGCATAAAATAGAAGGAAAACACTGATAATTTTTAGAGGTTTCTAATGTTATGTCGTAAATAAACTCATTTTTTTGTACTTACATGGCAAACGCTGGCTGAACCCTACGAGATAGATCAAAATAATGCACTACAGTATTGTACACCTTAAAAAGGTCTCCAAAAAAGTCCACCATGGTATATGTCTATCTCTTAGGGATAACCCACAATAACAATTTATTAGCCTTTACTTTTTACGAGAAATAATGGATTAATTATGAAGCGATTTTAAGCAATACAGCATTAATCCTTATCCAATTAAGTACCTTAAATAAATTGTGCATTTTGTATAGATCAATATGGCCCTTTACAGCTGTAATTTAAATTATTATTTTCGAAGATATTACAGATTTAAAATGTAGGGACATAGCGGTTGCGGCGGTACCGGCCGAGGGGCCGGCGGATTCTGTAGTATATTTAGTATCAACATTGCACCCGTGCGAAGCCGAGGCTAGTTATTACATAAATTAAAATATGAATATAAAAAACAAATGGCAACTAAACAAAACAGAAATTAAAGTGAAGTCTATATATTACAATCAGGTACTTATATCAAAACATGTTACATGGTCGCAATTAATTATAACAATCATAATCTGGATAAACTCATATGATTTAGAAAGTCTTTCACCTAGATTTATATAATTGAGCACTCTATCTCACTTTCACTCTATCACCCTCTATCTCACTCTCACTCTATCTCACTCACACTCTCTATTTCACTCTTACTCTATCTCCCTCTATCTCACTCACACTCTCTATTTCACTCTTACTCTATCTCCCTCTATCTCACTCTCACTCTTTATCTTCCTCTATCTCACTCTCTCACTCTCACTTTATCTCCCTCTATCTCACTCTCTTTCTCACTCTGTGGCGGTATCAACAACGCCACATGCGAACTACGCATCAAAGACCTAACGTCACAAATCCTGCATCGCGCGATAGATCGCGTGATAGTCGCGTGGTAAACTGATAAGTTTACCACGCGACTAGCATATATACATCCCGACATCAACCGTTGGGCAGTTGCCCACCAGACACAATATCCGTCTGGTCGGAGGATCCTCCGTTTACTATAGAGTATGAGTGAACTTTACACCCTGTTCCTCATGCCACTAAAACTCTATCTCACTCTCTTTCTCTCTCTCACTCTCACTCTATTTCGACGGGTCCTACGTAAACTAGTGTAAGTGCAAAAACCCAACTTAACAGGAGAGCAATTCAAAGGTTCTAAAGCTTGTAACTTTGACATTACTTAACGGAACTATTTGAAATTTTGATATGTTATACTTGAATATTATTAGAACAATGCAATTAAATTACAGAATATTTGTGTACTTTAGAAAATAGGGTGATATGCATTTAGGTAGCTTATTTTTCTTAATGTGTTCAAACAAGTAAACTGGTATAAGCGACCACTTGTACCAGTTTACAGTATACTGGATGTTTTGCAAATTAAGGAACAAGGAAGGATAAAAATTTATTTAAGATGCATTTTTAGGTACATTAATAAAGTATCAAAGCTTTTAATAATAAAAACTAGTTATTTTAAACATTATATGCAAAAAAACAGTTTTCGGTCATTTTGCGGGTTGCACCAGTCTACGTAGGACCCGTCGATCTCACTCTTTTTCTCACTCTATCTCACTCTTTCTCACTCTCATTCTATCTCCTTCTACCTCACTCTCACTCTATCTCACTCTCACTCTATTTCCCTCTATCTTCCTCTATCTCATTCTCACTCTCACTAATCTCACTCTCTTTCTCACTCTCATTCTATGTCCCTCTACACACTCTCACTCTATCTTACTCTCTTTCTCACTCTAGCTCTATCTCACTCATTTTCTCACTCTATCTCACTCTCAATCTCTATCTCACTCTCATTCTCACTCTCACTATATCTCACTCTCTTTCTCAATCTCATTCTATCTCCCTCTACACACTCTCACTTTATCTCACTCTCTTTCTCACTCTAGCTCTATCTCACTCATTTTCTCACTCTATCTCACTCTCAATCTCTATCTCACTCTCACTCACTCTATCTCCCTCTCACTCTCATTCTCACTCTCACTATATCTCACTCTCTTTCTCACTCTCATTCTATCTCCCTCTACACACTCTCACTCTATACTACTCTCTTTCTCACTCTAGCTCTATCTCACTCATTTTCTCACTCTATCTCACTCTCAATCTCTATCTCACTCACTATCTCCCTCTCACTCTCATTCTCACTCTCACTATATCTCACTCTCTTTCTCACTCTCATTCTATCTCCCTCTACACACTCTCACTCTATCTCACTCTCTTTCTCACTCTCTTTCTCACTCTCTTTCTCACTCTAGCTCTATCTCACTCATTTTCTCACTCTATCTCAATCTCAATCTCTATCTCACTCTCCCTCACTCTATCTCCCTCTCACTCTCATTCTCACTCTCACTATATCTCACTCTTATTCTATCTCCCTCTACACACTTTCACTCTATCTCACTCTAGCTCTATCTCACTCATTTTCTCACTCTATCTCACTCTCTTTCTCACTGTCATTCTATCTTTCTCTACCTCACTCTCACTCACTTTATCTCCCTCTATCTCACTCTCGCACTCTTTCTCTATCTTACTAAAACTATCTCCCTCGATCTCACTCCCAATCTCTATCTCTCTATCCCACTCTCACTTACTATCTCCCTCTCACTCTCATTTTCACTCTATCGCACTCTCTTTCTCACTCTATCTCACTTTAACTCTATTTCCCTCTATCTTCCTCTATCTCATTCTCACTCTCTTTCTCACTCTTTTTCTATCTCACTCTCAATGTCTGTCTCACTCTCACTCACTCTATCTCCCTCTCTCAAACTCACTCTAACTCTCATTCTATCTCACTCTCTTTCTATCTATATCTCACTCATACTCTATCTCCCTCTAACTTCCTCTACCTCATTCTCACTCTATCTCACCCTCTTTCTCAATCTCACCCTATCTCACTCTTTTTCTAACTTCATCTCTCTCTCTCACTCTCACTTTATCTACCTCTGTCTCACTCTCTTTCTCACTCTATCTCACTTTAATTCTCACTCTCACTCTCATTTATCTCCCTCTAACTCACTCTCTTTCTCACTCTATCTCAAACTCAATTAATCTCTCTCTATCTCATTCTCACTCTCTATCTCACTCTCTTTCTCTTTCTCACTCACTCTATCTCACTCTTTTTCTCACTCAATCTCACTCTCATTTTTATCTCCCTCTACCTCACTCTCACTCTATTTCTGTCTATCTTCCACTATCTCACTCTCACTCACTCTATCTCCCTCTCATTCTCATTCTCACTCACTCTATCTCACTCTCTTTCTCAAGCTCTTTCTATTTCCTTCAACCTCATTCTCACTCTATCTCACTCTAATTCTCACTCTCACTCTCACTCTCACTTTATTACCCTCTAACTCAATCTCTTTCTCGCTCTATCTCACACTCAATCTATCTCTCTATCTCATTCTCACTCTATCTCACTCTCTTTCTCACTCTCACTCTATCTCACTCTCTTTCTCACTCTGACTCTATCTCACTCTTTTATAACTATCTCACTCCCTCACTCTTACTTTATCTCCCTCAATCTCAATCTCTTTCACACTCTATCTCACTCTATTTCTCACTATATTCCTCTATCTCATTCTCATTCGCTTTCTCACTCTTTCTCTATCGCACTCCCACTCACTGTATCTCCCACTCATTCTCATTCTATCTCACTCACACTCTATTTCACTGTTACTCTATCGCCCTCTATCTCACTCTCACTCACATTATCTCCCTCTATCTCACACTCTTTCTCACTCTCTTTCTCACTATATCTCACTCTCACTCTATCTCCCTTTATCTTTATCTTCCTCTATCTCATTCTCACCCTTTTTCTCACTCAATCTCACTCTCACTTTATCTCCCTCTATCTCACTCTCTTTCTCAATCTATCTCGCTCTATTTCCTTCTCCCTTCGTCTATCTCGTTCTCACTCTCTCTTTCTCACTCTCACTATCTCCCTCTATATCACTCTCAATCTCTATCTCACTCTCACTCACTCTATCTCACTCTCGCTACCTCCCTCTTTATCACTCTCAATCTCTATCTCAATCTCACTCACTCTATCACACTGTCTTTCTCACTCTCACTCTATCTATTTCGCCCTTTTTCTCACTCTGTCTCTCTCACTCCCACTTTATCTTACTCTATGTCACTTTCTTTCTCACTCTATCTCACTCTATTTCTCACTCTCACTCTCACTTTATCTATCTCACTCTCTCACTGTACCTCACACTCACTTTCTCTTCCTCTATCTCATTCTCACTCTCTCTTGCTCAGTCTCACTCTATCTCCGTCAATCTCACTCTCTTTCTCTTTCTCATACTCACTCTATCTCACTCTATTTCTCACTCTCACTCTATCTCACTCTCACTCTATTTCCCTCTATCTTCCTCTATCTCATTCTCACTCTCACTATATCTCACTCTCTTTCTCACTCTCATTCTATCTCCCTCTACACACTCTCACTCTATCTTACTCTCTTTCTCACTCTAGCTCTATCTCACTCATTTTCTCACTCTATCTCACTCTCAATCTCTATCTCACTCTCATTCTCACTCTCACTATATCTCACTCTCTTTCTCAATCTCATTCTATCTCCCTCTACACACTCTCACTCTATCTCACTCTCTTTCTCACTCTCTTTCTCACTCTAGCTCTATCTCACTCATTTTCTCAATCTCTATCTCACACTCACTCACTCTATCTCACTCTTTTCTCACTCTATCTCACTCTCTCACTCTCACTCTATATCCCTCTACCTCACTCATTTTATCTCCCTCTATCTCACTCTCTTTCTCACTCTCTTTATTTTCCTCTTTCTCACTCTCTCTCACTATATCTCACTCTCACTCTATCTTCCTCTATCTCATTCTCACTTTTTCTCTATCTCACTCACTCTGTCTCACTCTTTCTCACTCTCACTCTATCTCACTCTTTTTCTCACTCAATCTCACTCTCATTCTATATCCCTTTACCTTACTCTCACTCTCTTTCTCACTGTGTGTGTTTAACTCGCACATTGACTTAAATGTTAAAATTTTAGGAAAATCTACATACACACACATCATCACACACACACGGACACACCCTCACATCATCTATTAACATTTACAATATTTGTAGATGTGTGAGCAAATGTTGTCGCCAACATCTTTTGTTAATACAATTTCTGTGGCAGTTTAGCAAATATTTACCAACAACGACCGCTGTCAATGTCATTCAGACACCAAAAGATCCCTGTAGTACCTACCATACTCAATAAAACAGTACATCATTGTCAAAATGTACTGAGAAATCAGTTTTCACATAAGACTAAACAGTTTTATGTCTAGTGTGCCACGGCCACCGTAGGCGCGGGCTTGCGGATGGCGCTCGCCGTCCGGTAAGGACCAGGCCCGGGGCACACAGGCAAATAAAGGAACACGGGTGGGTTTTAGTCAGTAAAAGTCTGACACGCATTTCCCACCCAAAAAAAAAATCACTGCTTTAGTAAAAATGTATGTCTAGATATTGTATGAATGAATTTGCCGGAGGCCTCAGTTTGCTATCTTGTTAAACTCTATATTGTTAAGACTTATCACAAAAGGTAGGTTATTCTTGTACTGAATATTAAATATCAAATGTTTTCTTGCAATATCTGATGAATATTAAATTTGAACTTAAATATCACGCATAGACAATTATAATCATTTCAAACTAACTTTCAACTAAATTCCAGTTACTGAAATAATTATTTAAATCTTGTATCTTGTGAAATGATTCTGCAGATTTTCGAACTGTAATCAATCTGGCTGTCATACAAGGTTATACAAGGTCATTAATAAACTAACAACCGCACTAGGACTTTATTACTAACATAATACAGCACTAAATATTCTAATAAAAGGCGTAAAGATATAGTCTGCCCACAAAATACAACAAAACATGCTTTTGTATCCAAATTTTACCTGTACCTCCGTCCCCTCCTCTATAATAGTCTAAACTTGAAAGCAAACTTTTCTCCCTGAACTACACAAATTGTAAGAGAATTCTCAAGGAAGCTCTCCAGGGTATGTCTTACGAAGATACAGAGAATTTATTAACTGTGCTAAAGTAAATAATATAATATGTATGTATGTAGGTACCTACGATAAGTATTTATCAAATTTAGAAACCAAGAGTTAAGCTTCTGAACATAATTTTAATTTATTTGTCCATTGGCAACTTTTAGATTATTTATTAATTTTTATAAGACTGTCTTCGTACTTTTCGCCTGAAACACAGGATTACCTAGTTCAGGCACGTAAGTCTTAGGAACATAATTTACATTCAAACAAAACTGTACTCATTTTTATACATTGTATTTTTTTAAATAAAATTTATTATTTATTACAATAAACAACAGCTTTTGTTCTATGACTTAATAATTCATCAGATTTCAATACAAAAATAAAAAATAAATTGTTTTTTTATTTTTTTATTCTACTATTAGTTTGCTCTTGACTTTAGTCTAGGTCTGGATGACAGAGACAAAGTCTACGATGGAGTGAGCTTACCCAGAAGAAGCCTGTTCACTCTCACTTTGAATAGATTAGGGTTGTATGCGTTCGGAAACACAGACGCAGGCAGAGAGTTCCACTGCTTTGCTGTGCGCATTATAAAAGACGTTTGAAAACGCTTAGTGCGAGTAGGTGGAATATCAACTAGGTAGGGGTGGTAACTTGCAGTGCGTCTAGATTTGTTTTTGGTAAATGTATTATGTTTTGTTGTTAGAATACAAGTTGTTGTATAAGATGTTAGTACTACAGCCCTGCAAGGTTGTTATAGTGTTTTACCAATAGCCCTGTATATTTACGTACCTCATTTTTTATTTATTTATACCTGAATAGCTTGTATTTTTAAATTCCATGAGAAGAAGATCATGCACATCCTAATTAGGTCATCATCATCATTTCATCATCATTTCAGCCGAAAGACGTCCACTGCTGGACATAGGCCTCCCCCAAGCACCGCCACCTCGACCAGTTTTGTGCTTCCCGCATCCAGCGGATTCCTGCGGCTTTCATAAGCTCATCGGTCCACCTTGTGGGAGGCCTTCCCACGCTACGTCTTCCAGTATGCGGTTGCCACTCCAGAACCTTCCGGCCCCAACGCCATCTGTTCTGCGAGCAATGTGCCCGGCCCATTGTCACTTAAGTTTGGCAATTCTTCGAGCTATGTCGGTTACCTTGGTTCTCCTGCGGATCTCTTCATTTCTGATTCGATCACGTAGGGAAACTCCAAGCATAGCCCTCTCCATTGCCCTTTAGGTGACTTTTAGCCTTCTAATAAGGCCCATTGTAAGCGACCACGTTTCAGTGCCATATGTCCCAATTAGGTACCTGAAGAAAACGCTAAGAAAGGGTTTTTAAAACCAAAACTTTAATTAGAATTTTAAACTATAGTTATAGTTTCGACACAACCAAAGTCGCAGACCAAAAAGCAGTAAACAAAATAAAATGAGAAAACTAGGTCTGTGAAGTCAGAATGAATATCCATCAATTTTAATACCAAGTGTCAAAAACTGGGCAAACCATCGTTCATATTCTCAGAGGCTACTGAATAGTAAATTCTTATTTAAGTTGCCTTTTCGTACAAACTTCGAATATTCTTTTTTAAAGTTTTGTTAAAGTCATCTTAGAGAAAAGTGATGGATGTAATTGCGCCAAATTGTAAGGATTTGTGATAAAAAAAAACGGCTTAGTTAATAATAATAATAATAATCAAATTTATAAAAAAAAATATAAGGAATAACGTTAAATACAGTTTTTCTTAAATCTATGTCAACTTCACCCATAATTTGTACCTGAACTAGGTACCGTGTTTCGGGCGATTGGAGGTAACATTAATTGATTAAATAATCACCATATTAATCTTATTGGTACTTATGTAAAAAGAGAGAGTTTGTTTGTTTGTTTGTTTGAACGCGCTAATCTCTGGAACTGTTGGTTGGAATTGAAAAATTATTTTTGTGTTGGATAGTTCATTTATTGGGAAATATTATAGGCTATATAACATCACGCTACGACCAATAGGAGCGGAGGACAAATTAAAAATGTTACTAAAACGGCTAAAATTATTCCTTTTTAAGAGCTTCCGTTGCGTGCGCTGCGTAAACGGTTTAAGTTACGCAAATATAATGTATGATAGAATTGTTTCTCTTTAAAAGTTCTAAAAAAAGTCTGCGACAGCATATGTCTATCTTTTAAGATTGACTCACTATAACCGTTTTTGATGGTAATATTTTTTTTTTTTCGAAATTAATGCATTATTTGCGAAGGAGTTTTATCAACACAATATTAATCCTTATCCAAGTAAATATGTTATTAATCACAAGTATTTGAATGTAAACAAAATTGTCTCTGACATCACTTGATGTCAATCAACATCTTAGGAAATATCATAATTTTAAAATAGCTCCGGAACAAAATAAGTAGAAAATTCATTACTTAAACCACTCTCTCTCTTAGCTGACGCAGACGAAGTTGCGTGGGTCAGCTATCTACACTAATATTATAAAGAGGAAAGATTTGTACCTATTTTTGTATGTTTGTAATGAATAGGCTCAAAAAGTACTGGGCCGATTTAAAAAATTCTTTCACCAATAGAATGCTACATTCTTCCAATTTGACATAGGCTACATTTCATTTTGAAAAAAATTAGGGATCCTTGGTAAAATTTGAACAATGTAACCGAAGGTGTAGAAAAATGAGTCTTAAAATGTCTTTCGTCGAATGCGCTGCCGAAATTTCCAAAAATAAATAATTGTCTACCCCGTGCGAAGCCGGGACGGGCTGCTAGTATATTATAAAGCTGAAGAGTTTGTTTGTTTGGTTGAACCCGCTAATCTCAGGAACTAGACACTGGTTCGAATAAAAAATATATTTTAGTATTGGATAGCCCATTTATCGAGGAAGGCTATATAACATCACGCTATGATCCTTAGGAGCCAAGCGAAAAGAACAAAAGTCAGAAAGAACGCTAAGCGATAACGAAGTTATAGCGCGGGCGAGCGATGGGATGCGACGCGATGGGTGGGCCGAAATTTCACGCGGACGAAGTCCCGGGCAGAACCTAGTTATATTATAAGAGTATAGTTTTTATTAGAGTTAGTATTATATTATTGTCCATGATATTTATCCATGTTACATTCCTTGATGGCGGTGAGTAGACAGTAAAATTTCTTAATGATTTTAACACTGGTTTATTTCAAATAAGGCTATAAAAAACTATGCCAGCCTAAGAAGCAATAGCAGCATGGCACTAAAGTAACCTTAACTAAATTACAAATAACTTAACAGGGCATACTACGGTCCACTAGCGCCACTCCTTTAAAAAAATATTATCTCGTGACTGAGAAGGAATTATGAAAAACGGCTCAATCAGCAACCTCGGTAAGTGTGTCTAGAATTTTCTAATACCTTTTATAAACTTTCATATTGAGACACGAAGCAACAAAATACGATCTAGAGGAATGTGGCCGCTTTTCATTTCTCTTAACCACTGCGCCAACCATGCCGTCGATTTGATTCAGATATAACAATTTAATCGAGTTGAATACTGACATATCTCAAAACAAACATTAATTTAAAAACAGGCAATATACCTGTCTTTATTGAAAACGGATAAAGGTGGGTACGTCTATGACGTCACCCGCAAAATGTGGCGTGTTTTGACGCAGCGTGTATTTGATTCGATATCAAATGCCAATCATAACCCTCCTTACCTGAAATTGTGTTAAGGATAGACGCTTACCCCACAAAATTGTATATGTTATGAATTGTATATTATCTAAGTATAAGTAGATCAAAGTTCATTTATAAGTAAGTGGCTTTTATCATTCTATTATACTTAGGTATTAATGTCTCGTGTGGGATAATTATGTACGTAGATGTAGATGTTGAAAGATTTGGTGAAATAATGAAAAAAATAACCATAATATAATTTAATAATAAAGAGCAGTGATGCCCCATTGGTAGCGGCCCCGACTTACGTGTTGTAGTCGTGGGTTCGAACCCAGGCAGGCTCTTTATTTTGTGTAAATAATTTCATCACCACCGCTCTCAAAACGATGAAGGAAAATATCGTTGAACATCATCAAGCTTATAACTCTACACGCCCTAACTCTACAAGCCCTAACTCTACAAGCCCTAACTCTACAAGCCCTAACGTCACAAACTCTAAACCTTAGTCAAAATATATGGTTTGGCTGTTTCGCTACTCCAAGAACTATGGTATATCAGAAAAGTAATGAACAGAGAATATATTTTTCACCTTATGCCCATGTGACGGTAACGAAACGGCCAAGTCACATATTTTGACTAAGGTGTAGACTTTGTGAAGTTAGGGCTTGTAGAGTTAGGGTGTGTAACTTGGCTCTACATAAGATCTGATAACTTTTGACAGTGCGAGCCATATAGTCTCTCGTCATGGCATCATTTTACATGAAAATATTTTTGGTGGGATTATAGTTAGGCGTAATTAATTACTTTTAATTTTCTTCGTTGTAGTAGTATAAAAGTCTAGAATACTCAATACTTAATACTTTATTGCATTCCATATGTATTACATAGATGGGGTATAACAGAGTAAAAGATCAATATGGACCCTGTCGGGCACAGAAAAATTAGAAAAAATCAGAAAAATTATTATATATATATAAATTGCTTGAATTGTTACTTAGCCCTCTTCCTCTCCTAATTTATAATAATAATAATAATAATTTATAATAATTTTTGTATGTATGGGTATAGTATATTAGTTATTTTAATTTTAATTAGGTATTATTATTAATACGAACGGGATATTTACCATGTTTTCTATTTGTTGTGAGTTCCCGATATTTCGGCGCTGTTGCAAGCACCATGATCACGGATAAACTAAAGTCATTGCGGGTGGGGTTTTATGAGCAGACAAAACGGTCTACTCTCTTTCTTGTTCGTTTTTTGCACTCAGTACCGCTACCACTGTCACTCGCAACTCGATTCTGTTCCCGACACACGAAACTCACTGAGTCCGCTCGCGAACTTTTGTTGGCATTTCTTCGGTTTTTACACAGCTGAACCACTGGATTCAAGGCTCTCGACAGTTGAAACCCATCATCCCGGTGGAAGTTCCTATATTTGGTAATCTCAATAGCTTCTCTAACCAATCTAGGAATATAGTGGCGTTCTATCCTATGACCTGAGGGTTATGTAACTCAATCCAGTGGTTCGATCCTAATTCCAACAGATGTTGAGCTATGGCCGATTTTTGGGTGTCGTTGTTCTTCACCGCCCTGATATGCTCTGATATTCGACAAGCTACCGTACGTTTCGTCTGACCGATATACGACTTGCCGCAACTGCAGTCTACTTTATAAACACCAGGCTTTTCCAGCGGAAAGTTGTCCTTGGGCGAACGCAACATCTGAGACACTTTTTTGAAAGGAGTGAAGATAGTCTTTACGGCGTATTTTCGAAGAATGCTGGTTGCCTCTCAACCTCGCATTTCCGGTGGGCATAAACATAGTAAATATCCCGTTCGTATTAATAATAATATTAGTGACCATGATAGTTTAAAAACTTTTATCTAGGTATTGCATATGAATAAAATTATGTAGGTAATTATTATGTAATTCTTAGAAGTATTTTCATTGTTGATAAATTATGTTAATATTTATGTAAGTATTCATATTTTACTACTTATATTAGATTTTGATTCATAATGTTTAGTTTATGAGAGACAGAATAATTTTATTTTGCAATCGGTTTGTTATCTAAAAACAATACAATACACATATCAATATAATCTACTATATAAAAATAAGTCGGGTTTTCCTTCCTGACGCTATAACTCCAGAACGCACGAACCGATTTCCGCGGTTTTGCATTCGTTGGAAAGGTCTCGGGCTCCGTGAGGTTTATAGCAATTCTTTTTTTTTTTAATGGTTTTTACGAAAAATTAGGGTAGGGTAGAGTAGGGTAGGTAGGTAGGTAGATAGGGTAGGGTAGGGTAGGGTAGGTAGGTAGGGTAGGGTAGGGTAGGGTAGGGTAGGTAGGGTAGGGTAGGGTAGGTAGGTAGGTAGGTAGGGTAGGGTAGGGTAGGGTAGGGTAGGGTAGGTAGTTAGGTAGGTAGGTAGGTAGGTAGGTAGGTAGGTAGGGTAGGTAGGTAGATAGGTAGGTAGGTAGGTAGGGTAGGTAGGGTAGGGTAGGGTAGGGTAGAGTAGAGTAGTGGAGTTTATACTATAGCTTTTGACAGAACGAAGTCTGTCGGGTCAGCTAGTATAATTATATTTCTTATTATTTAATAAAGTGACAGCTAGCACCTGTCAGTTTACTCCAGTGAATTAATAAATTAGACTTTAGGTATTTGCCCCGTTAATCGACTGAATACTTGAATTTATTGAACTGATACAGGTATCAGTTCAATAAATTTTACTAATTTAATTTTAATTTTTTTATTTAACTTTCTTATACAACATACACATACATACACATATCAAAAAAGTTTGTGATCACTAGCATAATACAATTCTGTGCGTCCTGTGAAAACTGATACATCTCGAAAATGTCAACTTTACAATATAGTAGTTTTTGTGTGTAAAAAATTATAAAATTTTGTTAGGATAATAATTTTACAAAAATAGTGACAAAATTTGTATTTAGTGTCGTATTGTTTACAACCTATTATGTTCCAGCTCAAAAGGCGTTACTGCAGGAAGAGATATTTAAAAAAAGCTATATGTTATATCAAAACACACCAAATGAATGATCGTGTATAATGATTCTAAATGAGTTGTATCGCTTTACACTTTGTGTGAAGCTTTGGTGAAAGGTGATATTGTTGCATTGTCAGGTAGTTTTATACGAAACTAAATCAACTCCTGTTCAAAGCTGTCAAACAAACGAGTAATATTTTTCAGTCGGCAGAAGCACTGTAAACACAAAACTCGTATTCTTCAAAACTTAATGTTGTCTTCATTATATTTTTTCATTATAAAGTTTTGTTTAAAAAAAAAAACGTGTAACGTAATAAATATATGTGAATAATGATATGACTTGAGATACATCTTAAAACACAATTATTTATTTCATAACTTGAATATTGTGAACGATACATGTCAATATGTATTTATTTACACAAAAATATTTATCAAAACACGCCATTTCGTCTTAGATGTACCATACGATCTTGAAAACTAATAGACGTATCAAAATGTTAATTAGACAGAATAATAGAGCATTTTTTTCTGATGAAGGTGCAACAATAATATCACATTCGATATAAGTTGACTTATATCACTTTTCACAGGACGCACAGAATTTTTATGATAATATAATTTTATAATTTCAACTTATCAAGGAAAAATCTTTGTTGTGTTTTCTTTAAATAGAAATACCGTTTGAAATTAAAAAATAAAACAATTTTATATTTTTATATAAAGAAAAAGTTTAACCAAACTTAAACAAAAATGTATTAATAAAAGGTTTATATTCAATATAATACGAGTATAACTCCTCTCCTGCCTCGAACACATGCGATGATCCTCCTGGGCATGTTGAGAATCAAGTTATCCAGCATTTCTTGGGGTAACCTGTCCCTGCTCTGGCACTGTCTGTGGACGTAGCTGACGGTTCCAAACAGCTCGCTTAAGAGCATCTCATGCGTGCTCTATTGCGTCAGGCGAGCCGAATCATAATATAATCTACCGTACCTAACAAAAAAAGATTTCGATTTTTCAAAGTGATTGCAAACTTTTTTTGATGTGTGTATGTAGAAAGAACGAAAAAGTATTTATTGAGACTTCGCACAGGAAGATCACAAATGAAACTAAACTCACCCATGGAAACAAAAAAAAAAAATACAAAAGTAAAAACAGTCCTGTACGGGGCTAAAAGGATAAGGTAATGGCAGGGTGTTAGGCATCTCAGTATGATGCTGCGACATTTAAAAATAAGTGTCACAGCGCTGTTTCTCATAGGGCCTACTGTGATGTCACGGACTGATATTGAAAAAAAAAAAAAATACATAAAATATGGAGCGAAAAAATACAAAAAATAAATCCGCGTGTCAGCACCCGACGTAACATCAGTTACTTACCTATAGTGTCTATGGCACTCTATGGCATCGCTGTGACAAGTAAAGAGATATACATAAACTCTGGCCTTATTCCAATGAGGGTAGGCAGAAACTACAGAACACCACCTGCTTACTCGATCGATCCTTTAGCCTCATTTCGTATTTCTAATGATCATAAAAATTTTAACTTTTTGTTAATTATTTGCATTTTCCTATTTTATGAATAATTTCTAAGTTATTTTCACAATCTTCACTTTTCTGTCATTGCTAAACTAACGTAAAAACACATCATTCAACTCTAATTAAAAACCAATTATTCACCGAAAAAGAAACATTTAAGTCTCATCAATAATACACCATCAAATCACCCTAGGGAACCTCAAAACTTCACAAAAAACTACGTTAAAATTTATCGCGGAATTTAATTACTAAAAATCTTTTAGCTAATACAAAGGCGCACCCTAGCGGTATTTAATTATGACGTGGCATATTCGCGTCACGTTATGGTGTTTCATTAGGAAGGTAAACAGTTTTAAACGGAACAGTGTAGCCGCACCCTAATGACAGCGTAAACAGAACAACTTTAGTATTTGTTTTGATGATTGCACTTTTTTTTCAGCGTGACTTGGATAGTGAATTTGTGTGTTTTGTGGTGCTGTGGCATAAATTATTGGGCCCTTAACTGATGGAAGTATTTTTAGTCTGTACATACAGATAATAATTCTTTACTTATATAATTGTAATTGTAACACACTAACATAGCTATTATGTGTTTTGTACCTAACTAACTAACATAAGGAGAATTGTTGTCAAAGTAAATAAATAAAATTTAATTTAAGTTCGAAGCAACAAAATTAATTCTAAAGAAAAACGGCCACTTTCCTCTAGATCGTATTTTGTTGCTTCGTGACTCAATATGAAACTTTATAAAAGGTATTAGAACATTCTAGACACACTTACCGAGGTCGCTGTTGAGCCGTTTTTCATAATTCCTTCTCAGTCACGAGATAATATTTTTTCAAAGGAGTGGAGCTAGTGGACCGATGTGTCTTAAGAGACCGAGTTTAATCTATTGTGTACAGATTTCTGCAGCATTCAAATGTTTTATGTAAATGTTCTCTACCTTAAATTCAAAAATTGTAAAACCTAAAGTACAATTATCTGTATTTTTGGGAAATAAAGATATTGCTATTATTATTTTAGAAAAAGCCACGCGATTGAAATCGCGGGCAACAAATAGTCTCTCAATAAATCCGATAGAAAGCATTTGGTATTTAAATTACAAGTCAATAACATCATAGACCAGAATATACAACCACCCCATAACCGCTATCACCTTGAAATTTTTTGACATACATTTCTTAAACTCAAACATACTTAACTTCTTCCTATCATCACATCATACTCTACACATACACTACACCCAACACCACACTCAACACCACACCCACATCCACACAAAAACGCAACCGATTCATATCTTTGTACTTTTACTTTTTTTTATTATTATTTTTTACATCGTCGCTTGTTTCACTTGTTATTGTCATAAATGGAATAATATAGTCCAACATAATGGCTGAACCCTATCTCTTAAGATACAGGCCAGACCTAGTTTAAGGGATAGAGTCTAAAATTATTGTACTCCTATGCTAAAGTTGTATTGAATTATGTCAACTGAATGTATGCAGTGCAATGTGATTTTGTTTATGCAATAAATTTTATTATTATTTATTATTTAATTTAAGAGCAATCCTACATTACTTATTTATTGGCAAAACATCCTACGCGCGAATATTAATGAAGACGCCTGCGCCGGCCGGGGGGCGGGTCGTACACGTACCTATTGCAAATGATATCAGATAAATCAGGGGGAACCATATACAGTGCGACTGGGTAAACAAAGGACATATCGTCACCTTAGTGGTGAAGAGAGCTGAGCCACACTTTTGACCGAATTGAATTATGAACACCACCATACTCGTCATTAGACGGAGATTCTAGTGATGAAGAGATCTGAGTGATAGCTCAGCTAGAGGTTTGGTTTTTCATTCAGACGTGAAAGGAGTTAAATGAAACTAGGAACAAAAAATCGAGTGGTGAATTTTTGATGTGTCTTTATCTTGGAACCAGTTTAGTGTGGAATAGCTCCCTTCACTACTGAGATATTGAGCAATCGATTCTCAGTGCTAACATGAAAAGAAATAGGACTAGGACCGTTATGTTTGAAATAATTATCCATTAAAATTATGAACAAGCTTGGCTCACTTTTTCCAACCACTGCACTTACCTGAGATCCAGAATTAACTGTTTCGGTGAGATAATGAAAAGCTCGACGAGACCCGGAGAGATAATACTCAACTGCCTTTGAACCAGCAACGGAATGAAACAGAAAGCAATGTGTTCAGAAAAATCGTAGTTTCTACTTCCCTTCATATCACGCAGGAGACAGAAAAGAGCTGGGACATAGGCACATTGATTGTGGACTCTTTGAAGTCGGTAATTAGTTTGAAATCTTTACAATCACATTGAGTACACATGGTCTTAGTAGTAATAATTGTAGTACTGTTTTTATAATTTTATTCTTCGGTATTTTTTGCATGCTGAATTATGTAAGCAAAACATGTGGAACTATTTATATTTATGACCTTTTATGTACCATATTTTATGCAAAATAAAGATATTCTATTCTATAAATTACTAGCCCATTTTTGGTCCGTGCTTGTTATCATTTTAATTATATATTAACATTTGTGTTATTTAACTGTATTCGAATTAAGCTATCTTTTTTTATACAGCGTGTTACGGAAAGGGTATATACATATCAAAGGCACGGATTCTTTTGGTGATAACAAACTACAGGGCAATATTTTTTAATACCCATATCTACATAAATAAAAAAGATAAGAAACATTTAACTAAAAATCAAATGTTTCCAATTGAATTCTACACATCACTAGACCAAGTCAGCTGATCGGTGTCAATAAACTACACCCAAAGAAACGGCGGTAAGACGTTTGTTATGATTTAAATTTAATAAAGTATCGAAATAAAAAAAATATTAAGCATTTTCTAGTTAGTGCTTTTGAGCTGAAATTTTGTACAGAGATTCTGAACCAGATACACTCTTCACCCCGTTTGTATGGATATACCTTTTCCGTAACACGCTGTATGCACGTATTTTTTGTGACAATAAAACAATTTTTCTTTCTTTCTTAATCATGTTCTTGATATATGTATGTCCCTCGTTTAACTAGTCTGCCTGTATAATCGGCGTATGTAAGGACCTAATGAAAGGACCCATAGTTGTCTCAATATCGAGTATTTATTAATGTCGTTACATTGTCTCGGTTTGTTGAGTGGGTATGAATTGTTATGATGATGATGTTTGTTTAAATCGGGTATAATTGTTGTATGTGTATTTATCCGATCGATTGAAGTGAATTATATCAAAAATTTACAAAAAAAATATGAGAATAATTGTGACCCTAGCGGACCCCGTCAAAGTTCGTGCTGACATCTCTTTGTGGCACGCGTAGAACACAACGCGCCGTCAACCTGGGCCTGATCCTTACCAGACGGCGAGCTGCCCATTGCTCGCCGTCCGCAAGCCCGCGCCTACGGTGGCCGGGAATCGCCAATTGATTCCCGCCGCCCAGGGCGTCTTCTGCGGCGACTAGGGGCGTGATGGCGCACAGACTACCTCTTCATCACGCGTTGCGCATCCTCCTCCTTTTGACGTTCAAAAGTGCATCTTCGTGCCTATTTGAAATAAATTATTTGACTTTGACTTTGACTTCCTTCGCAAGCATTACTGCTTCGCAGAAGGAGGTGACGGCCTCCCATGCACTCTCGCTCCGAACCATGTACCATTACGGGACACTGCACGCTAAACAAACAATTCCACACAATAGACATATCGGACAATCCTCTGTGCAGAGCTTGCATGGAGGCTGCGGAAACCGTCGCGCATGTGCTCTTTGAATGCACAGGCGTCACCCAGATTAGAACAGAGACCCTCGGGGTACCCTGATCTTTCACAGATGTTCTAAACATACCGGGAGACGTAATTAACTTAGAGATATAAATTATTTTATAATCATCCCCAAGCTTTTCGAAAAAAAAAAGTGCATCCTCCACTATGTTCTGTGATGTCATATCAAGTGTGTATCAAGATTATCATAAGCGATTCCAATTTAAAAAAAAAACGATTAATTCGAAAAAAAAAATCCTATGAATCTAAATTTTCAGCCCACTGTGCACCATAAAGTTTGAATTAGGCTGTATACATATTCATTCGTGTTGGGCAATTTTTTTTTATTAACTAAGACATCTCGCAGGTCAACCTAGGTTGTCGTCTGCTTAACCCGACTTTCCTGTGGGTGCCTCAATATATTAAGAGGGCCCTTCCCGGTCTGTCGTCAACGCGAGCATGGCTGTAAAGCTTGTTGTTTCATCCAGTGCAATGTTAATGCTAACAGGCAAGTGAGAACGGGATAACATTGAACGAAAAATTGTGTGTGGCATATAACTTGTTCCAGGAAATACGTGTTTTTGAGAAAGCATTGCAAATATATGAAATTAATTTGTATTATTTAGAATCTCCATTATATGTGCAAGGTTTCTGTGAAGATATATTCTTTATTTTTACAATTTATGAGTACATTATGAACGCCCAAAGTTCAGGTAAATTTGTGCAAAAAAGCAGATTTTTGGAGGCTGTTATTGAATTTGGATTTGTTTCTCCAAATTTTATTTTTTTGCTTTCATTGAAACATAGATGTCGTGCACATGATACCAATTAATTCAAATTTTTCGAAGAAAGATGCCATAATCACGTACGAGCATTTGTATGAAACATATGACGGGTTGGCCGCTCTTAAGGCCTCCAGCCAGGGCAAAAATCTTGTAATCTAAGCGGCTATACGCTAAGGGCATCCCATGTGGGGTACGGACCTCGGCTTAGAGCGTCGCTTGGGAAGGATAGCAAGGGACAAGCTGGTTTGGATTATAAGTTTCATAAAGCGCAGTGTGCCTGATTTATATTTATAGCCAGTTTGACTAGTCTTCCAGTTCTTTCGTGCAGTTTCAAAAATTGCAAATGAGCACGTTAATTAAAACATAACCCTTCTTGGCACACCGATAAAATTAAGAAAGTCGCTTAAAGAAAATAATAGAGATATTATTTGTTTATTCGTAACTAAATTAGATTTATTACTTTTTCATACTCTTTTCCAAATATAAAGCTTTAACCCGCGACTTCGTTCTCGTCGAAGTCGTAAGATACACAATATACTAAAAAAACAGCCTCATTTTTAAAACTCCCTCAGCCTCTGTCACATCGCATCGCCCCCTCCCCTCCCCCCTTTTGACTTTTTTATTTTTGCGCGGCTTCTAAGGGTCATAGCGTGATGTTATTTAGCCTTCCTCAAGAATTGGGCTATCAAAATGCAGAAAGGATTGTTTAAAGACTGGTATAGTTCTAGAGATTAGCGCGACCAAACAATAAAAATAACAAACTATTCAGCTTTATTATTAGTATAATTCAGACTGTCTTGACAAAAATTGTGATAGCTCGGCTAATATGCATATAATATATATGATATGCTATAGCAATCAGGGATAAAGGAGCTGCATATATTAGTGAAAGAGTTTTCAGGAGTTTCAGAAATTACCTACATACAAGCTTACAAACGTATTATAACCCTTATTTTATACGCAAATACGTTAATATATTCCTTTAATCTAAAATAAGCGGCTTATAGTTATTGTGCACACTCTTTAAAGGTCATTACGGGATAAAATGGAACGTCAAAAACATTTTTAGTACTTCCCGTTAAAAATGGCAAAACGGAAGCTACGATTGAGTACCTATTGTTTTTTTTTTTTTTGAGAATTATATTACGCAAGTAATAATGAATTAATAAATCCATAGTAATTTAGATCTAAATTTTTAAATCTTACTATAAAACTATGAACATTTATATCGATACCAGAATTGCCAGAGGGCAGAAACTGGACATGTCCTTTTACCTCTTTATACTCGTAATATGAGTATAGATTTGCTACTTAAATTACTATATCAAATAAAATAAATATACTTAGGTACTCAATTACGTACCGAATGTGGTTAACATTAACATTTTACATGACTCACTGATTTACAAATAAACTGAAATACGGATTACAGGCAGGATTAACTTTAATTAATTCTCATTTAATATTTCACCAAGCTTGATTATTTATTTTGCAATCAAATATTGACTGAGTTTAAAATACGGATGGCCAAAATTGAAGTCTTCTTTTTTGGATAGATTCTTCTCAAAATTCATTTATGTTTCAAGTCCTTAGTAGAATAGGTGTCTTACGTCCACCTATACTTTTATAAAAAAAGAGGTAAACTTTGTGAGTAATCTTCGAAACTACTGATTCTTTCATTAATAGAAAGCTAAAGTATTACTGAGTGTCATAGGATATATTTATTATTATGTTTAAACAAGAAATATTTCGCAGAAGAAATCGCGGACAGAAGCTTGGATAATAAAATAAAAAATAAATTAGTCATAATGCAATATTTCTCGGAATAAACAGACAGACTATACGAGATATGAGGAACAAGGACTGGAATCTGGTTATAAGCCTTCACCAAATCTATGGTGGAGAAGATGGTACTGCCCTGAAGTCCTGCAGATGCCTGATAGGGTAAACATCTGGGATGGTCCGAACGTTCAAAGATCGATATTCACCAGTATAGAGGTATGAGGAACAGGGTGTAAAGTTCACTCATACTCTATTAAAAAGGGAGAATCTTCCGACCAGACGAGCAGGTACCCACCAGACACAACACCCGTCTGGTCAGAGGATCCTCGCTCGGACTATCCCAGATGTTTACCCTATCAGGCATCTGCAGGACTTCACTCACAAGTTGGCGGGCAGTACCTACCATCTTCTCCACCATAGATTTGGTGAAGGCTTATAACCAGATTCCTGTCCGTGTTCCACATGCCTCTATAGACTGTCTTGATTTATGTTTTTTTCGGATTCGAGTTTTGCGTCGCTTCGGTAAGTTTGATTGACATTTTCAATAAAATAAATAATAATATTAGAAATAATAACGACGAAAAAAACGAGAACCTAGTGAAAGCTGAAAAAGATAAATAGATTAAGTACGAGGTTGTCGACATGAGGGATGTAAATATTGCAATCATTGTGCCGATAGTCGTGACGGCCAATGACATAATAGCCAAGAGTTTCGACCATCATCTGAAGAGGCTCTCGTTAGGTAGCTGGATCAAGGACTTGATCCAGAAAAAGGTCCTTCTGGACACAGCGCGTATCGTGAGGAGGTTCCTCTCTCAGGAGCCCTGATCACCGGTAGCTTCGACCCTGTTCCCGATACCGGTGGGCTACAATTTTTTTATATTTTTAAATGTTTTTTATTTATATATTTATAAAAATATTTAAAAATGTAAGTTATATGTTTTTAAATGAAATAATAATAATATAATAATAATAATTTTCTATATAATAATTTAGTTCACGCAACATTTTATAAGTTCACTACCATCCCTTGCTAAACAAATCCCTTAACATAGATGAAGACGTTACTCAATTGAGTTTTCAATTCCCGATCGAACACTCAGACTCAACTATCGATGTAGCCACACAACACGCTGACGTGCGCCATCATTAGCCATGAGTTATGACGTCAGTCTGCGCTGAACTGACGGCGTATTGTTCAAGGTAAGGGAGGATGACTTATTGGATGCGGGATGACGGTCATTGTTGCTTCTGTTGTGTGTAACGGTGAGACGGAGGGAAATTCGTTTAGTATGGACCGAAACTGTGGGGACTACAATTCGTTTTACTATGTTAACACTCTGCTATAAGTAGTTTTATTCTTTGCTGATTTATTAACTACATTTTCTTTTTCTTTTTTAAGCATGCTAAATGTATGGTAGCCAGCACATCAAGTTACCACAAACTGTCAAATTTTCTCGTTCAATTTTAAACTTAATCATCAACATTCTAAACTTTAAAATCGTTTGGAGAAATTTGTCAGTTTCGTGTAGCTTGATGTGTTGGCCACTGTACACAGGCAAAGTCAAAGTCAAATCATTTATTTCAAATAAGTACGTAAAAGGCACTTTAGAACGTCAAAAATTACAAAAAAAAATATTGATTCTAGTTGCCCCTTCCAAAAGATAGTTATGTATGCAGAAGAATGGGCAAGAAACTCCAAAATTACTCTTTTAAAATGTTAACAATAGTTTGCATACAATAATTATAGGTGAAGACGATGTACCTAGAATAAAAATTACTATACCACAATAGGTAAAAAGATTGAAAAGTGAAGTAATGACAGACAAATATTAATAAATGCGAACGGCGAAACGAAATAAAGGCGTACTTGTTATCACAGTTAGAAACAGTGGTTCTGTAATTTGTTCCTTCGCTACGGACCACAGGTTGGGTTTGGGGCGCGATCTGTTGATTTTTTTTTTTTATGATCTAAGCGTAAATGTTCTGAATCTGGGTGCTGGTGCATGTGAAATTTATGTCTGTCTACGCACGAAAGATACAGAAATAATTCAATGTTTTTAAAGATTAATAAAGATTTATTACTCAAATAGGACTAGATTACATGGCAAGGTAATAATAAAGCACAAGCATAAAGTTTCTAAATCTAGTTAGTGGGTGCCGTACTGTTCTCCTAAATAGGTTACAAAATAACCTGTGTTTATAAGAAACAGTTCCGATCCCCGTCATAAATGGTTGACTTATAATAGCACGTGTTATAAGATTATACAGCGTGTTACGGAAAGGGTTTATACATATCAAAGGCACGGATTCTTTTGGTGATAACAAACTACAGGGCAATATTTTTTTAATACCTATACCTACATAAATAAAAAGTTAAGAAACATTTAACTAAAAATCAAATGTTTCCAATTGAATTCTACACATCACTAGACCAAGTCAGCTGATCGGTGTCAATAAACTACACACAAAGAAACGGCGGTAACACGTTTGTTATGATTTAAATTTAATAAACTATCGAAATAAAAAAAATATTAAGCATTTTCTAGTTAGTGCTTTTGAGCTGAAATTTTGTACAGAGATCCTGAACCAGATACACTCTTCACCCCGTTTGTATGGATATACCCTTTCCGTAACACGCTGTATATGTATAAAGTAATCATTGCAGCAAAGCTGGGATAAACAAAAAAAAAACTTTAAATCTTAAAATAGCAATTTCGGAAATGACAAAATAAATAAAAAATGTTCAGTATGTTGGTGTGGTGAGTATTTTGTTAGTGTGGTGAGTGATTCGTTAACTTACGTAGTGTGGAATGTATGTATGTATGTGTTTAAGTGATAACATCTTTAGTAATCTTCGGTTTAGTCGTTGTTGTTGTATTCAACTTCAGACCGTCACACGCTCAGTGAAAGCTTCTCACAAAACAAAATGCAACATCGGTTCAGAATTTATCTTGACGAACGTTTTTAAGTTTTTCGCCTCTTAAGAGGTCTTAATTCGGCCGTCTTTCGCAATAAACCGACCATCTAACCAATATGGGATCCTTCCACCGATCAATCTGGCATTTCTTATCATCGGTAATTACAACGAGCCGTAACAAGAACGCCGACCGGTCGGTAACAGTCTGTATCACAACAAAAGTCCATTAGTGGGCCAAACGAATTAATTAATTCAGACGATTCGCCCCCTATTTCCTATAAATGACCCAAGATGTGCCCCTATTCTGGGATCAACTATGGTCAATGATTCCTAATATGTTTTGATTAAACTTTGTTTTGAGGGTTTTGGTTTCCGAAGCTGCGGTATTTGACAGACTGGGCAAGTTTAAAAGTAATAATGCAGCAAAAAAAAAAAAAAAAAAAAAACATTGTTTTAATCTGGAAAATAAAAAATCTTAGTAGACAAACCCTAGCCAGGAACAAACGTATTTTTAACCCCCGATGGAAAAAGAGAAATGTTATAAGTTTAACGTGTGTATCTGTGTGTCTGTCTGCGCCATCGTAGCTCCCAAACTGCTGCACAGATTTTGTTTTTATTTTAAAGCTGACTTGATCGAGAGTATTCTTAGCTATGAAAATCGGTGAAGTCGTTTGAAGATTATCAGCTCTATTCTAATTGATGAATGGATGTGAGCATCTTCCACAAGTCTGATCGATTCGAAATTTGGTATTCTGTTACTTCAATTACATTAGAAGAACATAGTAACCTTGAACTGATGCTTCAGATGCTGAAGCATCAGTTCAAGGTTACTATGTACTATCCTGAAAATTCCAGGTGATGACCTGGAATTTTCAGGATACCAAACTAACTCACCAACTTACAGCACAAATATCATGTTTGGGCTCATTGGAATGGTCCATCTATTCCAATGAGCCCAAACATGATAACTATATTGGTGGTAAGTACCTAAGGTAAGTTATTGAGGAAATTGGATATCCTGCATACCACATGCTGAGACCATTCTCAATGGATAGGTTATAGATACATGGTGATCAGGGTCTGATGATGGAGTAGCAAACAGAAAAGAAGATAAATTAGTAGTTGCGCAGATTTCAGCGAGGCACGTGTCGATCGTAGCGTGTCTACTGGTTTAAAAAGTTTAAAAAGCAGGAACTAAAAGTTTTTATTTTTTTTAAACCCCCGACACAAACGAAAACTTCTAAAAAGTTAAAAAAAAATATGTGTTGACCCTTTTAGTTTTTAACGGGGGACAGCTAATAAAAACGCCAAACAAACAAGGCTTATACAATATTATGCAATAATAAATGTATGCTATTGTAGAAAGGATAGCTGCTGTTAAGGCGCCTCCCCGTCCAAAACGCCGCGCAAGCCATTTTTGTGCAGTTTTTTGGAGCTATCTACTTCTTATTTAAAAGAATTTTAATTGATTAGCCATCCCCGATGTGACGACGCTTGAACCAAAATATTACCTTAAACTTATATGAAACTTCAAGGGCCAACACATATTATTATTATTTTTTTACTTTTTAGAAGTTTATGTTTATGTCGGGGGTTTTTTATACTGGAAGTATCTTTGAAATGCAAATGTAGGACGCCTACCTCTCATAAGATGGACCCATAGAACCACGACATGGTCGGGACCAAAAGGAAGAAGACCCAGAGGACGCCCACCGGAACGCTGGGTAGATGAATTTAGCAAAAGCATAGGATGGTCAAAGCCAAAATTAGGGAAACCTGGAGAAAATTGGAGAAGGCCGTATAACCTAGTTGAGAACAGTGTAGATACATTGTTTTTAAAGATTTTTTTAAATATATATTATTATTTTTTTTTTTTTTGTATAAAATCCACTTGTACAAATTATTGTTAATTTGTGGTTAAGGAAATAAAAGCTTCATTATATTATTATTAATTAATACCTATGAAATGACATCAAAGCAATAAAAAAGGCTACAGTTGATTGATTTTATTCCTTAGCTAGTTTTACAGTTCTTAAGAACTTTTACCCTTTATCTTATTTAAAGTCGGTTAGTATAAAAACGCTCCTTAAATTAAATTATTAGTATTACAGATGGAAAAAGTAACTACTTATTTACTCAATTTAATGAATAAAGCGAAGGTTAAATTAATTAATAAGTAAATGGAGATGAATTAATAAAATTAATATTCAGAATGTTTAAATGCGTTGTGGCATTTGAATGTACTTAATTTTTGTGATTTATTATAACATACAATCCCGTGACTTCAGAAGAATTTTGCTGTATAAAGCTGAAAGTATTTAATGCAGGAGTATTTTGCATGCGACGTTGATTAAATTACCGGTGAATTTAATATGATGAAAATTGACGGTGTAACTGACCGTCTGTGACCTTTTTAATAAATTAAATGAAAGTACTGCCTACATTAAATATTTTTGAGTATAATAGGTAAGTACTATCGGGGACATCCGAATCGGCACACTTTCAAAACAAAATCCCGTGCTCACAGTTGTCCACGTCTGTATACCGTCCCCTTTTGCAACCAATAAACAAAAAACTTTTGTTTGAAGTTTCTCTGGCTTTGTTAAAATGATTACAAATATTTGACCACCTCGACTGTTATTATTTTTTATTTTTTTGAAGTGACTACTTCTAATAAATCGATGAACGCCGGCTGCATGCATGAAAATGTCCCGTTACGCTCATTGTACGCTTGCGCCGCATCAATGTTTTGTTATGACGTTGTCACGTTAAACCATCGTCCGTAAACCAACTGTACAGACAACCATTTTTTTTTTCCTTTACAAAAGCAAGAGGCTCAGCAAAAATCTGATGCTGCAATGCTATTGGTTGATGAGCGTAGGTAATCGTTACTATAGCGGCCGAGCGTTGCAAGCGAGAATAGTCCTTATGGTTGTCCGATTTGGAGGTCCGTGATAGTACATACCTACGTGATATTCATTATCATTATTATGTCAATTAAAACATAGAAGAAAGAAATAAAATGCAAAGAATTTTAACAACAAAGTGAAATTACAAAACTACTTAGTTACCTACTGAACTAAAGGAGAGTGCCCAAAAAAACCTCAGAGTCGATTACAAGAACTTATACGCACGAAAGCAGGGCATGAGTACCTACATGGTAGATATCAAATGTGAAATTAGTGTATTACAAAATAATCACCATAAGCGCCACAGCATGCACAAAGCGGCAACATTGCAAGCGCCAATACAGAGTTTCCTGTGATCTAAAAGAGGCAGATAATGGCACCATGTGGTTATGTCGCACATATTCACATCGCAATTCGTCGCATTTAATTATATAAATAAATAAATAATATTTCACCATTCAAACTAATTAGTTAAGCACTGGGAGGGCTAATAACACTTATTTCAACAAAACAGCAACCAATGCAAACTTTAGAATCGCAGTAGCCCTGATTAATGCATATCGAGAGCCCTACCCAGACAGCGTGTCGTCGTTCATCGTACGTTGGGAAATTATGCGCATGTTGTATTATCTTGCTTATGTATGAAGACACTATGCAACAATAAGCTAGTTTTCTAGATTATTTCTTAGTTGATCACGATAATGTAACAGCGATGTATTTTTTGTAATAAATATCTACTATACACTGCTTACTTTATTTACGTGAAGATAGCGAGACAATTACTACCTGTTATTAAAAAAAAAAAAACAGCCAATCATGAGGATATTTTTTTAAAGAATGATGGCCTTTCAACCCACTTCTTTTTTTTCTCTATCGGCTCTTGTTTATTGCTCATATATTTTTGGGCATTCTCCATTTATGAATATGACAATTGAATTTATAAAAACACTCACGATCCAGAAGAATTTCCCAGTGTAAGAAACTTGTTAGAAAATATACTCTTGCCCTACAGTTTTTATTAACGATAGTACCTACTATAAACTCCCTAAATCAAATCAACCACCATTCTGTAAGCTCCCAACATTCCAAACCATAAAATCAGCATAAGCATAAAATCAATAAGTTAAGCTAAATCCGTTCAAAACGTCAATTAAGACTTTCTAACAGCTTCCTATCACTTTGGCCAGGTAGCGCTCTATTGTGTTCAAGTCGGGCATTGTCGGGGACAATGAAGATCCGGCAGCACTAAACATCGGACATCAAATGGCATGCAAACAATACCGCTGCAAATTAGCTACGTAGCATTAAGCTAGAGAAAAGTTTGTGGCTTACCATTTTGATGTATAAAAAAGGAAGATTAGGCACCGCTTCAATGTCACATAAACATTATTGGACTAGAAATAATTACATGTAAACCAGAGTTCGAAAATATCCGATTTTTATATATATATCGGATATATATCCGATATATATCCAGGCCAAGAAAAAAAAGCGAATTTCATTCTGTAAGGACATTAAACACTTAAAAATGTGAAAGGAATTTGTAAAATAATATAAGTGTCAAATTACCACAGTTTTTATTTAAAAAAAGTAACAAAAGAATAAGTGTTTATTTGAGAAAGAATATTTTAATGAACACTATAAAAAACAAGTACTTATTATTATAATAATCTTCATTTGTTTGTGAGATAAATCAACTAATTTTAATAATAATTTGTAATCATAAAAAAGTAAATTATTCTGAATTGTAGTTTTTCGCTACGTGTTGCCAGGGTAAACATTAACCTCCAAAAATGTTAGTTCAGAAGACAGGAAAACATCAATTGATATATATCAAGATAAAAATCAATTGGTATATATCGTGATATATATCATGATATATATCCGCTGATATATATCGGCGAACCCTGACGTAAACATACCCACACAACTACATTCCCCGATGTCGTTCGGCATGAATCGACAAACGAAATAGAGAGGGGTATGACGCGGGCTGTAGCGGGAACGCGATATCAATAATAATTGTCACTGTTACGAGTACGTACCCATGACTACTCAGAAACAAATGGTGACCTAGAATTTTAAAGAAAGTTAAGTTTTCAAAGTTAGGCTGAGGCTACATTAGGCCGCGACGCGACCTGCGACACGTGAGCGATTAAAACAAATAAATGAATGCTCACGTATATGGCTACACCGTACATCAAATATTACTAGCGATTTTTGATTTCTTTATGCAAAATGGGAACAATATTACTGTAATCACGGCATCGGCTACATCAATATATCAGCGAAATTGAAGCGATTTTTTTTTTAAATTTCTCACTTGCACGACTAGTTCAATAGTGCTACTAAATAATTATGCGTGTGGCTACATTATGCGTAGCAATTCATGCGGCTACACTATACTTTTTATAGTGTAGCCGCATGAATCTTGCTAATTCGTTGTGAAGCATGTGTACTGTAGCCATGTCATCGCCGAATATACGATTTTCGCTTATAATGTAGCCATACCATGTTTATCTCGTTTCGCTCTTCCAGTCGCATCGCAAATCGCTGCCTACTGTAGCCTCACCCTCAAAGTCAAATCATTGATTTTAAATAGGCACATAAAAGGCTCTTTTGAACGTCAAAATTTACAACAATAATTAATTGATTCTAGTTGCCCCTTCCAAAAGGTAGTTACGTATGGAGAAGAATGGGCAAGAAACATTTTATTTATCAAAAAAAAAAAATTTTTTTACTTTTGATATTCTTACGAGTATAAAGTAATCCCATGGAACTTGATGTTGGTTTGTGAATTATTTGTGCACATTTTGAAAACACAGAAAGACCAATGTTGCTGCGATTACGGTAATTTTACTTAACGTGCTACACATGTGCTACACAAACGCCAGTTTGATTGTGCCGAAGGTCAGTTGTGCCGGTCGGCATAGTTTATGCGGTCCACGTCGAGGAGTGCGTACCTAATCTTCCTTTTTAGGGTTCCGTGGTCAACAAGGAACCCTTATAGTTTCGTCATGTCCGTCCGTCCGTCCGTCTGTCTGTCTGTCAGTCTTCAGCTTAGCTCAAAGACATGAAAAAAATAGTTATTTAGGGTATCTCCTGTACGTACAAAGTGGGGAAGTTTTTTTTTTTCGCCTATCCTTTGTTGTGGGGTATTATTGGATGGGTCTTTCAAAAATATTGCGGGTTTGTGAAAACACTTTTTCGATTAAGGGATCTTGTTTCTGAAATATTAGGCTTTAAAATGATAATTTTTGTTAGACTCTAGTGTCCCCCCCCCTGCCAGCTAAACGTTTAGTTTTGCATAGGTGAAAAAATTCACGAAAGTAATATATATAACGAAGCTAAAAGGAAAACTATCACAGCTAAGTAGGCTTTTCAAGTTTACGAGTAATAGTCGACCAACAAAAATTTGCAGTTGAAAAACATGTTCCTCATACAATCGGTATAGGAGAGTATGTTTCTCAACTACAATGTTAAGTTTGTTCTTGCGATAAATTCATCCCAACTACGGAACCCTTAATTGTGCGTGGTCCGACACGCACTTGGCCGGTTTTCATACATTTTTTATACATTAGTGTGGCTTACTTAGAAAATGGTAGTAAGATTTAATGGCTGCGTCGTCGGGTTAGTGATAGCGCTACGCTACTGCTGAGCATGAGGTCCTGAGTTCTATTCCCGGATCGGGCAAAATGTTATTGGGGTTTTTTGAATTAGAATTTCTCAGTAGCAGCCCGGAGTCTGAATTTGAGCACAGTTGATGGCGAGAGGTTGGGTTACATGGGACTTAAACATAACTGGCGCTGGCGCTGCCTTACCTGCTACTTAGGGGAATATTCCCCTAAGGGGGTTAGGCAGCGCCAGCGCCTAAAAGCGTCTAAATAAATGATTTGAGTTTGAGTTTAAAATCACGCCTATATAGGCGTGATGTTAAACTCAAAATCAAATCATTTATTTCAATTAAACCATTTACAGGCACTTTTGAATTGTCAAGGACTAGGTTAGTAAGAAATATGAAGCTAGTTGCCCGCTCCAAAGCGTAGTAGTTACCTATGGAGAAGAACGGACAAGAAACTCCATGGACACTCTTTGAAATTATATTGTTCATCACAAAAATATTAAAAAAAAACATAAAAATATTAAATTTAAAAATATATATAATAATATATATATATATATATTAGTAAATATAAAATAAAAATATATTAGTTACATCTTTAATTTATTTATTAAAACTTCAAGCTGTACAAAGTTTATAAAGGCGGGCTTAATGTCAGAAATTTTCTACCAGTCAATAACCTTTTAATGTTGAATTTATAACTATATTTATGTGAAAACGATGTAAAAAAGAAAAAAAATACGTATACGTTATATAAAAGCATCCAGAGTAGTTCAAAGCAAATAGAAAAAAAAATGAGCATAATTTATTGGCATAACCGGGCTTGCCTGTAGGTGCCTCAATTAATTAAGGCCTCCAGTTAGGGCATAAAACTTAACACGAACCCCCACCCCCTGTGGGGTACGGACCTCGACTTAGGGCGTCGCTGTGGGAGGGCAGCAAGAGTCAGGCTGGATCGAATTAAGTTTTTCGACTATCAAATACATTATAATATGAACGTGGCCCCACCCAACATACTTACATTTTAGTATCGCCCCTCGTGATGGCTAATTTCAATAATGTACCAGGTAATAATATGTTAATTAAAACAATCATTATCTAATAATGTTTTAATACTGGTCTTTCAGTCTATCATTTAGCTCTAAAGTGTAGTTTTACGGCGTTTTTACTGCTCAATATCATGCAAATCAAAGCACTAAAGATCGATGACGTCCATCTTACCTCGTAAAACTGCACACTGATATCGAAATAACATGGAACTACCAACAAGTCATTTTGGCTAACGACTTTGCAAACTCAGTACTTTTTGGTTAAGTTTTATAGATAGCAAATTCTGTTATATTATAGTATTTGAGTTTTTCTTGGGACTTTAAATGAAATGTCACAATGTATAGTATATATGTACCTATTGCTACTTTAACCCCCTTATTCATAAAAGGTGCATAAAGATCAGTAATGATTAACGTCAAACGATTAACGATACAATTTTTGACGTTTAAACATCTTTTCACTTACAACAATGTTTATGAATAAATCCCAATAAGTAAAAAAACAACCGAGTTCCAAAAAATCACTACAAAGTGAAAAATAACTTTAATTTCGGAAGTCGGTATCTTTTGTATTTTTGTTTTTGCCACCGGCTTCCGAAATTAAGAGTTATGTCGTTGTAGTACTATTGCCGCTATAACAACAAATAATAAAAATAAAATTAAGTTAATAATAAAAGGGGGTCTCCATACAAGAAACGTGTTTTTTCGGCGTTTTTTGCTCTAAAACATAGGTACATTATAAGTTCTTATTTGGTAATACATTGAGGGCATTATGTTTTGCCTCTAGGGCGTACAAAAGTAGTATACATGCAATAAAATTAAAACAAGAAACTAATATAGATTATATGAACCACAAATAAACAAGTTAATAAATTAGATCATCTATCGAATCAAGAAATTTCAATCACACTGAACAATGTTGATTAGATAAATTAAGAGGAGTGAGAAAAAAAAATACGGTTTGGAACCCTTCGCGTCCGACTCGCACTTGGCCGGTTTTTTGGTTATTACTATTTATAAATCACAGTAGTTCAGTAATTTGTGGTCATAACTACTGCTTTAACCAGAGTCGTCATACCCACTCAAAACATAATGCAGCTGATACATTTTATATGTGGAATCTCAACAGCTCGGCTAACAATAAAATATACATACTTATCGCAATCTCGAGCCGGTCTCGACCTTAATGGGACTCTCCTATGCGATATCGAATTTCCCTATTGTCGACTTCGGAAGGGGAGAGTTGAAGTCGGACCTTTTTTGTAGCTCATTTAATACCAATTTGCAACAGCTATTTATAACAATTCGACGGAATAATACAGGGTGGAAGAAGTATTTATTTACGCGAAAGCGTTTATTTATTTTGAATTCGTAGGTTTGTACGGATTTTTGTAATGTTTTCCTTGCTAATGGAGCTTCAAAAGTTGTAATTGCAGGGCAACGAAATACTAATGAATACGGTTCCTAAGATACCCTCACACATAAACGAAAATTACATAGGTGATAAAATATTAAGTGCCACCGTATCATGACATCAAATCCGTGGTGAATATGATAATGAAACAAGTCAATTGAACTCCGAAGCAGCCGTCACAAACTTGTCTTATCTTCGACGATGAGCTCTTGAATGCTGATTACCCAGCGACTCCCTCAAATGAACTGAAATGAGTCGGTGTCGAGTGGATCGGGGGCATTCGGGGGCTATCGGAGTTCGTCCCATCTCCGGAGAGTCATTAGTTAATGTTGCGGGCAGTTCCTACAGAGATTTAATCTGGCCGCAGTCTGAGATCAGTCGATTCGCCCTCGCTTCCTCACCGAGCGATCTTATCGCACCGTCATTACCGTTCCGCCGGCGATAACACGCCCTCCACACGGTATATTGCCTCCGAGATTCCAACAACTCTATTACTTCCAACTTTTATTACGGCCGTCTCGATGTAAGTCGCCGAAATTCTAAATTCGGTAGCCGCTCATTAATTGTGACCATTAAACCCGTTCCATTACATGGTCAAGTGAGAGCATATCAGTGTATCGCGACCGCAGCCGTGCGTATGGAACGAAACAATTAACACATTCCATCCACAAATCTGGCGGTAGAAACCGAGCGTGCGTTCATTTTAAACGAGGGAGAATGTTTTAAATTACGATTGTGCTGCATTAAGGCAGGAGAGGGAAATATTTTGAAACAAGGAGGCGTGCCGCCTTGGGGTTGGATCCCCTTGGAATAGAAATAGTTTCCGGCCCTGTCGTGGAATTACGACCAGAGTTCGGGTCAACGGAATGAATTTTGATTTTGCTTTTTCTATCGAACCGAAGCCGGATTATTGTGCTTCGTGTCCGCACCCTTCGCAGGTTTACTTATGCAAACCTGCCTGCCCACCTGGCCCAGTGCTTGTACAAATTTGAATATTTATAAGCACCCCGTCGACCTCTAGAATTTTTATGACATTGCAAATTTGATACTACGTAAAAAATATTCCGGTAATTCTTTCCTCATTCTTCAATTATTTTCCATTGGAGTATTATCTTGAGCTTTTTACCAAATTTGTTTTTCGTAAGTAATGCAGAATGAAATGAAATAAACAAATATTAATTTAGCGATTCTTTTTATCTTTTTTGATGTTTGCTAAAATTACTTGAGCTCAGAATTATAATGTATGTCTGAGTTATATTTACTTTCGCCGTGGGCTCCGAAATTGTAAATCATGTCATATTTTCACACGTCTTTTATTTATCACAAGATACGGTATCATTTAAACTTAAAAGAAGCTTTGAAGGTGATACTTCCCCTATTCCTTTTCCACCTTTATCGACACTAAACTAAGACCCTAATCGACAAGAAAGGCGTACAATTTACTAAAACCACACTGACACATGTAAAACCTTTTGATTCTGATGTTTTCGCATACAAAATCAGCATAATACGATTACAAACAACAAAAATAAAACAAATCCATCCAGCTCTTTATGACGCGGAAGTACCTACACAATAAAAACACAAACATCGTTGTCCGCGTTCGGTAAAGAGTTGGCTCGTAAACAGCCCATAACTGTCTCTAGTATTTCATTTTGGAAAGGGGACCGCTCTATCTCTAACAACAGTAAATTTGCTTGTAAAAATATCACAATGCTCAAAGGTTTATTGTTTTCCTTCTTTTCCCTCCTAATTGTCGAATTTTATGTTCGCGTAAAAATGTCCGTTGTGTTGTAAAAGTAACCTGTATTTCAGAAAACGGATGTATGTTTTACGACGTAGGAGATATTCGAATGTCACTTTTGGGTTTGCGTCCAGATACAACAGTAATACAATTAGCCTAGGCTTGCCGGAATTCAAAAAACGAACGGGCTCTGAATTGCCGTTGACTTTTTATCGAATATGGCACACCGGAATATACGGAGTGTAGGTACCAAAAAGGAGTGGTCAAAAAGGGTGCTTTTTAAACATAATTATTAAGAGGGTGCTTGCAAGTTCACTAGCGCCACTCCTTTAAAAATTGGTTGTCTGTAAAGTTTGTTTACGGACGATAGTTTAACGTGACAACGTCATAGCAAAATATTGATGCGGCGCAAGCGTACAATGAGCGTAATGGAACAATAAACGTAACGACAATGAGCGTAACGGGACAGTGAGCGTAACGGGACAATGAGCGTAACGAGACAATGAGTCATCCTTTTTCGTGCATGCAGCCAGCGCTCATAGATTTATTAGACGTTGTCACGTCAAAAATAATTATTATCTCGTGACTGAGAAGGAATTATGAAAACCGGCTCAATCAGCAATCTCGGTGTGTCTAAAATTTTCAAATACCTTTTATAAAGTTTCATATTGAGACACGAAGCAACAAAATACGATCTAGAGGAATGTGGCCGTTTTTCTTTAGATCGAATTGTGTTGCTTCGTGTCTCAATATGAAACTTTATAAAAGGTATTAGAAAATTCTAGACACATTTACCGAGGTTGCTGATTGAGCCATTTTTCATCATTCCTTCTCAGTCACGAGATAATTTATTTTTTTAAGGAGTGGCGCTAGTAGGCCGGTTTGTGCCCTATTGAAATCAGCATCAGCACAGCATCCGCTGATGTCAATGATAAAACATCAGCATCAGCGTCCGCTGATGTGAAAGAAATGGTTGTCTGTAAAGTTGGTTTACGGACAATCGATAGTTTAACGTGACAACGTCATAACAAAACATTGATGCGGCGCAAGCGTACAATGAGCGTAACGGGACAATGAACGTAACGGGACAATGAGCGTAACGGGACATTGAGCGTAACGGGATAATGAGCGTAACGGGACAATGAGCGTAACAGGACAATGAACGTAACGGGACAATGAGCGTAACGGGACAATGAGCGTAACGGGACAATGAGCGTAACGGGACAATGAGTCATTCTTTTTCGTGCATTCAGCCGGCGTTCTCCGATTTATTAGACGTTCTCACGTCAAAAAAAAGTCGAGTAGTTATTGTAGTTTTGTATGGGACAGTTGATAATTTTTAGTTTGATGGTCTGTCCACACCTTTCTGGTACACCTGTATATCCAAAGATCCTGCTAGTGAATATATTGATACATAAAAGCCATTCAAGATAAAAGAACAACGTGACATCTTTATCTGTTCATTGTAGGTTATAATAATAATATAGAGGAGCTCGTGGCTAAGTAATAACAGCCGCACGGGTATATCCGTCAGGTTAAGCTACGCTTGCCGGGGTTGGTCCGTGGATGGGTGACCATCTTTACATACCGAGGCTCCTCCGTGCCTCGGAAAGCACGTTAAGCCGTTGGTCCCGGCTGTCATTCGCGTATCTTTGACAGTCGTTACGGGTCGTCAGAAGCCCAAAAGTCTGACAGCCAGTCTTACCAAGGGGTATCGTGTTACCCAGTTACTGGGTTGTGGAGGTCAGATAGGCAGTCGTTCCATGTAAAATACTGGTATTCAGCTGCATCCGGTTAGACTGGAAGCCGACCCCAACATAGTTGGGAAAAGGCTAGGCAGATTGTAGCCAATAATAAAGTTGACAGAAGCAAACCTCTCTCCTTGCTTGATCTTAGCCGAACCTAATTTCCAGTTCAATTCAAATTCTATACAAAACAAAATTGAGCAAAAAAAGAAATTAATACACTTCCAAGTAATATTTTACGATGTACGTATGTGATTTACGATCCAACCACTCGAGTTTACTCTCACAAATCAAAACGTACAAATCAGTGACAGATTATTCGTCGCTATGCGGGATCACACAAACCACCCGAGGGGATGATCGTAAATTTTCTAACAATAAAACAATATTATGATGTCAACATAAAAATGTTTACGGCTAAAGCCATAAGGGAGATGAGACGGATTTGTTTAACAAACAACAAAGAGTAGCAATCGGACATGACGTATTCTCGAATCACTCGATTTGGTTTGCAAATTCGCATTTGTTTGTTGGTCATTTGTTCATTGTCTACGTCCTTTGAAGGTTTGTTTATTTATTTAAACTAGCTTTGTCAACAGACCCTATTATTCATTGCATCATTTGTTTAAATCTTGCCTATCCATTAGTCATAATTCTAGACGCGCTTCAAGAAACAATCTGCACTTCTTGATCATCCTGATATCTCGCACTCAGAGCTTCTTCTCGAACTGTATTATCTATACTAATATTATAAAGCTGAAGAGTTTGTTCGTTTGTTTGAATGCGCTAATCTCAAAAACTACGGGTTGGAATTGAAAAATTATTTTTGTGATGGATAGTCCATATACGACCCTTAAGAGCCGATCAAAAAGATAAAAGTCAGAAAGAACGCTAAGCGAAAACGAAGTTATATCACGGGCAAGCGACGGGATGCTAAGTCGTGGGTCGGCCTCGGTCTCTGAAATAACACGCGGACGAAGTCGCAGGCAGAAGCTAGTTCAATTCATATAGCCAATGAGTGCAGCTTCCTGCCAGCCTCTGTATTTTCTACTTAGTACTTACCTATACAAACGGTGAAGGAAAACATCTTGAGAAAACCGACATGCCTAAGAGATATTTCTCGATGGCATGTATAGCCAAGTCAGAGGGCCATAGGCGGCATAAAACTCTGACAACAGGTTAGTCATTATAAACACAAAACGAAGAAGAAGACTACCTATACAAAAAATTAGGTATTTTCTCGTCATCATCTCAGCCGAAAGACGTCCACTGCTGGACATAGGCCTCCCCCAAGCACCGCCACTTCGAGCGGTTTTGTGCTTCCCGCATCCAGCGGATTCCTGCGGCTTTCATAAGCTCATCGATCCACCTTGTGGGAGGTCTTCCGGTACGCGGTCGCCACTCCAGAACGTGATTTAACGTTTAACGTGATTTTCTTGTGGTCCTACTATTTTGTTTTACCAATAGGTCCACGAGGGTATGTTATTGCTGTGGAGGACCCACAGCAATAAAATACCCTCGTGGACCTACTGGTCTACTTAGTCTTTACTTGTTTTAATTAGGTATCACAATTTCATGTTTACTACGTGTATTTATACTTATTATGGAAATCGCTTCTTATTTTGAAAAGTCCTAAGTTTTTGAGAACATACAAAATGCTTTCTAAGATATACAGAGAAGGCAGTATGATGACTGAAACTGAGATACCCCTTTAGAGGTATCAGGAACAGGGTGTAAAGTTCACTCATACTCTATAGTAAAGGGAGGATCCTCCGACCAGACGGGTATTGTGTCTAACGAGCAACTGCCCAACGGTTGATGTCGAGATGTTGTATACATACATGCTAATCGCGCGGTAAACTCTGATAGCGCGATGCAGGATTTGTGACGTCGGTTTTTGATGCGTAGTTCGCATGTGGCGTTGTTGATACTGCCATATTAATCCCCTTCGAAGACCGGAGGTCGACAGTGGGCTGAGTCCGTGCATATGATGCTTGCCAGGGTCAGTTGTGCCGCATTGTACACGGTGAGTCGGAACTGTCTGCGGTGATTCCTCAGTGTGGTGGCGCTCCGTTTTTCGATCCAGTGAGTCGGACGTCGTACAGCGCCAGGTTGAGGCTGACTGCTGGCGTCGACCAGGAGAGCGTTGAAGGGCTCTGCGTGTGGACCGGCCGAAAGTGCACACCCCTACACACACCTAATCTAATTTCTTTGTACCTACAGGAGGTATATTTTGGTTTTAAAACTTCAGTAGGACCAACAGCAATTACATACCCTCGTGGATCTACTGATAGAACAAAATAGTAGGACCACGAGAAAATACCCTAAAAATTGCCACATACATAAGTCTGAAAACAACACGACTGTTTTGATCAAAGTCCTTGAACTCAATGAGAGTGTTACCAACCCCTCTCTCTTTGACTTAAACGACTTCTGCGGTATCATAAGTAAACATCCTAAGTAGAACACTAAGACAAACATTTGGCAAACTTACCGCCGGTACCCTAGCCTCAAAATTACCCCTAGTTTGAGCCTCAAATAATCCAAACTAATTCGACAAATTTAGTCTCGATAAACCTTCGGCAAATACACTACGCACATAATATATGACTACATCATGAGCCTAGTGTGTTATTTTGGAAATTCAAAATCCATTTATCGTGTAGTTCAAATTTGGTAGGCATAACGCAAACAAAACTATCGATGTACACAAAATTACTGGTGACTGTTTACAGATCGAATGCTCTGTGGAAATAATTTGCTAGTTATGATTAGGCCGTTCCGTTTTTAGAGTTTATGTAATATCATGCTTGTTTTCTCCGTTGTGGTAGACAATGACTCAGTAGTGTGCCACATTTAGCATATTATATATGTACTAGCTGACCGTACAGACGTTGTCGATCGCAGCGGCACCTATCGGATCCAATTCTGAATCTAAACCATCTAGGGACCTACTCAAACACACACAAAAAAAAACATCAAAATTGGTCCAACCGTTTAGGAGGAATTCAATCACATACACACACACACATAAGAATTATACATATATAAAATACTAGCTTTACCCAGCCCGGTTTCGCACGAGTAGCACTAACTATCTACCCTCTACCCTACTCACCCTACCTACCTACCTTACCGTATCTGCCTAAATAAAATAAGATAGATAGGAAGGGTAGGGTAGGGTTTATTTTTTATTTATTTTATTTAGGTAGATACGGTAAGGTAGGTACTTACCGTATAAATAATAAAAAATAAACCCTACCCTACCTACCTACCTACCCTAGCCTTCCTACTTACTCTAACTACCCTACCCTTCCTATCTACCTACCTTACCCTACCTAATCTACCCTACCGACCTACCTGCCCTACCCTACCCTACCTACCTACCTTACCCTACCTAAAAGCTTCCCGGGCGCATACAACATTGACATTATGACGTATGGTCTGTTTGAATTTATCAAATCCTTGCTGAACAACTACATATAAAAATATGTATTAACCTTACCGTACCTGCCTAAATAAAAAATAAAACCCTACCCTACACACAAAAAAAAAAAATTGGTGCTGTGGTTCGGAAGATATACATAGGTACCTACATTTCAACGATTCATTTTTATTTATATAATATGTAGATATAAATATAAAGCCAAAGTAATGCGAATAATGCAAGTAATGCGAGTAATGTGTAATGGCGAGCCTATCGCCATTGACAGGACCCAAATCCAGACTCCGGACTGAGAATTTTAAGATCGTGTATAATTTTTTCTAAAGAAAATAATGCTTTAGGTACCAAAAGTAGCCAAAGGATCTCCTTTAATAATAATCAACCATTAAAATCCAGCAAATAATTTAAATTGAAGTAATCGAACACCAATCCAATTAACAAATTTAATAGGTACCAAACGAAACAAGATTCCTTAAACTCCAAACAATATAACCCTGGAGCTAGTTAAACATTAAATTGTAATGGCGGCTGTACACGCTCGTCTCGTCGCCTCGCGTGCCTCTCGTCGCGTAGGGGCTCGAAACGAGAGCACACCATGTACATCCAATTGATCTCGTCAAAGGGTCTCTTGTAATAGTTTCTTATCCTTGTACCTGACATACTTTGGATTCCATACTAGTGCTTCCCTTTGGTAGGCTTCCAGAAACTAACTCACGCGCGTTATACCACTTCATTGTCGAACGCAGCATGCACGTCTTCACGCAAACGCAGTTGGCGGGCAACTAAATGAACGAGTGTGTACAGCCGCGCTAGCAAAGTCTCTGAAATAAACTCAAATTTGTAATTTAAATCTAAGTTTGATTCAGTTTCATCAATCAGTTTCATCAAGAGAGATATATAACACTAGAGGAGCAGTGTCCTACTAACAATGTCGGAAAAACGTAACCACTTACGAGTTTAAAGTCGTAGCTTTGAACGGATACATAAATAATGTAAATCTGTCAAAATAATATGTTTGTCTCTTTTCTTCTACCGCCAAACGAATTACGTTGGAATGAGACAAGACGTTGTCATCGAAAAAACGGTCAGATTTGCCAATGATGAAGGTAATTACCTCAAAATGAATGAATTACCTACTATGAAAGATTGTATTATGGAACATTCAATAGATTAAAGATTTAAAGAAATTGAAAGATTTCGTACATAACATAATTATATTCGGCGTCGGCGCCGTACACTGCTGATTTAGTCCTATATAACATTATTGGATGTTGGTCTTTAACATATTATAGAATAGAATAGAATAGAATACTCTTTATTATGTACACCATAAAAATTACAGATATAAATGTAGAACTGTTACATAGGGTGTCACAATGGGCGGTCTTATCGCTAAAAGCGATCTTTTACAGACAACCTTTGGATGCATCAAAAAGTAGAAGGAGAGACAATACTGCAGGTATTTAGTGGTGTACCACTTACATATATACAATAAATACATATATACAAAGCATATAGATACTTATCCATATAAATATATATATATACATATATATACACACACAATAATAAACATGATACAAGAGCAAGGAACTTTAAGTAATGATGATGTTTAAGGAGAGAGGAAGTGATTTTTAACCAAAATTTTAAAAGTGGACAAAGATTGAGCACGCCTTATCGAGACGGGCAAGGCATTCCATAACCGTACTGCTTGAACTGTAAAAGACTTGTCATAAAAACTAGTGGAATGCATTGGCATCTCTAGTCTCAAGCTTTCCGATGACCTCAGATATCTATTATGTGTGTCATGAAGGAACTTGAAACGTTCTTTAAGATAAGAGGGGGTTTTAGGATTGAATAGAATACTGTAGAGCTGAAATAAGATATGAGAATTCCGGCGAAGACGTATGGGAAGCCACTTGAGCTTTGTACGAAACTCAGAAATGTGATCATATTACCTGACTACCGGACCAACCCACACTGGTCCCGTGTGGTTGATTAGGGCCCTCTCCCTCCCACGGATAGAAAACTGGTGTCCCAGCAGTAGGAATCTCACTGGCTGATTATGCTGTGCCCAGTGGTGCTGGACGTAAAGAATAGCACCACCCATTTCCTCCCGTGTGTGTCGTAAAAGGCGACTAAGGGACTTACTAGTAGAAAATGGGCAACAGCGTTCTCTATGCATTTTTAACACCATACAGTGATCGCCAACCCGCCTGCCAAGGGTGGTGATTATGGCAAATTCCCCCCCTTTTACGGGGGGCCTATGTCCAGCAGTGGACGTCTTTCGGCTGAAATGATGATGATGATGATGATGATTATGTTGCCGAATATATTGGAATTGAATTGGTATAAAATTATGAGCCAGGTACCAACCAAAGTTTAAAATGAACCGGTGAAACAAGTCATCACCAGAGGTCGAAATAGGTAGAGCAAAACATAAAGTTTAGGTAACTTATACGTATACTTCAAAACAAAGCTAAATTGCAATACAAACTCTTTAGAACACGGACAATAATATCACGACGAGTACATCTCAATCTATATATATAAAAATGAATCCCTATTTCCCTTGGTCACGGCATCACGCGTGAACGGCTGGACCGATTTCGCTAATAATTTTTTTGTTGTGTTTGTTATTGTCAGGAGAAGGTTCTTATGTAAGAAAAATTTAAGAAAGTTAAAAAAAAAAAAATTGTAAGAAAACGACCATATTTACATTTTTATTGTAATAATAAGTAGGTAACTCTATCTTCTAATGTAACTTTATGGCTTTTGACATAACGTGTCAGTCATCATTTGGTAGGTCTGAGAATAGATTTTATCAAAAAAAAATAAAAAAATTGAAGGTTTTAGTTAGGTAGGGTAGGGGGGTAGGTAGGGTTGGTAGGGTAGGGTAGGGTAGGTAGGTGGGTAGGGTGGGGTAGGGTAGGGTAGAATAGGGTAGGGTAGCTAGGTAGGGTAGGGTAGGGTAGATAGGTAGGTAGGGTAGGGTAGGATAGGGTAAGGTAGGGTAGGGTAGGTAGGTAGTTTCCTTTGCGCGTAGACAAACTGCCACAGTCAAATAGCTTTTGACAGAACGAAGTCTGTCGGGTCAGCTAGTCTATTAATAATTAGCCCTGTGTATCCAGTACATCAACACGTCTATAAGATAATGTCAACATGAAGATATTTACGCACTATCTCGGTTTGATAGAAAGAAAGGGATACTTAACCCTCCAGCCACTGCACATTTATCTACGGGAGGAAAGTAAACATCCTGTTAACGAAACGCGCCCCTATGCCAAGTGATGTCAGAATAACTGCCGAGATGCAGGTAGGGATTTGGGCATTTGTTCGCGGTTTTTTACTTTTTCAGATATCGAAAGAATTTTGTATAGCTCTAATATTAGCTATTCAGATTCTTGAACTTTTAGAGCACCGGCGGCGAAGGTAAAATTGGGCAAGATATACTGAATGAAGTTTAGTTTTCTGAATTAGAAATATCACTATTTTAGGCCAGGGATATTGTTATTTTTTTATGTGTCTTGTAAATTGTAATATCCTTCATCCATCCTCAAAAGTCCATTATCGTTTCGTTAGACTTCTTTGAAGAAATAAAGATAAACAGAATATGTCAAGAATCATGAATCTCTTCTATGTAAGTACCTATATACCTATATGGTGGTACATATTACTATACCATACAAGCCCTTTCTATCGATAGATCATGATTAAAGAGAGCGTAACCTGTTATACCAATTTTTATTATTTCGAAATTCGCTTGCATCCTCTCTACAAAAATGTCACATTAAAATGATAAATTCCTGAGATACGTAAGCAAATTCTTTAAAAACAAATCTAATCTCGGGGACCCTTGCAACCCGTCCCCCAAATCCGTGCTTCCTCCATAGATTTTTTTATGTTTCCGCAGTCAGTAATATATCGTTCAAGTGTAGGGATTTCTCATACTTTTATTATTACGAACAACGTAAAAGTCAGAATCGGAAAGTGTAAGTCAGAGGGCTCCAGTGTTTTAAGGTCCCATTGAGATACGTATAAATGGTGATCATTTTAAGAGGTTTTTCTATGAGGCGTATCATGGGGTAAATGGAGCTTTATAAATTCAAAAACTTTCAGTATTTAATAGAAAGCTACTTTTGTTATGGAACTGTTCTATAGAAATTATCCAATGATAAAATGCTGAAGATTCATCTCGAAAAGATTAGAACAAGATCAGGCCTAGACAAAGTGTATAAGTCTAGTAAGTGTAGTATATAAGTCCTCAATAATTAGCTGAAAAAAGGGCAAGAACTATTCCAAGGCCTACTTTCTTTCACAAATACCACTAGGAAAATATAAGTGCTAACATATCTCATAAGTATTAGTAAAGTAAACAATATTATGTATTAAAAATTGGCTGTCTGTAAAGTTGGTTTACGGACGATCGATAGTTTAACGTGACAACGTCATAACAAAACATTGATGCGGCGCAAGCGTACAATGAGCGTAACAGGACAATGAGCGTAACGGGACATTGAGCGTAACGGGACAATGCGCGTAACGGGACAACGAGCGTAACGCGACAGTGAGCGTAACGGGACAATGAGTCATCTTTTTTCGTGCATGCAGCCGTTGTTCATCGATTTATTAGACGTTGTCACGTCAAAAAAAACCAAACAAAATAATATTAGATTTTGTTCAGAAAACTGATATGCTACGTTTTTCAAGCTTCCTCTCTCCTTAAATTTTTGCTGTGCCCGACAGGATCTATCATGATCTCATATAATTTAAAGTTACCACCTAAGTATACATTGTGGAATGCAAATAAAATATATATGTCGGAGAACGGTAGGTTTCTCTCGTTATCATCAGCCATATTTTAACAACTGTGGGTAGTGTTGGTTATTGCGCAATAGAAAAACCGAATTAAACTCAAAAGTAATTTACTCAAACTAAGAATCTGAACTTTAAAGTTTATATAAGACAGTTCCCCAAAACGCCCGGCCCTTCACCACTTCCAAGTGCTTTAGCTGGGAAGAAGAAGTAGTGAAAAAACTCCCCAGCAGCATATCTGTCTGTTCAGTTAGAAGAACTTGATTCTATACAGTAATGGGTATGCAAAGTAATTAATGTAGGAACACGACACAACTATACCGAACGCGCAACAGTTTCTAGACGTCGTCACTGCTTGACCGCCACCGATGAATTTCACTTGTCGAATGTGCGGCGATCACTTGTCGCCGGTCGAACGTTATGTTGTAGACTCCGTCATGCGCCGCTAAACAGCACTGGCGTCCCGATTAGTCAAGACTCGTTGGCGCGAACTCCACCAACTCCATCGAACGCCACTAGATGGCGATGGCGTACCGGATACAATCCGTATCCGACATATATTAGTAGTAATGTGTATTATTTTATTAATATTTATTATTGGTATTGAATATTGGAAGAAATGTGTAATGTAAATAAGGGAATTGGGTTCCTAAACAACATTTTAATTAATTATGAAGCTCATTATCTAATACCGAAAGACTCTTACCCCATCGTGCCCAATGTAATCTAATAAAAACAGCATAGCATCTCAGCTAATATTATAATCTAAAACGTAGATACGGTAGTAGGTACGGCACACATGTAAGATTACGTTAACTTAAACACAGTTTGTACATAGCAGAACCAAATTAACTCCAGTCTTGTGTTATACATTTTGCATATTATAATATTACTCGCTTCTGCCTGCGACTTCGTTCCCGTGCATGTCGTAAGATACACAATATACTAAACTTTTAACAGCCACATTTTTATAAAACTTCCTCGCCCTCGCCGTTACTAAATAAATAATAATAATTAAAAAAATAAAAATAAAAAAAGGTCGTAGCGTGATGTTAAATAGCTTCAAGAATTAGGCAGAAATGTGCAAAAAAAAAAAAACAAATCCGAAGGGTAGTTCCAGAGATTAGCGCGTTCGAACAAACAAACTCTTTAGCTTTATTATGAGTATAAAGATAGAATTCAAAACATTCTTGAGGGTGTTTTTAGGGTTCTGTACCAAAATGGTAAAAAGGAACCCTTATTGTGCGACTCAGACTTTCTGTCCGTATGTCACAGCTGGATATCCCAAGAACTAACTAATGCTATCAACTTGAAATTTGGAATAGTTTTAGATAAGTTTTATCCAACTATTTTTCAAATATCAAAGAAATATATATATATATTTTTTTTTTTTTTGCTACTCATATGAAAGAACGCTATTTGCATATTGTCAAAAAAAAATATAATTAAATTATACCTTCCTCCCATCCTTAATAACACTGTTATTTGAAAATATTGTAAATACCTTTTTATTTTAAAGAGTAACCTTGAAGTTTCTTGCCGGTTCTTCTCCAGAGGAAACAACCATTTGGAACCGTGCACCTAGCTTCTGACGTTTCATAAGTGCCCATATAGGTTTATGTGAAATAAAATATTTTGATTTTGATTGAGGCTAACATTAAGCTTTAAAGTGCAAATTTTTGTTAGAGTCAAGTGTCTCCCCCCTTGCTAGCTAAATGGTTGTATTCAGATATGTGAAACAATTCACAGCAGTATATATAACGAAGTTAAAAAGAAAACTATCACAGCTAAGTAGACTTTACAAGTTACCGAGTAATAGTCGACCAACTTAAATTTGCAACTACAATATTAAGTTTGTTCTTGGGATAAATTCATCCCAACTACGGAACCCTTCATTGTGCGTGGTCCGACACGCACTTGGCCGATTATTTAGATTAACTTCACCTGTTCCCTACGCGCAATTAAATTAATTTATTTGCATTTATCATTAAAAAAAAAAAAAAATATAATAACTTTGTTTTCATATCCTGCAATAGTCCTACACCAACTGGGGGTTATCCTTGGGTGCACTTGCATAGTGCGTACAGGGATAATCATCGGTTGGAGCCTCATTTAATTAAAAAGCGTCTAACGGGCCTCTGCGAGTTGGCTTCGGCACCTCGTACGCCTTCCAAAGATCCGGGACCCCAAGGTCCCGAGATATATAATACATAAAAATAAAATAATAATAATAAAATGCAAATGATTAAAATTTAAGAGGTGTTTATAAATATGATTAAAAGTATCTGATGTTTAAGTAATTATTATGAGTAGGTACTTTTTTTTTTTTTTATTTATATTTTATACAAAAGAATACAGGATTACATATTAAATAGCAACCAAAAACCACTAAGGTTTAAACTTGTGCTATCATGAATCTATCTCAATATCAAACTATACAATGAAGCATAGTATATGTACGCGTTATTGCCGATACAATTAATAACATCTTTAGTTCTTTAACAATTACAATTATTCCTACATAATACTTAAATAATATTGCTTATGTTTCCATTTGATATTTTTATGTGTATTACATTTGTTTATTTCTGAGGGTAGACTAATAATAAGTCTCGGTATAATATTACCGGTAGTTCACGCGCCATACGTGTTGGCGCGCTGTGTACGAAGCCTATTCTCAGAAACAAACCATTATTATTTATTTAAACCACCTTTTCTCTATTTTATTTTTATTTTCAAAAGTTTCATATTATGAAAAGTTTAATGGTATACATTATCACTATCATATGCCTACCCTTTTCCCAACTATGTTGGGGTCAGCTTCCAGTGTAACCAGCTGCAGTTCAATACCAGTATTTTACACAGAGCGACTGCCTATCTGATCTCCACAACCCAGTAACTGGGTAACACGATACCCCTTGAAAAGACTGGTTGTCAGACTCCCAGGCTTCTGATGACCCGTAACAACTGTCAAAGATCTACGAATGACAGCCGGGACCAACGGCTTAACGTGTTTTCCGAGATACAGAAAGCACGTTACGTCACATAGTTTTGTAGATATACATCTAATTATAAATTTTATAAAACCTTCTAACAACTGTCCATGTTTAATATCGTTTTCTTGTTTGTGAAATTTCACATACAAATATTTATAAAGTAGAAGTACTTCTTTATTCCATCAGCTCCTTAGTTACTGTCCGGAAGTCTGTACGTGACCGGAAATGAATTTCCCGGACGTACTTGATACTTTCAGTAAACGGCATGAAGATATTCAATATTCTTCGCGACACTATTGAAAAATCTATGTGCAAATGACTTTTTAATAGTTCAAAGTATATTTTAAGAAGCATGAAAGTACAATAGATAGAATAGACGGCACGGTTGGCGTAGTGGTTAAGCGATTGACTGCTGCGCTGCGTGTCGCGGGTTAGATTCCCGCACGGAACAAATATTTTATGACCTACAAATAGTTGTTCTGGGTCTGGCTGTTTGTGTATGTCAGTTTAAATGTTTGTAAACGCACCCACAATACAGGAGTAATTCCTAGTGTGGGGCAACGTTTAAAAAAAAATATATATATATAATATATCGCATTTTTACATGAACAACGTGATATAAAAAAAAAAAGTTTTTATGAGTTGACACGTTGCTCTTGTAAAGAGGCGAATTATCATAATGTATTGTCATTATATTTGTAAACTATCAACCCGTGTTGTTTTTCCTGCCAGTAGCAGCAGGTCATTTCGCCTCTTTACAAGCCTTTTGTCATCTCATACAAACGTTTTATTTTTATTTTAAATATCACGTTGTTCTTGTAAAGAGGCGATATATAGATGCTGTGGAATGCGTTCCTTGCAAGCATCATGCTTCACAAGGAACGCATTCCACAGCATATACTCTACTTTCATGCTTCTTAAAATATACATTTAAATCATGTGTGGCATGACTATGAATGATAGGCTGAAAAATGATGTGATATGGCAACGGTGTGGTTTAAAAGAAGATGTAGTGACAAAAATTGAAAAGAGTATGCTTAGATGATTTAGTCATGTTGAGAGGATCAATGAAAGGCGACTAACAAAAGGTATTTACAAGGCAGATGTGAGTGGAAACGCCGGGAGGGGACGCTCTAGGAGAACTTATAGTGACCTTGTAGCGGTATCAACAACGCCACATGCGAACTACGCATCAAAGACCTGACGTCACAAATCCTGCATCGCGCTATCAGAGTTTACCGCGCGACTAGCATATGTACAACATCCCGACATCAACCGTTGGGCAGTTGCCCACCAGACACAATACCCGTCTGGTCGGAGGATCCTTCCTTTACTATAGAGTATGAGTGAACTTTACACCCTGTTCCTCATAGTACCTCTAAATTTGTGATGTTCTTCAGAAAGGTCAGATGCGTAGCACTCGCAACCAGCGTACGTATATGACCACACGTACGAGTGTAAACGAAGCAAAAGTATATAAGGAGTGTAGTAGGTGGCGTATAGTTTCTGCCTATCCCCATGGGATGAAGTCGTGAGTTTATGTATGTATGTATTTTAATGAATTAATATTTTACGTTTTGTAAACTTCAGGGCAACAAAAACATAAATTTAACCTACCGTCACGCAGTCGGTATGAAACAATCTAAAAAAAAATGTGGTTGTCTGTAAAGTTGGTTTACGAACGATAGTTTAACGTGACAACGTCATAACAAAACATTGATGCGGCGCAAGCGTACAATGAGCGTAACGTGACAATGAACGTAACGGGACAATGAGCGTAACAGGACAACGAGCGTAACGGGACAATGAGTCATCCTTTTTCGTGCATGCAGCCGGCGTTCATCGATTTATTAGACGTCTACATTGTTCTCACATGTATAACTTCAACATGAATGATGTAACCCATATTTTGTAACAATATTTTGTTTTAAAAGAGTGTCCTTGGAGTTTCTTGTCCGTTCTTCTCCATAGGAACCTACTACGCTTTGGAATGGGCAACTAGCTTCATCTTTCTGACTGACCGACCCCTTGACAATTCAAAAGTGCCTGTAATTGGTTTATTTGAAATAAATGCTTTGAGTTTGAGTTTGAGTTTGAGTCACGTCAAAAAATGTGGGGCAGTCTTTGGGGACTTCCGATAGAAACCGAAAACTAAGTAACTAAAGCATTCGGTGACGATGACGCGAGTTCCATGATTTTTGTTTACCCAAAAAGTACACATATACACAGTATACATATAACTCATGGAAAGCGTTCGGTGAAGATCGTGAACACATAAGTTTTTGCCCTACCAAAAAGGGGTTTATTTATAAACGTTGCTTAAAGTTAAGTGACGTTCAAACGCCAAAAATGTATTTATTTATTTATTTATTTATAATAAGCACACCAACAGTACAGTCACTTACAATTCAAATAAAAATAACATCTTAAATGATCTTTTTAGTAACCATGCAAATAACAGGTATGCATGATGTCATGCATACCTGTTATTTGCATGGTTACTAAAAAGATCATTTTATTACTTTCACTTCATTTACTTCATTTTCTTTTTTCATTTTATTTTTTTCACTTTTTTTTGTTCTTTTTTGTCTCTAATATTCATATACTCATGTGAGTATATGAATATTAGAGACAAAAAAGAATTCATATACTCATGTGAGTATATGAATACGAGTATTAGAGACAAAAAACAACAATAAAAAGTGTGTACATATATTAGACCTAAATCTAGAATCTAGAACACTACAAAACAAACCAATTTGAGCTACATAGAAGTGCGCTCGTCGCACTATTTACATACATAAGGAGCGTCTGTATGAAGCGAAACTCATGGAGAAAATATCAATAGGGTAATCTGTCAAGTTGGACCTTTCATTATACTGCCTGGCTATACGTGTTAAGGGGCTATTAAATGTGGAATTTAAGGTGGATGTAGGCAATTCAAAAATACGATGATGACGCTTACTACGTTGGCAAGATGTTATGTTTAAACAATTGCTAATCGTTACTTAACTTTAAGCAACGTTTTTAAATAAACCGCAATGTGCTCAACGCGCCTAAAGAAGTTTTCACTTCAAGGATCTAAAAAGTGTTATAGTTATAAGATCAAAGAAATGTCATAATTAACTAAGTGCGATCATTTAAAAATTCTGTTAGGCTATAATAACATTTGGCTATCAATATTTTATAAAAGATGTACTTTAAATAGAGTTGAGTTGTTTGTCTTATGGGTTTAGGAATTTTATTGTAAATAACTGGTGCTAACGAAAAAAATATTTTACGCATCAATGCCGTGGTTGATCGTAGTACACATCATTTATTGTTATCCCGTCGATTGCGGATTGGAACATCTGATATTTTTTTAATAATTTTTACTTTGAATTAAGTACACTTTTGCCGGTGTATAGAGGCTCATAAGACATTTAAAGGGCGGGTATTTTGGGGGACTGTATTATGTAATTTTCACGTTCGAAAAGTGCTGATTTTCAGCCTAGTTGGATAAATGAATTTTTATTTGACCAAATTGGTGTCATTACGACACAAAGTAACACATTTAAATACCTACTTCGCAACAATAACTTTAAAATGAAGTACCTATGTACTTCATTTTAAAGTTATTGTACCTATGTACTAAATGCATAATAATAATCATAATAATCATAATCATAATCAACAATAATCAATGCAACTTTCTTGTTTCTTGATATAGATTTAAAATCTCATTTTAACAGATTACCGTCAATACCACCAATAACTTATTTTGAACTCGAGGTTTATGCAGAACAATGTTTGAAAAAAAGGGTCAGAGTGAAAAACTATTTTTTTATTCTTATTTGGGGTTTATGTATAAATATTAATTATAATTTTTGCCCCACACTAGGAATTTCTCCTGTATTTTGGGTGCGTTTACAATCATTTAAACTCACTTACACAAACAGCCAGACCCGGAACAACTATACTTGTAGGTCATACAAATATTTGTTCCGTGCGGGAATCAAACCCGCGACACGCTGCACAGCAGTCAATCGCTTAACCACTACGCCAACCATGCCGTCATATATAAATAACCAATATATTTTCAGATAGTACTCCTTAAGACGTCATCAGCTGTATGTTGGATTTTATTTAACGCCATATCCGTACTCTGTAGCCATATATTCTATAATCCGCGGAACAATATGACGCTTCCAACGATACCTCGTTTGTCAAAATATGACGAGTAGTTAAGGAGTTATAAGGAAAGAGATGACCATACATACAATCATAGCCTGTTAAAATTATAACGCTCCTTTGGCTTTGCCGTAGTCGGGAAAAAATTGATGTTTCTACTGTCATTATCATTATTACACAGAGGAATGTAAACGAAATGAGAAAAGCCGGTACGGTGAGTGAGGAAAGCAATGTGATGTATTTATCATACCTTTATCTAGACGAAACCATCATCTTCACTTGAAGCATAGCCGAGGGTCATATTTTATTTTTATCTCTATTGCAGTATGTTTGTTTCTGATGTTCATGATTTTTAGGGTTCAGTACCTCAAAAGGAAAAACGGAATCCTTATAGGATTATATTTCCGTCCGTCCCTCTGTCACAGTTGATTTGCTCGGAATCTACTGGGACGATTGAGTTGAAATTTGGTAGACATATGAACTTCTGCAACCAAAACACGAGCGTGTAACGTAAATAAATTTAATTTTGAATATGGGGGCACTTGGGGACAAAACTGAAGATTACAAAAAAGTTTTGCATACTGTACCGTGTCATATCAAATGAAAAGGCTTATTGTAAGGATTTCAGATATATATTTTTTTATAGTTATAAAACAAATACCTAAATACTTTAAAAGTTATTTAAGAAAATAGATGAAAATTGATCATTCCCCCACCCATATCTCCGAAACAACTTATCTTAAGATTTTGAAAAAATTACGGAAAATAGTTCTTTACTTACAGATTACAGTAACACCTACTCGTACAAGAAGTCTATGGTCTTAATATAACATGGTAAATTTCTCAATATTGTGCGTACAATCTTACATTTGCAGTTGGAATATATGGAAGAACTTTTTTTTCAACCACAATGTTAAGTTTTTCTTGGGATAAATTCATCCCAAGTACGGAACCCTTCACTGTAGTGTAGTGTATTGTAGTTGAAAAACATATTCTCCCGTACAGAATGTATCGGAGAACATGTTTTTCAACTGCAAATGTAAGTTGGTTGACTATTAAGGCTCGTACAGACTCGCGCGATATCGCGGGTGCGACAGGCAGCGACAAAGAAATTGTGCTTCTAGTGTCGCGTCGCGCCCGCGACATCGCACTAGTCTGTAGGAGCCTTCACTCGGTAACTTGTAAAGTCTACTTAGCTGTGATAGTTTTTCTTTTAATCTCGTTATATGCTGTGATTTTTTTCATATATAACCACATACAACCATATAGCCGGCATGGGGAGGACGACACTTGACTCTAACAAGACTACATTGTTGAATTGGGTTTCCACCTGTAAAAAAAAAATAAAAAAAATTATAATCTTTAAAGCTTAATATTACGCAAATGAATACCTAAAACGAAAAATGGTTTGCATTAAACCCGTAATATTTTTGAACGGCCTATCCAACGATACCCCACAACATGAAATAGACGAGAAAAAAATATCATCTCCATTTTACGTGTAGGGGAAAGAAAAAAAAAACATGATTTCATTTTACTACTTTATCGGCTGGATTAATACGTATAAAAATCAATCAATCTGCCTAGCCTTTTCCCAACTACGTGGGGTCGGCTTCCAGTCTAACCGGATGCAGCTGAATACCAGTATTTTACATGGAGCGACTGCCTATCTGACCTCCACAACCCAGTAACTGAGTAACACGATACCCCTTGGTAAGACTGGCTGTCAGACTTTTGGGCTTCTGACGACCCGTAACGACTGTCAAAGATCCATGAATGACAGCCGGGACCAACGGCTTAACGTGCTTTCCGAGGCACGGAGGAGTCTCGGTATGTAAAGATGGTCACCCATCCACAGACCAACAACGGCAAGCGTAGCTTAACCTGGCGGATCGACCCGTGCGGCTGTTATTACTTAGCCACGAGTTCCTCACGAGGATTAATACGTATACCCATACCTAATTACAGCTTTCTAGTACTAAGAGTCTCTGAGCTAAATCGCGGACAGACAGACGGACATGGCGAAACTATAAGGGTTCCTTGTTTCCTACAGAACCCTAAAAAACAGAATTAAAATATAATTTACATTTTTTTTAATTTTTATATATGGTAATTATAGGTACCTATTTCACTTTAAGAAATGTTAGGGGCAAGATTTCTAGTAAAAAGTTAAAAATATGTTCCTAGAATTATTCCTATTAAAGAAATAAAAAATAAAAAATTACTAATAAAATATATTTAGAAAAATAGATTAATTTAGTAAGAAACAGTTTGTTTACATCACACGATAAAACATTAAGTAGTTGGTTTAAAAAACAATGGAGCTTTATTTCTTCATTTAACTAAAATTAGATTTCATCTACATAATAAGAGTTTTCGACTCCCTGCGGAGTGGTTGTAAAAAACTACAATTCCAGTATTTTACCTCATTTAAGTAGAAACTGATTCCTCTTGAGAATTTAATTTAATACGATTTAAGAGTATGAAACAAGCATTGTTAAAACGAACATTAAATTCGCTTTTATTTAGGCGAAAAATAGAAAAGCTAAATGGCTATAAGATTTAAGTGCGCTATCTTTAAGCTAAGTAAAAGATGGCAAAAGACGAACGAAATTTTAGGAACGAATTTAAAACACTAATACTTGACACATACGCGCCTGTATTCCCCAAAAGGTTTGGCAAAGATGCACCAAATAGGACTATAGAAAAGTATGAGGAACAGGGTATAGAATTCACTCATCCTCTATTGAAAAGGGAGGATCCTCCGACCAGACAGGTGTCGTGTCTGGTGAACAACTAGCCGACGGTTGATGTCGGGATATTGTTATGCTAGTCGCACGGTAAACTCTGATTGTGCGATGCAGGATTTGTGACGTCAGGTTTTTGATGCGTAGTTCGCATCTAGCCGCCACAGTACACACACATTTCTCCACTCCCCTGTAAAAGCGACTTTTTGTACGCTAGTGTTAGCCCACGGCGACTTTTTGTAGCGATGCAGTAGCGATGCTATCGCGCGTTCGCATCGATACAGCCGCGATGCGGCCGCTAACTGTTTGCCCTCGCCCACACCACGATTCTCAGGCGCGATGCAAACGCGATACTGTCGCGCTTCTGTCGCAATGCAAACGCGATTCAGTAACGGCACAATAATGCCACAGTTGCACTGATGCTCGGTTCTTCACTCACGCGCCACCCTCCCTCCGTTCTCTCCCCGATGTCATCCGACACGGTCGCGCGTTTGCATTGATACAGTCGCGATACTGTAGCGCGTTGGCATCGCTTCTGTAGTGCGTTGCAAATGCGACTAGCGCGCGCCAGTAGCAATGCTGTCGCGCGTTTCGTAAACGTGCGACAGCATCGCTACAAAAAGTCTCCGTGGGCGAGGCGCCTGAGAAATTACAGATGGAAAAACCCAAAAACACTATTTGACCAAAGAGTCGAACTCAGGACCTCATGCTCATGCTCCTCGCGACCACTTGACCACAGAGTACGGACAGAGACAAAACTTCAGACAACCGCGCTATAATAGGTACAGTTCTACAAGCATGAGGCGCGTGTGTGCGTACTACTGGCGGCTTCGTCGCGTACGAAGAGAAACCGGTTTCTACCGACTCAGACAGTTGAATAGCTCAGGGCTGCGCGTACGCGCCCCGTCGCGTCGTGTTTGTTTATGTTTCACATTTTGACATGAGTAAAACATAATAGTGTTTTAATATAAAAAAGTGTAAATATGGTTGTTTACTGTACTGTGTGTATGAACAATACTAATAGGAATAAAAACATATATTTTTTAACTATCCCAAAATCTCCACTACGTAAATAGTAACTTGATTATTTATTATTTTTAATGTGGTAGATAGAAACCTCATACCTCAACATCGAAAGAAAACTCAACCCGGTGATGCAAGAGTTTTGGTATTGATAAGTTGTTTTTTTTTTTATGTGATTCTGATTAGGTTACCTACTTATCTCGTAAGCGGTGCATCCAAGAGCAAAAATAATGACGATTTGATAATATTTTTTATACCATTCCCCCTCTAAAAAGCTTATTTTATTCACTTAAAACAGTGAATAAAAAGCACTTTTAATCACTATTTTGGTTTTTGAATTTAGAACACACCAATACCTCTTTGCAAAGAAATACTCGATACAAACTCCTTGTGCAAAGAATACTCGACATACAAACTCCTTGTGTAAATAACTCCTCGAGATTTGATTTGTCGACATTTTGGAAAAGGAGCTTAGCATTAGAATAAAAATTGTTTTGTGTTCTTTGCTGTCATTTGTAAATTGGCGCTATTTTGAATACTGTAAGATAAACCAACACAGCGTTTAGTGTTACTTAATAATAAATCGATTGAAAATGCATTCAAGTGATGAAGAAGATGTGTTAACACTTGAGTTTATGACAGAGAGGGCGGCCGATATATTTTTCTGATTACTCTTAATTTTAGTAATTGTTCCAATATTAATGTCATTTTAATTTATTTAATCTTCTGTCTATTTTCGCTTTAATCTTTCTTTTTCTCGTAGTCATGGTATAAAGTATAGTATGCAACTCTTGAATAAAACGGATGTATATCGAGGGCCATGAATCACTCGCGTTGCTCAGGATTCTAACACTTGAACACTCGCTGCGCTCGTGATTCAAGTGTCCCTCGCTTTAAATCCGTTCTTTATTCACTAATTGCTTAATATACAATTTTTTACAATTAAGGCCAGATGATTGGTTTATAACTTGAAATACGTAGGTAATACCTACCTAACTATTAGTGATTTAATATGTTTATAAATTGAAACACGTAAGCTGATTAACGTACTGTTTATTTAGTTTTATCTCCCTGTGCCAACCCTATCAAAATAGGTATATTGCAAGCTCTGTAGAAGCTTTTTCCGTACTCTGTATCTAGACCAACGAGGCAGCCTCTAATATTTTCCTAAAATAATGTAACCCCATTTTGATTTTAAACCAGAAAACTCATAACCCAATTACCTTAAGACCGTTCACACTTAACCTCCATCCAATATCATAACATAAAATCTGATATTTCTCGCTAAAATAAATAACGATTATTCGAATCGAACGTTGCCACAGTAACCGCTTTTAACGATACGAGTAACGATAACACCTGCGGTTTCGACGATAACCCACCGATTCATTTGTATGCCGCACCGGTATCAGAGTTAGTGCTGTACTAACACTTTACTGAGCCACGTAATTAGCATGGTTCGGGTGTGTTATGTTTGCGAAATGTGAGCTTTATGAAGTTGAGGAGTTGACTAAAAATGTTAACTGGTGTTTGAAGATTTGGGTGGGCTGAGAGTTACATTTTGGGAGTAGTTTGTGTTTAACCAAGCGTACTGATTATAGCCGCAAAGGGCCGCAACGCATTTTGATACAAAATTGGCATTAAAAATGCGTTGCGTTGGTTCATCGAAAATGTACGAAAGTGATGAAGAAGGATTTTTGCAATGTGGTGTGCTGCGATGCGGCCCGCGTCAATCTGCTTTAGCTTTTTTTTTTTGTGTGGGAAATTATTAAATAACTTCTCCCGCTCTGGGCGAAGCGGGAGGGCGTGTCAGACTTTTACTGACTCCAACCCACCTACGTTCCTTCAGTTGCCTGTATGCCAGAGCCACGGCCCTAGTAGCATTTTTGTTGGCGTTTGGTTGGGCCACATACCTCTGAAGTTGGCCCAGCTAAATGCCAACAGAAAATGCTACTAGGGGGTATCCCTTTCGGACAAACTCGCATCGGTCCTAGCGGACTCCGTCAGTGCGTGCTGACATCTCTTTGAGGCGCGCATGGAACACAACGCGCTGTCGATCCGGGCCTGGTCCTTAACGGATGGCAAGCTGCCCGTAGCTCGCCGTCCGTAAGCACGCGACTACGCTGGCCGAGAATCGGCTATCGATTCCCGCTGCCCAGGGCGTCTCCTGCGGCGACTAGGGGCGTGAGGACGCACAGACTGCCTCTCCCTCACGCATTCCGCCTCCTCTTTTGCAAGCATTATTGCTTCGCAGAAGGAGGTGACTGCCTTCCATGCACTCTCGCTCCGTACCATGGCCTAGACCAGGGCCTGCCGCGAGAGCCACCGATCGCCTCCGTGAGGACACGGCGGTGCTCTACCCAAACCGGACATACCTCTACCGTATGCTCCACCGTGTCCTATCTGCTTTAGCCTTAATTGACATTAACAAATGGGTACTAGGCTTTATTAAAGGGCATGATTTTATCTTTACGATACCACGTCTATAAGCATATCCAGCTGTTCCTGCAGCCCTAACTCTGGGCCATCCCAGCTACTAGACGTAGGACCGCGGCGTGAGAGCGCCAGTCTTCTTCCAAGCTCAACTGGATCCGCGGGATAATTTCAACCAGTCTATTAAATTCATTAAACATGTTGTAATTAGGCAGCTAGTAATTTTATTTATTTCTTTATTCACTCCAAACATACAAATATCCTTACAGGCTAGACCCAATGCGATATTGTAGTACTCTTAAAAATGAAATAGTTCCACTGCTTGTAATAAACAAATTCATAACGAAAACAAATTTCAAATTTCCATAACAAATTCTATAGGTAGGTATTCTTTCAAATCAACCAAAGCGCAACAGAATATGTCGACGTCATCAGCAATGAAAATGAGAGTATGGAGCGCGATCTTAAAGGCTCGTACAGACAAAGAAATTGTGCTACTAGTGTCGCGTCGCGCCCGCGATATCGCACTAGTCTGTACGAGTCTTCAGGCCTCACGCATCAAATTAGTTCGCACACGTGTTACCGCTAACAACCGCGGCTGACGACAACAACCCCCCCTTCGCAAAATATCCGATTTGTTTATGTTATTCCCATCTAATTATCTTAAAGATATAAGTAACACGCGTGAGTTGCCTCCTGACCCTCAGTTCATTATACCCTACCATACCTAAGATAAATAGTATTGCATACATCAACGGATAAAATGGAAACATCCCGTATTCCCAGCAGTGGCGTAACTATACCGTTCGAGGCCCGTCGTAAATTCATCGGGTTCCCCCCCCCGATATTAAAAAAAAATATATAAATAAAATAATATATAATATAAATATTATAAATGTGAAAGTAACTCTGTCTGTTTGTCTGTCTGTGTGGTAAGTTTTCACGCTAAACGCTAAACCGCTGAACCGATCGTCATGAAATTTGGAAGAGATATAGCCTGGGATATGGAGAAGGACATAGGCTACTTTTTTTTTTTTGCGATAACTGACATCCACGCGGGCGGAGCCGCGGGCAAAAGCTAGTAGTCTATAAAGAACTTTTTTTTCTCTTTCTGAATCTTGCCCATCACTAGAAATTTCTGCTGTATTGTGGGTGCGTTTTCAAATATTGAAACTCTCATACACAAACAGCCAGACCCGGAACAACTACCTGTAGGTCATACAAATATTTTGTAATAATAATTTCAGTTTTGGAAATGATCGCTCGGCACTAGCTGTAGTCACAGGAATGGTGAGAAATAACAGAAATACAGTGCAAACTTCAGGAAAACTTGAAGATATAAAATGATTCTTTATTATGAATAAGCCAGCAAGTTCTCTTATAGAAGATGACGTTTCTATTTCGTACCTAAAAGAGTATCGAAAACTGAGAGTTTCCTTGGAAAACGAGATACTATATTTTTTAATGGATTTTCCACTGACCGGGGGCCTTTTCCAGCTGGGGGCCCGTGGCATTGTGCCGACTTGCCACCCTGTAGTTACGCCACTGATTCCCAGATACTAGAAGTAACGGCTGCGCGTTTTATTCATATCATAGTTACAAAACCAACATTATCCCAAAAAAAGATCTATCCAATACATTTAATAACCAATTGGCAGGTGACAGCCGAGCACTGACAGTTTATCACTGCGCTATCATTGCACGACAACAGGCGTCCATTTCAATTGACAGTTACCGGTGGCATGCTCCATGTATTATGCATGGCCCCTTGTTGATTACATTTATTCATTTGAAATGTATATTTTATTTGTGGAAAGTAAATTAAGTGTCATTGACTCTATGAAACGGTAGTTTTAGATTGTCTATAGGTCTAAGTTTCAAGGCTTCGTATACAGGATTACTAACATCAAAAACAACAACTTTTGTTCTATGACTTTTGGCAAAACATAAAACGTTTACCAAAAACATAAAACATTTACCAAAAACTTAAAACATTTACCAAAAACTTAAAACATTTACCAAAAACATAAAACATTTACCAAAAACATACCTTCAAGATTTCGTTGTTCTATCTAACACATTTAAATTCTGTGTGTTTTGTTGTACCTACCTACGCCTCCTGTGCACAGTCACTCTTAAGACACGGCAGTTTGTTTTGCTACGCGCAGAGTTCGTAACATTTAGAGCGTTAAATTTAAATATTTTTTTCAATACAGTTTTTAAACATGGCGTACTTTCAGAGGCTATAATTATGATTCGAAAATTAAATCTTTTGCATAAGCATCTTTCGTTTACGGGGTCGTAACTTTGTTTTACGAGCTCTATCAATACTCTTGCAGTTGAGTTTTAAATTTATAAGTCAATTTTAAAAGTTTAGTAGCAAGGAGTTTTCATACATAGAATAAAATGGGATAGATTGTATACGAGGAAAATGAATGAGTCCGTACGTCTTAGCATTGAATTCTCAAAAGTCTTACGGATTTGCTGCCCAGTTCAAAAATATTTTTTTCTTGTAAGCCTTAAATTGTTTGGCAAATTTACATACCGACGGCTCCTAAGTATACTGAGTCAACTAACAAATTTTGAGAATTGCACTTTTTTGTGTATTAACAACAATTAAATCATTTTCTATTTACCTGTAAAAACAAAAAATTCATATCTCTATAAATAACTTAAAAAAAATAGCGTATACTGGATCAAGTATACTAATTTATTTATTTTGCACTCAGTATACTGAGTCAAGTGTTTGCTACCAATATACGCGGGACGCGAATACGCTCATTTCAGTGTAAGTTGAAATTGGCTCAGTATACGTCGAAACGGCGCGGTATGCGGACGTTATTGTGCTTTTTGTTATCAAGAAATAGTTGCTTTTCTTGTGTTATTTTTATTTAAATTTAGAATCATAATTAAATAGAAAGTGGTGATGAGTACTAGATCTCGAAAAATCATTAATTTAGTGAATGAAAAATATGATAATTATGACATTAATAAAGAAAATACTTCTGAAGCTTGTGATATTTTTTTTTTAATTATAAACGAAAACTTACCGTTTATAATTAGGACCGTGTACCGTGTGATGCCGGACGTAAAGAATAGCACCACCCCATTTCCTCCCGTGGGTGTCGTAAATAAGGGACTTACTAGAGAATGGGCAGCAGCGTTCCCTATGCATTTTAACACCATACTGCGATCGCCAACCAGCCTGCCAAGCGTGGCGATTATGGAAAACCCTCCCAATTGGGGGAAAAAATGTTCAGCAGTGAAAAAATGCCTATGTTCAGCAGTGGACGTCTTTCGGCTGAAATGATGATGAATATAGGACATCGTCAGGGTTATTGCTTTTCCTGGCACCAACAAACTGCTAAAAGAGGAGCAAATGAAATTGCTAGCTGTTTTTAAATTTATTGAACAAACAGTTATGGCAGGTATAAAAGATTACCGATTCTGGTCTGATAACTGCGGTGGTCAGAATCGGAACAGAATCGTTTTTTTAATGTATATGATGGCAAGTTATAAATACAAAATACAAATTAGTCATCGTTTTCTGATTGTTGGTCACACCGAAAACATGGGAGATAGTATAGTGCACTAATAGAAAGAAAGACGAAAGACAAAATACTATATTCGCCTGTCCAATGGTACATGGCGTTTCAATTTGCTAAAACCGACGATAAACCTTATAAGGTCACCGCAGTGTCTCAAGATATTGTGATGGACTTCAAAACAATGCTTACAAAGGTCAACAACTGGAGTTTTGCCTGTGATAGATCTAAGATGCAATGGAATAAAGTCACTGAAATAAAAATTGAGCCAGAAAATCCTTAAAAAATATTTTATAAAACTAGTTACATGGAAGATTCTTATAACTGTATTGACTGTGCTAATAAACCTAAAACAACACGTAATCAAACTGTCCCTAATATAGATTTTCGTAATCTTTGCCCAGCTTACAACAGGCCAATCCCAATAGATAATAATAAACACAAAGATTTAATGGACATTTGCAACAAATTAGTGATACCTAAAGAATATCACTTGTTTTATTCTAATTTAATTAAAATTGACAGCAATAGAAATGAAAACGATTCAGAAAAAAAAATATTTAGTCTTTTTTCTTTGTCTAGATTGATTTTTTTCGTAATTATTAAGTACTTACCTCATAAGTAAATTTTTGAGACTGATTTTATTCTCAACAATAAATACTAAGTGTAAGGATATTAAGAATTGTTTTTTTTTTTTTTAATTAAGAAAGATTACTGTTCCTAAATGATTGTGATTTCAAACAAACAATTAATAAATAATTCTCCTATTTTACAGAAACGTGCAATTGATACAATCAATATTAGACTAGACCTACTTAAGCGTTTGTTTTTATTGGTAGTATTGTTGATTTTTGTTAATTTTACTGATATCCTAAAGTTCTGTTAATGTTACCAATACCATTTTGAGATCTCATTGATTAAAATATTAAACATTAAAGCCGTTTTTTATTATTTAACTATTTTGTACCACACTTGACTCAATTTAAGGATGGAACACTTTTAAAATGATGTCCGTGTATAGTGAGTCAACTTATTATATTTTAACAAAATATGAATTCATGACAGACAGTATAATATATAAAAAATCCAATAAGTAAATAAAAATATTTTTTGCCACATTTGTAAAGTAATTTTTCCCCAAAACGTAGATTTAATAATGCGATGTATACAAATATAAGTGGTAGTTGATCCATTTTTAATAAACAAATAATCGCCGTATACTAGTATATCTACATTATCTCATAAATTAATAAAATAATATGAAATATATTATGTACAGATGAAAGGCTTTAATATATTTAATTCACTATGATTAGTTTTTTTTTCTTGGTTGTATTAACAATTTAAATATAGCAATTCGCTCTTCTTATCGCCTTCCTGTAAAGTTATTAGAAGTGTAGTTGACTCAGTATACTTAGGAGCCGTCGATACTTAGATTTGGTGTCGCTAGTCGGGTCCTGGGCATGAACAGAAGTCATCTATAGCGACTGCTCGAATACGGGTTGTAGGCACACGAACGAATTATTTTTCGACTACAAATGCTGGGGCATCGAAAGGGTTAAATGGTTGTTTAGTATATTTAATTACCAGTTTTAATTTAATTATTTTCACATCAACGTTTTCCGTTCAACCAATTTTGACTTCTATTCCGTACGCATAAGGATGGCATTAAAAGCAAAAAGGTGGTTACAATACCAGCTGTTTACTGCAGCTGCTATTTATCAAGTCGACAACGTAATATAAGTTAAAATCAGTTGAACGGACTGTAAAAAGTTTTATTTAAATATGTAATCTTTTGTAGTGTAACCACGAGGGGTTCGGACTCTTTAACCGGGCTATCCTGTGGTGCCTTAAGCTCCTAACGGATTTTTGGGCCTCCAGCCAGGGCATACTTATGTATAAGCTATTCCGACTGCACGCTAAGGGCACCCCCTGTGGGGTACGAACCTCGGCTTAGGGCAGAGTCGGGGAGGGGAGGATGGCAAGGGACCGTCGGTGGCTGGATAAAATTAGTGTTTTGATTATTATCATGGGGAGTTTGGACTAAATGCTGCTCAGCTAAAACGCGTGCTGGCGCTTCGTTTGAAAGCAAGGGTCGGGGAGGACTGATTAGTCGAGGATTTCGCGCTGGGCCTCGGCGGTGAGGTCGGAATGACGATCGTGTAGTGTACTCTTTTTCGAACTGTACTAGTAGACCTATGACTCTCCTGGAGGAGAGTGATGGGATCGTCTGGGTCGGTCAGTGCTGTGTAATCTTATTTCAAATGGACTATAAGTACGTTAAAGATTGTCTGCAAAAAGGAACCCTTACATCATGCAAGCAGGGCCTCAAGTCTGCTATTACAATAATGTCAGAATGGTCTCTTCATTGTGAGTTTTTGACAGATTTGCCATACAAACACTGTCAAATACAATGGCGAGACCATTCTGACACTATTGTAATAGCAGACTTAAGGCCCTGGTAGAAAAATTACTCTGGTTGCATTCGGTCACTCTCCAGCGAATTTAGACTTATACCCAAAGTCTCTAATTCAGATAATTTATGTAAACAAAGTAAGGTCAAGAAATGTCGCTGTCAAAATGACAGGACAGTAATGCAAAACATTTTATCATTTTTTTTTTTGTAAATAATCATCTATAAAATTAAAGTTAATTAATTATTAGCATGAAAAATACCGTTGCCAAACAATGTTTTGTGTAGTGTGTCGGAGACACGGCCTGTGATCGTCATAATCAGCTCTTTTAAATCCACTGCTAGACGTAGGCCTCCCAAAATCGATTTCCACTCAAACAGTCTACAGCCGTTTGCATCCAAAATTTGGCTAGATATGCTACTCACAATATGAATCTATAATGAGAGTTGTAATATTAGCGTTGTAGAAGATGTAAAACATTTGAAAATGTTTAGATCTCCTGCATTGTTACCACTATCATAAAATATTTTATACTAGAAAATTTCCTTTTATTAATAACTTTGTTTAAAACCGAAAATTCATTAAAATAGTTACGGTATGATTATTTCTTAATTATTATTTCTTTAAATCAGTACTTAAAAGAAAATGGAACCTTTTTTTTTCGCTATTTTATATGAATTACCATTACGAAGATATTTTTTTTGATATGTTATCCCCTTTGTTTACATAAATTATCTGAATTTGAGACTTTGGGTATAGTTTTAAAATTGAATATGCGGTGATACATACATGCATACATAAACTCACACCTTCTTCCCATGGGGTAGGCAGAAACTATAGAACGCCACCTGGTACGCTCCTTACATACTCCTTTTGCTTCGTTTACATTCATACATCTGGTCATACACGCACACCGGTCGCGAGTGCTACGCACCTGACCTCTCTGAAGAACATCACCAATTAGGTCACTATAAGTCCTCCTAGAGCATTCCTCCCGGCGTTTCCACTTACATCTAGTCGCCTTTCATTCATCCTCTCAACATGACCAAACCATCGAAGCATACTCTTTTTAATTTTCGTCTTCTTTAAAACCACACCGTTGCCTGATCACAACATTATATGCGGTGATTGTTTTCATAAAACTTCATAAAACAACAGATATATCATAGGAGCGTAAAAGTGACCACGTCCTCTTGAAATAAATAACGAAAATTCAGTATTGCTTCTAATTTTTCTTTTGTAGCGCCTACCCCATATAAATTCCGATCTGTAAGCGGGCCCAGCGAGCATTTACATTTGGTGGAGGTGCCAGGGTATGCCCTTTATATGATATATACTAGCTTTTGCCCGCGGCTCCGCCCGCGTGGATGTCGGTTATCGCGTACAAAAGTAGCCTATGTCCTTCTCCATATCCCAGGCTATATATCTGTCAAATTTCATGACGATCGGTTCAGCGGTTTAGGCGTGAAAACGTAACATACTGACAGACAGACAGACAGACAGACAGACAGACAGACAGACGAAAGGACAGACAGACAGACAGACAGAGTTACTTTCACATTTATAGTATATAGTATGGATGGTACGGAACCCTTCGTGCGCGAGTCCGACTCCCACTTGGCCGGTTTTTTTTGTAGCGCCTACCCCATATAAATTCCGATCAGTAAGCGCGCCCAGCGAGCGTTTACATTTATAAATGTAAATGCTCTCTGGGCAACCCCTACATTCGAAAATAAGAAGCAATACTAAATTAACGCCATTTATTACAGTATAGCAGCTTACACTACCTACATGTAAAAACAGCTATGATATTATAATCCTAAATATACCTGAACTCACTGAAAATTCCAACTCCATCGTTAAACTCACGTGCTACAAACACACCTTTAATAGACAATTTGTAAGTGAGCACACTTCTTCGGAGTATAAGTAACTTACCTGGAACATTCTCGCGTTCTCACTTTCACCGACAATCAACGAGTAACGGGCGGTAACCGAGTTTCGCTAACGAACTCGACTTAACTAGATAGTAACGATGGTACAACTTCTTAATTAACAAAAACCGACCATTGTAAACGTACATTTTTGTCAGTTTCGGTAACTATGCAGTTTTGTTACTGTTCAAGTGTTTTTGTTTTATTAATGGCAGCATCAACCCAGTTTTTCTTAGCGTTTTCGAAATTTTTGGTTGTTTTGTCGCGTTTCAGTCATCCCCATTTCAGCAGAAAGACGTGCACTGCTGGATATAGGTCTCCGCCAAAAGGGGGAAATTTTCCATAATCGCCACGCTTGGCAGACTGGTTGGCGATCGTAGTATGGTGTTAAAAATGCATAGAGAACGCTGCTGCCCATTATCTAGTAAGTCCCTTAGTCGACTTTTACGACACCCACGGGAGGAAATGGGGTGGCGCTATTGTTTACGTCCGGCACCACGCGTCACAGTAACTTTTCTAATTGCACTGGGAACTCAGTTAAAAACTCTGGAAAGCACTTATTAGGAATTTGGTGACTAATGAAACTTATAGTTTTTAACACAATATTGTTAGAAAAAGTGATTGACTGTAATGAAATCAACCATTCGTTCACCACAGTATTAAAAAAGGTTTGATTTCAGCACTGCTTAGAAAAAATTAAAGGTAAACAATCATTGATGTATAAAAAATGAAGATTAGGTACCCGCTCCTCGATGTGGACCGCATAAGTTATGCCGATAGGCACAATTGACCTTAGTCACAATTGAACTGGCGTTTGTGTAGCACATGTGTAGCACGTTAAGTAAAATTAACGTAATCCTCTAATAAGCAGCAACAATGTCCTCCTGTGTTTTCAAAATGTGCACAAATAATTCATAAACCAAAAACAAGTTCCACGTGAATACTTTCCACTCGTAAGTACATCAAAACTTATTTTATTTGAAATTATCCTGAATAATATTGCTTTCTATGTCGCCATTTGTTTCTGAGTTGTTATGGGTACGTAACAGTGATAATTATTGCTATCTCGTTTCCGCTACAGCCCGCGTCATATCTCTCTATTTCGGTTGTTGATGCATGAAGCACGACATCGGGAAATGTAGTTGTGTGGGTGTGTTTACATATATTTTTTTCTAATCCAATAATGTTTACGTGAGATTAGATCGGTGCCTTATCTTCCTTTTTTATATATCAATGTAAATAATCATAATTTAGAGTAATCTCTAAATTATGATTATTTACATTGATATATACGAGGAACCATTTTACAGTCATTACCTACTGGTAATGACTGTAAAATGGTTCCTCGTCATTTACTTAAGTCTAGACAAGCCCAATATTTCCTATCAGACTAACTCTGAAAAAAAAAAAAAACCACCAAAACTACCTTAGAACTTAAAAGCTCTTTTCCCGAGGTCTACACTACTAAAGCTCAAAACAATGTCATGTAACAAGATGTAATGTCCCTCACAACATCTAAGTACTTCAATCATAATAAAGTAACAACAAATCATCTCACCAACTCACCAGGTAACTAAACAAATAACAATAACAACCCAATAAAGAAAAAAGAAAAATAAACATGGAAAAACAAACGATTGTTACTTCTTTTTATAAAGGGGCCAATTACCGGGTTTTATCGTGAAGCGGGTCCCTATCTCGGTGTCTGCCTATCGTCATGATTTGATGAATAATTTTCCTATCGAAGAGACATGAATGAAAGGAACGGTAAAATAAAAATGAAGGACTTAAGCAGGGATTGCCAACCTATGCAGAAATACCTGCTATACCATTTTCATTCAATTTTAATTCATTTAACAGTGTATTAGACTTTTAGTATTAGTGTTCGCACTGAGTGCATGCTCGACCCGAGCGTCCGGCGGGGCGGCGCGTACGGCGCTCATGTTAAACACATACAATCCTTCGCGAGTGTCCTAAGTAGCGGCGAGCAGCGCGCCGAACAATCTTTCGCCGCTTGCACGCAACGCAAAACGCCCCGCCGCACGCCTTTTCACTCAGGCCGTACACTTAATCATCATCATCAGCCTATAGCAGTCCACTGCTGGACATAGGCCTCTCCAATTGCACGCCATTCAGCTCGATTCATGGCAACTCTCATCCAGCTGCTACCAGCCACCCTGCGAAGATCGTCGCTCCACCTAGCCTGAGGGCGTCCTACCTTACGTTTGCCGATTCGCGGTCTCCACTCAAGAACACGTCTACCCCAACGGTCATCGGTTCTACGGCTAATATGGCCGGCCCATTGCCACTTCAGCTTCTTTATTCTGTGAGCTATGTCGGCAACTTTGGTTCTCTGCCGAATCACCTCGTTCCGGATTCGATCTCTCAGAGAAACTCCAAGCATAGCCCGTTCCATAGCTCGCTGAGCGACCTTGAATTTATGGACCAGCCGTACCGTAAGTGTCCACGTTTCGGCTCCATAAGTCATAACAGGCAGGACGCACTGATTGAAGACCTTGGTCTTTAGGCGCTGTGGAATACGCGACGAGAAGACTCGACGAAGTTTCCCAAACGCTGCCCACATGCTGTACACTTAATGCCATATCTCAATCAATCAACTCAGCTTATCGCAGTCCACTACTGGACATAGGCCTCTCCCAGGCTGCGCCACAACACTCTGTCCTCGGCTTTCCGTATCCCGTCTCTCCCAGCCACCTTTTTGAGGTCGTCGGTCCATTTAGCTGGGGGGCGTCCCACACTACGCTTGCCGATATGCGATCTCCACTCAAGAACTCGTCTGCTCCACCGGCCATCGACCATCATACCATATCTATTTTCTGGTGAAATATGGGTGAACTGTTCAGGATCAAATTAAATTAGCTAGCGAAACTTCACAGACTTGATGCATCATCATCATCATCATCATCATTTCAGCCGAAAGACTCCACTGCTGGACATAGGCCTCCCCCAAGCACCGCCACCTCGACCGGTTTTGTGCTTCCCGCATCCAGCGGATTCCTGCGGCTTTCATAAGGTCATCGATCCACCTTGCGGGAGGCCTTCCAACGCTACGTCTTCCGGTACGCGGTCGCCACTCCAGAACCTTTCGGCCCCAACGGCCATCTGTTCTGCGCGCATTGTGCCCTGCCCAAAGGGCAATGGAGAGGGATATGCTTGGAGTTTCCCTACGTGATCGAATCAGAAATGAAGAGATCCGAAGGAGAACTAAGGTAACCGACATAGCTCGAAGAATTGCCAAACTTAAGTGGCAATGGACAGGGCACATTGCGCGCAGGACTTGATGCATATCGACATCTAAACCAGATAAAATAAAAATAAATTAATTTAATGGTTTTGGTGGGGTCATCAACCGCAGTTAGTGTAGTTAACAGATTTTTTTTTTTTGTAAACTTTACAGACGTTATGGGTATCGAAATCTAAAAGCTATAAAACAAAAAAAAAAAAAAAACAACTCATACTTCAAGGTAAAATAGGTTGTACTACCAGCAGCGGTTGAGCCCAAAAAAATACATGAAATCTTTTTTATTTTCATTTTATCATGTTTAAATATAACGTTGACAAACTTTTCTCACAAATCACAGCAGAAATGCTCACAGTATTTAAAACGTGGCCACCTACTGAGCCCAAGTAATTCTACAAGACGTACCATAGAATAAGAAATAAGGTCATAGACTTCATAAAGGTGTTCATATAATCTTTATGTATAGAACAATTTTCTGTATTTTTTTATTTTTCAAAAATTTTGGCTCTGTAATTTCGGAGATAAGGATTAGAGGGTAGGAATGGTCAATTTTCATCTATTTCTTAAATAACTTTAAAACGATTTATTTTAAAATAATAAAAAAAACAACTTAATCGGTCCATTAGATTGGCTGTGACAGACGGACAGACAGACAGACAGACAAACAGACAGACAGACACACGAGTGATCCTGGAAGGTTTCCGTTATTTCATTCGGATATAAGAAATCCTATAAAGTATGTAAAAAGGTTCGCAATCCCTGGCGGTTACGTATATTTGTGTGTACTTACCTACTCAACGTTGTCATACTTAGGAAAGGTTCAGAATATTTCGCTGTTTTCCTTTCCTTGTTTTATGTGAGGACGAACTTGAGACGTTAAAGTAAGCGTAAATTTTAACAAAAATAACAGCCAAGTTATTTTTGGCTGTTATTTATTTGGTTTTCCTGCCTGTATCTTGTTCGCTAATTTTTTTTTTTTTTTAACCAAATAGATATTTGGGTAAGGAAAGCTTGAAGGAAATCTATACCTATAAATAAATAAAATTAAAGTGTCTGTTTGTAATATCAAAATAATAGTTTCTTACTTACTTAACACAAAAAAAACAACATTTTTTTAAATTTTTGTCTGTCTGTCTGTTTGTTACCGGCCGACCGGCTAATCTCCAAAACGGCTGGACCGATTTTGACGAGACTTTCACTGACAGATAGCTGATGTTCTAAGAAGTAACTTAGGCTACTTTTATTTTAGGAAAAAGCCACTAGGACGAAGCCACGCAAGCTTAGAATATTATTGTGTCTATAAGATAAAAGTCGCTGCAAACTAGAGTAAGAAAACAATGGAAGAGACCATAAATTATTCCCTTGGGTCGCTCATTGTTTTGCCTTTTTACAAAAAGTTGTTTGAAATCAGAATATTTACGAAATCCCTAAAAGGATAGGTAATTTTTGTACTGAATATTCACTGTAGGTTTATCTCGATGTGTTGATTTACTCTGATCAATTTAATAGCGTTCATCCCGCGCGAGCTGGCAATGTCGCATTTCTAGAGGTTTTTCTTGGTTATTTTATTAAATTTAAATCAATGTACAATTTTTTTTTTTCAGCCAAGCACTTGTAGATCTTTTTGATTTATAAGTATGTATGCAATTTTTTATAGTTATTTTGGTAATCCATACTAATATTATAAATGTGAAAGTAACTCTGTCTGTCTGTCCGTCTGTCTGTCTGTCTGTCTGTCTGTATGTTACGTTTTCACACCTAAACCGCTGAACCGATCGTCATGAAATTTGACAGAGATATAGCCTGGGTTATGGAGAAGGACATAGGCTACTTTTTACGCGATAACCGACATCCACGCGGGCGGAGCCGTGGGCAAAAGCTAGTTACTCATAAAAATTGACAAGGTGTCAATTATATTCTACTAGCTTTGCCCGCGGCTCCGCCCGCGTGGATGTCGGCTATCGCGTAAAAAAGTAGCCTGTGTCCTTCTCCATATCCCAGGCTATATCTCTGCCAAATTTCATGACGATCGGTTCAGCGGTTTAGGCGTGAAAACGTAACATACAGACAGACAGACAGACAGACAGACAGACAGACAGATGGACAGACAGACAGAGTTACTTTCACATTTATAATATTAGTATGGATGGATTTGCAGTATTACTATAAAAGTATATTTTATATCGAGAGACTAAACGAAGCCATAATATACCAGAGGTGGTTTGGCTTCCAAGCGTGCGAGGGAGTCAATGAAACCGAGGACGGGCAGTGTTTAGTCTCGAGGTGCAAACTGTAATTTTCACTTTGAGTGCGAGAAAAATAGTCAATTTAGTACAAAAACATTTAATAAATATTATTCCTCCAGTCCATAAAACTTTCGTAAGTTTTTAGGTAAATCTTCCGCGATTTTGGCGGCAAAAGATTATCTAAGTATTATGTCTTTTGCTCTTTGCTCGACGTCAAACTCTTCACTGTCACTGGACATTCTTATTTAAATCCGAACAAAACACTCGACAAAAATTCTGAAATTTTCGCGGTCAGTTTTTTCTTCACAGATTAACAATTTAAAACACATGGCGCCACCTTCTTTGCGGAAAAACCAGGGAACTAAAACTAAACCTAACTAACATTTTCGCAATGAAAATGGTCCACACTCCACAGATAAGTACATGTACTGTTTGTTTGAGTTTGTCTATGTCACATAAAGGAAATTAAAAAAACTAATTACTTTTCACTCCCTAGAGACTAAAGTGGTCACTTTAGTCCCGCTTCGTAGGGCTATAATGGCGTACTTTTAGAGCATGAGAAGTGAAAAATATTTGTATTTACTACACAGTAAATGTCAAAAATTATTATAAAATACAACAAACTAGTGCTCGGCTGAAAAAAAAAGTACTTTTATTTAAATATATTAAAATGATCAGGAACAACCTCTAGAAATGCGACGTTGCCAGCCCGCGCGGGATGAACGCTCTTAGCTTATTTTTTTTTTTAATGTTCTGAATATTTACACTTAAAATGCAAAAAAAATGCAAACATGATTCAATCAACAAGAATCCACACCAAAAATAAAAAAAAATTATAATAGCTTTACACGATTATTTACTTAACCGACACGAACATCGCTGCGGTATAAAAATATTTCTATAAAACAGCCCAAAAAGTGCTTACTCATTCATCTCTGAAGCGCTTTAAGCTTTAAAACATGGTATTAGTGATAAAAAAAAAAACAACTGACCCCGTGGTCGGCCCCCACCTATTCACTGGCATTTTTTTCAGCGACAAAAGCATTAAGGCATCTCGCGGAAAATTAATGGCATTCCCCATTAAGGTTAAGTGCCTATTTTAGCCTATGTGACTTGACAGAAAGTTTGGAACTTTGCAATATGCGTACATTTTTGTTGGACGGCTCGTCAGATAGGGCCTTGTCACGCAATTGTTTCGATTAGGCTGAGGGCGGCTTTATGATTTTATACACGCATAAAATAGTAATAAAACGTTTTGGTTCACGCTGGTTTTGTTGCAAATTAGTTAAGAATATTACTGAGAAATATTTTCCATTTGGCCAGCAGATATAATCTTATCCCCACGATCAGTTTTAAACTACCTATATGAAAAATAATACATATTTTTAACGGGTTTCATTATGCCTTATCGCTTATAGTGCCACTAAAACTGCGCTTGCACAATCCCTGTTACTTCCCATCCTTGATTACGCTGATGTCAGTTATCTCGATCTTACTGAGGCACAACTAGATAAACTTGAGCGACTTCAAAACTTTTGCATTAGATTTATACTTGGCCTGCGCAAATATCATCACATTTCTGAGTTTCGTACAAAGCTCAAGTGGCTTCCCATACGTCTTCGCCGGAATTCTCATATCTTATTTCAGCTCTACAGTATTCTATTCAATCCTAAAACCCCCTCTTATCTTAAAGAACGTTTCAAGTTCCTTCATGACACACATAATAGATATCTGAGGTCATCGGAAAGCTTGAGACTAGAGATGCCAATGCATTCCACTAGTTTTTATGACAAGTCTTTTACAGTTCAAGCAGTACGGTTATGGAATGCCTTGCCCGTCTCGATAAGGCGTGCTCAATCATTGTCCACTTTTAAAATTTTGGTTAAAAATCACTTCCTCTCTCCTTAAACATCATCATTACTTAAAGTTCCTTGTTCTTGTATCATGTTTATTATTGTGTGTGTATATATATATATATATATATTTATTTATATGGATAAGTATCTATATGCTTTGTGTATATGTATTAATTGTATATATGTAAGTGGTACACCACTAAATACCTGCAGTATTGTCTCTCCTTCTACTTTTTGATCCATCCAAAGGTTGTCTGTAAAAGATCGCTTTTAGCGATAAGACCGCCCATTGTGGCACCCTATGTAACAGTTCTACATTTATATCTGTAATTTTTATGGTGTACATAATAAAGAGTATTCTATTCTATTCTATTCTATAGTTCGCTTATTTTTCCGTTGTAAACTGGGATACCTCCTTAGTTATATTCGTCATTATGACTCGATTATAATTTCAGTAACAATATACCACGACTTTGATCCAAACGTATCCAATTCCTGCTATGTAATTCTGTACAGATACATTTCGAAATCCAAATACGCGTCATTCATTGGCATTCAAAATCGATGAGCAAGGGAATTACCGCTATCTATATACATTAACGTAACATCACGTCTACCTACCTACCCGTGTATGTAAGATTGACTGCTCGACAAAGGTATATGAGCGTGAACTTATACATCATATCGTGTCTTGATCAAAGATGAAAGGGACGTTATGAAGTGGTCGTAAAACGTAAACAAATTATTTCTCACTGGAATTACACACTGGTACCTGGTGTGTGTCAGATGGGAGGTTGACATTCAGAAAATCGGAAGTAAGACCTCAAGTGGCTTCCCATACGTCTTCGCCGGAATTCTCATAGCTTATTTCAGCTCTAGAGTATTCTGTTCAATCCTACAACCCCCTCTTATCTTAAAGAACGTTTCAAGTTCCTTCATGACACACATAATAGATACCTTGAGATTAGAAATGCCAATGCATTCCACTAACTTTTATGACAAGTCTTTTACAGTTCAACCAGTATGGTTATGGAATGCCTTGCCCGTGTCGATACGGCACGCTCAATCTTTGTCCACTTTTAAAATTCAGGTAAAATACACTTTCTTAAACATCATGATTACTTACAGTTCCTTGCTCTTGCTTCATGTTTATTATTATAGTATTTCTACCATTTTGTAGCATTCCCCCTTAACGAACCTTAACAATTGAATGCGATAGCGAATCAAACGGTTATGAATAGCTGTGCGGGTCTGTGCGAGTCTCAACCAGGTGTTAATCGCGATTTTCTGAATGCCATCGACCCATCTGACTCACAGTAGGTACCAATGTGTAATTCCAGTAGGAAATAATTAGTATGAAAAGTATGGTGAGTGATATTTATTACAAAAGAAAAAGAAATCAATGTTATGATGGATGAAATCAAACACTTTATTTGTTTACTATCAGGTAGGGTCACTGAAGAACTAAGAAAAATGAAAATAGGAAAAATACGTTTATTACTCTCACTTTCATTCCATGACATTGTATTTTTTCTCATTTCTACCATTTATCTAGACTTTTTTCCACAAGACAATATGACCAATATTGTCTTGTGTTTATGATATTTATTACACAATAAAAACAAATGAATGTTATGATGACGGATGAAATAAAATAAAATATTTTTTACCCAGCAGGTAGGGTAACTTGAGAATTGGGTAAAATGAAGATAGGAAAAATACGTTAACTTCTCTAACTTTTATTCCATGACATAGTATTTTTTCTCGTTTCTACCATTTTTCTAGACTATTTTCCACAAGACAATTTTTCGCCTTGACAGACGTCGAACTATCTCGTACTACTGAATATTTTAGCGGCAAAGCCTCGTGTCACGCTGAAAAAACTTTTTCAGGTAAACTGAAAGTACCTAAGCAGAAAGAAAATGTGACATAGGTTTATTTTCTTTTAGTCTGGTAAAATAGAATTTTGGTAAAATACAAGAATAAATAATACCGCCTATTATTGTCCCACTGTTGGGCAAAGGCCTCTTCTCATACATAGAAGGCACGAGCATTGATCACCACGCTTGCTCAAGACGAGTTGGCGATTTCAGACTTATATTAACAATAAGTCCAGGTTTCCTCCAGATGTTTTCCTTCACAGATGTCTAGAAATTTCAAGATAAACTAATAAAATACAAACGAATTTAGAAAATCACATTGCAAATACGTTGCACTCAAAAAAACTTTTTAAATGTTTGCAAATCGTTCAAATACTAGGAAATACAACCTGTACCTTGCTGTCCTCTACCAGCGACGCCTTAAGCCAAGGTCCGTACCCCACAGGGGCGGAGGGTGCCCTTAGCACGTAGTCGCTTAGTTTGTATGTTTATGCCCTGGCTGGAGCGCTTAATTTGTTGATGCACCCACAGGAAAGTCCGGTTAAGCAGACGACAACCTCCTAGGTTGACCTACGGGATGCTATAGCATCTTCTAGTTAAAATCTATCGAAACTTAATAATCCGATCCAGTCTGTCCCTTGCTGTCCTCCCCGAGCGACGCCCTAAGCCGAAGTTCGTACCAGACAAGGCATGTTTTTAGCGCGTAGTCGCTTAGTTTATAAGCTATGCCCTGGCTGGAGGCCTTAATTTGTTGAGGCACCCACAGGAAAGTCCGGTTAAGCAGACGACAACCTCCTAGGTTGACTTACGTGATGCTATAGTTATAGTTAAAAACTATCGAAACTCAATAATCCGATCCAGTCTGTCCCTTGCTGTCCTCCCCGAGCGACGCCCTAAGCCGAGGTCCGTCCAGACAGGGCATGCCCTTAGCGCGTAGTCGCTTATTTTATAAGCTATGCCCTGGCTGGAGGCCTTAATTTGTTGAGGCACCCACAGGAAAGTCCTGTTAAGCAGACGACAACCACCTAGCTTGACCTCAGAGACGCAAGACATTAAAAAAAAACTATAGAAACTCCGTAATACACTACCCTATAGCTCAAGGTTAAAGTGTTACCACTGACTGTATACGGCTTACAGACCATAGCTAAGTTAAATGATGCAAAAGTAAATTCATTTTATGTGTCGTCGCCAGATTTTATTCACTAACTTAGTTTATACTTCCGTTTCGCACCTTTTATGCTCTGAGCTTCATGTAAAAACTTGAAAATTAAATTCATAACCTCACTAAATACTTTTGTTCGACACGAAGTGGTTATTAATTTGGTTTCACTATTTATTTTTGGTGAGTCTCGTTCACCATAATGGCCTCAATAAAAAGCGTTATTTTCGAATCCGCACGAATTCAGAAAACCCCAAAACAAACAACAGTTCACATTAATTGACAAACTTAAATCCATTCCCCATTTTAAAAGAGCCATAACTTTGACGAATTAAATGCGTTGTTAAAACATGGAACCCGTCAAAAAGGGCACCACGCCGCGTGTTAACTTTACCACAAAACGCGTCAGCCAACAGACCATGCGCTTCGCAAATTGGCTTCACAGTACAAGTGTAAACCGCACGATACTAACGAACCGCAACTTCTAATTACCAAACTTAAATCCTACCAGAGACACTCAGAAACCCGCAGTTAAAAATAACCTCCAAGTTTTCCGCTTTTTATTAAGATAATAAAGCTCGGTATTGCAGCTCTCACCGTCTGAAACTTAGTCGGTACTGCTGCCAAGATAATTTCAATTAGTTTTTTTCTTTTTTTTTAAGCATCTGTGGGTGAAATGCCGGAGGAAGTTTACGAGTTCTCCTAGGCCTCGCGTGGGACGCTCAATTGTGAGGCGACTAACAAGTTACATTATATATACTGTTGTCAGAATGTACGAAGAATGTAATGATTCAACACTGTCGGTATGAGAGTAATCATTTTTGTGCTCACTAGTTGGCGCCACTGTTGTGTAAGGTCCTGTCAGTACTTTTATTTTATATGTTTTGGATATGTTTGAGTACTCATTACTTCATAAAGTGTTTCATTTATTTCATTTTAAAATATCAAATGAATATTTACATTATAATATTCCCAAAATTGGCAAGCAACGAAATGTTGACGAATAGAGTGCTATGAAATTATATCCTAAGTTGTTATTTAAAATCTTAAGCCATAATTAATCAGGAATCATAATTAAGAAAATCCCGCAAACAGTAAACGTTCAGTTTCACGTTTGACATTTCTAATTGCATTTGTGAAATGAAAAGAAATGAAATGAAATGAAAAGCAATGAAATGAAATGATTAAATAACTATTGTGTCTGCTATCAAGAAGTAAAGTCTTAATAAAGAGAGATTTAGCTTTTTTCCAATAGCTATTTCACCACAACTGCCCATAATACAGGATGGCAATTAAGTCACCTGTATCTGAAGGTGGGTTCTTCTCGTCATACTAAACAACTTTCGGTATGAAAATCATATCGGTATTGTAAAACAAATTACTTTTCATACACTTACATCGCAATAATCTGTCTAATGTTGTACAGAACATTTTTTTTTTTTTTTTCACGAATCGGTTATGATTTTCATAGCGAAAGTTATTTAATATGACGAGAAGAACCCACCTTCTGATACAGTAGAATTACCGCCTTAAAGAATTCAGATGACTAAATCGCCACCCTGTATATTAGAAAATCAAACTCACCATATAGAAATTAAAATCAAACACGAACCTCTCAAACAAAACTCAAGTATTAAGAAAGCACAAATTTCTGTCTAAAAGAGCAACATCACATTATTTTTAAAACAATACCGTAGTTCACACCACATTTCAGCGAAGTTTCGAAGAGAAGCAGTTAGCGGTATACATCTTTATACCTTTATACCTGAAACTTTCAGAAGCACGCATTAGACTGAAATACTTTCACATTATTCGAAGTTTCTTTGCTTGAATTTTTTAAACGCCGTTTAACACGAAAAGTTTTGTTTGGATTACCTAACAATTTTTGTGATATCTCAGCAAGCCAAAATGCAGTATGTTTTTCTCTGTGCTGGCTTGTTTAATAGTAGGTCGATTTACGCCACGTATTTTGAAACCAGATCTTCCTTTAAAAATATCAGGGGTATCCAAATACGAATAAAAAGAAGTTTGGGGGTTTTATAAATTAAAAATTTTACTTTTATTTCTTGCTTTTTAAACTTTATAACAGTAGACACACTACGATCGACACATGCCTCGCCAAAATCTGCGCAGTTGTACATATTTTTCTCACAGTGAAGCTAGTTACTAATTTATCGTCAGTTCTCTTTGCTACTCCATCATCAGACCCTGATAACCATGTATCTATAACCTATTCATTGCGACCATTCCAATGAGCCCATACATGATACCTGTACTGTAAGTTGGTGAGAGAGTTGGGTATCCTGCAAATTCCAGGTGATGTTGCAGCATCAGTTCAAGGTTACCATGTTTTAATATCATTGTCAGAATACCAAATTTCGACTCGATCAGACCTGTGGAAGATGCTGACATCCATACATCAACTAGAAAAGAGCTGATAATCTACAAACGGCTGAACTGATTTTCTCGAATCATAGCTTAGAACAGTATCGAACAAAACATCATTAAAAAAAAAACGTGTATGCCGTTTGGGAACTACGATGGCGCATACAGACAAACAGATACACACGTTGAATTTATAACAGAGTATTTTTTTTCGTCGGGGGTTAAAAAAGAATTCTAAATTTATACTAGCTGACCCGACAGACTTCGTTCTGTCAAAAAAATGTTAAGGGTGGACACTAAGGGGTATGAAAAATAGATGTTGGCCGATTCTCAGACCTACTCAATATGCTCACAAAATTTCATGAGAATCGGTCAAGCCGTTTCGAAGGAGTACGGGAACGAACATTGTGACACGAGAATTTTATATATAAGATTACGCCTTATGTACTAATACGATCGTATAAAAAAAATATCTGTGAATACGAGTCACTGAAACTGACAGCCGGAAGCTCAAACTAACATTTTCTTGATACTTTAATGGATTTTTGCATATCATTCTTAGAAAAAGGTTAAGCCGGAGATCGTTTCAACCTACATCAAATACATTTCTGATCAATATGACAACACAATCATGATATAGACGACCTTTAGACGTACTCATGTTTAGTAATGGATACTAAACATGAGTAGGTACCTCAAATGTCACACTTGGATTATGCATTGGTGATCTCATCATCTTTGTGTTTTTTATTGCCATAAAAGAGAGTGCTGTCAATCCTCCTTGGAATAGTCCCTCATCCTATCCTACCATCCTATTACATACATGAATAAACTCATGTCTTCTTCTCGGGGGGAATAGGCAGAAACTACACAATGCCACCTGCTATGATACATACTCCTTTTGCTTCGTTTAAGTTCATATATCTGGTCGTACCCGCACACCGGTTGCAAGTACTACACATCTGATCTTTCTGAAGAAAATTACCAATAAGGTCACTATATGTCCTTCTAGATCCCCCCAGGGCCTGCTAGGAAGTCTCCTCTCGTCGTTTCCACTCACATCTGCTTTTGTAAGTCGCCTTTCATTCATCCTCCCTACATGACCAAACCATACTTAATAGTACTATCGAAGCGTCTGACATTTAGGTTTTTTTTTTTTTTTTAAATTCTTTTGGCGCGTTGAGCACTTTTTGGGTGAACAAAAATCATGGAACTCGCGTCATCGTCACCGAACGCTTTCCATGAGCTATATGTATACTGTGTATATATCTGTACTTTTTGGGCGAACAAAAATCATGGAACTCGCGTCATCGTCACCGAACGCTTTCCATGAGCTATATGCATATTGTGTATATATCTGTACTTTTTGGGTGAACAAAAATCATGGAACTCGCGTCATCGTCACCGAACGCTTTCCATGAACTATATGTATAAAAGAACAGTTAATCCAAAGTTTTGTGTTTTCATTTCTGTCGGCAGTCCTTATGACTGACAACTTTTTTTTTTGTTTGCTACTTAATTACGCTCAAATGGCAGAAAGCATTTGATTCAAATCTAATGGATTGTACACAGATAGACCATGCACTTGATTATCACATATACTTTTCTCCAGATACACGAAATAGATCTAAGAAGCGAATGAAACAGCGAGCAAAAGCTAGTTGTAAATTCAAACGCATAATTGAGACGTACCTATTCCATTTAAGAACCCCGGACCTATTCACACCGCAATACATCTTGTTTATAAATATTTCTGGAACCATCCATATGTGCTCGAAAAGTAATATTTCCGTTTGAACCAACGTCCATAAAATGTTTGTCTTTGTCGGAAAGGGTACGGTGTGACAGATGACAAATGTTGTTTGTTGAAACTGAAATGGTCGAGGGTTTACGGTTTTCACTATATTGTTTACTTTCAATAGGCGACTTTGATTAATAACAACTATCTGGTAGAAGGTTTGTTATCTTCGAACTAAGTAGTTGTCTGGTGGAGTGAACATGAGTTCTACAGAAATTGAAACCTTTTATAGGATTCATTTTGTAAAGGAAAGTGCTTGTAGTTAAAGTCGTCGATTTGAAAGCGAAAATATGATTTTTTTTGAAGCTTTGTAACTATGTCAAAGGTTTATTTAAAGCTAGCTCCTGCAAAACTATGCATGTCAAGGTCGACTTCGTCATGTCAGTCATGATATCTGGGGCTATTTTTATAAATTCGTCACTCCAACACGATCCCATTGTCATTTTGCTAAAAGTTCGTAATCTGCTATATTCATAATGGTCGATCATTGGTCGGTCAATGGTCTCGTAATAGAATTATTGTATTACAATGGCATTTTGAACATTTATTCATGCGAGATTTCATTTATATATATTTTTACATATTATTTATTAGTGTTATAAGCAATCTGAATTAGTAGGAAGTTGGAAGTATAGTAGGAAGTTTCATTTGTTTTTATGTACGAGATTACCAATTCTTTCAATGGAGTGTCAGTGGCTGACCATTGGAAAGTCATAATGACGCCATTATATTAGTAGATTACCAAACTTGTCAAAATCAACAATTATGAAATCAATGATAGACCATTCTGACACTATTGTAATAGCAGACTTGAGGCCCTGGTGCATATTCCACGTAAAGTAACTACTATTTTTATTAATCCTCTGTTCCAGTTAGGTACTGGGCCAGTGGCAAACTATATCATAAGGATAAGTTAACTAGCAAGCTTTCAGATTCAAGTTTGGCTGGAACTTTGTAAAACTAAAACCATGACAATGGTATAGGAAAGAGATATATATGATTACGGGCGTTCTGAATTCAAATTAAGAATCCAATTATGAAAACTGCAGAGAGTTATTCTGGCTGTATAAAGCCAGTCTATGCCGACGGTTTCCGAAGAACAGACCCCAGTTACAAACCAATAATAACCGTATTCAAACTGAAAATATAGCCCATAACTACAAACAATTATGTGCCCTTCTATAACATAAAATATTGCTATGTTAAACATTCTTCGAACTATGTCGGTTACCTTAGTTCTCCTGCGGATGTCTTCATTTCTGATTCGGTCACGTAGGGAAACTCCAAGCATAGCCCTCTCCATTACCCTTTGGGTGACTTTTAGCCTTCTAATAAGAAGAAGAATTGCCAAACTTAAGTGGCAATGGACAGGGCTAATTGCGCGCAGAACAGATGGCCGTTGGAGCCGAAAGGTTCTGGAGTGGCGACCGCGTACCGGAAGACGTAGCGTTGAAAGGCCTCCCACAAGGTACACTGATGACCTTATGAAAGCCGCAGGAATCCGCTAGATGCGGGAAGCACAAAACCGGTCGAGGTGGCGGTGCTTGGGGGAGGCCTATGTCCAGCAGTTGACGTCTTTCGTCTGAAATGATGATGAAACATTCTGTTTCCCCGCTCCGCACAACAACAAACTGCACAGAATCTCGAACACCCGTTGTCTCTAATCACCCAAATGTTCCCGGTCACAGCAAATATAAATAAATATTGTTATTGTTCCCTTAAAGAGGTGCGCGTTTCCCGGGGGCGTGCATCAATCATAATTTATTACCCTATTGTTACCGTGGCCCTGAATAATCGCTCATATCCGAAACACCTTCCTAGGGACGCGGTCACACTTGGGGCCGCGGGTCTAATAAATTGATGGTAACATGTTTTGTAACTCATTAAGCATTAATGTTGCTTAATTTTGGGATGTTGGGGTAATATCTTGTTAGGTATTAAACAATTTTTTTGTTAAAATTTCAGGTCACATTTCAGATCACCTACTTGATTAGAGTTTGAAAGTATGTCAAAACTTTGAATTAACGGAACATCCACTGTGATCCACTAGAATATAATAATTTTCCAAAAATGATCCACTACTACAGCCACATAATAAAAGAAATGAGAAAAAAATGAGGAAAAATAAATACGGTTGCTTCTTTTACTATATTCTCCAGACATAAAACCTCTTTTTCTGCAAATATACACGGAATGCTGACTACCACATACTGTAAACTTTCCCGACATTCAGCCACAAAGATACGTCACAAAACAACAATTAGGTCTTACCAAAAGTCTAGAACCAAAACTAACTTACATTAGCCTTTTTAAGCTGTGAACGACACACTTAAGTAAGAGCTCTTAACTTGATTAACTTAGTTATTGGTGAGAGCGTCTGTTGGATAATTCTCTTCGAGAACACTTCATTAGATTTAAGTTTTTAAATAAAATCTTGATTAAGTTTGAGCAATTTTTCGATAGCCGTATTATGTATTTAAATATTTAGCACCTTACAAATAAACACGGAATAAAGTTATGCTAGGTATAAACGTCAAAAAAAATATAATTATACCGATGTTATATCTAGTATAACTTTATTCCGTGTTTAATTGTAAAGCCCTAATTGTATTTGTAATATAAATGTTCCTGAAATTGTAATATAATTGTGATATTAAAGGGTCTGTTAACAACGATTATGTAGAAATTCCTTTTAGAATAGGTAAAAGCTTTGATAGCGAGATTATTTTAAGGCGACGATAACTGACTTGTAATGATTTTATACTAAAGATCACGTCTAAACGAGTGATGTTAATGATTTGGAAAAAAAAATGTTAAATTAGAGCATTTTCTTAATAACTTAATATATGAATATTTTAGATTATGTTTATATTACACAGTGAAATTAATTTGTAAAGTTATGTCTAACGCGGATAAAAAACTGAGAATCACGCAAAATCTATCAAGCGTATTTTTCTGAAACCTTCATCTTTTTAAAGATAATTTAATTATTGATCTTTTATTATAAGTGTTTTATAAAAATACCTTTTGTTTTATGTATAATAAATTAAAAGTGCGTCTTATTTGAGACAGCGCTCCTTTTTTTTGGGTGGGAAATTATCAAATAACTTCTCCCGCTCTGGGCGGAGCGGGAGGGCGTGTCAGACTTTTACTGACTAAAACCTACCCGTGTTCCTTCAGTTGCCTGTGTGCCAGGGCCACGGTATCCCTTTCGGGCAAACCCGCAACCCTAAAAGGCATCGGTCCTAACGGACCCCGTCAGTGCGTGCTGACATCTCTTTGAGGCGCGCGTGAAACACAACGCGCTATCGACCCGGGCCTAGTCCTTACCGTGATGTTGCGTGAGCCCAGTAGAGAACACGCCAGCTAACCACTCATGGTCACTGGCATATGTCTGCGTCTTAATAGAATTAATGTGAATGGGCGAGTCCTATTACTGGCTGGACGTACGACGCGTTGCGTGAGCTCAGTACAGAACACGCAAGCTAACCACTCAAGGTCACTGGCATATATTTGCTTCTTAATGGAATTCATGTATAAGGTGAGAACTTAAGTAGATAACGTACAATGGATTTCTAATTATTAGGTAAATGGTCAACAGAAAGGTAATCATTTTAACATTTCTAGGGTATTTTACAATGCCAATAAAAACCTAAGATAAGTTGATAGAATTATATTCTACCTTACCCGAGATACAGATAATAATCTAAAATAAGGTAGAATCTACAAATTTGGACCATATCTAAAAAAATATTATCCATTGTATTAGTTGTGTAGAAAATCCAAGACAGATCGAAACGGACTTCAATGCACTGTAGCAAGTTGCAAGTTGTCTTTTTGGTGAATATTTATATTACTAAATAACGTTGCATTTATGATGATAAATGCAACGTTATTTAGTAATATAAGTATTCATCAAAAAAACAACTTTCTGCAACACAAGTTCACCTCAGACTAGAATTCCCACAAAAAGGGCAGAAAACACCTTCACATAAACCATGAATATAGTCATAACAGTCTAGAGCCATGCCCTACGACCCATATTACCTTCATCACTTCACCCAGATTTACATCCCACTAGTATAACAGTATAACACGATATCATCGGCCCAGTGTGAACGGAGGGCGAACCTCCTTCGTCCCTCCAGTATTGCAGCCTAAGGAAATTGCTTTTTTTCTTTATACTCGGGTAAGTTGATATTGCGTGAATTATGAAAATTGCCCGGCTAAATTGTTGATTTATTGCGTGCCATCTATCGGATTGGGTGCCAAGGAATTGTTTTACGGTTCTCTGGGGGTATTTAGGGTGATATGTAAAGGAGATTTAAGTAACAAGTTGGGGTTTGGTCGTGCTAACAATTTAAAAGTTTCTGCTTTTTGCGGTAGTGGTGGCTACCACAGCTAACTAGTGAATGAAGTTAGAAATTCAGACATGGAAATCCTTGTCATAAAGCTTTAAAAAATTTATATAGGGTGAAGCCAGACGAGCGTAATTTTTTGAGTTGTGAGTCGCGTAATTTCTGCTACATTCGGTTTCATACAAAAATCCTGTTTCGTTCACACGGCGACGCAAAATGAGTTGTCTGCCGACTCACGCGCACAATCCCGGCTGAAATGAGTTTGCGGCGAGAGGGGAGGCGAATAAAAACACTTTAAAAACTTACTTGAGTGTTATTATTAGTCTTTCCTCTGCACTGATGGTTAGTCTTATGTTTGTGTCTGATTTAGTAATAAAAGGTTTTACGAGATTTAATAATTCTTGAAAAACATATAATGGCATATGGAGTAATTTTGAAATATATCTGGACTTGCACATAAACGTTCATACAAGACATGAAACTATCCGCACACCAGTCTTTCACTGTTGAGTGGATTCACCCTGTATTTTGTTCTATCATCATCATCTGTGTCTTCGCTTTAAGCTTCGTAAATACATAACGTTTTTATTATATCCATTGCACTACACAAACACCCAATACAAGCGTTGAAAAGCAACTGAATAAATTACGCTCGTCTGGCAGCCCAACAGAATTTCTGCCGGGCAGAAATTACGCGACTGAAATTACGCGACTCACGACTCACAAAATTACGTTCGTTTGGCCTCATACTAATACTGCAACAATTCAAATCTACTCCTCCTTTCCTTTCCTTTAACGTCAATTTAGAATAATCTACACAAGTTCGATGTACATACGTGCATGACCGATCATAACGAATCATTTTTAGGATTCCTAGTCAACAAGGAACCTTTATAGTATCACCATGTCTGTCTTTCTGTCTGTCTGTCGACGGTTTAGCTCAGAGAATCCTAAGTACTAGAAAGCTGTAATTTAGTGTGAATACACGAACAAGTTTTAAGCAGTGCGTTAAAATTTTTTTTTGGTGGTTGATTATCAGTAATAGAACACATTTCCATGAATTGTTCAATATTTTTTTTGTCGACCCTGGCGTCCTCAAGTCTGTTATTACAATAGTGTCAAAATGGTCTATCATTGATTTCATAATGATTGATTCTGACAAGTTTGGTAATCTACTAATATAATGGCGTCATTATGACTTTCCCGTGGTCAGCCACTGACACTCCATTGAAAGAATTGGTAATCTCGTACATAATGACAAATGAAACTTCCTACTAAACTAATATAATATGTAAAAATATATATAAATGAAATCTGGCATGAATAAATGTTCAAAATGCCATTGTTATACAATTCTATTACGAGACCATTGACCGACCAATGATCGACCATTATGAATTTAGCAGATTAAGAACTTTTAGCAAAATGACAATGGGATCGTGTTGGAGTGACGAATTTATAAAAATAGCAGACTTGGGCCCCTGGTCCTTACCGGACGGCGAGCGCCAGCTAAATGATTGTATTAGGATATGTGAAAAAAATCACAGCAGTAGTATATATAACGAAGTTAAAAGGAAACTGTTACAGCTAAGTAGGCTTTACAAGTTACCGAGTAATAGTCAACCAACGTATATTTGCAGTTGAAAAACATGTTCTCCGATATATTCTGTATCGGAGAACATGTTTTTCAACTACAATGTTAAGGCTGCATGCTTGCAAAATTCACTCGCGGTGGATTATTTGCGCAACAGTGTATTTTTTTTTTTTTAACAAATTAAAGAAATAACATGAAATATTATTATTGCACAGAAATAAACATAATATAAGTAATAGCTAGTATTTTTTTTTAGTATATCGAGGTGAATTATGTTAGGTAAATCAAGCGTTGAATACAGCTCTTTCTGTCCAACAACATTTCGAGGTATGTTTGTGCTCCTACTTTAGGGTAATTAAGAATTATTTTCAAAATCTGTTCAGCGCATAATTAGCTGAACGTTCTCGTCTTCAAAATGCACTGATTAGTTTTTTCTTATTATCTTTAATTTTCTTATTTTGGAGGTCACAGAGTCATCAAAATTCTCTGTTTTTATCTCTTAATAAATGGTTTATAAATTCAAAGTTGCGCAAATAACTCACCGCGAGTGAATTTTGCAAGACTGCAGCCTTAAGTTTATTCTTGGGATAAATTCATCCCAACTTCAACCCTTCATTGTGCGTGGTCCAACACGCACTTGGCTGATTTTTTTATAATAGTTAAGGTACTCTCCCGAGATTTAGTCACAGTGTGTTACCACGTATGCAAATTCCCAAATGGCATCAGACATTAGAGTGAGCGACAGTTACATTAGAAACATTAGAGGCGTCTGCATATATATGAGGACTGACAAAGAACATTCGAACTTAGGCAAATGTAATGTGACTTTTAAAAATATTTATTTTTAACTTTTAAATTCATATCTATCAAGACATCAAATAAATAAAGTATGCCTTTAATAATTGTAGGTGCCTGTTTATAAAAAGTAAGTTTTACATTAAAAGGAAAGAATTCGATATAAACTTTAGATTCTATAATCTAAAGTTTAAATCGAATTGTTTCCTTTACACCCTGTTCCTCATACCTCTGTATGTATGAGGAACAGGGTGTAAAGTTCACTCATACTCTATAGTAAAGGGAGGATCCTCCGACTAGACGGGTGTTGTGTCTGGTGGGCAACTGCCCAACGGTTGATGTCGGGATGTTGTATATTATATGCTGGTTGCGCGGTAAACTCTGATTGCGCGATGCAGGATTTGTGACGTCAGGTCTTTGATGCGTAGTTCGCATGTGGCGTTGTTGATACCGCCACAAAATCACAGTTTACTTGCTTCTGGAAAAGAAGGAGTACCTAGGTTCTATTCTACGATCTACTAGCTGATGTCCGCGGCTCCGCCCGCGTGGCTTTTTCTAAGATAAAAGTAGCATAGGTTACTTGTTATAACATCAGCTATCTCCCAATAAAAGTCCCGTCAGAATCGATTTAGCCGTTTCGGAGATTTGCCGGAACAAACTGACAAACACAGATAAAATAAAAATAAATGGTTTTTGTTATAAGTAACGTACATATATACTTCCATATGACAAACAGGCTCTTCAATTTTATTTATTTATATAGAAATAGATTCCACGCTATAGCTACCAATTTTGTACATTATTTAAGAAATATGGTTTGAAAAGGAATGGAAACACATGTTCATTCAATTTAAAAAAATATATATTAATTTTTTTTTTTTCGTTTTGAATTTTGAATGTCAATTTTACTAAATTGACATTCAAAATTCAAAACGATAGAACGTGATATCGAGTGCAATAAAAGAACATTTCAAAATTGTTGAAGTGGCAGGCACAAGTGGCAAAAAACCATCGATTTAGAATACCCTAGATACACCGTCAACGCTTGAAATGTGTCTCGATACAACTGTGCTTAAATTACTTCTAAGCACAGTTGCGCTCTCAGTAACGCGCGCTTCGTTGTTGGGTGAACACGCCAAAGTGCTCCGTAAAAAAGTGCAAAAATAATACTTTAACCACGTTGAAAAGGAATGGCATATCGTATTTTCGGTAAGTACTAGATAATAGTTTTATAATGTAGTGAATTTGTGGCAAAATACGCCTTCAAACTCATTAAAAACATATTTTTTTTAAATTTATTTCAATACGTCTCTTCATTTGACGCTACGCAGTTGGCTTTTTCCCTCGCGCAGCACTTGTATTAAGTGGAAAGGAGATGGAAGATGTATAAAGTGGAACATAGTCAAATATTAAATGAATAGAGTCGCTTATTGTTTTTTTCTTTCTGCGGTATGTCAATAATATGGAATTAACATAGAATAACTATAGCCCGTCCGGAGATGAGCAAAATTTATTTGAATGGTGATTGGTGTTTTTTATATTATAGTTATTATTAATTGAAAGGGAAAAATGGCGAAAAATTATAGCTAATGAGAGGAGTGAAGATTTTTTTAAGCCAAATGATTCTATAAAAAAAAAAATTGTGTGGTTCGCTCTTGTCACTTCTCAGAAAATGACATGTATTATACGAAGAAAGGCTTTCGGAAAGTATAGAAAGCGGTTATTCCATGTATTGCAGTAAGTTTTTACATAAAATATTGTGACTACTGAGTAAATGTGCTGAGTTAATGGTGCCGATTCTCTTGTACACCGAACTAAACTAACTAAACTATCACTAAAATTCCTTACTTTTGGCTATGAGAATCTTAAAGCTATTCTGCAAACAAAATTCTCTAAATTTAAAAATAAGTTTGACACAACTAAATCGAATTTGACAATCGTGACTCCACGTGGTATTTTTTTTTTATGGCTTCGCAACGTTGTACTTGTTTGCCTATGATTTTTGAGTCCGCGTGACGTGTTTTTTATGGAATTTTTCCCTTTTTGTGTGGAAAAAAAAAAATTACCTACATGTAGAGTAATAATGGTTTAAGGCTTTATTAAAGGGGGTCGAAATTTTCATTATTTTTGCGATAGGACGCACCATTTTGGAGATATAAGCAAAAGAAAAGAAAAAAAAAAATGGGATAAACACGAAATATTTTAAGTGATACACCTATAGGTGGTAAAGAAGCCATGGAAATGATTTTTTTTTAATTCAGAGTATATTATTAAAAAAAAAAAACTTGATATGATGATTAATTATCAAAATTCACCGCGCTCGTGCCGCCACCCCACCGCACCGTTCGGCGTCACCGCGTCGAGGCGTGTCATTCATAGAATAAGTAAAAGGATTTTTTCGCAAAATGTCTCAAGCAATTTTAAAATTATAATAATTATGTAGAAATATAAAACACTTAGGTAAAAAAAAATAAAAAATTTCGCTGCTGTGGCTTTTTTACGACTTAAAGATGTTTCTCTTAAAATATTTCGTGTATGAATAGATACACCTTATATACAGTAGGTACTGGTTTTGCACCAGAAGTCGTGAGAGTCGGTGATTGGTGTGAATTTTAGTTCATGAAAACTAATTTTATTCCACACCTTTTTAATCGCGATTATAAATATATCAGATTTAGTTAGAAAATCTAAATTTTAGTTTAAAAACGTCAAATTCAGAATAGTTAAATTGCCATTTTCACTAAATTTAAAAACTCAGTACCTACCATCTTAGAGCTGTCAAACTAAATTATAGTTAAGTTGTGTCACTTTCGTCAATTTCAGAATAGGAAATGGTCGTTTGACAGGAATAAACTAAATTTTGGTGATTTTTAGTCTTAGTTTAGAGAATTTTGTGACAAGAGAATCGGCACCATTATCTATCAATCTTTTTAAATTGTCTTAATAAATAAAATAAAAATAAGTTAATTTTAACCACCTCAACCTGTTTTATTTAAGCACATAGTACTGAGTAAAATTTCAAGACCACTCCATTATCCTTCTGTTCCAAAGCAAAAAATTTTTACGATTCACGATTCATTGTCACGCGGCGTAAACTGAATTTGACTTAATAAGCATTTGCATAAGGAATAGTATCGTTTAAAATTATCTTACCTACAGCTGAGAGCAATAAAATTTTACGACTTGCGCGATGGTCTAATTTTGAAATGTCATAACCGCCCATCGCGCGCACTCGAAACTACACCTTAATTCCATTCACATAAGGTTGTATGTAAGAAAAATTTAAATGTTGTTAAGTACATTATGTGTTTTAGATTTGCCTTAGTAGACTCACACACTTGTAACTTAGCGATGGGACACTTTTGCGACTTTGATTTGTAGGTGATAGTGTATCTAGGGTATTCTAAATCGATGCAAAAAACCAAAAAATAAAATAGTAAAAGTAAAAAGTAGGTTATGAAATTATGATTCGTCGCTAATACCTAGTTATATGGAGAAGGATATACGCTACTTTTTCGCGGGAAAAAGCTAGTACTCAATAAACTAACGTACAGCTTGTTACGGACCGATCGCATTACGTTATGACCTTCTTACGATGCGGTGCTTCGTTAGCTTCAACGTGGGGCAAAACGAGCGGGATTTCATATTTTGTAGGCTAGTAAACTTTAATAAATATAGATCGTACCAACCTAGGTTTTATTTGCTAAAAAGTTTTGTGTCTGTACATGATTTTTTATGTATATCTACGTCGTTCTCTATCCTCGACAAAACCACTTCTCCTTCTTACCTGAGTCAAAGTCAAAGCATTTATTTCAAATAGGCACATAAATGGCACTTTTGAACGTCAAAATTTACACGGAAATAAAATTGATTCTAGTTGCCCCTTCCAAAATGTAGTTTCGCATGGAGAAGAATGGGCAAGAAACTCCATCGTTACTCTTTTAAACTGTTTTACAATACTTTGTATACATCTGTGGCGGTATCAAACACGCCACATGCGAACTACGCATCAAAGACCTGATGTCACAAATCCTGCCTCGCGCTATCAGAGTTTACCGCGCGACTAGCATATATACAACATTGGACAGTTGCCCACCAGACACAACACCCGTCTGGTCGGAGGATCCTCCCTTTACTATAGAGTATGAGTGAACTTTACACCCTGTTACTCATACCTCTAAATTGGTGACCCCGAACATGGACATTAGCGCAGCCTTCGTGCAACTACTTCAGCGTGACGTCATCCATCACTTCCTCAAGCTTTTGAGCGGCGAGTCACACAGACAGCCAGCACCCACGGCTTCAACGGGTATCCTGACCACCAGCATGCAGCAAACGCGCATACCTGGTCATCAACCTCAGCCTCATCAGCAACCTTGGCACAGCACACTGCACTTTCGGCCGGTCAACAAGCAGAGCCCTTCAACGCTTTCCTGGTCGACGCCAGCAGTCAGCCTCAACCCGGCGCTGTACGACGTCCGACTCACTGGATCAACAAAATGCAGCGCCACCCCGACTCACTGGGGAATCACCGCAGACAGTTTCGACTCACCGTGAACTATGCGGCACCCGGTTCCGACTCACTGGAATCACAACTGGCCCTGGCAAGCATCATATGCACTGACTCAGCCCACTATCGACTTCCGGTCTCCGGAGGGGAGTAATGTGGCGGTATCAAACACGCCACATGCAAACTACGCATCAAAGACCTGACGTCACAAATCCTGCCTCGCGCTATCAGAGTTTACCGCGCGACTAGCATATATAAAACATTGGGCAGTTGCCCAGCAGACACAATACCCGTCTGGTCGGAGGATCATCCCTTTACTATAGAGTATGAGTGAACTTTACACCCTGTTCCTCATACCTCTAAACATCAATTATATCATTACATGTGAAGACAATGTACCCAAATTAAAATTAATTTTAATTTTTTTACCACAACAGGTAAAAACAATAAAAAATGAAGCAATGACGGATAAATTAATTATCTGTTAAGGATACATGGTGCTCACATATTTACAAATATTGTTAGAGTACATGATTTTACTAAATTTTTCACAAATAAAAAGACTTATCATAAAATTAATGTCTAAAAAATAATACATCTGACTTCACAAATTCAATACTTATGCTCTACCCATAGTAAAAATCTTCGTTTTACAAATAATCGTCTTCTACGATGTTCCTTGCACCGTTCTGGCTTCATTCATTCTTAATTCTTTGTCCAGGCGGTTTTTCTTTGGAATGCGCTCCCTCTGAACATCAGGACGGCAACCACCCGGTTACGGTACCCCATTCTTCTCCATACATAACTACCTTTTGGAAGGCGCAACTAGAATCAATTAACTATTCATGTAATTTTTGACGTTCAAAAGTGCATCTTCGTGCCTATTTGAAATAAATGATTTGACTTTGACTTTGACTATATATAATATATGTATGTATGTATTAGTATTTATTATTTTTCGAGTTTCTATTCCCTATGTTGCGCCTGCCATGTTTTGTCCCTGCATCACCCTAAGGTTGACTGGTAGAACATGTCTCAGGCATTAAGTCCGCCTTTGTAGTTTTTTTTTTTTTTTTTTTAGTAGTGCATAATGTTTTAATAAATAATAAAATAAATAAATGATGATTATGACGATTAATAATAAAGCTGAAGAGTTTGTTTTTTTATTTGTTTGAACGCGCTAATCTCTGGAACTATATAGTAGCATTTGTTAGTCCTATTCTTGAGGAAGGCTTTTTAAGGATTTTTTCTATGTTAGAGTGCTTGGTTTCCGCACATAGTCCTTCAGGTGGACCATTGTGTCGGTGGTTAATCCAACCAGCCCGCTTTCCTCCAGAAGTGGAGTCTATAGGCTATTTAACATCATGCTAGGACCCTTAGGAGCCTAGTAAAAAGAAAAAAAAACTGAAAGAACACTAAGAAATTTCTTTTGAAATAAGCATTACCTTTGTGCTCTTCTATGTTAATATATTGTCCTGTCAAGTATTTTGTGTGTACATCTATATATATAAAAGAAAGTCGTGTTTGTTACAACACTTATAACTCGAGAACGGCTGGACCGATTGCCATGGTTTTTGATTTGTTGGATTTGTTTCCGTCCCGAATAGCAGAATACATCTTAAAAACAATGAAATACTTAATCATTTCAATAGATGCTGATTTGTTTATTACATGTCAAACATTTGTTGTCCAATCCTGTCAAATAGTGTAACATTTTTTTTTTTTTTTTGAGCTTATGGCCTGGTTGCTGAGACCTTTAAGCCACAACTTTATTTTTTTCTGAAGACATCATGTGTGCGTTCAGAAATTTATTTTTTGTAAAATGTCTACAAAGTTCAGGTACTGTTATATTTGTTTGTTTTAGACATTAATTTTAATTTTTAATTCCCGAAAATAATACCTAAGATTTATTCTACAGTAAAAACATAAAATCATCGGAAAGGAACGGAATTTAGGGAATAAAAAATCAGTTGGAAAAGGTTATAAGAATAAGGAAAAAAAATCTACAGGTTAACAAAAGTGTAAATGTCTTTGTATAGGTTGTCTATGATTTTTCTTGATAAGCTATTCATACGTAGTGGTTATATACTCTTTGAGCTATTGTCTATGTCTCGAAAGTTCAGGCACTGTTATTATATTTGGTGGTTTTATGCGAGTGCACATTTTAATAACAATGCCGCGTCCTAGAAGATCTAATCTTTCCCAGCGAAGCCGTAATGCAATTAGGCAACGGAATATCGCGAGTCAATTATCTGATGGAGAACGAGAAATTGCACGAGAACAGCGCCGCGTTAGTATGGAGCAAAGAAGGGCCTTAATTCGTGCTTCTCAAACACAAGAGCAAAGAGAGGCAGCCCGTGAAACGGCTAGGTTAGAAACGAGAAATCGTCGAGCTTATCGTACAGATGAACAGAGGAATAATCTTCGAAGTGCAAGAAGAAATGGTTCAAGTATTGATTTGAATCGAGCAGCGTTTCTGTATGATTGCACCATCGACTACAGCTTGCATCGTTTAGTTTGCATTGATCCAATGGACGTTGTTTGCCAGCATTGTGGAGCATTGAAGTTTGCTGGTGAAACGCCTGGTTTGTGCTGCCTTAGTGGTAGGTAGGTAGGTAGGTAGGGTAGGGTAGGTAGGTAGGTAGGGTAGGGTAGGGTAGGGTAGGTAGGTAGGGTAGAGTAGGGTAGGTAGGTAGGTAGGGTAGGGTAGCGTAGGGTAGGGTAGGTAGGTAGGTAGGTAGGTAGGTAGGTAGGTAGGTAGGTAGGTAGGTAGGTAGGATAGGGTAGGGTAGGGTAGGTTAGGGTAGGTAGTTAGGTAGGTAGGTAGGTAGGTAGGTAGGTAGGTAGGTAGGTAGGTAGGGTAGGTAGGTAGGTAGGTAGGTAGGTAGGTAGGTAGGTAGGTAGGTAGGGTAGGTAGGGTAGGGTAGGTAGGGTAGGTAGGGTAGGTAGGGTAGGTAGGGTAGGGTAGAGTAGTGGAGTTTATACTATAGCTTTTGACAGAACGAAGTCTGTCGGGTCAGCTAGTAAATAAATAAATAAGAAAACGAAGTAATAGCGCGAGCAGGCGATGCGATGCGTCGGGGTGACAAGAAATTTCACTCGGACAAAGTCGCGGGCAAAAGTTAATTCAAAGTATACAGATTATCCCGGATATCTATTTTAAAAATAAATTAAAACCTTCTTCGTTCTAAATAGTCCTTGAACCTTTGACCTGATTAAAGTTAACCGATTTGTAATCAAGAACTTTTAAATTAGTTTCCCGAGCCAAGTCTTGGAGGCCACTTGGGAGCGTTAACCTCATCTAGTCATTTAGTTTCACGTTTCAGTTACAGTCTGTTATTTACTTGCTTTTTTGGTAAGTCTTTATCTTTTAAGCTTTCTTTTCTTGCTTTGTTTATAACTCTACGCAAAACACAATTTATACCTATTATCGTTTTTGAGGAGCTTGTGGCTAATTAATAACAGCCGCACGGATCGATCCGTCAGGTTAAGCTACGCTTGCCGGAGTTGGCCCGTGGATGGGTGGCCATCTTTACATACCGAGACTCCTCTGTGCCTAGGAAAGCACGTTAAGCCGTTAGTCCCGGCTGTCATTCGTGGATCTTTGACAGTCGTTACGGGTCGTCAGAAGCCCAACTCTCACAGCCAGTCTTACCAAGGGGTATCGTGTTACCCAGTTACTGGGTTGTGGAGGTCAGATAGGCAGTCGCTCCATGTAAAATACTGGTATTCAGCTGCATCCGGTTAAACTGGAAGCCGACCCCAACATAGTTGGGAAAAGGCTGGGCAGATTTTATCTTTTTTGCAAATAATAGCATCCCGAAATGACTGTCCCATACAGGCACCCTGGATGGGAATAGTTACGGAGAAATTATAGTTGTCTTTTGTATTAGGTACCTTCTAACATAGATCTTAAGAAAATTGTTACTGACACATATGGATTGTGTCCGAAATATATGTTTATTATTATTATTTTTTTAATGTCTTTGACATATCTCGGGACCCTGAGCTCCCGGACCTTTGGCAAGCGTAAGGGGCCGAACCTAACTCGCAGAGGCCCCTTACACAATTTTAGATGATGAGGAGACACCAACTGACGATTATCCCTGTACGCACAATGCAAGTGCACCCAAGGACAACCCCCGGTTGGTACAGGACTATTACAGGTTAGGGAATCAAAAATACTGGATTATGGGTTTGGGTAGCTAAAGTGAACTGGTTACCTAGAACTATGGAAAGATCTGCCTAACCAATGTTAATATATGTACATACAATACACAGATAAAATGGCAGTGGGTGACTTGAACACTCCATAATGGGCCCTCGAAAACGGTCGCTAGCACATAGTGACGTAGCGACAAGTGAGCAACATATCCTGAGGTGCTCGAGGAGTGGAGAGGTATTCCAAGGCTCTCGGAACAATCCCAGAGCCCGGAAGATGGTCTAGACCTCTACAAGCACTTACTGGAATACTTCCTTCCTCCGAGCACGTTTGCTCATGCGAATCTCCACTTAAGCCGGCCAATAAAGGCAAGAATGAGGTGGGAGCTCAGTTCCTCGCCAGTGTTCACTCCAGCCAGCCAATAAAGGCAAGCCAGAAATGAGGAACATGACTTCTCCCGGGAGATAGGGTCCGTGGGGTCGCAACTGCTCAACAGCTCGCCACATGCTGCCCTGCGGGTTTCTGTATCTCTCTTGGTCTGGCTCCTCACCCTAGACATGTTCCGGTAAAGTATACTCTACCGGTACAGACCTAGAGTTCGGAGCGCGCAAGCCCCACCACGACGTCAACGTAGAGATACGGCGGTGGGGGAAATAGTATTAATTTCTATCACAATGCAACATGCATGTTTTATTATAATTATTATTAGATACAGATTATATTATGAAGTCCAAATATCCTCCCGTGGGTTTCGTAAAAGGCGACTAAGGGACTTACTAGGGAATGGCCAGCAGCGTTCTCTATGCATTTTTAACACCATACTGCGATCGCCAACCCGCCTGCCAAGCGTGGCGATTATGGCAAACCCCCCCAATTGGGGGAGGCTTATGTTCAGCAGCGGACGTATTTCGGCTGAAATGATGATGGTGATGATGATATTATGAAGAAGGTGCGCCCTTCTTTATGTAAAGTCAAAGACATAATTGTTAAACAAATTAACTACCAACTACAATTGTCGAATAGTACTAGCTGCTTTTGTAGGCTCCGCCCGCGTGGCTTTTTCTAAAATAAAAGTAGTTTAAGTACTCCTTATAACATCAGCTATCTGCCAGTGAAAGACCCGTCAAAATCAGTCCAGTCGTTTTGGAGATTAGCCGGAACAAACAGACAGACAGAAAGACAAAAATTTCAAAAATAATTTTTTGGTATAAGTACCGTACATACTTTCATATGCATATAAGATATTTGTTGCCGTATCGTTGGTGTAACAATAAAACCAAAATGTGTTGCTGTAATTAAAGAAACGACATTTTAAGTTCATTACACCTGTCGATTCTCAATAATATAATAAAATGTATTAATTAAAATATTTAACAATAAATCTATTTTTCCAATGTTGTCATTTTGACATCTCTGTCTGCACCCGTTCAACTCTCGTCGTACTCTTTGGTAAGCTTGCCAAAGAGTATTAATATATAATTAAATACTTAAAAGAAATATATTTTCTTTACATCTCCCCCCTTAGAGAAGAAAATTTACAACAAATTTTCGTTTTATACTACCCATCCTCTTCTATTTCCGGATGCAGGGACTGGAATAAGTTTTGTGATATGGAAAAGATTTGATTCATTTTTTCTGTGCCTTGTTCCTATTCTGTATATAGAGTTTGAAATTTTTTCTAGAATCTCATATGGGCCAATCTTCAGTTCATCAAATTTTTTCCTGTTCAGTTTGTTTCCATTTTCTACGTAAACCATATCTCCTATATTAAATTCATAATGCTTACGATTTTTATCAAATAGTATTTTGTTGTAATTATGTGATTTCAATGTATTTTCAAGTGCTGTTTTTCTATCTCTAATCCAGTCACTATTTGATTTTTCTTCTTTTAATTCATTCGGTAAAATATTGAAATCTGCACCATATAAAAGATAACTTGGTGTAAAACTAGTGACCGAATGATTAGTTTTATTATATTTATTGACGCATTCTTGAGCTATTGTTGCCCAGGCTCTCTTTTTTTCTGCTCCATTTATTTTGCATCTGATTTTGTTAACTAATGTTTGATTTAACCTCTCATTTAGGCCATTTGAGAATGGTGCATTTACTGCTGTGAAGACCATCGGTATCTGCTTGTCATTTAAAAATTCCTTAAATTCTTTCGAATTGATTCCCGGATACTGATCAGTGAGAAGCATACCAATATGATCCGTTTCTGTTATATTCTTGACTAGTTTTATGAAATCATTGGCACTTTGCGTCTTAGAGGTGAGAATAAATGCGTACCTAGAGAAGTGATCTACTAACAGATGTAGATACCTTTTTGTCGATCTTGAACCTCCAAAACCTCCAATTGTATCTATAGATACTATTTCAAAAGGCTTTGTGGCCGGGCCTAGGTGCGACATTAAGCCAAACCGATAGTGTCCTCTTGATTTATTTTTAATACAAATTTCACAGCTTCTACAAGTATTTTTTATACTTTTTGTCAAATTTTTGGCAGTGTAAAATGGACTTACCATTATTTGCATTTGTCTTATTCCAATGTGGCAAAGATATTCATGTATTTGTTTTAGGAGTTTGATGCTAAACTCTTCTGATAGCATTATTTTTTCTTTTCCCCTGACTTTTCTTAAATATACACTATGTTTCTCAATCAATTTGTTTTTGTTAATTTGTATTTCTTCATTCTTATTTTGATCTAATATAATATCTTGTAGTTTTATTAAATTAACAACTTTTAATTGTTCATCTCTATTTTCATCTGATTCTAATACTGGATTTCTGCTTAGACAGTCTGCTTCTAAGTTGTTTTTTCCTGGAGCATATTTTATTTTAAAATCATATTGTGATAGATAATATGTTAAGTCACCCAACTCTTCGTCGGTTCTAGATTTTAGATTCATGTTTTCTAGTGGTTTGTGATCTGAATAAACTGTAAATGATTTACCTATTAACCAGTATTGCCAATATCTCACCGCTTCTTTTATAGCTAAACATTCCAAGTATATTGATTTCTTTTTCTTTTGAGCTTCATTAAGTTTTTTTGAAAAATAAGCCACTGGCTTCTCTTTACCATCAGGCTGCGTCTGTTTTAAAATGGCTCCAACTCCTTCTAAAGAAGCATCTGTATAAATATTGATTGGTAAATCTTGATCAAAAATTTCCAAGATAGGTTGAGAACAAAGCAGGCTTTTTATCATCTCAAATGTTATTTGGCATTCATCAGACCAAACGAATTTTTGATTTTTTCTGAGTAAATTATGTAACGGATCTAATATTATTGCACTTCTTGGTATATACTCATGGTAAAAATTGATCTTTCCAAGAAATTGTCTTATGTTCTTTTGTGTTTTTGGAACAGGAAAATTCTTTATTGAAATCAAATTATCCTTTATGGGTCTGACTGAATTATTTTGTATTATATGACCCAGATATTTAACTTGGTCTGTCGCAAAAGTACATTTTGTAAACTTTAACCTAAACCCCTCTGTTTTGATAGCTTCCAGCAACTGTGTTAAATGATTGATGTGTTCAGAATACGTTTTAGAAAATAATAAGATATCATCGATATAATTGACAGCAAAATCAGTAAGTTTATATTTCCTCAATATGTTGCTTAATATCCTCTGAAAAATTGCTGGTGAAGTCTTTAATCCGAATGGTAAGCAGGTCCATTGGTAATGTCCGTCCTGTGTTACAAATCCCGTCTTTTTCCTGTCTTCAATTCGTAAAGGGATCGACCAAAATGCAGAATTTATATCTAGACTTGAAAAAAAATTACAATTCCTCGCTTTTATCATTAGATCATCAATCAACGGAAATGGCTGAGCTTGTGGTACTACTATTTTATTCAATTCTCTGAAGTCTATACATAGTCTGGATTTTTTGTTATCCTCTTTTTTGAATGCTAATGTAACAGGTGCAGCAAATGGACTGTAGGATTCTTCTATTAATTTGCTATCGAGTAATTTTGCTATTTGTTCTTCTATTTCTTTTTTATCTTCAACAGTGCATCTGTATGGTCTCTTACTACAATATTTGTCCACCAATAAGTCTATTCTCGCTTCATATCCATTAACCGTACCCACATCGTATTTATGTTTCGCAAAAATCGAATCATATTTGCAAATCAGTTTATCTATTTCAGACTTTTGATACTGATTCAAATGATTTATTTTTATTTCAAAATCTTCTTCTTTTACATGTTCATTAAAATTTATTTTGTATTCTTGTATAGCGTCATTGCTTTTTTTATTCGTGGAAATTTCTTCCACATTATTTTCATTATTTAAACTATGTTTACAAGCTATTTTTAAATCTTCATCTTGAGTTAGTTTAAACTTCTTTATCAAGTCCAATCCTATCAGAAAATCATACTTGAAATTCTTGTCATCAATAATGTATACATCAACACTTTTTTCTACATCAAATATTTTAACATGTAAAGTTGTCAAACCACTAGCTTTTTTAACACCATTAATCGTTACTAAATCTGCTTCGTTCATATTGTTACCTTTTCCTTTTATATTCAATAATTTTGAATTTATCAAAGATACATTTGACCCTGAATCATAAACTCCATCTATTTCTATTTTTCCATTCAGCAGTAGTTTTACATTTATTAATGGTGTTACAATTAGTTTTTTTGCTCAGTTTCATTTAACTCCGCTTCTATGACTGAATTGTTTACATGTTTGATGAATCTTTGCATTACTTTATCATCTTCTTTTATTCTAAACCAACAAGTAGCTTCAGAGTGATACCGAGTACCTTTATTTAGCTTCTCACAAATTTTACATGGATTTTGTTCTTCATTTTTACCTTTGGTTCTTTGATACAAATTTTTTTTCTTATCTGCAAAGCTCTTTTTATTTACCATCTGTTCGTACTTGCTAACTTCATTAAATAAATCCACAGTATCTTTTAATGTTTCCCTATCAATTTTATTAAGAATAAATTCCGGTAAACCAGCTGCAATAAGATCTATCAAGGTACCTGTGTCAATTGATTCTCTCATATCTAATAAGAGTTTTTCTTTTCTCATAGCATAATCCAACAATGAACCATCCTTGTATTTAAACAATAATGCATAAGTAACTGGAATCCATCCCTTGTTTCCAAATGTTTCACAGAATTTATTTCTCCATGTTGACCATTCCGAGTTCATTGTTAATTTTATAATCATTGAGCCGTACCAATCCATACAAGACTTATCCATGAATAATCTGAGTATTTCTATTTTATTTTCATCTGTTGTCACATCAAAACGTCTACATTCTTTTTCAAAAATATTCATCCACTGGTTTGCATTCGAAGTCTTGCTTGTAAATTTTTCAATTACAAACTGTTCTGCAATGTGTTTTAAGTTCTGCCGTTTATGTTCCTGTGAATTTCCTATTAATTTCTCTAATAATCTCTCCAATGTACCAGGTTCAGTTTGATGTGCATCAGCAAATTGTTCTATATTTATCTCTTCGAGAAATTGATCCCCAAATTGTAAATTATCATCTTCATCCATGTAAATTGTTCTAAGTTCTTCTGTCATTGTTATCTAAACTCTTCTGGTCTGGTATCTTTTTTTTAAAGTATTTTTTATTTTACGATACGCATCCGTTTTTTGTATTTCGACATGAAAAGAAGCTGGTTGTAACTCTTCTGGTATTGCGTATACTTTACTATCACATGTGCTTATTGCGCTTATAGACAAAACATTTGTTTTTCCATCACTTCCAGGCAATATTGTGAATTCAAAACGAAGTTTCGCCATTTCGGACATATTTTTTAACAAAAAATGTCGTTTTATAAGATATTTGTTGCCGTATCGTTGGTGTAACAATAAAACCAAAATGTGTTGCTGTAATTAAAGAAACGACATTTTTAGTTCATTACACCTGTCGATTCTCAATAATATAATAAAATGTATTAATTAAAATATTTAACAATAAATCTATTTTTCCAATGTTGTCATTTTGACATCTCTGTCTGCACCCGTTCAACTCTCGTCGTACTCTTTGGTAAGCTTGCCAAAGAGTATTAATATATAATTAAATACTTAAAAGAAATATATTTTCTTTACATGCATTTAGTAAAAAGCTGTTATTTTGACATTACAAACAGATACTTCTTATAGATGTCACAATGCAACTACACAGCTAACATCACAGTATATCAGGATCACATTATTATCACCCAAAACGTAATCACACAACATGACTAACAACAATGAACAACATCAATAATAATAATGTCAACTAGAATAAAAAGCTTCCCTAGTAGCATTTTTGTTGGCGTTTGGTTGGGCCACATACCTCTGATGGTGGCCCAACTAAATGCCAACGGAAAATGCTACTAGGGTTAGTTCACAAAATTACAGCTACAAGGTCTGTGCGTCAGCCCTTCGACACAGTTCCAGCTCATGTAGCCAGGGAATGTGTAGGAGATCAAACACGCCAGGTAAAAATACATAATTGACACAAAGTTATATTAATTAAAAAAAAACAGTATTTACGTCACACCTGGCCATAATGTGAGTTTTACCGCACGCTACGCGTACAGTAAAACTCGCATTATGGCCAGGTGAAGTCGTAAAATTGTGTACTCACCACGGGCAGTAAAAAAGAAAGCCCTCTATCGCATATTTACAACCCTCGGCTGCGGCTCGGGTCACAAATACCTGCGATTTCGGGCTTGCTTTCCTTTACAGCCCTTGGTAAGTAATGTACTATTAAAGCTTGCTTTACATAATAAACTTGTTATCATTTACGTAATAATTCCATAACAATGAACTAAAATTCCTTGTTAATTCCACTTAAACCTCGACTACCATTTTCAATTTTACCCCTAGCCAAAACGCTTTGTTTTAGTACAACCGGCACTCCAAATACCATTTCTATGTAAGATATATGAACGATAAGCTGGAATTTAGAACCAACCAACAAACTTCTCGTTTGCTATATGGCCGGTTCCATATAATGATCGCACGGAACGCGTGGATATACGAGTAGTAAGGGCTTGTTCATATTTACTAGAGGGCACGGTTACAAAATATTGAATGTATCTGCATGCATGACTCGCACATCGGCAACGAGAGTGTCACAACACAATAAATGTAGCTTTAGGACTTAACTATTTTTAATTACCTAAATATCCATTTAAATTTTTCTGAGAGAGCATATTGGATAATAATATAATTTGTGGCACTTAGTCTTGGCCTTTAGTTTTTGGTAGTGGACTGTATGGAAAATATTGAGGGTTTAAAGATACCCAATAATTAATAATTACGGTGTAAACCGGCTGAGATTCAGATCCTTGTCTAGAACAGGCAATTTGACTCCACTAACCTTTGCTCCACCCTTGTCCTGGCTTGGATCAAGCTGCTGATGCAACTCGCTGCCGCGTGGCTGGATGTGACGTCACTATGGGCTTCTAGAAAGTTTTTCGGGATCCGAATTATAGGCACACACAAATTATTGTCTAGGATTGTTCTGATACGATCAGACGGCACTATATCACAATAGTAATCGAAAAGTCAGGGTTCACAATGTGGTAATTGGCACATCGGTATGCACGGCAACACGATCCTGCTTCCCTTTCGGTAGTCGAACGTCGAATGAATTGCAGCACTAAGATGGCTGCTCATCGCCGTCACTTCACCAGAAGTGAGGGTAGAAGGCATAAAATTAATGGAGCTTAAAACTACCTTAAACTAGACAAGGATCGAACATAATTATTTACGATATTTTTCACCCTTAAACTTCGTATTTTTATGTGACGTGGCTCTCTTGTTGCCGAAGTTCGATATAATACCCGCTTGTTTTAGTACGAAACGGAATTTCGTTTTTTTTTTTTTTAAACTGGTACCTACAATAAGAAAAAATATATAAGCCGACCTTTTCTAAAATTGTGTCAAACTAACTTCAAGTCGCGTCGAGTTACGGAATATTTAAACTTTTTTAGGTTTATGTATGTGAATTTAAATATTTTTAAACGCACCCACAGTTCAGGAGAATTTCCTAGTGTGGGGCAACGTAGCCTTAAAGAAAACAAAAATAATACTAATCCAATTTGTGAAGTAAATTGATTCTTATTTTTAGTGTATAATTAACTGACAAGACACTTGATTTCGTTGATTGCCAGGTAATAAAGCACATCATTGAACAAGCTTTCATCACGCGGAACACTACTCGTACACTGAAAAAAATTGTTGCCACAATCAAGATTTTGTTTAGATTGACTAAGTAACTCGTTTGCATCTGAGCCTACCAAGCACAATGATCACAGCTACTACCTTTATTTGATTGAGATTTGAAACGGGATCTTGATTGGAGTTATCACAAAACCTATTTGCAGCAATCAAGTCAAAACATAGTTGCTCCTACCAAAATTATTAGATTAAAGTTTCAATGATCTTTATTGAAGTAATCAAAATGCTTGAGTGACACAACTAACTTACTTTGTTACATTTAACATTTTTTTAACATGTCTGTTTTTAACTCTTCTACAGTGATGTCATGTTAAGGATAATCGAGAAACTTGTTTGAGCGTTCAATCATTTGAACTAGTATTGCTGCAATCATGTCGTGATGATCAACTTAACTAAGATTTTGATTAATCTAAACAAGATATCGCACTTGATTGGAGTGCATTTTTTTCAGTGTACACTTTCGAAAAACAGTCAAACTATCAATGTGAACAGAAAATCGCCAATTCCGCTCTTTTCGTCACCATATCCTCTCCCGTAAGTTGTACGTGAACAAGCACTAAGATTGTGCTACAATTAAGTGATTCCACGAAATACGGAATTGTTGTATTTAGATCCAGTAAGCGGAAATTGGACTGGCGTGTATATCCGAGCTTTTGAGTATTTTGATTGTAGTTTAACATTTCTGGGATAATTTTATCGCTGTGTTATTTTCTTTCCAGAAAAATGCCAATTAGCATTTGAAAGCGTTTCTTTTCACATTTTCCCGTTTAACAATTTGTTCAAATTCCAAAGATAGGTAGACAGAAACAAAGCAAAAACAGTAACAAAGAATTGAGAGGAAACTCATGTGAAAGCACGAAACTTAATTTATGAAGCAGCTGTTTTAGTTAAAGCTTTACTCACAGCATTGGCAAATATTTAGTAGACGCTTTAAAAACTCCCCTAGGACAGATATAATCGATTAACCATCGGAAAATTGAATGGAATCTAACTTTACAAAGTTGTGTTAAAAAACAAAAAACAATCGAGGAATGATTTTCGCGACAGCTTCCAAATACGAATTTCAAACTGCATGCGAACTCATTTGCAAATTACAGTTGTGACGTAACGTATGTACTATTTAGCTGTAGTTCCTGCAACCTCGCAGTATTTGCTACACTACATAGCTTGTAATCCACAAATCCAATACAATTATTGTAGTACGTGTTCACTACAGTCTACATCACGAGTCGGTTTGCTTTATTTACTGGTAACTAAGCCCGCGGCTTCGCTAAGTATGTTTTAGAAATGAAATTTAATGTACTATAACAGTTAGGTTGGTTGGGATTTAGTAATTTCTGTAGCAGTCGTTTGGTGTAACTAATATTGATACAATTAGAAAACTAACGGATATTTCCCAAAAATACAATACTAAATCATGATAACCGACTACCATTTTATTTTTATAAGGCATCTGGCAGGTCAACCTGTGAAGTTGTCGTCTGCTTAACCGGACTTTCCTGTGGATGCCTTAACAAATTAAGGCCTCCAGGCAGGGCATAAACTTATAAATTAAGCGACTACGTGCTGAGGGCATCCTCTTTGGGATACGGACCTCGGCTTAGGGCATCGCTGGGGGAGGACAGCAAGGGACGGGCTGGATCGGATTATGATTATTAGGGGACGAATTTAAAGGTACAGGGTCATTGGCTCGGGCTGGCTCGAGCAGGGGTCGACGCGGGGATGGACGAGGACGACGCGGTGGGCCTCGGCGGCGAGGACGGAAGGAAGGAAAGTCAGTGTGTGTGTTTTCTAACTGTGCTAGTTGACGCATAGTCCTTCCTTGAGGAGAGAAGTAGCGTCATCGGGAATGGAGAGAGTATGCCTCGATCGGCGAATCATACTAATGCGGGAGTGTATCGGGCGGTCGTGGCAATCAGGGGATTGGGGTGGTTTTTACACCATACTGCGATCGCCAACCCGCCTGTCAAGCGTGGCGATTATGGCAAATCCCCTCCTTTTGAGGGAGGCCTATATCCAGCAGTGGACGTCTTTCGGCTGAAATGATGATGATGATGATAGCAGAGGCGAAGAAACGCTTTGAGAGGCGTTTCATGAACGCATGGATAGTGGGCATTTTGAGATCTATGTGTAAGTAAATCCAAATTGCGAACATAAAAGGGGGCACCTGTAACCTTTCTAAGGAAACGGTTCTGGAGAGTCTGCATCCTATGGAGATATTGTGGCTTAGCGTGTGCGAAGACGGCGCAAGCGTAGGTCATGACGGGACGGATGACCGCGGTGTAGATACGCAATTTGCACTTAAGTGAAAATTTGCTGCGTGGAATCTACCGAGAGCGAAAGTGAATCGCGCGAACGAACTGCTTTTATGTGCTCGTTGAAGTTAAGGTTGTAGTCAAGCTCGCTTCGCCCCAAGGGATTAGCTTGTCGTACATAATGATCGGACTGGGAAACCCACTACCAATTGAGAAATTAGTAATTAATGAAAAAACCCAACTTTTCCTTACTAAAAATTTTTTGTTAGATATCCCTGAACCATGAGATTCACTGCGTGTTGTTCGTCCACTAGGCCAACGAGAAAGTCATATTCGAAAAAAATATTGACTGCCTCGTTGGTCTAGAAGTCACAAGTACTGCTGAGCATGAGGTAATGAGTTCATTCCCAGGTCGGGTAATGAGTTTTATTAGATTTTTCCAACAGGAATGTTTCAGTAGGTAAAGAGCTTTGTCCCACACTAGGAATATCTCCTGTATTATGGGTGCGTTAAGAAACATTTAATAAACTCACATACACAAACAGCCAGACCCGGAACAACTACTTTTAGGTCATACAAATATTTGTTCCATGTGGAAATCGAACCCGCGACACGCAGCGCAGCAGTCAATCGCTTAACCACTTTTTTTTTTTTGACGCTGAGAAATGCATTACGCTCGGGGACGAGACGGGGCATGTGGGACTCCCTGCGAAAATGGCAGTATACCCACTAAAACTCAGCGGAGTTCCCTCATCGCCTTGATGGGAGGGTCATGGGAAACCGGCACAGCCTTTACGTCCACAACCCTCCCGGCGCATGCCCGCTGGCGGGCCCCGCATGCCCCTCAGCCTGGAGGCGATATGGGAATGACCGGGAACACCTGGCCATTCCCGTTCAACACTGGTGGAGGCCTGTGCAATACAGGCAACAGCCCGCGGGTGCCCCCGGACCCGTTGCCTGCTGGCCTCCACCTGGGACCTCGCGCCAGACGACCCCGCGTCCAGGCGCCCCTGGTCCCCCCACGACGGGTCAGGTTAGTGGCCCCGCTGCCTACCACTTTTCGGCCGCAGAGGATAGGGAGAGCGGCCAACGCAATACCGACACTCCTCTTCCTCTGCGGCCCCACCGCGTCCGCCATTCAACGGTGGCGACCCTGTCAAGGCCGCGGAAGGTAGGGAGAACGGCTCACCGCAATACCGGCACTCCTCTCCCGCCGCGGCCTCCCACACTCAGTCGCGATGCCGCCCATTCAACATCGCGGCCCGCCTCAGTTGCGATGTCGCCAAAGCGGCACCGCAACCTACGGCCGCTACGTCGTCGGCTTAGCCGCAAAAGCCCTGACGAGCGGCCACCTCCTCGGGTTCCTCTTAGCTTTACCGTGGCCCTCCAAGCCACGGCTACTGAGCCCCCCCGCCTCGCCCGCCGCCCCAACCATGCCAACAAGTTATAGAATTATTTTGACCTACTACGAGTGACACGCTTGGTTAAACTCAAAGTCATAATCATCAAATGAGATCCTAGTTACGAAGTAAGAATGCCTCGCAACTGAACTTTTGCATCAAGCTCACTGCTCACATACATTTCATATGAAGCCTAACAAAGTTTAACTTAGGCACTCATTACAGACCTATTCACAAAGCCGGTATACAAAATGTTACCAGACTACAATTTTAAATGTTTTTAGTTGGAAAATTCATTTTATGTGAATAACATTAGCTGGCGAGAAACTTAGATTGCATGTTTATTACTTCGTGTGCGTCTTCTTTAGTCTTGTGTGTAGTTGGTATGTTTCTTAAATTAAACAAGTTGGTTGGTTGTTTATTCACAATTAGGTATACGAGAACTGCCTAATTAAAATATTGTGCGCACAGGAAAACTTAGTCAAGCTGCCTAGCCTTTTCCCAACTAAGTTGGAGTCGGCTTCCAGTCTAACCGGATGCAGCTGAATATCAGTATTTTACATGGAGCGACTGCTTATCTGACTTCCACAACCCAGTTACTGGGTAACACGATACCCCTTCGATAAGACTGGTTGTCAGACTTTCGGGCTTCTCGAAACGACTGTCAAAGATCCACGAATGACAGCCGGGACCAACGGCTTAACGTGCTTTCCGAGGCACGGAGGAGTCCCGGTATGTAAAGATGGTCACCCATCCACGGACCAAATCCCAGCAAGCGTAGCTTAACCTGATTGATCAACCCATGCGGCTGTTACTACTTAGCCACGAGCTTCTCAGAAAAACTTACAGTGAAAACTAAAATTAAACTTAAAAACTAAAATACAACTACGACAAAAAAGGCCAATAACTCACACACTGACTTATTATATGTTGTTTTTTTTTTTTTTTTTTTGGGAAATCATATACAGTGTTTGTAAATATGTGAGCACCTTGTACCTATCGCATTTATTAATTTTTCCGTTATTACTTCACTTTTCATTCTTTTTACCAATTGTGGTAAGTAATTTTTATTATTTATTTTTATTTTTTTATTCTAGGTACATCGTCTTCACCTATAAATATTAATTAATGTATACAAACTATTGTTAACATTTAAAAAAAGTATGGAGTTTCTTGCCCATTCTTCTCCATACATAACTACATTTTGGAAGGCGCAACTAGAATCAATTAACTATTCATGTAATTTTTGACGTTCAAAGTGCATCTTCGTGCCTATTTGAAATAAATGATTTGACTTTTTGACTTTGACTTTGACATCACAGAAAAAAAAAACCGGAATCATATGTCATGTTACTAAGACATAAATCGAACATATTACGTGTAAGGCCATATAGCCAATTATATTATAAAGGAAAGATATCCTATGCTCATACTGAGCGGCGTTCAGATATCGTTGCGTTTTCAATACAAATTATGGTATGAAATTCCTTCACTCTTATTTATCTTGGAACCATAGTTTTTACAATTTCTTAACACACAACTGTGCCGTGTGGTGCCGGACCTAAAGAATAGCACTACCCCATTTCTTCCCCGTGGGTGTCTTAAAAGGCGACTAAGGGACTTACTAGAGAATCGGCAGCAGCGTTCTCTATGCATTTTTAACACCATACTGAGATCGCCAACCCGCCTGCCAAACGTGGCGATTATGGCAAACCCCCCCAAATTGGGGGAGGCCTATGTCCTGCAGTGGACGTCTTTCGGCTGAATGATGATGATGATGAACACACAACTTGGCATTTTAGATATATTTTTGTCACGCCACAGACACGCTTCGTTTCGCTCGCTGCTATTAGCCGACTAAATCAAATTACAACAATATCTACCTACCTGTACCATCAAATGATATCTACCTCTTTATTTATATAATAATATCATTGCGTATATATAGCCTATAACACGAAGAACAACATGAAGATTCCAACGATACCTCATTTGTCAAAATACGACAAGCAGTTTAGGAGTTATGAGGGAACAGATGAAAATACGTATATACAAACACACATACATACCTACATAGCCTGTCAAAATCTTCAGGCTCCTAAATTCCTTAGGCTTTGCCCTAGTCGGGTAATGAAACATGTATTGAAAATCATTCTTTCGAAAGTACTGACACAGTCGTTTCAGCCAGCTTTGTAGCCCAGTTATTGTTCTTAATCTATAAAGCTCAACAACACACTTTCCTCGAAAATTCCTAATTTTGTAGTTGACAATCCCTGAAAATGTGCTCTTTAGAGCAAAAGTTCGTTATAAACAACTTAATTATGATATGCCGAGTGCCCACTAAGTTTTTCAAGACATCGTCAAGCGGTAGGTCGAGTCTTCACGTGACCAGAGGGCTGGCCTATTTCTTGGCCAAAGAATCAGTATTGCCATACAATGTGGCAATGCTGCCAGCTTTTTGGGCAGTTTTCCTGTTGACAGCAACGCGGAATTTTTTTTTTGATGCCCTATTTATTTATTTATTTAAACATCTCGCACAAAATAAGGTAAGTCAAAGTCAAATCATTTATTTCAAATAGGCACGAAGATGCAGTTTTGAACGTCAAAAATTACATGAATAGTTAATTGATTCTAGTTGCGCCTTCCAAAAGGTAGTTATGTATGAAGAAGAATGGGCAAGAAACTCCATACTTACTCTTTTAAAATGTTAACAATAGTTTGTATACATTAATTAATAATTATAGGTGAAGACGATGTACCTAGAATAAAAAAAAAAATACTTACCACAATTGGTAAAAAGATTGAAAAGTGAAGTAATGACAGAAAAAATAATAAATGCGATAGGTACATGGTGCTCACATATTTACAAACATTGTATATGATTTTCCAAAAAAAAAAACCAAGGAAGGGTACAAAGGCGGCCTTAATGCCTTAGGCATTCTCTACCAGTCAACCAAGGGTGGTGAAGAGATAAGATGGCTGGTGCTGTGTTTAAGAGGAGATAATAATAATAGTAAAAATATTAACTTATGATTATTTCCCTATGATTCTTTCCCCTCCCTTTACTTACGTGTTGTTGTACATATTATTATTATTATTTTAAAACTATTAGCTTTTAATTAACTATGTTAATATTATCCAGAAATGCAAATATTTTAATGTTTATTACGAGTACGCTGCCAATTAGGAGTCAGAAAGTCTCAGAAGTTTTGAAACCAAAGTTTATTGCAAGATTAAACACTGGTCCGAAACTTCTAGAACTTCAATATTCTGGACGAGAAGATCTTTCGGAGTTTCTCAAACAACTAACCACCGAAATCAAAACAAACCTGCAGAACCTTACATTTTGATTACCTAACCAACAATAAACCCGACGCCTACGACCAAATAAATAATCAACTCAATTATTTTCCCCGAAACCATAGAATCATAAAACTGTAGAGAAGCGAAACTCGTGTGCAGTCAGAAAAAAGTACTGCTTAGCACACAATTTTATAAATGCGAAAGTAACGCTGTTTGTCTGTTTGTTTTCCTTACCATATCACGCCTTAATGATTGAACAGTTTTGATGAAAGGCACACGACCATGACTGGGCTAGGACATAGAATAGTTTTAGGAGTTTACTTAAAAAAATTATGAGTGAAATAAATTCTAGCGATAACTCAAAAGCGTTATGTTTTTCTGCGCGACGTACACAAGACTACATAACAAACTATACATAACTAGTTTACGCTGGTCTCGCATTGTATAGGATTTCCATATAATGAGAGATCAGCTTATACTGGATTTTTATAGCTTGATATGTAGCCGTGTGTACACCTTGGGCACCTTTTGGTTTTAAATCATGTATGCCTAAAGCACACCTCTATAAAAAACACGTACAAGTTATAGTATATATATAAATTTAGCTTTGGAGAGGAGCTCGTGGGTAAGAAATAACAGCCGCACGGGTCGATCCATCAGGTTAAACCACGCTTACCGGGGCTGGTCCATGGATGGGTGACCATCTTTACATACCGAGATTCCTCCGTGCCTCGGAAAGCACGTTAAGCAATTGGTCCCGGCTGTCATTTGTAGATCTTTGACAGTTGTTACGGGTCGTCAGAAGCCCGAAAGTTACCAAGGAATATAGTATCAGTTACTGGGTTGTGGAGGTCAGATAGGCAGTCGCTCCATGTACTTGTATTCAGCTGCATCAGATTAGACTGGAAGCCGACCCCAACTTAAAAGGCTAGGCATAAGATGTGCTTTAGTAATTGTCAAATATTTAGACTCGACTAATTAGTTTTGAGCATCACAACGCTACATCGGGTCCGATACCACTGTCCCACCACCACTTCAATTTCCCTTCTACTCCCATTTTATTCTATGCCAAAACCCTGTTACGCGCCGAATACGGCCGCACACAGGGGAGTAACGGGAACTTTAGACATAATTATTAACAAGACACTTAAAATTAGGGTAAAACTTAACTCAACCCATGTCACATTACTCGTTGGAGTTAGTTCGTGACGTTTCGGAAGGCTGAGTTTGCTCAGTTAGAACTATTGAGTATTCTGATGTGTTTGATATAAGACGTACCTACTTGTCTATTGTGTACAAGAAGTTAGTCCTTAGAGGGCTTTGAGGCGTGGTGATGTTTGGTTAAATAACTTTATGATTAGGCCTATTCTCGACTATTTTATTCTGCCCTGCTTTAAGTGGTTTTGAGAATAAAAAGTAAGTTCAAAACTAAATCACATGAATTGGAAACAAGAATTTGAATAGACTTTAGGTACTAGTACAACAGATTTTCCTTAGACACAACTTTATCAGATATATCAATAAGTCACATATTCACACCTTAAACCAATATCCAGGTACAACCCAGCTAAAGTTAGCTCCGTATCACCGAGCACCAAGTCATGTGAGTTCCAACTTGCAGACAACTTTGCAATGTAAACACTGCTGGAATTCGTGTTATCACTCCAAAGCTAGGAGGTGTGAAATTTCACGCTATGTGGATTAAACTTTGAGGGAATAGTTTGAGTTTTAGAGTTAATTGTCACTGTGGTGGTATTATGATGTTGGAAGGTCTTTGGAATATTACATAATCGTCACCGGAAAGCCAATACTACTTAAGCGCCATTTTGCCCAAAATTAATATATATCGCTGGATTGGATTTTTTTGCTAGTTTCCAGCGATATACAACTCATTCTGGACAAAATGGCGCTTAAGTACTATTATTGGCTTTCCGGTTACGATATACTAATAATTATAAAGAAGTTTTTTTTTTTTGTTTGTTTGTATCGAATAAGCTCCGGAACACCCTAACACACCTTTCACCTATAGAAAGCTAAATTATCAGGAAGTAATATAGGCAACATATTTAATTTTAAAAAATAGAGATACTTAAGAAAATTGCAATAATGTAGGAAGTGCGGGGCGATGTGATGCGACGGGGTGGGACGGGGGAACAAGGAATTTTCTCGCGGACTAAGTCACGGGCAAAAGCTAGTTACCTATATTCTAAAGACCTTGGATGATGAGTTTTTTATTCGATGGGATATTTGGCTGCTTTTAATCGAATCGACTTCTGACGAAGTGACGTTGGTAACGATAAAAAAAAATGACTGTTATATATATTTTTTTTTTTCTGTACATAAAACACAGAGATACCTAACAGAAAATTTAATGCGATAAAATTAGAACAAGTCTGAAAAGAGAGTTGAAGATATATTTCCATCATGATTACTACTCGTTTCCTCAGAATGTCTATTGTAAACTACTGGTACTTATCTGTTGTTGGTTATGATAAGAACCTAGTCTAAATACACCGGTATTATTATCTGCTATATAATTTTATTCTCCCCTAATTTGTTTCTAAGAAACTCTTCGCTTGGATTGAACCCCTTCCAGAGCATTGTATTTTGCTCGATAATAAGTTTTATCTAAAACTAGCAGCTGCCTTCGGCTTCGCCCGCGTGAGTTTTTCTAAAACAAAAATACTAACTTTATAAATCATCATCATCATCATTTCAGCCGACAGACGTCCACTGCTGAACATAGGCCTCCCCAAATTGGGGGGGTTTGCCATAATCGCCACGCTTGGCAGGCGGGTTGACGATCGCAGTATGGTGTTAAAATGCATAGAGCACGCTGCTGCCCATTCTCTACTAAGTCCCTTAGTCGCCTTTTACGACACCCACGGGAGGAAATGGGGTGGTGCTATTCTTTACGTCCGGCATCACACGGCGCTAATTATATGTAAATGGTATGCTTTAATCAGCCCTTTATTTGAATGTAAGTAGTAGTATTTAGGGATAGTAGCAATCTAAACCCAAGACAAATAATTTTCAGGATGGTAATTTATTAGGTATTATCTGTTGCCCACGGCTTCGCCCGCATAGCTTTTTCTAAAATAAAAGTAACGTAAGTTACTCCTTATATAGTTTACTCCTTATAGCTATCTGTCAATGAAAGCCCTGTCAAAATTAAAATATATATATATAGGCACTTTAGTAAACTGATCCCACACAGACGGATCCCCCGGGATCAGTTGACCTACTGAATTTTTGAATTGGTCAACTGATCCCGTCGACCAATTTTATGATTTTTATAGTCAAGTAGAAAAGTTTCTTAATATTTAATTTATATGGTGATTCCCGTTGGCCCCATCGCTCGTGTCCACACTGGTGGGGCTGGTGTTTATATTGATGTGAAACATCGGGTAAACCAAAAAAAAACAAATGAAAGTAGTGTCGCGAAAATTATATTTAATTAATTAACATTATTTCAAACATTCTGGGTAGGTACGATCTTCTGATAATAAATACCATCTTGGATTCATGCCAGCCTAGTACCTACTGTTCGTAAGGTTACTGCCCGTAACTAGCACGACTGTACTAACACTACTCGATCCCACACAATGTTAAAAATACGGTGCGGCAACGGGATTATATTTTGATTTATTTTTATTCCTCCTAACATTTTTCTACACGCTGTTACTCAAATCTGAAATTCGATGGCATTTTTTTTTTTTTTTTAATTTTGGCAGCGGGACCAATCTACTAAAGAAAATGACATAAAAATAATAATTTTAAAGTTTGAAGTAAACTGATCCCGCGGGATCCAAATGAGCGGGATCAATTTGCTAACAAGCCATATATGTATATTATTATAAGTACCGTATATACTTTCTTTTTTGAGGAGCTCGTGGCTAAGTAATAACAGCCGCATGGTCGATCCGTCAGGTTAAGCTACGCTTGCCGGGGTTGGTCCGTGGATGGGTGACCATCTTTACATACCATAAAATACTGGTATTCAGCTGCATCCGGTTAAGACTGGAAGCCGACCCCAACATAGTTGGGAAAAGGCTAGACAGATTTTGAAGTACCTTATATACTTTCATATGTAGGTATTTAGGTTATTTTGACATTACAAATAGACACTGCAATTTTAGTTATTTGTACCTGAGGATAAGACAAGTATTTCGGAACCACGCGTAGCGCGTAAAGAGGCACCCGCTACGGCTACGCAAACAGAACTTTTAACACATGCAACTACGCATCAAACACCTGACGTCACAAATCCTGCATCGCCCAATCAGAGTTTACCGCGCGACTAGCATACGCCCGTAGACACAGAGACACAAAACCCGTCTGGTCGGAGGATCCTCCCTTTACTATAGAGTATGAGTGAACTTTACACCCTGTTCCTCTATACTGGAATAAATTCGTCCCAACTACGGCCGGTTTTTGTTATATACCTTACATAGCGTAATCCACCACGTGGGCCAGTGCGGTTTGTTGGACATCACATCTCTTCGAATTTTTTTATTCTACGACATGCCGGTTTCCTCACAATGTTTTCCTTCACCGTTTTGAGAGCAGTGGTAATCAAATTAAATACACAAAGTAAAGTACCTGCCTGGGTTCGAACACACAACCTACAACTCGTAAGTCGTGGCCGATACCACACTAGGCCACCACTGTTATATGCATTACATAACTCAAATCCAATAACTCCCTTATTATTGTGAACAACGCAAAACGTATCAAAAAACCGTTACGTTCTTCACAAAGTTAGTCTCTTGAAATCTCTCGATATTTCAGCCCTCGACTCAATCAGGAAGAGCCGAGAGTCTCTTAAGGAGATTGTTCAGACCCCCATCGCTTCTTGTTAGCTCCAATCCGTCGCTTATTTTTATTATTAAGCTCAAATTAAATTGCACGGGTTTTTATTTGAAAAATATTTTCTTATTTTGTTTTGTTGCGTCTTTTCCTACTGTATTTTGCGATGAGTTTTAACTACTTAATCTAGTGGTTGCAAGCGCTACTGCTGAGCTGGTCCTGAGTTCGATTCTCAGGTCCGGCAAAGTGTTACCTATTAGGTTTTTCTATCTGGAATTTCTCAATAGCAGCCTGGAGTCTGGATTTGTGCCCCGGTTAATGGCAATAAGCTCGCCGAAACTGCTCGACGAAATGTGGATGTACTATAGAGGTTTCTGACATCTGTCAGTTGCACAAGATTAGGAACTAATAATGTTTAAATTCGTAAAACACATATTCGTTTGTATGAAACTGTTAGTCCGTGTCAGGAACGCATTTTCTCAGCGGCCGCACTTTAGGGCTGGTTTTAGGCCTCTGCCTCGAATCTTGCGGGCAACGCGCCGCCGCCGCCGTCGCCGCCTCGCTGCCCGCAAGATTCGAGGCAGAAGCCTTATAGTCATGCCGCTAGACGCGCCGCTGGGCAGCGCGCTCTTGAACAGCGGTGCACTGTGAAACGAGATTAGTACCGCGCATTCCGCTGCTGTGAGACAGTCGTGTACAATATGAATGCGTATCGATGTAATTCATTTTGTAAACAAATATCTTACGGCGCGTCTCAACGGCGTCATACTAAAACGCATACAGCGAACAGTACGCGTTTACGGAATGGCGCTGCTCAAGCGCCGCGACTTTGAAACGCAACTACTACCCCATAATCCATACATCTCCGAACGCGTGCGCTCCAACGGCGCTGCCGAAACGTAACAATAAAACCAGCCTAGGAAGTGGTGAAGGGAATTTTGAAGGACTGTCTGAAGCAATGACATTTTCTTTTTTGTTAAGTACCTGGTAATTGTCGAAAGGCCTACACCTGCCTCCCATACCTATTAACACTGTTATTTTGAAAATATTGTAAAAACCAATTATTTTAAAAGAGTAACCGTGGAGTTTCTTTCTGGTTCTTCTCCATAGGTAACGACCAATTGGAACCGTGCACCTAGTTTCTGACGTTTTGTAGGTTTACGTGAAATAAAATATTTTGTTTTGGATTTTGAATGGACTTATATTTCTTCTTTTTTTTTTTGCTTGTATGTACTTTGCATGTGTGTATTTATTTTTTATTTTTTGTAATGTGCAAATTGTTTGTGTAAAATAAACATTTGTTCTTTCTTTACTTTTTTCTTTTCTTTATGTTACTTTGACTTAAAAAAAAAGGCATGATTCATAAAAAAAGCCCTTGAAACTATTGGTTGTTGCTAAAAACTCGTTATATGTTTCTCATCGACAACTTTTTTGCCAATATCATTTTATGGGCGAACGATGAGCCCTAAAGAAAAGTGATACATTGTCAAGCTTATTTCCCTAGCGGTATAGGAGATTAATTGGATTCCGTGGAAAGAATGGAGCCCATTAATTTAATGTCAATACTAGCTTATCCTTCATACATATTCAGGGTTTTATAATTATTTTTGTTATGTTAGTATGGTGACATGATATGCGATACATCGGAGATTCGTATGGAAAAGAACCACTGGACTTACTTTTTCCGCTAAATGGTGGTTCTGTGATCTCCACCTTAACTGCGTACACTTTTTCTAACACATTTTTTTTTTAAACTTCTTTTCGTTCTGCAAGCTGTCTTGTTGACAATAAGCTGGATTTTATGGGTTTATTCATAAACGTTGCTTAAAGTTAAGTGGCAAGTTAAACGTCAAAAATATATGGTTAAACAGTCGTTAATCATTACTTTACTTTAAGCAGGGTTTATAAATAAACCCCTTTGTGTTTAGAAAATATGGCGTTCATGGTATAGTACCTAATCCATCTAGTATGGCATTTTTATATTTGGGTTAGAGAAGAACTTGAGGAGCACGTCTCTTAAGAGGGTTGTCACCGGTCCACTAGTGCCACTCCTATAAAAACATTATCTCGTAACTGAGAAGGAATTATGAAAAACGGCTCAATCAACTATTTAATTTTTATTATTTTATTTATTAGTGAAAACAAACAGTGACACATTACATTTTGTAGGAAAAAATACAAAAAGATAAGGCCAAATGTGTAACCAACGACATTTTCCACGGAATACACATAAAACATATTTTTTACAAACCATGCTTTTGTAAACTAAAACCTAAAAAAAAACAAAAAAACTACAATAATTTAATTTAAATAAAGAAAGAAAACATTTTTTGTGGTATATTTACCACAAAAAATGTTTACCTTTTTTTTGTATGTTTGTCTTTTTTTACTATTTGAAAACAAGTAAATTTTGCAAACAAAGAAAACCAAAAAATAATAATAAATAATAATAAAAAGAATACAAAGTAAGTATATGAAATGTTAATGCAAATGTTAATTAAAATTACTAGTGACTAAGTGTTTTGAGTAAAATTTTTATTTTATTTTTTTATTCTACTATGAGTTTGCTCTTAACTTTAGTCTAGGTCTGGATGACAGAGACAAAGTCTACGATGGAGTGAGCTTACCCAGAAGAAGCCTGTTCACTCTCACTTTGAATAGATTAGGGTTGTATGCGTTCGGAAACACAGACGCAGGCAGAGAGTTCCACTCCTTTGCTGCGCGCATTATAAAAGACGTTTGAAAACGCTTAGTGCGAGTTGGTGGAATATTAACTAGGTAGGGGTGGTAACTTGCAGTGCGTCTAGATGTCCGATGGTAAAAGGGGGCCGGTGGAATGAGGTATAATATTATAATATTTTTGAATATACCAGCAGAAAAAGCAAACATATCGATATGTTGGAATTGCTTGTTGTAATTATTAGCGAGTCGACGCAGAAGTGCCCGCATACCTGTGTTACTGCGACAAGAGGTAACAGCAAATAGCGGCCGTGCACGCACCCCGCGACATGCTGTTGTTCTTGGAACTATGTAACTTATTTTGTTATGGATATCAATACAGTCATATACATTGCTACACAAATCGAATAAAAATAACGTCTCCAAGAGAGTGCGTCTTGATTTTAGACCAAGTAATTTATATTTCTTAAGCAAATCATCATAAGCTAAAACTGTGCGGAAGCAACGATAATGCATGGCTTTTAGGAATTTTCTTTGAACCTTTTCAACACGAAAAAAACTATATCGGTAAGTGTGTCTAGAATTTTCTAATGCCTTTTTTAAAGTTTCATATTGAGACACGAAGCAACAAAATTCGATCTAAATAAAAACGGCCACATTCCTCTAGATCGTATTTCACAAGATAACATGTTTTTAAAGGAGTGGAACTAGTGGACCGGTGACAACGCTCTTAAGTCTTTTAAATGTGTGGTTAGATTCTTCCTCCATTAAATTTCTTGCCAATTGGTTTGGATGGTTTTCTATTATTTTGCAATAGGGCGAACAGTCCTTTATGAATTTAATCAAACACCAAGTATTCAGTAATGTTTTGTGTAAAAACGTCTTATTACTGTACAGTTTGTATTCTAAGATAAATTTATTTAGTTCTCATATTTTAATTATTACATTCAGTTATTGATCATGAAAATCACAAACCGCGCCATTTTCGAAACATTCGGTAGAGCTGTGTCATAAACAAATTTATTGTGTCAAATTACCAATTGTTAAAACGACTAAAAACCCATCATCATCATCATCATCAGCCTATAGCAGTCCACTGCTGGACATAGGCCTCTCCAATTGCGCACCATTCAGGTCGATTCTCGGCAACTCTCATCCAGCTGCTACCAGCCACCCTGCTATGATCGTCGCTCCACCTAGCCTGAGTACGTCCTACCTTACGTTTGCCGATTCGCGGTCTCCACTCAAGAACACGTCTACCCCAACAGTTATCGGTTCTATGGCTAATATGGCCGGCCCATTTATTCAGCTTGCTCATTTTGTAAGCTATGTCGTCAACTTTGGTTCTCTGCCGGATCACCTCGTTCAGGATTCGATCCCTCAGAGAAACTCCAAGCATGGCTATGGAACGCCATAGCTCGCTAAGCGACCTTAAATTTATGGACCAGCCATCCCGTGAGTGTCCACGTTTCGGCTCCGTAAGTCATAACAGGCAGGACGCTCTAATTAAAGACCTTGGTCTTTAGACTCTGTGGAATACGCGACGAGAAGACTCGACGGAGCTTCCCAAATGCTGCCCAGCCCAGCTAAATTCTTCTGTTAGCCTCCCTGTCAAAGTTACTATAAACCCAAAGGCTAAAAAATAAAAGTTGGCTTTTAATTTTAGCTACATTTTTAACGAGAACATTGTTTCTAGTGCACAAAGACACCAATAGATGGCGCCGATCTTAAAAGCAGGCACACGTTGTTTTTAAGAGTGCTGTCTCGAGTCCACTAAAAAAAACGACGCCAACGGTAAGTGTGTCTAGACACACTTACCGAGGTAGTTGATTGAGCCGTTTTTCATCATAATTCCTTCTCAGTCACGAGATAATATAATTTTTATGGAGTGGTGCTAGTGGACCCGAGACAGCGCTCTTAACAAACTCAGGTAGACGTTCTAGCGGTGACATTATATATAAGGTCCCATTAAAATAGGTGGACAAACTTTTAGAAATAATTCAGACCACCAAAATAAGGAAAATGGTAAAAAATAATAATTGAAAAACGCATAAAATAATTACAAGAAAAAAAAAACTGCTAACGAAAATACACTAAAAATGTTGGTTACCCAATGCATAAACACATCCATGTCTTTGTTATCTCACAAATGTGCAGGAGCACATCACCACGTTACCGCCCGGCGCCCGCGCTCGCAGCGTTCATTGTTCAACTCATGCCATCTCAGTCTAACATAGCCCTTCCGCGCCGCGGGAAGCCCGCCGCAATTTCAGTTTTCGTCGCGCAACCGAGCCGGCAGAACATGTTGCACGAACGCGAATTGTGTGTGTATTGTTACGTAGGTATAACGATCGACAACAATGCCTAATTACGCGTTTAGCAACCAAGAATACTTGGAAATGGTCGTGTGTATGAACACTACCCTAAAAAGGTGATGTGTATTCAACTGAAAGTTACTATGATTAAATACAGAATGATGTTAACAGAACTGACTAGGTAGGTACCTACCTACGAGCACGCGCGCGGCGCGGCGCGCGGCGGGCGCGAGTGCAAGTACCTACCCATAACGGATGTGTTTATTCTAGTGTGCCAACAATTTATTTGTTTTAGGTCAAAATAAAATCACTTTAATCAGTGTTTTTTTTTTGCTTGGATATGTTTGGTTAGACGTACTGAACGCTGTGTTAAAATTTGTTCACCTATTTTAATGGGACCTTATATAATTATAATGTAGCATTAAATAATAAGTACATAATATGCAACTATAACGAAGTGGATAGTGTACTTTCACTCTTCTTTTAAAAACTGCAACAGTTTGGCGTCCCTAATTCACAATGCTGTTGCTGTTTTTTTTTTAGTTTGTTCCAAATAACATGCACAGTATATTACAAGACTGCCTCGTTGGTCTAGTGGTCGCAATCGCTACTGCTAAGCATAAGGTCCTGGGTTAGATTCCCAGGGTCGGGCAATAGTATTAGGTTTTTCCATCTGGAATTTCTCAGTAACAGCCCGGAGTCTGGATTTGTGCCCGGTTGATGGCAATAGGCTCGCATCCTATTACATGGGGCTTAAACATAACTGGCGAAATATAGGTACCTATACTATAAGGTATACCTCTGCCCAACTCTTCAGGGCAACAAGGCGTGGTGTTATGTTACTTAATCCTAGCTTTTTCCCGCGGCTCCGGATGTCGGTTATCGCGTAAAAAAGTAGTCTATGTCCTTCTCCATATCCCAGGCTATATCTCTGCCAAATTTCATGACGATCGGTTCAGCGGTTTAGGCGTGAAAACGTAACAGACAGAATTACTTTCACATTTATAACAATAGTATGGATTACAAGAAGCTTCTGAAACATTCAAAATTACTAAATGCGTTCCTAATTTGAATGTCAACTGTTTGTATTTCATTCATCGAAATTTTCTCTAACACCGGTAATACCAACTTAATTCGCCAGGTGGCGCCACTAACAACGCGTTCAAAACATCGACGCCGACATAGATACCTCCACATATTTTAATTAACAAAGAGGCTGCTATCAAAGCTTTCCGCAGTACATTAATATCGCCAGGTTATTATAAGCCCACCTTGCAACAGATACCTTATTAACTGATATGAGAGCAAAGCATTTATTTTAACCTAAGTGTAGGTACAGGTTCTGCGAGCGAAAGGCAATTTAATTAAGTAATTATCTATAGAATTGTGCATAAAAATAGTAAAGCACATACATAAAAACACGCCTTCTTCTCATGGGGGTTGGCAGAAACTATAGAACGCCACCTGCTACGCTTCTAACTTACCTACTCCTTTTGCTTCGTTTACATTCGTACATCTGGTCATACACGCACGCCGGTTGCGAGTGCTATGCACCTGTAGTGCTATTCTGTCAAAATCTCACGGTGAAAACTAAGGTGAAGTGAGTTTGAAGTGAGCTGTCAAGTGTCAATCCCAAGCAAGTCGATTTCATTTAATACTAAAAAAATCCACCTAATACGATTCCAATCGTGCGCTAGTGTGGCATTCAAGAGTGCCAAATGACAACATTTCGACCCCAATTTCCAATTCCGATTGAGATCGAGTCAATCGAGTGTCGAGAGTAAGCCTACAGGTGGAATTACAGCTCACTTCATACTCACTTCACCTAAGTATTCACGGTGAGATGGTTACAGAATAGCACTGCTGATCTTTCTGAAGAACATCACCAATTAGGTCACTATATGTTCTCCTAGGGCGTCCCCTCTCGGCGTTTCTACTCATATCTGCCTTGTAAATACTTTTTGTAAGTCGCCTTTCATTCATCCTCTCAACATGACCAAACCATCTAAGAATACTTTTTTCAATTTTTGTCACTACATCTTCTTTTAAACCACACAGTTGCCCTATCACATCATTTTTCAACCTATCATTCACAGTCACGCTACACATGCTTCGCAAGGAACGCATTTCCACAGCATTTGTTCTACTTTCATGCTTCTTTTGCCACACCCAACATTCACTTCCATAAGCGTAGTTGTTCAGTCGTTACCAACGGAATGGAATGTTGCCATTTTAAATATTATACAGTGTGAGTCTTTATAATGTGCACATATCGAAATGAGGGAATCTATGCTTAATTTTATCTACGGAAAAAATACAAAAAAAAATAATTTTATTTTTTATTTTTTTATGGAATTTTTATTTTTGAATTTTTATTTCAAAATTTCTCAATAAGACGCCCCCTTATTGAGAAATTTTACAATTATTGTAAACATGATGAAAAAAAACATGTTTCTTTTCAATTGAGGGTAGTTTTTACCCCAATTTTTATTTTATGAGGACGCCTAATTACTTGCAATCATTATGGAGTTTGTTTCATCGTGATAGATCATTTAGTTCATTTAGCTATGTAACAGTTCTACATTTATATCTGTAATTTTTATGGTGTTTAAAAGTTACACCATTTTGTTTACACTGGGAACTTTTTTTTTTTTATTCAAAAAAAAAATCTAAATCATTCATAGATTCCCTCATTTCGATATGTGCACATTATAAAGACTCACACTGTATTTATTTAAACTTTTAGAAGTATTGTATTTATTTCATTTCCTATTTCGTTATTTTTGTCTCATTATATGCTGCACCGGGTGACGTCATCACGTCAGCGCCAGCTGTCGTTGAAAACCAGCGCTGGAGCTCTGTCTCGCATAGGGTCGCAGCATTATGTTGAGCGACGGCCGTTTTGCGTGAATGTGGTGCATATTTTCCCCTAACTTGTTATTTTCGTGTTTGCGTTCTTTCTCTGCGTCACGTTTGCCGCAAATAAACGTATTTTCTTTATTTCTTTCTTACTTCTTTCTTAGTCATACACGTACGCCGGTTGCGAATGGACCTGATCTTTCTGAGGAACAGCACCAATTCGGTCACTATATGTCCTCCTATGTGCCGTGTGGTGCCGGACGTAAAGAATAGCACTACCCCATTTCCCCCCGTGGGTGTTTTAAAAGGCGACTAAAGAACTTACTAGAGAATGGGCAGCAGCGTTCTCTATGCATTTTTAACACCATACTGCGTTCGCCAACCCGCCTGCCAAGCGTGGCGCTTATGAAAAACCTCTCCCCAATTGGGGGAGACCTATGTCCTGCAGTGGACGTCTTTCGGCTGAAATGATGATGATGATAGTTACTATTGGAATGCTATTAGTAAGTATGTATGGTCAGAAAAATAATGATCAAACACGAGTTTTTCAAAGAAAAAACCGGCCAAGTGCATGTCGGATCACGCACAATGAAGGGTTCCGTAATTGGGATGAATTTATTCCAACTTTACATTGTAGTTGTAAAACAATTTCTCCCATACATTCCAAGTTTGTACGCACAATATTGAGAGTTTTATTATGTTATATTAAGACGATAATACTTCTTACAGAGTTTCCTATAATCTATAAGAATATAACTATTTTATGTTTTATAATTTATATTTTTTTATTTTAGGCTCTGTACTTTCGGAAATAAAACGGAGGAATGGTCAATTTTCATTAATTTTCTTAAATAACTTTAAAATTATTTATTTTAAAATTACAAAAAATATATCTGAAATCCTTACAATACACTTTCATCCTATATGTCACACGGTACAATTTGCAAAACTTTGTTGTTTAATTTTGTAATTTACCCTCCAAAAGTGACATTAAAAATTCATTTTGATTGTGCTAAATTTCAACTTAATCGGCCCAGTAGATTTGAAGCAAATCGGCTGTGACAGAGGGACGGACAGACAGACACACAAGTACTTACCTCAAAAGGAAAAAACGAAACCCTTGTAGGATGCTAAGGGTTAAGTTAATAAGGGTTCTGTTTTTTTCTTTTCGAGTTACTGAACCCTAAAAATAACAGACTCAGGTAGTGAATACTAGGTAGGTACTGCTAACTAGTTACTAATCTGTGATGATCAAACCTTATAAAATTATTAGCAAAATAATATTACCTGCCCCAAAATTCCGTTCTATAAAATACAACAACACTAAGCCAAACAAAAAACCCAATTAATTTGACAACAGTCAAGCCAAATTACATATATTTAATTTTCATACATCATCGGTTAACGACCGCTAGATTAAATAAAGATAATAAGAAAATATACATATATCAATGTCAATAATACATTACGTTACTGGTTACTAAATGTGTATTTTATTCACTGTTAATAGCAAGCCCTGTGAATTATTACTCTTCTGATTGAGACTTCTAAAGATTTTCTTGTTGATAGTATAATAGGCAGTGATATATTGCTGTTTAATAAATGAGTAATTACACACTTAAACAACGAATGATAATCGGATTATTCGTTCCTCATTATACGACAATTTAGGTGGTTATAAAACAAGGAAATTAATAGAGCGCTCTTCCTCTCTTTATTTAAAAAAAAATCTGTGCACAACAGGGTCCATAATTGTTTCTGTTATTATTTCTTTTATTTAACACCTGTAATTGTACCTACATTATGGATTGCAATAATCGATTTGAGATTTGGTTTCGGCACCAAATTTAAAATGCGGTGTGCTGATACCGACAAGCATGCGTGCCTATGCGTGCTCAATGCCCATGCCTTGCCTGCCACAAGTCGCGGTCATGACACATAATCGCGACATTAAGATTAATATCAACGAAAATTATCAATTATTATCAACAAATAAAAAAAAGGTAAAGGTATTGTTACGAGCCACACAAGTTTAAGTACCACTAGCGTCATCTAGTATCGAGTAGCAGAACTAGTAGACTCGAGATTCTTCTAGAGAATTCGATGCTAGAACTTTCTAGTACTTTCGACATCTGGTTAGCCGGGGCCGGTATGTACTCGAACATTCTAGATGTTTCTACAGAAGAAGGTTCTGGAACGATCTAAGGAATATATAAGGCCGTATGCACCGCGACTCGGGACAGTCGAACGACACAGTCGAACCGAATAAGCGAACAAGCGATCTTCGAGTGCGATCAGTGTCATTTTTGGTTTTTAAATCTGCAGTTTTTTTTGTCACGAACCGCAAGCTCGTAACAGTATGTATGTCGGTAATCTTTCGTCTAATCTGTTTTTTTTGTTGAAAAACGTTTCTCCTGTATTCCCCGTTACACTCCAACTGCAAATACACAATATTGAATGAACTCGCGTCATCGTCACCGAACTCTTTCCATGAGCTATATGTATACTGTGTATATGTACTTAGTTTTCACTTAGTGCTCGTCTTACAGCTACTGTAAATGTTCAAATTATAGGCGAGGACGCTGGCATCCTAAACACAAGTTAAATCTTACTCTGGGTGCCAGAGTTCATCGAAAACAATCTTTGTCTTAGTTGTAACCCTGCATATTTGTTTTGATAAGTGTTTTTGTATCGGTCGATTGGTTTGGAGCAAATTGACATGTGACAGACGGACAGATAGCCACACGAGTGACCCTATATGTGTTCTCTTTTTCATCCGAACGTACGGAATCCTAAAATCACAAACAAAATCCTAATATAACAAATCCATACTATCCATACTTCCATACTAATATTATAAATTCGAAAGTAACTCTGTCTGTCTGTCTGTCTGTCTGTATGTTACGTTTTCACGCCTAAACCGCTGAACCGATCGTCATAAAATTTGGCAGAGATATAATCTGGGATATGGAGAAGGACATAAGCTACTTTTTTACGCGATAACCGACATCCACGCGGGCGGAGCCGCGGGCAAAAGCTAGTCATTTCATGTATTATCTCTACACCTTGGAAGGAGAAAACGCAATGACAATATTCTGTCAAGGAATACTTATCAAAACACTAACACTTGCGCTCAATGAGATAATGCAGACAGTTAATTAAATTATAAAAATGTCGTTTCTAATATTTCGAAAATCGAACTCATATTCCCTGGTCAATAAGACTAGACCACCTCGCTCCATATCTCATACTGTCAGTTTTCCAAAGTCCCATCGCAAAAAAATCACTCTGTATACCTAAAAATCCACCATCTTTAAGGTTTACGTACCCCAAGCATGGAGTACATTACACGCTTCGTCAGTTACGAGTGCCTGGGTAGGCAGATACTTAGCCCAGTCAATCAATGTCAGTCATAGTACGAGATGCTTGACACCCGATATATCGATCTCTCTGTTCTTGGTCACGTATGGAATACGTTTTCAGGAGAGAAGCGCTAGCGAGAAAACAGGTTATACGATTTAAATAATCCGAAGAAATGTGTGAAATTATTCGGAATAGATAAGAACATAAAATAATAGGTACCTACTGTGTAAGAAAACTAAACGCCGTACAAGAAATAATAATTTTATCATCGATTGATAAAAAAAAAATATATGTAGGTACCGTATACCGTACACCCTGTATACGGTACCTACATATAACAAAATAGTAAAAAGCTGTTATTTTGACATTAAATTACAAACAGAAACTTTAATTTTATTATTTGTATAGATAAAAATAAATATATCTGTATTTATAAATAGATAACTGAGAATCTGTTATGTTAAGTTGTGATACTCGTAGAACAAATAAATGAGGTAGACGGTACCAAAATTAATTTAAGAGATATACCTAGATAGATACCTACTGGCAGAATATAATTATCGCTAAAGATAACAGATGCGCCTGCAAAAGGAATGACCCATTTCACAATGACAAGACATCCAAAGCTGAAATTCAATCTAAGACCAGTCCGAGACAGGTCTTGTACACGAAGATAAGACAAGACAAGACAAGCTGAGCCTAAAATTCTATCTAAAACATATCAACCCAGTCTACCAATTAATCTAAAAGAATATCACACCACCCAAACCAATACACGTCAGATCTTCACGCTTGTCAACTGTCTCGAAATAGTCGAAGCGGCAAACACGCGTACGGTCGGCTAAGAAAGTGGTATATCAATTTTGACAACAATGTGTGATTTATAAATTCTAACGTGGGGATATTATCGTGGACGTCTACGATAACGTTACAACGCTTTGTGGCTAAGTAATAACAGCGGCGCGGGTCGATCGATCGGGTTAAGCTACGCTTGTCGCGGTTGGTCCGTGGATGGGCGACCATCTTTACATATTAAGAGCCAACTAGTCGCGGGCTCAAACTCACTGGTAGGCGTGGCCAAAAAGCACGCTGTCTCACCTAGCATCGTGTCCGTCATCGTGTGTTGAGTGAAATGCACGATAATACATACTAAACCGCGCGCGTAAAAAATTACGAAAAGTCCTTTGGAAGGTTGAGTTTTATGAAAAAACTACTGGATAAATCAATTACGAATAAAGTTTATTGAAATCTTCGATAATTGAGCTTTTTCAAAGCGGACTTTGTTTTGGAGATTTTACACTTCTTTTATTACTTATTTACGCCCAAAGTTGCATGAAAATTAGCAGGAAAAACGAATCTTTGTTGGCTCATAACTTTTTAATGGCTTTTTATTTTAATATTCTGCTTCCGTACAGACAAAACTAATAATAAGAAAAAACGATATCATGTTTAACTTTGGACGTAGAATGTCAAACAGTGGAGTAATACCCCCCAAAATTTGTATGGAAAAAGTGTCGAATAGTTTCATCTTAAGACCCCCTCCGTGCCGCGGAAACCCCCTGTCATTCGTGGATCTTTGACAGTCGTTACAGGTCGTCAGAAACCCGAAAGTCTGACAACCAGTCAAGTCAATCAAGGGTCAGTCAAGGGGTATCTTATTCAGGCGTATCATAGGCAGTCACTCCATGTAAAATACTTGTATTCAACTTCATCCGGTTAGACTGGAAGCCGACCGATAGTTGGGAAAGGCCTGGGCAGATGATGATGATGATGATAACGTTATAACGTGCACGTATTTCCATATATTTCATGGACGTGGACGTCCACGATAATATCGTCATATTCGAAATAATAAAAGCGCACATGGACTTAACTGTGCAAAGAAAATATCACTGGTTTAAAATTTAAACATGGAACGCGGGACGTCACTATAAAGACAGCAGGGCTCATTCTCTACTCAGGAGCAGAGAATGAGCTGGTCTATTGCGGAAAATCGGAGCGAAATGGATAAAACAGTTGCGTTTTTGTTTTATGAAGTGAAACATTCTTTTCACTTCTCATGCTCTAAAAGTTCGTGTTTATGTCGTGCGTAGGCGACATAAAGTCGCTTTTTATGCTCTAGAGCATAAAGTAAAATCTTCGTCGAAGACCAAGGCAATCGGTCCAACAGCCACATGAACAACTTCAACTGCATAGAATAACCTCTTTATTTTAATTCGTTACCAACAGCCAAAGTACACAATAAAACTTCATGAAATAATCTTATATTTTTTATTTCATCCATTTATTATTTTACATGTTGCTGTTTCATTTTCTCGCAATCGAAGTGAAAAGTAGAGTATACAACTAGTCCATAAAACTCATTTTACACTCTACTTTATATCCATCCTCGCTTGCAAGCTCGCTCGGATGGATAAACGTCTCGCGTAAAATGGTGCATTTTATGTACTTGATGTACAATCTACTATTAGGCGCGTTGACCCGTTTTTTGGTGAGCAAAAATCATGGAACTCGCATCATCGTCACCGAACGCTTTCCATGAGCTATATGTATAAAATAACAGTTATTCCAAAGTTTTGTGTTCTGTCGGCAGTAGGTAGTTATGACTTCCAATTTTTTTAGACAGAGACCGTTTTTTAGCCGACTGTACAAGGAAGACTTATGACAACCCTCGTCAAATAGGGCAGTGCATGGCTGCTACACGAAAAACGTTTTACTTCTACCAGCATTTTATTGGTTTCAATTTCACCGTTGCGTTGTCGCGGATAATACGGTAACGCTACAGTACGCCGCGTAGTTCGGTAACGTTTTTGGCTCGAATACGCGTTTTGGTCGGCTATTAGTGCAGTACGCTGCCGGATTTCGTATGATGAGTCATGAGTTTATAATACGAGGATTGGAAGGGATTGTTTTGTGGATTGTTTTTGTTGAATTGTTCGTAAATGTTTTATGCGATTGTGCTGGTCTAGCGGAGAATTGGAGTGTAGTTGATAAAGCATTTTTTTTTTTTTAATTATTTTTGTTTGTAGTTAGCGATTGAATTTTTTATCATCTTTAGAACTCAAAATTCCAGGTACCAGATTTTCGTAGCTGTAGACAGAACCTACCTAACTAATGAAAACTTATCAAAGATGAAAATCAAAAGTCTCTATTCAAATTAGGCGAATAATCAGCACTTTTCGAGCATCAAAATTACATAAAACGGTGTCCCAAAAACGCCCGCCCTTCAACATTTCCTAGAGTTCATTTCCTAGAGGACAATCTCCCCAGCAGCACAGCTGTCTGTTCAGTTAGAAAAACCTGATTCTATACAATAGTAGGTATGCAAAGTAATTAACAGTACGAAGAATCGAGAATCGTGACAATCTAAGAAGTTGGAATTGACAGCTATAAAAATACTTTGTGTAGTAATAAAAACATAAATCGGTTGCTTTAAAAACCGATTCTCGAGTCAAATCGATTTATCATACTTAGGCGCCATCTCCACGGGCGAGAGAATCGCGGCGATATTCACGCTGGGCCTTCAAATAATCGCCGCGATGATAACGCCGTGTGGAGACTGATTCATAGAGTTTCTATTGAATTTGATGGCACGGCGAGACTATCGCCGCGATTTTCTCGCCCGTGGAGATGGCGCCTTAGACTTTGTAATCGACAATTTATCTACACTGCTTAAAATTGCTTCGAGGTATATCGTGTTATTACACGTACGAGTTTGTAATACTTAACAGTTATTACATAAATCCCAACTAAGTTTATATTTGGGCGAGTTCAAAGCCAAACCAAGACATAAACTTATAGACATACTGATTTCTTTCGGAAGGTTTATCTATACATACATTGTACATTATGCACCAGTGGCATACCTAGAAGCAAGCCCTAGACGTGTGTCTAGGGCGACCGCGACCCACCCCGGCTTTGCACGTGTGCATATCAGTGGTGTCACTGATATGCACCCGTGCAAAGCCGGGACGGGTCACTAGTCAAGAATAAAATTAACAATAAATAAGTGTAGTTGAGTCGGCTAAATAAATAAATTTATAAATGCACTGTTTGTAAAATAATAAATTTGACAGAATATCGATTTTATTCGGTCAAAAAATGACGGCTTATAACGGTCACAACACTACCGCAACTGACCGCAACGAACCCAAAGACATGACATTGTACTAACGTCATGTCGAACCATTAATCAACGATCAATTCGTGTTTTTGAGTGCATTTTTTCAATATAACGTGAAACTTGGTACTCATTGTTATAGTCTATGGATAACATAGTAATTAATTAGGATAATGAATTTAATTTTTCGATTTCTTACGTAGACGTTCATACAAAGTTATCGCAGCATGTAGGCCCATATTACAGAACTTCACTCAATACCTACTCAAGAATTACTTAAAACTAGATTCAACCCATTTGATTAGTTGAAACTATTTTTAGGTAAACCTTGAGTATTGAGTGACGTTCTGTAATACGGGACGTAGAATGAGAAACGTCAAATCTGACTTCTTAGATTGTCGCGATTACAAATTAAAATCACACGCCAATATACCAACATATACGACTCTTCTCCCTTTTTCACCACAAAACACACCAATTTAATAACCAAGTAATTTTCGAAATGAATAACACACAAGTACTAACTTCGACATAAGTTCGTACGAGAGCGACAAATTAACATACGTTTCCAACACATTCCCACCTCTATTCCTTACAAAATACAGGTTAAAATCATGTGTAATTTCAGTATGAATAATACTATCACCAGTACATTACCGGAGCATAGTTGTGACATCATGTTTGCACAGTGACGGGGACTTAATTTAGTTGAACGCGTTCGCTTTTCGAAATGTTATTAATTTTATCACAATTCCATTGTCACGTACATTCGTTATAATTTAATTAACTCCAATGAAATATAAATTATAATTAGCTTGAAGTATGTATTGAAAACAAACGCGTATTTGTAAAGGTATCAATTTTGACACGGGATGGGATGAAGGCGGATAATGTTTAATTAAATAATGGTAATTGGTTAATCATGAGAGGCTGTTTGTGTTGTGTATTGTTAGGAGTTAAGTTTTTAATTGTCTATTTTGAAACTTACTCTATGGTATTATAGAGGTATGAGGAACAGGGTGTAAACTCTATGGAAAGGGAGCATCTTCCGACCAGACGGGTGTTGTATCTGGCGGGCAACTGCCCAACGGTTGATGTCGGGATGTTGTATACACCGTGACATTTTAGTCATCTTACAAAGGTGGTTCACTCAATGCCTCCGACATAAAATACCCCTAGGCGCGATTGAAAAAAGAAATATTAAGATTAAGCTGCAATAGTAAGAAACACATTTTTGCGCTAGGGTGAATGATCTCTGATAAAGATGTCACCGCTCCATTTCGCGCCGCCCTTGGAACGCAAGGCTCGGACCGCGCTCGTAACAGGGTGTTTAAAACTACATGCATGGATCATAATGAATGTTTGTTTTTTTATTATTCATATGTTTATACAATATATTAAAAAAATGAATGATTAGTACAATTAGTAGTGGTCATAGGATACATGAAGTGGGCTGCCGTTGTAAGACGATTAAAATGCCACGGTGTATATGCTAGTCGCGCGGTAAATTCTGATTGCGCGATACAGATAGTGTGACGTCAGGACTTTGATGCGTAGTTCGCATGTGGCGTTGTAAATTCCTCCACAGTATCATTAAACTAACAAGTTACCTTTCCTTCAAAATAAGGCAATATTATTTATTTACAGTTAGGGAGTATGAAATCTGGTCCTTTAGTTTACTATCGAAAGCTTATTACGAAAACTCAATATGGTATTTATTTTCAAACGAAGAATTGGTGATAGTTCCATACTCTTTTATGTTGTCTCTAAAACACAAATCACCGACGTCACCCAAAAAGCAGCCAAGCTTAAGTGGGACTGGGCCGGACATGTTTATCACATGTTGAATGAGTCAAGGGCCAAAACTACCACCATAGTATGTCCCAGAACACATCCGGCAACATCGAGGCAGACCCAGGAGAAGACGGCGGGACGAGCTTGACGCCTATAGATAGGATTGGTCCACACTAGCTAAAGACAGAGTGGCGAGGAAAAGAGAAAAGGAAGCCTTTGTCCTGCAGTGGGACAACACGAGCTAAAAATAATAATAATAATAGCCCCACCGCCGTATTTCTACGTTGACGTCGTGGTGGGGCTTGCGCGCTCCAAACTCTAGGTATGTGCCGGTAGAGTTTACTTTACCGGACATGTCTAGGTGAGGAGCCAGACCAAGAGAGATACAGGAACCAGCAAGGCAGCATGTGGCGAGCTGTTGGGCAGTTGCGACCCCACGGACCCTATCTCCCGGGAGAAGTCATGTTCCTCATCTCTGGCTTGCCTTTATTGGCCGGCTTAAGTGGAGATTAGCAAGAGCAAACGTGCTCGGAGGAAGGAAGTATTCCAGTAAGTGCTTGTAGGGATCTTGACCATCTTCCGGGTTCTGGGATTGTTCTGAGAGCCGTGGAATACCTCTCCACTCCTCGAGCACCTCAGGACATGTTGCCTCCTTGTCGCTACGTCACTATGAGCTACCGACCGTTTTCGGGGGCCCATTATTGAGTGTGCAAGTCACCCCCTGCCATTTTATCCGTGTATAATAATACATTAATCAGGTAGGGGCCATAGTCCTTCCATAGTTTTAAGTACCAATCCATTTTAACCACCCAAACCCATAGTCCAATATCTTTGGTTCCATATCCTGCAATAGTCCTCAGGAGGCTCTCATTGCGCGACTGGGTCAAAGGCTTGATTCAAAAAGCAGTACTCCTGGACACGGCACGCATAGTGAGGAGGTTTCTCTCTCTAGAACCCTGACCTCCGGCAGCTTGGACACTGTTCCTAATGCCGATGGGCCACAACTTTTTTTAATATTTATATTTTTATATTCCAATATTTAAAAATGTAATTTATATGTTTTTTTTTTTACGATGGGTTTCCTTTTGACTATAGTCTAGGTCATAGGTGACAGAGACAAAGTCGACGATGGAGTGAGCTTACCCAGAAGAAGCCTGTTCACTCTCACTTTGAATTCATTAGGCTTGTATGCGTTCGGAAACACACGCAGGCAGAGAGTTCCACTTCTTTGCTGTGCGCATTATAAAAGACGTTTGAAAACGCTTAGTGCGAGTTGGTGGAATATCAACTAGGTAGGGGTGGTAACTTGCAGTGCGTCTAGATGTCCGGTGGTAGAAGGGGGCCGGTGAAATGAGGTCGTGGAGTTCATGTGCACACTCGCCAAAGTACAATCTGTAGAAGACCGAGAAGCAGGCAACCTTGCGGCTATGAGCCAAACAGTGAAGCTTGGCATCCACCAGTTTTATGTCGCCAATGAGCCTCTAAGCTCTGCTTTCAACCGAGTCAAGCGCAGCAAGTTGGTACTTAGCTGAGCCATCCCAAAAGTGGCTGCAATACTCCATGCAGGATCGGACTAGTGCTTTGTAAAGGGTTAAAAGCTGTTCAGGCGTAAAGTATCGCTTCACCCTATTTAGGACGCCCAGTTTCTTGGAAGTATTTATGAAATAAAGGAGATACTCAAGGCTCGTACAGACTCGCGCGATATCGCGGCCGCGACAGGCACCGACAAAGAAATTGTGCTACTAGTTTCGCGTCGCGCCCGCGATATCGCACTAGTCTGTACGAGCCTTAATACTATAAACTCTCATTGAACATGAATCAGAGCCACATTATGTTCACGAGTCGGTATCTCGGTATTGGAAAACATTTGTAACAAACAATTGTTGTATTTTTTTATTGTGTTCCTCTAGCTATTTTAAAGGGAGCTGAATTAAGACCACGCCTTCTTTAAAGGCAACTTACTGAAGAACGAACTATCACGAGCTTTAATAATTTTTCGACTATAAATACTTTAAATCTTCAGTAAGACTTGTAGAGCAAGGCAGCTAATTAAAATGTTTACGGTATCAGTGTTGTCGCTAAGATAATAATCCAGGCCAATCCACGCTGTAGCTAACTTGAGCTATCACCGGCTCAGGCTAACAAGAATCCACCCAGTACGAGACAGATCTTTTACGTAGTATGAAAATAACCAGTAGATCAAAGTGACCTCTATGTTTTGATTCTACATTTGCACGGTGACCTCTTAAAGGCAATCCAGATTAAAGGCTTACCAGGTCAGTATGATATCTATAATTTTCTACTACAACTAGTTTATTTCCCGGTTGCAGACTACTCTAGCTTATTTTTTTAAATCATTATCTGCAATATTATGAGAATTATTTTTAGAGTGTAGTTTAACTTATGTAAACAGACTCGACTAGACTCGAAGAGAAAATTGTAATTATGTTGTTACTGGATTTGTGATTGTGATCGCAGTTTGCTATCAAAAATTCAAATTCAATTTTTATTTTTTTGGGACAACTAAATCCAAAGTTTAGTATACAAAAACTTAGAAACTATTATTAGTTCTTAAATACAATTACAAAGGACAACACTATCATCTAATTCTATATACAAATACAAATGCCCCTGTGCTGGGACACCCCGCTCCGTCATGACAACCAATAGGGAAGGTAGATGATACCTCCCTAAAAGATCGTCAGACGAACGAAATGCATCAATACAGGAGCACGCACATCTTCAGCTACAGTTTTCAGGATGCTGTTGTGACTCCCCCGCACCCTCCCCATAAGTGTCACGACTATTTTCCGAATGACGGCATGAAAATCATCCGTACGAGCCTGCGCGAACATCTCGGAAGCACTGCAGAAACGAGGAAGTCCCAACATCATCCTGAAAATGTTATTGTATTGGACGCGCAGTGTCCAGGGATAGCAATCAAAAGTTCAAAAGGATGCGCGCTAACCATCCTCTAGAACGGGACGTTGTATCTTCAATAGCCATTGCTTAACAGGGTAATCTACTTATGATCAATAATATGAAACTGCCAAAATAACCTGGCTTGAAAGAAAAATACCTAAGTAGTTGCAGTAGCATGCCAGTTCGGTGTAAGATACCAACCCCCACTGGGCTCGTGTGGTGGCTTTAAGGCCTACTTTGGTGAACAAAAAGCCGGTGTCCCAGCATTGGGAACATTATAGGCTTATTATGTTAGCATAATAGCTTAGGCAGCTGCTGTTCATAATTTTAAGTTAACCCCTAGTTGACACTGACGGTTGGAAAAAGTTATCATAATTATTATTCGCAAAGAACATCAAGGAAAAAGCAACTCAAGGCCGAACAAAATCAAAATCAAAATATTTTATTTCACATAAGCCTACATGGACACTTATGAAACGTCAGAAGGTAGGTGCACGGTTCCAATTGGTGGTTTCTTTTAAAAATAATTGGATTCTACAATATTTTCAAATAACAGTGTTAAGGTATGGGAGGAAGGAATAGGCGTTTCAACAATTTCAAAGTACTTAACCATTCACGTGTCCGATCCAATCTAGTGGCGCTGAGCGAAAACGCTGAAATGTCCAATGCAACGAGAGTGGACTTGAAATAATTGCGTGATTTTTTTAGCAGACATCACACCCTGTTTTATTTTTCGTGATTTTTTTAATGCAGCTACTGCTTTCGTTCTTGTATTGCCAGAAAGCCGTTGAAATTCCTGATATTTTCGTTAGGTGGTTGATATGGACATAACAAAATATTGTATAAGTAGTTGAAGTTGCGGTACGGTGCGTTGGGCCTCCCCGCAGGTGAGGTTGGTTTGTACAGAGTTATTTGTTTCCATTTCAAAACTTTATGTGAAAAAAGGTTACTACGAGTATTACGATGTCATTTGATTCAGACTGAATAAGCCTTATTTTTTTTTTGGTAAACAAAACATAAGGCAATCGCTTTAGATTTTGAAATAATATTTTTTTTAAATAAATTGGTATGTAACAAACAATCAAAAATTAGTGTATGCAAAAAAAAGTCATTTAAAGCCACAAACTTATTTGTGTAATGTAGCCTCGTCTGTGCACTTGAGGAAACAGTTATTAGTTTACTATCAGTTCATAAAAACTTTTTGTTTAAAAGCCGTGTTTATGTAACCGAACACCCAGCCGCGCGTCAAAAAAAATGGTCAGGAACACTTGACTCAGCGCAACGCGCGGGGGTCGGACACGTAAGTGGATAACAAAATAAAAAATGGTCAACAAATCTACAGTCTACTGGGCCTTCAACGTTCACAAAATAGGAAACAATCTATATAAAGATAAAAAAATAAATCCAAATGACATGGTTGCCACAACTACAGTAACAAATATGAATAAATACCATGTCCACAAAAGCAACTAATAAAGAGTTGAAAATTAGAATTGTAGGAGCCGAACTGAAGATTAAAGCGAAAGAAGATTATTACACAAAGAAGGCACTTCACTAATTGACCTACTGTTTTCCTTACACTATGTACACTAAGTAAGTGAAACTATCACACTCCCGCGAGAAGTCTGCCAGAACATGTCAGCAAGTTAGCCGTCCTTGTACAACTTTCGACTTGCCTTGCCTTAACTTATGAAATCCATTTCAATTGTCAAGTTTTAATTGTTATTGATCGGTGATGTTATGCTTACATGTGGAATATAATAACAAATGACAAGCGTGTATTTTAGAAGGGTATCTTCTCTAAGAATTCACTCGTTCTTGCCCGCAACTCCGTCCGCGTGGAAGCCAACTTATACCATATAATAATATTCTATGGCATTCGGCAATAGTGTAGCTTTCTATCCGTGAAATAATTTGTGATATGCACTCATGGTCGCAATAATGAAATATATTGCGAACATGAGTGTGTTACGCTATAGATAAGGAATCCACCTGATCCATCCAAATCAAAGTCAAATAATTTATATTAAACTAGCTGACCCGACCGACTACGTTCTGTCAAAAGCTGAAGTATAAACTCCACTCCACTACTCTACTCTACTCTACCCAACCTTACCCTACCCTACCCTACCTACCCACCTACCCTACTTTACCCTACCTACCTACCTACCTACCTACCCAACCATACCCTACCCTACCCTACCCTACCTACCTACCTACCTACCTACCTAACCTACCCTACCCTACCCTACCCTACCCTACCCTACCCTACCCTACCATACCTACCTACCTAAAACTTAAAAAAAATAGATAGTAGCCGATTCTCAGACCTACTGAATATGCATATAAAATTTCATAAAAATCGGTCAAGCCGTTTCGGAGGAGTATGGTAACAAACATTGTGACACGAGAATTTTATATAAAAGATAGTCACATAAAAGGCACTTTTAAACGTCAACATTTACAAAAAAAAAAAAAAACTAGATTCTAGTTACCTCAAAGAGGTAGTTACGTATGGAGAAGAATGGGCAAGAAACTTCACACTACTTACTCTTTTAAAATGTTGATAATATTTTGTATACATTAATTATTTAATTATATTTGAAGACGATGTACCTAGAATAAAATTACTATACCACAATAGTTAAAATTAATAAAAGTGACGTTTTGAAAGATAAATTAATTATGTGATGTGATGTGATTATGTGTCATGGTGCTCAAATATATAAAAACTTAATAGAAGATGATTTTCCTAAAATTTCAACAACTAATAAGTCAGTGTGTGAGTTAAAGTAACTACAGAATGTAAAATGAATGTCATAAAAATAATAAATTATACAATTAAATTTCCCCGTTTCCTCCCGTGGGTGTCGTAAAAGGCGACTAAGGGACTTACTAGAGAAGGGGCTGCAGCGACCTCTATGCATTTTCAACACCATACTGCGATCGCCAACCCGCCTGCCAAGCGTGGCGATTATGGCAAACCCCCCCCAACTAGGGGAAGCCTATTTCCAACAGTGGACGTCTTTCGGCTGAAATAATGACAATTAAATTAGCAACCACTTTGATTTTGTCTCGAATCAAGATTGTCCTATGGAGCAAGACCAGCATGTTTCCAAGCATTTGGTAACGCCATCTATCGAGATTTCTTAAATTTATAAATGCTTTGATAGTTCTGTCATTTTTGACGTCTTTGTCAACGAACAGGCGAACTTCCTATCCTTTTCTACCCCCTACATGCACGCATCGTCTAGAATTAGGCGTGAGTCAAGAAAAAGCTGCTGTGCCGCGAGGATTGTCATCGCTGCGCGGACGCTCCGTTAAAACCGCTTAAAACCGCCTTCGATCTCCGTGTCGTGATCGAATTATGATGAACTGCTCCCGCGGGTGAAGATTGTGAGTGCGTGGTAACCAAGTCAGTGCTGCAAGTAGGAACGCCGCCAGTTTACCGGACGGATCACGCCGTCTGCTGCCCCGTGCCACGACTATTACGAAGTTTGCAGGTACGCGTGCTCAAATCCACATCCCTCCTAATTTGTTCGTCTGTTCATCATATAATTACCGCTAGGCGATCACCCGCATCCTTAGAATACAGTCCACTATTTAAAAATAAAAAATATTACTCGATCGCCTACAAAATTGGTATATTTCCACACCACATTCTTATCTTCCACATAGTCCTCTAGTCACATGAATTCTAAGCTGCACCCTGGATCTCATCATATAACAAAGCAATGAGTCAAACCCAGTGCTGAGGAAATTGTTTATGATAAAACTTTTGATAATTCTAACAACTATATTTACCCTAAATTTATCTTGTAGTAAATAACCTTCATTTATAACATCCTTTTATACCAACAAAATAACACAAACAATTTCGTTTGGCTAACTCAGGAAGATATTCTACATAATTATATTACAAGCTCGAGTTCACTCCTTTGTAAAATTTTCGAGACGTTAATTTAATTCAAAAATGTCCGCTCCGAGGTCAATTTCACAAATAAACAGAAACATCTAGAATGTTGGGCGAAACAATTTCAAGTCACATTTCACCACCGTCTTTACGTCTAGTACTCCACGCGTTGGACTTGGTGCCAAATCACCAACATTGGCACCAACTAAAGGACCACGAACACTAACTAATGGACAACTTTAAATTGGGAATACTAAAAAACCTGCTCGTTAAGATACACTACTGCTGAGTCAGCATAAAGTCGTGGATTAGAACGCAGACTTAGTACAAAAAAAAAAAAATGAAATCGTGTTTTTGGTTCAGTTCAACAATAAAAAATATTGTTTTGTGGCTCGCCTGAAAAGTTTTACTATCGTATTTTGGAATGCGATTAATTTACTACATACACAGATTAAATTCGCGTTTCATTGTCACTAGAAAAAATATATAAGAAACTTTTTCACAGTCTATACAAATAAATAAAATAGAAGTGTCGTTTATATATTTAAAAAAAACAGCTAATTACTGAATGCATATAATAAAATATAATGTAATGGAAGTATAAACGGTACTTATAACAAAAAAAAATATTTTGTATTTTATCATCTGTCTGTATGCTTGTCTGTCTGTTTTTTCTGGCTAATCTCCGAAACGGCTGGACCGATTTTCACGGAACTTCCACTAGTAGTTACTTGATGTTCCGAGTAACTTAGGCTTAGGCCTTTAATTCCGAAAAAGCAATGCGGGCGAAGCCGCGGGCCGCAGATAATTCTCAATAATTACAAAGCCATGCCTGATGTATACAAAAATGAGCAGCCACAACTCCGTGACTATGGCCAAACATTGGCTTACAAAGCTACTCTTGCTGAACAACCATACTTATTCCTTGAATGGAAATGAGGGGCACAAAACAATGGTGTAGTTTGCCCAAATGAGCACAAGAGGAAAATTTAGTTCAAGGCACGCACGACTCCTGAGATAAAGTTGCCTCAAAGTTTACGTGAAAAGCCGGGCGGTGCATGAATGGCTTTATGTGGAACATTAATGTTGGTACAGTTAAACCAGAAAAGGTATGCGCTTCGGTTGTCTTCAGGTTTTGGAATTAGCATGAACGTCTCGCCACAGAATAAGAGTGGGAGGGCCCACAGAGGCAGGCTTCTAAGTTTTGAACTACCGCGCTTTGCTATGCTCCTATCACTGCAAGTTTATATGAAGTTTTCTTTCTGTCGGGTTGCCTATTCCAGCTCCAGTCGCAGATCGTCATCTGTCACTCAAAAGTTTTGAAACGTTTTTTTTTGGAATTATATAGAGTTGTTAATCCAAATTTTTGTTATCATCATTTCAGCCGAAAGACGTCCACTGCTGGACATAAGCCTCCTCCATTTGGGGGGGTTTGCCATAATCACCACACTTGGCAGGCGAGTTGTCGATCGCAGTATGGTGTTAAAAATGCTTAGAGAACGCTGCTGCCCATTCTCTCGTAAGTCCCTTAGTCGCCTTTTACGACACCCACGGGAGGAAATGGGGTGAAGCTATTATTTACGTCCGGCACCACACGGTAAATTTTTGTTATCATGCTAATACAAAATAAGAAAGTACTTCCATGGCTGTAACAGCTCTCGCTCTCTCACACGTTCGTGCCCCTCGAAAAACCCCCCCGAACCCGAAGATAGACGATCATACCCGAAGCGCATACCTTACTTGGGATATCTGTACGTTAGTGTGTGCAATGTGTGCAACATTCCCCTTAGTGTGTGGAACATTCATGTCGGTAACGTTAGTGTATAGTAGTCGAGTTCGGATTAAAACTTGTTTATCTGTTTTTGAGATGCATGGTTAGGGTGAAGTTCGTGAATGCATTATGGAAAACAGAACACATTTTATTTTGTTTTGGTGTGAAAATATGTTAGGTGATTTTCAGGGTGGAATTCTTTCATTAGAAATTGTGATTGCGATTTCGTAAAGAATAAACACTTTGCTTGTATCCTTGTTTCCTTTTAATTTTGTTTGAGTCGGCTTCCAGTCTATCCGAATGTAGCTGAATACCAATATTTACATGGTGCGACTGCCTATCTGACCTTCACAACCCAGTAACTGGGTAACACGATACTCCTTGGTAAGACTGGTTGTCAGACTTGGACGTCTGACTACCCCTGACGACTATCAAAGATCTACGAATGACAGCTGGGACCAACTTTTTGACGTGCTATCCGAGGCACGGAGGGGTCTCGATAAGTAATGGATGGTTACCCATCTACGGGCCGACCTCGGTGACCCGTGCGGCTGTTATTATTTAACCACGAACACTTACCCCCATAGAGACATAAAAACAGCTTGCCCCGAACGCTTGTATCTAATTAATATTGTATTTAAACAAACTAAAAATTTGGTGTAAGGGACAGCCCTCCGTAAATACTCGTAACAGGGTGCATTCAGCTCCTTATTTTGAATCATATTCCACCGGAAATTTGCTCAAGAAAATGTTCATTTTTTTAATCGTTTTTTCAGTTACGTACTTACTTACCTTTATTTAAATGTACGATTACATTCTCTGTACGCAGCACTCCATTTATGTAAACAAAATTGCTAAAATAAAAAAAATTGCAAAGCATATTGAAATACTCTAACGAACGACGCGCTAAATCAGCTGTTCACTTTCTGCCTAGCTACAGAGTTCATCGAACTCACTCGCTGCGCTGCCGTTCGCTACGTGCGTTTTGCCACGGAAACGATACATGTTTTTGTGTGTGAGGCAATAAAACTATCTCAGGTTTATTGGATTCCCATAACGTTCCTGAAATAATTTCATGTACCGGTCATCTTAGTATGATATACTGAATTCATCCTATCAGTCTTCGGAGGGCTATCCCTTACACCCCGTATATTTGTAGCCATTTAGGCAAGATTTTAAAAACTAATAAATTGGTACTTCAACTATGTTTTTAAATAAAAATGTTCAATGTTTATTTCAATTCGCTATCAAAATTATCAGACTGAAAGTATTTATACTGCTCACTACATCAGACTATCAACAATGTCCATTCAATTCCAACTATTCTAAATAAATAAATCCCGAGACAATTTAGAAAGCTCAGAGAAAACACTTCTTAAGTCCTTTATTTAGAAGAAAATACTGAACGTTTACAGCTACTAATGTTCTTCAGTTGTGGATGTAGATAAATTGTCCAAACTGTATATAAAAGCCTTTAATGGACCACTCGATCACGAACTAAACAACATTTTGAAGAGATAAAAGATAGTTCGGTCGCAGTCTTACAATCCGTGTTCGGTCGAATAACTGATATAAAATAAACAATGACATTATGTTTGATAAATTGAAGGAAATTTATTGTGAAGAAAAATTTACTACCAATTTTAATTGTCCGTTTATTCAAATCACAGCTGACATTCTTCGACAGTTGTATTAAATGGCGCTAAAATTGACATACCGAGGTGATCCGGCAGAAAAACAAAGTTGCCGACATAGCTCACAGAATAAGCAAGATGAAGTGGCTATGTGCCGGCCATATTACCCCTATAATCGATGATGACCTTTGGGGTAGACATGTTCTTAAGTGGAGATCGTGAATCGGCAAACGTGAGGAAGGACGACCTCAGGCTAGGCGGAGCGATTATCTTAGCAGGGTGTCTGGTAGCAGCTGGATGAGACTTGCCGAAAATCGAGTTGAATGGCGTGCAACAGGAGAGGCCCACGTCCAGCAGTGGACTGCTGTAGGAAATTGGGTATTTGCTTAACAACACGGTAATGACTCTGACTATACATCACAGTGGGCTCTATCAGAATACCAGCGCCGCGACACTTATTTTTGGCCCTAGGTATGTAATTATAATTATTACACTCGTCTGATTTATTTACTCTGAGAAGAAGCTCAAACACAATCAAAACTTAGAGACCTACGCAAAAAGAAATGCCATTCACGTACAATCTTGTTAGGATCATTCAGGCCGAGACAATTTAAGGAAGGCGGTGCAAGCAAGGACCACCTGATACCAAAAAATGGAACAAAATTCAACGCACGCGCTTTCCTCTGAAACATTTCTGATTGTACTAGGGATCTCCGCATATTTATTAGGTACAGGAAATCCACTTACTTTAAAAGCATCTTGGACCAAGACATCCTTCAAGTTCAATGTCTGATTATATTTTTGAATAGATTTTACTTCTTTTCGAAGGTATCATTTAATTCAATATGACGTTCATTTCAGTAATATAACACTTCAGTATCGTACAATTGCTAGAATCTTCGTCAGGTCTTGCTATTTTATTCAGTAGATAATCTTCATAAATTCTCTCCACATTTCCCACATTTATAATGATTTAGCTATAAGCTGTGCCGATAACTATATTTGATAACTGATTAATGATTTTTTTCCTTTAAGTAGGTTTGTACAAACACTTTTACACGTCAATCATATTTAAAAAACCAAAATAATGAGGTCGTTGTTAGCTACCTGACTACTCTGAGAAGAAAGGCCAGAACAAACTCAGAGATCACAGTCTCTTTTAAAGTCCAGACATAATCTTGGTCAGATCATGTGAAGATCATGTAGATTGGTGTCTGAAATGGTCTATTGAGGAAAGAACCACACAGATTGAGTGGACCTGTCCAGTCAGTGCACGCATTGGTCAGTAATCGTGCAGCTCAACACAGAACTTAAGGAGCTCAACGATTCGACGAGCAATTCCAAATTAATAAAATTTGGGTTAGCCGCATAATTTACTCTAACTGCCAGATCATGATTAAAAATAATGATTTAAAAAAAATCCTCAATCGACTTCTAAATATCTTCCTCTTTAAATCGCTTAGTACTTATACGAAACAGGTTTTCTTGACCTATTCGTCCTGACCTTTCCACAAGTTTAAAAGTCCAAAACCATACAACAATTCACAGACATTCACATTCAAATTCACCAACCCACTTCACAAGTAATCGATCCCTACAATAAAAATCGAAAGCGATTATCCGACAATTAGTCGATAGTCGTCCATACTGATACCAATAGGTAATCCGACACACGTAGGACGGTGTTATGCCGCTCCACTACACTTGATCCGACTGCCGGCTTACAGGAACTTTTTAAATGGAAACTATGTAGTTTGTTCACTGTATTGAAGGTTACTTTTGAACGGAATTAGGGACGAGGTGAACGGTTAAAGGTAATTTTAGTTAGTGACGTTTGAGAGTGAATTTTGGATTAATAATTGTGGGTAAGAATTTAATAATAATAATAATAAGTTTTATTGATTTCTAAACAAGTGTTACAATATTTAGGTATGACACTGGATCCCACACTAGGATACCCTGTGTCACAGGATTCAGTCTCTTTCGACAGATAATATGAATCAATAAAGATAGGTTAACAAATGCACCGGTTTCAGTATAATTAATTAACTTAGGACTAAAAGGTAACCAAATGTATGTGTATATGTGATGAATGTAAGTGTGTAAGTGATGAGTGTGAGTGTGAATGTGATGGGTTTATGTAAGGATGTGATGAGTGTTAGTGTGTATGTATGTAATACTTTAATATTTGAAAGATAATAGATTTTCCGTTTCAGCATAATTAAGCCCAAGCAGCTAATCCTGAACCTGTTGTTTGCAGTTTTTTTTCTGAATTTGTTTATCTACTTACAATTTTATCTTAAACACATACTCTAACTTTGGGGACTCGAAAGTCCTGAAGTCAACTTGGTTCAGGCTCCTGATTTCACTTATTTTTTTATGTTGTGTTTCATGTACTGTTACCAAATAAATGTTATTCTTTCTTTCTTTTCTTTCCACCGGATATGCTTAGATGTATATCGATTGTATGTCATCATTCATCATTTCAGCCGAAAGACGTCCTCTGCTGGACATAAGCTTCCCCCCAATTACGGGGTTTGCCATAATCGCCACGCTTGGCAGGCGGGTTGGCGATCGCAGTATGGTGTTTAAAATGCATAGAGAACGCTGCTGCCCATTTTCTAGTAAGTCCCTTAGTCGCCTTTTACGACACCCACGGGAGCAAATGAGGTGGTGCTATTCTTTACGTCCAGCACTACACGGATGTATGTATTATATCAACAAATAGGATAGTTTGATTTTCTTTTCGAAGCTTGTCTAAAAAGGGTGAAAAGATGCTAAATTTTTAACATACGCGCTGATCTTTTATGGATGTAGACACATAATTTTGTAGCTTAGATTCGCCGCTTAGCTACCTCGCACATTTTTAATAGAACCGCAGCCTAAAGGTGGTGTGGGTGGATATTAACTAATTAAATGTTTCCACTTTAGAAAAAACTAGGTACTTACTTCACCTTATGCTCGAATTGAAGCAAGTTTTTAACAGAGTTCAAACAAGGAGGAGGTTATATGTTCATCTGTATGTTTTGTTTTTTTTTCTTCGATTTTTCTTCAATTGTGGACCGATTTTGGAATAATAGCAATCTACTATTCCAAAATCGGTCCACAATTAAAGAAAATATCTTATGGGAATTGATTCCTTTCAACCCTTGTATAACAATTTATACAACGGTCGAAAGGAATCAATTCCCTTACGAGGTATTTAGACGCCCGAGCGAAGCAAGGAAGGCTTATAATCCGAGTAGGAATTGGTGATTTTCACCCGTGTTAAACACTCTTACTTTTCATTTCGAATATATGGGAAGTAAAAAATAGATTTTCGATTATTCTATACTCTAATTCTTTTACCGAATCTGGGTTCAACATTTTAGAATCGCTTGAACTCATTTTACATGAGGTATGACAAAAAGTCACTAAGAGATTCAATTCGAAACTTAGATTTTTATATCTAATTATTTTTATAAAATAGTAAATAACATTTGAAAGCCCTAAAATAATTCTTTAAATTAAACCATAAATCTCTAAGTCACTGCATGTTTCATACCGATACTAGGTTTCTTAGTAACTTGGTCAATGTCCTTTCATACAAGATGAGCCTTAACCTAGTTTTCAATTTTGGTCTGCAATTGAAATGATCTACTAATGATTCGGGGTTCAAAATCAAAAGTCAGTGAAATTTTAAGCCGGAAATTATTTGGAAAAGCTCGGAAGTCATTTTATCAAGATTATTCGGTTTTCAGGCACGGTTATGTCTATTATTTGATTTGGACTTTGTGTTGAAAAAGTACCGCATACATAAACTTTTGCTGAGGCGAAACCTTTTCATTTTACGTTAGATGTTTTACGCGCGTATTATCTAGGATTTAATATATTCCGTCTATACTTGGGGCATCTTGTTCCATTTATCCATGTAAGCATATCGATAAATGGAACAAGAAGGACTATTACGTGAGTAAAACGCACTAAGAGCAGTCCGCACTGAGATTAATCTTTCATTCAGCCTCGAAGAATTATTAACGTATCCACAATTATAAAACAAATATTCTTTGTAAACGCTAAAGTCTTGAATAAATAACGTTTGCGTTTCAAATGTAAAGTCAGAATGAATTTCTATGATGAGAAAAATGTGAAACTATTTCACAATAAAAGGAATGGGCAAGAGAACATGGAATTAAAAAAGCTTTACTCCAATTGCTCAGAACTTGGTCAGAATTTGTACGAAATAAAAATTGTTTACTGAAAATTGCTACCAAAATCTTCCACAAAACATGGAATATTGTTCTCTGAATATTATCACATCAACCTACGTCTATGTGGTTTACTAAGTAAACTAAACACTAAAACAACATTCGCCACCCTGAAATAATCCGGGAGCTTACCGCCACTTTTCCTTTATAATTTTCATACGCAAATCTGGCGGTGGCCTAAAACCGGCTCAGACGTAAGCCGTCGTGGCCACAGAGTAAGAAGTTGATGGAGTGACAATGTTTTCAACAACGTTTACTACCGCATAAAAACAAAATAAACATAATCAGCCCATAATGTTCCACTGCTGGGACACAGATAAGGTAAGATATATTTATTTGCCTAAACATGTGTACACATACGAGAATTAAAATAAACGTGCAAGCAAGATGACATAAAGAAAAAATACAGGTTCAGACATGTTTGCCACATACTATGGCATGCAAATATGAATAGTTATGATTGTTAATAATTAATTTCAGGTCAATATCATTACTTTAAAGTGAATTCAGCAATCAAAAATAAATTAAAACACACAAATATACAGGCCTCCTCTCTTCGATAGGGACTGGGCTATTTAGAGGTAGTGGGATTTATACAGCGGGCACTATCAGAATACCAGCGTTGCGGTATTTTTTTTTTTTAAATATCGCTGCTCTAAGCTGAAATAGGCAGAGACAGCCTTTTTGGCGTCACACAGGTCTTTATTTTAAATATATTTTTTTTGTTTTGTTTATTCGAACAAATAGGTAAATGTTGTTAGTTTTAAGTGCTCCTTTTTTACTTTTTGTATTTCCTGTGCGAGTGTGCGTGTCCCTAATAAAATATTTTTCTTTCATTCTATTATCTACCATGCGGGCACAGTGCGGATAGGTAGATGTCACATGTCTTCGAATTTTTGGTTCTAGGACATGCCGGTTTGCTCACGATGTTTGTTTTCCTTCACCATTTTGAGAGCAGTGGTGATGAAATTATTTACACAAAGTAAAGCACTTGCCCGGGTTCAAACCCACTCAAACTCAAACTCAAACTCAAACTCAAACTCAAAGCATTTATTTCAATTAAACCATTTACAGGCACTTTTGAATTGTCAAAGAGACGGTCAGTTAGTCAGAGTCGGCAAGTTGAAGCTAGATGCCCATTCCAATACGTAGATCACTATGGAGAAGAACGGACAAGAAACTCCAAGGACACTCTTTTAAATTAAGATATTACATAATCCTGGGTACATTATTCTTGTTGCTTCTATATGTGAGACAATGTAAAAACTAATAAAACAATTCAAAATATAAAATTACAAATTAAAAATAAGCCCTGGCAGTCAAGAGATGACCAGTCCCAACTGACGGCGCCCGTTCACGAACATGACGCATGGATCAGCACCATCCAGCTCAACCATTTTGTAGGGAACCGAATGATCCAACACACGCGCCACCATCAGTGAAACATTTAAGTGAGCATGACATACTCTCAACTGCCATGCTCTTTCAAGTCAACATAAATCATAATAACATAGTAAACGACTCCATGGTATTCACATTTACAAAATTGAAAAAAATGCTGCTAAATTATACAGAACTATAGTTTGCAATGTATTTGAGAGATTAATAAAAATTTACTACCAAAAAAGAAAATAATTATTATCTATTGGAGTATTCATCAATAAAAACATGCTTAAATAAAAACAAAATAAACATTAAGTTCGTAATGTCAGAAAATAAAATAAAATAAAAAAAGGGGGAAGCAACTTCCAAGTATTCAAATTTTATCTAGTGAGCCCAAGTGGCAGTGGAGCAGGACCAGCATTTAGCCAAGCATTTTTATCTACGATATAATCATCCAACTTATAATATGCTTGTCTGCATAGTGTGCGTTTAATGCACGTTTTAAATTTCTTCTCATTTAGTTGAAGAATATCGAGTGGTATTTTATTATAACATTTTACACAGTACCCCATAAAAGAAGTGTGTACTTTAGACAATCTGAAGCGTGGTTGATCTAATTTGTTCCTATTTCTAGTGTTAAAATTATGCCTGTCACTTATTTTACTAAAAAGATGTAGATTTTTTCGAACATACATAATATTTTCATATATATATTGACAAGGTACCGTCATAATGTTAATTTTTTTAAACAGCTCTCTCAGAGATTCGCGTCTGCGGAGGTTGTAGATAGCTCTGACAGCCCTCTTTTGCAGAATAAAGATGGAATCAACATCTGCAGCTCGTCCCCACAGCAAAATACCGTAAGACATGATGCTATGGAAGTAACTAAAATAGACCAGTCTCGCGGTATCCACGTCTGTTAATTGGCGGATTTTCCAAACAGCGTAAGCGGCTGAACTTAGCCGCCTTGCAAGTGATGTTAAGTGAGGACCCCACTGTAGTTTTGAGTCAAGCGTAATCCCCAGGAAAACCGTATTTTCGACGAATTCTAGTATCTCCTTATTCAATACAACGTGACATTCATTACTTCTAACGTTCGGTAAAGCGAATCTTATGCATTTAGTTTTCTTCTCATTTAATACCAAATTATTTACAGTAAACCAATTATGGACCTTAATCATAGCGTTATTTACGTCGTCAAGGTCCTGGGCATGTCTGTTTACTTTAAAAATCAGTGATGTGTCATCAGCAAATAACACCATTTGGGGTCGGTTTTTCAGTAAATAAGGTAAATCATTTATATATACTAAAAAGAGGAACGGACCCAGTATTGAGCCCTGCGGTACACCCATTTTGACTTTTAAACCCAATGAATTAACACCGTTTATTTGAACTCACGACTTACAACTCGTAAGTCGGGGCCGATAACACTGGGCAACCACCATTATATCCTAGGAAAACTGTTTCGCCATAAAGGCAGAATGAACAAGTTCGGGGCATCGTTTCCAAAAATGAAATTAAAAAGCAGTCATTTAAAACATTTTTTTTTAGGTTTGGAACAGTCAATGGTCCCAAAAAATCTATAAAAAAAAATTTCATTGTGTAAAAATGGTTGGTGAGAAAAAAAAAATTACAACCCAATGCCAAATTATTTTCTGCCCACTATTCTCACGAAAAGTGAGTGCAAATATTCGAATATGTACGTGTGTTAGCTTTCCATTGACTAATACTCTGTGGTGACACCTGAGGCGGTATTCGAAAATGGCATTAGCTCACTTGACATTCGAGTCGCACGTCAAGTTACGTCCCTCGCATTTAGGGAACTTCCTACTTTTCTTTTGTTGCAGTTTTCAAAATGAATGGAAAGTTTCAACATTTGAGAGGAAAGTTGAAGTAATTTCTAGTGTTATTTAAACTTACTCACTGTTGGAGATTTTGTAAAATGTTCTCTGGCTGTAGAAGAATGTAAGAAACTGAACGTTGCATGTTTAAAATTCCCTTGGGTTCTGAATAACGTGAAAGTCATAACGTCCTTTCTTTCCTTAGTACAAAACATTATGGATAAAAACCTAATGCTGCGTGAATTTTTTTTTTTTACTTTTACGAATAGTGCAAAAAACGAGTTTTAAAGGTAAATTGCATTTTAAAGGTATAATAGTATGCATGATAAGTCTTAGAGAGTCATCCATCTGGTTAGACTGGAAGCTGACCCAACTATACTTGGGGAAAGGCTACGCAGATCTTGATAACGCATGACAAGTCTTACAAAACTTTACTCACTTCTGTGCTCACTCTCAGTCAATTCGAGCTACTTACAGTACAAATGGGACATGCTTATTAAAAAAAATACAAAAAATACGACACACAAAAATAGGAAATATCGCAAAACCAACAGACTGTCTGACACAACCGCTGGCACTTAAATGGAAGTGGGCTGGACACGTAGCTCGCCTCCAAGATCAGCGATGGACAAAAAGTGTGACAGCGTGGAAAGGGCCAATAGGCAAAAGAAGGAAAGGAGACCCCGAAATAGATGGGAGGACGAAATAAAATGCACAGCGGGTCCAAATTGGATGATTTCAGCAAAATCCAAAGAAGACTGGCTCACTTTGGAGGAGGCCTTTACCTGTAGAAGCGTTCTTGCAGAAAAACAAACAAAAAAATAAACTTATTTTATCTTGTTATAAAATAAAATAAAACATACTAGCAAAAAAATCAATCTGCCTAGCCTTTTCCCAACTATGTTGGGGTCGACTTCCAGTCTAACCGGATGCTGCTGAATACCAGTATTTTACATGGAGCGACTGCCTATCTGACCTCCACAACCCAGTAATTGGGTAACACGATACCCCTTGGTAAGACTGGCTGACAGACTTTTGGGCTTCTGACGACCCGTAACGACTGTCAAAGATCCACGAATGACATCCGGGATCAACCACGAGCTCCTCAAAAACATACTAACACTAAATAAAATAAATAAAAAATTACACTTGTTTTATATTACAAATAAACTACTAACTAACTTTTTAAACCTAGATTCTGTAAGAAATATAGCCTTTTTTATTTACAGTACTAATATTTTCTTAATGTCCCTCGGTAAACTTCGTGTTTCGTCAATCGTTAGATTTCTATCAGTTGTCCTTTGCACTTGGTGCATGACAAAAATCCGACGACAAACAAAACACGAAGTTTGCCGAGCAAGGGCGTAGCTAGGATTTTGTTAGGGGCGGGGGGGGGGGGGGCAGGCGTAGACGAACCAAGAATATATCTAAGGTAAATGCTGCATGAGCAACGGGGCAGTTTACGTTAAAAATGAAAAACAAAATATCCATCAGTGAATTTATTTTACAAAAAAGTAGTCGACGAGATTCTTCACAAAACCGTTTTAACACCTCAGATTGTATCCTTAGTTTTTTGTACCATGGTTCGGTGTACACTGAGCATGCATAGGCCGTTCAAACGGTTTTCAGTCATCGTTGATTTCAGCCATGTTTTAACACGACGTAGTGTGGAAAAGGACCTCTCTATGTTACTTGTAGAACAGTACATCTTCGTTTTTGTTTATTAATAGGCTACCTACGTAATATTACTTTACGGTTTGTGAGTATTCCTGCATCTTCTAGGGGGGGCAGCTGCCCCCTCCCCCTGGCCGTACCTCGCTACGCCCTTGTTGCCGAGGGACATTAATAAAATAGTTGTACTGTACTAAGGTACCTTTTACTTCGGCGTATTTCCTATTTTCATGCTAATCTGAGTGTAAAAGGGTAACATTGAAGGTATTAAACTGTTCGTAATTATGCTAAAGGTATGAAAGTCAATTTGAAGGGGCTATGGTTCCAAAGGTGTCAATCGTATTTTAATGTATGCACAATTAAGGCCCTTGAAATAAACACGCTTTTGCTGTAAATATCTAGGAGATAAAAAGTTTTCTTTGAAATAATTGTCTGGAACCAAATGTGTATAATCTATTGTACACTTACTTGAACACAAATGAACGAGAAAGACAAAATGATAATTGGTTTTTGTAATTGTAGAAAATTCTCCAGGTTATAAAAATTAAATGAGCAGAAATTACCGTTTGTATGAACAACATTTACTTGGGCAATTATAATTGGTATGCTCTAATCAGCCATTATATTATGTATGTAACTATATACAAAAGCGATCTAAGCTCAAGAAAGTTCAAATTCAGGATATTCCAGATACGTAATTTATTAGCCCTGCTACACGATTGTTCTGGTTGGCGTATTTCGGCACGATTTTGCAGTGTTAAGTGACAACTTCTTTAGGCGCGTTGAGCGATTTTTGGTAGGGAAAAACTTATGGGTTCACGATCGTCACCGAACGCTTTCCATGAGCTATATGTATACTGTGTATACGAGTATATGCGTACTTTTTTAGTGAACAAAAATCATGGAACTCGCGTCATCGTCACCGAACGCTTTCCATGAGCTATATGTATACTGTGTATATATGTGTACTTTTTGGGTGAACAAAAATCATGGAACTCGCGTCATCGTCACCGAACGCTTAGTTACGTAGTTTTCACTTCTATCGGCAGTCCCCAAAGACTGTGTGTTTTTTTTGTATGTCATCTCACAAGTCAACCTGGGAAGTTGTCGTCTCCCTATCCGGACTTTCTTGTGGTTGCCTTAATAATTAAACTAAGCGACTACGCGCTAAGGACACAACCTGTGAGGCACGGATCTCGGCTTACAGCGTCGCTGGGGGAGGGCAGCAAGGGTAGATCCCTTGCTGCCTTGCTAGGTTACTATACCTACTACTGCGTTCCGCTTCACTGACCGCGCCGCGCTGGCGCCAGCGCGTTGCGCGACGAGTTTCCATTATACCAGTTTCAAAATAAACATCTTTCGGTAACGATAACTAAATTTTTTTGTACTAAGACAAATCAAAATAAGAAATAGGTGTATAACCAAACACGTTTAATTTTAATTTGTCAAAATTTACGCACTGATTAATTTTTTTTCCTGTAGTTTTCCAGTATTACTTAACATATACTTATTCATCATCATCTTCTAGCCTTTTCCCAACTATGTCGGTGTCGGCTTCCAGTCTAACAGGATGCAGCTGAATACCAGTATTTTACATGGAGCTACTGCCTATCTGACCTCCACAAATCAATTACTGGGTCATACGACACCCTTTGGTAAGACTGGTTGTCAGACTTTAGGGCTTCTGACCACCCGTAAAGAATGTCAAAGATCCACGAATGACAGTCGGGACCAACGGCTTAACGTGTATTTTTATTTTTTTTAAATAAACGTTGCCCCACACTAGATTTCTCCTGTATCGTGGGTGCGTGTACAAACATTTAAACTCACATACACAAACAGCCAGACCCGGAACAACTACTTGTAGGTCATACAAATAATTGTTCCGTGCGAGAATCGAACCCGCGACACGCAGCGCAGCAGTCAATCGCTTAACCACTGCGCCAACCATGTCGTGTTATTCCAGGTCACGGAGGAGTCTCGGTATGTAAAGATGGTCACCCATCCACGGACCAACCGCGGCAAGCGTAGCTTAACCTGACGGATCGACCCGAGCGGCTGTTATTAACTAACCACGAGTTCCTCTACTTAACTATGATTATTTCAATATAATTTTAGGCCCTCCAAGGCTCTATCAGCCCACAATTCATTTTAATTACTTTACCATCCTACTTTTTACTTTAGTATTGCCTGACAAAACCTAATTTAGAACTTTTGTAAACCAAATTATTTCAGACATTAACTTTCAAAACACTAACTACAGTTTTGTAAGTCACCTTTATAATTTAACTTAATTTGTGCATTTAAGCTATGATACCATACTAGCTTTTGCCGGTGGTTTCGCCTGCGTGGGTGTCGGAAATTATGCCATGGGAACGTAAAAATGGTATAATAGTACATTACTTACCAAGGGCTGTAAAAGAAAGAAAGCCCGAAATCGCAGGTATTTGTGACCCGAGCCGCAGGCGAGGGTTGTAAATATGCAATAGAGGGCTTTCTTTTTTACTGCCCGTGGTGAGTACACAATTTTACGTCTTCACCTGGCCACAATGCGAGTTTTACTATACGCGTAGCGTGCGGTAAAACTCACATTGTGGCCAGGTGTGACGTAAAAAATATTATGTGTCCTAATCCAGGTCATGGACTACCTGTGTGCTTCATCGAAATCCGTTCAGCCGTTAAAGCGTTAAAAGGTTAGGCCTTAGACTGACAGTCAGATTGTTTAGGATAAGTCAAAGAAACGCTTACTCAAATAAAACCTGGAGTACTACAAGGCAATGTATTAGGTCTGGTCCTGTATCTACTAAACACCTGCGATATTCCAGAGCTAGAAACTAATTTCATTGCAACCTTTGCTGACGACACAGCTATTATGGCGGTTGGAAATAGTCACGAAGAAGCTGTAGAAAAGATTCAAGAGTTCATAAATCGTGTCTATGAGTGGACTTCAACATGGCGTAACAAACTCAATGAAAGCAAGTCTATCCACATGGACTTCACCAATAAAAGGCCACAATACTTCCCGGTGTTCATGAATAATCAACCAATACCATACGCAAATACTACTAAGTACGAGTATCTCGGCATGACGCTGGATGCAAAACTGCGCTGGAAAGAGCATGTCAAAAAGAAAAGAGCCGAACTAGATATTAGATACAAAAAAAAAAAAAAACAAGTAGCCAATACGGCTACTTGGTAGACAGCCGCCATTAGATAGATAGATAGATAGATAGATAGAATACTCTTTATTATGTACATCATAAAAATTACAGATATAAATGTAGAACTGTTACAATGGGCGGTCTTATCGCTGAAAGCGATCTTTTACAGACAACCTTTGGATGGATCAAAAAGTAGAAGGAGAGACAATACTGCAGGTATTCAGTGGTATACCATTTACATATACAATAAATACATACACATAAAGCATAATATATAGATACTTATACATACAAATATATAATATTGTGTGTGTCATAAAGGAACTTGAAACGTTCTTTAAGATAAGAGGGAGTTGTAGGATTGAACAGAATACTGTAGAGCTGAAATAAGATATGAGAATTCCGGCGAAGACGTGTGGGAAGCCACTTGAGCTTTGTACGAAATTCAGAAATGTGATCATTGTGCCATTGTGAATATCTAACAAACTGGGCCTCAAGTCTGCTATTACAAAAGTGTCAGAATGGTCTCGCCATTGTATTTGACAGTGTTTGTATGGCAAATCTGTCAAAAACTCACAATGAAGAGACCATTCCAACGTTTGTACATTAGTAGACTTGGCCCCCAGTTGTTATACAAACAAGTATTAAAGCCTATGGTATTCAGCTGTAGAGCTGCACCAGCCAAAGCAACCGTCAAATTATACAACGATTGCAAAACAAAGTACTCAGTGATATAATCAGCGCCCCCTGGAACATTAGAAACAGCGACAGAAAAAAAAAATATGCAGAAGTTCATGAACACAGACTTCATCATCACGTGAATGTCGAGGCGATCCAACTCCTTGACATCACTGATTTAGTGCAAAGACTAAAAAGGGTTAAACCTTTGAGTGAACTTAAACTACAGTGCAAGTGCTGACTAAAGAACACGTGTATTAAGTGTCTTCCCCTTAACATAAAGAGATTAAGAAAGGCGTTATTGGACGATTTCTTAATTTTATATGTACTTAGCAGTTTAAGTTATATTTAAATTACTCATTAGCGAATAGGCTAGATTGTAATGTGAAGAAAAGTATCACCAATAAGTAAGTAAAAGTAAGTATACTTCATAGAAGGAAAAAAACTGTACAAATGACATTAGAATACCCGTCACCATTAAATAAAATATATTATTATAGGTAATTGAAATAAAAACACAATACCCTTGAAGAAAATAAGTACATCAATCACACGGGACTCGGGTCCTCCCATTCCATGAAAAAGTACGTATATATCATACATTAGGTATTTTATTTACCTATCTGTAGATATTTGATATTTCAAAGTGATCCGTCTATGTCACGTATGTACCTTTATTTATGTATTTATTGCTTATGTGTAGTATATTAAAATAACTTAATATTATTTGGAAAATATTTTCTTATTTCGTCGCATGAAAATATTGTTACAGTAACAATGATAGAATATTATTTTAGTGTTTAGGTACAGTTAATTCGATCTACAGAAGTGATTTTCAATCTAACAGAAAAATATCTATCATAAATATTTGCCAACCCTAAATTCAATTTCTAGCGACCTATTTCAGAAAAGTACGTACCACACGGCTGGTGCTCAGATATATCTACAAATGACTTAATATTTAATAGGTAAGTAATCAAATAAAAAGGCTATTTCTAACTTTGATAATTTCAAACCCAATTTATTTCAAATTGTAGAAAAACTCCCACAAACACATTTAGTTAAACGTAATTTATGGAACGGGTGGTTTGTCATATTTGAATCTTTATTTACACAAGAGACAATACGACATCTGAAGTTGAATATAAACCTTTATAGGTATAACTCTATTGAGAAATATTTGTTTGTCAGCGATGATATTATTGTGACTTACGGAGCCGAAAGGTGGACACTTACGGCTGGTCCATAAATTCAAGGTCGCTCAGTGGGCTATAAAACGGGCTATGCTTGGAGTCTCTCTGAGAGATCGAGTCCGGAACGAGGTGATCCGGCAGAGAACCAAAATTGTCGACATAGCTCACAGAATACGCAAGCTGAAGTGGCAATGGCCAGCCATATTAGCCGGGTAGACGTGTTCTTGAGTGGAGACCGTGAAACGGCAAACATATTAGAACGCCCTCAGGCTAGGTAGAGCGACGATCTTGGCACAGTGACTGGTAGCAGCTGGATGAGAGTTGCCGAGAATCGAGCTGAATGAAGTGCAATTGGAGAGGCCTATGTTCAACAGTGGACTGCTATGGGCTGATTATGATGATGATAAGGGATAATATAAAAGAAGAACCGGCCATGTGCGTGTTGGAACTCGAAGAATGAAGAGTTCCGTCGTTGGGATGAATTTATCCCAAGAACAAACAACATTGTAGTTGAAAAACATGTATGGGAATACATTCCAACAGCAAATGTAAGTTTGTATGGACAATATTAGGAGATAAGAGGAATAATTTTTAAAATAGTTAGTTTTAAAGTTATAAACATAAAACATTGACCATTCCCCCTCTTATCTCCGAAACTGCTAAGACTGAAACTTTAAAAATGATACAGAGACCAGTTCTGCCGTGCTAACGAAGAATGCAATAACTCGATTTTGGAAGCAAATCGAAATCTACTAACTTTCTCTAAGCAACTTTTTATTGATCCTTCAGGAACTCGGTTTTTCAGTAAGCAAGAACACAATAACTAAAAGTTCATAACAAATTCAATAATCAAAAATCAATTCTGTTTTCCAACTACAACATTAAATTAGTTCTTGGGATAAATCCATCCCAACAACGGAACCCTTCATTGTGCGTGGTCCGAGGCGCACTTGGCCGGTTTTTCGCCAAGATTTGTCTCAAGAGTTAAGTTATGACATAAAATAATTATAATCAAACCATTTCAAATGATTTAAACAAGCGTCAAACTAATTTCCCTTACGTTATTCCGGTTTCCAGTCACTGCATTATAATCGTATGGAGAGTGAAGTGTTTTTCGCAGCTTCCGGCACGAGCGCCCACTCCGGAAATTGACGTCAGCGCCCTCCCCCGGAACAACATCCGGTACATAATCGCAAACGACACTGGTCGCATTCATTTTTATAATGACTTTGTGAAATGGACGCGTTCACGATCGGCGAAAATGAAATAGATTGATGATTTTTGTGTTTATGTTTTCGGGATGTGTGTTGTTACAGACGATGCTCGAGTGTGGAAAATCATGGTAGACTATTGGAATAAAATTAAAAGTTTTAAGACCTCTCAAAATTATTCTGAGAGCAAAAGAAAAAGTAGGTAGACATATTTAGTATTCAAACCAGGTCTAATTTTTTTTTTAACCTGTGGAAGATAAAGAAGCGATGACTTAAATTAATTATAATATTCCGTAAATGGTGAATATGCCACAAGCTAGATTTCTAAAAATATAAACACCGTAAAACAAACAAAAATACTATAACTAAAAACTCCACAGCACCGCCCCGCGAAGCTTCCAAGAAAATAGTAAAAGCAAAACACTTCAATCAAGTTCCATTAGATTAACTGCTAATTACATCAACTGATGGCGTTCGATAGCAATCGTTGTCGCGTTGGCGTTGGTATCGCGATCGAACTTAATTACTAATTTCACAAGCCTATTTGCATGATCACGTAATACGCCTGGAAAATCAGATTTTAGCGTCAATATTGTGATGGACATTACAGCTGTAGCGTATTATGTTAGTAGTTTAGTATGTCGTTATTACCCTGTGTGGTTTGTGGGGAACTAGGTTACCTAAACGTAAGTCGTACGATGAAAAGTCAACACAACGCAATGCAACATAATTGGTATGGAATAATAATTTAATCACAACTAGCATCAATGCATGGCCTGAAGAATGCTTAATTGTTTTTTAATGTGCTATACAGTGTATGTGTTCAGAAAGAGGTGGTGGCTTTGGCGGAATACCTAATAATGTCAGTTGACAGTAATTGTACTATCTGACATAATCTCAGTTGTCAGTAATTGTAGTAACTCTGACAGTGGTCCGTTACCATTACTGCCTTTGTCTGAACAACGCATTAAGTATCAAAATGATTGCCAAGACAAAAAAATACTTGTTTATTCAGTATCGCAAAACACTACTGTTATTTTTATACACATTAAACGGTTTATGTCGGGATTTTTTAAAAGTAATCCGTGCAGTAATCCGGTCACCATTGCCATCGATTAAATTATCGTTTGATTACATTTTGTTGATCCTGGATGCAATGAAGTTACTAGCTCGCACATGGTAGCTTAATCCCTTTGGCCTATATACAGTACGTGGCACGATATGGACTAGGAAAGTTTACTGGGTTCACATGAAACACAGAAATAATATAAGACAACATAATTCTTTTTTCGGGACGTAGGTACTGAGACATTCCGAAAAATAGGTAGATTTTTTGTTATTTCTAGTAGGGATAAAGGGAAACCGGGAATGATTTAGGTATCATAAGCAGACCCAACGATATTTCAGTCAAAGCTAATCAGCCCTAATCATATTTATGCTATCCTAAGATGATATTAGCCTGGGAATATCCACGGATAAACATAGGCCAATTTTGTTAGCGTTTTGGGGTTTGCAGATGCTGCTCTAAAAGATTAGATATTAATTTTAATAAAGAGACACCACGATAGACATGTAAACTAGTGATATTTGCATGTTGTTCTTAGCAAAAACGAGAACAAACTCATTGCAAAGAGACTCCTACTGTAACATCTTTGACTCAAAAAAAGCCTTTTCAAGCAACCAATTATTACAGTTTCTTTATAAAGAAAACTGGTATACCTACTCTGTACTAAACCGTAATTAAATAAACAGAAACTACTCCGTTTCCTCAAGTGATATTCCCAGTTCAACAAACACTGCAAAAAGCCACGTAGAAATTTGAATGCCGTAAAATTGGCGACAGCTCCATACGGCTTCAAAAAACAATTTTCCCAGTTCCGACTCCTTTTTATTCAGTGGAGCTCCATCCAATCAAAATCTAACTGTGTATCGGTACGGACGGGCTTCGGAGTAAAAATGAGCAAGATGGATGGCGTGTCATCGTAGATCCTGGGGAACTCGGGAAGGGTGACGTTTCCCGGGAATTATTGCTGATATTTTAAGAAATATGCGCGTTTAAATGCTGGTATAATTTACTTACCTGTTGATGTACTTGTGTTTTTATGAAGCTGTTTGAATAAGGAATTCGATCTCGTACCTGAATAGGAATGAGTAAAAGTATTGGTGACGTACCTACTAAAAGTGTTTGTGTATGGAGTCGATTGGAATGAGAATAGTTTTCTGAATAAATAATAAGAACATATAACACAACAAACAACATATTAATTCTTTTGTGCAAATACATTTCAAATTGCAGTGATATTCAGTTTCCAAGCAGGCTTTAGACTTGTAACCTTAACACTTATTACAGGGCTTACTCAACCTCCGCTGAGATCGCTGCAACGCATCTTGGAGGGTAATACTAAAATCCCGACACTAAAGGTCTCTGCACACAGCGGGCGCGGCGTGGCGGGACGGGACGCCGACGCGACGCTGAGCAGTTGTAATGTACTAGATATTACAGACGACGCCACACAGAGCATCGCGTCACGTCGCGTCGAGCCGGACGGCTCTGTGTGGCGTCGTCCGTAATATCTAGTACATTACAACTGCTCAGCGTCACGTCGGCGTCCCGTCCCGCCGCGCCGCGCCCGCTGTGTGCAGAGACCTTAAGGCTGCTGGAGGAAAACTGTTCAGTCTACCTTACAAAATATAGTTTAGCTCCTTCTTAAGAAACACATGGAGAAATATAAATCTATACTGTCATAATCGGCTCAAAAGTACAACAAATTCGCGCGTTTAGTGGATATTTGCCTCTTCTTCTTTGTGTAGCTGGCATATACATAAACATTTTAAATCATTTGGTTTTAAACCGTCTTTTTTGTTTAAAACTATTTAAAACCACACTTAGCGTTTTAATAATGAATTAAAATGTTTTTTTTTTTTAATAGAATGCACTGATGCTTCACACGAAGTCTAAACCACACCTACTTCCTGATTAAGGAAGGAAAAAAATTATAAAGGAAATTATATTTTATGCTACGCACCTAACCTTTGTGAAGAACAGCACCGATATTTGCGATGCATTGCGAATTCGCAGTTATGTGTGGGAGCACTATGTTATATAACAATAATACATTTTCATTAACTTTAAATTACTGACAAATGACTCTACTCTTGCTACCTACCATAAAGGTCAATATCGTCATATATACAAATTGACATTTGAGGCCACACAATTTCATGTCATTCCTATCATTGTTATCATGTGTTCTGGGCCTCAAGTCTGCTATTACAATAGTGTCAGAATGATCTCTTCATTGTGAGTTTTTGACAGATTTGCTATACAAACACTGTCAAATACTCACAATGGCGAGACCATTCTGACACTATTGTAATAGCAGACTTGAGGCCCTGTTAATTGGTCAATCAAATTGTTTTATTAAAATTGATGGGAACTGCACTTAACATATGAAAACAACTACATCTCATAGTGTTGATGGCTTCTACTCAGATTTATATTAATTGTTAGTTAACTAGAGCATGTTATTGAAACCGAGGTCTAATTATCAAGTTGAAAGCTGTTGTAGACACTAACGACCGAGACAAATGAATGTCAGGAATTTTGAGACTATTGAATTTTCATTTTTACAATTACATTTATGTAGAAGCGAAATACTCGATCTCAGTGATACATACACGACTCCCCCTTGACTGCTCCTTGGTAATACTGATTGTCAGACTTTTTGGGCTTCTGACAACCCGTAACGTCTGTCAAAGATCCAGGAATGACAGCCAGGACCAACGCCTTAACGTGCTTTCCGAAGCACGGAGGAGTCTCGGTATGTAAAGATGGTCACCCATCCACGGACCAACCCCGGCAAGCGTAGCTTAACCTGACGGATCGACCCGTGCGGCTGTTATTACTTAGCCACGAGCTCCTCTCAGCCCCGAATAGCAGAATAACTATTACAAAATGCGAAAAATTCACGAAAATTATATAGAAAAGACGGTGTTTTCCCACTGTCCCCACCGCCCGTGTCCCCATTAATGGTATGCATATTATATTCCACATAAAATGGCGAAAAAAGGTTCAATTTTCTTTTAAGTGCTGATTTTTAATTATTGAAGTGAAACATTCTTAATCGCGTTGAGCATTTTTTGGGTGAACAAAAATCATGGAACTCACGTCATCGCCACCTAACGACGATACAATTCACAAGTTACTTAGTTTTCACTTCTATCAACAGTCCCCAAAGACTGCCAATATTTTGTTTTATTTCTAAAACCAGTACTTAAAAGAAAATGGAACCTTTAGTTTCGCTATTTTATGTGAATTACCATTAATGGGGACACGAGCAGTGGGGACAGCGGGAAAACACCGAAAATGCACTTTCTCATACATTTTGTACAGAACGGCTTTTTTGATGATATTTCGAGAACGAATTGGGGAACCCCCGAATTAGAAAGCTAGTTATGTATAAAACATTGTATATTTATTAAATTAATTATAGGTACTGAAGGAGAAAATTTTGGTCACATAACAAATCTACGCAAGCATAGTGTAAGGTAGGTATTTCTTCCATTTTGGTTTTTTTTGACTGTACAGTGGAAATGTGACTTATTAGTTTTAATTATTATTGGAATAAAAAATGACGTAGGTATGTTAAAATTGACAAGAAACGATTCTGAACAAACTACTTTTATAATTTGCATTAATTCAGTTACACATTGTAAAGCATAGCATTGGCAACTGCTCCAAAATCTGTGAAGGAAGTAAGGAAACCAGGCATGTCCTAGAACCAAAAATTCGAAGACATGTGACATCCACCAACCACCCTGGCCCCGCGTTCTTGGTGGTGCGTGGTACGAGTCCCAGTCTTCAGGCTGCTGTGCTTCTGGTAGTAATGCGCTGCCTTATCAACCAAAACCCCATGAATCCCCATGCTTGATGACTGCTGCAATAGGGATGATGACTAAAAAAATTTTTTTTGTCCGTCATGTAGATTATTAAAAAATATTGGACAAGTATTTTTTCTTTTTTTACGTAATCAAAACATTACGGCGATACATTGAGGTCAAATGTGGCATGACTTCACTTCTCAGTAGATTTTATACGTACCTGTGACGTAACGAGCCCCATTCCCCAAGTTTAATGTGTTTTATCTAAGTAATTTTTCATTAATATGATAAAGCAAAAAATACGTGTCTAATATTTTTTTTCTTATCTGATTGACCCACACACAAGCGGAGAACTGGTAAACCTCGACAACGGGCTGCAGGCAGTCCAGAGAGGCTATGCCATCCTTTGATGGTAGGCTGATCAGGCGCCTGTTACGCCTGGACAGGAACGGCCTGGTGATGGGGACCATCACAGGACACTGCTCGCTAAACAAACATTTCCACACAATAACGGACAGCCCTCTGTGCAGGGCCTGCATGGAGGCGGATGAAACCTTTGCACATGTGCTCTTCGAATGCACAGGCGTCACCCAGATCAGAACAGAAACCCTTGGGGATTCTTTGCCGATGTTCTGAACAGACCAGGAGACGTGATTTGATTCTGGAAGGAGGTGGGCTGGTTGGAATAACCACCGACGTCCGCCATGGCCCACGCACAATGGTCCATCTTAAGGACTACATAAGTGTGAAAACCAAACCCTCTAACATAGAACATAGACGGACTAAACAGTTTTTCTTTTTTTTTTACCCAGGACACATCCCTATTATTGTATCGCCTAATTCCTTATAGAAAAACCCAATAACCTGTATAATTAACCACATAGCATAAGCATAGTCAGCTTATAACGTTCCCACTGCTAGAAATCCACTCTGTGAGAGGGAGTGGGCCGTAATCCATTATCACGCGAGCCCAGAGCGGGTTGGTAGATGTGACATGTCTTTGAATTTTTGGTTCTGGGACATGCCGGTTTCCTCACGAGGTTTTCCTTCACCATTTTGAGAAGGCCAACCACATAGGCTTTTATCTAAACTTTGGTCGTTAGATAACGCAATTTCCCTTCTAGAAGGTCCGACTGCGGCTTTCCGACGAAGTCAATTATTTGCTTACTTTCCCCACTTACCGCACATTTTATAGTGAAGTTAAACTAGTTTTATTTACATTTCCCGACGGTTCCCGGCCAGGTGTTGAAATTCAACAACTAACTGATTTCAAGTAACCGAGACCTACCACTTTGTTTATTAACTTTTACTTCAATTAGTTGTCTTCGATCGTTTGTAATATTGTACACAAAGTATTTTATACGACTCCTTTAAAATAAGTTAGGTACATATCGTCATAATCGTAGAACAGTGACGGATCTGAAATTTATGTTGAACTCTGCCGCGCGTGCAATAACAGCAGTAAGTATAAGTAAGTATAATTTTTGTCCAAATTAGTTGAGCATTGATTCCGAATCTATGTTTGACTCTATTTGGACTAAAATTATACTTACTACTGTTATTGCACGCGCGGCAGAGTTCAACATACATTTCAGATCCGTCATTGTTCTACGATTATGACGATATATAATGGCAATGTTTATTTTCAGATTTTCAGGCAACTTTATTTTCGTCACCAACATTTTCTTGTAAATGATAAATGACTATATCTAACTACTCTGAGAAGAAAGGCCCAAACAAACTCAGAGGTCACAATCTCTTTTAAAGTCCAGACATAATCTTGGTCAAGTCATGTGAAGACCATGTAAATTGGTGTCTGAAATGGTCTTTTGAAGAAAGAACCACACAGATTGAGTGGACTTGTCCATTCAGTGCACGCATTTGTCAGTAATCGTGCAGCTCAACTCAGAACATAAGGAGCTCAACGATTCAATGAACAATATCAAAGAAAGGAAAGTATAATATAGTCAGCATATTATGTTATGACTGATCTCTTAAAAAAGATAGCTTATTACTGTCTTCCTATTTTCAAAAGGCATGAAAATATAAGAAAAACTTTAGCTTGCTCCATAACATAAGTTAAAATGAACTTACCTTTGCTAAGCGAACAAATGGCGTTCACCGTGCACTCGTCTTGTCCCTGCGCTGCTTCGCTGACGCAGATACTTCCCAGGTACCATGACTTACCCATAATCCAATAAAGACCCTTACTTCCTCAGATAAGCACAAACAAACCAACCTAAAGCCCCGTATATCAAGCACAAGAAACCCTCGGATCCTCGGATGCAATGTTTCGAAAGCGAATTTCTCGTGTGTTCCGTCGATCACGTTTTATGTAGCGAAGCGAAACGAATCGATGCGAATGAGGGATGTTAGCGAAATACAGAGATAAGTCACGTTCGCTAAGGCCCCTACTAGTTGATGGATTAACCGCTTACTGCTTTAACTCGATCATATTAATCATAATTTGGAGGAAAGTTTGAAGCGCGGATAATAATCGTTCGCTTCATTTTTCGGTGGGAAGATTTATTATTCGATGTTGTGTCATCATAAGCAATGCCTCCAGAAGGTAAGTATGGAAATGTTTCTAAATTAATATAAAGCTGTAATAATTTATACCAAATAATTGCTAGATTTCCAAATAGTTGTCGTATGGTATCAAAATTCTATTTGGACACCATTAATTTAAATCTGCCGTAGCTTCTACAGCAAAACAAACCACTATTTCTTTTAACTCTTTATTATTTTGAAACATTGGAAATATTCACTTATCCAACCAACAGAACTATCAAAAATCACAACAAACTCATGGTACGGCCATTAATCTCAAGCGACAGCTGCTTGCTTCCATCGCTAATGTAGTGAACGGGAACAAATCTGTGATGCTGAGCTATCTCGCAATGGGCTCTCGAGTGATTCAAATGATACACTTATCAATTTGCAGGTTCAATGACAAGTGAGCTAGATAATTTTGCAAGCAAGTGTATGGGAACTGGGAATTGTTGGAAGATATGGAAGACGTTTGAAAGAATCTTGGAATTAGATATTTTTGCAAGCAAGTGTATGGGCACTGGGAAGCTAATAGTTTCTTGAAGATTCTAAAGACATACGATTGAATAATGTGGATGTACTCGTACAGCTATAGGTATCAAAAAGTGAGAACGGTAGAAACTAGAACTATAACTACTACACTACGTTGTTTTGTACCACATAACAATTTTGAATTATACAGGGTTATTGGTAAAAACTAACTGCAGGACTGTATTACTAACATCATAAAAAACAAGCCTTATTCTATGACTTTTTACAAAACACAATACATTTACCAAAAACGAACCTTCAAGATTTCGTTGTTCTATACATTTAGAGACTAGAGATTTAGAGACTTCGAAAGTCTTTGACCAGTGCGTGTTGCCAGTGATGCACTGAAACGTGGTCGCTCACAATGGGTCTTATTATAAGGCTAAAAGTCACCCAAAGGGCAATGGAGAGGGCTATGCTTAGAGTTTCCCTACGTGATCGAATCAGAAGTGAAGAGATTCGCAGGAGAACCAAGGTAACCGACATAACTCGAAGAATTGCCAAACTTAAGTGGCAATGGGCGGGGCACATTGCTCGCAGAACAAATGGCCGTTAGGGCCGAAAGGTTCTGGAGTGGCGACCGCGTACCGGAAGACGTAGCGTAGGAAGGTCTCCCACAAGGGGGACTGATGACCTTGTTAGAGCCACAGGAATCCGCTGGATGCGGGAAGCACGGAACCCGTCGAGGTGGCGGTTCTTGGGGGAGGCCTATGTCCAGCAGTGGATGTCTTGCGGCTGAAATGATGATACATTTAGAGAGTTGAATTTAAATATTTTTATTTTTGTATGAAAGTCTGATGAATTATTAAAACTCACAGAACAAAAGTTGTTGTTTGTGATGTTAGTAATATATAGTTCTAAGAGGTTATAAGTTTTTTACCAATAGCCCTGTATAAATCCACATTGTGAGCGGTGGTGCCTGATTTCGGTTTAAGAAAAACCTGTGTTATAGGTCATCAGGCTCAGTGGCTTCATACAAATTAACAGGTAACATGTATTTCTACAAAAAAAAAAAAAAAAATTGTCAGTTATAATGACTGCCGACAGAAGTGAAAACACAAAACTTTGGAATAACCGTTCTTTTATACATAATATATAGCTCACGGAAAGCGTTCGGTGACGATGACGCGAGTTCCATGATTTTTGTTCACCCAAAAAGTACACATATATACACAGTACCTATACATATAGCTCATGGAAAGCGTTCGGTGACGAGCGCGAAACCATAAGTTTTTCCCCTACTAAAAAGTGCTCAACGCGCCTAAAGAAGTTTTCACTTCAAAAAGAAACCAAAAATAAAAGAAACTACAAAAGCAATCAAAGGGTGTATGGCATTCTTAGGTGAATTATGGTAAATCTGTAGGTAACTTTGATTAACTATGTTTATGTTGGTATTAGTTAAGATAGCAAAAGTTTTGATACCATTTACCAGGTATGTGCTCTGGCGGCAAATGTCTCGCTGGTGGTGGCGTGTGTGTTGGATCATTAAGTTTCCTTCAAAATGGTTGAGCTAAAGGGTGCTAATCCATGTGTCATGTTCGTGAACGGGCGCCGTCAGTTGGGACTGGTCATCTCTTAGCTGCCACGGCTTATTTTAATTTTGAATTGTTTTTATAATATTAGGGACGCTTCTAACGTGCACGTCTTTCTACGTTGTTCTCAAATGTATAACTTCAAAATGAATGATGTAACCCATTTTTTGTAACAATATTTAGTTTTAAAAGAGTGTCCGTGGAGTTTCTTGCCAGTTCTTCTACATAGGAACCTACTACGCTTTGGAATGGGCAACTAGCTTCATCTTTCTGACTGACCGACCCCTTGACAATTCAAAAGTGCCTGTAATTGGTTTATTTGAAATAAATGCTTTGAGTTTGAGTTTGATACCGTCTGTTAAACAGCTAACATAAAAAAGAAAAGATTTTCAACTAACCAATTTATTTGATTTTGTTTAAAACCTCCTAAGCGAAGTCAAAAGTCAAAGGTTAGCGTGAACAATTTTAACTACAGCAAAAGTTATTTATGACGTTAAACAGAAAAACGCTACAAAAATAAATGATTATTTATTGATATTTGTTTTTCGTAGGTGATCTTGATTACCTATGTTGATGATGTTATTACATAAGGTAGGTTATAAAAGTTTTGATACCATCTCTGTTAAACAGCTAACCTGTTAAAGAATTATTTTTAACTAACCAATTTATTTGATTTTATTTAAAACCTAAGCCAAATCAGAATTGAAAACTTAGCGTGAACAAATTTTAACTACAGCAATCGTTATTTATGGCATTGAACAGAAAAACGCCACTCCATATTTATTTAAAAAGCTTGTAAACCAATTGACCTACAACATGCAACCAGCAATTAAGTAATAAAGCAAATAATTATTTCTAACCTTCAAAGCTTTCCGGTAAAAAAAATAGCTAGGCTTCATAACCTTCGTACACTTACGTATGTAAGTATGCGTCCATAAAAGCATAGTGCTAACCCAATATCGCCTAATGCACACCCTTCACTCTTTTTATTCCTTAATCCCCCAAATATGCAGGGCCCATATTTCAAGGGAGCCAGGCCACGCTGGGCCACGTGCACCTGTAGATAAGAGCCCATCAATCACACTTGGCTATAAACAGAGCAACACCATTACCCCTCCTGGATGGAAAACCTTTGGGAAGCCATATTTCATAGCATGTTTATTATGTACTGTAGCAGATAGATTCGTTTTATGTTTATAGAGAAATTGAGTGTGAAATTGGTCTTGGATGTTATAGGCTTTTGTTTTTATGCAGATGAAGACAGATTTTTAAACACGGAACGTCGGATTTATTTAGGTAAAAATGAACGCAATCATTTTGTTTATACATTCATAATTTCCGGGAATTATTGAAAATTAAAATTAGGTGAATGGGCTATGCTCGCTCTAAATAGAACAGTAGAGATTTTCTATCAGCCAGTACTACCGAAATAGTATCGTCGACATGACCCAATTTTAATACTTACTAGACTATCTTAAAAAGTTGGTTGCACATTATTAGTACTCCTGTACACTTACCAAGCTTATTATGGTGTATCTATTCATTCATACACGAAATATTTTAAGAGAAACATCTATAGATTATAAAAAAGCCATAGCAGCGAAAAAAAAATTATCTAAATGTTTTATATTTTTACATAATAATTAAAATATTATAATTATAATTTAAAAATTATAATTATAATTTAAAAATTATAATTATAATTTAAAAATTATAATTATTATTAAAATTATTATAATTATTATAATTTTAAAATTGTTTGAGACATTTTGCAAAAAAAAAACCTTTACTTAGTTATTCTATGAATGACCCGCCCGGACGCGGCGACGATGGTGGCGGCACAAGCGCGGTGAATTTTGATAATTAATCATCATATCAAGTAATTATTATTATTATTATTTTTAATAATATACTCAGATAAAAAAAAAATCTTTTCCTTGGCTTCTTTACCACCTATTATAGGTGTATCTCTTAAAATATTTCGTGTTTGAATAGATACACCCTATACAGCTTAAGCTAAAGCTAAAGCCCAAGCTTATAGCTTAAGCTTCCATATTCATGCTTGAAATGAGTTCAAATCCATAGTTGAGCCATTGCCCCTTTTGTATAAGAGTTGAAGAATACAACAACCTACTTACGTCAAAATGAAAGATTTCCTAAACTTCTCATTCCATTTTCCAACAATTTTAAATTCGTAATACTTCACTTCAATATCAGAAAGCATAAAGTAGCACCGTATCATAAATACAACGCATATTGCGAGGTCTTTCAGTGTAGTGTACCGAAACTGTCTCTCGCATACCGGGGCCATAGAATAGATAGCTGTACAGAAGGCCAGCTTCACAAAGAGAGCGAAAACAGGCCAACGCAAGTCGCATACATAGATTTCAAACGAATGCCAGTCGCGTCGCGAGTTCGCTTGTTGTAAGAACACCGGCACAGAATAGGTAGATACAGAAGGCCGGCCTTCTGTATCTACCTATTCTGTGCCGGGGCTCCACAGAAATTGTAGTGGCAATATCCTCCTAGTGAAGTAATATACGAGGAACATATAAATCTAGATATTGTTTGTCTGTGTTACGAAGGTTGTGTGTATTTGTATGTATGCTAAACGTGGTGTCGTATTGTCTGGTTCGAAGCTGCTAGGATTTGACGTTTTGGGTGGAAATGTGCTTTGTCTTGAGGCTTTTGTAAAGCAAGTGGAGGTGAGGTGTCTTATGACTGTACTACATGAGGCATATGAGAAACTTACCAACTGTGCCACAATTGCCTGTTTTCTATTACAAGTAACTTTAGTAGGTACACTATTAAAAGAAACGCTTCTCTGCTTGCTCGTCTTCGTGGCGGTACCGATACTATCTTGAGTTTGTTCGAAGATAGATGGGAGTCTGATGAAACTCCACACTACTTGTATAATTATGTCTACTAACACTCGTTTTTGAGACCATTGTTACTAACACTTTGGGCGTAGCATGAAATAAATGCTATCATTATTATTAAACATTCGTGTTCAAATTCCCGTTTATGAATCCCTTTTCGAAACTTTTTAATAATACTCTTTTCATTACAGTAGCAAAGTCTTCTCACAAAAAATCAACAATAAAAAACCCTCAACGTATTGCAAACATTTCAAACTTTACATCGGTCGACTTTCCAACAATACCGCTCCACAAATCCAAGTCGATTTTGTAATTCGAAAAATAATTCTCAGCTATTCGAAACGGAATCGAGACGAGCGGATAGCGACGATGGATCTATCGCATTTACTCGGAATTCCGCAAGATTAACGTCTGCTGGAGGAAGCACAACGATCCCCCTCCCCCCTCTCTTTGCGGAGAGGGGATTCCGCCGGCCCTTATTGTGGTCCGTTATTATTACAAATGCCAATTGAGACGACAGATCAAACAATGGACCCTAACTAATTGCGATGCAGAAGTAATCCATACAAATAGTAAAGTTATTCGTAATTGGCCAAGTTTGTTGGGGTTGTTTATTATGATATTTATGAGAGTATTATGCTTAAAGATCGGAAAAAATGTTTGATGCTGTAAGCTTATTAGTTTTGAAATTATGGGTCATAATATACATATACAGCCAGATTTTTTTATGGCCAGCATAGGAGTGTGAGTCCACCGCGCGACGGTTTTTACCCCCCAGTGTCAGTTATAAGTTTAAAAATCACAGCATCGCCGTATTACAGAAACGTGTCATTTTATTGCGTTTTACGATCTTGTTGCGATAAGGCGAACTACACTTCACGCGCTCTCACTGCACACCGTTCGACGCACGGTGGGCTGAAAATGAAGCTTCATAGACTTAGCGTCGCTCAAAAATCAAGTACCAAATTTTGAAAAATAAAGATGCCAGCTTATTCCTTTCTTAACATTGTAGTTGAAAAACATGTTCTCCCATACGGAATGTATGGGAGAACTTATTTTTCAACTGTAAACGTAAGTTGGTCGACTATTACACGGTAACTTGTAAAGCATACTTGGCTGTGATAGTTTTTCTTTTAACTTTGTTATATATCCTACTGCTGTGATTCGTCGTATTTGGATATTATTATTCACATAATAATATCCAAGTACAACGATACCCCATACCATGGTAAAAAAATATCATCCCCACATTACATAAGGGGTAACCTAATTAAAACAAGATTTTATTTGACTTGACCACTTTCTCGGCGTGATTAATATGTATAGGTAGGAATTACAGCTTTCTAGTAATAAGGGTCTCTGAGCTAAGCCGCGGACAGACAGGCAGACAGACAGACGGACATGTCGAAACTATAAGGGTTCTTTGTTACCCCTAAAAAAGCTAAGCCGTTTAATATATAGCAGCAAAATGAAATATTAAACGGCTCTGAAATTGGCGTATAGGTTCAATTCTAGAATAATTTGCAAAATAGGATTTTATTTAAAAAAAAAGTAATTGATTTTATATAAAGCTTGTTTATTAACGTCATGTTTTGCAAAATAGACAAATATACACTTTTAAATTGTCATTTCACTTAAAAATTCCGCATCAACATTTAACAATTAATATAATACATAGTTACACACGCATACACGCTAACTTTAACGCGCAAAACACATTTATCATACGTTACAGGACGCTGCGTCATAACACTACCTTATGAACTGGATTCTTTAAAATAAATCTCGTTGCCAACGGTTATCGTATAAAATATACAATTAAGAAGTCAGTTCACGGTCTGCTCATCTTGTAATTTACAATAAACGTGTTTCAGCCTTTAAGATAAATACACTTTATACAAACTCATAGCTATACATTAATTACATAATTTTATTCATTTACTGTTAATAAAGATTCAATATTTCATAATCGAACATAACAGATGGTGTTAAAACAAATTAAATGTACTTAAAGTTACAACACTAATTATTGTCGTGGATCCTTAAATTTTGATTCAATTTTTATTCCACACGAAAAAAATTGATTGGCTAAAGCAATGCTAACAAAAGATAAACATGGTGAGAAGGGCTTTTAATCTCGTATTCGGCATAGGGCAAAACGTTGCACGTCATAATGTACTATCACGGACCACCATAAGGACTATTCTTGCTTGCAGCGCTCGGCCGCTATAGTAACGCTTCCCTACGCTCATCAACCACTGACTAGCATCGCAGCATCAGATTTTTGATGAGCCCCTTGCTTTTAAAAACGAAAAAAAAACCGTATAAAACCAGCCATGGTGGTCAGACATCTGTGATCATTATAACAGAGCCTGAGAAATATATTTAAATAAATGTATTTTTTATTTTTATTTATCGTCGCAAAAGGGGGCAGTAAACATCTGGAAAACCGTAAGCACGTGATTTTGTTTTGAAAGTGTGCCGATTCGGATGTCCTGGGACTTTATTTTTATTTTTTATTACAAGTAACCTAGTTTTTTCTAATTATTACCGAGTTCAATCATAAATCAGGCCAATTTTTCTTCTGTTAAACAAAATCTATCTGCCTAGCCTTATCCCAACTACGTACTAGTATGAAACGCTGGCTGAAAGTCACCCAAAGAGCAATGGAGAGGGCTACGCTTGAAGTTTCCCTACGTGATCGAATCAGAAATAAAGAGATCCGCAGGAGACCCAAGGTAACCGACATAGATCGAAGAATTGCCAAACTTAAGTGGCAATGGGCAGGGCACATTGCTCGCAGAACAGATGGCCGTTGGGGCCGAAAGGTTCTGGAATGGCGACCACGTATCGGAAGACGTAGCGTTGGAAGGCCTCCCGCAAGGTAGACCGATGACCTTGTGGTAGCCGCAGGAATCCGCTAGATGCGGGAAGCACAGAACCGGTCGAAGTGGCGGTGCTTGGGATAGGCCTATGTCCAGCAGTGGACGACTTTCGGCTGAAATGAATGATGATGACTAGTATGTTGGGGTCGGCTTCCAGTATAACCGGATGCAGCTGAATACCAGTATTATACATGGAGCGACTGCCTATCTGACCTCCACAACCCAGTCACTGGGTATACGATACCCCTTGATAAGACTGGTTGTCAGACTGGGGCTTCTGACGATCCATAACGACTGTCAAAGATCCATGAATGACAGCCGGGACCAACGACTTAACGTGCTTTCCGAGGGACGGAGAAGTCTCGTTATGTAAAGATGGTCACCCATCCACGGACCAACAGCGGCAAGCGTAGCTTACCGAATGGATCGACCCGTGCCGCTGTTATTACTTAGCCATGAGCTCCTCAATTTTTCTAGCAATTTTTCTTCAGTTGTTGACATTCAAATAAACACGGAATAAAGTTATGCTAGGAATAACTTCGGTACATCTATGATTTTTTTGACGTTTATGCTTGTCATAACTTTATTCCGTGTTTATTTGTAAGGCCCTCAAAATACATTTTATTATGGTAATGAAAACCCAGAAACATTACAAAAATATTAGGGGCCATCTAAAAGCGTAACGTCATGATGTTCTCAAAAAGATACGTCACATAATGACGCGCAATATTTGCTCCCAGACCGAGTACGATTTATATCTCTTCCTTCAACATTCTCCGTCAAGCCTTACATTTACTTTTCCTTATCTACACGTAATGGTATTTTAATAACTTTATTACGTATTCCCGTTTCATTATTCATACGACCAGTCTTATCCAGAATATTATAATTTAGTACCGATAACATTTGCAAGTTAGTTCCAAATCAATAAACAATTTGTGGTTAGAAAAGTTTGTTCGATAAATTAATTCCATCAGAGTATACAGCCGAATTCCATTGGTGAGTCTAATGTGAACATTCCGTAATTTTGCTGATTTTGAAATATTTTATTTAGGCATTTCTGCTCCAGTCCTGTCGTGGTAGACCCTTGACTTTTTAGAAATGACATCAATTGATTTGGAAAAAATCTGTGAAATTATATCGTTCATTCAAAGGCGTAACCGTAGTTTGACCGTTTAGAACGAAGCTTGGTGCTTGACAAGCAAACTACGTGCTTGATGAAAAATTATAGTTTTGCAATGTTTGATAAAAAAGGAATGCCGATGCTTGATAAGCATGCATGAATGACATTGACCAAACCCTCGTCAAGCGTGCTTGTCAAGCACGTAAATGCTTGTCAAACAATTTTGACGTATTCCACATTGGGCACCCGCTAAAACGGCACCTGAGGTATTCCAAATACAGCACCTATCGATATGTTTCGCAGGTGCCACCTCTTTTGGCACCTGCATAAAATATCGATAGGTACCTTATGTGGAATACCTCAGGTGCCATTTATTCAGGTGCCGTTTAAGCGGGTGCCCAATGTGGAATACGTCGCAATTTTGACCGTCTAGGGATCCTATAAGAACGCTTTCTTTACTCACACCTTCAATATTTTATTAAGTAAACATGATTCGTAAAGGAATTCGACTAAATGAATCAACCCAAACCGAATACCAAATTATGCTGTTTTTGTTTCTATTTTGAGTTTATTGTATTGTTTTCCTTAATCAAAAACTTTATAAAATACAAATACTCGTTTTTAGGAATGTCGTATCAAGTTAAGCAAATTATTTTTACCTGCTTCTATCAATTTGTTCGGGCAATCCCTGAAGGTGAATTCCAAAACTGCGCTTGAGTGACGCCATGTGGAGTCAAACTATGATACGTTATAAGCATGCTAATTCCATAACATTACAATTTTCCTGTCCCCATTCATTATACATCATAATAAATGAGCATTTAAAAGTAAATTGTTGACAGTTTCTAGAATGACGCAAGGATATTTTTTTTTTCTATTAATATTTATAGTTATTTTTTTTTCCTGCAGTATTTCTATATAAATTGGCATGGTTCTGAACTTAGTTTTAATTTATCCCTCTCAGTATTATTGTTAGTGTCTCAAGGTTTTAACAAAAACTAAAGACTACACCATTGAATACAAACCAGTTGATGTCATTTCTCAAACTATTTTACTCATCCTTGCAAGCGGAACCCAAGAATTTTATACAAAACAGTACATGTCCAAAACTGTACATTTCCAAAACTGTACATTTCCAAAACTGTACATTTCCAAAACTGTACATTTCCAAAACTGTACATTTCCAAAATTGTACATTTCCAAAACTGTCCACCTTAACTATAATTACGAAAATAAATTAAATAACCTATTTGCTTATAACATTTATTAATTATACATTATGACTAGCTCTCGTAAAGGAAATAAAATGCACCACTTTTTTTAGTTCACTATTTTCTATAGTATGGCACTACATAATTTTCGTCTATCAAGAATGTAGGTTCCGATGCTGAGGTCACATCAGCTAATGCTTAGATAAAATCATTAGTTGGTCATGTACTTTATAAAAATATTTAATTTTCTTACACTAAGTATTAACAACCATACGTTTAACAAGCGATTAGGCTGGGTCTAGGCAGATCTTCGCCACTGCTTCCTCAAATAAACTCAAATAATCATTATAACAATTGCATAAAAATACATAACCTAAATGATAATATAAGCCTTGTGTATCGTTGTATCAAATACACCCAGCCTAAAGATACGGTAACTTAAACTCTTAAATAATCTGTAAACTGCTCGTTACTTCGTAGCTCAAGGTAAAGCTAATAATACAGTGTGTCTGGTCACCCGCGACCCGTTAAGGTGAAGCAATATGATCAATTTTATCAACAAATCCACCATATTAAGGCATTTTGCCCCTACTGTTTTGAAATGGCGGCCATTTTTTTTTTTACTGATTATGAGTTCATTTATTTAGCAATATCTTCCGATGTAGAGGTCCTACAGGCAAAAAAGTGTTTCGTTCGATAGCTACAAAAATAGGCAATAAGTTGACACTAAAAGGTTTATGAAAAACTCCCATTAAAATAAAACCTTAAAAAATCATTAAAACGTGGTAAAAGTGTGAAAAAATTGGTTGTTTTTTTTTTTACTTGTTAAATGTTTTCAAAAAAACTAGACTGTAAACATACCTTTCTTTACTTTTTAGATGCGCTATGATATGATAGGCAAAAAATAATGGTGGATTTGTCGATAAAATTGATCACATTGTTTCGCCTAACGAGTCGGACACCGGTGACCAGAACACTCTGTATATAACCGAACAATTCAAGCAAAACAATAAGACAACAGAACTTGTGCAAAATAATATTATATGCAAGTTTTAAGGCGCTATCACAGGAATGAAATCATGAATGAAGTTCATACACCTTACACAGTCGCTCCGCAATGCTTTGAAGATTTTAATGTGAGTGGTTTGAAAGCAAATTCTAATCTCATTTTCACCTCACAACATATATGAAGAGAATTCAAGATTGATGTAGACGCCAATGAAAAGCAAAGTGTAAATCTACTGTCAAACATTTCGATGTGACTAATTCAGTGCGAAAATAACTTTCAAACAACAAGTAGGATTACATAAATATTTACACCTAATTTAAATTCTAATAGACTCAATCGTCCGCTGTTCGTTCAAACTCATCATTGGATAAGAACTTAAATACTTATATAATATTATAATCGGCTGTTTTACATTAACCGCGTTCAAATTCTTGTGGAGCACCACTCATCACTAAATCTTCAAAGTAAATAATACTGTTACCATTATCAGTCTCGCGTGTATTACCTTGAATGTTGTCAAGTTGTTCACCAACCGAGTTTTGTCCATTGTCATTCACTTGATCATCAACATTGTCATTCACTTCACTTCACACATAGTCTCTTCTGCCGGCTCCTATCATGCTATTTCGTTCACTCACCACCGATACTTCTGAGCCGTCCTTTTTCCTTTTGCAGGATGAGAAGAGGTGTGAGGACTGTTGAGAAAATATATGGTTTTAATGACAGTCTTTATATATTGTGTTACTATTATGCAGAAGTTTTATATTATTCACTTGCTCTTCGCCCGCGTGGCTTTTTCTAAAATAAAGTACTTAAATAGTCATTATAACATCAGCTATCTACCAGTGAAAGTCTCGGTCAAATTGGTCCAGCCTTTCCGGAGATTAGCCGGAACAAACAGACAGACAAACAGACAAAAATTATAAAAATAGTTTTTTCACTTCACATGCTCTAAAAGTTCGTTTTTATGTTGTGCGTAGATGACATAAAGTCGCTTTTTATGCTCTAGTGCATAATGCCCAACAGGCACAATAAAACGTCGCAGAATAAAGTCGTTATTTTAATTAATTTGCTTTAATTTATATCACTTCAGTGTTTTCTATCGTTAATTTAATAAAACCAGATAAAATAGTTGTCTTTATTGTTTAAAAACGCAAAGAATCGTTTTTATGACTTGGCAGTATGAAGTACCCAAGTCGAATGACATGTTCAAAATAAAAAAATACTGTTACATACTTCATGCCTGTTTAATTTTCTCGCAATCGAACTGAAAAGCAAAGTGAGAGTATAACTCGGGCGCATAAAAGAGCCATTTTACCCCTCGACTTAACTATCCACCCTTGTCTGCAACTCGGGGAGATATTATATATCTCGGGGTAAAATGGCTTCTTTTATGCACTAACTTTCATAATTATGCATTTAGTAAAAAGCTGTTATTTTGTCATTTCAAACAAACACTTCAATTTAGTTTTTGTATAGAATCTATATTTGGTCACAATTATTTTGTTTCTATTGATACTTGATTACCTACTATCTATATTTTATTAGTATTATCATTAACAATTATTTACCTTATTATCTGTGTTTTTTATCATCTTTGACATTCGTTTTATTGCAAACGGTCACGAGCAACAGGTATAGTGTATACCGGTTTTATGCAAATTTGTTACTAGAGTTTATTTTAAATTCTCTTTAAAAAAACTATCAAAGATCACATAAATATTTACTCGATTAATTTATAGGAATTCTCAAATTCAAGATCCTTTATTTAATTTCAGCTAGTCTATAAAAATCACAACGTAAAATGAGCTGTCATTCCACCTGGGCCTCAAGTCTGCTATTACAATAGTGTCAGAATGGTCTCTTCATTGTGAGTTTTTGACAGATTTGCCATACAAACACTGTCAAATACTCACAATGGCAAGACCATTCTGACACTATTGTAATAGCAGACTTGAGGCCCTGATGTTAGGAACAGCAGTGCTATTCTGTAACCATCTCACCGTGAAAACTTAGGTGAATTGAGCGTGAAGTGAGCTGTCAATCTCAAGTATCAGGTGGAATTAATTACACGTCACTTCAAGCTCACTTCACCTAAGTTTTCGCCGTGAGATTTTTACAGAATTGCTCTACTGACACTATTGACGGCTCACTTCACCTAAGGTATCACGTTGAGGTTTAAAAATTTTTGGTTTTTGATTTTGACATTTTAGCACTGGCAGGTTTATTCATAAAGAACCGTTAATCAACGTCTTAAACATTATTTAACTAACTAATTAAATCTTAAATATTAATTAAATATTTCTTATTCATAAACGATATTTAAACATTGCATAACCAACCACTACTTCATTTTTTGTACACAGGCAACTATAGGTAGCTTTTCCGTAGAAAGATGTACAGGTATGCTGCCACCTCTTGTATCTACTGTAATGACATTTTTCACGAGATTAATAATTATTTTCGTCATTATTTTCTTTGGAAATCCTGTACTATATTCGAAACTTCACATCATCGTACTCTACCATAGGATCCATTAGGCTTATAACATTTTGTACGAGGCAGACTAAATCCATTTAAATCTTCTACATCTTGCTCAAAAAGACTTAAATCGTCACCGAAGTCAAAATATTCCATTAATAAGTACCTACTTAACGAATTATTCCGATCTGTCACCCTGCTTTGTCCCCTTAGGGGGACAGGTCTAAAACTGTCGAGGTGACAGTTTTTTTCCCGATCTGCCCCCCTTAATGGGACAAAGCAGGGTGACAGATCGGAATAATTCTACTTAACGAGATATATTAGAAAATATCACTAGAAAAGTTAGAAATGAGTGACACAGACTCAAACAGCTGTTAGAAGCAGGGATTTCGACCGCCATTTTGTTGTTTAAGCGCTAAACAAGGTCCGAGAGTGTTGACTGTTTAAACGGTTAATTAACACTAAACAGCGTTTATGAATGCAAAATATATTAACCACTGCTCAAAGTGCTGCTTAAAAGTTAAGTAAAGGTTATAATTAAGCCAATCAAAGTATCATACCTTAACAAGAGAACGAACGGGCTGTTGCAGCACGAAGATGGCGAAGATGACGACTCCCTGCAGCGCGTTGACGAGGTCGAATACCGACCACACGGACATGACGTCAGAGCCCGCGCCCGCCGCCCACGACACCACCTCCAGCACCCACGACAAGCCCATGATGAAGGACAGCAGGCAGCACATGCGGAACCTGGTGGGCAATAGTACCTATGTGAACTGAAGGGATATTGTAAAAGATTCGGTGTTAGTGAGCTTCGCTTAGCCGATCTATTCTGTAAAAATCTCACCGTGAAAACTCAGTTGAAGTGAGCATCAATATACAGTGACAATCCCTAGCATCAATGGAATGACAGCTCACTTCATCTGTGTTTTCACGTTGAGTTTTTTACAGAATAGCACTACAGGACCCTAATTCACTATGATTTTACTTCGAAATCACGTCAATTCCTTAGCTTATCACGACATCTATTAATAACGTACTCTCTATGATACAATGAACGAAATGAACACAACCGCGTGAAATGAACACGAAGTTGGTGTGGTTTGAACTGTCAAAATACCACGCTTTGACAACCGTACGGAATCGTGCTCTTAGACAATTTTTCTTGGAGCATACAGAATTACATTTCGATTCCTTGCCATGACAAGGGATTCTACAAGACACGATATTGATGGGGTTTGCACGTACTAACATCATAAACAACTTTTGTTCTATGACTTTTAATAATTCATCAGATTTTAATTTATCATATTTTCATACAAAAATAAAAATATTTAAATTCAACGCTCTAAATGTTACCAACTCTATGCGTAGAAAAACAAACTGCCGTGTCTAGTGCAAAAGGCAGTGGCTATAGTGCACGTGAGGCATAGGTAGGTACAACAAAATACAGAATTTAAATGTGTTAGATAGAACAACGACATCTTGAAGGTTTGTTTTTGGTATAGTAACCGGCATGAATCGTGAGCACAAACTGACACCTGCGTAGTAGTAAATTTTTAGGTCTCTAGCGGAATGAAGAAGCCGGGGGGCACCGAGCAGCATGCGATTGGTTCGTCAGTCGATACTCGTCGTCTATTGGACTCTCGCCTGTCATTTTTATTTAGCCGAAACTGAAATTCTAAATGTTATATTACTATGTTTTGTAAAAAGTCATAGAACAAAAGTTGTTGTTTATAATGTTAATTACAGTCCTGCAAGGTTGTTAGTGATTTGCCAGTAACCCTGTATAAGCGCGGAATAATAGTTACCATACAGAATTGAGGCCCAGATCGTCTAGCGCAGTCATAATATAAGTAAAATTATGTTCGTAAAATACCACTTCCCCATTGAAACAACAATAAAATTGTATAAATAGATGTCGCGTTTTCCTTCAATACATCGATTATTTAGATAATTACGCAGACAGGCTATTTGTTAAACAGAATTAAGCTTATTAGTTCTAAGGTGACAATTAGATCCACTAAGCTGTAAAAACGACTGCACCGTAGTTAATTTGGCTTATAGATTTTCAAAATTGGTTAGTCTCGTATAACTAAATATGATGTTTTTTTTTTTTTTTTTTATGTGGTTTTTGTATGATTGTATTTTGATTTATTTTAATGTTTCCGTCCTTGTCAAACTTGTGGTGCGGTGGCCAGGGCTTTAAATTACGGTAAATTTTCATAACGTTACCTTGTATTGACAGAGTTAACGTTACTATTAAAATAACGGTAATCGATTTAACGTTATTTATGCGTCTATTAATTTTATCGTTATTTTAAACGAGTGAGATGTAAGTAGTGGGCCTGAGGCGTGCGGCGCGGCGGAAACCCGCCCTCGCGCCTCTCTGATGCCGTGCCGATCAAAACGTTGCCTAAATCTGCCCACAGAACGGCAACGTAGCTAAATTAACGTTAGTTATCGTATTTTTGTTAATGTTAATTAACGTTATATTACTGGTAATGTTATCAAGTAACGTTAAATTTTTGTAACGTTAATAGGTATAACATTGAAATTTAACGTTACGTAACGGTTATTATTTTGTTATAAGTTTTTAAACTGTCATGGTCACTAATATTATTATTAACACGAACGGGATATTTGCCATGTTAAATAACAATAACATGTAATAATAACATGGTAAATATCCCGTTCGTGTTAATAATAATATTATTTTGTTATTTGGTAACGTTAACAAGTCCTGACGGTGGCCAGCACATCAAGGCCACATTCCGAGTTAGACTGTAATCGCTTTTATCACTCTCATCGATAATTTGCGTTCCGATTTAGAATATCACGATTATGACAGCTGAGAGCTGTTTGACAGCGCTCACGGTGATATAATTATAAGGGTGCGTTCCGAGTTGCGATAATATCGATATTCGCGTGCTAAAGAATGCGTGCGTGGTGTTCTGTTTCTTAGAACACAGGCTATCCTAGTCTAAGAGACAGGGTTATATACATTTTGTACAGATTTTGCAACTTGTAATGCATTATAAATGTGTTTCTGTATTTTTTGTTAATAAACCTTTATTATTATTATTATTTATTATTAAAGCTCGTACTGAATAGGTGGGCGCGTGGGCGCGATAAAAGTGTCTCGTCATAAATAACGTCATGACATTCGCCATCTTGCGATAACGCCGACCATGCCTTTTACTAATATCACCGTGAGCGCTGTCAAAAATGACAGATGTGCTGTTTTGTTTTGAGTCACATCACACCTTAACGTGGCATTTTCAAAATTGTTCTTCTGGCTACAATTGCTACCTAACCTAAGAAGAAGAAATTTTTGGTGTATACTCAGAGAAATACTCTAATATCGTTTTGACATTGAGTGAGCACTGTGAGCGCGTTCACGAGCGTTTCGGATTGTTGACAGCCTCCGGCTGTCATAATCTTAATATCTAAATCGGATCGCCTGTGAGACGATGTGAGCGCTGTGAGCGAATATAGCCAATTCGCAAGGCGGCCTAAAGGATATGGTCGGCGTTATCGCAAGATGGCGCATGTCATGACGTCATCTATGACGATTCACGGGACATCGTTATCGCGCTCACGCCAATTCGGTACGCGTGTAAACACGCTCAAATCGATTACAGTGTAATAAGGAAATCGGCCCAAGTTACCACAAACTGTCAAATTTTCTCGTTCGATTTTGAACTTAATCAGAAAGACAGTTTCGTATAACTTGATGTGCTGGCCACTGTACCTACCTAGATATTATGTGAATGATGTGGTTGGAAAATCTCATTTATAATATACACAACATCAATCGCACCTGGTAGAAAGCGATGAATGAGGTCTAGGATGGTCCGAGCGTACCTAAAAGGCGCCTGTTTATCTAGCTTTGAAGAATACTCACAATTTCTTGTACTTCTTGAGCCTTTGGTTGAAGTTGGCGGGAGCGTCGGCGGGTGGCGACGCGGCGGGCTCGTGCGGCGGTATTGGCTGCCCCAGCACGGTGCCGAGCCGCACCCAGTCGTCCGACGTGCTGAAGTCTGAATGCGTCAGGTCTAATGCTGTTCGACGGGGGAAAGATGCTTTAGAGATAAGTATGACCAGCCTAACTGAATAACATGTTCAAAATCACAATCCCTTTCATTTTGAAAGAGTGAGTCCCCTTTCCTTCATAGGTTTGAAAATGAATTGTCAAAATGAAAGTGTTTTTTTTTTTAAGTGAAATCTTCTTTAGGTGCGTTGAGCACTTTGGTGAACAAAAATCATGGAACTCGCGTCATCAACACCGAGCGCTTTCCATGAGCTGTATGTAGGAATACTGTGTATGTATGTGTACTTTTTGGGTAAACAAAAATCATAGAACTCGAGGCATCGTCACCGAACGCTTCCATGAGCTATATGTATAAAAGAACAGTTATTCCAAAGTTGTGTTTTCACTTCTTATGACTGCGAATTTTTTTTAGGTCATGTGCATAGCACTCACAACCGGCGTGCGTGTATGACCAGGTGTATGAATGCAAACTAAGCAAAAGGAGTATGTAAGGAGCGTAACAGGTGGCGCTCTATAGTTTCTGCCTACCCCCATGAGAAGAAGGTGTGAGTTTACGTATGTAAAGGGTTCATTTTCACAATTCAATATTTTTTGCATCATTTAAGTTGTCAAGTGGACGAATTTTACACGAAGTGTTACATTCATTCATTACCCAACACATATTTTGAACACACACACCGTATGTATACTTACACACTATATACACGCTTCATCATACGCATATTTTTTCTTTTTAATCTTTGTAGATATTATAATTCTGTTTTCCACCATTAATTGTATTACTTTTTTTGTTTTTAATTACACATATTTTATAGCTTTGTTGCTACGGAGAATCTACACCTATTTTAGAAGTTAGAGTATTTAAATATTGACCTTTATATGAAGTATTTCATGAGTTAGTCACAAGGACGTTGTTAAGGACTTATGGTTAAATAAAGAATTTAATTTATATTTTTTTTATGATTCGTTTACTTACAACCACTTTGAAGTACCTTAACGAATTTGGTGACCATTAACGGTTGGTACTGCTATTTGAACGCAGCAAAGGTATATTGTGCACTCACTAGAATAATTTTTAGGTACTTGGAGACCGTACTACCGTAATCATAATAATTTCATAAGAATATCCGACTGGAATCTTCTTTGGCACCATAAAAGGTGATAAGTCAACGAGACTGGTACTAGATAACAAACTAAGCCAAACAGTGCATGCCAAAACAGAACATTTAGTCGCAAGTCACGATCCTCAGCAATGAGGAATATTACAGAGGAAGAGGACAATGACCGATGGCAATTGCCACTATTGCTATCACTCAGACCAGTATTTTTCTTCTTTCGTTTATCTAATAAACTTGACACTTCTATAAAGCAAGTATTGATTATTGAAGATTTATGTTGAAGAATGGAACTGAAATAACAATACTCAAAATATTACCAAAGATTCCCATTCCAATAGGATTTTCGTTTTATCTTTAAAAGAGAAGCTAAAAAGACAACACAATTCAAGACATACAAATATTATGAAACTTTCAAGGTTCATATAATAAAATGCATTATGTTTTGTCTACAATACGATACAGCTTATCTCTAAGGACAAAATATTGCAAAACATTGCGATGTGCGCATACTGATTGGAAATAATAAAATATTTACTGAAGACCCTCTTTTCATTGTTCAAACATTTGATTATCTTGGTAACGACCAATAAAAGTTATGCTATAATCATTTTATGAATCATAAACAAAGCATTAGACTCGTAAAATTATTGTTTCAATGCCGTTACTTTAACACAATCAAAAAACGATGATGACAAAAAAAAGCAATGAAAAATTTTTCATGACAAATTAAATTGTTATTGATGAACTAAGAGAAAATGTTTTCAATACAGTTGCACGTGCAATTCAATTCATTGATATTATAAGCATAAAGGCTTCTACAAACAGGCGCGACACGTGACGCAACACAAAGGCACCGCTCGTCGCGCGACGCGAGGTGCTTTTTGCGCAAAACACACAACACACCCTCATCCTCTCTTACTCAACATTAGGTACTACACACACGGCATTTATCTCAAAATTTATTATATTATTTTCTTTTCTTTAAATAGATAGATAGATAGAATACTCTTTATTATGTACACCATAAAAATTACAGATATATGTATATGTAGAACTGTTACATAGGGTGTCACAATGGGCGGTCTTATTGCTAAAAGTGATCTTTTACAGAAAACCTTTCTTTAAATATCTGTATAAATGGTATGTATTAATCTTGGAACAACCTACCCTCTCACTAGGAGTCGGGCGTTGGTAGCTGCGCCATAGTTATTAACTATTGCAGCTATCATCGAATAACATTGTTTGTCTATGAATATATATATATTTTATTTTTGTTCCCAATAAAAAATATAACAATAATTGTTAAAACTACTACACTAATCTGCATGACATCACATGATTTACCTAAACTTGATGATTTTATATTTTCTCTTTTATGTGCATGTGTACACAGGATAAGTTTTTAACCAGTGCGTATTTTTTTTTTTTTGTGGATCAGTATCTATACATATAAAATTCAAAGTCCTGACTGACTGACTGATATATCAACGCACAGCCCAAACCGCTGGACCTAGAGACTTGAAACTTGGAGAAAGTGTTCCTTGTGAAGAGTAAGTATCCAAGTTTATATGAAAGTCCGTCAGTTTTGAAGTTAGGATCTTCAAATTTTGTGCTTAGGCTGATGATTGAAAATTTATTTATACGTGTCTCAGCGTTTTTGATAATTCCACCTCCGAAGGGTTAAAAAGAGGGATGAAAAAGTCCTTAATTTTCGAAGAAAAATCACAAGTTTACTATTTAGGCAAAAAAAGAAGGATTACGAATATATGGGGTTTTTGAGAATTGATCCCAAACAGGGGAATGAGGGGTAATTAAGTTTTTAGGGGATGATTTCACTGCGTGCCTTGAATACCTAACTCAAAAGTTTTTATTTTTAAGTTTTGAATTACTCAAAAGTATTTTTAATCCCGGTCATTGGGTACTTTCAATCCCGGTAGTAGGTACGTTCCCGTTGGATTTTTACCGACATCCACGCGGGCGAAGCTGCGGCCAAAAGCTAGTCAGTAATATAATACATTTCCATTATTTGTTCTATACTTTTTCTTTAAAAAAAAAAATTGCGATTAATAACCTGCTTCAATACCTACATCGGTGAATTGCGCGGGCACATAGCTGATAGGTACCTACATCTGCGTTCCGCTTCACAACATGTGCCGTTGCGTGGCGTGTATCCAATAAACTAGTTTCAAAATAAACATCGATAACTTAATTTTTTTGTACTCAGACGTATTCAAAATAAGAAAAAGGTGGTTAATGAAACTCGTTTAAGTTTAATTTTTCTAAATTTGCGCATTTGTTAAAAAGTTTTCCTGTATACAAACAGTCTTTAATTTTCGTAATTAGTTTTAAACCGTATTAATTATGGAAATAAATAATATAAATACCAGCCTATTACTGTCCCACTGCAGGGCAAAGGCCACTTCTCATCTTGAGAAGGCATGAGCATTGATCATCACGCTTACTCGAAAAGGTTGACGATTTCAGAGTTGTATTAACTATAAGTCCAAGTTCCCTTATGATGCTTTTCTTCACTGATGTCAGTAATGTTCAAGATAAACTCAAAGTACATATGAATTGAAAAAGTCACATTGCTACTTGCTCAATGAAGTATCAATGTTACTCGTCGACGACGACGTTGCATGAGAGGCGAGGACGTCCGCACGTCATGATGTGATCAAAACAATGTCTGGACTTAAAAAGTGTGTTGGTTCAGGTGTTTCTTGTATTGTGTCTAGTTTTTAGTAAATATTATTGACGTGTATAAGTGTTTTTAGTGACTTACTTACAAAAATAAATATCATTATCATTTACTTACGGGTGACATCCTTAAGTTTATCATAATGCGTAGCAATGGCGCGTGATGTGAAGAAAAATATACAAAGATTGCTAAACAGGATCAGTGCCACCGGTCCATAGAAGTATGGCAACGCTGCTTCGTCCGCTGTGAAACAAATGTATTGGTTAATACTAATACATTATAATACTAACAAAGAAAAATATTGGAAAAATCTATGAGGCAAATATAAAGAGTAATTTTTAATAAAGTTGTACTACAATAATATAGAGTGTTATTGGTTTGATTTTAATATTCGCTTCAATAATAAAGTTTTTATCGTACGAGTATATTCCCAAAATAAATATCATAGCTGCTGCTGTATATTTTGGTTTCATTGTTGGTACTTTCTTATTGAGAATCAAACAAACTTTCTGCAACTGACAGTAATTCGATTTCACTAACGATAACGAACTAACTCTTTTCAAATAGACGAAATATGGAATTTCATGAAGGAAAATATTTGCTGGAAAATAAATAATTATCATCTTCAAACGTATTTTTATTATAAATTATAAAAGAGCTGCGAAAATGTCTAGAATGATTTTCAATATGGCGCACGGGTAACCTTAGTTGTTTAACCCAACAATAATAATACGTAGTCACTGAGATTTAAAATTCAGTATCCACAAAATGTAAACATAACTCTAGGGTATGAATGAGACCATACCAAAGAATCAACTGGCATATGAATTATTTTTCAATTGTCATTTTTTTTTTGTTTTAGTTTTTCATACAAAATAATTCGACAAAGTCACGATTATTAATGTAAAACATCCTTACGTGAAATATGACAGAGTCGCATTTTCTTATCTTTAAATATCAATGATTGGTTTGAATGAAAATGAATTACTCGTATTTATCAATGAAACTCAGATACCTACAAACATCGAGGGTCACGGTTTCATCGGTTTGGCAACGTCGCAAAAGTAACAATTCATCATACGGGTGACAATTTTTGACCTAAATTAATATGATTGATTAACTTCGAAACTATGCATTTTTTTACCACATAATCTAGGACTTTTTATATTATTTTTACTTATAGACTATAATCCTAGAGTTATGAAATACGAAAAAAAAAAAAACACTTTGTATACGTTTCGTTCGAACGAAGATAATTTATGAGTCAAAATATTTTCACTGACTTAGAAATCCGAAATAAATACCTAAATGAGGAATAACTATTAAACTCTAATAATTCAATATTAATATGTCTTCTATGTCTTGACATTGGTGAAGGAAAACAAAGTGAGAAAACCTGGACATAAAGTAGTCTGAAATCGCCAACCCGTCTTGAGCAAGATTGGTGATCAATGCTCGTGCCTTCTCTAGATGAGAAGAGGCCTTTGCTCTGAAGTGGGACTGTAATAGGATGGTTTTAATGTCTTACTAAAGTTTAAAACCAGCCAAGTGCGTGTCCGACCACGCACAATGAAGGGTTCCGTAGGTAGAAGGAATTTACCCCAAGAACAAACTTATAACATTGTAGTTAAAATACATGTCCTGACGGTCAATTCTCCAACTGCAAATGTAAGTTGGTTGACTGTTACTCGTTAACTTGTAAAATATCTTAATAAAATACCTGACCAAATTAAAAACTTACCGTTGCAAAAATCTAAAAAACGTTTCACAGAAATACTTGTAGATAAATGTTATTATTCTGTGCAGGAGACATGGATATTTTTTTGTAATATCTCTATATTATCCTCTACTTGTATTACATTTGTATGCTACATATATCATGGCAGAATGTACATGGATCCTATAATATAGTTTAACAACTTATTTTTATGCACCTACATTCTAAAGTCATAAAACAAAAGTTATTGTTGTTAGTATTTTACCAATACCCTTGTATATACTAATGCCGTGAATTTTTTCACATATCCAAAGTCAATATTTAGTTGGCAGGGGGACACTTGACTCAAACAAAAATTAGCACTTTAAAGCTTAATATTACGCAAACGGATATCTGAATCGAAAAATGGTTTTCACAAACCATCAATATTTTTGAATGGCCTATCCAACGACATCCCACACCATGGAGTAGACGAGAAAAAAAAAATCATCCCCGCTTTACGTACACTAAAAAAAAAACAAGATTTTATATTTCCACTTTGTCGGCGTGATTAATATGTATATCCATGCCAAATTACAGCTTTCTAGTACTACGAGTCTCTGAGATAAGCCGTGGACAGACAGACGGACATGGAGAAACTACAAGGGTTCCTTGTTGACTACGGAACCCTAAAATGTTTACATTTTGTGGATACTGAATTTATGGGATATAAAAAAGGTACCTTGTATAAGTAATAAACCTTAAAACATTCTTCTTCTTTGCTTCGTAGCGTATCAATGGCAAAAATTATAATAATTAGTAGATGGATAACGGTCCCGTACAAGCTTGGCCCCGAAAAGAACTGGCCCTAAATTGCTTAAAAACACAACAAATAAACCAAAGATATGATAACTTACTCTTAAACCAGCACCCCTTTACTCCGAAGTTAGGCTTCAGATAAGTGCTGGGTACAGCCGGAGAGAGGTCCATAGTGATGGTCACTATCAGCAGAAGTATTGGGAACAGCACCGCGTATACGCAGTACCACGCGAACCTTCGTCTCATACTGCGTCTCGTCACTGATGCGTTTATGTATCTCCTGCGAATTGAAAATAATCAAGATATTGTTTTCAATCTTCAACACACAGTATCCGAACCAATCTTTAGTGCTCTACTGATCGTATAGGATGTTCGAATTGCATTCTTTGTGCTGACTGCTAAGCTCACAAATGAGAGCGAAAGGAATTGGTCGCCAATGAAAAATATAGGTACTTTTAATATTAGTAGGTTCTACTAGTAGTATTTTCTATTCAGATAACGCTGTATTCATTGTATTTTTTTTTCTACAATCTTCTTATAACGATATAAGAAGATTGTAGAAAAAAAAATACAACGAACTTTACACTGTATTATTAGATATAAAAAAAATCTGCTGTGTCATGTGTACCTTTTAGTCTGTGCCAAATAAATGTATTTTCTTTCTTTCTTTCTTTCTTTCTTTATTTATAGACACATAACAAAATACGAGCACATGATGCACGAATAGCCGTTATACATTCGAATTTTAACGTTCAAGTTGATATTTTAACCTTCAAATGCCTTAAACGATTTTACTTTTGACTTTTGTAGTAAATTTCGAAATCGAGAGATTATAAACCAGCGCGTGTATTGATTGAAATCAACACGCCTTGGTTTTTAATCTCTCGGAATTAGAAATGATTAAGATACTGTTTTCAAGCTTCAGCACACAGAATCCGAACTAGTCTGTAGATGAGTCTCTGTGCTTTTGGATCGCAAAGGATTTCGCATAAGTACTGCTCTACTAATTGGATAGTCGGATCGCATTCTCTGTTCTGAAACTCATAAATCAGACAAAGAGAGAAATTCGTCGTCATTGAAAAATATAGGTACTTTTAATATTAGTAGGTTCTATCAGTATTATTTTCCCTTTAGGTAACACTGTAGTTATAGACACAAAACAACATACGAGTTTAAATGCCTCTGAGGTCTAGTGGTAAGACCACCTGTCTCAGACCCAGAGGTCTCAGGTTCGATTCCCAGCGGGCGCAAAATTTTCTGCTCAATCTGTTTGGTGGTAGAGGTTGTTCTAAGGCTGCCTGGCTATCTGTCGCCATGACAACAATGTTAACAGCATTTGTTGTGTTTCGGCAATTAGAGGTAAGATAGCCAGTTCCTCTGTGGTTGAGGATTCCGGGTGAAACTCGCTTCCACCTTCGGCCTTATCATCACTTACCATCAGGTGATATGAAGACCATGAGCTCCCCGTTGAGGATAAAAAAAGTACATGAGGCACGAAATAGCCCCTTCAGGTTATTATTTTAGCCTTCATGTTGATGGTTTGACTTTCAAAAGTGCCTTGATGTGTCTATTTGAAATAAACGATTTAACTTTTGACTTTTGATAATCAATAGAATAGTACTCTTTATTGCACACCGTAAAAGTTAGAGATTTATATGTAGAAAATTCAATCAATATGCAAATTGAGAGATTCTAAACCCAGTAACGATATGGATTGAAATCAACACGCCTTGGTTTTTCAGTTACCTAGTTTACAGCTATACGCCTACAGAAAGGTATTTCTTTAAAGGTAAAATAATTCAAGCGTTACATTACAAAATTATATCCGAAAAAAAATTGAAATATCAATTACGTACTCCTCACACGTAAACACTTAACATAATAAACGCTAAAAGCGACGATGGAAAAGCTCGCGAAGTACGTATGAGTAATAAATGCAATAAGGATACATTTAATAAAGTTACATTTAACAATGTTACATTTAAGTACTTACCGAACGTTCAAGAATATATCGAAACACATCACGTTTAGCCAGAAGAAACAGGATACGAACGAAAACTGGATCAAGTACGCTGTAACAAAAAAAAATAACTAAAAATATCGAATAACACTAAGAGTTATGTTAAGATAAGCCGAAGGGCACATATTAATTAACAATTTTCTAGAATTTCAAGCTTAAACGAAAAATTTCAAACTTTATTATGAAATTCTCTTGAATTTTATACATTTTGAGAGCACGGATTTGTTTCTATTGTAAACAAATTCGTGCGCATTTTAGACCAACCATCTTAGGAGACATCAAATAGTTACTAAGGGTACTTAAAAGGGATCAATTTATTAATACAAGCCTTTTAACCTTTGTACGAAATAAATGTGGGCTTTTTAGTAAGCTTTTAGTGAAACATTTAAATCCTTTCTTAAGTTCAGCCATGAAACCTCAAGTAGCAAGAAAATATTGAAGCTCACTATGTGGATAAGTATTTGCCCCATTTTTTCCATTGACATTAACCCATATGAAAGTTGTTTATATCAAATTTAATAAAATGTCATATTTCCATACACTATTGCTTCGAATTTTTCAGAATTGAACTATTTCATTCTCCAAGAACGCAAAATCTGAATACTTTAGGTAATAACATAATCAAAAATTTCTATAGAACATCATAACTTACCCATAATAGTGCACGCAATTGCAGGAAACGCATGTCCAGCAAGCTGTGTGGCAGCTAAACAAGTGAAGGCGAGAGCCAAACACACGGTGTGACAGGCAAGAGCCTTTCCATGGGTGTCCCGCAGCTCTGTAATGAATAGGTACACAGAGGCCGTCGCTAGCAGGAATGGCACCGATATAAGAAGCCCTGGAAAGGAAAGTAGCCTTTAGTTTTCGGAAGGTAAATGTAATGGTGGCTATCATTTTTGTGCTCACCAGTTGGCGCCACTGTTGAGTAAGGTCCTGTCAGTACTTTTATTTTAAATGTTTTGGATATGTTTAAGTACTCATTACTTCATAAAATGTTTATTTTATTACATTAAAAAAATCAAATGAATATTTACGTTATAATGTTCCTAAAATTGGCAAGCATTAAGCAGATAAATATTATTCTTCCTCCAAGTTATTTCTTAAAATCTTAAGCCATAATTAATCAGGAATGGCGCAATCATTACAATTATGAATATTTAGTAACAATTTGCGATAGAAAAATCTCGCTAACAGTGAACGTTCAGTTTCACATTTGACCTTTCTAGAGACCTCACTCTACACTAGCGCCTCTAGTGGCGAATTCAAGCGCGATAGTCCTCATTTTATGTTTAGGGACGACTAATGAGGCTTATTTCCTTATATATGTTACTGTTGGGATAACAGTTAAATTACTGAAGCATTTCGAACTGGGAAAATGTATCATATATCACCTGAAAAACACACCTGATAAAATAAAAATTAAATCATCTGATGCTACAAATGTACCTTTAGCAATTTGTGTTAAGAGATCACAAGAAATGAAAAGCACTCGTTTATAAATTGAATGACGAGATGTAATTAATTAAAACGTAATTTATAATTCTGGTAACCCTTAACCTCGCCTGAAGCTTGAAATACTTTTATAAAAGCTTTCATAGTATCAACTCTCAAACAACTTGTATTATAAAAGGCTGTAGAAACTTCTCAAAATCTTTTGGAGACTAGAACAACGATCAAATAGTTAAGTAACTCGGTAACTAGACTCTTCGTAACAAAGTTAACAATTTGTTCTTGTTGCCAACAACAAAAAGTGAAATTAATTAATGATCAACTCAGTCAGTATTTACTTTGGACGAAAAACATACTGCTGGGTATATTCTCACAGGAGTCGATATAGTAAATTGGTTATTTCGTGTTTACACAATAAATATGTTCTAGTATAACTGTTTTCTGTTGCTATACGCGACTTTATTGATTAGAAGTTATTATTTCGTGATTACGACATCGGATACGTTTACTTTAATATTGAAATTTATAATATTTCATTTAAACTTTTTCTCAGAACAGTACTGGCTTCATCTCCAACTCCCCACGACCATAGTTCTTTCTGCGGAAGTTTAACTCTACGAAGTCTACTTTATATGTTAAATTAAACTGTTAAGGGTTTGATGTAATAACTTATTATTGCGGTAGACCCCTAAAGGCTACCGTGTGGCTACCGTGTGTGTGGTATGGAGGACATATATTTTTTATAAATATAGATTATTTCAGACAGTTCATTGTTTCCTTGTATTTCGATTCCTAACCACCTTGCATCTGGGCTTTTGTTCCTTTACAACTAGATGGACAAAATCTTACATGAAACAGTGGCAGTCTCCGTTTATATTTATCTATAAATGGCTTACAATGCCATACATTTCAGTATATGTTTAAAATTTCTTTATAGGATAGATAGACGATAAAATATTAATCAAATTTTATTAGGACGGAATTACTCTTTTATATTAGGTAATTCCCCAATCTCTGTACTCTACGCCTGATCCAATAAATCTCATACATACATAGCATAAGCATAATCAGCCTACTCGTATTACTTTCCCACTGCTGGGACCTCCTCTCTTCGAGAGAGAGTCGGCTGTAATCTACCACGTGGACCTATTGCGGTTTGGTAGATGTTACATGTCTTAGAGTTTTTTGGTTCTAGGATATGCCGGTTTTCTCACGATGTTCTCAAAAATACATGTAAAACACTAAAAAATACAGACACATGACTTCAAACCTCTTTTAGATGTATTGTCAAACCTCTTTTAGATGTATTGACTTACTGAAGGACTATCAGCAAATGGTAGTACAAACCTGTAGCATAAGCGATAAGTGTAGACGACGTCTTAGTATCTTCCATGGGAGTAGTAAAACATACTACGGGTAACGTAATGCCTGCTGGCACCGACTCGTTCCAGAAGGTTTCCATGCAATAGTCCCGAGTTCCCAACAGAGGGGGTCTTGAGTACGGAACGAAGAGGGACCCGTTTACTAGCAGATAGAACTCATCTTGACTATGAACGTCCGGCTGTAGTTTGTATCTGAGGACAATTTTTACATTAACACTTCTTTTCACAACAGTTGAAGTTTTATTGTTATCATAGCGATTGCCGTTATACGTTCTGGATGGCATAAAAGACTGATGACAGATGAGAATGAGTTTGACGATTTATTACATGGGTTAGAGATTCATGTATATGAAATATTTACAGAATGAGTTTGAAACTAACCTAACTACTCGTACAACGTTTGATCTCATATGCAAAATTCGCTTTAAAGCATATTACAATAAAAATAAATTGCAGCTACGAATAAATAAGTACGCTCTTAGCAATAAAAACCAATGAGCACAGAAAATATCTCAAGATCAAATTAATAAAGCACTTTTCTCAAATGAATTAACCACTGCAAATCGTTTTAGACGGGACACTTGCAATTTCATGGATGGAGGAATTTGTTCTACGATTTCTAATGAGCTTAGGACCCCAGAATATAGAACTCTTACAAAATAATATAAAAGATTGAACAAAATTCATCGTTATTTCATAATTGGGTATACCCCAATTAAATATGATTAGTCATTTCCTTCGATACAGGATAAAGATTGTATTGCTTACCAATGGAAATGGAATTTTATCAGAATCAGACGGCATATCTTAAGTTTGCATTTTATAAATTATTATGATAGCGAAAGTATTTGATGTTAAGAGATAATTTAGTTGTGTACTGCCAATCCACAATGAATTGTATTTTATCACGATTATTATCACTAAATTCGAAGACCTTTCTTATATAATTTATCGCGTTACCATCTAGCAGTAGTGTTTCAGTTTCAAACCGAATCTTGTATTTTTATTCTTTATCTGGCTTTTCTTATGATTTATTTTCAAGTTTTGCTTCGTTTATTTAGTCAATACAAAATTCATGATTACTTCGTAATCATGGCGAGAGTCTATGTTTAAATCGATCGGCAAACCATAATCTGCCCATTCATTGATATTTGTATACGGTTTCTACCCAATACTATTAGTATCTTTTTCAGAAGTTCCATTAAGAATTCATGACAATATGTAACATGTTTATGATTATCGGGAAAAATAAGTGAAGTTTAGTTAGAATTTTGGGGAACTCCTAACCTATAAAACAGTACAAATGAAACCTATATTTACTTTTCATATTTACACGGGCTCCCGACGATGGTCTCGTATACATTGCTGTCAAAGCTGAAGATGTGGGTCTCGTTGGCTTGGTGGAAGATCGGCTGGAAGGTCAGCGTAGACCGGGAGCAGACGGTCTTGACTGTTCCATCATCAATAATGACGGTGAGGTTCTGTCCGCTTGGACAGCATTTTGGGACTACTGGTAGCTCTTTTACTTCTTGATCCTGTTGACAAGAGAAAAAATGTTGTTTAGAATAATGACTTTAAAGATGAAGAAGTTGTTTCATAATAAATACCGAAATAAAAGTATAACGAGTTCATCATCTGCCTAACCGTTTCAGGTCAGCTTCCAGTCTAACGGGGTGCAGCTGAATACTATAGTATTTTAGATGGACCGGCTGCCTATTGGACCTCCTCAAACTAGTTACAGGGAAACTCGAAAAAAAAATTGGTTGTCTGTAAAGTTGGTTTACGGACGATAGTTTAAGGTGACAACGTCATAACAAAACATTGATGCGGCGCAAGTGTACAATGAGCGTAACGGGACAATGAGCGTAACAGGACAATGAGCATAACGGGACAATGAGTCATTCTTTTTCGTGCATGCAGCCGGCGTTCATCGATTTATTAGACGTTGTCACGTCAAAAAAGTGTAACGAGTACAATCATTTATTTTTGACTGAAAAAAAAAATAGACTAATTTGTGTGCAGCGTTGCCGGTCATGAACGTGACAATTAAAAGAGATACTTTATAATACAAAATTAAATTGGAAAGTTTTACTGAAACTGGAAGTAAATAATAATACAACTATCGAAAAATCTTTTCCTACTAACAAATTATGGTAATTGTAGAACAGCTAAATAATTCAAGTAGTTACCGAAGTAAATTAATGGTTATGTCAAAGTTTCATCAAAAACAGTTGAGACTTGAGACACTTTTTGGAACAAGCAATATTACCTAAATTATATTGAAGTAAAGACCCTACTCAAACACGAGTCCAATCTAATAGTAATTCTTCGAAAGCCCACTTCGAATTTAGTTACACAATGTTTTTTCTAAGACGTGACGTTATATTTTAAATTGGGTCGCGCCGCAAACACAAGGTAAGGACAACATAATTATGGATGTCATTCAAACGATGATAAATTGCAATGCTGTATGACTGAGTCCCATCAAAATTCAACATGAGTATTTGATCTTTGACGCACAAAAAAGAAATTCAACTGAGTTTGATGTCGTAATGCGTTCATTTAGAATTGGGCACGTCTTTTATTTGCAATAGTTAATGCTTGTATATCAGTCGTTTAGACAAAGCTGAAGTTGCGGGTGTATCCCACTATTTCTATTAGGTATTTCTATTGATAGAAATACTGGGCCTGATTCAGACTGATTGTCCCACTATTTCTATTGCTGTCGGCTGCGACAAAAAAAAACGCTGCATTACCTCTTATGACGGCGTGCACATAGAAACTATTAATTTGTTCTCCATTTTTTTTTTTAATACCGAGAAGTCGTGTTTTAATTTTAATCTATTCATTAATAGTGGTAAACTTTTCAAATAACATAACTGCGTTTTTTATTCACAATAGAAATAATAGGATATAATTTGTAAAAAACGCTGGTCCCACTTTTTCTATTTTGTATTTCCATGGAAATAGTGGGATACACCCGAAGTTGCGAGCTCAGCGGGGTAATTTCGTAACACATTTACAATAGCAATGAGTTTAATTTTGACAGTTTAACAACAATCATTACGTTATTTACGTTATTGAACAGACAAATTTTTCGAACATAAAAAGCAATGTATTAGCAATATCTTTCAAAATCATTCAGGTTATGATTGATAGTGTGTTATACAATTATGGTGCTGAAAGGAGAAGAATCGAATTCATTTTCAGTCAATCTCATAAATCATAGAATCAAATCAAATCAAATCAAAAATGTTTATTTGTTAGGCTATGGTAAGAATAGATGTTACAAATGTTGGTTCCAGCATACCCTGCCATAGTATGGTGTACAAATATTATATTTCCAAAAACAAAGCCTATATTACTAATCTATTAATAATTATGAATAATAATGAAATAAAGAATAAAATATGAATATGAGTTGATAGTTTATATAGAGTATGAGTTTAATAGTTAATTAATTGTATTCTATTGATTGTATTGTAGTAATAATAATAATTAATAATGAAATTATGTCGTTTTTGCATGTAGTGGATTAAAGGCTATTTTTACTTTATTATAATTTTAATAATGATTTATCCTCTAAGTATTCTTGAACACTGTAACAATTTTTTTCTAATAATAGTCTGAACAATACCCTTTTGAACAACGGCAATGGCAAATCTTGAGTACTATTTGGCAAATGGTTATATATAATAATTACCATGCAGTAAGCATTTCTTTTAAATAGCATGCGTTTTATTTGGGGTAATTTCAATTTGTCTTTGTGCCAATAAAAACCATTGTATAGGTATATCAAATGTTTTGCTGTACCTAAAAACACAGAATAGAATTTATAAATGGCGTAACGTTGTTGAATGGCTGTCCGAATTTCATAATCAAATACCATATCAAGCCAATTTTTGTTATTCTAGAAATTGAACTTCGTGGAAATGGTAACTAACAGAGGGATGTGAAATAATACAGTGCATGGAACTGTACGTATTTCTGGTGACCTATAAAGCTTAAAATGTGATTCTATAAACAACATTCAGATATTTATGGATATTTTTTGCATCCACACACTGTACCTAACTTCAAACCCCTCGTCCTAACCAAAAAAATCGTTCACGCGAATACGTGATCATCACGTTCATATTATGAAATCATATGTCACTCATTTGTTTGGAAAACCGGAAAGCTGTCGACGTTATTTTGTTCGTCGAACCCGAACACGTGGTGTTCAGATTCGCCGAACAAAATGTACACGGCGATCGCTAACTCGCGCGACGATCGCATTAGTTAGGACGCGATCTTACTGTCTACTCAGAACGTAAACATAGAAAGAAACTCTCACCCAAAGAAACAGTTGTTGTTAAAAATATACCTTATTACATTGTATAGATGTTAGCGAATGCCAAATGTACTACCAATTATTTGTAAAAATAATACGAAACAAAGTCCAACACTGAGTAGATTACGTATACATTGGAATGTTAAATGCCAATTTGTTTATTTAAAAGGAAAATCAATGGCCTGAGTCATTCGACTTATTAGATAATGGTTTTGCAGGGTCGTTTGGTTTCGGGTCATTGACATTAGTCACCTAATGTAGGTGTAACCCTTTCGATTTCACGTATATGTTTCGGGTGAAAGGGTTAAATGGTGAGGCCGAAGTGCCTAATACAAACAGCGTATTCGAGCTGTTAATATTTCTGATATTAATCTACACACCGTAAAAGGGCATACAAAGTTTAAACCAGATTAGGTAGTTTTACACGCATCATAGTTAATTATGTGTAAAAAACTTACCTGCAATGTTAAATAAATACAAAAGTTTACCTACATTATAATCTTGTAACATATTTTTTGGAACACGTTAGATAATCGATTCCTGCAAACTCCTTACGAGGGTGCTCACAAGTCCACTAGCACCACTCCTTTATAAAAATATTATCTCGTGACTGAGAATCCATGTCAGATTCTAAATGTAAACTACATTTATAGGTATTGATAGCCACTTTATTAGCAAGCTTTGTGTATCGGAATGGTAACTAGTAGTTTACTATGTATGAAAGTCCCTATTAATATGGTGTTTAGGGAAAGGATTTTATAAAGAAAAGCACAGAAAGACAAGACTAGGCATTTATTTCAATTAGGCTTGTCAAGGTAACGTTACTGAGAAAGCTAGTTGTCCGTTCCAAAACTAGGTCTTCGTGGAGAAGAATGGACAAGAAACTCCACGGAAACAGCATTAAGTATTCTATCATCATATTTCTTACATTTCCATAAATTACCGTTATCTCAAAACAGATAACTCTATCTATTGGACCTTTACTCAGATTAATAGAAACATTATTATAAATAATATAAAGGAAGGAACATGAGTATTCCATTAAACAATTTAACATATTACCAATATTGGCAATAATATACTTTACACAACAACATAATCATAATAGGCAATAATTAAGGTAAGGTAAAACGGCTCAATCAGCAACCTCGGTAAGAGTGTCTAGAATTTTTTAATAACTTTTATAATGTTTCGTAATTATTGAGACACGAAGCAACAAAATTCGATCTAAAGAAAAATGGCCACATTCCTCTAGATCATATTTTGTTGCTTCGCAGTCACGAGATAATATTTTTTTAAAGGAGTGGCGCTAGTAGAACGGTGCGGAGCTCGTGGCTAAGTAATAACAGCCGCACGGGTGGATCCGTCAGGTTAGGCTACGCTTGCCGGGGTTGGTCCGTGGATGGGTGACCATCTTTACGTACCGAGACTCCTCCGTGCCTCGGAAAGCACGTTAAGCCGTTGGTCCCGGTTGTCATTCGTGGATCTTTGACAGTCTTTACGGGTCGTCAGAAGCCCAAAAGTCTGACAGCCAGTCTTACCAAGGGGTATCGTGTTACCCAGTTACTGGGTTGTGGCGGTCAGATAGGCAGTCGCTCCATATAAAATACTGGTATTCAGCTGCATCCGGTTAGACTGGAAGCCGACCCCAACATAGTTGGGAAAAGGCTAGGCAGATTGATTTTTTTGCGCTAGTAGACCGGTGAGAGTCTTTACCGGTAAACCGAGTCAAGCAATTTTCCTCATTACATCCTAGTTTCCCCTAGCATGTTCTATCTATAACAGCTTCAATTTGCAAAAATAAAATAATAATAGAGATTACTGGTTGGACCGCTCTGACCGTTCAGATAAAAACTATGTTAACCAAACAGTTTTCCCTGGAGTGACAATTATAAAGTAAGCAACACACTCATATCGGCAGAAGCTTTTTCCCAATAGTTTTTCCATAGATAAGCAATTCCATGACTATATGTTTAGACTCTTAAGGGCCTATACTACCTCAAATGGCTTAGCATGATTCTCCGTTATGTCGAAAACACTGCAGCATTAATTTTGAAATAAATATATGGTAAAGTTGAGGATTAATGTTTAGTACTATGTTAGCCGAAAACACGATTCCATAAAATTTTCTCGATAGAAAAAAAAAACAAAGTTACCTCCAAACCCAACAATAAACCGCTGGTATTCAAAAAATACTTCAAATTAGATAATGAAACTTTGCATATTAACTGAACTAACCATAAAGCAGGTGTTATGTTATTTACGTTTTTTTAAATGACCATTATTTTCACCGTAAAACGAAATTACCTAAACTACGAGTATCAGCACCTTGGAGCCCTGCCGCCCTGTCTCGCTTGCTCGCGTGACCGGTAGCAATAGTGTGCGAGCGAGATACAGAGTGAGGTAGCGCTGAGGTTGTGTAGACTCTTAATATTAGCAGCCAGCTAGGTGAGTAGGTGGATGTTTTTGATTAAATAAAATATGGTCCTGAGTGCGTGTTATTTGCCGCAACACGTATACACGGAAAAGGATATTTCTTTCCACATCGTAACCAAAAAAATAATCTGTAACATTTCGGCTACCAACAAAGCATGCACTCCAAAATTAGAACAAAAACGTATACATAAGGTCATCTACGTGCCACGAAGTATTTTCTGTCGGTACATTACATTTCGTTCAGCTATAATGTGAGTAAGAAGCCGGGTATCGAAGGCGCCACGTCTGTCACGCGTCTTGTTAGGAACGTGCCCGCAACGGTAATGAGACAGCCGATGACATCTACCGTTCTGAGCTCCTGTGTAATGCAAGAAGGGTGTGCGATTCGCGTGAAAGGTTTTTAAAATTGAGCTTATAATATTGATGGATTGTGTATCAGCTGTTCTTTACAAAAAAATAATATCTTTAAAAAAAAGCGGAACAATGCTGTACTTAGTTCAGGACTTTGCTATTAGTGTACGGCCTGAGTGAAAAAACGTCCGGCGGGGCGTTCATCGGAGCGTTCAGCGGGGCGTTCGGCGTTGCGTGCAAGCGGTGAAAAAATGTTCGCCGAGTGGCCTTAGTGCACGCTTAGCGTTCGTGTGAGCCGGTCACATTTTTCATCATGGCGTCGGAGTCGTAAAATATTATTGATATGAGTATTTAGAAGAAAATGTGTGGTTAAAATATTTTTATAACTCGATAATTTAAACTCTTTGTTTAATTATCAAGACTGTGAGTTTTCTACACAAACAAACTGGTTTGAACTGCACGCGACGCTACGCTCGACGCCCCGCTAACCGCAAACAAGCACGCTCCCAGCGCCGCGACGCTCGGCCGCCACTCAGGCGCCATTTCCACGGGCGAGAAAATCGCGGTGATAGTCTCGCCGTGCCATCAAATTCAATAGAAACTCTATGAATCAATCTCCATTATCGACTCATCGATTATTTGAAGGCCCAGCGTGAATATCGCCGCGATTCTCTCGTCCGTGGAGATGGTGCCTCAGGTCACTCGTAAGAAAATGCATGTGTTTTTAACAAGCACGCCGCACGCGTCGCTCCGCCGGACGCTCGAGTCGAGCGTGCACTCAGTTCGAACACTTATGTTTCTCCGCAATGAATTTTCATTTACATAGCCATAGATTTTCATTACGAGAAGATTTTCACCATTATCTTCAAGAATGCTTAAGTTAGATTCACTTATAACGACACACTGTTGTACCTCATGTAAATAAGAAAAATAGACTTATATGAACAGATCTTTACTACGCCTGCGTGTATGACCAGATCTATGAACGTAGACGAAGCAAAACGAGAATGTAAGGAGCGTAGCAGGTGGCGATCTACAGTTTCTGCCTATAGGAAAAAGACGTGAGTTTATGTATGTATCTTTACTAGAAATTCAAGCCCCTGAGCCACCCAAAGAGCCTCCAAATAAACTGCCATATTTACTCATCATTTACAAAGCTTCTGTATAAGTGGATGATCACGGTGCCATGTTTGTGAATCGTATGTGTTTAGGGAAAGTTGTGATTTTTCTTGTAAACAGGCGTAAGTATCAGATTAGGTTGTTTGCACTAATAGTTTGTGAAGATTGGACCTCACGCGGACTGGAAGGACCGGCTGAGTACCGTAAGTAGTTGTGTGCCGATACATTATGTGGGTATTAGCTACCTTTTCTTGAATATAAGAGGAAATCGGACGTCTATTTGTTAAATGAGAAAGGTTTAACTTAGTTTTACTCACAAAAAACGGTGCGCTTGGTCGAGGTTCGAGATATTTCTCACGCAAGTTTGGATTGGCATAAGTCAGAATTTTACTCAAAGTATTCATTTTTTTTAACAACAAGAATACATATATTAGCATAATCAGCCTATAATATTCCCACTGCTGGGACACAGAGCTCCTCTCGGTGAGAGGGAGTGGGCCATAATCCACCACGCGGGCCCAGAACACGTTGGTAGATGTCACATGTCTTCGAATTTTTGGTTCTAGGATAGGCCGGTTTCCTCACGATGTTTTCCTTCACCGTTTTGAGAGCAGTGGTGATAAAAAAAATCAAACAAAGTAAAGCACCTGTCTGGTTTCCAACCTACGATCTACAACTCATAAATCGCGGCCGTTATCACCTGGGCCACCAGTACTCTCCAGATAACATAATAACCAATAATAAAAGGTGACATAATTCTATGAACTATTGTGGTGCAGTGGCTACTTGTCATTGAAGCTCGACATAAAGCTTCAAACAAACGACCGTGTTAAGGTCAAACCACATATCGTTAGACTGTTAAATGCACTGTCAAACATACGTCAAGCTGATCGGCAGTCTAATAAATATCGTTTGTTTATTTAGCTTGGAAAGCGACTAAAATATTTTTGATGAATGAACTAACCTTCTTGGTTACCAATATTTTATTGTCTAAGAAGTAAGTCTGTAAAATTGAGAATATTTTTGTGTAGTCAACATAAATTGGCCGTATATTCAAAATCACAACAGCCATTCTGTGACAGTTTTATGAAATGTCTATTACAGAGCAAATTGACGAAGGTTGTCAATTCGCTTAACAATAAATTTATCCGATTGTACGTAATTTGATTATTCGATTATAAACTCTTTAACGACTTGGTTACGCCTTCCCTACCATATAAAGGACTTACCTAAACAAAAATTGCGAAACAAAAAAAAAAGTTTATTTCAGGAACAAAAGCCTAGAGACCCGTTCAAGTCGGAAACTCGCAGAATTTCTAAATGTTAAAACAATTTGTTTTTAAGGCTTCTTTATGGAAATATCCGGGAACTGGGAGCCGTGACGACACTGACAACTTCCGCGAAATATTCGCAAAGGAAACCTTAAAAATACTCATAAGAGTTTTTTTCTTTTCCTGAAAATGTTTCGGGTTGATAATCACCAAAAGGATTTTAGATGTATGGGTTATATTATGGCAAAAAAGACGTCGTGGTACATTTGAAATTATAACCAAGTTCATAAATATTCATGGCCATTTTAGACGAAAAGAATTCTTGGAGCAGCGTAAGCTCATGCGCAAATAATTACATGAATTAAATCAAGGTTATCCTTTGGTAGGCAAACAGTGGAATGGTTGTATGTTGACAATAAATTTATCCGATCCAGGCATATATTGACAACATACTGCATATTGGCAACAGGTCCCACCGGACGATCGAGAATTCGAGAACCGTTAGCCAGATGTCCTAAAAATTATTTAGAAGCTATCAAACCAACATGAAGCATAACAACATTGTGAACCTAAATCCAAATGCTAAATTTGGGCCTTCAATAAGACCGTTAAAGCTTGAATGAGAATGCTTGGAAACATACTGGTCCTGCTCCATAGGACAATTTATTTAGAATCTAGACAAAATCAAACTGGTTGCTAATTTAATTGTATAATTTACAATTTTTATGATATTAATTTTATTTTCTGTGATTAATATACTTTAACTCACACATTGACATAGGTTATTAAATGTTATAACTTTAGGGAACTCATCCACTTTTACAATGTTTGTAAATACGTGAGCACCATGTATCTACCGCATAATTAATTTGTCTGTCTGTTTGTTTGTTTGCTTAAATTTTAATAATTTTTACCTATTGTGTTATAGTGATTTTATTCTAGATAAGTGCATTGTCTTCACATATAATTAATAATTAATGTATACAAAATATTGTTAACATTTTAAAAGAGTAAGTATGGAGTGTCTTGCCCATTGTTCTCCATACGTAACTATTTTTTGGAAGGGGAAACTAGAATCAATTAATTATTTTGTAAATTTTGACGTTCAAAAGTGCCTTTTATGTGCCTATTTTTTAATAAACGATTTGACTTTGACTTTGAAAGCGTTATGATACGACGCTCGAGCCGACCGAAGAAAGCTCGCGAAGTCGCGAGTGGTTGTCTCGCGCATTTGGTAGGTATTTAAACATAGTAATTATTTTAATAATTTTATCTTGAGTTCCGTGTGGCGCCGGACGTAAAGAATAGCACCATCCCATTTCTTCCCGTGGGTAAAAGGCGACTAAGGGACTTACTAGAGAATGGGCAGCAGCGTTCTCTTGCATTTTTAACACCATACTGCAATCGCCAACCCGCCTGCCAAGCATGGCGATTATGGCAAATCCCCCCAATTGGGGGAGGCCTATGTCCAACAGTGGACGTCTTTCGGCTGAAATGATGATGATCTTGACAAACTCATCGAATTATGGTTACCAATCTTACTACCTTTTCATTGATATAAAAAAAATAAGAAGAACACGTCTGATTTGTAGCTCTCATAGCTGCAAAACAGACGTGTTTTTCTTATTTTTATTGATTAAATATTAGGGAAAGGGACAACTTTGGGACATTTTTCTATCCAGAAAAGTTAATCTAATCGTGTTATTAAAAGCAATAACATGTCCAGCAGATCCTTAAATATGATGTCTCTTTTTCAGAACTTTATAACACTGTTTTTTTAGGGTTCCGTAGTCAACAAGGAACCCATATAGTTTCGCCATGTCCGTCTGTCTGTCTGTCCGCGGCTTAGCCCAGAAACCCTTAGTACTAGAAAGCTGTAATTTGGCATGGGTATACATATTAATCACACCGAAAAACTGGGAAAATAATATATTTTTTTAGGGTTCCTCCCCTAGACGTAAAGTGGGGATGATATTTTTTTTCTCATCCATCCTATGGTGTGGGATATCGTTGAATAGGCTATTCAAAAATATTGCGAGTTCGTGAAGATCATTTCTTGATTCAGGGATCCGTTTGCGCAATATTAAGCTTTAAGTGCTAATTTTTGTTAAAGTCAAGTCCAGTGCCAGCTAAATGGTTCTACTTGGATATGTTGTTTTAAAATTAAAAATAATCACTAAGCATCATGGATTACCACCCAGCACGCTAATAAAACAAATTCTTGAATCAGAGTACATAAATACATACTTCACATTAATCACATGAGCTATCTTTTAAATTTGCACCTATTCGCCTACCGACTGAAATACTTATTGTTATTAGGCGTAAGGCACTCTGCCAAGTAGTCAGAGAAAATTCGCTGAAACAATTTCATGGATTACCTAGACATTAAAATGCTCAACACATAACACAAATACACAATGCACACACATAACACTGTGTTAAGACAGTTGAAGCCTGCGATTTTGTTTGCATGCTAAGTTCAAGTTCCTGTAAGACAGTGCGCACAACCGAATCAGCTTTTCGAGTAATGTCAACTTAACTATGAGACTGATTTGTTGCAATAATCCATGCCATTACTATTTTGAATGACAGTTGGTCTACAACAGTGACTCAGGCGTAATGACTGACATTATTTAATGCAATATGAGGGAGTTCAACGGTCCACTAGCACCACTCCTTTACAAAAACATTATCTCGTGACTGAGAAGGAATTATGAAAAATGACTCAGTAAGAAACTTCGGTAAATGTGTCTAGAATTTTCTAATACCTTTTATAACGTTTCATATTAAGACACGAAGCAACAAAATTCGATAAAAAAGAATAGTGTCCACATTCCTCTAGATCGTATTTTAATGCTTCGTGTATCAATATAAAACTTTATAAAAGGTATTACAAAATTCTAGACATACCAAAGTTCCTTATTGACCCGTTTTTCATAATTCCTTCGCTATCACGAGATAATATTTTTTTTATCTACGCCCATGCTATAAATCCTCTATAAAAGTTTCTGAAACAGTAAGCTTATTGCCAACATTAAAACACCCAGTTTCATAGTAACCATAATAGCATCCAAACGGGAGTTATAATGTTGTACTGAATTTCATAATGCAACTCCTTTGCTTTTACGAGGATGATGTTCCCTTCCTTATCAAACAGCTCATCAAACAGATGAGCTGTTTGATTAATAAGGAAGGGATCATCATCCTCCCTTCCATTCTCACTACTCAATTCGTGGTATCTTTATGAATTTCAAAAAAAGAACAGTGTCACGCACGCGCGTTTCACTATACTATACAATAGCGTCGTATCCCGCCATTTTTGTTCGATATTAGTATTGCAAAAACTTTTTCAGAACCTTTTATAGAGGATTCATGTCATGGGTGTAGATAAAGTCTTGTATGCAACTGTAATAATTAGGTATTAAAACACTCATGTGATACTATTATCACACTCGGCTTCGCCTCGTGTGATAAACCCACATTCGTGTTTTAATACCCCTTATTATACAACAGTTGCATAAATAACTATTAAAGGAGTGGCGCTAATGAACCGTTGTACGCCCTCCTAATTAAAAAATCCCCATTTCTCGTGAACTACTCATTCTATCTACTCAAATAACCGGCCAGCAGAACTTATTTATTGTGTTATTATGACGTGGAGCTTACATTGTTTTCTCTAAAAAAAAAAAATACGGAAAAAACAATATTATACTATTTTTTATAGCACTAAACACAGCGTCATCGACTCGTGTTTATGAACTGAAATGAACTGTTACAAATTACTAACACCTAAAATTTTCTAAGAAACAGTTCTGACGTCACGATTTTTTTCCATACGCAATTCGGAAGTCGTTCCTAGCATTACTATTCCCTCGAGTACTGAAATAACTATTCTAGTATTTTTTCGCCGAATTGCCACACATTTCTTGGCACTTATCGCAATTTTTTATCGTTGTTGTAACAGTTGATAACACGTCACAGCGATAGTATCGGAATCCCGACATATTCCGAGAAATATTATTGATGTAAATAAATATTTCGTGTAAAGTGCATTCTTTTCCTGCTGACTTGTTGCGAAATCTTATCTGTCAGGGTTTCGGGGAATGATAAGGTTAAGCCCATAAGTTGGCGAGAAGACGAGTGTTTTTCTGTCGTGTATTGCGAATACGACTTATCTTCATTGAAGAATTGAAACTGATCGAATTAATGATGACTCGGTACAGTAATACACGAAAGGCAAACCCGCGTTGGCTTTGTGGGTGACTATCTGAATCAGACCTTATCAAAAATAAATGACGTACAATTTGGCCAAAGACCAACAGAAAAACGCAGTACAAAGTGAATTTCCATAAAATAACCCACCTACTTAAAAAATCTGTAACCGTCGCAGATGTTCCAAGCATTATAATAGCAATTTTATTTATATTAAATAATTTAAAAAGCTAACGGTCTTAAGATAATAATAATAATATGTACAAGTATATAAAAAAAGAGGGGAAATAATCATAGGGCATCAAAAAGTTCGGCGGCATCGCTGTCAACAGAAAAGTGCCCAAAAGGCTGGCAGCATTGCCGCGTTGTATGGCAATGCTGATTCTTTGTTAAAAAAATAGGCTAGCCCTATGTTCACGTGAAGAGTCGACCAACCGTTTGGCGTTGTCTCGCAGAACTAAGTGGGCACTTGGACCCCATAGCCCTAGAGTGTTTCAACCCCAAACGGCTCGAACATATAAGTCTCAATAAGATTGGAGAATTTGCGCCGTTTGAGGTTTTCCGTATTACTTAGTTGGTTTGTTTAGTAACCAAGTAAGGTGCAGAATTTATTAAACCAGCTCAACTCAAGCCTCAAAACTGTCAAGACAAAATGGGATAATATTCTTCTCACAGACATAATTCTATTTGTAACAGATATTTTTCTTGACAAGCATCCGAATTAAATTCATAAAGGGAAAGCTATCAGATACCAGGAGGACATACACGCAGAGGTAATAGGAATGAAAATATTTCAACTACGCGAAGCACGTATTCGTTCCGCGTAATAACTAGGACAACGCGTGAAAGTAAATACGTCTGGAAAACCTACTACATATTCTATTTGCCTGGTTATGATAATACGTATCGATAATAAGTTGATAAGTATTCGGTGGGAGATGGGAAATGTCTCCAACACGTCAGTACGTCTAGGCACGGCGGCGGCGCGTACGTTTCGAAATTATGTATTAGTAGTTTGTATTAATAGCTAATGTATTAGAAGCTTTTTAATATTTTATACTTTTATAAACTTGACAGAGATAGAGAAACGCTGAGGAAAATAGTAAAAGTTTCCATATTTATATTCACGACACTGAACTTTTTTTAGCGATCTTGGTTTTATTTAAGACTATCTGTGACAAGATTGCCTGTGGAAAGCGTTCGCAACGCCGAGAAATGTCTAAAGTTTAATAAACCGTGAAAGTTTTGATCAAAATCTTGTACCGCAGGACCGAACTGAACCTGTCTAAATCTACTCAGCTTTATTTAAAGCATTTTGTAAACTAAGTAATAATGCTATGAGTTGCTTATTAATTTCAGATTGGTTTATTAACGGTAAATAGCATAAAAAAATAAACTCATGGCTTAAAAATTAAGCTTCTCATACAAAAAAAAAAAAGAACTAGTAAAGATCTTATAATAATCCTCGATAAATATTAAATCATCGTTGTATTTGTTACTATGCCAACCCTGAAAACAACCAAAACATTTTAGTATTTTTATGGAAAAGGTAGAAATGAATGTGTAGCTCGGAAAATATACTAACTATGCTGTCCGCACTTAGGCTTTACGTTGCTTTAAGAGCTATTCACACCTCATGGTAGCGTTGCCAGGATTCCTCTTAACCCAGTGAAGAAAAAAGAAACCAGTGTGTAAATACGAATGTACAAAAATATCTTTGTGCTATTTCAACTACGTTATGTACTAAATAACGACTAGCCATACGCGTGTTCGATTTTATTAGGACAGATTGTTATGATATTGACACTCAGTTAAAAAGGTTCAAGGGCAATTCATCTTTATTTTAAACCTAAAAATAACTTTATAATTCAATAGAAAAATCGTAGACGTCATATTTTTGTTTGCCACCATAAACTAGCTCTCAAATTAATATTTTTCAGAGTTTGTCTCCAAGACGAAGGGTATCACACAGGATTTATTCAGAGGACCATTTCGCGTCACCACCGACTTGCAGCAGGTAATAGAAAGTAAATATTTTCGCTAGTAGCCGCCCGTCGGCTACAGAGAGAGTGATACACGGCTAAAGCCTGCGGCTTGGCACGGCTTACTGTGAGCAGATTGCTTCTACAAATACTGATGGTCTGCCGCGTTTGGCTAGACTGGAGATTTGGTCCTAAGTTCCTAACACTTTGGAAATGTCTAGGATGATGATGCGTCTGAATGTAGATTAACGAGCAGGCATTCTTGGTTTTTTGGCCCTTCTACTCTAAGATCTCGTCGGAGTCTTTAAAAGGGCGACAGGGATTAGTGGTAATTTCTAACACAGAAATAAGTAGAGTAAAATCTGTTACTCAAACGATAAAAAAATTAAGATTTAATCGCTAAGTAACTCACTGGTCTTTAAATTAACCTTAGTAGTAATATGAAGAGTCAATATTAATTTGGGCAAGTGTTGTGATTACAAGAAAGGTATGTTGTTTTTGAACTTCAATTATTGTGCCAGTAGATTCGTCGGTAATTAAAATTAGATTAGGAGTAGCCCTTCGAGTGTTAGGCAAATAAATGGACGATAAAGTGGGAATCAATTTAGATAAAAGCTAGGACAATAATGGCAATCAATACTTGGTAGAAACAGTATAGGAAAGTATAGTGATTGAATTGTAGTATTCTAGTTAAAATCCCTATACTTATAGAAATTCTGATTCCTCTTGAAGGATTTCATCAAATCGACAAAAAATATTTAAAATGCTCTAGTGTAAAGTTGCCAACATGTCGTTTGGTAAATATTGCCTTTCAAGCGTCGAAATACATATATGAACGTACAACGTACACGATGATTACAAACGAGCCCATTCTAAGTGGATTCAAAAAAATAACATTACTCTTAAACTTAAAGACAGTAATCAGACCAATTCCACTTATCACTCAACTCCCCACAATTACTAGTTGCCTCCCATTTTATACCAACAGCTATTAAACCAATCAAAACCACATCAATTGTATTTAATCCAGCCTTTTAAAGAAGCATCTTCCTCCTTCTATGTTATCAGCCGGAATTATCTCCACAACAAAGATATATCAGGACATCTCTGCACCAGACGGCCTTACGGTACTTAACAATATTTATTTCGGCACTAGGGGCAGTATATTTTTTGCGAAGAATGCTCATATTAACTGAATCCTATCTTGTGAGAATGAATGTGGTGCGTGGAGTCTCGAAGCAATCTCTTTAAGTGGCACTCGCCACAATACAGGCAGGGCGCAGTATGTGAAATAGAAGTAACGTATCTGGTCCTTCGAGACGTGATCGTAATCGTAAACGGGAAATGGAGTTCTTTTTTGTATCTATAACAAATAATCAAATAAAACTAGCTTATTATCCATCTGTATCAGAATCTTTGTCGTCACTACAATATTTATTGGTCCTGAACATACTTCTCGTATCAAATTTCATGTCATGTCATGTCATGTCTTGTCATGTCTTTGTCACTGAATTTTATTATATACTTAGACTTAGACAGTGTGTTTGTTGGCTATAAATCCAAAATCAGACAACAAATTCAACTTGGTATAATATTTCTGTGTTCTGCCTACCTTGCAAATAAAAACCGTTCAACTTTAGGAACATCTCCCAATCGAAAACAATTTTGTCAGTCCATTTTTATTCCTCAGGGAGCATTTCTTGGAAGAATATATCGATGCCCTTGTACCCAAAACTTCTGCTACGTTTCTTTCGTCTTGTTCCTGCGCCTTATCGGGGTTTATTAGTTATTTATTCTCACACAGCCTTAGGGCTGTGGTCCTTCATGTAACTTGCACTATATTGTTACAGTTTCTTAGACCTGCATGTAATCGCGACCTAATTCTTTAGAAAGAATTCCAAGGTCGGCTGTAATTAAGTTTTTCAAGAACAATTTGCTGCAAGTCATGCGAAATGCAATTTTCTTTGTCTTGAGCGCTGCAAAAGAAATTAGGTGAGAGCAAGTTATTTAAACAATTACGAAGCTACCTGTATTTTATTTCTCCTTTTTAGTTTCTAGCGTTTTGCTGGCTTTTTACCGCTGAACTCGTGAATCATTCGTCTATTCTATTCTCTCGTCATCTTCTTATACTTTATACTCTATAAAGAACTTCAGTTGTTTTGTATTTATCTTCAAATTTTTAAGAAAACTGGGTTTCATTGGTGTTTTTTCTTTTATTTTTATTACCATGGTTGGATGTTTCTATTTTGTTAAGTATCTGGTAATTGTTGAAAGGCCTACACCTTCCTCCCATACCTATTAACACTGTTATTTGAAAATATTGTAAAAGCCAATTATTTTAAAAGAGTAATCGTGAAGTTTCTTGCCTGTTCTTCTCCATAGGAAACGACCAATTGGAACCGTGCACCTAGCTTTTGACGTTTCATAAGTGCCCATGTAGGATTATGTAAAATAAAATATTTTGATTTTGATTGTTCAGTTCTGCTCTAATTCTTAACTTCATATTTCCACAATAACATAGTAGGTGTTATAAAAAAATATGAGGCCGAGAAGTCGTAGGTTTACACGTGTGAAGCATGCCCTATCGCACATTGAATATTTTCATTAGGGGAAGTAATACGTATCATAAATAACTAACATTTCCCCGTATTTCAATACCAAAAAAAAAACTGTGAGGTACGTGAACGGAAATTACTACTTATGAGTCACTATACTCAAAGATAATAGTATGTTATTACGTCTGTAAACTACTTCACAACTATGTAATCTTTATGCTTTTATTTATACACTTTATCTTACACATTCTTACGTTATTATTCTTATTCTTCTCTTACGTATTAATTTCATTCTGACTCACAGCAGACATAGACTGGGAAATTATACAGTAATTTCAAGTAATTCTAAATGATTAGCGCGTTGATGAAAAATATATCTGGCTTTGTTATAACATAAATATGACTCGTAAATTATTGTCTGTATAACCTAAATAAGGTAGTATTTAGGTAATGTCCAGAAAATACAGACAATATAATAAATACTGAAATACTGGTATTCAGCTGTAACCGGAGGTCGGCTTCCAGTCTAACCAGACTGGAAGCCGACCTCAACATAGTTGGAATAAGGCTATAGGCAGATGATGATATTCTAGACATTACCTATAGTATTACGGTCGTTGATTATTAATTAAATTCTTGATCATCATCGTCATCATCATCACTTCAGCCGAAAGACGTCCACTGCTGCACAAAGCCATCCCCAAAAAAATCTTGATCCTGCTTACAGCTAATTACCTATGTTAGCTCTTGTATTATTAATTGTTATTGCTGTTGAAGCTTAGAGCTTTTTTTATTTTGAACATAACCTAAGTTAATAAAAGAAGTAAGTAAGAGGACCAAGGAGGCGGAAGGAGGAGTAAGTATATTAATTCTCGTAATCAAGAAGTTAGTATTTTAAACATTATTTTTGTCCCTATCACTATGTTTTTCTATTTAACCCAAAGGTTGACTGGTAGAGAATACATCTCCAAATGGTGTGTCGAGCTCCGGATAAATTACTCTCATGCCAAGTCCACCCAGACCGGTATAAAGGTTACGGTTCCCACGTCTACGGACTACAGGAACCTAACGAAAATGCTTCGCTCAAAAAACGTGTCTTTCCACACGTATTGCCTCCCCGAGGAAAAGGAAACACGCGTCGTCATCCGCAGGATCCCCCGGGAGATCCCTTGCTCGGAAATAATAGCCGACCTTAGGGCCCAAAACGTCCCCGTAAACGAGGTCCACCGTATGCATCGCGCGCGACGCGGTGAGGCCTTCGACATGATCCTCGTGATCTGCCCACCCTCCGAGGGTTATAACCCGATTTTCCAGATCAAATCGATCTGTAGTCTCTCCGGTCTCGAAATTGAGAAACCCAGGAAATCTAGTGTAATTGCGCAGTGCCATCGCTGCCAACTCTATGGACATACGCAGAAGCACTGCTATGCGACACCCAGGTGCGTAAAGTGCTTGGGTTCGCATAGCACTGCGGAATGCGAACGTCCAAAAGACCGCGCACTTTGCACCGAGCCACCTAGCTGCGTGCTATGTGGCGAGGCAGGCCACCCCGCAAACTACCGTGGTTGCACTAAAGCCCCCAAATCGACCTCCCCTCGCCTGACTAAGCGTACCGACGCCCGTCAGACTCGCGAATGCCCCTCCTATCAATTGCCAGTAAGACTGAGTCCACAGAGGCCCAGTCCCTGGAATTACCTCCACCACCAGCAGGCTTTCCCAAGCCTCCAGGCTAGACCCGCCCCTCAGGCAGTCGCTCCTCAGGCCCCCCAGGCCACATTGCCCCGTTTAATGGACCCGCGAACCAGATTCGAAAACTCGCAATCGAAACCCGCGTCCACCGCGCCCTCCACCGCACCCGCGCCCCTCGCCGCCGCGCCCGCGCCCACGCCCGCGCCCCCCGCCGCCGCTCCGTATGCGCGCCCCCCTCCTAACCACACCCCCACTCCCGTGGCCGGTGTTAATCAAGTAGATCCCTTCCAGGTGATCTCATCCACCTACATGGTCTTCCTCACCCCCCGCGCGAGGAGGATGGCCAGTGAAATAGTCGCCGCGACCAACGCCGGTGACCTTTACCAAATTCAGGCAATCTACAATGCGTATCCCGAGATCACGCAAGCATTGTCTAGATTCGCGAACAACACCCCTAGCCCACTTAATGGATATTAGGTCCCCCGCTAGATTCAAACCCCGTTCCCTAAAGATAGGGACTTTCAATGCCTTCGGCCTGAACGACCAACGCACAGAGGTCGCTGAATTCCTCAGCGACCATAAAATTGACATATTCCTGACCCAAGAGACCTTCCTCAAACCCCGGCACCGTGGCCCGTCGGTTGCGAACTATCGCATAGTTCGAAACGACAGGACACGTTGCCATGGTGGAGGTACTCTCATTTATTACCGGACAGAACTCTACTGCACTCCCTTAGACCCTCCCGCCCTAAAATCCCTTTTGGAAGTTTCGATGTGCCGCTTAGGCATGTCAGGTCACAGACCGATCACTCTAATTTCGGCCTATCTGCCTCCCAGTCCCGAAATAGATAATAATCTACAACTACTGACAGACGACATTCAAACCCTCCTGAGTCTGAGCGACTCCGTCATAATAGCGGGTGATATCAACGCCAAGCATACAGCTTGGAACAGCAGACTTATCACCCCCAGAGGCCGTCACTTGTACGACCTCTGCTCCACCCTAAATTTTGACATCATCGCCCCGATGAGCCCCACTCATTTCCCACATTCTCCAAACCATACCCCTGACGTGCTCGACATAGCGCTTCTAAAGAATATCAACCTACGGTTGGCTTCCATAGAGGCGGTACAAGAGCGTGACTCTGACCACAGACCTGTCATAATAGAACTGGCACCCCGCATAGGGCTCCATGACCCCAATATCCCCCCGCGCACCAAAAGGATAACGGACTGGAGGCGAGTAAGCGAAAGCTTGAAAACCAACACGTCCCCCCAATTGGACTCTATCCCCGACCAGTTTGACTCTATCGCCGACACGACGGCTGCGATCGACTCACTCACAGGTCACGTACAATCTGTCCTGAACAATTGTTCAAGGGAACTACCAGCGACGGATAACCGTCGAGGGAAGTTGCCGGACGATATACGTGAACTGTTGACTGAGAAGAACGCAGCTGTCCGTGCATACAGCAGTTTTCCCTGTTTGGCTAATAAAATTCACAAACGTTTCATGCAGCGTGCTGTAAAGAAACGTATTGATGAATGGACTGAAACCGACTGGGATAACAAACTGAACGCGTTAGAGCCAAACCATCAGGCATTTTGGCAACTCCAAAGGAGTCTCAACCCCCGAGGTTGTTCAGCCGCTACGCCCCCACTGATCCGCCCTGACGCGTCTATCGCTTTCGATGACATCGACAAAGCTGAATGCTTAGCCGACAGTCTAGAGGCCCAGCTCTCAACCAGTAGACCAAGCTCACCTCGACGAGGTAGACGCTGAAGTCGAACGTAGAGCCTCCCTCCCACCCGTCGAAGACCCTGAGTATCCTCTGCCTCCCGTCACACCGGACGAAGTGCACGAACTCATCAAGGGCCTGAAACCCCGCAAGTCCCCCGGCCAGGATGGACTCACCAATAAGGTGCTCCAACTGTTCCCCGCCCACCTCATAATGCTCCTGGCTACCAGCTTCAATGGAGCCTTGAGCAATAACATCTTTCCCCAAGCCTGGAAAGAGGCCATCGTTATCGGCATTCCAAAACTAGGTAAACCCAAAACGGAGCCCGCGAGCTACCGACCCATCAGTCTGCTCACAGTCATAGGCAAACTCTACGAGAGACTTATTTATAAGCGACTCAAAGACTACGCCGAGACAAAGGGCCTTATACCCGATGAACAATTTGGTTTTCGTACCGAACATGCCTCGACCCATCAGGTCTACCGCATAGTAGAGGACATCACTCTCGGTTTCAATTCAAACTTCGTGACAGGAGCGATCTTCTTTGACATAGCGAAGGCATTCGACAAGGTCTGGCACAACGGCTTGATATACAAGCTATATCAACTCGGTGTGCCCGATCGTCTCGTGCACATCTTACGAGACTTTTTGTCGAATCGCACTTTTCGCTATCGCATTGATGGTACTCTATCGTCCCCCCATCCCATACGCGCAGGAGTCCCTCAGGGCTCTGTGATATCCCCACTTGCCTTCACGCTGTACACTAGCGACATCCCAAAGAATAGATTGGCAAAGTTGGCTCTGTTCGCAGACGATACGGCCATCTATTACCGAGGGAGATCCCCACTCAATATAACAAAAATCCTCCAAACCGCTGCCAATAACCTTGGCGCGTGGTTCCGAAAATGGCGTATCGAGGTAAATCCCGATAAAAGCCAAGCGGTTCTCTTCTCCAGACCGCGTCACCGTACCCCATCCTACCGACCGATCACCATGCTAGGCAAGCCTATCCCTTGGGAGAAGCGAGCCAAGTATCTTGGTGTGATCCTAGACCATCATCTCTCATTTTCAGAGCATGTAAAGAAGGTGCGCTCGCGCGCCGCTTTCGCTCTATATAGGCTTCACTCTATATTAAATAGTAAAAGCAAATTGTCACTTAGATGCAAGTTGCGTATCTATACCGCGTGTATCCGCCCCATCATGACCTATGCGAGTCCAGTATTTGCCCACGCCAAACCCTATATCATCCATAAGATGCAGACCCTCCAAAACCGATTCCTCCGTAAAATCACGGGAGCCCCCTGGTTCGTGCGGAACACTAGCCTCCACGTGGAGCTAAAAATCCCCACCATAGCCCAATTTATGAAACGCGCTTCAAAGCGCTTCCTAGACTCTGCCGCCACTCACCGCAACCCGTTGGTTGTTCAGGCCGCCAATTATACCCCCTCTACCATTAGCAGGACCCGCCGCCCACGGCATGCACTGACCGACCCAGACGACCCCATCACTCTCCTCCAGGAGAGTCATAGGTCTACTAGTACAGTTCGCAAAAGAGTACACACTACAAGATCATCATTCCGACCTCGCCGCCGAGGCCCAACGCGAAATCCTCGACTAATCAGTCCTCGCGCGTGCTGGCGCTTCGTTTGAAAGCAAGGGTCGGGACCCTTGCTTTCAAACGAAGCGCCAGCACGCGCTTTAGCTGAGCAGCATGTAGCTTTAAATCCCCCTGATAATAATCAAAACCTTGATTTTATCCAGCCACCGACGGTCCCTTGTTACCCTCCCCCCTCCTCCGACTCTGCCCTAAGCCGAGGTCCGTACCCCGCAGGGGGTGCCCTTAGCGAGCAGACGGAAAATTAATTAATTTACCTTTAAGTATGCCCCTGGCTGGAGGCCTTAATAATCCGTTAGGAGCTTAAGGCACCACAGGATAGACCGGTTAAAGAGTCCGAGCCCCTCGTGGTTACACTCAGAGTTGCCATTTCAAAAAAAAAAAAAAAAAAAAAAAAAAAAAAAAAAAAAAAAAAAAAAAAAAAAAAAAAAAAAAAAAAAAAAAGGTAGAGAATGCCTTGTGGGATTAAGTCCGCCTATGTACCACTATTGTACATGAAGTTTAAATAAATATCACCTCTAAACTGACACCTAATAAGACTGCTCTTTTTTGTGTAGTTACATCAATTGCCTTCCCGTCTTAAAGTGATGAACCCTACAATACAAGCACATAGCATTTATAGTATTTACTCACTGCAAATACCTACAGTTTACCTGTACTCAGTCTACCAGTCGACTGAGCCATATATAGCTCGCCACACACGTAGTCATGTTGTTTGATTTGTTCTTTACGCTACAACTGGACCATGTCGCGCGTAAATATCAATAAATGCATAGCTACGTGAAATATTAACTTTTTTACCATTTTTCATTCATGTGATTTTTTGTTGTGAACCTGAATATTTCGTTTTTATTTTGCGAGTTGTTATGAATATTGACACTCGTAATGTTAGTTAGTCGAGCCTTATTACTAGGCCTATTTATTCTGCTTGTAATCATAATGTATTAAAATAAAATCTCAGTTTATAATTTTCTTAGTATGATACATAAAAAAAATAGACTACACATTACGCAATTTTGGTCCTTCGATTCGGATTTGAAAAGAAGTTAACCAAATGAAAAAATGTTCCAAACCAAAAACAAACTGAGTTTTAGCTACAATTTACAATGTTGATTACTTTCTGAAACTAGAAACTTGAACTTTATACCTACCTAATAATTATAACATAGGTACATGTCACTTGAGTACATTATGTTCTTACAGACCCACCGGATACTAAAGAGTTTCACAATACTAAGTATCGAATACATTTAAACCTTTCCATTGAGCTGTTAACGGAAAGCCTTCGTGAGTGCCAGATAAGGGCTCGAAGTGATCGTCGTTAATGCCAAACACTTGGATTGTAACACACTAGGAAGCGATCAACAATCGCATCCTACTCATCCACTTATCAGTGCCGTCTGCTAGAAATAAAACAAGTTAGGCTGTCTACAGACCTACGTTATATCCGGACAGGACTACGTTTAAACTGTAGGACTGTAGAGATTGGCAGTAATTAGAGCTATCTACTACAAATACCTCCCTACAATTAAAGTTTGTTGAAAATAATGAGATCGTCCATGATCTCATTACTTACGTCTATAGACCGTTAATTGTAGAACAATAAATGGATATCATACATAAATCCAACTCGAAACAACTTTGTGGTCTAAGAAAACATCCCACAAAAAGAGAAGCTATAAAATAACTGCATATAACTTCGGGTACCTAATCGTGTTAGATAATCGCTGCGGTGTAACCGGCCTATGTTTGAAGCCCTTATTAAGATCACGGCAATGAAACGTGGGTGGAACGACATGTATTGAAAAATGATACCAAACTAACTTTCTTGTTATTTTGTTAAACAAATTGGAAACATTTTGTCTCATGCTCTGTTTATGTGATCAGGAAGTTGTTCCATTTCCTTGTTATGTTTCTTTGTAGTCGTAACTAAAATCCTACGCGATAAAGGACCAATTTTTTTGTTTGTTTCTTCAATTTATTTATTTCATAAATCTTGTACTTTTTTTCATCTAACCTGGTTCTGACTAAACGTGAATCTAAGAAAGTCTCTTTATCGTTAATTAAGAATCTGGTCCTAACGTTTTCTAATGAGAGAATCTTTCAAGATAGCGTTGCGGGTGAAGAGGGCTCATTGCGGCGACCGTTGGACACAGCCGAGTTTGAAGATAAGTAATCCTTGCCGTTCTTATAATTTGCTTTTTATTTCGAAGAAAATAAGATAGTTTTCAGAGATAGTGCCCTAGTTTTTAGGTCAGGAAAGATATCTTAGGAGCGTTGAGAAACGACGTGATCGGGACGCAAACAAAATAGCTGGATAATGAACCAAGACGCTTTCTTGATTAACGGAGTACGGAAATTAATTTACTTCATCTTGATGCAGCTCTGAAAATATGTGCGCTTGAAATTCGTATTTTTACATAAAGCAATTTGAAGTGTTTTTAACTTGTTAATTTTTGCAAACCACTTTTTTCCCAAATAAAACTCTAAAATCCTAACCAATAAGAACATCCTAACATAAATACCCGATTAAACGCAATACATCGTAATTTTTCAAACAAAAAATCCCGTTTCTTAGCTTCTAAACGCTCATAAACCGTGTATTTAATATCGTGTGCTGCTTATCTGTGGACATGACGAGTAAGATATCGATGCACCGGCGAATCCGACACCATGACGGCAACGCGGCGACGGTAGCAGCCACTGACAGTGGAAGATAAGATACACCCACGCAACACAACAGTTACACACCATTTATAAATCCACTACCCAACACTTGAAATAAATTAATGTACAATTTATTTTAATTCGAAAAATTTGTCCGTAAAATTATTCCGAATTCCGTATAACTTAATTTGAATCGATAAAATGTTATCGGTTTTAATTATTTAAAATCGGTTTATAAATTAGTGGTGTAAGGTTTTAGTAATTAACGTAAATTAGTTTTCGGTTGAAAGCTTTATGTTTTTAAGGTGAAGAGATGAATGCATTGAATGTGTTTGAATAATTTGAATATATTTGATATAAATCTATCTTTTGGATGATACAAAATGGAAAGATGGTGATTTAATTAGATTTTAAGTACCTAATTGCATTTGTACAAGATCGAAGTGGTGATCTACTGACAACTACTTTATTTTATAATCACAAGCTTCTTGTAAAATTACATTATTTTGCAAGCGAAATGTTTGGGTGCTGTTTTATTATTTTGACTACCAAGAATATTTTCTATCCAGTTTCAAAGATGTTTCTATTTTCCTTTAGATATGAAGTAAAGTAACAAAATTCTTGTGCCAAATAGTCCTTCAGAAAATAAGCTCTGACATCGGGGCAGAACGACAGACGACATTGCTCCGTTTTTACATTTTTGCGATGGAACTCTAAAATTGAGACAGCGGAATCCTGAAAATGTTTCTACTTCTTTTATTGTATTAAACTGTCTTATACTTCGCATTTCTCTTTAATCTCGTGGGACCTAAGGTTTTGGATGGCGTACTTAAGGACCAATATTTGAGGGCTTTTGTGGGTCTATTAAATTATTCATCCACTGCGATATTGTCTGATACTTCTTTGTCGACCACCGATAAACTCTGCTTTAAAATATTCGATTTTTCTCGGAACCAGCAAGTCCTAAGAACATTCTATATTGTATTATTACCGTAAAATATAGGCTTTCGATTACGGGTCGTAAAGGGACCTTTCTACAGTTTCAACGGCACTTAAAATCTTTATTAAAGCAATCTATCATTGTTGCCGTGTGGTTGATCTCTACCTAATAAAATAGCCATAACAATACAACTGTAAATAATTGACAGGTAACAAGTCCATTGTCTATGTGGCTTAAAACGACCCTTTTCTTTAATTGACAGTTACAACTTCCGTTAATATAGGCTCAAATCGAGAAATCCCTCGTTTTAATAGACTTCTTACGCAAGTCGCAAGTCGCAGTACATTTAAATAAAATATCGGCGAACTATCCAACAGCAGTAGCGTAGAATTTTATAATTATACTAAGTACGACACATCAAGTTATCACAAACTGTAAAATTTCCTCATTTGATTTTGAACTTAAACTTCAACATTCTAAGGTTTAAAATCGTTTGGAGAAATGTCGTTTCACATACACACTTTCGTATAACCTGATGTGCTGGCGACTGTACAAAGAATTTTATAAAAAGGAGGTAAGTGCCATTGTCACAAAATTGCAAATAGGAGCAATAAATATTTCCTAAATAAGTGTTTAAGGCAAAAGCATTCCCATTTCAATTTTTACCAGCATTTGGTCGTCGAAAGCCATAATACTGGACAAGTCAACATTTCAGCACAGAAATAAAAGGGATTGTGTGAAGACAGTTTTATGTAGCTCAATCTATGCATTCCAACCAGGTAAATGAGTCTTAAAGCCACTTGACACACCTATGTAAACACTACTCAAAATTATTGGATAACAGCAAGAAATACAGTATAATGCAAATCTCATAACTATGCACAAACTAGATGACCTGTAAGCCGTATCTGTGTCTTAGTATTTGTGATGCTGCCGAGCTCCTCCTCCTCCTCCTCCTCTTTACATTCTCTAACCAGGTAAATGAATTCTAAAGCCGCATCTCTTGACACACCTATGTAAACACTACTCAAACTACTGGATAACAGCCAGGAACGTATATTTTATTTGTTCTATTTTGATTGATTTTAGTTTCGTTTATGTCTATTATGCAATAATCATCACGTTGTAATTCCCACCCCCAAGATACAGGCAAATGCCTAGTTTAGGGGTCACCGTCCAATCTGTTCTTATTTAAGATTAATAATAATAAATAAATTTGAAATTTGAATAGACTATAAACCTTATAACTATGCACAAACAGGTACAGATGACCTATAAGCCGTATCTACGTCTTAGTCTTTGTGATGCTGCTGAACTATAATCTCCTCTTTAAGCACCAAGTAATGTAAAGGCTCTTATCAAATTCTGCAAATTACCCGCCTGTATTTACTTAAGGGTTCAGCAGAGGGCTCTTCGTAATGGTTTTGAAGAGCTGCGGGGTAATTGGGTAACACACTAACAATTGCAATGCCTTTTATTTTGATCTTTCAACAATATTCATTGCGTTATTAACGTTGTCGAGCAGACGAATTATTGAAACATATGAAGCAATAGCTTCCTTTAAAATCTTTCGGATTGTTATGGAAAATATGTTACCCTATGTGTACTATCCCACTTGAATTCGCCGCTAGAGGCGCTAGTGTAGAGTGAGGTCTCTAGAAATGTCAAATGTGAAACTGAACGTTCATTTTTTGCGAGATTTTCTATCGCAAATTTTTACTAATTAATCTAATTAAGATTACTACTACTAATTAATTTGATTAAGATTGTTCCATTCCTGATTAATTATAGCTTAAGATATTAGGTAGAAAACTTAGGATCTAATTTCGTAGCACTTGGAGGAAGAATAATATTTGCATGCTTAAAGGCTCCTACAAACAGGCGCGACACGCGACGTGACACAAAGACACCGCGTGCCTCGCGACGAGCAGAGTCTCTGTGTCACGTCGCGTGTCGCACCTGTTTGTAGGAGCCTTTATGCTTGCCAATTTTGGGAACGTTATAATGTAAATATGAATTTCATATTTTAAAATGTAATAAACATTTTATGAAGTAATGAGTACTTAAACATATCCGAAACATAAAATAAAAGTACTGACAGGACCTTACTCAACAGTGGCGCCACCTAGTGAGCACAAAAACGATAGCCCCCATTGTTTTATAAGGGCATACCATAATACAGGGCTGAATTTCAAGCATGCAACAGGTAATTTTTTCAAATATCGTATGTCGTAATGAAAATCAGTAGGTATTTATGGATTATTATGGCATTGCAAAACTTTAACTGAGAAACCCAATTTCACTGCCCGATCTTGTAATAAAACCTGGGGCTAGGGGCCACTTGGGAATAGTCAGTCGAGCGTTTCATAGTCAGATCACTGAAGAGCGGAACATCATTATATTGATTTGGTCGAGAATCGAAATATACCCCGTATTGATTAAACTTTAGCTCCCAGGCTCATCAGCAGCTCGACCGAAGATGTTTACATGTTTATGTTTACAGAGACAGCCGAGGGCCATCCCTAACGAATCTTATTTATAAGCTCTTCACGTCAGAACGTGGCCCACTACATAAATAAATGGAGACCTCACGATGTGACAACAGTCCTTAAGGTATTTTTTTTTTTTCTATATAAAATAACGTTTTGACACTTGACATCTGCTTTTGTGATGACACGTGACAAGAGAAATTGATAATAATATACATATTTGAAGAATAAACATAGAATAGTTGTTAGGGTTGCCAGCGTAGGGTTATTATTAATGAGAAAATATAATATTATTTAGCTATAATAATTTTGAAAATGCACTTGTTTTATTGTGAAATAACTAAAATACATTAATCTTTGCCAAAGGCGCATCTGCATCAAAGTTTACTTGTAAGTTTCTATTTTGAGATTACAAAGTAACATACCATCAAAAGCAGGAAATAGAAACAAAACAAGTTATAATCTTAACTAAACGCGTTCAAGTTATCGGTTTTATCAAAATTATGGGCCGTTTGTGGCTGATATCTGTCTAACAAATTCTAAACGACGGATAAGCGTAGATACTACGCATAGATTTCAAGGCAATATCTAATAAAAACATGTATTAGGGCCGATAAGGATTTATTACGAAGTTTTGGTTACGAATACTTTTATCCAAATATAGGAATGTCTTTGCAATAGCTTATCTCTGGTGCCTACGCTTATTCGAAGAATGATAATACACAACCGATCGATTTTTGTATCTAAGGAACACGGTTTATAAAATTAAACCGTATATTGAAAACAATTAGGACCAAAATTATTAAACGCCTCTTTTAAAATATTTCTTAAAACGTTATCTACTGTTTTTTATTTCACCCGTGTGGATAAAAAAATGGTCTAATATTATTTCTATTGAGGTTTTCTTCAACGAACAAAATTAAAACCCTAGATTACATCTGCACACAAAATTGTATTACTTAAATCTAGAGTTAAAAAAATCTGGTCCCAATTATTTAAAGGCAGAAATTTCGAACTAATGGGTAACCATTATTTCACAATTTCAATTATTTTTACATTTTCAAAATAATTTATTAAAAAAAGGAAAATAATGTTAAAGAATAAAATAAAACATTTCAATAACAATACATCGAAACTCATTGCTACGTGATTTCCAATCGGTTTAACTTTAACCTAGCTGAGGGCGCTTAGAGAATTCAATAACGTTTTGATCGCTGCACGGATTACCCACACACCCCTGCGGCTGAGATACGGGGATTCTCGATCTGTTTAGCCTAAATGGGAACCGCCCACTCGAACTAGAAACTATATTAGCCTTAGGCCGGTGCTACACATGAGAGCAAACATTATAGAAAGCCTTCGTTTACATCGTGCGAACTTTCTAAACAAAAAAGTTATAAGTTATCAATGGTCATAACTAAACAAAAAAAAAATACACTTTGACTTGAGAACCTTCTCCCTTTTTTCATAGGTAAAAAATTCACCCTAGTAGATTATTTTAACTTTTTGCAAAAAAGTTAAAATAATCTCCCATATTGCGCGACTTTTTCTGATCTTCCGGGATCTTTTCTGGTCCTTCTGGTCGTCAAATATCTGACGACGCCCTAAACGAAATAAATTCCGACACAGACGAATCGCCCGAGGTTGTAAATGTAGATACATAATTGGTTTACGTCGGGTTGAAATTGAGAAAATATTTATCATGGAAATGAGAAAACAAGGATCCAAGCTTAAGACAAACTAAATCAGCCGTTATAATAAATTACATCGCCTCGTAGGTATAAAAATAAGAAATTTACAAAACGAGGGGTTGCCCTTTTGCAGGCTAATCTGAAAGTCAAGTGTTGCCTTGTAAAAAATAACGTTGCTGCTAAATGGAAGCGTTTTCGCATAATAACGTTAAGAATTATGATTCTATGTTGACCTATTTACCTATTAAAACTTCCTCAGGAAAATTAACTCTTCGAGTTTAATTTCAGGCGAGCATTAAATTCCTGTAGCGAGCAAAAAAGTTATAATATTCGCTGCGCAAAAATGTTTCACTGTTTTATAACAGATAAAAACTTAAGTATTAAGTTTCGCCTTCATACTATAAAGTTCTCATCACTATCAGATACTAAAATAATTTGTGTTGCCAGTTATAAAAAAATGCTTTTTTATTGGAGAAAACGTTGACGACATCGATGAAGTTTGATACGTGACTGCAAGAGGCAAAGCAAGCGACAGTCCAACTTGCAAATGGCGTCAAAGATAATAGAAGGCAAACATTTGCTAAGGTTGGCAACACAACGCACGCGCTTTCAATAGGGCTGCCATCACCGTGTTTATAATTTTAAAAAGCTAATTTTGATAACATTTCAGTACCATATTAATGGAGAACAGCTTATCATTTTCCGATTAAATTTATCATATTCCATTCAAGGTGTGTTTTCCTGTTTATCTGCCGTAAAATAAAACACGGAAGAAGCAAAACAATTACTACAAATATTGGATAAGGACGCACTTAAATCTTATCAGTTCTGTGATATATCTATTGATAACAGTTATTTATGTAACTTAATATACTCGTATTAGGTACTACGACACGAGCGAATAAGTATTATATCCTATTCATGATGTATTGCAATGCTATCTTAATATTCAAGTAAAAAACAAAAGTTAAAATAACATTAATAAAAAAAGCATAAAAGTCTGTCTTGAAGTTTTCAAAGAAATTGCAATTGTTCTAGACATTAGGGGTTAAAGCAAAATCGACTATTTTATGTCAGTTTTAAACACACAGAAACAAGTGACAGCCCTATCGTCAGGGGTGACACTCGGGAACTCGTTCGTTTCATTTCATTTCCCATCTGATGTTTGCACAGTCAACTCGTATCTCGGTATGTGGCGTTCTTTTCAATCCATCCAGTCCTCTTTGGGTGAAATGCTTTACCGTTTTGATTGAAAGCCCCTAAATGCGGTCTGCCTTTTAACGATCGATGTAACAGCGTTGAATTTTAATGAGTCCAATTAAGTAAAGAAGCTTGTAACAGCAATTATTATGAGTTTTTTTTTAAAGAGTCTTTGGGTGTTCCAATTAATGTATTTTTTTTCGGTGAGATTAAAGAAAGAGCTTGAGTATTTTAATTTAACAATAGCTTTCTATACATATTATAAATTAAAATCACTATTCGTGGCTGTCTGGGTGCCCGCGTTGTTTTTCTAAACTGCGCAACGCATTTTAATGCGGTTTTCACCATTATTTAGAAAATTTATTCCGGAAGGTTTGTGTACAACAAATTAATATTTAACTTCCATATAACTAAGAAATCTCGATGGTTTGTCAAGTCTTAAAACCGTACGAAGCAGGTCGCTAGTTAGAAATATACCATGTTTTTTTACCCTACGTAATATTCAATGCAAATTAAAGATATAACAAAAGCCCACACGAAACCAGGCTTTTATCACCATTATAAACAGCGCAAATAAAAGTAAATTCCAAAAGCGATTCCATTCAAACGTACTTAAAAAGTAAAAATGACGCTCAAATTATCGCATTTCAAACAAATTAGCGCCTAACAAAAAGGCCCTCATCTTCCAATAATACCCAAATAACATAATTAATTACTTTTAGACCGAGGGGCGGGAAAAATTTCACGAAAGATTGGAGATTAGAGCGGTTAATCCAATAAATAAGAACAAACTGTAGAACTCCCGGCGGGAGCGACTCATCAATCATTAAAAAAAATATCAGCCCCGTCTGAATCCCCCTTTACAAAGCTTGGTGCAATTATTGATTTACAAATTGAATTATTTTTTGTGGGATCCTTAATAATAAATATTTATGAGGGTATTACGGAGTGTGAATTGTTTGGGTGATCAATTCGATAGGTCTTATTCGTTCCTTGTGTTCTTCATTCATGTTTTAGGTTACTAGGGTAACCTACCCATCCTACCCGAGCTGTCCTAGGTTGTCACCTGGTGCGTTTCACGTGTGGGTATGTGTATAAAATAAAAGATGCATGAAATTAATTTTCAGGAAGCAAAAAAAATTACTGTATATGACGCGGTTCAAATATGTATTGGAAGTGCAACTTACAGCTTTTTCCGTCATATTCAGATTATTTTATATTGCTTTTATTTATTTCCTCATCCCATGAACTAAGTAGGCTGTACCAGTCAAGATTAAATCCGTAATCCTTCTCAAATCGGGCGTTAAACGGACCGTCAGCTCTGACCTACGCAACTTCTTATCATCGCACAGGTGGATGTTACCATTCATCTGATATAATCCTTCAGCTACCCACGCTGAGATGGACGTCTGATCTGGGTTGCAGATTTCATTCATGCCGGGACAAGAGAGTTAAGCCTTACAGGTATTTGTTGTTAAGTCTGAATATTAGTCTGTGTACACTTCGATTGCTGGATTTCGAAGCCAATTTGAGTAAAGTGGTCTCATTTTTGTCTGGTTTGTCATTGATGCTGATTTATTAGTTTTAAAAGAATATTTGAAACTTTTGTATTGCATAGAAACATTGTAAAGATTAAAAGGAAGATAAGTTTATTTTACAATATAACACAGATGTTTAAAACTAACTCTAGAGGAGTTTCCCAATTACGAGTACCATAAAGGCTTCTACAAGCAGGCACGACACGCGACGCGACACAAAGGCACCGCGTCCGGCGCGACGAGCGGTGCCTTTGTGTCGCGTCGCGTGTCGCGCCTGTTTGTAGGAGCCTTAAGGTGTAAACGTTTACATTGGTGCCGATTCCCTTGTTCATTTAAGTTCAGTGCATCTTTTTATTTCTATTTCATTAAGAAAAGGACAGAAGATAAATTTTAGTTTAGTCCTGTCAAATTAATCAGCGCTTCACGTAAATTGACGTAATTTTAGTAGGCAAGTTTTTAATCACGTTAAAACTTGTATGGAGTAGTGACAGGGAGGGAGTGAAGGGACTTCCTAGAGAATGGGCAGCAGCGTTCTCTATGCATTTTTGACACCATACTGCGATCGCCAACCCGCCTGCCAAGCGTGGCGATTGTGGTAAACTCCCCCAATCGGGGGAGGCTTATGTCCAGCAGTGGACGTCTTTCGGCTGAAGTGTTGATGATGATGAAACTAAAATTTATCTTCTATCCTTTTCTTAATAAAATAGAAATAAAAAGATGCACTGAACTTAAATTTATTTTAGTTTGTGAACAAGGGAATCTGCACCATTGTGCAGTAGTGAATCAGTGATAGCCTAGTGGTGTGACCCGGACTGCCAAGCCATAGACCTTGAGTTCGAACCCAAGGCACACACCTCTGACTTTTCGGATTCATGTACGTATTGTATAATTACCACTTGCTTAAAAACGGCGAAGGAAAACATTGTGAAGAAACGCATGCCTGAGAGATATTTCTCGATGGCATGTATACGATGGCAAGTCAGAGGCAAGACATTGGCGGCATAAAAACTCTGACACCAGGTTAGTCACTAACCAAACGAAAAGAAGAAGACCAACAACAAATCGTATTCGGTTAATTGATTAAACTTGAAACATTTGTATTTCCATGCAATTAACAAAATGTTGCTCACCAAGAGGAGGCCTCACTGAAAAAAATGCACTCTAATCAAGTAACTTTTTAGCTTGATTGACGATATCTTGTTTAGATTAATCAAAATCTTAGTTCATGACATGATTGCAGCAATACTAGTTCAAATGATTGAACGCTCAAACAAGTTTCTCGATTACCCTTAACATGACATCATTGTAGAAGAGTTAAAAAAGAGACAAGTTAGAAAATGTTAACTGTAACAAAGTAAGTTAGTTGTGTCAATCAAGCATTTTGATTACTTCAATAAAGATCATTGAAACTTTAATCTAATAATCTTGGTTGGAGCAACTATGTTTTGACTTGATTGCTGCAAATAGGTTTTGTGATAACTCCAATCAAGATCCGGTTTCAAATCTCAATCAAATAAATGTAGTAGCTGTGATCATTGTGCTTGATAGGCTCAGATGCAAACAAGTTACTTAGTCAATCTAAACAAAAAATTTATTGTGGCAACTACTTTTTTTCATTTTTTTTCAGTGTTTGTTCCAGGAGTGTGAACATTATAGGATGTATATGCTAACAAATAGCAGCAGGAAGGAGTGGTAACGCTCGCGACTTACGAGTTGGTCTTGGGATCGAGCCTAAGCAGGCACGTGACTTTGTGTTAGCTATTGCATCACCATTACTCTCAAAACGGTGAAGGAAAACATCGTGAGAAAACCGGCATGGCCTAGAACCAAAAGTTCAAAAACATGTGACATCTTGGTAGATGTTACATGTTTTTGAACTTTTGGTTCCCAGTTCAGGTTGGTACCTGAACTGGGCCTGCGTGTTGGATTATGGCCCACTCCCTCTCACATAGAGGAGGGCTGTGGCCGAGCAATGGAGACATTATAGGCCGATTATGCATGCTAACAAATGTTAACATCCTGAAAACGACTTCAAAAGACACCGCAAATGTTGGTCCTTTGAGTCTTTCCTAATACCTAAATATTAAATTCTCATTATTTACAAGGAAAAAGCCGTAGATACGCCCAACACATTGTATTATAGCTCTCCACTAATAAGGTTAACCCTCAGACTGCTATCTCGAAGTGCTTCAGACATAATATAACAGCCCCGAGTAGATAAAATCGAAGATAATGCAATTGTCTGGATATCCTCGCGATATTGGAGCAGAATGGATAAGTGACAACACTTCAGACTACAAACATTGACAGATTGTTTTTGTTGTAGTTTAATAAGATTGTAAAATAGGTTGTATAAGGAGCTACTCGTACTTCCATTTTATGTAAGTCACAATTTAAACAAAGGGCAAGGGTTACTTAATCTTAAATTGTGATGTAGTAGTTGAAAAAAAGAGAATAGCAAGAAAAAGTATGTAAATGGTACTCACATCAAAAAAAATTAAGAACTAATAAACAAAAGTATAAGAATAATTTGAAAACGGAAACCTGCAAGAGGGCAAATAATCTTGAAAACGAGTAGTACTGCTGCTGCGACATCTATATCTATACATATAAATAAATTAAAGTCACTTTTCGTGTCTGTCTGTGTGACCGTGTTGTTCTTCTAAACTTCGCAACAGATTTTGATGCGGTTTACACCGTCATTTATTTAGATAATTTATTCCGGAAGGTTTATGTGTATTATACATTAAAATTTAACTTAGATATAGCACAGATATCTCGATGTGTTGACATGTCGACACAGCAGTACATTGCACAGTCGCATTGCTGGTTTAAAGATAAATGCACGCTGTCACCAATAATTCAAAGATAATATTTTCGATCGAAACTTTAGCATCTTGTGTATATCTCCATACAGCTAAAAGTAGGCCACCCCATTCCACCTTGAGCGTGATCGCAGTAAAAGGCGAGTAACTATCTAAGGGATTATACCTTTCAGCTGAATGGGTAGGAGTATTAACTTGTACGGCACTGCAATATTGATATCATCGCGATATGAACCTGATATCGACACTAACATTTAACTTGGAGGATCTCGTTTCTCGCTTAGAATAAAGGCTCATTTTCATTGGTCGATAGGGCTTGTATGCGGAGTGTGGGAGATTTCTGTAAAGCATGCCATAGGGCCCGTATTCGGGGAACCACATTTAGGGAACGATTGCGGTATACGAAGAACCTGCACCGGACGTTTACCAACCGATGAATTTCATTGATCGCTACGCCCCGGGAATTCTCCGCAGACGGTGTACCGACCACATTATCGACTTATGACTTCCATTAGTCATTACCCTGCCTGCGGAGCGACCCCGCATGCTGTATATCGGCTGAGTTATCGACTAATGAAAATGAGCCATAAGGCGTTGTAAAGGCAACAAAGCGGCTAGTATAAATCAAATTATTTAGAAAGAAAGACTTTTAAGAGTCTTTAATCAATAATGAGATATTCGAGGAATTCGGTAATATCTCATTATCATTATTTATTAGTACTGCTGCTTTTAGCAATACTTATAAATGGTAAAACAATCGTTGTTTTAGGAACACAAACCTAAAAAAAACGCCGTGTGTGGCACCAACAACAACCTAATACGACAACCTTTTGACACAAACTGTTCAACATCAATACAAAATTTATCGTACACTCTCTGCACTCCACATTAAAATCCCATAAGGCTTCACTATTAACCGACTTTTTATATCCATTCAGTTGCAGTCAATTCATATTTAAATCAGACATCATTTATTCATTTTAGGGCCTTATGAACGTCAAATAAGCCAGTGGTATTGTGCCTTGGGTACATAATATTTTATTGTTGTTTAGTAGCATTGGTGCATTGTCAAATTGTTGTGTACGCCTCCAACCGGTGTGTTGCTTATGGAATGGAACTACTGTGACAATGTTTGGTTGATTGTTGTTACTTTGTAAGTTGTCCTACCAGTTTTAGTATGATGGTTTCTAAGTAACTGTGAACATAATTGATATTGAATAGGGCCGTCCAGACGATGGACTTATTGCTTGTAATGTATTGTGCCCACGGCTTGTTAGCTGTACCAAATAATTATTGTGTTTCTTGAGTTTTTTATTGGTGAGCAGAAACTTAATCTTCCTAGAGATTCATTTCAATAAAACAGGTTTCAATCTTTCAAGATAATCAAAACACCCTACCATTAGGTTCTGGAGAAGGTTAACAGAACTTCGAAAGAGAAAAATCGATTCTGTGTTAGACGACGCAATCACAAAGCAGAAATCTTGTACATTTTTAACCATTAACCATGCTGATGTTTGGGCGAAAATCGACCGACAAGAAAGCTCAGCCTTGACCGAAAGGAAATGCGATATTGGGATATTGCAAATTCGCTCCCAAGCGTGTAATGGTCGAATATTCAAACGCCTGCACACAATTTATGGAATTTGTCGTTTGGGATTTACCACCATTACTAGCATGAGGATTGCGGACACGTCGAGTAAACCACAATGAATTATAGTAACACTAAATAAATATTGAGGCCAATTAGTAAGAATTCCTAATTAAGAAGTACTAGAACTAATATTGATGCAGACAAAACAAATGCCAATACAATAACAAAACTAATGAATTCATAAAGGTTGGAGCCAATGTTTGTAATAGGCACCCAAAAGTTAGTAATCAAATAATTCGGTAAGAAGTCGGCACGGGAGCCAGTTTGCAAACACTGCAAACAGATAATACCATGTTTGCCGAGGCGAGCAAACACGAGGCGTTCAAACTAACAGCTCAAACATTAAGCAATTTGTTCTGGAACTTGTGAGGTGACGACATTTTGAATAAGGATTTTGTGAGTGTGACTGAATTTATTTTGTTCCCGCCTTATGAAGCGCGTGAAACTTTCTGGAAAATGATTAAGGGTTAAAGTTTTAGGAATACTCGTCGTTAATCGCTTTAAGGCTCCTTCAAACAGGCGCGACACGCGATGCGACACAAAAGCACCGCTCGTCGCGCGACACGCGGTGTCCTTGTGCCGCGTCTGTTTTTGTAGGAGCCTTTATTGTTCGTAGATTTTGTTTAGTATACATGGCTACATATCAAGCTATACATTTCCAGTATAAGCTGATCTCACTTTGTATAGGATTTCCGTACAGTAAAAGGTGTACCTAAGCTATGTTATTTGGAAAATAGTATGAAACAACAAAAATCCCGACTGCAAAAACACAACTTAAAAGAGAAAAACCAGCAAAATTCTATAGATTATAACAATCTATAGAATTTTCGTATTGCAGGCGGGGAACAAACAAAAGTTACAACCATATTTCCCCCGCCTGCAATACCAAAATTCTATAGATTTATAATGCTTGTTTTTCTCTTTTATGTGTTTTTGCAGTCGGGTTTTCACTTTTATTAAATATTTTGCTTTTTTACAAGCTTTTTAGTTTTATTAATATATGTACATATATATAATTTATTTAAAAAAACCTTCCTCTCCCTTTTTTGTATTTGCAGATGCAATATATAAATATTATATAGCCTATGTCACTCCCACGATTATGACGAATCTAACGACACATCATAATTATGTTATAATCCATCAAGCCGTTTAGGATACAGAGCGTGCCAAAGAAATAGACATACATTATTTATTATTTATTTATTTTATTAGGTTCACCATGAAAAAACACATAATAGATACATTTTAAAGTAAAATAACAGTGCATCAATTATTTATAGGTAAACAAATAAGCTAACATACTTAGTAAAAACAATAAGCGCAAAAAAAAAAATATCGTTATGAAATTATGATTGAAAAGTTGGTAAAAGTAAAATTGAATAATCTTTGACATTATAAAATTGATAAGAATTGGATATTTTTTTTTTTACAATTGGTTATAATTGAATAAAAATAAAAATACATATCTACAGACATAGTCTCTAAAAATTTTACCCTCCTTCTGGGGTCGTCGGGTAAAAATAGTATCCTACCATCATACTTAAAAGCAAATAGGTACTAAAGTCCTTAGATATTGATTGCGACATTCACTATCTTATAAATTAGGGCAATGAAGACTCTTTACCTATCTCTTCCAATTACTTAGCATTTTTTTATTCAGTTAATTATTTCATAAGTTAATGCTCAGGTTTCGTAGAACGAAGCTACCTGATGTTAAAAATGCGAAAATTATATTAAAACTACCAAAAGTCCGGAAAGCATAATATTATAAAACACTGGCTTTTTCGGATAAAAGTCTGTTATCTGAATGAAAAGCTTGTTTTCAGTGATTTCACAGAGGCCCGAAGATCCTGGCTGGAAGGTGGCCAAACTTTTTACGACACTTTTGATTTCAAATGAACTAGCATCTGGTATTCGACGGCTATATTAACATTTACGAGGAAGACCTGAGCACTTTTCCTCAGCACAAGTCATTTGCCGAAGAATGTTTAAAAGAGGGGTTTCAATAATACTGGGTCGCTAAGCCACTTTATCAAAGTCAAAGTCAAATAATTTATTTCAAATAGGCACATAAAAGGCACTTATGAACGTCAAAATTTACAAAAAAAAAAAAGTATCGAATCTAGTTGCCCCTTCCAAAAGATAGTTACGTATGGAGAAGAATGGACAAGAAACTCCACACTTGCTCTTTTAAAATGTTAACAATAGCAGCAATAGCGTATATTTTATAGACTGACATTAATAACACTAGTTTACAAAGTTTTTGTCCTTTGAATGAAACGCTTTTTTTTCTTAACAATCGAGGTGCACTGAGTTTCAGAAAAATTTAAAAAAAAAATCTAACACGTCATGTTTCCAAGATATTTATTATTTTTGATAATTTTTTACAAAAAATAATGCTTACAAAAATATCAAACAAAAAATTTAAAGTGAATTGTCTAAGCTTTTTTCTTGTATTTATTCGTGTCTGTATCTCTAATAACAGACCAGCAATAATCACCTAACATGGCCTGGTCCCAGTATCCTTGATAATTTTGCTCAAAAAATTTCAAATCCTGATGAAAACGCTCTCCATGTTCATCGCTGACTTGTCCGAGAGCAGCCCAAGAGCTTAGAGTTTTTCTGCATCTTTCACAAAAAACGTGAGGAGCCCATGTTTTGTCCTGGTGACAGACCGAAATTTTGAAATAACTGAAATATGCATCTTTAAGTGATTCCGTTATGGGATATCCTTTTTTAGATATTATAAATTCACCACAAACATAACAAAAACGATCAGAATGTACTTTACACAACCTTTTTGACATTTTTAAAACAAGTATTTATTTAACTGAACACTGCACAGCATCAAAATTTTAAAATATAATCGAAACCAACTTATGAGTAGTTTGAAAATAAGATGTTATAAGAACTTGATTTATAGACGTAATAGAAATAAAACAAATATATGTTTGCGTTTAGTTATTACTTCTAAATACATCGATATGGAATTCATTGAAAGGACATGACTTTTATTTTAATTTGTAAACTAGTGTAATCATACATATAATTATATGTGAAGCTACCTATACTCCGTTTGATATAAGATTAGACATTTAAATAAAGTTCAACTGATTTTGACTGCTATTGCGTCGGTGGCATGACAACTGGCAGCCTCACAGCCACACACTGGTAAACAGTTGGTATTGTAACTATTGTTTGCTTTTAATGCCATCCTTATGCCTACGGAATAGAAGTCAAAATCGGTTGAATGGACTGTAGAAAGGTTTATTTTAGTGTCTAATTTTATTTCAAACTAGCTTTTGCCCGCGGCTTCGCCCGCGTGGATGTCGGTTATCGCATAAAAAAGTACCCTACGTACTACCCTCTCCATATCCCAGGCTATATCTCAAAATTCTAACTTAATATTAATTTGACTCACTATGTGTTTATTACCGAGCTGGTAATGAGTTGAACTATCGAACTAATGTGCACACTAATAGGGTTGAAAATAAAACCACAATTGTGTACTGATCTAAGCTGGTATATTTAATTAAAATTGCGAGACCCCAACCAAATCGCGGTAACGAAACCATAGCGAGATCTATTTCGACGTCAACGCCATCTATCGAGCTTGACATCAAACTTTTAACATTTCACAATAATAACTATGGTTTTATGGTTTCTTCATGAACACTATGTGAATAGAAACCGAAACAAATGATTTAATATAGTAAAAGTACTTATGTTCTGAACGTGAATGAGTCTTTACCTAAAGATAACAAACACAAAATCAAAATACGAAATTTCACTCAAATTCTTAAAGCAATCAATTGTACCAAATACAACACGAAATAAAATTGCGACACAAATAATAATTTTAGAATAATTCACGTAAGTACTAACTTTTCTCAGGGTCACGTTCGCAATTGGACGAAATATTAGACATTTATTTTGTACTTGCAACACGATCTGGATGTAGGATTCGATTAATCGACTAATAATTGACCGGTTGACATTTTAGCGGGAACACCACTAAACGAACGAAAAAAGAAAACAAAATACGTCTATACTCTGTGGTCGTGTGGCGGTGTGACGCGATGCTTAATGTAAACATTCATCAAGGTTATACGTGCGTAAAGTAATGGATTCAATGAGAAAACGGTTTAATCTTAGAAGAATCTTATACAGAATTACTGAGAAATAAGTGTAGATTTCATATTGAGTGTTAGTTTATTGAAAAGTGATAAATATGTCAGTGAAAAAGTAACGAAAGTTTTGGAATGCACAAATTTTGATCATAAGGCCGCCGTGTTTAGTAATGTTTTTATGATAAATATGTTTGAAATACACGTAAGTAGCTAGCTTATTTATCTACGAACATAATTTGGCTAATAGCTACTGATATTATAGCGTATTGTTATCGTAATCGTATTTCCAAGAGTAAAATTCGGCAAACAAATACCTACAAAAAGTCAATAAAATGGATATAGTATGTTATCCTTAAGAGATAGACATATGCCATCGCGGACTTTTTTGAAGACCTTTTTATGATACACAATTCCACCATACATTATTTTGTTATATCTCAAAGGGTTTAGACAGCGTTTTCGTTGAAAGCTCCCAGACGGCTTATTTTTTTCCGACACCTCCAACAAATATCGTTAATTCATACAAAAATGCATACAAAAACATAACAAATTATATACTAAAACCTTCCTAGAGAACCAAGCTATCCATTGGTGAAAACAGCATGAGAATCGGTGCAGTAGTATTTGAGTTTATCGCGAACAGACAGACAGACAGACAGACAGACAGACGCGGCGGAGGACTTTGTTTTATAATATGTAGTGATGGAGTATAAGATACTGTTATTCAATGTGAGAAATAAAAGCTCAGCCTGCGGTAGCAAACTCTTTTGGCTGACTCTTTAATGCTACTTTTTCACCTATTGGTAGTCTTCAACCGCTCATTATCACGTAGAAAAGATATTAAATAATTGGTTTAATGAGAAAAAATACTAAATAATTATGCCTTTCTATCATAGTAAAAATAAAGAAGTTGCAAAGAAGAACAACCCACAAAGAGAAACCAAACACCTTATAAAACTAAAAAAGGTTTCACAAGAAATAAGAGTTTGAGTTTAGAGCGTGGTACAGCGATGTTTTGGCGTTAGTTGTAAGAACAAACAAACAAGTCGTTCCATTAGCGCTAATTGTGTTAGCTCGCGTGCCCTGTGCAGGAACATGGAGTGAGGAAGCTACTGAGGTACGGTGAAGGAACAAGGATTAAATGAGCTCATAATGTGCAAAATGCTCATGCACATTGCACACGGAATCGTTGTGGAAATGAGTTTTCATGAGACAATTAGGAAAAGTGTCGTAATCGTCAGCGTCTGTCTCGTTTGAGAAGCAGATAGTTGATAAAACAATATATAGCATAAATATTTGTATCTATATACTTATTATTTTACACCAATGACACCCCCATTTATGTCCACGCAATCACTGTCCATTCCAAGGTTGCCTGGAAGAGATCGCAGAAAGTGACAAGGCCGTTCATTGTATACTTTTGTAGTGTTAGTTTTTTTTTTTTTTTAGCTATGTGTTTTCAGGTGTACCATAAAGTATTTATAAATAAATAAATAAAACAATAGATAGATTTGTTGGAAAAAAAGGTTAGAAGTGAAGCGCAGCGGTATTTATTTTTTAAATATGGCAGCATTATGCTGAGATTTTTTTAGCCTTTTTGGCCTCGCATAGGTCTTTTTTAAGTTTCCGTACCTGAAAAGGAAAAAACGGTACCCTTATAGGATCACTTTGTTGTCCTTATGTCTGTCAGTCTGTCAAGACCCTTTTTCTCAGGAACGCGTAGAGATATCAAGTTGAAATTAATATCAAATACGAAAGTTTACGCTCTCTTGGAGCTCTGAAAAAATCAAGCTTCTTAGTCAACGCAATGAAAAGATACAGCCATTTATGCGACATTTATGCGATATTCGCAAGTAAATCAAAACCTATAGGGTACTTCCCGTTGACCTAGAATCATGAAATTTAGCAAGAAGCAAGGTTTCACAGCACAAGTAAGGGAAAAAGTCCAAAAATTGTTCATTTGTAGTTTTATCACATAAAAAAATCGTTTTTGCGTTTACAAACTTAAAGCAGTTGGAGAAATGACGGTCACGTATATCGACGTATGGGAGAACATTTTTCAACTAAAATATTAACGTTTGTACGAAACCCTCGGTGCGCGAGTCAGACTCGCACTTGCCCGGTGTTTTTTTTTAATTGTTTTTATTCTTGTTTTTAATTTAAACTTTGATAGTTTTAAATGCCCCGTTTTTACTGTTTGTACTTGCTGTGCGTGTCCCAAATAAAATATTTTTCTTTCTTTCCCTCAAAAAATATGATTACGCTTGAGAAATTGATTATTTACAAGCATCAACGACCCATCTTAAAGTCAACAAAGTCAAAATAGTTACTGTCAGGGTAAAGGAAATTCTGAGAAATATATTATTTATATTACAGAACATCATTACGACAACTACGTGTAGGATCGTCTTCCAATAACTCTCGCCTACATTAATAATATGGTTTGAAATAATAGCTTAAATTAACGTTTCCGCTAGTTTCTATGATCTAGGACGCCCACACTTCCCTTCCTCCATACATCATTGTATACCTACTGCCAGAGAAAATATCTTCAGTGGCTGCTAATATTCACACAATTTTGTTTTAGATAAAGAAAACTAGTTTTAATGAATAAATAGCAAAAACATGTGTAGTATAGAATACCGAGATTTCGATAACTATAAAGTTCCATTTCATAGGCGAGGCTAATTGCCATCAAATCTATATCATCTTTATAATAAAAACCGGCCAAGTGCGTGTTGCGGACGTATAGTGAAGGGTTCAGTATTTGGGACGAATTTATCCCAAGAACAAACTTAACATTGTAGTTAAATTACATGTTCTCCCATACATTCCCACTGCAAATGTAAATTTCTACGCACAATATTAGGAGATGTACCATGTTATTTTGAATATCAGTGGCTATCATGATAGCCACTGATATTAGTTGAAATATGTATGTGTATATATCTATCCATACTAATATTATAAATGTGAAAGTATCTCTGTCTGTCTGTCTGTATGTTACGTTTTCACGCCTAAACCGCTGAACCGATCGTCATGAAATTTGGCAGAGATATAAGCCTGGAATATGGAGAAGGACATAGACTACTTTTTTACGCGATAACCGACATCCACGCGGGCGGAGCCGCGGGCAAAAGCTGGTTAATTACAATGTTAAACATGAGATAAGTACACCTTTTTTGTGCCAGGCCTGGGTCACATTTGACGAGTCTTCTTTCTCCAAACTTTAAAATGCTTACAATTAAGTTCAAAATCGAACGAGAACATTTTACAGTTTGTGGTAACTTTATGTGCTGGCCACTTAGTAGTTGTTTTCATCAATTATTATAATGCTAAATAAACAACATATTCGCGGTAAAAGCAAACACTAGACCCATAAAATATACCTAAAAATATATCTACTGCTTCGCAAGCGATAGCTGTTGACATTCCGTGAGTGCTTCTTGGTAGGCGAAAATGATAAAGATATTTTGACATTAGCTTTGAATGAAACTTCTCAAACAATCTTGAAGGAATATCTAGAAAATACCAACATTATGAAAAGGCCCATTTATCAAATTCGCTAAAGTAATGTCCTTTTCTTATCTCAGCGCTCGGTTTTTCTCTGGGACTGGAGATAACTACAAAGCTTTATGAAAATTAGGAATGTCACCACTATCCGTTATTACAACCACTGAAAAGTTTTATCTTGAACTTCCTGGCGACGACGGTTCTAGAAGATATGTAAGAGTTTTCTAAAAGAAAAAGACACAGGTCCACTTTAAGTCCATTTTAGATAAAGTGTAAACCTTTTGTTAAACATACGCAGTTGCTATTTAAAAAAATAAGTTTTTCTTTTTCATTTTTTTTATTTTTTTTTTCAAAATAAACATCAAGCTCCACTTTAAATTCACTTATCATTAATCTCAATTCCATTGTGTAACAGTTAGCAGAAAAAATTGAACATTCATTGTCCGTACATAAATAATCAAAGTTTACGTAATCTTATCAAGTGATTGCAAAACAATAAAAGATATTTATCTTCCTCAGGATTGTTTCCACGACTTTACATACTGTATCTTTTACGTAATTGCCTCAAGTTTGGTTCAACAATTCTGTCATTAAATCTTTATGATTGAGCGAAAAAATGATTGTTTTTTTTTTTTGTAAACCGAAACGGTATTGCAAATAAATTCATTTTATTGCTTAATAAACCGATGGAAATTTTATCATAACAATAAGTACGCATTTGTTTCATGGAGGCGTTTAAATCTGTTTTTGTTGACGGCATAATGGACGGATTGGGAATCTCGTTGTCATAAAACGTTTCGGGATACACATCCTACTTTACGTCATATTATGTTCTATTACGCGAATGATTACGTAAAACACAATAGGCAATTTATTTGTATAACCAATTCTATTCATTTTTTTTATTATTTTTTTGTCGGCGCCATTTCTATTTGCTCGCTGTCCATTCTTATTCAATTTTCTTTCAATTGTATGATTAATTGCACGAATAAATCAAACTATGTAGTTGCCAGTTGGTACTATGATACCGTTATTAGTCAGCAAGGAATTTTTGACGTAATGAATTAACGATACCGGTACAAAAAAAAAACTCAAGTTCAAATAAAAAATAAAAGTAAGAACCTACCTATTCGTCATGATAGGTACGTAATACCGCAAACAATATTAGTCACAGAAAAAACATGTTACTATGGTCTGTCGACGTGAGAAACCTTTATATCACACCTTGGTGACGTTCATACAATGTCCAGTAGTTATTTAATAAATAAAAGTTACCAAATGGAAAATTCAAACATGGAAAAATATGTAGGTAATACTTGACAGCTGTCATCACTTGTCATACGCCTGTCACTTGGGAACCCAACGAGCAAGTACGTGGGACGTATTAGGCATTTTGTTTTTGTTAATTAATTTCTGTCAGTCAATACTTTTGTCGTAAAGGGCAGGTCATAAATTTTGTATAGGAATCCAATTGGTTTGACGGAAATAGCGAGTCTGAAAATACTTTTTTTAATAAAGGTATTTGAATTTGGGTCTGCATGGAAGAGTAGCGTAGAGCTCAATTCATTTTAAATTAGGCCTACATTTCCGTACCGAAGGTGCACCTTTATACCTAAATCTAGGTATCGGACTCCGTTACCCAGATTTGGGTAAGTATAAAAGCTATATACGGTCAAGCCACTGCGTAATAAGGGAAATCCAATACTTTATAAAAGGGGTTTCTACCTATACTCAATGGATTTTACACTGCAAGTTCCGATGAATAAAAAGTTTTATTCCATATTTTACGTAAACAACTACCCAGCCAAAATAACTCATGATAATAACGAACATTATTTACCAATTAACCGCATATTAACTACTTCGTAATTGGTCTCCGAAGACCATTCGTTGAACACACAAATTACGAAACTCCTAGTATTTTTTCACTGTTGTTACGGTATACTTTCGAATTAGGTTCCCGTATCCAGTTGGCCTATTTTTACGACCTCATCAACTAATGATTTAACCTTTCAATGTATTTGAAATTTCCTCGTGATTTTCCTAATGGACCTCACGCCCTACATTATTTTTTATGCTCCCATAATGAATTAATAAAACATGAACAGGAGTCTAATAAAGATAAAAGAAACTTTGGTAAAATTACGTTATGGTTTCGTTTGATTAACAGATGCACCCAATTTGGCTAATGACATTTTAATGTAAAAAGAAATTAAATGAAACCTTGAACTAGCTAGCTAAACGTTTAGAGATTTAAAGATTATTTACACAAAAGGTTACAAATTGAACTTTTACTTAGAAAGCCAGTTTTGGCAAATGAAATAATAGCTAAATAATGCTGTGTTACGTCAGGACAGAACACATGCCAATTATATAAACTAGTTAGGTACAAATTAGGAATACCTAATACTTTTCACCTTGACAAAAACTAGTCACCTAATCACTTCGCTGAAATCAAAATATGTTTCGAAACACCTAAGTCTTAGACCACTTATTTTGACCATAAAATTTGACCCTGCCGATGAATCAAGTCTCGCAGAACTGTAGCTCTGAGTCAGCCATGCTATTACTCTTAACTAACAGGTTATAACAGTAATCCTTCTCCAAGAATCTTTGCAATGACATTGATGAATCTACTTCATCTCCTGTTCGTCGGGATATAAAATTATTTTCTCAGAACGTCGATGATTATAATCCTATCAAATTCAGTAAACAATGCTTGGATGGATACCTTTGTTCGCGATTGATGACTCCGTAATTTGGTTTTGTAATATTCTCGGAAGGTGTTTACGATGCATTTGAATTTTGGAGTGACGTCATAATATGATTTAATGTGTTGTTGTTGAATACTAATTAGAAATTAGTGTTAGATTTGGTTCTTTTGGTTTTTTCCTGTTAGCGCCTTGTTAAGTTTTGTGTTCGCGCTGTTACTAAGCCGACCCCGTTTGTCTTTTTAAAAAAAAAACAATAATTCTACTGGAACCACTTTAATTCACCACAGTACAAAAACACACACACAAGTTCTTGGGTACTTATATTTTGGTAATGTCCCTCTTAATTGCTCCCTTAATTTGGGCACACTAGATTACGCGACGGCGTCCAAAATCTAACTAACTGAATTATACATATTATTTCTATGCACTGGGTAAAAATGCAACATCAGTACTTTAGTAAAGGAAAATACACTGTTTATAAGTTAAAAGCTGACTTAGGCTTTATTGCCTTGTAATAAGGGTTATAACAGCTCCCCCTTTTAAACGAAGCTTTATCTCATCAAGATGAAGCGAAGTGAGATTGAAGATCGATTTATTAAGAGAGACACTTTACAGCTTTTAATACATTAAATATAAAAGTTACATAATTTTGAATGAAAATTGACAACATAGTGAATTAATAGTTTTACATTACATTAAAAGTTTAGGTTTCTATTAGACGGAAACTTGACTTTATTAACCTTACTAGTAGATTTATAATTTGGGTAATGAATAGGCAAAGACTGAACTGACTTGTTGTCTTCTTCAGAAGTTGAAGATACTTCTGTCATCTCAATACTATTTGAAATTTTGGACTTGCGTTTGGTATTTTGATTATAACATTGATTAAATATTTGCACGCAGCATCCAGCATTAGAAGAATGTTTGTTCTTAAAATATCTATATAATTTATAAACTAAGTATAAAAATAAACACACAATTAGAATATAAGTAAAAGTAGAATAGTAAGGGCCATATTTAATAAAATGAGATTCCTTTTCCAAATTATTCAATTCTTGCTCTAAACTATCCATTTGGTGAGTTGCATATTTGAGAGAATCTAAGTTAATTTTACTCAAAGAGATTGGCGACAAATGTGGTAAACTTTTATTGAATATGTCCTTCTTACAGCAGTCATCTGCTGTTATATCAAAGCTTATATCTAAAGGAGACTTAGTAAATAAAGAATAAGAACTAGTCGGTAACAACTGAACAGTTTTAGAATACCCAATACAATTAGGCAATAGTTTTACAATTCCTGTACCTGTAATTAAATGGTCATTAATGTTTTCATCACATTTAATAGTCAATTTATTTGTATTTGATTGAACATATATCCATTTGTTATTTCTTAATTTTTGCCAAATATCAATTTGACCATACAATATTTTAGCATTGCATTCTGTAGGTAATGACAATATTACCTCAGTTAAGATTTTAGATTCACAATTAGGGTTACTTACACATGAGTATATAGTATTTAATTCACAGATAGAAAAATTACTATTTATTACTTTACATTTATCAAGAGTGTCCAACATAGCATAATGCATCCTGTCATCACTTAATGCAATATAAGAATTAGAAGGTTGAATTAAAGCAAATGTATTATGTGAGTCATCGTGAGGTGTAGGTAGGGGTATATTTTTATAGGTCATGAACTTATCAGGAGTGATCAAAGGGATCTGTAATATAAAAATGACCTTATTATTGTAATAATAGGAACTAAATTCGGAAACATCAATAATAGAATGAATATTTTGAATGGTTAAGGGAACTGGAAAATCTAACCTTTTGCTTACTTGACTACTATGCTTAGTTAATTCTAAATAAAGATTTAAGGGACTTATAACACTAGGATGTAGTACATTAACCTTAGAAAATAAAATAGAATTTAGTGTAGTATCTAGTAAATTAGTTATAGCAAGTAAAGAACCTTCGATAATGTTAAGAAGGTTGTTTAACTTTGAAGTATATATTAATTGATTATCGGTCTTCGTAATTTGGGAAAATATTACGTTCATCTGATTAATTTGGGCGTTTAATTTCATCTCATTTTGATTAAGTTTGTAAATAGTAGTGTTAAAATTATTTATAGTAGACTTGACAATGTGAATGTTATCTCTCATTAAATGAAACATTTCTGTTTCACTCTTTTTGCACGATTCAATTGCAGCATCATATTTTCTGGCGTCATCTGCATCTAATGTGCCGAAAAATAACTTTAAGATTTCACCTCCGAATTCTAAAGATCGTTTAACTTTACTTGGCAATTGATTAGAGATGATATGCGATAATGATTGCAATTTGATAGAACTAGATTGGATTAAAACTTCGATAGGGCTAGACATGTCTTTGCATGTATCTAACTCTTGTGGTTCAATCTTGTTGCACAAATTTAAAGTGTCGTGTAACAGAGATTCGATTTTATTAAGATAAGGTTCTAAAGAAACTAAATCTACGTGGGTGATCACTTTCCAATGATCAGTATAAAAATTTATATTAGTAGTAGGTTCAAAATAAATCCCGGGGCTATGATAGATTGGGATGATGCTTGATTCGGTGCGGCTGAGGCATAAAGTGCCATGGCAGAACGTTATTCTGAAAAGAAATATAGTACATAGGTTAAGAAGTAGAAGGCTTAATTTGATTGGTATGGTGTTTAATAGCCTTGCGACCTACTTGTAAGGTTACATTGTGCTTGTTATGAACTTTGATAATTTTATAAGGGCCTTTCCATATAGGCGATAAGGCCTTACGGAGCCTATGATGTTGTTTGAGATAAACCATATCTCCTACTTTATAAGTTACGTCACGGGAGTTGGCATCATAGTATTGTTTTGATTTTTCTTTACTGTTTATAATGTTTTGAATGGCTTTCTCGCGACTAAAGCGCATTCTATATTGTAAAGCTCGAATATATTCGTTGTATGTATTACCAGAGCTTTCATATAACGAGTTTGGAATGGATGGTTTATAACCATATAATAACTCGTGAGGAGTAAAGTTAGTCGTACTATGAGGTGTAGTATTATAAGCTAGAATTGCGGTGAATAAATAACAATGCCAGTCGTTCTGGTTCTCGTTAACAAAGGATTTTAGGTATTCTTTTAAAGTAGCATGTGAGCGTTCAAGAGCTCCATTGGTTTGTGGATGATACGGAGTAGTAAAAAGGGCCTTGACCTTTAGTATTTCGGTCAATTGTCTAAATAATTCGGATGTGAAACATGTACCTAAATCTGTTAGAATGGTTTTGGGAAAACCGAAAAGAGACATAAAATGAACAAGGTTTCTGGCTATTTCTTCACTAGTAGCCGTAACCATTGGGTAAGCGCTAGTGAATTTAGTTAAGTCATCTTGTAAGGTTAGGATGAATCTAAAGTTTTGATAGCCTGCATCGGGTAAAGGACCTACGACGTCAAGGGCTAATCTTTCAAACGGCCTAGTAGATGTGGAAGTTATCTCCATCGGAGCTTTATTTGATTTCCTTAAAGGCTTATTAATTTGGCAAAGCTTGCATTTCTTTACATATTGTTCGATATCAGACCGCATGCCTTTCCAATAGTAGGCAGCTTTAATACGCGAATACATTCGTTGTGACCCTGGGTGACCAGCTATAACAGAGTCGTGGTTTTCTTTTAATATTTTAGGAACTTCTACAGGAGTAGGATAAATTAATTGATTTTTATATACGTGAACTTTTATATTGGTATCGTGGAAAATATAGGAAATCATATTATAGATTTTAGTATACGTAAGTTTTGAAAATGGGTCCGTGAAATCTGGTAATGCAAGGTTGGTAATATTTTGGCAATCAATTAGTAAGTTTCTAAGCTTAATTAGTAAGATATAAACATCTTTATAATTAGTTTCTTCATAGTGATGTACTTTTGTAAATAGAAAATAGTAGGTTTTATTTTTGTCATTAACACATTGTATTGTAAGTGGCTCGCGTTCGGAATTCAGTAGATCAGCAGAATTATCGAGCTGCGATAATATTTCCTCGCAATGAGGCATAGAGCAGTCAAAGTCTAAAGAGACTGGACAAGCAATTGTGTTTAACTTAGATAAGTGTAGTCCTTGGATACACTCTTCGATGATAGTATTTGGGACTGGGAGTTGATTTGTAAATTGAGCCTTGAAATAGTGTTCGTAAGAAAAATTATTTAAATTGTTTACGTCAATAGCATTGATAGGGCAACGGGATAGCGCATCGGCGTTAGAATTGAGACGACCTTGTTTATAAACGATTTCGTAATCGTATTCCTCAAGTTTGAGGCGCCAGCGAATGAGTCTACTACCCGGATCTTTTACATTAAATAGCCACACGAGGGGCCTATGATCAGTTATTATTTTGAATCTATTACCATATAAATATGGTCGAAAAGTTTTAACGGCGAATATAATAGCTAATAACTCTTTTTCCGTAGTTGAGTAATTACCTTCAGGCTTATTTAGAGTGCGCGACGCATAAGCGATCGGCTTATCTTTGCCGATGGGACCTTGAGACAATATTGCGCCAATGGCAAAGTTACTTGCATCAGTAGTAACATTGAAAGGCTGTGAGAAGTCAGGGTACTGTAGAAGAGGGGCAGTAATTAATTTTTCTTTTAGAATATCGAATGAATGCTGTTGTTCTGTGTCCCAGTGGAACACAACATCCTTTTTTAATAGAGACGTAAGTGGTTTAGTTAACTTAGAAAAGTTTTCAATGAATCGGCGATAGTAGCCTATTAGGCCTAGAAATGACTTAATATTTTTAGGATTTTTAGGAACTGGAAATTGCGATACAGCGTTGACCTTTTCAGGATTTGGAGATACACCTTTATCGGTGATAATATGGCCAAGGTAAGTTACTTCATGCCTTAGGAACTCGCATTTGTCTGGTTGGAGTTTTAAATTGTATTCACGAAATTTGTCGAATACTAATTGTAATTTTTGTATATGATCTTGTAGATTTTGACTGTAAACTATACAATCGTCAAGATAGATATAGCAATGAAGGCCTTGTAAGCCTGACAACACAGTGTTCATAAGACGCTGAAACGTGGCAGGGGCATTTTTCAGCCCGAAAGGCATTCTGGTAAATTCATAATGACCAGACATGTCTGAATTTGTGTTAACTGTGAAACCTGTTTTAGGCGCGTCCTTGGGACAAGTTTTCAGTTGATGAAAACCACTTGTGAGGTCTAGCGTACTGAAATATTTAGAGTGACCTAATTGGTCTAAAATATCAGTGATAAGAGGCAGTGGATAAGATTCGGAAACAGTGACGTCATTAAGACGGCGATAGTCAATGACTATCCTCCACTTTTGTTTGCCGGAAGCGTCCATTTTTTTCGGGACTACCCAAACTGGGGCGCTCCAAGGCGAAGTTGAATGTCGAATAATATTTTGGTCTAGCATTTTACGAATTTGGGAATCGACTTCCTCCTTGTGGCATTCAGGGAAACGATATGATTTGACATTAATAGCTGGGGCATCACCTGTGTTAATAGTATGCTCAATAGCATTCGTGAAGGTTAAGGGTTCACCTTCGACATGAAAAATATCCGTATAGTGGGAGCAACATTCTAAGAGAGTCTTTTTCTCTTCATCATTTAGATGAGAGCAACGGATAAGATTTAGTACTTTATTTATGCGATCACTTTTCGAACCGGAAATAGCATTTATATTATAAGAGTTACTAAATGAACAATCAAGTTCAAGGGGCGTCGCTGTTACTTGATAATCTTTTATTTCAATGTCACACTCTGTAGTGTTTAAAATGGTCACGTTTGTTTTCCCATTTGGTTTAATTGAGACAATGCAATTAGCGACATAAACGCCTTCACGTAAGATATGATCTAGTATGAGAGCTTCATTGTTGTGATATAGTTTAGGAAAGTAATTTGATACTGTGCATTCGATAACTACTTCTGATCGAGCTGGAATATTATATGAAGGTTGAGTATAAATAATAGGAATAGAATGATTTAATATGGAAATTGATTTTGAGGAGTAATCGATGTTTGTTTTAAAATAACTGCAAAAATCGCTACCGATTATTCCATCATAATTAATAAGATTGATGTCATCTTTAGTAACATGAAACTTGTACTTATGTATATTATCCGATAAATTGAACTCCATTTGGAAGGTACCTAAAGTTTCAACTGGAGTTTCAGAACTATTAATGCCCTTTAATTTGACAGTTTCGGTAGATAGATTTGGAAGTTTTTGTAAACAGGACTCTTTAACAATACTAATGGTTGATCCTGTATCAATAAGAAAACATAACTGTTCACAAGCGTGATTAGTATGTAGATAAGTATGAGGTAAAGCTACCTTTTTACAATAGTCATTAATTTCGTATATAGGTTTAGAATTAGTATAAGATGCTTGTAATTTTTCGGTACATAAGTGACATTTTGTTTTATCAGTAGGCGTAGTCGAACTCAGTTTAATTGACTGAGATGAAGATTTGATAGTACTCATCTCTTTAGGATTAGATGCAAATTTAGTAGAACCCATCTCTATTGGATGAGATGCGAATTTAGTAGAACTCATCTCTTTTGGATAAGATGCGAATTTAGTAGAACTCATCTCTTTTGGATGAGATGCGAATTTAGTAGAACTCATCGCTTTTGGATGAGATGCGAATTTAGTAGAATTCATCTCTTTTGGATGAGATGCGAATTTAGTAGAACTCATCTCTTTTGGATGAGATGCGAATTTAGTAGAACTCATCGCTTTTGGATGAGATGCGAATTTAGTAGAACTCATCTCTTTAGGATGAGATGCGAATTTAGTAGAATTCATCTCTTTTGGATGAGATGCGAATTTAGTAGAACTCATCGCTTTTGGATGAGATGCGAATTTAGTAGAACTCATCGCTTTTGGATGAGATGCGAATTTAGTAGAACTAGTATAAGAATTAGCATAGGTCGTGTCATTTATAACTCTGTTCGATTTTGGCAGACACGGTACCAAAATCTCGCTTAGTTTAAATTATCGTCATTAATTTTAGTCATACTTTCACACCTGTGTATAGGTGCGTCATTAAAGTTAGTAGGTGCCAAGTTACGGTCACGTTGTGCATTGTCAGCGGCTTGCCGTTGCTTCATATTATATTGAAGCTTGCGACACTCTTTGATCACATGACCAGCATTTTTACAATAATTGCAAATTTTAGGGTTACTTTCGAGATTAGTATTAGAATTAGGAGACGGTGAATTATTATAAATTTTAGAATCTCGATAAGGCTTTTTATTCTTAAAACATTCTGATGAATTATGACCCGGCTTGTTGCAAGTAGAACACTGTTTGGGAGTTTTTAGATTAGATCTAGATAAGTTGTATAATTTTTCTTCATCAATAGCATACTGTATAGCTTCATTGAGATTAGAGGGATTTTTGCAACGGACAATAGTCGATATGGAAGGGTTTAACCCTAACATAAAGGTGTTTAGGGCAAGGTCCTCCATGGCTGCTATTCTGCCAGGCAGTTCCTTGTCATTTTTGCAACTATAATGTATGTCTGACTGTATACGAGTCAATATTGACTCCACCCTTAAAGAATAAATAGTGACATCTTCATTGGATAATTGCTTACAGTGTTGCAGATCTGATAATAAATGTGTGGCGTGCTTTTTCTCCCCAAAAGTAGCCTTCAGGAAGGTCTTTAGCTCCGACCACAATGAAAATGACTTAAGGCTGCATGCAACCTGTGCTTTACCTTCTAGCTGTGAAATGACAAATTTACATAACACAGTTTGTTGGTCTGAAGAAGCCAAACACATGGCATTCTCACAATTTGTAAGAAATGCAGGAAGGGTTTCCCTGTCACCATTATAAGGTTTAATAAATTTGGTTAAAAAGGATAGTGTAATTTTGTCGGACATTTCCTTTGATTCGGGTAACTCTTGTTTAACAGTCATAAAAGATTATGATGTGTTGGACAAAATTAAGTTAACAGTTAAATAACAATGTTGGAATAATAAGAAATAGAAAAAGACAAAACAATTAAAGTCAGTGAAGATAGAAAAACAATATAGTGTTAAACTATATGTAAAATTATATGTATATCAAATATAGAGACACGAATTCAGAGACACTTTGAATTAAAAAATGGTAGTTCACAAGAAACACTCACAGTAACACGATAATTGTTGACACCTGCATTATTGGGTGCTCAGCGGGAACTCGGAGTCCGGAGTCACGTTGCGCTGTGACGTATCGGAATTGAATTTTCACACGGTTGGTTGACTGTGGAATTTCTTGAGTTTGAAGGTTGGTGAGTTAGACCTGGGGCTGCTGGTGATGTTGATGCCGTCTGGAGCGGACTCACACTATACAGTGGAGGCTGACTGTCGTCCAAGTGTCGATGTGGCTGGAGCGGGCTCAAGCTGCAGAGCTGAGGCTGACCGTCGTCCAATTACTGATGTGGCTGGAGCGAGCTCAAGCTGAAGGGCTGAGGCTAACCGTCGTCCAAGTAGTGACGCAGGCTTGACCTTGGGTTAAGTCTCACTGTCGATCAATTGAACAGGGGGCTTAGGTTCGGAATGCCAGTGTCTGTTTGACTCAACGTCGTAAGACTTCGTCTCTGGCATCCCACTTCTGACACCAATTTGTTACTAAGCCGACCCCGTTTGTCTTTTTAAAAAAAAAACAATAATTCTACTGGAACCACTTTAATTCACCACAGTACAAAAACACACACACAAGTTCTTGGGTACTTATATTTTGGTAATGTCCCTCTTAATTGCTCCCTTAATTTGGGCACACTAGATTACGCGACGGCGTCCAAAATCTAACTAACTGAATTATACATATTATTTCTATGCACTGGGTAAAAATGCAACATCAGTACTTTAGTAAAGGAAAATACACTGTTTATAAGTTAAAAGCTGACTTAGGCTTTATTGCCTTGTAATAAGGGTTATAACAGCGCACTAAACACCGAAATATGTGGGCGATCGATTAAGGTAACAATTTACTCATTAAGAAGCCAATTTAAATATAAGTACAGACCTACATCGCATGAAGCTACCATATTTATCTTGTTTTCAACAAAAAAAAAAAGCGTTCGTTGGTTCCGAATCATATTCTTTCAATTAATTATCGACCAGCCAAAGCCAACTGAGACAAACGACCAACGTCCTAAGAAAAATAAATAAGACTACACAAGTGACAGTTAGCCACTTAAACCCAGTATAATTTATTAATTTGTCTGTTTTCCAAATTACATGCTACTAATATTTAATTTAAAACACATACGATTTATAGCACACTTCGATCGAAGCTTAACTCGAAAATAAACATAATTAAGACTAATACGAGTAGACCGAAAACAAGATGGCCGTTCGATAAAGTGCGCGTTTTACTACCGAACCCGAAACCATGGGCTATTAACTAATTTGATAGGTGCACCTGCTCGTGTCAATAAACAGGGAGGTACTATAAAATTACTTAAACTTTTAAAAAACCATGACGTTGTGGAAAAAGCTGTGTTCGTGATACTACTAATTAGGGTGCGCTGATATATCATAATATATTATACTAGCTGACCCGACAGACTTCGTTCTGTCAAATGCTATAGTACACTACTCTACCCTTACCTACCCTACCTACCTTACCTACCTACCTACCTACCTACCTACCCTACCCTATCCTACCCTACCCTACACTACCTAACTACATACCTACCTACTCTACCCTACCCTACCCACCTACCTAAAACTTAAAAAAAAATAGATAGTAGCAGATTCTCGGACCTACTGAATATGCATATAAAATTTCATAAAAATCGGTCAAGCCGTTTCGGAGGAGTATGGTAACTAACATTTTGACACGAGAATTTTATATACATAAAAGATAATTCTTTTGTACGACTACACGCTGACCGACCCAGACGACCCCATCACTCTCCTCCAGGAGAGTCATAGGTCTACTAGTACAGTTCGTAAAAGAGCACACAATACACGATCGTCATTCCGACCTCGCCGCCGAGGCCCAACGCGAAATCCTCAACTAATCAGTCCTCCCCGACCCTTGCTTTCAAACAAAGCGCCAGCACGCGTTTTAGATGAGCAGCATTTAGTCCAAACTCCCCATGATAATAAACAAAACAATGATTTTATTCAGCCACCTACGGTCCCTTGCCACCCTCCCCCCTCCTCCAATTCTGCCCTAAGCCGAGGTTCGTACCCCGCAGGGGGTGCCCTTAGCGAGCAGACGGAATCTATTTAGCTTTAAATATGCCCCTGGCTGGAGGCCTTAAAATTCCGTTAGGAGCTTAAGGCACCACAGGATAGTCCGGTTAAAGAGTCCGAGCCCCTCGTGGTTACAATCTGAGTTGCCATTTAAAAAAAAAAGTTCGACTACGTGTGTTTGTCACCTAACTCCTCCTAAACAGCTGGACCGATTTGGATGAAATTTAGTGTGTATATTTCAATGGGTTCCTGGATGGTTTTAAAACACAATTGGACTCGGTAGGTGGCGCTGCAATCGGGTTCTAGGATCGTTCAGACAGGACGTCTGTCGGGTCGGCTAGTATATATATATATATTTTTTCCATTAATATAATGTGTAACTTAATTAATGCATATTATGAAAGTAGTTTGCAAGATAATGAAAACTACGTAAATTACAGTTTTTTTTTTTTTTTTTTTTAATAATTAATTCTATGTAAATTACAGTAATTTCCGCTGTACTGCCAAAACAAACCATTTAAATGGCACCTCAGAGTTAACCACGAGGGGTTGAGATTCTTTAACCGGGCTATCCTGTGGTGCCTTAAGCTCCTAAAAGAAATTTAATGTAAAATAACCTACTACGCTAGAGACCTATAATATACGACTGTGTGCGTGCGTAGATTTGTAATGCGACCACCATTTTCTCCCACAATCAGTTTACTACTCCTTGACAATTCAAAAGTGCCTGTAAATGGTTTAATTGAAATAAATGATTTGAGTTGGACTAATTCTATAAATAAACAATGTTTTTTACATAATAGTAAAAAATCCGTGTATGTACTAAGATTATAAAATAATATTTTAATTGGGGTGTTTGGTTCTGAGCGAAGGGACATGTTTTAGAAACATCTTTGATAGTGTTTTTAAGATAAGTATTACGTCTAGATTCTAGAAGAAATTAAGTTAATATAACTCACCAATGAAATAAATCTTTTTTTTTTTATTCTACTATGAATTTGCTCTTGACTTTAGTCTAGGTCTGGATGACAGAGACAAAGTCTACGATGGAGTGAGCTTACCCAGAAGAACGAGTAATTCAATAACTGTACCTACAATATGAGTGGAACAAATCCAATTAACTAATTACCTGTGTGTATTTTAGTACTTTAGTACCTACCTACATTACATAAGGAAGTAAGTAGATAGGTAATCCAATTTTTAGTAGTGCGACATTGAAGTTAATGTTGCCACACTTCTCAAATGTCACGTAGCTGCTGTCAAATCTAATAATGATAAAACAGTTGTGCACTTTATGGAATTTTAATATTTAAGTGAATGTGTGAAGAAAACACTACATAATTAAACATGTAATAAAGAAGTATGTCATTTAATTACCTCATTTGTAATGGATAAGCAGGTTATTTTCGTTGTAGCTCGTTTTAAAAATAAATTATTATTATCTGAACCTAAACGCTTGCCGTAGAAAATACCTACATTGCAGAATTAATTAAATAGCCAAATCACATTGTTTTATTAATTCTCAAAATAAACGTACGTGGTCTATCTCTTCGTACAAAACGCACCCATTTACAGGGAACGTACTATCAAACTCAAAGGTGCGTCGGCGCTCAACGGACGAGCCAATTTATCAGCCACAGTTCCACGAACAACTATTCGAAATTCGAACTACATTTGTTCACAGAACCAACCAGCGTAAAAAGACCCACGTCGCCGGTACATTACGGTAACACGCAAACAAATGACTATGAATTTTTTAAACGTCAGAGCTCTGGGTAAAATGGACGTTAGATAATAGGTGGGTATGTTCGGAAAGTAATGACGTAATGGTCCAGTTTAAGTTACATGTTGATTTTTTATAATGAATCTTAATGAACGAATTTGAATTGCCTCTGTGGTAATCTTTTCCTAAATTGATGGGGCAACTAAGTGTTAAGTTTTAACGTCACCAATCACCATTATAAAATAGTTATATACTTTTATGAATTGGTTGCGTTACCTACGAATTACCGTAATTCTAATGTCATTAGTAAATAATTTAATGGTCTTCCTTTTATTTTAGATACCATGTTATTTAGAAGAAATAAATGTATATGTATGATTGAGCCTTTCGATCGGTACAATAAAAATGCAGGTTTTTTTTTTTCTTCACATTTAGTGGGTTTGATTCCCGGTTCAGACAGACGAGTATTTAAAATTCTTTGAATGCAGTTCGTATTGTTTTTAAAATAAAAATGAAGTCTCAATCCAGTAAATTTTTCTATCTACAGTATTTAAGGTACGAGTACTTTCCCTCTATGTGGCAAATATCGTGGGAACCCCTGTATGTATATTAGACTGCATGCCTATCTGCCTATCTCCTTTGTCGTGTGTACCTACGTAGGTATTTGGTATGCGTCATGGAGACCTGATTAAGCCCTTAACCCTTACGTGATTGACGTAATTTGAGCAAGCATTTGACGTCAAATTACCATTATCTACCAGAGACATAATTCTGTGCGTAATTCGGTTCAAGTTTTCCTGTAAAGAAGTGTGGTTAGGATGTTTACTTTTGTATAAACAATGGACATGAATTTTATTGTGGTACAAGCGGTGTGCCGGCAAAAATTACGACGGATTCTCACTGTCCCCACCGCCCATGTCCCCATTAATGGTATATGCGTATTATATTTCACATAACCTAAATCATAATATAATATACCAAAATAACGATTTTCCATATAAACTTTTCAACCCGTATTTAAGAGTCTATACTACCTCAGCCCCACCTCACTCTGTATCTCGCTCGCACACTATTGCTACCGGTCACGCGAGCAAGCGAGACAGGGCGGCAGGGAAAAGGCTCCAAGGCGCCGATAGTTTAGGTAATTTCGTTTAACGGTGAAAATAATGGTCATTTAAAAAAAGTAAATAACATAAGACCTGCTTTATAGTTAGTTCAGTTAATATGCAAAGTTTCATTATCTAATTTGAAGTATTTTTTGAATACCAGCGGTTTATTGTTCGGTTTGGAGGTAACTTTGGATTTTTTTTCTATCGAGAAAATTGTATGGAATCGTGTTTTCGGCTAACATAGTACTTAACATTAATCCTCAACTTTACCATATATTTATTTCAAAATTAATGCTGCAGTATTTTCGACATAACTGAGGATCACGCTAAGCCATTTGAGGTAGTATAGGCCCTTAAGCACTTTACTTACTTTGACTTTGACTACTTTGCGTCTAGACCCAGCTGTTTGAGCTGTGCGTTATCTGTCAGTGAATGAATTTAAGATTTTAATTAAATATCAGATGCAACCTGGCAGATTTTACATGTTTAAAGCACTATCACTACATAGTATAAAATAAAGTCGCCTCCCGCTGTCTGTCCCTATATGTATGCTTAGATCTTTAAAACTTCGCAACCGATTCTGATGCAGTTTTTTTAATAGATAAGAGTGATTCAAGAGGAAGGTTTATATGTATAATACATGCATAATATATTAGAGAAACACTGATAATTTTAGAGGTTTTTGATGTGATGTCGTAAATAAACACATTTTTTTGCGCTTACATTGCAAACGCTGGCTGAACCCTACGAGATAGATCAAAAAATGTACTACAGTATTGTACACCTTAAAAAGGTCTCCAAAAAAGTCCGCGATGTCCATCTCTTAGGGATAACCTACAATAACCATTTGTTATCCTTTACTTTTTACGAGAAATAATGCCTTATTTACGAAGCGATTTTAAGCAATACAGCATTAATCCTTATCCAATTCAGTACCTTAAATACATTCTGCATTTAATATAGATCAATATAGCTCTTTACAGCATGTAATTTAAATGAATATTTTCGAAGATATTACAGAATCCGCCGGGGGGCCGGCGGCGGATTCTGTAGTATATTTAGTATCAGCATTTACACCCGTGCGAAGCCGGGGCGGGTCGCTAGTTTTATACATAACCTGATTTATAATTGAATATTATAAAATTATTAAAGATTATTGATGTATTAAAACGACCCAAACCTGATATTTGGGTCGAAATTTTGAACTAAGATTAAAAGTATAAGTGTAACCCAACTCGTAAAGTCTTCGTGAGACACTGAATGGTTCTGAAATACTTAAACTTAAACTTACTCAAGTCTTCATCAAGGAAACTACGTAGGTATCCAACAAACAGTAGAAAGACTAACGTACCTGAAACAATGAAATACAAAAATCACTTACTTATAAAAATCAAAATAATGATTAGGTACAATTATGTCGAGCTTACAGATTATTACGTACATAGACCGTAAAATCAGTTTTAGTTTCCTATAAGGTCGCAAAAATGAGGCGCGTAAGTTTTAGAATAAACATCTCTACCAAACCTAATTTTGTATTGCTATACAACACATTTAGGTACCTACCTACTAACTTAAGTGTCTGAGTCGGAGTAAGTCTGGGTCAAGTACAACTGCAATGTCACTAACCGGGAATTTCTAATGACTCCTCCGTTTCGAAAACTCCAACTGATATTTTAATTGTATTTTAAAACTAAAAACTTTTTATGCACTAACAAGGCCCAACAAACCACACAATATTTCCAGTTAAATCGCAAAAAAACAATAACATTAAAACAAACACTGCGTTAATATAATTTACATTGGAGCAACATTATATTTCTTGATTCCTTTTTCAAATTCAAAGTTAAATACGAAACTTGAATGACTTGGAATTGCCAGGCACACACATACAGCCAGTCATGGAATTAGTATGTACGGTGGTCAGCACATCAAATTACTACAAACTGTCAAATTTTCTCGTTAGATTTTGAACTTAATTCACAACATATTAAACTTTAAAATCGTTTGGAGAAATATGACAGTTTCTTGCAGCTTGATGTGCTGGCCACTGTACCTACTACATCACCTAGAAAATATAAAAAAAAAAAAACAATATCCTAAACCAGGGAGAATACCGCAATTCAGAAAACCAGTTTCGCAATCAAGTCAATGTCTTCGGTTTTTTCTTTGTTCTATTATAATAGCATTGATATGTAATATACCTACTTCTTGGAAGTATGTTTTAAAGTTGCAACAACGCCAACCACGATTGGTGAATCATTTGGTAGCGAGTTCGTCACAAGGCCGCAAGGGTCAAACAATAACTTTGAAATTATGTATGTGATAGACTTGATGTACGTACCTAGTTTGTATAGGTACACGTAAGTCAAAATATGATAAAAACAAGTTAATATTCATACTTTTTAAGACGATCTTATAGAAAACAAGCTAAGCAGAATAACGGTTTATGACTTTTCTATTGCATTTTCTTAATATCCCATTAAGAAAATGCAATAGAAAAGTCATAGTCAACTACAGTCATTTCTTTTAGTCGGATTATTAAGATCGGATAAGCCTAAAAACACATAATTAGTTAAACTTTTACAATACACGATATCCCCATAAATTGCATAAACCATTAGTCATCTTAATTTCCCAAGTATTGCACTTACACAGTCGTAAAATAGAACTGCTAAACGCTCTTTGTAAACAAGCATCGAACGAGCGAAGCACATAATACCATTAATTGAGCCTAATTAGTGGAAACCATACATTACATTGCGAATGGATGATTAAACCACTTAAGCTAATCCTATTTTTACAATTTATCGGAAAGTTATGTAAACCACAAAATATCTCTTTACGACTTTAATACCTCATTTTGTTTTTTGATTGCAACAATTTTTTTTTTTATTGGCTTTGGTCGTAAAACCTATTATTGTCTGTGGGTAAGTCTTTAGCCATAGTCTACGGTAATATTGGCGGCCTTCAATTGAATAATATTACACAACCATGATAGGTATTGACAATATTATTGTACTTTTAACGGTCTGAAAGGTCGTAATTCAAAGGTGTTATGTTTAATGTTCGCAAAAGTCAATGTTTGTACACACGGCTACATATCAAGCTATCATCATCATCATTCAGCCGAAAGACGTCCACTGTTGGACATAAGCCTCCCTCAATTGGGGGGGGTTTGCCATAATCGCCACGCTTGGCAGGCGGGTTGGCGATCGCAGTATGATGTTAAAAATGCATAGAGAACGCTGCTGCCCATTCTCTAGTAAGTCCCTTAGTCGCCTTTTACGACACCCACGGGAGAAAATGGGGTGATGCTATTCTTTACGTCCCGCACCACACGGTACTGTACGGTATCAAGCTATACATAACTAGTTTACGCTGGTCTCGCATTGTATATTTCCATATAATTAGAGATCAGCTTATACTGGAAATGTATAGCTTGATATGTAGCCGTGTGTACATCCTATATTAGCAGTATGGTGTATTATATATTCAGAATATATCAGATTTCACAACAGACCAGGAAATACCCTGACTGTGTTATGGTCAGATGCGGGTTTTACGTACTCTAGTAGAACAATTTCTATGAAAACTTCATGGAAATTGTTCTACCAGATTCGTGTCGCACTGTCGCGTCGCGCTTGTCTGCGCTTCTATTCTAAGGCCCGCTTGCACCACAAATCGCTCGGCTAAGTACGTATGTTCTATGTTAGTGGGTTTGTTGTCCGCACTTAGTCCTTCAGGTAGACCATTGTGCGTGGGCCATAGCGGCCATCGGTGGTTATTCCAACCAACCCACGTCCCTCCAGAAGTTGATCATGTCTCCAGAGGGGTAATTGCGTAACACACAATGATAATTGCTCGCAATGGGTTTAATTTTGACAGTTCACCCATGTCCATTGCGAGAGAGTGTGGGCTGTATTGAAGGAGGAGGTGGGGATTGAAGGCGTGATGTAATGTTACATTATTTTTCAAATCACCACTGCTCTCAAAACGGTGATGAAAAACATCATGAGGAAACCGGCATGTCCTAAAACCAAAAATTCGAAGATATGTGACATCTACCAAACTGCACGAGGAGGCCTGTTTCCCACCATTGGGTGTTCCCAATGGTGGGAAACAGGCCTCCTCTCAGACTTAGAATCGGCCTATAATGTGTTATAGGCCGATTCTAAGTCTACGTTTAGAGATATTATTCAGACTCAAAAATAATACCGTAATAAAAAAAAAACACACTGTCTTTGGGTACTGCCGATAGAAGTGAAAACTAAGTAACTAAAGCTTTCGGTGACGATGACGCGAGTTCCATGATTTTTGTTCACCCAAAAAGTACACATATATACACAGTATACCTAAAGCTCATGGAAAGCGTTCGGTAACGATGACTCGAGTTCCATTAATTTTTTCCCAAAAAGTACACGTATATACACAGTACCTATACATATCTCATCTGCCGCACTAACGAAAAATGCAATAACTCGATTTTGCCGCTTCCGAGAATTGTATTTTTTATTTTGAATTTTTTATGAAGTTTTAGTTATTGCATTCTTGCTTACTGAAAAAGCGAGTTCCTGAAGGATCAATAAAAAGTTGCTTAGAGAGAGGTAATAGATTTTGATTCGCTGACTCCAAATATATAACTCAACGAATATATAACTCAAAATCGTCCTAATGCGAGTTATTGCATTCTTTGTTAGCACGGCAGTCATGGAAAGCGTTCGGTGACGATCGCGAATCCATAAGTTTTTCCCCTACCAAAAAGTGTTCAACGCGCCTAACGAAGTTTTCACTTAAAAAAAACATCAGCTAAAAGAACTACATGAGAACAAAGCCTAAACATTCTGAAATACCTATCTATTAAGTATTAATAAGGGTTGGACTCTCGTTGGCAACAACTGAAAAAAGTAGGCCCTCAACAAAGTAATACCCATCCCAGTTTTGTTTTGAGACTAGCCTAGCTATAAAAAAAAATATTCTGAAAAAAAAAAAAGAAGAGCTAAATCATAATAAAACGTCACATTAATGGTAAAGAATTCCCGCTGCGAGACCGCTAGTAAGTCACGGCTAATATACAGTTACTCTGTGCTACCAGATACCACACGACTTTATATAAAAAATATCTAGACTACAGTATTATGTATAAGCTTGTATATTCTGGCGCTATTTCTGGGACGAGCGAAAAGTTAGGTTTTGTCTCAATTTTTGGTGCAAAGTCAGAGAAGCCCGCGAAATCAAATTTTCGTACGTTTTGTACGTTTTTGATCTAAAATATTGTATAATATTTTTTCATTTCTCATACTCGGAAAGTAGTGTTTGTTTGATCCGAGTACCGGGTGGAAGACGCTGCTTCCCACATTTAAGCGGGAAAGACTCATAGTAATTGCTTCCCTCTCTAGGGCGGGAATGAAATTTAAAAATATAATAAATTTGGTTAGGTAGGTACCTAGTCGGTTACGAAAATTTTGACATACCTAATTTTTTTTTAAATCGATAAAAAAAATGCTGCGGTCTCGTGAATGTATAAACAGCCAGTGGGAATTTAAAAAATACCTATTAAGCGGGACGGCCCGGGGCGGTGACGCGGTGTGTTCAATATTTAAAATTTAAAAAAGTCTATATAATTTGGCGGGATACTAACTCTGTAAGCTGTACCGAAATTCAAAATCTCGATTTATAGACTAATATTTGATTACAAATGAGTTCAAGCGATTCTGAAATGTTGACCCCAGATTCGGTTAAAGCCGGCTTATAGAGTAATCGAAAATCTTTTACCAAAAATTTCGAAGAAAAGATACATAAATACATACAATGGTTTTATGAAGTGGCGAGCAACATGTTATTATTATTAATAATTAATATTTTAGAAAAACTACTTTTGTTTATTTTCCTTATATTCCAAATAAAAAGTAGAATGTTTTACACGGGTGAAGGTCACCAATTCCTATTCGGACTATAGCAGCCCGAGCGAAACCTCGTATGGGAATTGATTCCTTTCGACCCTTGTATAAAAATCTACTATTGCAATTTTTGGTTTTTTTTTAAAGCATTCTTAAAAAAAAAAATGAGATTAATTACTATTAAATCATCAATACAACTCTCTAAGTTCATATGACCCTACTGAATTACTATAATATGAAATCATGACATTTGAGGCCAATTCTACCTTAAGGAGTTACCTTGAGAGTTAGAGTATTGCTGATTCTAAAGATCATAATTCTGTAAAGTCATATTTTTTACGGTCGTAAAACATATTTTATTCAACATAAAGGCTCGTACAGACTCGCGCGATATCGCGGCCACGGCAGGCACCGACAAAGAAATTGTGCTACTAGTGTCGCGCGCCCGCGATATCGCACTAGTCTGTACGAGCCTTAAGTACAACGTATTTCGCGGGCTACCTTAGCGCATCTCCAGTGAACTTGTCTGTTGTACCTAAAAAGCAAATTGTTCAAAAAACTGTGATCGTAGAAAAAGTTAATGAGCCTACCTGCTACAAAGGTTTGAATAAAAAACCCGGCCAAGTGCGTGTCGGCCCATGCACAATGAAGGGTTCCGTAGTTCGGATGAATTTATTCCAAGAACAATCTTAACTTTGTAGTTAAAACATGTTCTCCCATTCATCGATATACGTCATGGTCAATTCTCCAACAGCAAAATTAAGTTTGTTATCGCAAAAAAAAATTGATATAACTACAAGTTATCGATTATCAGACTTTTTCCTTTACTAGTGCTACAAGACCTTGCTTCTTGCCAAGTTTCATGATTTTAGGTCATACCCTATAGGTTTTGATTTATTTACGCGTATCAAAATATAATAATAATATTAATAATATATTTATTTGGCACAACAAGTGCACAGATACAGGGTGACACTTAACTTAAGCGTGGTAAAAGCCTGGTACACACGGCTACATATCAAGCTATTTAAATCCAGTATAAGGTGATCTCGCATTGTATAGGATTTCCCTACAATGAGAGATCAGGTTATAATAGAAATGTATAGCTTGATATGTAGCCGTGTGTACAAAATAAATGATCAATGACCTCATGCTCGGAAAAACCTGTGTTTCATAAATGGCCGTAATATATATATATTGTTTTTTTTTTTTTTAGTTCCTAGGTATCTTAGGCCTACGTATTTGATATATAAATTTCAAGTTGATACCTTTACCCGTTCCTGAGAAAAAGGGCAAGAGCAACAGACGGACGGACGGACAACAAAATGATCCTATAAGGATTCCGTTTTTTCTTTTTGAGTTACGGAACCCAAAACAAAATCGAATCACTGGAAAAAACACAGGCGGCCTTGAACATGACGGTGTTCCAAATTTAAATATCGCAAGTCAGTAGGCATGTAGACATAGAACTGTTAAAATGCGAAGATCTGTGTTTAAAAGTTTAATAATGGACCCTCTAGTCGGTGGTCCACTCTACAAAGCGCTTAATGTAAATACATACTACCTTTGTACTGTTTACATTACTTTCCGTTTCCGGAAACATACATTAATTGTTTAGCTTTTACTCCTTTCTTGCTGGAACACTTTAACATAATTAATTATTCACCTACCTACAAGTTTACTCATACCTACACAGGTTTTTCCTAGGCCAAATGAATATGGGCGGCAAAAGCCCCCCGGCTAGGTCGTTATACAGCGGACGACGTGTCATGATTTTAATCCTCCGCGTTGATCAATTATAGTATGTTATAGACACCTGTGAACTTTAAATCTATCATTTACAGCCGCATATGGTCTCAAGCTGTGTTCATAATATTACTACTTGGAATTATAGTGAGGTGCCCCTTACTTAAATCATACTTAATTTAATATGTAAGATTGGATCGTAGAAAATAAACGAACAGGATTGCACATGGGCACTTCTTGACGCAAAGATTTATTTTTTATTTTTTAAACACGATAAAAGATAGAGCCTCCACGACAGTCGCAACTTTACAAGTGACGATGCCTGGAAACTCAACACAATTCGGTTTACCAAAAGCTCTGCTGCCAGTTTGGCTAATCTATTCACAAGGCATCAACGAATCCCATATTCAAAGTCAAAGTCAAATCATTTATTTCAAATAGGCACGAAGATGCACTTCTGAACGTCAAAAATTACATGAATAGTTAATTGATTCTAGTTGCTCCTTTAAAAAGGTAGTTATGTATGGAGAAGAATGGGCAAGAAACTCCATACTTACTCTTTTAAAATGTTAACAATAGTTTGTATACATTAATTAATAATTATAGGTGAAGACGATGTACCTAGAATAAAAATAAAAATTACTTACCACAATTGGTAAAAAGAATGAAAAGTGAAGTAATGACAGAAAAATTAATAAATGCGATAGGTACATGGTGCTCACATATTTACAAACATTGTATATGATTTTCCAAAAAAAAATAATTAAACATTAATATTATTAAACATATATTATTACTTTTATCGACAAGAGAGACAAATTCTTAAGAACAGAAATGCGTCACACACACAACACATCAAATGATAAATGGGTCATTATCAGGACATTCATTATTTGGTTGACTTCGGTGGCATTTTTTTTTTTTTTAATATATATTTAGGCATAATTAACATGAAATATCAAATCTAGAGTTAATTTAAAACATATTAGTAGTACTCTAGATTTGATATTTCATGTTAGTTATGACCTAAATGTAAAAAAAAAATTGCCACCAAAGTCAAATGAAATTAATGATGATTTTATTTCTGTAAGAAAGTTTGTACAAACACTTTTACACGTCAATCACACTAATATTATAAAGGCGAAAGTTTGTGAGTGTGTGTGTATGTTTGTCTCGTCTTCACGCTCAAACGGCTGGACCGATTTTGATAAAATTATGGTATGGACGTAGCTGACACCCTGGATTTACACATATGCTACTTTTTATCCCGAAAGAATGTAGTGTTCGCGGGTTACACCGCGGGGCGCAGCTAGTCATATTTTAAAAACTAGATGAGGTCGGTATTTCCTATCTGACTACTCTGAGAAGAAAGGCCGAAACAAACCCAGAGGTCACAGTCTCTTTTAAAGTCCAGACATAATCTTGGTCAGATCATGTGAAGACCATGTGGATTGGTGTCTGAAATGGTCATTGAAAGAACCAAACAGATTGAGTGGACCTGTCCAGTCGGTGAATGCATTTGTCAGTAATCGTGCAGCTCAGCTCAGAACTTAAAGAGCTCAACGATTCGGCAAATGATACTAAAGAAAGGATATTTGGATAAGTTCGTAAATCGCATAAATTACTCAAACTACCTAATTGAGAAAAAACACAAAATAAGCTATAACCCACATAGTGTACAACATTCACAATATCAAAATAATATAATGGCGCTGCTGCTGCGGCTGCTGAAAACCTCAAGCGGCGAAAGTATAGTAACCTGATCGGTAACTATATTTTCGAGCCGTTTGGGGTTGAAACCCTCGGGCCGTAGGGTCCCAGTGCTCATTTATTGTTCAATGAAATCTCCAAAAGGCTGGTTGACACTTCCCGTGACCCAAGGGCTGGCTTTTATCTTGGCCAGAGGCTAAGCATTGCCATACAACGTGGCAATGCCGCCAGTCTCTTGGGTACATTACCAGTCGACAGCCATGCGGAGGAATTTTTCGATGCCATATTTTAGTTTATTTTGTTATTAGTTTTATTTCGTTTAGGTTAATTAATTTTTAAATAATATAATACATTACAAAGTAAATGTTCATGTTATTGTATACATAAAATTCAACCAAATCAATCAACGGCGTGTCAGAGAAAGAGATCTCACATACCTATTTTAATCAAAATCCTTATAAAATATGTAACGTTTGGATACTCAGAGCAAATTGAATCGCCTTAGCACTATTTACGGAGTCATTTATTCGGACCTTACGACAAGTAATCCTAGTTTGTGTCGGTATCGGGATTTTCGTATTTCCATAAGCAGTATTTTTTCCGTTCGCACCGGATTCTGATATATCTACCTCGCTTTTCCCCAGAAATTGTGACGGCTTTTCCAATGATACAAAATGAAGCTGTATTTTTCAAACCCATACCGTGGAATTAAAGAAAAACATAGTATGAATATGTTTTATTAATCTTGCTCTACAGTTTTCTGAAATGGTTCATTTTATACTAATAGATAGCTGATAGGCGATGGGTCGGCAGCCTATCTCAACATGGTACTATTCAAACAAGGAGTACCTACTGTAACCATACCTATAGTTTTAACTAATTCGTCAAAAGAACGTCAAATAGCAGTGTAGAATTATATATCGGTCCTTGAAAGACAACCACTCCATACAGCCAACGTTAAGCTCTAAAATAGTTATATGTATAAGATATTTTTATTTGCATAAAACATGGTATACAGGTTAAAAAAAAATATTAGAACGAACATGTTTTGCTTAAAACTAAAGCATGCAAACTCACGAAAAACACATTATGACATTGAAATAATTATATCACATTGAAATTCATATTAAAAAAATCATTTATACCATAGAAATTATTGCTATTGAGCCACTTATATAATTGAATATTAAATAATTTACAATTTAATGTTTTAAACATATTTGGTCATTTATTCTATTGCGTACAAGTTACAACACACATAGCCAGAGAGTTTTTATTATATTTCGCTGATCTAGGCAGCTCATCCAGCACAAGTCTGTATTGGTCACGCCGACTTCGAGAGCTTATTTCCTCTGCTGTTTTAAACAATTATTTATGTTTTTGAACAAGCATGCATGCTTCATATTATATAATGAAGGTAACATTAGATAACGTACACTGACCGACCCAGACGACCCCATTACTCTCTTCCAAGAGAGTCATAGGGAAACTAGCACAGTTCGTAAGAGATTACACACTACAAGATCGTCATTCCGACCTCGCCGCCGAGGCCCCGCGTGAAATCCCCGACTAAATAGTCCTCCCTGACCCTTGCCCGTAAGCGAAGCGCCAGCACGCGCTATAGCTGAGTTTATAGCTTTAAATTCCCCGGATAATAATCATAACCCTGATTTTATCCAACCACCGACGGTCCCTTGCCATCCTCCCTCCGACGCTGCCCTAAGCCGAGGTTCGTACCCCACAGGGGGTGCCCTTAGCGCGCAGTCGTTTAGTATATAAGTTTTTACGCCCTGGCTGGAGGCATTAAGTTCTGTTAGGAGCTTAAGGCAACCACAGGATAGTCCGGTTAAATTGTCTCAACCTCTCATGGTTAACTCTGAGATGACATTAAAAAAAAAAAAAAACAACTTGATAACGTAACGTTATAGGGGTTTATTTATAAACGCTGCTTAAAGTTAAGTACCTAATGATTAGCGACTGTTTAACCATACATTTTTGACGTTTGAACGTCACTTAACTTTAAGCAACGTTTATGAATAAACCCCATATTGTTACGAGCGATGGTGAAATATTCCTCCCAATTTATTCTACAGTCAATCACAAGCAAAATATACTTTCAAAACTGGCACAGCCATTCGAATGCATTTACTTTATATAGGTACTTCATCGTTACATACGATACCCTTGAGAAATAGTGAGAAATGTTGCCACAGTATGGGACTCTGATATCTGCACCGAGATGCTTAATAAATCAAATGCAGTGAGAGTTATCGGGCGTCCGCATCGATACATAGTATGAATTTATTGCACCAACTTGCTTTACAGCACAGTAAAAGAAAACGGGTAAATTAAGAATTATTCCGATGGTCCTTCAGTATTTATGTACCTGGAAATAAATTGCTCAAAGACATCTTTATGGTGAAGAAAAAATGTTAATACGAAATGCTTAATCAAAAATAACGAAGTTATCCCAGAAACAGGTTAGCAAAAAGTCAATTTCTTCTTGGCATTACGATTTAGAGTTATGAACATTTTGAAATAAGAAAAAAAAAGAAAAAAAAGGGAATTCCAATTATGAAATAGTTTATTAGCTTGCCTACTTTTTTCAAACTATTTAAATCTCTATTCGTAACTGAAAAGAGTAGTGTTGCCAGGAAAATAAAACCCTTCAAATATTTCATTTATTCATACAATGAATAGTGTAAATACAAAGGAATGATCTGGTTTGACGTCATCATGGCTGTGTCGCGGTTGTTCGCACAAAATGTGGAGCGGCCGCGACGCACTCCTTCAAATGACGAGGGTCGTCATAGCTTTCATTCCGTGCCGCCGCGGTACGACCGTGGTAGGGTTGCCATGAGCTTTAATAATGACGTTATGAATGAAATGTTGCTTGCTGGGAAATTGCCTGTTGTAATAATGATGACGGGTGACAGAATTTTGTTATTTGAAACTAGTCTAGTAGGTAGAGATGGTAGAATCAATTCAACTGGATTTGATATTTAATCATTTGTAATTGAAATTATTGATTTTTGAATTGTTTAGACAAACGACTGCTTTTAGGGTTCTGTTTCTTAGAAGAAAAACGCAACCTTTATATGATCACTCGTGTGTCTATCTGTCAGTCTGTATGTCACGGCCAATTTGCTCCGAATCTACTGGGCCGATTAAGTTGAAATTTGGTACACATATGAATGTGACCCAAACACGGACGTGTAACGTAAATATATAAATTTTGAATACGGGAGTCACATATGGGAGCAAACAAGAAAATTAAAAAAAAAAAGTTTCGCAAACTGTACCGTGTGACATATTAAATAAAAGGAGTTATTGTAAGGATTTCAGATATATATTTTTATAATTTTTAAATATATATTTTTAAAGTAATTTAAGAAAATTGATGAAAATTGACCCCCACCCCCTTATCAATACAAAATTGAAAAAATATAAAAAACGTCAGAAAATTGTTCTTTATTTAAAGATTACAGGAACATCTATAAAAGAAGTAAAATAACATGGTAAATCTGTCAATACTGTGCGTACAAACTTACAGTTTCAGTTGGAATTTATCGGCGAACTTGTTTTTTAACTACAATGTTAAGTTTGTTCTTAGGATAAATTAATTCCAACTACGAAATCCTTCATTGTTTGTGGTCGGACACGCACAAGGTCGGTTTTTTTTTTTTTAATTAATCCAAATCAATACCTAGGTTGTTAAGCTACAAATTCCCGATAAACCCCAAATATAGCTTTTTCTAATTACGGAAACCATTAAATTATTTCCACAACACGCATAAAAACTTTTGAAAGCTCATCAATAAAACAAAAATTAGGATTTCCCCATCAACCAACCATAAGAAATCGTGTCATACAAACACCGAACTCAAAAGAAACGCGACCAAAAATGGAACATTTCATGCTTGAACAGTTCGTCTCAACCCTGCAGCGCCGGGTGGTCTTTGGTTACATAATCGTCACCGCTGCGGGCCATTGGGACTCTTAACTTCAACTTGACATGGCCTATTTCTGGAGAATTTGACATCTTTGCCACTTCCAACTGTGCCCTTTGTAAGAGCCTTTGGCAGAACGTTTGTAGTGTATAACTGTGCTAAGATTATTTTTAGAGTATCTTCTAGTACTGTTTACCAGTTCCTCCCTCATCGGGGTAATTTCAGGACAATATTAACTTCAATAATTATACAACGTGTAACAGAAAGGTATATATTATAATGTATTATGTCGAAAAGGGGTGAACATTACATCATCAAAATAAATTACTCAAAGAATTCATGCCTAACTTTTGGTTTCGTAAGTTTATTGAATAAAAAACTTAAAAATCATGTCACCGCATTAAGGCTCCCGCAGACAGGCGCGACGCGACGGTGTGACGCGATTCTGGTAGAACAATTTCCATGAAGTTTTCATAGAAACTGTTCTACTAGAGTCTCGTCGCGCTGTCGCATCGCGCTTGTCTGTGGGACCCTTTACGAGGATCATTATCTTTTCACGTCACTTGCTAAATCGACGGAACCAAACGAGCCGACAATGCGAAGAAGCGCGAGCGGTTGGTTTCATGTACTGAAATTTGTCATATGTTCCTAATATATAAATTTACCCAAATACAAATAAACACGGAATAAAGTTATGCTAGGTATAACGTCAAAAAATGTATGGTTATACCGAATTTATTCCTAGGATAACTTTATTCCGTGTTTACTTGTAGGGCCCATAGGGTATAAAAACCCTTGTTATCATCCAAAGAAGCTGTGCACTTAATATATATGTATAATTACCCTTTCCATTACACATTGTATAATAGGGGTGATGGAGACTTTATGTTAATGTTTTTTTTTTTTTATGAAGTAAAGGCCTTAACCATGAATATTTTTGGGTTCTTAATCTGATATGCAACAACATCAAAGGGTTCAAATATTTAACTTAGAACTAACAGGTAAACTTTAACAACTTAACTTATCTATTAACAAATTCATAACTAAGTTATTGTGATTTAGTTGTAGATACAAGTTTGTGATAAATAATATATCTGCTAAAACAATGGATAAACAAAATAATTAACAACGATTTATATTTTAAGTATGATTGTTTTTAAATTACAAAAGTTTAAGTAATTTTGTTGAAGGTAATAATTATCACATTGCTTATTTGAAGCAAAAAAGGATTAGTATAAACTTGAAGACTTTGTTAGTCTATAGAATGGAGAAACCCATTTCAATAAAAAAAAAATAAAAAAAAAATTAATGAAACCATGTCGGTAAAATATCATTCAAATATAAACACATCAAACCACAACAAAATACCTTAATACCGTCTTAATTTGGGCCAAATCTGTGTGTGTTACTGTTAGTCCTTTCGTCCCATGAGCCCTGTCTAAATGCCTTTATTCCGATTTCGAATGTCACCGCTTCATAATTTATGGGACAAAGGCTTAGTGCTTGTTTATGGTATGAGTTATTGTCATATGGAATGCATTATGTTGGCAATACTGCGTGCCAGTGTTTGTCAAATATTGGTATTGAATTTGAGCTCAATGAATTTGATTGAATTTGTTACGCGTTTTGGACTAATTGGATTGGGTTTATTATTTCAGTGATAGTATTTTGTGTGTGGTAGTTCAAGAGATTAACGTATTTAGTTAACTGTAGTTCTGTAAGTTAAGAAATGATTTATTTGGATGATAAGTCCCACTAATTGAGTTAAGCTTTTGGTCTTCGTTGAAGAGTTTTGAATCAAGATCAAGATTAGTTTGAATGGGCATTGCATTCGCCCTTAAGTAAAGACGAGATAAAAAGTTGTTTCTAATAATACGCTGTCATATAATGCAAAGTCTCGATCACGAACCTAAAAAACGGATAAATAAATAAAATAAAAGGAAACACGGCAGTTTTTTTTTTTTTTTTTCATAACACCACGGCACTGTTTTGATCCTTTATAAATATACGGGTCACGGGGCATGAAAGGGTGTTTACTGACACTTCCTCATACCTTTGCCACATCAAACGATAAAAAAGTAAGCAAAATGAGAGTTTAGTATTATAGAAAAAAAAAAACTGACACGTTGACCTATATTTTATTGAAAACGTTTTGGAATTTATTAACCCTTGACTCAAGTAATTGCAATTTTTTCACATGAGACTGCTATCCGCAGCGCAGGGTTAAGCCTACCTTTTTTCAATCTTGGTTGAGGTCGGTGTTCAATCTATAATGAGATGCTTCGTGATATCTATATTTTTCACGAAACGACTACTTAGACAACTTTGAAAACTACCTTTTGGAATACTTATATCGTAAAGTTTTATTGAAGTAGTATTTATCGTGAAGGAAAACAAGTGAGGAAACCGGCATGTCTTAGAACCAAAAATTCAAAGACATGACGTGACGTCTACCAACACGCACTAGTCCAGCATGGTGGATTATGACCCACTCCCTCCCAAAGAGAGGAGGCCTATGTCCCAACAGTGGACGGCAGGCAGGTTGGCGATCGCAGGGTGTTAAAAATGCAGCGTTTTGGGAATGTCAACCGATTACTGTTCCCATTTGCTGCCCAGTTCAAAAATAAGCTGGGCATGAACAGAAGTCATCTATAGCTACGTATAGCAACGACTCGGATGCGGGTAATTGGCACAAGAACGAATTATTTTTCGACCCATATGCTGGGTGCTGGGCAACGAAAGAGTCTACTTATCGTGTAACGAACTATTGAAGATTTATACATGTTTTCTTAGAAGAAAAGCAGCCATTGGAAGAATTCATCATCATCATCGTTTCAGCCGAAAGACGTCCACTGCTGGACATAAGCCTCCCCCAATTGGGAGGGGGGTTGCCATAATCGCCACGCTTGGCGCCTGCGGGGCGGGTTGGCGATCGCAGTATGATGTTAAAAATGCATAAAGAACGCTGCTGCTCATTCTCTAGTAAGTCCCTTAGTCGCCTTTTACGACACCTACGGGAGGAAATGGGGAACTGCATTAATAATCATCATAATATTCAACCCCTAAAAGTGAAGTCAACATTTTCTAAAAACCGACTTGTGGGACGGAACATATATTATGTAGGGTACAGGCGATGCCCCTAAGACTTACCATATGATTAGCGATTATTATTTCTGCATAATACAGAAATGTTATTATACCTCGTTCGAATGTACTGTACGGTTTATATGGAAACATGTTCTAAGATGTCTTTGTGGGATGGTTTACCTAGTGTTTATTTCACTTCCTCTATCATTTACATTATACTAACTTAACCAATCCAACAATTATACTAACTTAATAACCAACTTAATGTTTTGATTATTCTAAAATGCCTGAATTTAAATCTAAATAAGTATAAAGTTTCATATTGAGACACGAAGCAACAAAATTTGATCTAATGAAAAGCGGCCACATTCCTCAGATCGTATTGTAGCTTTTGTCTCAATATGAAACTTCATAAAAGGTATTAGAAAATTCTAGACACACTTACCGAGGTTCCTGATTGAGCCGTTACTCATAATTCCTTCTCAGTAACGATTTTTTTTTTTAAGGAGTAGCGCTAGTGGATCGGTGAGCACCCTCTTAAACTTTTCACACGGAATATAACTTTAATTCGCTAAATAATTGATCACTACAATATTACAGACATAAATCTTCTATGAATAGGCAATCATTTGTAAGCAAAATAATCCTCAACAACAGTACCCCCATTACAAATCAGGTACACATTCATAAAGCAGGTTCCACAACATCTGATTAATCCGATATAAGGCGTGGTTACACACACACGTAACACGTTTTATTTCCAATAATTCCTAGATGATATTACCCTGATATTATTATCTAGTATTATCATCTAGGAGAAATGATACCGGGTCCAACTCCTACGCACTTGCGACAGAGCGAGATTATCAATATAAATTCTCGACGTCTGTCGTGTTTGTAATTAAAACGCCGGAACTGATACTAATGCTTGGAATACACTAGAGGACAAATGGAGCGACATGTTGCGGAACATGGCGCGCGACAACTACGTGAATGTCCCGAGAAAATGTCGCGGAACATTGTGCAGGTCACACTAGGCAGTGTTTATAGAAATGTCGACGGGGAGGTTGTGGCATATAATAATATACTTATTTCGAGCAGTTTAGCGAAACGTAATCGAACAAAGAGGTGGATGCGGAATTACTTACTACAAAAAAATTAAAAAAAAAAATTAAGCGATAAATAGCATGGCACTGACCCGGAACACGTGTGGTCGCTCTCAGAATGTGCGTCGCGCTAGCAACGGGCGTTGCGCGTCATATCGGGGGACATTTTGTTCCCTAGTGTATTCGTGGATTCGTGGCTTAACTATCACGAGTAAATGTTATTTTTAGAATGTCCAGAAAATAAAATTAATTATATCGTCATAAGTTTAATCAGACATTTTAGTAAATATTTGTGCTTTCGTATGTGAATGAATCATTATTTTAATAGATCATGCCGCATTGTACTTAACTTTTTATGTTTTCCGACATTTTGAGCTGTTTACGTACACACATAAAAAAAAGTTTGCGATCACTTTGAAAAATCGAAATCTTTTATGTTAGGTACGGTAGATTATATTATAATTCGGCTCGCCTGATTAAACCCAATAGAGCACGCGTGAGATGCTCTTAAGCGAGCTGTTTGGAACCGTCAGCCACGTCCCCAGACAGTGCCAGAGCTCAGGGAAGCCGCTATTCAAGAATGGGACAGTTTACCACAAGAAATGCTGGACAACTTTATTCTCAGCAAGCCCAGGGGGCCAAGTCTACTAATGTACAAACGTTGCAATGGTCTCTTCATTGTGAGTTTTTGACAGATTTGCCATACAAACACTGTCAAATACTCACAATCGCGAGACCATTACAACGTTTGTAAATTAGTAGACTTATGCCCCAGGAGGATCATCGCATGTGTTCGAGCCAGGGGGGGGAGTTATATTATATTGAATATCTATTATTAATAAACTATTATTAATAAATTGTTTTTCAAGTTTAGTAAAACAGTATTTTTCTTTCTATCTCTGTTACAATTACATTATGATTAATTATTCAATTTATTTTTATTTTTATAAAAAATAAAAAATCGTTTTATTTCAAACAGGCTATTTTTATTTAAAGAAAACACACAACAAAGAATTTTTCTTGATAAAGTTCAATTAAAAAAATTATATCAGCTTATGCTAGTGATCACAAACTTTTTTTGATGTGTGTATATCGTCATAATTTTAATCAGACATTTTAGTAAATATTTGTGCTTTTGTATGTGAATGAATCATTGTTTTAATAGATCATGCCGCATTGTACTTAACTTTTTATGTTTTCCGACATTTTGAGCTGTTTACGTACATGGACTTAGCAGTATTTTGTCGTAGTAGATAATGTTGTTATGATAAAGAGGAAATGAGTCTAAAAATAGTTTTATTTCATTAGGTATCCCTAAGTATAATTAGCTACTCGTCATAATCATGAACTAAGAGATCAAAAGTCAACTGTAAGGAATTCGTAAACGAAGTATGAAGGAACCAGTAATTAGACTCAATTAACATTATGGACAGGTGAACTACGGTCGGGGTTGATGACCTCAGAGTAAAAGAGTCTTAGATGACCAGGATAGACTGGAATTGACCTTCAAACTCAAAAAACTACTTTAGCGATAAATTTGAAATAAATATATGGTAAAGTTGAGGATTAATGTTAAGTACTATGTTAGCCGAAAACACGATTCCATAAAATTTTCTCGATAGAAAAAAATTTCAAAGCTACCTCCAAACCCAACAATAAACCGCTGGTATTCAAAAAATACTTCAAATTAGATAATGAAACTTTGCATATTAACTGAACTAACTATAAAGCAGGTCTTATGTTATTTACTTTTTTTGAATGACCATTACTTTCACCGTAAAAACGAAATTACCTAAACTATCGGCGCCTTGGAGCCTTATTGGTGTATATATTACCGGCTAAACCCGATTTCAGGCCAAAGTAGTTTGTCCTAGGCCAAACCGGTTTATCCTAACTATTTTGGTTAACACCCGACTCAGAGTACCCCGACTTGGATCTAACCCAACCTTGGTTAGAAGGCTAAGGCGTGAGCAAAGCGGAGCGGAGCTCCCGCCTTAGCCTTCGTGGTTATTTTTTTAAACCACCCAGAAATAGGAGCCCCGCAAAGCGGGGCTCAGTCGACCTATCTTAGCGGAGGTAGAGTTTGGCCTAGGCTACACTGGTTTGTCCTATCGCGTGTAGGGAGGGTTTGGCCTAGGACATACTAGTTTGGACTGAAATCGGGTCTGGCCGGTATACATTAGATCTTATACCTATAACTTTTATTAATGAATGTAAAATGGTTATACTGTTGGGCTATTTTAAATAAATAAATAAAAAGTAGAACTATAAAATTTAATGGCACTTTCGACCAACTAACCAATACTAATATTATAAACTAGCTTCAGCCCGCGACTTTGTCCGCGTGAAATTTCTTGTTCCTCCGGTTCCCAACCCATTCTCAAAATATCATCGAAAAAACCGTTCCATTAAAAATGTATGAGAAAATGAATTTCCTTCATAATTTTTTTTCCTGAATTTTTTTACTCTGCTATTCGGAGCGGAGACAAATCCAACAAATCAAAGATCATACAAATCGGTCCAGCCGTTCTTGAGTTATAAATGCTGTAAATAACCCGACTTTGTTTTATATATTAAGAAAGATGTGAAAGTAACTCTGTCTGTCTGTCTGTTACGTTTTCACGCCTAAACCGCTGAACCGATCGGCATGAAATCGGAAATTTATAGCCTGGGTTATGGAGAAGGACATAGGCTACTTTTTTATGCGATTACCGACATCCACGCGGGCGGAGCCGCGGGCAAGAGCTAGTTATGAATAAATTTGAACTGACTCAACCAAACTAAAAACAGTCTCAAAGCAGTCGTATTTGCCGTACTCCTGCAGCTTAAGTAAATAAGCAGAACAATCAATCTGCCTAGCCTTTTCCCAACTATGTTGGGGTCGGCTTCCAGTCTAACCGGATGCAGCTGAATACCAGTATTTTACATGGAGCGACTGCCTATCTAACCTCCACAGCCCAGTAACTGGGTAACACGATACCTCTTCGTAATACTGGCTGTCAGACTTTTGGGCTTCTGACGACCCGTAACGACTGTCAAAGATCCACGAATGACAGCCGGGACCAACGGCTTGACGTGCTTTCCGAGACACGGAAGTCTCGGTATGTAAAGATGGTTACCCATCAGCGGACCAACCCCGGCAAGCATAGCTTAACCTGACGGATCGACTCGTGCGGCTGTTATTACTTAGCCACGAGCTCCTCAAGTAAATAAGCAGAACATAAGATCAAAATGGCTGTAAAGAATTACAGAGATAAAACATTCGTCGCAGTCACCAGTCGCTAGCTGACAGCAAGCGTTTTAAGTACACTATTAAAGGTTAACAAAACCGCATTCAACCATGTTACGGGTGAAAAGGAAGAATCATCTACGCGTCTCTTATTTGTTTCCATCCTTAATTACATCACACAATTAATGGTAAGTCATTTGCAATGACCAAGTGGAAGCTCAGTTTTTATTATAAAAAAGTTAATTTCCTTAATTTCGCCTCTTCCCTTTCGCCGGCCTTATTCTTTAGATTCATATAATGAGAAAAGTCCTGCTCATACTCACTTAGGCATTCTCTTTTACTTATATTTCCTTGAGCGCAATTTGGAATAAAAAATCTTTGTTATTTTGACGGCCAACTGTTTTTTTAGAGGTCCTTCCCGTCCGTCGTTAGCTCATTGGAATACATTAAATAAATGAGAACTTTTTATGTGTAACTAGGATTCGAGTGTTTTAATTGGGTGATTTGAATACAGATTACTGGGATTAGACCGAACCTAAGCGCCTAAGTTACGTCCATTAGGAGACATTATTTTAGGATCACATTATCTTTGATGATATTTATTCAGATTTGTTACTGTAGTTGTAATTGCAAACATGTCATTAATCTTTTATATAGATTATTTCATATTTTGTGAATGTGAGAACGTTGTGGGTCTAGTAGAGTGTAGATTTGTTGGCACTTTTCTATTTTGTTAAGTACCTGGTAATTGTTGAAAGGCCGACACTGTCCTCCCCTACCTATTAACACTGTTATTTGATAATATTGTAAAGCCAATTCTTTTTAAAAGAGTAACCGTGGAATTTCTTGCCGGCTCTTCTCCATAGGAAACGACTAATTGGAACCGTGCACCTAGCTTCTGACGTTTCATGAGTGCCCATGCAGGTTTATGTGAAATAAAATGATTTGATTTGATTTTGAACACGGCTGGTGTCTTTCAATGTGCCTGAATTTCGAACTCACGCGAAGTTATCATGAATTATTTATGAATATCCCTTGAATTTTACTATCCCCTACATATTTTTGGTATAGAATGAATAAGATTAAGCCCAGATTTCTTTGGCGTCTTATCTTAGAACACCCTTCGCCCCCATAACACACTGCATGATTGATATAATTATATTCGCCCTAAATAAGGCATAATATAGTATTAATATGTTAATCATATTGTTACCTCACCCCTCCCTTACATATACTTAATGGGGGCATAAATTAATAATCATGAAATATTCATAAAACATAAGCATGTATGTCGTGGAACTGTTTTCTTGATTGTCGCGACCGGGTTGTTACGCAACCCTTCGTGTTATGCCTTTTAGCTGTAACTTACAGAACAGGCTGAGAAGATTTCGGTTTTCAAAAAGGGGACGTTAGTTTTTTAACGCGGGAAAAAATTTGGTGTTTTTTTGTCAATCGATTCGTGCAATTTTCTGTAAGACACGAGTTTTGCACAAAAGGAGCTACCTAAATGATTACTTCTGTACCTCAGAGGTATACAATAGTAATAGTAACTCCACTTTTTTAGAAAATTAGTTTCTTGCACCATTAAAATCGCAAGAACCAGTTCTACATACTGGTATACGACATTAAGTCCTATGACATATATGAAAAGAAATATCCAATCGTATTTGACATTCAATCCACTAACGTCTAATGGGTATAGTCGTAGGACCTCAAATGACGATAAGATTCATCTAATAATAATAAAAAATACTGTTGAACTCAACAGCATTAGTTTTAGTTTGCTTTAAAGATATTAAAACGAACTTGTTTTAATATCTTTAAAGCAAACATGTCAAAATTGCATTCGAAGTTTCACTCCGCGCATTTTTGCCTCTCCTGTAAAATTTTCGTTTCATCACAATGATAATGTTGTATACCTCTGAGGTACAGACTTGAATTGATAATGGCTCTAGAACAAATTATGCGCCATGATCACTCCATGAATCTTCAAAGCTCTCTTATATCAACCATTTATTTTTTGTAAGTTTTATAGCTTAGCCTAAGCCCATTCATCTAATAAAAGCATCTACTGCTAAAATTCCTATTACCTACCTCTATGAGTTTGTCCCGATCCTTTGATCTCGTCACACTAAAGAAAAGAATATTGCACGTGTATACTCGTACAAACATTATTCGTTATCATAACTTATCGTGACAGCATTTTTGTACTAAATAGAGTAATGAACACCACACAGCCAATCTTCGTAAGCCAAGCATCATAAAAAACGTGGTATCATAAATATCGCATCAGGCTCGTTCGTAATATGCGAGCCGAAATACAGCAATCATTTGTGAGGCAAGTTACGAGGCTTCCAGCCGTCTAATGTTGTTAAGATTGTGTATACTGACTTATAGTTAGGTAGTTGTTACTTAGCCACGAGCCCCTCTATAACAAAGAAACAAAAAAAAAATTGTTACATAAATTACTGCTGTCATGTAAGAAGTTCTACAGGGCAGCAGCTAAAGGTCATCAATAATTGGTAACTGGATACAAATAATTGGCTTATTCCACAAATCCCCCCTGAAAAATCCCCCTTAGGAGGAAAAGTGGAATACATAAAAACCAGTCTAGTATAATATAATAGTGGGGAAAACTGAACCCTAATGTAAAAAAAACTACTTTCAGGTCTTGGACTAAGTTTTTTTTTTTTTAATTCTAGTTTTCCCCTCTAAGCGGGATTATCAGGAGTGAATTTTAGACTGTTTTATATAGATTCCACTTTTCCTCCTAAGAGGGATTTTCATGGGGGATTTGTGGAATAAGCCAAATAATTTTACTAATGCTAGATTTTTTAGGCTTCCGTAGTAAACAAGGAACCCTTATAGTTTAGCCATGTCCATCCGTCCGTCCGTCTGTACGTCCCCAGCTTAGCTCAGAGACTCTTAGTAGGTACTAGAAAGCTATAATTTGGCATGGATATACATATTAATCACGCCGACATAGTGGTAAAACAAAATCATGAAAAAAAAGTTATTTAGGGTACCTCCTGTACATGTAATAGTGGGATGTTTTTTTTTTTTTTCGCTTACCCTGTTATGTGGGGTATTGTTGGATGGGTCTTTCAAAAATATTGCGGGTTTCTAAATCAATTTTTCGATTAAGGGATCCGTTTCTGAAATATTAGGCTTTAAAATGCTAATTTTTGTTAGAGTCAAGTGTGTGTCCCTACCAGCTAAACGGTTAGTTTTACATAGGTGGAAAAATTCAAGATAGTAGTATATATATAACGAAGTTAGAAGGAAAACTATCACAGCTAAGTAGGCTTTTCAAGTGTACGTAATAGTCGACTAACTTAAATTTACAGTTGAAAAACATGTTCCCCCATACAATCTGTATAGGAGAGCATGTTTCTCAACTACAATGTTAAGTTTGTTCCTGGGATAAATTCATCCCAACTACGGAGACCTTCATTTTTGCGTGGTTCGACACGCACTTGGCCGGTTTTTTATAACAGTAAGTAAGTGTACCTAACTACCTATGCAATTAGTAGTTGGATCAACCGAAACAGTAAAGGCTCGTACAGACTCGCGCGATATCGCGGGCGCGACAGCCACCGACAAAGAAATTGTGCTACTAGTGTCGCGTCGCGCCAGCGATATCGCGTGAGTCTGTACGAGCCTTTAAGCATAAATGATAATTTACACAGCGATACATAAATCGTAGTTTATATAAATGTTGAATCCAAGTAACATGGCACCGCGATCACGAGAAGCTAATTAGTAACTAATTACAAACAGAAAAAGTAAATCGTTTTCATTATGGTTGAGCTAAGTGGTGCTGATCCATGCGTCATGTTCGTGAACGGGCGCCGTCAGTTGGGACTGGTCATCTCTTAGCTGCCACGGCTTATTTTTAATTTTTGAATTGTTTTAATTACGGACGCTTCTAACGTGCACGTCTTTCTACATTGTTCTCACATGTATAACTTCAACATGAATGATGTAACCCATATTTTGTAACAATATTTTGTTTTAAAAGAGTGTCCGTGGAGTTTCTTGTCCGTTCTTCTCCATAGGAACCTACTACGCTTTGGAATGGGCAACTATCTTCATCTTTCTGACTGACCGACCCCATGACAATTCAAAAGTACCTGTATTTGGTTTATTTGAAATAAATGCTTTGAGTTTGAGTTTGAGTTTTGAATTAATATTTATGTGTCACAAAATATTTTATTTACTGTTTGCTTTCCAACGAAACAATAACAAGGAGCCTTTATTGTTAATGTATTTTGTATGTTTATACGTTTTCTTGTTGTCTTTATGGCGAATGCTGCGTGTACCAGTTGATTTATTCTATAAAATCTCATCTTCAAAACTTACGCGAAGTGTACTGTCAATACGTCGCCAACGCCGTAAAGGGGCGAACCTCAAATTAGAAAATTTTACAGCAGAGACAATAAACGTTTTTTTTTTCCTGCCGATGACGAGCTTATTTTGGCCATAAAAAAATAATAATAATAAAATATTGCCATAAATATTTTTTTATTTATGGCCGAAATAAGCTCGTCATCGGGAGAAAAAAACTTTTATTGACTCTCCTGTAACGTTTCTCATTTGAGGTTCGCCCCTTTGCGTCGTTGGCGACGAATAGTGTTGGTATGTATAACCAACACTTTTATTTTATTGCTGCTAGATGCTGCCCGCGGCTTCGCCTGCGTTGCTTGTCTTTTAAAAGTAGCCTAAGTTACTTATTTATAACATTACCTATCTGTCAGTGGAAGTCCCGTCAAAATCGGTCCAGCCATTTCGGAGATTAGCCGGAATAGACAGACAGACAAACAAAAAAATTTAAAAATGATTTTTTGTTGTAAGTTGGTACCGTATTTAGTTTTATTAAAAAATATTTAAAAAGTATTTAGTAAAAAATTGTTATTTTGTCATTACAAACAGACACTTTAATTTTATTTATTTGTATAGATTGTTTTTCTATTAATAGCTTTGCATGTATTGCTGTTGGTCTACCAAATCCATACTATCCATACTTCCATAATAATATTATAAATGTGAAAGTAACTCTGTCTGTCAAAGTCAAAGTCAAAGATTTATTTGCAGATAAATATGGTTACAATAGTTCTTAACAATGGTAGTATAATGTAGCTTAACATATTTAATCATAACATAATGACATGCAAATTTTTGGTAGGTATAAAATTAGATCATTTTAATTTAAATTGAAAGAATTCTTTTGTCTGTCGGTCTGTCTGTCTGTCTGTCTGTATGTTACGTTTTCACGCCTAAACCGCTGAACCGATCGTCATGATATTTGGCAGAGATATAGCCTGGGATATGGAGAAGGACATAGGTTACTTTTTTACGCGATGACCGACATCCACGCGGGCGGAGCCGCGGGCAAATGCTAGTATATTATATATACAGGTCCATTGATAAAACAGTACGAGTAACAATCTTGCAGGACTATATTACTAACATCATAAACAACAACTTTTGTTCTTTGACTTTTTACAAAACATAATACATTTACCAAAAACAAAATCTGTATATCTTCGTTCTATTTACTTTAAAATTTTATACCAATTCAATATTCATTTCAGATACATACACTAGGGCCTAATGTGCACAAGGACAATACTTGCACACATCGACACCTCCCGCGCATAACGTCATATCGCCTCTTTACAAGAACAACGTGATATAAAAAAAAATACGTTTTTATGAGATGACACCTTGCTCTTGTAAAGAGGCGAATTATCATAGTGTATTGTCATTATATTTGTAAACTATCAATCCGTGTTGTTTTTCCTGCCTGTAGCAGCAGCAGTGCTATTCTGTAATCATCTCACCGTGAAAACTAAGGTGAAGTGAGCTGTCAACAGTGTCAACCTCAAGCATCAGGTGGAATTTCACGTCACTTCAAGCTCACTTCACCTAAGTTTTCACCGTGAGATTTTTACAGAATTGCTCTACTGGTCATTTCGCCTCTTTATAAGCTCAACGTGTCATCTCATAAAAACATTTTTTTTTTCAATATCACGTTGTTCTTGTAAAGAGGCGATATGTTTAAATTTGTGATTTTTCAGGAGAGAGATTTTTAACGTCATCTTTGTGTTGATCAGCCGCAAAACATAACATGATAAGACTATTAGCGGGTTAGAAACTCGGTTTTTAGTGAAAATATGAAAATATCGTTTTTAAGAATGTGTAGTATTTATATAGTACTAGCTTTTGCCCGTGGCTCCGCCCGCGTGGAAGTCGGTTATCGCGTAAAAAAGTAGCCTATGTCCTTCTCCATATCCCAGATTCATGACGATCGGTTCAGCGGTTTAGGCGTGAAAGCGTAACATACAGACAGACAGACAGAGTTACTTTCACATTTATAATATTAGTATGGATTACATTATAGTACCAAAATCTCATTTTACTAAAAAAACATGTTACGACTTTTTGCGTGGGAGGTATCGACATAAATCTGGACCATTCAATTTATTTGTCCTAACGGCCTGAAAGTACGTAATTAGTAGACAGAGCCAATTACGGGCAAATTACTTACGACACCTAACAACTAGATGGGCGCTAACATCGCCAATAAATTATTCGCCTACCTACCAGTCGGACTTTTTAAGGTAACTAAGTAGAACGTACAAATACATCTATCTAGAGTTACAATATATTTTTTTTTCTAGAGTGTACAGGTTATCCCAGAAATCGACTGACATACTGCAGCTTTGGTCAAGTCCTCCCAATAACAAAGCATGTTCCGTAACATCCAAATACATTATTTTTTTACGTCACGGTAATTACGGATAGAGTAACTATTTAATAATATTTTGATGGACATAGTTATTGTTTACACATGAAAGTAAAAAAAATGACGTATGGCGGTTTTTTTTTTTTTTTTGTTGAAAATCTAGTGTAACTCTAAAATTAAAAAGAAAATAAGATTTTGCGGAACATATGTTTTGTTATTTTACCACCTACGGTATGTCGGTCGATTTTTGGGACACCTTGTATAGGGATAAATTGGTAAAACACAAACACTAACTTTTTACAAAACATAATTCATTTACCAAAAACAAAGCTTCAAGATTTCGTTGTTCTATACATTTAGAGCAATTTAGAGCATTAACCAACAGTTCAAAATCGTTTGTAGTTTGACAGTTTTGTAAAACCTGATGTCCTAGCTACTGTACATACGGCCACAAATCAAGCTAAAAATTTCCAGTATAAGTTGACCTCTCATTGTATGGAAATCCTATACAATGCGAGATCAGCCTAAACGGGAAACTTATAGCTTGATTTGTGGCCGTGTGTACATAATAACTAGGTAACAAAGGTTCCGTAATGATAAATAGAAAGTTATTCCTTAACTGGCGAAATGTGGGTGTACTAGGTACACCTCTGCCTAACCCTTCGAAATTACAGGCGTGACGTTATGTTATTTTTATGTTTCTTCTTGTAAGCAACAGCTCCACTAAAAATAAATACAATAAACTTACTCATTTTTTATCTTTTGAGAAATATCTTGATTCGTGCCAATCTTCATCTCATCGAAAAAATTTGTAGGTACCCACTTCTTTTGTGGCGTTTCTTAGATTTTTCAAGAAACAGCTTTTAAAATATTGATCTACGTATACCACACATACTGGCACATAAGCATAAAAAATTAAATAAGGTGACATTTGAAAATAAACAAATGAAACGACGACCGAAATTCAAAATTAGGACAAATAAAATGGCGGCAAAACCAATTTATCGCTCAATACGTGCTGCCAACATTATCACGACACAATGTTAGCAACCTTGCTATCTGGCGGAGTCCATTGAGTTCAGAAACTAATCGAGTCGGCCTGTCCAATGATCCAGCCATGTCCAACACACAATAAGGCCAGGTTATCCCCCGGGATTGCGGATGTCTGCCGAGCCGAAACAATACAGGAATTCTGGCCGGTTTCATGTGACCCGACTTGACGGTTCGACGTTCTAAGTTCTAAACGTATGAAAGACAGGACCAGATAACTAAATTTACCAGTTTTGGAGCAAAAATATTAAGGTGCCAACTCATTTTCAATTATAAATTGCGTCATCCAGTTTTCGATTCGACCTTAAATATCGATTGTGTTGCTTGTAACAATAACGCGTGTTCAATAAATTTGTGATTTCCCTTGAATCATGAATTCACGATTCAGCTAATGATTCGTCCTTTATTTCGCGTTTCATGATTGTTAATATTGTATAAGGTGGCATGAAATATGCAAATCTACGGTGAAACCCTTCTGTATTTTAACTGTCGTCATTACCCAACTTCAATGAGCAACAGATCTCAATTACGTCAATGGTTTGACCTGTAGTTGTCGATAAAATACTGTTAATTTGAATTGATGTCAGCAGATAGTCGAACATCCTTCCGAATACCATCCATCATCACGTTTCTAATGACATAATGATGTAATTATATTCATGAATACTACAATGTTACATCCTACTCGACATGCACAGTTGCACACGTGAAAAACCTTACATCATGGTACGAAAATGTTTCAAGCGTGTGACGAACGCAAAATATCAACAATCTGATTAAAAGACACGGATTTTCCGTGTACCTACATGGAATTATGTAGTTTACAGTCATCGATATTATTTAAAGTATTAATCACTTCAGAAAAGGCTTCAACGCATCTTTAAGACAGGCGTTTACTTACACTACTTACCGATTTAGATGTTATCTCGGGTTTTTATCAGATCTTGATTATCTACCAAAAGAAAAACTGTCAAAATATGGAAGAAGTTACCAGTACTTCGTTTTGTCATAGTTAAACATATGAGCCTTATTTTCAATCAGTATGCAAATGGTAAAGCATAAAATAACACAAAATTACTGTTGGTTTATCTTGATGATATATTCACAAGCAAGTATGCTTACGTCATAAAATTATCGCCAGTTCCCTCCACGGTAACATAATTATGTCAATCAAATGCATCAGAACTATTAAGGAATAATGTATGCCTTGCCAACGATCAATCAGTTTTATCTGATTAGGAACGAAGACGCTTAGGGCAATCCCTATGACGTAGGTATGAGGAACCCTGGTATGATATTGCACCTTCTTGTAATTTAAGGAAAACCATTAAATATTCATTTATTCAGGTTTTTACATGTTGCATTTTATTGGCGCAATTATTTTGCTGACAGTTTTCAACGCGGAATGACTGGCAGGTAAGGAAATTGCAACGTCTGGACATCTATATATTAAAATAGTAACGAAGTCAAAGTGTACATTGAATATTGTTGAAAAAGTTATTGCTACGAGAAGAAGTCCCGAATCTCGAATTTTTGTCCGTTTTGCTGTTTGTCTGGATGTACGATCCAGATTGGCGCAAAAACGGCAGAACGAATTTGGATGAACTTTGGCACAAAGGTTTATAACCTAGATGAAACACATACGCTACTTTTAATCTCGGTAGTAGGTACGTTTCCGTGTGATATTTTTCGACATCCAGGGCATGCGCAAATATTTATATTGTTTTTATTTCAAACTAACTTCTGCCCTTGACTTCGTCCGCGTGAAATTTCTTGTTCCCCTGACCCATCGCCCGCCCGCGACATAATTTGGTTTTCACTTAGCGTTTTTTCGGACTTTTTTATTTGTACACGGCTCCTAAAGGTATTATCCATTTATTTCGGACAGAATCCATGAGTTAGTAACAATTTTCTTAAGATCTATGTTAGTAGGAACATAATTTAATAAAGTAATTTTTTAACATTAATCTTCCCGTAACTATTCCCACCAAGTGCACTATAACCTTCCTCAAAAATTGGGCTATCAAAAACGAAATGATTTTTTTTTTTTAATCCGACTGGTAGTTCCACAGATTCCTACATACAAACTTACAAACAAATACCTCTTTATAATATTAGTATTAATATAAACTGTGTACACCTGAAATGAGATCATTTATAGATTAGCATATACCGGATGACTTTTTTTACCGTCTCGATAAAAATTGGGTATACTAGGTGAACGGAGTAGAAGCCTATGGCATAGCAATTTTTTTTTTTTTTTTCAGAAATAATACTAAAATACTAAAATAAAAGATAAAAATATTGAAATTTGGGTGCGTATGATTTAAATTTAAATATTATTTATCGTATTTATTTATTGAATTATGTTTTTTGTTAAATTTCTGTGTTTATTGTTATAGTATGATAAGTTTACTTCAAATGTGTGGTATTTATCCATAGATCAATTTCTTTCTAGGTTAAAGAAAAAATAATAAAAACTATGCCATAGGCCTACTCCGTTCACCTAGTATACCCAAATTTTTACGAGACGGTAAAAAAAGTCATCCGGTATAGACAAATTCATGAATCCATAATTTTCCTTTTACAAACTTCCCAAAAACTAAATTGAAAGTCAAAACACACATCTCCGAAATAAAATACGTAAACTAGTGGACAGGTATCCCCCTAAATAGGGTCTCTGACACTCACTTTGGTACGTTTTTCTAAGGAATAAAAAGGAATTTTCAATAGTGACCGAACTCAGTGGAAATAGATGGCGGGATCGCGAGAACCAATAAAGAAACTGAAAGAATTCTATTCAACGCATTCCGAGCTCTCGAATGTTCTTGTCTCCTTGTTACACGATGCATATTCAACCACTCTGGTTACGTGCTGAAATTGTAGAATTTGTTTTCTTAGCTTAGTGTTTGTGATGGTAAGTTGGGAAGTAACATGTTTTACGTTGATACTGGGTCTCGATTTCGGGAAGTTTTCTGTGAAGCTGTTGTTTTGGCTGTTGGTGATAAAATTAGATGTACATTAAACGCTGCGGCACTTTTTTTCAAATGTCGCAGCATCATGCTGAGATAGGAGCCTTTTGGCCTCGTACAGGACTCTGTTTTTATTTTTTATTTTCTTTAAATAATGAATAATATATATATTATATATATATTTTTTTTAATGCTTTTATAATTGAGAGTTCAGTTTGTGATCTTCCTATGCGAGTCACAATAAATACTTTTTCTTTTTTTCTTATTAAAGGGAACAGCTTAAGAATAAGATACTATCTCACTTCCACTTAGCATTCGAGATTTAAAATTTAAAAACTGTGACTCTATTCAAATATCGAATAAAAGAGCAATAACCTTTCCTCACAACTGTGAGTATTTTATATCTATATTTTAGCTTAATTAATGTATTTATTTAAGTATATGTTATATTTTAGTTTAAGACTTCGCATATTCATATTTTTCTCTTATTGTTCTCACACACTATTGTCTACATTTCTCCTTTCGCAGGTCTACTGGAAGAAATTTCTTAAGAAATAAGCAGTACCTTTGCACTCAAAAGTATAATTAAGTCGTGTCTCTACTACTAACTATGAATTTGATCCTACAATACCTAAGACCCAATACGGTTTTAATTTTAAATAAATTACCTATGTTATCTCGATTACACAGATATTTCATATTTCATACGGTTTTAACAAATTTTCTGTCACATGTCAGTGACCTAGGCCGCTAGACGTAATAATATATACCAAATCAAGGACGATTCTGTTAATATATCCTGCTAGAATACTTTAGTATTACGAATACTTTAGTATTCTAGCAAAAAAGCATAATTAAAATGATAATTTGGTACGTCTACAGCCTTGACAAATAATAATTGTTGAAAAGATTCACCGTTCTAATTCAACTTTTGGCGGATCTGAATTCCGTAATTATGCTATGATTATTCGGTGCCAGGAAGTTGTGAGGTAAGTAGATATGTGGGTATTATCGAGTGACGTAAGCATCGCATGCAACATTTGTCAATGTCATCAGTATGATTATTATCGTGTCGTTAGAGAATATAGTAAAGAGCGATTTGGAAATACCAAATGTCACGTATTACTTGTATTAAACATCCGTAAGGACTTGGACGAATGTATGAGGAAATAAGAGGAATCATAATTATCGATAAAGTATCGATACTAGGTAGGTACACTAATGTTTGTATCTTTCCTTCCTCAAAAATTACTGGGATAAACCTATCGAAGCCAGAAACAAAACCCACACTTATCAGACCCACACTATCCGTTTTTTTTTTTTTTTAAGAACTTACGCATTCTAAATTCAAGTTCAATCTGTCAAAAATACAATCAGTTTACCTATATTTTTGACAAGTTTTTGACATTGGAGATTGCTACTTGAATTTTAACGTTTTTTTTTTTTTTTAAGGCAATAGCGTCAGCTTACCCCATGAAATTCAAATTTTCTCCCGGTTTTTGAAATTTCCAGATCTGTATCAAAGTGTTTATTGATCTAAATATGGTTCGTGGTCGTATCAAATATTTATTTATAGAATTACTAGCTGACCCGACAGACTTCGTTCTGTCAAAAGCTATAGTATAAACTCCACTACTCTACCCTAAACTACCCTACCAACCCTACCTACCTACCTACCTACCTTACCCTACCAACCCTACCTACCTACCTACCTACCTTACCCTACCCTACCCTACCCTACCCTACCTACCTACCTACCCTACTCTACTCTACCCTACCCTAACCTACCCTACCCTACCTACCTACCCTACCCTACCTACCTACCCTACCCTACCTATCTACCTACAACATAAAAAAATAGATAGTAGCCGATTCACAGACCTACTGAATATGCATATAAAATTTCATAAAAATCGGTCAAGCCGTTTCGGAGGAGTGCGGTAACTAACATTGTGACACGAGAATTTTATATATAAGATAATTATAAAAATCATCAATACAACTCTCTAACTTCATATTATCCTATTGAATGACTCTTTAATGAAATCATGACATTTGAGGCCAATTCTAATATAAGGAGTTGTATTGCTTATGCTAATGATTATAATTCTGTTAACTCATTTGTTACGGCCGCGAATCATATTTTTATCAACATACAACCTAACACTGACATACAATTTGCAAAAAAAGGAAGAAAATTTGAATTTCGCAGGCAAGCTAAGCTCACCACTTAAGTGCGAGAAGCCTTCAGATATGCATCCAATTCGCTTTACGAACTTCTTAAAAAGCCTTCAATTTATTCCTGGGTCTTCGAAACACAAAAAAAAAATTGGCAGTCATATGGACTGCCGACAGAAGTGAAAACACAAAACTTTGGAATAACTGTTCTTTTATACATATAGCTCCTGGAAAGCGTTCGGTGACGATGGCGCAAGTTCCATGATTTTTGTTCACCCCAAACGTACACATATATACACAGTATACATATAGCTCATGGAAAGCGTTCGGTGACGATGACGCGAGTTCCATGATTTTTGTTCACCCAAAACGTACACATACATACACAGTATACATATAGCTCATGGAAAGCGTTCGGTGGCGATGACGCAAGTTCCATGATTTTTGTTCACCCAAAAAGTACACAATATACATATAGCTCATGGAAAGCGTTCGGTGACGATGACGCGAGTTCCATGATTTTTATTCACCCAAAAAGTACACATACATACACAATATACATATAGCTCATGGAAAGCGTTCGGTGACGATAACGCGAGTTCCATGATTTTTGTTCACCCAAAAAGTACACATATATACACAATACTAGCTCATGGAAAGCGTTCGGTGACAATGACGCGAGTTCCGTGATTTTTGTTCACCCAAAAAGTACACATTATACACAGTATACATATAGCTCATGGAAAGCGTTCGGTGACGATGACGCAAGTTCCATGATTTTTGTTCACCCAAAAAGTGCTCAACGCGCCTTCGATCAATAATTGATCGAAGCAACGCGCCTAAAGAAGTTTTCACTTCAAAAACACATCTACAACCTAGATTTCAGAATCAATCCAAAAATATGCTCGGATCTAACCAAAGCAAACAGACAACTCGGATAACTCAAAAGGGTAATGCGAAACTTTTCTCCCGAATCACTTAACAAAACTTATATTGACAATGTGATATTGAGGCAAGACGTGGGAGCCTATACGGGCTATTACCGAATAAAATTTCATAGAAAGCTCTGCAAACAAGCCTGATGGAGCGACCCATTAGACTTCATGCATAAATTGTTAGTATAGTAACAACAAACGGCACGTCACCTCCGTTTTATGTCGCATTGTTTTTGGATCTCAATTTTTGTTTTGTATTTTTTCTTTTTTGAGCGTTATACAGTCGTAACATATGTTACATGACAAAATATACATTTGATTGGAATACGGAATGTTTTGTATGGATAGTGTTTTAAAAATGTTATATTAACTTGGATTTGTTTTAAATATTCTATCTGCATTCCATTTGTAAAAACATTCGCTTCCAACTTTTCAGATACTTTACATAGGCAGGTACTCTTCCTTCGGGTATTAACGGAATTGCCGAAACCTCAAGTATATCAATATACTAGCTGCTATCCGAGCTTCGCCAGCGTGGATTTTTCAAAAATAAAAGTCTAAGTTACTCGTTATAACATCAGCTATCTGCCAGTGAAAGTCCCGTCAAAATCAGTCTAGCCGTTTCGGAGATTAGCCGCAACAAACAGACACACAGTTTTTTTTAAATATATAAGTACCGTATCAACTTTTATATACGAAAAAAAAGAAGAAAATTGTTCATTCTGCAATATACAGACATGCAAAGTAGCCAAAAGCCTCTTATTCAAGCAATAAAAGTTTGTCAATTTAGTCCATCGCTTGATGTCGGAATTAGAAACCAAAGACAATTTACATAAATAAAAATAAATAAAAAATGCATTTTGAAAAAAGTTGTTATTTTGATAGACATTACAAACAGACACTTCAATTATATTTATTTGCATAGATAATTAAGATTCTGATATATTCATTTATACATTACAAAGGATTCTTACAGGATTTCAATAGGTAAAGTAAGTAAATAATAAACAAAACAGAATTTTCTACTCACATCTTCTTTCAATCAACAGAAACGTTTTCTTTTCTGAAAGGCTTTCTCATGTACTGAAGCTTTATATGACAATCAGTATACCAACTGTTTAACACCACATAGCGACCGAAATAGATCGTAAAAAAACAAAGGTCTATAAAGGTCACACATAAATCCTGAGGCGCGATTACGTAACTCGACCGAAAACACGGCGCCTTTAGAGCTATCGGTGGAGATCAAGAAGTCGAAGTTTGCCGTTTTTATAGAAACAAAAAGATTGCGATTTACATAATTATACTCCATTTATTATAACATTAGACAAATAAATGTTCTCACCGTTTCGTTATTTCGATGTAAACGTTTAATAAACTCCGTTATTTCACGATAAATACAAAGCACTGTAATCCATTTACCATTTACATTAAAAAAATAACTCTAAAGTGCAGTAATTTCAACAATATTACACAGTAACTGTCGTTATTTAGCCGTTATTGGTAAATGGAGTATAGGTTGTATTATTGAGTATTGAAATAGTAATTTTTATATCGTTTTAATAAGTCACGTCGATAAGTGTGAAAATAAGTAATCGTTCTATACAAAAATAAATTAAATTGAAATGTTTGTTTGTAATGCCTAAATAACAGCGTTTTACTAAATACTCATGTAAGATAAAAAGGTGCTTATAACATTTTTTTTTAAATCTGTCTGTGTTTTCCCGACCAATCTCCGAAACGGCAGGACCGATTTTGACGAGACCACCGGCAAATAGCTGGTGTTACAAGAAGTAGCTTAGGCTTACTTTTATTTTATAAAAATCAACGCGGGCGAAGCCATGGGCTTACAAAATGCATTACAGTTTGTTAATGATTGGCGTTAATTATTAAACTACAATCACTTTGTAATGCATTCTGTACACGCAGGCATTTGACTCGACACTTAGTAATTCATTCTGTATACGGAGGCATTTGACTCGTCACTTAGTAATGCATTCTGTATACGGAGGCATTTGACTCGTCACTTAGTAATGCATTCTGTATACGAAGGCATTTGGCTCGACACTTAGTAATGCATTCTGTATCTATACGGAAGCATTTGACTCGACACTTAGTAATGCATTCTGTATACGAAGGCATTTGGCTCGACACTTAGTAATGCATTCTGTATACGGAAGCATTTGACTCGACACTTAGTAATGCATTCTTTATACGAAGGCATTTGACTCGACACTTAGTAATTCATTCTGTAGGTATACGAAGGCATTTGACTCGACACTTAGTAATGTATTCTGTATACGGAGGCATTTGACTCGACACTTAGTAATGCATTCTGTATCTATACGGAGGCATTTGACTCGACACTTAGTAATGCATTCTGTATACGAAGGCATTTGGCTCGACACTTAGTAATGCATTCTGTATACGGAAGCATTTGACTCGACACTTAGTAATGCATTCTTTATACGAAGGCATTTGACTCGACACTTAGTAATTCATTCTGTATACGGAGGCATTTGACTCGACACTTAGTAATTCATTCTGTATACGGAGGCATTTGACTCGACACTTAGTAATTCATTCTGTATACGGAGGCATTTGACTCGACACTTAGTACGAGTAATGTATTCTGTATACGGAGGCATTTGACTCGACACTTAGTAATGCATTCTGTATACGGAAGCATTTGACTCGACACTTAGTAATGCATTCTTTATACGAAGGCATTTGACTCGACACTTAGTAATTCATTCTGTATACGGAGGCATTTGACTCGACACTTAGTAATTCATTCTGTATACGGAGGCATTTGACTCGACACTTAGTAATTCATTCTGTATACGGAGGCATTTGACTCGACACTTAGTACGAGTAATGTATTCTGTATACGGAGGCATTTGACTCGACACTTAGTAATGCATTCTGTATACGGAGGCATTTGATTCGACCATTGGTAGGTATATCAAGTGTTCACGCTCACCTACAACAGGTAGCCATGTCAAGTGGGAAAAAAAATACGTATAATTTTGCAATCAACTGCCGTGTAGAATCCACATCGTCATAATAAAAATATGATTCATATTATGAATGTTTTATAAAGTGTCTAAAAAACGAAATCTCCTGTTTATTCGGATATAGTTAACTAGCTTTTGGCCGCAGCTCCGCCCGCGTGGAGGTCGGTTATCGCGTAACAAAGTAGCCTATGTCCTTCTACATATCCCAGGCTATATCTCTGCCAAATTTAATGACGATCGGTTGAGCGGTTTTGGCGTGAAAATGTAACAGATAGACAGACAGAGTTACTTTCACAGTTATAATATGAGTATAGTATGGACAATACAAGGTGTATGACAGTACAGTCCTATAGTAAAAGTGGTTTATAATTATGGGTACAATGATTTCTTAACAGGTTTTCAGTTATGATAAATGATTTTATTTCTGTAAGTAGGTTTGTATATAATCATATTTTAAAAATTAGATGAGATCGGCGTTTCCTATCTAACTGCTCTGAGAAGAAAGGCTGAAACAAACTCAGAGGTCACAGTCTCTTCTAAAGTCCAGACACAATCTTGGTCAGATCATGTGAAGACCATGTAGATTGGTGTCTGAAATGGTCTTTCGAAGAATAAACCACACAGATTGAGTGGACCTGTCAAGTCAGTGTACACATTTGTCAGTAATCGTGCAGCTCAATTCAGAGCTCAACGATTGGCGAACCATACCAAAGAAAGGACATTAGGGTAGCCCGCATAATTTACTCAAACTGCCAGACCATGATTAAAACTAACTGAGAAAAAAAACAATGACCCACATAGTCTTCACGTTCACAATAACTGTAATAAAGAAAGAAAAAACGTTTATTTGCGCTAAACATGAGGCAGTAAAAAGAACACAAACAAAAAATAATAACAAGTTAGCGGAAATTATGCGTCACATCCACGCAAAACGGCCATTGCTCAGCATAATGCTGCGACCCTGTGCGAGACAGCCCCAGCACTGATTTTCAGCGACAGGCGGCGTTGACGTGATGATGTCGACCGGTACAGTATACAATGAGATAAAAAATAAAATAAATTCACAATACATAATACTAAATGTTTTTATAAAAATAATATTTGGCAATTGGGGGAGGCCTGTGTCCAGCAGTGGACTTCTTTCGGCTGAAATGATGATGATGATGATTTTAATAATATAATATTACAATTACACCTAGTAATAATAATAATAATAAACATTTCTGAATCTATATATTATTCCAAGCATTTAAAATCAATCGACTCAACAAATAAAACAGTTGCTTGCATTCCTTACATCGTATCATTAGAGAGGAGCTAACCGATTACGAATCGAATAATAAATCAATATCGGAAAGAGTTGCGTCACCTTGTTCCTATTATTCGAAACAATAGTGAATACAAACGACAGTATTTTAATCTTCATCTCTTCCATTAAAGCTCACGACATTATGTAAGGGACAATGATAAATGAATTTGGAGTTACGTTCTTTCTATTATTTTTTGTTTTATGAATTGCCTACTTATGTAACAAGTTATGATGGAACTTTGTTTTGTTTTACAACTTATTCCTATTTTTAACCCCCGACGGAAACAGAGGGGTGTTATAAGTTTAACGCATGAATCTGTGTATCTGTGTGTCTGTCACAACAAGTCTGTGACACAAAGATTCACAGCCGTTTGGGAGCTACCTACCCAAACGGCTGAAACGATTTTTTTTTTTTTTTATGTTTGAAAGCTGACTTGATCGAGAGTGTTCTTAGCTATGATTCAAGAAAATCGGTGCAGCCGTTTCAAGATTATCAGCTCTTTTCTAGTTGATGAATCTATGTGAGCATGTTCCACAAGTCTGAAAGATTCGAAATTTGGTATTCTGTTACTTCAATTATATTAGAAGAACATAGTAACTTTGAAATGATGCTGTAACATCACCTGGAATTTGCAGGATACCCAACTCACCAACTTACAGCTCAGGTACCGTGTTTGGGCTCATTGGAATGGTCGCAATAGATACTTGGTTATCAGGGACTGATGATGGAGTAACAAACAGAAATATGGATAAATTAGTAACTAGCTACACTGTGGGAAAAATATATACAGCTGCGCAGATTTCGGCGATGCACGTGTCGTTCGTAGACATAGTTAAATTAAAAATTTAAAAATCCCTAGACAAAAAAAAACGTTTAAAAAGTAAAAAATAATATGTGTTGGCCCTTTAAGTTTAATATAAGTTAAGGTAATATTTTGGTCCAAGCGTCGTCGTGTCGGGGGACAGGGAGTTTAAGTTTAGTGCAGCAAAAACAGACAACAATTGCGACACTTCCACATCATAACAAAACAAATAAAAAGGTATTAATAGATTACGATATCTGCAAATCATCTTTGTTTGTATACCACAAAATAGTTCAAGGCAAGAACCGCACACAGCACAAAAACTGGTAATCCATCTTGATAATATCATACAGAAAAACGAGAAAACCTAATATTTGTTCCTTTTTTCTGAACGCCACTATAACAAACACTGTCTGTCAATGATCAGCCAGAGTCTTATAAAAATCGTGGTGAGTGAACAGAGGTTAGGACAGGTAAGAACACAAGTTTGACAAATTGTCCGTTCAACGCATTGTACACAGAGCACGGAATCCCCGCGCCCGCAATGGCAGCGTCTGGAGAAAACGGCAGTACTAAAATTCGTGGCGCTGAGAATGCGTTGAAAGCACTTCTGGGGGCCTTAATGTCTCGTTATTAGTCTCTAAGACTAATAACGAGACGTTAAGGCTAGAAACAGGCGCGACACGCGACGCGACATAAAGATACCGCGTGGCGCGCGACGTGCGGTCTCTTTGTGTCGCATCGCGTGTCGCGCTTGTTTTGTAGGAGCCTTTATTGGGTATCGATTTTGTAACCGCAGCGGGAGCAGTTATTGATTTTTGCAACGAAGTTTAGTATTTTAATAAATATGATAAGATAAAATATAACTCGGGCTTCGAACCTACCTCGCGTGACGTATCCTGCGCCGCTACAGTTATACTTAGGGATGACGACGGTACTTACCTTAAACCAGCAGACCGTATTTTTTTTTTTTTTATATTTATAATTATTAAATCTTTTATGTAGATTATTTTCTATTTTGTGAAAAAATATGATATATAAAAAAAATATATAAAAAATGTGATAACGTCGACGTCTTTCGAGTGTGTAGGCCTAGTAAACTGTTGATCTGGTGACCATTTTGTATTTTGTTAAGTACCTGGTACTTATTGAAAGGCCTACACTGTCCTCCCATAACTATAATCACTGTTATTTTCAAATTATTTTAAAAGCCAATTATTTTAAAAATTGTAACCGTGTACTTTTTTGCCGGCTCTTCTCCATAGGAAACCACCAATTGGAACCGTGCATCTAACTTCTAAAATTTCAAAAGTGCCCATATATAGGTTCATGTGAAATAAAATAATACAGATTTAGATTTTTAAGTTCGTCAATGAAGATACGGGCACGTTCGAAAGTAGTTCAAAACTTCTGAGTGAACCCAACACCCCATGAGTTAACTTTTTCAGACGAGTAAAAACACATCGGGAGTAGGGACACCTGTCAAATCGTGGTATCATTCATTAAGTGGGGCCCCAAACTAACTGGGGACCCGTTACTGCGGCCGAAACTACAAATTTCGTGCTTAGGGAATAGCCCTCCTGTCACGGACGCCTTCAAAGCCGTAATCTATTACGTCATAGGTATGTGTCATAGTGCGAGTAAACAGTGGCACGTATTGAAAGCATTGATAATGCCCCCTCTGGCAGCGCGGCCTCAGTCTCCGTACTCTGTGGTTTGTTAACAAAACTATGAGGACGGTTGAACATTGTTCTGTGTGGACGTAGAATTGATCACCGTGATTTAAGATGCGCCGGCGACTTACTGGAGGTCCGGCAATTAAGTCCCTTTATGATAGAGATGTAATGGATGGGACCCACCTATGAATACGGTTGTGTTTATTAGTTTTATTGTTTACATGGTTATAAAACGTGTTTTTTGTCCGTGACTTGCTGATGTCGAGACGGTACTTGAACGGAACCTTATGGGGAACTGTTATGTCATGCAGTTAAAAATCAATAGAGGTTTTACTCTATGAATTTTAAATAGACCTTTAATGATGTCACGATTTAGTACCCAACTCTTTCAATACTCTAAAATTGCACGTACCTATCATGCTTTACGATATAGTTGGTTACATAATTAACTTATCTATGTACTCACAAAACCTACATAGAGCATAGCATTATCAGCCTATAATATTCCCACAGTTGGGACACAACCCTCCTCTCGATGAGAGGGACTGGGCCTTAAGACGCAGATACATGCCAGTGACCTTGAGTGGTCAGCTTGCGTGTTCTGTACTGAGCTCGCGCAACGCGTCGTATGTCCAGCAATACGACTCATCCATCCAGGACCGCTGTCCTAAATAAGAAGCATTATTAATTTATTATACATAAAACAAAAGGTATTTTAATAAAACACGTATACTAAAGATCAATAGTTCAATTCTCTTTAAAAAGGTAAAGGTTTCAGAAAAATACGCTTCGTAGATTTTACGTGATTCTCAGTTTTTTATCCGCGTTAGACATAAATTTACAAATTAATTTCGCTCTGTAATGTAAACGAAATCTAAAATATTCTCGAAATTAAGTTGTTGAAAACATGCTCTAATTTAACATATATTTTCTCCAAATCATTGACACTCGTTTAGACGTGATCTTCAGTATAAAATCATTAAAAGTCGGTTATCGCCTTAAGGCCTATACGCACACCGGGATGGAATGGCACAGGATTTTGCCACCGGTCAGCGCACACTAGCCGCTTCGATACTGTAGCATTCCGACGGTCTACCAAGATATCCTGCCATGTGCCGAGGCATGCCGCGTCACGCCGAAGTATGATTAATTTTTCTTCTATGCTGCGACGATCTGTCTCTTCAAAATAAACACTAGCGAAATAGGTAGCGGCGCCCACTTGGACTGCCGCACCCCGCGGCATGTCACGACGTCCTTCAGCGTGCCGTTGCATACCGCAGTGCGCTGCGGCATCCCGCCGCGGGATCCCTTAGCGCGCTTTCCAATGCCGTGTCAAGAAATCCTTTTCGATCCCACGGAATTAATTTAAAACATTGGCATTTATGTCGTATTCCTACTAGATAAGTTTGAATGTCCTTTGGTAAAAATTTGAATCCTCTTCCATTCCGTTCCGGTGTGCGTAGACCTTTAATTCATCACGCAGACCCAGTGCGGGTTGATAGATGTTACATGTCTTCGAATTTTTGGTTCTAGGACATTCCGGTTTCCTCACGATGTTTTACTTCTCCGTTTTGCGTGCAGTAGTGATGAAATAATTTACACAAAGTAAAGCGTGTATCGGGGTTCGAACCTACGACATACAACTCGGAAGTCGCGCCCGTTACTACTGGGCCACCACAGATTTCTGCAAAACCTACACCACGTAGTAATTTCAGAAAGCCTTGTTAAGGCGATCCCCTAGCGTGAGCATTCGGGCCTTCTCTGTCCCGTCACAGCGGGGACGCTCTGTCCCACTCCCTGCGTACGCCGAATTCACACAATTTTTGGAATTATTTTAATAAAAAAGAAGAGTGATCTTTGAAATTAAATAAAACGTGAATTATTAAGATTTTTAAATTATCTGTCCATTAGTGTAACTCTCAAATTAATGGAACGTCAACTTTAGCAAAAGATGCATGCAATCAATAATTTTAGTAGGTACTTTTATTACACGGAGATTTCAAATGTACATAACACATAAAAATAAATAAGAACGTGCAATGTATAGGATATCGTACATTAATAATGTGTTTTTAGATGTAGTTTATTTCTCTTAATTAATTAGTTAATAGCCTCTGAAAAACGCGTTTTGCTCGGGGTAGCGCCTTAATTTCCTTGAATGATTTACTAAGAATATAGATAGAGCATTCCAGTCTCGCATGGCCGGTATGATTCGACCACTATGATTTAAGATCGTTAGCCAGTCTCCACGGAGGTCCGATATCTATGCAGTTTCACAAAGTAGAGGGCCTAAGATACTGTACACATATCTAAATACTGATATTAGTATACAGATTTATGGTATCTAAATATCATTATCTGCCTCGTTGCTGATCGCGAGGATGACTGTTATGGGGCTCTGGGTTGGGAATGCAATCTCGCTAAAAAAAAGCCATATTTTTTTTTTCAAGATTAAATATCGTTCGAAGACAGTCTCGTTTTTAAAATCCACACCAGACTTAGCATGCAAGATCTCGAGTTGCATATCTCTGATCGTATCTCTTCCCGTGTGGTGCCGGACATAAAGAATAGCACCACCCTATTTCCTAAGTCCCTTAGTCGCCTTTTACGACACCCACGGGAGGTGTCGTAAAAGGCGACTAAGGGACTTACTAGGGAATGGGCAGCAGCGTTCTCTATGCATTTTTAACACCATACTGCGATCGCCAACCCGCTTGCCAAGCGTGGCGATTATGGCAAATTCCCCCCTTTTGGGGGAGGCCTATGTCTAACAGTGGACATCTTTCGGCTGAAATGATGACTGGAGATTGCATTTCCTAGTTCCGGGTTTAATCACCAGAGGCCTATATTTGCGTAACACACTATCAGTATGAATCGGTTTCATTTTGACATTTCGACAACTTTCATTGCGTTGTTTACGTTGTTGCGTAGACAAATTTTTCGAGCATATGAACCAATAGATTAGCAATCTACTTCAAAATCATTCACATTGCGATTGATTGTCTTACGCAATTAGGGTGAAGGAAGGGCTGTGTATATTGGGTTTTTCGTAATAGATATTTTCAATAGCATTCTAGTATCTGGATTTGTACCCGTACATAAATACAAATTACACAAACACAAACACACAAATTACATTATTATTAGTTTATTATTTACAATTTTGTACAATAGGCAGGCATGCCCCAGATTCTATTGGCATAACCTACACCTGCCAACGCCTTCGGGCAATAATGGCGTCGTGTACTCTTGTTATGTTACCATTTATCTAGAATTATAAGGTACAAAACGTTAGAATTATGTCCAATTCGGTAGTCCATTTATTTTCCCGAACAGTAATACTTATTCGGTAAATAAAATGGAATGGTCTAGACTTGGTATTCGTTTATTAGTGCGTGAATACTAGGTTAAGCTTATTCGTTACAAATATATTTCTGTTAGGGACATTTCAATTGGATATAGCGGCTATATTAAAAAAATTGGCAGTCATAAGGTAATAATATACACTTAAATAATAACAAACACTGCTTGTGTCGAAATGAGCAACTCAGTAACGTTGAAGTGAAATTAAATGACCACAAAATTAAACTGTTCCTGTTAATGTAATCATCAATCAAATTTAATGTAACTGTTTCTTTGATTAACCAACCGTACCAGTCACGATAAATCATGCAATGAAGTCCCTACAAAGGCTTCGTTAAAAAACATATTTCATACAAGACTTTTCATTAGCATTATCAATTATTGAAATAGAGTCAGCATCCACCAACTAAATATTATGAATTTGCATAAGAAAATTTATAAGTTAGCCGCGTTTCATTCGAATAAGACCCTTATACGTGTTGAGATAACGTTCGATTTGTCAGTGACAATAAATTCCTGGATCGTTAAGATGGGATTTCAGTCACCCACGCGACGTCCAAACTCACAAGAACTTAATTAGAGGCTTCTCAACGAGTCCCTGAATGTTATTTATTGTCTGACAGACAATTCTGATCGTGCACTATAAAGATGTTAACCTACGTCGGTGATAACTATTTCAAAAGAAGTTAAATGCACCGCACCCAAAAAAGGAGAAAAAAAATTGTCCTCCAGACTGGATTTCGGCGGAGACTTGCCTTCCGCGCGGGAGATATTATAGTCCACAAGTGTGTGCACAGACAAAGATGCACGCATTCTGCCCTGACTGTCATATAGTCCGATGGGACAGCAATCCGACACGACCGGAGGACCATCAGGCGCCGGACCATCGGTTTAACGTGCATTCCGAGGCACGGGGGTTTCAAACCGCCAACTATCAAACTCCGGGCTGCTACAAAGGAATTCCATATCGTCGTTGCGACTTTAAGACCTCTTATGTGTCACTTTACCTTTACTTGTGTTTTTTTCACATATGTACCAATGATGTTAATATGATGTGATTATTTAATCAATTAATGTTACCTGAAACACAGGATTACCTAGTTCAGGCACAAATAATGGGTGAACTTGAGATAGATTTAAGAAAAACTGTATTTAACTTTATACCTTATATTTTTGAATAAATTTTATTATTATTATTATTACTTTTGGCAAAATCAGTTTTTTACGCCAGCCTTTTTCACATTTTGAAGCTCTATCGAATGCAAAAACTCTCATGTGTATACGACGATTTGATCATCATTTCTTTACCAATTTCAAGATCTACAATGTATGCTTCCTAATACAATATTGGTGCTTAAAATATCGATTTTCTCATAAAGTTGAATTTTAGACATAAGAGATCTTAAAGTCGCAACGACGATATGGAAAAATATAATAACACTTTGCCCAACCTGGGAATTGAACCCAGGACCCCACGCTCAGCAGTTGAGCTTGCGAGCATGAAACCAGCGAGGCAGAGTGAAGAGAATAAATTACAAAATATACATACATAACTTCCAGTAACACATTACCGTAGAAAACAAATTTATTTTTATATCGGATGAAAATTTACGGGTTTAGTATAGAGATAAATTCTTGTAATGAGTAAACTGATATTGTATAATTAGATACTAAGTTTGTAAAGTAAGGTGGGATGACGCTAATTTATAGATTCGAAGCTCTACGGTCGGAGACAGTTTGTCTTAAAGTTAAATTATAATACAAGTTTAAATTACTCGCTTACGTCCTCAAATTCTTAGAGATATTTATGTTTGTATTTAAATGTAAGTTTGGTAAGAGCTAACATTATGTAGTAGTTATATTATAAGTGTTTATGTGTGGTAATACCTGCAAGACTTTGGGCCGATTTGGACTTCAAAGTTTCCTTCCAGTCAAACGTCAGTTTCGTACCCCAAAGTTATACGCTTTCGGACGCGTTGTGAGCTTATGTTGCTTTGGGCTAGAAATAGACATATAATCACGCCTGTATTCCCCGACGGGTTAGGCAGAGGTGTATCTATAATACACCCACATTTTGGTCCAGTTATGTTTAAGTCCCGAGTAATAGGGATCGAGCCTATTGCCATCAATCAGGCACAAATCCAGACTCCGGGCTGCTACTGAGTTTCAAATGCAAAAGTAAAATAACACATTTCCCGACCCGGGAATCGAACTCAGCACCTCATGCTCAGGTTGCGACCACTGGACCAACGAGGCAGTCTATGCATTTGTGAGCTTAAATTTTTTAATAAACAAATAAATACACACGGAGTCTGTTTCGTTACATTTCAACGAAATGAACTTCCGATAATTCGACGCTGTTAGGCTAGGTTAGGTTCCACTTCCAGCCCCCCTAAACAGATCCAGGGGCGACGGACTCGGAGACATCCGTCACCCCCCATCACACAGGACCCGAGACGGAGGCGCGTAGTGTTCCACACGCGCCTCTCTAAGACCTCTCTAACAGGGGGAGTTCAATACTCCCCCTACGGGAAGAGGCCCGCAGCGCGCGGGCCGTCGCCATTCCGGGGCAGCGGAAGATACATCCCCACCCGCAGCGCCCTGACGTAAGTGTGCGAGGGAACACCAGGGTGGTTTTAGCCAGTAAGAGTCTGACAGACTCCTCTGCCCACCCCAGGGCGGAGGGCATCCATGAGGATTTCCACCCTGACAAAAAAAACGGTAAATCACCTACAAACATTGAAAATTCATATTATTAAAGTTTAAATCTGAGTTTCTAAAATGTGTTCAAGAAACTAATGTAAACCCGGATACACTGCAAGAAACAATGCATAATAAACATTGAAATTATAGCCTCTTAACAAAATGTAAAATTAAACGTTTCTTCCAATAACACAATATTAAGACGCAACCAGACGGGTAGTTATGAGTAGTAGCGTGTTGCGGAAACAGCTCGCGATTGAAATGTCGGGACTTCTGACATTTCGACGATATAGCGTGTGTTTGATAACATGAAATAAAGTACCTCATGGCATGTCTTTATCTGTCTGAATATTACTACGCTGTTCATGGATATTTAATGTTTTTCACGGAAGTTGGTTGTATATGCCACTTTTCTTCTTTTTAAAGAGCAAACATTTATATTGTGTTGTCAGGGACAACACAATATAAAATACTTATATAAAAATGACTACACCTAAATAATACAAAATAAGAACACATAAAACTAGAATACGCATGTGTCAAAATTCGAAATAAAAAAATTCAAAAAACAGCGGTCTCCGAGACTATACTAGCACACACAAACACATTCACACAGTAGTTCGCTTCTTAATCGTTATGTTCCACACAAAGTGAAAAAACCAGTACATAAACCTTGGTTTCAAATTGGAAAGACGTCCACTGCTGAACATAGGCCTCCCCCAATTGGCGGGGTTTGCCATAATCGCCACGCTTGGCAGACGGGTTGGCGATCGCAGTATGGTGTTAAAAATGCATAGAGAACGCTGCTGCCCATTCTCTAGTAAGTCCCTTAGTCGCCTTTTACGACACCCACGGGTTGAAATGGGGTGGTGCTTTTCTTTACATGCGGCACACGGCACATATAGGTTTATGTGAAATCAAATATTTAGATTTTGTTCTACATGAATCGCCCTAATCCTGGCAAGAAGCTCAAAAATTAAACACAACAAGTATCGACTCTTGCACAAATAATAAGACATGATAACTGAAGAAAATCCTTACTAATATTATAAATGTGAAAGTAACTCTGTCTGTCTGTCTGTCTGTCTGTATGTTACGTTTTCACACCTAAACCACTGATCCGATCGTCACGAAATTTGGCAGAGATATAGCCTGGGATATGGAGAAGGACATAGGCTACTTTTTTACGCGATAACCGACATCCACGCGGGCGGAGCCGCGGGCAAAAGCTAGTAAATAATAAAGCCCGTTTTGAAATATTATAGCTCTACATAGGTACCTACTTATTTATTAATTATGAGGTAGTTAAAAGTGGCGCTTTAATCAAAATTAATCAAGCGTTTAAACAGCGCCAAAGAACTTTGAATTTTACAGTTTATAACCCAGTAAAAATGCAAAAGCAGAAGTTATTAAAATAAGAAGTAGTGCTATTAAATGCCGCCAGGTGAACTATAAAAAACCGCATTTTTCCAATAACTAACAACTATAAGATTGCACTAGTAGTAGATAATAATCGAAATAATATTGAAACTAGCTCCTGTAGGATCATTCCCACATCCTGCCCGATCGGTATCTTTATAACTAATGAGTGTTATTTACTAACCCTCGCGTTTAACGTACGCTAATTCCGAGCTAATAATCAGGGTTGCCAGTGCAAAAATACCAAGCACGACTAAATTTGAAAATTATTACAGAAAAAGAACCTTTGTTTTAAAGTTAAATAGCGATCGGTAAAACGATATGTAAAATCAATTTATTTTAATCAGCTTATTCCACAAATCCCCCCTGAAATTCCACCTTAGGAGAAAAAGTGGAATCTATAAAAACAGTCTAGAATTCACCCCTGGTAATCCCGCTTAGGGGGGAAAACTAGAATTGAAAAAAAAAACTTATTCCATGATCCCTCTAGAAAGTGATTTTTTTACATTAGGGTTCAATTTCCCCCAATGAGGGGGATTCTCTCAGGGGGGATTAGTGGAACAAGCCATTTTAATCGTATCGATTGTGTAATCGATATTTATTTAAGAACCTCATAATTTCAACTGTGTGGGAAGCAAACAATGCAACACGAACTCCGATGATGAAGGTTACGTATAGGTATAAAATACATTTCACAGGGCTTTTCGAAGAAGGTATTAGCCGGTAATAAAACGTAATCGTTTTCAAACACTACCTGATTATAATCCTGCGCAAGTGACATTCAAATAAGGAAATCAGTGACAGCAGTGGGTACATGCTCCTATCCAGCCAGTGTTTATGAATAAATGAACACGAATAACTTGTCAGTTTCCTACATTGCATAATACGGCTAACTTGATTGAAGAGGTATTATTAACGTAACACCTTGTATGGCAGTGTCATTGCCTATGTTTTGAATGTAAGGAAAATCCTCTAAGGAAAACGTTGGTAGGTACTAATTAAATACCTACTGATATTAAAATGACATCAGGGCCTCAAGTCTGCTATTACAGTAGTGTCAGAATGGTCTATCATTGATTTCATAATTGTTGATTTTGACAAGTTTGGTAATCTACTAATATAATGGCGTCATTATGACTTTCCAATGGTCAGCCACTGACACTCCATTGAAAGAATAGGTAATCTAGTACATAATGACAAATGAAACATCCTACTTAACTTCCAACTTCCTACTACTTCAGATTGCATAAAACACTAATAAATAATATGTAAAAATATATATAAATAAAATCTGGCATAAATAAATGTTCAAAATGCCATTGTAATAAAATTTTATTACGAGACCATTGACCGACCAATGATCGACCATTATGAATATAGCAGATTACGAACTTTTAGCAAAATGACAATGGGATCGTGTTGGAGTGACGAATTTATAAAAATAGCAGACTTGGGCCCCTGGTTTGTTGAAAACGCTTTCTTGTATGTAGAACAGCCACTTGCTTTATTATGCATGAGTATTTTATTTACAGGTTAGTAAACAGGGTTAGTAAAGTACGATACTAAACAGCACATTTATGTAGGTTTAAATCGTATATCAAAAAGTACAAAAAGACACAGCTCTATAAATATACTCTAATTTAACTGTTGTAACATTATACTGCTGGCAACCCTATTTAAAACTCAATATTACCCACCAGCAAAACGCATTATTTCTATAACAGGTTCCCGGTGTAAGTTTCACCTTTTTTAATAACTTAATCATTTTACTTAGTTTTAAAAAACACTTTAGTTTAATAGACCACGTATGTTGTTAACTTGTACTTTACTATTAAGTATAATAAATTGAGGTTATTAATAAACGCACCAAAATACATTTATATAAATTAGTTTTGTTGTTTATTTAGGTAGGATTTCCAAAATTAAAAAAGATAACGTAATTCTCTCTCATTTATATTTAAATGCTTTTATCTACACCCATGCTATAAATCCTCTATAAAAGTTTCTGAAACAGTTAGCTTATTGCCAACATTAAAACAATCGGTGACATAGTAACGATAATATCATCCAAACGAGTGTTGTAATGTTGTACTAAATTTCATTATGCAACTCCTTTGCGTTTTCGATCCGTTCCTTACTCATCAAACAGCCACATTAATGAATTTCAAAAAAGAACATTGTCATGCACGCGCGTATTACAACCACAGCGCAGTAATTTAAAAAAAAACTTATAGTTTATTCGAGTTCACGTCGTCGGATCCCGCCATTTTTGTTCGATATTAGTATTGCAAAAATTTATAAGTTTGTTGTTTACAAAAATGAGTGATACAAGCTTTGATAATTTCTAACCTAACCCCATTTATAACCAATTATTACCACAAAAGTCGAGAAAACAATATGAAAAGGCGTACCAAGATTTCATGAATTGGAAAATATCAAATAGTAGATAACATGGGTGTAGATAAAGTCTTGTATGCAACGGTACATAATTAGGCCCCCTTTAATACCCCTTATTATACAACAGTTGCATATAACTATTAAAAGAATTCCTTTTTTAAACGAACTTTTATATTTTCACGTCATCAAATTAAACTATGCTGTTTGAAAAGACATAAGAGTATCTAAAGCCTATAAAATACGGTATTCCATTTTCAAATTCATATTACAGAAATGCGTAGGAGCAAGGCATTGTTTGAACCTTGTTAACATGACCGCTGGACTCCCACATAGTCTGCTGATAGAGACATTAAAGTGGACATAGATATTTTATACATTTATATACGCACAAGCTTAAGTGTATGCAAACAACATAGTTGGGCACTTTGTCCTTTATGTGGTCACTTTTATTTTATACTAGCTTTTGCCCGCGGCTCCGCCCGCATGGATGTCGGTTATCGAATAAAATAGTAGCCTATGTCCTTCTCCATATCCCAGGCTATATCTCTGCCAAATTTCATGACGATCGGTTCAGCGGTTTAGGCGTGAAAACGTAACAGACAGAGTTACTTTAACATTTATAATATTAGTATGGATGGATATACATATATGGATTTTAATGAAAGGGTCATTAAGTTTATCAACTTTTAGTCAGTTGTACTGTACTGTACTGTATGTGTCATATTCTTTGGGAATGTTTAAAAGAATGAAGTAACTTAGCCGCTAATTGAAACGTATTTTAAGCAAGAAAAATGTTTTTATTTCCATGTCCAACTTGGCAATATCTAAGTTCTGTGGTTAAACCTATCTTTAATAAGTTTTCAAAGTGTAATTTGCATGCTTTTTATGTAATTTGCATGCCGAAAGGTCAGGGCTTGTTAACGTTACCAAATAACAAAATAATAACCGTTACGTAACGTTAAGTTTCAATGTCATACCTAAACTAACGTTACAAAAATTTTACGTTACTTGATAACATTACCAGTAATATAACGTTAATTAACATTAACAAAAATACGATAACTAACGTTAATTTAGCTACGTTGCCGTTCTGTAGGTAAGAATCAGGCAGATTCAGGCAACGTTTTGTTCGGCACGACATCAGCGATGCGCGAAAGCGGGCTGCCGCCGCGTCGCGCGCCTCAGGCCCCACTACTTACATCTCACCCGTTTTAAATAACGATAAAATAAGATGTAGCATAAATAACGTTACATCGATTACCGTTATTCTAATATAATAACGTTAACTCTGTCAATAAAAAGTAACGTTATGAAAATTTACCGGTATTTAAAGCCCTGCGAAAAGTAAAATATGGTGGTACACACGGCCTCAAATCAAGCTATACATTTCCAGTTTAGGCTCATCACGCATTGTATAGGATTTCCGTACAATGAGAGGTCAGAATATACTGGAAATGTATCGCTTGATTTGTGGTCGTGTATACCTACCAAGACTGTGATATGAATGTAAAACGTCTGCACATTTTTTACCCATATTAGCCAATAAATAATTTTTGAATTTGAATATACATAAAACTTACGTATCCACTATTAATAACATGCTCCATACTACATTCGCTTCGCATCTTCAATCTTTCTAAGACATATTACCTACTTTACATCGTACGTGATACAGCCAATCACTTAAGGTTTCTTCATGCATAAATCTCGGAGAACTTGCCTTAATGCACGACATAGCACGAGTATATTAGCTGTCTTCGGCGGTAATCCCCAAACGTGCAGTCGACAGTTTCATCAGAAACTCGAATCGAAGCTTTGAAATTATGTATCTACTCGTATCTACATAGCCTTTATGTTGCTTTTATCTATTTTTCGAATACTTTGATGACTCCGTCTCCCCTGTTGATAAGCAGGTAGATGTTATGATACAACATTGAAGATGAAAAGGTAAAAAAATATTACATTATCGTAACTGAATGAGAATGACAGAATTCCGAGTTCTTTTATATTCCTTTTTAGGGTTCCGTAGTCAACAAGTAACCCTTATAGTTTCGCCATATCCGTCTGTCTGTCTGTCCGCGACTTAGCTTAGAGACCCTTAGTACTAGAATGGCATAGGTATACATATTAATCACGCCGACAGAGTGCTAAAATAAAATCTTGTTTTTTTTTTTTTAAGGTTACCTCCTCTACACGTAAAGTGCGGATGATTTTTTTTTCCCGTCTATTCCATGGTGTGGGGTATCGTTGGATAGGCCGTTCAATATTGTGGGTTTGTGAAAACCAATTTTCGATTCAGGGATCCGTTTGCGTAATAATGTTAATACATTATTACGCAAACGGATCCAAGATGTCAGAGGGGGGGGAGAGACACACAAGCTTAATAGCTTGTGTGTCTCTCCCCCCCTCTGACAGTTAAATGGTTGTACTTGGATATGTAAACAAATTCACAGCAGTAGTGTATTTTCCACTCAGTAATCGACATATTGTTTTTGTTTTGATCGTTTGTTTGTTGACATTTTTGCCAGTGACGCAACACAGTGTAACAATCACAAACCATATAGTATTGTAACAATGTAAATTGTCTTTGGTCCCGTCAAACTTTTATTGCTTGAATAGGAGGCTTTTGGCTACTTTAATGTATGTATTTTATAATTTTATTTTTTTATTAAGTGCGTTTTGTTTGTGCAGAATAAACAATTTTTCTTTCTTTCTTCATTTCTTTCTTTCTATATGTATACCGAAGTTAAAAGTAAAACTATTACAGCTAAGTAGCCCACTTAGCTGTAATAGTTTTATAAGTTACCGAGTAATAGTCGACCAACCTACCTTTACAGTTGAAAAACGTGTTCTCCCATACTTTTCGTATCGAAAAACATGTTTTTCAACTACAATGTTGAGTTGGTTCTTGGAATAAATTCATACCAACTACGGAACCCTTCATGTTTGTGGTCCGACACGCACTTGGCCGTTTTATTTATTTTCTTGTAAAGAATACGAGACGTTTTGGTTTTGGTGATACCGGAAATTACGTAACACTTACCTACCCAGGTACACTGATTTCGGTTTAGGATATTTGATCGAAAAGGGCCTCGGGCATCTTTACTTGAGGCACTATCGATTCTACCACGAATAAACCAACCCTCCAATTGGGCGTAGTTAAACGATCCAATCCACATCCTGGTAAAAATCTGGCCCACATGCACGGAAATATGAAATATGTTATATTTTCTAAACTTCAAACGTCAATATCTCTAAAAGGACTTTGTGTGGATTGGATCCTTTTCGTTTAACTACGTCCAATTGCGTAACAGACTTTCTTTCACAATTCGAAGGATTTTAAAGAAACTCGTAATCCATTGCTTCACATATTTGAAAAATTCTTGTGCTCGACAACGTAACTAACGCAATTAATGTCGTCGAATTATCAAAATTAAAGCCATTGCAATGGGGGCTATCGTTTTTGTGCTCACCAGATGGCGCTACTGTTGAGTAAAGTCCTGTCATGACTTTTATTTTATATGTTTTTGTTTTTTTAAGTACTCATTACTGCATACAATGTATATTTTATTACATTTTAAAATATCAAACGAGTATTTACATTGTAATGTTCCTAAAATTGGCAAGCATTAAGCAGACAAATATTATTCTTCCTCCAAGTGCTACGAAGATAGATCCTAAGTTGTTACTTAGGTAAAATCTTAAGCCATAATTAATCAGGAATGGCACAATCTTTACAATTATGAATAATTAGTAACAATTTGCGATAGAAAATCCCGCAAACAATGAACGTTCAGTTTCACATTTGATATTTCTAGAGACTTCACTCTACACTAGCGCCTCTAGCGGCGAATTCAAGCGTTATAGTCCTCATTATCAGTGTGATACGAAATTACCCCACTGTAATCAAGGTACCAAAATCGTAGCCAAATTCTGCGCCGACTCCATTTAGATTGCCATCAAATAGAAAGAAAGAAAGAAAATACGTTTATTTGCGGTAAACATGACGCAAAAAAAAAAGAACACAAAAGAAATAAGAAAATTATTGGGGAAAATACGTCACATCCACGCAAGACGGCTATCGCTCAGCATTGTGCTACGACCCTACGCAAGACAGGGCCGCAGCGCTGGGCCTCAAGTCTGCTATTACAATAGTGTCAGAATGGTCTCTTCATTGTGAGTTTTTGACAGATTTGCCATACAAACTGTCAAATACTCACAATGGCGAGACCATTCAGACACTATTGTAATAGCAGACTTGAGGCCCTGGTTTTCAGCGACAGCCGGCGTTGACGTAATGACGTCGTCCGGTGCTAATCGCTTAGAAGAAGACCAATAAATATTGATATTTTGATAATAAAATAACGAGAGTAACACTCATAGTAAACGTCAACAGACCAGGGCCTCAAGTCTGCTATTACAATAGTGTCAGAATGGTCTCGCCATTGTGAGTATTTGACAGTGTTTGTATGGCAAATCTGTCAAAAACTCACAATGAAGAGACCATTCTGACACTATTGTAATAGCAGACTTGAGGCCCAGAAGTGCAAGCTTACCTGAGTCATCTTCACGACTATATTTCATAGATCAGTGTTTTTCAACGTGTGGATCGCGACCCCCTAGGGGATCGCCAAGCCTCTTTAAAGGGGTCGCCGTTACTTAAAAATTTAAAGCTCATAAATATAAAGTCATAGTAGTTCCAAATGTTACATTAGTTAACAAAAAAAAAATTACAGGCATAAGTTAACACAAATCAACAAATACCTAGTAGTCACATGAATTATTAATGTGAAGTTGAACATACTAACCCATTCACATTATTGTGATGGTTGCGCCTGTTTCTCGTTAACCAATATTTTTTTACACATGTGATTGTCTCGTTCTCTAAATTTCGGTGATTTCTCTGTTTGCCTTTTAATTGAACCATCGATGAAAACATTATCTCGAACAAGTAGGAGGTTCCAAATGGAATCAAACACTTCGAAGCTTCTGTGGTTAATTGTGGGTATTCTGTTTTTCTGCTTAACCAAAAAGCAACCAAAGTGACAGACTTGAATTCCAAGTTAGAAACCGCGGAGGGTAGGGGGTCGCAAAATATTTTTCTATAGTAAGGGGGCCACACTATGAAAAAGGTTGAAAAACACTGCCATAGATAAACGCCTCACCTAATAGAGGCTAATCTCAAGTAGAGCGGAGCCCCAGAGAGTCTCTCAGAGCAATCCACCTCATATGCAAAGCCACGGGATTACTCTAGCTACAGCATCAGACGTAGGAAAGTAGGAAGATTTACCTCAGAGACTTCAAGTAGGTAGCTTATCGTGGATGCCACCTACACGACAATAGATCAATAGATAGAAAATGTTTAACAAACACATAAGATTTATGTGTTTTTTACATATTTACTAGCGTCTTTCCGCTTGAAATTTCTTGTTCCGTTCCCCAATCCGTTCTTGAGATATCATCAAAAAACCGTTCCACACAAAATGTATGTGAACATGAATTTTCTTAATACATTTTTTTTTTTTCGTGAATTTTTCCCCTGTTTTAATAGTTATTACGTTTTCACGCCTAAACCGCTGAACCTATCGTCATGAAATTTGGCAGAGATATAGCCTGGGATATGGAGAAGGATATAGGCTACTTTTTTTTACGCAATATCCGACATCCACGCGGGCGGAGCCGCGGGCAAAAGCTAGTCTTTAATATATAAAACAAAGTCGGGTTATTTACACCATTTATAAGAATTCTGTACCTATTTTTATGGTCTTGGATTTGTTGGTTTTTTCTCCACCCCAAATAGAATAACTATTAAAATATGCGAAACATTCACGAAAACAAAAATTGTAGAAAATTCAGACAGTAGAAAGTACCGAACGGCTTTTTTGGTGATATCTCGAGAACGGATTGGAGAACGGGGGAACATGAAATTTCACGCAGACTAAGTCGCGGGCAGAAACTAGTTAATATTAAACTTACATATAATAAAGAAATCTGGATATATTGTCAATTCACAGAAACCATGCGGTTATAAGGCTTGATGAAAATGATTACAAAGATATAAGTACACCCACTCCTTACAACAAAATATCGAGAGAGAAACATAACTTCTCTTTGTTACCGAGCTTTCGTAGCGGAACACATTGGATAAAGATAAATTAAGAGATAAATGTCATCGCACTGATTTACGATACAGGCAATAAGCATCACTAATTCTGATAAAGCGATACCGTGTCTCTTGTCATGTTATTGGTTAGTTGCTTTCATTTAGGTAGGTACCTGTACTGTCCTAAATCTATTATACTAATATACTAATAATAATAATAAAGCTGAAGAGTTTGTTTGAACGCACTTATCTCTGGAACTACCAGTCAGATTTAAACAATTATTTTTGCATTTGATAGCCCAATTTTTGAGGAACTTATTTATTTTTGTTTTGGAAGTTTATCATCACGCTAGGAGAATTAGGAGCCAAGCAAAAAAAAACTAAAAAATCGTGGGCAGGTTGCGATGCGACGGAGTAGGTCAGGGGAACAAGAAATTTCACGCGGACGAAGTCGCAAGCAGAAGCTAATGTATGTATATGGATAAACAAAAGTATTCAGGAGCCCTATAATGTCTTTGTTTTAGAAAAGGACATAAAAGATTTTTTTTATTTATAATACAGAGGTGTTACTTGATTCTAAAGTCGCCAAACTTTTTACGGCGAGAGGCGCTCTTCAATTCAAATTCAATCAACTCAGCCTGTCACAGTCCACTGCCGGACATAGGCCTCTCCCAAGCTGCGTCACAACACCCTGTCCTCCACCTTCCGCATCCAGTCTGTCCCAGCCACCTTTCGTCGTCGGTCCATCTTGCTGGGGGGCACACTACGCTTGCTGATACGCAGTCTCCACTCCAGGACTCGTCTGCTCCACTGGCCATCGGTCCTCCGACAAACATGGCCAGCCCACTGCCACTTTACCTTGCCTACTCTGCAGACTACCTCGGTAACTCCGGTTCTTTTCCGGATAACTTCATTTCTGACCTTATCCTTCAAAGAAACTCTGCGCATAGCCCGTTCCATAGCACGCTGAGCGACCTTTAATTTGTGGACCAGCCCGACTGTCAGTGTCCACGTTTCGGCACCGTATTTCATAACGGGCAGGCCGCACTGGTTGAAGACGTTAATCTTCAAGCACAGCGGGATTGGCGACGAGAAGACTTAAGAAAGAAGAGACGAGAAAAGTATCTAACAATTAAGTAATGGTTTAAAAATATCGCCACATCCATATTTTCACATAGCAGATGCTTTACTGTTGGCAGAAATATACGGATATAGCGAAGGTTGCTGACAAAGTGACTCAGAAAAAAGAAAGGATACGTCATCGCATGAATTCATTTCTAGATTTTTACATTAAAATTGTAAATTATCAAAATTACAACTGTGACCGATGGCCACATTAATAATTAGTCCCTTTATAAATCATAGTTAAGGAAAGAAAGTTTTAAAAGGCAGGAAAATTCGCGTTTTCCTTAAGACCCATATCAATTAATTCATTAAAAGCATTTACCTGCTTATATCACTGTTTTCCTCGTAAATTAAAAGCACTTTCCAAGTAAATTACCATTATCCTACGGTTTTACTTCTAAACTACTGATCCTCGTTAAGCCGTTGAGTGCAAAATGTGGTCAGACCTCGGAACCTTTCAATCAGTGCTCGTTTATCTAGTAATGTATCGATCAACGTCCGAATAGCTGGCAACCGCTAATTGATAATAATAAAAAGTACGAAGCAATAAGATGGAACTGTTCGTTTAGAAATAAACACTGACTTGTTACAAACAGGAACTCATCAGTGTAACTTGTTTAACAGAACCTTTACAACATATTCGCGTTTGGGGGTTGTTTAAACAAACTAGACTACTGAACTCAGACACAAAGTTAGTAACCAGAATTAAGCACTTCACACAGATATATGTCGCTACTCGAGGGATCATAACAGACTATAACATTAAATTACACTAAACTGCCACTAAAACTAAAACCAGCGAGAATTAAACATGGTTTAACCTACGCCACGTAAAGCGGAGTATGGGGTAATTTTAAAAATTACTGAGTAATTGCATTTCTCTGTCACAAAAAATTAATTCTATGCGTGTAGGCTGCTGACTTACGAGCTGTTTTTCATAATTACATAATAACATGCTGCAGAGTTTAACCTAGGTTTTTATGACTAAGTTACCAACTACAGTTCACAGAGAATGACTAACAACTTAGGAACAATGTTTGTCATTGCCAACACGATAAAACAAGTACCTTCAATCTGCCTAGCCTTTTCGCAACTATGTTGGGGTCGGCTTTCAGTCTAACCGGATGTAGCTGAATACCAGTATTTTACATGGAGGGACTGCCTATCTGACCTCCACAACCCAGTAACTGGGTAACACGATACCCCTTGGTAAGACTGGCTGTCAGACTTTTTGGGCTTCTGACGAACCGTAACGGCTATCAAAGATCCACGAATGACAGCCGGGACAACGGCTTTACGTGCTTTCCGAGGCACGGAAGAGTCTCGGTATGTAAAGATGGTCACCCATCCACGGACCAACCACGGCAAGCGTAGCTTAACCTGACGGATCGACCCGTGCGGCTGTTATTACTTAGCCACGAGCTCCTCGATAAAACAAGTACCTTATTCACGTAAATTCCTTTACCTATATTTTACCTAACTCAAGTTGAGTAAAGATTATTACGCGATATACAAACAGAAAGTTTTCCTTCCCATTTTCCGAAAGCTTGTGAAACATTTATGATATTGTTCTTAATCAAAAAACATGTTTGTGTAGTCACAGGTGCTATGTGGGTGTACCTACTACGGTATGCGGAAGTTAAGCCATCGATTTTCGCTAAAATACTCGCCTCATCGCTCTTAAGGACAGGGGGAGCGAAACAGATAATTATTTTCGTTGACGACTGACAATATTTCAAAGGCAGATGCTTGATTCGCTAAGGAATTACATCTTCCCTTTTTATAATCCCGTCACAAAGGGGAACTTCATTATTATTACTTTTTGTTACGGTTTTCTTACGGCTGTCTACGTTCCATAAGGATTTTTATAGGTATAATAAATTTAAGGAGGATAATTAACTTTTAAGCGTCGCCTATGGGTCGTTATGTTCAGGCCGGACAGCGGTAAGAAGTGGGAACAAATCCTAAATGAACACGCGGAAATTACTACGGATTTAAATCGTCTAATGAAGTAAGTTTTTTAACGTTTATTTAATGGTTTCTACTTCTTATACTTTCGTTAGTCGAATTCAGTAACATAAAATGCTTTATATAGTACTCGATTACACGAAGAAATTACTCTTCGTGAGTATTAAATTCGTATCCTAGTATAACGAAGACGGAGGGTGAGTGAACAATAATATGTGGGGCCTAAATGTGTCCGTGAGGTGCAATGCGGTATACTTAATTACACCTATCCCTAATTAATAAATTAATTAATGTTTGAATGATGAATTTATACGTTATGATAACGTTGTGTTACTACGTATGTAAGAAGGTAGGTACTGTTGAGGACAATAACGGTCTTTATTTATTCGTTAGTTGAAAAAAAAACTACTTTTACGTCTTTACTCATAGAATATTTCGACACCTCCTACGTACAACTAAGTAACTGAATGTGCAAATTTTATAGGAGAGCGAATTGAAGATTTCAATTTCTTTAATTCGCCGTAGCTAAGCCTCTATATATGCAGAGAAAAAGTATGTTGGGTTAATTTAAAAAATAAAATAAACTTGTATGTGGTAAATATAGGTATATAGATGCCAAAAATGCAATAAAAACCGTTTCGTGTATCTGGCAGATACGTATACTTAGCGGGTGTTGATTTAATTAGACTACCTATACATAAACGTACTCTGTGATTAGAAGAGATCAATCCAACGACAGCTGTCAGAGTACATGACAGGTGTAAAAACTATAGACATTGTTTTTTTTATCAAGTTCCTGACGGAACAGGCTAAGGTCTGAGACCATGCTGCCTAGTCAACAGAAAACTATAGACATAAAATTATTAGATAGATGAGTGGACTGTATGAAATGAGGTTTAAATGTGCAGTACGCCTGTGTAAAATATTCTATTCAACTTGGACAGGTACTGCTTCATAATTATTACCTATCTACTAAAGTGTTCTAAGAATCTCAGTGATTTTAGTTATATTTTCCCGTTGCTAAGAGGCAGATTTTCTTAACATAACGTTCGTAAATACATTGTCAGCAGTCTTTAGAAGGTAAATCCTACTAATATTATAAACTGGCTTTTTCTATACAAATAAATAAAATGAAAGTGTCTGTTTGTAATGAGTTTTTTTTAAACCACGTAGTCGATCCCGCGGACAGCAGCTAGGCGAAGCCGCGGGCATAAGCTAGTGAATACTAACTTGTTATGTAATGTCGTTCTCGCTTCAGATAACTAATTAAGATTACAATTATGGCAAGCTAATCAACAATTCAGGTTTAATAATTGAGTTGTTGTAATTTCTATAAATCTAAACCCATCAATTAGGGGTTTAGATTTTGAGCGAAAATGGCCACACAGGGATATAAAATTTACTTCATTATTTTTGTAGTTAGGTAGGTACCTACTTATAAATTACTAGCTGTTGTCGGCGGCTTCGCCCGCGTGGCTTTTTTCTAAAATGAAAGTAGCCTTAGTTACTTCTTATAACATGAGCTGTCTGACAGTGAAAGTCCCGTCATAATCGGTCCAGGCGTTTCGGAGATTAGCCGAAACAAACAGACAGACACGGGATTTTTTTTTAATCTTTTTAATTGAATCTTTTTTTTTTTTTGTTTTATACCGTATTAACTTTCATATACATTTAGTAAAAAGCTTTTATTTTGAAATTACAAATAGACACTTCAATTTTGCTTATTTGTATAGATTGTAGATAGTATGGACCAAACCAAATTTTGATAAGTTATTTAAAGGTATTGCAATTACCAAAATAATAATAGTGTTAATATCCATGTATTATAGACATATCGTTAAGTAGGTCCCTACCTATGACTCTCTCAGGAGTTTCTTGCCCATTCTTCTCCTTTTGGAAGGGGCAACTAGAATCAATATTATTTCCGTGTAAATGACATTTAAAAGCACCATATATGTGCCTATTTGAAATAAAATAATGCTTTAACTTTGACATTCATTACGTAGGTAAAACGAACATTTTCGATCACGCTCATAACTCGGGTGTTGATTGAAATTTCGCATCACTCCAATAGATGGACGATAGACGAGTCAATCAGACTCTATTAGCGGCATCGATAGTGGACAGTATCGACTGGGAAATTATTGATTTGTGCCTAATTTCCGGTCGATTGGCGCCGGTCGGGCTGCGGGCAGCGGGCGTATACGCGGTCGAGACTGTAACTTAGCACAGGTGAACGATTAACTCGCACGAAACGAGATAACTCCCCATCCGATTAGAAACGTTATCGATATAACTACGCAATCGATTTAAATTGAAATGCTTGCACTGTAAATACAACTCTAATTTAATTTGTTTAATCATGGCGATAATTATTTTATTGTGTAATTAGCTGCTGCCCGCATTATTTTTTATAAAATAAAAGTAACCTCAGTTACTTCTTATAACATCAGCTATCTGTCAATGAGAGTCCCGTTAACATCGGTCCAGGTGTTTTGGAGATTAGCCAGAACAAACCACCAGACAAAAAAAAAAGTTTTTTGTTACAAGTACCTTAATATACTTTCATATGCATTTAGTAAAATGTTGTATTTTGACATTACAAACAGGCACTACAATTTTATTTATCTGTATAGAAGAACACATGTTTGTCTGCCAGAATTACCTGCTTTTGGTAGTTACACGGAAGGACCATCGTTTGCCCTATGAAAATTAAATCAAGTGACCCGTAACAATGTTTAAAGCATTTTAAGTGAACATAGTGAAATGAGTCGTTTATGCTAAAATAGGAAAGGAGTGAATAAATATGAAAGAATAATAGTGCGGGGTGGCGACCCTATGTCGGTCGCATGACCCTCGGTAAGTTTCGCAAAAGGTTAACAATCTAAAGGTCGAACACTAAAAACCAGTCATGTATGCCTAATTTAGTTCTCTGGGGACACATTTACGGGCGTACATTTAAATGTAGCTAGGTATGTAGTACTTAAGTTTAGCAGTTTACTAAGCATACAGTCGTAAATGTCTAGAATTGGCATGTTTAATAGGTGTCTCCCAAGTTTAACACCTCCGGCTTTTCCGTGTTCAGTTATTCGAAAGTTTGTTTTGTATGGAGAACCAAAGAAACGGTAGAGTGCAAGACAATCTTGGTAATAATAAAGCTAATTAAATCTGTGTATTGTATTTAAAACATTGTTCAGGCAGGGGCCATAGCCATTCCATAGTTCTAGGTAACTAGACCACTTTAGCCACCCAAACCCATAATCCAATATCTTTGTTTCCATATCCTACATTAGTCCTGCAGCAACCGAGGGTTGTCCTTGGGTGCATTTGCATTGTGCATACAGGGATAATTATCGGTTGGTTCCTCCTCATCATTTAAAATTGTTTAAGGGGCCTCTGCGAGTTGGCTTCAGCCCCTCGTACGCCTTCTCAAGGTCCGGGACCCCAGGGTCCCGCGATATGTCAAAGACATTTTTAAAAGCTAATTTGTACGTTATTAATAAGTTGTAACTGGACATCCAATTAGGCATGTGTAATTGGTAATTCTAGTCCCGTTACCGAATTACCAAAATACCTATAAGTAACAGAATACAGGTCATTTATAACAATATCCGAATAGCAAAGATATTCCAAGCAATCAAGATATCCTATCAATAAATACAACACAGCAGGTACGCGAATGTAAACATCAATGAAAACAAAAAGATAATCCGCAAAATATATCTTACTGATAAGGTACTGTGTGAGCCAATCTCCCCTTGAAAATTATTTTTCGCTCGCGTCTGCACAACGTGATAGGATCTACATACAGCCGGCGAGAAAATATTTTAAAAACAATGAAGGGCATTCACTTTTATCAACGCATCGTCGCCCGAGGGGTTATCCTGAAAAGGAGCGGTGAATAGAAATCCCTACGGCAATGCCGGCAGCCTATCAGTACTGTGAATGGCTATTAACCACCTCGGGGCGACGATAACGTTGAAAGGCACGTTACATTAATGTATACAGTGTTTGCTCTCACTCATTACCTCGTCCTCGGACTGACGCAGCAGCATGGGGGGCCCCACGTCCCGCGGCTCTTTCACTGGGGAACTGGCACTGTCACTCACTGCACTGGCATTCACCACCGGCCCGCTATTGTCAACCTCGATAACTTCCCACGGCACATCGTCGTTGTACACGGCCACGTTCACCACCTGGTCGCCGGCGTGGAACCGCCACGGCAGGTCGGCGCCGGTTTGCCGGGGCCGGCGCCGCTTGTGCCGCACTTTGTGCCGCGTGAACCTGCCGAATCCTCCACCACGGCCTTCCTCCAGCATAGCGTCGTACAGCGAGTCCAAATTCACTTTCAACTTGTGGCGCCTGGTGGTGCGCGAGACTGCCGTGGTGGCCGGAGCCGGCGTGGTGATGGGATCCCTGCTGAGACCCTCCGCGTCCCACAGTTGTATTCTGAGGATGTTGTCGTGGGAGGGTATGTGGGCGCGCGCGTATGCGAGCGCGATCACCGCGAGTACGAGAGCGAGCGCGCGCGCGGACCCGTCCATGTCTGTCGGTGGCCGCGAGCCTACTGAAGCGAGTGCTCGGCGCCGCGATTTTCCCGCGCTTTCCCGATAACGCTACGAGCTCCGCTCTACAGTACTACGAGCGGCACGCATTCGACATCAACGCCGCGCCTCCCTCGCCGCGCTACATATCGCGTACTCTTTTATCGCGATGTGATTAATTTGATAAGGGCAAACATTACACCTATCGTGTCGCGCCCTGACAGCGATTACGACACGCAATTACCAAAGAAACGAGTAAATAAAACAAATTGTTCAACTAAATAAATTCTATTCCCATAATTTAACACAACTGTTGTGACAACTACAAATTAATCATTTTGTACTACAATCTTAATAGCATTTGAAATGCAGCGAATCACGATACATTTATACGGAAAGTTGGGTAACTAACTGATAAGGATAACATAACAATCACGTGTTAAGGAATTTCATAAATATTCTAATAATATTACGGAACAATTCAACTGCGACTTACATATATAAGGTAGTACTAGTACGAAAGGTACATTGCCGTGTTACATACAAAGTTAAAATAAAGAGAAACCTACACCGTTGTCTAATTGTAGGTACAATAACAATGAAAGTGGGTGCGCTACATGCATGGTACTGATTAAAATACGCAACCTCATTCATGCACATGATATTCACTGTTCTTTAAAGCAAGCGAAAATGCCAAATTTTTTTCAACAAATATAACAAATAAGTTCGCGCAGATACTTCGCTTCGAGTTCTCGTAGCGAGCGTAGCTAACCGTAGACTAAGCGTTACAAATCCCGAAAAATGTCAACAATTAATTGCTATTATTCTATTGGCTACATTCATTCAACCAAGATGAATATAGGCATTCACAATTTGCTACGCGTATAGCCAATTTGGTTTCGCCGTAGTATGATGAATAAAAATGTCACTGCTAAGTCGGAAATTCATTGTTCTACGTAGGCTAACTCAGAATTTGTCTACAAGGGTTACGGACCGGTGATTTAATATAGTATAGGCAAGGAAGGTGATTGACCAAGATTACCAAAAGTTCTGCAGAGCTATTCTGTAATGACACCGCAACTGACGCGATATAGAAATGAGTTCGATTGTTAGTTTTCATAGTCGGTACCTACATATCGTCCCCGTGCTATCGCCTCTTAATGAGATTAGTCAAAATAATCGTTTTTAAAATTCACTAAGCACACACTTTAACATTAAATTTGACGTGTTTGCCGCTAATAATAAATGAAGGGCTTGTAGCGTGGGAACAGCCGCGAGGGTCAATCTATGAAGGTTTTAAGCTACCTATCCGCAAGGACGCTAGCCGCAGTTGGTATGTGGATAGGCGCCCATCTAGGTATTTCATATGGCCAAATTATCGGTTCACCGACTTTTTTGATCACATTTACCCGATCCGATAATTTGATGATCATTTTGACTGCCCCAGAACAATTTTTTTTTACTTGAGCTTTTTATATTTTTAGTTCGATTTAAAAAAAAGTGATGGATTTTTATATCGGTAAAAAATGTCGCAGACCCCTCTGTGCCTCGAAAGTAGGTACATAAAGCCACTGATTTATTTACGGCAAAGCCAGATCTTTGATAGCCTGAAAGTTTGACATGCTGTCTAGCCAAGTTTTGTGTAACACTAAATACATAATACAAATACTAGGACCCAAATATACTCGAGAAAAGGTTAGGTATATGAAGATTGGTATAGATCAGGGATGGGCAAACTACGGCCCGCGGGCCAATTCCGACCCGCAAAGGGATTTAATCCGGCCCACCAACGTCATTCTGACATAAGATTGTATTACTCTCGGAAATGATGTTCTTGCGTTCGTTTACATTTAGGGCCATTGTGAACTTTACTAACTAAACACAACCACATTTGAATTACTGTAAGATAAAAAATTGCGCTGGTAACGCACGATTATTTTCACGGTGTGTGGCATTTTAGCATTCGAAGATTCTGAATTCCCTACGCATTTAGGCCACTGATAAAAAAAAAAAAAACACTCCTGGTATAGATAAATCCTTTCGCAGACCGCCATTGTTGTTCGTTTTGGCAGAAATAGTATATCGGTGCGCAAAGAGGCTTATAAGTGAGATCGGGCAGCAAAACCCTCGCACACTATACATACATATTGAATGAAGTCGAGTAGGTATAACCTCTACGTTTCCCGCCCCCGAGTTCCGTTTCCGCTGCCGCTCGCAACCAAATATATAGCCTTTCAGCCTTTACATAACGTAACATCACGACTGTATTGCGCGAAAGAGTAAACAGAAGTGTATATAGGCATCAATTTCGCCAGTTTTGTTATAAGTCCCATTTTCAGTCAAGAAATGAAAAGGTTCATCATCTTTAGGTAAAGATTGCTTGTACCATACAGGAGACTTCCGTAAGGGTGCTTGCATAAAGATACAGGTTCCAATTGCGTAGGTATCACTCATAAAACGACAATTGATCGCAATGGGTTTAATTTTGACAGTTTACCAATGTTCAGTGCCTTATTTGCGTTCTTGAGCAGACAAATTTTTCAAACCTATGAAGCAATGGATCAGCTATATCCTTCAAAACTCTTGGATTGTGATTCAAACTATGTTACGTAATTAGGTTGCTGATCGCAACCGATCGGTGAGAGTAAAATAATCCCATTCTTTGCATAGGTATGCGCTTGCACATAAAGAAATTAGGTTGAAAGTTGTCGGTACCGACAACACGTTTTCACACCGGACATTCGTGGGATAATCGGTAGCTATCAATAGCGACTTCTACCGACAAATCGGGTCCGAAAAAACGGTATCTTTATGCAAGCACCCTAATGGGGGGGGCGAGTCTATTGCGATTAATATGAGCCTCACAACAGAATATAACTGTATGAGCCAATAATGCTCATACGGCAAAAGTAAGTTTAGTCGTTTATGCGTACCTAATTAATATACACTCAATTCAGTCGTAACTAATACTCTCTCACGCGCTTATGTGTTGGTCGATCAACAAAACATTAAGTGCGACTGAGATAATTAAACAAACATAACTTTAAACTGTTTCCATAAATAAACTATTGATCTTAACAGTGGTTTGGTGTAACTTAACTACATAAAACAAATACCGAGTATCCGTCAATGACGAGAAAACCCCAACATCTTTTTGGTCCTTCGAGCCGGATATCCCGGATTGAAATGAATTTCCGACTAGAGCAGTAATAAATAATCATAGATACTTAAATGATGTTTTTTATAACTGTTTATTGACTTAAAACCTAAATCATAAGTACATTTTTCAAAATTAATAGTACAATGGCAAGTGAACAGTAACACCTTAAGCTTATAATAATTGTTAGTAAAATGAAAACTAATAATCTCCGTATTATTTTATGAACCAGATCAAGCAGTAACACGGTATTATTACAAAACAAGTCATTTGTGAATTTCGAACTTCATGCCGACAAAGATAAAATTCTGAATACAAAAACTGATGTTAAACCAGAGTCTAACCTGTCAATTTTGTATTCAGAACTTTACGTTCATCGGAATAAGAATTAAAATACAAAAACTAACGATCTGATTTTCAAAACCAGGGGTCAATTTCAAAACTTCTAAGGCCGATATCTATAAATAGCACTTAGCACTTAGCACACAGTTATTCCTGCCACTGTCGCACAGCTGTCAAACTACAAGTGCAATATGGAGACAGTAACATGTCTATACACGGAAATGGAATTCCAGATCAAAAATGTAAACAAAGGTGTTGCCAATTTAAAATAATAACCTCAATTGTGTAGTTTGTCGAAAAGTACTATAATATAGTGTTAAAATTGTATGCATATCTTAAACAGGTAAAATATAATATTGCATACAGTTTTCTCATATTTAAAGTGACGTAAACTACGATCCAAGAGTAAAATATAACTGTTTGAAATTAAAAGTGCAAATTATTTTTATGTTACAAGCAATAACGCAGAAGCACTAAACATTTGGACTTTTATTTATTATTTTCTATTTATAAAATGTTATTCCTTCTAAACAAGAGAATCGTTAAAAAAATTTGTAAATAATATTGTCCTAATAATAAATTCAATTTGGGCGTCCCGACTGGTCGCCATTTTGTTTTGGCCATTCGGCATAGAGGAAAGTAATACTGGCAATCGGTTTCTGACGTTTGTCGTGATTTAATGTGAACCTCACAGTATTTATTTGTTGTATTTTACGTGTTTGTATGTAATAAAATACAATAATTGGAATGACCAGGAAAATGTTGACTGCACCTGAAACGTCAGTTTGACAATGACATTTTCGTTTAAATTTTTGATCTGGAATTTCATTTCCAAAGTCAAAGCACGAGCTAAGCACTTTTATAGATATCGGCTTTAGGCTTTTATTAAAAGTCCTAAATGCTAGATTCACGTAGTGTATGTATGTGCAACAATATTTTTACTCAGAACCTTATAAGTACGCTGGTTGATTGCAAACAAGAAAACATATTCAAAAGTACAATCGGCTACACAAGTACTATGTAGTATTAATTAATATAGGCCATTTAATATACATAAATTATTGTGTTTATAATTATTAAAAGCTTAGAGTAGCTCAAACAGTAGTTGGCTTTAATTATGTATTTATTTATTAACCTATAGTATAAATATATGATTCTACAGAAAATATTACTTCATACAAAAATTGTTACTTCATTAAGTTTACAGTTCAAGAGGTACATAAAGGGTTAGTATTTTTGATAAAAATCGGTGGTTTTTTAAACAGGTTCATATTTTGATTATAAGACTAAAACAGTATAGTTCATTTTAATATTTTTGGATTGCTGTGCCCGATATAATATTTTTAAACTAACGATTCGAAAAGTAGTTTAGTTATTTTATTTACATTTAAGAACTCACTAAACAAAAGATCTAAAATAAAGGTTTTTTTCACAGGCTACAAAAATTAAAAATAACAGGGACTACTTAATTTTATACAACAAAAAAAAATGGCAATATTTTATGAATCACAACACTTATCTATCAAGTTTATTGTCATTATAGACTGAGCTAATATTGAGCCCTAACATTTTAATATGGAACTTTGCATAGTACGTTTTTTTTTCGTTTAATTATATGGGTGGTTAAAAAATCTAAGGTGTAAGATATTCATACCTAAATCTACAATCATAAGCACATAAAAGATTTAAGTTTTTAAACTGTCATGGTCACTAATATTATTATTAACATAAGCGGGATATTTACCATGTTTACACAAAAAAGACATTTTACATAAAAGATTAATAATATTGTTAAGACGTTTGTGAACTGCAAAAGCTTAAAAAGACATTTTTTTTTTTTTAAATAACATCACAACTAATTTCAGTGTAAAGCTTCACAGTAGGAATGTTATAAGAAGAAAATCAAAAGACGGGTCATGTATGTATACGCATAAATATTATTTTTTAAATGCCGATAATACTGCCTAATATTGTGACATACCCAAGTACCTTAATTTTAATCATTCCCCGACAGCAGATTATTATTTATTATGTAATATTACAGTATTAATATGATATACACCGTTTAACCAGTAAAGACTCTTACAACACTATAAAAATTACAAATTGTACTAATATAATCACTCAACAAAAAAGCTCATATTTACACTACCTATCAAGAAAAATAATTCATGACCAGTTTAACACATTACAATAATATTGGTGTTTTCAAGTCCTATGCATGCAACAATATTTTTGTAATGTGAAGTCTGCTCAGTAACTTGTTTCCACGACTATACATTAGATATCAATTCCTAATACGTGTTAAATAGGTTATATATTTATTATTGGTCGCATAAAGCCGATTTACACACCCCGGACTCATAGATATGTTCCAACTAATCTTACATTAAACCAAATTAAACCGTATCTTATAAATATCTGTATAACCTTTCCCATCCAGTAATGTATGAATCGACCTTTTTGGTTAAAAGCCATGTATTCAACTACAATGAAATGCAATAATTAATATTTTGAACAACAATCATGGCATTGCTAACGAAAGTGCTAGATATGATTACATTTAGAGGCACCAATGCTCTAACGATTAGACCTCCAGTACAATCACTATATGAAAACGTTGATCATTCTGGACATTATCACATTAAAACTCTCTGCTTGTCAAATGTAGCTGTTTTTATGAAACGTCATGTTTTATGTCTCCATTTGTATCGTATAATATGACAAGGTTCCAGTGGCGAGGCTTGACATTTCTTAGGAGGGAACCGAAAAAAAAAAACTCAGTTCTATAATTATTATATTATAAATAATCATACAATTACGTCAAAATTAATTTGTTTACGCGAAAATAAAAACCTTTACTGAATTTAAAATCATTTGTCGTCAGTCAAGTAGCAGAAACAAACTTGTTGGCAGAGACGCTAACAATATACAAAAAAAATATTCAATGTTTTACAGAAATAAACTCAACTTCTAATTTTTCTAATAATTTCAAAATTATTATTGAATAAAACGAATTGAATAAAATGCAATCGATCAGGTAAAAATAAAATAAAATGCGTAATATTCCTCTATCTCGTTCTCGCCAACGCATACTATGTCTGTCTCGGTCATAACCTGATAGATAGCGAGTTACTGTCGTCCATATCAAGCCATGCCACGTGACATCATGACGTGATAGATATTATATGAATTTTTATTTGCGATTATCATGTCGTAGCGCCGCCTTATTTAGAACAATTTGAGTTGTTGTTGGAATTCAAAGCTAAGAATAGGCGTCTTTGTTGTTTGAATACTATGGTGTATTAAATACCTGTAATATATCTATATTATTTGGCAATCGTAGACACTACTGAATGTGCTATTTATCAATGATGGTAGGTGAAGTGGCGATCGTCCGAAGGGAGTGGAGTTGTTAGCGCGCTGCGCCACTGCAAGGTTCTAATTGAGATCAAGGTTCTCATAGGCCGACTGTACTTCGGCGACTAGATGCGACACAATTAACATACCAAAACAGCAGGATAAGATAATATTATGCCCTACATCTTATTTATTCCAAAATAAAACCTAACATTTGCCATCTCTTTCAAATATCAGATTGATCATTCGGTATAAGGTCATATAGATTATAACCGAGTTTTTTTTTTTTTGAACAATTTTGTAAGGGCTTACATATTTAACACCTAAAAAACGTACATTTATGATTTTATAATGTCACATAAAGGCCTATAATTTCATAACAATACTATTTTGTGACGATCCACGTACAGTCGCGGCAAAAGCTGTCATCTCAAAGTCCATTTTAACACTTTGCCTTACGACTGTCCATTACACTTAAAGCTAGCAGGACACCGACAACACCGAATCAAACACCATTATTGTTCTTTCTCACGTTTGCCGGTGAGCCAGGCAAGTAGGTCTTTAGTCAGTCAATGCTGAGATCGTTGGAGAAGTGTCGCGAGAGCTTCGCCACATCAAGGCCCGTGAAATCGGTGAAGATATCGGATGTAGCAGTCGAGGGTTTAGTAGACCTTCCCGGTGATGAACTACTGGATGCTTGCTCGCAAGGATCGATCACGACTAGGCTGTCCTCTTTGCTACTTACTTCAAACGGTTCGGAGATGCCTGTGAAAGATAATGTGGGTTGAATGTTTGGGATAAGGTTTATTTTTGTACAACAATTTGTGATTTATTTCAAGATATTTTACTAAACTGGAAAACGGCCCTTGAAAATAAAGTTACTTAAGGTGGAAGCGCTAAGGTATACCGCGAAGTTCAAATATTCTTTCGTTTTTTTTTTTTTTGCAACAGGGAAAAAAAAAATTGTCCGAGATGTAGACGATTAATTGTTTTGATTATATTGTTTTATTTTTTTACGTAATCAAAAAATTAAGGCGACACATTGAGTTCATGTGGCATGACGTCACTCTGTGCTAGATTTTATACGTGGTTTGTTAGAATTGTGACGTAACGAGCCCCCACTCCCCAACTTTAATGAGTTTTATCTAAATCACTTTCTATTAATATGATAAAGCAAAAAATACATGTGTAATATTTTTTTAATAATTTACATGACGGACATTTTTTTTTTTTTTTAGTCAACATCCTTATTTGTAGTTGTATCAAAGTTATATGTTGATCTGAATATGATTCGCGACCGTAACAAATCTGTGTTTATAGAATTATAATAATTAAAATCATCAATACAAATTTCTCATTTCATATTACCCTATTAAATGACTATTTCATGAAATCATGACATTTGAGGATTATACTAACATAAGGAGTTGTATTATAATTCTGTATACTACATACTTTAATCAACATACACCCAGACAATGAGCTGCAAATCGCATTTCAAATTCAAATTCATTTATTTCGTGAACACAGGGTACATACAGAAGGTGTTATAAATACATAATATTCGCTGACTACGTTAGCGTTGTCCCCCTTAAAGAAAATTTTCAATTAAAGCGCACTAAAATGGTGATAAATTTAATGTAAAATAATAAGCTTCTATCAAGTGAATTATCAGGTGTAGGTACTACAGAAAACAATATTAGCACTTCCACTAACCGTAATGTTATGTGTGATCGTCTAAAAATGCTGATTCTCATCATAATTTGAATAATTAACATTGAATATTGTAGCTACAAAATTCTCAACCTACCCAAAACACTCCTGACATCGTTATTGGGCTGGCTGAAGTAGATAAACCTGTAGAATCCAGGGTTCCTCACACCACAACCCACTGGAAAGCTTAGCGTTATGGTCCGCGGCTGACCATCAGAAGTGGAGCCTGCGCCGGGTAAGCTGACCTTCGCTAAGTACTCGTACGCTTTGTAGTCGTCTAGGTTGTGGAAATTGGCCTGAAAGAAGGGAGGAATTGGTAATATAGTGTCTATGGTTGTCGATGATGGCATCTGCAATAAAGGACGTGGGGGATATCTTCCAGCAGTAAAAAAACAGCGCGCACTACTCTACTTGCTCGGAGTTTCTTTGAAGAATAAAATCAGGAAAAAAAATATCCGGAAAAGAACCTGAGTTACCGACATAGCATGCAGAGTAAGCAAGCCGTATTTGACTAAGGACCGATGGCCGTTGAAGCAGACGAGTCCTGGAATGGAGACCGCGTATCGGCAAGCGTAGTGTGTATTGTGGGTCGCCCTCTAGCTTGATGGACCGATGACCTTAGAAAGGTATGCAGCTGGGACAGACTGGATGCGGAAGGCAGAGGACAGAGTGTTGTAGCGCAGCCTGGGATAGGCCTATGTCCAGCAGTGGACTGCAATAGGCTGAGTTGAACTACCCTAAACAAAAACTGAAAACGCCAAAAAAAAACCCAGCTATTATTTTCCTCAATATTACTTTGGTTTGATGTATAAAATGCGTTGATGACTAGCGATGGGTATTTTTACTTCCTATATTTGTTTGGTTACAGATAGTAGTTTCTAGTCAAGCGTATCCGAGATTTATTCTGGTATAAGCACCCAAACGCTACTTCAGGGTTGGTTCTTAAATAAAAAAATATTCATATTAATGAGTACTTTCACCCCTGGAAGGATGCCAATGGTTTAAATTTCGCACAGCTCTATGTAGAAGCCAATAAATAAGAGCTTAATTCCTCAAATCGTATCTCAACTAAATGCATAATTTTATGCTTCAGATAGATTAGACCTTTTATTAAATAGTCTAATGCTATCAGCTGTATATCAACTATTTTAATACTTACATCATATATGCCTATCCAGTCGTTAGCATTGACTTGAATGTCTGGTGTGAGCGTGCACTGTGTCCTAAAGTCAGCGTCACCGATGTACCAGATCCGGTTGATTGGTGCAAACTCCACAGTCTTCTCTGTGTAATTGGAAAACGTCTGTAGGAGAAAATGCCGTGTTACTATTGGTTACATACGCACACATACCAGCGGAGGGAATAAAATTTGGAACGTAGTTATTTTTACAATTAGAAATTCCATCGAAATACAGGGTTTTAGAATAAATGTCGGAACTTCACAGAAATTACGGGTATCAGTATCAAAATCATAATGAAAACAAGAAGTGCAACTTTAAATATTACGGAGCATGATATAAAACAAACCATATAGTTAATAAAATTGACGTTATTTATGTATGTTATGTTATGTTATTTATGTAGTTGTATAAAAAGGCAGATTATATTATTAAAATACCGGTTAGCATACTGGTGCAAGGGTAATGCCACATAACCATGCAAAAACCACAAAATATTGAATGAAAGTTTATTTAGAGATGGCATTTTAAAACACGGCTGTAAATCGCTTATAACCCTTAAAAAACAATGTATTAATATAGGCTGCGGCGTACAAATTGGGTAACTCTTCAGTCGATTGATAACATTATTTTTCAGACGAAGGGCCATGGATTTATTACCGGCCTCTTATGATTGTTTACTATTCACACCACACCCTGGACAATGATTAAGGCGCAGATCCACCGCGGCGCACGAAGAGGCTACGCACGTATGTTAAGCTTCGCTTTGCATGGAAATGTTTGTGATTGTGTCCACTGCAACCCACGGACACGCTAAGCATCAATTGATGTCATTGATACATGCGTGGCATGCTCAAATAGGCGGTTACATCGCTCAACGCTGTCAACGCCATGCACGTTGTGCATGTGCTACACGGCTTGTGTATCTCATCGCTGCGCATGCTGTGCACGGGCATGCGGCGCATTTTAGCTGCGTGGATTCATTTGTTTGACCACGTGGGTCTACGATTCCACTGCGGTACACACTACACACGAATATTAACCCACGACTATGTACAGCTGTATCGTCGCTTCCCCGCCCGTCCCACTTCCTGCAGTGAAGCTACGCACGCTTGGTACCACGTGTATAGCGTGCATGGCGTTGAGCTACGTAGGCAACATATTCGAGCAAGCCACGTGACGTCAATTCATGCATAATGTGTCCGTGGACTGTAGAAAACACGTGCGTAGCCTCTCCGTGCGCCGTGAAGGGCCACGCTACAGTCGTGGGTTAATAATATTTTTGTATAGTGTGCACTGCAGTGAAAACGTGGACCCACGTGGTCAAACAAATGAATCCATGCAGCTAAAATGCGCCGCGTGCCCGTGCACAGCATGCGCCGCGATGGAACTGCGCCCTTACAACTACAATGTCCAAGCAAGCTTGTACTTACCGCTGGCTGCTCAACCCCTGCATCAACCGCATCACAACTACCAAACGCCGTTGCTTCCCCATCGGTAGCAGAATCTGTGGCAACATGCGACCGCTTCCTCCCGTCGATGACGTCAACAGGAACGATCATAGACCGCATTCGAATGCCAGAATGCGCCATAGGTGGCTCGGCCAGTATTGTGTGTTTGATGCCCTTGCATACCTAGCATGCGAGCGTGCAAAATTAGTAGTTAATTCAAGCAAGTACGTGTGATTGTACTGTTGGTTGCGTGTAGCGTACAACGCCACAAGGTCCTTATGGCGCATGGTCAAAATGGGAACTAGACAGTGGCGGATTTACCAGTAGCATAGATTAATACAGATGGGACACTCCGCAAAATAATTTAAATAAAAAGCGACTCTTGTTACGACACAATAAAGTCCAATTCAGGTCGCGCAACGCTTATTATATACCTACATTTATATTCACCTACAAGTTGCCTCTCTTTCTATCGCGCAACTTTTATACAGGCGGCGCGCGGCAGTCCTACTGAATTGGCCCAGTGAGATGGGCCCACCGCGTACTTATAGCTTCATACCTAAACTGCGGAGTGTCCCATCTGTATTAATCTGTGCTAGTAGGCTTAGTAAGCTTGAGCCTAGGGTGAGATTTTAGGCGCGGCAAATGATTTTTTTTTTTTGCCCTCTTACAGTAGGTATTCAATAAGATTTCTGTAAGACGGTTTTCTAATGTCTTGCAGAAAGAATTCTACAAGACATATTTCCAATGAAAATAACGAGACTGGCTATAAAAAATTTCGAGCTCGACACACTCTTGCATCCCACATTCTTACTTATCGATGAAAATATCCATGAATAGCATTTTTTTTTTTTTAATGAATCAATTTCTGCAAGCTGCTACTAGATATATTATGCCTACCTACATATACTCAGAAAACCACATTTTGTTTTGACGCCTTACATTACGCCGTACATGATTGAGCTTTGATTAGCTTAGAAATATATTTATTTATTTTTATTTTATTTTACTATGGGTTTGCTCTTGACTCTAGTCTAGGTCTGGGTGACAGAGACAAAGTCTACGATGGAGTGAGCTTACCCTTAAGAAGCCTGTTCACTCTCACTTTGAAAAAATATAAAATATACCCAAAAACAATTTCTTGTGCAGTCAACACAAGCATTGATTACATAGATTTTAAAAATAATCCAGAAACTGACAATTGTAGGTAAGGTCGGCAAAATTTTTACAGCCTATACTTGGAAAATGTCTGAATCCGCCACTGGAACTAGCACTGCCATCTTATTTGTCAATACGATTTCTGTGACAATTTCACAAATGTTTCCCAACAACGCCCTCCTGCCAATGTGATTTAGACGCCAAAAGATCCTTGTAGCGCTCTATAAGTGCAGCAAATACAAAGAAGCTAGACCTTACAACATCTAACCAAAAAAATATGCCAGAGTTGGGGAGAGGCAGATTTGGAAAAAATATTTAATTGGAGACAGGTTTATGGGATTATGAAACTGATCTTAATTACCTCCGCATAAGTAATATCATCAATAAATGAGCAAATTATAATATTCTTAAAAAAAATCATGGTTGAAATGCCTCCTATTACATTTCGACCATGATTTTTGCTTTAAATGGGCAACATACATCAATATTATTACGTAAAATTTAGAATAACCGTTGCGTTAGTTCATACGAAAATAAATTTCATATATTTTTTTTTTTTTATAATCTTAAAATAAACGTATAAACAACTGCCAAATTGCTACATAATGCGATACGTCGGCAGGCGAACGTGATTTTGTAATAGACCTCTTTAATATATATTTAGTCTCCATAGAAGAGAAATTTTGATAAATTAAATCATTTGATTCTACTTCAAAACTGTTTTTTTTAAACTAAAACAAAGCATATTTTTTGTATGTTTCTTCCACTATAAGAACATCCGAAGATGTTTCAAAAGGAAAAACACCTGTTAGTGCAATATACTAAAAATACACAACAAAAATTATCACTGTCCCGTCAAACAAATTAGGTGTGCTACGTTTCCATGAATCTCAGAGCAACCCACCGTATTTGTAAACGTAAATTAATATTGTTACGTGCATCAAACAGTGATAATTGTATTTGAATGCGTCGAATTTCCTGCCTGTATAGTACCACTAAGTCAGGTTTATGAAAAGTAAATATTTGTCTTTGATGAACTATTGTCTATAGAACAGATTTGTATGTTTGTTTGTATTATATACTAGCTTCCGCCAACAGCTTCGCCCGCGTGATATCTTTATAAATTATAGCCTATGTTACTCAGTGATAATATAGCATTCTACTGGTCTTAATCTTCTTTTCGTTTAGACGGTACATCTATACTGTGTGGGCCCAGTAGGTGGCCACATTTATTGCGGTGTCAGAGGCGTTGTTCAAATCGTCAAGGGTGCAGGCGAACGGACAATTGGGACACTCCAGCAGATGGGACATAGTCTGTGCAGGAGCACCGCACTCGCATTGAGTGTTAGGTGAATCGACTATGCCCCACTTCGCCAGGTTATGTTTGCAGTGGCCTACTTGAGTTCGCAGTCGATTGAGAGCTTTCCAAACAGGCCACTGCAGTTCGCAACCGGGAGGCAGGTGCTCCTGGGGCTTTACGAAGTCTTGAGGTGGTGGATACCTCTCTTCCCACAGTTTACTTCGCTCCCTGGATGGCCTGTCTTTGATCGCCTGGCCTGTTTTTTCTACTCGTGAAGGATTTTTCTAAATGTCCAGTAGTTTTTGAGTTTATTCATAACATACAAACATACGAAAATACAAATCTTTTCTCTTTATAATATTAGTGTAGATAATAGACGTTTTAGTATTGCATACTCGTACATTCGACTTTGTAAGACATATTTCCTTTTCATCGACAGTTTCTGAAAGCCTTTATACAGCATGTAACAAAAACCCTGTCCGATCCTTAAGAGTATTATTCGGCATCGTACTGCGTATACTATTACGTAACCATTTAATAGATTTGAGATTATTATTTTTCCCCATAGAATATAATTAAATAAAAATTTAAAATAAATACTGATCAGAGGCAACACTGATTGCTCGAAAAAAAGTTCACAAGTTCACTACCTTCAGTTTTTTGTCGCCGCCGAGCGAGACGGTTTGTATGATTTTTTGTCATGAATCTACTTTGTCGCGTGCCGCCAAACTTATAACGAAAGAAACCTACGCTACGTCATACCTTATGCCTACGCGTAGGTATCAGCTGATATTGTTTTGTAGGCATAGTGATCCGGATTTAATTCTGTTTATCAAGAAACGAAAAAAGAAAGTTCTTTAAACAGAAGAAACAATTTATTGAATTAAATGTAGTCCTGATAAGGGCTTTTTTAAATGTGATGTGCTTTTGGCAATGTACTTACCGACCAGGTAATCAGTTCACTTGTTGTTGTTGCATACTTCGGCGATCGTGCTCCACATGTCCACCTCCAACACTAATACACATTCGTCACCTTTTCACTAAATTTGCACGTACTCTTTGCAGCGCACTTGAAAATGACTCTGTTTCATAGGGTGCAGGTTTTCGAGCGCCCACACGTATTCGTTGTGGTAGTTGAATACACACCTGTTCTCTCAAACTAGCATTCATCGGCGAAAAGCACACGATTAGACCGGAGAACTGTGTTCCTCGATTTCCACGTTGCACTCTCGTGGTCTTCCAGCATCAGCGGCCTGCGACTCGTGCCCATGAACACTGCCTGTGGTGTACACACGGTTATGCAGGCGATGGAACGTACGCTCCGATGGTATTGTCACACCTGGCATATTAGCGAAGCGCACCTCATAAGTTCTACGCGCAGCTGCATAATTACAGTCGGTCTTGCCTAAGCACATCAACATATTAAACGAAACGATAGCGGCACGTGATACGTACAGACGTCCGACCAAAAGCTATCTCTACGAAAGACTGGCCATTGGCCAACAAGTAGCGCGCCGGTAGGCAACCAGTCGGCGACATCAAAGAGTCGGCGACTAGTTGAAAAAGTGCCTACAATGCGGTAGTGTAGGGCGGTGTTCTTTGAAATAAAAATAGGTAAAAATAAAAAGATTTTGCCGGCGGGTGGAGTGTTGTCAACTTATGAAAATTTGCCATATTCAGTGTTAAATTTCGCATGGATTATAAAAATGAAAAATCAATAACTTTTGTTTTTTATGAGTTACATTTTTATAACCATTTTTTCTAGTACGTATGTTGAACCAGGAATACGCCTTTATTGGATCGGACAGGGTTTTTGTAACATATTGTATACAGCGTGTTACGGAAAGGGTATATCCATACAAACGGGGTGAAGAGTGTATCTGGTTCAGAATCTCTGTACAAAATTTCAGCTCAAAAGCACTAACTAGAAAATTCTTAATATTTTTTTTATTTCGATAGTAGAAACGTGTTTACCGCCGTTTCTTTGTGGTAGTTTATTGACACCGATCAGCTGACTTGGTCTAGTGATGTGTAGAATTCAATTGGAAACATTTGACTTTTAGTTAAATGTTTCTTAACTTTTTATTTATGTAGGTATAGGTATTAAAAATATTGCCCTGTAGTTTGTTATCACCAAAAGAATCCGTGCCTCTGATATATATATACCCTTTCCGTAACACGCTGTACATAGAATTTAATCTGTGTGTAGATCAAGGGGTATTCCCGGATTTAATGAAATACAGTAAAATTATTCCACTTTTCAAATCCGGGGACAGCAAAGACACTAATAATTATAGACCCGTTTCGATTTTGCCAGTTTTCAGCAAGGTGTTGGAAAAAGTAATGTTAAATCAAATGCTCAATCACTTTAATTGTAATAACATCCTACACGATCAACAGTATGGTTTCACCAAAGGACGTTGCACAACCGATGCTGGGGTCACTTTATTAAAACACATCTATAAGGCATGGGAAGATGCACAAGATGCAATAGGCATCTTTTGCGACTTATCAAAGGCATTTGATTGCGTGAATCACGAAACACTGCTCTTGAAACTTGAACATTACGGACTGGGTAAACTTGCGCTTAGCTTAGTAAAATCATATTTGAATAATAGATTGCAGCAAGTTCAAATAAACGGTGTTAATTCATTGGGTTTAAAAGTCAAAATGGGTGTACCGCAGGGCTCAATACTAGGTCCGTTCCTCTTTTTAGTATATATAAATGATTTACCTTATTTACTGAAAAACCGACCCCAAATGGTGTTATTTGCTGATGACACATCACTGATTTTTAAAGTAAACAGACATGCCCAGGACCTTGACGACGTAAATAACGCTATGATTAAGGTCCATAATTGGTTTACTGTAAATAATTTGGTATTAAATGAGAAGAAAACTAAATGCATAAGATTCGCTTTACCGAACGTTAGAAGTAATGAATGTCACGTTGTATTGAATAAGGAGATACTAGAATTCGTCGAAAAGACGGTTTCCCTGGGGATTGCGCTTGACTCAAAACTACAGTGGGGTCCTCACTTAACATCACTTGCAGGGCGGCTAAGTTCAGCCGCTTACGCTGTTTGGAAAATCCGCCAATTAACAGACGTGGATACCGCGAGACTGGTCTATTTTAGTTACTTCCATAGCATCATGTCTTACGGTATTTTGCTGTGGGGACGAGCTGCAGATGTTGATTCCATCTTTATTCTGCAAAAGAGGGCTGTCAGAGCCATCTACAACCTCCGCAGACGCGAATCTCTGAGAGAGCTGTTTAAAAAAATTAACATTATGACGGTACCTTGTCAATATATATATGAAAATATTATGTATGTTCGAAAAAATCTACATCTTTTTAGTAAAATAAGTGACAGGCATAATTTTAACACTAGAAATAGGAACAAATTATATCAACCACGCTTCAGATTGTCTAAAGTACACACTTCTTTTATGGGGTACTGTGTAAAATGTTATAATAAAATACCACTCGATATTCTTCAACTAAATGAGAAGAAATTTAAAACGTGCATTAAACGCACACTATGCAGACAAGCATATTATATGTTGGATGATTATATCGTAGATAAAAATGCTTGGCTAAATGCTGGTCCTGCTCCACTGCCACTTGGGCTCACTAGATAAAATTTGAATACTTGGAAGTTGCTTCCCCCTTTTTTTATTTTATTTTATTTTCTGACATCACGAACTTAATGTTTATTTTGTTTTTATTTAAGCATGTTTTTATTGATGAATACTCCAATAGATAATAATTATTTTCTTTTTTGGTAGTAAATTTGAAAATGTGAGTCGTTTAATATGTTATTATGATTTATGTTGACTTGAAAGAGCATGGCAGTTGAGAGTATGTCATGCTCACTTAAATGTTTCACTGATGGTGGCGCGTGTGTTGGATCATTCGGTTCCCTACAAAATGGTTGAGCTGGATGGTGCTGATCCATGCGTCATGTTCGTGAACGGGCGCCGTCAGTTGGGACTGGTCATATCTTGACTGCCAGGGCTTATTTTTAATTTGTAATTTTATATTTTGAATTGTTTTATTAGTTTTTACATTGTCTCACATATAGAAGCAACAAGAATAATGTACCCAGGATTATGTAATATCTTGATTTAAAAGAGTGTCCTTGGAGTTTCTTGTCCGTTCTTCTCCATAGTGATCTACGTATTGGAATGGGCATCTAGCTTCAACTTGCCGACTCTGACTAACTGACCGTCTCTTTGACAATTCAAAAGTGCCTGTAAATGGTTTAATTGAAATAAATGCTTTGAGTTTGAGTTTGAAATCTTTTATCAAATACCATGTCACAGAGTACGGAGGCGACTAGAAGACCGTAGCTAAAGGCAACATTGGCAGTACATTCCATAAAAACTAAGCGTGTTACCGTTTATTCGCACTGCAGCAATTTGAATGCAAAAAATGTAAGAAAATTTTAATTTGACGGCACGGTTGGCGCAGTGGTTAAGCGATTGACTGCTGTGCTGCGTGTCGCGGGTTCGATTCTCGCACGGAACAAATATTTGTATGACCTGCAAGTAGTTGTTCCGAGTCTGGTTGTTTGTGTATGTGAGATTAAATGTTTGTAAACGCACCCACGATGCAGGAGAAATTCCTAGTGAGTGGCAATGTTAAAAAAAAAACCGCGGTCTCCCCTAACGCTTTCGCCTTAAGAGAGGCAGCTTTAAGAGACGGTAGTTTTAGTAAAATTCTCGGTGCCGCAAGTGCCTTGAGCGTCTACTTCTGTCATGGACATTCAAAGCCGTCAGTTTCTATATGTCATTTGTGCTGCATTGCGAATAAACGGTAACACGCTTGGTTTTTACGGAATGTATTGCCAATGTTGCCTTTAGCAACGGTCTTCTAGTCGCCTCCGTACTCTGTGACATGGTATTTGACAAAAGATTAGATTCTATGTATACTATATAGGCTTTCAGAAACTGTTGAGCGCCTCCCCCTTAAAGTAATTTGATTGAATGTTGCTATTTCGGTTTGCCAATCACAGCAATTAAGGGCAGGACATTTCACAAGATAAGCTAACTTAGATTAACTTTATTCATTTGCAATAATGAATCGTGACTTCGTAACTGGATTTGTAGAGGCAAAAACAAAAATATAAAACCAAAGACATTGTCTTCCGAAATTAAAGTTATTTTCACTTTTTTTTTTTTTAGTTGATAAAAGTTTTAATTTTTCAGTTTTTACTTGAGGTACTTGCCCCACACAAATTCTATGTAAATAACAGTGACAGGAAGTTAATATAACTTCATCCACATGACACTGGTAAAAATACGCATTATTGAAGATAAAAGCTAATTCAAAAACTACCCAAGCAACGTTAATACAATTTATACGGGACTACGTAGGAAATATACCCTTTCTAACATAAAATAATTTTCCCTATCGGTCCTGCCATCTTCGAGTGATCGGGATTCCGATGAACTGAGAACCCCCTCCTTTTTTTGAAGGAGTCCTAGCTCATAGAGTTTACGTCGCTAATACTCAAAGTTTGCGATATCATGGTAAATATTTTTTATTTATAAACCCATTCGAATTATCACCTATTAATTTACATAAACAAAATCAGAGAAAAGTAGGCAAAGGTTACGCTAATTACCCAAAGCTACTACATTTTTTGTCAAATACAAACATGGCTAGTAAACAGGTCGGAAATTAGGCCATTACAACTAATTATGTTAGGTAAATAAATAGGTAGGTAGTACGTCACAAGCAATCAATTTGATGACAGATTGGTAATTAGTTCATTGTTTATAGTTTTCTAGTTTCAATATTTAGTTTTATCTAGGGATGCATCCGATACCGATACCGATGCCGATATATCGGCGATACTCGAAGTTTGCCGATATATCGGCATCGGCGATATTTTTATGGCCGATTCAACGATACTTTTCTCATCAATGTTAATTTTAATTACTAAAACTATTAACTAATCTCAACCTGTCTATAGTTTTAAACGATTTTATTTAGTTTGTCATGTTATTTCTTCTTTTTATATTCATAAAAAAAATAACCCAACATTCACTTTCATACATAAGCGTAAGCTACTGTATCACCCGTCGCGCGTCAGACACATTCATTTTTATTATTGTTTATGATTTTAATCGCGTGATTTCGGGATTGTACAACTAAGTAGTTCGGACTCGAATCGGAGCTTTTATTCATGACGTAGACGTAAGTGTCATAAAAAGCAATGCCATAGACGTAAGTCATACTTACAGATGAGCTCACGAATAAAGGTCCCTTTCGAGACCTACCGAAAAATCCCCAATAACATTTACCAAGCAAACTACTAGGAAAAGTGCATCAACCTACAAGTCATGCGATATTAACTGACCCACTGACCTTTATATTCATCAACGCGACCACTGGCTTGTGGTCACTGACAGTGTAATGAGACATGTCGTTATATGACACCACCTCTGCTCTTAGTGTCACATTCTCATAGTTGTTCGCGTTGACTTTGTACAGGATTCTGTCGGTCCATGATGGTTTTCGCCTGTGAACAAGAAATGTTGGTTAGTTAGTAATTATTTATTATTCAGAATCATCCTCATCATTCTCTTGCGCTAAATCCCAATATAATTGGGGTCAGCGCAACATTTATTATTATAATATTTTATTTTTGTTATTTACAAAATAAATAAAATGGAAGTATCTGTTTATAATGTCAAAATGTGTGATTGACTTTTCTAGTACTCAAACCTCAGTTGGTCCCATAGTTTTTTGATCCTTTTATGAAAGATCGATTAGCATCAAAAAAATTGTTTGTAAAAATGGCACATTTTCTTGCTGAATGTACTTTTTTTTTTTTATTCTGTGAATGGTGATCAAAATTTCTCAATAAAATTAAGACGGGCTCCTAAGACTATTTTCCTGTAGCTACAATGGTTAGGGTACCTACCCTTACTACCCCATCTCAAAAATCCATCCTGTATATACTTTCTGCTGCCGTGAATTTTTTCACATATGTAAAAACGACCATTTAGCTGGCATGGGACACTTGACTCTAACAAAAATTTGCACTTTAATGATTAATATTGCGCATACGGATCCTGAAATCTAAAAATGGATTTCGCAGACCCGCAATATTTTTGAACGGCCTATTCCAACGATACCTTACAACAGGGGATAGACGAGCAAAAAAAAAATATCATCCCTACTTTACGTGCAAGGGAGGTACACTACATTTTTTGTTAAACTTTGTCGGCGTGATTGATATCGACGCTTGAAAGGCAATATTGAAAGACAATATTGGCAACTTTACACTAGAGCATCTTAAAGTATTTTTATCAAAATAAAAAGAATACTTTAAAATGAAGTATTTTATATTTAGCATTTAAAAAGGTTTTTTTTTTTTTTTTTAATCTTTTAAATGCTCTAGTGTAAAATTGCCAACATGTCGTTTGGTCAATATTGCCTTTCAAGCGTCGATATGTACATATACCCATGCCAAATAACAGCTTTCTAGTACTAAGAGTCTTTGAGCTAAGCCGCGGACTGACAGACAGACGGATATGGCGAAACTATAAGGGTTTCTTGTTGACTACGGAACAACTGTACTAAATGCAGGCCTACTTGGTTTTAGAACCAAGACCTACGACTCGTAAGTAAAGGCCGCTACCACTGACCTACACCGTTAAATCTTAAAAGCTATAGTTTTGATTGTTTATAATGCGCGAGACCATGCGAATATGTAAACAATGGACCTGGCCTAGAGGTTTTTTTTTTTTTTTTTAGCAAATTCCCAAGATTCCAATCATATGAATGCTGGCGCATATAACAATAATCGTGCGAAGGCAATGATAAGTAATTTCAAAACATTTATATTGATTACGTTATAACTTTTGTAATATGACAGCTTTTTGCATTAACATATTCGGGAAATAATATTACTTATAATAATTTATTATTGTAAAATACCGGCCAAGTGCGAGTCGGACTCGCGTACAAAGGGTTCCGTACCATTATCTATAAAAAAAAAAACGGCAAAAAATGTCATGTTTGTTGTATGGGAGGCCCCCTTAAATATTTGTTTTATTTTAATTTAACATTTTTTTTAATTATCTTTTTGTATGCACGTGTTTCTGTGACAAATATACCTATTTTTCTTTCTTTTCTTTCTTTTTATTTTTAAAGTGAATATATAACTAAATATTCTGTGAATATTTCAAGCGTCTACCTGTTGCCGTTATCAATATCGAGCAAAAACGAGCAAATAAATCACGTTTGTTGTATGGGAGCCCCCTTAAATATTTATTCTATTGTTTTTTTGTATTTGTTGTTATAGCGGCAACAGAAATACATCATCTGTGGAAATTTCAACTGTCTAACTATCACGGTTCATGAGATATAGCCTGGTGACAGACGGACAGACGGGCAGCGGAGTCTTAGTAATAGGGTCCCGTTTTACCCTTTGGGTACGGAACCCTAAAAATGCAAAAAGTTGCCTGTATAAGATTTATTATTTACTTTTTATGTTGATATTACTTATTAATCACTAATATCTATAATTAAAAAAGTATTTGTATGTATTGAGTAATAATGGTCAAAACCTGCGGCGCGTCGTTAGCACCTCTTGTAATTCCACTCGAATTATGTTTCGTATCTTTGTCTGAGTAATGACATTGATATTTAACACTGTCATCTTACAATTTAATAGTCCTATATCTCGAGATCGAGGTGAAGAGAAGACCCAATCAGGAATAAAAATAGAGAAGCTCAACTACACGAATTTGAACACTCAAATCTTCTCAGTATGTTGACGGCTAATAGAGATGTACATATGTTATTAAAAGAGATATGGGTAGGAGGAATATGATGACGCCCACTCAATTTTTAACTCAACTGTTTAAATAGGAAGGTAATGCTTTACCAAGAAATCTTTTCCATAATAACGCGCAGGTTTGCGCGTTGTAGTAAGGGTGTTAAAGTATCGCTTTTCAAGGCATACTGTCAGACCTTCTACACGTGCAGCTTGTGGGTGGAATAAACGCAAAGAGCCTATAACATCCTGCGCGTAGGTACAGTATAATAATGGATTTAGGATGTTGATGGGGCTTCCGCCCTACTGCAGCGCTTCGCGGAAGCCCGTGTTGTTGATTTTCATGCCCTTATGAGGAAGAGAACAGCGTCAATAATTGGTAGGTAGCGCAGAAGCTCCAACAGCATCCTAAAAACATTATTAGACAAGGTGGACAGTCCCTTCATAAGGCACTGGGTACGGAGGCACGTGGCAACATGTGTTGGTTTGTAAGTGTTACTAACATAGTTTTTAAGTCATTGTTACTAATACCATATGGATTGTATGTACTTGTATGTGTATAGTCTGAAATAAATAAATAATAATAATACGTACTTAATATCATACTCATCTCCACCAATAAGGAACTTGTAAGTCGGTGGGAACCGTATGTCATGTTCCGTGAATTCGGAGAAGGCTTCGCCGGAATCCATGACAGCGATCAGCTGGTCGTGAGTGAGGAGTGACGTGTATTTATCCTTTTCTATCTTCTGCAATGTTGCGACGATCTCTTCTGATGTTGGACTACTGCCCGCTGGATGGTCTGTACGGAAGTTTAGGTCACCTATCCAGATTACGTAGCTGAAATAGAGAAAGAAAATGTATGTTTAGTTAATGTGTAACTTAATAAAAACTTGACAGATTTTGGGATAATACAGCCAGTCAGATAGAAATGCAACCAGTATCAACTACAGCATATATGAAGATAAATGATATTTATTTCTGTAAACAAGTTTGTACTAGTACATTGTGATACAAGGGTGGAAAGTAGTACCTAAAGTAAAAAATCCACGCCGACACAGATAAGCGTAATAACGTTACAATGTAAATATAGGGAAAATAAGCAATACGCCTACTTTCTCTGGAAAAAGATGGGTTTTATTAACAAACAAACAAGAAAACAGGAAAATTAGAGTTAGTTTGTAAAAACTAACTCTAATTTTCCTGTTTACTTACATTGAGGTTTTACTAAAAACATTATCAGTTTTAGTCATGCACCTATGTATCTTTTGAAGTACATCTGATATAACACGTGTGATGTTTAGATATTTGGATTATCTATAATTTTCATAGAAACTGATATTTATAGATACATTTATCTGTAAATGATACTATCGGTAGGTCAATTGTTTCTTTTTTTTATTATTATAAAATGTACGCATCAGAAGATTGACTAGAATGATTTTATTATTATGCTACTGTTTCGATTTCAAATAGCTATTACAATGCTAGTATCGTCTATGTAGTTGATGTATTATAGTATAGGTTGATAACTATAACATTCTGATAATAAAAGATAATATGAACCTATAAAGGTATGTAGAACATTATCTGAAGAATCGTTCAGTAGGAAGTATTTGTAAGTAAAAATCTGATAGTAAATGGAAAAGAAACTAATGACGTATCTACGTAGTTAATGACTATAACCTTAAGATCACAGACATCACACAATTCTTAAGAAAGACAAATGATTATGACGCAATAATGTGTGGACTTTTTTTCAAAGGCAAGTCAAACCGTTCGCCTTATTCGATAAGACCGATTTATGTAAATGAACTTCTATAAAATAATGATTTAACATGTTATTTAACCACTTTTTGATTTTCCCATAAATAAAATACTTATTTAAAAACAACTGAGAAGAGTCAACAACCCAGGGCGCAATTTTGTCAGAGCAATGGCAAGAAAAGAAAAGTGGAAAAGACGCGAAACATGTGGGACTTGTGGGAGTAAGTCCTGCGATCCCAACTCATGGTTTTTGTGTTTGTGTTCTTTCTTTACGTCATATTTACCGCAAATAAACGTATTTTCGTTCTTCTTCGTTCCAGAACTTTCCGTTCGTCGGAATAAGGTTCGAAATACAAAAACTGGCTCGAAGGTTTGAGCTTGGACTAAAGTTTAAGAGACAGTTATGAGTTTGAATTGAAATCTATGGGAAAAAAGAGAAATAGTGGAACGGGGCTATTTGGATTTTCGGGGGTTATTTGGAACAAAGCAATGAGTTTAAATAAATTCTAATTGTGATCTTCGTATGAAAATTGTAAGAATTGATGTCAACTCAAATCTTACAACAACTTTATTCCAAATAACCCCGGTACCACTGTTTCGTGTGGTGCCGGACGTAAAGAATATCACCACCCCATTTCCTCACGTGGGTGTCGTAAAAGGCGAATAAGGGACTTACTAAAGAATCGGCAGCAGCGTTCTCTATATATTTTTAACACCATACTGCGATCGCCAACCCGCCTGCCAAGCGTGGCGATTATGGCTAATTGCCCCTTTTTAGGGGAGGTCTATGTCCAGCAGTTGACGTCTTTCGGCTGAAATGATGATGATGATGATGATGATGATGAAATAACCCCCGAAAATCCAAATAGCCCCGTTCTACGGTAGGTACTTACTCATGATACAAAATGTTGGTAGTCTCACTGACATGGTACATATGTTGTTTTATGATTGTGTTGTAGTCATTGATGCGATCAGCCAACAGATGCTCGTGAGCAGTCAGGTGAGAGTTCACGAGGCATATCGAACACCCGTATATGTTGAATCTGATACTAACAGCCCCTTTGTTACCCTGAAACAAGAATATTTTTCAATTGACGGACTTTTGGATATTTATGTTGGGTTAATGCTTTGGTTTTCATAAGGTATGTCTTCTTTAATCTTTTTCCTCTTATACAGGGTGAAATTGAATTCATTGGCATTCTCTTAAGGGGTCATTATACTCATCATTATGAACAACTTTCACTATGGGACCCTTCGATCAATAATAGCACTAGATACAGGATCAGGAACAAAAATAAGTCATTGAAGTGGCCACGTTTACACACACATACACATTTACATTTGTTACTACGAAATATAGAAAAAAGTTTTATAATATTAACAACTTCAGTTCAATATAAACCTTAACACTCAACTATAAAGTTTTATTACGATTGCAAAATATTTATATTTAAGTCCTTCTATCATCGGAGAAAGGTAAATAAATAAATTTAAAATGTCACTTGAAAATAAAAAGTCATTTTTATAATAAGTACAATAATATTTATTCTATTATGAAACTTAAAACTTAAGCAATAAGGTTAAAGACATTTTGTTGACAATTTCGTGCTTGCTCTATTTTGGAACTAGACGTAGTTCTTGGTATGACATTTCAATGCTCAGAACACAGTAATCATTGAAAGACGTAGAGTTGCAGAATAATAATATTATTTTTTTAAGCGAATGTTCTTTTTTTAAAACAATTGGACCCAAATACAAACTAGTAGTAAAATTTTGATAAAAACTTTATTGACGTAAATATTGGAGGCTAGTAAGACATTTTATACAGAAAAATTAAAAATAAATAACTTCCTTATGTATTAAAAAACACCGTCCTCAAATGGGGCCAATGGGCTTATGTATGGTATTTTTCAAAGCATACTTTTTCGATGCACAATTTTTTGATGCATTTTTTATATTGCTAACGTGCTTTCATCTTGCATGCGTTGCATCCAACACTATCTAGATTCATACTTGGCACCACTGAAGAAGGTTTATGACGCTTTTCATCGGGTCTTTACTGAAAGAGGAGTGAGGAGTGTAGGCATTGGCCTACACTCCTCAAATAAAATCGGGCGATACTTCGGCGAAACTGGAGCTGGTCTAGTTTCTCTTCAGCGGTCAGGACATGGAAACGCCAAGCACTAGCTACAGCCAAATCCAGCATGTACATAGGTAAACAGAACCCACTACCATTTTTTGCCTCGTATAGCTGTTAGGTATACTGCGATTGACAGGTCAGCTTGATCAACTCCGCCCATGTCTTTGGTGTAGTTCTGGAAGACAAAAGGGATGTCCACGTCTACCTTTCTTCCTTCTGCAGAGCTCCATGTTTTTACCTTACCAAGAGGGTAAACAAAGTCATAGTTTGTAAATGTTATGAAATGTTCACTAGTGGCTTGACAAGTGTTTGTACCATGGGGGTACAAACACTTGTCAAGCCACTAGAGGACATTTCTTCGTCCTATTTTCCTTCACAGTACCAGTCGTACGATAACTAGCTTCACGCAAATCTCGCAGTAATGCGTGACTGGTAAAAAAGTTGACGAAATACACGATATCCTCATGCAAACGAGTGATTACTTTTCCAACAGGCCCTTTACCACTTTTGATCCTAAAGGCTCATTACTGGGTCCTCCTACTGATTTACCACAGTATACATCGAAGGCATAACAATAACCATCAGCAATTGCAATCATTCAGTTTTTGTTCCCAAATCGTACGGGATTGCCTCTTATGAACTGCTGCCTGGGGGAATGGCCACTATGACGTTACTAACAGCTGGATCATCCACTTCATTCAGAATGTTTTCGATAGCTTCCTCGAGTCCTCGATAGTCATTTGCAACATCAAACGATCGGTTAGTCATTGTTAATGCCGAAACTAAACCTGCGAATAAAAAAAAATATGTTAGCAATCAGCCCATTGGACCCATTCGGGGACACCATACTAAAATATCTCCCTTTATTGTAAAATCTTGGAAAACACTGGATATAATAGCATTATTTACTAGTCGAAACTATGCCCAAGTGATAAATAAAAAAAAAGAGAAAAAACATTGTAAATATAAAAAAAATATGACATACCTTTGGTCCAACACCTATTTGCTCAATGAAGTGAATAAAATCACTTATTTCATCCACTCAATCCAATAAATCACAAAAGTATAATTTGTTTTACAAAGCCACACTCTTGGGCCCTACGAATTTGCCTGAAAATTAAGGATAGCTAAAATAAGTTAAAAAATGTGGATACTTAAAGAAGTGTCCCCAAATGAGGACAGCGGGCGTAAATGGGTTAAGGTAGCAAATATTTTTGATCAATTTAAAAAAGTTGCAAAATTCAAATTTTCTTGCGTTTTATGCAATTTGCAGGTCCGTGTCAGGTTGTAATATTGATCAGTTCAGTTATGTCCAATTTATCAAAATGAATTGAACAAATTGTTGATTAAAAAACTTGTTACTTATAACTTTTTCAAGGTTTAAATATTTCTTCTCCTCTTTCTTTCGAAACAATAGATACCCATTTTGCATTGCGAAATTGGTCGCTAAGAAATCTACAAACAAAAATAACATATAAAATAACAATACTACTCCATGCATTTCCCTGTTCCAGAACAGTCGATGTTTGTTACAATAGTTGGTGCGTTGTCGCAAACATTGGCCAAACAATCATAATATTTGCTAAATGATGTATAATTTACTAGTTAATTGTTATTATTTTATGAAAAACACAAACATAATGATATAAACTTACCGAAAAAAGATATTCCTTCCAAAATCTTGGTGTTACGGTGGTTATTTACACAATTTTTGAACGTGCACTGCGGCATTTTGACGTCTTAACGTTGGCTATGTTTGGACGACACTAATTTGAAATAAGACCACAAAAGTATTTGTGCTCTTATTTTCCGGGCCGTTTTTGAAGCGCTTATCGGGAATCTAGTGCTATTATTGATCGAAGATGGGACCAAACCTGAAATCGCAAAAAAATTATCAGCTGTTCCCTACATTTATGTTCGCATAGCTCGTCAAATATAGGAAACAGCTGTTTTTTTTTTTTTTTTTTTTTCGAGATTTCTGTGTTGGTCCCATAGTGAAAATTGTTCATAATGATGAGGACAATGACCCCTTATGAGGATGCCCATGAATTCAATTTCACCCTGTATATAAGGTGTATCTATTCAAACACGAAATATTTTAAGAGATACACCTACAGGTGGTAAGGAAGTCATGGAAACGAATTTTATTTTTATCTGAACATATTATTAAAAAAAAAAAACTTGATTTGATAATTAATTATCAAAAGCCACCACTCCCGCACCGCCACCGTACTGGCGTCTGGGCGGGTCATTCATAGTTTATGTAAGTAAAGGTTTTTTTGCAAAATATCTCAAGCATTTGAACATTATAATAATTAGGTATGTAAAAATACAAAAACTTCGACAAAAAATTTTTTTTTCCGCTGCTATGGCTTTTTTACCACCTATAGATATTTCTCTTAAAATATTTCGTGTATGAATAGATACACCTTATATAGATAGATAGAATACTCTTTATTATGTAAACCATAAAAATTACAGATATAAATGTAGAAATTTTACATAGGGTGACACAATGTGCGGTCTTATCGCTAAAGCGATCTTTTAAAGACAACCTTTGGATGGAATAAAGGTAGGAGAAACAATACTGCAGGTAGTCAGTGGTGTACCATTTACAAAAACAATAAATACATAGATACGTAAAGCATATATGTAGGTACCTATCTATTTTTTGTTGTTTGTTTGTGAGGATGGATGGATGGTTGTTACTCAATCACGAAAAATCGGCAGAACGGATTTGGATGAAATTTGCCACACAGATAGTTTATAACTGGTAGCAGCTGGATGAGAGTTGCCGAGAATCGAGCTGAATGGCGTGCAATTGGAGAGGCCTATGTCCAGCAGTGGACTGCTATAGGCTGATGATGATGATAGTAAATAACCTGGATTAACACTTTTTATCCTGACATTCCCTCGTATCGAGACTAAAGGCTCCTAAAAACAAGGCGCGACACGCGACGCGACACAAAACACCGCGTGCCGCGCGACGAGCGGTCTCTTTATGTCGCATCGCGTGTCGCATCTGTTTGTCGCGGGACGCAGCTAGTACAATAATAAACACGAAACAAGAGCAAGGAACTATTATGTAATGATGGTGTTCTCTTATCTTATAAACAACATAAGAATAGCTTATGCCGTAGTATATGAGACAGGAATCGTGGTAGCGGCATTGAGTATCGACCCTCGTGGAAGCTATTTTAATGCATGAGCTGCATGCCTGATTAAACCACGTGTCAGTTCGCAACTCGCAACTACACTGAAAGCTGGCTGGCTGAAGAGCTCTGTTTTAGCTCTGATTTAATAGCAGCCTACACTGAAAAAAATATTTAGCCTAACTACTCCGGTTATTTCACGAATAATCAAAGTTTGACAAGACTTTATAAAAGTTAACTTGATTTAATAAAAGTGATACACAACAGCCAGCACAGGTTTTGGTTACATGTTGCATAAAGTTATGTGGTCACTTTTTTGTGTTACATGTTGACGAAAGTTTGGTTATGTATAAGTAAACATTTTTTTTTCAGTGTAGTGGTGTGACCGTCGGACTGCTAAGTCATAGGTCTCGAGTCCGAACCCAAGGCACACACCTCTGACTTTTAGGATTCATGTGCGTATTGTATAGTTATCACTTGCTTAAAAAATGGTGAAGGAAAACATCGTGAGGAAACCGCGGTCTGAGAGATATTTCTTGACGGCATGTGTAGTCAAGTCATGAGCCCAAGGGACTAAAATCTCAGACAACAGGATAGACACTAACCACACGAAAAAAATAAGCAGAAGCCAAGATAAAGGTCTCAAATCTAACTCGATAAATTGCTACTGCATACTTTGGACATAACCAACTATTTACACCCAAAGAATGCAGATAACCCTATATAGACTTACTAGCTTATGCCCGCGGCTTCGCTCACATTAATTTAGAAATTGACAATCAATTCGGATTGTAACTCTTAACACAGTACTAAAGTTTCTATAATAATATAATTCAATCACGATTCGAAAGACACGTGGCGCCATCTATCATCTTCAGAACTTTATTGTTGTTTTCCTTGGGAACACTACTTTTTTTCGGGATGAAAGGTACCCTATGTCCGTTTCTGTATACTTGACAACGTATATGCAACATTTCAGGATCATCGGTTCAGTGGTTTAGGCGTGAAAAGGTAACAAACAAACTTACTTTCGCATTTGTAATATTAGTTAGGATAAAGTCTGCCTTTTCAAGGAAGCTCCGATAAACGTGATACAATAGCTAGCTACTACCTTGATGGCTTTACGGCTCCTGCAGACAGTCTGCGGGAGCCTTTATGTCACTAAGATACGCGACGCATGACGATATCAGAGAGCATGCTCATAAAAAAATGTTGCATAAAGGGCGCTACACACGGCTAAGATACAATAATATTTTATCTTAAGATTTTAAATTAATAAATATATTAGGCCATCACAGACGACGAAGATACGATAATATATTGTAAGTGTACGAGTAAGGTACATTTAAATGATAAACTGATTTGAGTTCAACTTGTTTATTGATAATTACATAAATGATCGACCCGCGGCGAATGAGTCTTTTTGATGTTACCCAAAACAGTGCTATGCGACTACTGATCACTAACTAAAATATGTATATTTTATTCATTCGCTGCGCGTCGATGTCAGCATAAAATTGATACAATTGATATGTACGGGTTTGCTCGTACAGTAAGCTTTCGTCGCGACCACACGTGTCCTGTGTTGAACCAATATACAGAGTGATTTAATAACTTAAGTTGTTATGTTACGATAAATTCTCATATGCTCTCTATCTTACGATACGAAAATATGAAATAAATATTATCTTCGTCGTGTGTAATGGTCCATTGAATTGTATGGCGAGCGTTATTGTATCTTCAGATAAAATATTATAGTATCTTAGCCGTGTGTAGCGCCTTTAATGATATCAGCTACAAAACGAACAGCCTGCTGTCCTCCAATCGGTTGGATACTCGCATGATAAAATAACCACCTGGCAGAATCGATATCGGTCTTGAGCTTCTCATAAAAGTCAATCCTAGTAATATGCTTTGATTATATAATTTAATCAAGGGTAATATGATATTACGAATGTGTATGTTTATGACTCAATCGCGCATAAACGGCTGAAAGGATTTAGATGGAATTTGGCACAACGACAGTGGCCATGACCTGGATAAACATATGTAGATTAGTTTTTATCCGGGTCGATGAAGACCTCTTCATCAACCCGGTTACGGATCACTGATGTGATTTTACTCGGTTCGTACTCTTTTAGTATCCGCATCAGCGAGTATATAAATATCAGTATATCTACCATACGAACGCCGCGGTCGATTTATTTAATAGAGAAAACTCCCACGGTTGCCAACAATAATGGCGCTTATGCTTCGGCCGCATCTGCGCCTAGCGTCTCGAAGTAATGCGTGCCGAAGCTTCGTACGTTTTGACACTAAAAAGTTATCGCGATAAAGCATTGGTCATATTAAGCGGCTTCGATATTTAACTATCGTGCAATAATCCAAGATGGTCGAAATCATTTCCAGACGTTTTACTATGGACGACGACTTTCTTTATTTCTACATGTGTGCTAACAATTAAATAATCCATTTCATCGCTCCGCTCCATTTTTACTATAGAAATATAACGATAAGCGCTGATGATAAGGCAGTATTTATATATATTTATATATATATATATTTATATATATTTATATATATATATATATATATTTATATATATATATATTCATTCGCATTCATACAGCCACCCGCATGCGTCTGAACTAATCGAGAACAACCAAATTAGAAAGTATAGGAATAAGAGGTATAGCACTAAAATTAATTGAGAATTATTTAAATAATATGCAGGCCACATTTATTGAGGCAGTATATAAGTGTCCCCATTATTTCTACTGTATATTAACGAGCTCCCAAACATAGTTAACCACATTTGCGTAATGTATGCTGATGATGTAACTATATTTATTCCAAATGAATTTTCAAATAATTTTAATTACGAAAGTGAAATAAACAACACGTTAACAACAGTTAATGATTGGTTGCAGTCAATAAATTTAAAAGTTAACTTTTCTAAAACGAAATTAGTTCAATTTAGAAATTATAAAAGTAAACCTACAAAACTGAATGTAACCGTAACTGATATAGAGATTGAAGAAGTAAAAGACACAAACCTAGGAGTTACAATAGATCAACATTTAAACTGGAAGGCACATATTGAAAAGATTAATAATAAAACATCCAGTGTTTGCTACGCATTGTCAATCCTGGCAGAAACTACAAATACCAGTGTTACTAGAAATGCCTATTTTGGTAATAATCATCCACTGCTAACTTATGGTATTATATACTGGGAAAACTCGACAAACGTGCAGTCCACATTCAATCTCCAGAAAAAATGTCTTAGGACAATATATAACATACATAGTACAGATTCATTAAGAGAAGTTTTCGGAAAGGAGGGTTTCCTGACACTGACTGGCATTTATATTCTAGAATTATGTTTATTTGTTAAAAATAATATGCAATATTTGAATTTCAAATCTGATTCTAAGAGAAACATTCGTAAACAATAGAAATATGACATAAATTTTCCTGTTATTAATAATATGATTTATTATAAAAGTACCTATGTAACTGCTATTCGTGTGTTTAATCAGTTACCGCCAGCTAATAAGCAATTAAATGGAAATATGTTTAATACAAAATAAAAATAAATGTAAATTAATAATGTTCTCAATGAGTTTTTTGTGAAAAAATAATATTCGTATGACATGCATTTGTAATTTGTCTATAATTTATTTGAAATTTATTTGCCTTGCATATCCAACATAAAAAACTGTTGAGTCTAAAATTTTTACGTTTAAAATAAGAACTTGATGTACACAGTTATGCAATACATATATCTTTATTTTTAACCGACGAATGAACGCTAGTCTGACCACGCAGCACGATATGTTGGCGCGCTAAAACCCTTTGATGTACCGTCTCCCGCGCGATAACGCACACGCAGCCCGAATGTTCGCGACGATAGCCGATCACATCTGCGCGTATCGTACCATAGCACGAAGCTTCGTGACGATACACGCAGGTTTGGCCCCAGCATTAGTGAGAAACTTCAAGTCAAGCAACAAAATGCTTTACTTGGTGGTTTGTACTCGAAGTTTATAAATAGTAATAGACGGATATTGTGTAGTGTGTACGGATAATTTTTTTTCTTTCCGTAGAAAATCAATAAGGCATGATCGAGGTCAAGAGCAACAACAATTTTTTTTTTTTTTTTTACTCACACGGAGCAGTTATTTATTTATTAAAATTGTATGCACAAGTAATAAAAATACCGCACAAAGGCGGACTTAATGCCTTGGAGGCTTTTTCTACCAGTCAATCTTAGGGCCTGTACACACCACGTTTTTTAAACGCGCCGTTGACGCGCGTTTTAGGAACGTGCGTCGACGGCGCGCTTTTATCCTACAGGGTTTTATCTGACTCGCGTGCGTATCGCGTCTATATCGCTACAAACGCGCCTCACGAAAAAAAAGTAAAAAAAAAAAACAAAAAAAAACGGCGCGTTTAGGAAACGTGTTGTGCATCAGGCCCTTAGGGTGATGCAGAGAGGAATCATGGCTGGTGCAACATAAGGGATAGATAAAACAAAAATAACTATAAAATACAGAAATATATAATTATATTACATATGTACATACATGCAAACAGAATAAATTCAAGAGAAATAACGATCGGTAGAGGAGAAAACGAATCAAGCGAATCAGCGCTGGGATATTTCTGCCAACTCAACTTATTCATGAAGTAATTTCAATAAAATGTCATAGTTAAACATGCTAGTATCCTTCTACATTGGTATGCCATATTTATCCTATATTGTATGCCCAAATAGCTACGCTATTGTAGTTTCTCCTATACTCAAGCACCAATTTCTGCGTGTAGCATTGTTTTCGGTACATTTTTATTTCATGAAAAGTGATCATATTTTACATTAAGTACAGTCAGACGACCTATATTTTTTCATTCATATTAATGTAGTCTTCAAGGACTAGAAACAAAGATATAGTAGGTAGTGTGAGAATACGAGCAATCGACATGCTTTAGTATTTCCTTTTATCATTAATCTAAACGACACAAAGTCATGGTCACAGATACACACTGTGGGGGAAAATTTCCGTTTTCCATTCCTATTTACGGGACATTCCATATAGAAATAAGGACTTATGCGATGTCTTCCTTATGGCAGACTGAGCGCCATACGGGCTTTCAATATTGAAGATAAAGATTAATTATGCTACGCTTATGCTACGATTTTGTTTTAAGACTTACTGCCGCACTCAAGTGTCATAATTCATAAGTTATCAATCATTAACTTTAAATGACAAGTATACATCAGGAACACTGTCAATCAAAAATTTTATAGATTGAGGGCATTTCAATGGTCTCGTTAGCCGTTAGTCTAGTGGTAGCGTTAGTAGTTTCATATGGAGACAAGAAGCAACAAAATATGATCTAGCTATACCCAGTCTCTAATTCAGATAATTTATGTAAACAAAGTAATGTCAAGAAATGTCACTGGCAAAATGACAGGACAGTGGTACAAAACATTTTATCATTAAATGTTTATGTAAATAATCATCGATAAAATTAAAGTGAATTAATTATAAGAACTATGCCAACAAAATACCGTTGCCAAACAATGTTTTTTGTAGTGTGTCGGAGACACGGCATACGATCGTCATAATCAGCCCTTTAAGTCTAGTGCTAGACGTAGGCGTCCCAAAATCGATTTCCAATCGAAACAGTTTACAGCCGTTTTCATCCAAAATGTGTCTAGATATGCTACTTACAATATGAATCTATTTATGAGAGTTGTAATATTAGTGTTGTTGAAGATGTAAAAAAAATTAAAATGTTTGGATCTCCTGCATTTTTACCAGTATCATAAAATATTTTATACCAGAAAATCTCCTTTTATTAATAACTTTGTTTAAAACCGAAAATGTATAAAAATAATTACGGTATGATTATTTTTTAATTATTATTTCTTAAAATCAGTTCTTAAAAGAAAATAGAACCTCTTTTATCGCAATTTTATGTGAATTACCATTACGAAGATATTTTTTTGTTATGTTATCCCCTTTGTTTACATAAATTATCTGAATTTGAGACTTTGGGTATAGACGAATGTGGCCGCTTTTCTTTGCATCGAATTGTGTTGCTTCGTGTCTCAATATGAAACGTTACTAACGCTACCACTAGACTAACGGCTAACGAGACCACTGAAATGCCCTCAATCTGTAAAATTTTTGATTGACAGTGTTCCTGATGGCGCTATTGGACCCTTGTACGCCCTCTTAATTTGCTGTTTTCTACACAAAAGTGCAATACCTACTACGCGGTCAAAATGTATGGAACAGCAATTTTTTTTTTTAAATTATCTACTGTTTTCAACGCAGGTTGTACGTCGATGTCCCTGCCAACCTGTATACAATGTGTAACTGAATTAATGCACATTATGAAAGTAGTTTGTTCTGTTGCCGTAGCCAAGTTGACAATCTACAATCGACAACGCTAATAGAAAACAAATCAAATGTATAGGAATGACATCATCTCAACGTTAAGTCACGTGGTCAGAACAAACGAATAGAAAATTCGTAGACAAGTTGTACAACTTATCAGGGGGTCAAGTCTACTAATGTGCAAACGTTGCAATGGTCTCTTCATTGTGAGTTTTTGACAGATTTGCCATACAAACACTGTCAAATACTCACAATCGCGAGACCATTGCAAAGTTTGTAAATTAGTAGACTTAGGCCCCAGATCGTTCAAAATGTTGAATGAAATCTGATCCTTTCTACAACGTTGATCTAAATACGTTGTAGATTGAGCGATCGACTTGTCTATCAACTTATTCGCTTACGACGCGGACGAGGCGTCAACGATTGTAGAAAGAGCAGTGCAAGTACGCACTTTGCATCGATAAGACATCGAGATCGCTAAGGTTTGCATTTTTATCGATCTTGTTAACGAATTTGGAAGTACGTAACACGTAAAAAAAGTAACTACGGTACTTACTTTAACGATCGGTAGATAAACTCTAAAATTTTAACGAATTTAACGAACATGCAAGTACGAAATGACATTTTGACAGTTGAGATCGCCAATTTACGCTGTCGAGCTCGGTAATTTATCGACACCTTGTAATAGCCCGATAAGAATAGCGATCATTACTAATCATGGATTTAGGACTTATGAAGTTATGACTTTATTGCAGGGTGAATCGAATTTGACAATCGCGACTCCACGTGGTATTTTTTTTAGCTTCGCAACGTTGCACTTGTTTGCCCTATCTCGTGATTTTTTTTAGAGCTGGAGGTGCGCAGGGGCGGGGCAGCCTCAACGTGTTTCATAAGGAAATTTTCACTTTTGGTGTGGAAAAACAAAAATTACCTACATGTTGAGTATTACGGGTTTATGCGTTTCCTAAAGGGTGTCGAAATTTTCATTATTTTTGCGATAGGACGCACCATTTTCGAGATATAAGCAAAAGAAAAGAAAAAAAATATATTTAGTGTGTATCTATTCAAACACGAATCATGGAACCGATAAAAAAAAAACTATAATTTAAAATTACTTGATAAAATATGATGATTAATTATCTAAATTCACCGCGCTCGTGCCGCCATAGTCGCCGCGTCCGGGCGGGTCATTCATAGAATAAGTAAGTAAAGGTTTTTTTGCAAAATGTCTCAAGCAATTTTAAAATTATAAGCGTAATTCAATTATACTCATAAATATTGTTTACAATCCAAAAATTTATGAAAAAAATATATTTTCTAAATATCCTGGACATTAGTCGTGCCACAGAAATCCCACCTTAAATGTTTTGTCTGTGGACGTCCTCAGTATTGCCATTTGACAAGCGATCCTTAATGACTCGAATCGGCCCACGATATCTCGATAAGACATCGAGATCGCTAAGGTTTGCATTTTTATCAATCTTTTTCGTATTAGTACTTAATGATCGCTATGCTTATCGGGCTTTTACAAGGTGTCGATAAATTACCGAGCTTAACAGCGTAAATTGGCGATCTCAACTGTAAAATTGTCGTTTCGTGCATTTTCTTTAAATTCATTAAAATTTTAGAGTTTATTTACCGATCGTTAAAGTAGAAGTTACATACTTGCGACATCGATTCGATTCGATAAAAACTCATTTTATCGAGAATAATTGTCAAATTTATCGAATCGAGTCCTACGTACTTGCACAGCAGTACGTTCGATACGAAACGTTTGTAACTTGGCTAGGGGGGCAAAATCGTTTAATGAATCGATTTTTATCATTTTTAATATAGGTAATTAGGGTTTCGTACCCAATGGGTAAAACGGGACTCTATTACGACCCTAAGACTCCGCTGTCCATCTGTCTGTATATCTGTCTGTTCGTCTGTCACCAGGCTGCATCTCATGAACCGTGATAGTTAGACAGTTGATATTTTCACTGATGATGTATTTCTATTGCCGCTATAACAACAAATACAAAAAAAAAAAAAACAGAATACTAATTACTAATAATTTAAGGGGGCTCCCATACAACAAACGTGATTTTTTTGCTCGATATTGATAACGGCAACAGATAGACGCTTGAAATATTCACAAAATATTTAGTTATATATTCACATTAAAAATAAATACCTAATTAAATTCAAATAAAACAAATATTTAAGGGGAACTCCCATACAACAAACATGATTTTTTTGCCGTTTTTATAGAAAATTTTACGAAACACTTCGTGCGCGAGTCCGACTCGCACTTGGCCGGTTTTTTTTTAATCCCAAAATAATTAAAATTACCTAAATTCAAGTCACACTTCCGCTGTAAAGTAAAAAAAAAAAAACAAAAATGGACGAGGTACCTACTACGCTAGACCATTATACATGTGCGACTGTGTGCGTGCGTAGATTTGTAATGTGACCACAATTTTCTTCTACAATCAGTATAACTAATTTAATAAATAAACAATGTTTTAAACATAATAGTAAAAATTCAGTGTATGGATTATGATTATAACGTATTATTCTAATTGGGGTGTTTGCTGGTGTGCGTTAATTCCGGAACATGTTGTATAGGTACACACGGCCACAAATCAAGCTATACACTCCCAGTATAAGCTGACCTCTCATTGTACGGAAATCCTATACAATGCGAGATCAGCCTAAACTGGAAATGTATAGCTTGATTTGTGGCCGTGTGTACACCTCTGCCCAACCTTTTGGGAAACAAGTCGAGATGTTATGTTATGTTAGGAGAGTATTTCAATTTTGCCGAAATGTGCCAAAATATGCTGGTCAATTAAAGTTATATATTTTTTTTTTAAGTAACGTCTCTGAGCACGGCAGTTAGTGTGTAAGTTATGTCTTGTAGCTCAAAGTACAGCACATCAAATATTTCAGTTACAGTAAGACTGTAAGATACGCCTTATGTGTGACTTTGTAGTTCAAACATACCGTTCAAGGGCGCGATAACGATTTGTGCATACAAAATTTTCCACTCAAGGCCTTATCGATTTAAACAAATGCTAAAGTAGGTAGGTACCTATGTAGAACCAAGGCATTATGAAAGCAAATAAAGAAAATCGATCGTTAACTGTTTATTTAGGCATTCACGCGATAACTTATCGTGATTCGTTTCGAACAATAAGAAATATAAATCTTACTGAACGTTGTAGATCAATTATAGCACCACTTGTACAGGAAGCATTACGGGGTATATCATTTTTACCCGTTGATGTACCCCGCTCTATTTATACTGGGTATGGTTGGGTACAATGAGTTGAGGGTGCGACTTGAGTTTACACCTTGTCGCCTACTTAGTCAAGTTACTCCAGGGCATTAAACATAATCCGGGGGTGCTGCATGCTGCAGCGCTTGAGTCTTTGCGTACCGGACCGCTATGTGTGGAGGCGGCTACGCCCGCCCCTATTTTCCTACAGTTTCGGAACATAAGATACTTTTGACCCAGTCAGAAATGTACCGGGACTACCGGGTTCAATCTTGACTGGGCGAACGTTTCTTACGCCTCCAAAATCGTACTATTAGCCGCAGCATAGGGGCGTAAGAAACGCCCAGTCTCGATTAAGTTACCAGAATATTGATATTTTAACCACATAAACATGCTGTATTAAAATTATGGCTCCTAATTATCATTACTATCTAAATCTTACCACGCAATCATAGGCATATAGGATTAGTCAAAAACAATACTTGAACTATACCCAAAGTCTCTAATTCAGATAATTTATGTAAACAAAGTAATGTCAAGAAATGTCACTGTCAAAATGACAGGACAGTGGTGCAAAACATTTTATCATGAATTTTTTTGTAAACAATCATCTACAAAATTAAAGTGAATTTATTATAAGAACTATGCAAACAAAATACCGTTGCCAAACAATTTTTTGTATAGTGTGTCGGAGACACGGCCTATGATTGTCATAATCAGCCCTTTTACGTCCACTGCTAGACGTAGGCCTCCCAAAATCGATTTCCACTCGCAACAGTTTACAGTAGTTTTCATCCAAAATGTGGCTAGATATGCTACTTACAATATCCATACTAATATTATAAATGTGAAAGTAACTCTGTCTGTCTGTCTGTCTGTATGTTACCTTTTCACGCCTAAACCATTGAACCGATCGTCATGAAATTTGGCAGAGATATAGCCTGGGTTATGGAGACGGACATAGGCTACTTTTTTACGCGATAACCGATATCTACGCGGGCGGAGCCGCGGGCAAAAGCTAGTGAATCTATGAATGAGAGTTGCAATATTAGTATTGTTGGAAATTTAAAAAAAATAAAAATGTTTGGATCTCCTGCATTGTTACCAGTACCATAAAATATTGTATACCAGAAAATCTCCTTTTTGTAATAACTTTGTTTAAAACCGAAATTTTATAAAAAATAATTACTGTATGATTATTTTCTAATTATTATTTCTTAAAATCAGTACTTAAAAGGAAATGAAACCTTTTTTTTTTCGCCATTTTATGTGAATTACCATTACGAAGATATTTTTTTGATATGTTATCCCCTTTGTTTACATAAATTATCTGAATTTGAGACTTTGGGTATAACCTTCACTATTATTGTCCAAAATTAATTATAATTTTAGTCGAGCTTGCTCTTGGTATAATTGCATAATGTGGTGTGTTTTACAAATAACTCAGAGTTGGAATATAATGTAGTGTTGTATTGCAGATGATTGTAAGAATTGCAATTTGTTCCATTCTAAATGCAGTTTTAATTACAGATGTAATGTTCGGGTGGTTGGATTGTTGGGGCCTCTAAATGGAAGGTCCAGTGCATGCCAGCAGACGGCACGAAGCATAATATTAATTATACCGTACGATAATGATTACTTATCTAATAAAAATGAAGCATACCTAAATATTTTGTACATTAAAACATAGGCATAATAAATTTAATGAAAGAAATACCTACGCAACTCTTTTCTTATTCTTAAACTAACACATATTGAAAATTTTAGTTATGTTAACAACAGTAATTATGGTATATAGCTTTTGCCCCCGCCCGCGTGGATGTCAGTTATCGTGTAAAAAAGTAGCCTATGTCCTTCTCCATATCCCAGGCTATATCTCTGCCAAATGTTCATGACGATCAGTTCAGCGGTTTAGGCGTGAAAACGTAACAAACAGACAGACACAGAGTAAAGGCTCGCGCAGGCTGGCGCGAAATCGCGGGCGCGACAAGGATTGCGCGCCCGCGATATCGCGCCAGTCTGCGCGAGCCTTTACTTTCACATTTATAATAGTAGTAGGGATTTTTGTGACAAAATTTATTAATAAGCAAAAATTTTATTAAAAGATTTCGAAGAGTAGGTACTAGAAAAGGCAATAGTTAGTTCAGTCTATCGTTTCATCGCCGATACATTAAAAAAAAAATTGTCTACTCAGTGTGTTGGGCAATTACCCCACCGTATTGCTATTGTTTCATAAAATAAATAAACCTGTAACATCCTTAAAAATAAAATGTATGAAAGTGTTTTTGTCTCACTCACCCACATTCCTCCCAGTCCAGTTTTCGTGTACTGGTCCTCAATATCCCTCAGGTGTACGAGATGTTTCATCTGAGTGTAGACCAACAACCGTATGCCCTGCAATCTGGTGTTCTTGGCAATGATGTACCCTTGCCGGCAAAGTATTTTGTTGAATGATTGCGTCCATGCATCATCAAACAGTGAGTCCATTACCAGGTTCTGTGGCTGGGACTTGACTTCTTGTAGTCTGTAATAAATGTATTATGAATTGAGATATTGCTCTTCTATACATATAATTAAATCGTGGCGAAGTCAAAACTGTACATCGAATATTTATGAAAAGTCTGGGATCGATTATAATGCCGAACGTATAGTTTTTAAATTTTTTTGTATGTTTGTCTGAATGTATGTTCCAACATCACGCATAGATTCTGTTAAATTTTTGCATAGATATGCCCTATAAGTCTGGTCAGTTGGTAGGCTGTATATTATCACGCTATTTGCTTTGCGGGATGAGCAATATTGCATTACGTTTTATTCCTCTATGGTTATTAATAAATTCCAAATTGGACAATACACATAAAAGTCCTTAAGATGGGTGCATAGATGATTTTAATGATTATATTTTGGTAAACACATATTTAGTATGCAGGTTTAAATTTTTGTAACCATACAACCTGATGCCAGCTGCAAATTGCAAAAGACTTAAGATAATTTTTCTTTTAAGGGCTAACCTGACATTTTCGCCTTAAAGCCAAAGCTAAAAAGCAAGTTACTAATGATTGCTTCTTTAATTTAGTTACCAAACATCACTATAATTAGAAAACTCTTTATTGTTGTGAATACAATTCTTTATCAACCAAGTAAAAGAATGCTATCTTGTGGTAACCTTAATTGAATAACAAATCTTTTGTTTATATTAATTTTTTGCTTTTATATAAATGTGTTTATCATGCTGCTCACCAAATTTTTAACATAATACTCTTTTATAAGTGTCACGTAAAGTAGACTATCATGTACAGTTTTATTTTTATTTTTTTATACTAACATTAACTATATTTTTACTAACAATCAATTAGGCAAAACAATTGCTGTATAAAGGCATATCTATATTTAAAGACCCATTTACATTACATTTATCTACATATAAATAAATAAAATTGAAGTGGCTGCTCGTAATGTCAAAATAAAAGCTATACGGTACGTAAAAGATAAAACACAGAAGCATTTTTTTTTTCTTTGTCTCTCTGTTCTGGCTAATCTCCAAAACAGCTGAACCGATTTTGAAAGGACTCTTACTGGCAGATAGCTGATGTTCGAAGAAGGAACATTAGGCCAACTTTTCTTGTTTATAAAGCCACACGGGCAGTCGCGGGCAACAGCTAGTCTTAAATAAGCATGTTAACATGTTTGACCTTCAATACTTCTACTACAAAATACATTGAATAAACAATATTAATCTTAAAAAGGCATAATAACATGTTACTATGAGGAAAATTTATGCAAACATTGTTTTTATGTTTGTCTATACACTGGGTACCTATTGTGTTGACATAGTTATTAATATCATCTGTCAGCAATATATTATAATTTCCTGATACTATGATCTACACTACACTAAAATTTTGTGATATGATCAATATCACAACATTTTCCTTAATACGGATGATATTATCATCCGTATTAAGGAAAATGTTGTGATAACTAATTTCATAGGATAAAAGAAGGTCATATACATGAAAATGCCTAAGCAAAAACAATATTACTATGTATTATAATATAATATTTAAATACAAGAATTAAAAATTAAATTTATTATTAAAATATAAACAAGTTATGACAAAGTTAAACAGACAATTCATTCAATGAATTTGTGTGACACATTGACCTAGAAAATAAGTAGGATAACAGCAAACATTATGCAAGTAATCACGAACCACATAACTACTTACCCAATTACGTAAAAGTCTGGTAGTGGTTTATTTTTATTAAACTGTGATGGAAAGTCTAATAAGGCATTAAGATCTTGTCCTGGGTTCTTGGTTGCCACATTCCAGGTGACAAAATAGAATCTGAAAGTTTCATAACAATTAAATAATTAATTAATACAACCATGAAGAAGTCAAGTACAAACGTTTAGACGTAACCTTGACTCCTTCTGACGCAGCTGTACTAAGTAGTAAAATATCTACGTAGAAGTAACTCACTTGAGAGTATCCATTATCGTCCAGTTTCGCTATAACCTGGAGATACTTTGAATCTATAACAAACCACACCAAAAGATAAAAATGTACTTCAGGTATAGATAAGATAGGAACCAAATAAAATATTAATTATGTTTTATGAAAATACCTATCACGACACAATATAATTACATTATACCATGATGGTAAATTCAATAAGCGTTAATAACTGATTGGTTTTTTAGCACATAATCACGCGCTATTGTTAATATAAAAGCAATAGAATTGTTGAATTGATTATTATTTTATTTGACTATCACAAAACATCTCCCACCAAGCGCAAATAAATGACTGTCAGTGTCATGTCAAGAAAGTTGTCAACTGTCAGCTCCACAGATTATAAAGAGAATATGTCAATTCAGAAAATATCAACCATCATTCCAACGAATATGACAGTTTCATCGTACCTGCCAGCAACCAAAAATATAAATATTATACAGAAAAGGTCGATCTATCCACACTGGACTGCCTCATAACATCCCAAATTCAAACGTGGTGGACATAGCGTTTGGCTTGGCTTGTTTGGGCTAATCGATACAATATTCCCTAGATTCAGGATTAGGATTTCACAAAAGACTGAAAACATTATGTTGTGAGGCCTTATTTCGTACAAGTATGATCCAACCATGGCAAACCATAGGTCAGAAAGTAAAAACAAACACAGACATCAAAAAAAAAATAAAAACAAAAACACCAAAAACAAAAACATCAAAAATATATTATATAATTAAGTTTAGGTTAAGGTATTTATGTATGGGCCTGCGTCGCCTGAAAATAAATGGATTTATTATTATTATTATTTATTTATCAAAATTGAATGAAAATAAATGATGAAATATGATTGTTCACCGATGTTTGTGATAACAGCCGACTACCATGTCAAACTCCAACTCGGATAGGTTAATGTATGTTTTGCTTATAAAAATTTGTTATTTTAAAATTTTAGCAATCGTTCATTATATTAACTAATCGCTATATTAAATAAAATTATAGGTTCCGTTGTTATATGTTGTTAATATTAGAGATTTTGTTGATATATCATCTATTACTTACCTTTAAATTTGTGATGTCGAGGATTGGTAATCGTGAGCTTTTGAGCTGGCAAAAGAAAGCTTGCGGGCAAGTGCTTGTGATAGTTGTTATGCATCCACGTTTGTGTATTTGCGGATGTTTGTATTTTGCGGGGGCAAGTGGCAAGCTTCTGGAGCTGGTTTTAAAAGGATGCAGAGCAATTCGTCAATGATGTTGTATGTACAGACGCCAGCAGGTCAAGCTACCCGAAACTGTCAAATTTTCGCAATCAACCTTGAACCTTACAATGTAGTGATAAAGTTGAAAATCGATTAAATAAATTTGACAGATTGTGGTAGCTTGATGTGCTGGCGTCTGTACACACAGCTACATATCAAGCTATACAGTTCCAGTATAAGCTGATCTCGCTTTGTATAGGATTTCCGTGCAATGTAGCCGTGTGAACGTAACATGCATAAGTGACAGGTTTTATACCTTAGTTCAACACAAATAAAGCCATGGGCTAAAAAGCCTAGGTCTGCTACAAATCAATAACAGTAAAAAAGTGAATCAAGTGGCGGGAAAAGCAGCTGTCAATAAAGTATCTGTCAAAAAGTGTCAATCGGCGTTCGTTGTGAGCTGGTAAATAGGAGGAGATATTAGTTTCTTCAGTTTATTTTCTTCAACAGAAAGTTACCATTGCATCTTTATAAAACGGTTATCAGAACAGACTTCACCATGAGCACTCAAGAGCTCCAGGTTAGAGACAACTTGTGTTTGCTTTTACGATCCCCTTGTGCTCGTTACCGGTTCACATAATTTGATCGATTTCTATCTTTAATTTGGTACTGAGAATTTTGTATGCTTTTTAGGAGTCGACGAGAGTTACAAGGAGATCTCTCAAAACACTGCAACACACTGCTTCAGATAGAGAAAATTTAGTGGGTAGACAATCAAAATGTTTGAAGCACCAACTAAGTCAGGAGTCCCCCCCTGTGTGAGTAATAAACTGCTTTTAGTCTAAGATTGCACTACCAGCTGTAGATAAAATTCCTAATTAATGTTTTGATTTCAGTGATATTGAGGTTAAACGCAAGAACTTGTCCACTAAAGAAACTCAAGCGAACCTTGATACGAAAATCACTGTGGATGACCTGACCAATCCAGAAGGCCCATCAGAAAAGTATTGGGAACTTCTAGCTGGGAAACGTCAGTAAGTACCTTCAATATTTCTATTAATCTGATATTGTTAACAGTTGTGGATGAATATTTAGCCTGGGTTATGTGTAAGGAAGATGATCCTGTTAACTCAATGATATACACTATCCTATCAAAAATGCTGTTTCACTACATTTTGCAAATGGTGCCAAAAAATCCTTTGTTTTATGTTTGCAATAAGAGATGTTTTTAATTTTTAGAGTTGCTTTACAAGATGCTCTGGATGAAAATGAGAAGCTCCGTAAAATTATTGAAGATCTTAAGGAAGAGAATGCATTGTTCAAACAGATGTTAGATGAGGCTAACAGTTTCGTTGAAGTGATCAAGGCAAGTTTATTATTACTTTAAAATAAGATTGAAAGAGAACATTACCTATTCATAAATACTAAATCTCTTCATCTAAAAGTTGTCTAGGTTATATTGCTGGTTACAATGTGACTGTCACTGAAACAGTAACAAACCATTATCTTAGGCCCATATTACAGATCTTTACTCAAGACATTTGTAGAAGTTTTCAGTGAAGTTCTGTAATACAGGCCTAGAGACATAAGGCCTGTATTACAGAACGTCACTCAATACTCAAGCATTACGTAAAACTAGATTCAAGCCATTTGATTGGTTAAAACTAGTTTTAAGTAATGCTTGAGTATTGAGTAACATTCTGTAATACGGGACCTAGATAGATTGTTATTGTAATTAATGTTATGTAATTAAGAGCATTCCATCTTTTACATAATTATAAAGTTCTATCTATCTTCACAAGACTGCAGAAAATATCTGTTTTGTTTTTAAAATAAACCTACTTGTGTTGTTTAATCAAGAGCATATCTTACGTGAATCTGATGTATCTTTGTGTGTCAAACTTTCCTCACTTTATATCATAAATGCTGCTTGTTATAATAACTGTTCATCTTACTTCCACCATCCAATTTAAAACCTTTAAATGTTTTTGCAGGAGGAACTAGCAAACAGCAGCAACAATGACACTGGAATTGATGTCAATGATGTCAGTACTGCAGATGAAACTACTGAGGATGTTGAGAGCAAGACTGACGACCAAGATTAGATCAAATGTCTATAGCATAAAAACTTGATCCTCTCATGGGCACTTAATATAGCCAATCTTTTTTAGTATTATGTGAGGTAACACCTCATACCAAATGTTTTTTTCATACCTTACTATGTTGTCAGAATGTGACTTATTGTGTAAAATGAACTTATAAACCATTATGTGGGTATTGTGTGCAACTTAAAACATACTAGGCTTTTCTAATTTTACACAGTAATGTTACATTGCCCTAGAAGTTATTTGCAAGTGTGTGTTACATAAAGAAAAAACAATATAGAAGCAAGCTAGCTACCTCTGTTATTTATCTAATATATTACTTATTTTATTAATCAAATGCACTATTTAGCTTATTCATTTCTGTGTTTTTTTTTTTTTGTTTTTGTCCAGGCTATCTTTATTACAACAGGATCTAAGGTACTAACCTCTTTAATGTTTTGTCATAATTAATGTAATGGTACTTTTCTAGAAGCGGACTCCTTAATAATGTTTACATTTTCTTATTATTTTGATGTTTTCAATAATATATTTTGTCATTGTTTAACTTAGCAATAAGATGTGTATCGCCTTAGTAAAATTTTGTATTGTAATATTCTTTTTCTTAGTACTGTCTTTTAGTGTACTTATAAGGAGAATTTTAAAATTAAAAACTATTAATTTCTATAAAAATATTGTTTAATTGATACAACTGGTATCAGGTATAGTGTCATACAGTATATAATATAATTTCGCATTAAAATATTTTAAAGTTTTGTATATGGCAAGTGTAGATAGTTGCAATAAAGTTAATACATAGAAATGCTTACAGTTGTGAGAAGATACTCAATACTTCTTCAAGAAAGCTTTGAATTGCTCGTCGAAATTGGTTTCATATGTCCATGGCATCAAATCAGGATACATTGTGATACTCATAAATAAATCAACATTAGCATTTTGAGGCAACACACTTCTTACTCTCTTGTTAAGGCATCCTGATGCATGAATATAGTGATTAACAATAAGATTATAAATAAAATTAACATATTTATGGTCTAAATTATCAGACGTATTTGGAACAGTCGGATTATGTGACTTAATTTGTTCTATGTAGCCAGTTGTTATTATCGGTATGATAATATCAGCCTGAAAAAAAAAAAAAACAGGAAAATGATTATCAAACTACACTTGCATTAAAACATAGGCAATTAATTAACATACTCATACATACTTTTTCAAAATATTCCCTTATAAACTTCTCAGGATTTTGATACAACTCTTCTCTTCGATTGTGCAAAGTGATGACTTGAACATTTGGTACATCCAACCAGTTTTCAACATACTCTTGTATATTTAAAGCAGTTGGAAAACCATCCTGTGAATAAGTCAAGAAGAGAATAGGACTATCATTTACTATGGGCTCGTTTGTTGTGGCAGCTTTTCTCAGTTGATTCGGTTTCTTTGGGTCCTTATTGTCAATAACAATTTTTTTATTCAAAGGTGCTGGTAAACGACTAGGCAGCTTTATGGTGACAATCTCTCTCTGCACTGTATCCCCAGAGCCCTTGCTTTGATAACCACTGTCATCCTTATTAAAGTACTGAGCTATTTCACAAAGTGGTTTTTCTATTGATTTCAATATGTCATAGCGCTCCAGTTTTGTTAAAGCATCCAATATTTTGTCAATTGTTGCATTGTCATTTTGTCTGAACACTTCCAACACCACATCAACAGGGTCTTCATTCACAGAGTGCATTATATACTGAGGAGAAATAAACATTTAGTATTAAATGTCAATTTAGTTCTGTTAAAAAAAATTATTATTTTTAACAAATAACTGACTTAGCTATTGCTTGTGTTTTGTTTTAGAAGAAACTTTTAATATAATGTTATCATTTCTCTGGAACATAACAAAAAAAGAACACAAACTAGCTATTTATAAATACCACATGACATGATTAAATGAAAACTCACATCCAAATCATCTTGTGACAGGCCTAAAGAGAAACCTAGCTCCCGCCATCCATTACGAGTCCCACCTACTTTTTTTAGTAAAGTGACCCATAACTGATAACACGCTGAACCCATGGCAGATGTCGCGTGCCGATAGTACAACAAATTTGTGTGAAGACAACAAACTTTTTTGCTCAACGATTGCAATTCCGTTATCTCTTTGGCTCTTTCCTTCTGTACCATTTGTTCAAGAACTAATGTATCAACACTAATCGTATCAGCATCTCCATACTCGCTTTGGACTTCCCTGTAATAAAAATAAGTAAGATAAATTGAAATTACGTAGCTTTAAATTATATTATTGTTTGTTGTCTTTTAATAGTAGAATCAAAACTTACATCTTATATGATTATTAACTTTTAACTTCGTGATTAAAACAATAGAACAAACATAAAATTAACACTATCAGGAAGACTTCAGTAGAAGAAGACAAGACATAAGGAAAAAGTTGCACAAAAATATTTTTGTCTTTCAATTTCTTGACTTGATGTGCGTGACGTCTGTGGTGACAGCTGATATCCGGTTTGCCGTCATCGTCTTGTGTTGATGTTGCCATGCCATCTATTTCTTACGTCACTGTTGTGTTTATTTTTCATCAGATTTTTATTGAAAGTCAATTTTTGTTTTAGTAATATCGTTACTTGTGTTTTATATAATTTTAATAATTATTTTATTATTTTAAATAAATCAAATAATTGCCACCAAGAAGTTACCATAAAGAATATTTTGTCGTGTCGTTTGACATTTTGTGACTGCGTTTTGGCGGGGTTTATAAAAAGTTTTACAAAAGTCATTAATTATCGTAATAAAATTTTAATTTCGTTTTGACGTAATTAAACGTAAATAATGAATACTACTCTGTGAGTAACATTAATTAATTTTTTAAATAATTATTGTATAACAATAAATACCCACTAGATTTTTGTGATTATTCCTATGAAACGTTTACAGAATGAAGACAAAAGAAACCATTTTTTTTATCTTGCTGCTTAATGTAATCTAAAAAGCGTAATTTAAATAATTATTATTCATTTATTTTAGTACAAGCTTCACAGATGCTCTGGTGGATGAAATATGCAACTCCCAACCTCTGTCTTTGTCGTCGTCTGTTGAAAGTAGACCGTCAACTGCTTACAATCCTTTTAATGAAGTTGCAAGAGTTATAGACCGTCCTCCTAAAGGTACTGGGCAGCGTGGCCAGTTTCGGAGTACGAAGGAAGTAGGTAAGTGTAATTTTATACTACAATTTTTTTTGCTACATGAACCTAGTGTGGACAGCGCTGCGACGTTGATGGGATGCGTCCGCAAGGTTTATGTTTTTTTGGACTAAGCAACAGTTAAGTGATTCTTTTGCTCTGTATAACACCTTAAATATAAATGATTTATAAGCAGAACCATTCATTTTTTTGCAGATCCAAAATATCGAGACGTATTTTCATATCCATATTTCAACCTAGTACAATCAAGTGTCATTGATGATGCGTTATACTCAGGTACGTTTATTCTCCTCTTCTATATATAGCTAGGTACACTCGGCTACATATCAAGCTATAATTTTCCAGTTAAAATTGATCTCTCATTATACGGAAATCCTATATAATACGAGACCAGCGTAAACTAGTTTTTATAGCTTGACTAGCTTTTGCCCGCGGCTCCGCCCGCGTAGATGTCGGTTATCGCGTAAAAAAGTAGCCTATATGTCCTTCTCCATAATCCAGGCTATATCTCTGCCAAATTTCATGACGAGCGGTTCAGCGGTTTAGGCGTGAAAACGTAACATACAGACAGACAGACAGACAGAGTTACTTTCACATTAATAATATTATAATATATAGTATGGATATGTAGCCGTGTGTACAGTCAACAGCACATCCATTACCTATAACAATTTAATTTTGAAAGTGCCTTTATGTCCAAAAAAAAAATATGTCCGACTTCATGTTACCTATTAGATCATTAATTTCCCCTTAAACAATTCATCACACAGGGGCTGCATTCCGAATTGCACTGTAATCGATTTGAGCGTGCTTATACGCGAGCGCGATAACGATGTCCCGTGAATCGTCATAGATAACGTAACGATTTTGACTTTTATTCCGTAGGCATAAGGCAGCTGCCATTTGCCATGCAACCCACGCAATAGAAGTCAAAATCGGTTGAACGGACTGTAAAAAAGCTTTATAGGTAGGTAATCTTATTTCAAATGGAGTATAGATCAGTTTACTCTAAAGCAATTCATCACCTGTTCTCACTGATATACTAAAAAACCTTGGTTAGGTTTTTTTTTTTATATCAATGCCTGTTCTCTATCTTTATATTCCAGACAAATCTATCGTTGTATGCGCACCTACCGGATCGGGAAAGACAGTTGTTTTTGAAATGGCGATAGTGCAGCTATTGATGGAGTTAGACGAAAAGCAGTACACTGAGGACTTCAAAATTATTTACAGTAAGTCGAAGTAACTTTCTGAATGAGCCTTGCCATTTAACGCCTCATCATGCATCATTTCAGCCGAAAGACGTCCACTGCTGGACATAGGCCTTCTCAAAGGGGGGGGGGGGGGTTGCTATAATTGCCACGCTTGGCAGGGGGGTTGGCGATCGCAGTATGATGTTAAAAATGCATAAAGAACGCTGCTGCCCATTCTCTAGTAAGTCCGTCAGTCGCCTTTTACGACACCCACGGGAGGAAATGGAGTGGTGCTATTCTTTACGTCCGGCAACACATGGTACGGTATTTAACGCCCTATTAAGATACGAGTACATATATCTGGAAATATGGGTGTTGTTACTATATCTTTTTTTTTTTTAATTTGTTTATTTAATATAATAAGTTACAGTTTTTCCTTACACAACATCTGCCAAACTGCAAAGTAATTCGTCGGCAGTAGGTTCTAATGGATTATGCACGAAGTTTTACTTGAGTAAACATTAAAATTAAAATTAAATCTAAGTTAAAATTAAGACTAAAACCATGGTTCTGTAGGCAAAGACTCCGTATGTGAATACAGAGTAGTTACCCACACAACCATAGTTTTTACAACCACAGCTACTACACTCAGCGGTATCAGGCAACTAACGCAATGAGACCATTCGATAATGTAAAAGGTACATCTACCTACACCTCGGGCCATCGTTGTGCGTGTATGACCAGGGCCTCAAGTCTGCTATTACAATAGTGTCAGAATGATCTCTTCATTGTGAGTTTTTGACAGATTTGCCATACAAACACTGTCAAATACTCACAATGGCGAGACCATTCTGACACAGATGTATGAACGTTAATGAGGCAAACGAAATATGTAAGGATCGTAGCAGGTGGCGTTCCGTAGTTTCTGTCTAACCCCTTGGGAAGAAGGTGTGAGTTTATGTATGTATGTAAAATTAGGCCAATTTGAGATCACGGTAATTTTAAAGATGACATGACACCGGTGACGTTTCAGAACTAGTTACTTACTTAGTTACTATAAATAATAACATTACTAACTATCTATAAGTATAGGTACTATAAAAAATTTACTAAGCATAATGATCTATACAAATAAATAAAATTGAAGTATCTGTTTGTAATGTCAAAATAACAACTTATTACTAAATGCATCTTCGATCAATGATCTTATATTATAACCTCATTGTCTGCGATCAATATTGATCGAAGAGCAGCTGCCTTAATTTCGGACGCCTGTGTATAAGACGTAAGCATTTAATACCTGATGCACAAGTTGCTTGTATTTTTTTAAATTAATTCAACCTCATGGCTCATGAATGATGATACTTGTATTCGCTTATGGAAGTTCAGCATCAGTAGTTTACGTGAACGTCGACCTACTGTCTTATTTTAATATTATATTATCATTTAAAAATTATGAATTTTAATAATTCATCAGACTTTCATACAAAAATAGCAATATTCAACGCTCTAAAAAAGTCATAGAATAAAAGTTGTTGTTGTTTATGATGTTAGTAATACAATCCTTTTTTTTTTGGGCGGGAAATTAACAAATAACTTCTCCCGCTTTGGGCGGAGCGGGAGGGCGTGTCAGGCTTTTACTGACTAAAACCCACCCGTGTTCCTTCAGTTGCCTGTGTGCCAGGGCCACGGTATCCCTTTCGGACAAACCTGCAACCCTGGCATGCACCGGTCTTGGCGGACTGCTGAAATCTCAAGGCAACGCGCCGTCGACCCGGGCCTGGTCCTTACCGGACGGCGAGCTGCCCATAGCTCGCCGTCCGCAAGCCCGCGCCTACGGTGGCCGGGAATAGGCTACCAATTCCCGCCACCCAAGGCGTCTCCTGCGGCGACTGCTTGACGGCTCCCTCACGCGTTCCGCCTCCTCCTTCGCGAGCATTACTGCTTCGCAGAAGGCGGTGACTGCCTCCAATGCACTCTCGCCCATGCACTCTCGGCCCGACCAGGGCCGGACGCGAGAGATCGCCGCCGCCGATTGCCTCCGTGAGGACACGGTGATGCTCTGCCCAAGCCGGGCAGACCTCCACCGTATACTCCACCGTGTTCTCCAGGCGATCCACACAGTTGTACCACCCGGGCGTTTCCTCCCACCTAATCCGAAACCTCCCGAAACAACCGTGTCCGGTGAGGACCTCTGTCAGGTGGAAGGTGAGGATGCCGTGGCGCCTCTCTAGGCACTCCTCAAAGAGGGGACTTAGTCATACAGTCCTGCAAGGTTCTTAATGTTTTACCGATAACCCCTCTATACGGTACTTACCTATAAAACAAAAACTTTTTTTTTTTCTTTTCTGTCGGTCTATTGGTCTGTCTGTTTGTTCCGGCTAATCTCCAAAACGGCTATACTGATTTTGACGAGAATTTCACTAGCAGATAGCTACTGTTACTGCAGCAGCTAGTTGCGCAACATAATTGATCGTTTAGGGGCCGCCTAATACCTACCGAAAAATAATCGAATTGAAATCTGCGTATCGAACGATCGTCGGGTCGGTCAAAATGTGATTGGTTTTTCGAGTAGGAAATTGTCTTGTTTCGATTTGCGCCTGGTTAATTGCATATAAATATAATAATTTAAATAATAATAATATAGGCGCAGTTAGTTAGAAGGGAATTTATGGAAATCATGACGGACAAAAATAAATCTCTGCCTGATGTGTTGTTGTTAAGCGCTAAGGTAGGTCCGCGAAATTCAAATATTATTATGGTTTTTTACTATTTGCAGATCAGTGGCAGGTTTTGTGATGATCAAAATATGGTTCGCGATCGTATCGAGTAAGTATTTACGGAATTATAGTCATTAGAATCAGCAAAATCAAAATGTTTTATTTCACATAAACTTACATGGGCATTTATGAAACGTCAGAAGCTAGGTGCATGGTTCCAATTAGTCGTTTCCTATGGAGAAGAGCCATATTTGCTGAAATACTCGTTCATACTAACTAACTTGGTCTTAGACAGTTGTATTGATGATTTTAATGATTATAATTCTATAAATACATACTTGTTACAGTCGCGAATCATATTTTGGTCAGACGTACAAATTACAAAAAACGTAAGAAATATTGAATTTTGCGGGCTAACCTGGCGCTTTTGCCTTAAAGTCTGTATGAAGCTTTTTAACTTGTAGTGGCTCCGGTAAAAGCGTTATGTACAGAAAGATTGACGGAATGGTACCCAAAGTTCACAAGACTTGGTTTGCTGTGTATCGAAGTTACAGGAGACACCGATGTTGACTTCATGCAGTTAAAGCAATACAAGTAAGTTAACACAAGTATAAATTAGCTAATTAGCTACTACGATAATATGATTTCCAATATGTCTGCCCAACCACCTACACCCAGGCCTGGGCAAAATACATGCTTGGTTTTATTTAAAATACAAATTACAAAATAATTTCTCGCATGTAGGTTTTTTAAATACGAAATACAAAATATTTTCAAGTCGTGTATTTGAAATTTAAAATACAGTTTGTAACTTTTTTTATTTAAAATACAAATTACAAAATACATTCAGAGTTTTTTTATATAATAAATTGAGTTAAGTGCCCTAATGTAAGAACGACTTTATTTTGCACATTTGAAAGTATATTGCTTAAGTATGTAATTTTGGAATATGGTAGAAATACTAGGAACAGAGCCGTTTTTAGTTCATGTATAAGTTAGCTTATTTTTCATTTTCATTATATTTCTGTTAAAATGTATTTTGAAGGCATAAAGTATTTGAAATACTAACTACAAAATACCTCAGCGTAAGGTATTTGAAATACCAATTACAAATTAAATTTTTAGGAAGTAATTTAAATACAAATACCAAATAGATATTTGAATTTCAATTTCGTATTTTCAAGTACGTATTGGTAAGACTGGTTATCAGACTTTCGGGCAGGGCTTGTTAACGTTACCAAATAACAAAATAATAACCGTTACGTAACGTTAAATTTCAATGTTATACCTACTAACGTTACAAAACTTTAACGTTACTTAATAACATTACCGGTAATATAACGTTAATTAACATTAACAAAAATACGATAACTAACGTTAATTTAGCTACGTTGCCGTTCTGTGGGTAAGAATCAGGCAGATTCAGGCAACGTTTTGATCGGCACGGCATCAGAGAACCGCTTGGGCGGGCTCCCGCCGCGCCGCACGCCTCTGGCCCCACTACTTACATCTCACCCGTTTAAAATAACGATAAAATTAACAGTCGCATAAATAACGTTAAATCGATTACCGTTATTTTAATAATAACGTTAACTCTGTCAATACGAGGTAACTTTATGACAATTTACCGGTATTTAAAACCCTGCTTTCGGGTTTCTGACGATCCGTAATGACTGTCAAAGATCCACGAATGACAGCCGGGACTAACGGCTTAACGTGCTTTCCGAGGCACGGAGGGATCTTGGTATGGAAAGATGGTCACCCATCCACGGACCAACCTCGGTAAGTGTAGCTTAACCTGATCGACCCTTGCGGCTGTTATTACTTACCCACGCGCCTTATGGTAAGCCCTCGTTCCTGACCTTTCAAACAAATACAATTTTGACCCAGCAATTTTGCTTAGCGCAAATAAGTTAGTAGAGGTATACACTAAGTAGGAGAACTTTCCCGAACAAACATTTCAAATCTGTCACAAATAAATCGTTCCCCAGAATAATAATAACAACTCCAGAGAAATGGGACATGTTGACTCGTCGATGGCGCGACCACCGCGGTCTGGTGGAGGTCATCAAGTTGTTTCTGATCGACGAGGTGCACATACTGAACGATGAGACTAGGGGACCTGTGCTCGAAGCCGTTGTTAGCAGGATGAAGACTATTGAAGTAAGGAAATTATTGGATCTCAGGTTCAACTTACTTCTGCTTCCATTGGCTTTTCCATGAAAATCGCAGTATATTTTTTCAGTAAGGTTAAATGCCCATATATCGACTAGTATATCTATAGATCGATGCTCTATACAAATAAATAAAATTGAAGTGTCTGTTTGTAATTTCAAAATAACAGCTTTTTACTAAATACATATGAAAGTATATACGGTTCTTATAACAAAAAAACAATTTTTAAAATTTTTGTCTGTCTCGTTATTCCGGCAAATCTCCGAAATGACGGGATCGATTTTGACGGGACTTTCACTGGCTGATGTTATAGGGAGTAATTTACTTTTATTTTATAAAAAGCCACATGGGCAAAGCCGCGGGCAGCAGCTAGTATGGAATATATCCAGAAAGTCCCCCAAAATCTTTCATTTTCACAAAACGACGTCTTATTTTTTTATTTCAGAATTCAGCCCAATCAGTCCACCGCATTGAACAACTGCAGAAAGAAATTCAAGGTCAAACAGTATCCAACAAATCGGCACCAAGGATTAGGTTCGTCGCAGTTTCAGCTACTGTCAGCAATCCTGAGGATGTTGCCAACTGGCTCGGAACTAACGATAACCCAGCTGTGTTTTATAAGTAAGAGTAGAATCTTTTAGTTTTTTATTTTCAGTAGTTATCAAAGATGCTCAAAGTATTTTTTTCGATGTGCTAAAGCATAGGTAATACGAGTACTCGTCCCTTTTTTCAAAGGACTAGGCGAAAGCAAAACGGTATACTTCGTGCTCATTATACATGAGCGGCACGTTGCCAAAGGCAGCCGCCCACTGAAATTCAGCGTCCAATCTGGGCTCTTTCGAATAACTTCATTTCTGATCTTTTCCTTCAAAGAAACTCCGAGCATAGCCCACTCTATAGCGCGCTGAGCGACCTTAAATTTATGGAACAGCCCGACTGTCAGTGGCCACGTTTCGACTCCGTATGTCATAACGGGCAGGACGCACTGGTTGAAGACCTTAGTCTTCAAACACTGCGGGATTGGCGACGAGAAGACTTGACGAAGTTTTCCAACTTGACTACCTACACATCCTAACACCACATTCAATCATGAAAATCAAAGCTGTAGGATCCGTATATTGCGGGTGTAGCATTGCCTACTTATGTAAAACTGAAGACTAAAATGTCTTCTAGACCGCTAAAATATTTTCTTGAGTCACCTAATCGCCTTTTCATAGGTTTGGTGATGAATGTCGCCCGGTGAAACTGAAGCGTATAGTGGAAGGGTACCCATGTTCTGAAGGCACCAGCATATTCAAGTTCGACATCATCCTCAACTACAAACTGTGGCCGATCATTCAGAAGTACCATTCCGGGAAACCTACACTGGTAAGTTCGCATACATTTTCTAAACACAAATGTAAATTTTTGGAAAGAAAACGTTGAGGCAGCTCAACGTTTTCTTTCGAAAAATTGACAATTGACTGTTGCATATGTCTTATATCCTTGGAGCAGACTTTTGTTCTCTATATATATTTTACTGCTACCGGCGAAACTGTTGAAATGTGGGTGTACTATACAGGAATAGTTTTTAATCAGTGCGCAAATTTTGACAAATTAAACTTAAACTTGTTTTATTATACACCTATTTCTTATTTTTATATGTCTTAGTACAAAAAAATTAAGTTATCGTTAACGAAAAATGTTTATTTTGAAACTGGTATAATGGATACTCGTGGCGCAACGCACCGCCGCCGCGGGGCGCGGTCAGTGAAGCGGAACGCAGTTGCACCTAGCTGTGCGCTCGCCCATTGATATTATTACGGATAGGTTGTATCCATAATTTGCTGAATTCAAGTAGACCAAAAAAAAAGTATTGAACAAATAATGGAAAAGAGTGTTCTATTACTAATGCTGAACCACCAAAATAAAAATTCCATCTTGAGATACACCTCTGCTTCGCCTTTCAGGGAAATACAGGCGTAATCTATACTTAATATTATAAAGCTGAAGTTTGTTTGTTTGTTTGAACGCGCTAATCTCAGGAACTGAAAAATTGGAATTGAAAAATTCTTTTTGTGTTGGATAGTCCATTTATTGAGGAAACATATAGGCTATATAAAATCACGCTATGACCAAAAGGAGCGGAGCATAAATGAAAAATGTTGCAAAAACGAGAAAAAATATTCCTTTTTAAGAGCTTCCGTTGCGTGCGCTGCGTAAATGGTTTAAGTTACGCAAATATCATGTATGATGGAATTATTCCTCTTTAAATGTTCTAAAAAAAAAATCCGCGACAGCATAATGTCTATCTTTTAAGATTGACTCACTATAACCATTTTTTATGGTAATCAAATTTGTTCGAAATTAATGCATTATTTGCGAAGGAGTTTTCATAAACAGGGTAATAATCCTTATCATAATAAATATACGTTATTCATCACAAGTATTTAATTTTGAACAAAGTTGCCCTTACATCATTTAATTTCATTGAATATCTTAGGAGATATAACTGTTTTATAATAACTCCGCAACAAAATAATGATCAACTCTGCGAGGTAGTCTATTCTAAAGCTGAAGAGTTAGTTTTTAGGGTTCCGTGCCCAAAAAGGGTAAAATGAGACCCTATTACTAAAACTCCGCTGTCCGTCTGTCTGTCTGTCTGTCTGTCCGTCTGTCACCAGGCTGTATCTCATGAACCGTGATAGTTAGACAGTTGAAATTTTCACATATGATGTATTTCTGTTGCCGCTATAACAACAAATACTAAAAAACAGAACAAAATAATATTTAAGGGGGCTCCCATATAACGGACATGATTTTTTTGCCGTTTTTATGCTTTTGCCCGCGGCTCCACCCGCGTGGATGTCGATTATCGCGTAAAAAAGTAGCCTATGTCCTTCTCCGTATCTCAGACTATATCTCTGCCAAATTTCATGACGATCGGTTCAGCGGTTAAGGCGTGAAAACGTAACATACAGACAGACAGACAGAGTTACTTTCACATTTATAATATTAGTTTGGATGGTAAGGAACCCTTCGTGCGCGAGTCCGACTCGCACTTGGCAGGTTTTTTTGTTTTTTTTGTTTTTGAACCCGCTAATCTCTGGAACTAAGAGTTGGATTTGAAAAAATCTTTTTGCATTTGACAGCCCAATTCTTGGGGAAGAATTACATTCTTATTAACTAGGACACAATTTTTTTTTTTTTAATGAAAGTTTAAGCGAAAACGAAGTAAAAGCACGAGTAGGAAATGTGATGCGACGGGATGGGTCGGGGAACAAGAAATTTCACGCGGACGAAGGCGCGGGCAGAAGCTAGTGTTATATAAAGCTCTAGTTTCGCCAGTTTGTCCATTTTAATTTTAAGCTGACGATTTTTTGACAAGACTTTCCAGGTTGCACCACCCGTCTTGTCCTGAACATACTTATCAACATTCCAAAATTAATATACGAATATAAAGAATAGAATACAATACAAATGAACAGGTGCAAACTAAATAAAATGTGCAATATTCCTTCATCTCGTTCTCGCTCGATTTTTTCTATATCTGTCTCTATCGTAACCCGTTGTAAAGCGGCTTGCTTTCCTCCTTATCAAGCGGCGCCACGTGAACTAAAGCGATGTCATCAACGGGATCGCTATTGTATGAATTTGTAGTTCCCTAATGACGTTTTGGCGCCAGGTTATTTTAGTATTTTTTTTGGGTTAATGTAATTCAAAGCAAAAAATTGGCTATAAAAACTTTTTCACTTCTCATGCTCTAAAAGTTCGTCTTTATGTCGTGCGTAGGCGACATAAAGTCGCTTTTTATGCTCTCGAGCATAAAGTAAAATCTTCGTCGAAGACCAAGGCTATCGGTCCAACAGCCACACGAACAACTTCAATTTCATAGAATAACCTCATTATTTTAATTCGTTTTGTTAGTATTCTAAGAACAAGGCAAGGATACCAACAGCCAAAGTACACAATAAAACATCATGAAATAAACTTATATTTTTTACTTCGTCTATTTATTATTTTACATGTTGCTGTTTCATTTCCTCGCAATCGAAGTGAAAAGGTGTACAACTCGTCCATAAAACCCATTTTACACTATACTTTATATAATTTCTAAACCGCTCTTCCAAGCGTTTCTTTGACTCTGCCGCCACCCACCGCAACACTCTCGTTGTGCAGGCCGCCAATTACACCCCCTCCCGCATTAGTACGATCCGCCGTCCAAGGCACGCACTGACCGACCCAGACGACCCCACCACTCTCATCCAGGAGAGTCGTAGGGAAACTAGTACAGCTCGTAGAGTACACACAACACGCACACGATCCAAATTCCGACCTCGCTTTAGAGGTCCCGCGCGAAACCCACCCCGACCCACTATTATTATCGTCAATAATAATAGCCCTCCCCGTCCCTTGACGACGCTTAACGATGTGCCAGCATGTGGTTTAGCTGAGCCTGTAATCCAAACTCCCCAGATTAATATTCAGAACCCTGATGTTATCCAGCCACCGACGGTCCCTTGCCACCCTCCCTCCGACACTGCCCTAAGCCGAGGTTCGAGCCCCACCTGGGGTGCCCTTAGCGAGCAGTCGTCTAGCTTAAGTAGATTATAGTAAAAACTCCCCTGGCTGGAGGCGTAAACTTCGTTAGGAGCTTGCGGCACCACAGGAAAGCCCGGTTAAGGAGCAGGAACCCCCAGTGGGCCATACACAAAAAAAAAAAAAAAAATACTTTATATCTATCTTCGCTCGCAAGCTCGCTCGGATGGATAAACGTCTCGCTTAAAATGGTGCGTTTTATGCACTTGATGTACAATCTACTATTGTTGTTTGAATGTTATGGTGAATTAAATTACCCGTAGTGCTACTATATTTTTTGGCAATAGTTGACACTATTATCATTATTATTATTTATTATCATTCGATTTCAAGTAGGGAACCAGACTGTGGACTGTGTGCCATTTTTCAGTAGCCGTAAGGTTGCTGATGCGAGCCTCCGAAGGAAAGTCGGTAGGAATCGTGTTTTACGGTTTATTTCGCCACTGAGCCCTATGCATGTAGCTTCTTATTGCAACAGTTTAGCATTACCAAACACAGTCACAAAACATTTATGGATGTAGGAAACAAATTGTGAAACCTACGATGGCCACACATCAAAGCATAATGACCCACCTAATTAAAATATTCAACAGAGTTAATTCAATTCCTACACAAAGGTAATTTATTTAATTCAGCAGAACATTTCGCCATAATTAGTTCAGTACATTTCTCCTTACTTAGATATTCTGCAACACTCGCAAGAGCGTTGTATTGACTGCGGAGACTTTGTCTCGGGAGTTGACAATTACCTTCAATGCGGAACAAAAGGCTAAGTTAACTGCCATAGCTGCTTCTATTAAGAATAAGAAATTGCAGGTAAGTTGATTATGGATTTTAATTTAGTACTACAAGGAGCTTTTTACATTGGCCGGATTATTTCTTAATTTATAGTTATGCATAGCTTTATTGGATTACTAGAAAAACCCAACTGCGTAAAAAGTGAACTTTAAAATAACTGGCCAGGTGCGTGTCGGACCACGCACAATGAAGAGTTCTGTAGTTGGGACGAATTTATCTCAAAAACAAACTTAAAATTGTAGTTGAAATGCATGTTCTCACATACATTCCAACTGCAAATGTAAGTTTGTACGCACAATATTGAGTGGTTTAACATGTTATTTTAATACCATAGACTTCTTATAGGTTTTCCTGTATAATCTATAGGTATGTATAGAACTAGTTTCTGTATTTTTTTCAAAATTTTCGTAGATACTGGGAAGATCGGAGTAGCGGGATGGTCAATTTTCATTTATTTTTTTTTATAACTTTAAAACTAATTATTTTAAAATTATAAAAAATATATATTTGAAACCCTCATACTTTCATTTGTTAAGACACACAGTATATAGTTTGCAAAACTTTTTTTTATTTTTAATTTTCTAATTTTTCCCCTACAAGGGAACCGCATTTTCTAAATTAATTTATTTATTGTACATGTTCGTGTTTGGGTCACAGAAATTCATATGTGTACATTATATGAATTTCTGTGACCCAAACGACACAGAAATTCAAACATGTGGTCACGAACGAGATCACATGAAACCAAATTTCAACTTAGGTCCAGTAGATTCGGACAGACAGACACACGAGTGATCCTATAAGGGTTCCGTTTTTCCTTTTGACGTACGGAACCCTAAAAATGATTTTCAAATCGACCCTGTTTCGGTATTTTTTTTTTTTTCATCTAGCAAATTAAATATAATCGCGTTTTGAACTGTTTATTACTTTTGACTATTTCAATTTGATTCTAAAACAGGAAAATTTGGCTAGAAAAGGTTGACTGGTAGAGAATGCCTTGTGGCATTAAGTCCGCCTATGTATCACTATTGTACATGAAGTTTAAATAAATAAATAAAAATTCGGATAACCCCACGTTAAGTCGATATGGCCACCAAATTTGAAGCTTTGAAATCTATGGTTAGAGATGGCCAACGTAATGAAAAATTATTAATTTGTCCCGTTTACCTCCCATATCTCCCATATCCAGGTCTAGGTAATCTTTGTAAGTGTTCTGTGATCCAGGTTCACTTTTTAGGAGGAAGCTTTCTTGACCTCTTGAATTATTTCATTATCTACTAAAACCCTTCTTGCTTATGGCGGCTGTACACGCTCGTCGAAACACCACGAGACAGGCCGAGTACGAATGTGTAGATGGCGCCCTCGTGGCGTCGCGTCTCGTGGCCCTCATTCACTCTCGGAAGCGTGTCGGTTTTTTGCGGTCGAGTCGAAGGGACTCGTGAGTCTCGCGAATGAAAACGAGAGCACGCCTGTACACACTCGTTCGTTTAGTTGCCCGCCAATTGCGTTTGCGTGAAGATTTGCATGCTGCGTTCGACAACGAGGTGGTCTAACGCGCGTTAGTTTTTGGAAGCCTACCAAAGGGAAACACTATTATTGAATCCAAAGGATGTCAGGTACAAGGATAAGCAACTATTACACGAGAACCTTTGACGAGATCAATTGGTACAACGAGTGTGTACATGGTGTGCTCTCGTGTCGAGCCTCTACGCGACGAGAGGCACGCGAGGCGACGCGTCAGTACAGTCGCCATTAGAAATTATCCCTATTTTCTGTAGGCCTTAGTAATGAGTGGAGTAGGATGTCATCATGCCGGCTTGTTATACGAAGAGAGGCAAAAAATGGAGTTTGCCTTCAGAAACAGAGACTTGCCAATATTGATAACAACCACAACATTAGGTATGCGTTAATTTTAGTTTTGATCGTTGATGGCTTTTGTTCGTGCAAACTGCTTGTAATTTGAAATACCAGTTTTTTCCGTTTTTAACTTTGATCTACAATAGTACTAGATTGAGCATCAAAAACGGCCGGAAAATTAAAACCACAAATAATGTTGTCATCATATTTTGCAACACAGTATTTTTAACCTTCTTGCTTAGAAATTATGTTTTATTGTTCCATATATATTTTTGTTCTTATTTTAAAAATTCGTTTACTTTCAATCGAAGTAGTACATATATTGCAAACTATAATAATAAACTTCATATTTGAGTGTTAAGGTTTATAATCAAGTTATATGAAATGGCGGCCACTTGAGCGATATGTTTTTGTTCCTTATCCTTAATCTAGTACTATTCTGCCGCACTAACGAAAAATGCAATAGCTCGATTTTGCCGCTTCCGAGAATTGTATTTTTGATTATTGAATTTGTTATGAAGTTTTAGTTATTGCATTCTTGCTTACTGAAAAACCGATTTCATGAAGGATCAATAAAAAGTTGCTTAGAGAGAGTTAATAGATTTGGATTCGCTGACTCCAAATAGATAACTCAACGAATATATAACTCAACGAATATATAACTCAAAATCGTCCAAAATCGAGTTATTGCATTCTTCGTTAGCGCGGCAGTATTATTGATCGAAGGTTTTAAGACTGATAGGAGATTTTATTAATTCTATGCAAGCAACTACCGTCAGCAACGATAAACAGCTACGTCAGCGACGGAAAAACTTTGGAACAGCTTTATTATTTTTTTAAACCATGAACTAAGCACTTAAGTACATACGTGAAATGCTGAAAAACAGAGTTAATAATGTTGTCAGTTTAGATAATCTGTAATACAGTGTTAATCGAGTGTCCTTGCTGACATACCTCAAATTTTGGACCAATTGCCATTTTTATATTTGAGACAGTCTTGTTAGCGATTCGATTAGAACTACATAAGGGTTCTCTGCCTTTTTGCCGAAAATTGTTTGCCAGATTTTCACTTGCCAACTAACGTTTCGCAGAATTTATTTCGCCGTATAATCATTTGCCAACTTATCATATAATTTTGTTTTATTTCCCAACCTCACAGTTACCAACTGTACGTTTGGTCTGCTTTTCATAATGACACTTTTTTAAATGCCAACTTTCAAGTAGCAGAATGTTTTAGTTTGTTCCTTTTACAAAAGCGATTCGCTTCTGGCACATCGCCGGCCGCTACCGCGGCACGCTCGCTTCGCTCGCTCGGCTCGTACGTTGTTTGTCATACTCTAAACTAACCTAACCTATCGTAATATGGCTCTGCATTGCTGCCAATTTAAAGGTTTAATGTTATTCTTGAGATTCTTAAATAAAAAATGTATGTAAAAATTACACTGACAAAACGTCATTCGTCTAATAGTTGTGTGGTCTAGTGAAATGTTTGACAAATGATAAATGTCCCAAACGTTTTTTGTCATTATAATAATCAGCTTAACAATAACTCTACCAAATGAAACGTTGTCATACAAAAATTTGCTAATCGTTAGTTGTCAAAGTGAAACATCGGCGAAACGTTGGTTGGCAAGTGATAATCTGCCAAACAATTTGCGGCGAAAAGGCAGGATACCCTACATAAGTTGTGATGTTAGTGCTATCACGGGCATGTACATCTTACTACCGTAAGGACTATTTCTGCTTGTAGTGCTCGGCCGCTATAGTAACGCTTACCTACGCTCATCGACCAATAAGCATCGCATCATCAGATTTTTGCTGAGCCCCTTGTTTTTGTAAATAAAATAAAAAGACCGTATAAAAAAACAGCTGAAGTGGTCAGACATTTGTTATCATTGTATCAGAGCCTGAAATATGTATTTAAACAGAAGTTATTGTTTCATTGGTCGACGCATAAAGATGTGGTCAGCGTGTGCACGGGATTTAGTTTTCACGGTGGTCAGATGTCCGTACCCGTGATTGTACTTGTAAACAGCCACTTATATCGGAAGATTTTGAATGTTTCAGCAATGGGCGTCAATTTGCCAGCCCATCTAGTCATCGTCAAAAATACGCAGCAATACGTCAAAGGTGCTTATCAGGTAACTACTTCATACCTACCATTTCTAATTCTAGATGTATTTTATTCAAGCATTGCTAGCACATGTCAGATTACTCCAGTGAATTAATTATTCGACTTTAGCTTACTTACAAAAAAAAAAAAATATGACATGTAAAAATGATTCCGATATCCTATTTACGGAATAAACAATTTCATTTCGTCTCCATACCTCTATTCCCATTATAATGTGCTTATTTGTATCGTCACACAGGAGTACAGCATAAGCACAGTGCTACAGATGGTGGGACGCGCGGGCCGACCGCAGTTTGACACTGAAGCCATCGCGGTCATCATGACGCGCCTCGTTGATAAGGTCGGTCTATTTTAGTATTACTAGACTAAAATGTATGTAGGTACATATGTTGATCGCGACAGACCTAGATTAAAGTTTTCTAAAACTTGGGCCTTGTGTCTAAGTAATAACAGTCGCACCGGGGCCCAAGTCCGCTATTTTTATAAATTCGTCACTCCAACACGATCCCATTGTCATTTTGCTAAAAGTTCGTAATCTGCTAAATTCATAATGGTCGATCATTGGTCGGTCAATGGTCTCGTAATAGATTTGTATTAAAATGGTACCTATTTTGAACATTTATTCATGCCAGATTTCATTTATATATATTTTTACATATTATTTTTTGTGTTATAAGCAATCTGAAGTAGTAGGAAGTTTCATTTGTCATTATGTACGACATTACCAATTCTTTCAATGGAGTGTCAGTGGCTGACCATTGGAAAGTCATAATGACGCCATTATATTAGTAGATTACCAAACTTGTCAAAATCAACAATTATGAAATCAATGATAGACCATTCTGACACTATTGTAATAGCAGACTTGAGGCCCTGGTCAATCGGCCAGGTTAAGCTACGCTTGCCGAGGTTCGTCCGTGGAAGTCAAGGAAGTATATGGATTGTACGCATGTATCCTTACTTAGTTGGTTCCAGCAGTAGATCACGCTTTGACTAGCTTTATGTTCTAACTACGGGCAATAATTCTCTTTAGAAGAAGTTAAAGTTATGACCGCATAGCTGGTCTGCTAATAATAGACGCAGGAATTGATTACATTACATCCATAAGTAATATTGAATAGACACTGAAACCGCTATCATGATACGCGTCGCTGACAAGGCCAAATTATTATAATAATATTATACAATACCTCAGAGAGAAGTCACTACCGCATCCTTGTGTTGCTCATGTTCAGTGGAATTCAGATTATTCAGATTACATACTTACATAATGGCTTAAGATGTTTTTTTGTTGAGTCAACTAGGGTACCAAATTATACGAAATCTTCGAGTACCTATTTTGTCGAATTTTCAAATAGAGTTAAGTGAGTTAGGAAAAAAAGTGTTAGTGAAGTTAAGTGAGTTGTTAATCCCTAAATACTTACACCAAAAAAAAAACATCATCCAGTGGCATATGTAGCGCTATTTTCCTGGCCCCTGAATTGCGATGGCCGATTATATGTTTTTCAATATTATACTGGGTAATTTAATATAAAGATTTATTTGCATAGATTGTAGGTACAGTACATAAGAAAGAAAGGAATATAATATTATATTATTATTTACAGTATATAATATTGAAAAACATATAACCTATGTTACATGTTTGGAAAATGTTTAATCGTATTTAGCGAACAGTTGATCATTTCTAAAAAGTTACTTCTATTTTGTGATTTTGCACGGTGGCCTCCTAAAGGGAATCCTTGGCGTACCAGACACAGTAGGATGTCTATTATTTTCTACTGCAACTAGTTTATTTCTCGGTTGCAGATTATTTATTTGATTGAACTTGTTTTTGTGTGGAGTCATTTAAGAATTTCGAATCGGTAACCAAATATCCTGGGGTGGGCATCAAACCATTCTGGTCTGGGCAAGGTTAGGCGGAGGCGTACCTATAGTGAACTCACATTTCGCCAGTAAGTACTAATTATAGGACATCTGTGTGAAAATTGTCTAAGGATCATTTTTTTTTTTTTTCTAATAGCTAAGACAATAAAACAGCATTAAATATTTCAATACAAAAATATTTATCAAAATCTACATGCAATTAAGTACTAATCGATACACATACAAAATAATAATCTATGTTATAATTTTATTACGTTAAATGTCGAACATGGCCTATATTAAAATCGTTCTAATTGATCACAGTATCGGTAACTTGATATTTGCGGTACACCAATTATCGCAGAGATCGCTAACTGTACATAACCTTATTGGCGAATGAGTTTTGACTATATCTAGATTAATTATTATAGAGTACACTTACAAAAAGATACAAAATATGAAGAGTTATTTCGTAGAAAAAAGTCACAGGAGTTTTCCTTCAGTAACCAATACTTTTCTAGAGGTGTTCCAAATAAATTATTCTTCCATAAATATTACAAATTTATCCTTAATTTCATAACTATTTAAACATCCCTGATATTCTAAAATATTCACATTTACAATTTAATGAAAAAAAAAGTAACTTTCTTCTGTGTTTCGACATCTGAATTTCATGTTTAAAAAATTGCAAAATTATAGAAACGGGAAAGAAAAACTAAGTAAATTTTGGCCTTTTACCGAATTAATAAAGGGTAAAATCTACTGTTAAACCGAAAAAAAAAACACCAAATAATAAAAAAAGGTATTAAGTGTCATGAAATTCAGAAATCAAAGGGTTAGTATTTGAACTATTAATCAATCATCGCGAAACCAGTCTTGTGTGCATCATTGTAGGGTCTACTTTCCTTTGCCGAAGGGGCTTGCGTTGTCTTCGAAGGTGATTTTGGGAACAAAGCCACTTTCTCCTTCCACGCTATACTCGACAGTCATGAGGCGACCGTCGGGGAGAAGCACGCGGTATCCTCCGATGACCTTGCCTTGGGCGTCTCCTGCTTCATTGGCTCCGAAGTAGAGAGCTTTCTCTTGGTCCTCCACGTCGTATTTGTACTCGTACTGTGAATGAAAGGGGGTATTATTAACTAGAATTGTTGTACTCATGAAGTGCATCCGGCCAGGAGTAGGTAGGCCAGACTAAGCTAGGTCAGAGTTGCTCTTGGAAACCAATTCAATCCAAAGACACGACCGAGTGATTATTGCTGAACTTTTGATGGATTGTTTGATTTGATGGGAGTAATTATGAGTGTCTCCGTAGTAGCATTACGAGTATTAACAAGTGTCGGATGATGAATTCTACTTCCGAAGATCAAATTGCAAACAATTATCAGCATTTTGACTTTCTTTTAAAAGAATTGCAATAAAACATTTAAAATAGATACCTGCAGAAGAGATACCTACATAATTAAAATAATTTAAAAAGTAAAACTCATGCAGTTTCTTAAACTTAAAAATATTGTCTGAAATCATGTCTTGATGCAAAAATAACTACGCATTTCTTTTAGGTAGACAGATAGACTGTCTGTCGGTAAAGCGCATTAAGAACGAACAATCTGATAGAGCAAGATCGTTAAAACGTCTGCAGTTTTGTACGTAACCCATACTTAAAATATTAAATAATAACGTTAACCCACAAAATATGTATTTACTTACCAGAAATACAACGACTTACTTTCTAACACAACTCATAAAACTTAAAAATCATGTACTTAAAGTAACGTAATGCGCACCAATTCGCTCTTTGTGGCCCTTTGGGGTTGTTCATGAACTACATTATTAGTGCTTTAGGAAAGATTGTATACAGTGTAGTGCTTTTGGAAAGATTATGAAACAAGTTTGTTCAGAATCGTTTAGTAAATCGATTTCTGTCATTTTAAATAAAGGATTTTTCTTATCCCAAAAATAATAAAAACTACGTAAATTATTGTCACACTTTTGTTATAAAGTTAAAACCAAAATTAACGAAGTACCTACTACGCTAGACTCTTATACGTGTGCGACTGTATGCGTGCGTATATTTGTAATGTGACCACAATTTTCTCCCACAATCAGTATAACTAATTTAATTAATAAACAATGTTCTATACATAATAGTAAAAATTCAGTGTATGTATTATGATTAAGACATATACCTAATATTCTAATTGGAGTGTTTGGTGGTGTATGTTAATTCCGAGACAGGTTGTATATAGGTATTCCTGAATAGGCTGGATGGCAGGGATACAGTGGATTTGTTCCAACGTTAGGAAAATAATTAAAACTACAGCTTTTCGGCATTTCATAGACTTTATAAAGCTCACGCTGTGAGGAAATCGATTTACGACCGACAGCTTTGCTAAATTAAATAATTACCTAGAAGATTTTGCAATGTCTCATGGCAATAATATTAAATAACGCCTAACAGCTAATACTGTTCGTATCACTAATTGGTATAATAACAACAACCTTCATCATATTGATGTTACTGTGCCAAACTATTATTTATGCGAAAAATATGACGTTAAGCTATTCAATATTTATATTTTCTTTAAACATTTTGTAATCATACTCATACATGGTATTTTTCACAATAAAACGGCAAAACGATTCCCTTTAAGCGATATTACAAAATAAGTAAGTATAATACTTATTTATGCTAAACAAAATTTCACCATATCCATAACATCGCATGTCGTTTTGCAAGCTTCATTTTTATGCAAAGACAAAGTGCTCAAATGTGAAATAATTAAAATTAGCAGTACACACAATTACGTTTATAAAATTAACGTATTATAAGAATTAAATTAAATTTTTTGAATGTGCGTTTGCATTATTCTTTGGTACAAATACATGCACGTGATTCAAATAGGTTTTTATTGTGTAGTGTTAGCAATTAATCGAGATAAGCCGTATAACGCTCACAAAGACGGTTAAACGCAATTGCGTCCAATTAGTAGAGTTTGCGTTGCAAATGTTCACATCGTTAACATAATCGTCGGCAAGATGGGTCCGATAATGCACGGACGTGCTAGCGAGTATACTTCAGTGCAGGCGAACAATACTATATCGATGGGATAGGGGCATAGTATATGAATATGGTTGGCTGAGCATGTTATACCTTAATAGCGGTACTTACGACCGAGGACGCGTTTACATCAACATTACCTGATGTGTGAATACCGTTTACACTGCTACCAATTCTAGTTAACAGTTTGAAGACTTCACGACACGACTGTTAGTTAATTGGTAACGATTAGATCGACCTTAACTCAAACACCAATTTGTGAACCCTCACAGATGTACATTTTAATGTCTTAATGTTCACTTACAAACAATCAGAGATAAAACTAAACACAGGAAACTCCAAAAAACTAACATAAAATGGAACGATTAAAAACAGTTTCACGCATACATCAAACCGAAAAAAACGAACGTACCTAATCATTATTTCGATCTTTATGTTATCATTAGATACATTTGGAGTCCTTGGGAATCCAATTATTAGGCTAATGTAGGCTTAGTAGAAAAATACGTTATTTTGGAGAACTAAAACTAAAAATACAGTTGAATAATATTTGTCATTTGTGCTAATGTCACTGAAAATAATGATCGGTCAGATTTTTACATCAGCGGTGCCATAAATGGATATTTACTATGGTGAAATATTGAGCATAACTATATACTTACGATACTTATTTTGTAAATTAGTTTTACGTCACACCTGGCCATAATGTGAGTTTTACCGCACGCTATTATACGCGTACAGTAAAACTCGCATTGTGGCCAGGTGAAGACGTAAAATTGTGTACTCACCACGGGCAGCAAAAAATAAAGCCCTCTATCGCATATTTACAACCCTCGTCTGCGGCTCGGGTCACAAACACCTGCGTTTTCGGACTTTCTTTCTTTTACAGCCCTTGGTAAGTAATGTACTATTATGCCATGTTAACTTAGGCATGGTTACAAAATGTTTAAAGAAAATATGATTTTTTAGCTCCTTTTATGGAGGCAGAACTCGATCACTTAACTATCTATGCCAATGCCTATTACTGCTTCAAAGACTTTGATGCAATTTCAAAACATAGAGTTTACCATATAATGTGTAGGTACCTAAATAAGTAGTAGACTAGTGGCAGATGAGATACTCACTGATTTAATGAATCGATGTCAAAGATCACAAGAGGCTGCCGTCTGCGGTCGCAAACTGATTTCCATAAAGAGCTTACATTATTTAATTTGGGATTTAAGATGAAAATATTGGTTTTTGGTAGTTCTAGGTAGGAGGGTTGGTGTCTTTATGTACCGTAGTCTGTAGGATAACTTTACTCCCCGAAACGATTAATTGCAATTGATCAATTGCCATCAATTTGTATTGTAGTAATATTGTCAATCGCTTCAATTGCATTTGATAGACGATCAATTTGCACATCAATGTGTATCAATCACGTAAAAATTGATAATCGACCCTTAATATAGTTTTGTAAGCAAATCTCGGTAGCTGACACAATTTAATAGTCTAAAGCAATTACGATAACCTATTTGTGATTATTCAGCATTTATAAAGGATACTTAATTTTTAATTATTGTGAATGTGAAGACTATGTGGGTCTTTATTTTTATTTTTTTCTTCTCAGTATTTTTTTTTTTCTGATCATGGTATGACAGTTTGAGTAATTTATGCGGCCTGCCCAAATGTCCTTTCTTTGGTATTGTTCAACGAATCGTTGAGCTCCTTATGTTCTGAGTTGAGCTGCACGATTACTGACAAATGCGTGCACTGAATGGATAGGTCCACTCAATCTGTGTGGTTCTTTCTTCAAAAGACCATTTCAGACACCAATCTACAAGGTCTTCACATGATTTGACCAAGATTATGTCTGGACTTTAAAAGAGACTGTGATCTCTGAGTTTGTTTCGGTCTTTCTTCTCAGAGTAGTCAGATACGAAACGCCGACCTCATCTAGTTTTAAAATATGATTGACGTGTAAAAGTGTTTGTAAAAACCCACTTACAGAAATAAAATCATTTATCATTTAATAATGTTAATGCCTATTTATCTTATAATGAACTTTTGACAGGGATTGTGTTATAAGACTTATTGCCTCGCAAGCGTGTTTATAAGCGTGATAAAACGATAATTTTATCTTTAACAATGCATGCGAGTCCATTACAGCTCATTTCAGTCATGTAACTAGGTAGGTACTGATTTATGTTTCTAACTCCCTTTATTTGCGATAGAATACAACAACAAAACTAATTACAACAGGTAATCCGTGTTATTGTACAGCAACTGTTTAGGATGTTATAGTTACTTCTGAATGTTTCAATTAAGTTTTAAAAAGCTTCAGAATTTTCAGTAATTCGACTAAACCACCAATAACTTTCAGATGCTGAATGTTAAAAATGCAAGAAGGGTTTAAAAAATATATTGATTTCGATATATAGAAAAAAAAATTTTTTTTGGGTGAAATTTTCAATTTTTTTTATAGATACTTTATGAAAAAAAAAATTGTTTTTTTTTTATCCATATCCAAACAAGGAACATAATTTATAAAATATTGATAAAAATAAATTTGTTTGATAACGGCTCTGAATACCAGCGGTTTTAGTCAGCGGTGACAACGGTGTTGCTATTATGTATCTCTATATATTTGATACATTTTCGATACTTGATATTTTATATCGATAGTGATGTGTCGAAATAATAGATATTGCCAAAAAATATCGATATATTGAACAAAAATATCGCTGTAAATATATTTAGTCTGTTGCAATAGTGCTTACTATTGAAATTTTCAAAATATTCAGTTAAAATTATTAGACAAGAAACATTGTCACTTCAGCCTCTGTACCTAACTATGCATTACCGAATACCAGCATTGACGCATCCTTCACATTACTTAGTTTATTGTTAGCTCGAATATGTCGTAATTTAACATCTACCTGACTTAAACTTGCCATAGTCGTAATGCCGTAGGTCAAAGGTATTCACGTTTTGTTTAAGTTATTGCCAACGTACGAACATCCTTGCAGCTTCACGCTTATATGCTAAGGTAGACAACTTTTAGTTGTATAAAAACAACTATTATAGTAAGTTATCATGTAGGTTTAATGATTTAATGACACATTTTAATTGTCATGACGGATTTGTGCGTGGATTTTAAATGTTTTCACGCATCATACCGTACCGTATAGCTTTTGGAAATAATTGCATTGTTTTATGGTTTTACCCTTGATTGCATTGGTGTTGTTGGTTAATAAAATGTTAGTGTTTAACCACACATGCAGTTGACGGTTACTTGAGAAATACCACAAAGTTATGTCGGTCATGAACATGGGTCAAACAGACAGTACTGATGCAAATAGTCGTTTTTGGTTCGTGCAAAGTTTTAAGTCTTGACTCGCTTATGAAATCTACCTAAGGCGGTATGACCCAGCAAAGACCGCGCTTACATAGTTTTTTTAATTCATGGGAAACATAAAAAAACAGTGTTATAAAAGTCAGAAAAAAGGTATACTTTATTTAATCAAGAGTCTGACGGACATGCAATCGCTTATAATAAGACGATTAGATCAACTTAGCTCAATAGAAAAAAACACCAAAGTTACCCCTTTTCGTAATTGATTTAATCCATCTCATAGCTACAAAACAGACTTTTTTTCTCTTATTTTTTTATAAAAATAAAAAGGTAGCCCGCCATTATTTCATCATTTGCCCAAGTGGCCCAGGTCTCAATAAGTCTGTGCATCCCTGGTCTAGAAGCAAGCAATTTTGCACAAGAGCCGACCTTTTATAATGAAAATGAGCAAGGATGGATTTTTGAAAATTCATTCCCTGAAGGGGCTAAATAGGGGTTGAAAGTTTGTATGGGACTTAGTCATTTTTGCTGATGGGAAAACCCATAGGGCACATAGAATTAGCCCATAATGTTCCCACTGCTGGGACACAGGCCTCCTCTCTTCTAGAGGGAGTGGGCTGTAATCTACTACGCGGGCCCAGTGCGGGTTGGTAAATGTCACTAGTCTTCGAATTTTTGGTTCTAGGACATACCGGTTTCCTTAGGATGTTTTCCTTTACCGTTTTGAGAGCAGTGGTGATGAAATTATTTACACAAAGTAAAGCACCTGCCTGGGTGAGTTGGTAACGAGTAACGAGTTGTACTCGTAAGTTGGGGCCATTACCACTGCTATGGATGGGCACATGGCTTGTAGTTAATATCTACCGAGATATTTTCATTTCAGAAGATCCTGCTTTTGCATGAATAAATAAGCAAATACAATCACCTATGTCACCTACACCTACTTTACATGTTAAATTAACTTAATTAGCTTATTATTACGCTAGATCCCTAAAGGCTACCGTGTGATGTTGTATGGCGGAGATATATTTTTATAAATATATATTATTTCAAACAGTTTATAGTTTCCTTGTATTTCGATACATACTCTTAACCACCAAAGCATCAGGGCATCAAGTCTGCTGTTACAATAGTGTCAGAATGGTCTATCATTGATTTCATAATTGTTGATTTTGACAAGTTTGGTAATCTACTAATATAATGGCGTCATTATGACTTTCCAATGGTCAGCCACTGACACTCCATTGAAAGAATTGGTAATTTCGTACATAATGACAAATGAAACTTCCTACTACTTCAGATTGCTTATAACACTAATAAATAATATGTAAAAATATATATAAATGAAATCTGGCATGAATAAATGTTCAAAATGTCATTGTAATACTATTCGATTACGAGACCATTGACCGACCAATAATCGACCATTATGAATTTAGCAGATTACGAAGTTTTAGCGAAATGACAATGGGATCGTGTTGGAGTGACGAATTTATAAAAATAGCAGACTTGGGCCCCTGGGCTTTTGTTCCTTTACAACTAGAGGGACAAAATCTCTTATGTAACAGTGGCAGTGGTGTGAAATGCATGGTTATTATATTAACAGTATCTTAATGTGCAGCATCCAACAACACAATATTCTCAGAAACAACTAGGACATCAATCATATAAATAGTATTAAAATGTGAAGATGTTTGCTTCTTTTCGAGATATTTTCAAAAGATCGTGCTTTTGCATGGATGAATAAGCAAATAAGTAAATGCATGATTATTATATTAACAGTATCTTAATGTGCAGCATCCAACAACACAATATTCTCAGAAACAACTAGGACATCAATCATATAAATAGCATTAAAATGTGAAGATGTTCTCTCAATGACATTTTAAAGGGCACGAGACCTCGAGGTAACATATTCGTTCAAAAACAATTACCATTGCATTCTTATAATATGTCGAGTTGAAGAGCAATTCAAGATCGTATCTGTATGGAGTTGTTCTACATACGGACAAATATATGTTTGTGTATTCCTTGTATGTATCTTTCTTGTAATTTACAGTTGTTATCTGCAAAGCTCCATTGAAATCGTTAGGTAAATGTTATAGATGTTAGAAATCCCGAGAATATGTTACTTAAAAAGAATATATTCAATAGATTTCATTAGAAATAAGCATCACCTTTGTACGTATTTTTCTGTTCCTTTCTTCTTGTCTGTTTATATGTGTGTACATAAATTGTTAAATAAATAAATAAATAAATATTAATAAAGTATGAATTGATTAATTTTATCTGTACTTTATTAATATTTATTTATCTAAACACTTAAGAATCAAACCAAATTATAAGTGGCAAAAAAAAAAACTATTTGTCAAATAAGACCCAAAGGTCAAAGCCCAAAACTTGAATTTATCCCTAAATGATAATAAAGTTTTTAAACCGGAGATTATTCTGTGCATTTAACATGCAGTGAGCTTTTATAATGAGCTTGTAACCTCATCTATGAAGGTTGTTTATACAATGTTTTTCTTAGTTAAAGTAGATAACTAGTAACTAAGTACTTGACATTTTACACAATCGTGCAAAGTTTTTATGATGTTGTTGTTAAACTGAATGAAGCACCTAAGAACAATTTTAATTGCGGTATGACCCATTCACAAACCTATCATTGCCAGTTCATTTAAACTGCTGTTACGCACGAAATAAATTCCCTTATTCTAATAGCGGAAAGTTAACTGAAAAGTCTCTGTAAGTAATGAGTGATTAGCAATAAGTGTTTGTTGATAATGAATCTTAGTATATAACTCCGCGAGTGACTGACAGACAACGCACATGCTTAAACACTGAAGATAGAAACATAAAATTGAGGAGAATCGTCCAACCTCAGCCAGGTTGAAGGATGTTCACGGGTTAATACGGGCGATTCATATTTTTGTTACGGAGGAATAATAGATACAGTTTCGCCAGCGAGTCGTGGCATAAGGAACCGGTAGCAAATAGTAGAATAAATAGTCGTTATTAACAAATAGTAGTCAGTCTGACGCCTTCACTGTTTGGCTATTGCCGCTACAAGCTGATATTTATTATGTACTGACATCAGCATCATTTCATTAGATAGCTTTTTGTTTTGATAGTGGTATTGTTAGGGTTGGTAGTGGGGTTCGGGACAAATGATAAATATTTAATAATTAAAAAAAAAAATACAAGAACTCCAAAATCTTTTCAGCTATCCATAAGATATAACTGTACCAATTTTATTGTATGAAATGGAACCCATAGTTGTTTAAACTTAAAAGGTGACTGTTATTCAAAAGGTTAAAATGACTGAATAACTTTGAAATTAATAATTACTGTGTTAAAAATTATGTACTTACCATTCAAAGGTGATTTTAAGTGTATAGAATAAGTCTATGATTATGAAAAAAATTATGTTATAATAAACAAAAAAACAGTTTTATTTCCAAATGGCGACTTATTTTCTTAACTGATAAGTACTAAAGGTGTTCATAACAATTTAAACTATTGTCTCATAAACTATTTATAAGTCTTCACCGCAGGCCGAGGTTGTTTTAATATGTGGTCATCGACCTTTAACAAGGCTGCAACATCGATATGAAATATAGTCTGAAAAAAAAAAACACGATTTTATACTTTTGTATTTTTATGTTAAATAGTTTGTTGTTACGATACGATTTCAGACTATATTTCATGTTGCCAGCTGAAGATTTTTTTTAATTTGCAGCCATTTCCTTGTGCCACGACTCGCTGGCCAAACTTTAAGGCAACAGCTAGTTTTAGATACAAGCGTGAAACTTACTGGCATTGGCGGGTATTCTTGCTCCTGAGGCGCGGGCGCAGCTGTCGCTTGCCTTATGCTGACACACACCACCACGAACGCACATACTAACCACTTTGTTGACGACATCTGCGGAAAAACGATTGTTATTTATTGCTAGGAAAAGGCAAAGTTCAATAATTTTGAGTTACGGGAGTGATACGTAAGCGAATTATGGGCCCTTACGCCTTCAGGCTTATAAGTGCCGGTGCCTAAGGGATTCTAGTATGAAAATTACTATGACCGCTAATTTGTTGGAGGGACTGCTAAGGTAGATATTTCAATATTTGTCATAGATACGATGTCTCTCTCTCTCATGCTTTAAGGCTCCTACAAACAGGCGCGACACGCGAAGCGACACAAAGAGAAACTTCGTTAGATTCGCTTGAAAAAAAAAAGTTCTATAACGAAACAAAAATAATAATGAGCTTGCGTCAGCAACTACATATTAAGGTTATTAGGATCGACCTATAAATCTAACTCAGTACGTAGCTTTCAATAACATTTTTAGACAACCGAGAATATCATGTTTTTAGCTTTAAGGTCAATGTATTTTTTTATTTTTAATGACTTATTTGTTAGACTGAAACTCGAACGTGGCATTATTTTTCTTGCATAGATATCCAATTCTCTTATTATAGCAATAAAGCAAAATTTATAGGTCTAAGATGAGGCAAGAGTTGTGTGCAGATAATATTTTTTTATCGACAAAACAAAATAAACATTACTCAACTTTACCAAAAGCCAATTCTTAAATAAGTCGTCTTTGTGCGTCGAACTAGTTTCATTAGTTGTATCCAAAACAAAATTAGATATTGTTTGTCTAATATAGGGAAACACATATTTTAAGATCATAAATCCAAATCCAATCTGGACATTCACTCGGACTTAAGTTCCAGATCGTAATGGTCTTAATTGGAAGCTATTAATATATACTAATTGTTCGGTAGATCGAAATCATGATAAATTAAAAAAAAACATTAATAAATAAGCACATTCTTTACTTCGATAAGAAACATTTCAGTCTGAAAAAATCTGCATGCATTGTGAAAGTCACATTTTTTTTTACAAACTTTGACTTTTCCGCTTTTATACAGGAATTTCATTGGCAGTATAGGCCCTCTTATTTTTAAATATATTTTGATTAAGTATCAATAAAAATCCTTCTTGCTAACTTGTAGCAATTAAAATCTTTAAAATCATAACTTAAACCAATCTTGCGTACAATTAACTCGGCACAAATTAAATCATTTACTCGACGTACGATAATTGCCGTTATATACCACAGTCGTGTAACGTGTATTATTATAATATTCTAATGATTAATTTTAATTCTTTATGCGATGTTCAGTTTCATGAGCATTTATCATTTCCGTGGATTCTTCAATCGAAACAATAAGCAATTAAATAAGCTATTGTGGGTAAATAATGTCAACGTTCAATCTTTAGTACATAAATCTGCGGTTGTTTATTTTAAGGAGCTAAGATTAGTTAGGTAAGCTAAGTACTAGTTTAACAAGGTCATTCTAATTGTGTCGATGATGCATAGGTACTTATTGGTATAAAGCTACTCCGTTTATTATTTTGAGTTGTGGAAATGCGTTCCTTGCGAAGCATGTGTGGCGTGACTGTGAATGAGAGGTTGAAAAATGATGTGATAAAGGCTCGTACAGACTCGCGCGATATCGCGGGCGCGACGCGACACTAGTACGTAGCACAATTTCTTTGTCGGTGCCGTTCGCGCCCGCGATATCGCGCGTGTCTGTACGAGCCTTAAGGCAACGGTGTAGTTTAAAAGAAGATGTAGTGAGAAAAATTGAAAAGAGTATGATTAGATGGTTTGGTCATGTTGAGAGGATGAATGAAAGGCGACTTCAAAAGGTATTTACAAGGCAGATGTGAGTGGAAACGCCGGGAGGGGACGCCCTAGGAGAACATAGTGACCTAAGGGTGACGTTCTTCAGAAAGGTCAGGTGTTAGCACTCGCAACCGACGTGCATGTATAACCAGATGTATGAATGTAAACGAAGCAAAAGGAGTATGTAAGGAGCGTAGCAGGTGGCGCTCTATACTTTCTGCCTGTCCCCTTGGGAAAAAGGCGTGAGTTTATGTATGTATGTTTATTGTTTTTGGCTTTGCCCAATAATTTGTCTCAGCCATAGTAATTTTCAGTAAAAGATCTGAGCTTGAGCCATTTGACAATAGAATCAAAAACATGGTAGTGTACCTATTTTGAAAGGTTTCTTTCACTGTCCCTTCAGTTAGCTTCGACTAGCAACTAAACCTATGAGAAATATGGGGTAGTAAGAACTGTCCCTCTTCTTCGGGACTTTCTCTTCTGTAGCTAAAATATTTCAATTGATTTTGGACAAATTAATTTACTCGTATATTTCTGCATTAGACACCTACTGCAAAATCCGGTCTCTTGGGACTTTCCCATTATTTAAATAGGTCTTGCTACTACTGGAATAAAAACGTGTAATTGTAAAATATCGATGATATAGCTATAGAATAAACACCTCGTTATCAACTATGGAGTGACAATTACTGTAATTATCTTCAGTTTAATGTTTTTGTAACACGCACGCTTTGTGGTCTTTCCCACACGCCCCTGGGTACATAGCACTTTGCTATTTATTTCGGGTTCCAGACAAATTAGACATAGGTACTGACAAGATCGCCATTCATGCGTCCGGAAACTCATCTCATATCTCGGTCAGGTTTTACGACCAAGAAAGCTACTAAGATGTTTTTGATGGTACAGGCTTCTGTACATTATAATATTTGCACCACGAAACTCACCCTTACTGCTACGACATAAAGGCGCCGTTATTGTCAAATTTCTACCGTCAAGGTCAAGGCTTCTCGAATGAATAACGCCTTAAATGCCCTATAATACCTACATAAATTATGAATTGATTGGCCATGCGTACGTCAAGCCTCATTATTTAGTCAGCGACAATGTGGATGATGGTTGGCGTGTAGTTAAAAATAAATTTTCAAAAATAATATACAATATTATGATGTTATGATGCTATTGATATTCTTTGTAGTTTTGTACTACCAAGGCAATGTGACACAGTACCTTTGTTTTTTATTGTATAAATAATGACTTGATTATGGTAAGTGTCCTTTAGATTACTCCAAAAAAGAAGTTTTGTTTGTTTCTGAATTGACAAAAACGAGAAGTATAGATTTACAAACCATTACCATAATTTATGGTGGGTTTATTTAAACAGGCTTTTATTTTGATATTTATTTTTATCTTTGTTATGTTTCAAAGGACACAGAAACTGTCTTTTATTTGGGCATAATTTTCCATAAATCACTTAATTTTTTATTAATATGTTAACATAATACGAACTAGGTAAAGCTAGAAACATAATATTAAAAGTCAAGTTTAAGAAACTATAGAATTTAAATTTCACTTCATTTTATTTAATAAATCTTTAATTTGGCACTGACAAAAAGGCTAATTACCATAAACAATACTTGATAGGAAACATTGGCGGCAATCTGCATAAAACATTGACACAGGTATGCCAATAATTGAGATTTGTCTGGCCTTGCGTGATCGATTCCTGGGGAATTGCTTTGTCTTGTCGCGTCGCAATCTCTTGCGGACGTGTGATTGCGCACTTATTCGGCAGTTTTTATTCGTGAAAAGCCAAGGAAAATACGCGTCTTTGAACATTTCGTTTGCAAAGATAATGTATTGTGTGAATGATTGAAATATTTTATGGCCTATGGGAAAGAGCGATTTGTAGCAATGTCTCGGAAAGTTTGAAAAAATTGGGTGGGGCCCACAACTATGTATGCAGACATTATCTGCCTATACTTTGAGATCAGTTTTAACTATTTTTGTTTTCGGAGGGGCTTATGGATAAGTAATAACATCCGCACGAGTCGATCGATCAGGTAAGCTACGCTTGCCGGGGTTGGTCCATGGATGGGGTGACCATCTTTACATACCAAGACCTCTCCGTGCATCGAAAAGCACGTTAAGCCGTTGGTCCCGGCTATCATATATAGATCTTTGACAGTTGTTACGGGTCGTTAGAACCAGTCTTACCAAGGGGTATCGTATTACCCAGTAACTGGGTTGCGGAGGTCAGATAGGCAGTCGCTCTATGTAAAATACATGGTATTCAGCTGTATCCAGTTAGACTAAAAGCCGACCTCAACATATTTGGGAAAAGGCTAGACAGATGATGATGATGATGATGTTTGTTTTCGGAAACAAAATCTAGATGAATTTGTAATAGGTATGACTAGATCTCCTTACTTATTTCTAAACCACTTTGTATGTCATGAGATAATTCTGCGGCGGCACCTATAGGTTAAGAGGGCTCTCTCCGCCAGTCCACAAGTGCCACTCCTTTAAAAAAAATATTATCTCGTGACTGAGAAGGAATTATGAAAAACGGCTCAATCAGGAACCTCGGTAAGTGTGACTAGACTCAAACTCAAACTCAAAGCATTTATTTCAAACTAGCTTTTGCCCGCGGCTCCGCCCGCGTACATGTCGGTTATCGCGTAAAAAAGTAGCCTATGTCCGTCTTCATAACCCAGGCTATATCTCTGCCAAATTTCATGACGCTCGGTTCAGCGGTTTAGGCGTGAAAAGGTAACATACAGACAGACAGACAGACAGAGTTACTTTCACATTTATAATATTAGTATGGATAAACCAATTACAGGCACTTTTGTCAAGGGGTCGGTCAGTCAGAAAGATGAAGCTAGTTGCCCATTCCAAAGCGTAGTAGGTTCCTATGGAGAAGAACGGACAAGAAACTCCATGGACACTCTTTTAAAACAAAATATTGTTATAAATTAAGGGTTACATCATTCATGTTGAAGTTATACATGTGAGAATAATGTAGAAAGACGTGCACGTTAGAAGCGTCCGTAATAGAAACAATTCAAAAATTAAAATAAGCCGTGACAGCTAAGAGATGACCGGTAGAATTTTCTAATACCTTTTATGAAGTTTCATATTGAGACACGAAGCAACACAATACGATCTAAAGAAAAACGGCCACATTCCTCTAGATCGTATTTTGTTGCTTCGTGTCTCAATATGAAACTTTATAAAAGGTATTAGATAATTCTAGACACACTTACCGAGGTTCCTGATTGAGCCGTTTTTCATAATTACTTCTCAGTCCCGAGATATTTTTTTTTTAAACTTTGGCGCTAGTGGACTGGTGAGTGCTCTATTAATTAATACTCTTCTACAGAATTATAAAGATTATAATTGGTGCAACTAATAATTACCCTATAGGTAATAATAATAATAATAGTTTATCTTTATTTCAGACATGTTCAGTCCATATAAGTCCATAAGTTTTTATAAAGATAGCGTTAGTAGGGTTGTTAGTAGTACACACAATAATAAAAATAAAAAGGTGTTAGTAATTTGTTAATAAACAAAACAGGAGATTTCTTAAGAAATAAGCAGTACCTTTGTACTGAAATTATAATTATGTCGTATCTCTGTGTGTGTACATCACTACATATTATAAAACAAAGTCCTTCACCGCGTCTGTCTGTCTGCCTGTCTGTCTGTTCGCGATAAACTCAAAAACTACTGCACCGATTTTCATGCTATTTTCACCAATGGATAGCGTGGTTCTCGAGGAAGGTTTTAGTATATAATTTGTTAAGTTTTTGTATACATTAACGATATTTGTTGGAGTTGTCGGAAAAAAAAAAATGTGGCTGGTATTTTAGTATATTGTGGTTTCTTACGACTTCCACGCGAACGAAGTCGCGGTCAGAAGCTAGTAAACAATAAAATAAAGGAATAAATAAATAAACAGGTTTACACAACAATTGTCAAGTCTATTTCCTGTTTCTGTGCAGGTTTACCACTTGCCCAGGGCCTCAAGTCTGCTATTACAATAGTGTCAGAATGGTCTATCATTGATTTCATAATTGTTGATTTTGACAAGTTTGGTAATCTACTAATATAATGGCGTTATTATGACTTTCCAATGGTCAGCCACTGACACTCCATTGAAAGAATTGGTAATCTCGTACATAATGACAAATGAAACTTCCTACTAAACTTCCAACTTACTACTACTTCAGATTGCTTATAACACTAATAAATAATATGTAAAAATATATATAAATGAAATCTGGCATTAATAAATGTTCAAAATGCCATTGTAATACAATTCTATTATGAGAACATTGACCGACCAATGATCGACCATTATGAATTTAGCAGATTACGAACTTTTAGCAAAATGACTATGGGATCGTGTTGGAGTGACAAATTTATAAAAATAGCAGACTTGGGCCCCTGTACACAAGTAAAAGGGCTGCTGATTTTGTACGCTAACGTTTTGAGGACAGTGTTAGTGCTACCACGGACCCTGCTCATCATCGATGCAGTTCTTTTCGTAATGTGGACTCAACAACTAACACAATACAGTACGGATGATCATATCTTTCGTTATCATCAGTCTATCTTTCACATGGCAATTCAACAAAAAAATTTATTTCACGACCTTTGAAGTCGTGAAATCTAATCCACATAAAAATTCCATTTACGTTTTGTTCCGAAAATTCTGAGCATTCTTTCTCATAGTCGGAGTCGGTAACTGTATTTGGCAGTCCTTGCTCCCAATATACAATATTAGTAAAAAAAAAATCCCATGGAATAGAATGTTATTATCACATGTCAATGTCAATTTGTTTCTCGACATCGACCGATTAACGGTCGATGTCGAGAAACAAATTGACATTCTCACTGTTTCTAGGTTTACGATAGCAAGTTAATGAAGTACGCGTGAAACCCGATCGTTTACGTCGCTTCACGCGTAGTTTCGGTTTACTGTCTAGGTGTGTTCACAGATGTAATTTGCTGAACAAATAGGGCCTTACAAATAAACATTTTTTTTTTGACGTTTATGCCTAGAACAACTTTATTCCGTGCTTATTTGTAAGGCCCAGATAGTATAAATTTTGGAAAGACCACGTACTTGACCTAATAAACATGCTGGTCCTGCTCCATAAGACAATTTAGTGTCTAGACAAAATCAAACTGGTTGCTTATTTAACTGTATAATTTATAAATTTTATGATATTAATTTTATTTTCTGTGATTAATATAAATTTAACTGACTGTTTATTTTTTTTTTGGAAAATCATTATGTTTGTAAATATGTGAGCACCATGTAGGTACCTATCGCATTTATTAATTTTTCTGTCATTACTTCACTTTTATTCTTTTTACCAATTGTGGTAAGTAATTTTTATTTTTATTCTAGGTACATCGTCTTCACCTATAATTATTAATTAATGTATACAAACTATTGTTAACATTTTAAATAAAAGAGTAAGTATGTAGTTTCTTGCTCGTTCTTCTCCATACATAACTACCTTTTGGAAGGGGCAACTAGAATCAATTAACTATTTATGTAATTTTTGATGTTCAAAAGTGCATCTTACGTGCCTATTTGAAATAAATGATTTGACTTTGACTTTGACTAAGAATGTATTATTATGTGTCAATGTGCCGTCACATAACAATCCGTTGACTCCCAAAATCACGAAAAAATGTCATTTGCTACCGGATAATTACCATGAACCTAGCTTCCACCACGGCGGAGGAAGAGGATCTCCCGTATCTTATGAATGTGGTGAAGTTTATATATAATACCTAAAACATGAAGAAAAAAAAACGAGGCAATCTTTGGGGACTGCTGATAGAAGTAAAAACTAAGTAACTTGAAAGCGTTGGATAACGATGACGCTAGTTCCATGATTTTTATTCACTTAAAAAGTACACATAAATACACAGTATACATATAGCTCATGGAAAGCGTTCGGTGACGATGACGCGAGTTCCATGATTTTTGTTCACCCAAAAAGTGCTCAACGCGCCTAAAGAAGTTATCACTTCAAAAATTGTAATTTCAATTTGTAACACTTTAATTAATTATTTAATTAACTTTCTTTGGGAAATCTTGAACAATGTCTTTGTATTATATATTTTTGAGTTGGGCGTTGATAGCTGCACCACAGTTTTTTACTTTTGTGGCTATTTTCGGTTTCCTTTGTAAATTGTAAACTTAGGAGGATGTACAGTTAAAGGTTGACTGGTAGAGAATGCCTTGTGGCATTAAGTCCGCCTATGTATCACTATTGTACATGAAGTTTAAATAAATAAATAAATACAGTCATCTGCAGAGAAACCTCACCCCCTAGCAATGAATAAAAACATTGCTAGGGGGTGAGATTTCTCTGCAGCTGACCGTACAAAGGTCCACTAGCGCCACTCCTTTAAAAAAATATTATCTCGTGACTGAGATGGATTTTTGAAAAACGGCTCAATTAGGAACCTCGGTAAGTGTGTCTAGAATTTTGTAATACCTTTTATAAAGTTTCATATTGAGACACGAAGCAGCAAAATACGATCTAGAGGAATGTGGCCGCTTTTCTTTCGATCAAATTTTGCTGCTTCGTATCTCACATCGATAATCTATTAAGGCGCTATAAGCTCGAGCCGAATGAAGTAGGCTCGCGAAGTTGCGAGTGGTTGCCTCGCGCATTTCGCAGGTATTTAAACATAGTAAACATTCTAATCATTTTATCAAGACAAAGTCAGCGAATTGTGTTAAACAATCTTACTACCGCTTCATTTGTATAAGAAATAAAATTAACACGTCTGTTTTTTAGCTATGCGATTGATTAAACATTACGATAAGGGGTTACTTTGGTTTTTTTCTTCTATCGAGTAAGGTTAATCTAATTGTGTTATTAAAAGCAATTGCATGTCCGCCCGAAGTATTTTTTTTTTTTTTCTCTATTTTTATAACGCCGTTTTAAATGCTTCCCATGGGTTCAAAAAACTGTAAGCGCAGTCTCTGTCGGATCATTCCGCCTTAATCTTTTAATTGTCTATCAATCAGCTGACTACAACATTTTTTCGTTGAACGCACTATATGCTTCGGTTGTATCGTGGGAAATTCTACTGTATAAGGGCCCTCCAGCCTCTTAGCTAGGAAGAAATGGCAAAGGTGACGACATTGCATTTTCGCAGTTGCTTGCTCAGTTACCAATGGTAATGGTATGCAATAACTCAATATTGTAATGCATAAACTTACACGTTTTTCATAACTCAACAATCGATTTTTATGTCAGTGCGCAACTGATAACGTTCTAAGATAATTGATACTAATTATGGGGTGACAAAAGATCGATGAATGAAATGAAATCAAGGTTTCTGAACCTCGGCAAAAGAAAAATAAGTTTCTTAATTGAATGAATACTACGAAGCTTCCAATTTTTACTACGAAGCTCCAGTTGAGGGGTGATGGAAATATGATAATGAAATTATTATATTTACCTATATGAATGTAAGATCATGTAAATAGATGATGACTGATTAATTAGGAAATAATTTACATGTTACAATTGTTTACAGACTTAGAAAAATTGTGCCTATTCATATTTTAGCATAGAAGACTAACTTCTGCGTACCTATCCGTCCCTATCAAGTTGACATTTTTTTGATTCTCAAAATCTATATGATATGAATAGAACAGCAATATGAATAAGTAGGTACATACAAATAAAGACTAGAAAAGTCTCGAAAAGTTTGAAACTGTAAGAAATTGACATTTTAAATTATTTATCAAATTTCAGAAATAGGTAATTACTCCTTGTAACTCTATAGCGTGCCAGCCAATCCTGTGATTGTCTGGGGAAGATTGCCATAAACAATATAACCGCCACTTGTAGATTTTCGTATTTTAGAAGTTTTATTTTGTGGTTGTACGTGCTATTAACACTTATTCGTGACCATCAATATTAATATGAAAAATGAAAGCCGTCCAGCTAGAATAAGCAACCTTATCTCCCGTCTTAAAAAGATGAAGGATGGGTCCCTTTTGGCACCATAAGACACCTATGATGTAAACTCACCTTAGAAGGAACGTACACACAAATAGCACGACACTGTACACAACTTGTAACAATCGGTACCGGTGACAATGATCGTTGTTTAGCGAGCAAAGCTGACTGGTAGCGCGCCCCGGCCTCGTCCGCGTCTTATATACGCACCCCACGGCTCCCCGACGCAGCGAAGATGCTGCAATGTCGCCCTATCGTGATGGATGTCCCTCCGAACGTACGGATCCCGCCTCTGATAGTACGTCGATTACCGTGACTAAATATCATCGTTTCCACCAACGTATCCATCGGTTCACACACGATGCCATGACGTTACACGCAGGCTCGTACATTGCTGGCTTAACGAGCCCCAAGAACACCCACCCATCTCATCCATGCATCAATGAGCTTAACTTCATCGCGTGATCAAAAACTTTACCAAACGTTAAGTTTTCGTAACACGTGTGTTTCTGCCTTTTGTTGGCATTGTACCGGTAATTATTTCATAATGTGATGACTTTTTGTCTGCGTTGTCTCGGTTATAAACCAATTAAAATACCAAATTAAGTGACCGTGAACCTTTATTTTAATTATTTTGAAGCTCTATTGCGTCGGTTTTTAGTCCTTATTTCGTTATTATAGTTGCTAGGCTCAAGTCTTCGGATGACCCGGGGATACCATGAAGTTGCTGCTTTATTCAGGGAGTGCATATTTTATTTCGTGGTTGATACATTAGCTTACTATTACAATACGATTTATTGTTAAGGTGAAAGCGTCAGGGTAGCCCGAGAAATTCAACATTTCTTTCGTTTTTTGAAATTTGCAGGTTAGTATGTGGTTATATGTTTTATCTAAATATGATTCACGGCTGTATCAAATATTTATTTATACAATTATAATCATAAAAATCATGATTACAAGTCTTTAAGTTCATATTATCCTATTGAATGACTATTTCATGAAATCATGACTTTTAGGATTATATTAACATAGGCGAGTTGTATTACTGATTCTAAAGATGATGTTTATGTAAATACATATGTATTACGGTCGCAAATCATACTTTGATCAACATACACCCAGACGATGAGCTGTAAATTGCAATAATCAGAAATGTTTAATTTCGCGGGCTACCTTAGAGCTTCCCCCTTAAATATACGTCTTGAGTCCTGCTTATTTTCTATCATTGCAGCATAATTGTCTTCATTTAACGTATCCAATTCCCATGTCATATTATTTGCTCAAAACTAACATAAATTAATAGGCATGTAGGTAAATAAGCCATGCGTGACAGATAAAATTAATTTTCAATTCATTAAAATTCTGCGCTACTGGCAAAAGATGCACAAACCAGAAGCAGTCTCTACTTATATTGATTTTATCTCATTTTTAACAAGGAACCTGTTGTAACATCTTACTCATATCTCTGTATCACGAGGTGTGTCGTGATTTCTTTCATAACAGCACTATACAAGTCTAAAATAGTGGGAATACGGCTTAACGTGGTTTACAATACGTGTGCATTATGCCTAAAGTACAATATAGTTCGTTACAGTAAGTGGGGCATAGCTTCTTCCTTGTAGTTATCCTTGCTGCATCAAGCGGTGAAAGCGTCTATCTGTCAAACGCTCATGATGAGGAAGTGGATCATATGTGCAAGCCTTTATGTGCTTTCGCAGTTTCGCACGCTCTTCAAATATCGACGGTGTGAAACATTCGGGTATATCAGATAATTTTAGAAAAGTTATCCATGTATGCAAAAATAGTTTCGCTGCTACAAGTTGTGTGAAATATTTTACCTCATTATTTTTAAATACTTATTTATATATTTTTTGTAAGTAATAATATTCTCATCATACGGAATATGTAGGTAAACTTTATTTAGAATCAATGTTCAATAGCAGGTAATTTTATTGTTTCAAGACTTATATGCATTTAGCCGTATTGTAACGAAGACAGAACAGGACTTAATTTATTCATATAACTTGTTACTTGGGACAATCGTCGCTTGCAATTCGCAATTCAACTGGTAGGCTAAAGTTTATGATTGTGTTTTAAAATATATTATTTATTTCAAAAATTATTATCTTCGTGCTGCATAATAGAATACTATTATTACCTTGAAACTAGTAGATGAGATTATGAATATAAATAATGAAAATTACAAAACAGCCTAAATATTTTTAAATAACGTGCGAAAGTGATTATTACAATAGGCTTTAGTTCACCTACATACACGACCACACACGAAGTGCAAGGTCGAGACAAAAATAAAATTTTAAATATTCTGACACACCGATAGAATAGAATGCTTATCGCTTATTTTAAAGTTGCATTTGAGGGTGAATTAGGTCGGGTAAGGTTAAAAAGGCGACGCATGCCGCAAGTTACAAAAGCAGCGCTTAAATATCCAAGAAAAACTACTGTATCTGTTGCATATCATATCGGTATTTAAATTGAAAATCAAAAATCGAAATTCCAACTACAATCTTTAATATCTTATAAGTAATTTTAGTTAAGTAGCCTAGCGTTTTCCCAACTATGTTGGGGTTGGCTTTCAGTCTAACTAGATGCAGCTAAATACCAGTATTTTACATGGAGCGACTGCCTTCTGACCTCCACAACCCAGTAAATGGGTAATACGATACCCCTTGGTAAGAGTTGGGGTTATTGGCTTTCAGTCTAACTAGATGCAGCTAAATACCAGTATTTTACATGGAGCGACTGCCTTCTGACCTCCACAACCCAGTAAATGGGTAATACGATACCCCTTGGTAAGACTGATTGTCAGACTTTCGGGCTTCTTACGACCCGTAACGAGTGTCAAAAATCCACGAATGACAGCCGAGACCAACGGCATAACGTGCTTTCTGAGGTACGGAGAAGTCTCGGTATGTAAAGATGGTCACCCAAACACGGACCACCCTTGGCAAGTGTTGCTTAACCGAATGGATCGACCCGTGCGGCTGTTATTACTTAGCCACGAGCTCCGCGTGTTAGTTAAAAATAAAACTCAAATACTAATTAAATGTCGATCAAGAAGACAAGTGTGGAAACTTTTTTGGCAGAGTATTTTCAGATTTGCAGTGCTATTTATATATTGTTATGATTATTAATATTTTCGCTCACCTATCTCTACATGTGCCACATCATAAGAAGTAGGTAATGTCAAAGTGTCATCGTTTGCGCCTCGGGAGGGGTTTGCGTCATTACAACATGCGCGTGCGCCGCTTGCGCCGTGATAGACGAAATAACCAAACGTCACATAGGATCCCTGTCAAACTGCAAAATGTTATGTCACTGTTACCTTCGACAGAAGAATTTAATGAGCATCGTGCTGCACTAACACGAAAATAATGTGTGCCGAAAAAAAAATTTTTTTTCATTAAGAATACTATTATTATAGTTGCTGTACTAAAATAATTTATCCCCACCACATTTCTTCATAAAATTTAAATGTTAGTTTTGCAGTAATTTTTTAGCTTCTAAAACTCCATCTATTGCAACGGGATGAAAAGTCTTCTGTCGAGAAAGCTTCTGTTCAGAAGTAGGCTTTAAACAAATACATTTCTTGGGATCAAGTGATATTTTTTTCTCTTTAAATTCTTGAATCGTTTTTAATATAAGAGCGTTTTCTTCTTCCAATAATAACTTTTCGCGGTACAAAGATCTTTTTGACAATTCAGCTTTAGATATCCTGTGCCATAGTCTTGTCAAACCACTCGTTGTTGCTATAGCGTTTAAAACTAGTGAATCATCGGAGTGCTGTTTACGGATATTCAATTTTGATGCGGTTGGGGAATGAGGCAAATATGAACCAAAGGGTAGAACCTTTTCACGCTGCGTCTCAAATTTTCGGCAAAGTCCTGCCATACGTAGAATTTTATCAACTTTTTTGGACGCCTTTTCCAACCATTCAACAGTGTCATCTGCCACCTTCACCAATATTGCTAACTGTTTTACATCTGTATCGACACCACTGTACATAAGGTTTTTCAACCTGTAACAAGCATCCCTATGCCTGTTACGACGTTCTCGGAATACAGCCTGTTTTGTACCAGATTCGTAGGCTGCTAATTCCAATCGTAGTCTTCTGAGCAGGCCATCACTATTAGCAATTTTCTTGCCTTGAGAGGCGATTATGTCCGCCATCATATTTTCTTTTCGCCGTAATTTACGCACTGCTTTTTGATTTTCAGCAGTACCGAGGACGTAAGCTCTAAGTACAGCCTTATACTCATCCCACACTGCATTATAAGTGTTCTCAAGAAAAGATCGCAAAATTTCACGCTCATTGAAGTACATAGTACGATCTTCGTCTGCTTTTACCATGTTTTCTCCCCTTGAAGTCCATGCTAAAGTATCAGCTGAGGTATGAGCATGATACAATAGGAGTTGTAAATGTGTTTCGGCTGCAGTGTGATCCGACATAATATTGGCTGTCTCATCATCAGCTCTACTTAAAAGTTCAGTCGTTCGGACATCATTCTCTTGTGACAAGTCATCCAGGTCCGTTAAAAATTTGTTTATCATTCTATCGATAGTATCACAGAAGCTGGCAACCGTTCGTTGGAATTGGTCATCGGCAACTTGCATGAGTCTCATCGTAAATCCAATTACATGATCTTTTTTATCGTAAGCTCTTTCGAAGACATGCCACAGTACTTCAATATCCTGTCTAAAGACAGGTTCCTTTATCTTGAGCATCATTGCGCGCCAACTCTTGTCAAGTTCCCCTCGTCTTAGGCCTTGTGCAGCAATCTCTCGTTTGAGCTGGTCACGTTTTAATTGTATCAATTTATCCATCTCCAATCTTAGTTTTTCTTGTTTTTTCGCCTCCTTTCTGGCTTTTTTCTCTTCTTTTGTTAACCCCATTTTTTATAAAGTTTATGTACTTGTAAATAATCAAAATGTTTATTAGAAAATACAAGAAAATACGACAACTGTCAATAGTGTTATTTGATTGAATTGTTTGTCATGTAGATATTATAGATGTGGAAAAGAGCTGTATAATATTATCATGGAATTAGTAAGTGCTATATACAGGCAGTGCTATGACATGTGATTCAACGTATTTTTTCGATGTGAACCCCTTTGCAACATTTAAGCACCCCATTTAGCCTAGGATTCGAGAAAATCTAATTTGTGTGTTTCCGAAAATTTACCTCCATTATGTATAATTTTTCTCTAAGTTAAATGGCCAACAATGCTATTTAATTTGGTAGTGAATACGTAAACAAAGCTTTCGATGTAACCAAGATATCATACAGCTAAAAATAGAAGAAGGAGTTCCAACCATTTTCAAACACACCTACATGAACTTGGTCACGATTGAACTCAATATTTTACTGTGATAATATACGTACAGATAAATCTTTTTTTAATCAGTTGTCATAGGAGGTACAAATGATAAAAAATATTAAGAGGTGCTCATGGAACAGTTGATAATACTGGCAGTTGATAAAACTGTGTTCCCACTACTTTCTGAACATCCAACTTCCTGCCTGGTCGTCGCGACCAGGTCGCAAGTTGGAACGCCGCTTTTGAGTGGTTATTATTAGGTTCTCTCAGATCAAAATTTCACAAAAGTTAAGAACAGTTTCCAAAGCCTTTTTCTGTAGCAAGAAACAAAAGTTAAGGTACGGTGGCCAGCTCATCAAGTTACTAGAAACAGTCAAATTTTCTCGTTCGATTTTAAACTTAATCACCAACATTTTAAAGTTTAAAATCGTTTGGAGAAATTTAACAGTTTCGTGTAGCTTGATGTGCTGGCCACTGAACCTGCTCTTCTGCCCCCTGCTCAAAAATCCAACCTGTATAGTAGGTACTTACTAATTCCATGGAAAAGTTTTACTTGTCAATGAAAAAAAAATAGAAAAAACCACAGAAAAAACTATGTATAAACATTTTCGGACAGTCATATTGTAAGTAAATAGTATCAAAATTGATAGGCAAGTCAATTTTCTCACCATTTGTATTGCCTATCACCGACTGTTCTGTTTCCGGGTCCACCTATAGTCGTCTTCAGTAAAAGAACCTTTAAAATATTTCATCTCTTGTTAAATTTATCTAGAAACGTACAACCAGGGGCCCAAGTCTGCTATTTTTATAAATTCGTCACTCCAACACGATCTCATTGTCATTTTGCTAAAAGTTCGTAATCTGCTAATTTCATAATGGTCGATCATTGGTCGGTCAATGGTCTCGTAATAGAATTGTATTACAATGGCATTTTGAACATTTATTCATGCCAGATTTCATTTATATATATTTTTACATATTATTTATTAGTGTTATAAGCAATCTGAAGTAGTAGGAAGTTAGAAGTTTAGTAGGAAGTTTCATTTGTCATTATGTACGAGATTACCAATTCTTTCAATGGAGTGTCAGTGGCTGACCATTGGAAAGTCATAATGACGCCATTATATTAGTATATTACCAAACTTGTCAAAATCAACAATTATGAAATTCTGACACTATTGTAATAGCAAACTTGAGGCCCTGGAACCAAGGCGGCTGTAGCAACGGGGGATAGGGGGGGTTGAGGACTCATAATATCACCCCGAAAAGATAGAATTCAGAAGAATCTAGAATCTTAATCCAGAGATCGTTGTCACGCGCTTTATTTATGATGATTATACACGTCAGCATAGTAACTTGTGAAAATGAGCTTAATTTAAAATTAAGTTGTTATATTTATTGTCTCTGCTGCAGAGCCAGGAGTTCACTTTGGGGTCCTCCCCAAAGTGAATTCCCAGCTACGACCTTGGCTGGAACTGTGCCATTTAACTATTGAACATACTTGCAACTTGTAACTCATTATTACTTGTACTTAGGTACACTTTCTGTACTTAAATATCTATACGAATAACCTAACTATAACATATTTCTAACAGCCCCGTTATCAGGCGTTGGTGGGTGGATGTGAGCCTTTGCAAAGCTATTTGCACAAACGTTTGGCAGAAAACCTGAACAGTGAAGCAGCTTTAGGTACAGTTGGCGATGTGGCTCAGTGCGTACAGTGGCTACGTTCTACATTTCTGTATGTACGTGCGGCTCGAGACCCTAGGAAGTAAGTAAAGTGCATCTTTATAATAATGGGTCTAGCCACAATTTAAGACAGAAAATAAGATTCACAACTCACCCCATCAGCCATTTGTTCTGCCAATTCTTCGCGTACTGAAAAGCGCTGCATGGGCAGGGGCCTCGCATAAGGGTGACAAAATAATGACCTTCCGCAGATCGCAAGAATCCGCTTAATGCGGGCGGGAGGTACAGGACCTGGTCATTGTTGAGATGCTTTGGGGAGGCCTATGTCCAGTAGTGGTCTAGGAAAAAACGTGACTTAATGTATGTTTACCAAGTTTGATTATTGCAAGCATAGATAACACAGTAATTTTACCTCTGTGTCTTCTAACAGGTATCTTGGATTGCCACAAAATTCACCGCAGCATCTTATCTCCAAAAAAATTGAAGGTAAGTTTTCCGGTTCTGTATTTTATACGTATGTAGGTATCGAAGTATCATAATTCTCTTGCCATTATCCTAATTTATTTGGGGTCTGCGCAACATGTCTTTTTCTTTCATATTGTTTTTTTCTATATAAGTCTTGATCTCGGTAGGTCCATCCATGGTTTCTTTGGTTTTCCCCTAAGTACTGTACCGTAGTATTCGTTACGAAATTAAACGCTGGTGCAAGACAGTTAACTTTTATTTAACATCAACTGTTCATAAATGACGCCTTTATTTTCAGCGTCAGGATAATCGCGCTATTTATCTCTATTGTATTACCTTTTGGATCTTATCTTTGCATTTGTAATAAAAATACTTTAATTAAAATTAATTACTCAACCCATTAACCGCTTACAATTATTGATGTTTTTCTTCTTAAAAAGATCTATTACATTAAATCTTATGTTTTGTAGTTTTAGTTGATAAATTAAGTTGAAATTATCTTTGGACTCCTTCGTTTACTTAAGTTAGTTAGTTAAAACAAGTTCCAAATCATTAGTTTCATTTTGTTGGAAGAACCCATCAAAAGAAAAAAATATATAATTGTTATGATAACAATATTTTATTGCACAAAAAACATAGGCAATTCAAATTATAATACAATTTGAAGGTTCCATTAAAATAATTTATTCTGAAAAAAAAAAACTTTAGAAGTAAATATAATAACGACTACGCATTTAAAATATGTCGTCAATAAAGTCATATCATAACAAATATAATTAACTCGTGGCATTTTATAGATGAACTAATGAAATATTCATCATGACCTTATCTATGTGTATTATCTGCAATTTTAATATATTCATATCTGCTTATACAATAAGTAGCAAGAATCCAGTGGCATCATCAACGTAGTGTAATTGCAACATTTTTTTTTTTTTAAAACACGGTAATCTCCTTATAATTGTACCAACAATATGCTGCATACAACGACTATATACTTTTTGAATGATTACTTGTTAGGTCAAATCACACATCCATAAGTCCTTATTATTTATCTAGTGGTTAACCCGTCACACGTTTTCCTGTCCAAATTACGATAATTCATACAACAATCCCATCAAAAAAAAGAACTATCAGTTCTTCCTGAATTTTCCAATTTTCCGTACAACTTTTTCAGTTTTGCTTTTCTTAATAACCTTATTCTGAATAGAAGATATATAAATAAGTCCTAGATATATAAGTTTTTATATTTGCCTTAGCAAATAAAGACATGTATCTTATACAATCTTAACATGATATAAAGTTGTTAGTCTGGTTTTGGTATAATGTCCACATGTTTAGCTATACAGAATATTGTATCAATTGCATGCAAAATAATTAATAAACGAGTTAAAAGTAAACTATAGAATGTCGCAAATTTATTGGTAATCAGTTCAATTCATTGGTGGTTCAGATTAACTTAAAAATATAAAATATGATGTATGCATCATATTTTATATTCTCAAGTTAAAGAAATCTATAATATCATAAAAGTTATGTCAATTGAACCATTTAAATAGTTTTTTTTTTTTTTTTTTAATTGTGTTCGTATTATTTAATCATTTTAGTTGTTTTGGTATTTTATTATATTACTGTGTGGAGCCCTTGTTGGTCGATAGATTACTTCTTAATACACTTTATTGTACAATCCCATAAAACTACACTTTACAGAATGCCTAAGGCATTAAGTCCGCCTTTGTACCTTATTGTGTGCGAGAAGTTTATTGATAAATAAAACAAATCTGTCCAGTCACTCTCAAGTGATGCAACAACGAACCAGCCAACCAACGAACAGTATTAAATTTTTAGTTATATACTCGTAGATGTAGGAGTATGTATATCAGCTTATAGCAGTCTGCTGCTGGACGTATACCTCTCCAATCGCACGTCATTTAACACGACCCTCAAATACTTCTATCTAGCTGTTTTACGTGTTACCAGCCACCCTGCGAAGATCGTCCGTTCCACCTTGTCTGATAGCGTCCTAGCCAACCAACAAATTATTATCATCTTTTGATTGAGTGATTAACTTTTCGTGTGTTTAATTAGGCTTACCACGGCAAACGAGCGTGTAATTTTTTTTGGTTTTCTGATCATCATATCTAATCACTGTGTTGGAAGTGTTGCAACCGGCTTATTATCTTCACTGAGCAATGTGTGTAATATATCGTTGTACCTACGAGTATATTATGTTTATTCATTTATCACATTCATCTATAGTGCCATAATGTAAATATTCTTCAATTTATAATTCTCCTGATTGGGTACCTTTGTCTGATACAATACCTGCCAGCTAATACCGACTGCAGTTAAAACTGAGTAGTTTATCTCAGGATAAACTTAGTCCTTTAAGTTTAGCAATATCTTGACATGTGCTAGCAGCAACGCGTATAATCAATGTATCGGTAGGTTTCCACATCATCGATTCGCATCAAATCAATTACTTAATTGACAGACTTAGTGATCTTGGCCTCCAACAGCAAAGAGTCGATTGACGAAATCATTCACTAGGTATGTACCTACACCTTGTCCAAAAATGTATTACATCTTGTATGGGCTTAAAGCAATTGACATCTTGCATGGCAGGCCGAGCATGACGCAATACTACCCGCCCTGGTTCAAGATGTATCCGAACTCAAAAACCACTGCTGTCATTCTCAAAACCACTTATGAACCCGAAGTCAGTGTGTCCCATGCTAACTGGGACCATCTCAGAACGAAGGGAAAGAATCTGGAGAAACGACTTAAGAGTTTTCAAGACTCGCAGCTCCAGTCACGTCCGGTAACCGTTCAGCTACCTATCGCTTTACTGGACGATAGCGGGACAGTAATCGATACCACTGAGATAATGTTGGAGGAAAGAAATATGGACGATCAGAGTAATTGCGAGATAAACGTGACAGATATACACTCCTCAGGCGAACAGGCTACGTCATCATCTACCCGCTGAGCTCCCAAACCCCGTGTCTTTGTGCCGGTTCCTGCTCCTGTTACGGAAGTTGCGTTGGGTAATAGGGTCAGAGATGGACTAATTAAAGAAGGTTGGACGGAAGTTCGTCACAGGCGCTCCCGTCGTTCGCTGGGCAATGTTTTGTGGGGGAAAGCGGCTCCTGGTGCCACCAGCTTAGAGGCATCAGAAAGATGGAGATACCTGCATCTCTTCTATGTAAAGCAGAGCACTACTGACTCACAGGTACGTGAGCACTTAATTACTCTCTGCGGAACCAATGCTTGCACGGTCGAAGCATTGAAACCCCGTGGCAAATACGCATCTTTCAAGTTAGGGGTGCCCTCGAAACTAGCCGAGCAAGTTATGGCAGCTCAAAACTGGGCTAAGGATATATGCGTGAAACCTTCGCATCGCAAATTTCGTGGCCGTAGCGATGAGGCCCAGTAAACCGTCTGATATTCTGGCAGGGGCCGCTTCTACCAAACGCAATGTTTAAATTTGTTTACTGTACCAGAATGTGCGTGGCCTCAAGACCAAGCTATCTACTTGGAGATCAAGCTTGCTAATTGGTCAACATGACTTGATAGCCGTAACAGAAACAAATTTAGACGTTTCTGTAGAGGACTCAGAAGTATCAAGCGGAGATTGGCAAACCCTACGCAGGAACCGACTGACGGTGGGGTATTGCTTGCTGCGCGCTCTGGTGCAGTCAGAAGAGGCGTCATGAGCTTGAGACGGACTGTGGTGAACACAGTCCGTCTCAAGCTCATGACGCCTCTTCTTCACTTATGGGCCCCGGTCACAAATTCTGAGCTTAATATATCGGTCTGTGTTGTCTACATGAAGCCAACTGTGACCGACAACGATTACCTAACTTGGTTTAGCAAGGTTGAGAGCATCATATCCAATTTGAATGGAACTATATTGATTTTAGGTGACCTTAACTTCAAAAGTGCATCTGTAAATGTTAATAATTATTACTGTTATTTCTTAAGCTTTTTGATCTGGCAGACACGAATGAAGACATGATGAATATGCGTGAGAGTAAGTAAGATGTAGTGTTGGCCCGGGTAGGTACGAAACTATAAGGGGTTCCTTGTTGACTATGGAACGCTAAAAAAGGATTGAAATTTGAAGGAATTGAAAGACGCGGAGTGCCGAAAACCAACATCCAACTATCCAACGATGTTGTTCACTAAGTTATCTAACAATTTTTTCACTTTCGTTCCATTTGTGTTCAAACGTTTCACTTTGAGTGAAAGATGCCGAATGAAAAACAAACAAAGTGAAGCGTCTGATATAAGCTTTATGACCTTGAATCCTCTTTCTTACAATCTATCATCGAATTAGTAATTGTAGCGTAGTATCACTCAAGTTCGCTATCCCCCGGTCCAGGAGCGGCCTCGCTTGAGTTCCGGATCGCGATTGATGGATGGCGTTGTCGACGCGCACTGATCCTTCGCATTTGTCGATGCACGCGAACCTCTTATCCTTGGTGCAAGTGAAGGGCTAATGCGTGTACATCCACCATTGAAATTATGGGATTAGATGTTATTTTATTGTAACTGCATGCCACAAGAATCACTGCCGTATCTAACTATTGTTAATCAGTAGATTCATTCGAATTGGTTGCTTTTGGAGGGCAAAGTTCCATCGATTTCTAACAATATGATTAAGATAATACGCAAAATAACCGGTCTGTGTAATTTGGTTATTATTTTATGTTATTGTTTCATAAAACGATAACAACATACACGCCGACTGCATTTAGCTTACCGTTCAGTTATTACATGCCCTTTAAACGTACCTAAAGCTATTTCTGATGTTGTCGAAGACACTTAATGTGTTTGTGTGTTTGTGCTAAATCGTAGTAAACGCTTGTAAATATCACGTCATTGGAATGGCAGTTATGTTTATTCATCTTCACTTTAGTTATAATAATTGCTTTTGTGACCCTTGATTGTATCTTCTTCGTTGTCATTCTTCAATGATGTCCTTATCTGGAAAAGTTGAAAGGCGAATGATGCATCTTCGCACCATATACAAATCTATTCACCTATAGAATAAGTGCGTTTGTTGTATGCGACATTAAATTACTTTGTCGTACTCGTGACTAATAATAATACTTGGCAATTGAACTTTTACTTAACAACCACGTCATATTATTCTAGTTAAATGACAAATGTTTCAAGTACCGTAACCTATTAATTGTTGAACTCATCCAAATCAATGCACAACATTCTTTAGGAGTCTTTATAACCTATGTCTTTTAACTACAATGTTATCAGCACACTAGATCGAAATCCATCGTGATATTTGCAAATCCTCCTTGTTTACAGAGCTGTGTGTAAAAGCGATGAATGGCTTAGCTTCTTCGGGTCTCATTACAATGGACGAAGCCAGTTGTATCGAGTCGACTGAAGCCGGGCGACTTATGTCCATATTCTATTTGGACTTGGAAACTATGAAGCAGATTATGAAGGTAACTTTTATTTCAGTACGGTATTTTTGATCATGGGTATCTATCTAACAGAAGTTATGAGTTTCCTACCCAATACCTTCCCACCATTCTTAACTGTCTTCAATAATTACTGATAATCTTGATGCATTGTAGTCTCAACTAGACAGCTAGCTACAATAAAACCGTGTTTACTAACATTCCTGTTTTGAGCAGGCTGTGACATTAGCCACGGAAATGTAAAAACAAATCGAACATCGATTTTCCCATTCCCTTGTTCTGACAGACTATGTTATACAGGCAGGCCTTAAAGGCTGTAATTAAAGAACTGCCTCGTTGGTCTCGTGGTCGCAAGCGCGACTGCTGAGCGTGGGGTCCTGGGTTCGATTCCCAGGTCGGACAAAGTTATATAGGGTTTTACCATTAGGAATTTCTCAGTAACACCCCGGAATTTCAAAGTTGGCGGTGTGATACCTCCGTGCCTCGGTGCGCTCGTTAAGCTTTTGGTCCTGCGCCTGATCTCTCTCCGGTCGTGTCGGATTGCCGTCCCATCGGACTATGAGAATGAGGGAAGAGTGAGTGCACCTGTGTTTGCGCACTCACTTGTGCATTATAATATCTCCCGCGTAGATGGCTTATAGTCTCCGTTGAGATTGGCCGCCATGACCGAAAATCGGTCTGGAGCCGGAGGACTATATAATCATAGATTCCTTATTTCGCATCATATGGTACGAAAAATTTGCAACTGGAAGTCCCAAAACTATCCTCTCGCCATTAAACTTAACTAGAGTGAATTAGGGTCTTGTTATCACGTGCATGTTGTAAAGGTCGAGTCCGAGGGAATTGGGTTGTACCTATGTAGCGATGCTCGGAGGCGACGGGGTCCGGCTAACAACCTGTCTTTACCTAAGCACTATTACCGTGTTTAAACCCTACGAGCTACAATATCTTTAGCAGTGTAGGTATAGATCTACGCACTATCATTTAGTTCTGTAGACTAAATGATAGGTGCCGTCTTTCTTTTCCGATTCAAAGATTTCGTCACCCTTTTTTTCGAGTTCGTAAAACATTAAAACACACAGGTAATATTGGTAATTGAATAAATTAATTTATTATTATCGTCAACTTTAATCGTTTCCAATCAAAACATAAACTTTGCTGGTATCAATGGCAGTTTTATCTAGTTAAAGAAAAACATAAAGATGCATGATGAATCATTATAATTAGGTACCTACCTACTACACCTGCATACTGTAAAGTTCAGTACGGTACTGCAAGTGTCATCATGTGTAGGTAAGTTTAATTATTGACCTTTTTGCAAAGGTCGAAATGAGCTCTTGGGCTTAATTGAAGAATAATGAAGTACTGTAATGTGACAAGATGTACCTACAACTTTTTGCTAACCTAAGGTTTAACTAACAAAGCAAAAAACGCAGCACTGGAAAAGTCAAGTTGGTTAATTAAAACCGCGCCTTATTATGTACCTAGCTGATTTTATAATTCATCGTGCATGGCAGTATCATCACTCCTATTATTATAGGCACATAGGAGCAAATTGTTTGATTCAGACGGATTAAGAAATCTCCACTGGCGACTTCACGAGGAACTTATGACGATTCAATCCCTCGCTGCCTGCATCCCACAACCTTTATTATTCTACAGTACCCCTTGTATACCGAGCCAATCATTCTGTACAGTTACCTACAGCCAATTTACTAACCACATATCGTCGCCGTGCACAGAAAATTTCGTGGTTGCAATAAAAGTTATTTTACAGGACAAGAAAACTGTCTGAATTATGGCCGTCATTGACGTTCTCCGAGGTTCATTATCATCAATAGAAGGCGTTACGAGTAAAAGCATTTTATAGTTGGCACGTTTGTTCTAAATACTTGTGTATTACTTACGAGATATTCTAAACAACAAATAAAAATAAAAATAAACTATTCAAAAAAAAAAAACACGACTCCCAAAAACGAATTGTAAAAGTACAAAACAAGTTGTATTTAATCTGTTATATATACTTTAATATTAAAAAGTGTTTCACAGAACGGTCCCTCGACAGCAATGACAATTTTATTTATACCATTCCCCCTCTAAAAAGCTTATTTTATTCACTGAAAACAGTGAATAAAAAGCACTTTTAATCACTATTTTGGTATTTGAATTTAGAACACACCAATATATTCGACTTCCATCTCAATGCTATACAACCTCCTTGCGAAAAATAGGTACTCGATACAAACAATACTCGACGGCACGGTTGAAGCGATTGACTGCTGCGCTGCGTGTCGCGGATTCGATTCCCACACGGAATCTATATTTGTATGACCTACAAGTACTTGTTCTGGGTCTGGCTATTTGTGTATGTGACTTTAAATGTTTGTAAACGCACCCACAATACAGGAGAAATTCCTAGAAAGGGGCAACGTTAAAAAAAAAGCAGAAAGTTCTAACCATCAACAGGAAATAAATATCGCTTTACAGGTTGACGATCCTAATAATAATAATAAAAAAATTACTCCTAAAATTGTTCCAGTTTTAATGTGCATTTTAATTAATTTAACCTTCCTGTTTTTTTTTCATTAAATGTCTATTTTCGCTTAAATCTTTCTTTTTCTCGTAGTCATGGTGTATAGTATGCAACACTTGAATAAAACGGATTTATATCGAGGGCCATGAAGCACTCGCGTCGCTCGGAATTCTAACACTTGAACCACTCGCTACGCTCGTGATTCATCTATGGCCCTCGCCTTAAATCCGTCCTTTATTCACTAATTGCATAATATACTATTATCTATCTATTTAGTCAGCGAGTAAATGAGTGACCTTTCTTTTGTCGCGGCCTTTTTTGGGCTAACGTGTATAAAGAATGTTTTTTTTTTTTATTTTCACTGCACGGCGACGATATCCACATTGGTGATCTCAGTAGACAGTTTTTGTTCCAATTATTTCAAACTACCTACTCCTCCTTTCCAATCATCAGATAGAAGGCACGGAATCTCTAGAACGTCTACTGGTTCTGATATGCGAAAGCCACGAGTTGGCTGACATGCACCTGAGAGTGGACGAACGAAGATGTTTGAACCTGCTCAATAGAAACAATGCTGCGGCCACCATACGGTTTCCTATGAAGGGCAAGATTAGTACGAGGCAGATGAAGTTAAATTGGTGAGTCGGTTTTTAATACCTCTTGATTTATGCCTAACCTGTGGATCTTATCTACATTACTGTCTTTCCTACAGGTCTTTTTCTTCGAAGAAAAGAGGTCTTCGTTGTTGTTTTTTTATTTTTATTATTTAATATTGTATGACCCCGGTAGGTGGCCACGTTGATTGCGGCATCAGTAGCATTCTTTAGATCATCCGAGGTGCAGATGAACGGGCATTTAGGACACTCCAGCAAGTGGGGCATGGTCTGATCAGAGGCACCGCACTCGCACTGGGTGTTGGATGGGTCAGTAATCCCCCACTTCGACAAATTGTGCCTGCAGTGGCCTACTTGGGTACGCAATCGACTGATAGCTGTCCATATACTTGCGCCACTGCAGATCACGCCCAGATGGCAAATGCTCCTGGGGTTTAACGAAGTCGGTGCTGGATACTTCTCTTTCCACAATTTGCTTCTCTCATTGGGTGGTTTTGTCCTGGATCTTCTACCGGTAATATTGGTTACATGATAGGTACCTATTTTATATAACTGTTTCCTACGACCCAGGAGACATTGCTAGAGTGGGGCAACGAAAAAACCAAACCAATATGTAGGCGTCTACTTTAGAAATAAATTTCATATTTATCAGCCTGTAAACATGAATTTAAGGCCTCGGGGCATCGTTTATAGTTATTAATTGAAGTCTTTACTTACTTGTGTTATTTCGTTGACAAGGACAATAATAAAATATTTCGTAATAATGAAGCTTCTTCTGCCATTTGAATTATTTTTGCCTATAAAACATTTGCTGATGAATGAATGAAAATGATGAGTTAGTGAATAATAGATGTAATTTTTTTCCAGCGTTATTCAAGCTGTCCTCGGATGCCTTTCGATCCCCGATCCGTCTCTAAATCAAGAGGCCATGAAAATTATGAGAATTGCCGACAGGGTTTGCAAATGTTAGTAGAAAATTTCTTTTTCTCAAACATGCATGGAAATATTGTCATTATTTTCGAAAAAAGAACACGCGAAGTATCGAATTTGCGGACAAAGCAAATCAAATAAATTGCAGGCGCGTTTTTTGAATTTGGAACATTACAACGCTCCAGCAATGTTTTATTCTATTTCCCTGTATTCTTTTGAGAAAAGCACTGTATATACCTCAGCGGAAATGGCAATTGCCTGTCTCGTATTAGTGGAGTCCTCGCCTACGGCTCGGCCTTCATACTCATACTCGACCTGCAATTGCCTATTTCCCGGCAACAAACAATATACTATTAATATTTAGGTAGGTATTATCGTGCTTAAAGTATGTACATATCTATGTAAAAAGTATTTTTCAAATATGCTGGATGTTACTCAATCCAGAAGCATAGGGTTCACGAGACGATGTCGTTAAACGGATAAACTATAATTTAACTGCCACTTTTTCAGGAAGAGTGATCAATTATATCATAACTCTTAGAACTGAAAATCGACTTGCTTTATCAAACTTTTTCTTTATCATATTCCAGGCCTAGTTACATACGTCACCCGTCCAGATTTCATATCCCAGCAGCCAAAGTTCTTCACAGCGGTTCTAAACTCGATACTCCTAGCAAAGTGCGTGGCTGCCCATCTATGGGAAAACTCGTCATTTGTGAGCAAGCAGCTGAAAGGCATTGGACCTACTTTCAGTACATTGCTGGCGTCGGCTGGGAAAGTCAACTTTATGTTGCTTGAGGAGAGCCATCCGAGAGACTTGGAAAGGGTGAGTGGATTCAGGATATTTTTTCTTGGCCGGACCTTTTGGCCTCGTTCAGCTTACTTCGTTCTTTTTTTATTTTTATATACCCACAATTGTTTTTATTTTTCTGTTTTTGTCATAATTATTATTTAGTTTGTGTTCTTCCTGAGTGAGTCCCATTGAATACTTTTTCTTTCTTTCTAACAATTCTGCTTGAAATGCGAATTCCAAAATAAACAATTTTCAGTTATAACTCCTCCCCTGACTCGAACACATGCGGTGATCCTCCTGGGCATGCTGAGAATAAAGTTATCCAGCATTTCATGGGGTAAACTGTCCCATTCTTGAATAGCGGCTTCCCTGAGCTCTGTCTGGGGACGTGGCTGACGGTTCCAAACAGCTCGCTTAAGAGCATCCCACGCGTGCGCTATTGGGTTTAAGTCAGGCGAGCCGAATCATAATATAATCTACCGTACCTAACAAAAAAGATTTCGATATTTCAAAGTGATCGCAAACTTTTTTTGATGTGTGTATAAGTAGTATAGCCATAAAAGGTCCTTGGTAAGAAAAATAACTCTAGCTCGTAATTCTAAAACAATGTAGGTACCTACATTGTTTTAGAATAACTATAAGACTATATTATAAGACAAGACATATAAGACTCTTGAACTTAAATTAGATTTGAGTTGAGATAACAGAACCTGACAGTTCAATATCAAGATTCGTAACTGAGCATCGTCTATGAATACAGCCGTTTATTTCCATTCCCATAGATAATGAACAAAGGCCCTCCAGCCGGCAATGTACTTCGCAAACAAGTAAGTCTGCTGCCAAAGTACCAGCTGACGATGACACCGGTAGACGAGAAGACTGTGACCGTTCAACTTGTGTTACTGAACCAATCCCACTTGGCTGAGGAAATGGAGAGCCTTACGGCCGGAGACAGCCATAAGAGTTATATCATTGTGGGCGATTCGAACAATAATCTGTTGTTATTGGCGGCTTTCAAGTGAGTACAAATATTTGAGGCAAACTTAAAAAAAAAAAATAACTAAGTTTACAGGATTATTCATTACTTATAGATGTTGTTCTTATTCAATTTATTGATATCTCCTTTCGTCTAATTGTATACTTCTAATACTTTATCTATGCTATTGCTGTGTTACAGGGACAGGGATTTAATTAGTGTTTTTGATGGCACCATTACACATGAAGTAAGGCGGAAACATAATTTCGAACACAAAATATTTGCTCACTGCGTCAGTTCTACTTTTGGTTGGTTAATTGTAAAATAATAACAACAGTCATCGTATGTGATGGCCACATAATTAATAATACATTCTTTCCACGTTTTTATTCCAGTGGGTATTGACGTACAATCAGAATATTTGTTCAATGATTTAGAACCATTCTTAAGAGGAACAGCACCACATACAGCGACGCAAACAAATACAATAACAACAAAAAAAACTGCAGAAAGGCAAACCTGCATAACGGACACATTTAAAGAACGTAAAAGAAAGATTAACCCAGATGCTATAGAAAAGTCAAAAGAAAAGCGAAAAAGGGAGAATGCTTTAATTGAGAATTTTAAATATCTCAAACAATCATTTGAAACAGCTTCTAAAAATGTAAACCAAAGTATGCATAAACAAAAGCAAAATGAAGAAAATTTAAATAAAACCGATACATGCTCATTGTCCGGTAAAACAATACGCAACACACCATCCGCTATAAATACAAGCTCATCAAAAGACAAATTAAATGATTTATCAGACCAAAATAAATGTTATGAAGAAATGGATAACGAGGAGTTTATAGACGGAGAAAAGATTGATAGCATACTTAACGAAATTGAAAATGAAATGGGTAAAAGTAAAGCAACCTTAGACAATACAAAACCTTTAAGTAACAATACATATTTTCGTGAAAAAAACCTCAATGTTCAAAATCTTTTGACCACTAAATTAACGGCAGATGCTCATAAAAGTGTGTCAGTCCAGAATTCAAGTACTAATTCCAGTAGTTACAAAACGTCGAGTGCACCAAGAAAGCCTAAACCGAAAACTCTGAAATCAAACTACACCTTCATTGAGTTATTAGAACGAAAATTGAGTATCAGCGACGACGAAGATAAATCTGAAGTTGTGCAAAAAGACAACGGATTTTCAGGCACTATAAAAAGTCATATACAAAAGTACTTGACGAAAACACAAACAAACACTTCTATACTCGACAGAAATATAAAAATGTTATTAGATGAACCTGTTGATGGGTTGCAGAAAGAAGATGAAAAAACTCAAGAAACTAAACCAGTCAATCTGGATTCCGAAATATTGAATAGTCCCATGCATAGCCCTTGTACTCGATATGAAATTAAAGAAATTTCAGGCGGTAAAAAAATTGTAGTACCAAATAGTAACATACAACAAACAAAGGACATTGCAATTTACAATAGAGATTCTAAGGATTGCGATATTATAACGAATATTAATAATATTGAAAAACAGTATAAATTCAACGAAGTCGACACAACTCATTATGATACCGATATGAAAGCTTTAACACCTTTTCGTGAAATACACAATACGATATTAGATGATGAAAATTCTAGAAACAATATTGACAATGAAGTGAACGAGGACGATTTAGACGACACATTAATTTTAAACTTTGAAAAAAGTAGTGAAATTTTTACTAACAAGGAAAATGTTAAAAGAGAAGTAGATAATTGTAATGAAATTTATGAAAATGATTTGGATGACATAATATGTGTTGAAGAATATACCTTAAAAAAAGAAAACAACGAATACTGTAATTACGTAGCAAACTTAGATCCAGATGTAATAACGATTAGTCCTACAGAAGTTAGTGACGAAACCTCTAACAGAAAAAACATAGACATGAACAATCAGAGCTCAGACATGATTGAACTTAACTTTGCAACAGAAAGCATTGTTACCGAAGGAAGCAATAATAATCCAAGTTATGTTGTTCTTGACAACAAAGGATTCCAAAATCTTAACGAGTCCACTAAGACATATACTCCTGCAAAAAATTCTTGCTCGGAATTAGTTCTGAAAAATGGGACACAACTAGTTGCAAATGATAGAACATCGCAAAGTAAAGCCTTGGCAATACAAGATATCAGTCATAACCTTTACGAGCCTACTAAGATCGATGCTTTAGCAGAATCCCCTTGCTCTTACATAGTTCTGAGAAATAGGAATCAGCTTGTTGAAAATATCAGGGCGTGGCATGATAAAACCTTGGCTATAGAAGATATCGGTCGCACACTGCACCAGCGTACTAAGCCAGATGATTTAGAAAAAAACCCTTGCTCAGATATAGTTCTGAAAAATAGAAATCAGCTCGTTGAAAATAACAGAATATCGTATGATAAAATCTTGGGGATAGAACACATTAGTCATAACCTTAACGAGCCCACTAAGGTAAATGCTTTAGCAAAAAATCCTCGCTCAGATATCGTTCTGAAGCATAGAAATCAACTAGTTGAAAATGATAGAGAATCGCATGATAAAACTCTAGCAATAGAAAATATTGGTCGTAGTACACGTTCTAATCAGGCACAATGCAATAAAAGCATTGTTTATCCATCCATGTCTAACGATTTATATCCTTCCTATGATTTAATGAATAATAGTCAATACAACTCAAGTAAATCTTTTCATTCAAATGATACAGAAATAAATAAACAAAAAGCAGAATACGTTAAAAGATACACTTATTCTACTAGTAAAATAGATGTTAGTACTAAACATACCCCGGAATATCATGTTCAAGTTATCAAAAAAGTAAAAATGGACCTAGACATTACAGCAATAGTATCCCGTAAACATAACTCTTCTCAGAATTATTCAGATTGCGAAGATGCTTCTTCAAATAATAAAAGAATGAAATTTATTGAACTTTCGAAACGTGAAAATACTTTTGAATACAATAATAAAATTATAAGTACCGGTAACAATGAAATTAAAGATACATCAAAAGTCAACTTACCATCAGCAAGATTGTCCAGACCCGAATTTCCAACGGTTAAGAATGTAGTTAAGCTGCCGAATAAAGCTATTGTAGAAAATGAAAATACAAGCAATTATTTACAAAGTATAGATAAAAGCGAAGGGCCTCAGAAAAGTGATTCCATGATGAATAAAAAACAATCAAACAGTAATGCTGATGAGATACAGATTCCTGAAAAAAGTAAACATGGTAAATTAGAAGAACAATATAACCATAATGATAACTATGAACACACTCGTGGAAAGTCAATAGAAACAGAATTTGGAAATAATCCAGCTACAAGAGATAATACAATAAGAAATCTGTTACAAAAATACTGCAAAATATTAGCGTAAGTTTAACTATTAATAGTGTAAGTATGTACTTACCTATAATTTTCTTCACCATGTTTACCTACTTATATTTTGTTTATGTTCCAGGAAAAATGCAGTCAAAACTGTAACTCCAAGCTGTTCTGGTATCAATAGACCTGTAACTTGTAACAGTTCAACCAATATCAAATATCAAAAACCGTTCAAAATAACCGACATTCATAAACTACATGCTACTTTACCAGAAACTATTGTAGATAATAAACCCGAAGTCGAAAAATATATCCTACAATTTCCAAAAGATAATCACTATGTAGAAGCTAAAAACATACGCGAAGATATAAATTCAAGTCAGTACACACAATGTACTGAAATGAGACCTTTCGAACAGATTCCTCAATATAAATCTATCACTGATTTGGATTTAGAGCTGATCCATTTACCTGCCAATGATGACTTAGAGCCGTCTAAGGACTATAAAATAGATCAGTCAATGTTTGATCCGAAAACTCTTTTACAATGCGTGGCTGATGATGAGACGGACAAGATAGTTCCGCCGCCTCCTGAGTTTTGTGACGGATTGACTTATTTACCTGGCTATGACAATGCTGAATCTTCGATGGCTGATGATAGAGCTAATCAAAGAGCACCTAACCTTGATATTTTTACAGAAAAGGAATTTCAATACAATGAGAGCATTTTTGACGATTCCTGTTCTACTGATCTAACTCCATCTACGGAAATAGAAACTTGGAATTTATCTGAAGAAGATTGTTGGGAGCCTCGCAATGCAATGAATATAAGTCCCGCTCAATCGTTCACAGTCATGCGCAAAAATATCAATAATGACTTTAATTTATTGCAAAATAGCGTTATGTCGAGGCAAAGAAAGTTGGGAAAATTCAGATTTAAACAAAAAAATAAATTAAAAATAAGAAAATGAATGCTCGGAGTTAATTAACATAACTTTGTAACTTAGTACACTAAATAAAAGTTACTAATGAATTGTGTTACCGTTTGATTATTTTATCCCTTTGGAATCCGTATCCGAATAATAGAATATAACTGGATATCCTCTTGCTCACGAAATGGCCTGTTTAATTTATAGATAAAGCTACTATTTGCGTCATCCCCCATCGCAAATAGCGTAATAGCAGCCTAGGCTGTGTACGTTACCCCAGCAGGAAAGTGTCCTAGAGTGATATGAGTGGAACGTATAATTAGTGCGTAATCTGCTGTAAATGTGCGCCAAATAGAAAATTTGTGCGTTTTGTCGTTTTGGAATAAATCGGAAAAACTATTCCTGCTGGAGTAACGTTTTTCCAGCAGGAAAATTCTAAACGAAAGGTCGGAGAGAGAAATATTTTGCATGGGCAGAAAGCTTATATTTGTGCAAAAATGTGCGCCGAAAATATAATTTGTGCGTCTTCAGGTTTTGGAGATATTGCATTTCCTGCTGGAGTAACGTTTTGCAGAATCGTGTTCCTATCTCTAAAACCATTATATGTGCGCCTGTAGAATAAACATATACAAGTACCTCTTTGTTTGTGCGTATTTGTGACAGAATTAGATTTAAGAAAATATAATTTTCAAGTCGCGCTTTTTAGAAAACCCGAAAAAATATCGTAGCGCCTAAATGAGAAAACATATAAGCTCGCTGAAAACTGTATTCGGTACTTCGTGGTGCTTTTAATAACCATAAAAAGTTTCAAGAGGGTACATGCATGCGTTATTGAATAATATTGCTAAAAGTCAAAACGACGGTGTCATAACTTTGACGGCAAAATACAAGAAACCGGCTCAACCCAAGATGTGTGGGTCTAAACCAGGAATTAGTGCATTTAGTCAAAAATATATGCTGAAAATATTCAGCTTGGAAAGGTTCGCATTAAGTAGATATAAACAAAAAACAAAACATGTACATGTTTTGTTTACAACGGCTGGTTATCCGACCAAATTCGAATGACTAGAAAAATTCGACGATTTCATACTTAACGATGACCATCTTTATTGGACGTATTAAATCTGAGCTGTTGTCCGTACACTCGCGTTCAAACGTTTATTGGCAATTATATGACCTAACTTTGGGGGCTAATTAAAAATATTAAGATGGGACTTAAACATAACTGGCGAAATGTGGGTTTACTATAGGTATACCTCTGCCCAACCCTTCGGGGAAAGGAAGTATGATATGATAAAAAAAATGCGTATTGATGACGAAAAACTTAATTATTTTATCTGACCTACGGCTTAAATCAATATAAGTAGATACTCTATGTCTTTTTTACTGTTATGTTAACTGGCTTTTTATTTTTTAACTATAAACTGTAGGTATCTGTAGGCTCTTTTTCACACATTTCTTGAACTACTTTTTTTTTTTAAACCATAGCATATCATATTTTTGGTCTTTATAGTACTTTTTTTCTATTATAATATTATAAATGCAAATGTCTGGATGTACAGACGCCAGCACATCAAGCTACTACAATCTGTCAAATTTCTTTAATAGATTTTCAACTTTAACACTACAGTATAAGGTTCAAGGTTGATTGCGAAAATTTGGCAGTTTCGGGTAGCTTGACCTGCTGGCGTCTGTACCTACTTATGTCATTCGTTCACACACAAAACACTGAATGTATTTCAATGTTTGGAAATAAGAAGATAACATATACCTTGGAATAGCACTTAGGCTACTTTTTATAATGTACTTAATCATGTGCAAAAGTCACGGAAACAGATAATGGAATATAATCTAATAACAAGTTTATTTTTTTAGTTCTTTTCTACTTCAGTGTACTCAGGCACAACACGTGTCAACCGGTCCGTGAGTAAAGTTAAGAAGGTCATCGTTAAGTATGAAATCCTCGCATTTTACTTGTCATTCGAATTTGGTGGGAAAACCAGCCGTTGTGTACATGTTTTGTTTTTTGTTTATATCTACTTAATGCGAACATTTCCAAGCTGAATATTTTCACTATATATTTTTGACTAAACGCACTAATTCTTGGTTTAGACCTACACATCTTGGGTTGAGCCGGTTTCTTGTATTTTGCCGTCAAAGTTATGACACCGTCGTTTTGACTTTTAGCAATATTATTCAATAACGCATGCATGTGCACTTTTGAAACTTTTTATGGTTATTAAAAGCGCCAAGAAGGATCGAATACAGTTTTCAGCGAGTATACGTTTTCTCATTTAAGCGCTACGATATTTTTTCGGGTTTTCAAAAAAGCGCGATTACTTGAAAATTATAAATATTTTATTAAATCTAATTCTGTCACAAATACGCACAAGTAAAGAGGTACTCGTATATGTTTATTCTACAGGCGCACATATAATGGTTTTAGAGATACACGATTCTGCAAAACGTTACTCCGGCAGGAAATGCAATATCTCGAAAACCTGAAGACGCACATATTATATTTTCGGCGGACATTTTTGCACAAATATAAGCTTTCTGCCCATGCAAAATATGTCTCTCTCCGACCTGTCGTTTAGAATTTTCCTGCTGGAAAAACGTTACTCCAGCAGGAATCGTTTTTTCCGTTTTATTCCAAAACGACAAAACGCACAATTTTTTTATTTGGCGCACATTTACAGTAGATTACGCACTAATTATACGTTCCACTCATATCACTCTAGGAGACACTTTCCTGCTGGGATAACGTACACGCCTAGGCTGACCATACATACATACATGGAATATCTAAGCACAAAATTTTTAACAAAATCTATCCGGTAGTTTTTTGCGTGATGCAGAAACATACATATTCAAACACAAACATTCTAAAAACTAACTTTCGGCATTAGAATCGATCCAAGACCTCGTAACATTACATTTTTTCAAAATTATGTAAAGTACAGTTTTGACTTCGCTACGATTTTTTATGTATAGATGAAAAGGTAGGTAATGGGGATTTCAACGAAAAGACAAGATATTATAAGCAACATCAAATTTATTTAAATTAGCGCAGAAATAATTCATAGCAAAAATTAAAGTTAGTCTATTACACATTAAAAAAAAAAACTACATAAATAGGTGAAAGTGTGATAATGTCCACAAAGTTGACAATAATCTATAATTTATTACTATTTTATATCTTGAGATTAATCCCAAGAACATGTAAAACCAAGACTCACTAAACACAAAAATAATACATTAAACTTCAATGCCACGACGTTCGGACATTGTAATTTTATTTAGTTGGTCTTGGTTGAACGGAACTCCAATCCTTTACTCGAGTAGTCTTTTCTAACTTGAACAGTGCGATGTTTTACAAGGGCAGGTTGAACTCACACCATTCAATTTAAAAGAAACTTGGTGCGTGCAGGATCCTCGTCATTGCCTGGCATGTAAAATCTAAGCATCGACGACGACACTGTACAGTTAGAAATTGTTACAACCTCTATACTTTGCATTAAAATAATGCCCATTTTCACAGGCAAGGGATCCTAACTTCGCAACCACTAATTCCAGTGATAAATTCACTCTAGCACGTAGTTCTCAGCTTCCCTGCAAAGTTAACCATCTTGTATTCAAAAGAAAACCTAGACTCACTGGTTCAAATTCAAATAAAAACACTCTGCAATCCTGCCTCACATGATTCATCCACAAATTCCAACCCTTGCGTTTGAAATAAAGTTACATTTTCCAAGTTCAAGCTGACCGCAATGTTGGAGTTTGTTACAAAGCAAAGGTCGGGCAGTTCGTCAACAAGACATCTAGCTGAGAATAATTTTTCCGTTTAATGCTCAGCATGTTAGATAGCTGCTTAACACACGACACTTAACTAATTTTATGTAAATAAGTATATATCTGGTTTAACAAAATGAAAAATATGACTGGCTATGCCATGATTATAATATACATTAAAAGCTAAGACTTCAACTTTTTTCTGATAAGTATACATTTTTATTAATATGAATGCAAAAATCATGCCTAAATAATGCTGAATATTAAACTGGAAATATCCACACGTATTTTTTTTTACATTTATGTATTTTATATTTTTTTTGTATTTTTTCTTTTTTTTAAAGTAATTTCCACGCTGGGAAAATTACACTAATTCTATGCAAAGTATAGCTTGTATTTGTTATGTAACCACTCCATACTTTGTTTCATTTAAATTTACGGGCTATGCCATTTATCCTCGCACGTTGGCAGTAATAGTACAAGTGAAAAGTCACTTGCCGATGTTAGATTAAGTATTAAAAAAGAAACTTAAATAGCAGTATTTGAAGAAATGCACTGATAAGATGGACAAGTGCAAATTGAAACTAACAGAGAAAAAAATCACAAGTAAGATACTGCAAACATGCCAGTTATAAAGCATAGCCCGAAGTGCTGTTGGCACACAGGCATAATGCCATATTCAAATGGGAAGTGGTGATAAAGATAAGTATAGGCTCAAAACCTAGCGACATCAATCACCAGCTAAGTGCCATGGGTTCACCACTAATTGGTTATTTATTCAAATAACTCATTTAAAATAATATGCGTACTGTGGAGCGCCCCGGAAGTGGTGCTGATGTCGCAAGATAGCGAGGCATTCACTTTTTTGTCATGATCTTGAGGTACTCAAGAGCATTCTGAGCTGCAGATGACTGGGCATCTTTGCTAGTGAGTCCGGATCCATAGCAAACAGCCACTGGCAGCGTTGACAACTGGACAAGGCATTGGCAGCGACCGGTCATTGACTTTTCTTCAATATCCACATAAGTAACTTCAAATGACTGCTCAGATGCGATCTCTTGCAGGAACTGCACGAAATTGAAGTCCTTGTTGTTTAGTGGGGTCACCTATTCCAAGAAAAGACATATTAGTACAATCAATCACAGGTTCTTATCAAGGATATGAATTACAACCTGTTCCATTAATTGATTCCATATTAACCATCAATAGATATATCCATGCATAATAATTAAAGTATATCATACCTGCAACTTGGCCAGGTTAGGGCCGACCGACTGTTTAAGATGTTTGTGGAACTGCGACACCTTGTGGCTGTGACTTGTAGTCAGAGTGGAGATTTTACTATCTTTCAAGTCGGCATAACGGGCCGCGACTCCGCCCTAAAACATAACACGAAATAGTAAATTTTGACGCGAGTGACCCTTCTGTCCATTCATGCCTGCAGAAACTGACTGAAAGATAGTAAAACACCTGGCCAAGTGCAAACCTCTCAGGGAATGATACAAAAGAGCCACTCACATGGCTGAACCTAGTCTACAGATCTGTTAATAAACATGACAGGTAAATAATGTAGCAAATGTAATTACAAGTAAAGTAAACATTATAATTTAACTGTGGTATTGGGGTTAATTAATCTGAAAAGCCAAAATAATAGGAACAATTTTTTTAAGTTAAATATTGAATTAAATTAATGAGGTAACAACAAGTCAATTAGCTTTGCATGACTAGACACTGTTAGCAATATAAAATTGGGTCTTAAAATTGTTGAAATAATAAAAATAATTAAATGCAGTATACCTCTTCCTCTGGCTGGAATGATTCCGGGGGGTTGTCCTGCAGAGCCTGCCACATCTTGTAAGCAGCCTGGCGCTTAGCAAGCTTCTTAGACTTGCCAGTTCCAACTTCACGGCGTTTCAGCAGAGTGCACACAATGGTAAATTGACGCTCATGAGGCAAACCTTGAATAAAAGTTATTTTAGAAATAAAATCTGACATCTCTTTAGTGTGATTTTGCAATTGTGATATAAAGACCCAGATGATTGTATCAAGTAAACTTACGCCTGTTAACATTGTCATCATTTTCAGCATGGTAAGACGGTGGTGGCCAGAATCTGGACATACAAAGCTCTTGCAGCCATCCAACAGGATTGCCCATCAATTTATCTTCAAATGACGATACAACAGTTCCACTGTAAACAAGGAATTTGTGGTTCAATAATTTGATATCTATGAATAAAATCATATTAATGATATGAAATTTTAATTAACACTTACGTCTCAGGTACATTGCCATTAGTAGGCTGATCAGTAACTGCACCGGTCAATTTATCAAGCAAAGCTTTAGCTGCAGAATGCTTGGCTTCCTTCTTGGAGCGTCCAGTACCCATAGCTGTAATTACATCTGTTATTACATTGTTGTGAATGTAAACAGTTTCGTACATACGTGCAAGTACTTACCAACCATATCAGCAACTGTCACTCGGTAGCGGAAGGTTGGCTCATGTATCATGCCCTCTATTTGTACCAGCTCATACTTGGGCACAGTTCCACGACGTGCCAACAGTTCTTGTAGCACAGACACTGGAGTTTTTAATGGAAGAGACTCCATTTCCTGAAACATGCAACCATTAAACATAGTAATTTACTTTCTTATTGCACACAGGTATAATCTCAAATATAGGTACTTCAAAATATAAATTTTTAACTTAATTGCATAACTTTTTATTTCCAATAATGTTTAGGTTCCTGTTGATAACTTGTTAGTAATGATGTTATCTGTAAATCTTGTATTGATACAATACTGTCACCAGTTTGAATGAATCACTATAAGAATTTGTGGTTTTGTAGCTGTGATGCTTACTCTCTTAGCAGCTTCATCAAGGGGTAAACGTTCCAAGTTGTTAGGAGGCTTCGGCCTGTTCTGGTAGCGGCGGCGCGGGCCGTGCTGCGCGTGCTCGCCGTCTGGGCCGGCACCGTGCACCGCCATGCCGTGCACCACTCCGGGGATGCCACCAGGCACCACTCCAGGGTGCGGGTGTACTACGTTTCCGTCCATCTTTATAAACAAAAACAATTCTCCATTACAAAACAACCACTGCAATGCAATTATTACAGCCCAATTAGCTGAGTTACGAAAAATACCTTGTCAGCTTACAACATGACGTGGCCTGACCCAAGTCCGGATAAACAAAGATAGAGATCGAAACTAAATGATAAATGGTTATTTACGTACCTGATGCCTAAGAACATACATCGTAAATTATCGCAAGATCTTATTGATATCACTAGTTCGCCACTCCCACAGCATAAAACTAATTTACTACACGAGAACTGTTTCAGATTCCTTGAAATTAAATTAAAAGAGGGAAATCTCACTTGAACTAACTCTAGATGCACTGGGTCAATTAATTTTCCGCGAGCATGAGAACTTTAGGTGTGATTCTAGTTTTCTGACTGTGACATGGCGGCCGCCAGCCATTACAGTAACTCAAAATGGCTACACCGCATGCCGGCATCCGGCGCCTACATATTCATAACAAACTCAATTTAGTTGTACAATTGACTATATAAACTTTGATTTTACGTGATTTACGCTGTAATTCCGGATGAAATAATCTAAATTAGGTATTGCCGTAATATTTTTCTGTAGGTAACTTACCATTTTGCAATTTCCTTTTCTGAAGCTGCTAGTGAAACAACACTGAAAAGATTTAGATAAAGATTTACTATTTTTATACAATTGAATGGTATTTTATTCTTCGGAAAATTTATACTAACCAAGGAAAGTTGCTCTAGCTGCTTCAACAAGAATATTGAAATTTGTTAGATTTAACCGGTTGTCAGAGTAAAAATTAAAAACTCCCATCCCACCACAGCGCAACAATATACCATGACAGGTAGTAAATACACGCCGAAATAAAATGAAAAAGCGTAGTAGGGTTGCTGAACAGCTTTTCGTTAATAAGAATAGTAGGTAAGCAATTGAGTTAATGAATTTTCAACTCAATGAAACTCAGCCTTCGACTTAGTCCGCGTGAAAATATTAGGGCCAGCCCTGGGCAGCTTGTAGCAGCTGAATGAGAGTTGCCGAGAATTGAGCTGAATGGCGTGAAAATGGAGAGGCCTATGCCCAGCAGTGGACTACTGTAAGCTGATGATGATGATGCTGATGATGATGATGATGATCTTTATTATAAAAAAACGTGTGCGGTAGGGGGACCTCCGTCAGGAACAAAGTTCCTTACGCAATACTCGCACGCACACACACACTCGTATATAATAGAAAGAGACACAATAGAGAGGGAGAGAGAGAAAATCGCACGGACCGGATATCACGCTTTTTCCTTACGTAACGATTTCTACCAATCAACTCCTACCGTAAGCCGCCTTATGGAACTTCGTTTCAAAAAAATTACATTGGTGCCGTTTCCCTTGTTCACAAACTAAACTAAATTTAAGTTCAGTGCATCTTTTTCTTTCTATTTCATTAAAAAAAGGACAGAAGATACATTTTAGTTTAGTCCTGTCAAATTAATCAGCGCCTATCACTACTCCATACAAGTTTAGACGTGATTAAAAACTTGCCGACTAAAATTACGTCAATTTACGTCAAGCGCTGATTAATTCGACAAGACTAAACTAAAATGTATCTTCTGTCCTTTTCTTAATCAAATAGAAAGAAAAAGATGCACTGAACTTTTAAATTTAATTTAGTTTGTAAACAAGGGAATCGGCACCATTATGTAATCAATTCATAATTTAGTGTGAATTAAAAATTTAAAAACCTTTAATCCGCGTCATAGCACTTCTAATATATCCATTACGTTTGTTTCAAATTCCGTGAAAATGCAACAAGTGGAAGAAAAATCGAACCGTGCTATGGGGTGGAAAGACCAGCATTCAAATATGAAGAAAATTTAATACGCAAAACCATTTGAATATGTGAAAAAAGGATGCAACTGCTCTTTCACATTAGTGAATTTGCGTATTATTCGTATAATGAAGGACCGGAAAAAATGTTAAGCTTTCGGCAAAAAATAAGTTTCCCACATTTCATATTTTTTTTAAAGATCTGGTAACTCTTATTAATAGAATACAAAAATATTTATTTTGTTCTCTTGCAACACTATCTGTTAAAAATATACTAGCGCCATTGTTGGTGTCAAACCTCAACCACAAAGAAACTATTTCCGGTCTGCAAGTGCATTATTGATTAAAGATATGGGGCGAAATTATTGCAACAGGTAGGTATTATTCTTAATCGTTAATGCGTTTGCATTATCGATTAAGAATAATACCTACCTAATAATAGTAAGATAGCACCTGGGGGTTTATTGATTTATATTTCATATTAAACAAAGGGGATAACATATCAAAAAAATATCTTCGTAAGACGTAATGGTAATTCACATAAAATGGCGAAAAAAAAGGTTCCATTTTCTTTTAATTTCTGAATTTAAGAAATAATAATTCAAAAATAATCAAACCGTAATTATTTTTATAAATTTTCTGTTTTAAACAAAGTTATTAAAAAAAGGAGATTTTCTGGTATAATAGTACATTATGATACAAGTGTGCTGTGTTGGTCATTGCACTCGAGGCGGTATTATTCGCGCGAGTCACAGACGAGCGCGATAAGGGAGCCGAGTGTGTAATGATCAATGCACACGCGTTTCATACGACATTTTTCAACACACTTGCGAGGAAAAAAAGAGACTTGTTGTAAAAACTTATGCTACAATAACGTAATTATAGAGATGATACATTTAGATTTATAAAGTTCAACTGACCTTTGTTGCCAGGTACTGACTATCCGGACGTTTTTTTAAAAACTGTTCAACGTCGGTTGGTGACAATACTTTAGATTTCGTATTTTTGATAGTAACTTATAACAACACAACGAAAACGTTAACAAAACAAATATATATGCAAAATGGCGCGCTGGTTTTGTATTTTTTTCAGTGAGAATCCGCAATAATAGAACGTCAGTCAGGATCTTTTCCGTTTGGTTCCGGGAGGGACCACGGACAATTTAAGGCAGGAGTGAGGCGTATATATCGTAACAGCTAAATACAACAGGTATCACAAGATACCAGACTGTAACTGTGACAAATAAACTGAAGAAAAAAAAAAAGCTCCTGTTCCACGACGAGATAACAGAATCCATCCAGTCACAAGCTTTTGTCTATTCATGCTTATGACAGTTACCTTAGTTAGATTATAGATAATAGGTAAATGTTACTGTTACACTGTGACACCCTGTTACATCGTCCGTCACAAGCTCTTTCCTTTTCTCGCATAGGTGTAACACCATAGTTAGAAAGAGAAGTACCTCCGTGTATTATAAGTGCAGCTGTGGTAACAGAGAACACACAATAGTTTGTTCCCACATAGTATGAAATAACAGTCTGCTATTTTGTAACAGGTTTTTGGAACTATTAATTACGTGGAACAGAAACAGGCGGAACAGATATGGGATTTTACCTGTTACAACCCACTCCTGATTTAAGATAAATAAATTTTAGTTAATTTTGGGACGAAAGACAATTCAGACTATTAAAAAAAAAAGTGAACGCGCGGATTCCTTTTGAGACGAAGTTTCTTTGAAAAGGAAAAAACGGAACCCTTATAGGATCACTCGTGTGTCTGTCTGTCCTTCTGTCACAGCCTATTTGCTCCGAATGTAATGGACCGATTAAGTTAAAAATTGGTATATATATCAATTTGAGTGACCCAAACACGGATGTGAACCATAAATAAATGAATTTAGAATATTGAGGTCAGTTTTGCGGGGCAAGCCAGAAAAAAAAAGTTTTGCAAACTGTACCGTGTGACATATCAACTGAAAGGACTTACTATGAGGGTCTCAAATATATATTTTTTTATAATTTTAAATTATTTTTTTTAAAGTGTAAATATACGAAAATTGACCATTCCCCCCTTATCTCCGAAACTACTAAACCTAAAATTTTGAAAAAAATACAGAAAATAGTTCTATACTTATAGATTACAAAAAATCTATAAGAAGTCTATGGTCTTAAATAACATGGTAAATCTCTCGATATTGTGCGTACAAACTTACATTTGCAGTTGGAATGTATGGGAGATTATGTTTACTAACTACAATGTTAAGTTTGTTCTTAGGATAAATTCTTTCCAAGTACGGAACCCTGCATTGTGCGTGGTCCGACACGCACTTGGCCGGTTTTTTTTTTTACTTAGTATTGGCAGGGCAGTCATTTTTTTTTTAATAATATCCGCTACTACCACTCTTACAAACTTTTTATAGATTTTAATTTGCTGTCACAACACTTAATTCGTTAGTAAAAGATGTATAGGTACCAACATACAAAAATAAGAAACAGGTATAGTATCTATATTATTTATTAGTGAACACCAGTTTTAAGATAAACAGAATATAAAAAATAACAGTTCGGTAGGTAGGTACAGTAAAATTGACGTTCTAATTTGTTTTTTTCCTGCGACTTTATGTTGACACAGATAATATAATGTATTGAGGACGAAACGTAAGGTAATTAAACGATTGTGTCATTTTGTGGGTACCTACGAAATTCTGTTTTAAACTTATAAAACACCTACCTACATTATAAATATTAAATTATAATGTTGTGCCTCAGTTAAGTAGTTTCATTTCCTATCAAACTGCACCAGAATTGTTAAATACATAGCTGATGATGCAATTATCTGTAAAAAAAACAAACAAGTGACATTAGTAAAAGTGAAGTACTTAGTGAAAAGTGTGAATGTGGGATTGATAATGATGAACTATGCAATCAATACGCTGGATGATGCTGTTTTCTATACTCGGAACAAAACTTCTTTGACATTGCTCTTTTGGAGTGGTCGTTCCGACTCGTTGATAGGTACCATGGAGGACATCCGAATCGGACCATCATAAGGACTGCGCTCATTAACCAATAGTATCGCAGCATCAGAATTTGGTCTAGCCCCTAGTAAATGAAAAAAAAAAAAGATCGTTAAAGACCAGCCGAGGTGGTCAAACATCATTCTATGATCTTTGTAACAGAGCCTGAAAATTTTATTTAAACGAAAGTTTATTTTATTTTATTGGTCGTCGTAAAAAGGAGCGGCAAACAGATGTGGCCATCCATGAGTACGAGATTTTGTTTTGAAAATATGCCGATTCGGATGTTCCCTATAGTACCTAAGTATACAGTATGAGAGGTTAAATGAGGGATAAACAGCTTTGAAAAGGAAATGAGCAACTTTTATTAACTACTTATGAAACCTTCTCTAAAACATGACAAAAAAGACGGCCATGTACATACCTACCTGCGTGTCGGACCACGCACAGTAAAGGGTTCTGGGTAAAAATCTAGTATCATTTGGCAGAAGGGGCGGCGAAGAAGGGTGGGTGGGGTTGGGGGGATGCCCCTTCTCCCCTAGCACCACTCATAAGAAAAGGTAACGGCTCCATTCATGGGAAAAACTAATTATATTGAAACTTAACCTCAAAACAATTTAAAGTTGCTTCTGCATCGTCTCCGACACTGCGGGAAGTGCAACCCCTCCGAAAAAAGTGAAAAAGGATAGGCACCCATGCTTTGTTACAGCGGGCGGCCATGCTGGGGAATTCCACACCGCTTCGGCGGTCAGCCCCCAACGTAATATGGGGGGGGGGGGGGGCAACCGACTGCAATTTGGTGCTGTGCTCTCTAGCGCGGCCGGCTGCTCATTTAGCGCCCACAACCCAGGCTGCGACGTACGTGCTGATAAACACGATCCCGGCTGCGACCAACGCGCCAATACCCTCAACTTCGGCTGCGACTCACGCGCCAACACCAACTACGAAGTGTATGCCTGCCACAAGCCTCTGGCAATAGAGCATCGTGCGCAACAGTTACACAAACCCGGACAATGACCGACACCAGAACAGATAGACGGGGACGGGGAAGGATGACGGGCCTGGCAGCTCTACCACTTTCCCGGCTGACAAAGTACGCAAGCTGAAAAAGCGCAGGAAAGTCAGAGGAACCCGGGAAAGATTTTCATGTATGATGATGATGATGGGGCTCCCTTCTCCGCACTTAGACTCTCATTTGGTCCGTTGTGCGTGGGAGATTTTCATGTAACCGGAAGCGCGATACCGGCGAAGGCATTAGCCAGAGCTGAGCGCGATCGGACGCCGAAGAGGCAGTATGCGACCAGCCGCAAGTCCGCGAAGGGGAAACCCAGAGCGCAAAAGCGGCCGGATGCAGATGCAGGGTTACGCGACCAGCTGCAAGTCCGCGAAGGGGCAACCCAGCGCGAAAAGCAGCCGGACGCGGAACCACGCGACTAGCCGCAAGTCCGTGAAGGGGAAACCTAGCGCGAAAAGCGGCCGGACGCGAATGCAGGGTCACGCGACCAGCTGCGAGTCCGCGAAGGGGCAACCCAGCGCGAAAAGCAGCCGGACATGGAACCACGCGACCAGCCGCAAGTCCGCGAAGGGGAAACCCAGCGTGAAAAGCGGCTGGACACGGATGCAGGGTCACGCGTCCAGCTGCGAGGCCGCGAAGGGGCAACCCAGCGCGAAAAGCAGCCGGACGCGGAATCACGCGACTAGCCGCAAGTTCGCGAAGGGGAAACCCAGCGCGAAAAACGGCCGGACGCAGATGCAGGGTCACGCGACCAGCTGCGAGTCCGCGAAGGGGCAACCCAGCGCGACCGGCACCTCTAAGCCGCCTGGACCGAGCGGTACAGGACCGGCAAAGAGGGTACGACCTGATGACATGGCCTCACCGAGAGCGCTTCAGAGGGACGTCAAACGTGCGAGGGTTCACTCCGCTCAGAGGGAGCAGAGAATCTATGCGCGGGCCACAAAGGATATTCCTGCGTAGCTGGCCGTAGATATCTGCTTCCCTCCTCCCTCCAGAGACCTGACGAAGGAAGAGGCCACGCACATTAAATTTGTACTGAAAGACCTGATAATGGACACGAACTCGACGACCCCACTCCCTGCTTTCCACGGATAGCCTAAGGTAGTGGAAGGCACCGTGCAGTTGTGGTGTGAGGACGACTATGCCCTGACCTGGCCGACCCAGAATGTGCCCCTTATCAGACTCCCAGAGACTAACCTCACGTTGACAGTACTGAGACAATCGGACGTGCTCTCCCGGGCACGAGCCTTCTTTTCGTCCCTCGTTACAGAGGTGCCGTGCCCGAGCAGCGATGGTCGACGAGGATGACAATCACTGTACCGCCCGTATCAACTGGCTGGAACGGCCGGCTGTTAGCCACCTCGCCGGGTGATCGACACGACGACCAGTACAGAGAGGAGTTGGAAGAGAAACTGTCCGATGGATCGATCTCAGACTAACTCCACTCCGCCGTCACCGCCCCTAAATGTCATACAGACTAACCTCCGGCTAGCTTACGCAGGGCACTGGAGGTAAAGCCCCGAACCATAGCACTGATCCAAGAGCCGTGGATCAGGAACAATAAATGTGCGGCCTCGGTAACATCGGAGGTAAGCTAATTTGATTGACTGCTGTGTTGTCGCGGGTTCAATTCCCGCACGGAACAAATATTTGTATGACCTCCAATAAGTTGTTCCGGGTCTGGGTGTTTGTGTATGTGAGTTTAAATGTTTGTAAACGCACCCACAATACAGGAGAAATTCCTAGTGTGGGAGCAGTTTTAAAAAAATATTTAAAAAAAAATATCTCAACACACACAGCTCTGACAGACCAAGAACCTGTGTCTACCCAATGAAATTCCTATCAGACCACTCACTCAATTCTGTTCCAGAGACCTGACAGCTGTCAGGCTCCAGACCGAAGGTAGCATCCCAGATGTTGTACTAGCCTCGGTATACATGACAGGCGAGGATGCGAACTGCCCGCCAAAAGAGATGGCCGACCTAGTGCAGCACTGCGAGCGCGCCAAACTGGACCTGATCATCAGCACTGACTCGAAGCCCACCACCCGCTCTGGGGCAGCGACGCACCGAACCCCAGAGGAAAGGTACTATCTACCTATTTATTTTCTACTAACCTTAACATTGTAAACCGCGGCTCAGAACCCACTTGGGTCACAGTCTGAGGTCAAACAAACATAGACTTAACACTTGCAACAGAAAACGCGACATTCCCCATCACAAACTGGCACTTAGCGGACGAGCCTTCTTGCTCAGATTATAGAAGGATCCGCTTCACACTAACAAACAACACAAGGAAACCCGTACCGAGGCGTAATTCGTGGCGCACTGATGTTCCCGGGTACAAACGCCTCCTAGCCTCGCATCTCACTAGCCATTTATCACAGTAACCCTAAGAGACCAAGCACAGTTGGAATACACCGGGACGAAACTATCAGAATACCTAACCGAAGCATACCACGCATGCTGTAAGGTAAGAGCGCCACAAACCAAGAACGAGAGGAACCCTTGGTGGAATGCTGAACTTAGCAAACTCAGAGATGCATTACGTAAGCAATTCAACAGAGCCAAAAACACTAGACACCCGGACAACTGAGAGCTATACAAAGAGACCCAATATTCATACAAAAAGCAGATCAGAACTGCCAGGAGACCGGCATGGCGGAAATTCTGCGAATCTATTGAGACGGACAATGAAGCCGCCAGGGCAAGGAAGATCCTATCAACCGGTCAAGACCGAACTCTCGGCGCGCTGAAAAAACCCGATAACTCATACACACTAACCGACCATGAAACCAGTAACATCCTTCTCGAGACTCACTTCCCAGACTGTAAACTCCTAGAAGACAGAACGTGGGAGGCTGAACCAGAACGGACCCCAACGGATCAAGATTGGTCCAGAGCCCACGAGTCCACGACATAGTAACGGAAGACCGGATAAAGTGGAATATGAGATATGGCTCGTCAATCTATACGGACACTCTTCTATTGGCACGAACTACCTTCAATTATGAGAATAGCCAATGCTACGAGTATGATAAAAATAACATTCAGTAAGTTGGTAACGGTGCTCTAGCACTCGTGGAAACTATTTAATTTACTGCTGCTTGTGCTGTGATAAAATAATTTAAATACCTTAGACAGCAGAGCGGCATCCAGTGAAAATAACCCATATGCTGTAATTTCGTCACTTTGATACATAATCATCGATGAAAAATGTTGTATCTGGAAATTTCCCACAAACAGAATATTTTTATCACTCTTGAAATATTATCAGCACGATAATCATTACAGTAATTACTGAGAATTAATTTTACCTCCAATAACAATCGTATATCGTGTTTATCCGTTGGAATACTGTGTAGTGCTTGTCCTATTTTCATCACCTGAAATATAATCAACCTATTTGATAATACTTAATAATCATCCAAAGAAAATAACGCATTTCCCATTAATTACCTCTTGTTTTAATAAATTTCCTGTTCTGGAAATAATAAAAATTTTAATGATCTGATAAATGATCCAAATAGAACAGTTAACGACGGGATGTAAGGAGAAGTCTCTCTCGACAACCAGACCGTGGTATATGATGTGGGCCTCGCTTACCATGGAGTGGAAAACCTGTAACGTTGTGATCAACAGGGGAGCCTGAAATGCTTCGTTAATGTCTCTCTTTGCCTCGAAGGCCTTTTCGTACAAAGATTCCACATATTGCAGTGTCAATACTTTGCTCTCCACCTTTTCAAAATAATCCATAACAATTATTTTTTCTTTCGATAGGTTGGCTATGTGTACCCTTATATTCTTCAGTAGAACCACTAGCATCAAAATAAGGACATAGTAAAACGCTATCACAGTGAACTGCATCATTTGCGGTAACATGAACGAAATTGTCACTAAAATCATTTTCCAGAATGAATCATCTCTAGAGAAATTTACAGATATCTGCAGTAACAATGCTATTAGAAGAAAAAGCATTATCATATTCATTTTAAAACGAAACTGCTTCATTGTTGTCTCCATATTTGGGGGATCAGTGTTACTTGCTATTTTGTTTATTATTTTCACGTAAGTACAACGGTTTTTAAATGCACAGAAGTATGCAGCTAGGCAGAAAATTATGAAAATAACAAGTTCTACAATGTAGTTCATTTGAGTCAATAGTTCCCTAGTCATGACTGTGTCGCCGACTGAGTCTTTCACATACTGAACGTGCAATACCAAGAAAGACAGCAGAAGTAATAAGTAAGAAATAGCACATATAGTATTAATGTATATCGACTTCTTGATGATCGTTAAACCACGTTTGTTATTGCCGAATTTAACACTGTATGGGAACAGACCAAGCATTGATAACACGATGTAGAGAGGTTTAAATATATGGCGGATATTGAGTTTCTCATTAGTGCTTGCATAAAAATATTTCTTTACGTTCGAAAACATTGTTTGGAAAAGTAGTAGAGGATATGAAATTACACGGACAACTGACGTCTAGTATACAAATGAATCAGCACGTCGGCAACGAGCGATTGTAAAACACAATTACTATACAAAGTGAGGCGATAGTATCTTTGCACATTATTTATTCAAAGAAGGTTTATATACATGTGCACAACGTAGTATTAAATGTCTATCAACATTTCAAACATTTTCACTGTTTGTGTAATCTCAATCTGTTACGTAAATCCACGTAAAACAAACCATAGTGTCACAGTAACACATATAATAAGCTGCTATGTAGCTAATAATTACATGTGTGTTTGCCGAGTTATTATTTTGAATATAGTGCACGGTTCCTCGAATACAAAATTGTATGAAATTCTGGCATCAAATTTGTATAATATGGATGCTGTTACATCGCATTCCTATTTTAATAATACATCGGTCCTAATCTGTGGTACCCACTTAAATTCCTCGTTACTGCAGTGCATTTTCTTTAACATCCCATTACCCATTAGACACTTACTTCGCCCTCGCCAGCGTCTTCTATTCTCAATACCTCAAACCAGTACCATAACCCTTAAGACTAGTCCTTTGTACCTAACCCTCACCCATATTAACAACATTCTGCTATATGACAAATCCTCAGATGTCTTCACGAATACTGAACTGAAATTCCTGAGCACTGCTACTCGATACCTGGAGTCTATTGCCACTCCCAGTACAATCTTCATATATAAATTAAATTGTATCTTGTTATTAACAATTACACACTGTCCTCCCATACCTATTAACACTGTTATTGGAAAAAATTGTAAAAGCCAATTATTTTTAAAAGAGCAACCGTGGAGTTTCTTGCGGCACCTAGCTGCTGACGTTTCATAAGTGCCCTTATAAGTTTATGTGAAATAAAATATTATGATTTTGATTTTTGATGAATTTGATTCCAATTTTATCCCAATTCTTTCTAATTTTGTCTCTAATTTTATCAAATTATATGTAATTATATCTAATTTTATCGAATTTTCTCTAATTTTATCGATTTTTATCTGATTTTTATCATTCTTTTTTTTTCAAATGTTGTTGAATTTCGTTTAATATCATCAAATTGTATCATTGTGTTGTGTAATCACTAGTATTGACCGATAACTTGACGAGACTTGACTTGAGGTTGACTGGTAGAAAATGCCTCAGGTCGCCTTTGTACAATATTTTTTTTTACTTGTGCATCAAGTTTTAATAAATAAATCAACTTGTGTGTGCAAGTATGCATGCTTAATTTTTTTAATTTTAGGTTAAATTGAGCTGAAAGACATCTTTTCGCCCCGCGTCTCGCGTTATAAACATAATTGATTTTAATATATTCATTGGGCTCATTCAGAGGGTCCAAAACGCTTGTGCTCGGTTTTGTTATAAAATTCCTCCTAGAAGTCATGTAACTCCATTTTTAAACAAAAATTACACATTTAAAATGAAATCGAGACGCAAATTACACTTAGCGTGCCTTCTGTTCGGTGTAATTACTTAGATGCCAGAAACCGGACCACTTGTACGACAAATTGAGTTGGATAGCAAGTAGACGAGAATGTGGGAGAAGGCAATGCTCGCAGCAACTCTCGACCCAGTCGCATAATACAGCCGCTTTTAGAGGAAGCTTCCGATATGCGGCTTCCAAAGTGTGGAATAACCTGCCACCACCTATTAGATCTATTAACACGATCAACACATTTAGAAGACGCCTACGGCAGTATATGTACTTCATAGATACGCAACGGAAGCTAGACATGGTCCATCTGAATGTTTCATTGATATGAAGTTTTTTAGACAAATCTATTAATTATTGACGAATTACCATTATTTATTGCGCAACCGTACTATTTTATTTCTTTTATTAAACCTATATAATTATATATAGTCGAGTTTATTTTTATTTCGCTACACAAGCGCAAATCTATTTTTTACTTAAATATTTATACACATTATATATTCCACACATTATAAAACTGATTTACATCCGTAAGACGTCCTCGCAACACAAGGTCCAGTTGAAAACCAGCGTCAGGCACTAGTTGGCTGGCATGTATGCTGAACTGGGCCTATTTGGCGTAGCCGCGAGGCACACATTGCTATTTTAAGTTCTTTTCTGTCTTTTTTGTTCTGTGTCTGCATTGTGTGCGTCAAATAAATTTATTTTCTTTCTTTCTTTCTTTCTTTCTTTCTTTTTTCTTTCTTTCTTTTTTCTTTCTTTCTTTCTTTCTTTCTTTCATCTTTCTATATCTTTTTCTATTTGCGCGATAACTAGGTATTAGCAGATAGCAGATGCTCTTGAGTTCAACATTCAAGTAAGAAGTACTTAGTCTGGAGTTTTAGGGCCTGAATCTATTGCCATAGTCAAAACGATTTACAAGATTCTTTTTCAAGCACAGTGATCGAAGACCATGAGACCACTGTCAACATTAAATTGTCAATTGTCAATTGATAGAAGAAAAAAGAAAAATCATACTTCAAAGACAAAAATTTATAGTTATGTAAAATTTAAGGTAAAATACAGATAAAATCATAAGTCTAAAAAAATATGGTTATTTGGAGATTCTTTTTTCAAGGGTGCCGTGGGGGAAGGCGGTATTTATTAGACGGAAGATACACCGTGTTGGGTTGTGACGAATGGTATGGGCGAAATGTCAGGCGGAGATACAGTACCTGCCCCGCTTGCCCCAGCGGGTTGAAAGTCACCATCTGCGGCGCCGCTGGCTGCACCGGTACGTACCTAACCCAATGATATTATATTATCATTGACCTTACCGCTTTAAAAACTTAATTTAAGGGGGAAGCGCTAAGGTAGCCGGCGAAGCAACACATTGTCTGGGTGTATTTACTTATTTTATTCTATTCGGGAAACTTACAGCTAAACTTATAGTGTTTGTAAACAATATGAAAATGAAGGCCATTTACAAATTTCCACTAATAAACACTAACAATAAAAACGAAAAAAAAAAAAGGATCGTTACAAAAAATACCTATAACATAAATATTATGAAATAAATGAATAATTATGAATAATTTTGATTAAAGTACATTTTTGGAACATTAATTGGTATTTACACTGAAAGCATAACTTACTAATTGGTTGCAGAATTTGTCTTACGACTAGTTATACAGAAACTATTTTAACGATCACTTCATGAATAGGTACCTTTCTCAATACTGTTACATGTAATTACAGAGTCACTTTAACCTGAGATACAAGTATCTTTTTACTTAGTTCAGGAGCCAACGTTTCAACTTGCTTTTGACCCCTGGTTGTACAATCGTGTATGTTTATTTATATCTTATGTTTTTCTCTTTACAATAAACCTATTTGTTATTTTATTTATTTACTAGCTTTACCCGGCTCGGCTTCGCACGGGTAGCACTATCTACCCTACTTACCCTACCTACCTACCTTAACGTACCTACCTAAATAAAAAAAATAAAAAACCCTACCCTATCTACCTAACCCTACCTACCCTACCCTACCTACCTATCTATGCTACCTACCCTACCCTATCTACATACCCTACCCTACCAAAAAACTTCCCAGGCGCATACAACATTGACATTATGACGTTTGGTCTGTTTGAATTTAACAACTCCTTGCTGAACAACTGAACGTATAAAAATATATTAAAAAATTGCTCTATACAAACCTTGTCCTGAAAATAACGAACACAAAAAAAGATAGTAATATACTTATTACATAAGTTACCAGAACACAAGTTATTGCGACGACGCCGGCGGCGGCGGCGGCGCAGGGCAGACAACTGGCCGACAAGCCCTATACGCGGGGGACATTGCATTCCGCCCCGTTAGCATTATTGTTACCTTAGTTTCTTCATAGATAAGTAAAAACCTGAACCCTGAAGCTTGATTAAATAAGTTCCGTGATTAAGAAAGTTTTTATTTCATCTGCAGGCCAGCCATTAGCCCTGTTACTGAAGCAGTGTCCATTGCTGGATGAGTTAGCTCTGTACGACCAGTGTGCTACATGCGGTTACGGCATGGAATTGAGTCACGTCGACACCAGGTGTAGAATTTCCTCGTACTCCGGGAAACACATGCTGTGTGATGCACTTAAAGTACCATACTATAATATTTATTATTACTTATACTTATACTTTCCCTCCTAACGTATTTAGCAAGCGTGCTTTAAATTGCCGCCTACATTTTTTGCGTAGTCCATTTTGGTGTTGCATAGGCCTGGGTCTCAAGTCTGCTATTACAATAGTGTCAGAATGGTCTCTTCATTGTGAGTTTTTGACAGATTTGCCATACAAACACTGTCAAATACTCACATGGCTAGACCATTCTGACACTATTGTAATAGCAGACTTGAGGCCCTGTAGCTACGCTTCGTATGTACAGTCGCCGTCAGATATATTGTAGCAGACAAGGTGACCAAATAGTTCTGAACAATTTAAAATGACAATAGTTCCACACACTACAAGCTACCATTAATATCTGAACATTCATTAGTTCATTAATATCTGAGCAGATGCTTGTCAATAATTTCTATACACGCAACTAACCAAAGATATCTGGGCCTGAAGTCTGCTATTACAATAGTGTCAGAATGGTCTCGCCATTGTGAGTATTTGACAGTGTTTGTATGGCAAATCTGTCAAAAACTCACAATGAAGAGACCATTCTGACACTATTGTAATAGCATACTTGAGGCCCTGAACACTTACAACGTCAAGTGTATCTACGCATACAAACACTGAGCGTAACTAATATTAACATGTAATATGAGTTCATACCGTATAGATGCTGAATTAAAATATAAAATAATTCAGTTTCAGGTTACACACAAAATACTAATATTTTATCTACTTATGTTGTCACAAATAAAAAAATATTTACAATAATTTTAATTTCATTACAAAACCAAGATCTATTTTCTATCAATAGTTTGACATTAACAGAAAATATCTGTTGTATCCTTAACAAATGATTTTCTATACAATTTTTATTCCCTTTTCATCGTATTTATACCTAGAACAGTCATTTGGGGTTCAAAAAGGGTGTTACCTGGAATTTAATTTATTTTTTTCAAGTCGATAGTCGTTTTTGGTTCGTCCTTTATATCACGCAGTAACGAATTAGGTAAGCTCAGTGTTTATCTGCGTAGATACACTTGACGTTGTAAGTGACCAGATATTTTTAGTTAGTTGTGCGTCAGTGGGTCATCTTAGGGGCGGAGTTTTCATTTTAATTTATTCAGAAGTATTTGGTCACCTTGTCTGCTACAATATATCTGACGGCGACTGTACCAACGCACGGGTCATACACTCACACCCGTAGAACATGCGTAGACGCATTGATAAAATCGGCGTTGTGTGAAGTCACCCTATAAAGTAAAATTAAATTTCACCTTATACATAAAATAGCCAGCAGTGTGCTCCGGGCTTTACGGGGCTATTAGTATCTGAGTTGGTTATTCCAGGGCGCGAAGGTAGTGGTTATCGTGGCACGGAACACGCAGGACACGTTCGAGTACAGTGCGCCGATTATCACTGAAATAGCACTGCAGATTTGTAACACATGCCCGGGGGTAAGTAACTTATTATGATTTTTTTCTTTTCTCGTACACTTATTTATTCACAAATCTATACAAATAAATAAAATTGAAGTGTCTGTTTGTATTTACAAATAGCAGCTTTTGTTAAAAACATAATATAAACGTAAAAACGGTAGATAATTATCGCACCATCGCGACGGTGCGATATATGTACCGTACATCGGTGGAAAAAGGGCACAAATGCACGTTTTATAATTTTTCACAACACGCGGGCGACCGCGACGATGCAACTGACCAATAAGATTTTGTTGTTCCAATATTTTACAAAAAAACGCACCAATAAGACAAAGGCACAAGTAGCGCTCTAGCGAAATTAGACTGAACTTAATATCATGTCATTATATATCTTTTACATAGGTTATTTTCTATTTTGTGAATGTGAGAACGTTGTAGGCCTAGTAAACGGCTGGACCGATTTTGACGGAACTTTCACTAGAAGATAGCTGATGTTATAAGGAGTAACTAAAGCTACTTATATTTAAAAAAAAAACCAACGGCGGGCGAAGCCGCTGGTAGCACCTAGTAATTAATATTACGTATACTACCTATAGGTGCTTCCATAAGGTAACGGGTTTTCGGGCCCGACTACCGGTACAGATAGTTGCAAATTGATCTTCAGAAAGAAACGGTTTCTTTGTTTGAGCGGAAAAGTTAACACGGAACTTTTTCACCCGCACCGTCGGTACCGACTAACCTTTACCGGGAACCCGCTTTTTTATGCAAGAAAGAAAGAAAGAAAAATATTTTATTTGGGATACGCACAGGAAATACAAACAGTAAAAAACCGGCCAAGTGCGAGTCGGACTCGAGCACGAAGGGTCAGAACCCTTCGTGCGCGAATCAAAGTCAAAGTCAAATAATTTATTTCAAATAGGCACGAAGATGCACTTTTGAACGTCAAAAATTACATGAATAGTTAATTGATTCTAGTTGCGCCTTCCAAAATGTAGTTATGTATGGAGAAGAATGGGCAAGAAACTCCATACTTACTCTTTTAAAATGTTAACAATAGTTTATATACATTAATTAATATTTATAGGTGAAGACTATGTACCTAGAATAAAAAAATAAAAAATATAAAAAAAATCATCAAAATTACTTACCACAATTGGTAAAAAGAATGAAAAGTGAAGTAATAACAGAAAAATTAATAAATGCGATAGGTACATGGTGCTCACATATTTACAAACATTGTATGTATGATTTCAACAATAATAAAACAACATATAATAAGTCAGTGTGTGAGTTAAAATATTAATCACAGAAAATAAAATTAATATCATAAAAATTATAAATTATACAGTTAAATTAGCAACCAGTTTGATTTTGTCTAGACTCTAAATTGTCCTATGGAGCAGGACCAGCATGTTTCCAAGCATTCTTATCTTGGATATAGTCCTCTAATTTGTAATATGCTTGTTTACAAAGTGTACTTTTAATATGAGTTTTAAATTTTCTTTCATTTAATTGTAATATATCAGAAGGTATTTTATTGTAACATTTAACACAGTACCCCATAAAAGATGTATGTACCTTAGATAATCTGAAAAATGGTTGATCTATTTTATCTTTATCCGACAACATACATGTTTTTTTTTATCTTTTTATAGATAATAAAAGGTACGGATACCATTATCTATAAAAAAGAAAAAAAAAACATGTTTGTTGTATGGGAGCCCCCCTTAAATATTTGTGTTATTTTAATTTAATTATTTATTTTTAAAGTGAATATATAACTAAATATCCTGTGAATATTATCGAGCAAAAACGAGCAAAAAAATCACGTTTGTTGTATGGGAGCCCCATAAATATTTATTTTATTCTGTTTTTAGTATTTTTTGTTATAGCAGCAGCAGAAATACATCATCTGTGAAAATGTCAACTGTCTAACTATTACGGTTCATGAGATACAGCCTGGTGACAGACAGACAGACAGACGGACAGCGGAGTCTTAGTAATAGGGTCCCGTTTTACCCTTTGGGTACGGAACCCTAAAAAGGAGCATTAAAAACTAAAAAAAAAATAGAATAAAAAAAAACATAATAGAAAAAGACCTGTGCGAGCACCTTAAGACTTCTCACCAAGCAGTTTTGTAGTGGAATTCCAAGTCCATTTCCACTTCCAGGTCTCCTTCGTAAAAGTTAAGTTGTACCTAACTTACATAGGGTGCCTTCTGCACCCTATGTTTATCTATCTTAATGTGAAACCGTCCGTAGAACGGTCTACAGATCAGGGCCTCAAGTCTGCTATTGCAATAGTGTCAGAATGGTCTATCATTGATTTCATCATTGTTGATTTTGGCAAGTTTGGTAATCTACTAATATAATGGCGTCATTATGACTTTCCAATGGTCATCCACTGACACTCCATTCAAAGAATTGGTAATCTCGTACATAATGACAAATGAAACTTCCTACTAAACTTCCAACTTCCTACTACTTCAGATTGCTTATAACACTAATAAATAATATGTAAAAATATATATAAATTAAATCTGCATGAATAAATGTTCAAAATGCCATTGTAACACAATTCTATTACGAGACGATTGACCGACCAATGATCGATCATTATGAATTTAGCAGATTACGAACATTTAGCAAAATGACAACGGGATCGTGTTGGAGTGACGAATTTATAAAAATAGCAGACTTGGGCCTCAGGTTGACGGTGTGTTACCCCCGTGCCACGGAGAGCACGTTAAAACGTTGGTCCTGCGCGGCGCCTGATTTCTCTCCGGCCGTGTCGGATTGCTATCCCATCAAAATAAGAGAGTGCGGGGAGAGAGTGCACCTGTGTCTGTGCACTCCGCTGAGATTGGCCACTATAGCTGAAATTCAGTCAGGAGGAATATTATTATTAAAGAACTTGTCTTTTTGTCCATCAGGCATTTACGTTAGTGGCAACCCAGCCAGTGGAGAGCCTGGTCCCTCTGATTGCCGAGATCCAGCGCCTCCGCGGCGCCTACAACCCTCGCGTGCTCATGGGCTGCGTAGAGCTCAACTGTGTGCGCGCCAACACTGTACTGGCAGACTTCCTGAAGGTTCATTTGATTTACTGTTGTAAGGGGATCCTTACTCTTATTGATATGATAACGGGGCGATTCTATTGAGATGATGAAAGAAAACCGACCGCCTTGAATTTTCGATGAACACAAATAAATTGTTTTTTTTTTACATATTATTTGCAATATTAGGTACACATGCTGTGTAAGCGCATAAACCCATATAACTCAACATGTAGGTAATCATTTTCTATATTTTCCATACAAAAAGTGAAAAATTCCATATTTAACACGTCGAGGCTGCCCCCTAAGCGCGCCTCCGGCTCTAAAAAAATTCACGGTGTGCGGAAAATAAGTACCAAGTTGCGAAGCCAAACGAAAATACTAATAATCTTGGAGTCGCGATTGTCAAATTCGATTTTAGTCGTGTCAAAAAAAAAAAAAATTTTGCAGTATTCTGCAACAAAAAACTCCTTACTAAAATTCCTTAATTTTGACTATGAGTCAAAACTCATAGTCAAAATTAAGAAATTTTAGTGAAACTAACTATAGTTTAGTCCGGTGTATAAGAGAATCGGCACCAATGATATTTATCCTTATGATTGACCCTATCGATTGGTAGCAAAAAATACAAAATGCAAATTTTTTCGTAGTAATGTCAGTTCGATTCCAGGCTGAGCAATCGACATTTTTAAAATCGAATGCACTAACACTTGTTTTTAAAACAATAAGGGGAAGTTTCCTTTGAGCTGCTATGGCCAATTTTTATTTAATTTACCTTTAATATACAGGATGTAAAAATATTTATAAGTATCTCAAAAAGTTGGACCTTTGACCTTCAATACCTCCGTAACCAGTAAGTTCCCAGGTATGGTCTAGCACAAAAATATGATCACAATGACGGGGAGTAGGTGCAAGTGACTTTCAGCTTCATTAACCTCTCATATGTCGTAATTAGAGACACAATTAAAAACCCATTGTGTCTCGCGTAGATCTACGTTCCGGCATATGAAGGGTGCGTCTTTGTAAATCCGTTATAATAATAAGAAGAAAAAAAAGGTAAGGTATAATAATAGACATTTGATGAAGGTTCCTCCCGAAGCCGTGAAGGTGCCGGTGATAGGGGGCGCCACTCCGACTACAATGGTGCCTGTGCTGTCTGCCGCTGTGCATCCCTGCGCCATGACTCAAGAACAGGTAAACAACGAACGAACGAACGGTAGGTAATATTTTCCCATTGTTTGTCTTATTTGTTTTAGTACATTTATTTGTGCTTATATTTATATAATAAGATGTATATTTTTAAATTTATAGTTTTTGATAGGTATATATGTATACTTTATATATAAACGAATATTTATTCCAAAATTCTCGCTATTGCACCTACTACTGTTTGTCTCTGCATCACCCAAAGGTTGACTGGTAGAAAATGCCCATATCATTAAGTCCGTCTGTGTGTATTTTGTGTGCATAAAGTATTAAATAAATAAACAGGTGTGTATGAAGTCATTGATACTAAATGGGTAATGGATTTAGTTCAATTGGGGGACCGTGAAAAAAAGAACCGAATTTAAAGTCCTTGCTAAGTTACTTCAAGGTCACTGTTGATATAATGATTCATATTAATTAAACTGTTTTTTAAAACAACTATAAAAACAAAGTTTGTTAATGTATTGCGGCACTACGGGCTTTCTCTTTCCAAGAATTAAAAAAAAATCCCTGCAATGCCGGTGAAAGTGTTCATACAACATTTAAAACAGTAGCAAAAATATAATCTTTTCTTTTTTTAAGTCGATAAAAAAATATGTTTTTGTAATAAATAATTACAGATCGAATGCGTGACATCCTGTATAATGAGTGGCAATGAGGCAGTTTGCGCGGCGAAGGGTTGTGCGACGGCGACCGCCTGCCTGGCCGGCGCGTACGCCATAGCCCGCAACACCATCAACGTGCTGAAGGGCATGCAGGGGAAGAGGACGACCCAGTGCGCGTACGTCGACAGTCTAGGCACCTGCGCGCCCAACTGCCAGTATTTTGCTAGTGATGTGAGTAAAGCGGGATAAGGATAGCCCGCGAAATTCAAATTTTCATTGAAGCTTTGTTTTTTTTTTTTTTTTTTTTGAGATTCCACTTGCTGAGTGGAACTGTTCACTGTTGGAACAGTTCACTAATGAATTAATTTTTCATTTTTGTTTTTTTTTTTTGGCCCACACTGTGAATTTCTCCTGTATCGTGGGTGCGTTTACATACATTTAATCTCACATACACAAACAGCCAGACCCGGAACAACTACTTACAAGTCATACAAATATTTGTTCCGTGCGGGAATCGAACCCGCGACACGCAGCGCAGCAGTCAATCGCTTAACTACTGCGCCAACCGTGCCGTCAAAATGAAAATAAAAAATAATAATATTAATAATGTTTTTTGTTTAGACGTTTCACTTTGAGTGAAAGATTAATTCTATTTTCATTTCAATTTAAAAATTAACTAATTTTTTTTTGCAATTTGCGGCTCTGTATCTATCTATACGATCTATATGATTTGCAACAGCAACAAATGAGGCGTCTAATTGCAAACCCCGCTAAAACGATTTTACTTTGAAACCAACCTTATTCTCTCTTTTGAAAGTTTTCTCAATTCTGTACTAAGTGACAAACTCACTTCCGAGCAAATCCTTCTCTAACAGGACTAAATTGAGCCTCCAAACTTATGCTTGGTAACAAAAGCCACTATAAATGGCATGGGTTAAATTCAAATTCCTCTACAACGAAAACAACCAATCACAGCGCTTGCTTTTGCACCAAGTGACCTTACGAATAGTATGGCGGACCAATGGAGACTTGTGTAAATGTGTCGTGCACCAAGGAGTGCGATTACATTTTATTGAATTTAAAACTCATCAATAACTCAATATCCAGAAAAATCGTTTTAGCGGGATTTGTAATTAGACGCCTCAAATATGTATTTATAGATAAACTTGCGAGTCGTTTCTGCTTCGCACGGATTTTACGACTTGACAAAACAAGATTTGTTTATTATATGTTAGTTTAAAGGCTCGTACAGACTAGTGCGATATCGCGGGCGCGACGCGACAACTAGTAGCACAATTTCTTTGTCGCTGTCTGTCACGCCCGCGATTTCGCGCGAGTCTGTACGAGCCTTTATATGAATCTATTATACACATAAACATTCCGTAATAAACTCTTTAAATGCTGGTGAAAACCACATCAAATCCGTTGCGTAGTATAGCAGAACAATGCGGTCACACAGACAGACACGAAATGCGACATTAATATGTATATAGAATAGATTCTTTAATCATTACAACTCTCTGATTTCAAATAGGATGAAAATATGTAATTGAAAACATAACTTTTGAGTCCAATTGTACCGAGAGAGCTGCAGGTACGAGTACATCAAACTCATTTTCGCCCTATAGCAAAATGGTTAGGTACAGACAATATTTTTTATCTTAATTTTCCAGGTCGTGCTCGGTCCTTCCGGAATAGAGAGAAACTTGGGCGTACCAGAGTTGACCAAGTTTGAGCACTGTCTTCTGTGTACTTCTCTGCCTTATATTAGGAACGAGATAGCTCGAGGCATTTGGTTGGTAAGTAATAAGAATAACACAGAACTAAATATCGTTTGTTTATTATTATCTTGTATTTGAATATGACGCAAGTATTAAGTGGGTCTGTACGAAAACGCAACCATGGCAGTCCGGCTCCAGGACCGGACCTTGAAACCTATCCTTCTGTAATGAGGTGTGAGACACGGAGAAGTTATCTCTCCGAAACTGTACACCGGTGCACTGGAGGATGTCTTCAATGTTTTGGACTGGAAAGGAGTTGGCATCAACATCAATGGCGAGTACATCACTCATCTTTGGTTTGTCGACGATATAGTTGTCATGGCTGAGACTATAGAGAACCTCAGTACAATGCTCGATAATCTCAATAGAGCTTCCGAAAGAATGGGCCTTACAATGAAAATGGAATGAACAATGAAACATGGAACATAGAATGAATGGACATGAAAGGTCATGTCAAATGCCTAGTAACACCCACTCTCATGAAGATCGGAGACGCCACACCCGAAATTAGGGACGAGTATGTTTACTTAGGACAAATTATCCGGTTAGGTAGGTCCAATTTCGAGAAAGAGGTCAATAGTCGAATCCGACTCGGCTGGGCAGCGTTCGGGAAGCTTTGCAATATCTTCACATCTCACATACCGCAGTGTCTCAAGACGAAAGTCTTCAACTAGTGTGTTGATCCGCAGGAGAACCAAGGTAACCGACATAGCACGAAAAATCCCCAAACTTAAGTGGCAGTGAGCAGGGCACATTGCTCGCAAAACAGATGGGGAAGTTTCTAGATTAGCGACCGCGTACCGGAAGACATAGCGTTGGAAGGCCTCCCACAAGGTGGACCGATGACCTTGTGAAGACCACAGGAATCAGCTGGATGCGGGAAGTACAGAACCGGTTGAAGTGGCGGTGCTTGGGGGAGGCCAGTATGTCTAGCAGTGGACGTCTTTCAGCTGGAATGATGATAAGATGGGTTTGAAAATTCATACCCGCCTTTTCGTTTTGAACCTAAGGCTAAAGAATAATCGTCAAACAATTTTTTTTCTATATAATTGGATGGTAAAAAAACCGACGACCTAGCTGATGGTAAGTTGTTACTGCCGCCTATGAATATATGCAATACCAAGGCTGAGGCATCGCAAATGCGTTAATCTCCCAAAGGAAAAGATGAAATGTTTTACCTGCCACCTTTAAGCGCCTCTTTAGTCTAGTGGTAAGACCACCTGTCTCAGACCCACAGATCCTTGGTTCGATTCCCAGTCGGGACAAATCTGCCACACAATGTATTGTAAAATATTTTCAAAGAGTTTCTTTCCCATTTTTCTCCATACGAAACTATCTTTTGGAAGGGGCAACTAGAATCAATTATATTTTCTTGTAAATGTTGACATTCAACCTTTAAATGGGTGTATTCCAAATTCCTCATCGACAATCCCCATCAATGTGGATTTGTGAACTGTTTGTCCACAAATCCCCAATAACTTCTCATAGAGCTCATAATGGGGATTTGTGAACAAAAATTTCACAAATCCCCTTTGATGGGGATTGTCAATGGGGATTTGTGAAATAACCCTTTAAATGGCCTACTCGAGCTTGTTTAACCTTAACTGTGTTATTGCAGGTGTACACGATGTGCCAGCAGTGTTGTTGTCCGACTTGCTGTTGGCATCCCAGCACATGTTACACGCCACCCATCTGTCCCTGCGTGCCCCCCACCAACTGGACTTGTGGCTGTCCTGACGCTTGCAGGGACGAGTATCTTGCGTCGGTTAGTATCTCACAAGATCTGTAAATAGGATTCTGCGGATAACAGATGTTATTTCACTGCAATGCTTTAACATGTTGCAACTACAGTCGGCAAAATGCTTAAATACCTATTTATGAGTTTAATAAATATGTTGGTATTTTCAAAACCTTTATCATTATAGAAACCATCTCCTGAAATTGATTAAATAAACTGATAATTATTAATGTATCTCTAACAAGTTATATAAAGCCCTGTTACCTCTCCCCTTATTTCAATATTCAACTTTTCTTATCGGGTGTAAAAGGACGCGAAGTAAAAAGACTCTTGGCAGAATCCAAGAGTGACTTATACACCTCAATATTGCGATATTTTTTTTTGTGCTAAATCATCCATGCAGAAGGTTCCAACTTTTTTTTACGAAAACTAGTTTGAAATGTTTATAACTGAACTTTGAATACCTCCATAACTCATGTACCGTAATTGCAGGCAACCAAAAGCACAATGGTTTGCGTGCGTAAGCGCCCTGATTTTTCGCACCAAAAATAAAAGTCTTGTCTCAGCTATAATTTTTACTCAATATTACCTACTTAGTTTGATGTACAGAGTGCGTGGCTATGTGATGGGATTTTTTTTGGTATATTTCCCACAGATATGTCGAGAGATGACGTGCAGGTGCGGCAGCACAGAGCTCTGCTGGCGCCCCCGTGAGAATGACTACGACGCCGCGCGGGCCGCCAACATCACGCACCAGATTCCCCCGTACATACCCTCTTGCGGAGCCCAGATCCCCAGGAGCGTTCGCATAACACAGGAAATCTTGGATAAGACCAAAAACCCTTGCTGCAAGTTTCGTTAAAGATCCTCATAGGCCTTTGCAATCTATTCGAGAGAACAGCAGACCAAAATATTTCATCAGATGTCGTGAAGAAAACATGTGAACACGTTCTGTTTAGAGTGAGGGCTATGAGAAGAAAGCATACGCATGAAAGAAATCGGGCTGATGTCGCAAATACAATACTTACCAAAATAATTTGTAGAACAACACCTCGTTTGGGACTGTCCAATGTCCGCGACCTCGTTGTTATCCTAAAATCAGTGTGCTCCTAGTACACTGGAATGTTTTTTTTTTTTTTGCAAATTTGTGACTTTTTTTTTTTATTTGTCTACTACTTCTAGTCCAATACTTGCTTTCTTGTGCCAAAATAATTTGTAGAACAACACGTCGTACGGGACTGTCCAATGTCCGTGTCCTCGTTGTTATCCCAAAATCAGTGTGCTCCAGGTACACGGGAACGTTAATTTTTTTTTTTGCAAATTAGTGACTATTTTTTTTTAATGTCTACTACTACTAGTCCAATACCTGCTTTCTTGTGCCAAAATAATTTGTAGAACAACACCTCGTAAAGGACTGTCCAATGTCCGTGTCCTGGTTGTTATCCCAAAATCAGTGTGTTCCTGGTACACTGGAAAGTTTTTTTTTTTTGCAAATTAGTGACAGATTTCTTTTAAATGTCGTGCACTGAGGGCTAAATTATTGTGACGCCTATTAGGCGTACTTCTAGGTCCTCCTCAAAGCTGGACATTTAGGTGATGCCCTTAAGTACCATTGGCTCTCGTCTGACTGTCTTACGCCACGCCGCCACCGGTACTTTCGACAGAATTCCAAGCATTGCACAGAAATCTAGTTTTGTCTTAAAACTTGTCAAATTAGAATTGCAGTTTTACGAAGTGTACTTATAAGTATTTGTAAGTATTAGCAAATCATTGTGGGTATCATATGGCGGTAACAATTTTGACCCTTAAAAAATTTCGCACTTGTACATTTTGTATGTTTAGATCTATACGAGTTTATATTTTATCAATTATGATTTGCAAATAAAAAAAATATATTCATGTAATACTTCATTTACTTAAAACTTTCAAATACAAAACAAAAAAATCTAAATAATTGTTGTTATTGAATAAATAATTCTACATGTGCAACACATGTTTTATTTTTCCTCGCCAGTTGTCCAATCTTCCTTTCAGATGTTCCAAATAGTTTATGCAATTACCTTCTTCAATCTGAAAATGCAACTCATTGAAACCGCCGAACACAGTAGCATAAAAAAGGAGTTCAGTTTAACTTTTATGTACATAGCAATGGGTCGAATAAGGCTTTCATGGTGTTAGGACATGATGACGGAGTGGAATGTAAAAGTTCTGTCAAAATAATGAGTCTTGATAGTTGTGAGAAATAGAGGAATATGAGAAGTGCGAGCAGATGAAGCTAAAAGTACATGTCTTAGAACAACTACCCTTTTTTTGGCCGATCCGAAGTGAGTCTTGACTATTCTTCACTTTCAGTAAGGCGCCATCTCCACTAGCGAGAGAAACGCAGCGAAAGTCACGTCGTGGCATCAAATTCGCCTCAATAATATCGCTGTGATGAGATTGATTCATAGAGTATTCAATATTCTATTGAACTTGATGGAACGGTGATACTATCGCTGCGATTCTCTCTCCCGTGGAGATGGCGCCTAACTGAGGTAAATTCACGAGCATAAATACAGTGGTGGTCATATAATTAGAAGCACAAAGTACCTTGGTAGTGTTTGTAATTACTTTTTATGTTATTATTGCAATTAATTGGAGGTAAAAAAAAAACCCATCGTAAAATAAAATTAAAAAATAAAAACTAGTAAATAGTAGGTATCTACTGTTAACCAAAACTGGCTGATATACCTACATGTTATATTGTGTATAGTAATATAAGAAGTTGAATTACTTTTATTTCTATTTGATTCTCCATCCGTGGAAAAACAATACGGTCTGTTCTGTTTCTCATTTCAAAATCACTTGACAATTTTGCATTATTATCTAAGCATTTCTGAAAACAACGAAAGTACATGGTGATTATGTTGATTATTTATTTAATTCATTTGTTTTTTTGACGTGATGACGTCTTATAAATCGATGAACGCCGGCTGCACGCACGAAAAAGTATGACTCATTGTCACGTTCCGCCTGAGCTGAGTGTGCAAGCGAGAGCGCGGAACAAGCGATAGAGAGGCACGATCGGCCTAAGCGTTCGGCTTGTGACGCAATGTTTTCTTATGACGTTATCACGTAAAATTATCGCCCGTAAACTCAGTCCGTAAACCGACTTTACAGACAACCAATTTTTTTTATTTTGGCTCCGTTGTAGAGTGCTATAGGAATAAATTTATATTCCGTCTACCGAGAGAATGCTTTTTTGTCACTTGTCATCAGTTGAACAAGATTTGGAACATATAGGGCCTAAAGTTATGCTAGGAATAACTTTGGTAAACCCATACCTACATTTTTTGACGTTTATACCTAGCACAATGAGGTTTAATATCATTGACCGATTATTCCGTGTTTATTTGTAAGGCCCTTTAAATTCGTAAAACACATATTCGTTTGTATGAAACTGACAGGTGTCAAAAAAAGCATTCTCTTGGTGGACGGATCATAGTTTAACTAGTGTATGTACAGGGTTTTTCAATAGGGACAAGGTATCTTGACAGCTGATATTAGTGGTCGCTTGTCGTGGGCCTTATTAGAAACCTAAAAATCACCCAAAGATTGCCCTTTGGGTGATTTTTAGGCTATGCTTGTAGTTTCCCTACGATCGAATCAGAAATGAAGAGATCCGCTGGAGAACCATGATAACCGACATAGCTCGAAGAATTGCCAAACTTAAGTGGCAATGGACAGGGCACATTGCTCGCAGAACAGATGGTCGTTAGAGCCGAAAGGGTCTGGAGTGGCGACCGCGTACCGGAAGACGTAGCATTTGAAGGCCTCCCACAAGGTGGACCGATGACCTTTTGAAGGCCGCAGGAATCCGCTGGATGCGGGAAGTACAGAACCGGTCGAAGTGGCGGTGCTTGGGGGAGGTCTATGTCCAACAGTGGACGTCTTTCGGCTGAAATGAATGAATGAATGAATACTACATTTATGGCTAAAAGGATCTTTTGGAACCTGAATGACATTGACAAGAGCAAACATTTATAAAATTGTCACGTATTTATTGACAAAACACAAAACAAGATGGTGGCGTCAGTTCCGATTTTGACCACGCACTATTAGCGTTAACGTAACCTAGCGTTGTATGACAGTTACTTTATGGAGTCTCTAGACGGTCAAAATTGCTTGACTAGCACGTGTATCCTTCGTACTTGTCAAGCAAATTTGACCGTTTAGAACGAAGCTTGATGTGATTGACAAGAAAACTACGTGCTTCACGCACAATGGTCCATCTTAAGGTCTAAGTGCGGAAACCAAACCCTCTAACATAGAACATAAAAACTACGTGCGTTTTTTGCAATGCTAATGAAAAATGAATGCGGATGCTTGACAAGTATGCATGACGTTGAATCAAGCGCGCTTGTCAAACACGTAAATGTTGGTCAAGCTATTTTGACCGTCTAGCCAATTATGGCCGCATCAGTGCACGTCTAGCTTAATGGAGTCCATTAGGCTAGAGCGTGCACTGATGCGGCCTCGACCACGAACACGACCCGGCTAACACTTGAATTTAGTATAGAAACGCAGGTCATCCATGTCACAACGACCTACGTTTTTATTATAATTTTACCTTCTGAGCTATTCTTCCGTGACGACGCGAGAGGAGGAGATTCAAGCGAGTCTGAATATCTTAAAATTTTAATCTTTAACCTCCTCTTTCGTTTTAAGGAGATGATAAATAAATAGATACCTTGGATACGGTTATGCTAATGCCTCCCGATTTATTCGGTTGGATGATCTCATTACAACTTTTCAGAGATTTCTGAAATGAAAATGTCGTATCCAGTAAATCCAGTAGGTACCTAGTAATATTAGATAACTAAATATAAAAAAACTAAGTGGCTTTAAAGATTTGTGTGTGTTATTTTAATAGTCGACGTTTTATTGGTAAAGTCGACCTTAAAGTTAGACTAGTCAACTACAAACGTTTCGGCATTAACTTTTTAGTAGCAAATTTTTTATATATAGGGCAACATAAATTAAAAATTTCCCACTAAAAAGTTAGCTGTCACGAGACACCCGGCAGATGTGATTAATATATGCTAATATTAGAATTCATCTATCTTCTATCTATATAAATCAAAATCTATGTTTGTATGTTTGTCCCCTATGCGTTCCTAAACCATTGATCAGATTGTGATGAAACTTTGGTAGGGTGTTTTGAGGATGCCCGCGAGCGTTTCTGGCCAAAAAAAAATCCGACCAAAAATTATTTTACTTTATGCGGCGTTGCCACGCATTTTCGCGGTGCTAATAGTAATCAATAAAAACTTATAACGAAATATGGAGAAAAATAAAGAAAGAAATATATATTTATTTGTTTGTTTGAATGCGCTAATTTCAGGAACTACTGGTTGGAATTGAAAAATTCTATATAACATCACGCTACGACCAACAGGAGCGGAGCATAAATGAAAAATGTTGCAAAAACGGGAAAAAATATTATTTTTTGAGAGTTTCCTTTGCGTGCGCTGCGTAAACGGTTAAGTTACGCAAATATCCTGTATGATGAAATTGTTTCTCTTTAAAAGTTCTAAAAAAAAGTCCGCGACAGCATATGTCTATCTTTTAAGATTGACTCACTATAACCTTTTTTATGGTAATCAAATTTGTTCAAAATTAATGCATTATTTGCGAAGGAGTTTTATTAACAAAATATTAATCCTTATCCAAATAAATATGTTATTAATCACAAGTATTTAAATGTAAGCAAAATTGTCCTTGACATCACTTGATTTTAATCATCATCTTGGGAGATATCATAATTTTAAAATAACTTCGCAACAAAATAAGTGTATAGGCTATTTAACATCACGCTACGCCCCTAAGGAGCCGAGCAAAACGACAAAAAGTCGGAAAAAACGCTAAGCGAAAACGATGTGATTGCGCGGACGGACGATGCGATGCGACGGGGTGGGTTGTGAGCCGAAATTTTATACGGACGAAGTCGCGGACAGAAGCTAGTTATAATAATAATTAATTAATAGAGAAGCAACAAAGTGAGTATACACGCGCTCAAATACAAGGGAGTCGAGAGCGGTGTTGTAGAGGGGGCATCGTCATGCCGTTCGCCGTCACGGCATATGAGTCGGTTTTACTACCAAGGCGCCCCAATAGATGTTTCACATCGAAAACTGAATTGTATATTTTTGTTTTATCGACCACTGTGCCACCACAACTGGGGGCCAAGTCTACTAATGTACAAACGTTGCAATGGTCTCTTCATTGTGAGTTTTTGACAGATTTGCCATACAAACACTGTCAAATAATCACAATGGCGAGACCATTCTGACACTATTCTAATAGCAGACTTGAAGCCCTGGCCAAAAGCGATTTTCACACTTATTGTTTTTTTTTTTTTTACTTGGTTCCAAACTAACCTTGGGTAAACAAATGGCAATTCCGGAGGGCTCTCCGTACGGCAAAGTTTTTCTAAAGCAAGGCCCTATCGAAGCCTTCCGATCCAATATCCAAGCTACACTTCGAGTATTCAAATTCTACAAGAAAAGTAAAAATAAGTTATTATTTTTGCATACTCAATAAAAGAAACGTTTATTCATCAGTCTGTGAAAGTATCCAATAAGTGAACGAAATAAAGAAAGACTGTAAAATATAGGGATTTGGTAAACCTGTAACTGCACTTTGTCCAGATATGTCGGCTGTGTCCAGGAGATTTCTTTTTTCTTTAACTGATTAGTGCTAGTGATCTGTAACGTATCAAATCACTAATTACTTATGCTCAATACACACTAGAGGGCAGCGACCGAAAGCGTCGTGGCGTCATGGTCAGCAGCTCAGCAAGTAGTGGCCGCGGTCTCGCGCTATGCATTAGAATTGGGATAGTTAACATTCTACAAAAGGGCGCGCGGGCTTTCGCACGCTGCTGCTGCGTGTGGTTACAAGACTGCTCGCAGCGCCGCATGCGGCCGCGCGACCTTTTCAAGCCCTGTGGTACTATGTATTTTAGTAATCAAGATAGTTAAGAACTAGTTACTCAAATGACTTACACCGTCATTAACGGTCCCACTTGCCAATATTCTTTGTAGGGGAATCTTGACTTCGCTCTCTCGAATCGTAGGAACATCATTCTTATTTTCTCTTTCGTTATCCTAAAACATTGCTATGGTGATAGAATGCCTGGCAAATTCTTGACTGTGGTCGGAAGTCTTTGCCTTTGTATAAAGATTTAGCTTGAGCACACTAAGCTTGCTTGTACAGTGTACACGTCCGTTTTTTTCACCGGACCACGGACCGTGTTTTTCATATTTGTATGAACTGGACACCGGTCCATGTACACACATTCATTATAAGCCATACAACACTGAGTCCGGCAAAAAAACCGGTCCCATGTCCGGTGAAAATAACGGACGTCTATAAGCGACCTAAGGCGGGCTGCACTGGACTTTTTTGTATTCGAATGCGATGCACTGCGGTCCGTTGCAACAGTTATATGCTCTTGCCTTAATAATATTTTAACAGTAGATAATGGCACATGATTGTTGTAACTTATAAACCACATAGATGACCTTCGTCAACAACATGTAAAACCTACCTATTACTATTGCTTTCAATGTAAAGGTGCAACCAAACTGCGGTTGATCGTTGATATCGACCGTTTTCAAGCCGATGCAGCATTAGCTTCTAACAATCGTTCGATACGCTTCCGTGTCGAATCGAACATCAATGAAGATATCAAAGGCTGTTTTCAAATCAGTGTAGTACCTCGGACATGTTTGCCGAAGCTAGCGACTGCTTCTAATCAACGATGCGTAACGGGAGCGCATCTCTGGTGCACAGCAGGGTGCGCGGCAGCTCTAATAGCTTGCTGATGATGATAGCTGACCGGATCGACTGTCCGTACATAGGTACCTACGACGCTACAGAGGCCCTAGTGTGAGTTTCTTATAACTGTCTCGACTTTACGCATTGAGCGCGTTCGGCATTCCGATTGGCCTCCGGTTGGCTCTTCCCCAATCAAGATATATATTATATAATTGAGATAATTCGAGATGGTTAAAATAAACTCACACTAGGGCCTCTGTTACGTGCAGGTCACCTACAGTCATTTGTCATTCGTTTTGTTAGTACGGTGATTTTATGTTTTGTATTGTATTGTAATTAATATTAATGTATTGTATGTTGTGTGTTATGTATTAAATATTAGGTATGAGACATTGTAACTTGAATTAATAAATGAATAATAGACTAATTACAAACACAGACATAACCAGATAGCGAATAAAGTCCACCAAATTTTTTCAGCATACCACCATATACCAATATTATAATGAGGAAAACTACGGAACCGATTTTAAAAACTATTTCACTATTAGAATACTACAATATTCCTGAGAGACATAGCCTACTTTTCACTGCGGGAAAATAACCTTTTCCTTACGGCAAGATTAATTTATCGCGGGCGAAGCTGCAGACAGAAGGCTAGTTGTATATAAAATGGTGAACTTATGGGTTATTCCATTAATCCCCACTTAACAATTTTATGAGCTGCCTATAAAACCATTTGCGTTCCACGAGAACCATTGGATTAAAAGTATTGAAGATGTTAAAGATTGGAAGAAGAGGTTAATGTCTTTTTTACCTATGTTGTAGGTAAGTTAGGTTATGTATACTTTCTGACCCGTGTCAATAGAAGGCGATCGTCGCGAGTTCTCTAATTTTGCTACAAAGTGAAAAATTCACTTACAATTTCGTTAATTATCTCACTCGCTAATTTTCTTTGTGGTACAGTATCTTCAGTCTCAAGATTTTCAGGTACCTACATATTTCTGAATACAAATTTCAGTGTCCATGTTGCATCATAGCTCTTTTAATAAGGTCTCTCATGGTTATAGTAAAACATAAATTGGTCTTGGTAATCGAAACTTTAATTTGCATTTTTCTCACAGTTTTATAAATACAAGGGCAGATTCGAAGAAACTGGAGGTGGTCGAATCCGCCCTTAGTGGTTTTGTGTTTTGAACCTTTTAGGTTAAGGCTCCGTGCACGAAAAAAACTCTTTTGTCAATTTCTTATGTGTAAGAAAACTTGAAATAATCAAAACATTAAGTACAGTTTTCATGGTACTAAACAATTCGTGTCAGTCACAGCAGCTGTTAATAGTTTCATAATTTTTGTGCTCTCTAAAATATAGTTTATTTCGGCGTTGATTTCCTTAATGAAGATATTGTATAATCGTTAAATAAAATTTTGCTTAGGTATATTTCAAGGATAGCTGAAGACTAATTTGTGATGTTTAAATTTCTTGATATGATTTGCTAAATAATAGGAAAAAATATATTACTGACGTGGTTTAAAACAAAAAAAAAGGTTTTTTCAATATTATTTTTCTGCGATATTTTGTATGAAAGTTGAAAAAAGTGGTTCAGCCACATGCAAGTAGACCATAATGATGTTGATGATATTTTTTAATGTTCAAAATCAAAAGTAGTTTCTTGTAGAATGATGATCAAATGAATGACGATGAAAAAATGGCGCGTGACTGTCGTCTCGCGTCATTTTTCTGAAAACTTGTTGCGAATATTAGCGATTTACCGTGAATACTTAATTTATTTGAAATATCCCTTTCAGCCACATGCAAAACAAAGAACACGACTTTTCAAATCACAAATAATTTTGTTTAAATTATTTTTCAATTTCTCACAAACAATGAACAAAATTGATCAAAATCAGTCGATTTCGTGCACGGCCCCTTAAATGAACACGAGAAATATTATTATCATAATCAAAACAGCAATTGAACAATACGTATAAAAAATATTTTTGTATAAATGTCGCACTAACACTCGTTGAGTTTTGGACCTGAAATCTGTAGACCAATCCCATAGGTGTCCAAACCCTCATAAGTAAAAAATATCATCATTATTAGTAATTTTATATACACAGCACAAACACGTAATGTTTACATGATATAATAAGTTTTCATTTTGGTCAGCTGGCCATTCTCGAGCGCTGTCACCTACGGCCACCTCAGTAGCACTTCACGGGTAGACGCTTATGATCTAGCTGCTGAACTATTCACCACACACTTTACAAGGTCGACTACACATTTATAGCTTAACCCTAAACACATACTAAGATTGAGGGGCGACGATCGAAAATGGCCAGCTGATGTAACATCGGTGTTCGCGAACGCGTCGCAGATCGCGTGTGGTCTGATGCTAGTTTTGTGGGCGGGTTAAATCCCGCCAGGGAAGCCTCCGCCGCGCGGAGAAGATATGTTGTGCTCGGAGGGGGCCTCGTAGGGCACGCCGCAACAGAACAGCTGGCGCCACACGCGAGACACGCGCGAGGAGCGCGAGTCGCTGCGCGGCAGCCCGCCAGCCTCCTCGTCCGACTACAACCAAACAACACGTTACCGAGAGCCACGCTATACACACCATCGACCCGCGCCGTGGCCGATGCGCTGCCCATAGCCGCATTCGCAACTATATACATATTATCTAGCTAAATATTAATAACTCTTATTGTCCAACATCACGTGACCCAATTAAGTTTTTCACGCGTTTACAAGTGCAGACATTGCCATTGTCTAGGCTTCGCTAAGTCTTAGTCGTGAGGTTAAAGCGGCTATGTGGCGTGCGGGCTGCCGCATATCGACAGTACGATGACTATAGCAATACGTGTTTGAAGAAACCCAGGTAGCAAAATTACGTCTGCGGCAAAAAAATTACGTCATCCCAAGGTCATTTTAGGGTCCTTAATTTATTCGTCGATTATGTACGTCACACTAACGTCATTTTAACGTCTGGTACTCAACGGAACGTCCTGGTGACGTCGATTTAGCGTCATGTCTTGAGGCTGTAACAAATTGACGTCATCTGATGGGACCCCCGACGTCAAGACATGACGTCTCTTACGTCGAGCAGTACCGTAAACGGACGACATAATGAATTAAAAATGCTACCTGAGAACCGGACTGTCCGCAATTACTTATAACTAAAACTAAAAATTATTCAATTTTACGTTTGGCGTATTGCATTATTATTATTCCCGAGGGTTTCAAATAAATAAAAAAACGTAATCTATATATATATACGTTCACTGAATACAAAAGGGTCACAAATCAAAAAATTCTGAAAATAATTTTATTGCAAAAATATGTATAAATATGTATAATAATAATTATATAGCACAAAGTATGTATCTACCTATGTCCGATAAAGACTTTGAAACTACAAAACGGATTCTGAAAATTATTTTTGCATTTGATAGCCCAATCCTTGAGGAAGGTTATAAGCTATTTAATATAACCTTCAACCCTTAGGAGCCGGGCAAAAAGAATCGAAAATCAGAAAGAACACGGATTCTGAAAATTTTAGCGTAGTAGCACACGTCGGGTATCCGCTAGTTATAAATAAATAACCATTGAGGTTAATAAAGGAAATATTAATATCCGTACCCATTCCTTGTGTGACGATTCGGCAGTCCGCAACTCGGCGATCTCTTCCGTTATGCTATCGTCGTTTTCACTCGCTTCCTTGGTGGTACAGATATCTGACGCAGCAGGGCCCACTGGCGCTGGTATAGGCTGCGTCGCCGGTGGGAGGATGTCGGCTCTCTGAAACATTTCACAGCACAGTTCATAAAAACCCGAAGCAGCGTGATTAACAACGTTAAAAGTATCGCGTGAAATCATTTAATTGCCATCGTTAACGATGCATTCTAATTATCATGTACAGAAACGAATCCGTTATCACACGACAGTAGCGTGATAGAAAGGTGTTTGTGACAAAACAAAGCGAACTGATTCATTGACCCCACCTGTACATCCACTTCTATAGGCGCCATAGCTATGGCCTCGGGTGACGTAGCTCGCTTCGAAGATATTTTAGCGACGATATGCTTCGGCTTTTCGGAAAATTTCGCTACAATTGACAATTTTTCGTTGTTATCACTTGGTAAGTAAGTAATGGCAGATATTCGATCGTTTATTAATTTTATCTCACCGTGTTCGCTTTCCTTTCGTTCTTTGATGGCTGTATTCTCAGTTGAATCTTTGTATTCTTCAGCTACAGCTGTCAAGACATAATCACTATATTTGATTACTTACAAGCATAATTATTATGCTTGTAAGTAATCAAAATATACAAAAAAATAATTCTTGGTTTCACTCATATCTTAGGGAAGCTCCTACAGTAACCAGATATAAAGTTTACGATATGTTTAATCATTATTATTATTATTAGTGTATTATTAATGATTTTGACAAAATTAATGGTGATTTTGACATTATTATTATTATTGATTTTGACATTATTATTAATTATTTAGACATTATTAGTCATTATTACCAAAATTTGATAAATGTATGTACTTGTACTAACAATAGTGTTTAAGATGTGTACGTAATTACTAACAAATTGGATTGTATGATCTGGATAATAAATGATTATATATTTACATATATTAATCAAGTCAGACTCAACCTATATATTATGTTAAACCTTGTATCATTATTACGACCGGCCTAAAGCGTGATTGAATAACAGACATGTAGTATTCAAACTCATAAAGATAAACATCCAAAATACTTATAACCTTAGACACCTTACTACGTTATACAATATAATGAGATTATTAGGATTTGAACCAATGAACTCGTATCAAAGAGTATAATAATAATATGGGAGACTCGTATAAAATTAACAACATCTGTTATTTATGACATTAGCATAAAATGTCATCAAATAAAGTAGTCTATATAGCTTAGAGTCATATTGTCAGGATTGTGACAATGAGTAAAAGGAAAGGACATACATGGGACGGCGGGTGCGCGCGAGCGTTTGTGATGTAGTTCGACTTGGGCATCGTCCGGCAAGTCAGTGGGGCGGAACCCCTTGTGCCTGCTCGTCGTTGTTTTCTCCACCAGCACCACAGCTGACCCGCCGGCGGAAGATGCATTGCTTATTTTCTCTTGATCCGTCATCCTTCACGATCACGGCAGTTCAAGTATTCCATACGTTACATGTACCCTAAAACCTTGCTAATTTGTCACCAGAAAATTGGCTAACAATTTTTAGAAAAGCACAAATAGGTAAAACGTCACCCTTAGTAAATTTTGACAGCCAACTTAATTGTTTTTCTATTTCCATTTTTGAAATGGGGCCTAAACGAAAAAGTATCGTAGTGACTATTTTGTGTGATCGATCTGCCGCTTCGCGTGTTAATAAATCAGGATCTTGAGGGATCCCACTTAGGATAGAGTCGGATTTAATGACTTGAGATGTTGAGCATTATGCTGAGCGATGGCCGTTTTGCGTGGATGTGACGCATATTTACCCCAAACAATTTTTTTTTTTGTGTTGTGTTCTTTTTTGCGTCATGTTTACCGCAAAAAAAACGTTTTTTCTTTCTTTCTTTCTTTCTTTCTTCATTTTGAAAGGAACATAATTTTTTAACCCTGAATGTAATCTGTTTGCGGATGAATGGAATAAAATTAGGCGTATGTGTCTGATGTTCTATGAGAGAAAGTATGCAAGGGAGTCCACTGTTCCATGTTAGTTTTAATTAAATTATTTACAAAAAATTACAATATTAATCTTTATGTTAAATTTAAAAATTAAAAAAAAAAATGTAATTGGTGTTGTACCGTTTAATCTTATATATAAAATTCTTGTGTCACAATTTTAGTTAGCATACTCCTCCGAAACGGCTTGACCGGTTTTTATGAAATTTTATATGCATATTCAGTAGGTCTGAGAATCGGCTACTAGCTATTTTTTTTTTAGTTTTAGGTAGGTAGGTAGGGTAGGGTAGAGTAGGGTAAGGTAGGGTAGGGTAGGTAGGTAGGGTAGTGTAGGATAGGATAGGGTAGGGTAGCGTAGGTAGGTAGGGTAGGGTAGGATAGGGTAGGGTAGGATAGGATAGGTAGGTAGGTAGGTAGGGAGGTAGGTAGGGTAGGTAGGGTAGGGTAGGGTAGGGTAGAGTAGTGGAGTTTATACTATAACTTTTAACAAAACGAAATCTGTCGGGTCAGTTAGTTAACTATTATATAAATGAATTAATTTTGTGCCAAACGTATGAAATGTAGAAAACTTGTATAATTTTAGACAGTTCTTTATGTATGTGAACTCAGAGCAGTGGTGGAACAGATGGTAACGGCCCCGACTTACGAGTTGTAGGTCGTCGGTTCGAACCCAGACAGGCGCTTTAATTTGTGTAAATCATTTCAATACCACTGCTCTCAAAACGGTGAAGGAAAACATCGTGAGTAAAACCGGCACGTCAAAGGACCAAAAAATCGAAATATTGCGACATTTACCAACCCGCACTGGGCCCGCGAGGTAGATTATAGTCCACTCTCTCTCGAAGAGAGCAGGCTTGTGTCCCAGCAGTGGGAACATTATAGGCCAATAATGATGATACGAACTCAGGAGCTCTCCAATTATAGCGGTTCAATGGTAGTATAGGTACCTACTGAGCTACTTGCTCATCAACAGTCTGCTGAGCTGTTCCTTATTGTTTTTCAACATATTATACTTATATTATATATATATATATCTATATATATAAAATGGTAAACTGACTGACTGATTGACTGATATATCAACGCACAGCCCAAACCGCTGGTCCTAGTGACATGAAACTTGGAGGGTGTGTTCTTTGCGAGGAGTGAGTATCCACTAAGAAAGGATTTTTGGGGATTCCACCCCTACAAGGGTAAAATAGGGGAATTCTACCCCCGAAGGGTTAAAAAGGGGGATGAAGCTGAAAAGTCCTTAATTTTCGAAGAAAAACCACTAAATTTACTATCAAGGCTTATGGTTGGAAGCTAACGCAACGGTGTTGTTAGAATTTCAACCCTGAAGGGGGTGAAAAGGGGGATAAAATTTTGTTTTTAAGGAAACTAACACAGTAACTAACTAACATTTCAACCCACAAGAGTCTGAAAAGGGGGATGAAGTTTTGTATTGAAGTTGTTCATTCGCTTTTTGTATTCAAGTAAAAATAATATATATTTTTCGACATCCACGCGGGCGAAGCCGCGGGCAAAAGCTAGTAGGTACACTTATATATTTATAGTCCTCCAGACCGAATTTCTACCATGGCGGCCAATATCAACGGAGACTAGCCATCTACGCGGGAGATATTATAGTGCACATAGTGTTTGCGCAGACACAGTTGCACTCACACTTTACTCACTCTCTTATAGTCCGATGGGACGGCAATCCACGGATATAGGTACCTACTGGACTACTTGCTGAGCGTCAGCCTGCTGAGCTGTTCCTTATTGGTTTTCAACATATTATCAGATTATACTTATATATAGTCCTCCAGACAGAATTTCGGCCATGGCGATATAGTGCACAAGTGTTTGCGCCGCCACAGGTGCACTCACTCTTCCCTCATTCTCATAGTCCGATGGGACGGCAATCCGACACGACCGGAGAGAGATCAGGAGCAGGACCAACAGCTTAACGTGCGCATTGAGGCCCAGGGTTATCACACCGCCAACTTTGAAACTCCAGGCTGTTACTGAGAAATTCTAATGGAATAACCCAATAACACTTTGCCTGACCTGGGAATCGAACCCAGGACCGCTCAGCAGTCGCGCTTCGACAACGTGCACAGATTACTACAGATGGGACACTCTGCAAAATCATTAAAATAAAAAGCGAGTCTTGCTACGACACAATAAAGTGCAATTCATGTCGCAGAACGCTTACTACCTACAGTTATATTCACCTACAAGTTGCCTCTCTAACTATCGCGTAACTCTTATGCTGGCGGCGCGCGGCAGTCCTACTGAATTGGCCTAGTAAGATGGGCCCGCCGGGTACTTGTAGCTTCATACCTAAACTGCGGTGTGTTCCATCTGTATTAATCTGTGCCACGAGACCAATGAGGCAGTTATATTATACTTATACATATATAAACTCACGCGTTCTTCCCCTGGGGGTAGGCAGATACTTATATTTATGATATATTCTTTTAGCTAACTGAATTTTGATATTGATTTAAGGACAGCTATATCGTACAAGGGTACAAACTTTTGGCGCGTGGCCAAAATCGGAACTAATGCCGCCATTTTGTTTTTCAATACAATTACCCAAAACATTATCAGAAATGTTTACCAACAGTGACCCCTGTCAACGACATTCAAGAACCAAAAGATCCCTTGTAGCCACTGATAATATAGTATAGTATAATTTATATAGTTTGTTTCTGTGCTTCCCGCATCCAGCGGATTCCTGCGGCCTTCACAAGGTTATCGGTTCACCTTGTGGAAGGCCTTCCAACGCTACGTCTTCCGGTAAACACTCCAGCAACTCAAATATTTGATATAAAGCATTTAATAACATAAATAACAGCCCACCAATATCGGGAACAGGGTCCAAGCTACTAATTCTACAGATCTGGACTCCAGAGAGAGAGTAACCTGTAAACAATTCGAGCCGTGTCTAGAAATACCGCTTACTGAATCAAGCCCGTAATCTAGCTGCCTATCAAGAGCAGGTTTTGGTCGAGTCTCTTGGCTATTAAGCCATTGGCTGTCACGACTGTTTAGCACAACGATCGCTATTATTATTATCATTCTTTTCGGTACGGGTTTAATTACTTGCAACTTAACTGTTTATTCAAACTCAAATTCAAATCTGTTTAGCATACAAACTTCAAAGCTACATTTCCATAAATATGCTGATAAAGATGAAAGAAGAAAAAAAAGTCCAGTCAAAGCACCTGTCAGAATAATGTAAAATTTTCTTTTTACTGTAAAGTTAAATTATTGTTTAAGCCTCTTATTATTATAGCTCAGGCGGGTTGATTTTAGAACTATGCATGCAAAGAGGAAAATAAAATGTGATGGAAAATAAACAGTCTCCATCCAAGAAGAAGTTATTGTCCATCCAAGAAGAGAAATTGATACGTGAGGTTGATTACGACTATCTCGCAAGAGGCTCGAGCCGTCTGCCTCAGAAACAACTTCTTCTGGGTAACAGTCTCTCATAACATATTTAAATACATAAACTCGCCTTCATCCCATGGGGGTAGCCGGAAACTATAGAACGCCACCTACTTCGTTTACGGTCATAAATCTGGTAAATCTGGTCATACACGCACGCCGATTGCGAGTGTTACGCACCTGACTTTTCTGAAGAACATCATGAGGTCACTATATATCCTCCTAGGACGTCCCCTCCTGGCGTTTACACTCACATCTGCCTTGTAAATATCTATTGTTAGTCGCCTTTTACTCATCCTCTCAACACGACCAACCCATCTAAGCATATTCTTTTCAACTTTATCTCCCCTTATAATAAAAATTTAATTACTTTCAAATGACTTCTTATAAATGGTACTTCAATTCCCAGATTTAGAAATACTTCAGAAGACTCCAACGCATCGTCCGGCTTCACAGAGAGTACTCGTGTCCATTAAACCGAGGGCGCCCGCCATCAAAACTATTTACATAGCAGAAAAGAGCCGTTTCAAGGCTAAAAAGGTACCCATTACTTCTTTTGGATTAATATAACATCCGGTTGTTGGCACCGTTTTAATTATTCATGTATTTTTCAGGGTTCAGATAAGTCGGGTTCACGTCTTGGTATTGGAGACCATTCGTCTTTTACCACACGTAAGTACGTACAGGGTGGAAGGGATATCGACGCGAAACTGGTTACCATGGATTCAGTACATGATTCTGGACCCCCATGTTTAGTGCAAAACCGCGGTCAAAATGTGCGGGACATCAATTTAACAAAAAATTACCTACGAAAAATTTCAATGCCCCCTGTATTGAAATTTCTCGTAGGTAATTTTTTTGTTAAATCCAGAATCAAGGACTGAATCCATGGTAACGGGCTTCGCATCGATGTCCCTGCCACCCTGTATTTTTGACCAGTTTCATTTTTATTTGGAATTTTTTGTTAATACAATGCTATCACTATTGCAGATTTCAGTGAAGATGATTTAAATGTTATAAATTCAATCGGTTGTGGTACGGAGCAGCCTTATACGAAAAGTGAAACAGATAAAGCATCGTCGGTCGATATTCAGGTAGAAAGCTCAGCAGTCCTTTCGAAATGTTCCTACACTAATATCAAGCCTCAGAAGGGAAATGTGTATAAAACAAAACAGAGGTCTGCGGAAAAATGCTATGTTTACACACAACCACAACTAAATATGAACCTTCCTAAAATCGAAGCCAAAACAGATAAAAAGACGTTAAATTCCAATAAAGTCGACATTGCCACATTAATTGTCACGAACACATCTTCTGAAGAGTCTGCACAACCTTCTGGTGCCACAATAAACGAATTAAATAAAAGAATAGATCATTTGGAGCGTAAAGTTTTGAGACAGGAAATGGTTTTCCGTTCCATAGATCCTAATATACGTCTGTCTTCATCAGATGAAGAGCCCAAAGGTAATATAATGGAAACTACATCTGGGACCGGGAGGCCTGGGTGTAGCTACATTCAGCAATATAGCCATGTTCCTGAAACATCGGCGTTTCAGCGGTACGCGCAACAAGCGGCGCCGCTTTCTCCAAGCAAAGCTACCACTTTAGAAAAAGAACATAATTCAGAGCAATACGGTCGAGATTTCACCGCATACGACGGCATCACTGCTCGAGGCCGACGACAATGTGCGTCCGTGCCATGCAAACGAGATGATATCCCAAAAATGGCAGCCGAAAGAGTTCATAAGATTCGACACAAACTCAATCCAGTACGAGATTATCGGCTGATGGATACAGTCCATTATTTGGCGCAAGGCGAATTTGCTCCACGTGATGATGGTATCAAATTAACACCTTCAAGAGAAGCTGTACTTAGCGACATTATTTGGGAAGACGTTTGTCGCACACATTGGCCCAACGCTAGGCTCGGCCGACGTATGGCCCATTCGGAGAGATGCAGCACGAGATGCGATCTGCAGCGACTGATAGATAGCTTGCTGAGGGAGCGCGTCGCACACGTGGAGCGCAGGAGGCGGCGCCACTATAGAATAGTTAAATTGAACCATCGACATGAAAGCTGTAGACCTGTGGGCAAGACTGGGGATATCATCGTGGCCAGTCATAAAAATAGGCAGGGTGAGGAGGTGGCGATTAGCGACCATAACGCTGCGAGCGCGATGATCGCTGACAGACGCTGGGATGACTCGAGTTCGCGCAGAACTCCAAGAAGTCATGATCGGTTGGGATCAGAGCCGCGACGTAAACGTCATTCTTTGGAGCGCAGATTTGGATACGAGGATTGTTCTCCAGGTCCAAGTTACGCAGTAAACAGGTCTCCAACGAGAAGAGAGCCAACTTGTTGCTACCAGACGTCGAGCCCGATAAAGGCGGACAGGCGGAGTACCACTCTGAAGAAGCGTCGCAATGGAAGCCATGAGTTGACTAGCGGCAGTAGTTCTACGTGCAAGCCAAGAACCCCTCGGCTTGTCATCAAAAAAGTTGCACCTCATCGCAAGTACGCTAGGGAGGAGCCTAATCTTGAACACTACATCTTACTGCCAACCCTAGTTGTACGCACACCATCTAATATGAAACGTCAGAAGAAATTCAATGAATTGTATCATCGCATCCTTAACGTTCAGTTAAACAACGGTAAGTATTCCATGTATTTCTTTAAAACAATTTCAAATGTTTATGTTAAAAAGTAGATGACTTCATTGGTTTAAAACACGTCTCCAATTTCCTACAGTAGAAATAAGAATAATAGTATGAGTGAACTTTGCACCCTGTTCCTCATACCTCTAAATAAGTATGTATTGTTAAATATTGATGTCGTTTTTTTTCAGTTCAAAACAGTACTGCACCTGATGTCGCACGCCCGAGTACATCACAGGGCCCTAATACGAAGGACGTTGGATTGAACATCAACATCACATTGTCCAACACTTAGGAACCAGTATATGAACAGAGAAAACATCAAAGCGTGAATTTCCCGAAAGATAATTTATAATAATTAGAATTTCATTTTTTTTAAATTATGTATTTTCAATCTCTTTCAAATATAGTTCATACATACTTATTCATCATCGTGTGTTTTATTATTCTTTGCCATGAATCTCAAGAAAAATACCGAAACTGTGTTTTGAAATTCAGTATCTTTAGAACTCATAATGCGCATTCTGCAATCCTCATTTCTATGGAAGAAGTCGCTGTACCTATTCAATAATGTATAGCGTAGAGCAAGGCCACGCTCGGGAAACGGAGCATTCGTTGCACGTGGCACTGTTTACTTTGCATTTAAATTTTTTATGATAATGGCTGGCCAGCGTTGAAGAACTACCTATGACCTCTATTCTAAGTGATTAAAAAATAAAAACGCAATAATCGGATAATCTATAAGTTTAGATATCTCGTCCACTAATAAATAGGTCCCATCTTAAATGGATGTAATGGTGATGCATTACAGTCGAGAGACGTCTATAGCTGGATCCATCGAAAAACATCCAGCGGATTCCTTCAAATTTGAACAAGTCGTCAGCTATATATATATATATATTTTCTATTTTTTCAATTTTATAGTGGAATCTAAACAGTACATTAGCCAGCGAGGCCGCCGCGCCCCGCTTTCGTGTTTCAAAAGCTTCACTAGACCCTCAGAAAGAATTCAAATTTCGAACGAACAGTTCTGTGGTTTATGTCATCCATTCTAAACTCTTGAAGCATTCTGGGAACATCACGCTAATGCGCGCACGCTGCTTACCAAAGTAATAGTGATTCTATTAGTATGGACAAATAAAAAAAGTAAAAAGTACGGAAAAATGCAAACAAATAAATCGACTCGCAAACATCGAGTGCCGAACCGACCGTCTCCGAATGTCACCGAAGCTGACCGAGTTTGTGAGTCGCAAATAAACGCTAGTATGGTAGTACGAAAAACGCCATACTCTTAAATACTCGAGACGCGTTTATGTGGTGAGCACGGAATAGGTCTTTACGCGTCCAGCTAAAAACCTATTCCAGAATAATATAATATATACGTCTCACCTCTACTAGGTACAGTTCTCCCTTTAGAATAGAAATACCTACAGTACAAATCCTATCTACCAATTTTGTAAAAACGCGTTACACGACGGAGCATAATTAGAAGAAGAAAGGGTATCGTGGTTTTATCATTAATATCGATGTCAGCTGCCTTTGTGTCATAGCATTAAATATTTATTTTTTTCGCTGAATCACATACAGTGTCGATGTAAAGTTCCTACAATAAAGAGTTTTTAAATTGATAAGAGAGGCAGGAGAAATCTCTGAAAAGTAAGAATGAATGAGGAGAACGAAACGTTATTTCGGAGTTTAAGCCAGGGTATGCGCTTGTCCTGCCAGGGTTGCGGGCTTGTCCTAAAGGGATACTGTGGCCCTGGCACACAGGAAACTGAAAGAACACGGGTGGGTTTTAGTCATTAAAAATCTGACACGCCCTCGGGAGCTCTGCCCAGCAGAGCGGGAGAAGTTATTTGATAATTTCCAACCCAGAAAAAAAAAAGGTTATGCACTTCTGAAGTCATGAAGTCAAAAATAATGTCATCATTCATTCATCATTTCAGCCAAAAGGCGGGTTGGCGATCGCAGTATGAATGTTAAAAATGCATAGAGAACGCTGCTGCCCATTCTCTAGTAAGTCCCTTAGTCGCCTTTTACAACACCCACGGGAGGAAATAGGGTAATGCTTTTACGTCCGGCACCACACGGAACCAAAACCGGAACCAAAACCGGAATAATAATGTTATGACTTCAAAAGATCTAATTGGCGAGAATATAATAATACATAATATTTTAGCTTGCACTTTCTAAGTTTATCTTGGAATCGATCTTCTTTCAAATCGGTGAAGAAAAAAATCGTATCACTACATATTATAAAACAGTCCTCCGCCGCGTCTGTCTGTCTGTCTGTCTGTCTGTTCGCGATAAACTCAAATACTACTGCACCGATTCTCATGCTGTTTTCACCAATGGATAGCTTGGTTGTCGAGGAAGGTTTTAGTATATAATTTGTTATGTTTTTGTATGCATTTTTGTATGAATTAACGATATTTGTTGGAGGTGTCGGAAAAAAATAAGCCGTCTTCAACGAAAGCCGCTTTCAACGAAAACGCTGTCTAAGCCCTTTGAGATATAACAAAATAATGTATGGTGGAATTATGTATCTTATAAAGGTCTTCAAAAAAAGTCCGCGATGGCATATGTCTATCTCTTAAGGATATCATACTATATCCATTTTATTGACTTTTTGTAGGTATTTGTTTGCCGAATTTTACTCTTGGAAATACGATTACGATAACAATACGCTATAATATCAGTAGCTATTAGCCAAATTATGTTTGTAGATAAATAAGCTAGCTTCTTATGTGTATTTCAAACAGTATACAAGAATATTTACCTTAAAAACATTACTAAACACGGCGGCCTTATGATCAAAATTTGTGCATTCCAAAACTTTCGTTACTTTTTCACTGACATATTTATCACTTTTCGATAAACTAACACTCAGTACGAAATCTAAACTTATTTCTCAGTAATTCTGTATAAGATTCTTCAAAGATTAAACCGTTTTCTCATTGAATCTCTACGCACGTATAACCTTGATGAATGTTTACATTAAGCACCGCACCACACCGACACGACCACAGAGTACAGACGTATTTTGTTTTCTTTTTTTTTTTTCGTTCGTTTAGTGGTGTTCCCGCCGGTCAAGTATTAGTCGATTAATCAAATTCTACAGCCAGATCGTGTTGCAAGTACAAAATAAATGTCAAATATTTCGTCCAATTGCGAATGTGACCCTGAGAAACGTTATGCACCAATGGTGTTCATTGCATATTTCGAGCGTTATATCAGCACAAATGGTGTATCATGCGACATTTCGGAGGATTTCGTTTTGTTTTCACATTGTTGGTACTTACGTGAATTATTTTAAAATTATCATTTGTGTCGCACTTTTATTTCGTGTTGTAATTTGGTACAATTGATTGCTTTAAGAATTTGAGTGAAATTTCGTATTTTGATTTTGTGTTTGTCTTTAGGTAAAGACTCATTCACGTTCAGAACATAAGTACTTTTATTATATTAAATCATTTGTTTCGGTTTCTATTCACATAGTGAGTCACATTAAAATTAATATTAAGTTAGAATTTTGAGATATAGCCTGGGATATGGAGAAGGACATAGGGTACTTTTTTATGCGATAACCGACATCCACGCGGGCGAAGCCGCGGGCAAAAGCTAGTATAATATAAGTTTGAAATTGCCAACCCGCCTTGAGCAAGCGCGGTGATCATGCTTTCTCTTTAAAAGCTGCTGGCTGGTATTATTATATACCTACTCAATTCTTTATTGCATTTATTAAATAGATGGAATAACAGAGTATAAGATCAATATTATGGACCCTGTCGGGCATAGCAAAATTTGGAGAGAGGAAGAGGGCTAAGTAACAATTCATGTAATATATATATACATACTAACTACTGCCCGCGACTTCACCCGGGTGGCTTTTTCAAAAATAAAAGTAGCCTTAATTACTTCTTATAACATCAGCTATCTGCCAGTGAAAGTCCCGTCAAAATCGGTCCAGCCGTTTCGGAGATTAGCCGGAATAAACAGACAGACAGACAGACCGACAGACGAACAATATTTTAAAAATTGATTTTCTGTTATATGTACCGTATACCTATACTTTCATACGCATTCAGTCAAAAGTTGTTATTTTTACATAACAAATAGATAGATTTATTAACCGACTTCAAAAGGGAGGAGGTTCTCTATTCGTCGGAACCTTTTTTTTTATGTATGCTCCCCGATTACTCGAAGATGGTTGGATCGATTTGGATTTTTTATTTTTATTTTGTTTGAAATGGTATCCTTCCCAGCTGGTCCCATGATCATCAAGTCAGGATCTGATGATGGAATCCTGGAGAAATAGAGAGAACTCTTCAAATTTTATAGGCACACTTGAAGCGATTTGGGTAGTTTTTAGAAGAGTGCTTTCTCGGAGTGTTCCAGTTTCAATTTGGTGAAGATCTGATGAAGAACTTCGGAGATAGGCAACGAAACTCCTCAATAAATGATAGCAAATGGACTGGGATCGCTGAAATCTCATGTCTGTCTATTGTTTACATCAGTTCATAACATATACACGCCGGTACGCTGTGAAGGGGTAAGCACATTTGAACCACAAAAAAGTGAAGAAAAAATTTTTTTTACAAAAAAAAATCGAATTAAAAAAGCACTACAAAGTGAAAAATAGTTTTTTAAATAGATTTTATCTTGTCAATAAATGAATTTCATATCAACAGACACTGCATCAGATACACCAGTGACATACAGCGACGAAAAATACCGTCAGTCCTCCACTGCAATATTTCTCAGCCTACATTCTCCACCTACGAACTTCCTTCGGTAGCAACTTGCGCTGTCGGGTGTACGTATTGTTGCATCGCTAAACACCACGCCTGATGTGAAGCGCCGAGCCCGTCCAGTTGATTATACACCTGCTATCACTTCTGTTGTATACCGGCTTTATAGTGATACTAAACGCAGGAAAATTTGTGAGTGATCGTGACAGATGACGTCATAAATTTGGACACAGTGTACCTTTATTAAATAACTAGCATACTAAGTTTCGATACCGTGGTTTATAGGCAAAATTTTGCTACTTTGGATTACATTATTGCAATTTTCCTAAGGATCTCTATTTTTTTTTTTAAATAAGTTATAGCCTATGTTTTTTTTTTCTGATAATTTAGCCTTTCTATTGGTGAAAAAATTGTTAAAATCGGTCCAGTATTTTCGAAGCTTATTCGATACAAACAAACAAACAAAAAAATCTTTTGACTTTATAATATTAGTATAGATATACCTTCCAAACAGTAATACGTATTACCTATGCCTGTATTTTGTGTGATTTGTTAAGTTCTTGTTAAGATCTAGTTGGCCATCAATTTCTTAAATTCAATTAAAACTATAAGTTCTCTAAAAAGTTTGTCCTGTATTTTGAGAAACAAATACAGTTCTCCGAAAGTAATTTTCGATGCTAAGGCTAGCAAAACGATGTTAGTCGGACACCGGTTAATATTTTATGGGAACCGTTTTCCATAGCACACAGCGGCTTGGTATCGATTGATAGTTATATCTTTAAGTATAGACCATGACATTTTGACATGAATAGCTTCTTCATTAAACAAAAGTACCTACTTGTTCTAGAAAAGTTTAATGTTGATATCAGGAGAAGGAGGAGGAGGGTATGAGGATTTGTAGAGACCAAATATTACAATATCTGACTCCTGGCGCTTTGAAGAACTTATCTCTCTTTTTTTTTAATTCTTGCTTTGGCTTAGGTGCTGATGGCGGAGGCAAACGAAATAAACTTAATAGTAAAAACCATCACTCCTAGAAAAGTGTCAACTATGAAAAAGGAACATATATAGCCTAGCCTAGATCTGCTTCAGTTTATAACATAAAAGGAAGGCATAAGTCATTTAAACTTCATTCATACTTAGCATCAAAGTTTATAAATATTGAATAATTTGTAGATTATACAGGAAAAGTTTTTAATCAGTGCGCATTTTTTGACAAATTAAACTTAAACGTATTTTATTATACACCTATTTCTAATTTTGATAAGTCTTAGTACGAAAAATTTAGTTATCGTTAACGAAAGATGTTTATTTTGAAACTGGTATAATGGATACTCGTTGCGCAACACGCCGGTGAAGCGGAACGCAGTAGTAGGTACCTATCAGCTGTGCGCTCGCCCATTGATATTATTACGAATAGATTGTATCCATATTTCACTGATTTCAAGTGGACCAAAATAAAAGTATTGAACTAATAAAGGAAATGTGTTCTATTACTGATACTGAACCACCAAAAGAAATTTGCGTACTGGTTCAAGACTTATCCTGTATAAATTTGATCGTCAGGTGGTTAATTCACTTATGTTTGCAGTTTGCCTTAGTTAAAGAAATCCTTGTCGATCCTTGTTAGTTGAAGATTAAAAATAAAATTAAACTCTAATTATCACACACGACCTACGCCGCGTTTTTTCATTCTATACAAGGCCAGAACGCAAGAGTGTGAAACTAATCGCGTATATATTGGAAGTCACTTTTTTACTAATCTCTTCCAATCTATACAAGAGTAGTGCGCAAATACTCGCGTATACTTCGTAGTAACATAATCAATTACCTTACTCCATAATATACAGTGCCAGTACGCATACTAAAATGCAATAATTTCTAGTAGTCGAGATGGTTAAAATAAATTCACACTAGGGCCTCTGACCTGTAGGTTAGGTTAGGTTAGAACTGTGACCACACAACGGACCAGAACGGTGCCAGAAACGGTACTCTCTTTCTTCTCCTTTAAAACTCTTGTCAGGCATAAGTGATGGTTTGGAACCAGTCCGTACGCGTCCACGTTACAAACTATACACGAGCAGTACGCAAAATACGTGTATACATTGTAATCGCAGATAAAAAAATAGCATGTTGTATACGCGAGCAGTTTCTTATGGCTGCGTTCTGGCCTTGTATAAATTGGAAAGACGCACCTACGCCACCCGTAACAATTACAAACAGTTATAATTTTCCAATTATAGTGGTTATAAATTAATTGACTAACAGTGACAATATGAAACCGGTTAGTTTTGTATGATAATGTGACGAGTCCATCTCACTCGTTACCATGGAGGGCGTGAAGAAATGGCTGACAGAACGAAATGCGAAGAAGAATGGGATGTATGTACACTATAGTCCGCCTAAACGTGAGTATATTATGATGGGTTAATCTTTTTTTTTTTTTTTTGTCATTTCTTTTTTCCCACGTTTATAGTGCAGCAGTAGTAAAGCACACACACACTCCCTCACACACACACACACACCCTCACATGCACGCCTTTAACTGTTTTCCCTTCTTTATTTTAATTATAAAACTAAATAAACTAAGCTTACATTTAATTTTAAACATTAAATTTTATTAGCACTTGGTAGATCGACACAACTCACAAGTTGTATAAATCTTATTGTATTAACCCCACAAAGTCAAAGTCAAAGTCAAATCATTTATTTCAAATAGGCACGTAAGATGCACTTTTGAACGTCAAAAATTACATAAATAGTTAATTGATTCTAGTTGCCCCTTCCAAAAGGTTATGTATGGAGAAGAATGGGCAAGAAACTCCATACTTACTCTTATAACATGTTAACAATAGTTTGTATACATTAATTAATAATTATAGGTGAAGACGATGTACCTAGAATAAAAATAAAAATTACTTACCACAATTGGTAAAAAGAATGAAAAGTGAAGTAATGACAGAAAAATTAATAAAAGCGATAGGTGCATGGTATGGCACAGCTGAACACTGTCTCTTAAGATACAGGTAACCCTAGTTTAAGAGGCAGGGCTCATCAATTATTTGCTTACAGATTTCTGCAGCATAGATTATTCGCTCTGTACTTAACCCCTACCACTAGCTGTAATTATACCTTTTTATTACAAAAACGTATAAGTAAATTAAGTCTGTAGCCTTTCTGAAAATAAATAAACATTATTATTATTATTTTATTTTTATATGTTTACATATCTCGGGACCCTGGGGTCCCGGACCTTTGAAAGGCGTACGAGGGGCCGAAGCCAACTCGCAGTGGCCCGTTAGACGCTTTTAAGCTATTGCATAGCTTCTATCGCGGGCCTTGAGCGCGGGGACGTAACGAAAAAAAAAAAATTAATATCAAAGAAAAAGAAATACTGCATAAATAAAATAAATAAATAATTATAATTGCATAAGTTGATACAAAATGCTATGCAATAGCTTTACCGCGGCAGTCCCCGAGTGCCACACGTCTTTTTTTTTTTAAATTAAATGGGGCACCAACCGACGATTATCCCTGTACGCACTATGCAAGTGCACCCAAGGACAACCCCCGGTTGGTGTAGGACTATTGCAGGATATGGAAACAAAGATATTGGACTATGGGTTTGGGTGGTTAAAATGGACTGGTTACCTCAAACTATGGAAGAACTATGGCCCCTGTCTGATCAATGTTTTGTTATACACGGATAAAATGGCAGGGGTGACTTGCACACTCAATAATGGGCTCCCGAAAACGGTCGCTAGCACATAGTGACGTAGCGACAAGGGGGCAACATATCCTGAGGTGCTCGAGGAGTGGAGAGGTATTCCACGGCTTTCAGAACAATCCCAGAGCCCGGAAGATGGTCAAGATGCAAGCACAACAAGCACTTACTGGAATACTTCCTTCCTCCGAGCACGTTTGCTCTTGCGAATCTCTACTCAAGCCGGCCAATAAAGGCAAGAATGAAGTGGGAGCTCAGTTCCTCGTCAGTGTTCACTCTAGCCGGCCAATAAAGGCAAACCAGAGATGACGAACATGACTTCTTCCGGGAGATAGGGTCCGTGGGGTCGCAACTGCCCAACAGCTCGCCACATGCTGCCCTGCGGCTGTATCTCTCTTGGTCTGGGTCCTCACCCTTGACATTATTCCGGGAAAGTAAACTCTATCGGCACAGACCTATAGTTCGGAGCGTGCAAGCCCCACCACGACGTCAACGTAGAGATACAGCGGTGGGGTTATTATTATTATTATTAAAGGAGTGGTGGTCTAGTGGTAACGGCCGCGAGTTGTAGGTATAGTTGGTCGTAGGTTCGAACCCAGACAAGCGCTTTGCTTTGTGTAAATAATTTCACCAACACTGCTCTCAAAACGGTGAAGGAAAACATCATGAGGAAACCGCCAAGTCCTAGAACCAAAAAAATCAAAGACATGTAAAACTTTATACAAACCCGCACTGGGCCCGCGTTGCAGATTACGGCCCATTCCCTCTTGACCGAGAAGAGGCCTATGTCCCAGCAGTAGGAACATTATAGGCTGAATATGCATAAAGTATGGACGTATGTATGTACTATCATCACCATGGAATCGGTATGTACTACCTACTCAATTATTTTTACTAACCTTTGGAAGTGATGACATTTCAAAAACTAAGACGAACTTATTTTTAAGGTTCAATGGAATTTCGGTAAACTTATTATTAAATTTTTGATAATTATCTGAAATCGACTTATACGGTGTATCACTTAACAAGTTTAGAAGATCTGTGTCTGATATACGGGAGTGCTTATACTAACCTACACTTTTTTTTTGTTGTAAATTCATGTTCTTAAATCATCTTTTTCACCTTCCACCTTTCATGATTTCATTTAAATAATTTACTTAGTATAATTCAAATATCCACTTATTTTTATTTTGTTCTCTAATTCTAACTAATTCTAACTGTATTTTTTAATCATCTACATTATTATAATTTTTAGTTAAATAAGATGTTGTTTTGTGGTGAATGCTGTGAACCGCAAAAGGAAAAAACGGAACCCTTATAGGATCACTCGTGTGTCTGTCTGTCTGTCACAGCCAATTTGCTCCGAATATAATGGACCGATTAAATTTAAATTTGGTATACATATTAATTTGAGTGACCCAAACACGAACGTGAACCATAAATAAATGATTTTAGAACATTGGGGTCAGTTTTGGGGGGCAAACAAGAAAAAAAAAAAAGTTTTGCAAATTATACCGTGTGACATATCAAATGAAAGGGCTTACTGTGAGGGTCTCAAACATATTTTTTTTTTTTTTTTAAGTTATAAGTGAAAATAGTCAAAAATTTACCATTCCCCCTTCCGAAACTACTGAACCTAAAATTTCGAAAAAAATACAGAAAATAGTTCTATACTTTTATAGATTACAGGAAAATCTATAAGAAGTCTATGGTCTTAAAATAACATGGTAAATCTCTCGATATTGTGCGTACAAACTTACATTTGCAGTTGCAATGTATGGGAGATTATGTTTACCAACTACAATGTTAAATTCTTTCCAAGTACGGAACTCTTCATTGTGTGTGGTCCGACACGCACTTGGTCGGTTTTTTTAATATTTTGTATGTACTACTATTGGTGTACCAAATAAATAAATAAATTGGGTTGTATAAAACTCACTGAGACTACAGACTAAATTTAGACTTTCAGGATGCCTAGGTGAAGTACTGAAGGAAATCCAGGTAACAAGAAACACAACTTTATTCTTTCTTATAACCTTCTCGTCCCACAGCTCGAGTCAGAATGTTCAACCGACCCTTTCCAACTTCCCAGGTCACCGATAATTTGCGCGGTAAAAACGAGTTCTGTGATTGGTTAACGATTTAATGTCGTCAACCAATCACAGATGACAATGTGCTGGCGTCTGATCGGTTAGCCAATCAGAAGCATCCAGCAATAAACTGACAAACTAAAGTGTTGCCAGTAAAAATATTCGAATCAAATAGTTACAGGCCTGGAAACTAGACTTTTTGCGTTTCAATTTAACTAAATAAAAATGTAAATTAGCGAACCCTAACAGTTGTGACTAATAAAATGTCTACATATCTCTTTATGAAACATTGCCTCTAGTTTTAACGTTTTTTTTTTTTTTAATTACTCACTAATGTTTCTATAGGTACATTATTTGTACAGATACTAGAATTATTCTCTAGGCACTAATGATAGTTTTTTTAAACTTAGTAAAGGCGCTATTTGTATTAAACTTCACTGTTAACTTTAAACAAGACCATTACTGCAAACAAAACCCATTCCCGATTCCATTTACAGTAAAAAAAAGACTAGTTTCAATCGGAAATCGATTTAAAAAAAGGCCGTTTAAGCAGCCTGACGAAAACTGTGTAAACAGCTCGACTGAAACCTGTCTGGGAAATGTACGGGAGCTCGCGTGTTAGCCAGGAAACTACCCGCCTACAGGCGCTCCATAAAACGAATGTAAACACAAAATTTCTATAAAAAGCTGAAACCTTTTTTCCTATGCAATTAGTCTGTCTAACATTGTTTAAAAAAAAAATTGAGAAAATCTATTATTGCTGGGAAAAAGTATTTGCGCACTATTACTGCAGATACGGCTTAGCCCATTTATGGTCAGAGGCCTATGTCAGAGGCAATCACCACAATCACGCATGTCATTTGAAAAACGAACACGTTTCCAAAAAACATAACAGCAAATAAAAACATGAAGGCTTTTTCCCAAGTACATACTAAATCCATGCTTTTTGAATGCCAATAAAAAAATAAAATTGACAGCTTCGAAATTGGCGGGTAATTAGACAGGTGTTTCTAGAGAAAAAAAAATATTGTTAGACTAAATACTACTTCAAATGTAATTACTAAATATTTTTAGTGTTCCATAAAATAAATATTTTGCGTGCAAGTCTGTAGTCTACACAAGCAAACGACTGAATAAAATAATTCCTAGAAACATGCTAGAAACTATGTCAAGTCTAGCAGGTCAAAGAGCAAAAATGTGAGTAATATAGACTGAATAGGTAATATAATTATAAAATATAATACTGTTAATAATTTATTTCAACAAGTGCTGGTTACGACGTGGGTGCGATTCGACCTTAGCGTGATGTCGTGAGTCCGACGCTTTTGCAGAAAATGTCATAAGCATTGCAATCACACAACATACCGTGTGACCAACTAGACTACCTACATATTATTAGTGGAGAATATAATTTATAGGTATACTAGCTTTTGACCGCGGCTCCGCCCGCGTGGATGTCTGTTATCGCGTAAAAAAGTAGCCTATGTCCTTCTCCATATCCCAGGCTATATCTCTGCCAAATTCCATGACGATCGGTTCAGCGGTTTAGGCGTGAAAACGTAACATACAGACAGACAGACAGACAGACTGGATTTCTTGAGGCTTGGAGTGCACGGATGATGGCATTAGGCTCGCCTCCTATTACCTTGTTAGAGAGTATTATTATGTTCTGGGTATTACCTACATGTGGCGAAATGCGGGTGTTACTATACACTATAGAGAAGCCAGAAACCAGGTTCACATACATAGATATGCATGCATGCAAACCTCATTAAAATGTGTCAAAAAAGTGTAACCACTATTTAAACGTGAGGACGTAGCTTTGAAACCACTAAACATCTAAAAGTAATAAGATACTGATTCTTATTCTTATTAAAAAGTTATTATTAATTTATGTAGGTTCACTTCGGTTGGCGTCACACAGAGCACGGAACTGACGTTAGCTACGCATATGGCTGTGGCCATATGTCCAGTGGCAACGCCTTAGCGCGGTAATTACTAATCTAGTGTAACATATATATCAATTTATGCTTTTATTATGCTTTTATAAGAAACGTTTGTTGGTCTAGAAGTGTCTTTTAAGGTGAAGGCTACAGGGCAGCCCGCGAAATTCAAATTTTCTTTTGTTTTTTTTGCAATTTGAGGTCAGTATCAGGTTGTATGTTGATCCGACCGTAAAAAATATGTATTTACAGAATTAAAACAAATAAAATAAAATCATCAATACAAGTCTCTAAGTTCAGATTACTCTATTGATTGACTATTTTATGAAATCGTGATTTTAGGTCAATCCTTACTTAGAGAGTTGTATCGATGAGTTCAATGATTTTAATTTAATTAATACACATTTGTTACGGTCGTGAATCGTATTTTAATCAACATACAACCACCATTTTTCGGGTTGACACCAACCCGAAAATTGCGGAAAACGTAACAAGTATTTGAATTTTGCGGGCTACCTCAGCGCATCCCCCTTTATCCTTAAATACACAAAACAGCTTCCATTGGTATCATAAAAATAAAACGTGAGAAACAACGTTTTTCTAGCCGACTGTAGCATTTTCCAAAATCTGTGAGTTCAGTTAGGGATTCCTCATAGTCTCCTAAGAACGTTTTCCTGTTGCTGCGACGGCTACAGTTAATCTTAAGTCTCAAAAATCCCTGAATATCAACAAATATTCGTAGCGCTAGGTTTAATATTACAAAGGCATAATTCTATCTTAAATTTAAAAATGGCAGCCACGTGACGGCACTGTTGACGCAGTGGCTAAGAGATCGACTGGTGCGCTGCGAGTCGCGGGTTTGATTCCCGCACGGAACAAATATTTGTATGACCTACAAGTAGTTGTTCCGGGTCTGGCTGTTTGTGTATGTGAGTTTAAGTGTTTGTAAATGCACCCACAATACAGGAGAAATTCCTGGGGCGAGGTATAAAAAAAAACAAAAAATAAAAAATTCACCATTTTATAGTAGATCGGCTCAAAAATGACGTCATTAATGCAACACATTTATGTCCATTTTCACTAACACCTAAACGAACACGTTAATATGATTGCATTGTTGGATTTTCGCTCGACTCCGTTATTGTAGGCAAAATATAGGTGTCCCCAAGTGTTAGTGAAAAAGGCAAAATAATAATAAAAAAGCCTCGATACATTGCGTTTTAAACAGTAGCCCATCTAATTACTCTACGTGTTAACCGTCAATGTATTACAAATTAGCAGTATAAGCCTTTATGTCAGTACGTGAATATTGATGGAGTTCGATCACCCCCGGTTGTTCACCTGTAACGATCCGTTAAATGGTGTCAACACACACGTCACGCCTACAAATATGTTATTATGAGGATGGCTTGGATACACATCTATGTCATATTAAGGGTTGAACGAAACTGTTGGGCACAGTTAGTGTTTCTATGTGAGACGAAAAGCATTGTTTATTTTTGTTCTTCATGGTATAATTTGAGAAAGAAGTCGGCAGGAGGATCCGGTTAGGCTGGGCAGCATTTGGAAAACTCCGTCAAGTCTTTTCGTCGCCTACACCGCAATGTTTGAAGACTTAGGTCTTCAACCAGTGCGTCCTGCCCGTTATGACATAGATACGGTGCCGAAACGTGGACACTGACAATTGGGTTGATCCACAAATTTAAAGTCGCTCAGCGTGCTATGGAGCGGGCTATGCTCGCAGTTTCTTTAAGAGATAAAATTAGCAATGAAATTATCCGGAAGAGAACCAGAGTTACCGAAATAGCTTGCAGAGTAGGCAAGCTGAAGTGGCAGTGGGCTGGCCACGTTTGTCGAAGGACTGATGGCCGGTGGAGCAGAAAAGTCCTGGAGTGGAGACCGCGAATTGGCAAGCGTAGTGTGGGACACCCCCCAGCTAGATGGACCGATGACCTCAAAAAGGTGGCTGGGACAGACTGGATGCAGAAGGCGGAGGACAGGGTGTTGTGGCGCAGCATGGGAGAGGCCTATGTTCAGCAGTGGACTGCGATAGGCTGCTTTGATTGGTATAATTTTGATAGGCGAGCTCTTTTATTTTTTGATCAACTAATCTCAGTCGAACTAAACTATTCACCTGCACAAATCTCCAATGTGCTGTATGATGTATGGTTGATCGAGCTATGCTTTATCGGGGAATAAGACTGAATCAGTTAGTCCATAATCAAGTTCGATACTCAACATATACTGGATGGCAGAGACATCGACGCGCAACCTATTACCATGGATTCAGTGTATGATTCTGGACCCCGTTGCGTTGAAAAATTTCGTCGGTTATTTAAAAAAAAAAAAAGCTGTTCCGTACGGACCATAAGTTCCATGGAAGCGAGCTTCACCCGGAATCCTCAACCACAGAGGAACTGGCTAGCTTACCTCTGACACACAACATTGCTGTTAACATTTTTGTTATGGTGACAGACGTAGATAAAATGGTGGTAAATAGTCAGGCGGACTTAGAACAAGCCCTACCACCAACCAAACCAAGCAGAAAATTTTGTTCCCGTTGGGAATCGAACCCGGGACCTCTCGATAGTTATAGTCCTGAGAGGCTTTTGGTGTTACACCAAAAACCACAATGCCACAATGTGACCTAAGGTGGTAGATTTACAAAAATATGATCACGACAAAAACATGATCATGATTCATCCATCTCTCCTTCGATAAATCCACATCACACCACAAAATACCAATTTCACTTAATTTTTACGTCATATAGCACTTTTCAATCACGACATAATTAAAAACACTTAATCTTAATTAACCCAGTTTCATGCAAACACTGAATTATGCTAGCATGAACTTGTCGCATATCATTATTGTGGTGAAACTGTTTGACGTGCAAAAGAACAACGGCTAAGTGATTATTAAAAAAAACAAACACGAATAAGGGCGAAACACACTCGAAATTAGCAACGTATAGACGAACAATAACAAAATATTTTTAATCCAATGTTTATTGGAGCCCTTATTTTTGCATGTAGGGTTTGGTTGCGCCCTAAGAGCGTAAGGTCAGCAGATGTCACGATAAGTCGCGTACAACGGGCTGTTAGCGCATAAATCTCGTAATCTACCACCAGAAATAACCAAGCCTTCAAACAGGATGTTTCTTATGCAGTCACGGAATAAAAATTAAAAATAAATAGTAATATATTATTCATTAGTTGGTACTTCTATATGACCTTAACATAATATCACGCTTGTATTCACGGAAAGTATAGGCAGATGTGTATATTTAATGTTATAATTATATCAAAGTCCAATCACATCTAGGGGGCGAGCCTATCCCACTACCCTATCTAGTACCCTTCATCATTCATTAACTTGTTTTCAAGAAAAACTTGAACAAAAGTAATGAGGCAGTAAGAAAACACGTAGTTATTCATAGTTCTATTCAATCCCAGGCGTCATAAAAAGCTTAGAATGGATACTAAAACCCGGCGAGGGTTGGGACAGACTAGACAATAAAATTCTTACAAGTCCCTAGACTTGTCTTTCAATCTAGGCGTGCACTGCATTGTGATTCTTGTTGGTTTGTCCAAACCAAAATATTTACTTATTCATTCATTACTAAGTGCATCATATGCACTCTAAGTTCTGTGTAAATACCGTATATACTTACTTAATATGCATTTAATAAAAAGCCGTTATTTTGATATTACAAACAGACACTTCAATTTTTATTTATTTATATGCCCGTTAATTTAATTCTCTTTATCATAATGCTGTAACTTCATCTAACTTATATACTAACTAAACTTATCTAAGCTGCGTCTACAATACAGATAAATAAAAAATAAAAAAAACAACTGAATGATAATGTGAGCACTCTGTATATAGTCAATCAGTAAATCACTAGTCGCAATATCGCAGAAGACGATCGCTTGGACTGCGCCGACATTACTTTCAGTTTCTGTGAGCTTCTGCTACCGCTGACTTTACTTTTATCTGGTCAATTAAAATGTAGTGCTGAATTGTGGAACATTATTAAAAGTTTACAAATTAAGAATGAAAAAATAACGAAATACAGGTGAGTTGGGTAAGGAAGAAGGCGAAAATAGATATGAACTAAAAGAATATATTGAATTATGTACGGTATTCCCACTTTACTTCTATCTTGCCAATTAAAATGTAATGCTGTACTTGTGAAACATTATGAAAATTATTAAAAGTTTACAAATAGTAATGAAAACAACTGAATACAGGGCCTCAAGTCTGCTATTACAATAGTGTCAGAACGGTCTCGCCATTGTGAGTACCTATTTGACAGTGTTTGTATGGCGAATCTGTCAAAAACTCACAATGAAGAGACCATTCTGACACTATTGTAATAGCAGACTTGAGGCCCAGATGAGTTGGATAAGGAAGAAGGCGAAAATAGACGTAAACAAACAAAAAAATACTAAAAACATTGAATTATGTACGGTATTCATACCGGGGGAATACTGTACATAATTCAATTATTTTGTCAGTTATGTTTTCATAATTATTTGCACACTTCTATTTTGGCATTTAAAATGTGTATTGTGCTAAGGTTGTGACGTAATAAAAAAACTTATTGGGTCATATCAGGGGCCTAAGTCTACTAATTTACAAACGTTGCAATGGTCTCGTCATTGTGAGTATTTGACAGTGTTTGTATGGCAAATCTGTCAAAAACTCACAATGACGAGACCATTGCAACGTTTGTAAATTAGTAGACTTAGGCCCCTGGTTGTTTGAAAGAATGCGAAAACAAATTGGACTAGTGAACATTTTTGAAATGAAAACTTCTTTAGGCGCGTTGAGCACTTTTTTGGTGAACAAAAATCATGGCACTCGCGTCATCGTCACCGAACACTTTCCATGAGCTATATGTATACTGTGTATGTATGTGTACTTTATGGGTGAACAAAAATCATGGAACTCGCGTCATCGTCACCGAACACTTTCCATGAGCTATATGTATACTGTGTATGTATGTGTACTTTTTGGGTGAACAAAAATCATGGAACTCGCATCATCGTCACCAAATGCTTTCCATGAGCTATATGTACTGTGTATATATGAACTTAGTTTTCACTTCTATCTGCAGTCCCCAAAGACTGCCCTGTTTTTTTTTTTTTTTTTTAATAGTTTAATGTTGTATTTAGGTAACCAACAATAATAAATCATTACTCACACAAATATGTTTATTACTTAAGGTTTCTCATATTTAAGTGAACTATGTGTGTTCTTTTTGAGAGGAGCTCGTGGAACGGTAATAACAGCCGCTCGGGACGATCAATCAGGTTAAGCTACGCTTGCCGCTGTTGCTCCGTGGATGGGTGACCATCTTTACATACCAAGATTCCTCCGTGCCACGGAAAGCACGTTAAGTCGTTGGTCCCGGTTGTCATTCGTGGATCTTTGTCAGTCGTTACGGGTCGTCACAAGCCCGAAAGTCTGACAACCAGTCTTACTAAGGGGTATTGTATTACCCAGTAACTGGGTTGTGGAGGTCAGATAGGCAGTCGCTACATGTAAAATACTGGTATTCAGCTGCACCCGGTTAGACTGGAAGCTGACCCCAACATAGTTGGGAATGGGCTAGAGAGATGATGAGTGTTCTTTTTGAGAGATTTTTTTTTTTTAACTGAACTAATAAAACATCTTATTATATAAGGTATTTATTTCCATTACATTCTTTTAGTTACACATGACATAATCATGTTTCTATAAGGTTAAGTTCGTATAAACATTGTTATTTACTTACATCTACCCGTCTGTTAGTCTCATATAGTTTTCAGACCCTTAAGAGCGCTGTCACCGGTCCCCACACGAAGACACGAAGCAGCAAAATTCGATCGAAAGAAAAGCGGCCACATTCCTCTAGATCGTATTTTGTTGCTTCGTGTCTCAATATGAAACTTTATAAAAGGTATAAGAAAATACTATACTCCATTTACTATAGCATTAGACAAATAACGGCTAAATAATGACAGTTATTGTGTAATATAGTTGAAATTACTGCGCTTTAGAGTTATTTTTTTAATGTAAATGGTAAATAGATTACAGTGCTTTGTATTTATCGTGAAATAACGGAGTTTATTAAACGTTTACATCGAAATAACGAAAGGGTGAGAACAGTTATTTGTCTAATGTTATAATAAATGGAGTATAGATACACTTACCGAGGTTCCATACTAAGTCGTTTTTCACCATTCATTCTGTCACGAGATAATATTTTTATAAGGAGTGGCGTTATTGGACCGTTGTACGAACTCTTAATAGCTTGTCTATACCGCTTTCTTCGTAACATTCTGAGAAAGTCAAATATTTTCTCGTTGAAAGGCTACATTCAAGTTTTAGAATATCTTCAGTTTTGCAAACCTAAACATTGAAATACAAAAACCGTAAATTAAATAGTTTATAATTATGTTAAACTATTAGGGGTTTATTCATAAACGTTGCTTAAAATTTTGACGTTTGAACGTCACTTTAAGCAACGTTTATGAATAAACCCCTTAGATGTTATTTGAGTAACGAATCTTTTAAAAAAAAATTAACAATATAAATCATATAAATTTCAATTAAATTTATTTAAAGATTTATATAAATTTAAATTAAAGCTTATCCCTTAAAATATAATTTTATTAATCATTTTGACTGTTCCAGAAAAATGCTTATGTATTTTTTCTAGTAAAAAATCTTGAAATCAACATTCTTATAAAATTAAATTAATTAATTGTATGTTTTTTTATTCCAATCTAAGAAAGGCCGTTTCCCATAAATTAATCCATTAACACAAACATCATAATTCAATTAACTTAATCAGTCTCATTCCAATTTTAAAAATAACACACACATATAACCTTCGCAACATTTTCCTCATTAGTGGTGGGAGTGATATCAGCTGCCCAGCTTCGCCAGTGGGCACGCGGCGGTGCCGAGAGCAGGCTGGAGCGAGCCGTGCTGGCCGGCCAAGGTAGACGCCTGCTGGCCGAAGCCGAGGGCCTCTCGCTGTCCAGCCACCTGCCAACCTTGGTCGCCAAATGTGACGCCCTACATGCGGCTGTAGAGAAAGGGTCCCTGCTTGATCTCCAGGTATTACTGGTAAACTCCTTGAATAACATTCTAGTTAGGACGAAAGGCGTCCGCCGCAGCGAATAGGTTAAAAGAAGGTTCAATTTCATCCAAAGTCAAAGTCAAAGTATTTATTTCAGATAGGCACATAAATGGCACTTTTGAAAATTGATTCTAGTTGCCCATTCCAAAAGGTAGTTTCGCATGGAGAAGAATGGGCAAGAAACTCCACTATTACTCTTTTAAACAGTTTTACAATAGTTTGTATACATCCATTATATCATTATATGTAAAGACGATGTACCTAGAATAAAATTACTATACCACAACAGGTAATAACAATAAAAAATTTAACATTGATGAATAAATTAACCATGTGTTAGATACAAGGTGCTCACATATTTACAAATATTGCATTATTTTGTACAAATAAAAAGTCTGTGTGCGAGTTAAACTTATCATAAAAACAGTGTCTTAAAAATAATACTTTATACATAAATTAGCAACCTGTTTGATTTTGTCTAGTCCATATCCACTATCCACTGTTTAGACCTTAGTCACCAATTTTGACGCTCTACTACTACGTGTGGCCTTAGAGAAAGGCTCTCTGCTTGAGCTTCAGATACATAATATATTAACGTACTCAGAATAAGCCCAAAGATTCTGGCAATGATATTTGAAAGGATGGTTACTGACTAAGGCCAAAACCGAGTCACCTAGTGTCGGAAACATTAAATGAGATTGAGTATATAATTGTGCTTACATGATTTTTTTAAATGCTACGAAAAAATGTGTTTCAATAAACTTACGAATACCATGTCTGTTCAAGGTTTGTGAAAATAAATGAATAATTTGAAAAGTACATAGGAAGAAGTATCTCCAATAAATTTTCAAATCTCTGGCAATACAATAACGAAATAAAATGCCATTTATGTCTTAGTATCGGATCGGAGGTATATTAATCGGAAGTACATTGAATATTTTTGTTCAATTAGACAAGTACATTCAATAAGCTAACAGTCTACATCGGTTTCGTTGCTATAGCTCAGGTGGACGAGCTAGATAGAAATTTATTACGACAAAACATAATTTTCCTTTCCTCTTTGGAATATGATTAGATACCAAAATACTGAAAGTTAAGTAATTAGATATTATACCTTAATTATTGCCTATTATGATTATGTTGTTGTGTAAAGTATATTATTGCCGATATTGGTAATGTGTTAAATTGTTTAATGGAATACTCATGTTCATTCCTTTATATTATTATAATAATGTTGCCATTAATCTGAGTAAAGGTCCAATAGATAGAATTATCTGTGTTGAGATAACGGTAATTTATGGAAATGTAAGAAATATGAAGATAGAATACTTTAATGCTGTTTTCGTGGAGTTTCTTGTCCATTCTTCTCCACGAAGACCTAGTTTTGGAACTGACAACTAGCTTTCTCAGTAACGTTACTTTGACAAACCTAATTGAAGTAAATGCCTAGTCTTGTCTTTCTGTGCTTTTAATTATAAAATCCTTTCCCTACACACCATACTCATAGGCAATTTCATACATAGTTAACTACTAGTTACCATTCTGATACACAAAGTTTGCTAATAAAGTGGCTATCAATACCTATAAATGTAGTTTACATCCAGTTTCTGTTGTTTTATAGGAACATAAATATTTACATTAATTCATTAATAAGTACCTACTACTTCCGCATTGGTCGGGTTACATATTTCATGGACATGCTCAAACACAAGTACTGCGCAAACAACGTAGCGCGTTGCTTCGTGAAACATCACTGTAAATATGTACTCAACTCGATGGTATACAAAACATGATGGAATAGCAATGGCTGGTACTTTAATGTAGAGCATAAACATAACCGTTTTTTTTTTAAATCATTGTTTTTACTTTGGCTATAAAACATCAGTTAACAGAACCACTGGATATTGTTTATTAAAAAAAAAAAAAAAACATCCAGAACCACTTAATTTAGGTCAGATGTTTTAAAAGAAAGAGTGAATTCATTTACACTTTACGCAGTTTTGTCAGTAACTTTTCATTGAAAAAAAAAAAAAAATTGCCAGGAAATACATTGTTTAACAAGAAAAGATAAACTTAAAGCCTAAAGTTATTGTATTCTGCTTGCAAGCAAGCGTACAAATTACATTCATTAATAAAGTAATTCATTTTAAAAATCAAAATAAATTATCATCAATCCAATAATCAATAATCAATCCAAAATATAAATTGTAAACATTAAATAAATAAAAATAAAACAGACCAAACTAAAATAACATTCAAGCATTTCAATACTTTAAATTCTCCGATTATAAAAATTAATAAAAAATAAAAACTAAAATAAAAATGTCAATACAATAAATTTAAATTAATTTAATTTTAATTTAATTTTTTTGTGCTTATATTTATATATAATAAGATTTATATATTGAATTTATAGTTTGTAATAGGTTTATGTATATCTTTATATTTAAATGAATATTTATTCCTCAATTTTCGCTATTGCACCTACTACTGTATGTCTCTGCATCACCCAAGGGTTGACTGGTAGAAAATGGCTATGGCATTAAGTCCGCCTCTGTACATGTTTTTGTGCTTAAAGTATTAAATAAATAAATAAATAATAAATAATTAAAATAAGAAATGTCAATCAGATAAATTTATATGTCAGTAACTGTAATTAAAAAATCAATAAAATTAAAAAAAAACCATTATTAAGTAATGAAAATTACTATTAAATACAATTATCTGTCGAATTACTCATAAATAATAATTAGTACATTAATTAACAACCACGTCTATGTTCCATAAATTCCCTAAGGCGAAGCAACTATTTTGTAGCCAATCTATTAATTTCATTTAAAAAATCACTTTATCTGACTTCAGCTCATTTTATCGTGTTTTCTTTCACTATTGGGCACTAAACTACTTTGCATAGCCTACCTTTATACAGAAACATAATAGAGATTATCTTATGTTAATTTAATAAGTGAACAAATATAACCGTTAATATTTGCAACAAACTAGCGCAGCTTCTACCAAAGCTAATATCTCGTAGCAATATTGCTACGCCGTAGCGCTACGAACCGTAGCACGATAACTAACATTGTTTACGAGACTTCAACTCTCCTTGAATGTTTAACTCAGGAGTTGCTGGAGAGTGACTACAATCGGCGTAAATATGTATTGTGTCGGGACGAGGCCGGCGTCGGGCTGCTGCACAAAGCAGTCTTCTACGACTACATGGACATCGCCGAGTATCTTGTCAGGAATTACCCGCAAATGGTGCATGAGAAGGATTCTGTGAGTTATTGTTTTGTGATTTCATTTGCAAACTATAGTTAGTGCCAGTACAACTCACTAGCTAGCTAACTATAGAAGCCTATGTAAAGTGACATTAATTTGTAGACGCAAATTGAATTACCAAGTAATGTAAAATAGATTATCTTTAGAACAAAATCTGATGTATATACCTAGGTTATGACTGACCCCTATGTAATGGTACAGTGACTGGATGTGAAAATAGGAATATGAGCTTAAAAATCCGTATCGGAAGTTGCTTCGAACCTTTAACATCAATGCCATCACGACTTGCGTTTGGATAGGTCATGTTAACTCAATGAGGACTATCGCGCTTGAATTTGTCGCTAGAGGCGCTAGTGTAGTGTGAGGTCTCTAGAAATGTCAAATTCGAAACTGAACGTTCACTGTTTGCGGGATTTTCTATCGCAAATTATTACTAATTATTCATAATTGTAAAGATTGTGCCATTACTGATTAATTATGGCTTAAGATTTTAAGTAACAACTTAGGATCTAATTTCGTAGCACTTGGAGGAAGAATAATATTTGTCTGCTTAATGCTTGCCAATTTTAGGAACATTATAACGTAAATATTCATTGGATATTTTAAAATGTAACAAAATAAACATTTTATGAAGTAATGAGTACTTAAACATATCCAAAACATATAAAATAAAAGTACTGACAGGACCTTACTCAACAGTGGCGCCAACTAGTGAGCACAAAAACAATAGTCCCCATTGCAGACCAATCCTGTCTCACACGGTACATGCCACCTATGTCCTCATTGTGACAGGAAGGTCGCACCCCCCTGCACTACTCATCCGTGTGCCGCGACTCCGCCTCGCTGTCCGCGCTGCTGGAGGGAGCGGGCGCGGCGCGGGGGGCACGCGACGCGGCCGGCCGCACGCCCGCACATTACCGCGGACAAGCGCGAGAACTGCTCGCGCTACCCGACGTCATGGCGCGCGATAATAAGAACGCACCCGGTAAGTGGACACTTACCTTTATTTTTTATATTTAGAATGGAAGTGAAGAGGTGATTTGGATGAGTTTGCTCGGTTTTTTTTTTAAGTCTTAAAATACATTTTTGAATAATTAACCTATACCTAAATAAGGTCTAATTTTTTTGCTTAAAAAGTTTTGACCTAAAACTTTCAGAAAATTAAATTTACTACTAATGTATTCATTTTGAAAGTTTGATTAAAATAATTCCATTATTGGAAGGATTCTTCAAAACACTCATTTGAATGACTAAACTTATCTGAAACTGCAGAAAGTTAAAACACAAACCGCAAAATTTCAACAGTGCACTTGCGCTAGCAATCAATTTATTATAACGATATGCAGTCTTTTCTCATTAAATAGTTACCGTATCAAATATTGAACCACTTACAACCAGAATATTAATTCAAACTAATTGATTAAAACAAATCTCTTGTCTTAAATAACGAAGTCATGAAAATATTATGCATTAATTTATTCCGCTACCGACGCCATCAATGAATATGCTTTATACTATACTCGTAGTAATGGAAATAGGAGCTCGTGGCTAAGTAATAACAGCCGCACGGGACGATCCGTCAGGTTAAGCTACGCTTGCCGGGGTTGGTCCGTGGATGGGTGACCATCTTTACATACCGAGACTCCTCCGTGCCTCGGAAAGCACGCTAAGCCGTTGGTCCCGGCTGTCATTCGTGGATCTTTGACAGTCGTTATGGGTTGTCAGAAGCCCAAAAAAAAAGTCTGACAACCAGTCTTTCCAAGGGGTATCGTGTTACCCAGTTACTAGGTTGTGGAGGTCAAATAGGCAGTCGCTCCATGTAAAATACTAGTATTCAGCTGCATACGGTTAAGACTGGACGCCGACCCCAACATACTTGGGAAAAGGCTAGGCAGATTGATTTTATAGCAATGGAAATGATATCACTGGAAAACGTATTGATAACTAAAGTATATCAGCCCGTAAGGACTGATAAGCTCGTGACCCTCGACGTGATAATGATTTTAGAGTTTGGGAACATGCTTTGGACATGGTTCTTAAACTTTTCTCCATAATCAGCCTATATTGTTCCCACTGCGAGCACACAGGCCTCTTTCGAGAGGAAGTGGGCAATAATCTTCCACGCGGGCCCAGTACAGGTTAGTAGATGTCACGTCTTCAAATTTTTGGTTCTAGAACATCCCGGTTTCTCGATGTTCTCATTCACCGTTTTAGTGGTGCTGAAAATATTTACACAAAGTAAAGCGCTTACATGGGTTCGAACCCACGACCTACAACTCGTAAGTCGGGGCCACTGGGCCACCACTGCTCACACTGGGCCACTACTGCTCACTTTTCTTACATACGAGTAAATCGAGTGGGTCTTATTTTCTTATTATATCTATGACCTAACAAAGATAAGGGTATCAAAAGTCCTACGATAATTGTCACTTAGATTCTTAACACTAGACAACGCGAGGTTTTGTATTCATAGTCAAAGTCAAATCATTTATTTCAAATGGGCACGTAAGATGCACTTTTGAACGTCAAAAACTACAAAAATAGTTAATTGATTCTAGTTGCCCCTTCCAAAGGTATACGAGAAGAATGGGCAAGAAACTCCATACTTACTCTTTTAAAATGTTAACAATAGTTTGTATACATTAATTAATAATTATAGGTGAAGACGATGTACCTAGAATAAAAATAAAAATTACTTACCACAATTGGTAAAAATAATGAAAAGTGAAGTAATGACAGAAAAATTAATAAATGCGATAGGTACATGGTGCTCACATATTTACAAAAATTGTATATGATTTTCCAAAAAAATTAACATACTTAATAAGTCAGTGTGTGAGTTAAATTATATTAATCACAGAAAATAAAATTTATATCATATAAAATATAAATTATACCGTTTGATTTTGTCTAGACTCTAAATTGTCCTGTGGAGCAGGACCAGCATGTTTCCAAGCATTCTTATCTTGGATATTTATTTATTTATTTATCACAAACACTGCTACCCTTACAGGAAAAAATCCTAATGCGATAGCGTGGTCCTTAAGTAAACTATCTTAAATAACTATCTTAAATAACATAACACATACAATATCGTATAATCCTCTAATTTGTAATATGCTTGTTTACAAAGTGTGCTTTTAATATGAGTTTTAAATTTATTACGAATAGAGCGAACAGAACCACACTATCCACTGCAATTTTAATTAAGTGCGGCCGAAACCGAATTTTAAACAGAACCGATGACCTAATTAAGATAGGCCTATCAAAAGTCCTACGACAATTGTCACTTAGATTCTTAACACTAGACAACGCGAGGTTTCGTATTACGAATACAGCGGACAGTATCACACAATCTGCTGCAATTTAAATCAAGTGCGGCCGAAACCGAATTTATAACAGAACCGATGACCTAATAAAGATAGGCTTATCAAAAGTACTACGACAGCTGTTACTTAGCTTATTACCACGAGACGACGCGAGGTTTTGTATTAGCAATAGAGCGAACAGTATCACACTATCCGCTGCAATTTTAATTTAGTGCGGCCAAAACCGAATTAAAAACAGAACCGATGACCTAGCAAAGATAATATAGCTATCAAAAGTCCTACGACAATTTTCACTTAGATTCCTAACACTTGTACTCCATTTATTATAATATTAGACAAATAACTGTTCTCACCCTTTCGTTATTTCAATGTAAACGTTTAATAAGCTCCGTTATTTCACGATAAATACAAAGCACTGTAATCTATTTACCATTTACATTAAAAAAATAACTCTAAAGTGCAGTAATTTCAACAATATTACACAATAACTGTCGTTATTTAGCCGTTATTTGTCTAATGCTGTAAATGGAGTATAGACAACGCGAGGTTTCGTATTACCAATAGAGCGAACAGTATCACTCTATCCGCTGCAATTTTAATCAAGTGCGGCCGAAACCGAATTTTAAACAGAACCGATGACCTAATTAAGATAGGCCTATCAAAAGTCCTACGACAATTGTCACTTAGATTCTTAACACTAGACAACGCGAGGTTTCGTATTACGAATACAGCGGACAGTATCACACAATCTGCTGCAATTTAAATCAAGTGCGGCCGAAACCGAATTTATAACAGAACCGATGACCTAATAAAGATAGGCTTATCAAAAGTACTACGACAGCTGTTACTTAGCTTATTACCACGAGACGACGCGAGGTTTTGTATTAGCAATAGAGCGAACAGTATCACACTATCCGCTGCAATTTTAATTTAGTGCGGCCAAAACCGAATTAAAAACAGAACCGATGACCTAGCAAAGATAATATAGCTATCAAAAGTCCTACGACAATTTTCACTTAGATTCCTAACACTTGTACTCCATTTATTATAATATTAGACAAATAACTGTTCTCACCCTTTCGTTATTTCAATGTAAACGTTTAATAAGCTCCATTATTTCACGATAAATGCAAAGCACTGTAATCTATTTACCATTTACATAAAAAAAATAACTCTAAAGTGCAGTAATTTCAACAATATTACACAATAACTGTCGTTATTTAGCCGTTATTTGTCTAATGCTGTAAATGGAGTATAGATAACGCGAGGTTTCGTATTACCAATAGAGCGAACAGTATCACTCTATCCGCTGCAATTTTAATCAAGTGCGGCCGAAACCGAATTTTAAACAGAACCGATGACCTAAATAAGATATAGCTATAAAAAGTCCTACGACAATTGGATCCAGTTGTGCTAAAATGATCCAACCCACGGCGTGTTCACTGTGGGTTGGATCATTTTAGCACAACTGGGTTTTGGCACAACTGGATCCAATTGTTACTTAGTTTCTTAACACGAGCAAACGCAAAGTTTCGTATTAGCAATAGAGCGAACAGTATCAACTGCAATTTTAATTTAGTGCTATCGAAACCGAAATTAACCGAATTTAAAACAGAACCGATAGCGTTTCCGAAACTAACCGAACCCATATAAAGTCTAAACTCCTTTAAAGTTTTCAAGGCATTGTAAAAGAACTTTCACATTGTATTTGACTATTTGTACACGAAATCGGCGCAGCTATCAACTACCATCGAACGACTAGTTTTAAGTCACGAGTAGGCAAGGGCCATGGTAGGTAATCACCCAATTTGTCGCATACATTAAATTAAATTTTACTGTATGACCGTGGTATGAACAATATGCATGTTTATAAGCTATGCAGTTAACTTAAATGCAGTAATGTAGCCGAATTTATACCTACCTAGCTAATAATATTTGTATTTGATTACGTTAAATTAGGTTAGGCAAAATATTCTATGAATTTGGTCTTCTTCAGTCGACAAATGACAAGAGAGACCTACAGGCAATTTACATAAAATATAAAACAAAATCCTGCTTCACAGACAGTTAATATACGCCTGAATCGCTAATATTTTAAAACATTGTTAAACTCAAAGATTAGGAATAAGAAAATTGTTACTCTATATAAGGTGTATCTATTCATACACGAAATATTTTAAGAGGACCATCTATAGGTGGTAAAAAAGCCATATCAGCAAAAAAAAATTGTATCTAAGTGTTATATATTTTTACATATAATTTTAAAATTACTTGAGATTTTTGGCAAAGGAGTTGCATTTTCAAAAATATTACTTGTTCTATGAATGAACCGCCCGGACGCGGTGACGGTGGCGGCACGAGCGCGGTGAATTGTGATAATATTAATCATCATATCAAGTAATTTTTTTTTTTTTTTTTTAATAATATACTCAAATTTCAAAAAAAAAAATCGTTTCCATGGCTTCTTTTCCACTTATAGGTGTATCTCTTAAAATATTTCGTGATTGAATAGATACACCCTATATATACAGGGTTATTGGTAATATATAACATACATATACATATAACTAACAACTTTTGTTCTGTCTTTTTATAAAACATAGTACATTAACTAAAAAAAATCCTTCAAGATCTCGTTGTTCTATCTAGTACATTTAAATTCTGCATTTTGTTGTACCTACCTACTAGGGCTTTCAATACCGGTATTTCGGGATCCCGTTATACCGTGATCACGGATTTTATTTTGGCTTTTTACAATACCGGTATTGTCGCCCCAATACCGTGATTACGGTATTACAAACATTAGACCTGAAAATTATGTGATCTTATTCTCACACCTGTTTTCACCAGCGCAAGCGTCCCGCTGTTATCTTAAGCTCACCCTCCCGCGGCCCGCCTGAGACAATGCCCGAAATCGAGCTGTACTTATGTCGTTTTTGTACGCGACGGGATAACGCGTATATAGACTTTGTTATTGTGTAGTGTTAACTTGTGACTGTGAAGTTGTGATCTACTAGCGCGTATTTTTGCTAGTTTTATGATGACATTTAGATAATAATAAGAAATTTATATTTTTTTGATATTGTACACACGGCCACAAATCAAGCTATACATTTCCAGTATAAGCTGACCTCTCATTGTACGGAAATCCTATACAATGCGAGATTAGCCTAAACTGGAAATCCATAGCTTGATTTGTGGCCGTGTGTACTATACAGTCTGTGTGAAATGCCTTCCAGCAAAATGACTAGAATAAGTTTAAGTTTTCATTATGTTCTAATTTCTAGTCCTACTTAAATAATCGACCAATACCAAATTGTTATATAAGAGAGTTATGTATAAAACGTATTTATTTTATTATTTTTTATAAATTAGAACAATACAGACTGATTTGAAAATAAAAAACACGTATTTTATTGGTTTTATTAAGTTCTAATCGAACTTGCGTTCAATACCGGATTACGATATTGATACTGGGATCACGGTATTGACTTTTCCAATACCGGTATTGAAAATATCCGGTATTTGAAAGCCCTACTACCTACGCCTCCCGTGTACTGTCACTCCGGCAGTTTGTTTTGCTACGCGTAGAGCTTATAACGCTTATAAGAGTATTTTTATTTTTGCATGAAAGTCTGTGAATTAAAATCTGAAGAATTATTAAAAGTCCTAGAAAAAAAGTTGATGTTTGTGATGTTAGTAACACAGTTTTGCAAGGTTGTTAATGTTAAAAAAAAAGAAAACAAAAAAAAAACAATCTGTATCAAAATCAATTGTCGTTAGTATTTCAAAAACTCAAAAATAGCTCGACATTACAGTAAATTTAATTTTGTTTTGTTCGCCTTTAAACTGGGGTGGTTGCAAAAGGAGAAAATTCAGAAAAAAAAGTCAATGGAACAGCCAAAAATATCGAAATTTGCTACGAGGAATTTGAAACGTGTTACGAAGTTCACTGAGTCACCTAGTACCAAATAAATGTAAAAAAATTCAAAGAATCCTAACAAGCGAGGCCTTTACACAATAGTCGACAATTACAAACTGCGCGGCTTGACATGCCGCTAATGAGAAAGCTGTACATACTTTCTTTTCGACCCAGATAAATGGGTCATTTGGAATCCAACAAATGCAAAAGGTTGGATGCTAAGGCATCCAACCTTTTGAAATTGTGATATCGTAACTCAAAGATTATTACTCTCTGCCAGTGTCTGTTTCCTTTTACATATAACCCAGCCTACCTTTAAATCAAGAGTGAAAAGGCATCTTCTGACCTCATCCATCGATTTCTATCACGCGAGATCAAAGTCAAGAGCTGGCCCAGTCAGTAATAAAAAATTAAAAATAATATAAATTTTCGATTTAATGAAGCCACGCAGTAATTTTCTCCTCTGTAAAGTTTACTACCCTTTAAATTAAATTAAATGTATTAAAAAATATAAGGTATAAAGTTAAATACAGTTTTTCTAAAAACACATCAGAATACACATTATTCCTTATTATCGGTCTTATACTTAAGACCAATAAGGAATAACGTGTAGAAATACGGTGTTTTGAGTTATTCGGACTGCGCCTTAAAATTATTTCATATAAACTTTGACGCCCCCGAATCTCCCTTTAGGGGTTAGGTTAGGTTAGGTTAGAAAAACAAAAAATGACAAACTTTATCATTTTTTTACATAAGTATTCGTGCCAAGTTTCAAGTTTACTAACTCAAGGAATAATATTTTTCATACAAACGAAATCCCCCTTTTCACCCCCTAAAAGGTCGAATTTTCAAAAACTTCCTCTCAGTGCTCCCCTACATTATAAAAGAAACCCGTGTACAAAATTTCACGTTCCTAGTCCCAGTAGTTTTGGCTGTGCGTTGATATGTCAGTCAGTCAGTTAGTCAGTTCCTCCTTTTATATATATAGATAAGTACATAAAAATATAAAAAACTATATAACAAAAAGCAAACACAGAAAAACAATACAACACAAACAACACGAAGCTAATAACCAACGCCATTCCATTCTATAAACAGTAAAAAACATTGCGACCAGAAATATTTTTACCAACCGTAATACTGACCGATAGTATCATATTGATTACATATTCCTATGAAAGCACATGCCGGCCGACTATTGGTGACACCATGCACCATATGATAACACCAATTACCGGCACACGCCAAACTTATAAATACACAAACTACAGAAAAAAAGTACACCAGCCAGGAAAAGAGAAAAAAATCTAATCAGTGGTGCCGATTCCCTTGGTCACAAACTAAACTAAATTTAAGTTCAGTGCATCTTTTTCTTTCTATTTCCTTAAGGAAAGGACAGAAGATAAATTTTAGTTTAGTCCTGTCAAATTAATCAGCGCTTGACGTAAATTAACATAATTTTAGTAGGCAAGTTTTTAATCACGTCTAAACTTGTATGGATTAGTGACAGGTGCTGATTAATTTTTATAATTTAGTTTAGTTTGTGAACAAGGAAATCGGCACCAGTATCACACATTTGATAACAAGCTAATGCTAGAATTTTGATAGTACCTTTTTAGAATAGAATGCAAACAGCTGTTTGTTGCTTACAGGAAATCAAGAATAAAAAAATCAACTATTCGGTTTTTCAGTGTAGGTACCTACCTACTAAAATCTAGGTGTGGCTCAACCCAAAAGGTTTTGAGTTGAGCCACACCTAGATTTCCTTCCTTTGATTTCCTTTTGGTTGAGTTGACATTAATGGCTCGTACAGACTAATGCGATATCGCGGGCGCGACGCGACACTAGTAGCACAATTTCTTTGTCGGTGCCTGTCGCGCCCGCGATATCGCACGAGTCTGTACGAGCCTTTAATTTTGTTAATAAAACTGTTCCATGACGTTTGTTTTGACAAAAAAATTGTTGATTTAACAAATCATGTCGGTAGGTGCTATATCAACCCAAAATATAGGTTAAAAAAGGTTAAATCTACTTAAAAAGATTTTCAGTGTAAGCACTAAGTTTTCATCGCGTAAAGTTTTGAGTTGGGATGAGGAGTTGACTTATGAAGAGGTTTTAACACTATTTTAGAATAACGTTAGTGCCAGTAAAATCTTAAAGTAGGTTGCTATAGATACATTATTCATTTTAAGAGGGTTGTCACCGGTCCACTAGAGCCACTCCTGCAAAAACATATTATCTCATGACTGAGAAGGAATTTTGAAAAACGGCTCAATTAGCAACCTCTTTGTGTCTAGAATTTTCTAATACCTTTTATAAAGTTTCATATTGAGACACGAAGCAACAAAATTCGATCTAAATAAAAACGGCCACATTCCTCTAGGCTCTAGTCCCCTGAGCTCACACGTTTTTATTTTTACTTAATTTGAAAATGGAGTTGTGTCTCGCTCTACCTATCACATGCTAATATGCATTTAAATTGCAGACTAATAAGTCTATTTTATCCTTGCATTTAAAATACCTACAAGTTATTAGTTTGTAGCCATTCGTGTCGCGGTGCCCCTCCACATAGATAAGTATTTTAACGTTGAAGAAGTGTCGGACGTAGCAGACATGTTTATGTTAGTCAAATTTAAAACCTAGCAATTTATGGTCATGGAAACTGCATTAATTTTATTTGCTTTACTACGTAATACCAAATTTGGTTTGTATTAATCACTACATTGCAAAAACTTATGGAGACATTTGCATACCTAATAGAAAAATTCAATATAATGTTTTTACAAAAGTAAGAGCCTGGCATGTTTCAAGGAGTGCTGCGTTTGGTGGGGCAAGTTCAATTCCTGTCATACAGAATTGTTATTACCTACAAATAGCTATTTCTCAAACATGCACGGAAATATTGTCATTATTTTCGAAAGAAGAACACGTATCACGGACAAAGAAAATCAAATCCATTGCAGGAGCGATTTTTGAATTTGGCACATTACGAGTACAACGCTCCAGCAATGTTGTATGAAACGGCGTCCTGGGGTTAAGAAATACTCTTTGATTGGATCTCTTATCATTCTTGGCATACCAAAGTAAGTCTCTTTGCTTAGCACAAATTGCGTTCACATGGCTGTATAGCCATAAATGCGTTTGCCTTTCGGCACAGATGACAAATCGAAATTTGGCGGCAAAGCTGAAAATTCGTTTGATTTAATAAAATAATAAATAAAAATTAAATAATTAAAATGAATTCCAATGGTTCAGAGAGTGAAATGGAGATTGATTGTACTCCACCAGATTTAAGATCAGAAGCCAAATTGGCAATGGAAAACCTGCTTCCAGCGCTTCCAGTGCGTCAAAAGAAAAATACATGAAAGTATGTCTTATTTCCCTGCATTTTTCTTTTGAGAAAAGCACTATATATGCCTCGGCGGAAATAGCAATTCCTGTCTCGTATAAGTGAAGTCTTCGCCTACGGCTCGGCCTTCAAACTCATACTTGACCTGCAATTGCCTATTTCATTCACGGCCTTTGCAATAATGTACTATTCTGGTTCTCGCTGTTTGTACCTATATCTTTACCTAAGTGTGATTTGTGTTAAGTAATAAAGGTATTCATGCCATAATCCATTCACAGAGGAAGTTCATAGAGAAGGGCGAAAAGCCGACTTGTTTCTTTTATTTTTATAAAATTCACTGTTTTCAACCATCTCTCTGTTGATGACAATATTAGGTACCAATATTCTATTACGGATAGTTGAACAAAAACAAGTATTAATTCGAGCCTGTAACTCATAAATGTTAATAGCTAAGATTTCGAGAAAGCTACGTGCTACGTTCATTACTATGCATAACAACACAGACGATTTTGTAAATAAAGCTGTTGTATTCTGTAGTTCGTGACGAAACATAAGACATTATGGTAAGCAGGTCTTAACATTGCTAAGTAGGTCTCTTGCGGCATTCATAATGTATCAATCGGAGAGTCCTAGATCTCTTTATCGAGTACTTGAATCTGGCTGAATGAATTATTTATTTGTACATACTTTAGAGATCCTCGGTTTGTTGTTCGTGGTAAAGTTTTATGGGAGACTAAACTACTACTAAACAACTTATTTACCCCAACAATACCACGTTACGTTGATTTCTTTGCCAGGGGCCTAAGTCTGCTATTTTTATAAATTCGTCACTCCAACACGATCCCATTGTCATTTTGCTAGAAGTTCGTAATCTGCTAAATTCATAATGGTCCATCATTGGTCGGTCAATGGTCTCGTAATAGAATTGTATTACAATGGCATTGTGAACATTTATTCATGCCAGATTTCATTTATATATATTTTTACATATTATTTATTAGTGTTATAAGCAATCTGAAGTAGTAGGAAGTTAGAAGTTTAGTAGGAAGTTTCATTTGTCATTATGTACAAGATTACCAATTCTTTCAATGGAGTGTCAGTGGCTGACCATTGGAAAGTCATAATGACACCATTATATTAGTAGATTACCAAACTTGTCAATATCAACAACTATGAAACCAATGATAGAACATTCTGACACTATTGTAATAGCAGACTTGAGGCCCTGAAGTCTTTGGTAGTAATTTTTACTTTCCGTCACAAACTTTCGATGATTCTTGTAACTTTTGTTCTTTTGCTAGTTGGTTAAAATAATTAATAGTTATTTTGCTAGTTGGTTGAAATAACTCATAGAATTTAAGCGGAAACAGTTTTTAGTCGATCGTTAGTTCTGTGCGTCATGACTCATGATTCAAATAAAACTATAAAGGTCTTTGCACACAGTGGGCGCGGCGCGGCGGGACGGGACGCCGACGCGACGCTGAGCAGTTGTAATGTGCTAGATATTACGGACGACGCCACACAGAGCGTCGCGTCGCGTCGCGTCGAGCCGGACGGCTCTGTGTGGCGTCGTCCGTAATATCTAGTACATTACAACTACTCAGCGTCGCGTCGGCGTCCCGTCCCGCCGCGTCGCGCCCGCTGTGTGCAGAGACCTTTAATTTATTTAAATTCCGACATGGCACTTCCATTTAATTCGGTGTTGCACTTAAAACTATTAATATCCATAGGCTGTTTTTCCCGAACAACTAACTTTTTCAAAGAACTCTTGTACCTTTCCATTACAGCTCATCATTATAATAATTATCACAACAGACACATCAATAATGGTTGCATGGTGCCTCTGTCACGACATTGTCTGTCAGCGGCTTGTCCATTCCGATATTACAGGCATACATTAATTTCATTAACGTGTAGTAGGCTCGGCTTTCAGGCTTGGTGTTGCGTGGTCATGAATATTTATTTTTATGGAAGCCTTTCTATTCTGAAGGCACGACACACCCCTTTTATTATATTATTATTTATAACTCCCAAAAACGATTGGTCATTCTTGCTGTAACTTATCCGCGAAGGCCATCGATTCATTACGAGTTTTGTTAATAAGTGCAGTGACGTAAAACTTATTTTTACTTGAGTTTAGAGACTGCTATTGAGTTGGTAAAATGAGTTATTAATGTGTCTACAAAAATATAGAATGAAATGAAAATTATACGCTTTGTTTTTAGTACGAATATTTCCGGCTCGTAAAAATTTGGTATTTCATAAGTAAAACGTTAAGGTGTTTTCTTAAACTACTTAAGAAGTCCAAGTTATTTATTTCATAACAAAAATACATTTGTGTCGAAAATATTTGCAGTAGGTACACAAAAAGAAGCAACATAAACAATTTTAATACAAGTCACCTCGTCCCTCACCTAAAACTCGGGCGATCACAAGTCCACTAGCGAAACCCGTTGAAAAAAATATTATCTCGTGACTGAGAAGGAATTTTGAAAAACGGCTCAATCAGCAACCTCGGTAAGTGTGTTTAGAATTTTCTAAAACCTTTTGTAAAGTTTCATATTGAGACACGAAGCAACAAAATACGATCTAGAGAAATGTGTTTTTCTTTAGATCGAATGTTGTTGCTTCGTGTCTCAATATGAAACTTTTAATTAGCAAATTGGGACAAATACTTTCCCCCTACAACACTAAAAATTAATGAAAGGCCCATTCATAACACTATAACAGCAATTTAAATTAACTTAACAACAAGCCCAACTAGCCAACACTTGAAACTTAAAGAATTTGGTAATTAAGTGTATCACGCGTACAATCTAGTTTGTTTTCGGACTGTTTTGTTGGTTCCCACTATGTTAATCTCGGTTAGCGAGTAGTCGCACGCAAACTTGTTGCTTCGCCAATTTCGTACCTTCATATTATTTGTTTGTAATAAAATCTGACACGTTTTTATAGATGTTAGATGTGAGTGATTTTTTTGTTCGGCTATAAAGTAACAGCGGTACCTAATAGGGATGGGCCGAACATGGGTTTCACCGAACACGAATATTCGGCCGAATTTTCGGTTAAAATTTTACTGAACCGAATATTCGGCATAATTGATTCCCTTACGTGAACATTATACAGGTCTGAACTTGTTCACGCAAAGCGCGAGGATTGGCCTCGGACCCTCCCGTCCGCTACCCCCGTTGTACCAGAGGTTGTTATTGCATCATCTAGTAAGGAGTAAAACTTCGCCCGAAACAGCTGCATACTTATATTTTGTTTTTAATAACCATCTTTTTTATCTACTGTTATTGGAAATAAAGCTACAGTGTCGAGAATAACATAAAGCTGCACTGTAAATTACTTACCTAATAAAAATAACACATTTAACACTCAACTCATGATAAATCATACACGGCTTAATACAGTAAAAACTTTGAGTAACACTTTGGTCAACATTCGGCGATATAGCTGAATATTCGGCCGAATACGAATATTCGGTAAACCTGCCGAATATAATAGGTACCGAATATAAAACTAATATTGGGCCCATCCCTAGTACCTAATAGCGGTTTAAAACAATTGCTCTAATGACATTATGATTACGATACGACAGTAACCCATGTCGTGTACATAAGCCTTCACCCAAGAAGATCATCACAATGAGTCATAGATATGTAAAATAGACAAGGTTTTTTTACATTCTCACAATGAATAAAAAATATATAGGTATGTACCAATCCAACGATACTAATGAATCCATGCATAAGGGGTGGTACAGAATTGTGCTCCAAAATCTAAAAAGAAAAAAAAAGGTAGTAAGTTTATTCAGGTGAAGATTTTCCCTGTAGTAATAAATGCTGAATAAACTATGAACAAGCTTTTTGTTTACCTAACATTGGCTATAATTTATTGATGACATTCCCAACAGGGATCATTTAATAAGAACTCCAAGACCTCATTCCACCGGCCCCCTTCTATCATCGGACATCTAGACGCACTGCAAGTTACCACCCCTACCTAGCTGATATTACACCAACTCGCACTAAGCGTTTTCAAACGTCTTTTATAATGCGCACAGCAAAGAAGTGGAATTCTCTGCCTGCGTCTGTGTTTCCAAACGCATACAACCCTAATCTATTCAAAGTGAGAGTGAACAAGCTTCTTCTGGGTAAGCTCACTCCATCGCAGACTTTGTCTCTGTCACCCAGACCTAGACTAAAGTCAAGAGCAAACCTAAAGTAAAAAAAAAAATGGGCTATGGTTACTCGTACTGTATTTTTTGCACCCTCTGTAGAATATTAAAACAAAGATTAGAACGTTTTTATTATCTTCATTTCGTATATTGAGAGGGTTTGTAAATATAGTCCCGAAAGCTATATAATGCAAGTGAAACTTGGACAAAGCCAAGTCCAGATAATCAATAGTGTCCTATTTGACATTCAAGATTACGAAGTACCTAAACCTACCTAAGCTGAAAATAACTTTCGACCCTTTCAGGCGTCATGTCGGTACCAATTAGTTTAAAAATATCTTGTGCCTGATTTTCATATTATAAATACCTATAAACGGAGGTATTTTTACCTTCACAGGTTTCCATTACCACCTAAAGGTTATAAACCTTAACTAGGTAGGTTTCATAGAAATTATAACCAAAAATCCATTGAATACCATTCAAAAGAATACATACTTTGTACTCGATGATTGTCCTACATTGTAAGGAACGTAGGGGCCGAAGGGCACAGCAGGTGTATGTGATCGATCGATAGCCAAGTCATTAAACATTAAAACCTATCTGTCTGACTTTCAGTCTACCTGAATAATATAACGAATGTCCTTGACACTTCAAGTTGACATAAATGTAACTAGCCACCAATATTTACTTAGAATTTCGACTTTAAACACGGAATTTTTCATGTATGCATTGTATATATTTGTTTTACTTTACATATTTCTTCAAATTGTACGCTGCTGAACGTTGTAGGTACCTTGTGGGCAATCATATTTCGAGAAATGGTTTAAATATGATTATATTTAAATCATTTTTTTATTATTATATTTTTATTATGTATTATTTGGTTTTTACAGTGGTTATTTTTATAATTTTTTCAAGACTAATTTAATCAAATAATAAATAAAAATAAATCAATCTTTATTTCAGGCAATGTTACATAATATTACAATGTATAGTCCATATTATCACAGAGACTAGCATTATTTAAGAATAATATTATAGCACTAATTAAAATATCAATAAAAGTCATAATAATATTAATTAAAATCGCCGTCACAATCTGTTCGCGCAACTGTCTTGCAGAACGGTCGCCAGAGCTGAATCGTCTGTATGTCGTACTTTAAGGATGCTCAATGCCCTCCTGATGGCCAACACTGAATGTGATGTGTTTGCGGACGAATGGAATAAAATTGTGTTAAATGTTCTGTGAGAAACAGTATGCGAGAGTGTCCACTGTTCCATGTTAGTAAGTAGCGAATAATTGGTTATGACACAATTTTTTCATTTTCTATGTTAATTAATTTAATTGGTATTGTACCGTAACTATAAATAAAAATAATTAAATTAATTAACAGATTATAATTTGTTAAAGGTATAGTTGCACTAGACTAAAATAATGCTTTCATCTTGTGAATTCTTATCATATTTAAGTGACCATGAATGTCTGCCGATTTTGTCTTGACTTGAAAACTGTTGTCTTTCTCTAACAGTCGATAACTTTAAGTGGTCTACGGTTACCTGCCGTCATATTTATCTAGGTATACGTATAGTACAATAGTAACGAAGAATTTTTGTCCGTTTGTCTGTTGAAATCGCGAACTGTAACGCAGAAACCTATCTTGCCGAGAAGGCTAAAAAGTAGTTTTGGTTCGTAGAGACTGAGTGGCTCTTTAAGAGTAGCCTACGAAAGTACGAGATAAGACTCCTACAAACAGGCGCGACACGCGACGCGACACAAAGATACCGCTCGTCGCGCGGCACGCGGTGTCTTTGTATCGCGTCGCGTGTCGCGCCTGTTTGTTGGAGTCTATACTCTCTAGGTAGGGTATCGCACGTCGGAATTTAATTCAATTCAATCTTCTTGTGTTTCAGCTTGTGGACAAAGACTAGCTAGCTACTACATTTGATCACCTATTATGATAAAATTATTGGTGATGTTCTAAAAATCAATAAATATAGGTCATATTGCTAAGTAACACACTCAACAACACTAATGTATATGACGTTAGTCAAGTTATCTTTTCCATAACATCGATATTGATTTTATCGAAATAGAATTACCTACTCCACTTTTTTTTATGCCAGCAAACAGTTATTTATTTATTTATTTATTCACAAGGCAACTACAACAGGTAACAATCACAGTATATCAGTAGGATTACATTATAGGTTTCGACCTGATTATCACCCAAAGCGTAATCACACAACACGACTAGCAACATCAATAATAATGAAGACAACTAGAGTAAAAAGCATGACCGACCCAGACGACCATCCTCCAGGGCCTCAAGTCTGCTATTACAATAGTGTCAGAATGATCTCTTCATTGTGAGTTTTTGACAGATTTGTCATACAAACACTGTCAAATACTCACAATGGCGAGACTATTCTGACACTATTTTAATAGCAGACTTGAGGCCCAGGGGAGCAGTAGGGAAACGAGTACAATTCGTAAGAGAATACACAATATAAGACCGTCATTCCGACCTCGCCGCCGAGGCCCTGCGCGAAATCCCCGACTAAATACGAGTAGTCCTCCCCGACCCTTTCCCGTAAGCAAAGCGTCAGCACGCGCTATAGCTGAGCCTGTAGCTTTAAATTCCCCCGATAATAATCATAACCCTGATTTTATCCAGCCACCGTCGGTCCCTTGCCATCCTCCCTCCGACTCTGCCCTAAGCCGACGTTCGTAGGTACCCCACAGGGGGTGCCCTTAGCGCGCAGTCGTTTAGTTTATAAGTTTTTACGCCCTGGCTGGAGACAAACGAGTTTCATTAGGAGCTTAAGGTAACCACAGGAAAGTCCGGTTAAAGAGTCTCAACCTCCCATGGTTAACTCTAAGATGCCCTAGATTAAAAAAAAAAAAGTAAAAAGCTTTGTTCACAAAATTACAGCTACAAGATCTGTGCGTCTGCTCTCCGATACACTTCCAGCTCATGTAGGCAAGGAATGTGTAGGAGACCACACACGCCAGATAAAATACATAATTGACAAAAAGTTACATTATTTTCAATAAAACAATATTAAAAGGAAAGAGTACATACATGTCTTTTGAAAGCAGTAGCACGAGAATCGAAGATGTCAATACTGTTATTGTCTTTTGTTTCATTGTAAAGTCGACACATTCTACGACGATAGGGTTGTATTAAAAGGTGTTATTTGTAAAGACCAGAAGTGAAAAAGTTTTCGGCATTCGGGTATTATACCTAGTATTGATGTTTATGAAATGAAATGAAATGAAATCGTTTATTCTGTAAATAGGATATCGGAATCACTTTTACACGTCATATAAAAAATATAAAAACAAGCTTGGTGAAGTCGACATTTCCTATCTGACTACCCCTGAAGAGAAATGGCGAAACAAACTCAGGGGTCAAAGTCTCTTTTAAAGTCCAGACATAATCTTGGTCAGATCATGTGAGGACCCTGTTGATCCGTGTCTGAAATGGTCTTTTGAGGAAAGAACCACACAATTTTGAGTGGACCTATCCAGTCAGTGCAAGCATTTGTCAGTAAACGTGTAGCTCAACTCAGGATTTAAGGAGCTCAACGACTCGACGAACAATACCAAAGAAAGGACATTTGGGTAGGCCGCATAAAATACTCAAAATACCAGACCATCATTAAAAAATGAGGGACAGCAGAGCCGAAGAGTCCAGCGTGGAATATAGGATGTTGTGTAGTTATAAATGTTACATTCAGATAATTAATAAAACAACATTGCAGTATTAGAACGCCTAGTTTTAATTGGACTTCTATACAGGAAATTAGAATGTTTTATAGATACTCATTTATTTGCAGACACTCAATCGACATTCGATTGGATCTACCCTGATGGGCACGCACGTTGTTAATCGGTCTGTAAAACTTTATTTTGTTCCCAAATAGCTGATAGGTGTTTTTATCACCGTTATTTAATGATAAGAATCAGCAGGGATAGTCAATTTTTTTATATCAATTTGAAATAAATAATAATCTGAAATATTTTATGAAAACCACACAATAAGAAATTGTACAAACGAAATAGTATATTTTATATCGAGGGACTAAACGAAGCCATAATATACCAGAGGTGGTTGACTCCCGAGCGTGCGAGGGAGTCAATGAAACCGAGGGTATATTAAGTTGGCGTTTAGTCTCGAGGTGCAAACTGTACTTTTCACTTTGAGTGCGAGAAAAATAGTCAATTTAGTACAAAAACATTTAATAAATATTATTCCTCCAGTCCATAAAACTTTCGTAAGTTTTTAGGTAAATCTTCCGCGATTTTGGCGGCAAAAGATTATTTATTATGTCTTTTGCTCTTTGCTCGACGCCAAATTCTTCAATGTCACTGGACATTCTTAATAAATTTATTTAAAACTGAACAAAACACTCGACAAAAATTCTGAAATTTTCGCGGTCAGTTTTTTTTTTTTTTTTTTTCATCTAAACCAGTTACAGATTAACAATTTAAAACACTTTATAGCGCCACTTATTTGCGGAAAAACCATGGAACTGAAACTCGCAACATTTTTGCAATGAAAATGGTCCACACTCCACAGATATATTTACTGGCTGTTTGATCTTGTCTATGCCACATGAAGGAAATTAAAAAATGAATTACTTTTCACTTCCTAGAGACTAAAGTGGTCACTTTAGTCCCGCTTCGTAGCGCTATATTGGCGTACTTTTAGAGCATGAGAAGTGAAAAACAATAAATGTACTATAGCGAAACTGAAATCCCTAAAACTGCTCCTGAAATTGACAGTTCATTATTATGACTTCTTTCATAACTGTCTGTTTGTAATGTCAAATTAACGAATTTTTACTAAATGTATCTCTCTCTGTGGTCGGTCCCTCATGTCTGAGGATCGTGGTCAGCTTCGGAGTTGCATCTGGAGCGTATGATCCGCCTCCACCGGTTTCTGTCCAGCGCATCCCTTACCACCTGATTGACCGATCGGTCCACCGTGATGGTGAACGACCGCGCGATCGTTTGCCTTCGGTGTTCCCTACCACAATCAGTTTTTCCAAACTTTCATCGCCTCTGCGTACTATGTGGCCGAAATAGGAGAGAATGCGTTGTTGACATATGGTCGACAAGCGAGTTTTTATTCGATGCATTGGTGCGTTTGGCAGTCCACGGTACTTAAAACATTCGTCTCCAGCACTACATCTCAAATGCATCAACCCTTTGTCTTTCTCGGGCCAAAATCGTCCACGTTTCTAGTCCATACAGGAAGATAGGGAATACTAGGGCTTGTATCAATCTGATCTTGGTTTTGATACCAATTCCTCTCAGTTTTGATACTAAATATAAATACGGTACTTATAACAAAAAACGATTGCTATAAATTTCTTCTGTCTGTATGTCTGTTGTTTCCAGCTAATCTCGGAAACGGCTGGACCGATTTGGACGGGACTTTCACTGGCAGATAGCTGAAGTTATAAAAAGTAACTAAGGCTACTTTTATTTAAGAAAAAGCAGCTAGGTTATATACCTAAAGAAAAAGTGAAAGCTCTGCACTGCTGGTTTTTTGATAGACAGTTTTTACGAAACAATACTAAAGTTTTACATATTAATTTCCGGCTAGGTACTTTGACTATTTCCATAAATGATGATGATGGATATTAATAACATAATTCCATATCAGCTGCTATAAAACTTTATAAACCTACGCATTACTGGCGTGAACTGAAACCCAATAAGTGTTAATGAAATCACCCTATCCACAATTTTTTTTGCGTTTTCCACAATTTTTCTTCAATGGTATTCACCTTGAACTTTTCCATCGATTGCAATTCCAAGTACAAGCAGTGGCACATATTGGAGGTTCCTTTCGAACTAATGTGTCGGTATAGCGATACGACGCCTTATCTTGCATGTTTTCACGACGGAACGACGTGTAGGAGCGGATTGTTGGCTTAGCGCATGGTTGAATAATGTAGCAGGTATACGTTACTCTGAGTGACGTAATGATTGAACTTGTGCTGAAAAGCTGAAACAGTTTGAGTAAAATAGGTTTAGTACCCATATTATTTTAATGCCTCAGTTGTCGGAGTATACCCATTAGTCTGTAGACCTCCGTAGTGTAATTTTAATGAAATAGAAAAGGCCTTTTTTTTTAAGTCTCCATTATTTATTTATTTAATTAATATTTATATACACACAGTAAAATACAGTTAATATAATACAAAGGTACTGCTTATTTCTTAAGGCCCTTCCCCTAGCGTGAGCATTCGGTCCTTCTCTATCCCGTCACAGCGGGGACGCTCTGTCCCACTCCGTGCGTACGCCGAATTCACACAATTTTTGGAAATAGTTTAATAAAATAAGAAGAGTGATCTTTTGAAATTAAATAAAACGTGAGTTATTAAGATTTTTAACTTATCTATACATTAGTGTAACTCTCAAATTAATGGAACGTCAACTTTAGCAAAAGATGCATGCAATCAATAATTTTAGTACTTTTTTTACACGGAGATTTCAAATGTACTTAAAACACATAAAAATAAATAAGAACGTGTAATGTGATGATAGGATGACGTACATTAATAATGTGTTTTTAGATGTATTTTATTTATCTTAATTAATGAGTTAATAGCCTCTGAAAAACGCGTTTTGCTCGGGGTATCGCCTTAAGAAATGTCTTCTATATTATAGTAATTACTAAATTAAAGAACTTTTTTAGCAATTTTAGCAACGTTACCCTAAAAATGCTATAAATGATTCTTAAAATCAATAATTTGTAACAATAAATAAAGTCCAATAAATAATTCGTGGTTTTTAAATACCGGGATTAAATCATCATTATAATTATAACGGGATTTTAGAGGAGGTGTTATCCACTCTATGTTACATCCTTCCTCGAAGTTTAAATAAATTAACTCTACCTATTCCGATCTCTGATTATAAGTTTAATGTTAATGCAATATACATAATTATAAACCTTCCGAAATACATTATTTAAATGGTGGTGAAAATCGCATCAAATCCTTTGCGTAGTTTAGAAGAATAACGCGGTCATAGACAGACACGAATAGCGACTTTAATAGGTATAGATATCCTCAAAAAAAAAGAAGCAGTGGGGCCCCCCACTGCTTTTTTTTTTTTAAGGATGGTAAATCATCGACCCCTCCCGCTCTGGGTGGAGCGGAAGGGAGTGTCAGACTCTTACTGACTAAAACCCACCCGTGTTCCTTCCTTGGCCCTTTATGTTCCGGGGCAGCGGTACTCCTTTCGGACAATCCCGCTGACCAGTTCATTACGAGTTGTTCTTACGAGTTGTGTAGGTTGTAGGTTAGAACCCCGACAGGCGCTTTACTTTGTGTAAATTGTTTCATTACCACTGCTCTCAAAACGGTGAAGGAAAACATTCTGAGGAAACCGGCATATCGTCGTTGCGACTTTAAGACCTCTTATGTGTCACTTTTGGCAAAATCACTTTTTTACGCCAGCCTTTATCACATTTTGAAGCTCTATCGAATTCAAAAACTCCCATGTGTATACGACGATTTAATCGTCATTCTTTACCAATTTCAAGATCTACAATGTGAAGCACACTAATGAAATGTTGGTGCTTAAAATATCGATTTTCTCATAAAGTTGAATTTTACACATAAGAGGTCTTAAAGTCGCAACGACGATATCCTAGAACCAAAAATTCAAAGACATGTGACATCTACCAACCGCAATGGGCCCGCGTAGTAGATTACAGCCCACTCCCTCTCGAAGAGAGGAGGCCTGTGTCCCAGCAGTGGGAACATTATAGGCTGATTATAGATATCGTCACTGGAAAGGATAAAATGCTAAAGCGCCATTTGGGTCAAAATGAGTTATATTATCGTTGGATTCGTTTTTTTTTCTGCGTCGATCTGTCTAAGTTTCAAGACAATCTGAGCAAATTTTTGGCGCATTTGTAAAAATGTACGTATGTCCCAGATTCTAAGATCTCAACCGGTCTCAACGGACGGATCTCAACGATTTTCCGATGTTTTTTGAACAAACGTCGCTTTAGCAACACTTTTTTTGGACAGAGGCCCTTTAGAACGTTTTTCCTTTCAACATTCTCTTCAAAACAGCAACATAAGCATTTTATCTTGTTTGTAATTTGGATGATAATGTTACATTAGCAATTTAATATTTTTGAATTTTATTGTTGAACAGTCTGTTAGCTATTATTCATTACTGTTGTTTTTAATTGTTTGGCGCTCTAGCAAAACTGTTTCATAGCCTGTGTACATATCGCTTCTTTAGTACTTCTTCTTCACGGCATGAAACCATCATAAGCAATCGTTAGCAATTTTTCTTTACAAGATTTACACGGTCTGAGTTACTCAAGCATTTTTTGTTTCCAAGAGAAGTGGTTTTACCGTTTATAAGCATTTTTCGAAGAATTCGATTCATACATTTGAGGTAGAATAGCAATTTTTTTTTCCAAACTAAATTTTTTTATTATTCAAAATACTTTTCCTAAAGCGACTACTATTTCGTGAAATAGAGCTAAATATCATAAATACTTTTTTACATGTAGGTACAACAGATTTTTAATAATTTTATATTTTTAGATGAGTAAAATCGATATGTATAAGAAACAAAAAAAAACTTTAATTCTCATTTCCCAAAAGTACCATTTTGGCGCTTTAGCATTTTCACCTTTCCACTGACGAATGGATATAGATTGGTTTCCTTTCCTTGTCAGGTCTTCTGGTGATAAAACGCCACAACATCCGGATATGGTGCCACGACTGCGACATGGCGCGTCTGCAGCGCGTGGTGTGGGAGGGGCACGGCTCGCGGCTGCTCAGCGAAGTCTCCAACCAGCCGGTGGTCAAGAAGTTCTTGGAGGCTGTACCTTACCTCATGGTGAGTTTCAAAGATAAGGCTTTAGGTATTTACATCTAGCTTCTGCCCACGACTTCGTCCGCGTGAAACTTCTTGGTTTCCCGTTCCCCTATCCGTTCTCGGGGTTTCATCAAAAAAGCCGTTCCATACAAAATGTATGAGAAAATATATTTTCTTACATTTTTTTTTCGCGAATTATTCGCATATTTTAATTAATTAATTAAAATAATATTATAATTATTAAATATTATTTATTTATTAATTATAACATTATTTATTATTTAATTATTTTAATTCTACTATTTAGGGCGGAGATATGTACATAAATCCAACAAATCAAAATCATGAAAATCGGCCAAGCTGCTCTTGAGTTATAAATGGTGTTACTAACCCGGCTTTGTTTTATATATTTAGATTAAGCGAGGTTTACTTTTAATAGAAGTCGTTCATGAACAAATCGCAATATTTTTGAAAATTGACTACAAATTTTAAGTTTAAAAAATGGCTTAAAAGAAAAGAGTTTACATATTTCCGTAATAATCTTGTGTAAAAAAAAACTCTCAATTTCTTTTACTTAGAAAGAATCGAACAATGGCTCCATGAGATAGAACGCCATCACATTACTACCCGCAGATGTTGTAAAGGACGACTTCTTGAAAGCAACATACTCATGTTTATTTATTTATTATAAGCACCTCAACAGTACTTATTTATTTATTTGGTACACCAACAGCAGTAGGTACATACAAGGAATTAATAGAAAACAAGACAAAATAAAAGTGCTGATACGTAGGTATGCCTATTACAGGTATACCTACTCAGCATTCACAATAAAGACAACTACGTAAATGTTATCTAAGAAAACAAAATACAACAATACAAAAAAATAAAATAATATTAGAATACAAAATGTAGTAGCTAGATATATGCAATAAACTTAATAAAATGACAATTAGGACTATAAGAGAGTCATCATTTACGAGTGTGAGTGATAACTAAGGAAAGGGAAAAAAAGGAAAAACTACAAATCCATGTTCATAAAACATGGATTTGTAGATTTAACTACTAGTTACTAATATTGAATTTAAATTTACAAAAAATATATATTTATTTATTGGTGAATTTATGCACTCCCGTACCTAAGAGACTGATCTTCTAACACTACAGTCTGTAATAATTCAAATAAAGTAAAACTGATAAAACTAGCATTTCAGTGACAATAACATCAAGCTGCAGTCACCAGCAGCACTATTATATTATAGCTCAACACTTCACATTATGTTTCATGGTGAGACGTTTACAGAATAGCACTACCGCGGTCTTAGATTATATACTTGTCTAGATGACCCATTGACCGTACCGAACGGCCCAAATAAAGTCTACTATAATCGGTAGACTCCCTTCTCACAAACGTCAGTGTTATTTGAATCACTTAAGGGTAACGTGGTCACGAAAAATAATTAATTATGCCGGTTTGTGCTGTCAAATTGTATTGTAATTATGTGGGAAAACCGTATAATAACACCAAGATCACTTTTCATCGGTAGGTTTTGTTATTTAACCACTATTATTTTAAGAAACACGATTTTTTATTCGTTATTTTGTAGGTTAGTCTGATTAGCCGGTGTTGTCTGTTTATTACTAGGGAGTCATTACTTCATCATTCTAAAAAAAAACTACAAAAAAACTACTTTATTTAACCTATTTTGTTTAATTTTCATCTTATTAAATAATGGAGAAAGGGTAAGTTGATAATTTGGAGCAGGCATCCCTAAACACGCACACCTTGACAGTTTGACTACAATAAGTACACGATCGGTACTCACACGTATCACGCAATGGGAGACAGTTTTCGGGCGTTATTTGTTTGCATTGCTCAATCTAGACAAGTGTATAATCTAAGACTGCGGTGCTATTCCGTAACAATCTCACCGTGAACACTTGGGTGAAGTGAATTTAAAGTGAACTGTCAATAGTGTCAATCCCTAGAAATGACAGATTACTTCACCTAAGTTTGATTAGGTGAGATTTTTACAGAATAGACCGGCTGTTCCGTCTGTTCAGCGAGCTGATTAAGACAATTCCCCTTTAGGATTTGAGAGAACCCCCATTTTATAATCTATTGAAGACTTAATATTTTTCTTTCCTTCTTTCAGAACACCATAAGAGACATCCACACAGATGTAGTGCAGAATGATCTGGAAGGTCTGATGAAACACGCTGGGGACCCCGTGCCACCGCTAGCTTTGTCCAGCAGAGATGCTAACAATATGACAGTCATGCATAAGGTATATAATCAATCAAATTTTAAAATATGACAGTCATGCATAAAGTATATAATCGATCAACTTTTAAAACATATGTCAGTAATGCATAAGGTATATAATCAATCAAATTTTTAAATATGACAGTCATGCATAAAGTATATAATCGATCAACTATTAAAACTTATGTCAGTAATGCATAAGGTATATAATCGATCGACTTTTAAAACATGACAGTAATGCATAAGGTATTATAATCGAACAAATTCTAAAACGTTAACCTTGCCAGGAACCTTGTCCAAGCTGTCTTTTTCCCACCTGTCGAAAAAGCGATTAAAATAATATTGATTTCTAAAGGAACTAAAATCGTGACAATCTAAGAAGTCGGATTTGACAGCTATAAAAATACTTTGTGTAGTAATGGGGAAAAAAAATCGGACGCTTTAAAAACCGATTCTCGATTCATATCGATTTATCATAACGACTTTAGACTTTTTAATCGACAATTTATATACATTGTTTAAAACTGACTCTCGAGGCATATCGTTTTATTAGTGGCATACCTAGAAGCAAGCCCTAGGCACTAGGTATTTTACTAACGTCATATCGGAATATTAATCAATGATTAATTCATGTTCTTGAGTGCATTTTACCAATATGAAGTGAAACTTGGAGCTTACGAATGATACTCATTGTTATAGTGTATGGATAACATAGTAATTAATTAGGATTATGAATTTGATTTTTCGATTTCTCACGGAGACGTTCATACAAAGTTATAGCGGCATGTACCTAAAATGAGAAACATCAAATCCGACTTCTTAGATTGTCTTAATCTTATAATGATGATGTATGATTATTGTGTATGGGTTTGATACCCAAGTCATACAGAAATACCTACGTGAAAAATGTGTACGTAAGGAAAATGTATTTAAACCCATTAAGGTTGTAAAATGTATCTAAATTTTAGCAAACAAATGTGGTTTTAAACTCGAGCTTTATAACTAAGACCTCCCTGTTGTTATCGGTGAAATATGAAACAACAAAATAATATTATACGTATTCCTTATCCTTCAGAGTACTCGAAAATTATCAATGAATAAACATTATCCAACTTTAACTGAAAAAACATTTAGGCTGCAGGTTTAGGCCACGGCGGCATTCTCAAGTACATCGCTGAAAGGTATCCGCAAGGTATTAATGACGTAGACAACGATGGTCGCACTCCACTTCATTACGCCGCAGCCATGAGAGATGATCAACATACATACAACACACTCGTTAGTCTTGGAGCTGACGAAAGTGTTGTTGACAACGTAAGTATTGATCGTATACATGCATACAACTAAAAGTTTCCTTAGGTGATAGTTTTAGATAGTGATAGGTTTTATCCCTTGACACTGCATTCTCAAATTCATGAGCTCATCATAGTTTACAATTAAATTACTTATAATTCACAACTTTTATTACATACTTACTACTTATCCCATATTTTCTGGTTTTTAGAAAAATAAAACTCCAGCTTATTACATAAATAGGCCCCAGGAAATAGATAAAAACACGTTCAAAACACTACCCGATGCACCCAGAACTCCATCGAGTGCTTACCCAAATTCTTGGGATTGGAAGCTACTGGACACAGAGGTCATAGCTGAATTAAACAAAAAATCTAGGAGGCGGAATCACAAGGCATCTAACGAAAATATTTCGTCGAAAGATACAAATACGATCACTGCATCTGAAAGTACAGATAATCGTATCGGTGGGATGAAGGGCAGTAGCACGCATGAACTCATTAATAATTTGCCTGAATTAGATGATGCAAAACAAACCAAAGACGATATTGAGAATCACATTGCAAATGTAGAAAGTACCAAGGTGAGCAGTGCATGACACGTTTTCACGGAATGTTGTTTAGTTAAGTTGCGATGCTTTTTTATGAACATCTGCATGATTTTTTATTTTATGCATTTTAGGAATCAGAAGTAGTGGAAGAAACTCATGAGCAAGAAGAAGATGTAGCTAATGAAGCAAACCCAGAAGAAGCTACTGGGGAGCATGAAGAAAAGGCTGATGACGGTGAAGAAGCAGTAGAACATGTTCAAGAAACAAAAGAAGACGAAGAAGATCCAGAGCATAGCCCTGCAGAAACAACTGATCATGTTGAGGAAGCAGCTGAAAATAACGAGGAAGCGACTGTAAATGTTGAAGAAAGTGCAGCAGATACCCACCAAGAAGCAGATAATGATGAAAATAGTCCTGAGGGAGGAAATGGCGAAAAGGATGAAACTGAAGGAGAAAAGGCTGAAACTGAAGCAGAAAAAGATGACGACGACCATACTCATGTACAAGAGGCTGAAGGTGAAGCCTCAGAACAAACAGTTGAGGAAAAGGATGAAAGTAACAAAACATCCCAAGAGTCGCATGTAGAGCAAACGAAAGAAGAAAACGAAGAAGTTGAATCACATCACGCTAATCAGGAAAATGAGAATCATACGGGGGAAACTGGGGAACATGAATCTCTGAACTATGAAATCGAAGAGATTTATTCCAAAGAAAATGAAAACAATGAGGAAAATGAAAGTAATGAAGGTGAAGAACATGATGGTGCTGCTTCAAACGAAGGTAATGCTAAAAATGGTGATCACAGTGAAGATGATGATGACGTACAAGTTCCAGGAGAAACACAGTCTGAATATAGTGATTCGAATCTTAAGAGCACTGCAGAACTATCTGAAATGGGAAGTGCCAAGAGAGGTAAAGCCGAAATCTCTTCTGGCACTATACACGAAACAATCAAAATATAATCCTCGTAATTTTAATCAATTATAAGAGGGTCCCTGACAAGTTCAATATTTTTGATTATTTTGCTAATTAAGGAAACGTGACCAACGGCCGAAGTACACAGGAAAGTCTTATAGAAGGTGTTGTGAATGGTGAAGCCGAGCTGGACTCACAGGATGCAAGTATGACGCAAAGAGAAGGATCAGTGCACGGAGAAGTTCTCGTAGTTGTGAGTATACCTCTAACTTGTTCCATCAAGTAAGACAATCGACCGACTAAAGAAGGTAATAAGTAAATTGATTAGTTGATTGTGGTGTTCTTTAGACTAGTAGCATCATTGTAGCACTGTGTACTCTCACAGACACCTCGTAACACCACTGTCATGAATTGATTTGCCAGCTTCTTAGTTTTTTGTACTTCCTATCAAGTAAACCTAGTATCAAGTAAAATTAGTCAGCGATTGTAGCTCTAACTCTAACACCGCATCCATATACTTATTTTATCTTACGATTAATATCCTACTTACAATTTCGCAGGACAATGAAATAGACCCGGAAGTGACAGATTTGATTAACAATGCAAACATGGAAATGTTGGCTACATTAGTTTTAAATGGCGAAGGATCAAGGCTTATAGGAAGGGTTTCAGGAAATTCTGAACTCCAAGCTTTTCTCGACAATGTACCAACTTATATGGTAATTCCCAGTTTCACAAACATTATAATTCATTTTTATATAACAATAGCATTAGTTTATACTTTATGTTTTAGCAAAAAATAAACAAGGTGCATATAGCTGCAAGAGAGGGCAATATAAGAGATCTTCAAGCGGCGCTAGACAGACGAAAATTCGCAATAGCTCGAGACCCAATATCACCGAATGGAGCAACTCCTTTACATGTGGCTACCATATTTGGTAAAACCAACATCATCAAGTATTTGGGTGGAAGGTTTGTTAATAGAATTTCCATATAATTGGTAGGTTATAACTTATAAGTCATGACATGACATGATGATGTCAGACATGTTGTGTTTATTTTTATAGGTTCCCTGAAACTCTGTCAGCAGTGGACTTTGAAGGAAGAACAGCGCTACATTATGCAGCGGTACTCCCAGACAATGGACATTACTACAATTTGCTTCAACAACTTGGTGCCAACTCGAAAGATTTAGACGATGTAAGCGAAACTATTATCATTTACGAGGCTAGGTATATATTTATAGTATCAACGGTGACACAGAATTATATTATTTGTTTTAGAATGGGAAGTCTGCTGAAGAGTATCAAAATCATCCAACTTTACTACCTTTTGATCAACTGCTATCAGATTACGGTATAAGCGAGGATGCAGCTAAAAGTATGTTCTCCGATAAAGGTATGTAATATCAGCGACAAAATTCGCTTCTGCAACCAATGAAAAACGCACTGTAAATGAAGAATTTCACTAAGTATTAATTGTTTTAATATTAATATGTTGTCCGCATGTTTTAACTTGAGTATGTCTAGTACCTGAGGATCAAGTATCATCTCGCCGGGTTTTGGATGCGCCTGAAGCCTTGGATACGTTGGAACGATGCTATCATCTCTTATCATCTACCAGGCCACCTCGAACGCCCTTATCAGCCTCTTCTAATAGCGCTACGCCACCGCTCGTACTTGCACGATTTCTGAAAAGGCCAATCTTTGATGTTATAAAATACAGAGTCACTAAATTAGACCATGACCTTTTCGATGTCATCTGGCCTGCTGTGAAAAAACTCCCGGATAGCAGAAATATTATTCAAACGGTCGAGGAAGACTTTCCTGGAGGAATTACGGCCCCAGACTACTATGTTTATGGTGTATTTAATGAGTTTTTATATCCACTTATAAGAGATCTTCATAATATAAACGTGAATTCTGATTTACGAACACACCCCAGATCAGATTTTATAGCTACCTCGTCTGCAAAACTATCTTCTGAACCTTTAGTAGAATTAAATATTGATCCAAATGATGAATTCGTGCTTTCTGGAGTAGTAGAATGTTCGCGTAATTTAGAAGGTTTTGAACTACCTTTAAATATAAAAGTAGGAAAGTTGGAAACAATAGAAAGAATTGTAACAACACTATTGATGCAAGAAGATTTTTCGAAATTCACCGAACATTCTAATCCAGAATCTGACCAAAAGGGTGGAACTTATTATACTTTGAATGAAGTTTTGGAAAAGCCGTCAGAAATATGTGCAGCTTTAGCGTCTAGTGGTCTTCTGATAGCTCTTTGTGATAGAGATGAGATTGATGACTGTGCGAGATTACATGGGAAGCACTGGCCTTACGGTCGAGGTGTATTTGTCACTGACGATAGAAGCATAGCTGTCTGGATTAATGTTCATGACCACATTCGCGTACTTGTATCTACTGCACAAGACTCTCCTGGAGAAATTGGTCTAGCGTTCAGTAAAGTATCTTACATCATGACTTATCTGCACGAGAAGCTCGATTTTACATGGGATGCAAAGCTGGGATATCTGTCTGCTAGACCAACATACTTGGGCGCTGGCATCCGTTTCAGCCTCATTGTTAATTTCCCGGGTCTATCGAAGGACGCCGATAACATGAAACATCTCTGTGCCATGAGAGGGCTGCAGTACCGTGAAACTTTAAGCGCTGATATTGCCAGAATTAGCAACTATCAGTGTTTAAGTGTTACTGAAACAAGCTGTTTCAACGATTTTGCAACCGCAGCTTCAAACTTACTTCACCTGGAAAAAGATCTATCAATGCAAAACTCAGCACATATAGCAACGATGCTATCAAATATTTTTCGTAAAAAAAGAAGTAGTATTTCTAGTCACGAAACCCCAGAGAAGAGGGAAAAGTTCTAGATTTTAAAATATAGATCCAATTCAACTTTTATTCACCTTCACACAACTGTTCACATTTCACAAATAATTTTATCGAATGTTGGAAAGATTATAGGTACTGAAAACGTGCCTATGTATGGTTGCAGCTGAGCAACATATAGATATATTTGCATCTATAGAGTTTTAGGTCAGTACTAAACAATTTTGTTGATATCCTTGTGAGGTGGCGTGTTCGTGTGAGTCTTACACCAAGTGAAGTCACTGCAAACGTTCACGCTTGCACATCAAATAGTTACAACAAAATGCTTTTGTTTAACTGCACGCTCACCATCAACCATTTGTCTTTCCAACATTAGATACAGTGTGACGTCGAAAATGTGTTGTCCTGTCTTTAGATGGTGTGTGCTTTTTAGAAACTGAGCAATGTTTACTACAAACATATCGTTTAACTGTACGTATCCATAAACATACTATTAATAACACAATCTGTCGATATAATTTTAAAACATAATAGCGTTACTCAGCGTTTACGTTTAACGGTCGATCGATAACAATAGGCCATATCAATAATGACCGGCGAATGCTAATAGAACCTTTCTGTCCAGTTCCCACTATTACCACCGACTATAATCATCTACCACCCACTGCCCCCACCAGATGTTCACGTTCGCGTAAAAACCCACGTGTTTGATGTATTCTCACACCCCTTCCCCTCCCACGCGAACATATCGAAGGCCGACACTGAATAATTGATCGGTTTCAGGCACAGGCCACGCCGACAACGATCATATGGACATTCCCATCTTTCGGACCGAAGAGGGCAGATATCTTGCTAAGTGTAAGCTCCTATTTAAAGTTTTTTAAATAGTTTTGGTCAATGATAAAATGGAAATTGTGAAAGGAAATAAGGAGGTTGATTTGAACGATGTGTTCACAGCTCTCGGCGATCCTTTGATCAAAGGTCTGACCGAGGTGGCTAATATAAAGCCTAAGGATCCGGTCGCGTTCCTGGCCAGTTTTCTTCATAACTTTCCTGAGCACGAGAAATCAAATTTAGGTACGCAGGTGAGCATAACATCTACCTACACATTGATTTAATTATCTTTAAAAAAAAATCTTATGGTTTTTTCAAGTTAGTCTTTGATGCAATTTGCAATAAAGCGCGTAAACTAATGGCATTGCCATCGGTTTGTGGTAAATTTCAAACCGATAGCCATCAATCAAATCATACATGATTATCACTATACTCCATTTATAATAGCATTAGACAGAAGTTAAAAAAGGTTATTTTTGATGCACACTTTATAACAAAAGTACAATAAACTTGTTATAGTTACGATTGACGCCAAATCGATTAAAATGAATTTATATATCAGCTATCACACTTAATTGTAATCATTTAAAAAAACAACCATATGAAATTAAGTAGCTTTCATTTAGATATATTATTTCATTCCAATTTAAAATTACAGTGCCTATGCTAAAAACCTAAAAGAAGCAGGAGTCAACAATACTGCAACGCTTTTTGTTTCACTATAATCCTACCAAATCTAAAATATTACTTAATCCCTTCATAAGCTGTGACAGCCGGGGATTTCTAATTTTACTGGTTTATGTCGTCTGTGAAATTGACTTGACAATGTTCTAAGATTGTCATGTATGTCATTTACTTGTGAATACTTTGTTTGTTATTGTTTAATTTTCGTGATTTTGTTTTTATTTATTAAAATAATATTTAGTTATTTCTTTATTATTGTATTGTTATCAGTGTTGTCATTGGGTTGTTTTTACAAAACGTTACTTTTTTTTTGAGCTATGAGTGATCCCGGTGCGGGACCGAGTGGCTTACAACATATAAGTGCTGAGTCTGACCAAAGCCAACGGCGAAAAAAACGTGGTCCAAAAGTTGACTCCGACGAAATAATAATGTCTCCCAAAAAAAAGAGAACGTTGCGTGCTGTAGAAAAACAACCTGTGATAAATATTTTTAAGCAATTGGAGTCCTGGCCTGCAGATACTCCTCATTATAGGACTGAGATGATAAACAAAATCGCAGAAGTTGCCGGTAAGGATGATTCATAAAATTATTACTATAAAAATATTTGAAACTAACATGCATTGTGATAAAATGTATTATATTTTAGAAACTCCGCACATGATTTTATTATTTACAGGCGTATCTCGGGCTACTCTGTCCAATATTCTCAAAGAGTACAACATAAAAAGTCGCCTGCAATCTCCCCCTCCCCAACAGAAGCACATGAAACGTGATGATTTTGATGACATCACATTTAGTGGAATATGCAGGAAAATTCATTCCTTCTTCTTTAATAATGAGTTGCCCACCTTGGAAAAGATACTGGAAGCAGTTAACAGTGACGAGTCTCTGCCAGATTTTAAAAAAAGCAGTCTGTATAAAATAATTAAATAAACATTAAAATTCACATAAATCAAACGGAGCAGAAAAAGTGCACTCATAGAAGTCATAGACAAGCAGGAGATCGTCCTTTGGAGACTAAAATATCTTCATGAAATAAAAAGGCTAAGGAATAAAGGAAGGAAAATATATTATTATTTAGATGACACTTGGCTAAATGAAGGTACAGTGCTTCTAAATTTCTTAACAGCTATTTATGCACTAAGCAGTGTATGACCTCTTGCATTCAATAACATTATAATTAACTATACAGTTAAACATAATTTCATAAAATTGGTTCGTGAAATGAATGGTATTTATATTAATAACCTTTTATCATACAAACAGGTCACACGAAAAGCCTAATATGGCATGACACTAATAATAAGTCTTCAAAAGAAGCACATTGGGAAGGTCTATCTGGTGGTTAAAAAAATCCAACTTATAATCGGTCATATTGGTATGTATTTTATGGACTGTCCTCGCCATAAAAAAATGAACACCCCATTGTTATTGACTATTAATTAAGTAATACATATTATATTGTATTATGAATTAACGCATGCAAAGTGAACTTTTAAAGTTATAATTTTTGTTATAGTATTTATCTATGAACTATTTCCAGCAGTGAAATTATATAGGGGGTACGGAATAATTGACTTGTATTAATTTTATTTCACAGAGTTTGTGAAGGGTTTTTAATGGATGCTGCATTAATATTTGATGCAAAGAAAGGTGATGAAGATGACCACTCCGAAATGGACGCCTTCAACTTTAATAATAATAATAATTTATTTATTTACACTTCAAGACACAATCATCTGTGTAGCCCTGACTCTTGTACTAGGATTTCCTGTTTCATAAGAGCCAGACCTCTCAATTTACAGGGAATATGTTATAGAAGCGCGATAGACAAAAGTGAAAATGGTTCAAGTTAATTTTGTCAAAAATTGAGAGTGGCGCTGTAATTGTTATGGACAATGCGCTATACCACTCAAGGACATTGGAGAAGCTGCCAACCACAGCTACACGAAAGGCAGATATACAGGAATGGTTTAAAAGCAAAAATATTCCTTTTGAGGAAAAAGATCTTAGGGCAACTTTATTAGAAAAAGCAAAAATACAAAGACATTTATACCAAAAGTTTGTTGTAGATGCCATGTTGATGATAGCCATCTGGCTAGAGAGAAGGGTATTTCAGTATTGCGCCTCCCACCCTACTACTACGAGTTCAACCCTATAGAATTAATATGGGCTCAAATGATGGGGTATGTGGCTCAACATAACAAAACGTTCAAATTAGACAAGGAAAGAAAATCAATCAATCAATTAGAAAGAAACAATTACTCCCACAAGATCTGGATAGTATTACGCTAGAACGATGGCAGTCTTGCGTTGCTCATGCAATTAAAGAAGAGGAAAAGTTAAAGCATAATGGATGATGTGGTAGAAAGATTTATTATTAGGTAACGTCGGTGAAACTTCTTCATCTTTATTCTCTGATGATAGTGACTAAATTATATGATGAAGACGAAGTAGTTACACCAACTATTGTGTGTTGAAAGTTGTTGTTTTAAATAAAATATTGTAAAAAAAAAGACTTTTATTTCCTTTAATCTTAATTACATTTAAATCATCACGACGTAATCGTTTGTTTCATTCATTCGTTTCGTTGTAAGTAATGTGTGATGAAGATGTTATTACGACCTATTTATCAAAGTTATGTTAAAACATTTTTAGTTTAATTGTTTAAACTTTTAACTTTGAATAAAATGTTTCGCACTCCTGCTTCTGCGAGCCTCTTTTTTCTAATGTTATAGTAAATGAAGTATAGGTATATATTCTGATAATTCTGTATGATTTTCTGCACTCGAACTTTATACTATACACTGTTAAATCAAATTAGCATTTTTTTTTTGCTAATTTAATTTGACCGTTGTTTATGTATTACCTACCGTATTCGTATTGTTTTTCCAAAATCTAAAATCTAAATATTTTTTTATTTCTCATGAACCTATATGGGCACTTATGAAACGTCAAATGCTAGGTGCACAGTTCCAATTGGTCGTTTCCTGTGGAGAAGAGCCGGCATGAAACTCCACGGTTACTCTTTTAAAAATAATTGGTTTTTACAATATTTTCAAATAACAGTGTTAATAAGTATGGGAGACAGTGTAGGCCTTTTAACAAGTAGCAGATACTTAACAAAATAGAAAATGGTCAACAAATGGCCTACAACGTTCTCACATTCACAAAATAGAAAATAATGTACATAATTATATACATTATTTTCTATCCGCCATCATTTTTTCATTATTTTCTTCTTTGAAATCCTTTATATAAAGGATTTATAATATATACGAGTATATTATATATATAAACGAAAACCTATTTAAGAGGGCGTACAACGGTCCAATAGCGCCACCCCCTCAAAAAAATATCTCGCGGATAAGAAGAAAGTTTCATATTGAGACACGAAGCAACAAAATACGATCTAGAGAAATGTGGCCGCTTTTCTTTAGATCGAATTTTGTTGCTTCGTGTCTCAATATGAAACGTTACAAAAGGTATTAGAAAATTCTAGACACACTTACCGAGGATACTTCAACACGTCCTAAGTACAACTAAGTAACTGAAAAATGCAAATTTTATAGGAGAGCGAATTGAAGATTTCAATTTCTTTAATTCGCCGTAGCTAAGCCCCTATAAATGCAGAGAAAAAAGTATGTTGGGTTAATTGAAAAAATAAAATAAACTTGTATGTGGTAAATATAGGTATATAGATGCCAAAAATGCAATAAAAACCGTTTCGTTTATCTGGCAGATACATACGTATACTTAGCGGGTGTCGACTTATTGAACCGTTTTTCATAATTCCTTCTCAGTCACGAAATAATATTTTTTTAAAGGAGTGGCGCTAGTGGACCGTTGTACGCCCTCTTTAGCCAAATTAAATAACCAACAATCAAAGTCAGCATCAAAACTTTTCTACCACTAGGAAACCGAAATGCTAGTGACTAGAGAAGCAGCCGAAGTAGAGAACGATCAAGCGCCGCGGCTGGCAGTCGAACCAGTACTGTCCAGCTTGCCGCCCGAGCGGAACCGCACGGCCACCAAGCATCAGAGGCCCATTGACATCGTCACCGTGGACCCGCAGCCAGCTACCAGCCCTGATGCTCCCGAGTCAGCCTTCAGCAGTGCCAATAGAGTGAGTGTATTAACCTCATTATAACCCACTTAAAAAAAAGACAATGTTCTGAATTCATTGTAATCTTTTTTTTTTTTGTATGTATGTATCGACACCTCCTAAGTACAACTTAGTAACTCACAAATGCAAATTTTATAGCGAATTGAAGATTTCAATTTCTTTAATTCGCCGTAGCTAAGCCCCTATAAATGCAGAGAAAAAAGTATGTTGGGTTAATTGAAAAAATAAAATAAACTTGCATGTGGTAAATATAGGTATATAGATGCCAAAAATGCAATAATAACCGTTTTGTGTTTCTGGCAGATAAATACATACATATACTTAGCGGGTGTCGGTATATTCAGCAATAATTTTTTTTTTTTTTTTGTTTGGGTTTTAAGGGTGGTCCCATTGCTCAAGATCTGACGAGTGGGGTTTTTCGTTCAATAATACGTATTCTATTTACTTCGTCTATGTTGGTGATTTTGTAAAGACTACGTTTTGCTATTTATAAAATTGCAAAGCAAGAATTTGTGTGGTAATCCACAATAAAAAAAAATCTTTTTTACACTACGAAGTGCAAAATTACTTGAGATTGCGAAACAGGTGGCAAAAAGAAAGAATCAAACAAAACAACCAAAGCCATACCGACTTCCGAAAGCGACAGTTAAGTTATTTTGCACTTTGGAAGGCGATGGATATTTTTTTGTAATAAACTTTTTTTTATTGTATTGTCTACAACTGCTCTTTTGGCTCAGCTATCCCAAAAACAGTAATCGTAAGATCGTCTTGTGCTTCGAGAGTCTGGAAAGGAGTTGGAACTTTCTGCAAGTGAATTTGATTTATGCGATGCAATCAATAGGGATGATGACAAAAAAAATTTTTTTGCACTTACATACGTCATTTAGATTATCAAAAAATATTGGACACGTATTTTTTCTTTTTTTACGTAATCAATACATTACGGCGATACATTGAGTTCAAATGTGGCATGTCGTCACTGCTCGCTGTGTAATATGATAAAGCAAAAAATACGTGTCTAATATTTTTTTTATTATCTGATTGACGGACTAAACAGGTTTTCCTTTTTTTATCCAGGAAACATCCCTTTTCCAATGTATCCTCTTGATTTAGGGTGCTATTGATGAGTACACTTAGTTTATATTCGGAAATAACTATTGAAACTTTCAGACATTGGATATATAAGGTGTACTCGTATCTATTCATACACGAAATATTTTAAGAGGACCATCTATAGGTCGTAAAAAAGCCATAGCAGCGAAAAAAATGTTTTTATCTGTTTTATATTTTTACATAATTATTATAATTTTAAAATTGCTTGAGACATTTTGCAAAGGAGTTGCATTTTCCAAAATTTTACTTATTCTATGAATGAACCGCCCGGACGCGGCGACGGTGGCGGCACGAGCGCGGTGAATTTTGATAATTAATCATCACATCAAGTAATTTTAAATTATTTAAATTAATATACTCAGATTTAAAAAAAATCGTTTCCATGGCTTCTTTACCACCTGGTGTATCTCTTAAAATATTTCGTGTTTGAATAGATACACTCTATGGGGTTTATTTATAAACGCTGCTTAAAGTTAAGTAATGATTAGCGACTGTTTAACCATACATTTTTGACGTTTGAACGTCACTTAACTTTAAGCAACGTTTATGAATAAATATATATTTAATTGTAACCATTGACCATTGCCTTTAAACCATACTTTACGTCCTTGAATTTAGGCTCATTTGCACCACAAATCAGTAAATACATACATATACTCACGCCTTCTTCCCATGCGGGTAGGCAAAAAACTATAGAACGCCACCTGCTACGCTCCTTACATACTCATTTTGCTTCGTTTACGTTCTTAAGGTTATACACGCACGGCGGTTGAGAGTACTACGCACCTGACCTTACTGAAGAACATCACCAATTAGGTCACTATTTGTCCTCCTAAGGCCTCCCGGCGTTACCACTCACATCTGCCTTGTAAATACCTTTTGTAAGTCGCCTTTCATTCATCCTCTCAAAATGACCAAACCATTCTTGTCACTACATCTTGTTTTAAGCCACACCGTTGCCACATCAATTTTCTGCCTATCATTCACTAAATGCATTTAACGCTAACTTATTTAAAACATTATTCTGTTTCAGTCATCTTCAAACAATTGACATACATAGATGCTTGATTAGATGTTTTAAATTTCGTTTAGCGTTAAATGCATTTAACGATTTTTGATCGAAATGGGCCTTCATATCGTTCGTTAAAACACTCGTATCATATCGTTTCTCGGTCAGGATGAGCATGGCCAGTCGATGCTGCACTTCGCAGCCGCGCGCACGCACGCACGTAACGCGCTGTTCCAGCTGCTGCAGGAGTCTGACATCAGCCTCGGCTTCAAAGACGAACTGTACCGAACAGCCAGGGACGTGGCCATACAGGCAAATGTACCGGAGAATACTGTTGAGATCGATAAGTGGATGTTACATATAGCTGCCAGAGGTGAGCCGTATTTCAAGGATGTTATAGCAGAATAAATAAATTTTAATTAATTTACGCTTATGTATGGAAGTGAACGTTGGATGTGGCAAAAGGAGGATAAAAGTAGAATAAATGCTGTGGGAATGCGTTCCTTGCGAAGCCTGTGTGACGTGACTATGAATGATATGCTGAAAAATGATGTGATAGGGGAAGGGTGTGATTTATAAGATGCAGTGATAAAAATTGGATAGTACTCTATCCAATTTTTAGAGAGGTTTAGTCATGTTGAGAGGATGAATGAAAGGCGATTAACAAAAGGTATTTACAAGGCAGATGTGAGTGGAAACGCCGGGAAGGGAAGCCCTAGGAGAACATATAGTGACCTAATTGGTGATGTTCTCCAGAAAGGTCAGGTGCGCGTGTATGACATACGATCTAGAGATATGTGGCCGTTTTTCTTTAGATCGAATTTTGCTGCTTCGTATCTCAATATGAAACTTTATAATGGGTATTAGAAAATTCTAGACACACCGAGGCAGCTGATTGAGCCGTTTTTCATAATTCCTTCTCAGTCACGAGATACATAATTATTTTTTAAAGAAGTGGCTCTAGTGGACCCGAGACAGCCCTCTTAAAGTAAAATCTAAGTCGGGTAATACAGAATCGTTGTCAAAATCTAACTTATTATTTAATTAAAATAAAAACTTTAATTGATTGTAGACAGTTAATATAAACACTTCCTTTGTACTTTACAAAAACTTTAAATCTGTCAAAATTATTTTGTTATCAGGAAAAACGGACAAGATAATGGAACTTCTAATGGAAGGATACGATCACATACTGGACGTGGTGGATGAAGAAGGAGTGCCGTTAACAGAAGTGATAGCTCAGCGGGGTGACAGCGATATGAGCAACTTGCTCGCTTCTATACCTGCTTTTGAGGTAAATATAGCACTAATATTTTATTTGTACTAGCAACCCGACCCTGCTTCACACGGATTTTACGACTTGATAAAACATCGACATTATTTTTGACGTGACAACGTCTAATAAATCGATGAACGCCGGCTGCATGCACGAAAAAGGATGACTCATTGTCCCGTTGCGCTCATTGTCCCGTTACGCTCATTGTACGGATGAACGCCGGCTGCATGCACGAAAAAGGATGACTCATTGTCCCGTTACGCGCATTGTCCCGTTACGCTCATTGTCCCGTTACGCTCATTGTACGCTTGCGCCGCATCAATATTTTGTTATGACGTTGTCACGTTAAACTATCGTCCGTAAACCAACTTTTTTCTCTAAATGATGGTGGTAAAGAAAAACGTGGTCACACAGCTGTCTGTGTGAACGAAAAGCGACTTTAATTTATAATATGTATTCTATACATAGTATTTTAGAGGTATGACGAACAGGGTGTAAAGTTCACTCATACTCTATAGTAAAGGGAGGATCCTCCGACCAGACGGGTGTTGTGTCTGGTGGGCAACTGCCCAACGCTTGATGTCGGGATGTTGTATATATGCTAGTGGCGCGGTAAACTCTGATAGCGCGATGCAGAATTTGTGACGTCAGGTCTTTGATGCGTAGTTCGCATGTGGCGTTGTTGATACCGCCACAGTATTAACTAGCTGTTTCCCGCGACTTCATCTGCGATCCAGGATGAAATGTAGCCTATGTCCTTCTAATATAATTGAATCATGAATCGAACGACGTGGCGCCATCTATTATCATAAGAACGTTATTGTTGTTTTCCTCGAGAACAATACATTTTATCGGGATGAAAGGTACTCTATGTCCGTTTCTGTATACCTGACAACGTATATGCAAAGTTTCAGGATGATCAGTTCAGTGGTTTAACCGTGAAAAGGTAACAAATAAACTTACTTTCGCATTTCAACGGCTAAAAGGTCACAAAGAACACAAGCGACATTTTTTTCGAAAATGAGTCATGAATGCCATCCTACTTAGTCTTATTTTCGAAAAAAAATCGCTTATTCAAATCAAATCATTTATTTCTTTGCAAACATGGGTATAGTACATTGGTGTTTTTATAATAAAGTTCTCCATATTTTACCGTCACATGGGCATGCAAAGGTTTACAATTCCTAATAAAAATAAAAACAAAAATAAGTAACAAATCATTGTAATTACAAATTATAAATAAAAAATGTCAGCGTGGTCAAAGCAATAAAAAATAAAATAAAATAAGTCTATATAAAATCTGTTCAAATGGTTGAGGTTTTTTAACAAACAAATCGAATGAATTTCATATTTTTCTAGATTTGGGTAGATTTCGTATAGGTATTTAAATTAAGAATTATAAAATTCTATCGATTTGTATTCAAAAAAATCTCAACCATTTATGCAAGGGTCAGGAAATTGCAGTAACTAACTGTACTAAGCAATTAGAACATCACTGCTACGCTACTACGCCTTCTTAGTGGCTATGCTACACGTGCGGCTACGCTGCTACGCCGTAGTGGCTATGGTACTAAGCCGTAGCTATTAGAGTGCCACAAGGATATTTTAGCCCCTGAATGACATTGACAGGGCAGCGCGTTGTTGGTAAACATCTAAGAAATTGTGTCACAGAAATTGTATGAACATGATGAACATAACAAGATTGCGACGTTAGTTCCGATTTTGGCATACGCCAAAATAACCTTGTGTTGTACGCTGTATCAGCTTCGCCACTTAGGGACCGCAATCCGGATAATCCGTAATCCATAAATCCGACTATCCGCGCGCATTTTTACTAGACTTCCAAATCCGGATTTGTAAACCGAATCTGGATTTTTTGAACAGTAAGAAATTGTAACAAAAATATCGAAACAACCGAGTTCCTCGGGCTAGTCGGTAAGATGGCGCTGTTCGTGCGTCCCGCAATGCCGTCTCTCGGCTAGCTATGGAGGGAGCGAGCGAGTGGGGGATCGAGGGCACATTCATGGCAGGCCACGCAACTTTACCCGTTCTGGGGCCCTTTCCGGATCCAACTCTTGCCTGCTACTTTGACCGGGTCGTCAATCCACCTGGCTGGTGGCCTGCCTACGCTCCTATGGCCAGTTCACAGTTCAGATTTCACCAAAATCCAATATAATACGCCGTAATGATTACGCTACTTATGCCTTAGTAGCTACAAAGTATGGCTACGCTACTACGCCGTAGTGGCTATGCTGCTACGCCGTAGTGGCTATGCTGCTACGCCGTAGTGGCTATGCTGCTACGTCGTAGTGGCTATGCTGCTACGCCGTAGTGGCTACTCTACTACGCCGTAATGGTTGCGCTGTAGTGGCTACGCCATAGTGGTTACGCTACTACGCTGCAGTGTCTCGATAGCTGCGATTGATCGGCTGTGCTAGACTGCCTTAGCGTACTATAACATTGTGTATAGGAGTCCCGCGAGTCGCTGCACGGCGCGGTGTGGCGCGGCGGTTTGCCCGCGGTGCGCGCGGCGCTGGCGGGCGAGGGCGCGCGCACGTTGGCGCGCTGTCAGAACTCGTTCGGTCGCACGGCGCTGTGTTGTACTGTAACATTGTGTATAGGAGTCCCGCGAGTCGCTGCACGACGCGGTGCGGCGCGGCGACCTGCCCGCGGTGCGCGCGGCGCTGGCGGGCGAGGGCGCGCGCACGTTGGCGCGCTGTCAGAACTCGTTCGGTCGCACGGCGCTGTGTTGTACTGTAACATTGTGTATAGGAGTCCCGCGAGTCGCTGCACGGCGCGGTGCGGCGCGGCGACCTGCCCGCGGTGCGCGCGGCGCTGGCGGGCGAGGGCGCGCGCACGTTGGCGCGCTGTCAGAACTCGTTCGGTCGCACGGCGCTGCACGTGGCTGTGCTGGCGCAGCATGAGGATGTCATCACCTACCTGGCGCAGAACTATCCGGAACTACTGCGGCTTGGGGATAACGTGAGTTTTTTTGCGAATTATATCATACTAGCTTTTGCCCGCGGCTCCACCCGCGTAGATGTCGGTTATCGCGTAAAAAGTAGCCCTTGTCCTTCTCCATATCCCAGGATATCTCTGCCAAATTTCATGACGATCGGTTCAGCGGTTTAGGCGTGAAAACGTAACATACAGACAGACAGACAGAGTTACTTTCACATTTATAATATTAGTTTGGATTGATGGCCCACTGGTTAAGGCCTCGCTTCTCATGCACGGATTGGGGGTTCAAATCCACGCAAGTACTAATGTGATTAATTTAATGCATATGTACTTTCTGAGTTTATCTTGGACACGACTGACATCGGTGAAGGAAAGCATCGTGAGGAAACCTGTGTAGATAATATAAGTCTGGCATTAATAGACTGGTATTATTATCATACTCCACAAGACGACATACCTAGAACTTTCCTAAATTGTATTAGAGGCATCCTACTTCTTTTCAATGTTCGTTTGTCTATCTATTTCTCAAAATGTCCAATGTTTGAATTATTTCTCTACTTCAGAACATCTGCTTCAGAAAGACATCGACAAACTAATGATCTTAAAATTAGGTATCACACATGAGTTTGTGTGTTGAATGTTTTTACGCTTCGTTGCCACTAGTACCATTAACAGTTCCATGATGGAACTACTGATGTTTTTTTTTTTTAATCTCTGGTCCCATTTTAAAAGAATCTGAAAATAATAGAACTAATGTTGAATTTGTTATCACTATACTCCATTTAGACAAATAACGGCAAAATAACGACAGTTATTGTGTAATATTGTTGAAATTACTGCACTTTATTTTTTTTAATGTAAATGGTAAATACATTTCAGTGATTTATATTTATCATGAAATAACGGAGTTTATTAAACGTTTACATCGAAATAACGAAAGGGTGAGAACAGTTATTTGTGTAATATTATAATAAATGGAGTATAGTTCCACATTATTATTTTAGCCTCTTGAAAAATATGAAACCAGATATACAAATATTATGGCGTGTTTATGGTGAGATACATTTTTTTTTGGTTATTTTCTTGAATATAATTATTATAAAAACGAAGTGTTTTTAACTCTGGTGTTTTTACACCCTTAAAAAATTTCACAAGTGCCTAAAATAATAATGTGGAACTATCAGATAACAAATTCAATATTAGTTCCATTATTTTAAGATTCTTTTAAAATGGAACTAGTGATTAAAATAAACATCAGTAGTTCCATCATGGAACTGTTAATGGTACTAGTGGCAACGAAGCGTTTTTACTGCCTGACTGCTGCTGACTGCTTCCTGCTCATACAAATTTTCTCCAAGATAGTAAAGTTTCACTCACGCCCATACAGGATTGAAGTAGCAGGAATTCTAAATGGTATTCAAATAAAACTCTTTTGCAACAGTTGGAGCGCACACCACTACACTACGCGATGGGAGTAGACAACGTTGAGTCTCTAAGCAGAGTGCTGATCAGGGCTGGAGCGAAGCGCGTTCTCAAAGACCTGAAGGGAAGACAACCCACGTACTACTTCATGAACAAGTCCGAGATACTGCGCCTCAAGGAGGAAGAGGACGTTTACTGACCACTTCAACTTAGCATAACTTAGAATAGGCGTCAAACATGGCTGTGGCTTGTACGGAAAACTTTGTAAACGGGCTTAGAGTAGGAACTATAGGATCTAGGAATACGTCGCTTTTTATTAACGCACATTTTGCAACTCGCAAACTTTTAGTTTTAAATCATCGTAGTAATCTTAGGAATATAGGAAAATTATGAGTGCCGAATAGTAGATATTTGACAATTTTCTATGGTATGTATTTACGTATAATATTACTTGAGGGGACCCTAATAAATACCTTGGAAATTATTATAATTAAAATAAAACTATATGTCAAAATAAACAACAATGTTTTATTTAACGAGCCTTTCCATTATATTTATTAACACAATAACCCTGATAAAGTAAATAACGCGACTACAACAAAATGTTAATCTAAAAATCGAAAATTTATTCTAAAATCAAGTACATCAGTTACTAAATAATCAGAACAATCATTACTATCTTTTACACTCAATTGTGATTTTGACGCGCACACAAAAATAATAACGATTATAATCAGTTAATTTTAGAAATACCTATTATTAATTACAACGATATCTTCTTAGATGTTCATTTGGGGGACTGCCAAGGAATGGGATTTATATACATTTCTGAGACGGAACCACGCATACCTGCAAATAAGAAGATCCATCTTAACATCCTAAGGCCTCTCGCCCACGGCGACTTTTTGTAGCGATGCTGTCGCGCGTTCGCATCGATACAGCCGCGATGCGGCCGCTAGCTGTTTTCCCCTCGCCCACACCACGATTCTCAGTCGCGATCCAAACGCGATACTGTCGCGCTTCTATTGCGATGCAAACGCGATTCAGTAACGGCACAAAAATGCCACAGTTGCACTGATGCTCGGTTCTCCACTCACGTTCTGCCCGACGTCGTCCGACACGGTCGCGCGTTTGCATCGATACTGTAGCGCGTTAGTAGCGCGTTGGCATCGCTTCTGTCGCGCGTTAAAAGTCGCCGTGGGTGAGGGGCCTAACTAGTACAACTTACGTTTCTCAGACTACCTACTCATACGGCGCACTGAAATGCAAAAATGCCGAGTTGTTTCAAGATGCAATGGTACGACTACGGCCTCGGCGGCGGCGTCGCTAGAGATGACGTAGTAGATTATTCGACGCCAATTTAGAACAGTAAAACGATATCTGCACGGGCGACAAAATCGCGGCGATAGTTCGCTGTGCCATCAAAATAGAAACTATGAATCAATCTCTACACGGCGATAATTTGAAGGCACAGCGTGACTATCGACGCGATTTTCTCGCCCGTAGAGATGGGGCCTGCAGAATCATAAATTTTATATAAGGTACTATAAATGATGAAGACTTTCAACTTTTCTTAAGACTCTCAAAGCACCAGCCCTAGTAGTTTCATAAAGGCAGCATCCTACCCATTTTCCACAACGTAGGGACTTGCTGGAACTTAATCAAACTTACTAAGTTCGCCCTGATTGAGTGGTACGGGCAGGGGCTTGTTCTTGCTGGTGCGCAGCCAGTCTCTATACGCTTGCTCGCCATTCGAGCGCCTGCGCTCCTCGTCTATAGCCGCGCGAGCCGCCCTGCACTCTTCACGAGTTTTCATCACTGCAACACTTTTATTTTTATAGCTAGAACCGTTACTTGGGAGACATTTAGATTGCATAATATTATATCTGTGACAGGGATTGAATCTGCAACAAAAAAAAATTATAGCATCACCTTTCATTTCTTCTTCCTTCCTACGTATCCAGTCCGCTAGTTTCTCTTCTTTATCTCTTTCACGCTTGTTTCGATCTCTTTCGAACTGTTCGTTGTGTCGGTACTGTCGCATGATCTCTTCGGCTCGCTGTCGCTCCGTCTGTATTCGTTTTCGCTCCAGCCACTGACGATACGAGTCCTCGCGTTGCTGCTGCGATGTTGTAGGCCCGGACCGACCCTTCATCTTCTCGAGGCGAGCTTTGTCGCGTTTCTAGGTTTATCGGAAAAAAACTTGGATAATTTCGGATCTCATGACTTATCAAGACTCAAACATAACGTAATCAGACTAAAGCTAATTGTACGTTTATAAAAAGAGAGACCACTCATTTAAAAAAAAAAGAAAAAAATGCGTATTCAAATGTTCTCACCGAATGTTCGGTTATCCAGTTTTACAAATTCAAACTCCAATTCATCATGATCGACCTACCCCTATCGACTTACCTACTAGCTAAAAAAATTCTGTCTCATGTCAATCGCAGCACCATGTTACCACAAAGTAATCTACGGCTAACTCTCAATTCAGGTACCTCTTTGTCTTTCCGTGCAACCCATTGCTTAAAGGCTTCACTCTTTTTATTTTCATTGCGCTCCCGCTCCTCCTTAGCTGTAGTAGTGGTCGACACTGATGCCACTGATAACCTAAACGTATCGGGCCCATCTTCACGATACGTGCAACCAAATCGCGGTGTCTCTTGTTGTTTACCTAAGCCTTCTAGGTTCTCTAGACCTGACAGTCGACACGACTTTCTCTTCACGCTACCTGATGAAAGACTTGAGTCTCGACCACTCAGCATTGGCGTTGAGTTACTCCTATAGCTACTGTGAGGATGCGGAGTGACGTCAGAGAGAGAAGAGTCCGCCTGCAGAGATGTCACAGAATGCGACGACTCCACTGGTTCAATGTAAATAGCCGGATTTATGTATCGTGTTTTACTTTTTCTCGAAGCATCGGATTCCGAATCACTATAATATTGTATATTTTCGCCAGCACCATCAAAAATATGATTAGAATTATTTCTTGATTTCAATTCGTACACCGTAGTGTTACGGGCGCTGTCGCCAAAATTCCCCTTGTCGATGTCGCTCGCCATTATCTCAAATCCCTTTAACAATTTATTACCATAATTAAATAAATCAATAGGTAGTTGCACAGTACAAAATATAGACGAAGAAAAATAAATATAAAAATATAATTATAATGTTGTAGAAGTAGACTGTCAAATAGCTTACCCTAAAAGAAGTGCTAAAAGAAGTGTTATAAGAACGATACGTCAAAATATGGATGGTTGGTTTTGAAAACGAAATTTATTTGACTTTAGTTAGCAACCAGTTTCAACTAGATACCTACCAAAAAGGATTTAATCAGTTTTCTTGAATACCTATGCGCTATTCTACAGTCCGCGGCTTAGCTCAGAGAGTCTTAGTACTAAAAAGGCATGGGTATACCTACTTACATATTAATCACGCCGACAAAGTGGTAAAATAAAATCTCCATGGTGTGGTGGGGTATCGTTGGATAGGCAGTTCAATTTAATTTTTCGATTCAGGGATTCGTTTGCATAATATTAAGTTTGAAAGTGCTTTTTTTTTTAGCCAAGTCTCCCCCCCTCCCCCCCCCAACTCGAAAAGTGCGTGTTTTGACACGCATAGGCCAGTTTTTTGTCAATTGAACCAGCCCCCCTAGCCGTTTACAAACGTTTCGTATCGAATCTCTTTCTACAATCGTTGACGCCTCGTCCGCGTCGTAAGCGAATAAGTTGGTAGACAAGTCGATCGCTCAATCTACAACGTATTTAGATCAACGTTGTAGAAAGGATCAGATTTCATTCAACATTTTGAACGATCTGATAAGTTGTACAACTTGTCTACGAATTTTCTATTCGTTTGTTCTGACAACGTTGAGATGATGTCATTCCTATACATTTGATTCGTTTTCTATTAGCGTTGTCGATTGTAGATTGTCAACTTGGCCACGGCAACACATTTCTGTATTGTTTATGTATGTATTATATATACCTTTTATCTACCTTTATAGTATTATTTATGTTTATATCGGCTATAGGGAATTGTAGACCCGACAACCAAAGCCTACTACAATGTCGCCTTATAGAGCGGTCTGTTACTCTATACTCGAAGTGTAACCAGATTTCTGTATTGTTTATGTAACAGTGTTACATAAAAGATTTTGTCCCCCTAGTGGTATTGGAACCAAATCTCAGATGCAAGGTGGTTACGTATCGAAATACAAGGAAACAATAAACTGTTTGAAATAACATATATTTATAAAAAATACTCCTCCTCCAAAACAACAAACGGTAGCCTTTAAGGGTCTACCGCATTAATCTACTATATAAAAATAAGTCGGGTTTTCCTTCCTGACGCTATAACTCCAGAACGCACGAACCGATTTCCACAGTTTTGCATTCGTTGGAAAGGTCTCGGGCTCCGTGAGGTTTATAGCACCGTTTTTTTTTTTTTTTTTTAATGGTTTTTACGAAAAATTAGGGTAGGGTAGAGTAGGGTAGGGTAGGTAGGTAGGTAGATAGGGTAGGGTAGGTAGGTAGGGTAGGGTAGGGTAGGTAGGTAGGTAGGGTAGGGTAGGTAGGGTAGGGTAGGGTAGGTAGATAGGTAGGTAGGGTAGGGTAGGGTAGGGTAGGGTATGGTAGGTAGGTAGGGTAGGGTAGGGTAGGTAGGTAGGTAGGGTAGGGTAGCGTAGGGTAGGGTAGGTAGGTAGGTAGGTAGGTAGGTAGGTAGGGTAGGTAGGGTAGGGTAGGGTAGGGTAGGTAGTTAGGTAGGTAGGTAGGTAGGTAGGTAGGTAGGTAGGTACGGTAGGTAGGTAGGTAGGTAGGTAGGTAGGTAGGTAGGTAGGTAGGTAGGTAGGTAGGTAGGGTAGGTAGGGTAGGGTAGGGTAGAGTAGTGGAGTTTATACTATAGCTTTTGACAGAACGAAGTCTGTCGGGTCAGCTAGTAATTTATTAAATCAAACACTTATAGTATTAAACACTTATCTTTCGTTAACCTTTGTAATAATTATATAGGTGACTATAACTGAGTTGTTTTAGTTCAATTTTAAGATTTGTAAGCTTGTTTGCAGTTGAGTCGTTTTTTTTTTTTTTTCAACCTTTAGTGTGTTATACTTTCGTAATCGTCTTCACAAGCCCTTTACTTTACCCCACATGGTCATGGTAGTTACTAACCATCGCGCGACATAGACAAGTGGATACACACATCATGTAAGTATTAAAATCCATTCAGCAGTGAGGATGCGATATCGAGGGTATAGAGAATCCCAAATACAAAGATATGCGTGAAAAACATAAACCCTGTCTTTGGTGCCGCAAAGTCGAGTAATAACTGTGAACTGCCGGTATCTATAAAGCCTTGACTATAAAAGCGAAGCAAACCAAATTTACGTCAGCCTAAGGATGGGTTTGCACCAGAAATGTGCGAGAAAGTTGAGCGATGCAAAAAGGCGTAGCGGAGCTGTAAAAGGGTGTGACTCTTTCCTTCAAAGCTGTATAAGAATACTTAGTGGTGCGAAGATGCGTAGCAGACACTGCTGCGCGAGGAAGCGGTGTGCTATGAGTCGGTTTTTGCTCACTAGTTCCTTTAGCAGTTCCTTTGAAGGAACTACTGAGAATATTTGGATCAATAGTTCCTTTGCAAAAGCTAAAGGCACTACTGAGACTAAATAGTTCCTTTAGACCAAACTATGTAATAATAAAAATAATAATCCCATTGCCGTATCTCTACGTTGACGTCGTGGTCGGGCTTGCGAGCTCCGAACTCTGGGTCTGTTTCGGTAGTTTACTTTGCCGAAACATGTCTAAAGTGAAGAGCCAGACCAAGCGAGATACAGAAACCCGCAAGGCAGCATGTGTCGAGCTGTTGGGCAGTTGCGACCCCACGGACCCTATCTCCCGGGAGAAGTCATGTTCCTCATCTCTGGTTGCCTTTATTGGCCGGCTGGAGTGAACACTGACGAGGAACTGAGCTCCCACCTCGTTCTTGCCTTTATTGGCCGGCTTGAGTGGAGAATCGCAAGAGCAAAAGAGCTCGGAGGAAGGAAGTATTCCAGTAAGTGCTGGTAGGGATCTTGACCATCTTCCGGGCTCTGGGATTGTTCTGATAGTCGTGAAATACCTCTCCTGTCCTCAAGCACCTCAGGATATGTTGCCTCCTTGTAGCTACAGCACTAAGTGCTAGCGACCGTTTCCGGGGGCCCATTATTGAGTGTGCAAGTCACCCCCTGCCATTTTTATCCGTGTACAATAAAACATTGATCAGGCAGGGGCCATAGTCCTTCCATAGTTTTAGGTAACCAGTCCTTTTTAACCACCCAAACCCATAGTCCAATATCTTTGTTTCCATATCCTGCAATAGTCCTACACCAACCGGGGGTTGTCCAGGTCCTTGGGTGCACTTGCATAGTGCGTACAGGGATAATCGTCGGTTGGTGCCTCATTTAATTAAAAATCGTCTAACGGGCCTCTGCGAGTTGGCTTCGGCCCCTCATACGCCTTCCAAAAGTCCGGGACCGCAGGGTCCCGAGATATGTCAAAAACATGAAAAAATAATAATAACAATATTTTTTATTCAGACAACCATTGATCCATTACAAAACAATTATGTTAATCAAACACGTCTTTGTTGTTGTTATGTCAATTACTTTGTAGGTATTATTATATAAAACTCAAAAATGCCTAAGGCAAATTGGCAACTCGTTAAATTTTTATAATATCGACTTTCGACCAAATGGGTTAGGTTAGGTTAGAACTGTGACCAACCGCACGCGAGTCGAGCGAGCGCCTTATGAGCGCGTACTACGGTCCACTAGCCCCACTCCTTTAAAAAAATATTGTCTCGTGACCAGCGACCGTACAACCCCGGTTAAGAGTTAAGCCTTTCAAAGGGTAACCCGTTTATGAGGTTACCTTTATCATGATGTAACTCTTTGAATGGGTTCTATGCTTGAACCCCATTATAAGGGATACCCATTCCATATGGATAACCCATTGAATGGGTTCTATGCTTGAACCCTATTATAAGGGTTACCCCTTCAATATGGATAACCCATTGAATGGGTTACATGATAACCCATTGAATGGGTTACATGATAACCCACTGAACGGGTTCTATACTTGAAACCCAGTGAAAGGGTTATTCCTTCATTATGATAACCTATATAATATAAGGGTTTTGTTCGGCTTACCTTATGGTTATTCAGTAAACATCTGTAACTGTATTTTATTTCACTAGGCATGTAGACTATGGCTTGTAGACGAAACACGTGCTGCCTACATTTTAGATTTAGATGCCTACTGGTGGTGTGTCTCCTGAACTCCTGAGTTTCTGACAATTGAGTTGTATTGTGTTTGTGTGTGTGTGTGACTCGTGTTATCGTAGTCAAGTAAGAATTTTGTTTGTCTTTTATTATAGGTACCTATATATAATGTGTATATCTTTTTTATTTTAATAGATGTATATTAGGTACCTACGCTTTGGAATGGGAATGTAGCTTCATTTTTCTTACTGACCGACTCCTTGACAATTCAAAAGTGCCTGTAAATGGTTTAATTGAAATAAATGATTTGAGTTTGAGTTTGACATCTATTTATTGGGACAACGTTTCGACCAGTAGTGCTATTCTGTAAAAATCTCACCGTGAAAACCTAGGTGAAGTACGTGAGTTTGAACCGAGCTGTCAATCCCCCGATTCGGTAGGATGACAGCTCACTTCACCTAAGTTTTCACGGTGAGATTTTTACAAAATAGAACAGCAGACATAGGTGGTGGTCCCGAGCAGACTACGGCCCGTATAATTTAAGAAACTAGCCGTGCTCGCGGCTTCGTCCGCGTGGATGTCGAGCAACACTTGCCGTGCGACAAGCGGTGCCTTTGTGTCGCGTCGCGTGTCGCGCCTGTTTGTAGGAGCCTTTAGGCGTTACCTGTACATCTATAATATTTCATTTCGATCCGTTCGGCCGTAGTCACATAAATTTGTTTTGCAGCTTGCATCTAGAATTTGCCTTTCGGCGGGCGGTGGCTTTTACGCACACATCACGGTATGCTTTCTTACACTGTGTCTGTAGGATAATTTAGATTAGAACCAACCGTGAACACAATAGGCACAAGCTAAGCGGCGAACGAGCGGTGTGCTGGCTGTGACGGTAGCGACCGGCGAGTGAACTACAACTAATCTCTTTTCAATTTGTATCTTAAATTACGAGTTGCCACACCTAACTTTTATGAAATCTTGATCTTCTAAGCTAGCTTACGTGTTCGCTACAAGTAAGTTGTGTAAGTAGGTACTAAAACCTTCCTCGAGAACCACGCTATCCATTGGTGAAAACAGCATGAAAATCGGTACAGTAGTTTTTGACTTTATCGCGAACAAACAGACAGACAGACGCGGCGGAGGACTTTGTTTTATAATATGTAGTGATAATTATGTAGGTAGGTATCAGCTTACCTTTAAGAAATGTCCACATAAATTACATTTGTATTATTTGATGCATCATATAAATAACTAGCTTTTGCCCGCGGCTTCGCCCGCGTGGATGTCGGTTATCGCATAAAAAGTACCCTATGTCCTTCTCTATCCCAGGCTATATCTCAAATTTCTAACGTAATATTAATTTTAATGTGATTCACTATGTGAATAGAAACCGAAACAAATGATTTAATATAATAAAAGTACTTATGATCTGAACGTATAATGAGTCTTTACCTAAAGATAACAAACACAAAATCAAAATACGAAATTTCACTCAAATTCTTAAAGCAATCAATTGTACCAAATTACAACACGAAATAAAAATGCGACACAAATAATAATTTTAAAATAATACACGTAAGTACCAAAAATGTGAAAACAAAACGAAATCCTCCGAAATGTCGCACGATACACCGTTTGTGCTGAGAAAACACTCGAAATCTAATGAACACCATTGGTGCATAACTTTTCTCAGGGTCACGTTCGCAATTGGATGAAATATTTGACATTTATTTTGTACTTGCAACACGATCTGGCTGTAGAATTCGATTAATCGACTAATACTTGACCGGTACTAATACATTTTAGCGGGAACACCACTAAAAGAACGAAAAAAAAAAGAAAACAAAATACGTCTGTACTCTGTGGTCGTGTGGCGCGACGTAAACGTTCATCAAGGATATACGTGCGTAAAGTAATGGATTCAATGAGAAAACGGTTTAATCATAGAAGAATCTTATACAGAATTACTGAGAAATAAGTGTAGATTTCGTATTGAGTGATATTTTATCGAAAAGTGATAAGTATGTCAGTGAAAAAGTAACGAAAGTTTTGGAATGCACAAATTTTGATCATAAGGCCGCCGTGTTTAGTAATGTTTTTATGATAAATATTCTTGTATACTGTTTGAAATACACGTAAGTAGCTAGCTTATTTATCTACGAACATAATTTGGCTAATAGCTACTGATATTATAGCGTATTGTTATCGTAATCGTATTTCCAAGAGTAAAATTCGGCAAACAAATACCTACAAAAAGACAACAAAATGGATATAATATGTTATCCTTAGCAGATAGACATATGCCATCGCGGACTTTTTTGAAGACCTTTATAAGATACACAATTCCACCATACATTATTTTGTTATATCTCAAAGGGTTTAGACAGCGTTTTCGTTGAAAGCTCCCAGACGGCTTATTTTTTTCCGACACCTCCAACAAATATCGTTTATTTATACAAAAATGTATAGAAAAACTTAACAAATTATATACTAAAACCTTCCTAGAGAACCAAGCTATCCATTGATGAAAACAGCATGCGAATCGGTGCAGTAGTTTTTGAGTTTATCGCGAACAGACAGACAGACAGACAGACGCGGCGGAGGACTTTGTTTTATAATATGTAGTGATAGCGGTGTACCTATAGCATCTCGTTTCGGTTTTGGCATTTAATAAATTCTTCAAAATTCAAAAATTCGCACTGACTAATTATATCGCAAAAGACGACCGGGTTCAAAAAAATCAGACGGCAAAAATGACAATTTTACGGTCCCTGTAATAAAGAAACAAGTACAGACATGAAAAAATCATAATAGTCATGTTGATATACAGCCAGCAATGCTAAAATGAACTCTATTTTACATGCAATAATGATCATAGATCCCTGTTTACAACTCGCTCAGTAAATAGCCACAACGCGTGCTTCTCGATTTTGCAACCTATGCCCATCATCAAGAGATCATATTACATTGCTCGGAGTCAGAATGTTACGCTGTTATCGTTTTTATGAGAGTTGAAAGTGTCACCCTTTTGAATGGCTTAAATTAAGCCGTTCAAAAGGGTTACCCACACCGTATGGGTTTTTGAATAACTGCTTATAAAAGCTCTATCGAAAACCCTTTCAAATTTTCAATGGGTAACCAAAACTTTAATGGTTTTGTATTAAGCCGTTCAAAAGGGTTACCCAAATCGTATGGGTTTTTGAATAACTGCTTAGAGAAACCCTAACGAAAACCCTTTCAATGGGTAACCGAAATGGTCCCTGCTCGTGACTGAGAAGGAATTATGTAAATCGGCTCATCAGCGACCTCGGTGTGTCTACAATTTTCTAATACCTTTTATAAAGTTTCATATTGAGGCACGAAGCAACAAAATACGATCTAGAGGAATGTGGCCGCTTTTCTTTAGATCGAATTTTGTTTCGTGTCTCAATACGAAACGTTATAGAAGGTATTAGAAAATTCTAGAGACACCGAGGTCCCTGATGAGCCGATTTTCATAATTCCTTCTAAGTCTTTTGAATTTGTTAGTTGTTATTTATAATTTTGTAAACATTGTAATACCTATACAAAATAGGCAAGTACTCCAATGGTTGTAACAGCTCTGTATTAGATCTCTTAATCGCGCGTTCTTATTTTTCCGATAGACGATGCACGATGGTACTCGGAGCGCAAACTTTTCTCCATTCAATAAAATATGTCATGTACTGGCTAACGAAAAAGAATAGGCTGTGTTAGGTACTCTATTTTTTTATTATTGATTATCTGTAAATGTTTAACCAAAAAATGTTAGGGAAAATACAAACTGCATTTATACACATTCATAGAAATGTATTCATTATTATCGACATAGGGTACATATTTAAATTAAATATTGACTATAAGCCAATCATATCACTTTTGGATAGAATTCAACCAGAATTATATGAATAGTGAACAGAAATTTTAAGATTTCATTATAGGTATAGAAATTGTCAACCACGGAGGCTTATTGAAGGTATTATTAAGTAACAACATAATATTTTAGCTTAACTAAAACCTATTTTTATGAATAGTTTTGGAACAACTGTCTATAAAATCATATTGTAGTTTCATAGCAAGTTTGTCTTTTAAATACTATCGGGAATAATGTTTAATGTCCAAATCAGCTTTTGTGGAACCACAATTTTGCCAATGACACCGAAACAAAACGGTCATAAAATCTCACAATCAAGCATGTAACTACTACAATAATATGTCACAAAGAAATATGTTTTGACACAGCACGGTCTCACATATAATACGAGTCTTCAGCCTCTCACCCTCTCACCTTGCTATAAGACCACAACACGATGTACTAACTTAATTTTTACTCACTAGACAAAAGCACCTATAAAATAGAATAATACGGTAATAGTATAATGGGTATGTGATACTTCGCATCTCACATCAATCTACAAATACGGGAGAACTACTACAAAATGTTTCAAAGTTATGCTAAAGCACAAGTATTTACTTACATAACTTGTGCATGAAGAAATAATATTTACATAAATGCTGCCTAGTGAATAAAAAATAAGTTATAAAAGCCAGTATTAGTATTACTCTTAGAACCACAATGTATTCTTACAATTGCTTGTGACGAAAGAGCTACTAGTTGAGATTGAAATAGTGCCTAATATAGAGACTCCGCGTTCGATGAACGTGGCTTTTTGATCTTCTCCAAATTCTTGATGACAATGTCGTGGAGCGAACAGTAGCGGTTACGAATCTCGCACATCACCAACCACAGCGACAAATATTCCTTCTCATCCAGTTCCTGCCAAAAAAACAAATCAATTAATACTGATTAGTTGCACAGTGCACACATTACTGTTGATTAACTGATACTAGAACAAAAATGAACGTGTTCTATTCGCATATTATTCGTGATTTGTAACAGATGACAAATCATTCCTGTTTAGTCAATTAAGGAAAAATTGCTTTTTTTCCTGTTTTGTTTTTGGCTCCCAGAATGTGTGACTAATTTTCCATGAATGCATAAATCACAACACAATGAAATTGACTTTAAATTGACATATGTTTAGGTACAGTGGCCAGCACATCGAGCTACATGAAACTGTCAATACTCCAAATGATTTTAAGCTTTAAAATGTTGCTGATTAAGTTCAAAATGGAACGAGAAAATTTTACAGTTAGTGGTAACTTGACGTGCTGGCCGCTGGTACATGGAAGAAGGTTCTGAAAACATTTGAATTCTTCTCTTATCTGAAAAAGTGAATAGAAAATAACTTACTTGGACAGCTCTCCTGTAGTCTTCAATATGTGGGTATTTAGCGACTTTAGACACAATCTTCGCTCGCGAGATGAAGTATCGTGAGATTTGGTCAAAGAACGCGGCAGCCTCCGACTCCACAGACTGAATCTCAGCAAGTGTATCCTCCTGTATCGATACACCGAAGTTGTTGCCGTCCTCGATTTTAGGAATCATAAATGATATCCACATTTTCAGCTGGAACAATGTTAAGCAACACTGAGCAATTGGTTCGACATTCATTTTTAAACATAAACCCAATTAAGAGCCTGCAAAATAAACAATATTGGTGGAATATAATGTCGTGATCGCAACTTTTCGCCAGATCTGTGTAGATCGGTGCCAGCTGCCTTCTTACCTGCAAAAATCCCTTGGTCGGCAGTTACGACGAAACCGAAGGAAAAGCCAAGTGTCACCCCTCATCCTAGGTGGGCGACTAAAGCGACACGACGCAAGGCAACGCAAAACTACACAATGTGACGCAACTGAATGTAAGTCACCTAAAATTAAATTAGCATTGATGTGTCGTGGAAGAATGGTATGTCATATCGTACGATTCGTAGCAACGCAGTAGACCACCTCGTGGAAAAGCGACTGCCTCATTTTCGGCATCACATCACGTCGTTTCATTTGTCACTCGCCTAGGACATGGGGTCAGCCTCGATCACACCACGCAGTAGTAAACAAATGAAGTGATAATTTGCATATTTCTCCCTAGAATAAAACTCACCCATTTTGTGAGGTGCGCAGGTAAAGAAACGTCATATCATTGGACTGTTGCAGCGTCGCGTCATACGGCGCAGTTTCAATTGGCGTCTGACGCGGTGACATACGCAGTGTTTGTGCAGATGTCGATCGCGATTGAGTTCCATTAGGCTTAATAGCATATAATCAGAAAGATCTATACACAGTTTTCCAAATACATGTAGGCATGTTGTTAATAGTGAAATAGAAATTGGTTGCATCTCCAAACATAAAATCCCTAATGGTTATCTCAAGTTGATAATAGTTGATAGGAGTGTTACTATATTTGAACATAGACCACTTCCAAATTGAATGACTAAACTCACAGTAACATTTATTTCCCAAAAACACACTGCTGATTTTGACAAGCCCTGATAGTGATGTTTCATCGAAATACACTAATGCAGTCATCGAGTGCAACTTGGAAGAGGCCTACGCCCAGCAGTGGACTTCACTGGGTTAAGCTGATTGATAATGAAGGCTTCACCTGCTTCTTTTTAATTTAAATCCTCTTGCTTGGGTCCTTTTTCAGAGTCCTAGTATGACATTACTGGGAATTGATGAAATCTTCATGATATTCCTAATAATATTCACATAAAAGCAACTTACCAAATTGGAATCTTCAACCAGTTCCCTAATGTGTGGTTTTACAAGATGGATGAGGTCACTAAGTGGCTTGTTACATGGCACAGTGCCGTTGGGTAAGGCATATACTCGAGTGCCCTCAGACGAGATGCTTGACACCTCGGATGAGTCCACCCGCTGACGTTTAGCATTTGGCTCATTTGCTGCTGATGCAGGAGGTGGCACTGGAATGTTTAAGTCCTGAAATTATATATAAGTGTGTTTATTAAAATACTAGCTGCTGCCCACGGTTACTCCTGCATGGCTTTTTATAAAAGTAGCCTAAGATACTCCTTATAGCATCAGCTATCTGTAAGTAACAATCCCATTAACATCGGTCCAGCCGTTTCGGAGCTTATCCGGAACAGAGAAACAGACAGAAAAAAATGTTTAAACTTTCATATGCATTTAGTAAAAAACTGTTATTTTGACATTACCAAAACAGACACTAAAATTTTATTTTTTGTATTGTATAGATTAAGGACAAAGATTATACAGTAGGTAACTGTTTAAGATATCATAAATTATACTATACTATCCTACAGTACACTACATATATTGACATATTATCATCACGCTTGTAATCCCCAAAAGGTTAAGCAGAGGTGTACCTATAGTACCCACATTTCATTGACTATGATATTATTAGTGAATATAATATGAAAACAAAAGGATAAGGATCATAGCAGGTGGTATTCTGTAGTTTCTGCCTACCCCTGCCCCATGGGACAAAGGCGTGTGTTATGTGTGTAAGTATGTATGTATGAAACAATGGACACATCTGTTGACTGAAAAACGTAATAGCGTTTTGCAGTTATCATTACACTAGCAAAAGTGCATTATTATTCGAAAACAATCTATTCAAATACCTGATGTACATCAGCCAAATCTCTGTTCTGGAAATTTGATGTTTCTAGAAGTTCATTTAATTTCACTATCTTCTCTGGAAATCCTTTTATTATTAGATGCTCAGCCTTCTGCTTGAGGGAATCCTTGTAGTCCTGTACCTGAAACAGGTACACGTGCCCGATTTACATGAGCCACTTAACACAACAGCCATTATCCGTTGTTACGCCTAGGATCCCCCACGGTCGCACAATATGTTGAGGTTATGCACTCGTAATTCGTAAAACCTACCGCTCCCATTGTAATTTTAACACGTTCCGGTGCTTTTCCAACGGTAATCTTTAACCCACAGTAGGATTTCACCAGGAAACAATATTATTCAACAGCACTTTTACAGAAAACTGTGAGGTCACACACACACTAATCCAAGTAGGTACGTTACTCGTGTCAAACAAAGCGATGTACAATAAAATAAAATTAATAATGGCTTTACCTTTTTTGCTACGTCTGCCATTGTGATAATATTACTTTTTGTGGGATTTTAACTATAATAAGTCCCTTGATAAACTTGTAATACAAAATACTATATAAAATCCACGCACTTTTTACGCTAACAACTCGTGTATATGAGTGAATGAAATGAATTTCGTTTGATACAGAGTTGAGTGAGTAACTCGTGAGCGAGTGATAGAAAAGAGCTAGCTCTTTTCGATTGCCGTCGCTCTCGCTCACTCAATCGCTCGCTACATAGCTCAATCAGACTCACTAGCTCAGGAAGTCAGTACCTTAAAGGCTCGTGCAGACTGGCGGGATATCGCGGGCACGACAGGCAGCGCGACCATTGTCGCGCCCGAGATATCGCGCCAGTGTTAGGGAGCCTTAATAGAACTCTATGGTCAGTACTTCAAATCAACCCAGGCTTAACAGTCCCCCCAACCCTTGCTAGGCTTGCTCGACGAAGCGCAAGCCCGCGCCGCAGCTGAGCCTGTAGCTTTTAAATTCCCCGCATAATAATAATAACCCTGATTTGATCCAGCTTGTCCCTTGCTGTCCTCCTCCCGACGCTGCCCCATGCCGAGGTTCATACCCCACAGGGGGTGCCCTTAGCGTGCAGTCGTTTAGTTTAGAAGTTTTATGCCCTGGCTGGAGGCTTTAAGTTTTCGCTTAAGGCAGCCACAGGAGAGTCCGGTTATGGAATCACGACCTCTCAAGGTCAACTACGAGATGCCATAGTTAAAAAAAAAAAACAGTACTTCTATCGGTCTCGGCACTTAGTAGTTCGGCAGACGTCTCACCGAGCCAGACACCGAAGTGTGTGCGTTACCCTAATGTCGAAAATAGTATATAAATATTATAGATAATTAGTTGCCCAGCTTCTGTAATTGTTGCGCACACCACCGAAGGGCTCATTCGGCTCGCTTCGGAATACTTCAAATCACATCGTTCGCTCTTCAAACAATAGCTCTCCGTCCTATTAAGTAATAGTAAACTTATGAAATACGTCAATAAAGTCATAATAAAAACAAACAGTATTACATACAGTTAAAATATTATTATGAAAATGTAGAAATGTTACATAGAGTGACACAATGGGTGATAGTACTTTACGGTCGTTTTGACGAAATGGCAAATAAGGGGAAATACAAAAAACCTATAATAATTAAATTGTATTTACTGTATTTTCCAAAGAGCTATCGACTATTGAGCAAGTCGAACCGTCTCCTTCGAAGCGCGTACGTCGCGAATCAAATGAGCTAACAGTCGGCGTTGAGTCATTGAGATATAGAAGGGAAGAGCTAGTGAGCTAGAAGAGTGATATAGCTCTTTAAAGTGAAAGAGCCAAGAAAGAGATAATCACTCTTTTTCTTTTCAGTGAGCTAATTCACCCATGTCTAGTTTGTTAATTTCCGAAGCATTCATTCGACGTACCAAGAATAAAAGTTACTAAGCTAAAAAAATACAAACACGTCAATTACCGATTTCTTTAGCACTGCTTTTTCCTTTGGAGGTATATCCATTATATAAAAAATATCGAAATCTATTTTGTATCTACACGCTATTGCGGTGTGACATAAACAACTTTTTAATTTTTTATAAAATAATGGTTTTTCAATTTTTCCCCTACATCAAAATTGTATTTGTAAAGGTCCTAATAGCATATCATAGGAGGACCACAGACTAGTAAATACTCATTACTAAGTATTCTCTATATTCTCTGTCTACGGTATTCTCTCCTCCGCCCAAGATTTTAATCGGTTTAATAATTTACAATGTATTTATTATCTATGGTTTTAATATTCTATACGTATACCTACCCAAAGTCTCAAATTCAGATAATTTATGTAAACAAAGGGGATAAGATAACAAAAAAATATATTCGTAATGGTAATTCACATAAAATTGCGAAAAAAGAGGTTCCATTTTCTTTTACGTACTGATTTTAAGAAATAATAATTAAAAAATAATCATACCGTAATTATTTTCATAAATTTTCGGTTTTAAACAAAGTTATTAATAAAAGGAGATTTTCTGGTATAAAATATTTTATGATACTGGTAACAATGCAGGAGATCCAAACATTTCCAAAATTTTTGTATATTCAACAACACTAATATTAAAACTCTCATACATAGATTCATATTGTAAGTAGCATATCTAGCCACATTTTGGATGAAAGCGGCTGTACACTGTTTCGATTGGAAATCGATTTTGGGAGGCTTATGTCTAGCACTGGGCTTAAAAGGGCTGAATATGACGAGTATATACCGTGTCTCCGACACAATACACAAGACATTGTTTGGCAACGGTATTTTGTTTGCATAGTTCTTATAATTAATTCACTTTAATTTTATCGATGATTATTTACAAAAATATTTAATGATAAAATGTTTTATTTATTTATTTTATTTATATATACTTTATTGTACATCAGATTACACATTACAAAAGAAAAGAAAACTTATACACTATAAAATATACAATGGGCGGCCTTATCGCATACTGCGATCTCTTCCAGGCAACCTTGGCATGGACAGTGAATTTATGGACATAAAATGGGGCTGTCATTGGTGCAAATATAAAAAGTATAACAGTACAATATCCTATAATAGATACACAGATATATAATAGATACATACATACTAACTAAATAAGCAAATAAAACAAATGAAGACTAGATTATTACAGTAAACAACGAGAACAAAATCACAACAACAAGTAATGTTCCTTCACGAGTCTTTTAAACATAGGCAGCGATTGCGCGCGTTTTATTGTATCTGGCAATGCATTCCACAAACGAGCGGCCTGGACAGTAAAGGATTTGTCATTTGTTTTGCACCACTGTTCTGTCATTTTGACAGTGTTATTTCTTGACATTACTTTGTTTATATAAATTATCTGAATCTCAGACTTTGGGTATAGTTCATGCCAGGCACTAAGCCAGTGAAACTGTACTTAGGCTACATTCCGAGTTAGACTATAATCACTCATAGCACTCAAATAATTTTGCGTTCCGATTTAGAGTATGACGATTATGACAGCTGAGAACTGTTTGTTTTTACAGCGCTCACGGTGTTATTAATAAAGAATATGGCGTTATTTCAAGATGGCGCATATCATGCAGCATCTATGACGATTCACGGGACATCATTATCGCGCGCACGTATAAGCACGCTCAAATCTATTACAGTGCAATCCGGAACGTGGCCGAACCATTTCTCTGTCATTGTCAAAATCGTTTAAGGCATGACTGATATTATTGACAACTGACAATGTAAACAAACACATGCGGATGCGGTGTTAATTTGCAAATTCTCATTTTCTTTCATATTTTAACAAGACTTAATTACTAACAAGAAATATGACTACTTTTAGATTTAACTTTTCTGGTGAAGATAACAGTAATCAACTAAAAGGTGAATTATTGAAATTATAACTCATGTTTTTATTTTAAGATTTATGGACGAGTTTATCACATTATGTATTAATCCAACAGAAACAAAAGAAACCATTCGTTGGCTAGATAGTGAGGAAGTTGTACCAGATAAACAAATACAAAATCTGGATGATGTAGTCACTCGCGCTAAAATGTTCGCCTGTGGTGATGTAGAGATTGGGCATGTAGTAATAAGTGAAGCAATGGCGAGTATTGAAGAATGTGGATTGAAGAATGCAATTGAACTAGCAGAAAAAGAACATAGTGACCTTATTGCGGGGAAATATGAAGGCAAGTGTGCATGCTATAGCTTCATCATTTCAGCCAAAAGACATCCACTGCTGGACATAGGCCTCCTCCAAGCATCACCACTCTGACCGGTTTGTGCTTCCTGCATCTAGTGAATTCCTGCAGCCTTCACAAGATCAACCATATTCTGGGAGGCCTTCAAGTACACGGTCACCACTTAAGAACCTTTCGATCCCATCAGCCATCTGTTCTGCGAGCAATCTGCCCTGACCACTGCCACTTAAGTTTGGCAATTCTGCAGACATGTTGGTTACCTTGGTTCTCCTGCGGATCTCTTCATTTCTAATTCAATCACGTAGGGAAACTCCGAACATAGCCCTCTCCATTGGGCTTTGAGTGACTTTTAGCCTTCTAATAAGCTATAACCTAACTAACTATGAGGAGCTTACCTCCTCCTTATTGAACACTTCACTGTCCCTATACCTTCTTTTATTGGATTTTCAATGTGTCTATCAGTGAAATTGAAATGTAAACTAACGATGATATGTACGTTTTAGGTGGACTAAAAATTTGGGAGTGCACTTACGACTTAATAGAATATCTGGAAGAAAATGGAGCTGAAATCAAGTTTGATAAGAGTAATGTCTTGGATTTAGGATGTGGAGCTGGGATTTTAGGAATATATGCATTCTTGAATCATTCAAATGTTACTTTTCAAGATTATGTAAGTGAAGTGTATTCTTTAATTATTGTTATTTATAAACAACTCTATCCAACTCTGTAATTAAAAATATTATTTCAGAATAAGGAAGTTTTGAAGCATTTCACAATACCCAATGTTATGTTAAACATTGAGGAAGAAGAGAAAAGAGACACAGAAATACAAAAGTGTAAATTTTATTCAGGAGACTGGGATTCATTCAACAAGAAGCTGCCTTGCTCTGAAGTGTATGATGTTATCCTTACATCTGAGACTATCTACAATGAATGTAACTATGACAAACTCATCTCATTATTTGTGGATAGACTGAGCAAAGATGGAGCAGCTTATGTAGCGGCAAAAACATATTACTTTGGCGTTGGTGGTGGAACACGTCAATTTGAACAAACTGTTCAGAAACATGGAAAATTAATCAGTGAAGTTTGTTGGAAGAGCACAGGTGGTATTCAAAGGGAAATATTAAAAATCACACATAAACCATAACAACCTTTAATAATGACTTGTACTAAAATGTTTGCAATAAAATTGTGAAAACTTACATCATACTGGAAGACTTCGCTTATAACTGAATTATTAAACTGAAACTTTTTAAGGGGACAATCTTTCGTAGACCCACCCATCCTCTCCCTCATGCAAGAGCTTTCCATTGGTAACCTCTCCTTCTTTTGGCTTCCTGAATTTAATTCTATCATGAAGCCGGTCTCTTTGTCCTTGCCAAAACTCAACAGCTCTAGGTCGAATAATGTATCCGCCCCTGAAATTATTAAAAAAGGCCAATAAGTAAACAGAGATAAACTAAACATAAATTATAAAATTGCTATATTTATTTAGTCTGAAGATAGCAAATAATGGTGCCGATTCCCTTGTTCACAAACTAAACTAAATTTAAGTTCAGTGCATCTTTTTCTTTCTATTTCATTAAGAAAAGGACAGAAGATAAATTTTAGTTTAGTCCTGTCAAATTAATCAGTGCCTGTCACTACTCCATACAAGTTTAGACGTGATTAAAAACTTGCCGACTAAAACTACGTCAATTTACGTCAAGCGCTGATTAATTTGACAGGACTAAACCAAAATTTATCTTTTGTCCTTTTCTTAATGAAATAGAAAGAAAAAGATGCACTGAACTTAAATTTAGTTTAGTTTGTGAACAAGGGAATCGGCACCATTGTTTGTTCTGTTAGTTAACCTTTTAATGACTGGGTTATTATTATTTTTTTTTTCATGATTTATTTTGGCATTAAATGAAATGTTTTATTATTACATCTGATTAACACTTTCCGGGACACTAAATGTCCATAGACGTCATAACAATAAGACTTCTATTGTGTCTTATTCAGTTTCCTAGAAAGTGTTAATGGAAAAAATACTGATATAACAACTGATGGAAGTAGGAGGTGTATAAAGGTTGAGCACACTCCAAAAAAATGGGGATTATGATGAAATTAGATTCTTAAAATATAATCACCAAAAACTAGGCTTTGGAACTTCTTTCCCAGGAATCATGTACTCTGCTTCTAAGACTGTCTCCCTCTCACACAAAATGTCCCTTGATTCAATGGGGGTGCTCTGATAACTAGCACATGCTGCAATTTGACTGGGTACTGGTCGTGAGTGGAAATATTTGATTGACTCGGCCTCATCCAGTTTCTCCACACATCCTTCAATCCTGACAGATCTGTTTAGAATTTCCCAGTAAAATGTTGCAGCCACATTTGGGTTGCTCTCCTGGAAAGAACATAGATAGATAGATAGATAGATAGGATACTCTTTATTATGTACACCATAAAAATTACAGTTATAAATGTAGAATTGTTACATAGGGTGTCACAATGGGCGGTCTTATCGCTAAAAGCGATCTTTTACAGACAACCTTTCGATGGATCAAAACGTAGAAGGAGAGACAATACTGCAGGTAGTCAGTGGACCACTGACTACCATTTACATAATTATATACAAATAGCTTCTGCCCGCGACTTCGTCCGCGTGAAATTTCGGCCCACCCATCGCGTCGCATTCGCATCCCGTCGCTCGCCCGCGCTAAAACTTCGTTATCGCTTAGCGTTCTTTCTGAGTTCCGTTCTTTTCGCTTGGCTTCTAAGGATCGTAGCGTAGATATATAGCCTATAGCCTTCCCCGATAAATGGGTTATCCAACACTGAAATATTTTTTCAATTCGAACCAGTAGTTCCTGAGATTGGCGCGTTCAACCAAACAAACAAACTCTTCAGCTTTATCCATACTAATATTATAAATGTGAAACGTCATGGTTAAAACCTGGGATATGGAGAAGGACATAGGCTACTTTTTTACGCGATAACCGACATCCACGCGGGCGGAGCCGCGGGCAAAAGCTAGCAAATTATATAGCTGACCCGCGCAACTTCGTCTGCGTCACCTACTCGTAAGAGAGAGAGTGGTTTAAGTCACCATGGTTTAAGTAATGAATTTTCTACTTATTTTGTTGCGGAGTTATTTTAAAATTATGATATCTCCTAAGATGTTGATTGAAATCAAGTGATGTCAAGGACAATTTTGTTTACATTTAAATACTTGTGATTAATAACATATTTATTTGGATAAGGATTAAAATTATGTTGATAAAACTCCTTCGCAAATAATGAATTAATTTCGAAAAAATATGATTACCATAAAAAAGGTTATAGTGAGTCAATCTTAAAAGATAGACATATGCTGTCGCGGACTTTTTTTAGAACTTTTAAAGAGGAACAATTCCATAATACATGATATTTGCGTAACTTAAACCGTTTATGCAGCGCACGCAACGGAAGCTCCCAAAAAGGAATAATTTTTCCCGTTTTTGCAACATTTTTCATTTATGCTCCGCTCCTATTGGTCGTAGCGTGATGTTATATAGCCTATAATATTCCTCAATAAATGTACCATCCAACACAACAATAATTTTTCAATTCTAACCGATTAGCGCGTTCAAACAAACAAACTCTTCAGCTTTATATATTAGTATAGATAAATACATACATAAAGCATATAGATACTTATCCCTATAAATATATATATACGTACAATAATAAACATGATACAAGAGCAAGGAACTTTAAGTAATGATGATGTTTAAGGAGAGAGGAAGTGGTTTTTAAACAGAATTTTAAAAGTGGACAAAGATTGAGCATGCCTTATCGAGACGGGCAAGGCATTCCATAACCATACTGCTTGAACTGTAAAAGACTTGTCATAAAAACTATTATAGTGGAATGCATTGGCATCTCGTCTCAAGTTTTCCGATGACCTCAGATATCTATTATGTGTGTCATGAAGGAACTTGAAACGTTATTTAAGATAAGAGGGGGTTTTAAAAACAAAAAATAATTTTCTAAAAATCACGTAATTGAGTTGTTTAGGTCAGATAACAAAAGTTAGAGCAATATTTATACTTTATCTATACTAATATATAAAGCTGAAGAGTTTGTTTGTTTGTTTGTTTGTTTGTTTGAACGCGCTAATCTCAGGAACTACGGGTTGGAATTAAAAAATTCTTTTTGTGTTGGATAGTCCATTTATTGAGGAAGGTTATAGGCTATATAACATCACGCTACAACCAAAAGGAGCGGAGTATAAATGAAAAATGTTGCAAAAACGGGAAAAAATATTCCTTTTTCAGAGCTTCCGTTGCGTGCGCTGCGTAAACGGTTTAAGTTACGCAAATATCATGTATGATGGAATTGTTCCTCTTTAAATTTTCAAAAAAAAAAATTCCCCGACAGCATATTTCTATTTTTTAAGATTTACTCACTATAACCTTTTTTATGGTAATCAAATTTGTTCGAAATTAATGCATTATTTGCAAAGGAGTTTTCATAAACATGGTATTAATCCTTATCCAAATAAATACGTTATTCATCTCAAGTATTTAATTTTGAACAAAGTTGCCCTTACATCATTTAATTTCAATGAATATCTTAGGAGATATAACTGTTTTATAATAACTCCGCAGCAAAATAATGATCAACTCTGCGAGGTAGTCTATTCTAAAGCTGAAGAGTTAGTTTTTCCGTAACCAAAGGGTAAAATGGGATCCTATTATTAAAACTCCGCTGTCCGTCTGTCTGTCTGTCTGTCTGTCTGTCTGTCCGTCTGTCACCAGGCTGTATCTCATGAACCGTGGTAGTTAAACAATTGAAATTTTCACATATGATGTACTTCTGTTGCCGCTATAACATTAAATACTAAAAAACAGAAAACAATAATATTTAAGGGGGGCTCCCATACAACGGACATGATTTTTTTGCCGTTTTTTTTGCTCCGCCCGCGTGGATGTCGGTTATCGCGTAAAAAAATAGCCTATATCCTTGTCTATATCCCAGGTCGATCGGTTCAGCGGTTTAGGCGTGAAAACGTAACATACAGACAGACAGACAGACAAATAGACAGACTGACAGAGTTACTTTCACATTTATAATATTAGTAAGGATAAGGATTTGTATGGGTGGTACGGAACCCTTCGTGCGTGAGTCCGACTCGCACTTGGCCGGTTTTTTGTTTTTTGAACGTGCTAATCTCTGGAACTGCGAATTGGATTTGAAAAAATCTTTTTGCATTTTACAGCCCAATTCTTGAGGAAGAATTACATTACTATTAACTAGAACACCATTTAAAAAAAATGAAAGTTTATGCGAAAACGAAGTAAAAGCACGGGCAGGCAATCTGTTGCGACGGGGTGGGTCGGGGGACCAAGAAATTTAACGCGGACGAAGTCGCGGGCAGAAGCTAGTTATTGAATATAATACAAACCATTTCACCAGCTTTCCTGCTTCCATAGTTAGTAAAGAATTTAAAGCCATCTTTTCCATATCCCTTACACAAAACAAATCTTGCTGATGGGAAGCCATCTCTGTAAAAGGCACACATTTATTTTTAGAAAATAACATTATAACAATAGAGGGAAACTATAGAGATTGTGTTAATGGTGTTTAGTTAGAGATAAAGAAAAGATATCTACTTGGAAACAGTTGCCAAGCACATAGCATTGGGTTCTAGAATCTCCTTCCTTGAACAAGCTTCTTCAAACCATGCCTTGAATTGACCAAAAGGCTCTTTGGACACCAAGTGTTTCTCCAAAAAGGTTTCATCTTTATCCTTGTATTTTATTCTCATGCCTGCAAATACCAAGTTAAATTAATAATAGCCAATTAAATATGCCTCAATGATTGTTTTCGTAGGTAATTAACTTAATTAGTCTTGTTTAACGAAACAGTGCTGTTGTACATTTTGGCTCTAAATAAAAACAATGAACTTACCTCCAATATCAATACTCATGTTTCTTAAATTATTTGATCCTAATTTGCTTATAGAATACGTAAGATTAAGTAAGCGCTTTGAACCCATACAACTCTTTTATTAACTCACTAAATAACGCGATACTTCTATTCGATTTTATGGATTTCAATGAGCTATTCACAGGCACACAGCCTTCTCAATGAACAGAATTTTACTGTTGAGTGATCTTGTCATTAAAAAGATAACAAACGTTGATAAGTAATTTTGTGAGCAGCGTGGAATAGGCAAGGAAATTATCTAATTATTTCATAATCATACGCAACCGCAATAAACGATTGTACATACAACACAACAGCTGACCTGACATTTGACAATGAATGACAATCCTGATTGACGCGTGACAAATAAGGCTACGTTCCGGTATAGGTCGTTAACGCTCTTAGCACTCACATCGATAATTTGCGTTCCGATTTATACTTCATTTACTAAAGCATTAGACAAATAACGGCTAAATAACGACAGTTATTGTGTAATATTGTTGAAATTACTGCACTTTAGAGTTATTTTTTTTAATGTAAATGGTAAATAGAATACTGTGCTTTGCATTTATCGTGAAATAACGGAGTTTATTAAACGTTTACATCGAAATAACGAAAGGGTGAGAGCAGTTATTTGTCTAATGTTATAATGAATGGAGTATAGAATATCGCGATTATGACAGCTGAGAGTTGTTTGACACGTTATCGCAAGATGGCGCGTGTCATGACGTCATCTATGATGATTTACGGGACATCGTTATCGCTGCATCAATGGTGGCACGAGTCATGGGCAGCCCCAACAAGATTCTGAAAATGATAGCGGATCGAATGGATTGTATATAGTTCACTGTTGTCAGTTATATGTATCACCGTATTGTGTTGTTTACTAACACGTAGTTGTAAGAACATTGTTAATAACCATTTATGAGTCTTGACTCGAAAGAAAGTTTTATTTTTATTTTCTTGATTGATTTGATAAGCGCGTTCTTTACATCCGGCATCACACTGCACCCTATTTCCATCCGTGGGTCCCGTAAAAGGCGACTAAGGGACGTACTAGAGAATGGGCAGCAGTGTTCTCTATGCATCTTTAACATCATACTGTGATCGCCAACCCGCTTGCCAAGCATGGCGATTATGGCAAAACGCCCAATTCGGGGAGTTCTATGTTCAGTCTTTCGGCTGAAATGATGATGATAATGATAAGCACGCTCAAATCGAGTTCAATACGGAATGCAGCCTAAACGGACACCAGGTGTCTCCTCTCCACAGATTCTAGATTCCTTGGAAGAAGTCAATGAGTAATTATTGAATTAGTCGATTTCAACTACGAAAAATTATCACGTGAGGGTAGGGCATTTGGCTTGGGTGGTGATCGACTTGCATTCTCGCAAGCACTTGCTGTCCATCCACCGCCAGCTGTCGGTACTGCAGCGCCGCGTGCCGACCCGATCGAATGTCGGTTTTTGTGCATAAAACAAAGGAAACTTGTGCGATGCATCCACATATTTTCTACAAACAACCGGTCAGCTTATAGTTTACTGCAAGTGCTAAGTGAATGGAGTCGGCTTAACAATGGAAGTCAGAAAACTCAGCTACTTGATAGAACATAAAAAGAGAAGGTAAACTATACTGCCTGGATTCAAATAACTTGATAGGCTTTCACAAGTCTGCCACAATGACCTACACAGTTTTTACAGCCTTACTTGTCTGTAAAACCTGTGTAGGTCTCGTGGATAGACTAGAAAGGTACTAATCACCTACCAGTGCAGTACATCTGCACTGCACTATACCCCGGACGGGCAATTTTCGCATTTTAATTTGTCTCATTTTGTAAAAATACCTATAAACTAGGTAATCTTTCTACCTTTATACCTTCATTTTTGACAAGTTTTTGGCATTGGCTGTCGCTGGTATGTCATCTCCTTTACTCGCAGTGAAAATATCAGTTTTTCAATCGACTAATTTTCTGGCAAAACAAAACAAAAACACATCGATCACATCCCTATTTGCCAAAACTTGTGTTGGTGTGTTGGAGTTTGTTGGAGAATTTACGACAAATCTTGATTTTATTTTGTATTCACAATATTTATAATTTTTATTCAAAAGGTCAATCATGGAGCCCGAAGTAATAAAGGAAAAGATTCACACAGAACCAATGTTGAATGATCCGCGGTATATAACCTTACTGAGCGGCATAGTTCTTCTTTTTACCCTGGGTAAGTGGATTAAATTATCAAACTAATGAAATACTGTTAATTACCATAAATAGAAATGCCTTATTTTCCATAGTGACTGTAAACATAGCCATAGCCTTAAATTCTGAGCCTTCTGAGGGTACTTTTTCCTTCCTACTAGAATGTATGCCAACAATGCAATTAAACTAATGGACCATGTGAAAGGAACAAAGGAAGTTTTTTCGTACCTTGGCTGACTGTATTGTACCCACAGTAGGTACAATACAGTCTGAGTCACATCATACAAAATTTGAAATTAGATTTACCATAAACATTTAATGTTTTTTCAGTTTTTTGGTGGTGTTTCACGAGAAGGCGCACGCTTCGTAAGTCTGTGTTGTTGATGGGTCTTTCAGACTCTGGCAAAACTCTATTGTTTGTGAGACTTGTATACTCTCAATACAGACAGACATTTACATCCATGAAGGAGAATGTTGAAGAATACCTTACATCCAATGTAAGTTTACAAAAGTATACAATGGTAGAATATTGGTTAAGATTTGAACAAAAGAGTTTGCAACTAACTCTTGCGGGTCTATGACCCAAATGAGTCTTGGTTTCTGAAATGAGAACTTTCTGCTTGACTGACTACACCATTCACTTTCAATAGATGAATATTCTTTGTGCTACTTACAGTGCATTAAAACTATAGGTACCTAAGACTAAATGTAAACTAAATATTGTGATAACAAATAAGAGTGACTAATAACATTTTTTTTTTTTTAATATTTTTATCATTCCAAACTTTTTCCAGTGATATATCTCTAGATATTAAACTTGTCCCTAAATCCTGCAGTGGATATATTGTCTATTATAAAAAATATATTATGACAAGTGGTCATGGACAACTATTAACCTGATAAAAATAGATTTTTACTATTTCCAGAATAACTTCAAGTTAGTGGACTTGCCTGGCCAAGAGAGATTGAGAAACAAATTCTTTGATCAGTACAAAAACAGCGCTAAAGCTATTGTGTATGTCATTGACTCTGTCACCATTCAGAAGGAGATCAGAGACGTTGCTGAGTAAGTTTTCTTTGCAATTTACTTTACTAATGTTAGCAGACCATCTAAATTTGTTTCACTTAAAATTGAATATTATATTCCGTGACAATTTAGTTGTCTTACAAAGGTGGTCCACTCAATGTAGCCGACATAAAATACCTCTAAGCACAATTAAAAAAAGAAAGATTGAGATTTCATCATCATCATAACAGCCGAAAGACTTCCACTGCTGGACATAGGCCTCCCCCAATGGGGGTTTGCCATAATCGCCATGCTTGGTAGGCGGGTTGGCGATCGCAGTATGGTGTTAAAAATGCATAGAAAATGCTGCTAGATAGTCCCTTAGTCGCCTAACGAGAGACCCGCGTTGAGATTTAGATTAAGTTTAAGTTGCAATAGTAAGAAACGCATTTTTGCGTTAAGGTGAATAAACTCTGATAAAGGTGTCGCCGCTCCATTCCGCGCCGCCCTTGGAACAAGGCTCGAACTGCACTCGTAACGGTGTTTCAAACTACGTCATGCGTCATAATTAATCATTAAAAAAAAAAACAAATGTTCATGAAATCAGTTTTTTTTAATGAATGATTAGTATTCATTGGATACATGAAGTGGGCTGTCGTTGTAAGACGATTAAAATGCCACAGTGTATATAATATTTATACTCAAGTGAATAAAACTGCTAAAGAAAACATTAACACTTGCTAACATTGTCCTTTTAAATTTCCTATTGAACAATAGCAAACATCCCGCAAAGCAAGCATATTGTGTGCTGGAAGTTATGATACAGTTTGTACTGCTCGTTATTAAAAAAATATAACAGCACACTTATATATGTACCTCGAAAGAGGTGGGGAGAGGTGTATGGTACTACACCAAAAATTACATAATGTATTGTTATATTCTGGAGCAGTGGTCTCCCAGTGCTAATGGCCCCGACTTATGAGTTGTAGGTTGTGGGTTTAAACCCAGGCAAGCGCTTTACTTTGTGTTAATAATTTTATCACCACTGCTCTCAAAACGGTGAAGGAAACTGGCATGTCCTACAACCAAAAATTCAAAGACATATGATATCTACCAACCTGCACTGGGTCCGCATGGTAGAGCCCACTCCCTCTCGAAGAGAAGAGGCCTGTGTCCAAGCAGTGGGAACATTGTTCACATGTTTATGTACTACAATAAAAAAACCATTGTGTTTCGTGTGGATCCACATTCCTATATCAAGGGTTAACCTTTTGACTGCCACAGTCATGTATAGATGACAAACCAAAATGTGCCCAGCACACTACGGGCACGACTACATGACAGACTTTTAAATGTAAATCTGTAAATAAAGCTCATAAAACAACATAGTACTTTTTTTTTTACATATAACGGGGAAGCTCTTGGCCTTCGTCTCACCTGATGGTAAATGATAAGGCCGAAAATGGAAGCTAGCTTCACCTGGAATCCTCAACCACAGAGGAACTGGCTATCTTACCTCTATCTGCCGATACAACAAATGCTGTTAACATTGTTGTTTTGGCGACAGACTTAGATAAGATGGTGGTAAATAATGTGGCTAATTATGAAACGAAATGAAATGAAATCGTTTATTCTGTAAATAGGATCCGATATCCTATTTACAGAATAAACGCTAAATCACTTTTACACGTCATATAAAAAATATAAAAACAAGCTTGGGGAAGTCGACATTTCCTATCTGACTATCCCTGAGAAGAAATGGCGAAACAAACTCAGGGGTCAAAGTCTCTTTTAAAGTCCAGACATATGTTCCTTGACTCATCCTAATTTCTATTAGTTGAACTTCTTTCTTTATATTTCATCTATATTAACATAAGATGACAAAAACTCGAAAGGACAAACTCGTATCTTGGCGCCGAGGGCACGCATTTTTGCTTTTTTGACGTGGCGGTCAAAAGGTTAAAGGCTGATTATTGCCATATTCTGTTGTTGATTTCATGATTATCCATTTCTTTCAGATACTTATACACAGTGCTATCAGACCCTGTTGTGGTGAGCTACAATACTCCCCTCCTGATTCTATGCAACAAACAGGACCAAGATTTGGCTAAGGGCAGCCAGGTCATCAAGAGTCTGTTGGAAAAGGAGATGTAAGTACTAAAAATACTCATATATCTAAAGACAATTAACTACAGTTATTACAATTCTTATGCACATTGAAATAAGGTTTAAATTGTAATGATTGTCGAGTGCTCGTGAAATGGAACAACAATATACAGATAGATAACCACTTGGGTTCAAAGGAACCAGTTATCAAGAATATTTATTTTTAAACTCTCGCTCTTTGTAAACAGAATAGATGAATCTAGACCATTTCGAGATAAGAGTTTTAAAACGCAATATAAACAAGAATTGAGAATCTTTACATATAATAAAATAGTAAGAAGTCAAAACTGTGCATTGAATATTTTAGGGAAAAAAAAGGAAATGCTACAAGGTGTGGGAATGATTCTGATAGTTGTGACCTATAAACACTTACCCTAATACAAATAAACACGGAATAAAGTTATGCTAGGTATAAACGTCAAAAAATGCATGTGTTTACCGAAGTTATTCCTAGGATAACTTTATTCTGTGTTTATTTGTAAGGTCCTTTGGGTACTTTTAATCCCGGTAGTACGTTCCCGTGGGATATAATCCGACATCCACGCGGGCAAAGCTGCGGTCATAAGCTAGTTATAGTTATATCTAGCTATAGCAGCTAGATATAACTAGCTTATTAGCGCGACTTCGCTCGCGTGGTTTTTTCTAAAATAAAAGTAGCCTTAGTTACTCCTTATAACGTATCTGCCAGTGGAAGTCCCCTCAAAATCGTTCCAGCCGTTAGAAATTAAAAAAAAGAAAAGATTATTGAATGTACTGTCATCAGGTACCAGCTCTCTCATGTGAAATTATATCGACGCTTGAAAAGCAATATTTACCAAACGACATGTTGGCAACTTTACACTAGAGCATTTTAAAGTTTTCTTTTTCAAAAAAATAAATAAAATAAAACTTTGAAATGCTCTGGTGTAAAGTTGCCAACATGTCGTTTGGTAAATAATGGTGCCGATTATCTTGTTCACAGACCAAACTAAATTTAAGTTCAGTTCGGGTGTATCCCACTATTTCCATGGAAATACAAAATAGAAAAAGTGGGACCAGCGTTTTTTACAAATTATATCCCATTATTTCTATTGCGACAAAAAAACGCAGTTGATGTTATTTGAAAAGTTTACCACTTTTAATGAATAGATTAAAATTAAAACACGACTTCTCGGTATTAAAAAAATAAAATAAATGGGGAACAAATTAATAATCTGCCATTTTTTTAAATAATTCTCCACCAGATACTCTACAGTACAAATCACACAAAGGCACTTCGTCACTACGCAGTTGTATGGATGCCATATATATGCATATTGTTTTTTTTGTCGCAGCCGACAGCAATAGAAATAGTGGGACAATCAGTCTGAATCAGGCCCAGTATTTCTATCAATAGAAATACTTATTAGAAATAGTGGGATACACCCTTCAGTTCATATGTTTCTTTCTATTTCATTAGAAAAAGGACAGAAGATAAATTTTAGTTTAGTCCTGTCAAATTAATCAGCGCCTGTCACTACTCCCTACAAGTTTAGACGTGATTAAAAACTTGCCGACTAAAATTACGTCAATTTACGTCAAGCGCTGATTAATTTGACAGGACTAAACTAAAATTTTTCTTCTATCCTTTTCTTAATGAAATAGAAAGACAGATGCACTGAACTTAAATTTAGTTTAGTTTGTGAACAAGTAATCGGCACCATTGCCTTTCAAGCATCGATATAGTTCAAAACTTTTATGTGCTATACAACCATTGTGAGAGAAAATAAATAAACTTATTATTATTATATTATTACTATACTTGCTTATGCATTTAGTAACAAGCTGTTATTTTTTTTATCTACGCCCATGCCATAAATCCTCTATAAAAGTTTCTGAAACAGTTAGCTTATTGCCAACATTAAAACACCCAGTGTCATAGTAACCATAATAGCATCCAAACGGGAGTTATAATGTTGTACTGAATTTCATAATGCAACTCTTTTGCTTTTACGAGGATGATGATTCCTTCCTTACTCATCTGTTTGATGAGTAAGGAAGGGATCATCATCCTCCCTTCCATTCTCAGTACTCAATTCGTGGTATCTTTATGAATTTCAAAAAAAGAACATTGTCACGCACGCGCGTTTCACTATACTATACCATAGTGTCGTATCCCGCCATTTTTGTTCGATATTAGTATTGCAAAAACTGTTTCAGAACCTTTTATAGAGGATTCATGTCATGGGTGTAGATAAAGTCTTGTATGCCAACTGTAATAATTAGGTATTAAAACACTCAACCGATACTATTATCACACTCGGCTTCGCCTCGTGTGATAAACCCATATTCGTGTTTTAATACCCCTTATTATAAAACAGTTGCATAAATAACTATTTTGACCCCAGTCTAGTATTTAAGTCTGTATAATATATGTGAAAGATAGAATAGAATAGTGAAAGATAGATATTTTCATTATTTACTTTTAAATCACACCTAGATCTCGAATTACATTTCTCAAACGTTTGTTTCCAGAAACCTAGTCCGCGTCACGAAATCCAGTCAGCTGCAATCAGTGGATCCGTCACAGGGAAACAACGCGACCTACCTCGGGAAGATCGGTAAAGACTTCGAGTTCTCTCACCTCAGCAACCGCGTGGACATTGCCGAGAGCTCGGCTAACACTGGTGACGACGACACGCCCGCAGACATCAAGACTCTGCAAGATTGGATCTCTAAACTTTAGTACACACACACTTCATTATTTTTGAGGCTTATCTTTTTTTCTCTATCTCAATGGCCGTGCTTTTCCGCGACAGCTAAGAACAATAATATAAAATTGTGGTGGAGTGGATGTTTTGGTTTGTCAAAGTACATATAAAAAAATTGAGACGCTTGTTCTATTCTAAGTTTTTTTTGTTGGTCTCATTTCTTTGTTGAATGTTTAACTTTTTGATTTTGGATGTATTGAGAGGGTAATTACTTAGAACGCATTTATTATATAAGGATGTTGAAAATGTCCGAAATTGTATAATATTTATGCAGAGATATCCTTGTAAGGGTTCTCAAAGCATTTTGCATTTGATGATGTAAGTATGTATCTATTTTACTATTGTCAAGGATTTTTATAAATAAAGCTTGACTGATTTTTTTAAAGATTTGTATTTCTTCACTCGTACATTTTTCTTCCTATTTTTATTTAAAAAACCAAATTGTGCTGAGAAGAATAAGAGCTAGGTGCCCAAACATTGTGTATAAAACGTCATTGATATAAAAGATGATGTAGTTCATATATTATATCCACACACGCATGTCTTTTAACACCCCGAGAAGTGTGTCAATACGTCGCCAAAGACGTGTTCAGGTGTCAATGACACCATATTCTAACCCTAAAACATCCTTCATTTTTCAATCAAGAATGCAGTAATTTAATGCGCGCGCGCTATGCGACATAAGACCACTGACATTAAGTTGAATTTACAACAGACGAAGATTGAAGTCTTTAGAAATGGCCCTGTACTACCTATTATCTACAGATTACCACAGCATGGGTTAATCAATCAACTCAAGACTATCGCAGTCCACTGCTGGACATAGGCTAGGATGTTGTGGCTTAACCTGGAAAAGCCCAGGTTAAGCCACAACATCCTGTCCTTCGCCTTCCGCATCCAGTCTGTCCCAGCCACCTTTTTAAAGTCGTCGGTCCATCTAACTGGGGCGCGTCCCACACTACGCTTGCTGATACGCGGTCTCCACTAACCAGGACTCGTCTGCTCCACCGGCCATCGGTCCTTCAAACGTGGCCAGCCCACTGCCACTTCAGCTTGCTTACTCTGAAGGCTATGTCGGTAACTCCGGTTCTTTTCCGGATAACTTCATTTCTGATCGTATCCTACAAAGAAACTCCGAGCATAGTTCGCTCCATAGGGCACTGTGCGACCTTGAATTTGTTAACCAATCCGACTGTCAGTGTCCACGTTTCGGCACCATATGTCATAACGGACAGGACGTACTGGTTGACCTTAGTCTTCAAACACTGGGAATGGCGACGAGAAGACTTGACGAAGTTTTCCAAACGCTACCCAACCCAAATGGATCCTTCAGTCGGCTTCTTTCTCAAAGTTTTACCTACCGAGCTGGATGACTTGCCCTAGGTAGACGTATTCCGTCACAAATTCGAGAAGCGATCCTTCGATGTGGATTGGACTCAGGAAGACGTGCGAATTGTACATGACTTTCGTCTAGAAAGCCGAATTCATGCTGAGGCCAACCCGCCGAGAGACGCCGTTTAGGCTGTGCAGCATTTGGTCTAACTATTCCAGCTTCTCTGCCATTATGACGATGTAATCGGCGAAATAAAGTTGTGAGACGTACCTACTGGGCGTTTATGTTGATACCCTGTACAGTCCAGCGTATTAAAGAGCCCGAGTAATAGAAGCAGAACATGGGTAATAGAAGCAGAGCATTGATAAAATAATCTATTCACAAAATATATAGGTTGGGTCTTCTGGTCTGGGGGCCAAGACAAAATCCCTTTTCCCATAACTAATCTTTCCAGCAATTTCGTTTCTCCAGCCCCTCATAATATTCTACTGATTGATTCGCTTTTTTTTTTCTCTCAGACTCCCATTCAAAACCACGCAGGTGTTATGCGAACTTAACCCTTCCTATTTTGAAATTGTGCAGAATCGATTCTATTCCGACGTATCGATTAATGATAGTTACATGACTCGACTAAAAGTCAAGATCGAAACCAATATTGATTATCATAATTGTTATTTTTGCATATTCATGACTTTAATAATGATACCTATTGACAGGAATCAATAGTTTTGTTCTTCTCATAATGCAATAGGTGAAGGGGTTACGTTTTTTAATAGTTTTTTTTTGCCTGTAACATTTAATTCATTAATGGGTATTTTTTAATAGTCGATTATGAGTTGTGCATATTCATAAGTTGATCATAAATTAGTTGTAGCTATTGAATAGTTTGGCACTTCTAAGCACGTGCGTACCTATTATATCTATGCTTCGACGTATTATGTATATTTATCACGCTCCTTTAAAGTTATAGGGTTAGATGCCTTTCGAACCCAAGTTTGGAAGTATCATTGTGTGCAGAGTCATTAATTCATCACAAGTCGTTGGTGTAGTGGTAATATACCTACCTAAGTAACTGAGCATGGCGTCCTGGGTTCGATCCCCAGTCAGGCAGTATTATTGGATTTATCCTCAGAAACTGTTGAAAGGAACGGCTGAATGGAATAGGCTCACCGGCCATTAAATACAACTTCAATGAGACTGAAATTTTACTGACGTTATGAGAGCGTAAGTACTACCATGCACCTCTGCCTACCCCTGCGGTAAAACAGACGTGATGTTATGTTATCTAAGATCGCAAAAGAGACACATTTCTTACACGACTTAATATTATTGTAAGAAAAACAACCCAATGCATGTATCGTAAGAATCGAATACACTATTAGGGTACAAATGGAGCGACATTTTGCGGAACAAGGCGCTTAACAACTACGTGAATGTCCCGAGAGAATGTCGCGGAACTTTTTACAGGCCACACTAGTTAAGTGTTTATAGAAATGTCGCCCGAGGAGGTTGTGGCGATTAGTGCTGCGTGTAGGTATATACGCAGCACTAATCGCCACAACCTCCTTATTTAGAGCAGTTTAGCGAAACGTAATCGAAAAAGGAGGTGATGGATGCGGAATTACTTACTACAACAAGAAAAAATAATTAAAACCTTGGATACACTAGGGGACAAATGGAGCAGCATGTTGCGGAACATGTCCCTCAGGAACTACGTGGAATGTCCCGAGACATGTCGCAGAAGATTTTGCAGGCCACACTAGTGTGCTTATAGAATATGTCGCCCGTGGGAGTTACGTCGTCGATTAGTTCTACGTATATACTTATTTCGAGCAGTTTAACGAAACGTAATCGAAAAAGGAGGTGTTGGATGCGGAATTACTTACTACAACGAGAAAAAATATTGATATTTTAAGCGAGAAATATGTTGCGGCTTTGAACACGCGCTTTCGCTCTTGGAGCGGGAGCAAGCTACATGTTCCGCGCCACGTAAATGCGTCTCAGGCATAGATAATGAAAGAAGTTTTTTATATTTCTATGGTCTCAAGATGTTGTGGGTCACTGTGCATAACGTCACTGTGAAATCGTTGCAGAGTCACGTAGATTGAGTGTTCCGCGTCATGTTGCGGGTCAAATTATCCCCTAGTGTATCCGGGGCTATATTTTAAGCCAGAAATAACGCGGCACTGTCGTTCAACACATGCGCTAGCTCTCAGAGCGGGAGCTAGCAACATGTTCCGCGTCACGTAAATGCGTCTCAAGATTTTGCATTGCATGTGGCGGGACACAGGGCAACGTTGCAGCGTCACGTAGATTGAGCGTTGCGTGACATGTTGGGGGACATTTCGTCATAATTGTAGAACAGTGACGGATCTGAAATTTATGTTGAACTCTGCCGCGCGTGCAATAACAGCAGTAAGTATAAGTATAATTTTTGTCCAAATTTAGTTGAGCATTGATTCGGAATCAGCTCATTGCGCTGATTCCGAATCTATGTTTGACTCAATTTGGACAAAAATTATACTTACCTACTGCTGTTATTGCACGCGCGGCAGAGTTCAACATAAATTTCAGATCCGTCACTGTTCTACGATAATGACGATTTTGTTCCCTAGTGTATTCGTTTCGGCTTTACTGTTGATATTAAAAAAACTATTTTTATAACATTCAAACTCTAAAGTTAACTCTTAAAACCCGTCCGAAGATGATTATGGTACATTACTCAAGCACGGCAATGGCTCAACAATGTTGTCTCATTAATGACAAACAATTTCCAACTTAGTGAAAAAGTCGAAATATTGATCAAAGTTAAGTGCGCCGGCGACGTCGTTAAGGACACTGCCTGGCAGTGGCTGAGCCTGTCATAGCGCGTTCCTACCTTTTATAATGGACGCCATTTCTCGAATGAATGATAATTTTACCTCGTGCTCAGTAAATAGTGTGTCCAGTTATGGAGGAGACTTTTTAATGTTATGAAAGGCTAGATGATGATCATTTGCGGTATTTTAACGACTGTAGGTATCTTGTTGATAAACGAGATCTAGAGTTAAGGAGTAGACTCTTAATTCTCTACTTGATAAGTCAGGAATAGGTAGTGGTAAGTAGGTAACTATTGTTTTTGTAGATTTTTTTGTTAGTTGCTATCATACTTAAATAAATAAATTAAAATTAAATTCATTTAATTCAGGCAAAACTCATATTACAAACAATAAAATAAAATTTCACAATACCCCACAATAGATCAAAATAAGATATCAATGCAACTAAATTTAATCAATTATAGTATGTCCAGGTACAAATTAAAAAAGTCACAGAATAAAAATAAAAATAAAATGTCAATGAAATTAAAATATACACATTGTCAGGGTCACAGAAATATAAAACTACCTAAATTAAAATTTTCATACAAAAACAATACTATACTATAACAAGTCCCACTACCCAAGAGCAGTAATGTTGTAGCGCTGGCGATCACTAGACTCCAGTGATCGCCAGCGCTACTTCTCAGTATAAAGTCCTGGGTTAAATTTAAATTCCCAGGTCGTGCAGTGTTATTGGTTTGTCCATCTGGAATTTTCCAGTAACAGCCCGGACTCTGGATTTGGATCGCCAGCGCTACTTCTGAGTATAAAGTCCTGGGTTAAATTTAAATTCCCAGGTCGTGCAGTGTTATTGGTTTGTCCATCTGGAATTTCCCAGTAACAACCCGGAGTCTGGATTTGGATCGCTAGCGCTACTTCTGAGTTTAAAGTCCTGGGTTAAATTCCCAGGTCGTGCAGTGTTATTGGTTTGTCCATCTGGAATTTCCCAGTAACAGCCTGGAGTCTGGATTTGTGCCCGGTTGATAGCAATATAAGCTCGTTCCCTATTACATGGGACTTAAACATAATTGGCGAAATGTAGGTGTATAGATACCTACTATAGGTACACTTCTGCCTATAATAGCTCTTCGGGGTATACAGGCGTGATGTTATGTGTTTATATAGAACACAGCATCCACGATGGAAGTACAATCACGGTCACGGACATCTGACCACTTTGAAAATAAAATTTCGTGCAAACGATGACCATATCTTTTTACCACCCCTTTCTGCGACGACACATAAAAAAACAACTTTAAGTACATTTTTTTGGGTCTGTTAGAATGATCACAGATGTCGGACCACCTCAGCTGGCTTTTTTACGGTCTTTTTTAATCTACAAAAACAAGGGGCTCAGCAAAAATCTAATACTGCGATGCTATTGGTTGAAGAGCGTAGGTAAGCGTTACTATAGCGGCCGAACGCTGCAAGCAGGACTAGTCCTTACGGTGTAAGCGTCAGAACTCCTGGACCTCTATTCTAGTAGAGTTACTATAAGTTGTAAGAACATAACTGCTCATTGTTTAATATACGCCAAGCAATATTCATTATTTATTATTATGACGTCATCTACCTAAAATTCTAGTTATTAAAATTATTTTCTATATTAGAGTGTATGCATTATTTCTAATCCACAATGCAATTAAATATCCTTAAAATATATGCTATTATATATAATTATGTGGCAAATTAAAGATCCGTTATAAAAAAAAATCTTTCATGCGTAACATTTTTCTAGAATGCCAAAAATAAATAATTATATATAGGTTGAGGTACTAAAAAGGTAGTACATATTTACAAAAAGATAAATTAGTTGTGTTGTCCCGAACTATGGAAAAAAAAATTGTCCAGGGCCTCAAGTTTGCTATTACAATAGTGTCAGAATGGTCTCGCCATTGTGAGTATTTGACAGTGTTTGTACGGCAAATCTGTCAAAAACTCACAATGAAGAGACCATTCTGACACTATTGTAATAGCAGACTTGAGGCCCAGGCATCCTGATGTCAGAATGTCTGACCACTTTCTTTACCCGTTTCTTCGCTGTCAGTCGAGGTATCTACTAAATATTTGAAGTTAGGTATCAAATAGTAGCAAAAAGGTAGTGCATTTTGGTATTTTCTAAACATCAAATATCTTTATTGGTCCAGGGGTTCTGACGCTTACCTTACGGTAGTCAGATGTCCTTGACCGCGGTAATACGAGTACCTATCTATACCTATAGTAGTTTATCCATTTTGAAAATATACAGTAGATAGGTTAGGTATTCCACAATTAAGTACACTTTTAAAGCACGAAAACTAACCTAAAACTTAGTAACGGCAACGTCGTTTAGCTATGGAATAAGCGGTTATCTGGCCGTCAAAGAGTCAAACAGATTTATTCCTCATAAAGGTGAATTATTGGACGAATAAAGCCTATTTGACGATTGACCAACTGATTTTTTTTGCTATTTATCGAATAAACCCTATTTGCCTGTTAATCTGAGGATTGAAAAATCGGCCCTAAACCGAACTTGTCCGTGTAATATCTTTTTTTCAATACAGAGTGCGATAAATGACCGCAGAATTAACGTTATGCCATCATTACTACGTAATTGTCGGTGCATATTCACTTTCCGAAAAAATAAGTGCCCGTGCTATTAAATTAAATTATGATTGTGCTCATCAAGCCAGATGAAGATGCTTATAATAAGCTGTCCTTATTTTGGTATTAATAACTGCGTCCAGCGAATGTGTAAATCGTTAAATTTTGCATGAAAATACTGTTTTGTTAACTGTAAATACTTAGGCTGAAATTGATGGCGGATTCCTTATCAAGATTGGGTTTGATGATGTCTTCTTTAAGTATCGTGCGTTTAATAAAAGGTGGTGTAAAATAATAATGCATTTCGCGGTAGATCGAATAAGTAGGTACTGTGTAGGTACCTACCTAATGTGTAAGGAGTTTATACTTAGGCTACCAGCTGCTGCCTGCGGCATCGGCCGCCTTGCTTTTTCTAAAATAAAAGTAGCCTATGTTATTCCTTATAACGTCTGCTAGTGAAAGTTCCGTCAAAATAGGTCCAGCCATTTCGGAGATTAGCCGGAACAAACTCACAGACAATTTTTTTTTTCCTGTTATAAGTACCATATACTACCGTATATTACCGTATAGTACCGAGTAATTTCCTATGCATGTGTAGTAAGAAGTTGTAAAACAGACACTTCAATTTTATTTACATTTCTCATACTTACCTACTTGGAAAGTAGGTAAGTATGAAGTACGCTTGAAGTTACTTGATCAGAGGGATGAAAACAGTAGGTACTTTTCGTCCCTAGGAAACGATTATCCCTGCTGTCCAAAAAATTAAAAACTATGCAAGCCATGTTCCAACTTTTTATACAGTCACTCTGTTACATCGCGGCGTAAAATAATTGTATGTAATTAAAAAATATTGCTAACAATTTGGAATACCTATGACTTCATACTTATAATTTACTTTTTACTAAATTATTATTTAATTTACATAGATTTTATTTACCATCATCAATGTTAAAAAATACTGGCTGGCTGGCCACAGAAAAAGAAAAATAAAAAAGGCGGGAGAGCGGCAATTCGATCTTCAGTTGTTTTGTCGAGTGTTCAGATACCTAGTATTTAACCCCTGATTTCATTAGAGAAGAGCTTAAAAACAGTAGTGGCAATATCTTACTAATATTTTTTATTTCTATTTTAATAAAATATTGTTTGTTTAACTAAACAGGTTTTTATTTACTTTGTTGCGGGGCCTATTTGCAATTTTTTATTTATTTAGAGAAAATCGATTGAAGCTTATTTTCAACTGAACTGCGTGATCGTTCGAAATAAGGTTCAGTAAGTAGTTCGAACATTTTTCTCTAAATCAAAAAAAAAATTGCACATGCCTTTCAAATAGTCAATATATGTCAAGATTGCGGCGAAACTCCAAAGGAAGGGATTTTTGTTTAGAAAATAGCGAACTCGCTTGTTTCTATTGTAATTTTACTAAAAGAATGCAAGGACGAGCGAGGTGAGCTAGAAAATTTGATCACTTTGACTCGGATAATAGGTTGAGCTGCCGTGATTCTACAAAGAAAATGCAAGAACGAGCGAAGCGAGCTCGAAAGTCGGAGCATTAAGACTGGGATACTACGTAAAGCTGTCATTGTGATTCTAATAAGTGTTGTAAATTAACAGTGAACGCAATTTTATTTGTATATTTTTTGTGAACGCAACCTTAATGTAAAAGACTAATTAAAAAGAAAAGAGTGTCAATGGTGCCAATTCCCTTGTTCACAAACTAAACTAAATTTAAGTTCAGTGCATCTTTTTCTTTATATTTCATTTAAAAAAAAAGGACAGAAGATAAATTTTAGTTTAGTCCTGTCAAATTAATCAGCGCTTAACGTAAATTGACGTAATTTTAGTAGGCAAGTTTTTAATCACGTCTAAACTTGTATGGAGTAGTGACAGGCGTTGATAAATTTGACAAGACTAAACTAAAATTTATTTTCTGTCCTTTTCTTAATGAAATAGAAAGAAAAAGATGCACTGAACTTAAGTTTAGTTCAGTTTGTGAACAAGGGAATCGGCACCATTGATGGTCTTGTTTCTCTACGGCAAAATTGTGTGGTTTTATTTCACGATTCTTTCAAATAATAAGTATTCTAGCTTACTGAAAACCCTGCAATATTTAATAATACGATCACGGAACAAAAAGAATACGGGGGGCCCCTGTAGCTTGGGGGCCCCGTATCATTGATGCGGCTGAGACTGCGGTAGCTATATGCGCCCCTGGCTTCTAACGACCCGTAACGACTGTCAAAGATCCACGAATGACAGCCGGGACCACGGCTTAACTGCTTTCCGAGGCACGGAAGGGCCTTGGTATGTAAAGATGGTTACCTATCCACGGACAAACCGCGGCAAGCGTAGCTTAACCTGATTGATCGACCAGGGGCCCAAGACTGCTATTTTTATAAATTCGTCACTCCAACACGATCCCATTGTCATTTTGCTAAAAGTTCGTAATCTGCTAAATTCATAATGGTCGATCATTGGTCGGTCAATGGTCTCGTAATAGAATTATATTACAATGGCATTTTGAACATTTATTCATGCCAGATTTCATATAGATATATTTTTACATATTTATTAGTGTTATAAGGAATCTGAAGTAGTAGGAAGTTGGAAGTTTAGTAGGAAGTTTCATTTGTCATTATGTACGAGATTACTAATTCTTTCAATGGAGTGTCAGTGGCTGACCATTGGAAAGTCATAATGACGCCATTATATTAGTAGATTACCAAACTTGTCAAAATCAACAATTATGAAATCAATGATAGACCATTCTGACACTATTGTAATAGCAGACTTGAGGCCCTGTGCGGCTGTTATTACTTAGCCTCAAACTCCTCCAATATAACCAGTTGATATTGCTAATAACGCTACTTCTCTCGTAAAGCTATTTTGCATTCCAAGAAGATACAAAACCCAATTATTCATATGTTCCCACGGTAAAAGGTTTGCGAGCAAGCCTCCCACGTTCATCGCAGGACTGCCCACTTGTCCTGCCTTTCTTCAATATCCTACAAATCATGAGCACAATAACATGTTCTTTCTATACAATGTGTGACATCTCATTGTCCGGTTTGAAGACTTAATTTTTAAGTTTTTCGTCATATTTTCTGCGTGCTTCTTACTCAAGGACTAAGGTTTTACCTGTTTTCATGTTTTTTTATAAATAAAAATGATAACTCTTCAGTCTTGCTAATCGTACGTGATTCGATTTTCGATTCCATTTCTTCTCATCTTTTCCTATTAGGTATTAGATGAAAGAAATGCTTTGGTTATATCAAATCAAATAGGTACCTGTGCCTATGTAGAATCAGGGTCTTAAGTATACTCAATTTACTAGCTTCTCTCCGCGACTTCGTCCGCGTGAAACTTGTTCCCCCGAATCACCGCGTCGTCGTTGTCTTCCGTATCGCCTGACCGCGCTATTACTAACTTCGTCTTCGCTTAGCGTTCTTTGTGATTTTTGAAATGAAAACTTCTTTAGGCGCGTTGAGCACTTTTTGGGTGAACAAAAATCATGGAACTCGCCTCATCGTCACCGAACGCTTTCCATGAGCTATATGTATACTGTGTATGTGTATTTTTTTGGGTGAACAAAAATCATGGAACTAGCGTCATCGTCACCGAACGCTTTCCATGCGCTATAACTTATGTATAAAAGAACAGTTATTCCAAAGTTTTGTGTTTTTACTTCTGTCGGCAGTCCTTACTGCCAAATTTTTTTTTTGTGTTCGGCTCCTGAGAGTGCTAGCGTGATGTAAAATAACATAAAGCCTTCCTTAAGAAATGAGTTGTAAATTAAAAAAAAAAACAACTTCGACTCGTACTTTCAGAGATCGAGATCGAGATCGTTCCAACAACAACAACAAATAAAACAAATTCTTCAGCTTTATTACTAATTACTTAGTAGATATAGAAATCCTGAAAGAATTTAAATTATTCTCTCGAAACAATTAACTATTAAAAAAGGAAATCATACCTACATTAGGTATATTATTTAGTATACTGTAATAATATCTATCTTCTTGTTTCGTTTTCCATTCTTATTGTTAAACGACCTATTATTGCAAGGATTCATAATATATGATTGTCGTGTGTTGCGTTTTTTTTTGTGGGAATCTCGGATAACCATAGCGTGCCATAGTCAACGGAGTGAAAGGATCAATCAATGAACGCTTTTTGCTGGCTTGCGGCTGCACTCAATGGAGTTAGATTAAGGGGAAGTGGTTACGTTTTAAATGAAATAAATAGAAAGAAAGAATTAGGTACGTTTATTTGGACACAGTTCGTGAAACTCAAAAAACAACGAAACATGAACTGAAATATGAATATGATAACTACAACAAAAAAAAGTGACAATATTTTTTAAATACCTAACTAATAGTGTGTACATCTATACGAGTAAGTTTTTATTTGCCTTGTTTTTTTAGTTTTCTAATCCTGTATTGATTGAGTGCTTACGTCAATATATAGAAGTATTTGCGAATGGTACGTGATTTAATTTACAGACTTGTAAAAGTAGGAAGAGTTGCATTAGGTATTGTACTAAGGAGGATGCCAGTCCTTTGTATAATAGGGATGATTCCCGGGTAAAAAAAAAAGAAAAACTGTTTAGTCCGTCAATCAGATAATAAAAAAAATATTAGACACGTATTTTTTGCTTTATCATATTAATAAAATATGACTTAGATAAAACACATTAAACTTGGGGAGTGGGGGCTCGTTGCGTCACAAAACGTATAAAATCTACTGAGAAGTCACGTCATGCCCCCGACCCTTGACTGTAAGTGAAGCGCCAGCACGCGTTTTAGCTGAGCAGCATGTAATCCAAACTCCCCACGATAATAATCAAAACACTGATTTTATCCAGCCACCGTCGGTCCCTTGCCACCCTCCCTCCGACTCAGCTGCCCTAAGCCGAGGTTCGTACCCCACAGGGGGTGCCCTTAGCGAGCAGCAGTCGTTTGGTTTATAGTTTTTACGCCCTGGCTGGAGGCATTAAGTTTCGTTAGTAGTTTAAGGCAGCCACAGGGAAGTCCGGTTAAAGAGTCGGAACCTTAGTGGTTACACTCTGAGATGCCCTAGATAAAAAAAAAAAAACACCATGCCACATTTGAACTCAATGTATCGCCGTAATGTTTTGATTACATAAAAAAAGAAAAAATACGTGTCCAATATTTTTTAATAATCTACATGACGGACAAAACAAATTTTTTTTGTCAGCAACCCTATTGTAAGGAATCAGAGTTGTATTTTAATATAAGGGTGCTCTGGGCGAACTTCGAGGTTTCGCTTTGATGATCCGTTTGTTATGGAGCATAGATTTTGTTATCACTTTTTACAAAAGGTATTTTCTGATATTAAAGAACCGGTTGTGAATGTTGTTTTGAGACCATTGAATGTAGGTACGGTTTATGTTGTAGATTTATACCTAACTTATAAATCAAAATAGACCAAACATATTTGCTGGTTGAGAACTCGGTGAATAAATCCCCACGGGTAGGGTAGGTATTTAAAAATTTAATCATCGGTTTGAAAAATATTTATTTATCTATTTTCCAACTTACATCTAATATATCAGGGTAACCTATTGCTATAGCGTACTTATCTAAACTGTTATTCTAACGAATAATTAATTTATTATTAGATAAAGAATAGAATAGAATATAATACTCTTTATTGCACACCATAAAAATTACAGATTTAGTAGAAAATTTGACAAGGGGTGACATAGGGGTGATATAGTTCAATTTTATAACTGACAAACAATATTGTTCGGAATCAAGTGCGTGTAAAGGGGAGCCTTTACACAGACAGGCGAGACGCGACGCGCGGTGCCACGCGATTCTGATAGAACAATTTCTAATATATTTTCATAGAAATTGTTCTACTAGACTCGCATCGCGCTTGTCTGTGGGAGCCTTAAAACTCAAAAGTGGTTTTAAGAGGGCATACTATCGTCCACTAGCACCACTCCTTTAAAAAATTGGTTGCCTGTAAAGTTGGTTTACGGACGATAGTTTAACGTGACAACGTCATAACAAAACATTGATCATTGAGCGTAACGGAACAATGAGCATGACGGGACAATGAGTCATCCTTTTTGACGTGACAACGTCTAATAAATCGATGAACGCCGGCTGGTTTCACGAAAAAGGATGACTCATTGTCCCGTTACGCTCAATGATCAATATTTTGTTATGACGTTGCCACGTTAAACTATCGTCCGTAAACCAACTTTACAGACAACCAATTTTTTCGTGCAAGCAGCCGGCGTTCATCGATTTATTAGACGTTGTCACGTCAAAAATATTATGTCGTGACTGAGAAGGAATTATGAAAAACGGCTCAATCAGTGACCTCGGTAAGTGTGTCTAGAATTTTCTTATACCTTTTATAACGTTTCATATTGAGACACGAAGCAACAAAATACGATCTAGAAGAATGTGGCCGCTTTTCTTTAGGTCGAATTGTTGTTTCGTGTCTCAATATGAAACGTTATAAAAGGTGTAAGAAAATTCTAGACACACTTACCTGAGCTGTTTTTCATAATTACTTCTCAGTCACGGGATAATATTTTTTTAACGGAGTCGCGCTAGTGGACCGTATTATGCGCTCTTAATTGACTAATGAATATCCCACTTGGTTTCTGCTGACTTCACCTACTGTGTACAACTTTCAACTTTTTTCTTCATAACCACCAGTCTTCCCCTTAACATTGGTAAGCGTGGGAGAAATGCGATCGGCAGCAAGTGCACCGGTCCATGGGAATCAAACTGCGATTCCCTTTACAACACTTTCTTTACCCTTTTTGGTATTGCCATTTGGTGTCTACTTATTTGCGATATTTTTCTCATGGTCCATTTATAACATTACTAAGGCCTGTGTTCACCAACATTTAAATCAACTGTTTAGATATTTAACCAGTTCTTTACTTAGGAAATTTGACATAAATCAACTGTTTAAATACCTAACCGGTGGTTTGACTGTTGGTGAACACAGGCCTTAATTGTACCTACATTTAGGCCTGTGTTCACCAACATTTTAATCAACTGTTTAGATATTTAATCAGTTGTTTTTACTCAACATTTCTTAGGAAATTTGACATAAACCAACTGTTTAAATACCTAACCGGCGGTTCGAATGTTGGTGAACACAGGCCTTATACACACAGAGCATAAAATTATAACGCGTTTTCGTTCGAAATCAGAAGTAAAATTTTTTTTTTTGTTCATTTTCGCCCAGTTTTTATTGTAGCGGCCAGTCTATCCAAAAAAGTAAGTTGGGAGTCTCATTTCCAACGAAATGTATGGGAAAAGTTTTTTTTTTGCGATTTCTGACTTTTCTAATAGGTACTCAAACCTCAATTGGTCCGGTTTTTTTATCCTTAGAAGAAACAGAATCGATTGGCACCAAAAATAGTTTTAGTAAAAATCGTCCATTTTCTTGCTGACTGTATATTTATTTCAAAATCTGTGAATGGGGATCAAAATTTCTCAAAAAAATAAAGAAAGTCTCCTAAGACCGTTTTCCTGTAGCTATAACGGTAAATGTACCTGGCTGCCCTTACTGCCCCATCTCCAAAATCCACCCTGTTAACCTAAAATTTATTGCAGGAGATACCTACATGACATAGAAGTCTTAATGGGGTCCCTAGACGGTCAAAGTTGTGATGTATGGCAGAACATGTTTTTCAACTGCAAATGTAAGTTGGCCGACTATTACTCGGTAGCTTGACTCTAACAAAAATGCAAACGGATCCCTAAATCGAAAAATGGTTTTCACAAACCCGCAATATTTTTGAACGGCGTATCCAACGTTCGTTTACCCCACACCATGGGATAAAGAAGAAGCAAAAACATCCCCACTTTACACGTAGGGGAGATACCCTAAATAAAATAAAAATAAAAAAACACTTTTTCGGCGTGATTAATATCGTCGCCATAGTAGTGAAGAAGGGAGCTGTTCCACACTAAATTGGTTCCAAGATAAAGATAAATCAAAAATTCACCACTTGATTTTTTGTTCCTAGTTTCATTTAACTCCTTTCACGTCTGAATGAAAAACCAAACCTCTAGTTGTGCTATCACTTAGATCTCTTCACCACTAGAATCTCCGTTTAACGACGAGTATGGTGGTGTTCATAACTCAATTCGGTCAAAAGTGTGACTTAGCTCTCTCCACCACTAATGCGACGATATGACATGTGGGTATACATGTCATATCGTCGCATTAGTGATGTCAAATTACAGCATTCTAGTGCTAAGAGTCTCTGAGCTAAGCCGCGGACAGACAGACTGACGGACATGGCGAAACAATAAAACTTGTTGAATACGCGGTACCCTAAAAACATGATGCACAGCCAGTGTATCCCAACACGACCTACTTTAAAAACAAAAACCTTTACGTGCGAATAATAAAACTACAGCGTAATATCCTGCCTGGAGCCGTATTAAATCTTTTGAGAGCGACTTAAAAAAGCCTCAATAATATTATATGACATCGACAATCGATTTTGGCGACGATCGACAGTTTCCTGCCATCATAATTCGACACAATGCCTCATTTGGACATAAATAAGATTGAGAAATTCAGGCAATTTTAATTTGAGGCAGGAGGATCGCAGGATGATATTATGAAAATTGAGATAAAGTGCAGAAGTGGACATCGACTGACAACGGGGCCACTCGATGACTGACGAAACTATGATAGTTTAGTAATATAATAACATTTTTTTATTGGCATAAAAAATGTGTACAGATAAAGTGAAGATAGAAAAAATATAATATATTTAAAAAAATTGGTTGTCTGTAAAGTTGGTTTACGGACGATAGTTTAACGTAACATAACAAAACATTGATCATTGAGCGTAACGGGACAATGAGAGCGCAACGGGACAATGAGTGATCCTTTTTCGTGCATGCAGCCGGCGTTCATCGATTTATTAGACGTTGTCATCTCAAAAAAAGATATAAACGGAAGCTTAAGAAGATATTCATATACTTCCGTTGTCCTTTTCATTTGTGTTTTTCTTCTTACCCCAACATGTCTCGATAGTGTAAGAACCTTTCTTTTTAGAGCTCATGCACAACCTTTGCCTATTTTTCTTGATATGATATGCTTCTGAGCTTTTAGGCTGTTCATTTTCACTCCTTGCTTGGTATTCTTCCAAAATCTTTACTTTCAGATCTTCAGGATTACGTAGGGGCTTTAGCCACTCAGCAAAAATTAAGAGAGTTTGGCTGGGAGGTGTTAATGCATCCGCCGTATAGTCCTGACCTTGCACCTTCAGATTTCCACCTGTTTCGGTCTCTTCAGAATTCTTTAGGCAGTGTCAGGTTAACATCACGAGAGGACTGCCAAAACCACTTGTCGCGGTATTTTGATCAGAAGTCCCAAAATTTCTATAGCAATGGGATCATGTCCCTACCTACAAGATGGCAAAAAGTTATCGAACAAAATGGTACCTACATACTATAGTTAAATGTAAATAAACTATATTAAAAATGTTTTGAATTTTCTTAAAAAATGCGAAGAAACTTTTTCCCCAACCTATTATGTGGTGACGTATATCTTCTCCTGTGGTCATTGGGTTTAGAACCAACTGTTTTAATAAGGTCGCTTTCCTCGCAGGTCCAGTACTTTGGTAAGTAACTTTCAACTTGTCCCATACAGCTTTAAATGTCGCGCAGACTTTAATTTGTTTTAATTTAGACGGTGAGAATAAAAGTAGGATTTCAGCCCTTGCCTTCAAATCCGCTTTGTTGAACGCTGATCTCGCCGCCGCATCCGTAGCTGGTGGTAACGTTTTCTCGCCGCTTACGATATCCCAAAACTCATTCTTAATCAGGACCGCTTTTGCTTGCAAACACCATGTATCATAGTTGAACTTGGTCAAAGGTTCTACATATATTACGATAACTCGTAGTTGATGCCATTTTTCATACTTGCAAATAACTACGCTCTGCTACCAATTTGTGAGGGATTTATTTATTGACTGAAGCTGTAAAAGAGGCCATTCATCTGAAATGCCTATTCATAGGTCTTGGGGCCAACTATGAGCGCATAATCATATTAAACGTCAACCAAGTCGCCCTCAAGTTAAGTCAGAATACAGTGGTCACTTCAAAGTTTCAAACACATTGACTTAAAAATGCACTTCATACGAGATTGCATAATGGACGGAGCGATACAGATATCCTAACCAAAGCCCTAGCCGGTTCGTGGCTGTTGAAATTGCGGAGTGGCTTAGGAGCTTCCTGACCTCCTGATATCCACGGCCATGCCGTGTAGAGGAGTGTATCCAGTACCAATTGACTTTGCATGTCGTTTGTTTTATTACCTTAGATACCTATAACAGTCGTGTCAAATAAAAGCGATATCTGTTTGCGTATATTAATAAATAAATCCTTCACAGATTGGAAGCCAATCCCAAAAGTTGGGAAAAGTGTGTAGGATGATAATAATTTAGGTATCTATTTAACACGACGATAACCGACTTTTACTGATTTTATGCTGAAAATCATGTTCTAAACGACTAGTGTTAATGATTTGAAAAAAAAAAAAGTTAAATTAGAGCACTTAATATGTGAATATTTTAGATTATGTTTATATTACATAGCAAAATTAATTTGTAAAGTTATGTCTAACGCGGATAAAAAACTGCGAATCACGCAAGTCTATCAAGCGTATTTTTCTGAAACCTTTACCTTTTTAAAGATAATTTAATTATTGATATTTTTGTATACGTGTTTTATTAAAACAACTTTTGTTTTATGTATAATAAATTAATGATGGGCGAGTCCTATTACTGGCTGGACGTACGACGCGTTGCGTGAGCTCAGTACAGAACACGCAAGCTAACCACTCAAGGGCAGTGGCATATATTTGCGTCTTAATAGTTATGGATGTTATCTTATAGGAGTCTGGAAAAACAACGCTTCGGCTGGGCTTTCGCAAGGGCATTCAGATGTATACGCACTTCGTGCAACTCGGACTAATATGGGTAAGTAGTTAAGTACATATTAAACACGAATTACATTACGATTTTAGTAGCGTCTTAACCTTTATCTGTTAATCTTAATCGACGCTTAATTATGTTGATCTGGCCGACGCTGCTAATGGTTATGGTCTCAATATGTATTTATGTAAAGCTATAACGATTTTTCATTGCATTCTATTGCTACCGGCTTCGACAACACTGCTATGTATCTACGTATATTGTATACAATCATGTTGGTTTTGATAGTCAATATATGGGCACATTAAAATGCAATGATATTAAATATGTTATGTATGAAAAACAAAATTACTTTTGTTTTTAAATTTTAATTTTCGTACTGTCTCACTTATTATTACGATTTCCATAATATAAGCCGTAAAGTTTCTGGCTATGACTTCAATTGAAAGTATATGTCAACGTTCTCTTATTGATTGTTATCTCATTAATTTTTCGAATTGGTTCGGGTGGTGGTCGACCGTATCCTGTCGACGTGCGCTTCGGCTCCGTAGCGAATGGCTAATTATTTTAATCAAGGATTAATCGAATTCTTTGTTGGGGAGATAAAGGAGATTGTCCGCCGTCGTCACATGTCATGTGTATTAATATCCGCACTAAACCGTTAAAATATAGCGCTGGCACGGAACAAACAGGCCGCGCCGTGTGTGGTCCAGTGCGCCCTAATGGAAATCAAGGCAAATTTCAATATTTATCAACAAATGTGAGCGCATTGCGCCACTGAGATATGCGGTTATGCAAAATACTTATTAAGTGGAAGTTATTGAGTTTAGAATGGAGTAACTTTTTAGTTACGTGCTTTTAACTGACTTTAAGCTTTAAATGCATTGTTTATAAGACTTCCTCGTGCCGTAACGTGTGTTATTTCTAGGTCTTATAAACACTGTTTCCCACTCAATCAATCAATTTGTTTAGAAAGTATGTTCCTACATAAATAATGGTTCTACCTTAAATCGACCTTAAATGAGGCATGCAAACATTGGAAATAATTTTTTTGTAAAAAAAAACGCGTTAGTTAAACAAAAATTAGAAAAAAATAATTGGAATAAGTGATAGCATTTAAAGCGAGTATAATAATAATAATAAGGAAATGAGCAATGCCAAATTTGAAATCTAAGGTGTGTGGTGTCATTAAAAAAATCATTAATTGAATAATAACACTTATCCAGTAATGGGGCCGTCAGTTTCTTTTTAAACATTAGTATTGTTTTTTTTTTTTAAATAAAGTGCAGGGCTTTAAATACCGGTAATCGATTTAACGTTATTTATGCGACTAATCATTTTATCGTTATTTGAACGGGTGAGATGTAAGTAGTAGGGCCTGAGGCGTGCGGCGCGGTGGGAGACCGCCCTCGCGCCTCTCTGATGCCGATGCCGTGCCGATCAAAACGTTGCCTGAATCTGTCTGATTCTTACCCACAAAACGGCAACGTAGATAAATTAACGTTAGTTATCGTATTTTTGTTAATGTTAATTAACGTTATATTACTGGTAATGTTATCAAGTAACGTTAAATTTTTGTAACGTTAGTAAGGTATACATTGAAATTTAACGTTACGTAACGGTTATTATTTTGTTATTTGGTAACGTTAACAAGCCCTGATAAAGTGTACTATATTACTAATGTTGCTAATGTTTTCGATAAATTTATTATTTAATTGTTAACATCAAACCAATTATTTATATCTTAATCATATTTTTTTGCGTCAGTGCACTAGTTACGATTAACTTATCTACAGTCATGTGGTCATGTGGAATCACGTTTCAAAAATTAAGTTACCGTTTTCAAGCTCATAATAATTATTCTTACAAACAAAAGTGTCCGTTATATACAACTTGTATCGGTAATTAGGTATACTATATTATAATAATAATAGCCTTTATGCAACAATCATATAAAACAAATAATGTAAACTAAACAATAGTAAAAAAGTGACTAAATTAAACTTGTCTTGCGTTTACGAAAAGGATTTCGATAAAGCTTGCCCTTTCCGATTATGGGTCATCCTTCTCCAAGTAACATAAAGATATAATACGCGCTGGTACGGACATGTGATGAGGCGAGATGATGACAATATGACTAAAAGAGTCATGAATATAGAAGACGGAAAAAGAGGAAGTGGAATAGTTTTTTGTGTTTTTGTTTTTATGACTTGCCGCCTTGCCGCATGCCGTAAGGTAGAAAGTATCGGAAAAACTTAGTGATGTACCATCTTATACCTGTACCTACATTGTTGGCAAATAAATAAATCTGAATCTGAATGTGAAGGCCGTGGATGACCACCAATAACTTGGCTAGGAACAATAAAAAAAAAAAATATGACAGCGAGCACCACAACAAAAGAGACAATCGACTACCGTATATTGTGGCGCAGAATTATTAGGAGGGCTGACCCCAAATAAATTGGGATAGTAACCAGAAGGAGAATACTAATTAGCCATTAATTTAATAGATGTACAGTCTATAGCAATGATTTAAACCTTCAATTAACCGATTACTGTGAAATAAGCGTGGCGGGCCGCGGATGCCCGACAACCCGACCCCTGGAGCACGCTCAGGGGTGCCACGAAGAGTGAGTAAATATGAAAAAAAGTCACACTTTCAAAATAATAAAACCAGTTCCGCCGCGCTAACGAAGAATGCAATAACTCGATTTTATATTTGGAGTCAGCGAATCGAAATCTTTCAAACTCAATCAAACTCAAATCATTTAATTCAATTAAACCATTTACAGGCACTTTTGAATGATTGATTATATTTACTCTCGCTAAGCAACTTTTTATTGATCCTTCAAGAACTCGGTTTTTCAGTAAGCAAGAATGCAATAACTAAAACTTCATAACAAATCCAATAATCAAAAATACAATTCTCAGAAGTGGCAAAATCGAGTTATTGCATTTTTCGTTAGTGCAGCAGAGTTAATTAGGCAATTTTGTGTTAACAAAAAAAAAAAAAAAACAAATACACAGTGTACCCGCACAAAACATGACAAGTAGACTGCATCCATTGCTTAAATTACAACCGGACAAGTGCGTGTCGGACCACGCACAATGGAGGGTTCCGTAGTTAAGATTAATTTATCCCAAGAACAAACGTAACATTGTAGTTGAAAAACAAGTTTTTCCATACATTCCAACTTAAAATGTAAGTTGGTACGCACAATATTCAGAGATTTAACATGTTATATTAAGACCATTCTTATAGGTTTTCCTGTAATCTATAAGTAATAGAATTATTATCTGTATTGTTTACAAAAAATTAGGCTCAGTAGTTTCGGAGATAAAGGGGGTAATGGCAATTGTCAATAATCATCATCATTTCAGCCGAAAGACGTCCACTGCTGGACATAAGTCTCCCCCAATTGGGGGTTTGCCATAATCGCCACGCTTCACTATGGAAAATATAGGTCGGTATTGGATCAAAAATCTGTAACTTCATGGATTTTTGTCGTATCGTGATGAAATTTGGCACAAATATGCAGTAAGGTTTGGAGATTCGAATGATGTGTAGTTTATAGTGTTTTCTTGTATATCAATGTATGTTTTTTTGCATAGAATGAAAGAAATGGGAAAAAATCACGAAAAAAATAGTTAAAAATTTATTTCAAGTGGAATACAAGTATAAAATGACTAAAAAGATTAAAACATGGTTAATTACAACAAGCAAAGTAAACAAAATATATATATATGAAAACAATTTACTAAATTAAAATCATATTACTAATAGGTACATCCTATACTCTGGCTTCAGGAAATGATTTAGCTAGGTACAAATATAAGTAATAACTAAATATAAATATTATTTTTAACTTATACCACTTCAGGATCAGGGTCAGTAAATGTGGGTTCACTTTCAGGTGCCTTTTAGTGCCTCTTCTTCAAGTTCTTTCACATTTCTTACGTACGGTTTTCTCAAACTTGTTATATATGGATCTGACGTGTTAAAAGCGTTTTAAAGACATCTTCATTTGTAGCAGATCGGGAAAATTTTCTGGCATGATGAAGTCGTATGTTTCTGTAGTCTTTGTTGCGATACTCTTGTGCGTCTTCCGATAGCTGTCCAATAGGAAGCACCGCAAAATGTTTGATAACGTTTTCCCGTGTATGAGTATTTTATGAACGGAGGATGCCATATAATAGGTACCAATCGTAATTACTTACATAGATTCTTGCAGTTTCTATTGCATATTCCCAAAATTTTTCAAGGTTGATCATCATTCCAGAAGAAAGAACTTGCAAGATAATGTATAGGCGTTTAATCAATGCCTCATCTACACCTGTTATTTCCGATGAGCAAGTGCTATTATAGAAGAATCTTCATGCGGTATTGCCATCGTTCGTATTCCCGCTAACTTGCCGAGGTTTGTCGACGATTAATCCCAACTCCTCCCTGAAACGTTTTTGAACAAGTTCTTTCTTTTCTTTTTTTAATCTCTTATTTTCCTCAGTTGAAGCAGACCAAGTCTTAAACGAAAGATTATAGGAAATATGCAATATCATTTCCATGCAGCGAATCCAGGCGTGTAAGGTGGACAATCCGTATTGGTAGGCGTTTTCGTTTTCAGGTCTGGCAGTTACTTTCGATAGGCCATTCATTAGCCGTGGAGTAGCCCCACATATCGTGCATGTGGAACCAGATGGAGTATCTGTAAGGACCTGAGCCACCTTTCCATCGATCATCGTTAGAAATAGTTCATGCTTCACATTTACTACAACACCATCTTTGTTTATAAGTGATGCTTGTGCAGCCCTAATTTGTTTTTTAATATCATCGACAACTGCCTTGGTTTTTTCTGGAGTTTCCTTACAAAACTCAATAGAAATGGGTCTGCAAAAACGGACAGATGAAGGTACCGGATTTTGCCAAACAACGGATCCCGATTGCACATCAACTAATCTGATGGGGACTAATGAAGTGATGAACAAATTGGCATCTGAAATTGTTTCCGACTCTTCTGCAAGTATTTGCTTGTATTGGCTTTGACCAGATGAACCATCACATCCCCATTTACAATAAAGGATCAATGTTCTATGCAGTTTTTGGAAAACAGAATCGATTTTAAAAATTCTAGCAGCAGTATGATCCAATAAATCTTGGATATTAATCACTTTATCATAAGTATTCGTGATTTCGATTGTAGAAGATGGTGGGTAACAGGATCTTTTTATTTCTTGTATTTTGTAGTAAGGCATATACAACACTTTCGTTCGTTGGTTAAGTTTTTCAGGTACATTTATTGTGCTTTTGTTAGATCCAAATCTCTAAAAGTACTCAATGCTTCCGTATCGGAAAGAATCTTCATCTGGTCTGAGTAGTTCCACTTACTTGAGATATCTAATTTCTTTTGAGTGTCAGCGGTTCTTAATTCTTCGACAAGATGAGCTTCTGTGTACTCACGTAAAGCCCGTAGTCCCTGCACATAGGCGTTTTTTATATGCTCCAAGCCATATTCTTGGAGTAGAAGAGTGTTTTTCCTCTTCTTGGTAGATTCTGAGGAGTCTCCATAAGCCACGCATGCTCTTCTTCGTTGGCCAGATGTTGATGGCGTAGAATATTGTTCAGAATCCGATAAATTTAACGAATACCTTGAGTCCAACCAAGTACAATTCTTCTGTAAAAATGTTTCTTTTTCCGAGATGCCAGGGCCCAGCGCTTGTTGAAAATAGGAAGAATGTGCCTTTGTATATCACTAATTATAAAACACAAGTTGTTTTCAGAAACATTGAGCTTTTCCACTAAAACTTTGGATAATGATTCCATGGTCATGCCGCCCTCGATATAGGGGATTATGAAGTCTCGTTTGGTACAGCTGAAGGAAGACATTTTAACACTTCACAATCTGCAGAAATAATAGGCGTAGATGAGATTTGCTTCACTTGAAGTTACACTGATGTAGATGGTTCGAATAGTTTTTGCTTCCCTTTTATACTTATTTTACAATATCGAATTGGTACCTACATCATTATTATCTTGTAATTTCCCACGCAAACTGAGTGCAAATTTGATAAGGTCTCTTTGTTATCACGAAATAATGAAGAAAATATCCAAAAAGTTCCATATTGTTCATGTGAATGGTGTCAGTGGTAAACCGCAAAAGATACCAATTTTCGGGTTCTGACTTTTATCAGTTTTTTTCTCATATTTTCTAAAACCGCAAATATCCGCAGCTGATTTTTTTTGCATTCTATTTATGAATAGTTAGACTACTAGTCAACACAAAAAGTAGCGCTTGGGCAAACGTGGGTAACACTGAAAACCTTCGACGAAAAAAAATATGGGTGAAAAATAAGGTATGTCACTTTTTAAGTAATTACTGAAATATTTTTCTTTACTTTTAAAATCATTAAGCTGTATCGCAAACATAATAAAATAACCTTTCTAAAAATGTATAATACTGCATATCTGTACCAAGTATTTTTTTCACAATATGGTATTGAAACATGTATACGCAAAGACTTGAGTTTGGCACTTCTATCTTTTATGTATTTCTATCTATGAAAAAAATATTATTTCGCGTATTAAGTGAAAAAATCCTAATGAATATTATAATTTGACTATTAGAGAACCTAATAAAATAGCCATATTAGCCAAATTATGATATTCGTAAAAAGCATTTTTGATATGCGCTTGTTCTACCATTTTCCATAGTGCGCTTGGCAGGCGGGTTGGCGATCGCGAGTCGCCTTTTACGACACCCACGGGAGGAAATGGGGTGGTGCTATTCTTTACGTCCAGCACCACACGGCACACGTCAATAATAACTTTAAAATATTAATTAAAAAATTATTAAAAAAAAAACTGACATCTTTGCAATGAGTTCTTTCATTTGATAGGTATGTCAGACGGTACAGTTTGCAAAAGGTTTTTTTTTTTAATCTTCTAATTTATTCCCCAAAAGTGACCTCCATATTCAAAATTCATTTATTTTCATTACACGCGACCTTGTTTGGGTCACAAATGTTCATATGTGTACCAAATAACGGTCCAGTAAATTCGGAGCAAATTGGCTGTGACAGGCGGCCAGACAGACAGACATACGAGTGATCCTTTAACGGTTCCGGTTTTTCATTTTGAGGTACGGAACCCTAAAAATAACTTGGAACTTCCAGTTTGATATATTGGATATGTTCTGCCATCAAAATAAATAGGGCTTTAAAATTTCTTGATAAGTACCGGACCCTGCAAACATGGCTTTGAGGATTACGTGACGCAGCTGAAAGCTAAAACATCACAGCAGTTAGCGACAAATGAATGCCATTTTCCGTATTAGAGCACTACCCATTTTTTTTTTTTAAGATGGGTTTGCTTTTGACTCTAGTCTAGGTCAGAGGAGACAGAGACAACGTAGACGTGAATAGGTTAGGGTTGTATGCGTCCGAAAACATAGACGCAGGCAGAGAGTTCCACTCCTTTGACACACACCCATACCTTAAAAGAGTCTCGGTAAAAGGACTGAATAAATATTTTGGTTGAGGGGCAATCCTGCCCTTCCTCGCGAGTGTCAAGAGGCAACCTTGGCCACGAGCCGCTTGCCTCGCCTTTGTCGGCGAACAGTGTCTTGTTGACATTTTGTGGGGCAAATCTTCATTCCGCGGCCCCTTTGATGCCAACCACTGTATTATTTAATTTTGATGTACGCCTCATACGTTTTATAAATAATGTAATTGGACTATCCTTGACGTGCTTCTTTCGATGTGAATCTTACTCGAAAAGAACTTGAATTGATGTTGAGGTAATTTTCTGATATGTAGAGCTTTTTGTTCCTTAAAAGCTCTGCGCTATATCGTTTATTATATTATTGTTCCATAGGTACGCCTCTGCTCAATCCGTTGCAGTTCAAAAACGTATGGCGTCGACTTCGCAAAGAAACTGATGCAATAAACCAATATTTGTATGACCTACAAGTAGTTGTTCCGGGTCTGACTGTTTGTGTATGTGACTTTAAATGTTTGTAAACGCACCCACAATACAGGATAAATTCCTAGTGCGGGCCAATGAAAAAAAAAAATAAAAAAAAAATCGTTCGTCTCGCTCAGGAGCGGCCCGATTCCTGCCATATCCTGGACGGCACATGAATAAATCTGTCTCTCAATAGCGTTTGTATACTCTACGAACAAACGAGAGGCTTATGATGTAGTCTTGCTGCCACAGCACGTTGACTAAGACCAGAATCCAGCAACACCAATACTTGGGCGGCTTCTGCAGGTGAAGTATCCATGTGTGGTCAAAAAAAGTCCAAAGTCAAGTAGTAATCAAATTACTAACAGCAAGTTTTAAGGTTAATTGTAATTTTCTGTTTATTACACACCAATTAACTGTACTCCGATTAAACGCATTTCCTCAAAACAATGTTCCATTTCATATATTGGATGAAAATTCAAAAATTTAAATGCAAAGGACGATGGGCACTGGGGTCCCAAAAATTGAAACTTAGTCAACAAACTTGAGACATATCTCATTTAAAAGATCTCGGCCTAATGATCATTTTTTACTATGGCGACGACCGTCAAAAGTATGGGGTTTTTCGGGAAAAGAAGGAAACGTAATGTTACTACTGTAGAACAAAATAAGTTTAATTATTAAATTTATTGTGACGACCAGTAGAAAACAAACATCTGTATTTTCTTTAGATTAACGAAACTAAAAGATATGTTTTTCAGGAAACCCCATATATTTAAAACTTGAAACAAACGGTTTGTTATTTTGTAGCCCGTAACGATAATTATGAGAAAGAAAAGAAGTCTGCTGGATCAAAAAAAAAAAAAAAAATGGGGTTGGGGTCTATACGAGTAGTAGGTTGCCCATAGTCTTTTGGAACCCTCTTACACCACTGAAAAGGCCAAACAGCCAACTAATAAAATGATTTTTATTTGAACGAATTGGTACTCTTTTTTGGTTATTTGTCACCAGAAAGAAAAATTTGGTAGTATTTTGATTTTTTTAATAAGAAATATCTATATTTGGTTTCATAGAATGTATTTTATTTTTCTGCAATATTCAAGATCGTACCGGCCTTTAAGACATGGGTACACAAGCTCAGTGGCGTGCACAGAGTTTTTAGACAGGGTAGGCAGAAAAAATAATCTTACCAAAAACACTTCATGCTTGTTTTGGTTCGGCGTCTTGTCGAATAAATAATGATGTAGGTAATTGCCATCTCAAATATCTTTTATAGATTGACCGATTTTATAGACTCCCGCTCGCGGGCCGCTTTTGCCCGCAGCTCCGCCCGTGAGGATGTCGGTTATCGCGTAGAAAAGTAGCCTATATCCTTCTCCATATCCCAGGCTATATCTCTGTCAAATTTCATGAGGATCGGTTCAGCGGTATAGGCGTGAAAACTTAACGTACAGACAGACAGACAGACCGACAGACAGACAGACAGAGTTACTTTCACGTTTATAATATTAGCATGGATTAAATCTACACGGTGTCTTACGAGTAAGAAAGTCTGCAATATGGAAACATAAAAGTTGGAAAGGCGTTTCATATGTAGGTAAGCAGGTTTTTTTCTATTGAAATCATGGAAAGATCTGTACGTCGTCGCTGTCTTAAGTATGTGTTTATAGGTACGTCTTAGTGACGAGAATGACCTTTCGGTCAAAACACAGCTCGCGGGAACTGTAAAAATTAATTTTGCCAAACGCAGTACTTCGGGAAAAAACTGTAGGTATTTATGATGTAATTTTCGTAAAAAATTCAATATTTGTGAATACTAAGGTTTTTGAATTCGACAGATTTATAAACACATAGGAGCCTTGACTTTACCTTTAGTTTGTATTGATTTAAATCCAGCGTACAACGACCATTCACGATCACTTGTTTTTTGTCAGCGAAAGATAGTTATGAAAACGCATCATTTTTTATTTTCTCCAAACTCACACCATCGTTTTTCACACTAATATCAACGTTAAAATCTTTAATAACTGATAGCAAAGCTCACAACTACATACAAACTTTAAAATATTACTATACTCTTTGATCAAAACAAACAAAAAATGGCGGCTGACGCGGCTCAGTATCTACTAAATATACGACAAAAAAAATGGTACTCTATGCAGCGAAAATGTAATGAAACATAGCTTAGTATAGTTGTGCATTCTACACTATGCATGCTACGCTATGCATGCTCTCCTATACATGCTACACTATGCATGCTACGCTATGCATGCTACACTATGCAAGCTAAGCTATGCATGCTACACTATGCATGCTACGCTATTCATGCTACGCTATGCATGCTACAGTTTGCATGCTATGCAAGCTACACTATGCATACTACTCTATACATGCTCTCCTATGCATGCTACACTATGCATGCTACGCTATTCATGCTACGCTATGCATGCTACACTTTGCATGCTATGCAAGCTACACTATGTATGCTACGCTATGCATGCTACACTATGCATGCTACGCTATGCATGATACACTATGCATGTAACACAATGCATGCAACACTATGCCTGATACACTATGCAAGCAACGCTATGCTTGCTACACTATGCATGCTAAGCTATGCATGCTACACTATGCAAGCTAAGCTATGCATGCTTCACTATGCATACTACGCTATGCATACTACGTAATGTATGCTACACTATGCATGCTACGCTATGCATGCTACACTATGCAAGCTACACTATGCTTGCTACACTATCCATGCTACACTAAGCATGCTACGCTATGCATGCTACACTATGCAAGCTACACTATGCATGCTACGCTATGCATGCTACACTATGCATGCTACACTATGCATGTTACACTATGCATGCTACACTATGCATGCTACACTATGCATGCTAAGCTATGCAGGCTACACTATGCAAGCTACACTATGCATGCTACGCTATGCATGCTACACTATGCATGCTACACTATGCATGTTACACTATGCATGCTACACTATGCATGCTACACTATGCATGCTACGCTATGCATGCTACACTATGCATGCTACACTATGCATGCTACGCTATGCATGCTACACTATGCAAGCTACACTATGCTTGCTACACTATGCATGCTGCGCTATGCATGCTACACTATGCATGCTACACTATGCAAGCTAAGCTATGCAAGCTACACTATGCATGCTACACTATGCATGCTACGCTATGCAAGCTAAGCTATGCATGCTACACTATGCATGCTACGGTATGCATGCTACACTATGCATGCTAAGCTATGCATGCTACACTATGCAAGCTAAGCTATGCAAGCTACACTATGCATGCTACGCTATGCATGCTACACTATGCATGCTACACTATGCATGCTACGCTATGCATGCTACACTATGCATGGTACACTATGCATGTTACACTATGCATGTTACACTATGCATGCTACACTATGCATGCTACACTATGCATGCTACGCTATGCATGCTACACTATGCATGCTACACTATGCATGTTACACTATGCATGCTACACTATGCATGCTACACTATGCATGCTACGCTATGCATGCTACACTATGCAAGCTACACTATGCTTGCTACACTATGCATACTACACTATACATGCTACGCTATGCATGCTACACTATGCATGCTACACTATGCCTGATACACTATGCAAGCAACGCTATGCTTGATACACTATGCAGGCTGCACTATGCATGTTACACTATGCATGCTCTCCTATGCATGCTACACTATGCATGCTACGCTATGCATGCTACACTATGCAAGCTAAGCTATGCATGCTACACTATGCATGCTACGCTATTCATGCTACGCTATGCATGCTACACTTTGCATGCTATGCAAGCTACACTATGTATGCTACGCTATGCATGCTACACTATGCATGCTACGCTATGCATGATACACTATGCATGTTACACAATGCATGCTACACTATGCCTGATACACTATGCAAGCAACGCTATGCTTGCAACACTATGCATGCTAAGCTATGCATCCTACACTATGCAAGCTAAGCTATGCATGCTTCACTATGCATACTACGCTATGCATACTACGTAATGTATGCTACACTATGCATGCTACGCTATGCATGCTACACTATGCATGCTACACTATGCATGTTACACTATGCATGCTACACTATGCATGCTACACTATGCATGCTACACTATGCATGCTACACTATGCATGCTACACTATGCATGCTACACTATGCTTGCTACACTATGCAAGCTACACTATGCATGCTACACTATGCATGCTACGCTATGCATGCTACACTATGCAAGGTACACTATGTATGCTACGCTATGCATGCTACACTATGCAAGCAACGCTATGCTTGCTACACTATGTATGCTACACTATGCATGCTACACTATGCAAGCTACACTATGCTTGCTACACTATGCAAGCTACACTATGCATGCTACACTATGCATGCTACGCTATGCATGCTACACTATGCAAGGTACACTATGTATGCTACGCTATGCATGCTACACTATGCAAGCAACGTTATGCTTGCTACACTATATATGCTACACTATGCATGCTACACTATGCATGTTACACTATGCATGTTACGCTATGCATGCTACACTATGCATGCTACACTATGCAAGCTACACTATGCTTGCTACACTATGCATGCTGCGCTATGCATGCTACACTATGCATGCTACACTATGCAAGCTAAGCTATGCAAGCTACACTATGCATGCTACACTATGCATGCTACGCTATGCAAGCTAAGCTATGCATGCTACACTATGCATGCTACGGTATGCATGCTACACTATGCATGCTAAGCTATGCATGCTACACTATGCAAGCCAAGCTATGCAAGCTACACTATGCATGCTACACTGTGCATGCTACACTAAGCATGCTACGCTATGCATGCTACACTATGCAAGCTACACTATGCATGCTACGCTATGCATGCTACACTATGCATGCTACACTATGCATGTTACACTATGCTTGCTACGCTATGCTTGCTGCACTATGCATGCTACACTATGCATGCTACACTATGCATGTTACACTATGCATGCTACACTATGCATGCTACACTATGCATGCTACGCTATGCATGCTACACTATGCAAGCTACACTATGCTTGCTACACTATGCAAGCTACACTATGCATGCTACACTATGCATGCTACGCTATGCATGCTACACTATGCAAGGTACACTATGTATGCTACGCTATGCATGCTACACTATGCAAGCAACGCTATGCTTGCTACACTATGTATGCTACACTATGCATGCTACACTATGCATGTTACACTATGCATGTTACACTATGCATGTTACGTTATGCATGCTACACTATGCATGCTACACTATGCATGCTACACTATGCATGCTACACTATGCATGCTACGCTATGCCTGATACACTATGCAAGCAACGCTATGCTTGCTATACTATGCATTCTAAGCTATGCATCCTACACTATGCAAGCTAAGCTATGCATGCTTCACTATGCATACTACGCTATGCATACTACGTAATGTATGCTACACTATGCATGCTACACTATGCATGTTACACTATGCATGCTACACTATGCAAGGTACACTATGTATGCTACGCTATGCATGCTACACTATGCAAGCAACGCTATGCTTGCTACACTATGTATGCTACACTATGCATGCTACACTATGCAAGCTACACTATGCTTGCTACACTATGCAAGCTACACTATGCATGCTACACTATGCATGCTACGCTATACATGCTACACTATGTATGCTACACTATGCATGCTACACTATGCAAGCTACACTATGCTTGCTACACTATGCAAGCTACACTATGCATGCTACACTATGCATGCTACGCTATGCATGCTACACTATGCAAGGTACACTATGTATGCTACGCTATGCATGCTACACTATGCAAGCAACGTTATGCTTGCTACACTATATATGCTACACTATGCATGCTACACTATGCATGTTACACTATGCATGTTACGCTATGCATGCTACACTATGCATGCTACACTATGCATGCTACACTATGCATGCTACACTATGCATGCTACGCTATGCATGTTACACAATGCATGCTACACTATGCCTGATACACTATGCAAGCAACGCTATGCTTGCTATACTATGCATTCTAAGCTATGCATCCTACACTATGCAAGCTAAGCTATGCATGCTTCACTATGCATACTACGCTATGCATACTACGTAATGTATGCTACACTATGCATGCTAAGCTATGCATGCTACACTATGCATGCTACACTATGCATGCTCCGCTATGCATTCTATGCAAGCTCCACTATGCATGCTACGCTATGCATGCTACACTATGCATGCCACGTTATGCATGCTACACTATGCATGCCACGCTATGCATGCTACACTATGCATACTACGTAATGCATGCTACACTATGCATGCTACACTATGCATGCTACACTATGCATGCTACACTATGCATGCTACGCTATGCATGCTTCACTATGCAAGCTACACTATGCTTGCTACACTATGCATGCTACACTAAGCATGCTACACTGTGCATGCTACACTATGCATGCTACGCTATGCATGCTACACTATGCATGCTACACTATGCATGCTATACTATGCATGTTACACTATGCATGCTACGCTATGCATGCTACACTATGCAAGGTACACTATGTATGCTACGCTATGCATGCTACACTATGCAAGCAACGCTATGCTTGCTACACTATGTATGCTACACTATGCATGCTACACTATGCATGTTACACTATGCATGTTACGCTATGCATGCTACACTATGCATGCTACACTATGCATGCTACACTATGCATGCTCCGCTATGCATTCTATGCAAGCTCCACTATGCATGCTACGCTATGCATGCTACACTATGCATGCCACGCTATGCATGCTACACTATGCATGCCACGCTATGCATGCTACACTATGCATGTTACACTATGCATGTTACACTATGCATACTACGTAATGCATGCTACACTATGCATGCTACGCTATGCATGCTACACTATGCATGCTACACTATGCATGCTACACTATGCAAGGTACACTATGTATGCTACGCTATGCATGCTACACTATGCAAGCAACGCTATGCTTGCTACACTATGTATGCTACACTATGCATGCTACACTATGCATGTTACACTATGCATGTTACGCTATGCATGCTACACTATGCATGCTACACTATGCATGCTACACTATGCATGCTACACTATGCATGCTACGCTATGCATGTTACACAATGCATGCTACACTATGCCTGATACACTATGCAAGCAACGCTATGCTTGCTATACTATGCATTCTAAGCTATGCATCCTACACTATGCAAGCTAAGCTATGCATGCTTCACTATGCATACTACGCTATGCATACTACGTAATGTATGCTACACTATGCATGCTAAGCTATGCATGCTACACTATGCATGCTACACTATGCATGCTCCGCTATGCATTCTATGCAAGCTCCACTATGCATGCTACGCTATGCATGCTACACTATGCATGCCACGTTATGCATGCTACACTATGCATGCCACGCTATGCATGCTACACTATGCATACTACGTAATGCATGCTACACTATGCATGCTACACTATGCATGCTACACTATGCATGCTACACTATGCATGCTACGCTATGCATGCTTCACTATGCAAGCTACACTATGCTTGCTACACTATGCATGCTACACTAAGCATGCTACACTGTGCAAGCTAAGCTATGCATGCTACACTATGCAAGCTAAGCTATGCATGCTACACTATGCAAGCTAAGCTATGCATGCTACACTATGCAAGCTAAGCTATGCATGCTACGCTATGCATGCTACACTATGCAAGCTACACTATGCTTGCTACACTATGCATGCTACACTATGCATGCTACGCTATGCATGCTACACTATGCATGCTACACTATGCATGCTATACTATGCATGTTACACTATGCATGCTACGCTATGCATGCTACACTATGCAAGGTACACTATGTATGCTACGCTATGCATGCTACACTATGCAAGCAACGCTATGCTTGCTACACTATGTATGCTACACTATGCATGCTACACTATGCATGTTACACTATGCATGTTACGCTATGCATGCTACACTATGCATGCTACACTATGCATGCTACACTATGCATGCTCCGCTATGCATTCTATGCAAGCTCCACTATGCATGCTACGCTATGCATGCTACACTATGCATGCCACGCTATGCATGCTACACTATGCATGCCACGCTATGCATGCTACACTATGCATGTTACACTATGCATGTTACACTATGCATACTACGTAATGCATGCTACACTATGCATGCTACGCTATGCATGCTACACTATGCATGCTACACTATGCATGCTACACTATGCATACCACGTAATGCATGCTACACTATGCATGCTACGCTATGCATGCTACACTATGCATGCTACACTATGTATGTTACACTATGCATGCTAAGCTGTGTACGCTACACTATGCATGCTACGCTTTGCATGCTACTCTATGCATGCTATCCAAGCTACACTATGCATGCTACGCTATGCATGCTACACTATGCATGCTACGCTATGCATGCTACGCTATGCATGCTACGTTATGCATGCTACGCTATGCATGCTACACTATGCATGTTACACTATGCATGCTACACTATGTATGCTACGCTATGCATGCTAAGCTATGCATGCTACACTATGCAAGCTAAGCTATGCAAGCTACACTATGCATGCTACACTATGCATGCTACGCTATGCATGCTACACTATGCAAGGTACACTATGTATGCTACGCTATGCATGCTACACTATGCATGCTCCGCTATGCATTCTATGCAAGCTCCACTATGCATGCTACGCTATGCATGCTACGCTATGCATGCTACGCTATGCATGCTACACTATGCATGCTACACTATGCATGTTACACTATGCATGCTACACTATGTATGCTACGCTATGCATGCTAAGCTATGCATGCTACACTATGCAAGCTTCACTATGCAAGCTACACTATGCTTGCTACACTATGCATGCTACGCTAAGCATGCTACACTATGCAAGCTAAGCTATGCATGCTACACTATGCAAGCTAAGCTATGCATGCTACACTATGTATGCTACACTATGCATGCTAAGCTATGCATGCTACACTATGCATGCTACACTATGCATGCTACGCTATGCATGCTACACTATGCATGCTACACTATGCATGCTACACTATGCAAGCTAAGCTATGCAAGCTACACTATGCATGCTACGCTATGCATGCTACACTATGCATGCTACACTATGCATGCTACGCTATGCATGCTTCACTATGCAAGCTACACTATGCTTGCTACACTATGCATGCTACACTAAGCATGCTACACTATGCAAGCTAAGCTATGCATGCTACACTATGCAAGCTAAGCTATGCATGTTACGTTATGCATGCTACGCTATGCATGCTACGCTATGCATGCTACACTATGCATGCTACGCTATGCATGCTACACTATGCAAGCAACGCTATGCTTGCTACACTATGCATGCTACACTATGCATGCTACGCTATGCATGCTACACTATGCATGCCACGCTATGCATGCTACACTATGCATGCTACACTATGCATGCTACACTATGCATGCTACGCTATGCATGCTTCACTATGCAAGCTACACTATGCTTGCTACACTATGCATGCTACACTAAGCATGCTACACTGTGCAAGCTTAGCTATGCATGCTACACTATGTAAGCTAAGCTATGCATGCTACACTATGCAAGCTATGCTATGCATGCTACGTTATGCATGCTACGCTATGCATGCTACGCTATGCATGCTACACTATGCAAGCTACACTATGCTTGCTACACTATGCATGCTACACTATGCATGCTACGCTATGCATGCTACACTATGCATGCTACACTATGCAAGCCAAGCTATGCAAGCTACACTATGCATGCTACACTATGCATGCTTCGCTATGCATGCTACACTATGCATGCTACACTATGCACGTTACACTATGCATGTTACGCTATGCATGCTACACTATGCATGCTACACTATGCATGCTACACTATGCATGCTCCGCTATGCATTCTATGCAAGCTCCACTATGCATGCTACGCTATGCATGCTACACTATGCATGCCACGTTATGCATGCTACACTATGCATGCCACGCTATGCATGCTACACTATGCATGTTACACTATGCATGTTACGCTATGCATGCTACACTATGCATGCTACACTATGCATGCTACGCTATGCATGCTACACTATGCATGCTACACTATGCATGCTACACTATGCATACTACGTAATGCATGCTACACTATGCATGCTACACTATGCATGCTACACTATGCATGCTACACTATGCATGCTACGCTATGCATGCTTCACTATGCAAGCTACACTATGCTTGCTACACTATGCATGCTACACTAAGCATGCTACACTGTGCAAGCTAAGCTATGCATGCTACACTATGCAAGCTAAGCTATGCATGCTACACTATGCAAGCTAAGCTATGCATGCTACGTTATGCATGCTACGCTATGCATGCTACGCTATGCATGCTACACTATGCAAGCTACACTATGCTTGCTACACTATGCATGCTACACTATGCATGCTACGCTATGCATGCTACACTATGCATGCTACACTATGCATGCTACACTATGCATGTTACACTATGCATGCTACGCTATGCATGCTACACTATGCAAGGTACACTATGTATGCTACGCTATGCATGCTACACTATGCATGCTACACTATGCATGTTACACTATGCATGCTACGCTATGCATGCTACACTATGCAAGGTACACTATGCATGCTACGCTATGCATGCTACACTATGCAAGCTACACTATGCTTGCTACACTATGCATGCTACACTATGCATGCTACGCTATGCATGCTACACTATGCATGCTACACTATGCAAGCTAAGCTATGCAAGCTACACTATGCATGCTACACTATGCATGCTTCGCTATGCATGCTACACTATGCATGCTACACTATGCACGTTACACTATGCATGATACGCTATGCATGCTACACTATGCATGCTACACTATGCATGCTACACTATGCATGCTCCGCTATGCATTCTATGCAAGCTCCACTATGCATGCTACGCTATGCATGCTACACTATGCATGCCACGTTATGCATGCTACACTATGCATGCCACGCTATGCATGCTACACTATGCATGTTACACTATGCATGTTACGCTATGCATGCTACACTATGCATGCTACACTATGCATACTACGTAATGCATGCTACACTATGCATGCTACGCTATGCATGCTACACTATGCATGCTACACTATGCATGCTACACTATGCATGCTACACTATGCATGCTACGCTATGCATGCTTCACTATGCAAGCTACACTATGCTTGCTACACTATGCATGCTACACTAAGCATGCTACACTGTGCAAGCTAAGCTATGCATGCTACACTATGCAAGCTAAGCTATGCATGCTACGTTATGCATGCTACGCTATGCATGCTACGCTATGCATGCTACACTATGCAAGCTGCACTATGCTTGCTACACTATGCATGCTACACTATGCATGCTACGCTATGCATGCTACACTATGCATGCTACACTATGCATGCTACACTATGCATGTTACACTATGCATGCTACACTATGCAAGGTACACTATGCATGCTACGCTATGCATGCTACACTATGCAAGCTACACTATGCATGCTACGCTATGCATGCTACACTATGCAAGCTACACTATGCTTGCTACACTATGCATGCTACACTATGCATGCTACGCTATGCATGCTACACTATGCATGCTACACTATGCAAGCTAAGCTATGCAAGCTACACTATGCATGCTGCACTATGCATGCTTCGCTATGCATGCTACACTATGCATGCTACACTATGCACGTTACACTATGCATGTTACGCTATGCATGCTACACTATGCATGCTACACTATGCATGCTACACTATGCATGCTCCGCTATGCATGCTATACTATGCATGTTACACTATGCATGCTACGCTATGCATGCTACACTATGCAAGGTTCACTATGTATGCTACGCTATGCATGCTACACTATGCAAGCAACGCTATGCTTGCTACACTATGTATGCTACACTATGCATGCTACACTATGCATGTTACACTATGCATGTTACGCTATGCATGCTACACTATGCATGCTACACTATGCATGCTACACTATGCATGCTCCGCTATGCATTCTATGCAAGCTCCACTATGCATGCTACGCTATGCATGCTACACTATGCATGCCACGCTATGCATGCTACACTATGCATGCCACGCTATGCATGCTACACTATGCATGTTACACTATGCATGTTACACTATGCATACTACGTAATGCATGCTACACTATGCATGCTACGCTATGCATGCTACACTATGCATGCTACACTATGCATGCTACACTATGCATACCACGTAATGCATGCTACACTATGCATGCTACGCTATGCATGCTACACTAAGCAATGCTACACTATGTATGTTACACTATGCATGCTAAGCTGTGTACGCTACACTATGCATGCTACGCTTTGCATGCTACTCTATGCATGCTATCCAAGCTACACTATGCATGCTACGCTATGCATGCTACACTATGCATGCTACGCTATGCATGCTACGCTATGCATGCTACGTTATGCATGCTACGCTATGCATGCTACACTATGCATGTTACACTATGCATGCTACACTATGTATGCTACGCTATGCATGCTAAGCTATGCATGCTACACTATGCAAGCTAAGCTATGCAAGCTACACTATGCATGCTACACTATGCATGCTACGCTATGCATGCTACACTATGCAAGGTACACTATGTATGCTACGCTATGCATGCTACACTATGCATGCTCCGCTATGCATTCTATGCAAGCTCCACTATGCATGCTACGCTATGCATGCTACGCTATGCATGCTACGCTATGCATGCTACACTATGCATGCTACACTATGCATGTTACACTATGCATGCTACACTATGTATGCTTAGAATGTTTGTAGGCAAAGAAATGACACAACCGACTTGCTTAGTAACTGGTTTATTACTGACTCCCGCGCGGTGAGCGACCGTCGCGGTGCCAAAACACTGCACTCCTTTCACATTATTTTGAAGACCTGACAATATACAAACACCATAATTAAAAAAACTTCTTATAATCTACTGGCTTCCTCCGTCTCTTTGATTGTCCAAGGGCTTGGCCAACTTCCAGTTCCGGTTCACGGCTGTTTGAATTGAGTTCAGTGGCCGAGCGCTTGGAGCATGCACAATCAGATTCGGGCAAAGGATTTTCCCTCGCCTCTTCCCACTCATCACCATCTCCCCCGCCCAACTCGGCGACAACATCTGTAACACTATGACCCTCGGTCGGCACCGCAGGATCCTCTACTCTAATTATTTCGGAGCTAACGTTCACCGAGTGTGGTGATGAAGGTGGTGAGGCAGACATTGTGGGGCCTGGCAGCTGTATGGGTAACGGCTTGGGAAGCTGCAACGAAACATATGTTGCCGCTTCTCCCTGGCCTTCACCACCGTTATCTTGGTTATCGACAGAACCAGATCTATTTAATTTCCTTATCTGGTCTAGGTGCCTCACAGTGGTCAGTTCAAAACTTTCAAAATAAACATTAAACATTCTCGTTCCTATTTTATCTGTTATTTTACCTACCATCCATTTAGCCTTCCTAGCAGAAAACCATTTTGCCCATACTAATTCACCAACTTCAAAACACCTAGCTTTGTTCAAATTTGTCATTACTTCCGGCAGCTGTTTTTTTTTTTTTGGTAGTATTAAGTCCAATCGTGATCTCAAGTTACGTCCAAACATCAGTTCGGCCGGTGTTGAACCAGTGCTGCAATGTTTTGAGTTACGGTACTCGAATAAGAACCCCAGCAATTTTTCGTGAATTTCTCGTGATGTATGACCTTCGTTAAGTATGCATTTAATCATTTTCTTGCAAGTTTTAACTGAGTTTTCTGCTTGACCGTTACTAATTGGATGATAGACAGGAGAATTTAAGTATTCAATACCGTTATTTTCACAAAAAACATTAAATTGTTGTGAACGTATTTTAGTATCGTTGTCAGATACTAGTACATTTGGAATTCCAAAAGTGGAAAACGCATCTTTAAGTTTTACAATCAGCGCGCTGGTGGTGGTGCCGCAGTTCATGTGGATGCATTCCAACCATTTACTATATGCGTCAACTATAATAAGGTAATCCGCTTGTCCGATTGCCATATAATCTATGTGAATACGATACCAGGGCCCGGGAGGGCGCGGCCAGGGAGCGGGGGGCGCGCGCGGTGGGGCACTACGCACACTTGCGCACGCGTTGCAGCTACCTATCCATCGCTCAATATCTGCATCGATTCCCGGCCACCACATCCTACTACGCGCCGAGCACTTTGTTTTTACTATACCAAAGTGTGCTGTATGTAATTCTTGTAACATCTTTTCGCGAAATATTGTTGGGATGACAATGCGATGACCACGAAATAGACAGTCACTGTTAACTTCTAAATCAGTTTTACAAAGGAAATAAGGCATAATAGTTTTACATTTAATTTTTCGCGGCCAACCACGATTCATATAATTAATCACCGTTTTTAACACCTTATCGTCCGTCGTTGCGCGCTTGATCTGTTCAAATGAAACCGGTTTTGTTGTTGCATCTAAAAATAAAAGGGGAAGAGGCATCTCTTCTTCGCCCGTCCTATTACTTTCGTGACTATCGACTATTGTAGCTGGCAACGGTGCTCGTGAAAAAAAATCGGCAACTACATTATTTTTGTTACTTATATATTGAACGGTATAGTTATAAGCTGACAGTATTATAGCGTAACGTTGAAGACGGAGCGCGGCCGTTAAAGCTATTCCGTCTTTTTTACCAAAAATTGATAGAAGCGGCCTATGATCCGTTCTCAAAATAAAAGGTTCTTGACATCCGTATAAATATTGATGAAAGCGTTTAACGCCAAATACAATAGCCGTCGCCTCCTTTTGAATTTGACTATAATTCTTTTCGCTCGTCGATAAAGAACGTGAGCCGAAGGCGATCGGCTTCTCGGAGCCATCAGACTGTATATGCGCGAGCACTGCTCCGAGGCCTGCGGGTCCCGCGTCTACCGTGAGCACGAGCGGCGCGCGCGGCTCGAAGTGCGCCAGCACACGTTCCGACGCCAGCTCGCAGCGGACTGCGTCCAGCGCGCGCTGGTGCTGGGGCTCCCACCTCCAACTCACGCCCTCGTGTAGTAATTTGTGCAGAGGATTCATCAACGAAGACGCGTTTGGTACAAAATTCCTATAATAATTCACTACACCGAGAAATCTCTTTAATTCCTGAGCACTAGTGGGTACAGGGGCTTCTAAAATCGCTTCTACCTTTTTAGGACAGGTTCTCAGGCCGTTCTTATCGATCGTGTACCCCAAATAAGTAACACTTTCCTGGAAAAAGGCACATTTACTTTTTTCGAGCCTTAACCCCGCGTCCTGCAACCTATATAATAATTCACGGAGCCTAGCCAAATGTAACGTTCTATTAGGAGCTGTAAGACAGATATCGTCGTACCAGCACGTAATGCCCTCTATGCCTGCTACTAATGTTTCCATGGTGCGTTGGAATATCGCTGGCGCGTTGGCGAGTCCGTACACCAGTCGCGTATATTTAAATAGCATTCATTCAAAACCTGCTGCACCTCACCATCTTTGCTGAACGAATCTAACATATTATGATTGTCACACATTGAAACAAAACTCATTTTAAACTGGTTCATAAAATCACGGCCCAATAGTGGGGGTCCTCCTTGTCTGAGCACATAAAATTGAATACGACGCATAGTGTTATTGTATAAAATTTCACACGAAAAATAACCTAACGGAGCAACTTTATGCTTAGTATAAAGGCAAAAAACAAGGTCAGTTGCTGACAAGTTATAACGTTTGAAATGCTTTAAGTAAAATTCCTCTGACATAACACTACGCCCCGCACCACAATCAAGTTCCATGGAAAATGTATTACTACCGACTATTACGTCCACTTTAATGGGATCATAGCTCACATACCTCAAATTAAATAGGTCGCACTCCTTACAATCATGATCTTCCACTTCTACGTTATTCAAAGCCGCATTATTAATCTTTTTCACAGCACACACTTTTTTTAGGTGACCCTTTTCACCACAATTTTGGCACTTGTAACTTTTAAAACGACACTTATCCGCCAGGTGATTCCGTAATCCGCACACCGAACACCGCGCTCCAGCTGTTGCCACGTCGTGCGCAGGCGCCGGCGCCGACGGCGCCCGGCGCTCGCCGACACGATACACCACCTCCTCCTTGATGTGGTGCCCCACGGCTCCGACACTGGAACGTGCAGCGCGCGCACATGCCGCCTGCTGGGCTACCTCCAACGCCTTTGCGAGCGTTATTAATTTCGCGTCCTGTTCGAACAGGCGATCTTTCTCCGGTCCAGCACTGAGGCCCAGCACGAACCTATCCCGCAACAATATGTCCAGTTCCGTGCCAAACTCACAGTAAACGGCGAGACCACGCAAGCGCGCGGCCCATCCTTCGAGATTCTCACCCTCAGATCTGGTTGCTTCGTAAAATTTTGCCCTGTCGGCAAACGTCGATCTCTTCGGCTGGAAATGCCCATGCCATGTTCAGCACTGCCATCAAATCCACCCATGGAACTTCGTCAAGCACGCGCGGGTGCACGAGATTCCTTACGAGCCGATAAGACTCGTCCGATAGATGTGTTAACAGCACTGCACACCAGTTACCCTGCGGTATATTGTTTAACTTTATGAAATTTTTAATTTTTCCGTAAAAAATCTCCCATTCTTGACTTTTATGGTCAAAAACAGATAAATTCCCGATAAAGTTCGCCATTTCTCGCACACGCGGGTAGGTAACTCGTCGCCAAATAGAATGTTTGTAGGCAAAGAAATGACACAACCGACTTGCTTAGTAACTGGTTTATTACTGACTCCCGCGCGGTGAGCGACCGTCGCGGTGCCAAAACACTGCAATGCTACGCTATGCATGCTAAGCTATGCATGCTACACTATGCAAGCTTCACTATGCAAGCTACACTATGCTTGCTACACTATGCATGCTACGCTAAGCATGCTACACTATGCAAGCTAAGCTATGCATGCTACACTATGCAAGCTAAGCTATGCATGCTACACTATGTATGCTACACTATGCATGCTAAGCTATGCATGCTACACTATGCATGCTACACTATGCATGCTACGCTATGCATGCTACACTATGCATGCTACACTATGCATGCTACACTATGCAAGCTAAGCTATGCAAGCTACACTATGCATGCTACGCTATGCATGCTACACTATGCATGCTACACTATGCATGCTACGCTATGCATGCTTCACTATGCAAGCTACACTATGCTTGCTACACTATGCATGCTACACTAATTATGCTACACTATGCAAGCTAAGCTATGCATGCTACACTATGCAAGCTAAGCTATGCATGTTACGTTATGCATGCTACGCTATGCATGCTACGCTATGCATGCTACACTATGCATGCTACGCTATGCATGCTACACTATGCAAGCAACGCTATGCTTGCTACACTATGCATGCTACACTATGCATGCTACGCTATGCATGCTACACTATGCATGCCACGCTATGCATGCTACACTATGCATGCTACACTATGCATGCTACACTATGCATGCTACGCTATGCATGCTTCACTATGCAAGCTACACTATGCTTGCTACACTATGCATGCTACACTAAGCATGCTACACTGTGCAAGCTTAGCTATGCATGCTACACTATGCAAGCTAAGCTATGCATGCTACACTATGCAAGCTATGCTATGCATGCTACGTTATGCATGCTACGCTATGCATGCTACGCTATGCATGCTACACTATGCAAGCTACACTATGCTTGCTACACTATGCATGCTACACTATGCATGCTACGCTATGCATGCTACACTATGCATGCTACACTATGCAAGCCAAGCTATGCAAGCTACACTATGCATGCTACACTATGCATGCTTCGCTATGCATGCTACACTATGCATGCTACACTATGCACGTTACACTATGCATGTTACGCTATGCATGCTACACTATGCATGCTACACTATGCATGCTACACTATGCATGCTCCGCTATGCATTCTATGCAAGCTCCACTATGCATGCTACACTATGCATGCTACACTATGCATGCTACGCTATGCATGCTTCACTATGCAAGCTACACTATGCTTGCTACACTATGCATGCTACACTAAGCATGCTACACTGTGCAAGCTAAGCTATGCATGCTACACTATGCAAGCTAAGCTATGCATGCTACACTATGCAAGCTAAGCTATGCATGCTACGTTATGCATGCTACGCTATGCATGCTACGCTATGCATGCTACACTATGCAAGCTACACTATGCTTGCTACACTATGCATGCTACACTATGCATGCTACGCTATGCATGCTACACTATGCATGCTACACTATGCATGCTACACTATGCATGTTACACTATGCATGCTACGCTATGCATGCTACACTATGCATGCTACACTATGCATGCTACACTATGCATGTTACACTATGCATGCTACGCTATGCATGCTACACTATGCAAGGTACACTATGTATGCTACGCTATGCATGCTACACTATGCATGCTACACTATGCATGTTACACTATGCATGCTACGCTATGCATGCTACACTATGCAAGGTACACTATGCATGCTACGCTATGCATGCTACACTATGCAAGCTACACTATGCTTGCTACACTATGCATGCTACACTATGCATGCTACGCTATGCATGCTACACTATGCATGCTACACTATGCAAGCTAAGCTATGCAAGCTACACTATGCATGCTACACTATGCATGCTTCGCTATGCATGCTACACTATGCATGCTACACTATGCACGTTACACTATGCATGATACGCTATGCATGCTACACTATGCATGCTACACTATGCATGCTACACTATGCATGCTCCGCTATGCATTCTATGCAAGCTCCACTATGCATGCTACGCTATGCATGCTACACTATGCATGCCACGTTATGCATGCTACACTATGCATGCCACGCTATGCATGCTACACTATGCACGTTACACTATGCATGATACGCTATGCATGCTACACTATGCATGCTACACTATGCATGCTACACTATGCATGCTCCGCTATGCATTCTATGCAAGCTCCACTATGCATGCTACGCTATGCATGCTACACTATGCATGCCACGTTATGCATGCTACACTATGCATGCCACGCTATGCATGCTACACTATGCATGTTACACTATGCATGTTACGCTATGCATGCTACACTATGCATGCTACACTATGCATACTACGTAATGCATGCTACACTATGCATGCTACGCTATGCATGCTACACTATGCATGCTACACTATGCATGCTACACTATGCATGCTACACTATGCATGCTACGCTATGCATGCTTCACTATGCAAGCTACACTATGCTTGCTACACTATGCATGCTACACTAATCATGCTACACTGTGCAAGCTAAGCTATGCATGCTACACTATGCAAGCTAAGCTATGCATGCTACGTTATGCATGCTACGCTATGCATGCTACGCTATGCATGCTACACTATGCAAGCTACACTATGCATGCTACACTATGCATGCTACGCTATGCATGCTACACTATGCATGCTACACTATGCATGCTACACTATGCATGTTACACTATGCATGCTACGCTATGCATGCTACACTATGCATGCTACACTATGCAAGGTACACTATGCATGCTACGCTATGCATGCTACACTATGCAAGCTACACTATGCTTGCTACACTATGCATGCTACACTATGCATGCTACGCTATGCATGCTACACTATGCATGCTACACTATGCAAGCTAAGCTATGCAAGCTACACTATGCATGCTACACTATGCATGCTTCGCTATGCATGCTACACTATGCATGCTACACTATGCACGTTACACTATGCATGATACGCTATGCATGCTACACTATGCATGCTACACTATGCATGCTACACTATGCATGCTCCGCTATGCATTCTATGCAAGCTCCACTATGCATGCTACGCTATGCATGCTACACTATGCATGCCACGTTATGCATGCTACACTATGCATGCCACGCTATGCATGCTACACTATGCATGTTACACTATGCATGTTACGCTATGCATGCTACACTATGCATGCTACACTATGCATACTACGTAATGCATGCTACACTATGCATGCTACGCTATGCATGCTACACTATGCATGCTACACTATGCATGCTACACTATGCATGCTACACTATGCATGCTACGCTATGCATGCTTCACTATGCAAGCTACACTATGCTTGCTACACTATGCATGCTACACTAAGCATGCTACACTGTGCAAGCTAAGCTATGCATGCTACACTATGCAAGCTAAGCTATGCATGCTACGTTATGCATGCTACGCTATGCATGCTACGCTATGCATGCTACACTATGCAAGCTACACTATGCTTGCTACACTATGCATGCTACACTATGCATGCTACGCTATGCATGCTACACTATGCATGCTACACTATGCATGCTACACTATGCATGTTACACTATGCATGCTACGCTATGCATGCTACACTATGCATGCTACACTATGCATGCTACACTATGCAAGCTACACTATGCATGCTACGCTATGCATGCTACACTATGCAAGCTACACTATGCTTGCTACACTATGCATGCTACACTATGCATGCTACGCTATGCATGCTACACTATGCATGCTACACTATGCAAGCTAAGCTATGCAAGCTACACTATGCATGCTACACTATGCATGCTTCGCTATGCATGCTACACTATGCATGCTACACTATGCACGTTACACTATGCATGTTACGCTATGCATGCTACACTATGCATGCTACACTATGCATGCTACACTATGCATGCTCCGCTATGCATTCTATGCAAGCTCCACTATGCATGCTACGCTATGCATGCTACACTATGCATGCTACGTTATGCATGCTACACTATGCATGCTACACTATGCATGCTACACTATGCATGCTACGCTATGCATGCTACACTATGCATGCTACACTATGCATACTACGTAATGCATGCTACACTATGCATGCTACGCTATGCATGCTACACTATGCATGCTACACTATGCATGCTACACTATGCATGCTACACTATGCATGCTACGCTATGCATGCTTCACTATGCAAGCTACACTATGCTTGCTACACTATGCATGCTACACTAAGCATGCTACACTGTGCAAGCTAAGCTATGCATGCTACACTATGCAAGCTAAGCTATGCATGCTACGTTATGCATGCTACGCTATGCATGCTACGCTATGCATGCTACACTATGCAAGCTACACTATGCTTGCTACACTATGCATGCTACACTATGCATGCTACGCTATGCATGCTACACTATGCATGCTACACTATGCACGCTACACTATGCATGTTACACTATGCATGCTACGCTATGCATGCTACACTATGCAAGGTACACTATGTATGCTACGCTATGCATGCTACACTATGCATGCTACACTATGCAAGCTAAGCTATGCAAGCTACACTATGCATGCTACACTATGCATGCTTCGCTATGCATGCTACACTATGCATGCTACACTATGCACGTTACACTATGCATGTTACGCTATGCATGCTACACTATGCATGCTACACTATGCATGCTACACTATGCATGCTCCGCTATGCATTCTATGCAAGCTCCACTATGCATGCTACGCTATGCATGCTACACTATGCATGCTACGTTATGCATGTTACACTATGCATGTTACGCTATGCATGCTACACTATGCATGCTACACTATGCATGCTACGCTATGCATGCTACACTATGCATGCTACACTATGCATGCTACACTATGCATACTACGTAATGCATGCTACACTATGCATGCTACGCTATGCATGCTACACTATGCATGCTACACTATGCATGCTACACTATGCATGCTACACTATGCATGCTACACTGTGCAAGCTAAGCTATGCATGCTATACTATGCAAGCTAAGCTATGCATGCTACACTATGCAAGCTAAGCTATGCATGCTACGTTATGCATGCTACGCTATGCATGCTACGCTATGCATGCTACACTATGCAAGCTACACTATGCTTGCTACACTATGCATGCTACACTATGCATGCTACGCTATGCATGCTACACTATGCATGCTACACTATGCATGCTACACTATGCATGTTACACTATGCATGCTACGCTATGCATGCTACACTATGCAAGGTACACTATGTATGCTACGCTATGCATGCTACACTATGCAAGCAACGCTATGCTTGCTACACTATGTATGCTACACTATGCATGCTACACTATGCATGTTACACTATGCATGTTACGCTATGCATGCTACACTATGCATGCTACACTATGCATGCTACACTATGCATGCTCCGCTATGCATTCTATGCAAGCTCCACTATGCATGCTACGCTATGCATGCTACACTATGCATGCCACGCTATGCATGCTACACTATGCATGCCACGCTATGCATGCTACACTATGCATGTTACACTATGCATGTTACACTATGCATACTACGTAATGCATGCTACACTATGCATGCTACGCTATGCATGCTACACTATGCATGCTACACTATGCATGCTACACTATGCATACCACGTAATGCATGCTACACTATGCATGCTACGCTATGCATGCTACACTATGCATGCTATGCAAGTGTAGCATGCATAGTGTAGCATGCATAGTGTAGCGTGCATAGCGTGGCATGCATAGTGTAGCATGCATAGCGTAGCATGCATAGTGGAGCTTGCATAGAATGCATAGCGTAGCATGCATAGTGGAGCTTGCATAGAATGCATAGCGGAGCATGCATAGTGTAGCATGCATAGTGTAGCATGCATAGCGTAGCATGCATAGTGTAGCATGCATAGAGTAGCATGCATAGCGTAGCATGCATAGTGTAGCGTACACAGCTTAGCATGCATAGTGTAGCATGCATAGCGTAGCATGCATAGTGTAGCATGCATAGCGTAGCATGCATAGTGTAGCTTGCATAGCATGCATAGAGTAGCATGCATAGCGTAGCATGCATAGTGTAGCATGCATAGTGTAGCATGCATAGCGTAGCATGCATAGTGTAGCATGCATAACGAAGCATGCATAGTGTAGCTTGCATAGCATGCATGGTATAGCATGCATAGCGTAGCATGCATAGTGTAGCATGCATAGCGTAGCATGCATAGTGTAGCATGCATCACGTAGCATGCATAGCGTAGCATGCATAGCGTAGCATGCATAGCGTAGCATGCATAGCGTAGCATGCATAGCGTAGCATGCATAGCGTAGCATGCATAGCGTAGCATGCATAGCGTAGCATGCGTAGCGTAGCATGCATAGTGTAGCTTGCATAGAATGCATAGCGTGGCATGCATAGTGTAGCATGCATAACGAAGCAGGCATAGTGTAGCTTGCATAGCATGCATAGAGTAGCATACATAGCGTAGCTTGCATAATGTTGCATGCATAGTGTAGCATGCATAGGAGAGCATGCATAGCGTAGCATGTATAGTGTACTCGTAGCATGCATAGAAGAGCATGCATAGTGTAGCCAAACTAAATAAAAGAGCAAAAATGCAATGCTCGATTCTTTTTTTAAATGTCTATTTAATAACTGAACTACTTACTTTAGATCTTAAATACTAACTCATACGTATGTGTTTCTAAGGACAGTTAAAATAGTAATAAAAACATTTTCTCTATCATCTATATGGAATAAGGTTGTACCTACTTACAAAAAATGAGTTGAAATCTTTGATGCACCCGCTAGGGCCCGCCTACCTTCGAGCCTGACCTTCAGTCTATCAGCTCATTGGTCTAAAAGTAAATAATTAAGAGTACTTTAGTATAATATAACTGAATAAATACGCGATAGTTTTTCAGTAGCAGTAATTACAAGTTCGGTATGTCTCGAAGTCAATACAGAATTGTAATGACACAATTTTGTTTTTTATTATGATGTATAAATGAATGGCCATTGCCGATCATGATCGATTGTAGAACTTGTTGATGAGTCAGTTTTTGCTTCATTTGCGCAGTTTATTATAATAAAGAACTAAATGAATTTTGATTGTATTGACGACCATGGAGCTACGTTGTCTTGAAATACATGTTATTAGCGGTGTCTTCTTTTTTGTTATATAGGTATGTTCATGTACTACCTACATCCCTAAATGGGGATAATAATGAATGTAAATTAATTTACAATAATCTATTATTTAGATTCCGAATCATAGAGATAGAGAGAAAACATGTAATTGTTTTTTTTTTTTTTTTTTTAAGTTGCTATTTCATAGAGCAAACGCCGTACTCTTGAGCACTTCGTAGCCTTGCGTAGTATTGTAGGCAATGAGCACAATTAACCACCCATGACTTATACGTTATCTTTACCAAAAATATAAAGCTACTTCTCCAAATTCCTTCACACCGTACCGGTTTTATGTCAAATTCTTACGCTATCTCTACTATAAAGCTCTGGAACGCGCTACCTCTTGGCATTCAAAAATCTGAAAACAAATTTACTTTTAAAAGAAAAGTTCGTAACCACTACATAAGTCAGACTAAATAATTCACTACGACTAAATAGTCTTAAATAATAGTCTAGTCATACTAATTATTATTAGGTGGTATTTGTTGAAATATCTATTAGTTTATTTTATTTGTATATGTGTATTAGTATCATAAAACTATATAAATTCTCGTAATCTAGAAGTTATTATATTAGACATTATTTTTGTACCCTATCACTATGTTTTTTATATTTAACCCAAAGGTTGACTGGTAGAGAATGCCTTGTGGCATTAAGTCCGCCTATGTATCACTATTGTACATGAAGTTTAAATAAATAAATAAATAAAATGATATTTAATCTTATCAAGCAACCACCATCACACTGTACCTAATTGAAGCAGTAAACATGCAATCAGAAGTATCTTAAAATTCTTTGAATAAGTCCGGTTCACACAACGTATTCAAAGAACCGTCGTCCTTGCAAAAATAACAAATTTGATTTTTATTAATTGAACTGCCAAGCAGAGCAATCATGTGGGATCGAAAAACAACGGGCCATACATCTGCCCCATTTATTAATACCACTGACAATAAAACATTTGAAACACGTTCTTGCGAATCAATACTCGGCTCTGCGATATGAATTATTTATATATTTTATTGTAGCTTTATCGCCTGCATCGTGCACCCTCTGGCGGGCGGATGCCGCGTCTTGCTTGAAATAATAATCAGAACATAATTTTATTTTTGACAAATAACTGGTCAGCGTATGTGTAGTCAGGTTTTTGTTGCGCGGGCGCGGCGCGGCGGTCGGCGAGGCCTGATGCCACGGATTCCGGGTCCCCGCTTTATTGCCTGAATAAATATAAGAAGATGCTGTCGGTATTCCGATCTCGTGTAATTGTCCCCGATGAATGCGTCGCAAGAAAGTGCCTTGTACAAAGGCCGTATGTACCTACTTACTATACGCACCTAGTTAAGTCCCGCCTGATTCTTTGCATGATGGCTGGTCCATTTATTTTTATTCGAGTGTACGCTCGTAATGTAAAATTAATAAATCATTCTACTGAATAAAAAGGATTACTGACCTCCCGGGTTTTCATTCCAGTCGATGTTTAAAAACATCCTATCACAATGAAAACACTGTTCAATTCTAAAGATTTCAATGAATTGGTACTGCAAACTTAGCAATAATATACAACAATGTTTTAATTGTCGTTCGAACTTAAACTGCAGAACATGAACTCTCGGTTTTTAAGAAAAATTGACCGCTGGTGGAGTAATGACAGAGTTCTTTATTTATGTATTTCGTCGCCTTCGTAGTGAAGGGAGCTATTCCACACTAAACTGGTTCCAAAATAAAGATAAATCAAAAATTCACCACTTGTGTTTTTGTTCCTAGTTTCATTTAACTCATTTCACTCCTGAATGAAAAACCAAACCTCTAGTTGACCTATCACTTAGATCTCTTCACCACTAGAATCTCCGTTTAACGACGAGTATGGTGGTGTTCATAACTCAATTCGGTCAAAAGTTTGACTTAGCTTTCTTCACCACTAATGCGACGATTTACTTTTTGGTTCTCCAACAGAAGCTACACAATTATATGCACAATCTCATAGATGTTAAAAATAATTCTAATACCTACTATCAGTTTCCTTTTGTTACAGCATTTAATTGTGTTGTTTCTTTCTTTGTCCGGAACACCGATAAATAACCCTTATGCCGCACCATTTCCTGCATGATCATAACCTATAAACAACGTTACATATCAATCAGCTAACAAACGATGCTAAAAAGCCTATTGTAATAAAGTTATGTATCAGAACGCAACGGGACGTGTTTCAGACAGATATTAATCGTAGTTGTGTCTGGATACGCGTCAAGCTCGTTACAAACTAGAAAATAACAATATAGAAAGTAACGCCCGCCGCGGGTATATCTCGCTTGACAATGTATAAATCATTGTCATATCAGACCAGAGGCGCTGCAGCTATGGTCGGCTCATTTGGTCAGTCTAAATGATGCCTTCAGCTTTAGCTGAATGATGAATTGTGTAGTCGATTTGTAGTTTGAAGTTGTTTCATTAGGCGTGTATAGTGGTCTATGGATCCTTTCAGGTTGTGTTTATCACTTGCTGCTGTGCATATTTCATTGTTCGTTATCTAAATTTAGCGTAGCTGAAGGCTACGCGTTTTTTCCTCGTAACCAGTTAGTAGAAAAAGTCTGTAATGGTGTCCGCCAGCCTAAATATGATCTAGGACAGGAATGGACTAACTATGACCCCCGGGCGAACTCCGGACCCCAAAGGGTTTTTCTCAAACATACATGGAAATATTGACATTATTTTCGAAAAAAGAACACGCGAAGTATCGAATTTACGGGCAAAGAAAATCAAATCCATTGCAGGAGCGTTTTTTGAATTTGGAACATTACAACGCTCCAGCAATGTTGTATGAAATGGCGTGCTGGGGTTAATAAATACTCTTTGATTGGATCTCTTATCATTCTTGGCATGCCAAAGTACGTCTCTTTTCTTAGTACAAATTGCGTTTACGTAGCTGTATAGCCATAAATGCGTTTGCCTTTCGACACAAATGACAAATAGAAAATTGGCGGCAAAGCTGAAAATTCGTCTTGATTTGTTATTTACATACTTAATAAATATAAATTTAATTAAAATTAATTCCCACGGTTCAGAGAGTGAAATGGAGATTGATTGTAATCCACCAGATTTAAGATCACAAGCCAAATTGGCAATGGAAAACCTGCTTCCAGCAAAGTCAAAAGAAAAATACATGAAAGTATGTCTTATTTCCCTGCATTTTTTTTTAGAAAAGTTTAAACTGGAAATGTATAGCTTGATTTGTGGCCGTGTGTACGTTTAGGGCCATTTTTGAACTTTATTAACTACATATTCGAATTACCGTAAGATAAAAAAATAACCACGATTATTTTCACGGTGAGTGGCAACATTTTAGCCTATGAAGATTCTTACGTTAAAATGCGACTTAAAACAAAATGCATTTCTTTCATTCTGGACCCCTGAATTCCCCACGCTTTTCTGGCCCCTGATGTATTGTATGCATTCAACTTTTTTGAACTTATTTTACCATAAGCCTTATATTATAGGGTCATTGGTAAAACACTAACAAACTCAGAACTATATTACTATCATAACATTGATATATATGTTACACTAGATTAGTGATTATCGCGCTAAGGCGTTGCCACTGGACATATGGCCACAGCCATATGCGTAGCTAACGTCAGTTAACTTAATAATACATTTTTAATAAGAATAAGAATCAGTATCTTATTACTTTTAGATGTTTAGTGGTTTCAAAGCTACGTCCTCGCGTTTAAATAGTGGTTACACTTTTTTGACACATTTTAATGAGGTTTGCTTCTCTAATTATTTAACTCAATGCATCATAAACAACAACTTTTGTTCTGTAACTTTTAATAATTTATCAGATTTTCATACAAAAATAAAAATATTTAAATTCATCGTTCTAAATGTTACAAACTCGACGCGTAGCAAAACAACCTGCCGTGTCTGGTTCACGGGAGGCGTAGGTAGGTACAGAAAAATACAGAATTGAAATGTGTTAGATAGAACAACGAGATATTGAAGGTTTGTTTTTGGTAAATGTATTATGTTTTGTATGAAGTCCTAGGACAAAAGTTCTTGTTTATGATGTTAGTTTGCAAGGTTATAAGTGGTTTACCAACCCTGTGTAACCTTTTCAAAACAACACGTATCAGTTTTTGCCCTCCTCCGTAAAGCTTCATTTTACATTAAGTGATACGAACGTGTTCAGCAAGTCAGTTGGAAGTTGATCAGGTCTCGATCGATCTGGTTGACTTAATGAGTCGTGGTTGTCAATCGAATATCCCTTACGCCCGAGGATCGTATGCAAAACGAGCCTCGATATACGAGATACGTTCGTACTCCGGACTTTTTTACCAAACCTTTTTGTTGCTCTAATTTGGACTTAATTAAATAGAAATAAAGGAGTGCAGCGTGTGCCCACTGACTTTTAATGCATTTCGATATTTAAATTAGTTTCGACTTTGTTGCGCGTACAGTGATAACATGGATGTGTTTGTTAGGTTTATTTTTAGATGGCTCGCGATATCTTAAAACATGTTAAAATCATGCGACATAAAAAGAAATGGCGAATTCTCTGCCTAATTGATTAGTCAGCAATGACAGCAAAAGTGGTTGTAGAGCTGAAAAAATATGTTGGCAGAAGACTATTAACATGAACAAATCCAAATGGTTTTGAATCTTTTATTCAATGGGAGCTCAAAGAACAAGCAGCCAAGAAAATATTTTTTAAGTGCCATCTTCATCCTAAAAACAAGTTCAATTTATAACATCGAAAAAGGGATATAACAAGAACGTAATATGACTTTTATGTTCAACATAGCAACTACAAAAAGGTGGACAAAGATTTATCGAATGCTCTTAACCTTTATTTTGTGCGAATATTTTGTTTATACGGAAAATCGTCGCAATCGGTGTTTTTATCAAAACTTGCTGTTTTAACAAATGCCCGGGACAGATTGCGGTATGCTCGATGGCCGCGCAATGGCCGCAAAGTATTTTAATTAATGCCACGCCAGGGGTACATAAATTTCCAGTTCATTTTGCTGATTAAGGTTTCCTTGGCGTCACCCACTTATTGGGCAGTTTCGTGGCTCCTTACAATGAGGTTCATAAATAGCTGGAGTGCTTTTTACCAGTAATTTGGAAAAATAATTGGTAGAGTATCTGAGTATCTTTATGGAGAAAATATTTTGCTTAAATGCTTATTATAAATAGTGATATAAAACGTAAAATCAATTTTCAACATGAGTAGGGTATTGAAATTATGTTGCGGAATTATTATATGGTTAATAAATAGACCAATTTAATATTTTAGAAGTATTTAACACAACTTTACGGGCGTTACACGAGTTTACAGTAACGCAGTTATGTCTTTTCAATTAAAATCTACTTAAAAACAGTATAAAATTAATTTTATGCACCATAAACGGAAATTGCGTGCGGGATTTAAATTCAATCATCCAGTGCTTCTATTTTAATGTCATTCATATTACCTAGTCATTAAATCAGGCTTGGTAACGGTATTTTCCGGTATTTCTTACGTCGCAAAAATTCATCAATGCCATTACATAAACGAAACCTTAAAAAAGGAAAAAGTGAAAACACCAGGAAATCAGACGGGCATTGTCAACTTAATGTGTGCTAATAAAATCGGCTCGTATTGTACCGCTACCGAAATCTGGTTGTCGCAGGAAGCGAGCGCGTGCTCCGTACAGCGCGCAGCGCAGCGTTCCAAAGCGTGCATTATTCAATACAATATTATCAATAAATTAATGCTCACATTCGGACGCCACCACACATACTAATGGCGACACGCGGCGAATCGCTTTTTGCGTCGCCGTCGAACCATTCAGCTCCATTGATACGGAGCACGTAAAAACTGGTCGCTGGTCATGTACGTGAAACTAACTAACATTACCACTTTTTGTTTTCGTTTCGACAAGGACGTGATCCGTTTTTGTTTTGGTCTTTAACAACGACGTGAATATTTAATGGGGTATATGTCAGGTACCTAAGGTTCCTTCACAATTGCTGGTTGGTATTTGAGTTCTGAGAGCAGCTATTTTTAGGTAGCGACTGATCAATTTTCCTTTTTCTTGATCTTGACTTTAGATGAAAAAATTTAAAAGCGTTTATTCAAATAATTCTTTACAAGATACATATTATACATATACCTACCTCTGCCAAACTGTTAAGCAGTTTGTTGGCAGACGTAGCTTCTTTTTTTTCTTTTGTACTACATTATGACATGATTTTTTATTGACACTTTTTCACTTAGAGGTTAAAACTATTCTACAACACTACAACTATTTGACAACACGGTTGGCGCAGTGCTGCGCTGCGTGTCGTGGGTTCGATTCCCGCACGGAACAAATATTTGTATGACCTACAAGTAGTTGTTCCGGGTCTGGCTGTTTGTGTATGCGAATTTAATGTTTGTAAACGCACCCACGATACAGGAGAAATTCCTAGTGTGGGGCAACGTTTAAAAAAAAATAAAAAAAAATAATAATTATAGCATTCCTTATATATAACTAGCTTTTGCCCGCGGCTCCGCCCATGTGAATGTCGGTTATCGCGTAAAAAAGTAGCCTATGTCCTTCTCCATATCCCAGGCTATATCTCTGCCAAATTTCATAACGATCGGTTCAACGTTTTAGGCGTGAAAACGTAACATACGGACAGACAGAGTTACTTTCACATTTATAATATTAGTATGGATAGTACGGATAATCAGAAAAAACAAAAACATTAAATATTCCCTGCAGTGAGGCTTTGACAACTTTGAGTTTGGCTTTTACATTGAGGAGGTACTTATGTATAATATTTTGTAAATAAGTTAAGTAGATAGTCAGACATTATATAGATCTCCGTTCTTCAATACATAATCTAGCCTGTTTCTTGTTTTTACACGTTTATGTGTTTCAAGGGGTTTTTTTTAGTAATCTGCGTAGGCTTTTGAGAGCAGTGATGACTAGTGATCGGATATTCGGATGCATATTTACCTAAAGTTAATTTTTGGCTATGAAATTGTGGAAGCGGCTTCTTAAATATATTTTTTGTTAATATAAATCCCGGGATTCCAGAAAATCCGGGAATGCACAACTAATCGGGTACATGGTATGAAAACGACTTCTTAAATATGTGGTATTATTTAACTTTACTTTTTATTTATTTTTTACTTTAACTTTTTATTTTTCCTTTACATCATAAGCCGGAATTGATAAATTTACAACTTTTTGAATAGTCAAAAAGCTGCAAATTTATCAATTCCGGAATCGCGAGATTTTTACGATCGATATAAAAGTGCATTCCATATTAGCCAACAACTGAACGAAAGTAAATATACATTCGATTCTATAATCAGAACTCTAAATTCGTCGATCCCGGAATCGCGGGATTTTTTCGATACAAAAATGCATTCCATAACGCCAACGCTTCAACTTTAGGTAAACATGCATCCGATTATCCGATCTGTAGTGATGACTCAGTGGTAACGACTCCGACTTAGGAGTTGTAGGTCGTGGGTTCGAATTCGAACCCAGGCGCTTTACTTTGTATAAATAATTTCATCACCACTACTCTCAAAACGGTGAAGGGAAAAATCGTGAGGAAACTGGCATGTTTTAGAATCAATAATCATATTTTGACATTTACCAACCCGCAATGGACCCGCGTGGTAGATAAGGGAGTGAGCTGTACCACTCCCTCTCACTGAGAGGAGGCCTGAGGTTCCCAGCAGTGGGAACATAAGCTGATGAGAGATTATGCTCTATGCTTTGTAGGCTGTTGAGGTAAAAATTACAAACACAGCACATACCAACTAAGGTTAATTTAATATCACAATTCAAGCACCTGATATTATTATATTTTAACACCTAAATAAATTATACACATATAATATTCATAAAAACTTTGACCCAATCAACATTCAGCACCGTATTGTAAATATCACCTCCCTTATTTATGTAAGTTATAAATAATTAAGAATTTATGCTGATTGCAAGTTTACGAACGCAACTGTTTTCGTATGTATACTAGGGATGGGCCGAACATGGGTTTCACCGAATACGAACATTAGGCCGAATGTTCGGTAAAACTTTTACCGAACCGAATATTCGGCATAAATGATGCCCTTACGTGAACAGTATACAGGTCTGAACTTGTTTACGCAAAACGCGCGAATTGGCGCCGGACCCTCCCGCTCCCTACCCCCGCTGTACCAGATGTTGTTATTGCATCATCTAGTAAGGAGTAAAACTTCGCCCGAAACAGCTGCATACTTATATTTTGTTTTTAATAACCATCTTTTTTATCTACTGTTATTGGAAATAAAGCTACAGTGTTGACAAAAACATAAAGCTGCACTGTAAATTACTTACCTAATAAAAATAACACATTTAACACTCAACTCATGATAAATCATACAAGGCTCAGTAAAAACTTTGAGTACCACTTTGCCGAACATTCGGCGATATAGCCGTAATTTCGGCCGAATAAGAATATTTGGTAAACCTGCTGAATATGCCGAATACCGAATATAAAACGAATATTCGGCCCATCCCTAATGTATACCTACCTAATTAGTATTTTATGTGTATCGAGAAGAAGGCGTGCGTTTCCAAAATAGTTGTGTGTAATAAAATGTGGTAACGACGATGGATAATGGATGGATAGATGGTCATAAGTTATTGAATGTCGACGTCGTCTTCAGCTATAATTATTAATTAATGTATACAAACTATTGTTAACATTTTAAAAGAGGAAGTATGGAGTTTCTTGCCCATTCTTCTCCATAGATAACCTTTTGGAACGGGCAACTAGAATCAATTAACTATCTTTGTAATTTTTGACGAACAGAAGTGCCTTATATGTGCCTATTTGAAATAAATGATTTGACTTTGACTTTGACCGAATACAATTACAAGTCTCTAACATGTAATATAAAAGCTATTAAGAGCAAGTTGCATGTAGGTACGTAAGTACATGGTCGTTAAAACCAAGACGTACTTGCTTGTTAATGGATTTTCAATTAAAAGTGTTATACAACACTTCAAGTTCAGGAATAGTGAAACGTCTCCACCGCCGTCTGTGGTCGTCGCTGTCTACATTATCACTTATAAGGCAAGAAAGAAAAAACCAGCAGTTACGTCATAAGGCCCTCATTTAGTTGTGCTTGATACAAGATCTTACCCTTTGGTCTTAAACAAAAATTACTGGTCTTTAAACTCCAAATTTATTTTTCATTCCTCTTGCTCAAAATGACCGTCATTGTGGCGTACCAGAGTGAAGAAAAAATAGCAAATGTCAAATGACAATGAGCCTACAAAAACAAAAAAGTCTTTATACCCAAAGTCTCTAATTCAGATAATTTATGTAAACATTTTATCATTAAATGTTTTTGTAAATAATCATCGATAAAATTAAGTGTAAGTGAATTAATTATAAGAACTATGCAAACAAAATAACGTTGCCAAACAATGTTTTTCGTAGTGTGTCGGAGACACGGTATATAATAGTCATAACCAGCCGTTTTAAGCCCAGTGCTAGATGTAGGTGTCCCAAAATCGATTTCCAATCGAAACAGTTTACAGCCGTTTTCATCCAAAATGTGTTTAGATATGCTACTTACAATATGAATCTATTTATGAGAGGTGTAATATTAGTGTTGTTGAAGATGTTAAAAATTTGAAAATGTTTGGATCTCCTGCATTGTTACCAGTATCATAAAATATTTTATACCAGAAAATCTCCTTTTATTAATAACTTTGTTTAAAACCGAAAATTTATAAAAATTATTACAGTATGATTACTTTTTAATTATTATTTCTTAAAATTAGTACTTAAAAGAAAATAGAACCTCTTTTTTCGCAATTTTATGTGAATTACATTACGAAGATATTTTTTTGTTATGTTTACATAAATTATCTGAATTTGAGACTTTGGGTATAGTCATAAGTAGAATAATCATGAATAAAGACTCGACTAATTACTGTTTCATAAAAAAGAACAACGTTTTATTTTGGAAAATGGAACTAAAATCGGCGATCTGCATGCAGTGCGTTGCGGCTGCAGAAGAAATAAAAAGAAGACATTTGCGCGAATTCTTTAGAATTTTTCTCTAATTTGCTAATTGAATTAGTGACCGTAATTTATTTTAAATATTGTATTGGATTATTTTATTTTCTCGCAACCGAAGTGAAAAGTAGAGTGTAACACACGGCGCTAAAAACCCATTATAACTCGATTTCTATTTACTCCCTCGCTTTAGTAGTTTGTGTGTTTAGTAGTTGTAGTAGGTTGTAAAACAACCTTATATAAATGGGTAATTTTAGCCCCATATATAACAATTTACTATTTCGAACTAAATTGAATTGGGTTTTTCTAATACAAAGATTGTTACTTCCTCCGTGACTCTGAATTCCGAAGGCGGACATCTTTTCATTGCGCAAAGTTGTCAGCACAGCTTATACAAACCAGTAAAGATATTTAACAGGAGTGGCGTAGGCGCAGTACGGGTGATTCCTAATCCATAATTAAGACAGAGCTGCTATTGCTGGAAATCAAAATTCTCCTCGCAAAGGGCCCTAATTGTAAAAGTCGCGCAAGAATAATCAAAACATTCCAACGAAAATCTATCCCATACACGAGTTATGCCATAACTTGTAAATGGCTTATTATGGCCACCTGCGTCTTTAGATCTGATTGTGAAGTTGAGATGAAAATATTTTCTTACACAATTCTTTCACTCCACCAACCAAAAATATTATCGTTCCCAATTTCCCACCAAATTCTTTGCATGCAACGTCCAACACACGCTTATCTTAAACGTTTCCTCCAGTCTCATTAAACACGTACTGACAGCGATGATATTCGGCAGGTCTGCTCCGGGGCTCTGCGGCCGCTGCGGGCGTCTCATTAACTGGCGTTATTATTCTGCGGCCATCTTGTCGCGCATCAATTTGCGCGTCGCGTGTGACGATGCTGCGCACGCGCCGGACACAGCTGTTGCTGGGTAACTGTGCTTAAGATTTTTCCAATTTGATTTTGGTTGTGCTGATTTTTTTAATGCTTTAGGGTTTTTAATTTTAATTTCACGACATATTGGGAAGGTTGATTGAAAAAAAAAGAGTATCATGATTATTGCATTTTATATTGATTATACGTACATGCGATGTATCATGATTACAGATCGGATAATCGGATGCATATTTACCGTATCTGCGTACCGCGTATGGAATGCACTTTTGTATCGAAAAAATCGCGCGGTTCCAGGATCGACCAATTTAGAGTTCTGATTATAGAATCGAATTTATATTTACTTAAGTTCAGGTGTTGTCTTACATAGAATGCAGTATTGTATCGATCGTAAAAATCGCGCAATTCCAGAATTGATAAATTTATTACTTTTTGACTACAGAATCGAATGCTAGCTAATGGTGTTAAGTTAAATAATGCCACATATTTAAGAAGACGTTTCCATACCATGTATCCGATTAGTTGTGCATTCCCGGATTTTCTGGAATCCCGGGATTTATATTAAGAAAAAAAAAATATAATTCCGCTTCTATAATTTCATAGCCAAAAATTAACTTTAGGTAAATATGAATCCGAATATCCAATCTCTAATCATGATATTCATGATTCATGATTCATGTGATATATTATAATTCATAATTTAAAATAATCATGGTAGAAATATTTTTTTATAGAAGCCGTTAAAAATGACATACTTTACAACAGGGATGGCGAACCTCTATACATCTACGTGCCATTTTTTCCAAATAAATATTGAATGTGGCCATGACATGCCATCAAACAATCTTGACTTAGTGATTAGTGAAAAAAACTATATACTTTCACAATAATATCTTTATTATTATACAAGTTTAATGTTTATTTAATTAAATTAAAAAAATGCGCGACTTCTGCTGTCGCAAACTAGACCTAACTTCCTGAAATGATGCCGTGCCCAAATTATTTTGTTGAGTACCATCAATGGCCATGCCATTGGATCGGACAAGAAAGCCAAGAAAAAAAAAACCCTCAAGAAACACAAATCAAATCAACAAAATGTTGTGCCGTAAGCTCGTAGTAAAGACATCAACGATTTTGTTTGAAGTGGTAATCAAAAAGGAGTTACGATAAAAACTATGATGTTTCTTTGATACTCGTACACCGTCCTAAACTAATTCATTTTATATTTTGTACGTAGCTGCTGCTTGCGGCTTCACCCCTTTAATAGCCTTTGTGGCGGTTTGCAACAAGGCCACATGAGAACTACGCATCAAAAAAGACCTGACGTCACAAATCCTGCATCGCGCTATCAGAGTTTACCGCGCGACTAACATATATACAACATCCCGACATTAACCGTTGGGCAGTTGCCCACCAGACACAATACCCGTCTGGTCGGAGGATCCTCCCTTTACTATACAGTATGAGTGAACTTTACACCCTATTCCTCTAAATCTTTATTTATTTATTTATCATTTATACAAAAGAACACAGGATTACATATTAAATAGCAACCAAAAACCACTAAGGTTTAAACTTGTGCTATCATGAGTCTATCTCAATATCTAACAATGAAGTAAATGCTAAAGTTACCCCTTATAACAGCAGCTATCTGCCAGTGAACGTCCCGTCAGAATCGGTCTAGCCGTTTAGGAGATTAGCCGGAACAAACAGACAGACAGACACAAATAATAAAAAATAAGTACCGTATATATACTCCCATATGCGTTAAGTAAAAAGCTGTTATTTTGAAGTTATAAACAGACACTTCAATTTTATTTATTTGCATAGATATAAGATAATAACACGTTAGATAGTATTCCCAAGATATTTTCATTATTTGTTATTGTTTTCATTATTTGTTATTAGTTCCGTGTGGCGCCAGACGTAAAGAATAACACCACCCCATTTCCTCCCGTGGGTGTCGTAAAAGGCGACTAAGGGACTTACTAGAGAATGGGCAGCAGCGTTCTCTATGCATTTTTAACATCATACTGCGATCGCCAACCCGCCTGCCAAGCGTGGCGATTATGCCAACCCCCCCCAATTGGGGGAGGCCTATGTCCAGCAGTAGACGTCTTTCGGCTGAAATGATGATGATGATGATTTTCAGTCTAAAAAATTAAAAAGTAATGTATACTTACTGACATTCAATTAGAATGGAATCACCTCGTAATAGAAATTACTTTGTGCTTAGCTCTGCAAGAAACATGGAAGCACTGAAGTGCAACATTGTCCTCCGAGCAAATGACGCGCGTCTGATCCAAGGCTGTGATCGTGCTTAGAATTAAAACGTGTCTAACGAGCGAGCCGACCTCCGTACAAACGACGTTTAATTGATAAATTCCTGAGAATAACGGCTTTGTATCTAATTGAATAAGTTGAATTATTTCAATAAGAAAAGGCAGGCGGCGGCGCCGCGGCAAATTGTGCCTACCCGTGCCGTTTTCCTTTTGTAGTTGGTGCCGCGCCGACGCCCATTGGTCCATTTTAATGAGCTCCGATCAATGGGCGTAATTATTTCTTGTATCATTCTTTGTCCGACGCGAGCGCGCTGTCATCCTGTAAGGCTTGCCCACATACGCACTTGTGCGAGTTTTTGCAACGGTTTTTGGTGAATATCCATATAGAGAGATCGGAACAGGGCCTCCGGCGATATCGACGGCGGTGTATCGACAGCTACATATTGGTCCCAGATATATCACGGTGCAGCAATCAGTCACAGTTAATCACCGTAAAGTTCGATCATATTTTTGGGGTGATTTCTCGATGACGAGCTTACAGCCTGATAACAAATCGTTAACTCAATCGTATTTTTTTCTATACCTACCTATAATTGAAGACTAGCTGCTGCTTTTCTAAAATAATAACATCTCCTTATAACATCAGCTATCAGCCCGTGAAAGTCCCTTCAAAATCGGTCCAGCCCTTTCCGAGATTAGCCGGAACGCGGACACACAGACAGGCAAAAAATTTTAACATTGTGTTTTGTTATAAGTACCGTATAAGTATACTTTCAAATCCATATAGTAAAAAATGTTATTAGTTGACATTACAAACACACACTTCAATTGTATTCATTTGTATAGAAATCATCTTAACACAGGACCAAACAGATTTTTTTTAAAGGGAACTTAATTCCAGTAGAACTCCTATAGAAAACTACAATCGCTTCATGTCGAAAGCGATTCGACAGGTACCTTATTCGCGCCGCAGATAAGTTAGCGAGTTCCAATTATCGAGTAGTGCGGTGCGTATGGAGAGGAGACTGCGCACGGATGTCGAACAATGCATAACAGAATAACTGCAATGTGCAGAGAAATGATAGTAGGGCTGATCGGAAAAGCCTTTGAAGGAAATCTTGATGACAGGAAAAGTGTTTTTCAAGTTTGTGGACAGCGCTTCGGGTGTTTCCGTCATAACTAGAGATCGGATATTCGGATGCATATTTACCTAAAACTAATTTTTAGGCGTGAAACTATATGGAAGCGGTTTCTTTAATATTTTTTTGCCAATATAAATCCCGGGACTCCAGAAAATCCGAGAATGCACAACTAATCGGATACATGGCATGGAATCGACTTCATAAATAATGATGTGGTATTATTTAACATTACACCATAAGCTAGCATTCAATTCTATAGTCAAAGTGAACGTAAGTAAATATACTTAACATTCGATTATTTCTAAAGGACATCGTCAGATATGGCCCCCGGACCAACAAACATCTGACCTACATAGTAATTATAAATATATTTTATTAGACTAATTGCGAATATCTGTATGAAACGGACATTCTGCGTTCCATAATTAACAATTAAAAGAGCGACTATCAACATCACATAAAATATGCCGCCATCTTTGACAATTAGATTATAAATGACAATTAGTGATGTCCAATTTTTCTATAACATGACTAAGATACATGAGGTAATATGACTTCCTACCTAAGTATAAAAAAATAAAATCAAAAAAACATTAGCTTACTTATTTACCTACCTACCTATTTTAATACAAAAACTAGAAGATTTACCAAATACCTAATAGGTACTTAGGTAAGTACTTAAACCTTTTTCTGATTCTCTTTTCTTAACTAACTACATACAGGCAGTATACAAAGTCAAATTCAAAGTCAAATAATTTATTTCAAATAGGCACGAAGATGCACTTTTGAACGTCAAAAATTACATGAATAGTTAATTGATTCTAGTTGCGCCTTCCAAAATGTAGTTATGTATGGAGAAGAATGGGCAAGAAACTCCATACTTACTCTTTTAAAATGTTAACAATAGTTTGTATACATTAATTAATATTTATAGGTGAAGACTATGTACCTAGAATATAAAAATAAAAAATATAAAAAAAATCATCAAAATTACTTACCACAATTGGTAAAAAGAATGAAAAGTGAAGTAATAACAGAAAAATTAATAAATGCGATAGGTACATGGTGCTCACATATTTACAAACATTGTACCTATATGATTTCCCAAAAAAATTAAAAATAAAAACAACATATAATAAGTCAGTGTGTGAGTTAAAATATTAATCACAGAAAATAAAATTAATATCATAAAAATTATGATAGTTAAATTAGCAACCAGTTTGATTTTATCTAGACTCTAAATTGTCCTATGGAGCAGGACCAGCATGTTTCCAAGCATTCTTATTTTGGATATAATCCTCTAATTTGTAATATGCTTGTTTACAAAGTGTACTTTTAATATGAGTTTTAAATTTTCTTTCATTTAATTGTAATATATTAGAAGGTATTTTATTCTAACATTTAACACAGTACCCCATAAAAGATGTATGTACCTTAGATAATCTGAAAAATGGTTGATCTATTTTATCTTTATTTCTAGTATTAAAATTATGCCTATCACTGATTTTATTAAAAATATGTAGATTTTTTCTTACATAACAGTGATATGCATTTACGAGTATTAGCATGTATTTCGAAGTATTGAAAGGATTGTTTCTTACTAAATATAACCTCAAAATCTTTGTTTTCTTTTGAAATAAATCCTTTCTGCAAGTTGTCCGTCATTAAACGTTGTCTTCATGGACATATACTTGTAATTTAGAACACGCAAAGTAATTTTCCTTTGCTGTTGGTTCTGGGGCGAACGATGTATGGATGCAGAACAATCTTCTTTGTCGATCCCAGAATCGCGGGATTATTTCGATACAAAAGTGCTTTCCATAATAGCCAACGCCTCAACTTTATTTTTATTTATTTTTAACTTATCCGATCTGTAGTCATAACTGATTATCATAGTCAAAGTCGAATAAATCAAATCAAATGAAAATATTTTATTTCACATAAACCTATGGGGACTTATGAAACGATAGAAGCTAGGTGCACGGTTCCAATTGGTCGTTTCCTATGGTGAAGAGCTGGGGAGAAACTCCACGGTTACACTTTTAAAAATAATTGGATTTTCCAATGTTTTCTAATGACAGTGTTTATAGGTATGGAAGGGCAGTGTAGACCTGTCAACAAGTACCAGGTACTTAAGAAAATAGAAACTGGTCTACAAATCTACTGTCTAACATTCTTACATTCACAAAATATAAAAGAATCTATATAGGGTGTATCTATTCAAACACGAAATATTTTTACCTAGGTGGTAAAGAAGCCATGGAAACGATTTTTTTTTAATCTGAGTATATTACTAAAAAAATTAAATAATTTAAAATTACTTGATATGATGATTTATTATCTAATTATCTTTAAATACTAGGTACCTAGTATAGTAGACTAAGAGGAACACTAGTTTGATCAGAACACCCGTGTTATGAATATTATTCGACTGTATGTATATTTTAACTATAAATTTAAATATTAATATTTATATAAATATATCCATACTAATAAAGAATGGTAGAGAATGCCTTGTGGCATTAAGTCCGCCTATGTTTCACTATTGTACATGAAGTTTAAATAAATAAATAAATATTATAAATGTGAAAGTAACTCTGTCTGTCTGTCTGTATGTTACGTTTTCACGCCTAAACCGCTGAACCGATCGTCATGAAATTTGACAGAGATATAGCCTGGGATATGGAGAAGGACATAGGCTACTTTTTTACGCGATAACCGACATCCACGCGGGCGGAGCCGCGGGAAAAATCTAGTATAATATAAATTTAATATTTTTCATAAAGCAGCCTATTATTTACTATTAATTGGACACAACTCTATAAACTCCTTCAGAACCTTACATCTTCAGAACGTATCACGAGTCTTAGCGAAGTATTTTTATTATGTTTTCTTAGTTAAAACTTCTGTAATATCTCTATACATTTCAGAAGCCTTGTTGCAGTTGCCGTAAACGTAGGTTGAGGTACTTACCTACTGTTTTCATGTCACTTTAATGAGACGTGCGTACATAAGTAACCGATGTAAAAAAACTTTACATAAAGTGTAGGTTTCATTCTTATTTATTGAAACGCAACCTCTTTTAAGTATGTACTGGCTGTTTATAAAACAGGTGAAGGTTCAAATAAAATACTGCGTTCTATTTATAAAATGTATTTTTTTTTAAACGCTTTATTGGTCTGCGTATGCGAAATTGACATTTCTTTGGTTTGTCTAGAAGAATCTCTGAGTTATAGAGATGGGCAAATCAACTAGCTTACAATATGTTGTTTTCCTGAAATTGACAGTATTTTGTTCGTCCTATTTTTTATGGTTCGTATTTTATTAAAGTTTTTGTATACTCGATCTATTATAACATTAGACAAATAACTGTTCTCACCCTCTCGTTATTTCGATGTAAACGTTTAATAAACTCCGTTATTTCATGATAAATAGAAAGCACTGTATTCTATTTACCATTTACATTAAAAAAATAACTCTAAAGGGCAGTAATTTCTACAATATCACACAATAACTGTCGTTATTTAGCCGTTATTTGTCTAATGCTATAGTAAATGGGGTATAGACTGGATCTTGCGATTTTTATCAAGTTGATTGTTATTGTGAAAAACTGCACTCATTCGATTTTCGCCTCAAGTCAATGTACTGGAATTCCATTTTTTTTTTTTAACAATTAGCAATAACTGTTCTTTTTATTATTACAATAACTGTTCACTTCTTTTTTATTATTGCACATTGTAATAAATCAATCTTAAGAAAACATTTAAAAGCCATTCGTTCACACATCTTCAAATTTTAAACAAGTTATTAAAACCGTTTTACAATTAAAAATGCACATAAAATGTGTGCAGGTGTGATGTGAGCAGTAAAAGATCGAATGACTTATAATTGTTCGTGTTTGCTGTTTATTACCTCGTGTCTGATGCACTTGGGTCAATGACCGGATGCTGCTTTGAGAAAAGAAAAAAAAAGTTAGTTTAATACTTAAATCAAAATACGCAAATATGCTTAGTGGAACTGAGATAAGCTGGAAAAGCTACGAACCTAGGTGGTAATTTTCATAGAAAATATTACGTATTTAAACCGAAGAAAAAAAGGTGGAGTTTCTCAAATCAACGGGTATATTTTATTCTTAATATAAAAACAGACAGAGAAAGTATGCAAAGGAGTCCACTGTTCCATGTTAGTTTTAAATTAAATTATATACAACATAAATAATGTCAATATATTTCAAAATAAAGTTAATATATACAGGAAAAGTGCGCAGTGAAAAGTGACCAGTGCGCAAATATTTTTTTTGGTGGATCTGTAATATCTGTAATTTACATTTCAATTATTTGTTCTATACTGTCTTATTTAATTTTTAAAAAAATTGCGATACGAACCTGCTTAAATACCTACATCGGCGTATTGCGCGGGCACACAACTGATAGGTACCTACAACTCCGTTCCGCTTCACTGCACGCGCCGTTGCGCAGCGTGTATCCAATAAACTAGTTTCAAAATAAACATCTTTCGTTATGGATATTTTTTTTTTTTTTTTTGTACTAAGACGTATCAAAATAAGGAATAGGTGGTTAATAAAAATCGTTTAAGTTTAATTTATCAAAATTTGCGCACAAGTTAAAAACTTTTCCTGTATAGTAATTAAAAAACAAACATTTTTTTTCTACAAATAAATAAATAAATAAATGGTGCTTCCGGAAATTCCCTGTTAAATGTTAAATTATACTCGGCTCACAGCATTTATTTTTAAAATGACAGTAATGGTAACCTGGCAACTACATCAACAATTAATCACATGTTTCCTGATAGGTGACCTATCACATCCGAGCTCGATTGTGTTTTTATTTCCTGTAACGCTATACAACTGCGATGACCTTAAATTTCAGATTGAATTCGCATCTCCATAATTGGGTTGTATCATGCTGAGAAACATTTTCGTGTTTGCCATTTATGTTCGTTGGATCCCAGTTTTAGATCACATTTCTTAGGTGTCATTTCTTAGGAAATCCCATGTTATAACAACATGTGTACTTTCAGAAAAAAAGTGTTTTACCTTTATCAAATATTTAAAAAGCAGCGTGTGTTCGGCCCACCGACCATTAAATGATTGAATGAATGAAGTACAGAAGAAACATGAATGAATTCATACTTTATTTGCACACAAAGACATAGGTCAGGTCAAATTTTTACACAAAATTCGAAGCTTTTCCAAACACAGTCTTTATGCAGTTTATGCAATGGTTACGTCTGTAAATAGATGGACGCAATGACAAAAAGGACAGCAATATCGTCGCCTTGGTGGTGAAGAGAGCTAAGCCACACTTTTGACCGAATTGAGTTATGAACACCACCATACTCGTCGTTAGACGGAAATTCTAGTGGTGAAGAGATCTAAGTGATAGGTCAACTAGAGGTTTGGTTTTTCATTCAGACGGGAAAGGAGTTAAATGAAACTAAGAACAAAAAATCAAGTGGTGAATTTTTGATTTATCTTTATCTTGGAACTAGCTTAGTGTGGAATAGCTCCCTTCACTACTAAGGTGACGATATTATAAGTGGTCAATCAGTACAAAATATACCCTCATTTTATTATAAACAATTTTGTTGTTGAAAGTACCCGCATTCAGGTATTTTAAGCATATAGGATCCATCAGAAATTGTTTTTGGAATTCAATGACAGTAAAACGAAATTCTCTTGTATTTTTTTAAATTTGGCATGATCCAACAGAAATACATAATAATATTTTTCAATACAGTTGTTAAACTTTCAGACGCTATAATTATGATTCGAAAATTAAATATTTTGCACAGGCATCTTTTGTTTACGCGGTCGTGACTTTTGTTTACGAGCTCGATCATTTTGTTTTGCAGTTTAGTTTTAAATTTGTAAGTCAATTTAAAAAGTTTGGTAGCAAGGAGTTTTCATGCATAGAATAAAATGGGATAGATTTTATACGAGGAAAAATGAATGAGTCCGTACGCCTTAAATTAGCATTGAATTCTCAAAAGTCTTTTAAATGGTTGTTTAATATATTTATATATAGGCGGTTTTCGTTGTAAAAAAAAATGTCCAGTTGCAAAAACGCGCCATTTTCTGAAAATTTTAATTTGTATGATAAATTGATCATTTTTTTAAATTTGTTTTTTAATATTTCCCACAATTGTATTGAAAAACGTCGTGTGATACACGGGTGTGTAGGTTATTGCAAACGAGCTGTCATTAACAAACCCGAGCCAAAGGTTTTTTACTTCCCACCCTTGTATCACAATGTACTATTGTGGGATCCAGCGCCAAAAATATGAAACTGGGATTCAAAACTGGGATCCAACGAAAATAAATGGTTTTTGACATCGACTTCCGACACAAAAATATTTCATTTTTATTTTACCCTACTGTTAACGCTTTCTTTCGCATTTTTTTTTTTTTAATACCAGTTTTGTCTTCAATCAATTTTCACCGCTTCTAAAGACACCTAGGCAAAACATTTTTCTTTTATGGTATGTAAACGCAGAAGATTTCTATTCGTGTCGATCTTCACCCGTCCTAATTCATGCTGATGAGGTTATCAGTCTATCGCGCTGGAATTCGCCATGTATCTTTGCCAGCTCTCAACCTTTAACTATCTCTGAAACAATCTCCAGGAAAAAAAAACCGTCTCTCCTCTAAAATTTTAAACCGGCCAAGTGCGTGTCGGACCACGCACAATGAAGGGTTCCGTATTTGGGATGAATTAATCCCAAGAACAAAATTAACATTGTAGTTCAAAAACATGTTTTTCAACTATAAATTAAGTTGGTCGACAACCCTACTTATGTATCTGTGATAGTTTTCCTTTTAACTACTGCTGTGAATTTTTTCACGTATCCAAATGCAACCATTTAGCTTGCAGGGGGAGGACACTTGACACACGCACACGCTGGACGCTATTACGCAAACGGATCCCTAAATCCAAAAATGCTTTTTACAAACCGGCAATATTTTCCAATAGCCTATCCAACGATACCCCACACCATGGGATAGTCGAGAAAAATCAAATATCATCCCACTTTACGTGTATGGGAGGAGTTACGGCCCCGCCGCGCGCCGTACGCCGCCGCGCCGCTGCCAGATGGCGCACGGCAGTACTTTCTACCGCCGCGCGCCGTGCCTGCGGAGCCATACCGCGAGCCCGGCCGCGCCCGCGCGTCCACTTCGCGCCGCTTCGTCGTCATCGCCAGTCGTCCCGCCAAAGCATTGCGGACGTCGGTCATCTCTCAGCACATAGTATCTCAGACATTAGACAATCAGATCAGAAGTCTTGTATTTAAAACTGTTAATTGAATAGATTATCATACACCAGCCGTACAGTCCATTATTTATTTAAATCGAAGCCTCACAGCGGCGACGGCCGATACAGGAGGAACCCTAAAAATTATATATTTCAAGATTTTATTTTACCACTTTTTTGGCGTGATTAATATGTATACCAATACCAAATTACAGCTTTCTAGTACTAAGATTCTCTTACTGAGCTGCGGACAGACAGACAGACCTAGACGTGGCGAAACTATAAGGGTTCCTTGTTAACTACGGAATCCTAAAAACACGATTCTCTAAATGCCGCCAATTACGGCACTTTTTTACATCGTAAATCCCTTAGTGAGTGTAATCGGCACCTCGAACCACTCATTACCTTTAATTTCTTAATCGTGGTTTTAATTGAAATGTTAAGCTACTTCGATAACGACGCACACGTTAATGTCCGCGCCCGATTAAACTTAGTTTTATCTTTTTGACAACTGGTAGCTTAATGAGTATAATGACACATTACGCTTTTCGCAAAAGGCTTTAGTGTTGACCACTTAGCGAGTCTGCTTATCGGCGGTGGATATTATTTCTTGTAATTATGCTGTGATCGTTAATGACTGGACTGGATGAGCTTGCGAATCATGATTACTACTGCAACAGCGGGTGTGTTTTCTTTTGTTTTATGTATATACAGGGTGTCACGGTCCAAAGGCAAATGGGGTAAAGCCCCTCGCCCATGGCGACTTTTTGTAGTGATGCAGTAGCGATGCTGTCGCGCGTCCGCGTCGATACAGTCGCGAAGCGGTCGCTAGCTGTGTGCCCTCGCCCACGGACCCAGATTCAGTCGCGATGCTGTCGCGCTTCTGTCGCGATGCAAACGCGATTCAGTAACGGCACAAAAATGCCACAGTTGTACTGATACTCGGTTCTCCACTCACGCGCCACCCTCCCTCCGTTCTCTCCCCGATGTGGTCCGACACGCGTTTGCATCGATACAGTCGCGATGATGTAGCGCGTTAGTAGCGCGTTGGCATCGCTTCTGTAGCGCGTTGCAAATGCGAATAACACGCGTTAGTAGCGATGCTGGTCGGCGGTGCATCGCTACAAAAAGTCGCCGTGGGCGAGGGGCCTAAAGCGAAATTGGGCACCTATCATATCAAAATGTAAAAATTGGGGTATTCTCAACAGTTGAGAAAATTTCGCTAGGCTTAGACGGTTTCGTTAAAGTTTATTATAAAGTATGAAAATACAAGTAAAAATAAAATCTGAAGCATTGCAGAGCCACACTGAACGTAAATAGTCACATAATCTTGTACCTACACTATCAAGGCATCTTCTAGCCAGATTTGAACTTGCTACGTCGAAAATTTTGTTCACACGATCGAAAGATCCAAATAAGAGTGAAAATTTCTTGTCAATTATTGAATTAGCGAAATTTTCTGATCTGTTGAGAGTATTTAAACTTTTACATTTTTAAATGATGGATGGCCACCCCCATCTTTACCTCATTTGCCTTTGGACCACTACATTTGAGACATCCTGTACATATAATTAGGTCTACTTGTGTTTATTTTTCCGTTTTGAGCGTTTTTACTGCTGGGCAAAGGTCTACTCCACAGCTTTCCACTCGTCCCTGTGTGTTGTCTCCCATAAACACCTATAAGTCATCACACCAGCGTTTCCTCTGCGTTCCTCGGCGACGACGCCCGTCTTCTGGGTCCCACTGCGTGACGATCCTGGCCTATCTGTCCCAATGCATCCTTCATACATGGCCCGCCGAATCCCACTTTAGCCTAGCAAACTTGTTGCTCAGATTGGCGATTTCAGTTTTGGAGCGCATCGTGGTATTCTGTCGCTGAGCTATACCAATACGCTATACTCCATCGCCCTTTGGCAAACCTTGAGTTTGGACTTTGGAGACTCGCTCAGGTACTGTAGTTTGAGCACCGTAGGTTAGGATGCGTTAAATGCAATACATTTTCTAAACACAACTGTTGATAAGTGACTGCTCAAACTTCTTACGGATTAGAAGATGCTCCAAAACTACAATTTTTTATAATTTAGGTAGACAGACAAACTGTGATTAAACATTTTAAAATAAAAAGAACTATTTTCTGACATTATGGACATTCCATATTGTAATCAAAAATATGTACCTACCTGATTTATTTTTAGCACCCACTTCATAATGACAGGCAATTAATAATATTGTAATACGTTAATTTCAGTTGTCGTTATTAGCGATCGATTAATCATTCGAGTCATACTTAATTAGCGCTGTTTGTCCTGCGCAGACGCATACCTCTCAATACATCGCGTTTGTTATAATCACAAGTTGACAAGCCATCAATCTGCGTATTCTCTGCTTAGAATACAATGTGGTGAGGTAATTATAAGAAGAATATAATATCATATGTTATATTGAATATTTTAGTTAAAAACTTCGCATATCCATATTTTTCTCTTCTTGTTCTCACACACTATTGTCTACATTTCTTTTTCATATCTCCTTTCGCAAGTCTGCTGGAAGAAATTTGTTCTGAAATAAGCAGTATCTTTGTACTGAAATTATAATTATGTCGTATCTCTATGTATTTGACGGAGTGTACATAAATAATAAAAAATAAATAAGAATATTACTTGAAATAATATAGAACGAAATTGTTATTATTATTATTTCAATTTTTGAATTTATTAGTTTGTTGAAATCAGTTTTTTTTAAACTACCCCATAGTTAAAAAAAACTGAAATCAACAAACTTTATTATTTAATTAGATAAGCATTCGTGCCAAGTTTCAAGTTTATAAACTCAAAGAATGAGATTTTTCAAACAAACGTAATCCCCCCTTTTTACCCTCTTAAAGGTTGAATTTTCGAAAATCTTGGCTGACGTCTTCTACTCTATATCTTAATCTAATCTAACCTAATCTAGCTATCCTAATCTATATCTATATCGATTCTCCCGGTGGAGGGGATGGGGGTGTTCTCCGGGGGAGGGGCCCGTGGCTAAATAATAACAGCCGCACAGGTCAATCGATCAGGTTAAGCTACACTTGCCGCGGTTGGTCTGTGGATGGGTGACCATCTTTACATACAGAGACCCGTCCGTGCCTCGGAAAGCACGTTAAGCTGTTGGTCCCGGCTGTCATTCGTGGATCTTTGACAGTCGTTACGGGGAGTCAGAAGCCCGAAACTCTGACAATCATTCTTACCAAGGGGTATCGTATTACCCAGTAACTGCGTTGTGGAGGTCAGATAGGCAGTCGCTCCATGTAAAATACTGTAATAAGTTAGAAACAGTACACGTGTACTTATATTATTTTTATTTGAATACAGAATTTAGCGAATGAACAACTTCAATACAAAACTTCATCCCCCTTTTCAGACCCTTGAAATAAAAAATAACATCGATTTACATTGTTTTAGTTTCCAACCGTATGCCGAAATATTAGTGATTTTATCTTAAAAAATAAAGAACTTTAATTAAAAACAAAATGTCATCCCCTTTTCACCCCCTTAAGGGTTGACATTCTAACAACACCGTTGCGTTGGCTTCCAAACATAAGCCTAGATAATACATTTTGTAATTATTCTTTGAAAATTAAGGACTTTTCAATTTCATCCCCCTTTTTAACCCGTCGGGGGTGGAATTATCAAAAACGCTGAGACAGGTATAAATTACAAAATTTTAAAATCGTAACTTGAAAACTGACGGACTTTCATATAAACTTCCATCCCCTATTTTACCCCTTTAGAGGTGGAATTTCCAAAAAATATCCTTTCTTAGTGCACGCGTAGACCTCATAAGGAACCTACGTGCCAAATTTGTAATCTCTAGACCCAGTGGTTTGGGCTGTGCGTTGATATATCATTCAGTCAGTCAGTCAGGCCTTTGAATTTTATATAAAAATAGATTAAAAAAAAATCGTTCCATGGCTTCTTTACCTATCTCTTAAAATATTTTGTGTTTGAATAGATACACCTTATATACAACACGTTTTTTTTTTCATATCCCATAACTCTAGGATTATAATTATAACCTTAAATTTATGGGATACGAAAAAAAAAAAACACATAATCTAGGACTTTTTGTATTATTTTTACTTATAGAATATATTGTCCTAGATTATGTGGTCCAAAATGCATAATTTCGAAGATAATTATCATCAATCATATTAATTTAGGTCAAAAATTGTCACCCGTATGACGAATTGTTACTTTTGCGACGTTGCCAAACCGATGAAACTGTGACCCTCGATGTGTGTAGGTATGTATCTAAGTTTCATTGATAAATACGAGTAATTCATTTTCATTCAAACCAATCATTAATATTTAAAGCTAAGAAAATGCGACTCTGTCATATTTCACGTAAGGGTGTTTTACATTAATAATCGTGGCTTAATCGAATTATTTTTTTAAGAAAAATTAAAACAAAAATAAAATTATAATTGAAAAATAATTAATATGCCAGTTAATTCTTTGGAATTTAATGACCTCATTCATACCCTAGAGTTATGGGCTATTAAAAAAAAACACCTTGTATATAAAGCAGCGCTTAAATTATCGTAAGTACAATTACAGCATGCCCAGTCAATGTGCATCCAGCCACACACAGCATCTTGACGAAAGTAAATGTGGGCTTAACTTATATCTGCTTGCCCACGCGCAAGGATTAAAGTTTCCTAGTGTTACTGCGCGATTATAAATTCAACTGGCGATATTGATGGCTGGCGATTTTTTGAGTCATAAGCAGGTGGAATATCAAGACCCGCGGTAGTGGGTCCGACAAAATTAAAAGAAAAAGACCGACTCTATTATAATCTAGCCGTAGCTTCTTTTATTACATTTTTAGCTGTTTTTCAGGGACGTAGCTACCACCGTATAAATCGTATCAATGATACGGGGCCCCTAGGCTATGGGGGCCCCGAACGATAATTGGTAAAATGTTATACACAACCTCAAATTCTTATTGATAAAAAGCCCAGAATTAATGAAAATGGTGTGAAAATGTTACTTACTATCATTTCGCCGACGCATTTTCGAGCCACTACCTACCTAAGTGGCATCGTCAAACATTTAATTACCTGCAACCTAAAAAAACACTTAAAATTAAAATAAAATAAAAACACCTTCAACAGAAACCTCTTTACTGATTTATCGATACAATCAGCGCATAACCGGCAATACCTTGTCCTGACGAAACTTAATGTGAGCTTAAAGGCCTGCCCACGCGCCGAAAGATTAAAACATCCTAGCATTACCGCGCAGTGATAAATTCAGCTCCTTTTATTGATCGCCATGTTGGATGCTGCCGACGTTTGAAATAAGAGTCGTTTCGATCGATTTACGATCGCGGCATACGTACCTTACGATTTGCGAATTGTTCTTTTATTTCGTGTTAAGATACAGAAATAGGTTAAGTGTGCGTTTGAATTATGAGTCTTGTACTTTCCTTGTAATTGGACACAACATAAAGTCTTTTAAGAAGACTTAAGCGAAGATTGTTTCTTTTTGCTGGGGTTTCTGGTTATAGGTAGGGCAAATGTTTGTCTGCGATGGGGATTGGGCAAATATGAGGCATGGCATGGCACGGCACTAGGTATATTTCAGTACGTATCTGTGTTGACATTCTGTGACCAAAGTTTAGTCTCATTTAGCTTTTGATATCGCACACCTAGATGAAGGGTGGCACAACTAAAATAATCCAAAATCGAGTTATTGCGATTATCGGAATCAGTGTTGAAAACTACATTAACTCCAAAGACACCGGTGTACAAACTCCATTCATAAAATACTAGATTGCGCTGTAAGTCAGTCTTTTTGAGTAGTTCCACGGTCACCCCCCATCAACAACAGTAACGCATCACCAGTTACGACAATACATGTCAGCTGCAGGGAAAGATGCTGTCAATACGCTCAAAGAGTAAATTATTTCGACTTAGTTTTGTATCCGTGGCTAATCGCAGTAATCAAGCGTGAATTATTTTGAGTTGATTTCGTATTCGTGATTGAATCGGTCTTGTTTCTTGTGTGTTCTCCAAATTATTTCCACTTACCCCAGTATTGTTGACAAATGAAAGTAATTGTTGTTTTACTAAATTAATATAAAAATATATATATTAATAGCAAATTAATATCTTAGTAAAATAATATACAACATCATACAACAATAATTTAAATCGGTCAAATAGAAAATGAGTAGAATGTTTTTTGCTGTTCCTGAAAAAAGAGGTATTTTGAGTTGTGCTACTCTTTATCTAGGTGTGCGATATGTGTGTGATCTTTTTGATGTTTCTAAATTAAAATTTTCTGAAAGGATACAGAAAATTAAGACTACTAATTACTGAAGCGATACAGAAAATTAAGTTGAATTAACATAACGAACACTAATCCGTAAGAAAATGTTATTTGTTTCCGAAACAATAGGATTTGGTTATAAAACGTAATAGCGTTCGGTTACGGTCGGTCGACTTCGGCGGTGTTCGGCCGGGTCCGGACGCGCGGCCATTCTATTGTTCTACCGCTAATTGAATCGATGCCACTGATAGATTGCGTGGCGCTTGAGGTCGGCGGCACCGACGGGTTAGCTTTAATCTATACTACACCCATATTATAAGTTCCAGTATAAACTCATTCCATGCATTTCCTACACTCCACTCCACGCTGACTCCGCCTCCATTAGTGACCTTGACAGTTAAAACTTGTTCTAAATAAACATTAACGACAACTTGCCTTGAGGTGAGGAATAATCTGCCAAAATCAAGGTCCAAAATCTACCACCTAACACATTCGAGTTTACCCACTTTTCATAGAGCTCGTATGCCATGCCTCCACATATTGCTGGTGGACCCTCCAGGATGGTCACCGGCATTACTTTTGCGTTAAAGTGAACCCTCGAGGAGGTTCTAACTGTAGTGATGACAATCTTCATGACAGATTCCCATCGACATGGATGACTAAGGACCCGGTAATACCAGCCAGTTATATTTTATAAGAAACTTTGTACCGATTTCTACCATGTAATTATATTATAATGTAGCCGTAGATTCTTTTAATACATTTTCAGCTATTTTTCAGGGACGTAGCTATCACCGTATCAACGATACGGGACCCCGGGGCTACAGGGGCCCCGAACGAAAATTCGTAAAATGTTATACGCAACCTCAAATTCTTTATGATAAAAGGCCCGGAATTAATTAATACCTAATTAAAATATGAAAAATAACGTAATTGGTTGGCTTACGAAGGCTTCAAGCTACAGACGTGGTCTAATTCTCGCATTAATTTAGTAAAATCACACAGAAAATCTATCCCATACGAGTCAGGATGCTTCAATTTTCGAGCTCGCCCTTGGATTCTCTTAGTTAAATCATTTTAAATGACAATAACAGCTAAACCTGTCGACGTTAGGATTCTTTAGGTTTCTAGCTCGCTTGGCTCGGTCTTGCATTCTCTTAGTAAGATCACAATGACCGCTTAAACTTCTGAGTCAGAATGCTTTTTTATTATGGCTTACGAAGGCTTCAAGCTACAGACGTGGTCTAATTCTCAAGTTCTTGCATTAATTTAGTAAAACCACACCGAAAATCTATCCTATCCGAGTCAGGATGTTTCAATTTTCGAGCTCGCTCCTGCATTCTCTTAGTTAATCTTTTTAAATGACGACAACAGCTAAACCTGTCGAAGTTAGGATTCTCCAGGTTTCTAGCTCGCTTCGCTCGGTCTTGCATCTCTTAGTAAGATCACATTGACCTCTTTAACTTCTGAGTCAGAATGCTATCCATACTATATACTATCCATACTTCCATACTAATATTATAAATGTGAAAGTAACTCTGTTTGTCTGTCGGTCTGTCTGTGTGTTACGTTTTCACGCCCAAACCGCTGAACCGATCGTCATGAAATTTGGCAGAGACATAGCCTGAGATATGGAGAAGGACATAGGCTACTTTTTTACGCGATAAGCGACGTCCACACGGGCGGAGCCGCGGGAAAAAGCTAGTTTTATTTATATTGTGAGAAAACAATACCCTCCTTTAGAATCCGATTAGTTCTAAAGGAGGGTAAAAAGGGTCCCCAAAATCTTTTGACACCAGGGTCCCTTTAAAACTGGTTACGGCACTGGTTGAAGATGTGTATGCTGAGACACAACCAACTGATTTTATGGTTGTAGTCTCAGCAAACATTGCCTATATTTGGGCTATGGCACTAATAAATAAAGAGGATTGAAGTAAAAAAATGTTGTTGTCTACCTACAACAACATTTTTTTTATAATATGACATCAGATTTTAGTATGAAGATCCATGAACCTAGGTTCTACTATCCTTTATCTAACAGTTATCTAAAAAAAATGTTGTTGTCTACCTACAACAACATTTTTTTTATAATATGACATCAGATTTTAGTATGAAGATCCATGAACCTATACTTCATTTATAATAGCATTAGACAGAAGTTAAAAAAGGTTATTTTTGATGCACACTTTTTAACAAAAGTACAATAAACTTGTTATAGTTACGATTCACGCCAAATCGATTAAAATGAATTTATATATCAGCTATCACACTTAATTGTAATCATTTAAAAAAACAACCATATGAAATTAAGTAGCTTTCATTTAGATATATTATTTCATTCCAATTTAAAATTACAATGCCTATGCTAAAAACCTAAAAGAAGCAGGAGTCAACAATACTCCAACGCTTTTTGTTTCACTATAATCCTACCAAATCTAAAATGTTACTTAATCCCTTCATAAGCTGTGACAGCCGGGGATTTCTAATTTTACTGGTTTATGTCGTCTGTGAAATTGACAATGTTCTAAGATTGTCATGTATGTCATTTACTTGTGAATACTTTGGTTGTTATTATTTAATTTTCGTGATTTTGTTGTTATTTATTAAAATAATAAATAATATTTAGTTATTTCTTTATTATTGTATTGTTATCAGTGTTGTCATTGGGTTGTTTGTACAAAAAATTACTTTTTTTTTTGCGCTATGAGTGATCCCGGTGCGGGACCGAGTGGCTTACAACATATAAGTGCTGAGTCTGACCAAAGCCAACGGCGAAAAAAACGTGGTCCAAAAGTTGACTCCGACGAAATAATAATGTCTCCCAAAACAAAGAGAACGCTGCGTGCTGTAGAAAAACAACCTGTGATAAATATTTTTAAGCAATTGGAGTCCTGGCCTGCAGATACTCCTCATTATAGGACTGAGATGATAAACAAAATCGCAGAAGTTGCCGGTAAGGATGATTCATAAAATTATTACTATAAAAATATTTGAAACTAACATGCATTGTGATAAAATGTATTATATTTTAGAAACTCCGCACATGATTTTATTATTTACAGGCGTATCTCGGGCTACTCTGTCCAATATTCTCAAAGAGTACAACATAAAAAGTCGCCTGCAATCTCCCCCTCCCCAACAGAAGCACATGAAACGTGATGATTTTGATGACATCACATTTAGTGGAATATGCAGGAAAATTCATTCCTTCTTCTTTAATAATGAGTTGCCCACCTTGGACAAGATGCTGGAAGCAGTTAACAGTGACGAGTCTCTGCCAGATTTAAAAAAAGCAGTCTGTATAAAATAATTAAATAAACATTAAAGTTCACATAAATCAAACGGAGCAGAAAAAGTGCACTCATAGAAGTCATAGACAAGCAGGAGATCGTCCTTTGGAGACTAAAATATCTTCATGAAATAAAAAGGCTAAGGAATAAAGGAAGGAAAATATATTATTATTTAGATGACACTTGGCTAAATGAAGGTACAGTGCTTCTAAATTTCTTAACAGCTATTTATGCACTAAGCAGTGTCTGACCTCTTGCATTCAATAACATTATAATTAATTATACAGTTAAACATAATTTCATAAAATTGGTTCGTGAAATGAATGGTATTTATATTAATAACCTTTTATCATACAAACAGGTCACACGAAAAGCCTAATATGGCATGACACTAATAATAAGTCTTCAAAAGAAGCACATTGGGAAGGTCTATCTGCTGGTTTAAAAAATCCAACTTATAATCGGTCATACTGATATGTATTTTATGGACTGTCCTCGCCATAAAAAAATGAACACCCCATTGTTATTGACTATTAATTAAGTAATACATATTATATTGTATTATGAATTAACGCATGCAAAGCGAACTTTTAAAGTTATAAATTTTGTTATAGTATTTATCTATGAACTATTTCCAGCAGTGAAATTATATAGGGGGTACGGAATAATTGACTTGTATTAATTTTATTTCACAGGGTTTGTGAAGGGTTTTTAATGGTTGCTGCATTAATATTTGATGCAAAGAAAGGTGATGAAGATGACCATTTCGAAATAGACGCCTTCAACTTTAATAATAATAATAATTTATTTATTTACACTTCAAGACACAATCATCTGTGTAGCCCTGACTCTTGTACTAGGATTTCCTGTTTCATAAGAGCCAGACCTCTCAATTTACAGGGAATATGTTATAGAAGCGCGATAGACAAAAGTGAAAATGGTTCAAGTTAATTTTGTCAAAAATTGAGAGTGGCGCTGTAATTGTTATGGACAATGCGCTATACCACTCAAGGACATTGGAGAAGCTGCCAACCACAGCTACAAGAAAGGCAGATATACAGGAATAAAAGCAAAAATATTCCCTTTGAGGAAAAAGATCTTAGGGCAACTTTATTAGAAAAAGCAAAAATACAAAGACAATTATACCAAAAGTTTGTTGTAGATGAGATGGCTAGAGAGAAGGGTATTTCAGTATTGCGCCTCCCACCCTACCACTGCGAGTTCAACCCTATAGAATTAATATGGGCTCAAATGATGGGGTATGTGGCTCAACATAACAAAACGTTCAAATTAGACAAGGAGAAACAATTACTCCCACAAGATCTGGATAGTATTACGCTAGAATGATGGCAGTCTTGCGTTGCTCATGCAATTAAAGAAGAGGAAAAGTTAAAGCATAATGGATGATGTGGTAGAAAGATTTATTATTAGGTAACGTCGGTGAAACTTCTTCATCTTTAGTCTCTGATGATAGTGACTAAATTATATGATGAAGACGAAGAAGTTACACCAACTATTGTGTGTTGAAAGTTGTTGTTTTAAATAAAATATTGTAAAAAAAAAAGACTTTTATTTCCTTTAATCTTAATTAAATTTAAATCATCACGACGTAATCGTTTGTTTCATTCATTCGTTTTGTTGTAAGTAATGTGTGATGAAGATGTTATTACGACCTATTTATCAAAGTTATGTTAAAACATTTTTAGTTTAATTGTTTAAACTTTTAACTTTGAATAAAATGTTTCGCACTCCTGCTTCTACGAGCCTCTTTTTTCTAATGCTATAGTAAATGGAGTATAGGTTCTACTATCCTTTATCTAACATACAAGTCACGTACGCAGAAGTAGAACAAACACAGATCATTTATGACTGACAAAACAATGTGATTTACCTCCTACTCATGTAGTTACACGCGCGGTCCATTATGTCAAAACACATCAAACATTAAATAAATATCTTCCTCAATTAGCGAACCGTGAATAACAGAAACCATGTATAAAGTCTGTGGTGTTTAGCCTATTTACGCAAAAAATTGGAAAAGTAATGTTTAACCTTCGTTTAATAGTACAACCGAGCGTTCCCGTAACGAATCGTTACCGCTACCGGACAATGGACAAATCGAATCTGTCACGGCGCCCGCGCATCGTGCCGTACCTTAACCGAAAAGTCGAAACCTTGCGTTATTAAGAGAAGAAACAGGAAAATGTTTTTTTTTTGTGGCCACACTTCATAAGGGCCAGTATAGGTATTTATTACTCAATACACAATATATTTTCACTTCTCATGCTCTAAAAATTCGTCTTTATGTTGTGCGTAGGCGATATAAAGTCACTTTTTATGCTCTAGTGCATTTTTTTTTTCTAAGACTAACATAATCAGGCCCAACATCCACACGCCCAATAAAATGTCGCAGATTAAATTTGTTATTTTATTTAATTTGCTTTAATTTATATCAGTTCCGTGTTTTCTATCGTTAATTTAATAAAACTAGATAAAACAGTTGTCTTTATTATTTAAAAACGCAAAGAAACGTTTTTATGACTTGGCAGTACGAAGTACCCAAGTCGAATGACACATGTTGAAAATTAAAAAATACTGTTATATACTTTATGCCTGTTTCATTTTCTCGCAATCGAAATGAAAAGCAGAGTGTATAACTCGGGCATAAATGAGCCATTTTACCCCTCGACTTGACTATCCACCCTCGCCTCGTCTCGGGGAAAAGCTTTTCTTATGCACTAGCTCTATAATCTACTATTATTGCTTCCACATGTGAACTTAGGTGGTAGGTTTAACAAAAATATGATCATTGTTGACCCTGTCGGGCACAGCAAAAGTAGGAGAGAGGAAGAGGGCTTTTATTTGACTAGTTATAATTGTTGTAATTATGTTTTAAAGCGGTCTTATAACAATAAAAACGAGATTACTCCTGAAAAAACCTTAGATGCTTTTATTTTCAAACTCCATTTGCCAAATTGGCTGTTATTATAAAATAATTGCAATGGAACAAAAACGATTACCATTCATATTTTCAGCCTTAGTCGTATTTTTGAATTACCTAATCGGTACATCTCGCAATTTCCTATTCAAATAACATCAAACGCTATTAGCAGTTTATATTTTTGTCACGACGTAAATCTAACGTCGAAATAAACTATTTAACAGGCAGTCCGCATAATAGGTGATGAAAGCGAACGAAATACATTTATAGTAATAGAATCCAGAATAATACATACCTACAGTTCTCGTATCTTCGCATTTAGGGTCCCCAGGTCTTAAAACTGAAAAGCCGGACAGACCAGCCAGTTTAGCCGGACATATGGGTAAAAAGACCGGACACCCTTAATTTTTTATTAGGCCTAGTATAACACGATAATAAAAAAATGGTTGTCTGTAAAGTTGGTTTACGGACGATAATTTAACGTGACAACGTCATAACAAAACATTGATGCGGCGCAAGCGTACAATGAGCGTAACGGGACAATGAGCGCAAAGGGACAATGAACGTAACGGGACAATGAATCATCCTTTTTCGTGCATGCAGCCGGCGTTCATCGATTTATTAGACGTTGTCACGTCAAAAAATTGGTTGTCTGTAAAGTTGGTTTACGGACGATAGTTTAACGTGACAACGTCATAACAAAACATTGATGCGGCGCAAGCGTACAATGAGCGTAACGGGATAATGAGCGTAACTGGACAGTACACGCAACGGGACAATGAGCGTAACGGGACTATGAGCGTAACGGGACAATGAGTCATCAAAACTCAAACTCAAAGCATTTATTTCAAATAAACCAATTACAGGCACTTTTGAATTGTCAAGGGGTCGGTCAGTCAGAAAGATGAAGCTAGTTGCCCATTCCAAAGCGTAGTAGGTTCCTATGGAGAAGAACGGACAAGAAACTCCATGGACACTCTTTTAAAACAAAATATTGTTACAAAATATGGGTTACATCATTCATGTTGAAGTTATACGTGTGAGAACAATGTAGAAAGACATCCTTTTTCCTGCAAGCAGCCGGCAGCGTTCATTGATTGATTAGACGTTGTCACGTCAAAAAATGGTCAAATTTCAAAAGCCTAACAAAAGCAACCAAAAAGCCTGACTTTGTCCGGCTTCATCCGGACGCCTGGCAACACTATTCACATTAAACAAGATTGAAGAATTCAATTATCAAGAGAAATGTATCGGTTCGCGGTGTGGCGTCGTTGACGAGAATTAAACAGAGCTAAATAAGGGACGATTAACTGCCGTGCTCCTTGTGAGTTGTAAGTTACTGTCTCATCTAATTGAAAGTGAAAGAAATTAGCATAAACAGGGCTACATATTCGGAGTTCCATTACTCGATAATCCTTTAGCGAGAAAAGCAAATGTTAATTCAGTATTTCTGTTCGCTTTGTGTTGCCGCTAGTGTACGTGAGTTCATTAAGCTTAATAACATAATTTCAAAAAGTAATTACAACAATAATTAACAGTTTGTTCGTCTGTACAACTCAATTGACATAGCTCTCAAGCATCGCATTGGTTAAGCAATCTATTCTATAACTCGTAATTACATTTTATTGTATAGTCGGCGTAATATACGATTAAATTGCATTGTGTGAGGTGTTCGTTTTGTAGCTCATTTGATTGGAAACAATGAGACTATGCAATAAGACTTTGGAGATTGGTTAATTTTTATTAAAATTGCCTCTGTTATACGTGGCTGCTATATTAAAGCTCGTGCATGGAATTGAAAGATTATCTGAGAATTTCGAAAAGATTGAAATAACGCAGGTAATAATAATGGGTGTGTAATATTTGGTATAATAACAGATAGTCTAATTTTATTTGACATAACTTTCATATTAACTAATTTTCTAAGGTAACGCATCTTTCTCATTTTCTCTTCATCAATTTGAATATAATTTCAAATGTGCATTATACCATATGAAATTAGGTAAAATGAAAGTATATCAATAATCCATTATATCAAATGAGATCTTTATATTAAATAAAAATTATATTAAATGAAATTAAGTCATATGATCATTAGAACTTTTGTTATTATATCAAACGTTACACACCCAATAATAATTGCACAGCTTTTGTCTAGACATATATTTATAGTACAACTAGCTTTTGCCCGCGGCTTCGCCCGCGTGGATGTCGTTTATCGCGTAAAAAAGTAGTCTATGTCCTTCTCCATATCCCAGGCTATACCACTGCCAAATTTTATGACGATCGGTTCAGTGGTTTAGGCGTGAAAACGTAACATATAGACAGAGTTACTTTCACATTTATAATATTACTAGCTTTTGCCCGCGGCTCCGCCCGCGTGGATGTCGTTTATCGCGTAAAAAAGTAGTCTATGTCCTTCTCCATATCCCAGGCTATATCTCTGCCAAATTTCATGACGATCGGTTCAGCGGTTTAGGCGTGAAAACGTAACATATAGACAGAGTTACTTTCACATTTATAATATTAGTATGGATAATAATAAAAGTACTGGAGAAAATTATCACCGTTTAGAAAATACGAAATACTTATGGTTCTTGATGGCTCAACTTTCAATTTAGCCGCAATTTCATACCAAACACACCACTGAGAACCATGAAATACACCGTAATCAAGTTTAATATAACTAACTAACAACAAAATTGGTTAAATATACTATTAGTGTAATGTGTCAACGCACCAAAGTATGGGTGTTGCAAAATTACATGTAGGTAGAGGATAAGGCACGTCAAGCTTTACAGAATAATGTATAAATATAATTATGTAGAAGGCTCACTAAGGAAACGTAGATGGAAATACGTTTAACTTATACCATTATTGTTTGGTACAATACTAGCAACCGAAAAGGGCCTCAAGTCTGCTATTACAATAGTGTCAGAATGGTCTCGCCATTGTGAGTATTTGAAAGTGTTTGTATGGCAAATCTGTCAAAAACTCACAATGAAGAGACCATTCTGACACTATTGTAATAGCAGACTTGAGGCCCAGGGGGCCGAGTATACTAATTTACAAACGTTGCAATGGTCTCTTCATTGTGAGTTTTTGACAGATTTGCCATACAAACACTGTCAAATACTCACAATGGCGAGACCATTGCAACGTTTGTAAATTAGTAGACTTAGGCCCCAGGGCCTCAAGTCTGCTATTACAATAGTGTCAGAATGGTCTATCATTGATTTCATAATTGTTGATTTTGACAAGTTTGGTAATCTACTAATATAATGGCGTCATTATGACTTTCCAATGGTAAGCCACTGATACTCCATTGAAAGAATTTGTAATCTCGTCTATAATGACAAATGAAACTTCCTACTAAACTTCCAACTTCTGACCGACCAATGATCGACCACTATGAATTAAGCAGATTACGAACTTTTAGCAAAATGACAATGGGATCGTGTTCAAGTGACGAAATTATAAAAATAGCAGACTTGGGCCCCAGCTCAACACTTTTGCCTGCGTGTATTTCCATAAAGGCTCCTACAAATAGGCGTGACACACGACTCGACACGTGACGCCACACAAAGGCACCGCTCGTCGCGCGACACGCGGTGCCTTTGTGTTGCATCGCGTGCCACGCCTCTTTGTAGGAGCCTTTAATGCATGTATCGCATCTATTACCAGTTAGTACGTGTTCGACTACCAATCACGTAACTCAAACCAAACCAAATCAAACCATCTTAGTGCTAATTTAGCTTAGATTTACCATTAGAAAATATAACCAGTATTCAATATAGCTTTTAAACCATATAATTTCGTATCATTAATAAACCAGTGGTAGTAATTTAAACCAACAACCAAACCATAACCAGTCCAATATAATACCAAATCAACCAGATCAACCAAATATAACAACCAACTCAGAAGTTAGTGCTAAATTCTACAATGTATTGTTACTTTTTTACTAAGCTCGCTTTTATATGCAGCAAAGGCTATATATGTACCTACACACATCAAAAAAGGTTTGCGATCACTTTGTAAAATCGACATCTTTTTTGTTACGGTAGATTATATTTGACTTCTTTCTTCTTTTTAGATTCTTTATTTAAAAATATAGATTTAGAATATAAAACAATATAAAACAGTTCAATTGTTTTTCCATATAAAAAGGCTTTCAGTCCTAGCTTACGCTCACTCAGAAATCTGATTTAGTCAATTTTAACGGATTTAAAATACTTTTTCGCGGAAAGTTGTGTTTGAAAAAATGCCAAGAGGATTATCAGAAGTTTTACGAGCAAGAATAGTAACTTTGAGGGAAGAAGGATACACCACGAGAGAAATAGCACGCAGAGTTGCTATATCCCAACCTTGTGTCGTGACCACGTTGCATAGGTACCACGGGATGGATAATTTTGCTGACCGACACCACAGTGGTCGCCCAACTGTTTTGACTGATGCCCAAAGGCGCAAAAAAAAATATTTAAAAAATTATATCAGCTTATGCTAGTGATCACAAACTTTTTTTGATGTGGGTACTTAGATAAAGCCGTAGACTGCAAGTATTTTATTAGCAACCAGGGGCCTAAGTCTACTAATTTACAAACGTTGCAATGGTCTCTTCATTGTGAGTTTTTGACAGATTTGCCATCCAAACACTGTCAAATACTCACAATGGCGAGACCATTCTGACACTATTGAAATAGCAGACTTGAGGCCTTGGGGCCTAAGTCTAATAATTTACAAACGTTGCAATGGTCTCGCCATTGTGAGTTTTTGACAGATTTGCCATACAAACACTGTCAAATACTCACAATGGCGAGACCATTCTGACACTATTGAAATAGCAGACTTGAGGCCCTGGGGCCGAAGTCTACTAATTTACAAACGTTGCAATGGTCTCGCCATTGTGAGCATTTGACAGTGTTTGGATGGCAAATCTGTCAAAAACTCACAATGAAGAGACCATTGCAACGTTTGTACATTAGTAGAATTGGCCCCCAGATCTTTTATACTACCCAAGGATCTTGTAAGAATCAATTTCAGCTGCATTTTGACCAGCCTCCAACTAATAGCTACAAACCACTTTGGGTTTGTCTATACAAGTGTCAGCTATAGACGATTGAACCTTCTACAGTTACCTATAGTTTTACCTTCGAAAATAATATGCCATCAGTTAAAATGTCGTAAGTCGTTATTGCATGCGGTATGGTACCCGCCACTACCTGCGTCAATTACCCCCCTCGTAAAATCGAGTAATAAAGCAATCGAAATATATGCGAGTTGCTAAAGTTTGTGATGGCTGTTACCGGCATGGATATTGCCATAGATTAGGGGTGGTAAAATACTGTTTAGTAACTCAAACTCAAACTCAAAACTCAAATCATTTATTTTAATTAAACCATTTACAGGCACTTTTGAATTGTCAAGGAGTCGGTCAGTAAGAAAAATGAAGCTACATGCCCATTCCAAAGCGTAGTAGTACCTATGGAGAAGAACGGGCAAGAAACTCCATGGACACTCTTTTAAATTAAATTGTTACAAAAATACTAATTATTAGTTACATCTATAATGTTGAATTTATAACGAAATGTGAGAACGATGTAAAAATAAAAACGTACACGTTAAAAGCGTCCAGAGTAAAAACAAACAATAAAAAAAAATTAAAAAAATAAGCCGTGGCAGCTAAGAGGTGACCAGTCCCAACTGACAGCGCCCGTTCACGAACATGACGCATGGATTAGCACCATTCAGCTCAACCATTTTGAAGGGAGCTAAATGATCCAACACACACGCTACTATCAGCGAGACATCTGAGTGAGCATGACATACTCTCATCCGCCAGGGCACATAAGTCAATGAAAGACATAATACCCGGTCAATGGTAGCTCTATAGTACATAGTACTCACACCTGCCGTATGCAATTATATAATACAAAGGAGATTGAGTTTATACAATGCAAAGATAGTCTTCCAATCTTCAGCAGCTCCAACATTATTTTCAAATGTTAATCAATTAGTTGTGGTTGTGGAGCAGGACCAGCATTCAGCCAAGCATTTTTATCAGCGATGTGACGATTTGAACATTCAAATGGTGGAGGTTTACCACATGGTGGAGGTAGGAAATTCTACGTAAATTTTGCTTCGAAACTCTTTCAAGAACTGACTTTGAACGCATTTGCGAACACGTCATAAAGAATTCATTAAAAAAAAACCGGCCAAATGGGTGTCGGACCACGCACAATGAAGGGTTCCGTAGTCGGCATGAATTTATTCCAAGAACAAACTTAATATCATTGTTGTTGAAAATTATTTTCTCCCATACATTTTAACTGCAAATGTAAGTTGGTCGACTGTTAACTTGTAAAGCATACTTAGTGTACTTAGTATTCTACTACCGTGAATTTTTAGACATATCCAAAAACAACCATTTAGCTGGCAGGGTTGCGCTAAAGCCCCCAAACCCACCTCCTCTCGTCTGACGAAGCGTGCCGACACTCATCAGACTCGCGAATGTCCTTCGTATAGGCTCCCCGCCGCGCAACTGCCAGAAAGACTGAGTCCTCAGAGACCCAGTCCCTGGAATTACCTGCAACACCAGCAGGCATTCCCAAGCCTCCAGGCTAGACCCGCCCCTCAGGCAATCGCCCCGCAGGCCACCAACCCTCAGGTTATCCCCCGTCTTATGGATCCGCGTATCCGTAACTAGCAACTGACCGCGTTCACCGCGCCCCCCACCAAACCCGCGCCCGCGCAAGGGGAACACTTGACTCTAACAAACATTAGCACTTTAAAGCTTAATATTACGCAAACGGATCCCTGAATCGAAAAATGGTGTTCACAAACCCCGCAATATTATCGAATGGCCTATCCAACGATACCCCACACCAAGGGATAGTCGAGAAAAAAAAATATCGTCCCCACTTTACGTGTAGGGAGTACCCAAAAAAAATTTTTTTCAAGATTTTACCACTATATCGGCGTGATTAATATGTAAACTCATACCAAATTACAGCTTTCTAGTACTAAGAGTCTCTGAGCTAAGCCGCGGACAGACGGGCAGACGGAAATATCGAAAGTTTAAGAGTCCTTGTTGACTACGGAACCCTAAAAATCAGGCTGTTTCAAATTTTACCACCGTCTGTTCTTTCCCTACCTTCATACTTTAACATGAGTTTAATTTCAAATTGGAACATCAGTTCAGTACCTATGTATTTTTCAAAACCTGATTCCTTTAAAATATATGGCCAGCAACATCCCTGACTGATACGCGAGACTCCGCAGGAGTGATCGATTTATAGTGAATAAAATAACTTTTGCTCTCAAAAGACAATAAATAAAAAATATATAATCTTGAACAGGACAGTTTAATGGTTTTATTTAAATGCACCTGTCAATACATATGTTATTAAAGTGTGTAACTTCAAATTATTTAATTCATGTTTTTTATTTTCTTAAAATTAATTTCCTCTTTTTTCATTGACATAATTATGTGAAATTCTTCATATTAAATTAGCCATAATTATGTAAATGAAAAAAGAGGTTAAAGAGCAAAGAAAAAGCAAAGTCTAATGCAAAATAAAGGATAAAATATGTATGCTATATATTTTGCTGTTTATATATTTTGTGTGCTTATGTTTATATATAATAAGATGTATACGTTAAATTTATAGTTTTTAATAGGTAAGTATATGTATAACCTAATATTTAAATTAATATTTATTCCTCAATTTTCGCTATTGCACCTACTACTGTTTGTCTCTGCATCACCCAAAGATTGACTGGTAGAAAATGCCTATGGCATAAAGTATTAAATAAATAAACAAAGACAATGACATGTTTTTCTCAAAATACAAATCTATGTAAAAATCTAGACATCATTCAGGCATCCATAGATGGTATAGTTACGGCTTTTCGAGACCACCGAGTTGCGGCAAGTTGTTCCATAGATTTACGAGTCAATGTGTCACCAGTCCAACGGAGACAACGGACAGTAAGCGTCAACAAACCACTCGTAACTGGTACCTAGTTTACTGTCTGCCACAGAGTCCCGGAGCCTGTCTTCGGGAGCTTTTCCATGTTACACGTGTTATGTTCGTGACAATGAAACACGGAGATTCAATGCAGACTGACATTTATTGTATTTCGACATACCCTCACAACGTGTACTTATTATGCGATACATAACAACACGATGTATAAAAAATCGGTTTCCTACACAATGCAGCAGGGTAATTAGGTAATTGTTAGCATTTTTGCTAACAGTAGCAATGGGTTTAATTTTGACAATTCAACAACAATCATTGCGTTTTAAACGTTGTTGTGCAGACAAGCTTCAAACATATGAAGCAATGGACTACCAATATCATTCACAACCAGGTTGTCATTGATAGTGTGTTACGCAATAAGGGCTACCGTTTTTGTGCTCACCAGTTGGCGCCACTGTCGAGTAAGGTCCTGAAGTGACGCTGCCAAAGTTTGTTACTACGGGCGTAATAACAACGTTTACATTTCAATCATATTTAATACCTTAAAACCGTACCGTAAAAATATCGAGCATGCCGCAGTGTTACATAAGTTCCCAAAGGATGAAACTGTCTCAAAGCACTGATATTCATTGACCCGTAGCTCATATTTGCCATAGTTAATCTCGGGTATTGCAAAATATTCACAACATTAAGATTAATGTAATACAAAATAGATAATTTGAAATTAGCCCGCGTAGTCCACCCACAAACAGTGACATTTGACATTTCGGAGACCTCACACTACACTAGTGCCTCTAGCGGTGAATTCATACGGGATAGCCCTCATTAATGTGTAGACCTACTTTAGCGCAGTTGTAGGTGTGAGACTGGGCCCCTAACCTATTAAAAACATCTGTATAAGTCAAAAACTAACTCTCTAAATCATAATTTTTCAGCCTAGATGGCAATTTCCTTTCCCTATTCGGTAAAATCCTCAATCTATTATTAACTGGTTCAATTGCATCTTCAAACTCATCATTATCTTCAACACCAACTCCAATGTCTTCAATGCTGTCTTCACCTAGAGTATTACAAGAGCTTGAGTGGATGATGTATGATTTTTTTTATGTAAACAGAGTCTCGGCAGTTACCATCTAAAAGTTTTAACTACCTATCATTTCAAGCATAATAAACTTCGGAAAAACTCGATACGACTGACTGGGAATCCACAGGCAGTAAGAATTAATAATCGAAAAATAATATCTTGAATTCACTTCCTATAAAGAGATACGAAATAAAAATGGCTCACGTATCCAATAAATTGAGACAAACTATAATTAAAAACACATACATAAGCCTATTTTTAGCAATCCAACTTGAAGGTATGTGCGAAGTAATTTATATAAAAGTATTATGAAAAATGTAAACTGATTTATGTTTAACTTTCAATGGTGTAGATATTAAGTTCTGTTGATAAAAATCGACACCTGAAACGCAGCATTCAATTAGCAAGATAGAAATCAAAGATGAAATTTGCGTGAATTAGAGTGGAGCTCAATCGAGAATCGAGATCGTATCAAGTGAAGCGAATGTCGTGGAGGGATAATCGTTCCGCAGCTGTAACCGATACAACACTAGCATCCATTTAGACGGATATTTTAGCCTTTACTAACAAATTATACTTTGATTATCATACTTAAGAATTAACAGCCTCATTTCGCTAATTGCACGAATTATTGAAAATATCGTTTTACGTTTACTGAGTTAAATCGTTCAGACGTATAAAATTTCGGTCCTTTTTAGGGTTCCGTAGTCAACAAGAAACCCTTATAGTTTCGCCATGTCCGTCTGTCTCTCTGTCTATCTGTCCGCAGTTTAACTCAGAGACTCTTATTACTAGAAAGCTGGGGGCCAAGTCTACTAATGTACAAACGTTGCAATGGTCTCTTCATTGTGAGTTTTTGACAGATTTCCCATACAAACACTGTCAAATACTCACAATGGCGAGACCATTGCAACGTTTGTAAATTAGTAGACTTTAGGCTCCTGTAATTTGGTATGGGTATACATATTAATCACGCCGACAAAATGGTAAAATAAAATCTTTAAAAAAAATACGGTACCGTACATGTAAAGTGTGGATGATTTTTTTTTCCTGTCTATTCCTGGGTGTTAGGTATCGTTGGATAGGTCGTTGAAATATTGCGGGTTTGTGAAAACTATTTTTCGATTTCGGGATCCGTTTGCGTAATATTAAGCTTTAAAGTGCTAATTTTTGTTCAAGTGTATGGCAGTTAAATAGTTGTGTTTGGATACGTGAAAAAAATCACAGCAGTAGTAGGTATATTATATAAAGAAGTTAAAAGGAAAACTATCACAGCTAAGTAGACTTTACAAGTTACCGAGTAAGGCCTGTGTTCACCAACATTTAAATCAACTATTAAGGCCTGTGTTCACCAACATTTAAATCAACTGTTTAGATATTTAATCAGTTGTTTACTCAAAATTTCATAGGAAATTTGACATAAACCAACTGTTTAAATACCTAACCGGTGGTTTGAACGTTGGTGAACACAGGCCTTAGATATTTAATCAGTTGTTTACTCAAAATTTCATAGGAAATTTGACATAAACCAACTGTTTAAATACCTAACCGGTGGTTTGAATGTTGGTGAACACACGCCTAAATAGTCTACCAACTTAAATTTACAGTTAAGAACATGTTTTTCAACTACAATGTTAAGTTTGTTCTTGGGATAAATTCATTCCAACTACGGAACCCTTCATTGTGCGTAGTCCAATACGCACTTGACCGGTTTTTTAATATGGAAGTGAAATTATAACGGATCAAATGATTACGCGCAAATTAACTGAAGCGACCAAATGTTACCTCATTTGGTGATATAAAACATTCTGCCGAAACTGGTGGAGATGGAGTCTGACTTTTTGGCTCGAAGTTGACGTGGAACAAATTAGAGCTTTCCCGACGGAGATTTTGATAAATTACGTAACTCAACGTAGATATGCAAAGTTGCTGGCAGCCACTATTTCCAAAGCTTTTATTATGAGTGGAACACGTCCTTTTATAGGGTTCCGTAGTCAAGCAGAAACCCTTATTATAGTTTCGCCATGTGTGTCTGTCTGTCTGAGCGGCTTAGCTCAGAGACTCTTAGTGCCTACTAGAATGCTGTAATTTGGCACTGGTATACATAGTTATACCGTACCGTGTGGTGCCGGAAGTAAAGAATAGCATCACCCCATTTCCTCCCGTGGGTGTCGTAAAAAGCGACTTTGGGACTTACTATACCCAAAGTCTCAAATTCAGATAATTTATGTAAACAAAGGGGATAACATAACAAAAAAATATCTTCATAATGGTAATTCATATAAAATGGCGAAAAAAGAGGTTTCATTTTCTTTTACGTACTGATTTTAAGAAATAATAATTAAAAAATAATCATACCGTATTTTTATAAATTTTCGGTTTTAAACAAAGTTATTAAAAAAAGGAGATTTTCTGGTATAAAATATTTTATGATACTGGTAACAATGCAGGAGACCCAAACATTTTCAAATTTTTTACATCTTCAACAATACTAATATTACAACTCTTATTCATAGATTCATATTGTAAGTAGCATATCTAATTATCTAGCCACAATTTGGATGAAAACGGCTGTAAACTGTTTCTAGTGAAAATCGACTTTGGGAGGCCTACGTCTAGCACTGGACTTAAAAGGGCTGATTATGACAATCATATGCCGTGTCTCCGACATACTACACAAAACATTGTTTGGCAACGGTATTTTGTTTGCATAGTTCTTATAAATAATTCACTTTAATTTTGGCGATGCATATTTACAAAAAAAAAAATATGATAAAATGTTTTGCACCACTGTCCTGTCATTTTGACAGTGACATTTCTTGACATAACTTTGTTTACATAAATTATCTGAATTAGAGACTTTGGGTATAGAGAATGGGCAGCAGCGTTCTCTATAAATTTTTAAAGGCTCGTACAGACTTTGCGATATCGCGGGCGCGACAGGCAGCGACAAAGAAATTGTGCTACTAGTGTCGCGTCGCGCCCGCGATATCGCATTGCGATCGCCAACCCGCCTGCCAAGCGTGGCGATTATGGCAAACCCCCCCAGTTGGGGGAGGCTTATGTCCAGCAGTGGACGTCTTTTGGCTGAAATGATGATGATGATACATATTTATCACGCCGATAAAGTGGTAAAAATAATGTGTACCTCCCCTACAAGTAAAGTGGGGATGATATTTAATTTCTCGTTTATCCCATGGTGTTGGGTATCGTTGGATAGGCCGTTCAAAAATAATGCGGGTTTGTGAAACCATTTTTCGATTGACGGATTCTTTTGCGTAATATTAGGCTTTAAAGTGCTAATTTTTGTTAAAGGCAAGTGTAACCCACGCTGCCAACTAAATGGTTGTTTTTGGATATGTGAAAAAATTCACAGCAGCAGTGTATATAACGAAGTTGAAAGGAAAACTATTACAGAAAATAATGCTTCACAAAATAACGAGTAATAGTCAACCAACTTACATTTGCAGTTGGAATCATACATTCCAACATGTATTTCAACTATAATGGTGCCCATTCCCTTGTTCACAAACTAAACTAAATTTAAGCTCAGTGCATCTTTTTCTTTCTATTTCATTAAGAAAAGGACAGAAGATAATATTTAGTTTAGTCCTGTCAAATTAATCAGCGCTTGACGTAAGTTTTTAATCACGTCGAAACTTGTCTGCCGCGCTAACGAAGAATGACGGACGATTTTGAGTTATATGTTCGTCGAGTTATATATTTGGAGTCAGCTTATCGAAATCTATTAACTCTCTCTAAGCAACTTTTTACTGATCCTTCAGGAACTCGGTTTTTCAGTAAGCAAGAATGCAATAACTAAGACTTCCTAACAAATTCAATAATCAAAATTACAATTCTCGGAAGCGGCAAAATCGAGTTATTGCATTTTTCGTTAGTGCGGCAGTTGTACAGACTAGTGACAGGCGCTGATTAATTTGACAGGACTAAACTAAAATTTATCTTAGAAAAAGAAAAAGATGCACTGAACTTTAGTTTAGTTTGTGAACAAGGGAATCGGCACCATTGTTAGGTTTTTCGATTTAGGGATCCGTAATTTTTGTTAGAGTCAAGTGTCCCCCCCCCCCGGCAGCTAAATGGTTGTATTTGGATAAGTGAAAAAAATCACAACAGTAGTAGGCTTTTCAAGTTACCGAGTAAATAGTCTACCAACTTAAATTTACAGTTGAAGAACATGTTTTTCAACTAATAAGTTTGTTCTGGGGATAAATTCATCCTACCTACGGAACCCTTCATCGTGCGTGGTCTGACACGCACTTGGCCGGTTTTTTCCGCAGTGTTGGAAGCCTTCCAGCTAATACATTAGAGAGCCGTTCATAAACTCCAAGTTAACTATCTGCTAATTAAACGGACGATTACGTAGCACGCGTGTACTGCTCGTGTAACAAGCGTTCATTAATTTTTACATGCTTGTATCGTAAAGCCCCCATAATAATCGCTCACGAGATGTATCGATACAAAGATTAATTAAAATTATCGTTAATTTAAAATTGTTAGACGAAAACAACTTTTTTTTTATCTGATGTAAAGTAAGCTCATGCACTTTTATTTGTGTTAAATAAATTATCTACATATAAACGTTCCCTTCGTTAAAGGATTTACTAAACGGGAAATTGAAGACGATCAATCCTTAAATGGCAAGTATGCATGCAGTTATATTGTCAAAACTACTTATATTGTCAAGTCAGATACAGCTCTACGTAAGGACAAGTAAAAAGTGGAATAAACTGCGATATTGTTTCGGAAAGAATTTATTTATTGCCGCAAATGGTAGAATGGTAGAAAAGAAGTAGCGATAGGTCGATCTAGTAGTCCTTTTATAAATGGCACCTGTTAAATGTATATCTTCTATGAGAAGCTATCGCTATTTTTTCAGGATATTATAGTGGGTATTCCAGAAACGCCTATTAATTATATAATTCTCAACATTTGAAGTTACAATAAAATGAAAATGAAAAGTCATATTAAAAGCATACTTTGTAAACAGGCATATTACAAATTAGAGGATTATATCCAAAATAAGAATGCTTGGAATTATGCTGATCCTGCTCCATAGGACAATCTAGAGTCGAGACAAATTCAAACTGGTTGCTAATTTAATTGTATAATTTATTATTTTTATTATATTAATTTTACATTCTATGATTAGTGATTACTTTATCTCACACACTAACTTATTAATTGTTAAAATTTTAGGTAAATCATCTACTTTTACAATGTTTTCTAAATATGTGAGCACCGTGTAAGTACATACACACGGCTCTCATTGTATGGAAATCCTATACAATGCGAGATCAGCTTATACTGAAAATAAATAGCATGGCGTGTACCTAACTATCACATAATTAATTCATCTGTCACTGTACTTAGCTTTTAATTTTTTTCACCTACTGTTGTATAATAATTTTATTCTAGGTACATCGTCTTCACATATAATTATATAATTAATGTATACAAAATATTGTTAACATTTTAAAAGAGTAAGTATGGAGGTTCTTGTCCATTCTTCTCCATACGTAACTACCTTTTGGAAGGGGCAACTAGAATAAATTAAATTTTTACAAGTATACATATATACAATACAATAAATGATTTGACTTTTAAAATCCTTTGATTATAGAACTCCTATTTAGACTTCCTTTATTAGCAGTATGAAGGCGTTTGCTACGCCCGTCTCGTTACTGTAATGTCTCCAGTATGTTATACTTACTTTATCTACCACCAAATGACATATTTTCGGTTGCTTTTTTGTTTGTTCTGTATGGTAATCATACTATGAATTTATGTGGCTGCCACAAAATGGGTAGGTACCAAATACCTATAAACCAGAAATAAATATGAAAAGCAATAAACCCGAGCAAGGTCCCGATCGATTAGACACGCTCAGGGGCAAAGGTGTGAATCGACATTTAATAAAATAATTTATATGGCGCTGATGCGTTTTTAATGGCCACCAGATGAACGGACGCGTTTTTGTTACTCATATAACGAGTAAACAGTTAGTTTAAATGGAAGAGAAACAAGCAGTTACTGCTCATTGAAATACCATGTTTCAAGGCTTTACCGTGTTATGTAAAATTATCGTGGAAACGAAATAGGAACGGTTACAATCACGCTACGACGAGTTATCTGCATGATTTCTTATGATTTCTCATGATTTATTAGAAACTTAGTACATTCTTAAAAGCAAATGGAAAGTATCAGAAATAATATGGCCTCGAATAGACAAAATTAAAGAAGAAAATATAAATAATATTATACCTACTAAAGCTTTTCCTGTTTAGTTAACTTTTCTTGAATACGTAGCCGCGAGCGTGCGTAGCAGTCGCGTAGCACACTTACTACTCAGCCATCAGTCGTAATTACTTTGAAAATATATCATCATTTTCGAAAGATATACACACTTTAGCATGATATAAGCGATATGCCTGCGCCACCTTCCCCTCTCGGTACTCGGTAGGTATTCTCCATTACGTTATTCTTGTTGCAAGCACCCGATGCACGCACATCGATTGCGCGGCGTCGTATCGAGAGACAATCAATTAACTCGCCTCCGCAATTCGATTATTGATTTTGTAATTAAATCGCGTCGGTGGGCGTGTCGCGTACCAACTCGCTCGCATGAATTATCTTTATGGCAGATTTTTAGTGATGTTTGTTGACTTTTTCAATTAAGCCATTACGAAAGAGTTAACTTTAAAGGTTATCTTACAAGCCATCTTTTAAAATATTGTTCGTAACATTAATCTCCCGGTGCGCTGACATCGAAGCATACCATTATATTGTACGAGATATCTCGCAGTATTATACATTGCTTGACAGTGGAGCTGAATGGAAATAATTATGGCGTATCGGTGACCAACAAAAAGGGACCGCGCTAACGTAATTATTTACCGAGGGATTGCTTTATAGCAGCATATGCAAACATTTTAACTCAGTACAACGACTACAATCGCACCACGAGAGAAACGTACGAGCACAAAAACTCCGGTACTTAATCATGTCTTTCTTAATCGATTTTTGAAAATGCCCACTCGATTCTTACTTTTCACCTCTCAAAACCGGACGTATTAAATAATCGTGATGCTCAATGAGACTAAATTGCACACAGTTTAATCTTGTGTTACAGGTATTACGGACGAGCTTTAAAAGCAATTAAAGATTAATTAAGAATCGGTTTTATAGTCTGTTCAAGTGTTTCTACTGCGAGTTTTAAGATGTACAATTACCGAGCACGTAAACTTATTTCTGAGAATTCTGTCAGTTTAAAACTCCAATAATACAATGAGAGCTAATGGAGGCATGCATACTCGTACGTGCGACAAACGAGACGCCGAAAAAAGTCGGTGTATCACAATAGATGAGAGAAGACAGAAATAATTGGGAGCTTCTGTCTATGTGAGGAGGCAGGCGGCGCAGCTCATCAGTATGCGAGGAACGGAGCGGGCACATGCCACCGTCGCCAAGCCATTCATCTGCGCCGCACAATCCAAAACAAATTGCCTTAACCAGAGGCTTTGTGAAAATGGAACGCGGCGATCCTTTTTCGGTAAAAAACCAACGTGTCGCGCGTTTTTTAAGTCGGGTATATGAGTAATTGAGGACAAGTCCCGGTGGACGAGACGCGCCGCCTCCGTGTCCCAGCGACGCCATGAGATACGCTGATACTCCGGTGTTTATACCTATTTAAAAGTCAATCATTGTCGCGAAAATAGCTCGTTTGAAAAGTTGCATTTGCATACCCATTTATAGGATAACCACGACTTCAGCCACTTAACTTGTCGTTATATGGGAATCCTTAGTCCGGAACAAACGACGATTGTCCAGTCCACTAGTAAGTGAATAAGTAAACGACTCCTATACAATACGGTAGTTGTCAAGTAGAGAAAGCAATCGCCTGAAACTGAATGTACGACGCGTGCATAGCTCAAGGAGCACGTACGGGGCTTAATTACTTACAAAATTGGTGGTTTAAAAGCGCAAATTGAATTACCATTCATTTTAAATAAACGCTATGGGACCAGGGGCCTTACTCCTGAAAACGATTCGAGTTTGATTTTGATTCCAATTCGATTTCGTTTGAACTCGATTTAAAACTTTAAACTGGGGCCTTACTCCCGAAAACGATTCGAGTTTGATTTTGATTCAGATTCGAACTCGCTTCTGGGGCCTTACTCCCGACAGCATCGAGTTCTGAATCAATCGAATTGGGTTCGAATTAAATGCCGATCCATACTCTTGAATCCAACACTAGCGCACGATCGTGCGGTGGTTCGAAGCGAAACTAACTTCGGTCAGTTTTAAGTTTTAAATCGAGTTCGGATCAGAAACGGAATCGAATCGGAATCAAAATAAAACTCGAATCGTTTTCGGGAGTAAAGCTCAGGACTGAAGTTAGTTTCGCTTTGAACCACCGCACGATCGTGCGCTAGTGTTGGATTCAAGAGTATGGATTGGCATTTAATTCGAACCCAATTCGATTGATTCAGAACTCGATGCTGTCGGGAGTAAGATCCCAGAAGCGAGTTCGAATCGGAATCAAAATCAAACTCGAATCGTTTTCGGGAGTAAGGCCCCAGAGTGTGGTGCGACCGCGGGCTGCACCGGCGCACGCTCCACAGGGGCGGCCAGTGCGCCATCAATTAAATTTTAATTTTCGATCGCCAACGAATGAGTCGGCAGTGCCGTAATTGGTGCGCCCGTCCCGATGATTACTTTATTGGTCACACGCATACCCCGCTATCACGTGAAGCATTTTGTTTCCAATTTATTTCTATTCGCCTTTATCCTTTATTACATTCGGATGTTAAAAGAAAAAGGACTATCTCAGCGTTGAGTGTGCCTGTGGCCGACGACGTAGGCGTAGCGGTTTCGAGACATGAGCCGAATTTAAATAACTTGTTTCGGCTTCCAACCGCCTTTGACATAACCCTTAAATTAGAAGGGATGTAGTATTTCTTTCCTTCTTGAAAAGTTTGTATAGTTTATCTCTTTCTTAAGCGGCTTCATCATTTTAGACGCGACCGAGGCGGCATTCTTGTAATAAGCTCCCAAAATGACGGGGGCGCAGGTAGCTGGTTTTTGCAGGTCCCTCTCGCCTAATCTGATGCGGCGTTTGTTTTTTGTTTATATTGTGACCTCGTACGCACGAGCGTGCCACGTGACTTGACAAATAGGCCGTGTAAAGAAGAGCTGTTTGAGTTTGTTCAACATGCAGTGCGAAACGCGAGACAAGACGCTAGAATGGGGTCAGGAAATGCCGCCGGGTATACTGCACACGAACTCACGAAGCGTGGTATATGCGGAAAATCGTGTCACAAAGTTTCTTTAATATAGACATAGGTATACTATTATCTAACTGAATCTGTAATTTGGGGGTTATTAAACGGCAAGGAGAAACAGACACATAAGGGCACCAACACGACCTTACATCATCATACAAGATAAAATATGCAAAGAATGGCTTAGTCCCAGCACTTGGAATATCTTGCTAAGCAATATTTTATGTTCTAATCGACTAGATCCTACCTGTCACATTCCTTAAACTATCACTAACTTATAGACGCGTTCTTTGCAATGTTTGATCGTGTGTATTGAACCTATCAGATTCCTTCAAATCTTTCGAAGGTTCTAGGACACTCATGCCCGTTTTCTCCGACATCCCCTAAGTTTAATAACATGATATGTAAATCTTTTTTTCTCTAGTCTTGACATTTGTATTAGTGCTATTGTACCCTAATTTAATGACATGATATGTATATCTTTTTTCCACTGCTGGACATAAACCTCCCCCAAGCACCGTCATTTCGACCGATTCTGTGGTTCCTGCATCCAGCGGATTCCTGCGACTTTCACACCTTCATCGGTCCACCTTGTGGGAGGTCTTCCCACGCTACTTGCCCCATAGGTGATAAAAATGCTGGTGAAACGAAATTTTATTTAGGGGCTAGTTTGGGTGAGCTTTTAGGCAGTCTACCAGTCTGCCTTTGGGTGATGCAGAGACTAACAGTGTTCGGTGCAATAACGAAAATTGAGGAATAAATATTAACCAGCTAGTTATTATTAGCCAGTTGAGTCACAGTAGGATCAAAGTTAAATGACGTATTTATAAGAAAAGTTATAGCATGATTGTGCAATAAACCATTGAACACAACTTAATGGTATACTAACTAACTAACAAACTTCGAATCATCGAGAAATAGAGATAGGCAGAGCATTTTATTAGCAGTTGAAAATGAATTTATTTTGAGCGCAACTGATAATTCAGTGTAAGGAATTAGTCTGGGGCACGACACGCATCGTGTTGGATCGTGGGGAATTAAAGGCTAAGTCACACTAGATGCTGTGGACAATTAATTACAGGAGGAGTTAGAAGAAATCAGCCTGACATAATCAACTGCTAAACAAATGCCTCAGAAAAAAGCATTTGACTTTACCAGCATTCCCCTAATTTCGTTATAGTTGATAGCATTTCATAATGCCAGCGGCGTCGCTAAAAGACCAGCGCTGGGGATCTGTCTCGCATAGCAGTGCTATTCTGTAGAAACCTCACCGTGAAAACCTAGGTGAAGTGAGCTTGAATTAATGAGCTGTCAATAGTGGCAATCCCTAGTATCAGATGGAATGACGGTTCACTTCGAGATCACTTCACCTAAGTTTTCACGGTGAGATTTTTACAGAATCGACCGGCAGGTGGAATTACAACTCACTTCAAGCTCACTTCACGTAAGTTTTCACGGTGAGATTTTGACAGAATAGATCGGCTGCAGTGCTATTCTGTAAAAAACTCACTGTGAAAACACAGGTGACGTGAGCTGTCATTCCATTGATGCTAGGGATTGACACTGTGTATTGATGCTCACTTCACCTGTGTTTTCACGGTGAGATTTTTCAGAATAGATCGGCTGGTAAATCCTGTTGGCTGTTGGATGTTGTTGTGGTTTCATTTATTCCAGGTTGACACTTGTAAACGGTCCTAAATAGATTCCAAGTACAGTAAACCGATGCCTAACTAGTTAAGTATACCTACAAGGAAATATTTTTGCGTTCTATAAAAGCTTGAGCACACATTGATAAACCTGGCGGTTTTAAGACGGCTCTCATAAACACATCTCAGCAGAAAACAATACCTGCCTTTAAGAAAATGTCATTCCTTCATTAGCATTAGGTGTGGTCCAGCCTTAACCATTCGTTTCGTACAATGCAGATGAAGACGCGGCGAACGTGCGCGGACTCCTGACCACTTGTTCGTGCCAACATATTTTTCTTAACATCTCACGACACCACACGATATATGCACGAATACCTTGTTTATGTACCGCGCTTTGACGTAAATGTTCCTTACTTGATTTTGATAGTAATAAAGTTAAGTCCGACTCAGTGTGATATTGGTAAATTACGGGTTTGAATTGTGCGTCATACATAAATTTATGCGTTAGCTACGGGCTCGACATTTGTGAATATCGAAGTGTATACGCGAGGATATACGCGTTGAATTGAGAACATCCTTCATTGGGAATAATGAAAACGGTTAGAAATGTGTTAGGTACGGTTGATCATGGTAAACCCTGTCAACTTTTTGGAAGAGTTTTATTTTTATCCGAACGGAGGAGCTCTTTGCCTTAATCTCACCTGATGGTATGGGATGACAAGGCCAAATATGGATGCGAGCTTCGCCCGGAATCCTCAACCACTGAAGAACTGGCTATCTTACCTCTAACTGCTGAAAAACAACAATGCTGTTAACATTGTTGTTATGGCGACAGACTTAGATAAGATGGTGGTAGCTAGCCAGGCGGACTTAGAACAAGCCCTACCACCAACCAAACTGAGCAGAAAATTATGCCCCCGCTGGGAATAGAACCCAGGACAGGGTTAAACCTCTGGGTCTGAGACAGATGGTCTTACAACTAGACCACAGAGGCGGTTATTCTGAAACAGGTACATTATTTGTTGTTTTTACAACGAGAAGCGCTTGTTAATATACATAATATAATCTGAGTGAAAATCTCGTGATAACGGTGTCTTTCCACTGTTCCCACCACTCGTGTCCCCATTGATGGTAATTCACATAAAATGGCGAAACTAAAGGTTACATTTTCTTTTAAGTACTGATTTTAGAAATAATAATTAAAAAATCAGTACTTAAAAGAAAATGGAATCTTTTTTTTTTCGCCGTTTTATGTGAAATATATTATGCATATCATTAATGGGCACACGAGCGGTGGGGACAGCGGTAATACACCGTAAAAACTAACCTTTAAACTACATTTCGCTCATGGATCCGCACGGTGCCGCGGTGGTTCGAAACTGCTATATGAGGGACATTGGGTTTTTTTTTTTTCAAATCCCTTTTTTTTATACTTATCGAAAGATCTGTCATTTTAATGAATAATTGTTAGGAAACTTTTTTCTGTAAAACTGATAGTTTGCCCGGAAAAAAATAATTTCAATTTTTGTTGTATGGAGTCATACATAAACTGCTAAAATTTGGCCAAGTCTTGCTTTAAAACTAAGTTATTCTTATTCTTTGGCTTGTTGGCTATAATTCTACATTATCAGCGCGCGCCCATACTTGCCCGTTCAAGAGTTATGATGTTCAGTAAAATTGATTTTGATTTTTGTTCAGTAAAATGAAAAAAAAAGTGAGTAAAAGGTAAAGGTGTAGAGAACTACAGATTCTCATACATTGATACAGTAATACAATCATAGAATAACCAGTGAATACTAGAACAACTAAATAGTTCCAATCTATACATAATATACTACATACAAATGAATAAAATTGAAGTGTCTTACTTTACTAAATGAATATGCAAGTATATTCGGTACATATAATGTTATACAGAGTAAATTAGGTTACTTTTATTTTAGAAAAGAAAAAGTCCCACATAAATTCATTGCCTGCTCACGTATAAAATCACAGAACGCATCATAGATATAAGAGATGTCTTCATGTCCACTCCAACTACCGTGTAATCGGCCATTGGTGCCGATTCCCTTGTTCACAAACTAAATTAAAAGTTCAGTGCATCTTTTTCTTTCTATTTTATAAAGAAAAGGACAGAAGATAAATTTTAGTTGAGTCCTGTCAAATTAATCAGCGTCTGTCACTATTATACTCCTTAAAAGTTTAGACGTGATTAAAAACTTGCCCACTAAAGTTACGTCAATTTACGTCAAACGCTGATTAATTTGAAAGGACTAAACTAAAATTTATCTTCTGTCCTTTTCTTAATGAAAAAGATGCACTGAACTTAAATTTAGTTTAGTTTGTGAACAAGGGAATCGGCACCATTGTCTATGTGAGCATGAAATACCTAACGTATCTAGGAATACCTATAAAACGTAGCTAAGAAGTCCTCTACGGGCTTAGTGAAGTCGACCGCGGAGCTTATAAAGTAAACAGATTGCATCTGTGCTCTGTCGTACGTGCCGCAGGCTACACACGCGCCGCACCAGAGGCGTGTCATCTATGAAATCACTAAGCCGGGTATATCTCTTGATATCGAGACCAAAAAAGTTATCCCTTTTTTGTTTGGAAATAGATACGTCTTTTTATGACGAAAAAGCAGAGGTGCTTTATGTTTGTATTTGGGATAAGAAGAATATTTTTTCGTCTAGTTACTGTCGCTTCTGTTTAATCTGCAGATTTTTAGGGTTCCGTACCAAAATGGTAAAAAGGAACCCATATGGTGCGACACAGTCTGTTTGTCCGTCTGTCACGGCTGGATATCTCAAGAACGCTATCAAATTGAAAGCTAAAAATTTAATGCTATAAACTTTAAATTTGGAATAGTTTTAGATGACGTTTGTCCAACTATTTTGCAAATAAGAAAGATTTTTTTTTTTGCTTCAGGGTCTGAACGGGTTTCTTGAAAATTCGAAGTGGGGCTACTAGGGCATGTGGGGTATCTTATGAAAGAGCGCTATTTGCATATTCAATTTTTTTTTTCTTTCTAATATTGCCGTTTTAGGTCAGCGCCATATCTTGACCGATAGTGGAACTGATGTAAACTTTTTTGATGATTTTTGATGGTACGGACCCTTGCGCTCGGTGCGCGAGTCCGACTCGCTCTTGACCTTTTTGTCAGTTTTTTAATTCTTCGTTTTAATGTTAGTTACCTGCGGACCTACATTAACGAAGGTATCACGAATAATAACCCTAATTTGATCCAGCCTGTCCCTTGCTTCATCCCCCGACGTTGCCCTAAGCCGAGGTTCGTACCCCACACGGGGTGCCCTTAGCGTGCAATCGTTTAATTTATAAGTTTTATCCAAACACAACAGCCAAGCACAACTTGCATATGGCAATCGTAGACCCAATTCTATCATACAAAGGCAGCAACGACGCTGTAGGTATATATTTTCCTTTAAAAATGCCAGCCTGAAGGTAGAAACACCTTATAATTTGAATCGGCAGCCCTACCTCAATAAGATGCACAAGGGCAAAGTGCCCTTGTGCATCAACAAAGGTACGGTCAGCTGCAGAGAAATCTCATACCAATTCGACGAGATAAAGGCATGATGGCCCTGCCATGGGTTTCAAAACTGAAATTACTTATGTAACTTATGTCGTAAAAACGGGGAAACAACTTCACGAAATAAGAAGAAATAATTTGGAATACTTATCATCCAGAAGAATTGACTGATTTTGCTTCGGCACTATAATGTTAAACCTAAGAAGTAAACAGCCTAGTAAAGCCGTGATGTGAAGTGATGGTGTTTAAGGCTGGTAATAAATCCCTCGCTAATGTGCCTCCCTTGTATCTTTGCGGTACCAGCCTAAACAGAGTATCTAGTTTAAAATACCTGGGTCACTGGGTCTCGGAGGATCTGTGTGATAACATGGATTTGGAGAGGGAGCGCAGGGCGCTGTCTGTGCGCTGTAACATGCTGGCCCGCAGGTTTGCACGGTTTACCGAGTAGGTCAAAGTGACATTATTTACGGCCTTCTGTCAATCTTTTTACACCTGCAGCCTGTGGGCTAAGTACACGCAGCGTACATACAGCGCTCTAAAAGTACAGTGCAATAACGCGTTCAGGGTACTGTTCGGGATGCCGCGCCACTGCAGCGCTTTAGCAATGTTTGCGGTGAAAAGCGTGAATGAGTATCATGCCATCATGCGGAAGCGTTGTGCGGCTTTTATAAAGCGCATGCGGGCCAGCTCGAACAGCCTTCTGAGCGTGTTCGTGGGCCGCTGGGACTCTCCGATGTGGCGGCACTGGATGCGACTACACACGATGGGTGGACGCGTCTAGGGCTTGGCTTAAACCGACACTCCTGTGCGGTGCCTCTTTGTGATTTTTTTGTGGCTTTGTTTTTGTATGACTAACAATAGCTTTATAAGGTTTTTTTGTGTTACTAACAGTATATGGACTATGTCTGAAATAAATGTTTTGAATTGAATTGAAAAAAGTCAGAAGCTTTTCAAAGTATAAAAGACAAACATCACATGAAGAAATCTTGCCCATATTCATAACAAAATAAATCACCAACAAAATAGCCAGCCCTAGTTGAATGAGATGCGCAGAATCACGTACCGGCGCGCGCGCACCTTAACGTGCCTTCGTGGAGATAAGTGCGCGATGGCCCTGGATTACCACAGCAGCGCACTGCGCCAAGGGTTACCATCCGTCCAGATTTGTCCGGACATGTCCAGCTTTTTGTCCCCCCGTTCGGACTTTGTCCGGCCTTATCATTTGTTCAAAATTTTCGCAAAGGCTTTTCTGTAATATAAAAATGAATCGCAAAATGTGTTGGTAAGCGCATAACTCAACAACGCCTAGACCAATTTTACCAATTCCTCTTTTTTTTAATGTCCGTTGTAGTCCAAGGATGGTTTTTACGGCGAGAAAAATTAGGGTAGGGTAGGGTAGGTAGCTAGGTAGATAGGGTAGTGTAGTGTAGTGTAGGGTAGGTAGGTAGGTAGGGTAGTGTAGGGTAGGGTAGGGTAGGTAGGTAGGTAGGGTAGGGTAGGGTAGGTTAGGTAGGTAGGTAGGTAAGTAGGTAGGTAGGTAGGTAGGGTAGGGTAGGGAAAGTAGGTAAGTAGGTAGGTAGGTAGGTAGGTAGGTAGGTGGGTGGGTAGGTAGGTAGGTAGGTAGGTAGGTGGGTAGGTAGGTAGGTAGGGTAGGTAGGGTAGTGTAGAGTAGTGGAGTTTATACTATAGCTTTTGACAGAACGAAGTCTGTCGAGACAGCTAGTTTAAAAAAAAAAATATTAAACATAATCAGCCCATAGTTTCCACTGCTGGGACATAGGCCTACTCTCTGTGAGAGCGATAACTTACTGAAAAAAGAAAGATAAAAAGTGAAATTTCCGGATTTCTTTGCAAATTCCGGCTTTTTGCCAAGACTTTTCCAAATTCGAAATGGTTACCCTAACTGCGCCGGAGTGCGCCGTCGGCCCACTTTGATCCGTTTTGTTTCTCTATTCGTATTTATTCATCGTTTAGTTTTTGTTGCCGCTGGGCTTATCAAAGCTGCTACTTAGATATGCTGTAGAATAATTGCTTTTGAAAGGATGTTGGTATGGTTTTTGTGGAGAGAGGAATTAATCGCATTAGTAGACGGATCGCTTTACTTCAGAAGGAGCAACATCCGTTCCTCGTTGTTAAGGCTCGTCGCGCGACACGCAGTGCCTTTGTGTCGCATCGCGTGTCGCGCCTATTAGTAAGAGCCTTTAGAGGAAGGTTGAAAACGGTTATGTATGACGTATTTGCAAATATTTACCTCCGCAAAGCGAAAGTCCTCATTGGAATCTGACAACGATAAGCGGTATGATAATTATAAAATCAAAATCATCTATTTAATAATAAAGGTAAACTTGTACCCACTTACATCTTTAGAGGTATGAGAAACAGGGTGTAAAGTTCACTCATACTCTATAGTAAAGGGAGGATTCTCCGACCAGACGGGTATTGTGTCTGGTGGGCAACTGCCCAACGGTTGATGTCGTGATGTTGTATATATGCTAGTTGCGCGGTAAACTCTGAACTCTGAAGCGCGATGCAGGTTTTTGTTGATACCGCCACACATCCATACTAATATAATAAATGTGAAAGTAACTCTGTCTGTCTGTCTGTTTGTCTGTATGTAACGTTTTCACGCCTAAACCGCTGAACCGATCGTCATGAAATTTGGCAGATATAACCTGGGATATGGAGAAGAACATAGGCTACTTTTTTACGATAACCGACATCCACGCGGGCGGAGCCGCGGGCAAAAGCTAGTACATCTATATTATGTGCGATATATAGAGACTCTAATATAGAGACAATTTCATATATGTATTCAGAAAAAAAAACAAAATAACCCAAACATGATTTGCTACATCAGCACTTGTTCCATCTTTCATTTCCATAAACAATTTTGCTACATTTTAGGCTGCCATCAGCCTTAATGATGATGTGCAAGAGAAAATGTAAGTGCTTATTGTGTAAGGTGAAGCAAAAAGCTCGGGGCGCAGTGCCTTGTACCTATTAGCCCGTAATACACACTCGAGGCTCGTGGGAAACTACGTAACATTCTTTTTCGGACTCCGTACAATCATGCTCGCTTTGAAAAATTACTCTGCAAAGTCTGCGAGAAGCTTTTAGTCTTTTGTTTCTTGCTCCGCTCGCGTGGCTTCCAGATTTTTTAATCTGAAACGTTTTTTTGACAGACAGAATCTCCTCTAACACGGTGATGCCCGCTTTTTGTTGTTGCAGACATTAGGCAATTGCTGTCATGACTACTCATGACTAACATTAGGTACAATCTGCATCATCGCGGCATCATACAGAAAAAAAAAGGTAGCAAGTAGCCATCATTTCTATAAATGTGAACATCATCATCATCATCTTTCTGCCCTTGTCCCATGTTACTTGGGGTCGGCGCAACACGTTTTCTTTTTCCATTCCCCCTGTCAACCGTCACTCTATCATTCACTCCCTTCTCTTTCATATCATTCTTCACACAATCCATCCATATTTTTAGGCCTTCCTCTCCCTCTCCATCCATCCACATTTATCTTCATCACTCTCCTCGTCACATGCCCATATACTCGTACCATGCCAAACGACGTCCTTTCAAATTTTCTGTCACCGGCGCCACTTTCAAACTTCCCCTTATATACTCATTTCTGACTTTATCCATAAATATTTCTATAAATGTGAACATACTGACATAATTATGAACTTTGTGATTCATACAGATCCTATACTTTCTGAATATTATTATAAAGGTACACGTACAGAACATGTAGGTAACATGTAAGCAGGTATTGTGTACTCATGATAGCGGATGATTACCTACAAGATACCTACATCGTTTGTGCATATATAAATCTTCTATAGCATGTAACGTTCGGCTTTACTCAATAAATGATTCTGTTGATTTCCTGGTGTTCTATGTTGACTGCAAAGAAATTAATTTTATTTATTTAATTGTAATTTGTCTCCTCGTTTAAGGCTCGTTCATTACTTGTAAGTTTTTTGTTTATCTTTCCGTTGTTACTTCGCTGGAATATCTCGCTATCACGATATATATCAGATCGCGCGAAAAAAATAATCTGTACAAGCTTCAAATAGTTGCTTGAAATAGAGTGTTGTTTCTCTGGTAGATGTAAGTAGGTACATATTAACACTGTTCTTAGTAGTGTGTACACTAACCAAATGGACGATATGGGTCGGATATATAATACTTTTATTTTTTATTCATACAGCACATCTAAAATGTTTCATGAAAGTTGCAAAACTATTGTGTCTAGTTAAACAAAATAATAGACAGCCTATCAAATGCTTAGACAAAATCACTTCCAATCCAATTTAAGAATGTTTGCCAACCATTCAATCTTCGGCTAAACAAATTAATGGTTGCTGGCGAGTGTTCGATACTTCGGTGTTAGGAGGCGGTTACCCACACAGATGAGGCGTAAGGAAAGGCAGTTTCGGTGTGGCACGACTTGGCGAGACGAGGCGGGAGGAGGGGGAGGGGGGCGAGGCGCGGGTCAGAGAGGCCGTGAGAAGTTGCGCGTGCGTCGGGTTCCCAGGCACGCGCCGAGGAGCGCGCGCGACCAACGCACGCCTGCTGCTGCCAGTGACTAGTGAGATGAAACATTTGATTGGGTTGCTTGTAATTTGGGTGGCAAGAGGTAATAAGGTAGTATATCTGGTGTCGGAAGCTGAGTTTCGTAAAGTTTTCTTAACATTGAGGTGCTATAAAAAGGAAAGTCATTTTTGCACATGAAAAAACTAGCTTTTCAACAAGTAATTTTCCTTGCAATCACATTAGTTGGTATTGTTACAGAAACTCTTAGACGACTCTTATGGGACTACTCACAAATAACAGTCCTGAGTACCAAAAAAATAAAACTCCTACGAACTACAATGTAGTAGAGGTGTACAACATCTGAGTTGGGAGTCGATCGCCGGGGTCGCCGCGGTCGCGTCTCTCCGCCCTTCTCATGGGACCAGCACTAAAGCCACTAGAGGTGAAACGCTAGAGGTGAGCCGCGACGTGCATAGCCTGCGAGCCGCGCGAGGAATCCACCTTGTTACTAACATCGCAGCAAGATACCACTGGAAATTGTAATGTTAAAGATAGGGACGAGCGACGGTTGTTTTTTTAATAGACGGGTACATGAAGGTGTTTATAAATAGCTTTTTGCAGCAATATCTCACAAATACGACAATATTTGAAGTGCACAGGCGACAGGTCGATATAGCGACGTTTGGGGAGGTTTATGTTTTTGACAATATTTGCATTGCAATCGCAGATTTTTTTCACGGCTTTTTTTTCTGATTGGGCTTGCTCCTGACCTCGATCTCGCCTGATGAGAATTGATAGATGAGGTCTATGATTGAACGAGCGTGGCTAGAGATGCTTGTTCACTCTTGCTTTGAAGGCAAACGGGTTATATGTGGAAGGGAACACAGACGCTGGTAGAGAGTTCCATACTTTTTACATTTTATGTTCAGAAGCATATTTTCGAATTGTAAGGTTACCTCATTAGCTATTTGACACCATCTTGATTCACGATCTCGCACTCTTTTATCTGTTCTGTGATCTCGCAAGATCAAACCTATCCATTTCCAGACCAACCATGCAAACATTTTATTCTGCACAGCAATCTAAAACCATACTTCCATATCTAATTATCTCCTCATATCACATCAGTATCCCTTTAATTTCGTGAGCATCTCGCAGATATTTCTCCAGTCAGTCATGCAGTCACGTCGGTCGGCGGCGACGGGCGTCATTTCTAATTTATGCACGGTCGTGCGCAGCTCGCCTACCGCTCGACGCGCGCACCTCTGGGAGGGCTGCTACACATACCTGCATAAAAAAACATGGCTGCTACATTTTTACCTGACTGCTTTATAGTCATATTTGGTTGTGTTAGTGTGCTGCTTCTGTTGTTTTTGTTTTATGAGTTCATTTAGAAGCTTTAGTCACAGATTAATACAGATGGGACACTCCGCAGTTTAGATATGAAGCTACAAGTACGAGGCGGGCCCATCTCACTGGAAAAATTCAGAAGGACTGCCGCGCGCCGCCGCGCCTATATAAGAGTTACGCGGTAGAAAGAGAAGCAAGTTGTAGGTGAATATAAGTGTAGGTAATAAGCGTTGTGAACTGAATTGCACTTTATTGTGTCGTACCAAGAATCGCTAATTATTTAAATGATTTTTCGGAGTGTATTAATCTGTGCTTTAGTTAGTTAGAGACTTTATTCTGATGGATAGGACATGTCACATGATTTCAAAAACTACCAAAAAATATAGGTGATATTTCAGGCGGTACGAGTACCTATATTTTTCTGATGGTTCGAATAAATAGAAATATTTTTTTATTTTCAAAAAATCATAAAACTTTTATTCGACTTTTGAGTTTACCAGGGTAACGCCTCGGTGATTAATCTTAGGCTAGAATCTAGATGGAACATCCGGCCAGAAAAGGCTGATTTGAATTTTTTTGCTAATTCATTCAAGATTCCAACCCAAAAGATATTTTTATCTTTTTTCAGGTCGCTCGATCGTGATTAGTTTCGACCCAAATATCTGCAGAGCATCCCTGAGTCGTGACGCGCGGACTCGACCGAGAATTAGATCCTGCCGCCTCTCTATAAGCCAGAGATCGCCAATTAACTTTGACCTCCAGAAAGATGACAATAACACTTTGATCTGGTTCTTTTTATAATGGATTGTGAGCACAAAGATCGCACGTGTGGCGATGCGTGAGGACTCTTCAGTCACGGCGCATGCTCAAACATTCTGTTCTATAGTTACAAGACTGACGCCTGCGCACTGATTGATGTGTTTGAGTTAAAATGTTTATCGTCCTAAGAAATGTTTTCGTTTAGCGTGAAAGGGCGCTTTACTCGCACAATGAGTCCTTATAAAGGAGATAGCGCAGGTTCTATAAGTAGCGGTTTGCTCTTGACATTTTGACGTGGGTATAAATACGGGTTTGGTGCTGGATAGTTATGTTGCGGTTTATAACACATATATCGCAAGATGTATTACAATAATACTGTAGAAACGGAAAAGGAAAGGTAACCCGAATTATGTTTTATATATGCATAGGCAGTACAATAACCAAATCACTACAATCAAAAATACAAGGGAGTCAGTTTACATAGAGATGGAATGATTGATGAAGATTTGGAAAGGAGAGTAAATGCGGGGAATAAAGTGAATGGTGCTATACATGCGATTGTGATCAACCAGTCGATGCCCAAAAAGGCTCGACTGGCTGTTCACAATAGTGTGCTGGTGCCTACACTTATGTATGGAATGTTGGGTGTGGCAAAAGAAGCATGAAAGTAGAATAAATGCTGTGAAAACCAAGTGTGAAAATGCGTTCCTTGTGAAGCATGTGTGGCGTTACTATGAATGATAGACTGAAAAATGTTGTGATAAGGCAAGGGTGTGGTTTAAAAGAAGATGTAGTGACGAACATTGAAAAGATGCTTAGATGGTCATGTTGAGAGGATGAATGAAAAGCGACTAACAAAAGGCAGATGTGAGTGGACCTTATTGGTAATGTTCTTCAGAAAGGTCAGGTGCGTAGTACTCGCAACCGGCATGCGACCATGTATGAATGTAAACGAAGCAAAAGGAGTAATAGGTAGTATGTAAGGAGCGTAGCAGGTGTTGTTCTATAGTTTCTGCCTACCCCCGTGTGAAGAAGGCGTGAGTTTATGTGAATGTGAGAACGTTGTAGGCCTAGTAGAGTGTAAATTTGTTGGCACTTTTCTATTTTGTTAAGAACCTGGTAATTGTTGAAAGGCCTACACTGACCTATTTATTAACAATGTTAGTTGATAATATTATAAAGCCAATTATTTTTTAAAGAGTAACCGTGGAGTTTCTTGCCGGCTCTTCTCCATAGGAAACGACTAATTGGAACCGTGCACCTAGCTTCTGACGTTTCATAAGTGCCCATGTAGGTTTATGTGAAATAAAATATTTTGATTTTATTTTTTTTATTTTGAATCATGCAGAGTATTAACTTTTCCCAAACTGTTGCTTGAGTGCTTGACACAAGGTTGAAAATCATAAAGCAAATCCTCAAGCAGATGTTTGAGCGAACATTTCTAAATCCAAACTATACCCTTTCATCAACGAAGATATGAAATTAGCCAAAAGTAGAACTCTTGGTCTCCTGGAGTTAAGGGTTCAATTTGAGACGCAGGCTGTAGAATTAAACTCGGCTCGTGATGATGCGCCGCTAATACCAGTAGCCGCTGCGTTTGCGCCACGACTTGGTGTGGCCATGTTTGGAAAACTCCCTGAATTACAGCAAAATATCAATAAAATACAGGGTGTTTGGGACATTGACGAGCAAACTGATACCATGAATTCATCACATGATTCTAGACCCCAGACGGTAGAAATGATCCATCTATTCATATATTTATATAAAAATAAATCGCTATTTCCCTTGGTCCTTGGTCATCAAGCGTGAACGGCTGGACCGATATCGCTAATTATTTTTTTGTTATTTCTTATTGTCAGGAGAAGGTTCTTATGTAAGAAAAAATAATGTGAACTAAAAAAAAATTTAGAAAACTATCTAATATATAAAATTTTAGTGTCACAGTGTTAGTTGCCATACTCCTCCTAAACGGCTTAACTGATTTTGATGTATATCTAAATTTGGTAGGTCTGAGAATAGTTTTTCATCAATACGAGTATATATATATATATTTTTTTTTAAGGTTTTAGCTAGGTAGGTAGGGTAGGGTAGGGTAAAGTAGTGGAGTTTATACTATAGCTTTTAACAGAACGAAGTCTGTCGGGTCAGCTCGTCGGTTATTAAAAAAAAAACAACTATTTCATGCAAGAGTGCAATACTTACACGGCCAAAATGTATGGAAAAACAGTTTTTTTTTTAAATAACCGTTAAAATGATTACGCTGGGGTGTACCCCAGCGTAATCATTTTTCATCGGTTATTATTTTGTAAAATACAAGGTGTCGGAGACATCGATACGCAAAATGTTACCATGCAGTATATATATGCTGTTACCACAAAAATTTGCGCGTCGATGTCATTTTATATCAACTGTTGTTTAAAAGTTAATCGTATACTCGTATTTTAAGAACTTAAACAAAATATCGTGTGATCCAAGACATTCAATAATAAACTGAGATATTGTGGTAAGAAATTAGAATGCTATATTCTACTTCTACTCTAAAATCATGAATAAATGAATGATACGAAAAATTACGTATAGGATAATCTTAATACGAACGGCATATTAGAAAAGAATCAGAAATGAAATAATTATAACAAATGTTGAACACAAAAAAGGCCAACAATGATGACAATGATGGTCATGATAACCCAAATGTCTGGAAATTCTTAATATAAAAAAGTCATTTATTCAAACTAGTCTGAGAATCAGCATTTTTCGAACGTCAAAATTACATAAAACAGTCTCCCAAAACGCCTGCCCTTCACCACTTCCTAGTGCTTAAGAACTGGCGCAACAAACTCCCCAGCAGCATGTCAGCAGCTGTCTGTTCAGTTAGAAAAACATGATTATATACAATCGTATGCAAAGTAATTAACGTTAAATAAATAAATAAAAATAAATAGCCAATAAATAATTAATGCAAATTAATAATTTATTTAATAGTTTATTAGTATAATTCGTGCTGTTTGAATTACAAAAAAAAAAAGTATAAATACTGCACTCAATCATAATGTGACGTTCCAATTCATAATAAAACATTACTTTTTTAAGCTACCTCATTAAACTTTAAGTACCTAATAATGATCACTACCTATCTATTAAAAAATAAAAATATTACTTTTCTATTATTAAATACGTATTGATTGATATTATTTATTTACATTATTACATTTAATTTTTATAATTATTTTAAACATTTTTAGATTTTATAGCAAGAACCCTTGAAGAGTGAAGGTGAAGGCCTCCTCCTCATAATTTAAATTATATTATTTGCTATAATTATGTCACCTAGCTCACGCCAATATACCTACCAAATTTTTTTATTGAACTTGCAACACCAATCTCAAAAAGGATTCTGTTCAACAGGATTACGAAGTTTGCACCCGCTCATTACGGCGCTAAATTATTGAGCAGTAGCAGTGACTGTGCATATGTGTGTTTTAGAATTATATTCATCGAGATATAATCACCATGACCGATACTTGTTATATTGGATGACTTTGCTTTTCGTTTTCATATATTCTTGCTATTTTTGCGGAAAGGAATGCGGGATGATCGTGCACTGCCTAGAATTCTTAGGAAAGCATCTAGAGTCATGAGTGCGCCACAACTAACGCCAGATGGGTAACAATGTGTGTATCCTAAAATAACTGTTGAGTTTTTGAGGCATTTTATTCATCAGATTGCCTCTTATTTTGTGTTCAAAAGTATGCAGTGCCTGCCACTGGGTTTAGTAGATTACATTTCAATTTTATTTGTGCTTCCTCGATCGAAATTCCACCAGCATCTTAAGGGTCCGTGCACGAAAAAAACTCTCTTTTGGCAATTTCTTATCTAATTGTGAGAAAACTTGAAATAATCGAAACATTAAGTCTGTGTAACTATAAAAGCACTGTTTTCATGGTGCTAAACCATTCGTGTCAGTCACAGCACCTTTTAATAGTTTCATAAATTTTGTGCTCTCCAGAATATAGTTTATTTCGACATTGATTTACTTAATGAAGATATTGTATAATCATTAAATAAAATTTTGATTATATTTCAAGGATAGCTGAAGACTAATTTGTGATTTTTAAATTTCTTGATATGATTAGCTAAATAATAGGAAAAATATATATTACTGACGAGGTTTAAAACAAAAAAAGGTTTTTTCAATATTATTTTTCTGCTGTATTTTGTATGGAAGTTGAAAAAAGTGGTTCCGCCACATGCAAGTAGACCATATAATGATGTTGATGATATTTTTTAATGTTCAAAACCAAAAGTAGTTTCTTGTAGAATGATGATCAAATGTCAGTCTCGCGTCATTTTTCGGAATACTTGTTGCAAATATTAGTGATTTACCGTGAATACTTAATTTATTTGAAAAATCCCTTTCAGCCGCATGCAAAACAAAGAACACGACTTTTCAAATCTCAAGTAATTTTGTTTAAATTATTTTTACCTTTCTCACAAACAATGAACAAAATTGATCAAAATCAGTCGATTTCGTGCACGGCCTCTTAATTTTCCCCCTAGACATAAAGAAATCTTTATAATTAGGACTTCCAAGACCTTTAACTGATTTCCTTTCCATTTCATCACATTTGACTGGATGCATATAATTTGATAAACAGTGGAAGTTGCACAAGAGCCAATGCAGGGAGGCGTAACTAATAGTTGATAGGGCACTAAGGTAGCGGCCAGTCAATCATAGTAGTTGTCAAGCACTTTCGATAAACACCGAGGATACTGGCAGCGGTGTGAGGAAACTCTAAACGTAATAATAGACTATTATTGTTTACTGATATTTCGTAGTCGAGACAACACGACACATAAAATTAGTAGTCAATAGTCATTTGTTGGATGAATTAGATATAATAATATGTAGATAAAATCTGGAAACTTTATTGTTAGACAAATTGGTGTACGTATGAATGGAGGAGCCATGTCTCATATTCAAACGCTACCAATATTTAGTAGTAAATTAGCCGATTTTGTAGGCCCGATCCTGGAATTTGTAACCCATAAAAAATACATGACGTTTAAGTTGGCTCCTAAATTCAGACGTCAGAATAGACGACCCACCTTAGAACTCGAAAAACACACGATGGATATTTTTGCAGATTTGATAGGATTTAGTAATTTTTATGTGTAATCTGTAAAAAAAAGGGTTTTGTACAGCTGAATTTGAGATAGCTACAATGCATTGCTTTATCATGAAAATCCATAAATTTCATCGCGCTTTAAGTATTCATTTATTTATTTGACTATCAAATCCAAATCGCAACTGTCAGTCGTATGAATATACGAAGATGACAAATTTACGTAGAGTATATCAATCCACTCTACCATCATAATAATAATATGACCTGACTGTAAACAACAATTTAGTTGACATGGGAATCTCTTTATTCCAGATGTATTACCGCTTCTCGCAGTTGACATTTCATAGCCTATAGAACAAGTGTAGACATTGCTACTATCCTCTTAGAGGTGGTCCAATTTGCAACTGAAAATGGAGAGACAATTATTGCACTACGAATAAATAAATGAAATATACACGCGTCTTCAACAAAGACTCACCGGCTAGACCACCCAGATGCAACTGACAGTAAATGCCAACTGCCAATTAATTTCAATCCAATATCACTTACAAATGTTACAAAACATTATTTTGAAATACTATGATTGCACACCCTATCTCAACATTTTAACGGACCAAGTAATGTACTCACTTATTATGATGGTACATAAAATACTAAAGTGAGAGGGTATTCGGAATTATCAAGGATGCCAGATATTAATTTTAAGATACTATTCAAGGCATAAAATGTGTACTACTTTATGTCCACTTCTCGGTTTAAAAGCCATATAATTTGTCCATATTAAAATTATTGGTTTCGTCTTTTACGTGTGGTCAATTAATTGTCCAAGATATTTTTAGTTGGTTTTATTTTATGTGTACTACTTTCGGATAAAAATGATCACAATAAAATAAATGATGTTTTGCTGATGGCCCCATAACTCATCGAAGTAAAAATATTTTTCCAACTCTGGCAGTATAAAGCGAATCACCAGCTTTTGTATTTTTCTCATTGTAACTGAAATACAGTTTTAAGCTACTTCACACTCAGTGAGCAAACAGTACCTAGGTAAAAAGGTTTCGGAATAGGTAAATCTACCTACAAACCTACATGTTCTGAAAGACATGACTTAGATCAGGGGTAGCCAACCTTTTCAGCAGCAGGGCAAAATTACTATAAAAAATTTTTTACTTACCATTTTTGTCTTTCAGCAAGGCAATAATTGAGAAATAATAACGTATTTTTTTTCCAGAAAATTAAACGTTTATGATCAAACAGGTTTATTTGATAATAATTATAAAACAGGATTAGTGGGACGTCTGACTTTGTTTGGCAGAACTCAGCTCATCGATGTTAATCTCGATTAAAGTTGTTGCGTAACGCATTTTTCAAATGAACATCGGTAATTCGTGTTCTCACTTGTTTTGATGTGCTTCATCCTACTACATAGCTGTTCACATATTATGTGTTGCCAAATAGCGAAATCATTAGTAGCGCATGTTTGTAATACGCAGGGTATTTCTCTTTATCCAAATATGTTTTGTGGAATTCTTCGAAACTAACAAACACGATCATAGAAGAAATGGTAACGACAGTTGAGCCAATGAACTGAGATACCATTGTAATGAAATATTATATGAACAAAGTATGTTGGAATATTGTTTTGGTGATTTTATGTTTGCTTTTAAAAAACTTGTTAAAGTTTACTTTTGTTCATAATCTGAGCTAACACTGCGGGCCGCAAGTTGACTCCCGGCAGGCCGCATGCGGCCCTTGGGCCGCGTGTTGGCCGCCCATGCTTAAGAGGGCCCTTCCGGTCCGTCTATCGTCAAAGCGAGCATGATTGAAAAGCTGATTGTTTCGACCAGCGCAATGTTAATGCTAACAGGCAAGTGAGAACGTAATAACATTGAACTAAAAATAGTGTGCGGAAATTTCATAAAACTTGTTCCAGGAAACACGTGTTTTTGAAAAAGCCTTACAAGTTTGTGAAATAATTGTGTGTTATTTAGAATCTCCATTACATGTGCGTTGTTTCTATGCAGATGTTTTCTTTATTTTTACAATTTATGAGTACATTATGAACGGTCAAAGTTCAGGTAAAATGTGTGCAAAAAGCAGATTTTTGGAGGCTTCTATAGAAACCTAGATTGCACTTGACACCAATTAGTTCAAAATTTTCATTGAAAGATGTGTTCCAAGGTTCCAACGCCATAATCACGTACGAGCGTTTGTATGAAAAGTATGACGGGTTGGCCGCTCTTGACTCTAATGATGAGTGTTTTCTTGATCTTTCAAAAGCCTCCGATCTGGTGTCTTAAGGTGTTTTATGGAAGAAGCTGTATGATGATATAACACTTCCGGGTGAGATGATTGAGTTGTTTAAATATTGTTACGGCTATCAGTCTAATATGGTGAAATGGGCAGGCTCGCTATCTGATCCGTACGTGGAGTTAGGGATCAGACAAGGAGGTCAGAGTTCGCCGTAATTCTTCTGTTTGTACGTGGGTCGGCTGATTCGTGAGATCAGCAGCACTTTCATATCACCGCCTTAAGACGAAAACCAATTAAATCGAAATTTTTACGAAAATGACGTATGAATACCAAAGTACTCAAAATTTTGTGTTCTTTCGTCGACGAAAACCCATTAATCGCTAAGTCTTATAGTTTCGCTGCTAGCTAATAAGATAACCAATTATTTCAAGCATTTCCAAGGTTTGTTTTCAAATACAAAACATTAAGCAGATTATGTTGCCTCTTTACAAGAACAACGTGATATTTAAAAAAAAAAAGTTTTTATGAGATGACACTTGCTCTTGTAAAGAGGCGAATTATTCATATTCATATTCATATTCATTTATTTGCATTCCACAAGGTAAAAAGATGTTAACAAAGGGCTTAGAGCTAAGAGCCGTTGTAGACCCTGTAAGGGCACAGCAAAATTATTGTTAATTATGAATATCATAATAATAAAAAAATCATTAAAATAATACATAAAACTAAGTAATTACATTTGCATAAAAGTCAATAACAATAATATAAAAAATTCTAATAATGGTAAGTAGGTAGCTATTTTCTTAAAATACTATTTAATTTTAATTATTTATTTTAATACTTTTTAATTTTCTTGATTGTGTATTATGTCTAAGAATGTATTCTTTGTAATTATAGTCTTTCATTCAAGTATTCGTTTACATTATCATAATGTATTGTCATTATATTTGTAAACTATCAATCCGTGTTGTTTTTCCTGCCAGTAGCAGCAGATCATTTCGCGTCTTTACAAGCTCAACGTGTCATCTCATAAAAACGTTTTTTTTTTAATATCACGTTGTTCTTGTAAAGAGGCGATGTGACAATTATTGAAAATTTCATTACAAAGCAATAACTTTATTTAAATCTCAATAGACATGTTTAAATAGAAAATTTATCAATGTACTGATGCTATGAAGTAATAATAACAATATAATACTACAAAGGGTATTTTCAACCACATAAACTTTGTAATCGCGATAGATATCTCCGTTTGCACTTTTAATGATTTAATTGGTTTTCGTTGTAGGGCGGCGATATGGTAGGCTGTTCCTTTGACGGAACACTCGTCAATAACATAAGTTACGCCGATGACATGGTGCTGCTGGCCCCACCTATCAGCACCCTCAGGGAACTCATGTCTGTTTGTGAGCGATATGCGGAAGCCCAGGGCCTCAGATATAATGCAAAAAAGAGCGAGTGTCTGTTGTTCACTGACCGACCCAGACGACCCCACCACTCTCCTGCAGGAGAGTCGTAGGGAAACTAGTACAGTTCGAAAGAGAGTACATACTACACGATCGTCATTCCGACCTCGCCGCCGAGGCCCCGCGCGAAATCCCCGACTAAATAGTCCTCCTCGACCCTTGCCCGTAAGCGAAGCGCCAGCACGCGCTATAGCTGAGCCAGCCTATAACTTTAAATTCCCCCGATAATAATCATAACCCTGATTTTATCCAGCCACCGACGGTCCCTTGCCATCCTCCCTCCGACTCTGCCCTAAGCCGAGGTTCGTACCCCACAGGTGCCCTTAGCGCGCAGTCGTTTATTTTATAAGTTTTTACGCCCTAGCTGGAGGCATTAAGTTTCGTTAGGAGCTTAAGGCAACCACAGGATATTCCGGTTAAAGAGTCTCAACCTCTCATAACTCTGAGATGCCATAGTAAAAAAAAAATGTCGGATGTTCAAGGCAGGCACTAAAGACTACCGTGAAGTACCGCCTGTCACTCTCGTTGGGACTGCGTTAGAATGGGTAAAATCTTTAAAATATCTGGGGCATTGGGTCACTGCAACGCAAACGGATAATGTTTACTTAGAGAGGACGCGTAGGGCGTCAGTCAGGAGCAATATGTTGATCCATAGGTTTGCAAATTGCTCGAGGGGTGTAAAAACTACTCTGGTTCCTATACTGCCAATCTTTTTACACTTGCAGTCTATGGGTTGACTACACGCAAAGGTCTTACAGCGCCCTACGTGTCCAGTACAACAACGCATACAGTGCGCTGTTAGGGTTGTCATACTGTAGCGCATCACGGATGTTCGCAGAGGCACGTTTAGACGACTTTTACGCAATCATGCGAAAGCGTGTCACGTTCCTGATGTGGCGGGTGCGTGGCAGCACCAACAGCCTCTTGGCCACTGGCCGATAGGGCGAAAGGTCTTATACTCAGGCCCTGGACTAGGACACAAGTATTGCCTTCAAATCGTGCCTTGAAATAATGTTGTTTCTTGTACTTATTGCATATTTGATTATTATTTAAGTGTAGCATATTTGATTCATATTGATGTGTGATTTTGACATGAATAATAGTGATTTTGACCATACTATTAATGATTTTGACATTATTAATAGTGATTTTGACAATATTATTTACTATTTTGACATTATTATTAACTATTTTGACATTTTTAGTAATTATTATGAAAATTAGCCAAATGCATTTTTATTTTGTTTGAAAACGTTGCCCCATACTAGGAATTTCTCCTGTATTGTGGGTGCGTTTACAAACATTTTAACTTAAACACACAAACAGCCAGACCCAGAACAACTACTTGTAGCATACAAATATTTGTTCCGTGCGGGAATCGAACCCGCGACACGCAGCGCAGCAGTCAATCGCTTAACCACTGCGCCAACCGTGCCGTCTAAAATGCATGTATAGGTACTAACACTAGTGTTTATGATGTGTATATGTATAACTAAGAAATTGGATTTGAAATGGTCTGGAAAAATAAATGATTTGATTAAATGATAAATTTAGATAAAAACCCAGTTTGTTGATGAGGTATATCAATGCCCTAGCTAAAGTCCAGACCACACAATTAACCCATCATATATATATATATATTATATAGAACGTAAATCCACGTGAGACACAATGGGTTTTTAATTTGTGTCTGTAATTACGGAATACGAGAAGTTAAAGTAAGTTTTAGTAAAGCGAAACAAGGTGAATTCAACCATTAATTGATCAATTTCGCCAATTACACCCAATCTATCAAAATACCCTTCACCAGACATTAAGACAAGTGAAAATAGTCACGATATCTTCATGTAACAATTATTACGAGGCTTTCACAGTCGTTTCCTTATTACAGACATGTACGGCTCGTAAAGATGCGGCTTAATGTAGATATATCGAGATGTATCGTGATTTAATGTCCATCGAGAAACTGAACCCAAGTCGAAGGCGAGTTCACACACTATTGAAAAAGATGGTCTATATTTCATACCTTGGCTGATTGTGAGTGTTATATATGATACGTGATCGTTTAACGGGTGTATTCCCCCTGTCCACACCGCCGGTGTCCCCATTAATGGTAATTAATAATAAAATAAATAAATAATAATAATCTTTATTATGAAACACACAAGATTTATGATACTGTGGCGGTATCAACAACGCCACATGCGAAATACGCATCAAAGACCTGACGTCACAAATCCTGCATCGCGCAATCAGAGTTTATCGCGCGACTTGCTACAACATCCCGATTTCAACCGTCGGGCAGTTGCCCACCAGACACAATACCCGTCTGGTCGGAGGATCCTCCCTTTACTATAGAGTATGAGTGAACTTTACACCCTGTTCCTCTCATACCTCTAAAATACACAAGAGCAGATGTATAAAATAACATGGTATATCTACATAAATCTACACAGATTAAAAATAATACCTAATAATTATTAATTCACATAAAATAGCGAGAAAAACGGTTCCATTTTCTTTTAAGTACAGATTTTTTATTATTATTTTCTAAAATCAGTACTTAAAAGAAAATGTCGCGTCTGTCTGTCTGTCTGTTCGCGATAAACTCAAAAACTACTGCACCGATTTTCATGCTGTTTTCACCAATGGATAGTGGTTCTCGAGGAAGGTTTTTATTTGTATATGATTTGTCAAATTTTTGTATATATTGGCTAAAATATAATGATATACGTCTGGAACGGATCTAGCTGAAATTTGGTACAGGGATAGATTATAGCCTGGAATAAGACATAGGCTACTTTTTATCCCTGGAATAGGTTCCCATGGGTTGCGGGAACGGGATCAAAACTTCATGATTACTTTTGGTCGAGATAACCGACATCCACGCGGGCGAAGCCGCGGGCATCAGCTAGTGCAAGATAAAACTTGAAATTGGTGCCGATTCCCTCGTTCACAAACTAAACTAAATTTAAGTTCAGTGCATATTTTTCTTTCTATTCCATTAAGAAAAGGACAGAAGATAAATTTTAGTTTAGTCCTGTCAAATTAATCAGCGCTTGACGTAAATTGACGTAATTTTCGTAGGCAAGTTTTTAATCACGTCTCAACTTTTATGGAGTAGTGACAGGCGCTGATTAAATTGACAGGACTAAACTAAAATTTATCTTCTGTCCTTTTCTTAATGAAATAGAAAGAAAAAGATGCACTGAACTTAAATTTAATTTAGATTGTGAACAAGGGAATCGGCACCATTGTCTACCTGTATTTTTCTCGTAGACGAAGTATTTATTGTTTTTTAATGCAATAATCTGACCTTTCATACCGAAAATATTGGTCTTGTCATCCGAGACCTCAACCCAAAGGACCAATTGTCTGTCCAGCGTTAAAGATGACAAAAAAAAAATACTCGAAGATTGATAACAGTACCCATAATAACATGTTATTGGTGCTTAAAGCGATTCCCTGGATGATGGTTATCTGTTCGAATGTCTCAATTACTACGTCTCTCAGAGGACAGTAGAGACAACTGGACACAGTTTATGAACGGGCCAGTTCCGCGTGTCATTTGTAAGTAATAGCAGTAAGCGATATCTTCGTACGACATCTTCGAGGAAATAAAAGACATTGTAATAAAAATATAGCGAAGGTAGGTGCAATATTTTTGCGTTATTCTTGTTAAATTGTTTTGTGGATAAGGACGAACATTTTTGTACGCTGTGGCTTTTTCATCTGCGGAAAATATAGTTTCAATTACATCGTCTTCACCTATAATTATTAATTAATGTATACAAACTATTGTTAACATTTTAAAAGAGTAAGTATAGAGTTTCTTGACCATTCTTCTCCATACATAACTACATTTTGGAAGGGGCAACTAGAATCAATTAACTATTTTCGTATCTTTTGACGTTCAAAAGTGCATTTAACGTGCCTGTTTGAAATAAATGATTTGACTTGACTTGTCTTGCGGTTTTTTTTTTAAATATCAAAACTAGGACACTGTTGGGCATATTAGGACTTTCTCCTGCATTGTGGTTGCGTTTTCAAATCTCACGTATAAAAAAACATAACCTGTTTTGTTTCGATTTTTAAGATTAATTAATCATTGTAATTAAATTAGAAGGCAAGTAGCTCACTGTACAAAGATGCGGGCACGCTACCACATATTAATACAGAGGGGACACTCCGTAGTTTAGGTATGAAGCTACAAGCACGCGGCGGCCCCATCTGACTGGGCCAACTCAGTAAAATTGCCACACGCCGCCGGTATAAGAGTTACGCGATAGAAAGAGAGGTAACTTGTTGGTGAATATAACTGTAGTTAATAAACAGATAGGAATAGGTAGACCTAATTTACTTAAACTTCGAGGAAGGATGTCACATATAGAGTGGATAATACAAAAGTCATATAACATTTTGAGGGTTCCGTACTAAAACTAGTATTAAATTAAAGAGCTTTTTTAGCAATTTTAGTACGTACCCCTAAAAAAATTATGTTTATTATTCTTCAAAATAATAAGTTGTAACTATTAAAGTCCTATAAATAATTCGTGCTTTTTAAATCCCGGGATATAAACGTCATTATAATTATTCCGGGATTTTAGAGATCCACTCTATTTAACATCCTTCCTCTAAGTTTAGCTAAATTAGCTCAACTTATTCCGATCTCTGGTAATAAACGTTGTGCGACCTGAGTTGCACTTTATTGTGTCATAGCAAGAGTCGCTTTTTATTTAAATGATTTTGCGGAAAGCCCCATATCTGTGACGCTACCGAATAAAATAATGATGAACGACGAAACTGGACCTCAAGTCTGCTATTACAATAGTGTCAGAATGGTCTCTTCATTGTGAGTTTTTGACAGAATTGCCATACAAACACTGTCAAATACTCACAATGGCGAGACCATTCTGACACTATTGTAATAGCAGACTTGAGGCCCTGAACACATACAAATAAAAACAATTTATTTAATTGTAAACACTCTCTCTTTCTGAATCACCCGCCAAAACTTTTTACAAAACTTAACCTAGTGAAACGACGGCTAAAAAATAGGGGCCTATTAAAAACATTGTACTTATAACTTACACGTGGTTACATTGTAAAAAATAACGCCATTACACACGTTGTACCGAGCACGAACAATACATGATATATGTAACTTCCCTTGGGGTAACACAGTATCGATGAAAAAACGGTTAAAAAAACCGTGGTTCGTTTCTCGAACCTGTTATTCTATAATTCGTGTGGGCCTCGGGCCCGTAATAACAGTAATAAGACATGCCATGGCCACCATAAGTCACATTGGCTCGCTGTAAAACCGGGGCCCTCATTACTAAAAGAACTTAGTAACTGCACATGAAATATTTTTTAATTTCTTTGGGAGATGTCAAACGTGGCTCTCAGGCGTTTCGTCCTTAAAAGATAACAAATTGTGGCCTAATAAGGGGTAATCGTCAGGGTAGCCCACGATATTAAAATTTTCTTACTTTTTTTGCAATTTGCAGCTCAATATCAGGGCCTCAAGTCTGCTATTACAATAGTGTCAGCATGGTCTATCATTGATTTCATAATTGTTGATTTTGACAAGTTACCAAACTTGTCAAAATCAAAATCTAATAATTTAATGGCGTCATTATGACTTTCCAATGGTCAGCCACTGACACTCCATTGAAAGAATTGGTAATCTCGTACATAATGACAATTGAAACTTCCTAATAAACTTCCAACTTCCTACTAATTCAGATTGCTTATTATAACACTAATAAATAATATGTAAAAATATATACAAATGAAATCTGGCATGAATAAATGTTCAAATTGCCATTGTAATACAAATCTATTACGAGACCATTGACCGACCAATGTGAATTTAGCAGATTACGAACTTTTAGCAAAATGACAATGGGATCGTGTTGGAGTGACGAATTTATAAAAATAGCAGAATTAGGCCCCAGGTTTTATGTTGATCTAAATATGTATTTATAAAATGACTAGCTTCTAAGAAAAGGACAGAAGATAAATTTTAGTTTAGTCCTGTCAAATTAATCAGCGCCTGTCACTACTCCATACAAGTTTAGACGTGATTAACAACTTGCAGACTAAAATTACGTCAATTTACGTCAAGCGCTGATTAATTTGACAGGACTAAACTAAAATGTATCTTCTGTCCTTTTCTTAATGAAATTGAAAGAAAAATATGCACTGAACTTTTTAGTTTATTTTGTGAACAAGGGAATCTGCACCATTGACCTGCAAATAGCAAAAACGTAAGAAAATTTGAATGCCGCGAGCTACCCTGACGCTTCCCCCTTCAAAAAGATGTAAGCGGTTAGAAAATGCAGTATTTTAGTAATGCTAAGCTGTTTTGTATTGCTGACACGATGAGAAAAAAAGGATTAAAATTCCATATTTTATTTACTGAATCATAATGCTGCAGGCATCTTTAATTTCTTACTAATGAAAGCTCGTTAGTCGTTATTGTCATAACAAATACTTATTCCATAAACGAGTTTTTGCGATATTCTCATTAAACACCTGTCAAAATATCATAGACTTACGAGCTGAAAGGGACGTACATAATGAAGAAAGTAACAGCTTCATTATCTGGGTATAACGAGTGTCTTGTATTTAATAGGTTCGCAGTCGCCCTCGGATCGAAGCAGCGCATTGTGTGGTTAAAATAAAACACACTTATGACACAGTGCTGCAGTGAGAGCCGTCACGTTTCTCGTCGTCTTCCTTCGCTCTCCCACAGTACTAGTCACGAACTTATACTTCACTTAATTAACGTAAATAAGACAGTTTTGCGAATGAAAAAACAAACGGGGCCGAGAGGTCGACGTTTCTGAAACCGGATTCGCGGATTTAACCGAAGCACAGTCGGCGAAGTCTTAGTCTCTTAGGCCACACTTTATGTCACTTTTTATTTTTAATGATAGTTTTTATCATGACACTAATAATCGTCGGGGAAATTAATTTAACCATACCGTAATTATTAGACAGCCGGCAAAGTGGCCGTAAATGCCCCAGTCCACTGGAAAAAATTACTGTTGAAACATTAATTAATTGTTATTCTTTACGATTCATATTTTATTCGAAATAATATACTAAAATTAAAGTAGATATCATTTACGGATGTTTTATCACCACTTTTGTATTGGGATATCAAAAGGAGATTACGAAAATTGTAATAAAAGCCTTGTCCTTCTTAAGACTAAAATTAATCGAAGTGACAATCACAATTTCGAAAACTATAAAACATCTTACTCAGGACCAGAAAGGACATAGAGTCCCCTCTAAAAATATCGATTAGCCATTGGTGCCGATTCCCTTGTTCACAAACTAAACTAAATTTAAGTTCAGTGCATCTTTTTCTTTCTATTTCTTTAAGAAAAGGACAGAAGATAAATTTTAGTTTAGTCCTGTCAAATTAATCAGCGCTTGACGTATTTTGACGTAATTTTAGTCGGCAAGTTGTTAATCACGTCTAAACTTGCATGGAGTAGTGAAAGGCGCTGATTAATTTGACAGGACTAAACTAAAATTTGTCTTCTGTCCTTTTCTTAATGAAATAGAAAGAAAAAGATGCACTGAACTTAAATTTAGTTTAGTTTGTGAACAAGGGAATCGGCACCATTCACGACGTTTTATAAAATTAAAGCCTAAAATCTCCGGTAAGTAGTTATACACCGTTATAACCCTCTGCATGCCACATCAAGGTACAGAGTATAAAATGCAAGTCAGTACAGCCAAAAGCACCCCAAATTATGAACGCTCGGTACCGTGAATGGATTCGCGAGACAGCGATGAAAGACAACCGCCTTGCTGCTATATTTAAAATGCTTTACTTGCAATTTATTATTGTGAGTGCAACAACATAATTGTGGCCAGTAATGCACCTTTTGAAATGTTACTAGGTACAGCTTTCAGTGTTGTGGTTAATAAATAAATTCAAAAACTATATACGAAAAACTTTCTTCATTGAGTTTAAAAGCAAAATATTTGGGTCTAAAAATAAGTGTGCAATGGTAACATGAAGAATAATTCAATGCACATATCGCACACCTAGATGAAGGGTGGCACAACTCAAAATAATCTAAAATCGAGTTATTGCGATTATCGGAATCAGTGTTGAAAACTACATTAACTCCAAAGACACCGGTGTACAAACTCCATTCAGAAAAGACTAGATTGCGCTGTAAGTCAGTCTTTTTGAGTAGCTCCACGGTCACCTCCCACCAACAACAGTAACGCATCACCAGTTACGACATGTCAGCTGCAGGGAAAGATGCTGTCAATACGCTCAAAGAGTAAATTATTTCGACTTAGTTTTGTATTCGTGACTAATCGCTGTAATCAAGCGTGAATTATTTTGAGTCGATTTCGTATTCGTGATTGAATCGGTCTTGTTTCTTGTGTGTTCTTCAAATTATTTCCACTTACCCCAGTATTGTTGAAAATTGTTGTTTTATTAAATTAATATTAAAAAAAATATATATTAATATCAAATTAATATCTTATTAAAATAATATACAACATCATACGACAATAATTTAAATCGGTCAAATAGGAAATGAGTAGAACGTTTTTTGCTGTTCCTGAAAAAAGAGGTATTTTGAGTTGTGCTTTATCTAGGTGTGCGATATATTTTTCGAGGCCATAATTTTCGAGTTAGGATAGGTTATTAAATACAATTTTTATTTTAATAATCCATTCTCTAGCACAAAAAAAGGCTGTAAAAATTTACAAAAGAAAATTTAATCCTTAATATTTCATTCAAAACCAAAATTATTTAATCAGAAAAATATATTAAAAAATATCATCACGTCATTTTCCAGCAGTCGGTAATAAGAACGGGAAATTACGAGTCAATTCCAATTTTGCGAAGGCTTGCTTTTGTATTTTCAATTCATATTTTTATTGGACTGCCGTGTTTACAAAACAGAATTGCATGCAGGGTGTTGCCCACCTAAGGTATGATTACATTAATAACTTAAATCAAATAAGTCACTCATAATCAGAGAGCTACTGTCGCTACAGGAAATAATTGTCTACTTTCATAATTTTTTGGCTAACTGCAGCGTGCGTAACATAACAGTTTTTGAGCGGGGTAATTGCGTACTTACAGTAATAATGGGTTGCTTTTTGATAGTCCAACAGCATTCATTGTATTATTTCCGTTGTTGAGCAGACAATTTTTTCCAAAATATGAAGCAATGGGCAGTGTTGCCAATTTAGCGTAATCGTCTTTTGCCTTAGCGACAAAAAAAGTTTTGACAACAAAAATGATTTAGCGACTTGACGACTTTTGGAGTACAAATCAAAACAGTTTTAGACACTGGATAGCCACGTTTTTGTCAACTTTGTAATGAATGCAACATTTTATCCCCCATTTTTTCTTTTACCTTTTTTTATCCCGCCTTTCATAAGGCCTCTTGCCTCTTGTATCCCTCCCAGAACGAAATCCTGGACTCGTCCTTAGTACAATCAGTTTTAGCAACTTTCTAGCGACTTTTGATATTCAGCCTAGCGACTCGGATTTTTTGGACTTGGCAACACTGGCAATAGATTAGCAATATCCTTCAAACTAATTCAGATTGTGATTAACAGTATGTTACGCAATTAGGGCGCTGACCTATTTTCTCTAAATTGTTATGGAATGATTTGGACTTCGTAAAGCTTCTTATAAAACGTGCATAAATAACGCTATCGGTTGGTAGAGCGTGGAATGTCCCATCAAGTATCGAATGAAGATATTCATACTATTCTTGAACTCCGCAAGCATAAAAAATAGGATTATCATCATCTCCTATCTTTGCGTCGACTTTCTTCCACTTCACAGCCTTTACATACAATAAGTATCTTTTAAAATAAGCGTTTCAAACTTTAAATTGTTAATAGCGTTGGTACGTAACGCTTGGTCGTAAGTACGGTGTGCGGTATTGCTCGAGAGCCGACCGGTCCGATCGACGCGTACGCACCTGCCTCGGGCACACGCCACTAGGGCTCGGCGCACACTGGTAGGAAAGGGTTATCTTTTTATTATTAAGTAATTATGTTATATTAGCCTTTTTTATATTAACAAGTTCTACTGTTTGCTATAAGGACAGTACGGTCTCTAGAATGGATGAAGAAAATATTCATGGATTTTCACGGTAGATACATTTTTGACGTAGGTACTGAACATTTTCATAAACCTCAATGCGGCGAAAACAAAACTGAATGTATAAGTAGTTTCGAAATTAAGCTGAAATACCCAGAAATCCCACTACAGTTATACTAAAGGACTACCAGTTCCGTAAAGCTACGCTAGTCACGCTGAACATCTATTTTGCGTAGAAAACTTCTACGGTGAAATAGAAGCTCAGCGTAACTTACGTCATACATTAACGCTCATCTACTGGATAAATAGTTTTTCTCAAATAGGTATGCATGGAAATATTGTCATTATTTCCGAAAAAAGAACACGCGAAGTAACCAATTTACGGACAAAGAAATTCAAAACATTGCAGGCGCGTTTTTTGAATTTGGAACATTACAACGCTCCAGCAATGTTGTATGAAACGGTGTGCTGGGGTTAGTAAATAATCTTTGATTGGATCTCTTATCATTCTTGGCATACCAAAGTAAGTCTCTTTGCTTAGCACAAATTGCGTTCACGCGGCTGTATAGCCATAAATGCGTTTGCCTCTCGGCACAGATGACACATAGAAAATTGGCGGCAAAGCTGAAAATTCGTCTTAATTTGTTATTTACATAATTAAATAAAAATTAAATAATTAAAATGAATTCCAACGGTTCAGAGAGTGAAATGGAGATTGATTGTACTCCACCAGATTTAAGATCAGAAGCCAAATTGGCAATGCAAAACCTGCTTCCAGCGAAGTCAAAAGAGAAATACATGAAAGTATGTCTTATTTCCCTGCATTCTTTTGAGAAAAGCACTATATATGCCTCGGCGGAAATCGTCCCGTATTAGTGAAGTCCTCGCCTACGGCTCGGCCTTCAAACTCATACTCGACCTGCAATTGCCTATTTCCCGGCCTTTGCAATAATGTACTATTAATGATGCCAGTTGAAACGTCAAATTTAACAACATACGTTATTATTTCAGCTGATCGACAGCAGCTTAGTGCGAAACTTTCCAAAACCGTTTTTCACCTTGTCCGTCTCGTAAGTCACATCGCACATTATCATTATGTTCTCTACTCCTATAATTTCAATTTTTAAAGCTCCATAAAAACGTGCAATTACGCCACAGCTTCACAGGCTCACTCCCTCATTACTGGATATGCTATGCTCAGTGCGAGCGCTCCCTTCCCTGTCCTCGGTCTCGACTACGCTCTGAGATAAGCCGGGACGCGGTGCGCATTTTATTTATTTTAACATTTTTAAGTCGGCGTGGGCGTTTATTTCTTATTGGCAGCGCCGCAGCACGCGGCGGGTAAGTCACGACGAACGCCACCTTGAGGGCTAAATAGCACCTACGCGCGCAACCGAGGCCTACACACCGTTTATTTAATGCACACTTAAATAGATCCTCGCTGCACTAAAGATACCTATATCTGTGTCATCGATTCGGTTTTGTGTGTCTGCGCAGTTGAAGTGGATGGCCATGGCTTGGCTTATCTTCCTTAAGATCCAGTGGATTTGTATCCCGGATTGTTTTGTTAAAGAAAGTAAGGTACACTTAGATTTAGCTAAAAAGTCCGAAATAAAGGCTCGTACAGACTCGCGCGATATCGCGGGCGCGACGCGACACTAGTAGCACAATTTCTTTGTCGGTGCCTGTCGCGGCCGCGATATCGCACGAGTCCGTACGAGCCTTAAGGAAAGACTACAAATTAGACTAATGATAATCAAAGGCGAGTCATTCATCAATATTTCAAAGATGGGGCATGGAGGATTTGGGATGTCACTTCTCAGCTGAAAATCGACGCTCAGTATCCCTTTTGAAGCTGGCAGTTCTCTTTTTTTAAGATGGCTGTCACCGGTCCACTAGCGCCACTGTTTTAAAAACATTATCTCGTGACTGAGAAGGAATTATGAAAAACAGCTCAATCAGCTACCTCGGTAAGTGTGTCTAGAATTTTGTAATACCTTTTATAAAGTTTCATATTGAGACACGAAGAAACAAAATACGACCTAGAGGAATGTGGCCGTTTTTATTTAGATCGAATTTTGTTGCTTCGTGTCGGTAATAGGGTAAATTTGTAAGCAAATAACATTGCTTACAAATTTACCCTATTACCGATTATTATTATTAATTTTTTCCAGTCAGTGTCGTTATTTGTATTGGCCCTTAAACGTCTGTAGGTTGGACTCCCCTGGTCTATACAGTGGTAAAGGATTATCCAATCAACAAGACTGACTACTCTTTCTACTTACTGCTAATAGGGCCTACTGAAAATTTTGTAACCGTGCTTTGTCACAATCGCTTGAATTCAAGAGCTTTCATATTATATTTGCAACTAGCTGCCGTCCGCGGCATCGCCCGCATGGCTTTTTCTAAAATAAAAGTTATTCCTCATAACATCAACTATCTGCCAGTGAAAATCCCGTCAAAATCGGTCCCACCGTTTCGGAGATTAGCCGAAACAAACAGACAGACAGACAGACAAAAATTATAAAAATAGTTTTTTTTTTTTTGTTTGAAGTACCTTAAAAAAAAGAATTAAAATTTATTACAATAAAAAAATAAATAACAAAAATATATTTTGAATTTATTAATACATTTAAGTATTATTAAATTTATTATTTAAATTTATTTTATTTTTTAATACAATTTCCTTTGCCTTACCTTATACATTTTTTTTAACTTTCGTATATATGCATTTAGTAAAAAGCTATTTTATTTTTACATTACAAACAGACGCTTCAATTTTATTCATTTGTACGAGTATGTATGGATAGTCTTCTATAGTTCTTGTATTTTATCTTTAAACATTTTCCCACACTTCTAGACTTTAAGTATCGAGAACATGGCACTTCGCACGTTGTACATACAGCGATGTATAATTATTGCAACCAACCACAAGCTGACTCGTGACAAGTCCGTCCTCCGAGAGCGGCGCGCGCGCAGCACGCGAAAATTATTAAGGTCAATATTGTACCTGCGGGTATAATACCGAGAAACATGGTGAAGCCCTATCGAATAACCTTTAATAATAGCACTAGAATAGAATTACTGGATTATTTATCAATTCTTATGGACTGTTTTACGTATCTTTACGTTGACGTCGTAGTGGAGCTTGCGCGCTCCGGATTCTTGGTCTGTGCCGGTAGAGTTTACTTTGCCGGAAAAGGTCTCAGGTCAGGTGAGAAGTCAGACCAAGAGCAATACAGAACCCCGCAAGGCAACATGTAGCGAACTGTTGGGCAGTAGCGACGACACGGGTCCGTCTTATCGTCTGGGAGAACTCCGTCTTGTTCCTGATCTCTGGCTTGCCTTTATTGACCGGCTTGATTGGAGATTCGCAATAGCAAACGTGCTCGGAGGATGGAAGTATTCCAGCAAATGCTGGTAGAGATCTTGACCATCTTCCGAGATCTGGGATTGTTCTGATAGCCGTGGAATACCTCTCCAGTCCCCAAGCACCTCAGGATTTGTTGTTACGTCACTAAGTGGTAGCGACCGTTTCCGGGGGCCCATTATTGAGTGCGCGAGTCACCCCCTGCCATTTTTCCCGTGTCCATAATAAAAACATTATTGTTCAAGGAAGCATTACAAAATTTAAATAGCACTGGCCTCTACATTCTGCCTCTGGATACCCAGTGTCGTGGAGACTAATCTCCTTCGTCTTACAAGATTATTAAGTACATAGTTGGTAGGCACATACATAGCGTCGGCACCGGTATCGGCATAGCATAAGACACCGTGCCGAGTCGACTAGATCAGGCTAGATGTTAAGCATCTGTAATGAGATCTCCTTAATTACCAGGCAACACATTATACGCACAGCTTTTTATACTGAGTAATTATGTATGGTTCTTGTGCATTCCGACAAAAATGTGCCACATTTTAAACAACGTTTGAGTTACTAAATAGAATCCTACCAACTAGCCCAGAAGCTAAGCTAATAGGTTTTCACCGCACGAAATCCACCTAATAAAAATCTAATATTCATTCAATCGTTCACTGACATACAACGCTTAGCCTAAACCACTGGGTTAGAAGTATGAACTGTTGCACAAGAGTTCCTTATACATATAATAAAAGTTCAAAAATTCAACCCCTAATGGGGTTAAATAGGGGGAATCCCCCTCTTGGCATAGCCCTGGCTGGAGGCTTTAAGTTTTCGCTTAAGGCAGCCACAGGAAAGTCCGGTTAAGGAGTCACGACCCGTCAAGGTCAACTTCGAAATGCGATAGTAAAAAAAAAATGCATAAAATTTTAAGGCATAATATCGTTTGGCATAACTTTTATTAGCATAATACTGTGGCATAATTATACTTTAGCATATTAATGTATTGGTTAGCATAACTGTCTTTTGGTCTAATTTGTTTTGGCATAATTTGGAGTTGCATAAATTTTGCACTTGACTCTCACAAAAATTTGCACTTTAAAACTTAATATTACGCAAACCAATCCCTGAATCGAAAAATGGTTTTCACAAACCCGCAATATTTTTGAAAGGCCTATCCAACCATATCCATGGGATAGACGAGAAACAAAATAAAATTCTTAACTTTGGATGCTAAGCTTCAATGGGGCCCACATATAGATAAATTGTCTAAGAAGCTGAGCTCCACAGCATACGCTGTTAGAAAAATTCGTTATTTAACTGACATAGAGACAGCGCGTTTAGTGTACTTTAGCTATTTTCATAGTGTAATGTCGTACGGTATTCTGTTGTGGGGAAATGCCGCCGACATTCAGTCTATCTTTGTGTTGCAGAAAAGAGCTGTTCGATCAATTACAAATTAAGTCCGAGACACTCTCAGGAGATTAATGTAATGACTGTGCCTACTCAGTATATTTTTGAAAATCCTTTATATACCCATAAAAAAATTAAACTGTTAAATACAAATTACAGTGATATCCATAATATAAATTCTAGGAACAAACACAATTTTGTTGTACAAGGCTCAAAAAAATAGGTGGTTCGTTTAGATGTCAATTTATACGCTTTTATAATAAACTTCCAAGCCACGTTCAAGATCTAAGCAATAATAAATTCAAATCATTCATTAAACGTAAGTTGTGCCGGAAAACCTTTTATACCATTAAAGATTATATTGGAGGACAAAAAGGCTTGGGATTGAGCTTCTCCAATTTTTACATACTGAATCTTTTTTTTATTTTATGCGATTATTATAAAAACATCGACATGAATATTTACTTGTGAAGTATAATGTTATTATTTTAAATATTGTGAATGTGAAGACTATGTGGGTAATTTTTTTTTCTCAGGTTGTGTTTAATCATGGTATGGCAGTTTGAGTAATTTATGCGGCCTGCCCAAATGCCCTTTCTTTGGTATTGATCGTCGAATCGTTGAGCTCCTTATGTTCTGAGTTGAGCAGCACACAAATGCGTGCATTGACTGGACAGGTCTACTCAATCTATCTGGTTCTTTCCTCAAAAGACTATTTCAGACACCAATCGTCTTCACATGATTTGACCAATATTATGTCTGGACTTTAAAAGAGCCTGTGACCTCATAGTCTTTTTCGGCCTTTCTTCTCGGAGTATTCAAATACGAAACGCCGACCTCACCTAGTTTTAAAATATGATTGACGTGTAAAAGTGTTAGTAAAAACCTACTTACAGAAATAAAATCATTTATCATTCATCACCAACACACTCACCCATACACAAACAAACAAACAAACAAATACACAAACACCTATGCACAAGCACACACACTCGTGCACAAGCACACACACCCATACACAAACACACACAAACACCTATGCATAAACACATACACAACCATGCAAAAGTACACACACATCCATATACAAACATCCTTACACAAACAAACAAACAAACAAATATATAAACATACAAACACCCATGCACAAACACACACACACACCCTTACACAAACACCCATACACAAACACACAAACACCCATGCACAAACACACACACCTTCATATACAAATAAACCCCTACACAAACAAACAGCCATGCACCAACACACACACCAAACACAAAAAAAAAATAGATATAAAACCAGTCAACCACCCATGCACAAACACAGCCCTACACAAACAAACAAACAAATACACGAACAGCCACACACAAACACAAACAGAAACTCCCATTCACAAGCACACACAAACACCCATAGACAAACATACAAACACACACACATCCATACACAAACACAACCCTACACAAACAAATACACAAACACCCACGCGCAAGCACACACACCCGTACACAAACACCCACGCGCAAGCACACACACCCGTACACAAACACGCATGAACAATCACATACACACACAAACACCCATGCACAAACACAAACAAAGTTTTAGTTTTGCACATAATACCAGTCCCATATTCTTGTGCTTAGTATTTATAACATAATTCAAAATTCAACTTACCTAACTACTAACATTAACTACTTAACTAATTATAACTTAAACTCAAAATGATAATTCAAAATTATTCCTGTAATAAAAATGCTTATTTTATACCGTACCGATCATTTATGTTGGTGTTACAAGATGTTTTTCTCATTCATTTTGAACTATCTGCTTGACTTCGCCCGCGTTGCTTTTTCGAAAATAAATTAAAAAACATTTTTTATTTTTTTATAAGCGCCGTATATAGTTTCATATGCATTTAGTAAAAACTGTTATTTGAAATAACAAACAGACACTTCAATTTTATTTATTTGTATAGAAGATTATTCTACAAGCTACGCACTAAAACATCGGCTATAACGATAACGAGGGTGGGCGTTGATACCTACAATTACTAGATATTAAGTTAGCTTAGGTATTGGCTGCTCTAACATGCATGTATTTTAAACCATATTTTTTAATTAAAGGTGCAAATAAACAATTGTATTTTTATTTTATCCCATCAGGCCCATAGCTTGTTAGTGAAATTATGACATAAGTTAACGTATTAAAATCGCTACGGATACGCCTACGAGTACGCTAGCTAAGCTGCGTTTCCGTAGTTCAATTTCGGATCTACGTAGTAGTTAAAGGGTCGCTTCTCGAAGTTGTGAAGGAGTATGTCTACCTAGGGCAAATCATCCAGCTCGGTAGACACAACTTTGAGAAAGAAGTCGACAGGAGGATCCGGTTGGGCTGGGTAGCGTTTGGAAAATTCCGTCAAGTCTTTTCGTCGCCTATACCGCAATGTTTGGAGACTAAGGTCTTCAACCAGTGCATCCTGCCAGTTATGACATACGGTGTCGAAACGTGGACACTGACAGTCGGGTTGGTTCACAAATTTAAAGTCGCTCAGCGCGCTATGTAACGGGCTATGCTTTGAGTTTCTTTGAAGGACAAAATTAGGAATGAAATTATCCGGAAGGGGTACCCGGTATTACCGACATAGCTTGCAGAGTAAGCAAGCTGAACTGGCAGTGGGCTGGCCATATTTGTCGAAGGACCGATGGCCGGTGGAGCAGACGAGTCCTGGAGTGGAGACCGCGTATCGGCAAGCGTAGTGTGGGACGCCCCCCAGCTAGATGAAGCGACGATCTCAAAAGGGTGGCTGGGACAGACTGGATGCGGAAGGCGGAGGACAGGGTGTTGTGGCGCAGCATGGGAGAGGCCTATGTTCAGAAATGGACTGCGATAGACTGAGTTGATTGATTGTAGTAGTTGAAACGTAGCGATTATTACAATTAATCTTTGATTTAAATCATAATCAGCCTATATAACGTTCTACCGCTGAGACACCAGCCTCCTCTCTTCTAGAGGGAGTGGGCTGTAATCTACTACGCGGGCCTAGTGCGGGATGGATGATGTCTCATATCTTCAAATTTTTTGGTTCTAGGACATGCTAGTTTCCTCACGATGTTTTCTTTCACCGTTTTGAGAGCAGTGTGATGAATTTATTTATAGAAAAATAAAGCGCCTTTGGTCGTCGTTTTTGTACCTACAACTCGTTCGGGGCCATTACTACTGGTCCACCACCGCTGATTTAAATAATGTAGATGATTACTATACATAATAAGAAAAAAAAAAAACAAATAGAGCAAATTTACTTTTAAAATAAAAGTTCGTAACCACTATATACATAAGTCAGACTAAATAACTCTCCATTAGTAGTCTAGTCATAGTAATTATTATTAGGTGATGGTATTTGTTAAAAGGTTTCGTGTGGTGCCGGACGTAAAGAATAGCACCACCCCGTTTCCTCCCGTGGGTGTCGTAAAAGGCGACTAAGGGATTTACTAGAGAATGGGCAGCAGCGTTCTCTATGCATTTTTAACACACCATACTGCGATCGCCAACCCGCCTGCCAAGCGTGGCGATTATGGCAAATCCCCCCCCAATTAGGGGAGGCCTATGTCCAGCAGTGGACGTCTTTCGGCTGAAATGATGATCATGATGATTTGTTAAAAATATTTATTAGTTTATTTTATTTGTTTAAGTGTATTAGTATCAATAAAAGTAAAAAATTCTCGTAATCAAGAAGTTAGTATTTTAGACATTATTTTTGTACCCTATCACTATGTTTTTATATTTAACCCAAAGGTTGACTGGTAGAGAATGCCTTATGGCATTAAGTCCGCCTATGTACCACTATTGTACATGAAGTTTAAATAAATAAAATAAGAATTTTGTACCTACAAAACCCGTACCCACCCTATTTTGTACCCTTTTGTTTTGTGTTTTGTAAGTTCTTCTAGCTTACAAAACACAAAACAAATAAAAACAAAAAAAAAATATTTAGGTTAAGGTACTTATCTAGCCTGCGTCGCCTGCAATAAATGGATTATTATTTGTTTATAATTATTAACAGACAGCTGTACCTACCGCTGTTGTTGCGCCACTTCTTCTTCCCAGTCTAAAGCACTAGGAAGTGGTGAAGTGGTGTTTTGGCGGACTGTCTTATGTTAATTTGACTTCCAAAAAGTGCTGATTCTTAGCCTAATTTGAATCAATGACTTTTGATTTTGAGTTTATAAGTTATCCCTAAACAAAAGTGCTGCACCAATTTATTGCTATAAATTACCCAGAAACAGTTTTTTTCTCCCACAACAAATACTTAATACCACACTATATTTAGATCTTTATGAAGCAATAAACTAAACCATAAAAACTAAGATCCCGGATTTAATAGAGCGACCGACCTTGATGATTTGACATTTAATGCATCGTCACTATTTTTATAACAATTATATGTTTTTACGATCACATATTCGCTTATGTACTGGAGTTACAAAGTATTTAAGTGCTTGCATAGCGCGTTTAATTGTCGATTATAATCACTATTAAGTACTGGGTAGTAAAAAAAACTCACATGACGCGCAGTGGACTGACAACTATGCTTATACATAACACATACCATACACAAAGTTAGCTCCTTGTTCGTGCACTTCTGTCAAATATTATCACTAAGTACTATCACGGCCATGGATTACTGACTACTTTGAAAATAAAATCTCGTGCACACGATGACCACATCTGTTTACCGCCCCTTTTCACGACGCCTCATAAAAAAAAACCAGTCAAGCCGGCCAATAAAGGCAAGAATGAGGTGGGAGCTCAGTTCCTCGTCAGTGTTAACTCCAGCTGGCCAATAAAGGCAACCAGAGATGAGGAACATGACTTCTCCCGGGAGATAGGGTCCGTGGGGTCGCAACTGCCCAACAGCTCGCCACATGCTGCCCTGCGGGTTTCTGTATCTCTCTTGGTCTGGCTCCTCACCCTAGACATGTTCCGGTAAAGTAAACTCTACCGGCACAAACCTAGAGTTCGGAGCGCGCAAGCCCCACTACGACGTCAACGTAGAGATACGGTGGTGGGGTTATTATTCATTTATTTCGAAAACAATCGAATCATATTTTTGTTAGTAACACTTATAAAACTATGTTAGTAACATGATGAGCCTAGGTAAGCGTTACTATAGCGGTCAAGCGCTGTAAGCAGTAATAGTCCTTACGGTGGTCAGATGTCCGTGGCCGTGATAGTACATAACTTGTGTAGACAAAATAAACGTTAATATCTTTTATTATAGTTTTACAGTAGTTACGCGTCTCTAAATATGGCACATCAACTTTTATAAAAAGTTCTACTTTGTAGAGTGCACTCATACTCATACTCACTAATACCCGTGCAGCCGTAGGGCAGTCGCCTTCTAAACCATGTGTCACATTTAACACAATTACCAACATGTTCTTTATTATTATTTCTTTATTACCGGACTACCAAATGTACTGCAGGGTACCATCCGGACTTGGTTGATATCTCGTCTTATCCCGTCCTTGGTTGATATACTCAGCGCTTCTCCTCCACATTTATTATGCGTACAGGCAAAGTATGGAACTCTCTGCAAACGTCTGCGTCTTCCACGTATAACCCGTCTGCCTTCAAAGCAAAAGTGAACAGGTATCTTCTGGGCACGCTCGTTCCAACATAGACCTCATCCATCGCTTTTCATCAGGCGAGATTGAGCTCTAGAGCAATACCAATCAGTAATAAAAACATAAATAAAGCATTTTCAGAAATCAAAATCAAGTTATCTTATTTCACATAAACCTACGTGCACGGTTCCAATTGATCGTTTCCTATGAAGAAAAGCCGGTAAGAAACTCAACGATTATTCTTTAGAAAATAATTGGCTTTTACAATATTTTCAAATAACAATGTTAATAGATATGGGAGGGACAGTGTAGGTCTTTGTTGAAGGGCCTACACTGTCAAAGTACCAGGGCCTCAAGTCTGCTATTACAATAGTGTCAGAATTGTCTCGCCATTGTGAGTATTTGACAGTGTTTGTATGGCAAATCTGTCAAAAACTCACAATGAAGAGACCATTCTGACACTATTGTAATAGCAGACTTGAGGCCCAGGTACTTAACAAAATAGAAAACGTTTAACAAATTTACAGTCTACTAAGTCTACAACGGAGAACGTTGTAGACATTCACAAAATAGAAAATAATTTATTTATAAGATTTGAAAAATATATATTCAAATGAAAACGTATTTAAACCAAATGACCTGATTGCCATTATAACTACAATAACAAATCTGAATAATTATCATGTCCACAAAAGCAACTAATAAAGAGTTGAAATTAAAATTGTAGGTATATAATGTCAATCAAAGATAAACTCATGAGTTTTTATTAAAATACTATAAGAACTAAAGATACTGTAAGACAAAATGCGACAAAATTACTCTCAAGTACCAAAAAGCAAATCTTTGTTTTTTCACGAACAAGTCCCGCTCTCGCGAAGGCTGTGTTGCCAGCTCGATAAAATTCCCGTCTCGTTTATTTTAAGTCTCGCATTAACAACGTACCTAGGTAATTAAGCATCGAAATGTCGCCGTTGTGAGGCGTCGTTCTAAATAATCGTCGCTTAACAATTTGCCTCATTATCTTCACGGTTTAAATCATAATAATACCACACTGGCTTGTTAGCGAGATGATGCAGATGTGGAATGAACGACTTAGTTCTAATTGTAGCTAGAAATAGGTGTAAGCAAAGATACACAAATAAAATTGGCCATCTATTCAAAAGCTAATAGTCTTATAATAATAATTACGTCTAACGGGCCTCTGCGAGTTGGCTTCGGCCCCTCGTATGCCTTCCAAAGGTCCGGGATCCCAGAGTCCCGAGAAATTTCAAAGACGTAGAAAAATAATAATATCCCCACCGCTGTATCTCTACGTTGACGCGTGGTGGGGCTTGCGCGCTGCGAAATCTAGGTCTATGCCGGTAGAGTTTACTTTGCCGGAACAGGTCTAGGATGAGGAGCCAGATCAAGAGAAATACAGAAACCCGCAGGGCAGCATGTGGCGAGCTGTTGGGCAGTAGCGGCCCCACGGACCCTATCTCCCGGGAGAAGGCTTGTTCCTCATCTCTGGCTTGACCGACCAGAGTGGATACTGACGAGGAACGAGCTCCCATCTCATTCTTGCCTTTATTTGCCGGCTTGAGTGGAGATTCGCAAGAGCAAACGTGCTCGGCGGAAGGAAGTATTCATGTAAGTGCTGGTAGGGATCTTGACCATCTTCCGGGCTCTAGGATTATTCTGATAGTCGTGGAATACCTCTCCAGTCCCCAAGCACCTCAGGATATGTTGCTTCCTTTGTGCTACCGCACTAAGTGCTAGCGACCATTTCCGGGGGCCCATTATTGAGAGTGCAAGTAACCCCCTGCCATTTTATCCTTGACCAATAAAACATTGAGCAGGCAGGGGCCATAGTCGATCCATAGTTTTAGGTAACTAGTCTATTTTAACCACCCAAACCATAGTCCAATATCTTTGTTTCAATATCCCGCAATAGTCCTACACCAACCGGGGTTTGTCCTTGGGTGCACTTGCATAGTGCGTACAGGGATGATCATCGGTTAGTGCCTTATTTAATTAAAAGCGTCTAACGGGCCTCTGCGAGTTGGCTTCGGCCCCTCGTACGCCTTTCAAAGGTCCGGGACCCAACGGTCCCGAGAAATGTCAAAAACATTTTTTTTAAATATGTAAAAGTATATAAAAAAGGGAGGGGAAAGAAACAAAGGGCATCAAAAAATTCGTCTACATCGCTGTTAAAAGGAAAAGTGCCCAACAGGCTGGCAGCATTGCCACGTTGTATGACAACGCTGATTCTTTGGGCAAGAAATAGGCCACCCCTCTGGGTCACGTGAAAATTCATTTTTTTAAATTATGTCAAATATTATCCATCTATTCTGAATAGCTGTTTCATGGGCAATGATCAATCTGTTACTTACATAACCTACCGAATCAAAACTATATAGGTACGAGTATCAAAATCAATATATGGGTTTGCAATAGTTGTATTTAATTAGTGTCACCGTTTAACTGGATTCTTAGTTCTTATACCTATCCTGATTCCAACCTAATGTCAGGACACGCTTAACATACCCCATACCTTCCCAGAAAAAAAAAACAAACATAGTGAATTAATTGCAGCACCTGAAAAAAAAACAGTCAACCATGTAGAAAATACCAAACAATGCGAGTGTATATAATTAAAGCAGGGTTTAACTCTTCGACTAGTGATCTTGGTATTCTACGGTTTGTCAACGCTTGTTGCGCGCACGACGAGATGCGAGCAAAAACTGAATTGCGCTAAATTCAATTGGTTAATCAATTCAATTAATTTGAAGGGATAGCTACCGAGCGATCGACGAAGCACAGTAATTGGAACGATTAATGTACGCCTCGAATGAGCCATTCTTTCTTTATATCGAGATCGGACATATTGAAGGCATGTTCGGAATGAATCGGACTGAAAACTAACTGCCTACGCTTTGTTTGAGCTGATAGCATCTACCGAAGCTCTAGGATTATATTCGTTTAATTAATCGAAGTATTGTTGCGTATTTCTAAATTATTTGGGTTCCGTAATGTCTTTTTTTTTTTTCATGGTGCTTTGTCCTTTATTTTATTCCACAGAACAATATTTAAGGTGTCGTATCGATTATTTATTTATCATCGATTCAAACTCAAACTCAAAGCATTTATTTCAATTAAACCATTTACAGGCACTTTTGAATTGTCAAAGAGACGGTCAGTTAGTCAGAAAGAAAGTTGAAGCTAGATACTAGATTGTTTACCTATTGCAAATATTGCAAATCACCCTAAATAAAATAACAATGTTCATGTGTTATTGATGTTGACTCGAAATTGATGTCATACAGTAGTATTTACGTACTTACTACAAGGCAAAATATGAGCATTTAATGATGACAAAAACATAATCGCCTGTTTAAAGACCACTTCGTCAAAACTTACACAAACCAACATGTAAACTAAAAGAATGACATTTTAATACATGAAATGACTGTTCTTAGTTGTCAAAGTAACGTGACCACGTGCGTCTGCGCAGCTCCGCCGTGGGTGGTGGCCGTGGTGGGACCGTTCTTGTTTTTTCGCATTTTTTTGTCTAACAACACGTGATGACCATATAAACAGCCTTAGGCAGACCACCGACGTGCTGAGACGGAGACATTTTGGGTGGCGCATTAGATTTAAAAACAAATAAGACGGTCTAATCAGATTAATTAGGGTGTGATGATGATTGACGTATATTCAAATATGTGCCCAATTTATTTGACCTAGTCTTGTGTAAATGTGTTTGAAGCTTAAATTGAGACTGCATTCTTTTTCTTTTAATCACTTTTATTTTCTCAATAAAGATAATTTTTAGGGTTCCGTAGCAATACAAGTACAAAGAACCCTCAGTTATAATTTCGCCATGTCCGTCCATCTGTCTGTCTGTCCGCGGCTTAGCGAAGAGACTCTTAAACTGTAATTTGACATAGGTGTACATATTAATTACGACGACATAGTGGTAAAATAAAATCTTAAAATTTTTTTTTAGTGTTCCGTCTCTACACGTAAAGTGCGGATGATATTTTTTTTTTTCTCTCATCTATCCCATTGTGTGGGGTATCTTTGGATAGGCAGTTCATAAATATTCTGGGTTTGAGAACACCATTTTTGGATTCAGTAATCCGTGTGCGTAATATTATGCTTTAAAGTGCTAATTTTTGTTAGAGTCAAGTGTCCCCCCCCTGCCAGCTAAATGGTTGTATTTGGATACGTTAAAAAATTCACAGCAGTAGTATATATAACGAAGTTAAAAGGAAAACTTTCACAGCTTAGTAGGCTTTACAAGTTACCGAGTAATATTCGACCAACTTAAATTAAAATTTGCAGTTGAAAAACATGTTCTTCAACTACAATGTTAAGTTTGTTATAAGTGTATCCCAACTACGGAACCCTTCATTGTGCGTGGTCCGACACGCACTTAGCCAGTTTTTAAAGATTAACCATATTAGCAACATAATTTCCGCTATTTCCTCAGCCATTACTTAAGCAAATTATAAACGTACTCGACTAATAGCTACCCGACAAAAATTACCGACTTCCTAACTCTCTATACAGTCTAAATTATGTAAATGTAACGAATAAATCAGAACTCATTACCATACTATCTTCAGAAGCATTTCTTGATGTTTTCGTACATTTTACGTCGTATGAGGTTCGTTCTCATATTTACAGAAATTACAACTTCGAAGTATCCTCGAAGTAGTCACTGCGGACCGGAGATGCTCAATTTTGGGTTCTGTTCAAATTGCCATTATTAAAAGTCCACCAATCGGCCCACCCAGATAGCTCAAAACTGTATTTAAGGCAATTGCTTTATTAAAGTGAAAAAGTACAAAAAATGTTTATTAAAACAAAGATGTCTAAACTCATCATTATGTTCAGAATTGAGATGCACCTGCGGTCCTTAGGGGAGGACAATCATCTGGCTACCAATATCTAATTACATTTAAAATTGGTTTGAGAAAGTGACTCTTAATATTGGCTCTTTATTTTAGTAAAATATCCTTTGTGTTTTTCGGACAAGGAGCAGTTTAATTAATGAAATTCTTTGGTAACTTAACTTGAGCTGTATACATAAAAATGTGATTTATTAAGCCGACTCTAACACAATACATCCTAATGAGTTGTTCGTCAACTGGCGCACACGCGAGTTTCACAGTCGCCAGTTGACGAACAAGCCATCCTAATCAAAGAAAAAATCAAATCCCATTAAATCTGAATTAATGAACTTATAAGATCCACGAAACGAAAACTACCTGCTTCAACAACCCGTCAAATCCTAATCGCCTTGAAATTTTAATAAAAATGTTACGAAAATATTGTATGATGCGCCCGCGCGGTTCGGCCATCAAATCAGAAATGCCTTCAAACTTAATTCAAATTACTTTCGGACGACTTCAACACAATCTTAATTCTTGATCTGACATGGATTTCGCATATCCTTTTATAATCCTGCTTGTAAAAAATTAAACCGCAATCTTGACAAATACCTTCCTAAATGCTACAGATATTTCTAACCCGGTGGGCCTAAATTTGATCGAAATTCGACCAGGAGCCTCAGCGACCACCTAGATTTCATACTACAAAGCCAGATCCTATAAAAAGGGAATTATCCGGACCACCGCTGACTTATGGAGCAAAAAGACTAAAATTGTAACTAACTAGAGCAAAAAGACTAAAATTGTAAATAATACGAGTAGGTTATTATTTTACGCAATTCTTCCGTTGCGAAAAAAGTTTCAGATTGCAGAAGTTTTTACAGCGAAGTGTGAAAGAAGTTTAAAAATATCGAAGTACCTACACACAGCTGTGAAGGCACTTTTGCTTTCTAAATTCGTGTACTATTCTTCCAGTCAAGTTGTTTTCCAAAATTTACACTAACATCATTCAAAGTTTCATCTAATGTCTTGTACATTACTTCATATTTCAATCAACAAGTGTGTAGAAAACATAATAATCACTGGTAATACGACGATTAGCATGCAGTCGCCATCGTGCCTGCTCATTAGGTCGTGTCACGCGTCATAACACTGATTAATTGGCCTCCGACGCTCGATGCGAATACAAAGAGTTGTAAAAAACAATGACAAGCAAGCAACGACCTTTCGGTAACGAGAAGCCGTCAGTCAGGCGGGCGCGCCAGCCAGCATACACTTGACAACTTCAATTTATATGGAACTCGATGCCTACACTCGTTTCCACTTGAATGATAGGCAATAAAGTCAGGGCACCGATACCTATAGACATTATCGCCGACTAGACTATGAGAGTGAGGGAAGAGAGAGTGCATCTGTTTGTGCACTATAATACTTCCGCGCCGAAGACTGGTCTCCGCTGAGATTGGTCGCCATGGCCGAAATTCTGTCTGAAGGACTATTATTATCGCCGAATATTTTTCGAAACATTATCATAAAATATTATTCGTTCCTACGTAGTTTCTTTTCGTTGCGAGTCTTAATGCGCATTTATATCTCGTGCTCATTAAACGAGTAATCGATGAGGCTGTTCAATTAATATATTCGGAATCGAGTGGTATTGAGAGAAAATTACACGGCTATCGACATTATGTTAAGCAAGACAGTAGTTAGTTAGCAACACAGCGCCCGCGGTCGGCTCCACTTGGGTGGCTCGGCAGATGTTGCTCAGATTCATAAAAAAATCACATTTCAATTAGTTTCATCGTTAGTTGATATTACGAACATTACACGTAAACACATCATCTTATGAATTTTAATGAGCTATGTAATGAACGTGATCAGATCAGATGAGCCGAGTGTCCAAGTGTCTTGAATCCTGTGTTGGAAAATATTTACTGAATGCGGTATCGTGTTACCACTTTCTATACTAATAATTGCTTGCTTGGCGACAACGGTTAATTCCAGTTTATTTATTTTTGCGTAATAATTGACGATAGATTTTAAAATTGATGGCACTTGATTCACGAATCAATCATGTGTTTGTATAATGGGTATAGCGGTGTGATAACCAACGAAATTACACGATGACAGAGTGCTGTGCAAACTGTAGATACGACGTAGTTATATCATCTCATACTGTTGTTGTACCTGCGATAATCTTATGATTCTAATTAACATAAACAGATATTTGCTAACAAATAAAATTAGGTATAATTCACTGCGTCGCAGAATTTACAGTAACACGAAGGCGACAAGCTTTAAACAAAAAAAAAAAATCTGTAGATTCCTACATAGAAAATTATTGCTGTAAGCAGTGAGTGGCAGAAATAAAATGCTTCTGAAAAACAAAACTTGCATCTGAAATGCTGTTTATTTTTGGCAAAGAGATAAACCCTTTTACCAAAAATAAACCGCATTCGTAGACATGAAAATTGTGTAAATAATTAGTGGAGTCGGCGATTGTGGCAAATTGCAGCCGCAGGTGCAATAATTCTCCAATACCCGACTATTAGTGTCGGGACAGCGCAAACAAACGGTTATAATTGAATGTTTGACGAATTAGTGCGACCACCGAAGGAGAACTTGGTGGTTCTGCGTTCCACCGGCATGTATGGGGGTTGTTTGTCTTTTGATTTTGCAATTATGTAGGACGGCGGACAAAATAAAAGTACATCGATCTTTACTTTCTTCTGCTTCTTCGTCGTTCCCCTAAATCTTAGGAACCTTTAAAAAATATCTTAAAAACACACACTCTTCAAAATCATTTTATTTTTTTTATATCACTTATACCTACTTGGGCACTTATGAAACGTCAGAAGCTAGTAGCACAGTTCCAATTGGTCGTTTCCTATGAAAAAGAGCCGGCAAGAAGCTACGGTTACTGTTTTAAAAATAATTGGCTTTAACATTATTTTCAAGTAACAGTGTTGATAGGTATGGGAGGACAGTGTAGACCTTTCAACAAGTATCAGGTACTTAACAAAATAGAAAATTGTCAACAAATCTACAGTCTATTAGGCCCCTCGCCCACGGCGACTTTTTGTAGCGATGCTGTCGCGCGTCCGAATCGATACAGTCGCGAAGCGGTCGCTAGCTGTGTGCCCTCGCCCACGGGCCCAGATTCAGTCGCGATGCAAACGCGATGCTGTCGCGCTTCTGTCGCGATGCAAACGCAATTCAGTAAAGGCACAAAAATGCCACAGTTGCACTGATGCTCGGTTCTCCACTCACGTGCCACCCTCCCTCCGCTATCTCCCCGATGTGGTCCGACACGGTCGCACGTTTGCATCGATACAGTCGCGATGCTGTAGCGCGTTAGTAGCGCGTTGGCATCGCTTCTGTAGCGCGTTGCAAATGCGAATAACACGCATTAGTAGCGATGCTGTTGCGCGTTTTCGAAGCGCGTGACAGCATCGCTACAAAAAGTCGCCGTGGGCGAGGGGCCTTGGGCCTACAACGTTCTTACTGAAACATTCTATGGAGGTTTTGCGTATGCCGCTTTTTTTCTAAATATCACATTAAAGATCCTTGCAAATGGACCCGAGACATGAAAAAGGAGCTTCCATAAGTCTGCAATATATGTGGAATAATTATTATTACACTTAAAAATTACATTATGAATGATGATCAGCCTTGAATTTTTTTTTTCTTCTTTTTATTTTCAACATTAATTTTCTTTGTTCTTATACAAACTTTATTATTTTTATCCTGTTTACACCTAGATAAATGTGCATGTTGTACCTTAGTCTCCTGTACTTGAAGGAGCACACGTAAAAGAACCTTTCGTAGTATTGTGGTTTATATAGTACTAGCTGTTGCCCGCGGCTTCGCCCGCGTGGATGTCAATACTTCCCTAATTGAATCGGATTTTGTCCAGAATTTCATGGGTTTTAAAATTCCTACATACAAACTTTGGCACCCCGCAATGAGTGGTAGTTTTGAAAAACTAATAATGAACAATGTTATCACTTACTTAGGCAAGTATTTGTACCAAGTTTCAAGGTAATCAATCAAATGAATAAGATTTTTCATACAAACTTTCATTCCCTATTTTATCCCCTTAGGGGTGGTATTTCCAAAAATCCTTTCTTAGTTTGGAAACCAAATTTGGAAATTTTGGAATCTCTAGGCCCAGCGGTTTGGGCTGTGCGTCGATATAATTATTATGTCAGTCAGTCAGTCAGTCAGTTTCTCCTTTTATATATATATAGATATGTGTATCCTTTGTTTGTTTGGGGCTTGTGGCTAAGTAATAACAGCCGCACTGGTCAATCGATCAGGTTAAGCTACGCTGGCCGCAGTTGGTCCGTTGATGGGTGACCATCTTTACATACCAAGATCCCTTCCGTGCCTCGGAAAGCACGTTAAGCCGTTCGTCCCGGCTGTCATTTATGGATCTTTGCCAGTCGTTACGGGTCGTCAGAAGCCCGAAAGTCTGACAAACCAGTCTTACCAAGGGGTATCGTATTACCCATTATGGGTTGTGGAGGTCAGATAGGCGGTCGCCCCATGTAAAATACTTGTATTCAGCTGGATCCGGTTAGACTAGAAGCCGACCCAAACATAGTTTGGAAAAGGCTAAGCAGATGATGATATGTATCCTTTGTTGGTGATCCCAAAACAATAAATAAATAAAATCAATATCTAACTTTGGGGCACAGGGAGTCATAGCTTCAGCGATAGGCATTGGCTGTGTGCCTTTATTTTATCTACCTAGGTACTGTAGAGTGTGGAAGAGTAGAATAATAGAAATGATGAACTTGAATAGAGATAATGACTAAAAAAATTTTTTTTGTCCCTCATGTACATAGATTATTAAAAAATATTGGACACGTATTTTTTTCTTTGTTTACGTAATCAAAACATTACATTGAGTTCAAATGTGGCATGACGTCACTTCTCACTAGATTTTATACGAGTACTGAACGGTGACGTAACGAGCCCCCACTCCCAAGTTTAATGTGTTTTATCTAAGTAATTTTGTATTAATATGATAAAGCAAAAAATGCTTGTCTAATATTTTTTATCATCTGATTGACGGACTAAACAGTTTTTCTTTTTTTTCACCCAGGCATCACCCCTATTTCGCAAAAGTAAAGAGAGATGGGAATCTTGCAGTTTGCTGCATTAGTTGAATGGAGAGTTGGTTGATTGACTGATGCTTTCGCACTTTTCTGTGTCTGCTTTTCCAGGATGAAATTCTTATTTCTTTGTAAAATAAAACGTCCTCTTATATTCATACTTTTATTTCTAGATTAATGGCATATTTCTTTTAGGTACATCTTCTTATATTTACTAAACATAATCTTAAATAATATCACGTTATTCTCTTAATAATTTACATTGAGACGGCAATTTGTTATAATTGTTTACAATTAAAATAAACTTAGTAATTGTTCATACAACATTCGATTAATCATAGTAAGATGCAAACATAAATAGGTACACATCACTTGAAATTACGTAAGTATGTAGAACTATATAGGCTTAATATTTCTTCACTCATACAAATAAACATATGTATATAACTAAATGTATGTTAAAAATAAACTGTCCTCGTTCGGTAACTGGTAAGGGAAGACCATAATGACTACTGGTTTATTCCGGTAACGTAACTAAATGAATATTGAGCGTAATTATCAACCGATAATTAATCATTGCTATTAACTATACTTTACATGTTAAACATTAATATACTCATACGCTTATGTAATGGAAGACTATACGATTTTGCTGTATAAGGCACACAGAATTCTTTCATATCGATTACAATCAAACATTGACTCTCAAGTGCTCAATATTTGCATAAACTCGTATTTACAAAAGCTTTAAGCAAACTAATTGTAAAATGAAGAAAATTAATTAATGGCACTAATTATTTATTTAAAACTAATTAATGATTATAACGTAGGTATGCTACGTCTTTACGTAAACGATACATGAAATACTGCCTCAGATGTCATCCGCGAATATACACGATAATATTCTATGTCTTAAATCTAAAATAAACCTTTCGTTAAACAGAAAGGAATCATACAAACTCTCATCAAAATTATCTCTATAAAATCTATCACACATTCTAAACTGACCGAGCAAGTTACTCAAGTAACAGTAGCTTTCATTACTGAAGGCGTTTATTTTGTTAATAGCTAACACTAGGAACTATATTCTGTCCATGTAGACTATGTACAGCTAAAATATATCACAGAGTTTTGAAAGGAATGGAGGGTGCGTCACCATGGTCTCCAGGGTTTTTCTTCTGGAGGTTGTTTTCTTGTGACAAGAGCAAGGGGGGCTGAATCTTCATTGGGAGGGGGCGGGGTTCCCCATCCTGAACTGGCGGGGGAATAGCAGCGAGTTTCCGAAGATGTGGAGGACGAAGCATCCCTTGGTGAGAGTGGAACCAGGGTTGGTAGGGCGCCTAATGTGCTCGCGTTGACGCCAGCTGGTAGGACCAGAGCGATGTCGCCGTTCGACAACCTCGTTGGTACTAGACGGACGCCAGAGCCGGGACCAGCTGAAATAATAGACACCAGTTAGAAAATACTGAAGCAAAATGTAGTTTTTACGGTTTATATAAGGGTAAAACCAGGATAGATGCCCCACTTCATGAGATTACTCTATATCTCTTTGTACAAAAAGCAAGATTCTTTATTTGTAAAACGGGTAGGTACTTTGGTTTATTATCTTCAAATTTATGAAAGGAATAAATATTATCTTTGATATTCCAGAGTATTCGCGATTTTTGCGGACCTCTAAGTCTTGGGACAACTATCCCGTTTAGGGGATAGTTGCCTAATCTGTGTTAATTTCGTTTAGGATAGATGACCCGTCGAGAAAGAGGATATTTATCCCGCAAAAACTTTGATCGCACCTAGCCGTCCCATGCAATCGCACAGAGACATGCAACACGGTCAACTTAGTTGTAGTTGTAGAGTCTCTCGATAGATAAATAAAATAACATTTGTGTTTCATTCGCGAAACTAGAGTTATTGCAATCAAGGCAACTATACCCTCGGGGCAACTATCCGGGTTTTACCCTATTTGCATTTACCATTTCACAAAATATTCAGTGACAAAAAGTATTAAAACTTAAAAATAAATATGGACACCTCCTCCCTGACCCTTGACTGTAAGTGAAGCGCCAGCACGCGCTTTAGCTGAGCAGCATGTAATCCAAAATCCCCCTGATAATAATCAAAACACTGATTTTATCCAGCCACCGGCGCGGCGGTCCCTTGCCACCCTCCCTCCGACGTTGCCCTAAGCCGAGGTTCGTACCCCACAGGGGTTGCCCTTAGCGAGCAGCAGTCGTTTAGTTTATAGTTTTTACGCCCTGGCTGGAGGCATTAAGTTTCGTTAGGAGCTTAAGGCAGCCATAGGAAAGTCCGGTTAAAGAGTCGGAACCTTAGTGGTTACACTCTGAGCTGCCCTAGATAAAAAAAAAGACACCTTGAGGCCAAAATGTTAAAGCGTTGTTTAAAACTCACCAGAAATAAAAATAGTAGAATGTTGGTTTTGAGGAGCATCTTCAACGTCCGAGGGTGGCGTGGGTGCTCCGGCAGGTCTGGCCCCGGGAGCATTGACGCACCCCTCCAGATGCCTGACAAGTCTCCTTCTCAATGTTGGCTCAATGCCTTGGAACTTCGACACTTCCGTCACGCAGTGCCTGTATCCGGCACGGAACCGGTCCGGAGAACCAGCGCCTTCAGACCTAAGACCCTCTAAATGCTTCACAGTCATCTCTAGGATGTCAGCCTTCTCCAGTTTTGAATGTCTCGCCGGCTGTAACAAGGATGAAATTTTTGGTAAGGAACTTTTTACTTTAGAGTTGAAATATATGAGTGTTCTTGCATAAGCCTCAATGAAGGAGAGGACATCAGGACATCAGCATTACTAGGAATATTATCTTTACAAATCCTTCAATATTTAATTTTCATATTGTTTAATAAAATATTAGGTAAATGTCTAGTCGGTAATTCCTCAAAGCGTAAGTAAATATATACATATAGACAGAAGAATAAGTATGTAAATCTTAACTTACATCCTTCTTCATAGCATCTAAAATCAACGCCTTCAGTTCATTGAGGCAGTTGTTGATGCGCGCCCGTCGCCTCTTCTCCATAATGGGCTTGTTGCTCTGTAACAAGACAATCATTTTGTTAATCAAGACAGTTAACATAGTCAAGTTTCGAACATTCAGTATGATAATAAGCAGGTATCCTTGCGACTTGCGTCAACGCGCCGCATTTGCATCCATTAACAACACGTGTAACAACTAAATGTTGTATGCAAGGTTAAGGCTAAAGTCTAGTACACACACACACACCCTCACACACCCTGATTTTACCTATACATTAATATTCGCTAACATAACACACTCGCATATATTCTTACGCAACGCATGATCAGTTTCCAAGCGGACAAACTTTATGTAACACAGTGCTAAAACATATATAATCAGCCACACAAGTTCGTAGTACACACGGCCACATATCAAGCTATATATTTCCAGTATAAGCTAATCTCTCTTTGTACGAAAATCCTATACAATGCGAGACCAGCGTAAACTGGATTTTATAGCTTGATATGTAGCCGCGTGTACATGTATTGTCGTATTATTTATGCTGTGTATAAACAACATTGTTATCGCTTTATCGCCGGGTGACACCAAGTAAGGCGCGTGACAAAAAGAGCCATTAATCTCTGGTTACACGCCGGTGACGGCGCGTGCGACTGCCTCAAGGTGAAGGTCGTCCGTGTCGTGATTGGCTGCGCGCGCGCCGTGACGCTGCATCACGCGTGGCGGGACCACGTGACGAACAAGCGAACGTTACTAATGTGTAACACACCATCACGCAGCCATCTCTTTGTTAACATCATCACGATAACTGCGTGTTTCGTCTCTAATAAAAAAATGGCGACGATTCTGTATCGGTCCTTGGCGAGAGTCCAGCGCGAAAGATCAAATAATTTTTATATGAAAATTCTTGGAATTGGCACTATGTCAGAGAAATGGTAAACTGCTCGTCTATCACATTTGATCTTGTTTCGTTAGCACACTTAATATTAACATGACGGCTTCAACCGAAGTACACAAACGTCTCGTTACGTGCTCAAAATTAACTCTTGCACACACTGTCTGACCGATACGCCAATGTCAGACGGGTGAACCGCTATAGATTTTCACTCAAACAAAAATAAAATATAGAACATGTTAGCGGCTCTTGGACGAGGGCGGGAAATTCTCGACGCCTTCCGCACGAGACATCGCTTCCGTGCCGAGGATAAAGGGCCCTCATATTTAATGGCATGCACTCGCTTGTAAATAATTACCAGCATTCTGTGTTTCTCCTCTACTAATAAAAACAGAAGATAGTGTTTTCATCATAGGCATTTGCTTAAACATTGTTCGAGACACATTAATACATATACAATAAAAAATATCACCTTGCATTGCAACTGCCCTTCTTAATTTGACGCATCACATGACTTCAACAATAGTTACAATAGATATTGATTATACCGTGTCTAACAAAAGGAGAATCTCGAAAGTCGCCATAGTTTTTCTTGCTCGAATTTTCATAGACGCGTGTGCCCGAAGCGAGCGATTAGCTCGTAGACGCAAATGTTCGTAATAATTACAGAGGTGTGCAAATTGACACGCGACGTTCCTGTTGCCATCAGTTAGTGTTTACGTTATATTGAGAGGTGAGGTGACATACAAATTGACAGGAACGTTGTTTATGTTGATGTTATTAGGATAATCAGTTGAGAAAAGTGTGGCCTTCTATCCCAGACGTTGTCTATTCAAATATTGTTCAATAAATAAGTAGGTATGTAAACGATTGGATGTCTCGTTCCATTTAATTTTTCGGAGCTTAAGAATAATATGATTACAGAATTTATTATTGATTTCAATAAAAATACCAATTCCTAAACAAGAACATAATTATTATTATTATGTTGCCATGTTTTGTCTCTGCATCAACCTAAGGTTCGCCTTTGTACAGTATTTTTTCTACTCGTGCATAAAGTTTTAATAAATAAATGAACATATCACTAAGACTCCTACAAGCCAACATCGGCGTCGTAAATGTTTTAAAATATCTTAAATATGATATATTTTATTCATACTAAAACTTTAACGCATATTAAAAACATGAAAGAGAAAATTCATACTGAACTCAACCTCGTCTAGTTTTCCGCAGATCGTAAAGACGCCGCGCGCCGTCGACGGCAGGCGGCAGCACGTGGCGATCGGGCGCCCTGCGGCGTCGCGGCGCGGCGACGGGTGGCGCCCCGTTTTAGCGAACACACACAGACATAAAGTATACACCGAGAATACCAGCACCCACACCTACCCATTTTACCGCCACCGCATGCGAATTACAAACGCGCCATTTCTTATAATCACGTGTATTTCTAAAATACCTGTCAAGCGAGTCAAAAGAAACACGACATTTGTTACACGTTACATTATATACAATCGCCTTTACAAGATGCCAATAACAAGCAGCTTGTTTGAATGTAACCATTATTAACAGCGTGTTATTCATATTTTATGTGGGAAGTTATGAAGAAAACCTGGTACTTTTTGTATATTCAGATTTTATAGGCACTAGTGATCATGATCAAAGGTTGGAACCGTCGCACATAGATCGTTTTTCAGGATTTAGGCGGCCAAAATTATTTTATGTGATATTTATATTACAAAATAGTTACATAAAAAGAATTCTGTGTTTGGAATAACTTATCGAAATTATTTGTTGGTGCACGGTGGTTAGGCGCACCTACTTGTGATTTTTTATCAAAAAATATTTTATTCGAGATCGTAGTTGATTTCAAAGTGTTTTTTAATATTATATTGAAAATACATATGACATACTCACGGCTTTCCCCAAGGAGGGACAGCTGTCTACGTTTTAGTAATACTTTCAGGTATGTATTATTAAATAAAACAAAGTTGATTTTGTTCTAATAAGTAAGTAAATATATTATATTATTAAAAGGATCTTTACATTCGTTATACAATATTAAAGTTACATAAGCTAAATAGATAATCACTAAAAATAATCAATCATACATTGGAGACTTATTCATCTACATTTAAATTTTCGCCGCTTTCATCAATTTCCATTGGTCGGTTTGGCTCAGCAGGAATTAATAGCTGCATTGTCTCAGGCAAAAATAATTTTGAAGCGGTTTTTTTGGTCTTTCTCATGGAACTAATAAATGGGTCGGATGTTAATAGTAACCTATGATAAATATCTAAGTTGCATTCTTCCCTCGAAAACTTGCGAGCAAAGTTTAGGCGATAAGACCTAAAATGTTTATTGCGGGCCTCAGCAGCTTCTTCCGAAAGTTGCCCTATCGGCAACAACGAATTTTCTATTATTGAAGCTCCATGAATTAAGACCTTATGCATCGTTGGAGTCATAGGATGCCAGCCATATAACTCAACATATAGTTTCGCAGTTTCCATGGCGTATTTATCATATTTTGCTACGTCAATCTTATGGCCGCTTGATATGGCTTCTAATATCACTTTTAATCTAATAATCAAGTCATAACTTATCCCAGTGATTTCTGCAGCCAATTCAGGGTTCTCGAAGAATCTTCTGCTGGTATTTCCATCGTTTGTGTTTCCGAAGTTACTTTTTGGCATATCGACTAAAAGACCTGTCTCCTCTCTAAATCTTTGCTGAATATCAAGTTTCTTCTGCTTTTCTAGATTTTTTTCTTCTTCGGTTCGTCTCTCGCGATATTTTTTCACGGGCAATTTATATGCTAAATGCAGCACACTTTCGAATATCCGGATTCTTGCATGTAATACGGAAAGGCCAAATTCAAGAGCTTCAGGGCGTACATAATTTTTTTTTGTTAAATCATTAAAATCTTTTGATGTAGCTCCACATATATAACATCTGCTGGTCGATTTGGTGTCTGTAGCTGCATTGCAGACCTTTCTGTCAACCATAGTCATTTTAAAACTATGTTGAAAGAAAAAATTCTCTCCATTGAGGTCAACTTTCGTCAAGTTTAATGAGTTTACACTATTCTTTACATAATTGATTTCTTCTTTTGTGATGTCCGTAGATTCTTTTACGAATCTAAATCTTATTGGACGGCAATATCTAGGTGAAGATGGAGTTGGATTTTGCCACACGATTTTACTTTTACCCTCACCACAAACAATTCGTAGAGGCACAAATGAGCTTATAAAAATATTAGCATCAGATTCATCTTCGTTTGAGAGTCTCTGTTTAAACTGGGCTTGTTGAGAGCCGTCACAACCCCATTTGCAGATGAACAGTAACGAGTTCCTTTCAACGGCATCAAGTGTGAGTAAGACTTCTTCTAAGAAGAGGGATAATCTGGTTACAGTGTGATCCAACAAAGATTGTAAGTTTCCTTCTGCGCAGGTAGACGTCACTCGTAATGACTCCTTGGGTGGGTAGCAATCTTCTTTGGCCTTCAATAATAATTCATAATGTGGATAGAATCTTTTGTTCGTTGCTCGAATAATTTCGTACTGTCTTCTGGTCAAATCGGCTTCAACAAACATTGTCAGTGCTTGCAGAGGAGTAAGGGGCTCTATTTCTTTAGACTTTGAATGTCTGTTTTTACAATCACTGGCAGACGCAGAAGAATTCGTAATGTCTTTTAAAACAGTAGACGCGTTTCTTTTTCCTTCTGTTTGTAAAATTACTTGTGCCGCGTGAACAATTACTTCTTCGTCGTAAGATGCGCGGACTCCTTCAGTTTTTCTTCTCTTTGTTCTTTCGCTAGATTCGGTAAAAGATTTGGTAGGTCGTCCTGGCCTTTGATGCGTGTCTACGGGGATCTCAAATGTTCCTTCCAACCAAGAATTATTGGCCGCCAAAAAGTTTTCAAGTGTTCTATGCGCCCGAGACCACCTCTTTATCAAATCACATTTAAAATACGAAAACTTCTTTTTTATCACATTTTTATGTTCTTCTGTGTCCCCGTAACACACGAGTAAATAATTTTCTAAATATCTAATTTTTTCATTTATCGATAATGAATGTTGCTCGTTCATTTTATCTAAGAGGTATTTACGAGTCAACATTTTCACCCCCGAGCAGCCAGGTGAACCTATAACAATAAAAAAATAATATTAACACAAAAACATAAAATCCGATTTTTTTCCTATTTTTGTCAAAAAAAATTCAAACTCGTTTATTTTTAAAACTAGCAAAAACTAGCAGCTGATTTTAAGCAGTTTTCTTTATAAGACTTTATACTATATAATGAAATCAAAAATGTAACTCGGAAAGGTGCGGAAGTAAAGTTTTTTTTCGATTGAAATTGAAAAATAAAGAAAAAACATTTCTAAAAAAGGGTATTATTGACGGCTCATTAAGTCATTTATTGACAATATATTTAATACAATTTCATATTAATTTAATAAAGGCTTACCTGTATTATTGGTATCCATCACTTAAACAAGCAAATATGACACGACACATAAAATATTCACCGAAGAAAATGATATACGAAAAGGGCGTCAAGAACTTTCACGTGCAGTAAGTGCGACAATCAAGTTTCGACTAGTATTGCAGCGCGCTCGCGCAGTCTAGGGATGTGCGTGGGGTTGGCTATTGTTCGTCAGGTAGTCTACTATTCCAGGAAAAAAATTGTTTGTCATTAGTCGATTATTGGAATTTCGACTTATGGCCGCCTAATTCCTAGAAATCTACGTATGTGCGTCGTCGGAGTCAATGAGCTAATGACCCAAAACAAAAAAGTTATCTGGCACGCTATCTGTCACGCATTCGCGCCCGCAGCCCCACGTAAGTGTAGACTCGATAACGTCAGCTGATAGTTTCGGATAACAGGTGCTCGATAAGGGGCTCAGTTCCAACCGCTCACGGTGACACTAATTGATACCTATGTAATAGACTCCTTTCCACGAAGGTATCAAGTCGCTGTGTTGATGACCGTCTGAGCTCTGAGTAACTATTATTACAAAATAATGATCGGTCAGAAATCAACCCAACTCTTTACTAATCGCTAGTTAGAATCAAACAATGTAGCTTATCACCGTGCATTAGTGGACACACAATGAAAGACCAAATGTCGCTACAATTTCGAGGACTACAATGACTTCTCTTACAGTTGATGCGAACCCAGACTACCCAAAACTAGCTAGGTATATCACTTGTTTCCAACATTCTCTGCAATGCGCTCTACTACCAACTTTTCAATCTAATCAGACGAACCAGAGGCTCTGCTCCCTCCTGCCAAGGTTGCGATATTGTCCGAAAAGGATACCGTGGCCCTGGCACACAGGCATCTGAAGGAACACGAGTGGGTTTTAGTCAGTAAAAGTCTGAAACGCCCTCCCGCTCCGCCCAGAGCGGGACAAGTTATTTGGTAATTTCCCACACAAAAAAAAAGGAGGTCTGCTCCTTGAGCACGAAATCTGTAATTCCGGCCAAACTTACGGGTGTTTCCTACTCCTTATTATATCTTACAGACATAAGATTAATTCGGGGCCCAAACTAAGAATGAATGACAACACGATTTGGCAGTTGTCCCTAATCCCGATGTGGTTAGCCCGTCCGAAAAATTTAATTTGTCACTTTTTTTGATGGATCAACGACGTCTTTCGGGAAGGGTCAAACGTGCAGATTTATGCGATACGAATCTTCGTTGACAGACTTAGAGCGTACAGCCCCTGCATTGGAGGAACAGTCCTAACGTCTCGTTCTCGCATCTGTGTATTTCTATCCTCAAAATACCCACGCAGACACTAATCTGCATTGTCCTCAATGAGGACAGGCCATATATGAGAACTCCTCATATTTACACATTTCATACATTTAGGTACATACTTCAAAAGAGACTGTTTTTTTTTTCTGCCTTTCTTCTCAGAATAGTTAGAGAGGAAACACCGACCTCATCTTGTAGAGTTAGCTTGAACGCGCTAATCTCTGGAACTACCAGTCAGATTTGAAAAAAAATCTTTTGCATTTGATAGCCCAATTCTTGACGAACCTTAAATATTGATTTAAATATAAAGATAAATATTTATCATGTAACCTTACGTTATTTTTCTACGTCTATCACTACATATTATAAAACAAAGTCCTCCGCCGCGTCTGTCTGTCCGTCTGTCTGTTCGCGATAAACTCAAAAACGAATGCACCGATTTTCATGCTGTTTTCACCAAAGGATAGCGTAGTTCTCGAGGAAGGTTTTAGTATATATGTAATTTGTTACGTTTTAGTACCTATACATTTTTGTATACATTTACGATATTTGTTGGAGGTGTCGGAAAAAAATAAGCCGTCTGGGAGCTTTCAACGAAAACGCTGTCTAAACCTTTTGAGATATAACAAAATAATGTATGGTGGAATTGTGTATCTTATATAGGTCAACAGAAAAGTCCGCGATGGCATATGTCTGTCTCTTACGGATAACATACGAGTAGGTACTATATCCATTTTTTTTTTTTTTTGTAGGTGTTTGTTTTCTTTAGGTAGTCGGAACATACTTATATCCTTTTTTATGCCGGTAGTATATTTCCGTGGGAGAATTTCCGACATTTACGCGGGCGAAGCCGCGGGCAAATGCTAGTTCAGTATAGTTATCACGCATTGTCCAGTGGAACTTCTGCCGTGGCCTGTGCCCATACTGCCGTTTACGTAACGTTTGGCCCGCCATGCGGAATGGATTTAGTCGCGGGGCGCCACGTGCCAGGGTTATCAACTGTCTGCGACCGACTGAGACGCAGCGACTGCGTTCCGGTATTCGTGACGCGCGATATTTTTTTTGTATTTGAATATTCTTTGATTTGTCGGCTTCTTCTTGGCGTAAATCATGGTTAATTGCGGATCTTGTAATGATCTGGCTCTGTCATCTCAAGATTTCGGACATCAATATCAAATTAGTGTATTTTTTCTCATTTCGAGATAAAAAGGCTTGAGAGTTCTAGGATGAATTAGGAAGACAGTAGACAGACAGATCTCAGTCTCAACTATGACATCATAAAAGCGAATTCATAGAATTATTTTTATAAAGAGCATACGTAACTCCTTCGTTCCTCACAATTCTATCTTAAATCCGTCAACTCAAATCGCTCACGCCACATAATTCCCAGCGACATTCCCAATTGATATTAACGCATAGCGAATGGAACGAGAGACATGATCAAGTCGTCAATATCTATTTACTCAGAGCAGCTGAGTCACGCTATGCACCCTGGTTACACAGCGTGCCATGTCATTGGCGCTCTTATGGATAGGGATCGTCAACCTTTTACCTAATTTACTAATTGAAGGAAGCAAATCGAAGAGTGCTACTCACGCGATACAATTCTGCGTGTATAGGAAGCTATATGGATTGCATTTTCATAATATTCACTTTTTCATTTGATAGCAATTCCTAATTATCTTCTACATTTCATGAAACTGCAAGAATCTATCGAAAGCACTATCAGACCAAGAATTCGGTAATTTGCCTTAAGGTCATAAAGGGCGTCGCATCTTTTCCAATTTCTGTTCCTACTTGATCCCAGCCACATCTCAGGCAAACCGCAGGTTGAGTACCCCTACAGACGGTTATTTTGCTCTGTCTGGCACACGCCCAGTGGTCATTACACATTCGTATCGCCTAAATCTACACGTTTGACAGCTCGGTGCTAATGCATGCGATAAATAGCGATGCGACCGAGCTACGCGACGCGACGCATTGCCGCCACTGCGACCTTCTGAAAGATAAGTCTTTAATCTGCGGATTATGTAGGTATCTGTCGCCCGGTCGGTATTGTCTGAAATGCTTTGTTCATGAACGAAGATATTTAATGAGGTATAATTTTCTGATTCATTGAAATGTTAGACGTATTGCGCATTGACAATAAATTATACTGAACTAAATGACTAATAACATCGTTTTAAGCCATTTTATCAGCGTTTTAACGTCACAAGTTTAAGGAAGTAGGAATTAAACATCGTGTTACATCGACTTAATGTACTTTACCATCAATAGCGCCGCCTCTATCATTACTCCTAATGATGGCTGTAAGGATTAATTATCGTGTCTTTGATATGAAGCGATTAATATTGAGCGTTGTTATCTGAGAGGATAATGTAGTGTTTAATTGAAAGACGTTAGTCAAGCGGTGGATTCACGGAATCCTCGAAATATCGGAGTGCGGAATGTTTTGAGAAGAAAATGAAATGTGTGGGAAAAGGTCCACTTTAGTTTTATAACGCATGTCTATAAATAACAATAAAATGTTTATTAGTACACTTAAAAAACTTACACGAGTACACAAGGATTAAATAAATTTTGTACAATAGAGTCACATTAAAGGGCGAACTGGTGCCTCCTAAACTAGGCCAAAGGCCTGTGTTTTAGGAGCCAATGTTCCTCCAGATATAATGGCAACAACTGGTTTTGAGTGTCATGCAAGTACTTATAAGAAACAACAACATAAGCACAATGTTGATGTTGATACCTACAGGTTTACATTCTAATGTGCAGGTTACCGTCAACGATCGAGTTACAGAAGCATAATAGAAATAGTTTCTTTAAGCATATTCAATGAGCTGAAATTGGAGGTCTTGACACCGAGGCCCTTTTTTTTGTCTCTTTTCCAGATTCCTACCTAATTATCACCTATCTGATTAAGATATCAAATAAATGGCACAGTCATCTTGAAAGAATAAGATGTTCCTCCGAACTCCGAAACTGTAATACTCTTGCCGCCTGTAGCGAGTTCACCTTCTGTGTCAGTCAATATTGTCTGCCGTCGCTTGGCAGTTGGCACGATCTGCCAGTGGGCAGCGGGCGACCGCTGGCATGCGCTTGGCAGCCACGCGCCCGGCGCGGCGTCGCGTGCCAATGCGTGGGAGCGGACGCCGAACTTCCGCCACGCTATAATAGTGCGCCAGACGTCTAGATGTGCTAGATGCTTTTTTGTTTTGAGTGCCCGAGACGTGTTGCGAATAGTTACGATGATCTATTGATGGAGAGAAAGTTTGAGTTTACACCATTTGATGATCAAATGTTTTAATGAGCCATAGAAGATTCTCATATTTCACAAAATTAACACAACTGTGATAATAGGTACTGTTAACATTTCAAACAACAATTCAAAAATTACGCCTTTCACAAAAGATTCAAAACATTCTTCTCCATTTAAGGCGTGTAATAACCCCACGACTTTAGTACGATACAATCAAGAAGCCTTATCTAGTGCTGGTAGGTCGCTGTAGGCGGTATCGGTCGGCGGCAGCGTCGACACGTGGGCGTTAGGCCGGTCACACGCGACGCGGCGACGGCTTATCTCACGGCAGCCATGATGTTTATCATCGCATGATGGATTGCCGGCCGCCTAATAGCTTCCTCCAGTCACAAGAGACGAGACGCGTGTAATTACGCGTCAGCATCCATCTACTGTCTGTTACGTGTCTTGTAGCGTGATTAATATGGGTACTACATCGTGTGATCGATCGGATAAGTGATGGACGAGGCTGTCTTTCCAATTGTACCTATCAAATTATCTGGCATCTACTGAGTGCAGGCAGGACATGTTTTTAAATAGCCATCAGCTTCTTTTGCTTTTCTTGCGGGATACAGTCCAGTGTCATGCTTCTCTGAATAGTTTAGAACTGGGTAGTTTCCAAAATCATAGATATAAAATTTCTGTTCAGAATACAAAACGTAACTTTCAAATAAACTTGTCCACATTGCGTCCACTTCTCTGCCGTGCTAACGAAGAATGCAATAACTCAATTTTTGACGATTTTGAGTTATATATTCGTTGAGTTATATTGGAGTCAGCGAATCGAAATCTATTAACTCTCTCTAACCAACTTTTTATTGATCCTTCAGGAACTCAGTTTTTCAGTAAGCAAGAATGCAATAACTAAAACTTCATAACAAATTCAATAATCAAAAATATCAAACCAATAATTTAAAAAAAATATACGTTTCGAATTTACTTTTCAATGAAAAGTTCGTAACCACTACATAAGTCAGACTAAATAACTCTCAAATAATAGTCTAGTCATAGTAATTATTATTAGGTGGTATTTTTTTATGTGTATTAGTATCAATAAAAGTATATAAATTCTCGTAATCAAGAAGTTAGTATTTTAGACATTTTTTTTGTACCCTATAACTATCCATACTAATATTATAAATGTGAAAGTAACTCTGTCTGTCTGTCTATCTGTCTGTCTGTCTGTATGTTACGTTTTCAGGCTTAAACCGCTGAACCGATCGTCATGAAATTTGGCAGAGATATAGCCTGGGATATGGAGAAGGACATAGGCTACTTTTTTACGCGATAACCGACATCCACGCGGGCGGAGCCGCGGGCAAAAGCTAGTGTTTTTATATTTAACCCAAAGGTTGACTGGTAGAGAATGCCTTGTGGCATTAAGTCCGCCTATGTAACCCTATTGTACATGAAGTTAAAATAAATAAATATAATTCTCGGAAGCAGCAAAATCGAGTTATTGCATTTTCCGTTAGTGCGGCAGTTCTGGATGCGACAGTCATAAAAACACAACGTTGACAGGTCTGGGGCGGCATCTCATTCATTATGCTATCCTATGACGCATTCTAGCGTCCTGGTGTAGGCGACCACGTCGAGGGGAAGGAGGAAGGGGGAAGTGGGGACGTTCCCACGACAATTAGCCTACGGCGCGTCACCCACGCGACGCCCACGCCTCACTGACTCACGCTCCTACTGTCTGGACGGCACTGAGGGCTGACTCCGCTAATACTACGATTTATGGATTTTAGAACGTTAGTTAGCGTGTTCTACATTTGCGATTTGTTCATGTAGGAATGAGCAGCGCGATGGACAAACGACCTTCGTTCAGACTAGGACGAAAGTTAATATGAACCGATTCGAGCAGAAGCTAAACAGAAGGGCAAATGTAAAAAATCAATAGAATAGAATAGAATACATGTTTATTTCATTGGTTACGTTATGTTACATATCACTTATACAATTTTTCAAGAGCATTAGGCCCCTCGCCCACGGCGACTTTTTGCTAACGCGCGTTAGTCGCATTTGCAATGAGCTACAGAAGCGACGCCAACGCGCTACAGTATCGCGACTGTATCGATGCAAACGCGCGACCGTGTCGGACGACATCGGGGAGAGAACGGAGGGAGGGTGGCGCGTGTGTGGAGAACCGAGCATCAGTGCAACTGTGGCATTTTTGTGCTGTTACTGAATCGCGTTTGCATTGCGACAGGAGCGCGACAATATCGCGTTTGCATCGCGACTGAGAATCGTTGTGTGGGCGAGGGCAAATAGCTAGCGGCCGCATCGCAGTTGTATCAATACGAACGCGCGACAGCATCGCTACTGCATCGCTACAAAAAGTCGCCGTGGGCGAGGGGCCTTGGGTGTATTTTATTTTGGCGCAGATGTCCGGGAAGGGATCTTTTGCAACCTATTGTTGAATTCTTTTCACACACGAAGTTTTGGATTTAGGATCCCATCAGGTCTAGGTTTACGTACTTCCTTGACATAATCTTTTCATTATTTGACATTATTTACCTGCAAATCGAATTCCAATTCTTTATTAGTGGCTTTTGTGGACATGATATTTATTCAGATATTTCACTGTAGTTGTAATTGCAATCATGTCATTAATCTTTTATATACTTAGATTATTTTCTATTTTGTGAATGTGAGAACGTTGTAGGCCTAGTACTTGTTGATTGAAATACCTGGTAATTGTTGAAAGGCCTACACTGTCCTCCCATACCTATTATCACTCTTATTTGATAATATTGTAAAGCCAATTATTTTTAAAGAATAACCGTGGACTTTCTTTCCGGCTCTTCTCCATAGGAAACGACTAATTGGAACCGTGCACCTAGCTTCTGACGTTTCCTAAGTGCCCATGTAGGTTTATGTGAAATAAATGAAGTTACGAGTCAAAGGCTATGCTGACGGGGAGGGGGGGCGTTCTCTTGTGGAGCGGTTTGCCCTTCTCCGCTTTGTTTATGTATTCGATTTCGCCTATAAAAAGTCAAGGTAGTAAAGAACAATAACCAAGAAACAGAAGAATGAATTTCCATCGCGAAACAAGTGAAAGTGGTCATCCATCTTGCCTTTTAATATGGCGGACACACTTGGCACGTATTTCAGCAAGGTTTCATGCATCATATGCTACGCATACAAATAAGAGATTATACAACAGTCGAAGACAGGAAGTGCCGAACTAAATGCCAAATTCTCAAGAAAAGGAGTTTTCACCCGGTGGTAATAATTGCGTTACTAACATTGCTAACTGTGTGTGAGTGCAAAATATCACACCACCAAACCTTCCGATAGCAACTTCCACGTCATTATCAAGCCTAGACTCATCGAAACCCGCAGCAGGTGATAACCCTAGCCTGCCACTAAGTCGGTTCGAGTGGCTGGCAAGATAAGAGGGATGCGATGTGGGTGGCGCATGAGTGTTGCATTATTTGGTGTTAACGCGCTCGCGTAGGATTATTTCGAAGCCGACTCCACGCTGCGTGGGAAAATGTTTGCGGCGTTTAAAGGTTAATTAAAACAACCCACTGTTATAGAAAATTACTTCCTATAATTTAGTGGTATCCTTGGTTTGATTATTGAGAATCTACAAAAGAATAAGACACTATGCATTGTAGATTTATCCTGTACGAGCTTTTTCGCGCATCTGCTCGTGTGGATGTCGGTTACCGCGTAAAAAAGTAGCCTATGTCCTTCTCCAGATCCCAGGCTATATTTCTGCCAAATTTCATGACGATATATATGTATATATGTATTATGGATTGTTGTACTCCGATGTGTTTACAAGTAAGTGTGTTACAGTAATTATCTGGAAGCAATGTATTTTTGTTTGAAATACCCACTTCGTATAAATAAATATGAGCCGGCAATCTCGTAGCGTTTGTCACTCGAGACATTTTCAGGAAAACCTGTGATGCGTAGCGCTAATTATATGTGTGTGTTTGTTGTTTTAAGACCGTCCATATTCTAAATTCAGTCTCAATGTTTCAAAAATACCTCGAATTTTCCTAAATTTTTTACACGTTTTGAAATTGTCGCAGATAGTTTTTAAATTGTGACTAGATTTTGATCGTTTTTAAGGCGGTATGATCGGCTCAAGTCGACTGAAGTAAGCTCGCGAAATCGCGCATTTGTTAAATATTTGAACATAGTAACTATTTTAATAATTTTATCAAACAAACTCAGCGAATTATGCTAAGCAATCTTACTACCTTTTCATGTATATAAAAAAAAGAAGAAAAAACGTCTGTTTTGTAGCTATGAGATTGATCTGCAGTACGCAAAGGAGTAACTTTGGGATTTGTTTCTATCCAGCAAACTTAATCTAATCGTGTTATTAAAAGCAATTGCATGACCGCCAGATCCTTAAATAAGATAATAATATTTTTTCAGCACTTTATAACACTGTTTTTTATGTTTCCCATGTTCCCATGTATTAAAAAAACTAGTATAAACGCGGTCTCTTCGGATCAAAATCAAACTGCCTAGCCTTTTCCCAACTATGTTGGGGTCGGCTTCCAGTCTAACCGGATGTAGCTGAATACCAGTATTTTACATGGAGCGACTGCCTATCTAACCTCCACAACCCAGTAACTGGGCAACACGATATCCCTTGGTAAGACTGGCTGCCAGACTTTTTGGGCTTCTGACGACCCGTAACGACTGTCAAAGATCCACGAATGACAGCCGGGACCAACGGCTTAACGCGGTCTCTTCGGATCATACCGCCTTAATTACAGGAATTGGCCTTCTGCTATCGTGAGATTTGATCACTGAAACAGCGGCTTGAAAAGCCTTAGAAATCGTGGGGGACGTCTATTATATTGTGTCCAAGTTCTACATCTACATAATTATGTGTAAGTAAGAGCGACACAGTCATTTGCACGTCTCGACCACAGGATCGTGACATTACTAGTAGTTCACGTCGCCTCGCTAAAATACGAACGTGATGCACCCCTGCCCACCTGCTATGTGGCAATATGTAGCCTATGTAGTAGGTACATGAGTTAACTACATACACACGATCTGGGTGCTAAAGAGATTACTGAGTAAATCTATGAAAACACGCCGTTACCGTACCGATAGATAAACATTTGAAAAATAAAATAGTTTGCGAACGGCTTGATTTCCGAGTTTGTCATCAATTTTATTTTGAACTAGCTTATGCCCGCGACTTCGTGGACTTCAGAATTGGGTCCAGAGATAAATAAAAAATGCAGATACACTGAAAGAAATAATTAGCCGAACTAATTAAGTTACTTCAAAAATAACTCAACTTTAGTTATAAGGAAATAAACTTTGCTTAAAATGCAAAACAGGGTTTTGTAACAGTTAACATCTAGTTCGCAAGTCACAATTTTTGTGAAAACAGTAACCAAAACTTTTGTTACAGTTATGCAAACATTTCTTTCAGTGTAGACATATAGCGTTGCTACAGTTTAATACATCTTTTTAAGTAGAATAATTCCCTAATACATTGTTTTCATATAACTCTATTGGTTTACGCGGCGCACGCCAGTAAAGCTCCCAGTCGGCATGATTTTTTCTGACATCTTCAATAATCATCGTTATATTTCAGCCAATTTACACAAAACGCTAATGAATTATACACTTAAACCTTCCTCATGAATCATTCCGTCCATTGGTGAAAACCGTATGAAAATCCGTTCGGTATTTTTTGAGTTTATCGCGTTCAGACAGACAGACGCGGCTTCGTTTTATAATTTGTTTATTACATACCAAAGTGCATGTAGAACTACGAAAGTCTACGAAATCTCTACTACGCCGCGCGCCGTAGACTTCAGGCTACATTGCAGAGTCACTTGAAAATGATATGTTAAGTCTACATTATATTGTAGGTGTTAACTTTCATCACTCACTCACTTTCTTCATGTTCTCACACACTATTGTCTACATTTCTTTTTCATTTCTCCTTTCGCAGGTCTGCTGGAAGAAATTTCTTAAGAAATAAGCAGTACCTTTGTTCTGAAATTGTAATTATGTCGTATCTCTATGTATTTAACTGTGTGTACATAAATTATAAAATAAATAAATAAATAAAGAGTAATAAAACAAAGAAAATAAAAAATTGAGCGCGTTGATGTCTTTCTTTAATAGCACTCTGTTTACTTTTTGTCGATCACTTATATTCTCGATAAATATCAAACAACTACATATTTATTTTACAAATTAAAAAAAAAACTAAAGTTTCATTTAAACAAAACAAAAAATAAATAAACAAAACTGTAACTTACCCGTCTATTATCACCACTCTTCTTCTGTTCAACAACCTGCGTCGCTGAGGGGCTCATATTCACCACCACTGGGTTTGCAGCGGCCTGTTGAGGGCTACCGGCAATACCCGTCACCATAGTTGCTAATTAACACTTCACTAAAAAAACATCCAGTACGTAAGAGCAATCACAGCATCATTAGATATAGGAGCGTGTGGTACGTGCGCTCGGGCCTGCGGTCGTCGCGCGACTAAGCGCAGGTCGCGCGCCTCGCCGGGACGCGCGGCGGGCACGCGCGCCTTCACGCGGCGCGGGCGCGGCGCAAGGCGTCTCGCGTGCCTCCGCGTTATTACACCGAGCTCCATTATCGTACGTCACGATTTGTTTATTTTTTGTTTAAGATTAGTGGCTTATGTTAATTTTGTCATCGCTCTTTTTGATTGTTTATGTTAGGAATTGCAACTAAAATGCCACAAGTAGAACCCTTGTTATGTCTGGCTTGAGCTTCATTTCGCTTGACCTTCTGCATTACATTGCGGCTTTAGTATTCTAAAGCGATCGGGTTTATTTAACTTATGATGGTTATGATTACCAGAAACAATGGAACTTGATCAAAGAAAAGGTGCATCAAAAAGGCAACAGTCATTTAATATTTTTTATTATTTTATTATATACACTTTATTGTACATCAAATTACACATTACAAAAGAATAGTAAAACTAATACACTATAAAATATACAATGGGCGGCCTTATCGCATACTGCGATCTCTTCCAGGCAACCTTGGCATGGATAGTGAATTTCTGGACATAAATAAAATGGGGTTGTCATTGGTGCAAATAAAAAGTATAACAGTACAATATCCTATAATAGATACACAGATAATATGCTATATAATATATACATAGATACATACATACTAACTATATAAGCAAAGAAAATAAATGAAGTGTATAGATTATCACATCATCAGTCATTACTGTATATCTATAACTGAAGTTCTGAACCCCAGTAAATAACTGAATTTCAATTCAATCCTTCATTAACTGTCACCCGCGGGTCACGTTATCACACAATGGAGCCGCGCACTTATTATTCAAACACAGCCGACTCTGACATCAGTCGCGACGCGCCGCTCTCCTCTAATGTATTGACACTGAGCATAAATTTGTTCGCGTCTACCGTCCGACTTCAAAGCAGCCGCCCGTCGCTGATACAGCCTCTGTTTTGCATATGCAAAGGTTCGGGTTGACTTCGGGCTGGCTTGGGCTGGCCCACCCGCTAGCTGTGTCCCACATGCTTGAGATCTTTATTCAAATGATCTATTGTATTACAGAACGTAGCTAATTAGGACTTAAAATGTCAACTACACGGTTGTGTAAAGATGGGAAGGTAAAGCGCCATCTCAATGGGCGATAAAATCGCGGCGATAGTCTCGCCGTGCCATCAAATTCAATAGAAACTCTATGAATCAATCTCCACCCGGCGATATCATCGCGGCGATTATTTGAAAGCCCAGCGTCAATATCGCCGCGATTCTCTCGTCCGTGGAGATGGTGCCCTAAGCGGTTAGTACACCGCACCACTTTATTTTTATTTTTTTGTTTCCGCCCTGGGACGGGCGGAGGGGTCTGTCAGACTTACTGACAAAAACCAACCCGGTGTTCCATCTCCCACCTACGCCGGGGGTTGCGGGAACGTAGTACATCCTTCCACAACCCCCGACTGATGCCGGCCCGCCGCGCGCCGCGACTACGGCGGGCCGGCATCGTGCGGCGTCTAAGAGGGACGCGCGTAGAGCACTACGCGCCGCCACCTCGGGTCCGATGTATGGGGGGCGACGGACGTCCCCGAGTGCGTCGCCCCTGGACCCATTTAGGAGGGCTGGATGAGGGCGTTGTGCGACCTCCGCCGACGCCCGATGCGCCTTCTGTGGGCCGGGTGAGTGGACGAGATGTCCCTTTCCGCAGCCTCCTTCTGCGAGACGACTGTTTCGCAGAAGGAAACCACCGCATCCCAGGACTCTTCGCTACTTCTTGTGGCTAAGTAATAACAGCCGCACGGGTCGATCGATCAAGTTAAGCTACGCTTGCCACAGTTGGTCTGTGGATGGGTGACCGTCCACCCCTTCGTGGCTCGGAAAGCACGCCAAGCCGTTGGTCCGGGCTCTCATTTGTAGATCTTTGACAGTTGTTACAGGTCGTCAGAAGCCCGAAAGTCTGACAACCAGTCTTGCCAAGGAGTATCGTGTTACCCAGTAACTGGGTCGTGAAGGTCAGATAGGCAGACGCTACATGTAAATTACTGATATTCAGCTGCTTTCGGTTAGACTGGAAGCCGACCCCAACATAGTTGAGAAAAGGCTACGCAGAGACTGTCGTCTTAGATTTCAAATCAACGCTATGCGGTTACTATGGGTCATATTCGTAGTAGTTTTAGACTCGACAAGAAAAGAAAAATTCTGAATGATATCTCTTCTTAATTGCACTTGAACATAAAAATACACAAGTTCAGAAAAATTAAGACGCAGGTAGCGATTTTAAAATTTGTTATTAAGTTATAAAAGGTTCAAAATGTGTAGGTATAACATAAAACTTGAATTAGGTCGCCATTGGTAGAGATTAAGTTAAGATCTGCCAGTTTGACATATCAATAAACATCAAGGGTCACAGGTAATTGATGACTGTTGAATCCCCATCTTTGCAAACTATTAGGCGTGTCTGGCTTATCTGAAAAAATTAAAACGAGAAAAAGTTAATAAAATACACGCTTTGCTCGATTTGGGATCAAAGTCAAAGTTAAATCATTTATTTCAAATAGGCACATAAAAGGCACTAAGGCACATCAGAAATTACAAAAAAAAAAACAATTCTAATTGCCCCTTCGAAAAGATAGTTACGTATGGAGAAGAATGGGCAAGAAACTCCACACAATATTTTGTATACATTAATTAATAATTATATGTGAGGACCTAGAATAAAATTACTATACCGCAATAGGTAAAAGAATGAAAAGTGAAGTAATGGCAGATAAATTAATTATGTGATAGAGGTGCTCTCATATTTACAAACATTGTAAAAGTAGATGATTTTCCTCAAATTTTAACAAATAATAAGTCAGTGTGTGAGATATAGTAATTACAGAAAATAAAATTGTATCAAAAATTATACTTACAATTAAATAAGCAACCAGTTTGATCTTGTCTCGACTCTAAATTGTCCTATGAAGCAGTACCAGCATGTTTCCAAGCATTCTTATCTTGGATATAATCCTCTAATTTCTAATATGCTTGTTGGATCATCTCAGAACCGGTAGAGATCTGAAGTAGTGCATATAACCATTAACTTCACTCATTAAAATATTTGAAACGGTGCCCTGTATATATCTTTCTAGAAATACTGATGGATTAGAAACTACTTGTTTAGTTGAGTTCACATTCACGAGATTTCATTCCAACACCTATTTAGTGTGACTAGTTAAGAATCTAGGTGCGGGAGAGGTTCAATCGTAAATTGGAAACTTTCAAGACGACTGCAGCCGAGTAGGTGCAGTACGACACAATTTAGATGTAGCATCGGCAAAATCTACGCATCAATGTCACGATAGATTTGGTTAAATGACTTTAAAAGTTATTGCGTTTGCGTAAATATCATTTTCGCATAAAGCACTCATAAAGATTGGTGATTTGATAAATTGTGTCGTACAAATTATACCTACGTGTATAATTTGTATTTACGTAATGAGAGCAAAACTTGAAGGATTTCTACAGCGGAATGTAAGTCCTAAGGGACGAAGAAAAAAAAAACGGATCCTTTCAATTTTTATATCAGATTTCTGAGAAAATAACAGTGACTGTTAAATTGTAATGTTGCGGTATTTTCGGAAGGAAAAAAAAAACATCAAACTGTTACAATTAACGGTCAACATATTTTTTTAACAACAGCGATGTTTTACTGCAACTGCTGCGCCGCCATAAAACCTTTTTAGACAAAAGTCCTGCACCATTTTACAAATATTTATGAGTCCGAAAATAGAGCATTCCTTTGAATTGGTTTGCTGTTACAATTTTTTCTGTTTGCTCAAATTTTTTATTGGACCGACAATACCGTTACTTACACAAAACAGTTTTGTTTTTAAGACAAATCAAAACATTACTGTTACATTTGACTTTTTATTATGTAAAGAAGTTTACCTTAAGTGCAGAAATTCTATGACCAGCCGGCAGCTTCTTAAACGCATTCTCGACCCAGTTTCGAATGTTTAAACGCAAATTTCGGGATTCCAGACCAAAAGCGATACCGGAGAGGATTTTCATGTACCATAAAAGGTAATTAAATAAATCGAGGTTTTCCTTGAGCGGTAAAGTATTTACGTGTTTCTTAAGTTTATAAAACTAAATCGATTTTACTTAACATTTAAAGTGCGAGTAAATCCACTCATGGCGGAATGTTTGTCCGTCGCGCATAGAGACGCGGGTTCTATTCCTGTGCGTAGATATAAAATCAAACCTACGTCATACATCTAGCCCTGCCCTGAGTCTACTGTTTACGTAAGTGATTTGTGTATCTACCAACACCCACGCCAGAATTCTTCCATGTGCCTACGAGTGTAAATGTCTATTAGCACTTTGATTAGTGGTAACACACAAAACAAGCCCACTAATCAAACTCTCCGTCCGTCGTAAACGAGCCTTTACTTCAAAACATCTCTTTTCATAAAAATCACATAATTTAGTACGGTGTGACTTTACACACAATACTGAGCGACGTACAACTTTCTGATGTAAATAAACCTATCTCGGTGACATTTCGAGCCCATTCTGTGCAGAACAAAGCTCGGTACGGGCTCATTATGAGGATCGCCTTTCGCCGTCCCACCTATTATGTCAGACGACACGTTATTAGCTGCGCACGTCGAAGAACCAGCCTTCGTATACTTACACCGTTTATTTGTTCGCTTCCTCGGCTCCCGCTGTTCAAAGAAGGTCCGAAATGCCCAAAAACAAACCCTTTTGTCGCTGACAACGCAAGTTTTATTGCTACCGAAACCAAAACCGCTTTTTGGAACCGCTCTATAATTACTTTTCTGTTGAAAATCTCGTTTCGTACGCTTTCATTTACCACCGGAGCGAATCAGCCGATGCGTTTGTTTGTTGTGCGTATACTAGTGAACGGACCTTGCTTTCTCCGGTTGAAATAATTAAATCTGTAGGTAGGTACCTAATATTTTTTTTTTATTAAAGTGATATAGGTGATTAGAACATTGTCGAAGGAAATTGAAATTGGTTTTGGCTTCTGTAACACAGGTGTTTTTACATAGCGCAGGAGTCAGGGCTTCACTTTGTTTGTACCGATGGTTTGTACACATTTTTTTATGCCAATAAAGAATTTATTATTATTATTATTTCCTAGGTGACTGCTGTATCCCACTGACCGACCCAGACGACCCCATTACTCTCCTCCAGGAGAGTCATAGGGAAACTAGTACAGGTCATAAGAGAGTACACACTACAAGATCGTCATTCCGACCTCGCCGCCGAGGCCCCGCGCGAAATCCCTGACTAAATAGTCCTCCCTGACCCTTGCCCGTAAGCGAAGCGCCAGCACGCGCTATAGCTGAGCCTGTAGCTTTAAATCACCCTGATTTTATCCAGCCACCGACGGTCCCTTGCCATCATCCCTCCGACGCTGCCCTAAGCCGAGGTTCGTACCCCACAGGGGGTCCCCTTGGCGCGTAGTCATTTAATTTATAAGTTTTTACGCCCTGGCTGGAGGCATTGTTTCTTTAGGAGCTAAAGGCAACCACAGGAGAGTCCGGTTAAAGAGTCTCAACCTCTCATGGTTAACTCTGAGATGCCATATTAAAAAAAAAAAAAAAAACTTGTATCCCCGACTTTGCAAACTAGACGTACAACTTTATTATTATTACTAGCTTCTGCCCGCTACTTCCTTCGCGTGGAAGTCGTCAAATAGCACATTTTAATAAAACTTCCCTGAACACTACGTTCGTACTCGTAGTTTTGGCTACAGCAGTCAAAATGTACAGAGTCAGGACTGGTGACGCGGGAGCAAGCGACGTACAGTTCTATGTTCTATGATAAAGGGTTTGGTTTCCGCACTTAGTCCTTCAGATGGACTACTGTACATGGGCCATGGTGGCCATCAGTGGTTATTCCAACCAGTCAACCTCCCTCCAGAAGTTAATTACGTCTCCCGGTCTGTTTAGAATATCTGTGAAAGATCGGGGTGCCCCGAGGGTTTCTGTTCTAACCTAGGTGACGCCTGTGCATTCAAAGAGCACATGCTGCACAGAGGATTGTCCGTTATGCCTATTGTGTGGAAGTGTTTGTTTAGCGAGCAGTGTTCCGTGATGGTCTCCGTCACCAGGCGCAGGCCGGTCCTGTCCAGGGGTAATAAACGCCTGGTTAGCCTACCATCTAAGAACGGCATAGCCTCCCTGGACTGTCTGAAGCCCGGTGTCGAGCTCCTTACCAGCTCTTTTCTAGTGAATTATTGAAGGCCTGCGTTCCTGCATATGCACTAATGGCACAACACTGATACATTGAATCTTAGCATTGAATATATCTTATTCTTACAGATTATTTCTGACGAACACCTATCACTAATATAATAGGTATAACAGTACATTGTAATTGTAAACACACGGGATTTCTCATTAACAGTCACCTAGCCATAGATATTTATTTTTATCATATCTAACCTTATACAACAGAAGCTGTCTCGCTTAATTACACTCCACACACCTGAATCGAGCCACCCTGCAAATTTTTGTTTAAAGATACCTAAAATCACGAAAAAAAAAAAAAAAAAGCTTTTGAAGCCAGTTACTCACTATCATTTCCGTTTGCCATTGTTCCAAATTTGAAATTAAAAAAACCTAAATAAAACAGTTTCATTGCAATAAGTCGTCTTTTCGCGTTTCTCAGGGGCAAAATTAGCGTTGAATTTTTGAAGAAAACATTGGTATACATAGAGAAAACGTTTATTTAGTAATCTCCAAGAATATTTACAACGGCCGTCATGCGGTTTGGCATGGAATTAAATTTTCGGCATCAGAATCGTTCCCAGACCTCGTAGGTTTTTTTTTTTTTTTTTTCAAAAATATTCAGTGTACAATTTTGACTTCGCTACCATATGGGCCATATGGACTTCAAATGATCTGAAAGTAAACCTTAACATTTCAGGTTCGTTTTCACAACATACGTGAACAGGACGTGTAGGTACATAGGCATTAGGTGGTGCTGTAGGTTCCTACTTCCTATCTACTTAGTTACACCGATTTTAGGATACATAGGGAAAAATTCCAAGTACCTAACGTACTTTTCATTACCGGTATTTATGAAACGCCAAAAGTTAATACAAGGGCACTTGCACGGTTCGAAAAGGAAAATGCAAAGGGTACTCTCCAGGAGAAGAGCAGAGGTACGAAGTTTACGTCTCTTCCTTTTAAAATGGTTGGTTGAACAGTTGGCATACCTACCATCCAGACCGTTCATGTTGTTTGCTAAGTACTGTTTCTGCTTCGTCACGGTATTGCACAACGCACAAAATGAGGACGCACGAGTTCTTACTAAATTAATATTGATTTGTGGGCGCTCAAAATCTGTGCGTGTTGACTGCTGAGCTGCGCTGACGCAGCGCTGACGCAATAGCTGCCTTATCATCAGTCTATGCTGCTCCATATTCTATATATAAACATACCTACCCAAGGTATGTTTGTATAAAGAATATGGAGATAATTAAACCATGAACCACATACGTTAGACTCTAAGGTTATCGGTACTACGAGTATCACCCCTAACCAAGGTATTTAAAGCAGATAGTACCTATCTAGCAGCTAATTTTAATTATAGAAATATTTAATCATCTATTTTTTCCGTATTATAGCCGTAAATGGCCGTATGTAATGTATCTTACTCGTGTTTCTATGCTTAGCTAACGCACTTCAGTGGATTTTGTGTAGTTGCAATTTGCAATTAAACCTGGCATTTGGCAGTGTATTGCTGAAAATACGCTTCTCCCAAATCGAGCCTCGATATTTGCATTAGAAAGGTAGGCAGGTACCTATGTAGGTACGTTAAGAGACCATGCAATCTAAGTAGGTACCTATTCTTAAGGAAGCTTTTCACGTTAACCCATAGTTATAAGGGTCAAACTTAGACCTTTAGTAGGAAGTTTCATTTGTCATTATGTACGAGATTACCAATTCTTTCAATGGAGTGGCAGTGGCTCACCATTGGAAAGTCATAATGAAGCCATTATGTTAGTAGATTACCAAACTTGTCAAAATCAACAATTATGAAATCAATGATAGACCATGCTGACACTGTTAGGGGAGGGTTGGCTAATACCGAGCCCTTAAGAGAATATAGCTATAATGTTCTACGAGTGCGGATCCGATTGACTCAAGCTAGATTTTTATTATTACAGGTTACGTAGCAATCAAATTAAAATACAATATTTACTTTTTACAGCACATATGTAAAAATATACGAAGAAAATGAAAATTTATGAAAGCGTGGCATTATCAAACTGGTTTGAGAATAGCGTGCCCCGGTTCGATAATACCGTGCGTTAAGAATAATAGGCGATATATAGGTCAATCAACATTTATTTAGGCATAAAAACTATGTTAAATTCACAGCCATTTTACATTACTAGATAGAGTGCTTATATTTATCTTAACAGAAGTCGCAAATATAACTTTCTGCCGTTTCTTTTCCACTACATTCTTTGTGGATCCAGGTTGAACAAGCGCAGCAACGAAACCAGACTTCCTTGTCACGCCCGAATTCTTCACCACATATTGAACATTTATCAATGGTATTGTTATTTTCTTTGTCTGTTTCCATCTCATCTTCATCGTCGTCTTTACATAATTGTGCTAGGGGAATGTCCTCACTGCTTTCTTCACTGCTAGAAATTAACACTCTTCTCTTCACAGATTTTCCCTTTGCTAAAGCTTTTCCTTTTACATGTTTACCTTTACCTTTTTTTTCTTCCTCTTTCAATCTTCTCTTTCTCTCCTTATCTTCTAGCTGCGTTTTTAGCGGTGTGGCGGTCAAAATTTGGGAGTGGTGTTTCTTTGAACGTCTTTTGATTTTGTGAATTTTTTGAGGCACTGGGCTTAATTCCTCCAAAATATTATTACTACGCGAAGTGCTAGCAATAGGTTCGGTTTCATTTGTAACATGTGTAGAGAGTGCTTCCGATGCTATGTCATTGTTGAATGGATTTTCGTTTCGAGTAGTTAAGTCTTCAACAATTGGGTCTGATATAAAGTCATCATCACCAAACACGTTGGGGTTTATGGGGTGAATGCTAGTCACTTCGAAACCTTTTACTGCTTTGTCCATCGAAGCTACTCTCAAATAGGCTTTATTGAAAATGGAAGCCAAAACATCGTGAGCAATTTTTTCGTATGGATGGTTTTTCATATATAAGTCACACTCTCTATGATAAGCTGTCTTCAGTGGACCGTAGAAAGTGACATCTAGCGGCTGCATCCTATGGGAAATGTGCGGAGGTAAAGTTAGCATATGAATCCCATTTTCCCGGCAATATTGATAAGCATTCAGTGACAAGTGACTAGCATGATTGTCGAGAATTAGTAGACTGGGGTTTTCAGTTGTTGCACTAATATGTTTGGCAAAGTGACGAAGCCATTTCTCAAAAAGTTCTTCGGTGATCCACCCTGATTTTGAGCACTCATATTCTGCTCCAATGGGCCCTCCAATCTTAAGACATGGCTTGATTCTTTGGCGTGGATATATAAACATGGGTGGGATGAATGAAGTTCCTGATGCATTCATGGCACAGACAACTGTGACATTTTGCCCACGTTCTCCGCTTGTAATTTGCTTAACTCCTTTAGGTGCATACATTTTTCCAGGTCTTTGAACAGTCGTAATGCCTGTTTCATCGACATTAAATATTCTTTTTGCTGGATAAGCATTCTTCTCTGTCATTTCTTCTAAATTGCGAAAAAACAATGCGATTTCAGTTTTATTAAAACCCAACACTCTATTCATGCTTGTTGGTTCCGGAAGTCGTAAAGAGATACCAGGATTTCTTTTTAGGAACGCATACACCCAGCATTTACCTGCCATGCGTTTCTCTGTTGAAAAAATGTGTTTAATATTCTTTGCAACCGCGAACTCATAAGCCAATTTACGTAGCTGTTGCTGTGAGATTCCAAAAAATGTTTTAGCCAACAGAATAATATGGTCAGCTAACTCCTTTTCATCTTCTTTTGAAAATGTTGCCTTTCGGCCAAGTCGAGGGTCATAGTACTCTCCTTTTTTTAATCTATCTCTTATTGAAGATTCTGGAAGCATAAATGATCTTGCTACTTCCTTTATTTTCCTCCCATTACTTACAGCTTCTAAAGCAGCTTTCATTTGAAGTGGGTCCCAATCCCCCTTTTTTTTTTGGTGCACTTTCAGCCATCTGTAAAAGAAAAAAAAGTAGAATATGCAATTGATAATACCGCGCCCCGTTTGACAATACCGCGCCTCGAGCGCGGCATTGTCAGCCTACGCCATTTTGTTTTGTTGCCACAACAGTATTTTACAAACAACATTTTAGCCATAAAACTCATATCTACTTTAAGTAACACCAAATTACGCTACAAAATACATAAACACAATATAATTTAGCCTACAAAAAGAAGTACATACCTGGATTCATCAGTAACAGAAAAATTATAAGTAATGCGCGCGAAAGTTCTCAGCACACGTACTACTCGTATCGCTGATCGTAGGCCACTGCCGCGCGGGGGGCGGTTTCTCAGTTGCAAGGGCGTCCATTTGATATACGCACAGCCATAGCTTTCTATAGGCAGATTTTAAGTTACGTTGGAGCGCGGTATTATCAACCGCGCGGTATTATCCAACCTTCCCCTATTGTAATAGCAGACTTGAGGCCCTGATAATGAGCTGCAAACTGCAAAAAAAGTAAGAAAATTTTAATATCGCGGGCTACCCTGACGATTACCCCTTATTAGGCCATAATTTGTTATCTCAAACTCAAACTCAAATCATTTATTTCAATTAAACCATTTACAGGCACTTTTGAATTGTCAAGGAGTCGGTCAGTAAGAAATATGAAACTAGTCGCCCATTCCAAAGCATAGTAGGTTCCTATGGAGAATAACGGGCAAGAAACTCCACGGACACTCACGAAAACTTAAAAAAAAATCATAATCAAGTGGTCGGGAAGTTTACGAAAAAACCATGGAAGATTATGTTTTAATAAACTCAATGGATTGGGTCTCGCTCTACCACTTTATTATTAAAATTTTGTAACGTTATTCCATTTTTCTAATAAATATAATAACTTGGTTAACAAGTTTTATTTATTGTACGTACAGTTAAAGAGCTTGTGGTGCTTTAAGGCTCGTACAGACTAGCGCGATATTGCGGGCGCAACAGGCAGCGACAAAGAAATTGTGCTACCAGTGTCGCGTCGCGCCCGCAATATCGCACTAGTCTGTACGAGCCTTAACACATTGGACTTTGTACCTACCGTTCTTATTACAATCACCGTAGAGGTTAACTCGCATTACAGCTTCTTGTGCTTTTTTTCTCGTGGCTAAGTAATAACAGCCGCACGGGTCGATTCGTCAGGTTAAGCTACGCTTGCCGGGGTTGGTCCGTGGATGGGTGACCATCTTTACATACCGAGACTCCTCCGTGCCTCGGAAAGTACGTTAAGCCTTTGGTCCCGGCTGTCATTCGTGGATCTTTGACAGTCGTTACGAGTCGTCAGAAGCCCAAAACTCTGACAGCCAGTCTTACCAAGGGGTATCGTGTTACCCAGTTACTGGGTTGTGGAGGTCAGATAGGCAGTCGCTCCATGTAAAACACTGGTATTCAGCTGCATCCGGTTAGACTGGTTAGACCCCAATATAGTTGAGAAAAGGCTAGGTAGATTGATTGTGCTCTTGACTGTACCTTTAATTCATACTTTTCCCATCCTCTATATATCAACCTGCCCCCCTCTGGAACATCGGCTGGCGACGCCCTTGAATAAGCATGACACGCGCGGTCATCAAAGCGCGGTGCCTTTCAAAAACATTAAAGACATAGGTGTAGACACGACATAAAAGCCAAAACAGAAACTACCTACAAGCAGATCATAACATCACAGTTATATTACCCCTAACCAAAGAGACCCAAAGACGCAACTATTATTTGTAGGTACCTTTAAGCTTTAGAACAAAAAATATAGTTAAACAGCCCACCGCCATAAACACATTGGTCGTTAAGAAGCTTTGTTCCTTGTATTCGTGTTGCCTTTGGCGGCTCGTAAAGTTTTTCTTAAACTTTATCGCAGATCGACCGTCGACGTCCTTTCGGCCATTCGCACACCGAAATTGACGGGTTGAAGCGAAATCGACAAAAGAATAATACACCGAAATGTTGGCAAACAGGCGCTTAACAACAATACTTTGTTAACAGTTAATTGCAAGGGTTTGCCAATAACCTCCTCGGCTTTGTTAGCAACTCTTTTATTTACAGAAAGTTTACGACGTCGCAGAAGAAATATTTTAAGGACCCATTTTTTAACTGTTATTTTCGGCAATTACTTTGGGACTGTGGTAAAAAATTTACCAAAATAAAGTGCATAGATTTTTTTTTTTTTTCAACTAACACAAGGAACCTATAATTGAACAAAATAAAACCAACGTTGTTTAAATTCTAACTTTGTGGACGGGTACAATCACGCGCAGAACAGAATGTGGCACCTGCCGTATCCGCAGCAATCATTCGAAAATTGACGACTGTCATAATTATACGTGAACCACACCTCGTTACGAGATAAACGCTCACATCCCGAGCGAGGCCTCACTTCGGGGCGTAAGCAAATATTAGTATTGACGCCCGGTCCTCTGGCTCTGTAATTACGTGCGATGGGCCACGGGCGGACGCAGCACCTGATAGTGTCGAGATTACTCGTGAATTTCGCCCACACCCCAACATAGTACCAAAAAATATCAATCATTAAGACTTAAATTCTATTTTACTATCCACTGCGGTATCCGTCTTCAATAATACACAAAACATCGGACCCAAAAGAGCAATGGAATAAAAATAATTATGATTTTCGCTTTCTCTCTCGCGTTGGACTCTGCCCGCAAGTTATAATTTTCTCGCAGTTTATGTAAAGCAATTAGGATCCACAAAAAACTAACGCTACACGCGACATGGTTTCAATTCTGATTTTTATATTTATTTTCATAATTTCATGCAAATTTTCAATATAGACAAGGGATGAGTGAAAATAAAACGTTATGATTTTTTGTAAAATTTATTGGCCGTCGCTAAAAAAATAGGTCTACGTCATATACATTATGATTTTATTTACATTTACTTTGCATTTATAAGTTTTAAAATCACAGCAAATAAACTCAACGTGCCTTTTTAACATTTTTGTTAGCAATTAATGGGAATTTCTATTAAGAAAATTAACATAACTGGGAATTAGAATGAGAAATGCTAGAGATTCTAAAAAAATAAAAATAACAAAATAATTTTAAGCATACATTAAAAATTAATTAAATATAACACAAAATGGTTATTACTATTAAAATGTATCTAAATAAAAATTTCAATAAAAATAACATCGTAATAAAATAAAGTATTTTTGTATGATTACATTTGTAATAAGGTCATCACATCATGAATACTGCTCGAATGCTTACGGTTGAACTCTTTGAAACTTAAATTAATTGAGTAAATACATTAAAATAAGCATGCTATGTTTGGAATGATTATCGTGTTAGGCCCTTTGTTCACGGCACGGTTTTTTTACGTTACGACACGGTTTTTTTACGGTACGGCACGGTTTTTTTACGGTACGGCACGGTTTGTTTACGGTACGGCGCGCGGAGCCGCGGCGTATAAACCGCGTCGTAGAAAAAACGTTCTGTCAACAAGCATATATCAGCGTTAGGTATATTTGCCCGACACATGCTGAGCTGGACTCCCATTTGGTGCAACGCAGACGCATACCAAACCTTGTATATTTGTTATCTAATTGAATTATGTCATAATATCACACTATTTCTGCAAGTTTTTCCTTTTGTATATTGGCACCCTGTTTTTATAATATTCATTAATTTTTTTATCGTTTAATTGTGCTGTTGTGTGTTGTGGCTATGTCTTTTTTGTGCACTGAATAAACGTTTTATTTATTTATCTATCTATCTATCTATGTATATAGTGTTCCATATAACACTGACGACCGAACCTAGAGTCCGCGTATAAACCATGTCGTCGAAAAAACGTGTCTGGCAAGAAGCTTCCGGCTTATTCCACTAATCCCCCCCTGAGTGGGGAAAACTGAACCATAATGTATTTAATTTTTTCAATTCTAGTTTTCCCCCCTAAGCTGGATTATCAGGGGTGAATTCTAGACTGGTTTTTATAGATTCCACTTTTCCTCCTAAGGGGGAATTTCAGGGGGGATTTGTGGAATAAGCCGAAGCTTCCAAAGTATACAACACTGACGACCGTGCCTACACACGACGCATAAACCGTAATTTTTCACGGCAAGAAAAACGTGTGTATACAAAGGGCCTCGGGGAAATTGCTTACTTGTATATTTGGTTGATTTAGTCTAAATAACAAATAGTCCAGTCATTTGGTAGTTTTCGCGAGGCATGTGTTTCGAATGGTAAGCCACGCATGTGTCGCGTGCCTCAGGCTGAAGCATCTCACATTATAAAAATGCATTTGCGGCGCACACCTCGTACTGTCTGTACGCACCTTTGGAAAAACCGGCCAAGTGCGTGTCGGACCACGCACAATGAAGCGTTCCGTAGTTGGTATGAATTTATCCCAAGAACAAACTTAACATTGTAGTTGAAAAACATGTTCTTTCATACGGAATGTATAGGAGAACATGTTTATCAAATGTATGTTGGTCGACTATTACTCGGTAACTTGTAAAGCCTACTTAGCTGTGACAGTTTTCCTTTTAACTTCGTTATACATACTTTTGCAGTGATTTTTTTCGCATATCCAAGTACAACCATTTAGCTGGCAGTGGGGGGGACACTTGACTGTAACAAAAATTTGCACTTCAAAGCTTAATAATACACAAACGGATCCCTAAATCGAAACATGGTTTGGTCAAATTTGCAGTATTTTTGAACGGCCTATTCAACGATACCCTACACTAAGGGATAGACGAGAAAAAAATATATCATCCCCACTTTACGTGTAGCCTAAAAAAAGAGGATTTATTTTACCACTTCGTCGGCGTGATTAATATGTATACCCATGCCAAATTACAGCTTTTTAGTACTAAGGGTCTCTGAGCTAAGCCGCGGACAAACAAACAGACGGACATGGCGAGACGATTGTTAACTACGCGCTCAAAAACGAAAAGTTTTTTGACAATATCTCCTTTCAGATTTATTTGACATGGCGGCGCGAGCGGCAGATACGAGGTGGCAATGTGAATATTCAAAAGGAGCACGTCGAAATAAATATAATTTTAAAAACTCCCAGCAAACATTCAAGGGAATCCCCTTTATGAGCACCAAATGACTGTACTAAATAAATAAATAAAGAAAATTCGTTTATTTGCAGTAGACATGACGCAAAGAAAGAACGTAAACACAAAAAAAAGAACAAGTTGGAGGAATATATGCGTCACATCTACGCACGGATATTCTATTTTCCAGAATGTATTATTTTTAACTATCGAAGACACTAAGCTTTGAAATGATGTAAATATTATCCAATAAATTAACGCACTACTATCGAAATAAAGAAGTAGGTACTATACACAATGTACAAAGTTCAAAGATAATAGGGATGATGACTAAAACAATATTTTTTGTCCATCATGTAGATTATTAAAAAATATTGGACATGTATTTTTTCTTTTTTTACTTAATCAAAACATTACGGCGATATATTGAATTCAAATGTGGCATGACGTCACTTCTCATTAGATTTTATACTGAGCTGTGACGTAACGAGCCCCCACTCCCCAAGTTTAATGTGTTTTATCTAAGTCATTTTTTATTAATATGATACAGCAAAAAATACGTGTCTAATATTTTGTTATTATCTGATTGACGGACTAAATAGTTTTTCTTTTTTTTTTACCCAGGCATCATTCCTATTATACAGCACAAAATACAGCGAGGCATGTTTTACAAAAGTGAAGACAGGAAGCTTCTTTGGCACGCACTGCACTAAATCAGCGTAATAATAATTAATATAAATAATTAATATAAATGTAAATAATTGTGCACATTAATGATTTAATGTTTTGTTTGATGAGAGCTGGAAGTTTAAATTCATTAAAGTTAATTGTAATGGTAGGTTTACATATTTCTAGAGATGAGTGAAATCTTGTATGTATTATAATTTTATTGTTTTAAAAACACATTAATTAGGTATGTGAGATTGGAAAATATTTTTTCATTTTAGTATATTAACCTAGTGATATTATCAGGGATTAGACTGTTCTGTGTTCGAAAAACGTATTACTTATTAGAAAATCACCCACGTTTATTTTCTATTAGATTTTGTTACTAGTTGTGTACCCGATTGTACTAGAATATTACTATAGTTTGGCTGATACCGGTGTTCCGCGCCGAAAAGGTATGTGCGCGGCGAGACAGTGGGGGGGGGGGGGGGGGGCAGTGCAGGCCGCTCATGCGTCAAAACTCACGGTGCGGCGCACGGTAGGCTGATACGAAACCGTAGAGGACTTAGGAATTTAAATTTTTATGAACAAAATCAGAAATTCATGAAAATCTTCAAATTATCTTAAAAAACGAATTGGAGATTTGAATAGGACAAATTATTAACCTATTTTTTTTAATCTAATCTGGTACTACGATATCTTGCGATATTGGAGATTTTTTTTTCTTTTCCACCCTACCCCCGAGGTGAAGGAAGAACGAGGCGCTTCTTTTAGGGTTCCGTACCACAAAAGAAAAAAACGGAACCCTTATAGGATCATTCGTGCGTCTTTCTGTCTATCTGTCACAGCTAATTTGAGCCGAATCTACTGGGCCAATGAAGTTGAAATATGGTACACATATGAACTTGTGACCCAAACACGAATGTGTAACGTAAATAAATATATATTTTTTCTTACAATATTGAAACTACCTATAACTTTGAAAGTATAGTAAGTAGTAAGTGGGTTTATGAATAAAATCACATAACATGAAAATATTGTATTAGTGTGTAGATTCCAATAATATACATACAAATCCTTAAGTCCGTACTACTTTGCGATTTCAGTCCACTATGCGGCGTCTCACCGCTCATTTGACACCGCTCACGGAGTACTGCCCCCCGCCTCGCCGCTCATTCCTAAGACGCGTTACATACAGCGGTATCGGTCAAACTATATTATAATGTTTATTTCATAGTAATAACTTTAAATTTTTGATGTAGTAAATGACTAATGATAGATTTATTACCTCATTTGTATATCGAAACCCCGGTGCAACACTGTCACTTATGCAAAAAGTATTTTAAACTTTAGTATCCTATCCTATTAATTATAGATAACACTTCCTGATTTAGGGAAGATGGATAGATTACATCCTGACGTGTTCTTTTAAGTTTATAACAAAATAAATGAAACCAAATAATTAAAATTAATACACTTCTAAAGCATAAGTATTTTATAGTTAGCATAAGTGACAGTGTTGCACCGGGGGGGTGCGATATGTTCTTTCTGGCCTTAACATTAAAGGCATGATTTCACTTCGGGAAAATCTTCTGACGAGCCTCGTATAACATAATCGCAGACAGGTTTTTGTTTCTCGCTAGTTTCTCGCCAGGAGATTATTGTACTCATGTATTTTCACATAAGTGCAATAATCTCCTGGCGAGAAACTCTTCTCGTGTAAATGAGCTTTAATTATTTATTTTATGTTGTAGTGAATTATGAAAGATTTCATGATGGGTCTCCTTACGGGAAGCGCCGATAGCTTCTATAAGTAAAAATAATTGTCATATCCACAAGACTGCAATGATGTTTTGAACATCATAAAATTACCAATTACCTAGGCATATTTAGCTAGTAATTATTGCTATAAAACCCGTTAATATCGGTGTCATTAATTAGTAGATGAGAGCATGAATGTTAACTTAATTAAAATTAAAAAATTAAGTGTTGTAGTATTTGTGGCTGACATTTTGAACTTTGTTCTACAGCCATGTTTGTATAAATAAATTGGCTAATTATTTGCTACAAGTTCGACACGTAATTATATATATAATTAATTCCTCTAATAAAAAAAATCTCCAATTTAAAATGTAATTTAGAGCAAAATATGGTGAAGACTGTAATGTTAGCATCTTTTTACTGCCTATTTTTTTAACCCTCTAATGAAATAGGACTGATAAATTTCGTCAATTTATGATTTTTTTTCGAAATAATTTAATAATTTTTGGATTTTCTAATACGCTACACAAATATATAGAACATTAAAATTATTATCTGAATATTTACCCGAAAAATGCTTTAGCCGTTTGTTTCGGACAGTTTTAATATTTTTTTAATTTTACTATGGGTTTGCTCTTGACTCTAGTCTAGGTCTGGGTGACAGAGACAAAGTCTACGATGGAGTGAGCTTACCCAGAAGAAGCCTGTTCACTCTCACTGTTAATAGATTAGGGTTGTATGCGTTCGGAAACACAGACGCAGGCAGAGAGTTCCACTCCTTTGCTGTGCGCATTATAAAAGCCGTTTATATTTTATTTAAAAAAGTGATAATATGTTTAAGTTAAAGTTTAAACATGATTGACCATCTCGCCGCAAACGAAACCGTCGTTACAGGATACTCGATAGATCATACTTATTAAGAAAACAGACTCGAATCTTTTAGACATGACATGTCTGAAAATGTGTCATCATTTTTTTCACAGGGATTTACATAGCTACACAAATCTTTTTTTTTTAAACCAAAATCGGTCTTTATCATTCGTATTTATCACAGGTTCGGGACTTACATCTAAAATGTAAAGGTAAATCCGTGCTATACAGACATACAATTAATGAACCTTAGAATAAGTAATAAGTGTTACCGTACCTCACTTTTATTGTCGATTCAAAATGATAATATTGTTTGTCAACAACATATAAGTACAGTACAACTATTTTTTTAATGTCCCTCGGCAAACTTCGTGTTTAGCAGCTAGTGGCGGAACTACAGGGTGGTAAGTCGGCAAAATGCCACGGGCCACCAGCCGGCAGGGGCCCCCGGTCAGTGGTTAATCCATTAAAAAATATAGTATCTCGTTTTCCAAGGAAACGGAAATTATTATTACAAAATGTTGGTATGACCTACAAGTAGTTGTTCCGGGTCTGGCTGTTTGTGTATGTGAGTTTAAATGTTTGTAAACGCACCCACGATACAGGAGAAATTACTAGTGTGGGGCAACGTTTAAAAAAAAAGGTTCTTTATATTCTCTATATTGGGGACATCCGATGAATTTGCCACGAGCCTCGAACGGTATAGTTACGCCACTGTTAGCAGCTTTCCTACCATTTTCAAAATTAATTAATTAAGTTATAAGAGTATTACCAACTCTATATGGTCTGCACCAAGTGAAAAAGGCAACTGATAGAAATCCAAAACTGACGAAACACAAAGTTTGTCGAGGGACATTAAAAAAATAGTTGTACTGTACACAACTTTTTTAGGCTCCAAATAGTTTGAGGACTATAATGGTCATTAAATATTCCTGAGTTTTCGTTTCTGAAGGCCTGCGGGGTAATTGCGTAACACACTTAGGCTGCATTCCGAATTGCACTGTAATCGATTTGAGCGTGCTTATACGCGTACCGAATTGGCGTGAGCGCGATAACGATGTCCTGTGAATCGTCATAGATGACGTCATCACATGCGCCATCTTGCGATAACGCCAACCATATCCTTTATTATTATCACCGTGAGCGCTGTCAAACAGCTCTCAGCTGTCATAATCGTGATATTCTAAAAAAGAACGCAAATTATTGATGTGAGTGCTATGAGCGATTACAGCTTAACTCGGAATGTAGCCTTACAGAAGCAATGGGTTTCATTTTGACAGTTCAACAACATTCATTGCGTTATGTACGTTGTTGAGCAGACAAAACTTTCGAACAAATGAAGCAATGGATTAGCAATATCCTTCAAAACCACTCAGATTGTGAGTGTGGTACGCAATTAGGGGATGATCAAGTCTTTGATCAGTAAATGTTGTCAAATCTGACTTTTGTAATTGCTTGACTGAAACAACAACAGTCAATCAAATCACGTGACAACAGACAAAAGAGATAATACTTTTAGAAACTTGGAGAACTTATTTTCCAAAGACATTTAGAACCCATTAACTCTTTACCTATTTCAATAGTTAATTAATTTGCATAAATAGCTATTGCATTTATAATTATTATTAACCAAAAACAATACAAACGCGAATCCATGCTACGATCTTGGCGAATAAGTTTGTGAACTAAACGTTCCTTGTTTATGACTTCATCTTCTTGGCGTTGTCTATGATTCGGGGAACAGTATGCTTTCGACGGGAGCTGGCGCCGTCATGTCGTCGAGATCCGAGCGTGACCAGTCCTGGTGAAAAAATAACATAAAATTAGAAAAGATTTATTTATTTGTAAGCGTAGAGAAGGCTTGGAAAAAGATCGCCGAAAGACAGGCGTTGCAAAAAAAAAAAAAAACTACACTTTGGGCCATCTATGATATTCCGAATGTCCCAAACAGCTTGTCACTTTTATTACTTTTTCTATTCTTTGAAAATCAAATATTGGTCTAAAGAGGAATGGACAGTAGATCGAAATCGGTAGTTTGGCTGCACTGCTGAAACAGCGCCATCTATGTTTCTTAGCAGCGTTACGTCAATAAAAGTAGTCATTAGTCAATACTTTCCGTTTAAGTAATCATAACACGCGCCGTTAAAGATAAAAATTGAAAATGGCTGCCAAACAAAGAGCTTAGCAAGCCGTTTCACTCGCACAGTAATCCTTTCTTGAATGTGCGAGTGGGAGGGCATGATTAGAGCTGACTATTCACCTGCCACACACATGGTATGGATAAAAACAAAAAAACAAAAAATTACCTGTTCTTCTGTGCTCGCGAAGAATAAGTAGAAAAGATTGGCGCCGAGATCGATGGCTGCGGCCAAGTAGAACACCTCACGCCATTGCCCAAGAGTTTGCTGAAAAATATATATTTATTTAAAGAAAATCTCTTCGTTATTGTTGACATGGACGGGTAAATGATAAATGATTTTACACTTTTACACGTCATTTTTAAACAATTTTATGGTTTTATGGGCATATAAAAGATTTTCAAAAATATACTGAGAAGGCACAGTCATAACATTAATTTCCTTAAATTTCTCTCCGAGAGAGCGTCTCGGACTTAATTTATAAATTGATCGAACAGCTCTTTTCTGCAATACAAAGATAGACTGAATTTCGGCGGCATTTCCCCACAACAGAATACCGTACGACATTACACTATGAAAATAACTAAAGTACACTAAACGGGCTGTGGGTATATCTTCTATATTATTATTTTATATTTTATATAGAGTAATGGTGGCCCAGTGTTTGAACCAGACAGGTGCTTTACTTGGTGTAAATTATTTCATCACCACTGCTCTCAAAACGGTGAAGGAAAACACGTGAGGTAACTGGCATATCCTAGAACCGAAAATTCGAAGACATGTGACATCTGCACACAAAATGTACAGACGCGGACTTAATGCCATCACACACTGCTACACCGTCCACCGCTCATGTCAGCGATTGATTTGTGTTCCATATGTAGCGAGGGGTAGCAGTTATTTTCCGCAGCGTCAGGTTCTGCTGCGCGCGAAGGAGCTTCTCTCGCTAGTGAGGGCAAGCCAAGGAGGGGGGGGGGGGGGGGCGTTCGTGTGCAACGGGCGAGTGCACGTCTTGTACTCATCCAGTTTGGTATGCAGCGGGAGGTGGGATAAGAGCACCGGATAGAGCAGTGCACGAGCTATTCTGCCCTTCGCGGCGACCTTGCGGACGTGACTTGCCAAATTGCCATTGCGAGCCGATGATCGATGATGACCCCTAGATACATGACCTGTAGTAACCATGCGATGTCGACTCCTTGCAACCCTCAACTGTAACGGTGGTGGGAGGTGGACTAGCGCTTGCAGTACTAATAAAGGTTTTTTTTGTATGTCCCTGTAATTACCTGTTCAGCCTTAATAATGTGTCCCACAACGTAGGGCGCCATGAAGCCGCAGATGTTGCTGGCGGCGTTCGTGATGCCGTACATGGTGCCCGCGAATTGCGGCGATAGGTCGATGTGGTTCATTTGATTACCTGGAACATTTTATAATAGGATTTTATTATAGGAAAGGCATAGAGAAGTTTGAAAGAACTTATTAAATCTAAATATTGTATTTATATAGCACTACTTGGTCTTTAGCGCGCTGCCAAAATCAGAACGGACGCCGCCATTTTGTTTTGACAAAACAATTGCCCGGCAACGTCATTCGAGCACCAATAGATCCATGCGGCAGTGTATGTTGGACAGAATTAATTTGTTCAAGTATAGTTTTTTTTATTAGTGTTTTTATTTTTTTTATTTTGTTATCTTTATACTATGGACGCTTTTAACGTGCACGGCTTTCTACATCATTTTCACGTATATAAGCACAATTTCAACATGAAAGATGTAGCAAATATTATAATTGAAAAAGTGTCCATGTCCATGGGAACTTACTACGCGTTGGTATGCGCACATAGCTTTATCTTTCTGATTGTCCGGGTCCTTGACAATTCAAAAGTGTAATTGATTTAATTAAAATAAATTCTTTGAATTTGAATTGCAAGATCAAGCTCAAATGAGAAAAGCTTTTTTGTGGTAAGCTAATGTGCTAATCATGTTCTTGTCGTTTTCCATAATAAGTGTAAAACTATACTTCCGTAACTACTTCCGTTAAGCCAGCTGACCTAGGCAGTAGGCCGGAAAATCAGCTGTCGTAATATCAAGGTCACGAGAGCATAACTACCTGAACTGACCTCTCTTAGACTTTGGATGTACGAACTAGATCTAATTACATCAATAACTTACAAGCGTGTCATTGACGTGGAAACTCCTGATTTTCATTCAAATTCTTTTTTTTTTATTGCCCTATGTCTCAACGGCATACAAACATTCTAATAATAATTTCTAATTAATTACTATCAAAAACAATTAAAACATTAAAAATGAAAATGAAAAAATGAGATGAAAAAATAACACTAAATGAATCTTAACATTATTTTTTTTTTTAAATTTAATTTAAATGTTTTAACATTATTTTTTTTTTTAAATTTAATTTAAATGTTTTAACATTAAAATTTTAATGTTTAATTTAATTTTAATGTTTTAACATTAATATTAAAATGAGAAGAGCCTGGTGTGTATTTCCAATTTTCCCTCTCTTTAACAAAAACATTGAAATTCAATTCAATTTAAAACATTTAAATTAACAGTATTCATACCGTGTTTGTTTACCAACTATAATATGGAATACGATAACATGATATGATATACACTGTTAGATTACTCACCAGCATAAGCTGCGCCGCCGAAGGTCGAGGCTATACAAAGCAATAGAACGACGGCTATTCTGTCGCAGCCAGCCCACGCGATGCCGAGTAGCCCGAACGCGGGGATGAACGCCGCTATAGAATAAATAATACACATAAACAGGTTTATAATAAGAAATATTTAATGGTACACACGGCTACATATAAAGCTGTCCATATCCAGTATAAGCTGCTCTCGCAATGTGTAGGATTTCCGTATAATGAGAGGTCAGCTTATACTGGATATATACAGCTTGATATGTAGTCGCGTCTAACTCTAAAAACTTATTGACCTTCTAAAAATGTACGCTTTTTTAGGGTTTCGTTTTCATGGGTATACATATTAATCACGCCGACAATGTGGCGACATACACATAAAGTGGAAATGATAACTTTTTTCTCGTCTATCCCATGGTGTGGGGTATCGATGTATAGGCCATTCAAAAATATTTATGAAAACCATTTTTCGTTTCAGGAATCCGTTTGCAAAATATTAAGCTTTAAAGTGCTATTATTTGTTAGAGTCAAGTGTCTCGTCGTCGTCGTCGTCGTCGACGACCCCCCCCACCTGCCAGCTAAATGGAGTTGATGTGAAAAAATTCACGGTAGTAGTATATACAACGAAGTTTAAAGGATTATCACAGACAAGTAGGCTTCACAAGATAACGAGTAATAGTCGACCAATTTACTTTTGCAGTTGGGGAATTGACCGTCACGTATATCGATGTATGGGAGAACATATAGTTTGTTCTTGGGATAAGTTCGTTCCAACTACGATACCCTTGTTTGTGCGTACGAAACATTCTAGTACTAATCTGTCTGTGTCTGTTACGTTTTCACGCCTAAACCGTTGAACCGATCGTCATGAAATTTGGCAGAGATATAGCCTGGGATGTGGAGAAGGACATAGGCTACTTTTTTACGCGATAACAGACATCCACGCGGGCAAACGCTAGTTAATAATAAATGTATAATTGTATATAGCGTGTTACGGAAAGGGTATATACATATCAAAGGCACGGATTCTTTTGGTGATAACAAACTACAGGGCAATTTTTTTTAATACCTATACCTACGTAAATAAATAGTTAAGAAATATTTAACTAAAAATCAAATGTTTCCAATTGAATTCTACACATCACTAGACCAAGTCAGCTGATCGGTGTCAATAAACTACACACAAAGAAACGGCGGTAACACGTTTGTTATGATTTAAATTTAATAAACTATCGAAATAAAAAAATATTAAGCATTTTCTAGTTAGTGCTTTTGAGCTGAAATTTTGTACAGAGATTCTGAACCAGATACACTCTTCACCCCGTTTGTATGGATATACCCTTTCCGTAACACGCTGTATAGATATCACATTACCATAATTCCAAGATCGATTGCAAATATCTTATGCATTAATGATATCATTTATTTACTATAAACATTGTGATTATTATTTCTAAGTGCTCCAGAATATGTTATCTGTCGGGTACGTCAGATAACCTACGTTCTAAATGTAGGTACTTGATCTAGCCAGAAGCGTCATAAATGAGTACTATGCTGACTTGTATCCCTACTACATAAATGAGCTGTTAAATGTACCTACCTCACGGTGTATAATGTGCAAAGCGGAATAGTTTGACCGATACCGCTATAGGTACCGCGCCCTAGGAATGAACGGCGGGTCGCCGTGAGCGTTGGCGCATGAGCGGCGGGACTCTGTAAGTGTTGACGCATGAGCGGCGGGACTCTGTAAGCGTTGACGAATGAGCGGCCTGCACTGCCCCCCCGTCTCGCCGCGCACTTACCTAACGCGCAGTACAGCGGTATCGGTCAAACTAAAATAACAATATTTATATAAATATTTCACTACATTTTATCATTATAGACTCCAAATTGGATTTAGAATTCTTAGTTTTATATACGACAAATAAGTCCAATTTTAATCGAGCACTGTTTTGAAATGTGATCTATCTAACTATACTTATCAGTTTCTTCATTAAGTAGAGAAACAGCTTTTCCTATATTTGAAAAGCATTGCTCATAACAATCAGTTGGCTAAGAATAATAATTTTGGAAATATTACTTAAGAAGTATTATTATAGCCGAATTGCAATTAAAACCATGCAACAAAGACTATAATAAGTATAATTTATACAAACAAATATAATTGAAGTGTCTGTTTGTAATGTCAAAATAACAGTTTCTTACTAAATGCATATGAAAGTATATACCTACGGTTCTTATAAGAAAAAAAAAACTTTTTTTTTAATTTTGTCTGTCTCTCTGTTTGTTCCGGCTAATCTTCGAAACGGCTGGACCGATTTTCACGGAACTTTCACTGGCAGATAGCTGATGTTATAAGGTGTAACTTAGGCTTTTATTTTAGAAAAAGCCATGGGAGAGCAGCTAGTATCAAATATGCATCATTAAATGTAGGGTATGACGTTACTCCCTACGTGAAAAGCACTACCCAATGCAACTTATTTATTAACCAAGAATAGTAACTACCGTACCGAATGGTGTCGGGTACCGAGTGGTGCCGGAGTACCGAGTGGTGTCGGACGTAAAGAATAGCACCACGTCATTACCTCCCGGGGGTGTCGTAAAAGGCGACTAAGGGATTTACTAGAGAATGGGCAGCAGCATTCTCTATGCATTTTTAAAACCATACTGCGATCGCCAACCCGCCTGCCAAGCGTGGCGATTATGGCAAACCCCCCCAATTGGGAGGCTATGTCCAGCAGTGGACGTCTTTCGGCTGAAATGAAATGATGATGAATAGTAACTAAGGCTTTACTTTCCTTAAGCATTATCTAACCGCATAATATGCGGTTAAACTTCTACGTAGTTAATTTATGACACCATAATTATTAATTAAAAGAAAGTTTATTGTTCAATGATGCTAATTTTCTTTGATAGTAAGGAAATTAAATTATATATATTTGCGAGAATTGTAGTACACACGGCTACATACCAAGCTATACAAAACTAGTTTACGCTGGTCTCACATTGTATAGGATTTCCGTATAATGAGAGATCAGCTTATACTGAAAATGTATAGCTTGATATGTAGCCGTGTGTACATTTTTTTTTTTGTGGTAGTAACGAAGCAAAAGGAATATGTAGGCATAAGCATAAGGAGCGTAGCAGATGGCGCTCTATAGTTTCTGCCTACCCCCTTGGGAAGAAGACGTGAGTTTATGTATGTATGTAGAACATTTCAGATGTTCGAGTTTTTTTACAGTTACTAAAACAATTCGCTAAAACTAGCACGCAAAATTATTGATTAAACTAATAAAAAAATTGAAAATCCAAAAGTGCACGCCTCATAACGCTCGTTTAATTAAAAAAATAAATATTAAAAAAAAACTTAGCGAGTACAGTTTAGTCAGTTACATAGTCGACCACACACGCCTATTTGTCGTCGTTATATAAACTACATTGAATTAGACTGTGATTTTCAATAGGCCTTAATTTATGAGGATAATGAGCGTATGAAAAAAATATGTTTTTCGGGCGTTATCGTGACCACAAAAAAACAGACAAACCGATTTTCCCCTAAAGGTAACCGTGTGATTTTGTATGGAGGAGATATATTTTTATAAATATTTTGACGCCTGAAAGGCAATATTGACCAAACAACATGTTGGCAACTTCGCACTAGAGCATTAAAAAAAAAAAAAAACAATAAAAAAATCTTTTAAATGCTTTTTTTGTGTATACTCTACTAGATTATACACTAAAAAATATAAAATACTCTATTTTAAAGTTTTTTTTTTTTTTTAATACTTTAAGCTGCTCTAGTGTACAGTTGCCAACATGTCGTTTAGTCATGTTGGCGATCGCTCAACGCGGCTAAAAAAGTTTTCACTTCGAAAATTAAGCTAATAAAATTGTTACATAAATCGTAGTCATTAAATTAAAAATGTAATTAATTTAGTCTTATGTCTAGCTGATGCCCGCGGCTTCAACCGCATGGATGTCGGTTATCGCGACCAAAATTAATCATGACATTTTTATCCCGTTCCCGCAACCCATGGGAACCTATTCCAGGGATAATAAATAGCCTATGTCTTATTCCAGGCTATAATCTATCCCTGTACCAAATTTCAGCCAGATCCGTTCCAGACGGCTTACTTTTTTCCGACACCTCCAACAAATATCATTGTATTTTAGCCAATATATACAAAAGCTTGACAAATTATATACTAAAAACTTCCTCGAGAACTACTCTATCCATTGATGAAAACAGCATGAAAATCGGTGCAGTGAGTTTATCGCGAACAGACAGACAGACAGACGCGACGGAGGACTTTGTTTTATAATATGTAGTGATTATTTACTCCACAATTCTCAAAATTCCACTTACCATTGTTTTCAAGCCCGCCTCTATATATTCTATGTACTTTAAGTATGAATAAATAATCAAATTAATTATAATACTTACAGACTGTATTCCACAGTTTCATACTGTTTAGCCTAGATATCCACCCCTTGGCTAGTGTCCAATCGGCGAATATACACAGCAATATACCGCCAATCCATGCTGTTAAGTATGGAAGAGCACTCAGCCTTGAATTCTGGAAACAAAATGTGCATAATCAGCCTATTTTACCACTGCTGGGACACAGACGTCCTGTCTGCGAGAGGGCTGGGTCGTAATCCACCACTCAGGCCCAGTGCGGGTTGGTGGATGTCACATGTCTTCGAATTTTTGGTTCTAGGAAATGCCGGTTTCCTCACAATGTTTTCCTTCACCGTTTTGAGAGCAGTGGTATTGAAATAATTTACACAAAGTAAAGCGGCTGTCTGGGTTCGAATCTACGACCTATAACTCGTAACTCGCGGCCGTTACCACTGGGCAACCACTGCTCTCGATAAAATGTGTGATATTAAGTAAATAAATAACTTTTTTTTTAAATATACATGGACATATCGGACATTTATTTTAATTAGGATAAGGTTTGAAATAAATCGTGACATTATAGAATATTACAATTAAAAATTTACTCCCAAAATAAAATTTCGAAATTTTGCTAAAAAATCGATGGCCTTGTCGTAATTAATCTGATGTGCGGTCCAGTTTTCGACTTGTGCAGAAAAGCTTAACACCAATTAAGACAACCTAGAATGCACAAGAGAGCCAAGCGAGCGCAAAAATTTTAGCACTCTCAGATAAGTTAGATTTTTTAAGTAGGTATTAAATCGACTTTAAAAAAAAGTTTTAAGAAATAGGATTCGCTAGGCTGCAAGAGCGAGCGAACTTGAAAATGTTTCCTCCAATATATTTGTCAAAGGAGATTGACAGGACCTAGTATCGTTATTTGTTCTGTGGTGACTTAAGTTTATAATGTTGATACTTCTTGTTTTTAAATATAATGATTTTATCTGGTAATGCGAATCCTTAAATTCTCCGCATAAAAAACATCATAAAAGTATTAGTTTTTATTTCGATTTCCTATTTTACCCATACATAGTTTTTTTTTTTCACGCAAGTATTGTCACATGTCATTGGCATGGCATTCAAAGAGTATGTAAATAATAAAACCTTGACTTACGCAAAATAATTAAATTACGCATCCGATTATTGAACTTATAGAATAATTAGTAAGAACAGATATTAATAACAACTAATTATTATTATTACATTGTAATAACAATCAGATAAAGTGTTAAAAGTAGCTAAGCAAAACTTTTGGTTAATAGAAAGGCAGAATGTTTTCGAAACCTTAGCCTGTTTGATTCATCATTAAAAACTCTTTGAAAACAGAATAAACGCGCGCCATAGAATTCAATGCTCATTTTCTTATTTGCTTAATAGAGTAACTTGTGTATATCATTTACTGGAGTTTTAATTTACAATGTCTGTAACCTGCATTACGCATTCCTAGTTTAGCCTTTCTTTTGTAAAGTGAAACAAAACCTCAAAAGAAGCCTCCATATTAAAGGTGAGTAGAAACTGGAACATATTCATACACTTAAAAAAAGGGTTTTAGTGGTAACGCAGTTCTCAATGAAATGCTTTTAACACGTGATTTGTGTGTTTTCTGAATATTTATTAGACCAAAAATGTTCAGCGGTTTAATGTTATTGTTGTGACCTTGTTGTAACGTAGGTAATTGTTTAATAGTATATAAATTAAGTTGAACACAACGGTAAGCATTGAAAGCGATTTATATTTCATAACAGACTACATTTTCGATCCAAGAGTTCTCGAGCGAAATGAACGAGTATTAAAAATGCTCAATCGTCATTTTTACTCATTCTTATTTTTAATTTACCAGCATACATTGTGACAGAAAACCAGGAGATTCGATTCGAAACTTAGATTTTTATACCTAATTACTGTGTAATGCTGAGAATTATGATAAAATTGTAAATAACATATGAAAACCCTAAAATCATTCTTTAAATTAAACCATAAATCTTTGAGTCACCGCATGTTTCATACCGATACTAGGTTCCTTAGTCACTTGGTCAATGTCCTTTTATCGCTGAGTGGTGCACTTGTCTACCACGCTTGAATTTGCCGCCCCCTGAAAATGGCGCCCGGGGCTCGTGCCCCGGCTTGCCCCCCGCTAGATCCGGGGCTGAAATAACGGGTACATTATTTAATGCCTTATGAGATTTGTGTACAATCATGCTGCATAGCATAGCATATAGCTTTGCTTTGAGTTTCCTTACGTGGTCGAATCAGAATTGAAGAGATCTGCAGGAGAACCAAGGTAACCAACATGGCTCGAAGAATTTCCAAACTTAAGTGGCAGTCGGCAGAGCACATAGCTCGCAGAACAGATGGCCGACGAGGCCAAAAGGTTCTGGAGTGACGACCGCGTACCGGAAGACGTAGCTTTGGATGACCTGCTACAAGATGACCTTGTGAAGGCCGCAGAAATCCGCTGGAAGCGAGAAGCACAGAACCAGTCGAAATGGCGGTACTTGGGGGGGTGGTGCATAGGTTCAACTAACAAATAAAAATAGTAGTAATCGAGCTCCTTGTAAGAAGGCCCTTTTGGAATATCTAAGTAGCAGCTCTAAGTATTGATTTGTACCCAATTAATTGCAACAGACTCTCGCCCCGTTTTAAACGGGTCTTATATTTTTAAACCTCGTGTTTTTTTTTACTGCTTCGTTGGTTTAGTGGTCGCAAACGCTACTGCTGAAGATGAGTAGGGTTCGATTCCCAGGTCGGTCAAAATGTTATTGGGTTTTCCTTCTAGAATTTCTCAATAGCAGCCCGGGGTCTGGATTTGTACCCGATTGATAGCAAAGTACCGAACCGGTACCGGTACCGTGTGGTGCCGGACGTAAAGAATAGCACCATCCTATTTACTCCCATGGGTTTCGTAAAAAGCGACTAAAGGACTTACTAGAGAATGGGCAGCAGCGTTCTCTATGCATTTTTAACACCATACTGCGATCGCCAACCCGCCTGCCAAGCGTGGCGATTATGGCAAACCCCCCAATTGAGAGGCTTATGTCCAGCAGTGGACGTCTTTCAGCTGAAATGATGATAGCAATAGGCTCGTCCCTTATTTCATAGGACTTAAACAAAACAGGCGAAATGTGAGTGTACTAGAAACCTATGCCTGTCTCCTTGGGGAGGATTGCAGACATGATGAAAATTGTTTGTTAAAATAAAATACAAAATCTACTTACAGCTACAATATCAAAATGCAGTATATTGTTCATATACGAGGGTAGTTCGGTGAACTGCGTGTAGAACACCCACGCTTGGCCACACTGGGCGATGAGAATGGCCCACAGTGGCACGCAAGTTAAGAACTTCAGCCACGGTATCGACATCGATGGTTTATCTTCTTGCTAGAAATAAACAACAAACATTTACTTTTTGATTTAGGTGAGGCTAGGGAGTATTCTCGTTTGAGCACCTATTTTTTGAGCACCTATGCTTATAGCACCAAAGGAATTTTGAGAATACCTTTGGTGCTCAAAGCATAGGTGCTCAAACGGTTCATTTACTTGGCATTGTACTACAGGTTTTTTTGAGGGATAAATGTTACCGAATAGTAAGTGAGTAATAATAATAAGTGTGTGTAATAATAAATGACGCATATATGACCCGTTCACGCAAAAAACGTATATAGTTAAATAAGTTTTTCCCAAATTTTAACATTTTCCGGAAATCTTTTCCAATTTTAATTTCCATAAAGACCTGACTCGACTTTATGGAACATTTTAAAACAAAAAATAACCTAGTCGGTCCAGCCGTTTTTAAGTGATGCAGCTTACCAACGAACAGCATTTCATTTTTATTTATATAGATTTTCTGGTTTCTGTAAATTAGGTCTCGAAGGTGAATGTTTAAAATGAACAGAAGTTCATCGACATTGGTCTCTAAGCAAACATAATGGATGGATCAACAATAAATTCGTTCCGATCACGTTACAATAAAAAAAACTGGCTAAGTGAGTGTCAGACAACGCACAATGAAGGGATCCGTAGTTGGGATGCGATTTTTTTTTTTTAATTCAATTTTCTAATTTGCCCCCCAAAAGCGACCCCCTTATTCAATTTTTTTTTTTTTTTTTATTAGTTACTTAACACAAAATGTCTTGTCACCTTGTTTGGATCACAGAAATTCATTACCATAGCATACCCAGGCAAGTCGACATTACATTACGGAAGAAATGGACCTACTAACCTACCTGCCTTTGTGTATTGTCATGAATTGTGCATACTTATCTCTGTACCTACATGTTTATCTACCTCGATTTCAGAAAATGCAGCTGTGTCATTGTTCCGAAAACATGCAGTATTTTGCACGCGATTTTATACAATATTTTTAAATCTTATATAGAAATAAATAAAATTGAAGTGTCTGTTTGTAATGTCAAAATAACAGCATTCATTTAACAAAAAATCTTCTTTTTTTTTGTCTGTCTGTCTTTGTTCCGGCTAATCTCTGAAACGGCTGGACTGATTTTCACAGGACTTTCACTGGCAGATAGCTAATGTTATAAGGAGTAACTAAGGAGACTTTTATTTTCGACTAGCCGCTGCCCACGGGTTCGCCCGCGTGGATTTTTCAACAACAAAAATATGATACATTACAAACAGACACTTCAATTTTATTTATTTGTATAGAAAAAGCAAAGCGAGCGGCAGCTAGTACATTGTAAAATATGTTTAAATTTGTAATATAAGCAAAGCACATCAAAACATCTGTGAGGTCGACCAGTGACTCATGTTTGTCCTACATTATGATAACTGAGCGCAAACTGTACTGTACAGTAATCCGTAGTTATTCAATAATAATTTATTGTCCAATTATTACGTCAATTATTTGTCATATTCTTTTAAATAAAATGTTAATATTATTTTATTAATTGCCGAACTGGTAACAGGTCATATACATATGTATAGGTAGGTATATGATTCACGTTTAGTAAAACCAAGTCTTTTTTTCTGGAGCTGGACCGATAACTCATCCTTGAACTCATTTAAAGGCGCTTGTGTCTCATTTTAAGCGCATACTCATGAAAGATCCGACAAACAAAATAGGTTGGCACCGTAGATGTATCTCGGCATACCAACGGCTCAGCGCCGCGCAGAGAACTATTCAAACGAGAACTAATAAACAGCACCGCGTGAGCGCGATTTTGGACCTCGGAGAATCACATTGATATCTGCTTCGATGTTGATACAACTGTCCCACCCCGTCACATCACATCGCCCACCCGCGCTTGTTACATTATTGCAGTTTTCTTAAAGATCTTTTTTTTTTTTTTTTAATAAGTTATAGCCTATGTTACTTCCTGATAATTTAGCTTTCTATTGGTGAAAAAATGGTTAAAATCGGTCCAGTAGTTTCGGAGATTATTCGGTACAAACAAAAAAATCGTTCCTCGTTATAATATTAGTATAGATTATTTCAGTAGCTGCTGTCCGCGGCTTCGCCCGCGTGGCTTTTTCTAAAGTCAGCCTAAGCCTTTAGTCTGTGCAGAGAGAGGAACACACGTAAGCCAAACCGAAGTAAATAATAGGATGAAGCCAAGGAATGATGATAATATCAGTATTCCATTTCTCACCTGAGGTCCAATACTCCATGTAATATATTCAATCTCCTTCGGACAAATCCTGGGGTGTCTCTGTGGTGTGTCATAGACGAATAGCAGCCAGAATATGAACCACACGACACCAATACCACCGAATATGTAGAAGCATAGTGGCCATCCACCACCAAACTCAAGGGTGCATAGCCATCCAGATATTGGCAAGGTAATTACTGTGCCTATGTTTGAACCTGAAAAATATCGAAACATTTTATTGGTTAGCTATTAGCTACATTGTAAATGATTAAGGCACCTGTCTCACCGAAGATGAGGAAGCGACTAGCTATCAACGATTTTCTCGCTCAAGAAACGTACAAAAGACCAGAGAAGTCCACACTGAAAAAAATATTTAGCCTAACTACTTCGGCTATTTCAGGAATAATCAAAGTTTGACAAGACTTTATAAAAGTTAACTTGATTTAATAAAAGTGATACACAACAGCCAGCACAGGTTTTGGTTACATGTTGCATAAAGTTATGTGGTCACTTTTTTGTGTTACATGTTGACGAAAGTTTGGTTATGTATAAGTTAACATTTTTTTCAGTGCAGTGTAAGTAAAAGAACAATCCGATCCAGCCCGTCCCTTGCTGTCCTCCCCAGCGACGCCCTAAGCCGAGGTCCGTACCCCCGCAGGGAGGTGCCCTTAGCGTAGTCGCTTAGTTTTTAAGTTTTAGGTATGCCCTGGCCGCCTTAATTGATTGAGGCACCCACAGGTAAGTCCGGTTAAGCAGTAGACAACCTCCTAGGTTGAACTGCGAGATGCCATTTATAAAAACAAAAAATGTAAGTAAAAGAGATACATTAGGGACTGCCAAACTGTTACAGACTTTAAAAGAAAAGGATAACTATCTTTCCACTTCGTCATAGTCGCATATTAGTATGTATTTATTATTTTCCACTACATTGTAGTTCTAAGTATATATGTGAATGATATTTATTTTAGAAGTATGTTTGCAAGTATTATTCTCTTATTGTATGTTTATATGTTTTGTATGTGTATGTTTATAAAGCGTAACACGTTTTGTTGAGGATAATATTCTCATAGCATGTACAATTCCTATTTCTTTTTCTTATATTCTTTTTTTATTCTATCACATTTTAAATTTAATTATGTTAATTTTCTTTAAGTACGCTGTGCTGGTACAGCGTCCTAATAATTGTTTGCTGCACCGGACGACGTCATTACGTCAACGCCGGCTGTCGCTGAAAACCAGCGCTGGGGCTCTGTCTTGCAAAGGGTCGCATCATAATGCTGAGCGATATCCGTTTTGCGTGGATGTGACGCAATTTTCCCCCATAGTTTTCATATATATTTTTTTGTCTGTTCTTTATTGCGTCGTGTTTACCGGAAATAAACGTTTTATCTTTTTTTTTTTTTTTTTTCTTTTACGTATTTATATTAGTGTATAGCTATTTTGATTTTATGTATATTTTTTTCTCTTCTACTCTTACACACGTTGTCTACATCTCTATATCTACTTTCCTATCGCAGGTATGCTGGAAGAGATTTCATTAGAAATAAGCATCACCTTTTTATGTATTTTTCTGTTCCTTTCATCTTGTCTGTTTATATGTGTGTACATAAATTGTTAAATAAATAAATACGTATATTAATAGTTAATAGCCGACTTTTCACGCCGCCGCGCCGGCAAGTACTAGTTTCTCACAGCGACAAGACCTATCAAAGAAAGTACTCGCTTAGCTCAAATTCGTACGAGCGATTTTTCGAGATTTTTTTACGAGCTAATTTTTTTTTTTTGTGCACTTGGTTTTCAACGCTCTGCTTAGCGCCGAGAGTTTAAAATGTAAGAGTGTGTTTTTTCGACGCGCTGGGATGCACTCTGTTGGATTCTCAACGCTCCAACACCGAGAGTTGAAAATCCAGTGCGCGATAAAATCCCGCAGCGATATTTTTACGTCGGGCATCAAAAATATTGTCAACCGGCCAACTACGAGTCGGACTCGCGCACGAAGGGTTCCGTACCATTATCTATAAAAACGGCAAAAAAAACGTTTGTTCCACGTTTGAGCCCCCTTAAATATTTATTTTATTCTGTTTTTTAGTATTTGTTGTTATAGCGGCAACAGAAATACATCATATGTGAAAATGTCAACTGTCTAACTATCACGGTTCATGAGATACAGCCTGGTGACAGACGGACAGACAGACAGACAGACGGACATCGGAGTCTTAGTAATAGGGTCCAGTTAACCCTAAAAAAGGACAAGGAAACTTCTCTGAAACAGCTTCTGTCTGATCTCTGTTCAACAGTTAGTGACATTAATACTTAATAGAGTAGATAACTTTACATGCACTACTACTTAAATAGTGTAAAATTAACATAAACATGGACTACATTCATATTGAGGACTACCTGCTGCCTGCGGCTTCACCCGCGTGGCTTTTTCTAAAATAGAAGTAGCCTAAGTTACTCCTTATATCATCAACTAACTGCCAGTAAAATTCGCGTCGAAATCGGTCAAGCCGTTTCGGATATTATCCGGAACAAACAGACAGACAGATAGAAAGAGAGATAAAAATAAATAAACAGTATTTTTTTTTTTTTTGTACTTATGAGTACCGTTATAATTATGCATTTAATAAAAAGCTGTTAATTTGACATTACAAACAGACACTTCAATTTTATTTTCACATTCACTACTCAACCATAAACCCACACCCACACACCCAAATACACCCACAGCCACACATCCACACACACCCCCCACACACCTACTTTGCTGTCTAATTATTTATTTGTTTTTCTTTGTCTTAAATTGTTGTTTTTTATTTTATTTTAATCATCCATCCCAACATTATCATCATTATCTGTTAGTAGATGTTTGTATTACTGTGTCTTGTCTGGGTAGTTTGGAGGCCTGGAGACCTGTAACACAGGTATTCCTAGTACGGGCTCCAGTCTCCACAACATCAATGTATTTTTGTATACACAATTATGTATTGTACTAATTTTTCATTATGTGGTGGAGAAAATAAACGGTTTTTGTTATTTTATATTATTTATTTTGTAGCGGCATCTACGACGCAAAATGTGAACTACGCATAAAAGACCTGACGTCACACAAATCATCCATTTATACAAAAATCCCGACATCAACCGTCGGGCAGTTGCCTACCAGACACAACACCCGTCTACTCGGAGGATTCTCCCTTTCCTATGGAGAATGAGTGAACTTCACACCCTCATACCTCTATACTGGTAACCCCGACGTGAATAAATAGTAATTTGTATAGAAGAAGACTACTGCTTTCAAGTAAAGGCAAGAAAAATACTAAGAATACAAACCCGCATACACATAAGCTGCAAACTTTGATCTCTCTAGTGGTGGGATCCATCTTGCTAGCATAGCATGCATCGCTGGGTAAGTAACGCCTTCCGACAAGCCAGCCAGTGCCCGCACAGCAATGAAGAATCTAATATCCGTATAAGCCGCAATTGGACTAAGAAGTGTAAATACTGCTGTAAAAAATATCCCTAAGCCATAAACAAGTTTCCCTCCATACATTTCTGCTATTCTTCCTCCTGGGATCTAAAAAAAAAAACAGCTTTAGACTTTACTTAATAAAATGAAAGCGAAGCTACAAAATTGAGATTTGGCCCAATTTTTTTTTTCAGGGAATCAGGTTTTCGTCGCTCAAGAACACTAATATTACAACTCTCATTCATAGATTCATATTATAAGTAGCATATCTAGCCACATTTTGGATGAAAACTTCTGTAAACTGTTTCGAGTGGAAATCGATTTTGGTAGGCCTACATCTAGCACTGGACTCAAAAAGGGTTGATTATGACGATCATATGCCGTGTCCCTGACATACTACACAAAACATTGTTTGGCAATGGTATTTTGTTTGCATAGTTCTTATAATTAATTCACTTGAATTTTATTGATAATTATTTACAAAAAAAAATATGATAAAATGTTTTGCACCACTGTCCTGTCATTTTGACAGTGACATTACTTTGTTTACATAGATTATCTGAATTAGAGACTTTGGGAATATTATTTCTACACTAGCTTCTGCCCGCGACTTTGCCTGTGTGATTTTGTTTTGGTTTTGCTTGGCTCCTAAGGTTCCGTAGCGTGATGTTAAATAACCTACAACCTTCCTCAAGAATTGGGCTATCAAAGGCAAAAATATTTTTTCAAATCTGACTGGTAGTTTCAGAGATTAGAGCATTCAAACAAACAAACAAAAAAACAAACCCTTCAGCTATATTATTAGTATTAGTATAAAGATTATTAGCTGATAGTAAGCTGACTAAAGCTGGTAGTGTATGTCGGCAAACTCGTAAAAAAGTAGCCTATGTCCTTTTCCATATCCCAGGCAATATCTCTGCCAAAATTCGTGACGATCGGTTCAGCGATTGAGGCGTGAAAACGTAACAGTCAGACAGCTATTATTGATCGAAGTCAGACAGAGTTACTTTCACATTTATAATATGAGTATGGATAAATTATAAGAACAGTATAACAATAAAAATTTTCCTTTACCTGTGTTAATACATATCCATAGAAAAATGAGCCTAGAACTATACTTTGTTGTTCAACAGTCCAGTTGAAGTCTCCAGGCCTCTGAAACAAAAGAACATATTTATGTCTGAATTTTAAAAGCATTCATGAGAGCCTTTTAAAATGATGGTTCACTCTAGAACTTTGCAAGAATAAATAAATAATAAATAAAGTGTTTCTCATGAATTAAAAGCTTTTATTTTACAACTTAACTGTCTGATGGATGAGTAATATACAATATATATGTATAAGGTATATCTATTCATACACGAAATATTTTAAGAGAAACATGTATAGGTGGGAAAAAAGCCATAACAGCGAAAAATTTTTTTTTTTATCTAAGTGTTTTATATTTTTACATAATTATTATAATTTTAAAATTGCTTGAGACATTTTGCAAAGGAATTTCATTTTCCAAAATTTTACTTATGCTATGAATGACCCGCCCGGACGCGGCGACGTGCGACGGTGGCGGCACGAGCGCGGTGAATTTTGATAATTAATCATCATGTCAAGTAATTTTAAATTATTTAATTTAAAATTACTTAATATGTTTTACTTTAATTTTTTAAATAAAATACTCAGATTTAAAAAAATTGTCGTTTCCATGGCTTCTTTACCACCTGTAGGTGTATCTCTTAAAATATTTCGTGTTTGAATATATACACCCTTTTGCATTGCCTTTGACATTATTTACCTACAAATCGAATTCCAATTCTTTATTAGTGGCTTTTGTGGACATGATATTTATTCAGATATGTTACTGTAGTTGTAATTGCAATCATGTCATATACTTAGATTATTTTATATTTTGTGAATGTGAGAACGTTGTAGGCCTAGTAGAGTGTAGATTTGTTGGCGGTTTTCTATTTTGTTAAGTACCTGGTAATTGTTGAAAGGCCTACACTGTCCTCCCATACCTATTATCACTGTTATTTGGTAATATTGTAAAGCCATTTATTTTTTAAAGAGTAACCGTGGAGTTTCTTGCCGGCTCTTCTCCATAGGAAACGACTAATTGGAACTGTGCACCTAGCTTCTGACGTTTCATAAGTGCCCATGTAGGTTTATGTGAAATAAAATATTTTGATTTTGACCCTATATACAGGGTTATTGGTAACAACCTTGCAGGACTGTATTACTAACTTACTTTACAAAACATGATACATTTACGAAAAACAAACCTTAAAAGATTTCTATGACAGCAATGAAAAAAAAAAAATGAAAAATTGTTTGACAGTCTTATGAATTAAAATCTGATAAATTATTAAAAGTCATAGAACAAAACTTGTTATTTATGATGTTAGTAGTATAGTCCTGAGAAGTTTTTAGTGTTTTACGAATAACCCTGTATATATCTGTATACTGGAGGTAAATTATCCTAAGTCCAAATATAAGTACTTACCTATCGTAAAAGTTCTAATATTTTTTTGGTAAAAAAAACGACCTATTAACCCTAGGTACTTTTAAACAAAACAAAAAATTACTTAGAATTTCACACAATTGTGTAGCCAAGTGACATACCTACGTGAATAATGTTCTGAATGCACTGAATAATTAGCCTTAATGTGACTTATGATAGTTTGCCTCCGAGGTACAGATATAATAAATAATAATAATACATACAATAATAATTTGATTTACAGGGATTTGTTCTATTAAATATTGTGTCTGCTTCACTACACTTGTTTTTTTTTTTTTTTTTTTAACTTGCTTTATTGGTGACATGTCAATGTTTTTCTTTCTATTTCATTGCATGCTCAAGATTCAAAACATTCAACAGTTGTTTTGAATAACATTTGGTTGCCAGTTAGAGTACGACAAGTTTCAGGGCATAATGGTATGTTTTTGCTTACATTTTGTTATTAAACTCTTTCTCAATGAGTTTCTTTCGTATTAAGTAGCAAAACTATTCCACTTACACATTAAACTTCTACTATGTAATACAGTGTTCATGACATTAACATCACTTTGATGATTCAGCAATAAAACCTTTATTTATGCTCTTTAGAATCACTATTTTAACTTTTATCAAATAAATGCTTGAACATGTGTATTAATCCTGTATTACTCAATGGGGAAGTACTAAGGTAGCCCGCGAAATTCAAAATTTCTTACGTTTTTTACCATTTGCAGCTCATTGCCTCGATGTATGTTGATTAAAGTATGATTTGTGACCGTAACAAATATGTATTTACAGAATTATAATCATTAGAATCAGTAATACAACTCCTTAAGTTAGTGTAATACTTAAATGTCAAGAATATTCAATGAGGTAATATGAAATTGGAGAGTTGTATTGATAATTTTAATGATTATTGCAAAAAAAAAAAATCACTGGGTACCTTATCGCTTCCCCCTTAAAATAGGATAAACACCTCACCTGTGGTATAGTACTGTTGCTGACGGGACTTGCAGGACAAACATCAACATCTGTAGAAGAGTTTGATGGTGTAGGTGTTGTTGCATTGACCATAGCCACTATAGCCACAGATAGGTTTACTCTCATGGCATACACGCTGGCAAAGCCCAGGAAGCCCATAATGCCAAGCACAGTCCGACATTTGATCCATCCTGTTGTCTCTTCCACTAAAAAGTTTTTTATCATTACATTGGTTATTTATTCAAATATATGTAATAGATACTCTAGCTAATATATTTATCATTTCAAAACAAATAAGCATTATTCTATTCTAAAAGGATACTTGATCTCATACCATAACAATGATTAATTATCTCATCATGTAATCATGCTCTAGCTACAAAAAGCTAAATAATTTCGGTGTGTATAGTTAACCAGGGAGTATTTTAAGTCAATAAGCGTTTCTATTAGTGCGTGTCTCACATTTTAACGAAGTTTGTTTTGAATGACCTTTATCTAGTTCGCTTCAGGCGTCTATTGTTCTCAGGTCATCTAAAACACAACAAAAACTTACCAAGTTCCGCCTCCACCAAGTTCCGACGGCTGCTTGTAACATCATATTCTATATCAGAGTTTATTATTGGACTTTCTTCTGCTGACGATGACATTCTAATGTTCAAATTACAATAATAACACCATTCCGCACTAAAATAATGTTACTTAAATTGAACCTTCGTCATTGAACTCGATATCAACAAATACAATAGAAAAAGTTAGCAAAAAAATCTGTAGCACTGCACTGTGCACTCCGAGTATGAGTCACGATAGACTTTTTTGTTAGAGAATTATTTAATTTGTTCGTAAACAAAGAACAGCTCGCTTTCCGGAAGGACTGACAGAAGTGACAGATCAATCATGACAGAACAGAAGGGGGCAGTGGGTGTTTCTGTTTCGGTTGATTGCGTTCCATTTCTTGATCGTATTATTTTAGTGTTCAAGCAGCAGAATCAAGTGTGGCACTTTTGACAGCACATTTTACTCTATTGATAGCTTTAAAAAGTCAAACTCAAACTTTTTAAAACGATTAATACTATGAATCTTCGATCAATAATAGCACTAGATACAGGATCAGGAACAAAAATAAGTCATTGAAGTGGCCACGTTTACACACACATACACATTTACATTTGTTACTACGAAATATAGAAAAAAGTTTTATAATATTAACAACTTCAGTTCAATATAAACCTTAACACTCAACTATAAAGTTTTATTACGATTGCAAAATATTTATATTTAAGTCCTTCTATCATCGGAGAAAGGTAAATTTAAAATGTCACTTGAAAATAAAAAGTCATTTTTATAATAAGTACAAAAATATTTATTCTAAAATGAAACTTAAAACCTAAGCAATACAGGTTAAAGACATTTTGTTGACAATTTTGTGCTTACTCTATTTTGGAACTAGACGTAGTTCTTGGTATGACATTTCAATGCTCAGAACACAGTAATCATTGGAAGACGTAGAGTTGCAGAATAATAATATTATTTTTTTAAGCGAATGTTTTTTTTTTTAACCCATTTGGACCCAAATACAAACTAGTAGAAAATTTTTGATAAAAACTTTATTGACGTAACTATTGGAGGCTAGTAAGACATTTTATAAAGAAAAATTAAAAATTAATAACTTCCTTATGTATTAAAAAACACCGTCCTCAAATGGGGCCAATGGGCTTATGTATGGTATTTTTCAAAGCATACTTTTTCGATGCACAATTTGTTGATGCATTTTTTATATTGCTAACATGCTTTCATCTGGTATTCGTTGCATCCTAGCTGGCTTGGCAGTTTCTGGGGGAAGTGTCCAACACTATCTGGATTCATATTTGGCACCACTGAAGAAGGTTTATGACGCTTTTCATCGGGTCTTTACTGAAAGAGGAGTGAGGAGTGTAGGCATTGGCCTACACTCCTCAAATAAAATCGGGCGATACTTCACCGAAACTGGAGCTGGTCTAGTTTCTCTTCAGCGGTCAGGACATGGAGACGCCAAGCACTAGCTACAGCCAAATCCAGCATGTACATAGGTAAACAGAACCCACTACAATTTTTTGCCTCTTATAGCTGTTAGGTATACTGCGATTGACTGGTCAGCTTGATCAACTCCGCCCATGCCTTTGGTGTAGTTCTGGAAGACAAAAGGGATGTCCACGTCTACCTTTCTTCCTTCTGCAGAGCTCCATGTTTTTACCTTACCAAGAGGGTAAACAAAGTCATAGTTTGTAAATGTTATGAAATGTTCACTAGTGGCTTGACAAGTGTTTGTACCATGGGGGTACAAACACTTGTCAAGCCACTGGAGGACATTTCTTCGTCCTATTTTCCTTCACAGTACTAGTCGTACGATAACTAGCTTCACGCAAATCTCGCAGCAATGCGTGACTGGTCAAAAAGTTGACGAAATACACGATATCCTCATGCAAACGAGCGATTACTTTTCCAACAGGCCCTTTACCACTTTTGATCCCAAAGGGGTCACTGTTACTGGGTCCTAATACTGATTTACCACAGTATACATCGAAGGCATAACAATAACCTTCAGCAATTGCAATCATTCAATTTTTGTTCCCAAATCGTACGGGATTGCCTCTTATGAACTGCTGCCTGGCGGAATGGCCACTATGACGTTACTAACAGCTGGATCACCCACTTCATTCAGAATGTTTTCGATAGCTTCCTCGAGTCCTCGATAGTCATTTGCAACATCAAACGATCGGTTAGTCATATTTACTAGTCGAAACTATGCCCAAGTGATAAATACAAAAAAAAGGAGAAAAAATATTGTAAATATTAAAAAAATATGACTTACCTTTGGTCCAACACCTATTTGCTCAATGAAGTGAATAAAATCACTTATTTCATCCACTCAATCCAATAAATCACAAAAGTATAATTTGTTTTACAAAGCCACACTCTTGGGCCCTACGAATTTGCCTGCAAACTAAGGATAGCTAAAATAAGTTAAAAAATGTGGATACTTAAAGAAGTATCCCCAAATGAGGACAGCGGGCGTAAATGGGTTAAGGAAGCAAATATTTTTTATCAATTAAAAAAAGTTGGTAGTTGGTAGTTAGTAGTTATTTTAATAAGGGGGATGCGCTGTGGTAGCCCGCGCAATTCAAATTTTCTTGCGTTTTATGCAATTTGCAGTTCAGTTATGTCCAATTTATCAAAATGAATTGAACAAATTGTTGAATAAAAAATTCAACAATTTGTTACTTATAACTTTTTCAAGGTTTAAATATTTCTTCTCCTCTTTCTTTCGCGACAATAGATACAAAAACATATATTACGATATTTTTTTATATTATGATATTTTGCATTGCGAAATTGGTCGCTAAGAAATCTACAAACAAAAATAACATATAAAATAATAATACTACTCAATGCTTTTCCCTGTTCCAGAACAGTAGATGTTTGTTACAATAGTTGGTGCGTTGTCGCAAACATTGGCCAAATATTGATGTGTTGGCCACTATACCTAAGAAGTATTATTTGAATACCAGAGTAAATGAGCGCAGCAATAGACGCAGGAGCTGATGTATTCTTTTTTTTTTTTTTAACAAAATTTACATAATGTAATATTATTTTTCAATTTTGATTGAAGATTGATTGAGAGATTTGAAAAGATCGTATATTTCTCGTACGATTTCGATTACATTATCGTACATCGTACCAGCTCCAAAAAGGTAGTATAAATACTACGTATAATACGATTTAAATCGTACGGTTGGCAACACTACGTTAGACGGGCATTTTTTAACATCCCCCCTGATTTTATTTATTGCTATCACGATGTTTTCATTGCAAGGCGACGATAAGCTATATAATAATTGAAACATTAGATAGGTATTCGGAAATGACGGTTTACCAAGACCACCTTAAAAGGGAAAATGAAAAAAATGTTCTTTACCAAAATATTTATAAACCAAATAACATTTAATATAAACACTTTAATTTTTTGCCCATTCATCGCCAGTAAGTACATTAAAATGACTGCGACCTAGTAACCTACTAGCATATTAAAAACGTTCGAATTCATTCACATTTTCGAATACAGACAGTATTACCCGTAAAGAAGTTAGCTGCTCCATTTAGCTACAACAATCACATAAAATTAATTGACATTTTCAACTAGATAAAGTTCATAAAATTCCCATTCAAACTATGATTTTTTGATACACCCTATTAAAATGTATATACATCAAACACCCATTACATGCTACAAATATTTTAGAACAGAGGCCATAAACTCTTGCAAAGTGTGGGCATCAGTAGACCCATGATTACTGTAGATATGAGGTTAACACTGTGGTTGTCCAGAATATTTCTTCCACTGATATGTTTGACTGTTACACTAGAGTGTGATACAATTTTTCCTTCTTTATCTAAGCCTGTAACAATAGATAAAGTTAAAAAAAAAAAAAATACGTACAACACCAGATAATTCTACGAATGATAGTAATTTTTTTTTTTTTTTTACCTGAGTATTGCAGTGTTGCCCCCATTAAAGAATCTATGAGACTACCAAGAAATCCTCCAAGGGCTCCAAAGAAGATGATAGGCCACTGGGGAGGGGCATATTGCCATAACGATTTTTCAGAGAAATAGTAAAGAGTAATATATTGTGATAATCCAATAGCAAGACCTCCCACTGTACTGAACAATGTCCCTATCACACTGATCCCTCCATTTGTTCCTTTTGGAACCTTTTCAAAAGTAGTGATTAGATATGGATCAGAGTCTGAAAAGACAGTTCCTAATTCAGATGCCCAAGTGTCACCATTGCAGCAAGCGAATACACCTGAAATTAAAAAGACATGGTTACAGTACAATTCTTTTGTTTTTTTTTTAATTAAAGGATTGAGTAGTAGTTAATCAACATGAAAATAAGAAGTAGCGAAGAAGTGGCGGCTCTGAAGTGCCCACTGCATAGTACCACACCCTTTACCCCCTGTTGACCCGTGAATTTGTTACTGACTGAGTGACTCGCCTCATGTTCTGAGCTACCATAAAGTTTGATTCATATTGTACCTATTCATATTCCAAGTTTTTTTTATTATTGTATTGTGTTGTTGACACAGTACAACAATCATGCAACAAGTTGCTTACCAAGAATTCCTATAGAAAGCCAGGAAGCTCTGTAATCTCCAACAAAATCTATGGGTCTCTCTGATGCTCCTACATCCAATAAATACAAGAGGGCCAGTTGGGCAGCCATGCCCCCATTGCAGAGAACTTGGATCCAATTTCTTTGCCCACCTAAAAAAAATAACATGTTTTGATTCATTTGGTATACAGAAAAAGTAAGCCATAAAAAGTATTAACAGATCAAAAGTACAAATACCTTCTTTAAAATCTTCCTCAATCTTTCTTTTTATGTGAGATCTGACTTTTGTGGCTCTCGATGATGATAAGAAGAATGTAATCAGGCATACAAGAAAGGAATAATTGCTCAGCGTCAGAACAAAAGCTAATGCACAGCCAAGCACGGCTCCATTGAGAGTTATACTTTTTTTTCTGTACCCATGCACTGCTATGATTAGTGGTATTAGACATGATGCCAGCCATCTCCCAGGTGATATCACTACCGGTTCTGAAACATCACATTACACATTTTTTTTAATGTCTGCGTATGTATTTTAAGTGCAGACTAGTAATATTTTGTAACTCAACCTATTTTTGTCTATAACAAATTGTTTCGTTTCACTAAGATTAAATTATATCAATAACTAGCTGCATTAAGTTCAAAGTTCACTGACAAAGATAAGTTCTTACATAAAATAAATAAATAAGTACATTACCGTCAAATCCTTCGTTCTTTGATAAGAATTTAGAATAAATCAAGTTGATAATCCACATTGACATCGATAGGGGTATCGCGAGGGCGCACAAAAGAACAGTTATTAAATGTTCATCCTTTAAAAGTTTATTGTTTATAGCCATTTTTATAGTTTTCCTAACTTTCTTGCGAACAATTTTTTACTAAAAACTCTATATGACAGAAAGTACTGAAATGCTGCACAATATTTATTACATCCTACTTATTTATAGTAAAATGTATAATACAAAACGGAAAATAAAAACGAATACATAAAATATTGGTGAAAGTTAAGCCTGGATTTTAATTTTCACATTCACAGTCTACCTATTTATTTATTTTGATTGATGGTTAACGTCAAACAAAACGAACGTCATGTCAACTCATGTCAACTTTTACAGAGCTAGTGATGTGATGTAACTGGATGTAACCAAGGAGTAACGTTCTGTATTGTGTATGATGTAGATTAGATCTGTACAAAATAGTACGATCACTTTCATTTCGATTTAAAGAATGACGTTGAGGTTGAGGAATTACCTTGAAGATTCATAAATATTTCTTGACCTTTTTACCTTTGAATGATAGATCTTCATTACATTTCACCTTGTGTTTGATTATTCAAATGCTTTCAATGATTATCAATGATAACATGAAATTATAATAGTTAAGAAACAAAAATTACAGAAGACCTTGCTTTAAAAAAAATCTTTGTAGTGACTTCGTAAAACCAAAGATGGATTTCACTTCAAATTCAAAACAAATCAGTGCTGCAGTGCAAGTACGTAGGACTCGATTCGATAAATTTGACAATTATTCTCGATAAAATGAGTTTTTATCGAATCGAATCGATGTCGCAAGTATGTAACTTCTACTTTAACGATCGGTTAATAAACTCTAAAATTTTAACGAATTTAAAGAAAATGCACGAAACGACAATTTTACAGTTGAGATCGCTAATTTACGCTGTCAAGCTCGGTAATCTATCGACACCTTGTAAAAGCCCGATAAGCATAGCGATCATTAAGTACTAATACGAACAAGATTGATAAAAATGCAAACCTTAGCGATCTCGATGTCTTATCGAGATATCGTGGGCCGATTCGAGTCGTTAAGGACCGCTTGTCAAATGGCAATACTGAGGACGTCCACAGACAAAACATTTAATATGGGATTGCTGTGGCACGACTAATGTCAGAGATATTAAGTATTTTTTTTTTTCATTCATTTTTGGATTGTAAACAATATTTATGGGTATAATTGAAAGAAGCTACACTGTAATTTAAGCTACGCTTATAATTTTAAAATTGCTTGAGACATTTTGCAAAAAAACCTTTACTTACTTATTCTATGAATGACCCGCCCGGACACGGCGACTATGGCGGCACGAGCGCGGTGAATTTAGATAATTAATCATCATATTTTATCAAGTAATTTTAAATTATAGTTTTTTTTTAATCGGTTCCATGATTTGTGTTTGAATAGATACACCCTATATATATACTTTCTTTTCTTTTGCTTATATCTTGAAAATGGTGCGTCCTATCGCAAAAATAATGAAAATTTCGACACCCTTTAGGAAACCCATAAACCCGTAATACTCAACATGTAGACAATTTTTATTTATTTTTTTCCATACAAAAAGTGAAAATTTCCATATGAAACACGTTGAGGCTACCCCGCCCCTGCGCACCTCCAGCTCTAAAAAAAATCATGAGATAGGGCAAACAAGTGCAACGTTGCGAAGCTAAAAAAAATACCACGTGGAGTCGCGATTGTCAAATTCGATTCACCCTGCAATAAAGTCATAACTTCATAAGTCCTAAATCCATGATTAGTAATGATCGCTATGCTTATCGGGCTATTACATGGTGTCGATAAATTACCGAGCTCGACAGCGTAAATTGGCGATCTCAACTGTCAAAATGTCATTTCGTACTTGCATTTTCGTTAAATTCGTTAAAATTTTAGAGTTTATCTACCGATCGTTAAAGTAAGTACCGTATTTACTTTCTTTACGTGTCACGTACTTCCAAATTCGTTAACAAGATCGATAAAAATGCAAACCTTAGCGATCTCGATGTCTTATCGATGCAAAGTGCGTACTTGCACTGCTGATGCTAATAGTCTGATAAAGCGATCAGTGTTCTAACTGTTTATTTCGAACTTTAAAGTCAGCCGTCAGTCCATTTTAAAAGTCGTTAGTAAGGGACACAGTATAAGCTTGGGTTTCCTAAGAAAGCGGTATAGCTTCACAATTTTGGCGGAGGACACATAATAAGGCGATTGTAATTTAAAGCGGTAATTTTCATGACAGCCCTAACGCATTGTATGGCGACCATCATCGATACAATACTATGTATTTGTTATGCTTTATAGGTACGTACAGTGAACAGCACATCAATCTACACGAAACTGACAACTCCAAACGATTTAAAAAAAAAAAAAACAGTTTGTGGTAACTTGATGGGCTGGCCACATATAAACATAGCCTGTTTTACTAACTACCAAATCTTGGGAGACTTTGTAGTTAGTAAAATAGGCGTTGTTTAGACAGAGGCGATAGCGGACAAGCGCGAATAGCCGATAGTAATTGTTCTATCCATCTGTAAAATAGAACAATTACTGTCAACTGTCCCAATTACGGTGGCTATGGCACCTCTAAGGCTGCAGCTACTCTGTCTAAAAAGATATGTTTCAGTCTGTATCGGAATTTAACCAAACCACTTGCAATCAAATAAATTTATTTTTAGTTTATTACAAATAAACTATTTATGTTACGCATATCTCGAACATTATAAATACCATCATAAAATCAAATAATAATAAATCAACTTATAAATCACTTCAAAATGTCAAATAGTAGTCTCAGTAATTTCTTCGACTAAGATAAAGAACTACGTTGACAAATACTTTCGTAAAACTATGGCAGCGTTAGCGCATCACTATTTGTCAATTGTCAGTGTCATGTCAAATCGAAGAAGTGAATGAAGTTTTTTTGTGTTTTATGTGGAAATGTATTAAAATATTTGTGTAAACCTTCCAGTGAAACAAAGTTTAAGTAAATATGAAGCCACTAATAGATTTCGATGAGTGTCTCAGAGATTCTCCAAAGTTTAGGTATTGTGAAGATTGTAATCAATGAAAGTTATTCATAGAAAGTGAAATTTTGTACGTGTTGTGCGTGATAAATTATTGTTGTATAAGCCAACCTGTTTGTTATTGTAGGGAGCAGCTGGAAACTGAGGAAGCCAGCATCGACTCATTGGAGCAGAAACTTGATAAAGTTCTAAAAGCATGCTCTGTTATGATAGACTCTGGTAAAATCTACATGAGTCATAGAGGGTGAGGACTGTACTCCTTTCTTTTTTGTTTGTGTAGTTTTTCTCACCCGACGCGGTACTTCCGTAATCATAGATCAATACATCGTTAGCATTAAAATTCTTCACTGGCAAACTGCTTACATTATGTTCTTCAAAACAATGTGTCCTAGTTTCTTGAAGCAAAATGTCATTGTTAAAATATCTAGATTTAGAGTAATGTGGATAGTGTTTTGAGTACACTTCTTTTTTTATCAGATTAAGACTGGTAGTATTTCCAACATATTAGTAAGTTATCAGTAAAATTGTTATATTATCAAAAAACCCAAAAAGATAAGAGTACTAACACCCCTATTATTATGTTCATAATAATCTCTTTCTTTATAAAAGACAATTTATTATCAGGTCACTATGTTGTATGTTTTATTATAATTAAAAAAATTGTAAAAAAAAATAGTGTTTTTATAAAATAAAACTTTACACATGGATAAATTCTCGCATTTTTCCATTGGGGTAGGCAGAAACAACTCAAACTCATTCATACATCTGGTCATAAAAGCACGCTGAAACTGTGCACTACCAAAATAACAATAAAATAATTCTTGGAAGAACAATGAGGTATTTCAAAATAATTTGTTATTGTTTTGAAAGCATTATCATACCAACAAGATTGTTCTAAGTGCACTAGCATTATTGTACTATACTTTGGTAATTTTTATACATTGCGGGGAACGTGAGTGGCTTATTCGGACATTACCCTGATTAAATCATCTATGGGACTGAATGAAAAGCGCAGCTCATTTTATTGGAAACTTCTTAATTTATATTTAGAGATCGGATATTCGGATGCATATTCACCTAAAGTTGAGATGTTGGCTAATATGGAATGCGCTTTTTGTATCGAAAAAAACCCGTGGTTCCGAGATCGATAAATTTAGGTTTGGATGTATAATTAAATTATTTACTTACTTTCAAATATTGGCTTGTGTGAAATGCGATTTTGTATCGATCGTAAAAATCGCGCGATATCGGAATCGACAAATTTTGTGTTTTTTTCTGACTATAGAATCGGATACATCTACCTACCTAAGTAGCCGAGGTAATATTTACGTCCAATCAGGATATAGTACCTACTTAATTTAATAAAAAATAATAATTTTATTTTTTAAATTAACACACACCACCCCTCCTCTTACACCATACATACACATATTTGGATTGGGGATTAAACATTAATTTAAAATAAATATGCATCTGCATAATTATGCAATCCAAGAATCCTGGGGTTTTTATTTTATTTTAATTTTTTTTTTTTATTCAGTCGCTTCCGTTCTATACACCCGACTAGTCATGCATTCCCGAAGTTCCTGGCATCCTGGAAAAAAAAATACATTTTATGAAGCCGCTTCCATACTTTCATAGCTAAAAATTTACTTTAGGTAAATACGCATCCGAATATCTGATCTCTATTTATAATAGTTACTGAATTTAATTTTAATATTATTGTACCTACCTACTTGTAACTATAACATTTATACACCACTGGCAGAACAGAGAGTCAACTGAATTCTTACTGAAGATCAAATTATACAAATAAATATTCATTCATTCATTCTTCTAGCAGAGTTATAGGAATAGAACACAAAAAAAATTGTTTTTATTATTAAACAACACTGTAAGAAATTACCATTGTCACTGTATGTTTGTAGCACATTTACAAATGCACTATGGGATCTAACGGGAAGCTTCGCGGAGGACCCACCAGTGATGGCAACCCTTAACAGAATGATCCACTCTCTGCAAGAGATGAACAAATTCCACTCCATCCTGCTTGACCAAGTCTCTCGAACTGTGCTCAAGAATCTCACTGCTTTTATTAAAGTGTAAGTATATTGATTTACTAGCTGTTGCCCGCAGCTTCTCCCGTGTGGCTTTTTCTAAAATAAAAGTAGCCTTAAGTTACTCCTTATAACATCAGCTATCTGCCAGTGAAAGTCCTGTCGAAATCGGTTCAGCCATTTAAGAGACTAGTCAGAACAAACAGATAGAGTGACAGACATACCGACACATAGAGAGAAAAAAAATAGTTTTATTGTTATTTATTTATTTATTTGTTTAAAGACTTATAATTACCATTAATTATACTTTTATATGTATTTAGCGAAAAGCTAGTAAAAGAAAGAAAAAATGTGGACAATTTTTTATTTTTATTATTTTGCCAGTATAAAAAAAAAGAAAAGAAAGAAAGAAAGCCCATGCCCTGCAGTGTTATAATAATAAGCTGGCATTATTATTAGCATAATCATCCTATAATATTCCCAATCTCAGGACACAGGTCTCCGCCCTATGAGAGGGAGTGGGCCATAATCCACCATGCAGAACCAGTGGTGAACGTCACTTGTCTTTGAATTTTTGGTTCTAGAAAATGCAGGTTTCCTCACAATATTTTCCTTCACCATTTCGAGAGCAGTGGTGATGAAATTAAATATACAAAGTGAAATTCTAAATTCAAAATATCTTTATTGTTTGGCATATGTTTGTTACAAGTCTTAACAAAAAAAAATCAGTTCCAATATGTCCTGCCTAATAGGCATACAATAAGAAGTGCCTGTCTAGATTCGAACTCACGACCTACAACTTGTAAGTCTGGGCCGATGCCACAGGGTCACCACTGTTCCCACAAATGATTATTCCTCAGTATATTCTTAAATTTTTCTTTTCTAACAGCCTGCACCACAATTTAATACTGGATTAATTTGGACTGAACTCCATTTGAAATAAAATTAGACATCACCTTTTTTACAGTTCATTCAACCGATTTTGAGTTCTATTCTGTAGGCTTAGGGATGGCATTAAAAGCAAAAAAGTGGTTACAATACCAACTGTTTACGGCAGCGGCCATTTCTCATGCCACCAATGCAATAGAAGTCAAAATCAGTTGAACAGACTGTAAAAAAGGTTTATTTAAGATATATAATTAAAAAAAGGTTTTGTCTTATATTATTTTAAACGGAGTATAGCTGTGTATTGATATTGCATTATTTTAACATACTCGTACGGTGCATAATTTGAATAAAGTTTTGAAACTACATTATTTAATCACTATTTTTATCTTCATTTTATCACAGTATGGAATGAGTCATTATAAAAAATATAAATAAAACTTTATGAAGCATTTCATCATAGAGTTTTAAGTTTGAGTTGTTACATATCAAGATCAAGATACTCAATAACATGAACTCACTTTCAGAATGTAATAAAATATGTACCTGTTTTGTTCTGCTATCACAATATTGATAGTGATTTTATTGGTTTTTAAACAAACATTTATGGTAAAATTAAATGTACAGAGCAGTAAAGAATCAAATACTTTGAATGTAACTCTGTTTTACAGGACTTGCAATACATTTTTATTTGCTTATAAATGATTTATCTTCCTTTAATTTAATTCAAAATAATTAAGTCCATGTAGTTTTATTTTTTATTTTTTTTTGTTTAACTGGCTAAGTACGTTTCGGACCACGCACAATGAAGGGTTCCGTAGGTGGCATGAATCTATCACAAGAATAAACTTAGCATTGTAGTTGAAAACCAGGGGCCTAAGTCTACTAATTTACAAAAGTTGCAATGGTCTCGCGATTGTGAGTATTTGACAGTGTTTGTATGGCAAATCTGTCAAAAACTCACAATGAAGAGACCATTGCAACGTTTGTACATTAGTAGACTTGGCCCCCTATTCTCCCAATCTCCCATACATTCTGTATGTTTATGCATGTAAGCTAGTTTATACGGAAAATGTAAGTTGGTCGACTATTACTCGGTAACTTGTAAGGCATACTTAGCTGTGATAGTTTTTCTTTTAACTTCGTTATATATACTACTGCTGTGAGTCTTTTCGACTCTAACAAAAATTAGCACTTTAAAGCTTAATATTACGCAAACGGATCCCTGAATCGAAAAATGGCTTTCACAAGCCCGTAATATTTTTAAACGGGCTATGCAACGATACCCCACACCACGAGACAGACGAGAAATAAAATCATCCCCAATTTACGAGTAGGAAGATACCCTAAAAAAAATATTGCAATATTTTATTTTACCACTTTGCCGGCGTGATTAATATGTATATCCATGCCAAATTACAGCTTTCTAGTACTAACTGCCGAATACTCAAACGCAATTCAATTTTAAGTCGCCGTTAAGTCTAATGCTGTCTCTGTCACTTTAAACTGTTTTGTAGCGACAGAAACACTTATAAGAACGTCTTAAAGTTAAGTGACGTTTGAGTATTTGGGCATAAGAGTCTCTGAGCTAAGCCGCGGACAGACAGACAGAGGACATGGCGAAACTATAGGGGTTCTTTGTTGACTACGGAACCCTAAAAATAAGAACCTATCAAATTGTCGTGTCATCACCCATCTCCCGAATTCTTCCTGGTTATTGGTTTATAAACAGTTATATTTTTAGTTTTAATGGCTTTGAGCTGAGAAACATAATAATATTTACCTTATAGTTCATTGATTTATTCCAGTTACTCTGTTATGCTGAGTATTAAATTTGATGATGGTTGTTAATTTATTTTGGGAATGATGTCTGCTGTAGAAGATATTTGATGAGTTTCTTTAGTAAGACTCTATTATTTAACTATTGCAATTTAACATTGTGATTGTTAAATAGTTTTGTATGTTGTTTTTTTATTTAAATAATAACTGCAAAAGTAAAAAAAATAAGGTCTTTATTAAATAATTACAGGAAATTTTCGATATAAGGATGGAATACCTAACATATTGCAAAGCTGACTCATACAATTGATTGATAGCAATGCCGCCACCCCACTTCCTTCATGCATACAAATGTTACGATCATGTATTTATCATTATTATTAACATAAGCGGGATATTTACCATGTTTATTCATTGTACTGAGTTTCCGATATTTCGGCGCTGTTGCAAGCACCATGATCACGGATAAACATGTGCTTGCAACAGCGCCGAAATATCGGAAACTCAGAACAATGAATAAACATGGTAAATATCCCGCTTATGTTAATAATAATATTAGTGACCATGACAGTTTAAAAACTTATATGTATTTATCACATTCAACGGCTTTTGTTTTGTTACAGGGATATAAAAGGTGTCAAAGAAAGTAAAAATCACTTTGAAAAAATCTCAAATGATCTGGATACAGCTTTAAATAGAAATTCACAGGTAAGTTATTAGGTAATAAATAATAAGGAAATTTGAAATTGAAACAAAGTCAATCAAGTACATACAGGACAAATACATCTAAGTCAAAAATATTTTCCTCACAAAATTATTAAGTTAATTATGTTGCATAGCTACAATATTTTAACTGTTTTAATATGGATGCTTTAAAAAAAATACTTAGACGAGATTTTTTTAAATTTTTTATCACTACATATTATAAAACAAAGTCCTCCGCCGCGTCTGTCTGTCTGTCTGTTCGCGATAAACTTAAAAACTACTGCACCGATTTTCATGCTGTTTTCACCAATATAGCATAGTATATGTATAGTTTTCATTTAGATAGCGTGGTTCTCAAGGAAGGTTTTAGTATATAATTTGTTAAGTTTTTGTATACATTAACGATATTGTTGGAGGTGTCGGAAAAAAATTAAAATGTGGATGTTTGTGTATATGAGTTTAAATGTTTGTGAACGCACCCACAATACAGGAGAAATTCATAGTGTGGGGCAACGTTTTTTTTTTTTTTTTAGTATTTTGTGTTTTCTTACGACTTCCACGCGAACGAAGTCGCGGGCAGAAGCTAGTACTAAATAAAATACATGTTCAAATCAGCCGTAAACGCATTAGCTCCAGACGAGGTAAAAGGGTGTTATGTCAAGAATAAAGGTCATCCATTTACTAGATTTTCATTTTTCAATCATCTATTGTGACGCGAGGCGGTGGGTGTTAGTCGGATAAATGGCCGATGTCCCTAAATCCTACATCTTCATCCTTAGGTGTCACGACACAAATGCGTGGAAGTGGAGGAGGTGATGAATCTCTTGCTGGCGACACGGTCGTGCTTCCGTCATACGGCGCTTGACCATGTGCAGAAGATCACTATGCTACAGGCTAGGAAGCGCCACGAAATACTGGCCACGGTGAGTTCCATATTTAAACTCTTTCGAGCAAGCTATAATAACTGGCACGAGTCATGAGCACAGATGATCAGTAGTGGGGGCAAGCTCGCGCATGTTCACTTTCGGCTAAATAAAAATGACAGGCGAGAGTCCAATAGACAACGAGTATCGACTGGCGAACCAATCGCATGCAGCTCGGCGCCCCCCGGCTTCTTCATTCCGCCAAAGAGACCTAAAAATGTAATACTGCGCAGGTGTCAGTTTGTGCTCACGACTCATGCCGGTTACTATACATACTTCATAAATGCAATTTTCAAAAAGTAACCGCCTAAGTAAGAGCGTTCGGAATTCGAATCTAGTGCTCCTTGATAAAAATGATACTACAAGCACTTCGGAACGTAATTTTTCGGATTTGAGTCGGATGCAGTAAAAAAACGCATTAATTATGTTACTCAGAATGTGCACTTCCAGTCTAGCCTGCGTCGCGCATCTTCAACCTTTTTTCATATCGATTCAATTTCCTGGAGAAAGATTGGAGAAGTATGACCTCTGTAAACATTCAGACAATTTTAAATATTAACACGCACCTGGCCTTTATAATGTGTAGTACAGTTACTGCAATTAGCTGACCCGTTTGCTCAAATAGTTGAGGTTTTTTTTTACAAAAAAATCATATGAATTTCATTTTTTTTTTAGTTTTGGGTAGATTTCGTATAGGTATTTAAATAAAATTAAGAATTATAAAATTCTATCGATTCGTATTCAAAAAAAGCTCAACCATTTATGCAAGGGGGGGTCAGCTAATTGCAGTACTTAACTGAATGTACGTATGTGGGCGCAAACGACGAAGTAGTACATAATAATTACTAACTTCCATGATTGTACAATAAAAAACAAAAATGCAAGGAATGTCCGCGAGGGTCGCAAGCGCAACGCAATGTGTTTCGCATCGGACATGTGTGATCCACTTTTAGACGGCAAGGTGCCCCTATCCTTTATACTATCAGTTTTAAACGTTAGGTATTACTCTACAAAGGTATTTAAACGCTAAAATACGTGATAAATCACGAAAATTTAATGTTATCAGTGTAACGAAACACTGGCATTTTACGAGGATGCAAGTGCACTGGCGCACGATCATTGTTTTTTTGTTTTTTTTTTTTAAATATTATAAGAACTCAACCCACATTTGGTCAGGAATGAGTTGTATATGTTACCGGCCAAACCCGATTTCAGGCCAAACCGGTTTATCCTAACTATTTTGGTTAACACCCCGACTCAGAGTACCCCGACTCGGATAGGTTAGGATAGAAGACTAAGGCGGAAGCTTCGCTCCCGCCTTAGCCTTCGTGGTTATTTTTTTTTAAACCACCTATCTTAGCTCAGGTGGAGTATGGCCTAGGCTATACTGGTTTGTCCTATCGCGTGTAGGGAGGGTTTGGCCTGAAATCGGGTTTGGCCGGTAACATATGTATATACCAAAGAGGTCCTAACGGTTGGTTCTTTCACTCAGCAAAAAAGATCTGTAACTCTACAAAGAGAACGTTGATTTTTTAATGTTGGAAACCAAAACCAACCCACATGTAGCTGGGTACCTTCCGTTAACCGTTAGGACCTCTTTGGTATAAACAACTCATCCCTGACCACAATGTGGGTTGAGTCCTTTCTGCTTAACTTCGTCCTTTATGATGATTGATGATGTTTAAGTTGTCTCAAAAGTGTCATCATGCAATTAAGTAAATAAAACATTTTTATTGACTTGACTAGCTGCTGCCAGCTGCTTTGCTCGCGTGGCTTTTTCTAAAATAAAATGGTTATAAACGTTTATTTGAAATAAAAGTAGCCTAAGTTACTCTTTATAACATCAGCTATCTGCTAGTGAAAGTCCCATCAAAATTGGTCCAGCCGTTTCGGAGATTAACCGGAACAATTTTTTTCTGTGTTAAGTACCGTATATACCTACTTTCATATATTATGCATTTAGTAAAAAACTGTTATTTTGAAATTACAAACAAAAATTTCAATTTTATTTATTTATATAGATTTTTATATCAAGCGCTTGCTCGGTATTCATGATGATTGATGACGTTTATGTTATCTCAGAACTGTCATCATGCAATTAAGTAAACAAAAATATATTTTATTGACTCGATAATATGCTTGTTATGAACAAGGAAACTAATACTAAAACGTTCATGATAAAAGATAATAATGGCTTATAGTTGTCATAAAAGTACGTAGTATCGTCGATTAAGAAGCCTTGCGGGCATTGGCACTATGTAGGAAGCGGTGATCGCTAGGAGTAGGAATCTGAGTAAGTACAGACGCCAGCAGATCAAGCTACTACAATCTGTCAAATTTCTTTAATAGATTTTCAACTTTGTCACTACAGTATAAGGTTCAAGGTTGATTGCGTAAATTTGACAGTTTCGGGTAGCTTGACCTGCTGGCGTCTGTACAAAAAATACAATTTCTAGGGTTCCGTAGTCAACAAGGAACCCTTATAGTTTCGCTATAATGTCAGTCTGTCTTCTTTTTTTTTAGGGTGCCTCTCCTCCACGTATTTTTTTTTTTCTCTATTATCCTATGGTGTGGGGTATCATTGGATAGGCCGTTCAAAAATATTGCGGGTTTGTGACAACCATATTTCGATTTAGGGATCCGTTTGCGTTATATTAAGCCTTAAAGTGCAAATTTTTGTTAAAAGTCAGATCCCTCCTCCCAGTTATTGAGAGTTGAACCTCGATTCAAGGAATGGCGACCGCGTACCGGAAGACGTAGCGTTGGAAGGCCTCCCACAAGGTGGACCGATGACCTTATGAAAGCTGCAGGAATCCGCTGGATGCGGGAAGAACAAAACCGGTCGAGGTGGCGGTGCTTGGGGGAGGCCTATGTCCAGCAGTAGACGTCTTTCGGCTGATATGATGATGATGAAGATGATGAACCTCGATTGAAATACTGCCACCCCAGTTTCGGACAGCTAATTCAATTTGGTCTGTCAAATCGTATCAAGTGATTTCAATGGGAGTTCAGTCAACCAATTTAAATCACAACATTCAAAATTCACCTGTCTATGTTTTTTTTGTAATAAATAAAACTGGCTAACGGATGTAGCGAGCAATTGAATTTTCTAAACGTAGTAAAAACTATAATTATAATAATATTTATAGTGCAACGCAACGCGAAGCATGTTGGTTCCGGTTCAGTGACATGGAGCAGCGTTTTTAGATTGCAATGAAACGAATAAAATAAGCATAGGCATCGCTTCCATCATGTCACAAATCAAAGTGCCATGTGCCGGTTTTCCTCATAGATCTACTTACTCAAGGTCGGATCCAGGGGTGGGGTACAGAGGCACGTGCCCACCATAGCGGTTTAAGTAAAAAAGAAAAAACTGGGGATTAATACGATAACGCCATATAACATTCGTTTCGTTCGTGCACGTTTCCTGTCACTGTGATCTGTAAGTTCTGTGATTAAGGCCCAGATATATGCCAGTGACCTTGAGCGGTTAGCTTGCGTGTGCTGTACTGAGCTCACGCAACGCGTCGTACGTCCAGCCAGTAAAAGGACTCGCCAATCCAGGAGCGCTGTCCCAAATAAGACGCATTATTAATTTATTACAAATAAAGCAAAAGGTATTTTAATAAAACACAAATACTAAAAGATCAATAATTAAATTATCTTTAAAAAGGTGAAGAATTCAGAAAAATACGCTTGATAGATTTTGCGTGATTCTCAGTTTTTTATCCACGTTAGACACAACTTTACAAATTAATTTCACTATGTAATATAAACATAATCTAAAATATTCATATATTCAGTTATTAAGAAAATGCTCTAATTTAATATATATTTTTACGTCACACCTGGCCATAATGTGAAAACTCGCATTATGGCCAGGTGAAGTCGTAAAATTGTGTACTCACCACTGGCAGTAAAAAAGAAAGCAATCAATCAATCAAGCAATCGCATATTTACAACACACAAACACCTGCGATTTCGGGCTTTCTTTCTTTGACAGCCCTTGGTAAGTAATGTACTATTTCCAAACCATTAACACTACTCGTTTAGGCGTGATCTTTAATATAAAATCATTAAAAGTCTGTTATCGTCGCCTTAAGGTGCAAAGTGGTGTCACCAGTTCGTAGTCGGGCCCAGAGGGCTGCTAAGCCAACAATGCACCGGCCTAGAGCCTCAGTAGGCGAGAGGATTTCAGGGTAACCTATAAAAAGCTAAAAATATAGCGCGGTCCGAGGGGCCTCACGCGTCCAACGTTTATGCAGCTCAACTCATGACAAATATTTAGCTAACACCTACCTATGGTCAAAAGAAAAACTTCAACAATTCGAGGTGTGGTGCTAAAATTATTGAGTTCGCTTCGCTCATTCTTGCAGCCTTCTCTTAATTCTTAATGTTTATTTATTATCTATGTCGACAAAGTAACTCTTATTTCTAATAATTTCTATAAGTAGGTTCCTATTCCGTAAGCCTCAAATGTCAAAATTTCATGAAATAGTCATTCAATAGAGTTATATGAAATGTCGCGAATCGTATTCAGATCAACATACAACCTGATAATGATCTGCCATTGCAAAAAACGTAAGAAAATTTGAAATTTGCGGGCTACCCTGGAGCTTTCGCCTTAAGGTCCCTATTGTAAGGAGATAGAGATGCATCATCAAGTCAAGCCATTCAGTCCACTGCTAGACATTCCTCTCCAAAGCCCGTTACTGCAATATGGACAAATCATAAACTAGCATAACAAACAACACTATTTACCATACCGGTCAGTGTCGAACAACAATAGGAAGACAATAATCACGCACCACTCCGGGACAATAGGTTAATAACCATAAGTAGCGAGTTTTGCGTGGCTATTCATGGCAGCTGCCCCCAATGCGTAATTCTGCTGCTTCGTTACGGTCAACCGGGCCGATATGCTCAGGGTTCCCATCTTAGGGGGTTTCCCCCCAAACTTAGGGGGTAAATAAGTGGGATAGGGGCTTTAGATTTTTAGGGACTTTTTGATAAGTATAGGCACTGGGATAGATGAATTCAGCCAATCATATTTATTTGTAGGCCTATCGACTTAGCGACATTTAATACAGTTCTTCGTTACTAAGAATAAACATGGGACTGACATTCTATGTTTATGAACATGGAATTTTTTAGATAATGTCTTTTAAATAAACACGACATTTTAGATGCAACTACTTTCACTGTCACTTGTTTCCGTGGTACTAGTATTCAAGTTTTTGTGACTGAATTTTAGTTGTAAGTGTAACGGTATAACGGTGTGTCTTTTGACTACTATACTATACTTCATTTATTATAACATGAGACAAATAAGTGTTCTCACCCTTTCGTTATTTCGATGTAAACGTTTAATAAACTCCGTTATTTCACGATAAATACAAAGCACTGTAATCTATTTACCATTTACATTAAAAAAATAACTCTTAAAGTGCAGTAATTTCAACAATATTACACAATAACTGTCGTTATTTAGCCGTTATTTGTCTAATGCCTAAATGGAGTATAGGTTCCCAGTACTGCCGCGCTACAGAAGAATGCAATAACTCGATTTTGGACGATTTTGAGTTATATATTCGTTGAGTTATATATTTGGAGTCAGCGAATCGAAATCTATTAACTCTCTCTAAGCAACTTTTTATTGATCCTTCAGGAACTCGGTTTTTCAGTAAGCAAGAATGCATAACTAAAACTTCATAACAAATTCAATAATCAAAAATACAATTCTCGGAAGCGGCAAAATGGAGTTATTGCATTTTTCGTTAGTACGGCAGAGTAGAGATCCTTATGCATAATTTGCAGACTGCACGTTAGTACGGCAGAGTAGAGATCCGTATGCATAATTTGCAGACTGCATTCTGACTTCTGATATGTATTGTAATGATCCTAGGCTTCAATATGACTGATGTTGCCAGTGAATACTGTGGTTAGACGCCCCCCTCCCCCACCCCTGTTAACATTGTTAGTATAATTCAAAAGACTATTGGTTTAAATCATGGAACTTTATTAAAAACGAGTGTTTATTTATATACAGTATGGAAACTACATTTAAGAATAAATTATACCACATACTTGTTATCACCTATTCTGACGATATAGAAAAAAATGAACGAAATCGGTCGCGAAAAATATCAGCTGTTCCCTACATTTTGACCAGTTATGCTAACATATGGAACAGCTGATATTTTTTCGTGACCGATTTCGTTCATGTTTTGTATATCGTCAGAAAAGGCAATAACAACTATGTGATATAATTTATTGCTAATATATAATGTGGTTTCCATACTGTATATGGGTCATACTTAAATAAAATATAACACAGATACATATGACGTTTATTTAAAAATAAAGGTAGCCTAAGTTACTCCTTATAACATCAGCTATTTGTCAGTAGAAGTCCCGTCAAAATCGGTCCAGCTGTTTCGGAGATTAGCCGGAACAAACAGACAGACAGTTTTTTTTTTTTGTTATTTAGTAAGTACCGTATTATGTAATTTCATACGCATTTAGTAAAAAGCTGGTTCTTTTGACATTACAAACAGACACTTAAATTGTATTTATTTGTATAGATGTAAGAGGAAAATGCCCATATAATCCTATCAATTTCTGAATTCTATAACTAAAAAGCTTGGATTCAGAATCCATACTAATATTATAAATGTGAAAGTAACTCTGTCTGTCTATCTGTATGTTACGTTTTCACGCCTAAACCGCTGAACCGATCATCATGAAATTTGGCAGAGATATAGCCTGGGATATGGAGAAGGACATGGCTACTTTTTTACGCGATAATCTACGCAGGCGGAGCCGCGGGCAAAAGCTAGTTCGGGAATAAGTCCAAAATAATTATGACTAGAATAAGCCAAAGGGGTAAGATATGAACTCACGAACTTGATTGACCTTTCCTTCATCAGTCAACGGCTGAGCGCTTCGGGTTATGACAAGCTAGGGGTCGCTCGCTACACAAAACAAGAATGTGGAATTATTTATGACACGTCGCCCAGACCGTCCCAGATTTCACTTAGACCGAGACTCGGTAATAATCCGCTCACAGGTTTCTAACTCGTTTTGACTAATAGCCAATGCTCGTATCACTAGATTTCCTATTACTAGCTTGCGATGCCGATGTAAATAATGCCTGTATTAAGACGCAGATACATGCCAGTGACCTTGAGTGGTTAGCTTGCGTGTTCTGTACTGAGCTCATGCAACGCGTTGTAAGTTCAGCCAGAAATAGGACTCGCCCATCCAGGAGCGCTATCCCAAATAAGACGCATTATTAATTTATTATAAATAAAACAAATGGTATTTTAATGAATCACTTATACTAAAAGATCAATAATTAAATTATCTTTAAAAAGGTGAAGGTTTCAGAAAAATGCGCGTGATAGATTTTGCGTGATTCTCAGTTTTGTATCCTCTTAAATATTCATATACTTATTTAGTTATTAATAAAATGCTCTAATTTAACATATATTTTTTCCAAATCTACTGCTCGTTTATACGTGATCTTCAGTATAAAATCATTAAAAGTCGGCTATCGTCACCTTAAATACCTGCATTAAATAAACGATCAAGGACAAAACAGTGAAGTGAAGCGTCTAGCGTGTGTGGACCATAAAACAATACTTTGTTTTTAAAATGCTCTGGCATAGTATAGATAAACTATAAAACGAACACCTAATTACATTCTCAAGGTAATATTCGTACTACAATAATATAATTTGTGTTGAAGTGATCACTTCGTGGGAACTGAGAAGCTGCTTACCGCTGTGCTTGTGCGTTGATTATCGCGCATATAAATCTTTAAAAAACATGAGTCATACGTTTTGTTTACATCACATAAAGTCACGCTATTGTATAAGGTCGCGTTTTAGAAAATGTAATTGCGACGTCGAACTTCATTTTACTTTGTTATGCAACCTTTTCGCATTGTTTGGAGAAGTTACACTGTCGATGTAACCCCACATTCATTTTATTTAATGATCTGTTGAGAGTTTTAATTAACATTAGCTACTGCCTGCGACTTCGTCCGCGTGAAATTTTCGGCCCCCGACCCCACAGCGCAGCGTCATATCCTATCGCCCGCGCTATCACTTCGTTTTCGTATGAGAAAATTTATTTTCTTCATAAATGTTTTTTCGTGAACTTATTCGCATGTTTTAATAGTTATTCTTCTATTCGGGGCGGAGACAAATCCAACAAATCAAATATTATCATAAAAAAATCACAAATATATAAAAGGTGTAACTAACCCGACTTTGTTTTATATAAATTATATTATTATTTAGACAATATTCATGCAGCAATAAACCAAAACTCTTAAGATTAATCTCAAATACCTGGTGTCATAATAAACAAAGATATAAATGAACAGGAAGTGATACTTGCCTGAAAAATGCCCTATTATTATTTAGACAATATTCATGCAGCAATAAACCAAAACTCTTAAGATTAATCTCAAATACCTGGTGTCATAATAAACAAAGATATAAATGAACAGGAAGTGATACTTGCCTGAAAAATGCCCTATTACGGTGTTCTTCGAAAAAAATATGTTTATCAAGCTCACTTCCTTGATAAAGATAGCGTATCTTAAAGTTGTTACTCATTAGCACTATTGACAGTTATCGTTTTCAACAGTCCGTTTTGAAACGCACCTCTAGTTTGCAAGTCTGACTGAGTGCACGACTAATCTGGCGATGGCGTCTTCAGGCGACAGTTATGTCTCGAGTTGTTAAAGGTGGAAGTGTTTTTTGTTGTTTTGAAATAACAGTGTTCATAGTCTACTAGTTCTGTGACAAATCAGTGAATCTAAAACTTTGTAAAGTGGATTTGGGACCTGTCAGGTAATAGTGTTACTTTTGTTGGTACTTAGTATGATGTCAACAATAACATTGTTCAATCGTTATTTCTCGACACTGTTTATTTTGTTTATATGTATGGTAGTATATATGTATTAGTATATTTTTTTTTTTCGAGTTACTTATTATCCTTTATGTTGAACCTGCCATGTTTTGTCTCTGCTTCACCCTAAGGTTGGTAGAAAATGCTACAGGCATTAAGACCGCCTTTTTAAAGTATTTTTTTTTACTTGTATAGTGGCCAGCACATCAATCTACACGAAACTGTCAATATTCTCCAAACGATTTTGAACTTTAAAATGTTTATGATTAAGTTCAAAATCGAACGAGAAAATTTGACAGTTTGTGGTAATTTGATGCGCTGGCCACCGTACGTAAAGTTTTAATAAATAAAAAATTTCACGTATAGTGATATCTTTAAATGAAAAAATATGGCAAGGATTTTTTTTTTTCTTTTCTACTGAAATAAAAATATTTGCGTACGTGTCTATTTTGTTCTAGCGTACTTTATAAGGGAACTAGTCGCGAACGTCGTCGTACGCACTAAACCATAAATCTTTATAAGCCGATTATGGCACAAGTGCGCAGCGAATTGAATTAGATCCTATCAAGTAAAAATAGCCGTTCCTACGTCATCCACGTGCATATAGGACTCGGAAAGCACTTAAATGGGACGTTAAAAGATACTAAAATAATACCTTTATCTTTAAAAACTGTGTAAACGAACGATATAGATAATTAGCATAACATTTTGAATCATTGTTCTGAGAAGGCAACTTGCTAAGTTTGTTCAGTGAGTCATCGGTAAATTGCGTGCAAACTATCTAAGAAACTAACAATCAAACTAGAAACAAATAATAATCGTAGGTTTAGGTTTCGGGTTAGGTTTAGATGTCAAAAAAAATCATTTCGTTTTCGCAACTGTCGTCACAAACGCAATATTGTGGTTACCCTATATAAAACTTAAAACATCTTTATTTTCATAAAGATTTAATGCTCAATTTTGAGTTTGACACCGAATTTATCATGTTAACCCTAAAATGCTTCCATGTGTATTGAGTATTTCGGTCAAGGTTCAAAGTTTTTTAGGGGTTGCGCTCGTCCTCGTTAAAATTAATTTACACGCGCCCCATATGTATCTACTTAAATGTCAACACACCCATGAGGGTTAAGATTCCTCTATCTGAAACAGGGCATTATAAATATTTTACGTGCGTGGTAAACATAAAACGTCTGTTGTGTATCTTATAAAAACTCGTTCGTTAGGAAAATAATAACAGCTGGCTATGTTATATCGTATTCTGATATTTGCACCGATTACCTCGCTCTACCTGGTCAGTGGCTAACCATCGATGTTTCAGTTAAGGCTTGTCCAGCACAACCATTCGACAGGCATCCTGAGCCTCAAGCCTGCTATTACAATAGTGTCAGAATGGTCTCGCCATTGTGAGTATTTGACAGTGTTTGTATGGCAAATCTGTCAAAAACTCACAATGAAGAGACCATTCTGACACTATTGTAATAGCAGACTTGAGGCCCTGGTCGAAAATAAAAATAATACATTTTCGGATAGGTAACTGAAAATGTGTTATTTTTATTTTCACCAGCTATTTGCCGTCGGGGACGAGGCAAATCGTGATTTGCCCCATCCCAGACAGCAAATAGCTGTTGGAAGAATACCGGTCGCCTATTTGGTTTAAATTGTCAACATTTTCGGTTTTCTGATTTGTGAAGCGATTAGAGGACTCCTTCGATAATATTGATGTTCAGTTCGGCACGGAAGCGTATCGAATGCTTGTGAATATCTATGCAGATAGAGTAATTCTCGAGTCTTGTCTAAGAACAGAAGAAGAAATTCGAACCTAAAACCTGGCTGTCACTGCACAGTGACAGTCAGGTTTTAGGTTCGAATTTCTTCTCTACAGAGATACTCATCATTACCTCCGTATTAATTCTTCAAAGAATTTGCATTAATGCAATTAATTTACAATATAGTTCGATTTTTCCGGTATCCCGGTCTGAATAAACCATTTGATTACCTACCTGTGTGAGTCAATTATAACGTATCTATATGCAGAGGCGTGGCCAGCGTGGAGTTTCATTTGTTTGACGTCATTTACTTAGTTGTTTTATAACTTACTTACTGGATATTTATTTTTAGTATAATCTTATTATATACAAATAGCACTCACACTGTTTTGCCCCTTACCATTCAACTACCTGCCGTAGTCCTCTATGATTTTTCGCACGTAGACCATACATTTTCTGATATATGATACTGATCCAGCTGATCTAAGAATTGAGGTTTACCTCTTGTTTATTCAGACTCCCCCAAAGGTCTTACGTATGGGTATCTAAAATGTTGTACCAACTTTTGTTAGTTGATAGTTATAAAGGAGGTTCAGTTGGAGCTGCGAGAGCATGTACGAGTATCTCCCCCTTCGTCTCACGATGCAGGAAGACAGTGGGGTTTTAGTAGGTGGCACTCCGATGAAATGAAATCGTTTACTCTATAAATAGGATATCGGAATCACTTTTACACGTCATATAAAAAAATAAGCTAGATAATTTCGGCATTTCCTATCTGACTACCCCTGAGGAAAGAACCACGCAAGTTTGAGTGCACCTGTCCAGTCAGTGCAAGCATTTGTCAGTAATCGTGTAGCTCAACTCAGGATTTAAAGAGCTCAACGACTCGATTAACCATACCAAAGAAAGGACATTTGGGTAGGCCGCATAAAGTACTCAAAATGCTAGACCATTATTAGGTAGAAAAAGAAAAAAAAAAAAATAGAAAAATGAACCTCATAGGGCTCTCATTAACAATAATTAAAGTAATATTCTTCTCAAAGTAAATATTTTTCATAATACTAAATTAAAATGTCAAGTTTTACAGTTTTATCACAAGGGAAGAAGTTTGTTGTAAAAGCGTATAAGTACCCATGTACGAGTACCCACCTAAGACCCATGTACGAGTTGTCTACTCTGTGGACGCGAGTGCGATGTAGGTACAGCAAAAAGATGATGATGAAAAGATGTAACCCTCCGTTCTCCCCAAGAGGCCACAACCTCACAGGCACCCACATGAAAGTCCGGCTAAGCAAACAACCTCCTAGGTTGCAAAAAAACAAGAGACCACAGATGAATGGCACATACAGGGTTGCATTCGCGCTGTGATAGAAATTGGCGTTTGGAAGGATACTTCTGCCCATATATGCGTTCAATATTCGTGCTATAGCAGCCCATCTATTACAAAACAAACAGTACGCAATGGTACCGATACATTTCAATGCCATAACTGTATGATATAACAATCGTTTATATCTACCGAACATGCAACTGCCGAGGCCGACGCACACCCGAAAACATTATCGTCAGTACTATCGTGACTCGGTATCACTAATTATTTTGTTGGACTGCTTAATGCAATACCACTGTTCCATATTTGGGGTTACTTTCATGATCACACGACAGCATTTATGAGCTATGAGTTACGAGTATGTAAGCATCGTAGCAAGTGGGGTTCTGTAGTTTCTGCCTACTCCCATGGGAAGAAGGCGTGAGTTTAAGTTTATGAGTTAGAAATTATAATCTAGCTCATAGTTTATCTAGTCGGTGGATTCTGCGCAATAGGATTTAATATTTTAAATGAATAAAGCTGAACTAAGTTTGGTAAAGAATTGTTTGTAGACACCTTTAGACTACTTTTGAGAAATTAAAGAGAACGTTAATCCATACTAATATTATAAATGTGAAAGTAACTCTGTCCGTCTATCTGTCTGTCTGTCTGTCAGTCTGTATGTTACGTTTTCACGCCTAAACCGCTGAACCGATCGTCATGAAATTTGGTAGAGATGTAGTCTGGGTTATGGAGAAGGACATAAGCTACTTTTTACGCGATAGCCGACATCCACGCGGGCGGAGCCGCGGGCAAAAACTAGTAAGTAAATAATACCCCCATATCAGTTCTCTGTGAAAAATCGTAAAGCAATAAATGGTCATATAAAAGTGCAGGACGTTACGTCTTCCCTAATGTCATTCCAAAGCTTGGGATTGAGCTGCTCGCTCTGCTAAGCCTTGTGATAAAACCGTAAAACTTTGACATTTTAATAATTATATAACGTTTTATATACATTACTAAATATTATATATAAAATGACATGAATATTTACTTTGAAAAGTATTACATATATTACTTTAATTATTGTGAATGTGCGCACTATGTGGGTCATTTGTTTCCTTTTAGATTATCTTTTTCTCACTTAAGTTTTAATGATGGTGATGATGGATTTTGAGTACTTTATGCGGCCTACCCAAATGTCCTTTTTTTGGTATTGTTCGTCAAGTCGTTGAGCTCCTTAAATCCTGAGTTGAGCTACACGATTACCACCAAATGCTTGCACTGACTGGACAGGTCCACTTAAAATTGTGTGGTTCTTTCCTCAAAAGACCATTTCAGACACGGATCTACATGATCCTCACATGATCTGACCACGATTATGTCTGGACTTTAAAAGAGACTTTGACCCCTGTGTTTGTTTCGCCATTTCATCTCATGGGTAGTCAGATAGGAAATGTCGACTCCATCTAGCTTATTTATTTATATTTAATTTTTTAATGTGACGTGTAAAAGTGATTCTGATATCCTATTTACAGAATAAACGATTTCATTTCATTTCATTTCCCTACCATTATCGCGCCTCCCGGTCTACTCCTTGATATGCAATGGTCTCTGTAGCCCCATGAAACATGATGCTCCAGTGGCATCTGATGGTGAGGTGGATGTTTGGATTCATTTGAGTAATCGAGTCTGGTCAAACCACGCTGCGGTCGGTGCATTTCATTCATTCATATAAAACTGGAAGAAGAAAGCCCACTCGCCAATTTCATAACGTTTCGATCGTGACTTTCTCTGAAGTGTTGTATAAATAAAAATTAAGCAACAGGTCACGACTCACCACACTAAATATAACTTTCTATGCTATTTAATGTAATAAATACCCTTTCACACATTATGGATGTACAGTAAGCACATTTAGGTTAGTGGGTAGTTACGGAAAGGTGTGGCCAATGTTAGTGTAAATAGGGCGAACATTATAATTATAAATATTGTAAGTAGGTACTGCAAATGTGTTTCAATAGTGTGCAAAAATGTATTTTTATTAAGTTTCATAATTAAATTAGGGGAAGGTCAGACTTTTATGAAACCCACGTCTATGTTTGGGCATATAAGATTGCTTTTACTTTACCTACTTGTCTTAGGGCCGATTTCACCAATGAAACTGAACGCGGCACATCTAAACCGCGTTTAAGAGCTGTCAGTGTCATTATTATTGTGGAATATTGACACGATTTAGATGTGCTGATCGCGTGCAGTTTCATTGGTGAAATTGGAACTTAGTGACTCCTTCGTACACACGGCCACAAATCAAGCTATACATTTCCAGTATAAGCTGACCTCTCATTGTACGGAAATCCTATACACTTTGAGATCAGCCTAAACTGGAAAATATAACTTGATTTTTGGCCTACACTCTACCTCAGCTCAGGTTTGCACGGGCGATGTCTTCCCGTGGTGATTTTTATTCGTACATTGGGATTTCAACGCTATGCTTAGCGCTGAGAGTTGAATATCCAACAGTGTTTTTTCGACGCGCTGGGTTGCACTCTGTTGGATTCGCATCGCTCTGCGCAACACCGAGAGTCGAAAATCCAGTGCGCGATAAAATCCCGCCGCAATATTTTTGCGTGCGTGCGAACGTTCGACTCATTCACAATATTGATAAAGGCTTAAATTGCAAGATAAACGCGATTTCGTTCGCAATATAAACCCAATGTTAGCTGATAACGATAAGAATTAGGTTTGTCAAGTAAATAGTGACTAATCATCACACTAAAATTAACGCCCGTCTGCAATTTATCTAATTGGCTTTTAACAGTGAGTTAAACAATGTGCGTGGCTTCCAAGTAATTCGTTTACTTTTTTTCTTTTCCGTTTTTCAAAACTTTAAGGTGAAAGCGCCAGGCTAGCCCGCGAAATTAAAATTTTCTTATGTTTTTAGCTTTTTGCAAGTCAGTATTAGGTTGCATATTGGTCCAAATACCATTCGCGATCGTAAAAAGTATGTAATTACAGAATTATAACCATTAAAGTCATCAATACGGGCCAGAATACCAGCACTGCGGTATTATTTTTTTAAATATCGCAGCATTATGCTGAGATAGGAGCCTTTTTGGCCTCGCACAGGTCTTTTTCTATTACGTTTTTTGTTAGTTTTAAATGCTCCTTTTTTACTATTTTTATTTCCTGTGTGTCCCAAATTAAATTGTTTCTTTCTTTCTTTCAATATTATCTGTCTACGACCCTATTGAATGACTATTTCATGAAATCATTACGTTCGAGGGCAATTCTAACTCAAGGATTTGGAGGCTTATTCGGTGTTTTCCCGCTGTCCCCATCGCCCATGTCTCCTTTAATGGTAATTCACATACAATAACGAAAAATAAAGGTTCTATTTTCTTTTAAATACAGATTTTTTTGTTATTATTTCTAAAATCAGTCATCATTATTTCAGCCGAAAGACGTCCACTGTTGGATATAGGCCTCCCCCAATTGGGGGGGTTTGCCATAATCGCCACGCTTGGCAGGCGGGTTGGCGATCGCAGTATGGTGTTAAAATGCATAAAGAACGCTGCTGCCCATTCTCTAGTAAGTCCCTTAGTCGCCTTTTACGACACCCACGGGGAAAATGGGGTGATGCTATTCTTTACGTGCGGCACTACACGGCTAAAATCAGTACTTAAAAGAAAATTGAACCTTTTTGTTTCGCCATTTTATGTGAATTACCATAAATAGGGACACGAGCGATGGGGACAGCGGGAATACACCACTGATTCTAATGATTATAAAAAATAAATTGATTAATTCTGTAAATACATATTATGGTACTACTTGTTATGGTCGTGTTTTCGTGAAACATACAACCTGCCACTGACCTCCGAATTGCAAAAAACGTACTACCTTAGGGCTTCCCCATTAAAGTACTGAGTACAGCAAACATTTTAAGTGGTTTATGACTTATTATGTAAACCATCTATTTCAGTTCCTGTCATACTTGCAAGCGTGCTGCACGTACTATCATCAAGGTGCTGACCTATCAGAGGACTTGGAGCCCTTCCTCAAGACTATCGCTGAAGATGTGAGTCACGTTACTTCTTATCATATCATTCTTGCCCTTATCCCAAATTATTTGTGTTCGGCGCAATATCTTTTTCTTCCATACTTCTCTATTAGTTCAAATTAGTTAAGTCACGTTGCTTATTTATTTATTTAATAGTAGATTGTTGCATCGAGCGCAAAGTGAGTAATTAATGCACTTGTGTTAATTTAGTGCCCTCGCATGCAAGGTGTGTAATACTTTTCATTCAACTACCAATCTACCTACCGTGATAAATATACCTACACAAAACAAAAACTCAAGTTAGTGAAAACAAAGTTTATTTTTTTCACCAAGTCTATTTTATTCAGCCGATTTTTATTTTCAGCCAGTATCTTTTTGATCTAATGCATACATTTTAAATTAAACTTAATGGGGAACATTAAACCTCTGTGGTAAAATATCTAAATAAAAAATTAAAAACAATGCATTAATGAAAAATTGTGCAACAATGAGATTTCATATAACATTTCTGCACTGTTTTGGTTTTGTAGTGATTAATGATAACATTACTACGTAGTTGAAAGAAAATATACTTTTTTGTACACCAGATTACACATTACATAAGAAAAAACTTATTCACTTCTTTTGCTTCTTATATTTATTTAAAATCCTGACCTGGGACGGCTTCCAGTCTAACCGGATGCAGCTGACCAGTATTTTACATGAAGCGTCTTCCTATCTGACCTCCACAATCCAGTTACTGAGTAATACGATACCCCTTGGTAAGGCTGGTTGTCAGACTTTCGGGCTTCTGACGACCCCTAACAACTGTCCAAGATCTGCAAATGACAATTGGGACCAACGGCTTAACGTGCTTTCCGAGGCACGGAGGGGTCTTCGTTTGGTCACCCATCCACAGACCAACCGCGGCAAGCGTTGTTTAACCTGATTGATCTACCCGTGCGGCTGTTATCACTAGAGATCGGATATTTGGATGCATATTTACCCAAAGTTAATTTTTGGCTATGAAATTATGGAAGCGTCTCTTAAAAAAAAATTGTTAATATAATTCCCGGGATCCCAGAAAATCCGGAAATGTTCAACTAATCGGATAAATGGTATGGAAACGACTTCTTAAATGTGTGGTATTATTTATCTTTACACCATAAGCTAGCATTCGATTTTATAGTCAAAAAGTAGTAAATTTATCAATTCCAGAATCGCGAGATTTTTACCATCGATACATAAATGCCATTTTAGCCAACACCTGGGCCTCAAGTCTGCTATTACAATAGTGTCAGAATGGTCTCGCCATTGTGAGTATTTGACAGTGTTTGTATGGCAAATCTGTCAAAAACTCACAATGAAGAGACCATTCTGACACTATTGTAATAGCAGACTTGAGGCCCTGAACGTAAGTAAATATACATTCGATTCTATAATCAAGGGCCTGTCTCCCTTGATTCGAGTTTGATTTTGATTCCGATTCGATTTTGTTTCTGATCCGAACTCGATTTAAAACTTAAAACTGACCGACGTTAATTTCTTCGAACCACCGCACGATCGTGCGCTAGTGTTGGATTCAAGAGTATGGATCAGCAATTAATTCGAACCCAATTCGATTGATTCAGAACTCGATGCTGTCGGGAGTAAGGCCCCAGAAGCGAGTTCGAATCGGAATCAAAATCAAACTCGAATCGTTTTCGGGAAAAAGGCCCCAGAAGTCTAAATTCGTTGATCCTGAAATCGCGGGATTTTTTCAGTACAAAAGTGCATTCAACCAACACCTCAACTTTAGGTAAAACGCATCCGATTATCCGATCTGTAGTTATCACTTAGCCACAAGTATCCCCATTAAATACCATAATAACTGCACCAACCTTCACTAATCAACTTTATTCACCGTTAACGATGTACTTAAAATTGACAACATAGCAAAGTCAATTGTCCGTGATACACAAAGTGTTACAACAGCACGTCAGGTTCGTTACAAGAAATATTCAACCATACGAGTATTCACCACTAATGATCACATTTTCAGATCGCAGCTATGCGTAACGACACAAAAATACTTGACAAAGAGATGGAGAACCGCCATACGATTGTAAACAGTAAGGACACGGTACTACCGAGTTGTAAATCGAGAGAGGCTGAAGGGGACTGCAAAGATGGCTTGTTGAGCACACCGTGCCTTAAAAACATGCCTCGTATGCAAGGCTATCTGTTCAAAAGGACTTCAAATGCCTTCAAGACATGGAATAGGAGATGGTTCTATTTATACGACAATCGTCTCGTGTATAGGTAAGTTCTTGATTCTTGTTTGCGGTTTTCGATAGGAGGTTTGTTATGTAGGCCAGTGACGTCACGCCTTGTTAATCGGTGTACTTCTTTATCTATTGTTTATTTGTTCGATTTGATCTGTTAGTTATGATTGGGTAAAACAATTTGCTCAATTGATTTCGCTTTTCCGTTATACTGATTACTAGCTGCTGCCCGCGGCTTCGCCCGCGTGGCTTTTTCTAAAATAAAAGTATGAAAGTATATCGGTACTTATAACAATTTTTTTAAATATTATTCCGGCTGTCTGTCTGTTCCTGCAAAAAATAGAAATAGAAGACTATGTTATAAAGTTGCACTGAACTTAATAAATTAATTAAACTAAATACAAAATCAAAATAAAATGAAACAAACCAAAGTAAACAAAACTAGGTAATACAATAAATAAGTAATATTATGTACCTAGTTTAAATTATTGGAAAATAGCTGCTGCAAATAAAAGTAGCCTAAGTTACACCTTATAACATCACATATCTGCCAGTGAATGTACGTCTAAATCGGTCCAGCCCTTTCGGAGATTAGCCGGAGCAAACAAACAAAATTAAAAAAAAAAAAATGATTTATGTAAGTACCGTATATACTTTCATAATTATACATTTAGTAAATAGTTGTTATTTTGACATTACAAACAGACACTTCGATTTTATTTATTTGTATAGATTATGCATCTTGAATAAAAACTACGTGAACCGTGACGTAATTTCTGACTGGTAATTAATTTGAATGAATACATAAAAAAATGTACATATGTGTGTACGTTACTAGTAAATTAATTACGGATATTATCGATCTTAGTTGTCATTTTTGTTTACACCAATGCTTTTCGAGCGTGTAGGAAGTTGGTTGAAGCAACCTCCTGTTATCTAATAAAACCGTACTGTGAAAGTTTGGTTTTGTAACTTGCTCATAAAGCTTTGCTATTTTAAGGGGGAGCACTAAGCGAGCCCGCGAAATTGAGATTCCTTACGATTTTTGAAATTTGCAGCTCAATGTCTGGGTGTATGTTGATTAAAGTATGATTCGCGACCGTAACAAATATATTTCCGGTATTATAAACATTAGACCGTTGTTTGCTGTAACCTCTTGTCGATCAAACGCAGGCTCGCGAGCACCCCTGCGGCGTCTTACCACGCAGTTCAATAAGATTTTATATCGAGTTCTTTGCTGTTTCTGCTGGAAAATTTTGAAGTATTGCGTTTAAAATTATAGCAGAATTAGGTAAATAACAATCCTAAAACAAAATCAAAATTTGTATTATAAATATTCTATTATACTATCTTCTTTCTCTTGTTATTGTTTTTACTTGTATTAGTTTCAGATTATTTTTCTTTTATATTTAAACATACTCTCTACTCAGTGTTATTTGTATCGCACGTCGTTCGTGTTTGTTTAACTTTTTATATTATGTGGAAAATGTTGTTGGTTATACATGTATACACCCATTTTAGTTTTAAGTTCTATACCATAATATTGTAATGTGTAACCTTTTTTTTTCCAAATTTAATAAATTTGAATCAGTAATATAACTCCTTAAGTTAGTATAAAGGCTCGTACAGACTAGTGCGATATCGCGGGCGCAACGCGACACTAGTAGCACAATTTCTTTGTCGGTGCTTGTCGCGCCCGCGATATCGCGCGAGTGTGTACGAGCCTTAATGCTAAAAGTCATGATTTCATGAAATAGTCATTCAATAGGATTATAATTATGAACTTAGAGAGTTATATTGATGATTTTTTAATGATTATAATTTCATAAATAAATATTTGATACGGCCGCGAATCATAATTACATCAACATACGACCTAATACTGACCTGTAAAAAATTTAAGAAAATTTAAATTTCGCGGGCTACGCTGACATTTTCGCCTTAACTTCAACTAAAGAAGTAATTTGCCATCTTCAGAATGAATAAATGAAGGATTAAAATGCACCGACCCCAGCGTGGTTTGACCAGACTCGATTAATCGAATGAACCCAAAGATTCACACTAGCTCCTGGAGCCTCATGTTTCATGAGACTACAGAGACTATTGCATATCAAGGAGTAGACCGGGGGGCGCGATAATGGTAGGGAAGACGTGCCCATAGGATATGGAAGGATTATTAGAACCGTACCAGGTATGCATCCTAAAGTAGGCAATGGCATTGTGGAGGGACGGGTAGTATTTTGAGGTGGCATCTTATAACGACGTCACCGCCAGGTTGGCTCAGTTCCAGCTGCTTTCTGTCGGTAGGACATGGGGTGGCATACGCTTGCAGAGTGTCCAACTTGGAGGAGATGCGCCGTGCCCTTGCTTCGGAAGTGGCAAGCGACCTGTCACTGCCGGCTGTGATTCGATCTATAGTCGGCGGCGCAGCGTCACGGGACGCGGTGATCTCTGTCTGCGAAAATGTCATCAAATGTAGGCAGCGGAAAGGGGGAGGGAGATTTCGAGTGCTCTCCCGGCCCGCCTAAATGGGTCCAGGGACAGCGGAATCGAGGATGTCCGCCGCCCCCTATCAAAGATGGTGGCGCGTAATGTTCCACACACGCCCGTCCTAGACGTCGCGGGGAGAGCAAGCACGTCACTCTTCCCGCTTGACCAGACGGAGCCTGCAGAGGCGAAACGGCACCAGTCGGGGGCTGCGTTGAAGAGTGCTTAAGTACCCCCGTAGCCTACGGTGCAAGTGTGCGAAGGAACACGGGGTGGTTTTAGTCAGTAGAAGTCTGACGGACCGCTCCGTCCGCCCCAGGGTGGAGGACATCCATGAGGATTTCCACCCCGTTTCCGGAAAAAAATAGATCCAGCTGTTTTAACGACTCTTTTCGATGTCATGCTGTCACACTGAAGTAATTTGCCATCTTCAGAACATAAACAAACAGACCAGGGTCAGAACTCCTTAAAAATCATCATCATCATTTATGTGTGTTAACGAGCATTATATTTTTTAGGAAAAGAACCGGTGAGCTTAACGTAACAGTAATGGAGGAAGACTTGAGACTGTGTACTGTGAAGCCGGTGCTTGATGGCGAGAGGCGTTACTGCTTCGAAGTATTGTCACCATCGAAGTAAGTGGGCTTGAGCTTTATCAATCTCATCAACAATAAATGTCAAAAAATTGACAAAAATGTAAGTAAATTAGAGGTATTTTTGACAGATTCAGCCTGAGATAAAAATGTAAACGTTCTTAAAATATGGGAATTGATCCATCGGCTGTTCTTACAAAAAAAGGAACACTTATTTCAACTCATAATCTCAAATCATTTACATTCCACCAGCTACTTACTTAACTATCTACTTTGGCGTTATGTATTTTAGTTGATTTTTGAGTGAACATTTCTAATAAGAGGTCCTAAATAATGTTTGGTCGCAATGAAATTTGTACTTTATCGTGTACGAAATTGAGTTTATTGTTCCAAAACTTAATAATCATCTCCAATTCTAAATTCAAATTTAACAAATAAACTTTATTCCCAGGAGTCACATGCTCCAAGCGGATTCAGAAGAGATGCTCAACTGTTGGATAACTGCACTTCAGAACGGTATCCGTTCCGCCATACAACAGGGTCAGAGTAGAGAGAACCCTGACACTCAGCTGATACTAGTGCCAGATGACAGGCCCTCAGAGAACAGACATAGTGTTGCCAACGTCAGGGGCATGCGGAAGATTAGGTACATGTTTTAAAAGTAGAATCTTCCACTAGTTTTTTAGCTTAGGGAAAATTTGTTCAGTTGTTTTGACAACTGACTTGCTTTACCACACTGCTGTGGTACTGCTGGTTGGTTGCTGTGCCACAGGACACGTAGGTGAGATAATCAACTTGCAGAATAAAACATGTAGCACAATGGCACTCTAAAGGTTATTTCAGACTACGCTATAATATACACGTATAGCATAATGTAGCAAGTATTGTACAGCACAACAATATCGCTCAGCATACATTTTATATAGGAAAAGTTTTTAATTAGTGCGCAAATTTTGACAAATTAAACTTGTTTTATTATACACCTATTTCTTATTTTTATGTTTTAGTACAAAAAAAATGAAGTTATCGTTAACGAATGATGTTTATTTTGAAACTGGTATAATGGATACTCGCGCAACGCGCCGGCGCGGTCAGTGATGCCCCGGTTTACATTATTCCAGTCCAGTGATCCAGCGAGAATCCAGTCCAGTGCTGGACTGGATCTGTAAAAGCCGTTGAAGTGTGAACACTACAGTGACAATGATTTCAAGAAGAGATCAGTTTCGAATCGTTTGGAATGGCACTGGATTGACCGTCTACATTATTCCAGTTGCACTGTATTGGTCGCACTAGATTCAAAAGTAGACCGCCAATCTAGTTACTGAACTGGAATGCTAACTGGATTCAGTGCATTCCAGTGCCGGTTTACATTTTTCCAGTAAGCAATTCAGCGCTGGATTCGATCGCTGGACTGGAATAATGTAAACCGGGCATGAAGCGAATCGCAGTGGTTAAAAACATATCCTGTATGTATACTTTGTAGCATAGTGATGTGTGAACGTGTCCATATAAAATGTATGTTCAGCGATCTTCTTCTTTTCGAGTGGTTGGTGACTACGAGGGCGGCACTGAAAATTTCGGGAATCAAGGAAGATACACAACATTACTATTCAAAAATGTATTTATTGCTTTTCGAAGTATTCTCCGCGAAATTTGACACATTTTTCCATACGATGGAACCAATCATTGAAGCAACCATTCCATTCGGAAGTTGGGGTCTCCAAAATGGCCGTTTTGTAGGCGTCCACAGCTTCTTCAGGTGATGAAAATCTCTGTCCACGCAATTTATTCTTTATTTTAGGGAAAGTATAGAAATCATTAGGGCTTAGGTCGGGGCTGTACGGCGGATGGTCTAATAATTCTATGTTTTCTTGCTCTAAAAACTCTTTTGTTCTGTGCGCGGTGTGAGAACTCGCATTGTCGTGATGGAGGATAATGCGGCGGTTGCAGTTCTCTTTACGGAGTTCAGAAACGACCTGTGGCAAACAAATGCTAGCATACCATTCTGCATTAACCGTTCTGTGTCCCTCAAGAGGAATAGTCGTAACATGGCCGGTTTTGGAGACAAACGTGGCCACCATTTTTTTTGCAACACTCCGTGAACGAACAATTTTTGTTGGCTTTAACTCATTTTCGAACACCCAAACTCTTGACTGGTTTTTTGTTTCGGGTTCGTACGCATATATCCAGGATTCGTCACCTGATACGATGTTGTATACAGCATTTGAGGATCCTGCGTGGAATCTTTCGAGAGTTCTGACGCACCAAGTAACGCGAGCCGCTTTTTGCTCTTCACAGAGCGAATGCGGTATCCATCGGGAAAACAACTTTTTTACACCTAATTGTTCATGCAAGATTATTTGTATTTGACTCATGCCAATGTCTAAAGTTGCCTGAATTTCGCGGTATGTCACATGTCGATCTTCCTCAATCAGCTTACGCACAGCATCAACGTTTTCTTGGGTGACTGCAGTTTTTGGACGACCTTGACGGGGATCATCACTGAGCTTGACATGTCCACGTTGAAATTCAGCAAACCAGCGATAAATTGTGGTTTTGGATGGGGCTTCATCACCAAATGCAGAAATCATCCGGTCAACACACTGTTTTTATGTTAAACCACTTCGAAAGTCATAATAAATCATCGCTCTTGAATTTTCTCGAGTCAATTCCATTTTCTCAACGACTAAACAAGTTTGACAAAACCTTGTGACAAGACCGAGAATCTTTTTTTAAATAAATAAATGGTATTCGATTTTTAAAACCAAGGAGTTTTCAATTAAAAATATTTTAATATGACAGGAACAGTGGAAATATTCCATTCCCGATACTTTTAGTGCAGCCCTCGTAACCTGGTGTCAGAGTTTTTATGGGCTTGGGCAGGTTCGAACTCGAGGCTTATGACTTGGCAGTCCGACGGTGACAGAGCTAGGCTATCACTGCTGAGCGATATTGTTGTGCTATACAATATTTGCTATAGGTAGTCGAAACAACACTTTTGTTTAGCTGGTAGCATTACTTTGAACACCTTTTAGGATACTTCAGATGCATTTTACAAGTTGTCTTTCTAATATTATTATCATATGTCCAGGATATGGGAGCAACTTCTGAGCATCCCCGGCAACAACTACTGCTGTGACTGTGGCAGCCCCAACCCTCGCTGGGCTAGCATCAATCTTGGCATTACACTTTGTATAGGTATGCATTAAAGTAATTGTTTTCAAAAAGTTTTAACTGCCTCGTTGGTTTTGTGGTGGTAAGCGCGACTGCTGAGTGCTGGGTTCGATTCTCAGGTCGGGCAAAGGTTATTGAGTTTTTCAATAAGGAATTACTCAGTAGTAGCCCGGAGTCTGGATATGTGGCCGGTTGATGGCAATAGGCTCGCCCCCTATAACGTGGGACTTAAGAGGGCACTTCCCGGTCCGTCTATTGTCAACGCGAGCATGAAAAGCTTGTTGTTTCATCCAGCGCAATCTTAATGCTAACAGGCAAGTGAGAACGCAATAACATTGAACTAAAAATAGTGTGCGGAAATTTCATAAAACTTGTTCCAGGAAATACGTGTGTTTGAGAAAGCCTTAAAAGTTTGTGAAATAATTGTGTGTTATATAGAATCTCCATTACATGTTCGTTGTTTCTATGGAGATGTTTTCTTTATTTTTACAATTTATGAGTACATTATGAACGGCCAAAGTTCAGGTAAAATGTGTGCAAAAAGCAAATTTTTGCAGGCTTATACTGAATTTGTTTCTCCAAATTTAATTTTTTTGGCTGTCATAGAATCCTAGATTACCTTATACCAATTACTTAAAAAATGTCATTGAAAGATGTGTTCCAACGCAATAATCACGTACGAGCGTTTGTATGAAAAGTATGACGGGTCGGCTGCTCTTAAACATAACGGGCGAAATGTTCCTACTATGGATACACCTCTACCTAGCCCTTCGGGGAAATAAGACGTGATCTTATGTTTTATAATATTGTTCACACAATATGGAAATTCTTTTTTTTTTTTGGTCGAAATAATAAAATTGTCATCATCCCTATTGGCAAAATATCGCCGGATAAAGATTCAATATTTTTGGGTTGTTTGATTTTAATTCTTGTATGTTTTTTCTAGAATGTTCTGGCATACATCGCTCACTAGGCGTCCACGTTAGTAAAGTGAGATCCCTCACCTTGGATGACTGGGAGCCAGAAATAATAAAGGTACTAATTTAAGCAATTCATTAATAAATTTTACAGATTATTACAATAATTGCTTTGATAATAGGGGCTTGTGGCTAAGTAATAACAGCCACACGGGTCGATCGATCAGGTTAAGCTACGCTTGCCGCGGTTGGTCCGCGGATGGGTGACCATCTTTACATACCAAGACCCCTCTGTGCCTCGGAAAGCACGTTAAGTGGATCTTTGACAGTCGTTACGGGTCGTCAATAAAAAGTCTGACAACCAGTCTTACCAAGGCGTATCTTATTACCCGGTAAGTCAGATGATGACGATGATTGTCCTTTAGTTTTTCTGGAGTAATATTGATTTCCTATCGCAATCAAGCTTTAAAATTTAATCTATCCATATATCTATTATATAAAAGTCAATTGTCTCGCAAAAACTCGAAAATGACTCGACCGATTTGGATATACAGGGCTATTGGTAAAACATTTTTTTGTTCTATAACTTTTTACAATACATGATACATTTGCCAAAAACAAACCTTCAAGATTTGGTCTTTTTATACATTTAGAGCGTTGAATTTAAATATTTTTACTTTGCATGAAAGTCTGATGAATTATTAAAGTTGCTGTTTATGATGTTAGTAATATAATCCTGAAAGGTTGATTTTGTCTTACCAATAACCCTGTATATGTTTTGTTTTGTTCGCCTCAATACTGGGGTGGTTTAGGAAAAAAGATACACGTGGTATAATAACCGGCACGAGTCGTGAGCACAGATGGGCAGTAGTGGGGGCAAGCTCGCGCATGTACACTTTCGGCAAAATTTATTCAGTACCATTTTTACGAAAATTATTGATAGGTACCTACTTCACTAACTAACCAACTAACTTAACAAAGATAAAAAAAAAACAAGTAGGTACTACTATATAGTACCTACTTGTTTTTTTTTTTATCTTTGGTACAGTAATGTTGTAATAATGAGTAACGATGGAGTTTCTTGCCCATTCTTCTCCATGCGAAAGTACCTTTTGGAAGGCGCAACTAGAATTAGTTTTATTTCCGTGTAAATTTTGACGTTCAAAAGTGCCTATTAAAATTGCACAAAAGAGTAAAGTAGCCTAATGACACGCGAAAGTCCAATAGACGACGAATATTGACTGACGAACCAATCGCATGCAGCTCGGCGCCCCCCGGCTTCTTCATTCCGCCAAAGAGACCCAAAAATTTACTACTACGCAGGTGTCAGTTTGAGCTCACGACTAATGCCGGTTACTGTACGAAGTCCACCGGGCCAACTAGTTAATAATATTTAATGTTCTAGGTTATGGCAGAACTGGGCAATAAAATAGTGAATTTAATCTATGAAGCCAATGCTGAAGGAACGACCATCCCGAGGGCTACCCCGGACTGTGAAACGTAAGAATTTTCTTAACCTTTCATAGATAGATCCACGCGAGATACAATGGGTTTTTAATTGTGTCTTTAATTACACCATACGAGAGGTTAATTAAACATGTTCAATATAATATTCAGTCACATCGAAAAGAGCGGCGCTGATTTTCTCAGGCTGAGAACTGTGCAGGGATTTTTCAAGTTACCAGTGTACTAAAATGAAGGGTACAGGGGCAAAACAAGGAATGTCAAAAAATTCAAATATAAATTAAGTGTGGTAACACTTGGGTTTTCGCGCGTATTTTTATCTAGCATTGTGTAAAAAGCATATAAACAATCATAGTCCTTCCTATCTTCAATATTTCAAAACCTTGTACAGCCGATCTATTCTGTAAAAATCTCACCGTGAAAACTGCATCAATGGAATGACAACTCTTTTCACCTGTGTTTTCACGGTGTGTTTTTTACAGAATGGCACTGCTGGTGCAAAAGTGGGAATGTCTCTAGTGAAACGGAACATAACATAAAACACAAAAACCTGTTTTAGTGACATTCCTTGTTTTGCCCCGGTACCCTTCAAATGTCGTATTCCCAACAGAAACGTACGTGAGGCGTGGATCCGCTCTAAGTACGTGTCACTGCTGTGGGTGAAGGACCTGGTCGGCAGTAGCGGCGCGCTCACGACCACTGACAGTCCGCTGCGAGCCGGTCGGAGGTGGTCCGTGCGACGCGCCAGGCGCAGGTACCAACATATTCATATTCTTATGGTCTGTTCCAAAAGTAACTGATGAAAATGTAAACAACCCCTGATCAAGTTAAATTCTCTAACACGTTCATCTGTATTTAGAACGTTTTACCTCATTTTCCAACATTTATTGTTTGAATAATATTCATCATGATATCAGCCTATGACGCAGGCCTCGTCTCTTCGTGCGGGTTGGTAGATGTCTCATGTCTTCGAATTTTTGGTTCTACTGCCGGTTTCCTTCAACGTTTTGAGAGCTGCTCTCAAAACAAAATAATACTCTGAAATGTCTCTGAAAGTTATTTACACAAAGTTAAGCACCTGCCTGGTTCGAATCCACGATCTACAATTTGTAAGTCTGGTGCTGTTACTACTGGACAAAAATCGTACGGGATTGAGGTTATAGAATTAACCTAATTTTTTTGTCAAATTAAGGTAATCTTTAATGTAATTTTAAATTAGAATTTCTGGTTTAAGTATTAAAATAAAAAATCAAAGCACTCTATTTGTAAGTGACACATAAAATTGGTATTCACAGGTACGTTTTCAGATCCATTTGTTTACATTTTCATCAGATGCTTTTGCAACAGACTATAGCTCTAATACTTGTATAACCGGCCTCGTAATTGCTTCACCACCGTAACGTGCCATGTCACAAGTACGTTATAAAAAAAAGTTCGCGAACACATTCGTACGAAGCTTACAATCATCACAACGGTAATGTTTTCCCAGTATTTATCTTTTTAGTATATATTATTTATGTGTAATTGTGCTTATAGTTTTTAATAGATAAATGTGTATCTTTATATTTAAATATACAGGTTGGCCGGAATATTGACGTCCAAAAAAAATTTTGGTCCCTCGTATCGGCGCCGTCCTCTAATCCATACTAATATTATAAATGTGAAAGTAACTCTGTCTATCTGTATGTTACGTTTTCACGCCTAAACCGCTGAACCGATCGTCATGAAATTTGGCAGAGATATAAGCCTGGGATATGGAGAAGGACATAGGCTACTTTTTTACGCGATAATCGACATCTACGCGGGCGGAGCCGTGGGCAAAAGTTAGTTATTTATAATTGAAAATATTGTGCCGTTCCTGATTAAGAGTCCCTATCAATTTCGCGGTCTAAAAACAGAAATTTCTATTTTTTTCAGCACAAATTTCTCAGTAACCTGAAGATACCTGGTTTTTTTTTTAATGCCCTGTTATTCATCATATCTTTATCTAGTAAGTGTACTGATAAAAATTTTGATAACTACTTAATATAAATTACGAAAAATATAAATCTAACACATGTTTTTACGTAAGCACGAAACACCCGGTTTTCCAATCTGTTTTTTGGCTTACTGATGGCAAATAACAATCTGAAAAAATTCATACATACTGGACATATAGTATACTAGGTAAGCCTACAACTTTTTTTTTTTAAGTTTAACGTATAAGTTCATTAAAAAAAATGTTATCCACGCTGAAAAAACACAATAAAATCATGTGCAAAACCGTTGTCTACGCGTAAGAATTTATTGAAAATAACAATAAGTGTTCAATATTCTAAAATTTGATGTATTTATCTACCAAACCTAATTTTTTTTTTTTTTTTTGACTAATACTTTTATTGTAATAAAATATCTAAATAATGCCTTATAAACCGATGCGCTTGCTCGATACATTCAGTCGCGCCCAAGGGCTTCTCGACGACGGACCTGTGTCGCCCGTGACGTTCGCCGCTCCCGACGTAACTCGCGAATTGTGCGAATTTTGTACTAGGCCTAATCAGTTTTGAGACTGTGAGTATATTTTTATTTTATTTATGCATAGTGTGACACTTTGTGATTTGTTAATGTTATTCATACATATTAATGTTTTGTATTATACTATTAGTAAATTAGTGTTTAATTTTTAGAAAATGGGTCGATAAAGTGAACTTTATTATCACGGAAAAATCAAAGGAAAAAAGAAAAAACGCGAAAGGCATGTGCAGTTCTTAGGTATTTTTTTTTCACATATCGTATAGGAAGGAACACAAAACATGGCGCGTGACTAAGAATATAAAAGATGCAGTGGAAGAAAAAAAGCGCGCCATTACAGAAGAATATCGTCGTCGAACTGGGCTCCTCGTCGATACAGTAAAGCAATGTAGCGGCTCAACCAATGAGTGCAATACTGTGCGAACGTTCTTTAAAGACCCTGCTCTCGCAGCTGCGATCACTGGGGTTGACAAAGATCTCATTACAAGATTCTCTGTTATACTGAAAGACCTTTCGTGCTCGTACACACGGCCACAAATCAAGCTATACATTTCCAGTTTAGGCTGATCTCGCATTGTATAGGATTTCCGTACAATGAGAGGTCAGCTTATACTGGACATGTATAGGTCGATTTGTGGCCGTGTGTACGATGTAAAGCCAGAGGCCTACAAGGAGTATACACTTGACATGACTAGGCTACGTCACCAAGTACCAATGGTACAAAATGCCTTCTAGTGTACATAAAATATTAATTCACGGAGCTAATTTCATCAAATCCCTTGTCCTTCCTATAGGTCTACTGAGCGAAGAAGCTCTAGTCTAGACGCAAAGACTGCCGCAATTATAGAGCTGCTAATAATTTAGTATTAAATGGGAAAAAACCAAGTGCATAAAATGTTCTTTACCAGATAGTATTGAATCAAGAGAAAACTGTTTTCCTGGGGATCATGATGCATTCAAGGCTAATGGGGTCCTCATTTAACACCTCTTGCAGGACGTCTAAGTTCAGCAGCATATGCTGTCAGAAAAATCCCGTCAATTTACTTATGTACTCGTAGATACGAGGCTATTTTAGTTACTTTCATAGTATAATTCCTTGCGGTATTTTACTTTGGGGACGGGCTGCAGACATCGAGTCTATTTTTATTCTGCAGAAAAGAGCCATCAGAGCCATATATAATGTCCGCAGGAGCGATTCTCTAAGGGAACTGTTTAAGGATATTATCATCATGACGGTACCTTGTCAATATATCTACGAAAACATCATGTACGTACGGAAAAATTTACATATTTTTAGAAAAAGAGGTGAAGGACATAATTATAGTAATAGAAATAGGACCTACTAGTTCAACTAGGTTTCAGACTGGCTAAAGTAGACTCGTCCTTTATGGGGTACTGTTTAAAATGTTACAATGAAATTCCTCCCCACATACTTCAACTGAATGAAACTAAATTTAAATCTTGTATAAAACGCATACTATGCACGCAGGTATATTATAAGTTGGGGGATTACATCGCTGATAAAAATGCTTGGCTGAATGCTGGTCTTGCTCCACAACCACAACTAATCGATTAACATTTGAAAATAATGTTGGAGCTGCTGAAGATTGTAAGACTATCTTTGCATTGTATGAACTCAATCTCCTTTGTATTATATAATTGCATAGCACAGGTGTGAGTACTATGTACTATAGAGCTACCATTAACCGGGTAATATGCCTTTCATTGACTTGAATGTGCCCTGGCGGCTGAGAGTATGTCATGCTCACTAAGATGTCTCGCTGATGGCGGCGCGTGTGTTGGATCATTTAGCTCCCTTCAAAATGGTTGAGCTGAATGGTGCTAATCCATGCAATATGTTCGTGAACGGGCGCCGTCAGTTGGGACTGGTCATCTCTTAGCTGCCACGGCTTATTTTAATTATCTTATTATAATTATTTTATCTTAAATTTTTTTTTTGTTTGTTTCTATTTGTTATACCTACTCTGGACGCTTTTAATGTGTACGTTTTTATTTTTTATTTTTATATCGGTCTTATATTTAGTTATAAACTCAACATTATAGATCTAATATTTTTTTAACAATTTAATGTAAAAGAGTGTCCATGGAGTTTCTTGCCCGTTCTTCTCCATACGTACCTACTACGCTTTGGAATGGGCATGTAGCTTCATTTTCTTACTGACCGACTCCTTGAGAATTCAAAAGTGCCTGTAAATGGTTTAATTGAAATGATTTGAGTTTGAGAAAGCATAGCACGAGAAAAATTGGAAGGAAGCAGACTATTGAAGACACGCTCTGCTTATCTCCTCCGATTCATTAATATCCAGCATCAGACCATTGCCTAAGAGAAAATCGGGTACTTTGGCGCCAGAAGTATTACAATTATTGAAAGCTCCTGAAGCGCCTGAAAGGATGCACTTATCCGATGAAGAAGCAAACAGCGAGTAGACAAAAGCCAAAGGCCTTTTTCAAGACCGCCTATTTAAAAGTGTCTTAAACGTAACAAAAACTTTTTTATTTAAAGACTATATGTATATGTACACATTATATAAATACAACATTATACTTAGTAATATAATTATGTGTTTTTATCGTATAAGTCTACAAACAAATACCTACCTACATTTAAATTAAAAATTTCATATAAAAAATCTAAGTGGCTCGTAATATAATTATTCCGAACACTGTTCGCCGGGAGGTCTGTAGTAGGTAAATAATACAGGAGGGTGGGTTAGGTTAGGTTAGGTGAATAACACATGTAATTAGTTTCAGACCTATCTTATATATACATATGTATTGGTCACACTTTATAGTTTGCTTTTACTATGACGAACGCCGTACTTAATATTGTTATTTTTACTTACCTACTAGGTGGTAATTATGACGTGTTATAAATATAACACGTCATAATTACAATAAAATCCATCCAGTATTACAGAACCTAGTAGGTAAGTAAAAATTAGGGAGTGCTGTTAATAGCGGTTACGGACCAAGATTATTTGTTCCCGCTTCACCGTACGACAATGCATACTACGATTGTCGCCGATAGTTCGAACGCACACAGACACGATGCGCTCCGAAAGTTACCTAAACTAGTAGCGCGTCGAAATTGATAGGGACTCTTAATTATGGCTTAAGATTTTAAGTAACAACTTAGGATCTATTTCGAAGCACTTGGAGGAAGAATAATATTTGTCTGCTTAATACTTGTCAATTTTAGGAACAGTATAATGTAAATATTCATTAGATATTTTAAAATGTAATAAAATATTTTTTTTATGAAGTAATGAGTACTTAAACATATCCAAAACATCCTACTTCCTACTAATATTATAAACGCGAAAGTTTGTGAGTATATATGTATGTATGTATGGATGTTTGTTACTCTTTCACGCAAAAATTACTGAATGTATTTGGATAAAATTTGGCGCAGAGATAGTTTATAATCTGGATTAACACATAGGATACTTTTTATACCGATATTCTAACGGAATCGAACCTTATGCGGGTTAAACCGCGGGGTGCAGCTAGTATAAAATAAAAGTACTGACAGGACCTTACTCAACAGTGGCGCCAACTGGTGAGCACAAAAACGATTGCCCCATTACCACCTGTATAAAACCCTGACCCCTGATTTGTGGTCTTATCATGTCATGTTGAAGTAAAATTTGCTTTTTTTTTTCAGAGTCCGCGCTACGCCCTCAGTACCAGAAACCATAGTTGACGAAAAAAGTGATGCTAACAGTAATACGTCTGGTAAATATCTGAACTGTATAAAAATTGATAACTCAACGCAAACTTTTCCCATCCAACGAATACGCCGATTTTGAATTACTAAAATAGAATTATTAAAAATATTTCCTTTTTATCAAAAGAATAAAATAACATAATACCACGCCTGTAATCCCCGAAGAGAGAGAGAGGTGTACCTATAGTACACCTACGTTTGGTCAGTTATGTAAGTCCCATGTTATTACATGGGACTTACATAACTGACGAAACCCATTGCCATCAACCGGGCACAAATCTAGACTCCAGGCAACAACTGATAAGTTCCTGTTGGAAAAACCCAATAACACTTTGCCCGATCTGGGAATTGAATCCCAGACCTTGTGCTCAGCAGTAGCGCTTGCGACCAACGAGACAGTAAAAAAAAACGGCGGGAAAAATGTATACAGGGTCAAATTAAATTCTCTTGCGAAACTTCACAGACGTTTTGAGTATCGATATTAAATCATGATACATGCACCATGTGTAATCTACTTTACGAACAGCGCCTCAATGACCTTGACCTTATCACACCGGAACAGCGTAGACAAAGGGGTAGGCTCATTGAGACGTACAAAATACTTGCGCAATAATACGCAGTGCCCAGCCTTCAAGACCTTTACACACTGAATGCCAACAAACATTTGCGTGGACATTCCCTAAAGTTATGGGAAAATTCGTCAAAGAAAAAGCCTTTGAAGCAATTCTTGCCTAACCGAGTTGTAACAGCATGGAATTGGCTCCCGGAAAATGTTGTAACGGCTCCCACTAAACTGCTTCAAGAACCGATGGAACCGATTAAATATCTCCAAGCTATTTGAAACACACGCATCATCTAATTAGCTGTTAGTGTCTTACCAAATAATAATAATACATCATTCTGTATATTTGTAATTTCATGCCTGCCCTGCATTACCCTGCCATTTTTAACCTTTTGACCGCCACGTCAAAAAAGCATAAAGTTTGCAATAATCGTCACGCTTGGCAGGCGGGTTAGCGATAGCAGTATAGTGTTAAAAATGCATAGAGAACGCTGCTGCCCATTCTCTAGTAAGTCCCTTAGTCGCCTTTTACGACACCCACGGGAGGAAATGGGGTGGTGCTATTCTTTACGTCCGGAACCACACGGACGTACGAATACGGACCTAACTCTCTATGCTGGTATTTTCAGTATCCCATAGACGTTTGTTTATGAAAGTTCGTTGTTTCAGTATCAGAAAGTTCTAGTAAATCGGACGGCAGTCCTGTGATACTGATCGGCACTGAGTTGGTCAGTGACCGCGGTGTTGATCTCAGCTTGCCTTCCGACCACGATTCTACGGAAGGAGAGGACAGCGATGAATTAGGTTAGTTATGTGTTATCACTAGCTATTGCTCGCAGCTTCACCTGCGTGTATGTCGTAAAATATCCCATGGGATCGTACTACCAGGATAAAAAGTATCCTATGTCCTAAACATGGCCAAATTTATGGGTTCGCGTCACCGAAATGCGCGACATGCTTGTGACGTGTTCCGTCAGACTGTCAGTTATTCCAAAGTTTTGAGTTTTCACTTCTTCCGGTAGTCGTTATGACTGTATATTAAGCTATTGCATAGCTTCTATCGCGGGCCTTGAGCGCGGGGACCGAATCCAGAAATTCCGTAACGAAAAAACCTCACGCTCCCCACTCCGACGGTTTTACTACACCAGTACCCTCTAGTGATCTAATAATTTCTGGCAGTTCTTTTTTCTGTGTACTGCGTATTTTATTCTTATAAATATTAGTTTATAAAATTATGATCTTCACAAAAAGTGATTGTTGATAGTGGGGTTTGACCTCACGACAAGTCGATTACGATTACATTCAGTTGCCCTGTTGCACCGCAAGGCTACAATGACTTAATTAAAGCTTGCCAAATAGTTGATACCATTCCAGTTGAACAATTTTTAAACTTGACTTTTGGAAATGACTGACAGATGGAATTTTTTCGCTGTCAAAACAGTTTGTCACTCTGTTTTTATTTAAAATTACTTTAGGTTCAACACTTTCGTCTATTTTAAAGTTGTTATTATGCTTATATTTGAATAGTATTTGACTTTGTTTACGTAGTTATACACTTTTACGACGTTCAGCACTTATTTATTTTGTTTTTAAGCCATTGCATAGCTTTTATCGCGGGCCTTGAGCGCGGGGACCGAATCCAGAAATTCCGTAACGAAAAAAAAAAACAAATAATATCAAAGAAAAAGAAATACTGCATAAATAAAATAAATAAATAATTATAATTGCATAAGTTGATACAAAATGCTATGCAATAGCTTTACCGCGGCAGTCCCCGAGTGCCACACGTCTTTTTTTTTTTTAATTTATTTAGGAACATGTTTTGAAAATAAACGTTTAAAATGGAAAACTGTCCACATTGGTGCCCAAGAAATAGGCTTGTCTAGTTTGTGGCCAATGTAAAACCCCCTGTAGTATTTTTGGCAATAAGGGTTTTTTTTTCAGCTTGTATTATTTATTTAATACTTCAAGCACAGAAATGTACAGAGGCGGACTTAATGCCATAGGCATTTTCTACCAGTCAACCTTTAGGTGATGCAGAGACAAACAGTGGTAGGTGCAATAACGAAAAATCTAGGAATAACTACAAAGATACTTAAAAACTATAAATGTAATATATATATATACCAAATTTCCAATTTCTATATAAATACAAGCACAAATAAACATACATAAATAGACGAACCATGTATCGTAAACGCTCTAATGGTTAAGAAGCTACCGAGCGCACAGTGGCGCCCTCATCGTTTGTTCAGTGATATCTTTTAGCGCTTAGTGGCCACTATTTTCCGTTTTAATGATTACAATAAAACATAACAATTTAAATTTTTAATACTACTGTTTGCACTACTTGACGAGCTTATTTTCTGCATTTTCATTCTAAAATAAAAGATATCACCGAAATAACGATGAGGGCGCCACTGTACGCTCGTAGTCTTAAGATGTTGTGTGGCACAGCGGTGGAAGACATGTCCCGCCTGTCGGCCGACGCCGTGCTGCAGCTGGCAGCGCGCGCGCACAACGTGGGCGTCATGCGCGGCGCGCTGGCGGCCGGCGCCGACGTGTGCGCGCGCGCACTGCGGGCCCGCACGCCGCTGCATTCCGCCGTGCTCAGTGTGAGTCTCATTCCATAGTACATTATTGCAAAGGCCTGGAAATAGGCAATTGCAAGTCGAGTATGAGTATGAAGGCCGAGCCGTAGGCGAGGACTTCACTAATACGAGACAGGCAATGCCATGTAGTTGCGACTGGGTTCAACTTTAACTAATTTTATCAGACATCGATTCACTTGAGTGCTGTCTTCATTATCTTCGCCTACGTGTATGGTGAAAGCGTCAGGGTAGCCCGCGAAATTCAAATGTTCTTACGTTTTTTGTAATTTGTATGTCAGTGTCAGGTTGTAAAATATGATTCGCGACCGGAACAAATATGGCTTTACAAAACCATAACCATTAGAATCAGCAATACAACTCCTTAAGTTAGAATTAGCCTCAAATGGCATGATTTCATGAAATAGTCATTCAAAAGTAGGGTAATATAAAAACAAAAAAAAAACTTTTTTTATTTATTTCAGGCATTGTATAAGTACTCACAATTACATTTCACCCATAGTGACTACATGTCATAAATAAGTAAACATTAAGTATTATTATTATTAAGTAGGTATTTTAGGTATTACAAATTATAAATTAAATTAATACTTTCATACATTATTATAAATTATTATTAGATAATAATATTTGATAAAGTCCGTGGATGGGTGACCATCTTTACGTACCGAGACTCCTCCGTGCCTCGGAAAGTACGTTAAGCCGTTGGTCCCGGCTGTCATTCGTGGATCTTTGACAGTCGTTACGGGTCGTCAGAAGCCCAAAAGTCTGACAGCCAGTCTTACCAAGTGGTATCGTGCTACTCAGTTACTGGGTTGTGGAGGTCAGATAGGCAGTCGCTCCATGTAAAATACTGGTATTCAGCTGCATCCGGTTAGACTGGAAGCCGACCCCAACATAGTTGGGAAAAGGCTAGGCAGAATAATATTTGATAAATTAATTCGTCATTATTATTACTTGATTACGTCATAGTCAATGCTGGTATGAACTTAGAGAGTTGATATTGATGATTATTATGATTATAATTCTATAAATAAATATTTGATACGGCCGCAAATCATATTAAGATCAAAATACAACCTAATACTGACCTACAAATTTAAAAACGTAAGAAAATTTGAAATTAGCTGGTTACCGGGACGCTTTCACCATAAGCAATACAAACAATACTTGACTTTGCAGGGTTCCGTTATGGCATGCTCATTCTTACTGCTGAACGGCAGCAAATTGAACATGCAAGACGATGACGGGAAGACTCCTCTACACCTTGCCACCGAAGCCGGCCATACTGGACAGGTAACTTCACATTATAATATACCATCATCAATACTTCATTTAAGCCGAAAGTCGTCCACTGCTGGACATAGTGTTACGAGCTTGTGGTTCGTGACAATAAAAACTGCCGATTTAATAACCAAAAAAATTACACTTTAATTAAACAACACTGATAACAACTCAAACACACTAATTATAAAACACAAAAGCACTACTGATCACTCTAAAGTTGCACTTGAAGATCGCTTGTATCGTTTGAAGTTTACTTGTCGCTTGATCGCTTGTTATTCGACTGTCCCGGGTCCGGGTCCATACCGGCCTTATATAGTCCTTCGATAGTTCCAGAACCTTCTACTGTAGAAACATCTAGAATGTTACCGGCCTTATGTAGTCCTTAGATAGTTCCAGAACCTTCTACTGTAGAAACATCTTTTTCTCGCTCAAGAAACGTTCAGTAGATGTAGATCCCTAAACTCCGCAGACGCGATGGGTTCGTTGTCGATATCTAAACATGATGAACTAAAAAATAAAAAGATTCGTGTTGTGTAATAAAAGATAAGTCTGGATGACAACTGCTTTAATCATAATGAAGCATAGACAATCCACAACACCTTTCCCTTAAATAAGATAACAGAATAATAATAAACAAACTTAAAATGAATTATTACTTCTACATTATAAAAATACTTATACAAATTGTTAAATCTTACTACGGGTATGAGGTGGAGAGTACGATGATGATACAAAACAAATGTCGGCGATTACGGCGATAAATACCTTTTTTGTTTTTAACTATATAGGAACGTGGAGTCGACGCTTTTCCTATTATTTTGGCACGACTTCTTTTATTTGTATTTCCTAACATTACAACTTCGTCGCCCACATTCAACTCAGGTAGCAGTTTACAATGTTGATCATATAAATTTTTAATTTTTATTTGTTTTTGCAATATTTTTTGATGTTGTAAGTTATCAATATCACAATTTGTTTGTTTTAATAAATCTGGATGGACTGGTAGTCTACAATTTAAACGCCGGCCCATCAATAATTGTGCAGGAGAATTCAAGTTTTCCCGCGGTGTATTCCTATAACTTAGCAAATTTAAATAAAAATCGGATTTACTGTCTAATGATTTTTTCAATATATTTTTAATGGTTTGAACTGCTCTTTCGCTCTTACCATTAGATTGAGCATAATACGGAGATGAAGTGACATGTTTAAAACCCCATTCTAAAGCAAATTTAACAAAATTACGACAAATATATTGTGGACCATTGTCACTGATGACCGTATCCGGTATACCATACCGTGCAAAATTTTCTTTCATGATACATATTACTGAGTTTGACGAAGTGTCTCTCAAATATGCAACCTCAATGAAACCAGAATAATAATCAATTAATATTAAATAGCTTTGCTTTCCATACTCAAATATATCTGTTCCAATTTTATTCCATGGCAATTCTGGTATAGCTACCGGAATCATAGGTTCTCTACACGGTTTGTTTGCTGTTTCCTGACATGTTGTACATCTTCTCACATATGCCTCAATATCTCTTGTCATACCCGGCCAAAATATTACTTCTCGAGCACGTCTCTTACAACGATCAATCCCTAAATGCCCTTCATGAACAAGTTTTAACATATCCCTGCGCATAGAATGTGGTATCAAAACCTGTTTATCTTTAAATATTACACCATCTACACAGTACAGTTCATCTCTTATAGACCAATAGTATCTTAAATCATTGTGTATTTTAAACTTATCAGGCCACCCTTGAAAAATATATTTTAGCAATAATTTTAAACACTCATCCTTATTAGTTTCCCGCTTGACGAGAGTAAACTTATTCTGCGACATCGGTACATTATTAACTACCATTTTAATTTGACATAGTATAGCCCTGCTAATTTTATCGTCATACAAATCCGGAAGAGGTGCCCGCGACAATGTATCAGGAATATACATATACTTCCCGGGCTTATAAGTGACCACCAACTCATAAGCTTGAACTTTCAACATCATTCGCTGCAAGCGAGCTGGAACCGAGTCTAAAGATTTTCTAAAAATGTTTTCCAGGGGTTTATGGTCTGATTCAACGACCACACTACTTTTTCCATAAATGTACTGATGAAACTTTTCACAAGCGAATACAATTGCCAACATTTCCTTTTCTATTTGTGCGTATCTTTGTTGTGTGTCACTGAGCGTGCGTGACGCATACTCTACTGGACGACCTTCTTGCATGAGCACAGCGCCCAGTGCCACACTGCTCGCGTCCACTGACAACACCACCGGACTACTAACATTGTACAAAGATAGAACTGGTGCATTACATATCAATTCTTTAAGTTGATTGAATGCGTCTTTATGACCAACTTCCCAACACCAAGTCATATCTTTTTTTAATAATCTAGTCAGTGGAAAAATATGCTCTGAATAGTTAGGTATAAATTTAGAAAGATAATTTACAGCCCCTAAAAACCTTTCTAAGCTTTTCCGATCAGTAGGTTCTGGCATATTATATATCGCTCTTACTTTCTCAGAATCCATTTTCATTCCATCTTTGTTAAAAATATGACCCAAATAAGTTACTTCCTCAACACATATACGACATTTATCTTTGTTGAATTTCAAATTAATTTCTCTTGCCCTGTTTAACAACTCTTTCAAACGCAGATCATGTTCGTCTTTAGTCCTTCCCCAACAAATGATATCGTCGATAAATGAATCTACCCCCTCTAGACCTTCAAGTAATTGCTTGATTTTCGCATGAAACACTTCAGGTGCACAACTAAGACCAAATGGCAAACGCAAATATTGATATCGCCCAAATGGTGTACTGAATGTACATAAGTCTGCACTTGCATTATCCAGTTTTACCGACCAAAATCCTGAAAATGCATCTAAAACTGAAAAATACTTAGCACCGTGAAACTTAGTAGCCAATTCATTTATTGTTGGTAGTTGAAAATGTGCACGCTGTATCGCCTTATTAAGCGGCCTCGGGTCTAAACATATACGCAACTGTCCATTTTTTTTAGCAACAATCACTAATGAATTCACCCATGGAGTTGGATTATTCACTTTTCTAATGACACCTAACTCAATCATTCTGTTTAACTCATCCTGTAACTTATCGCGAACTCCTAATGGTACCTTACGAGTTGCACAAATCACCGGCATCACAGTTTTGTCTACCACAATGTGATATTCACCTGGCAAACAGCCTAACCCATTAAACAAATCTTGATAATCTGTAAGATTTATATTATGTATTCTTTTAACTAATCCTAAAGTTAAACAAGCTTGCAACCCAAGCACACTCTGACAATCACTAACCGCAATTGCAAATTTTAATTCATACAAAACACCCTTATACCACCATTTTAAATTGCAAATACCTTTTATAGGAATAAAATCACCACTATAAGATTGCAATCTAATACCTTGCTTGCCAGTAATTAACCTACTGTCATAGCCTAATAATAAAAATCGATTATAAGATAAAACATTAATGTCTGCACCCGTATCTAATTTAAATTTTTCGGAACCACACTCCCCTTGGAGTGTTTCATACCAATGCTCCGACGAGGAGTTAATCTCTGAGACATTATACAAAACTGATACAAAAAATGACTCACAATCATCTTCTTCATTGCCTTTTGCTTCAGTTAAACCTAGATCGTACATTTTCTTAACTCCTTTTTTCAACTTACACATTCTAGCAAAATGTCCATGATTTTCGCACAGATAACACTGCACAGAAATAGCCGGACATAGACTGGGATCATTGCATTGACCTCCGCACCTGAGACAATTTCCGATCTCGCTTGAATTAAATCTTCGCGCTGTGTTGGATCTAGCAGTAACACTGGCCACACCGCGCCCTGGTCGACGTCCGCTGCCGCGCCCACCACGGCCGCGTACACCGCGCACACCAACAGCATCTACCTGCACCAATCCTGAAGTACCAGCACCACGCGTCTCCAGTAAACGTCGATTATCTATTGAAATTTGGTCAACCTGGACAATTTTAATAGCTTTTTCCAACGTCAGGTCCTCTGCTCTCAATAAACGATCTCGTGCTCCAGTACTCTGTATCCCACAAACAATACGATCGCGAATCAACTCCTCTTCCAAATTTCTGAAGTTACAATATTTGCTCAGTAATCGCAATGCCGTAACATACTGATCTATGGATTCTCCTACTTCCTGACCCCTTGTAAAAAAATTATACCTTGCTAAGGTTATATTCTGTTTGACTCCAAAATATTCATCAAATTTCATAAGCAATAGATTGACATCATCCTTATCGCTTTCCTTGTCAAAAGAAAATTTCTCAAAGACTTCAAACCCCTCTGGTCCGATTAAATTTATCATTAAGCTGGCTTGAATACCAGTTTCTTCTTTTTGCACCCCCGATGCTTTTAAAAATAACATAAATTGCGACCTCCAACGCCGCCATGCGTCAGCCCGGCTGACGGAGCTGCCCTCCAAACACAATTCTGTTGGTGGTCGCGCGTGTTCCATAGCGATCTTAAACCGTCCCTGACGATTTTAAAGTTCACAACGTGTTTTATTATCGACTAAAACCATTTAAATCGAATAAAATTTTCACCGCTGTCACCATGTTGTGTAATAAAAGATAAGTCTGGATGACAACTGCTTTAATCATAATGAAGCATAGACAATCCACAACAATTCGATGTTTAATTTTGGGAGATCAACGACCGCTGTCAGAGTTGTTACTTAAAGACTTATTATTATTATTATTTTTCATTTTTTCGTTTTTTTTCCATCACGTATGTGAAAATTCCACAAAAAAAAAAAAATACAGATCTCTGCCCCTAAGATGACCAACTGACCGATATTTTAAGTGACTATAGACAATTCGGTTGAGTAACACAGACATGAATTTAAAATGTTGTATTTGTTCCAGGTTTGCCTGCTCCTAAAATACCGCGCCGACCAGTCCATAGTTGACAAGGAAGGTCAAACGCCTCTCGACATAGCCGTCAACAACGCCAACGCTGATATTGTTACTCTGTAAGTCTTTTTTTTTTACTTTCAAGTTCACAGAGATTTGATCAATGACCCCCATGCTAGATGGAACCTGTGTTACAGGGGTCATCTATCCGTCCATTATACAAGATTACAGGTATTTTTGTAGAAAGAGCTCGTGGCTTAGTAATAACAGCCGCATATAAGTGTAGTGAGTCGTGACCTTCGCCTGTCGCTTTAGCTTTTATTTATTCAACGTTTCGGTGAAAGTTACGAGCGAAACGTTATGAAATTGGCGAGTGGGCTTCCTTCTCGGTGTCCTGCACTTTTATAAGACCATTTATTTTATATCTTTAACAATTAAAAGTGTAACGTGCCTATAGTGCTAAGGCTGCTGAGGCGGAGGGTAATGACCAGGTATGCGCGTTCGCTGCATGCTGGTGGTCAGGATACCCGTTGAAGCCGTGAGTGCTGGCTGTGTGACTCGCCGCTCGAAAGCTTGAGGAAGTGATGGATGACGTCACGTTGAAGTAGTTGCACGAAGGCTGCGCTGACGTTCATTCTCGGGGTCACCAGTATAGAGGTATGAGGACTAGGGTGTAAAGTTCACTCATCCTCTATGGAAAAGGGAGGATCCTCCGACCAGACGGGTGTTGTATCTGGTGGGCAACTGCCCGACACGGTTGATGTCGGGATATTGTATATATGCTAGTCGCGCGGTAAACTCTGATTGCGCGATGCAGGATTTGTGACGTCAGGTCTTTGATGCGTAGTTCGCATTTGGCGTTGTAAAAGCCGCCACGATCCATTAAAAAACAAACAATTCACGTAAAATAACCACTTGAGCGGTAGCGGCCCATTGGTAACAGCACCGACTTACGTATTTAGGACGTGGGTACGAACCCGGGCAGGTGCTTTAATTTGTGTAATTTATTTCATTACCACTGCTCTCAAAACGGTGAAGGAAAACATCGTGAGGAAACCGGCATGTCCTAGAACCAAAAATTCGAAGATATGAGACATCTTCCAACCCGCACTGAGCCCGCGTAGTAGATTACAGCCCAATCCCTCTCGAAGAGAGGAGGCTTGTGTCCCAGCAGTGGGAATATTATAGGCTGATTATGATTGTGCCGTATAGTGCCGGACGTAAAGAATAGCACCACCCCATTTCCTCCCGTGGGTGTCGTAAAAGGCGACTAAGGGACTTACTAGAGAATGGGCAGCAGCGTTCTCTATGCATTTTAACACCATACTGCGATCGCCAACCCGCCTGCCAGGCGTGGCGATTATGGCAAACCCCCTCCCCCCAATGTCCAGCAGTAGACGTCTTTCGGCTGAAGTGATGAATGATGATTGAACCACTTATTACTAAGTCACTACTATTATTATTTTCGCTCCAGATTAAGGCTCACCAAGTTAAACGAGGAGATGCGCCAAAGTGAGATGTCCTCAAACGATGACACGTACAACGAAGTGTTCCGCGACTACACGCAGCTGGCGCACTCGCATCCTGAGCGACTCGTGCGCGCCAAACATAACAACAACGAAGGTATGTACCACATCCAAAATCATTCACCCACAATAATAATAATTAATTTTGACATTATAAACAGACACTTATAGACAGCAACGCGGGTGAAACCGCGTGCAGCAGCTAGTATTTCATAAAATGGGCAAGCCATTAAAACACACAACTTAAAAATTTATCAACTGTATAAACTGTCTTTTCGACCCAAATGTATGTCACAGCTGTTAATATTTCGCGATTACGATGTTGGTCCCATGGAAAAAGTTGTTCAGTTTGATGGTCTGTACGACAACCTTAAATATGACCACACTTTTCTAACCATGCTGTATAATTAATGAATGAAAATAGTTATTTGTGCAACAAGAAAGCATAGTTCATTTTTGCTGCGAGTGTTGATTTTGAATCCCGAGGAAGCGAAGGAGTCTATAATTGAATCACGAGCGTAGCGAGTGATTCTAGTTTATAATCCTTCGCTTAGACTTTCGAGACTGAACATTTACGTTCTACAGACTAAACGCGGAAATGTAGCTGTCGGTTGATCGACGTGTTTATTATCTTTGTAGACTAGCACTTTGCTGAAATTTGGGTGTTTTATTTCCTGTATCATTTAATTATTATTATTGTGGGTGTAATATAGATAAACCTCTGCCCAACCCTTCCAAACACGGCGTGATGTTATGTATGTATATTGATCAATAAGTGTCTCGACCACATCGGACCATTCTTGCGTGCAGCGCTTTGGCCGTTACAGTAACGCTACCAGTACTTACGCTCAACAACCAATAGCATCGCAGCATCAGATTTTTGCTGAGATTTTTGTTTTTGTAAATGAGAAAAGAAAAAAAAAAAGACTATTAAAAAAAATCCAGCCTGAGAAATTTATTCAAACAAAAGTTTTTTTTTTACTTGTCTTCGCAAAAAGAGGCGGTAAACAGATGTGGTCATCGTGTGCACGGGATTTTGTTTGGAAGGTGGTTAGATTTCTATGACCACGATAGTACACTCTTGTAAACATAGACTATTTCTTGTGTAGGTGAACAACCGAGTGAATGACGCAGCGAGTCAGGCGGTCGGCGACGATGGCTGTGGTAGCGACTGCATCACACTTCACGTCAGTCAGCCACGCCAACGTTCACAGGCCCAATTGTTTGCGTATTCTGACATCACACATGGGAAGACAACGGGAAACTAATTCGAAGTAAACAGCAGTTTTCTGTCAAATGGTAGGGGGTTATATTAAGTGGGAAGCGCTAAGCTAGCCCGCGAAATTCAAATTTTCTTACGATTTTTGCAATTTGCAGTTTATTGTCTGAGTGTATGTTGATTAAAGTATGGTTCGCGACCGTAACAAATATATAATTACTGAATTGTAATCATTAGAATCAGTAATACAACTCCGTACAATCCTAAAAGTCATAATTTCATGTAATAGTCATTAAATGGAGTTATATGAACTTAGAGAGTTGTATTGATAATGTTTATGATTATATTTCTATAAATAAATATTTGATACGCCCGCGAATCATATTTAGATCAACATACAACCTAAAACGGACCTGAAAATGGCAAAAAAACGGGCTATCCTGACACTTTCGCCTTGAAAACTCATAGCTTTGACGGTTAAATTCGTATTTTTTTTTATGACTGCTTGTTTATGCTTTAGCTCTGGTATACCTGTTTATACTCGTGGTAGAAAATTAATGACTGCGTATTATCCCTTCTGCAAAAGTTGGTATTCGTTATGGCTGAAGCGTCTCAGGCCGCGTCCTATTTAAAGGTAGACTTCCGAGGATTGCGACCGAAGCGACAGACGCGCGCTTCTGACGCGCACAGCCATGCGCGGCTATAGTCATCATATTATGAAAATGTATGACGCCGCTTATGAGCCTCCCGCGACAATCGCGCGCGGCTGATGGCTGTAGGGTCAGTCAGTCCGTCAGTCATTAGCCGAGCGCGGCCGTTACAAGACGTGTGTTGTATTGTCGCAAGCCGTGCGGAAACAAGATGTCTGGGAAGAACTTTTCTCTTCGAGAGTATTTAATCAATTTGATTTCTTAGAAACATATTTTAAGGCTCCTACAAACAGGCGCGACATACGACGCTACACAAAGGCACCGCACGTAGCGCGACACGCGGTGCCTTTGTGTCGCGTCGCATGTCGCGCCTTTTTGTAGGAGCCTTTATATGATTTAAATAATCCGGAGTATAAAAGTTCAACTATGAGATTTTTTTTTATGAACGAACAACACTGCCTGGGAGCGATACACGCGCAGGGGTGGGGCGTTAACCGCGCGCGTCTGACGCGAGCGATAGATGCGAACCATGGAAGAGGTGTGGTCGTCGGCCAGACGCGTCTAACGTGCGCGTCGTTCGCCTAGCATGGCCGCGCGCATCAGATCCACGCGTTCGACGCATCGGACGCTAGCCTCGGAAGTCTACCTTAAAAGCGATCGTCAGTCATAAATGTCAGTTTTTGTTATGTAAACCGGAATGCGCCCTATCTCGGCGCGACCACGCGTTCTACGGGGTAATTGCGTAGCTAACACACTCAGTAGGAATCGGTTTCATTTTGACAGTACAACAAAATTCATTGCGTTATTTACGTTGTTGAGTAGACAAATTTGTCGAACATAATTATGAACCAATGCATCCTTCAAAATCATTCAGATCGAGATTGATAGTGTGCTATGCAATTATGAATCAAATAAAAAAAAAAACACGTATAGTAGTCGTATACTCTCTTGCACTAGAATCATGATGGTATTACAACGTCATAATACGGCACCTGGTCTGTTCCACTGTCTTCAACGTTACTGCAGTAAAGCTCGCGTATTTGCGCGACGATCGCTTTTAAATAGGACGTGGGGTCACGCTCTTATGACAGATAACACGATGACTATTTGAGCCTTTAAAATTAGTACTGTTGAGTAATGTTTTTTACGTCACACCTGGCCATAATAAGTTTTACAGCACGCTAAGCGTACAGTAAAACTCGCATTGTGGCCAGGTAAAGACGTAAAATTGTGTACTCACTACGGGCAGTAAAAAAGAAAGCACTCTATCGCATATTTACAACCCTCGCCTGCGGCTCGGGTCACAAATACCTGCGATTTCGGGCTTTCTTTTACAGCCCTTGGTAAGTAATGTACTATAAACTGTTTTCTTCCTAATGTAATGTGACAGTGTAATAAATCGCCCACTTTATACGCAAAGGTAATTATTGTGCTAAGTACAGCAGCCAGCACATCAACCTACACGAAACTGTCAAATTTCTCCAAACGATATTAAACTTTAAACTGTTGATAATTAAATTCAAAATCGAACGAGAAAATGTGCTGGCCACGGTACACTAAAAGGCTGTAAGGACTTGTTCAAGTTGACGAACGTGTTACGAATTTTTATTTTTAATACTTACGTTACTTCGTGTATTTTTACATTGATAATGGTGCCGATTCCCTTGTTCACAAATTAAACTAAATTTAAGTTCAGTGCATCTTTTTCTTTCTATTTCATTAAGAAAAGGACAGAAGATAAATTTTAGTTTAGTCCTGTCAATTTAATCAGCGCCTGTCACTACTCCATACAAGTTTAGACGTGATTAAAAACTTGCCGACTAAAATTACGTCAATTTACGTCAAGCACTGATTAATTTGACAGGAGTAAACTAAAATTTATCTTCTGTCCTTTTCTTAATGAAATAGAAAGAAAAAGATGCACTGAACTTAAATTTAGTTTAGTTTGTGAACAAGGGAATCGGCACCATTGAGAAAATTATAGTGATATTAGCGTTGCTCTTTTCTAATAAATGTTGTTCCAAATCTCGGATAGTTTAATTGGTTTATGGCCATTGCCATTTAAGATATTGGAATAAAACATTGAGACGTTATTAAGAATCCGGTCACGGGTCTGCTAGTGCCACTCCTTTAATAAAATATTATTTTGTGACTGAGAAGGAAAACACGGCTCAATCAGCAACCTCGGTAACGGTGTCTAAAATTTTCTGCTACCTTTTATAAAGTTTCATATTGAGACACGACGCAACAACATTCGATCTAGAGGAATGTGGCGATTTTGCTTTAGATCGAATTTTGTTGCTGTCTCAATATGAAACTTTATAAAAGGTATTAGAAAATTCTAGACACACTTACCAAGGTTGCTGATTGATTCGTTTCATAATTCCTTCTCAGTCACGAGATAATATTTTATTAAAGGAGTGGCCCTAGTGGACCGGTTAGCGCGCAGCACCCTAATTGCGTAACACACTATCAATCGCAATCTGAATGATTTTGAAGGATATTGCTAATCCATTCTTCATATGTTCGAAAAAATTATCTACTCAACAATGAATGTTGTTGAACTGTCCAAACGAAACCTATCGTTACTGATAGTGTGTTAGACAATTACCGCGCAAGGGTCGACAAAAATGATCTCTGTTACGTTTATATACGAGGCCTTTACATAAAAACAATGTAAAATATTAAGTATTTGCTGCCAAACACACATAATCAATTTTTCAACACACTTGCTCGTAAAGTGGCTCTTATTGAACCGCTTTTATGTCCATAATGCAGTGTATTAAAAACGCGTGCTTTTTACTTTACGTTACCATACGAGTGCTGTAACGCCACAGATAACTGTTTACTAGTCGAAGACTTGCGCTTTTTTTTTTAAATCTCGTCAAAGAAACTTCATGCCAAAAGGAATCCGCGCGTTCACTTTTTTTTTTAAATAGTCTTTGGTCCCAAAATTAACTAAAATTTATTTATCTTAAATCAGGAGTGGATTGTAACAGGTAAAATCCCATATCTGTTCCGCCTGTTTCTGTTCCACGTAATTAACAGTTCCAAAAACATGTTACAAAATAGCAGGCTGTTATTTCATACTATGTGGGAACAAACTATTGTGTGTTCTCTGTTACCACAGCTGCACAGTTATAATACACGGAGTTACTTCTCTTTCTAACTATGGTGTTACACCTATGCGAGAAAAGGAAAGAGCTTGTGACGGACGATGTAACAGGGTGTCACAGTGTAACAGTAACGTTTATTATCTATATTCTAACTAAGGTAACTGTCATAAGCATGAATAGACAAAAGCTTGTGACTGGATGGATTCTGTTAACTCGTCGTGGAACAGAAACTTTTTTTTTTCAGTTTATTTGTCACAGCTATAGCCTGGTATCTTGTGATACCTGTTGTACTTAGCTGTTACGATATATACGCCTCACTCCTACCTTAAATTGTCCGTGGTCCCTCCCGGAACCAAACGGAAAAGATCCTGACTGACGTTCTATTATTGCGGATTCTCACTGAACTAATGTATATTTCACTATGCCAATAGTACTTTCTAATTCCATACTAACTAAACTACGATCAGACTAAACATATTTTTTTATAAAGGCTATTTAGCGGTTTTCCAGTGCCTCTATTTAGACCTGCGCGAGCAACCCAAGCGGGGCGCGCGGAAACATAAATACAAAACCAGCGCGCCATTTTCCATAAATATTTGTTTTGTTAACGTTTTCGTTGTGTTGTTTTAAGTTACTATCAAACATACGAAATCTAAAGTATTGTCACCAACCGACGTTGAACAGTTGTTAAAAAAGACGTCCGGTTAATCAGTACCTGGCAACAAAGGTCAGTTGAACTTTATAAATCTAAATGTATCATCTCTATAATTACGTTATTGTAGCATAAGTTTTTACAACAAGTCTGTTTTTTCCTCGCAAGTGTGTTGAAAACCTTCGTATGGAACGCGTGTGCATTGATCATTACACACTCGGCTCCCTTATCGCGCTCGTCTGCGACTCACGCGAATAATACCGCCTCGAGTGCAATGACCAACACAGCACACTTGTATCATAATGTACTATTATAAATATACACCGTAAGACGAACATTTTAACTGTTGAATTTCAAATAGATTAGAACACTTTATTTAGTGTTCATGCCTAAAGTTCAGATTATCAGAATAAAATAACACTGGCACTGATTCTGTAGAGCAGTGGTTCCCAAAGTTGACTGGACCGCGACCCACGTAACAAAAACTTTCAAATTCAGGACTCACCTCTTGGCTGTCATGGGGAAAAAAAGGGGCATAAACTAACCACACTTATTCCGCTATGTTCAGCTTTTGTCCATAGAAAACAAAGATTTTGTATAGAGATAGTACGCATCCGTTCAGCTTTACGCGTCTACCAGATGCTTACGCATCTCCATACAAAATCGTTGTTTTCTATGGACAAAAGCTGAACAGAGCTGAATAAGTGAGGTTAGTTCTTAATAGAACTATATGAATGAACGACTGTTCAAATAAGAAAAAAACATTCCGTTATGTACAATTGAAAATGTTAATGCTTAAATAAATACAAGTGTGCTATTTCAATGAGAGAGGTGTATTTGTTTATTTTCTTTTTTTGTCAGTATAGCTTCAACTTCAATTTAGGTACTTTTAACGAAATGAGTTTGATACGTCCAATTTATTTCGGTATTTAGTTTTAACATTAATTAAAGCTGAAAATAAATTTTTCAAGGTCCACCCAATATGGTCGCGACCCATAGTTTGGGAAACGCTGCTGTAGAGCATTGAATTAACTAAAATAAGAGTATTGCTGTGTTTTACCAACAGGCAGGGTGGTGAGATGGTGAGAATTATGAGCTGTTATAACTACTTATGCGACGACGTTTAAATTAACAACAAAACTTGCTGAAGTTGACTTCTGCAAGCAATTCTTACCGTGTGAACAATCGCGGCAAGTACACTGTCACAAGTTTTCTAAGTAAGAATTGTTTGTAGAAGTCAACTTCTGCAAGTTATGTTGCTAATCTAATTTTTGCTTTAAATTTAAGCTTAACTTGCATGGAGGTTCTAGTTCGAACTGTTATGACTGCTCAATTATTTTTCTGTCTCTTATGCCTACGCTACATAATTTACACACTGAAATGTAAATCCAGTGCTTCAAGCGATTTCTTCCATTCTTGTTGACAAAACATTCAGCTGAAGTGTACATAATAATCGATATTATAATAATAATAATTAAATGTTATTGATGCATAGCGTAGATAGTCGGGGCGGTGAGTGACATGTAAGCTTTAAATGTTTACGTTTTAAGTATGTATCTAATACGTTATTATTTACGAGAAATGTATCTCGAAAAATAATATAACACTGCCAGTATTCTGCGGCAGTAGGCTACTGTTATAAATGTTATAATAACAATACTTATTGAAAACAAACACAAACATTATTTAACTGACTGTTAAGTTCGTGTCAAATGTTTTGATTGGATATTGTTATTTCAGTCAGCCAACCAACCAAGGAATAGTCTCCCAGTCTTTGTTAGGACTCTTGCTTCCTTTAAGTTGGGTCCGCTGCGCCGTGTTTTCCTGTTGTAATTTTACAAACTCATAACATTGTTTGATAACCGATTTGGGGGCCTGGCCTGTGTTTTGTTAGCAAAAACACAAACATAATAACAACATATGTTTGCCGCGACGAACGGATAACATCACCCGCGTTCGCGTGCGTAGAGGGGAGGGGGCGGGTGTTAAGCCACTCATTACAGTGTGACATAAAATAGTAGAAATTAAATGAGGGCGCCACTTTCTACGTAACTGTCACATTTTTGACGTAAAATGCTTTATAAACATGGCAACAATTTATTATGGAAATTTTTTAGTTCTATTTTATTTTATTTCTATACTATTTTATGTCGCACTGTACGTGTTTTCACACTGTTCTCCATACGAAGACGTTTCGTGAATTTTTTTAAAGTTTTATGTGCTGTGATGGACTTGAATAAAGAAAATACTTTGTTTTTTATACAATTAATTCGAGAAAGTCCAGTGCTATGGGCCGCTATATGAATTGATTATAAAACCTATTTCTTTCGGAATCCAAATCTATTTCTTATTTGTACAACTAAGTCTACTATTTCTAGAACATCAGACATGTCTTCCTTGATAGAACAAATTTTTTGAAAAGAGATTTTCTAAAAAAATCATTGTTTACTCAAAAGTCGCAGCGGACTGGGTGTTTTGCTAACAAGTTTTACTATCATGTTTTGTAAGAAAACATGGTGCAGTGGACTCGGCTTTATATAGGGTTATTGGTAAAACACTAACAAGCTTGCAAGACTGTATTACTAACATCATAAACAACTACTAGTTCTATAATAATATAAAAATTACACGCGAGAGTCCAATAGACGACGTGTATCGACTGACGAACCAATCGCATGCAGCTCGGCGCCCCCCGGCTTCTTCATACCGTCAAAGAGACCTAATTTACTACTGCGCAGGTGTCAGTTTGTGCTCACGACTCATGCCGGTTACTATACCTACCTACGCCTCCTGTGCACTGTTATTCGTAAGACTCGGCAGTTTGTTTTGATACGTGTAGAGTTTATAACATTTAGAGCGTTGAATTTAAATATTTTTATTTTTGTATGAAATTCTGATGAATTGTTAAAAGTCATAAAACAAAAGTTGTTGTTTATGATGTTAGTATATATAGTCTTGAGAGGTTGTGTTTTATAAATAACCCTGTATGTCTCGTAGAACTAAATAAAACTTATTACAAATATCCAAATTTCCTCCCGCCACTGCAACTGCGCAAAAGCATCAAATATTTCGAGGGCCATAATTCAAAGGGTGGTGTGATTTGTCTTTAGTAAACCAAAGATTTTAGTATTGGTTTTATAATGTTAGACTAATAGTTAGTTGAAAATTATGAAGTTTATATAAGGTCTGTGAGGTGGTAAAGAAGCCATAGAAACGATTTTTTTTGTCTAAGTATATTATAAAAAAATAAAATAAAAACTATAATATCATATTTAATGATCAAACGGCACCGCGGCCGCGCTGCCGCTATCGCCGCCTCGGGGCGGGTCATTCATAGAATTTTTGCAATTTAATAATTATAATAATTACGTAAAAAAAAAAAACGGGGCAGTATTTGGGGACTGCCGAAGTGCCGATAGAAGTGAAAACTAAGTACATATTATGTACACAGTATACATATAGCTCATGGAAAGCGTTCGGTGACGATGACGCGAGTTCCATGATTTTTGTTCATCCAAAAAGTGCTCACCGCGCCTAAAGAAGTTTTCACCTAAAAAAACACTTGGATAAAAAAAAAATCGTTGCTATGGCTTCTTTACCACATATAGACGTTTCGCTTAAAATATTTCGTCAATGAATAGATTGACCTTATATAACTCTCTGGCCTATGTACCCAAAGGGTTATTGTATGGCGTTTGTATGAATTCAAGTGCGATTAATAACATTCCTATAATCGAAAAACGAACAACCCATTCCAAAAATGTTGGCATTTAAATGGTTTTTTTTTAAGAATTCGGCTCAGATATGAATCTCAATCGAAACTTATTGTTAGCAATTATTTTTTTACATTCTGTAATTTAGTGTACCTAATGAAATATCACTTGCCAAATTATTGCAATATTCTCAACTTGCCTTGTAAACATTGCTTTTGCAATAAAAAATACAGCGATTTTTTTAAATTTTACCAGTATTTTCTTGTATTTCAATGTAAGCATATCGTATTGAAATGTTCTGTCCCTTTTATAATTTAATATTCTTGTTAAGGACAGAGCTCTCTTAGCTACGAGCATTAGCTTGTCATAACCAAGTTTGTATAAACAAAAAAAAAAAAATATACGTAAAAACTTCCACTAACTTTAAATACAGTTGAGTCATAATATCCCTCTCTTAAACAGAGCTTTATGCATTATTCCCGTATTACTATTTGGATGAATTTACCTATATACTTTAAGTCCTATACCTATTATAATGTTAATGCTTGTTAGATGTTACTCCTATTAAGAATTTTTCGAAGGTTAAGTCTATGTATTACGATAACTATGTTATAACTGTTCATATTTCGGATACCAGTTCAATGGGTGGTGCCCCTAATTAATACGAATAGGAATGGTTAGTGGTACGAATTTGAAATTGGAACGAATTTAAACTTCTACACGTTACTATTGTCTGTAGTTTTGATTCTGAAGTGTTCAAAATCGACTAATACAAGTCGGAATCCTGACTAATGTAACCAAATTAAAGTGCCATCACAAAGGCACTTTGTCGATTAAAAAAGCTGAGGCTGTCGCACACTTAAAGTCAGTATTTATAGACTAAAGTGGGGTTTTCTTTCATTATAGCAGTTTTAAAACAACTTTTTTTACGATTCATAACATCAAGATGTTTTCTTCTAATAATACCGCTATGATGAGATTTCGTTAAGTGCGCGGCAGGTCTCAGCATAGTTATTGTTACAATACAAATTGTACCACGTAAAAATACTCTGTTACACTGTTTATGTATCGTCTATTATTATAGTTGTATTTGAATAAAATATTTGACAGGAGAACGAATTTTATTGATATGTTTTGTCTTATCCCTTTTGTGGTTCTTTTGATACGAGGGCGGCACTGAAAATGTCGGGAATCAAGGAAGAGACACAACATTACTATTTAAAAATGTATTTATTGCTTTTCGAAGTATTCTCCGCGAAATTTGACACATTTTTCCATACGATGGAACCAATCATTGAAGCAACCATTCCATTCGGAAGTTGGGGTGTCCAAAATGACCGTTTTGTAGGCGTCCATAGCTTCTTCAGGTGATGAAAATCTCTGTCCACGCAATTTATTCTTTATTTTAGGGAAAGTATAGAAATCATTAGGGCTTAGGTCAGGGCTGTACGGCGGATGGTCTAATAATTCTATGTTTTCTTGCTCTAAAAACTCTTTTGTTCTGTGCGCGGTGTGAGAACTCGCATTGTCGTGATGGAGGATGATGCGGCGGTTGCAGTTCTCTTTACGGAGTTTAGAAACGACCTGTGGCAAACAAATGCTGGCATACCATTCTGCATTAACCGTTCTTTGTCCCTCAAGAGGAATAGTCGTAACATGGCCGGTTTTGGAGACAAACGTGGCCACCATTTTTTTTGCAACACTCCGTGAACGAACAATTTTTGTTGGCTTTAACTCATTTTCGAACACCCAAACTCGTGACTGCTTTTTTGTTTCGGGTTCGTACGCATATATCAAGGATTCGTCACCTGATACGATGTTGTATACAGCATTTGAGGATCCTGCGTGGAATCTTTCGAGAGTTCTGACGCACCAAGTAACGCGAGCCGCTTTTTGCTCTTCACAGAGCGAATGCGGTATCCATCGGGAAAACAACTTTTTTACACCTAATTGTTCATGCAAGATTATTTGTATTTGACTCATGCCAATGTCTAAAGTTGCCTGAATTTCGCGGTATGTCACATGTCGATCCTCCTCAATCAGCTTACGCACAGCATCAACGTTTTCTTGGGTGACTGCAGTTTTTGGACGACCTTGACGGGGATCATCACTGAGCTTGACACGTCCCCGTTGAAATTCAGCAAACCAGCGATAAATTGTGGTTTTGGATGGGGCTTCATCACCAAATGCAGAAATCATTCGGTCAACACACTGTTTTTGTGTTAAACCACTTCGAAACTCATAATAAATCATCGCTCTTGAATTTTCTCGAGTCAATTCCATTTTCTCAACGACTAAAGGAGTATAGTGTTCCGTGACTAAAGAAGTTTGACAAAACTTTGTGACAAGACCGAGAATATTTAAAAAAAAAAAAATGGTATTCGATTTTTAAAACCAAGGAGTTTTCAATTAAAAAGATTTTAATATGACAGGAACAGTGGAAATATTCCATTCCCGATACTTTTAGTGCAGCCCTCGTAGCTTAGTAGCCAAGCTTAGCATAGCTACCTACCAGCAGCGAGGTGTGAATGTTTGCTAGAGAGAAGCCGAAACGAAGCGAATTATTACTAGACGTTTTTGTTGTTTGAATGTTATGGTGAATTAAATAAATACCCGTAGTGTAACTATATTTTTTAGCAATTAACCTTTTAACCGCCCTGGTCGGATTAATACGACAAATGTTTTCGTGCCCGTGCCGCCTCAGTCGTATTTAGACGACTGAGAACCTATGTTCGTTTTGTGCTTTTTATATCATTGCACGACCATATTTGTCGTAGATATTTATTTGTAGATTTATGAGCCGGGCGCTGGGGGCACGGCAATTGATATAAGACCAAGCGGTCAATAGGTTAAATAGTGGACACTATTGACTGTGCCATTTTTCAATAGCGGTAGAGTTGCTGATGCGAACCTCCAGGGCCTCAAGTCTGCTATTACAATAGTGTCAGAATGGTCTCTTCATTGTGAGTTTTTGACAGATTTGCCATACAAACACTGTCAAATACTCACAATGGCGAGACCATTCTGACACTATTGTAATAGCAGACTAGAGGCCCTGAAGGGAAGCCGGTAGGAATCGTTTTGAATGGTGCTTTCGCTACTGCTACCTATCGCAACAGCTAGGTTGCTCCTTAATGCTTTCATCACATGCTTTGCCTTTTTACTTGCTTTTTGTATTGTTTTGTCCCAACGATATCGTTGAGACATAAAGCTGTTGTATGTGTGATCGCTATACAGGAAAAAAAATTAACCAGTGCGCAAATTTTGACAAATTAAACTTAAACGTGTTTTATTATACACCTGTTTCTTATACGTCTTAATACAAAAAAAAATAAGTTACCGTTAACAATTTTTTTTTATTTTACGATGGGTTTGCTCTTGACTCTAGTCTAGGTGACAGAGACAAAGTCGACGATGGAGTGAGGTTACCCAGAAGAAGCCTTTTCACTCTCACTTTGAATTGATTTAATGAGACCTTTGAAACTGGGTTAATGGATACTCGTCGCGCAACGCGCCGGCGGGCGCGGTCAGTGGAGCGGAACGCAGTAGTAGGTACCTATCAGCTGTGCGCTCGCTCATTGATATTATTACAAATAAAATAAATTGCGCACTGGTTAACTTATCCTGTATATGACGGTTGTATAAGAAGTTGTATGACGGTTGGTGTAGGTATGTCGGTTGTAGAAGGCTTGTCTGTATCTAAGGAATTTTCAATTCATTTTTAAAATACAGAGAAGCCTACAAGGAACTGGTGTCAGGTGGTGTGTCTGGAATTGTAGGTGGTATTGCTAGAATAAAAATACTCAGTAATGCACAAAAATAGGTATAATATATATTATATCAGAAACAAAAAAAGTGGAAGAACCATTTTTGGTACACATTGGTTATTTATTACATATGTTGCCAAAGTTTATATTACCGAAGTATGACAGTGTACATAAAATAATGCGAATTGAAATAGAATGAATCAATATTAACAATAAATTCATTAGGATTTAGAAACTATTCAATAGCTTGTGATGTGGAAACATTGTGATGGTTATTAGATATTATTATTAATCTTATTCAACTTTGCCAATTGATAACATATAGGCATTTCATTTTTATAAAACCAATGAAAAGTAATTGAAGAAACAAAAAAAAAATATAAATATAAATAATCTGAAACCACTTTTTAAGATGTTCATAGTAAAGCATGACCTGCATACTTTTGTATGTTACTGTGATTCCTTAGAACTAGTGTTCTTTTACATTTCACTCTTTTACTTTACGCAGTAGAAAAAGGAACGAACCTAGTCAAAAAAAATATAGTCTTCCTGTAAGAAAATACCAGGGGCAATATTTAAAACAGAAAACCATATTCACAAATTATGGTTCCAGAAAAAAACGGCGGTCAAGATCAAGACAAATCTAGGACGCTTGTAGTAGAAGATTTCAGTCGCCGGGCGATTTAGTTCAGACCTAAGTTGGACCAAAGAGACGAGTACGAATAGGGTGCGTTACCCGGTGAAGTGACGGGCGATGCCGAGGGTGCGGAAGTGCCGGCTTGCGAGCGCGATGCGCCCGCGCCGTGGTTGAACAGCAGCGACGTCGACGGCGGCGCGCGGCGGCGCGATGCTAGGCCTCCAGTCCCTGTTGGATAAAAGATTATAGTATTAGCCAGTTTGGTATTACGCGCTAAGAAACCTAAGGAAGGGCCAGGACACGTCTGAACTAAGAAAATGAAAGAGGAGATATCATGCTGCTGAAAGTAAAAAACAAAAAAAAAACAAAAATGTTCTAAGTTACAGCTTAGTAAACAGACCATCATCGACCAACCTGATAAGTCATGATACCCAAACCCACTGTCGCTTAGGCAACTGCACTACTACAACGAGCCATTAAAGTTGAAAAGCCACGTGCTGTAATTTCCCTGGCATCTTTGGAAGAATTTGAATTTGTAATAGAAATATTAAAAAGAAGTTCCAAAGCCACGTTACCTGGTTCAGCGCCCTCCGGGCAATACTTGATAGTGTGGGCCTTTTCGCCGGTGGCGCCACACCGAGGGCAGCGGAACGCGCGTAAAACTGGGCACAGCACTCGACCGCGCCAGTCCTTCAGAGCATGCGAAGAGTAGCACTCTTCGTTCTCGCCATTGTTCTTGCAGAATGCACATTCCTAAAAAACAAATATATCTAGGTAAGTTCGGTACATTAGCTTACAATTACATATGTCCCTAATAGCACGTGCGATTTTATATACCCCTGTTCTCATTTTTTTTTTTTTTTCGTTATTCTTTCCATATTTGAAACCGCATTTTAATAGTCGGTCTAACTCTTGTCAAGTAATTTGTGATTGGTTGTGTTTAGTTTATTTCAGTCGGGCAATCAGTTTGAATAATCTGTCAGCTAATTTCTGTCTTGATTGGCATTTCTTTTGAATCTCGGTAAATTAAATTATGTAAGCTTACATTCGGCAAAGCGCGTCGCATACGCCGATCGCTACGGGCTCTAGCGACCTCTTGCAAGAAGTCGTGCAGCACAACGGGACGAATGGAGCGCAGTACGGACAGCTGGTCCCGTGTCAACATCGACACGTAGTTGTTTGCTGATGTAATACCTGAAAATAATGTGGTCCTTTAGTAGGTAAATACTAGGGGTGAGCCAAACGACGTGGTTTGAACCGAATACGAACTTCGACCAAACGTGCATTCGTAAAAATAAAAGGTTCGGCCGAACTACGGTTATTTTCACTATGAAATGTATGCGAACAAAAAAGGCCTCCTGCCAGATAACGCAGAATTCTTGATTTTTACACCATAACCTGCTCTTGGTAAAAGGTTTAATTTATCATAATTATCATAAAAATATAGAAAAACTATTTTTGGCATCAAAATTCTGATCATTTTTAGAATACTCACATTTAATTGTTAAATAAGTAACAACTAACAAAAAATTTATAGATGCCTATGATTTTATTTTACTGGTTTAATTTTATTATTTTAGTCAAAACAGTGAGTTATTTAAATATATTCTTGTTTCGAATGTTTGGCATTTGAACCGAATTTCGGCTGAATGCCGAAGTTCGGTTCAAACCGCCGTAGTTCGGTTAAACTGAATGTGAAACGAATTTCGGCCCATCCCTAGTAAATACACACTTTGTGTATTGGTAAAATAGTTGAAGCTAGTACTCGGAGAAGCGAGCCTTTTCTGAAAATTAATTACGGATATTTCGTCCCAGGATTAATTAGTCGAGACCTTTTGGGAAATACTTATTGACCTACTGCCGATCTAATAAAAGACAATAGAAACACGTATAACATATATCTCTATTTCGAATGTCTCCTCTCTACACAAGCTTATGATCAAGAAGATACATACTTTTGACGAGAAAGTCGAATGTGTCCGTCATTTCGTTGTTTCGTGAGTTTGGCACATTCGTATTGTCAGGCCAAATGTTAGACAATCCTGATTCCGAACGGCTGCTATATCCTGCAATCAAACATTTTGTTGTGACTTACCTACTCATGCATTTACATCAGTTTGTAAACGGTAAACACCAAATTACCTGTAAAATAGTTATTGACGCTGGCATCGTCATTGAACACGTCAGATCCATTTATGCGCATATTTGCTAATAACTCCTCCATATCGGCGACAGAGGGCGCTGAGGAAAACAGAGATGTGATACAGTTATTGGTGCTGCTGTGTGCTGTTGAAATCAAGAACAAAGCACTGGCCATTGGTTGTTCTGGAATGAGATTTTTTACAGTGATTCCTTTAGTACCTTAATATAGCACAGCCAACCACACGTATGTAAGTACATAGTGGGCAACGCCTTTATCTCGACGCATCCATAGTTTCATTAAATATGTACCTATCATTAAACATTTCAGCAGAGCAACTAGCACCTTACACTCAGTACAGCAAGCCACGCTGCATGGTTTGAGCTTCGCTACTCACCAAGCGTGGCTACGAGCGATGCTGTTCGTCAGGAGGGTAACCCTGTACCTATTACGAAAACCACCCTTAGGTAGGTACTGCTTCTTAATAAAGTTGTCGAAGTCAAATTAAGAAACTATCATGGGCGTGCGGTGCGTTTGAAGTAGGTACCTACTTACGCAATTGAATAATATAATCCCATACCTGAATCGGCAACTTTGGGTTCCTGTTGAGTCAACAAGTTCAACAACTCGTTGCCTCCAAGACCATGCATCATTGGAGTCATGGAAGACATCACTCCTTCTGGGTTGCCTACGTTCCTAGTATCCGGAAACGGGAAGCTGTCCTGAGAATACATGGAAGTAGATGACATTTATGGTATCAGATTTACGATTCGATACTGTTATAGTGATAACTTCTTACGTAAGTACGAAATAACATTACGTGGCATATGTAATTATGACAGGCCTTTGTTCAACAAAGGATAGATACCCCGCGTCCTAACCAATGATCATTCGTGCGGATACGCGATCATCATAATTATGTCGCGATGTTCATACATATGTCACTCATTTGTTCGGATGTCCCGTCGATGCGACTCGTCACAGCTCGCGTATCAAAATATGCCTATTAGGTACTTGCGTACCTAATAGGTTCCTCAGACCTGATGAAGGTAGCTCGTTAAAACATTATTTTCCCGAAGCGCGACGGTGTCACATTGTATATAGGTACATATGAAAAATAATACAACATTAAATAACATTCGATTCGATCGATTATGGTACTGTACTCAATAAATTATCAAAATGTGTAAAATATATTGGTTGGAACGTCCAGTCTATTAAATATTTTGAGAATGTGTAGATACCAAGTGGGTAATATATGCAGAAGCGTCATGAATACTCACGGTAGTTGATGTAGGATTTGAATCACTAGCAAGTGTAAATATAGGTTTTTGATCCTCCGTATTGAAACCCACCGAAACAGAGTCCATTTCAAAGAAATATTTATCAAAATTCAATAATAAACTCCACAGAAATAAATCGGATGATTAAACTTTGCAAGTCGTTAGCTGCCGGCGAAGAAAAGAACTCACCGTTTCGCAGCTGCACCATTTATACTAATTACCCTTCTTACATATGCACAAACGTAAATACTTATAGACAGGCACCTTGTTTTGAAACTACCCTCATATAAAAAAAATTACTGAATATTTTTACAATATTTCCACTAAAACCAGTAAGGTACCCATATTTATAAACATTTCATCATAATATCACTTAGATACTGATTATGTAAACATAACTATAGAGGTTGATATGTTTTGATTCATCAATAAGAAGGAATATTATCTAGAAGGAGGGTAGTTGTTTATAAATTCTTATCTCGTTCGATCTTTGGAATGTTGTTAAGTATTCCGATGTTTTGGTTTGTTATTTTTTTAATCTTGAACGTGTTTTAGAGCGTTCTAAAACAAACATAGTTCTACTTAAATATTCTAGAATCATGCTCAGGTTTGAATCTCGTTTTTAGGCAGCATGTTCATTGGAGCAGAGCGAGTAAGCGGAAAAGAGCCAGGTTTTAGTGCTGTGAACTAGGTACTACGCAGTATACAGCACGTTTATGAAAGGTGTGGTCATACTCGTATATCCATACTTCCATACTTAATATTATAAATGTGAAAGTAGCTCTGTCTGTCTGTTACGTTTTCACGCTTAAACCGCTGAACCGATCGTCATGAAATTTTACAGAAATATAGCCTGGGATATGAAAAAGGACATAAGCTACTTTCCCCCCCACCCACTTTACCCCTTTTACTTACTTTTACTTTACTTTTCCCCTGGCCATCGGAAGATTTCGCGCCCATCATGTGCATAAAGCATAAATCTGGATTCGTCAGAAAACTCTTGCCCATTCTTCGTCTCCCCATTGATTGTGCGTATTCGTGTGCGTAACGTAATCTTGCTACCCGATGTTCTCTTTCAAGTTTTAGAACATTGGCGGGTCTATGTGGGGTCAAATAGCTTCAAGGAGCCCCCCTACGGTCCGCTCGCATACGTCGTCTCTACGGGTCTCCCGAAGTTGATTTGTTACTGCAACAGCCGTGAGGTATTGCTAACCGATTTCCAAGTGCCGATTTCGGAGCTTGGTCGTAACCATAAATCGATGCTCTCGAGCCGTAGTAGGTACATCTCGGTCTGCCGGTTCCTGGTCTTCTTATGTTCTGCCCAGCTTCTCGGAAACGTTGGAAGACTCGCTGCATTGTAGAAAGTGTCACGCCTAATGTTCTTGCTGTACTTCGCTGACTTCTGCCTTCTTCTAACATAGTGACTATACGTGTACATTCTTCTGGTGTTAGGGACGTGTCTGTAATTTAATAATGATGACGGCAGTGATGGCCTTTTATCATTTTGATTTGACAGATGGAAAACAAAAGTGAGAAAACCAGCAAAAGTAAAACAAACGAGAATTGAATTTATTTCAAAATTCGAGGTATTTTTTTTAATTACTCGTTCTTTGTTGATCATTTAAGGTGTTATTTCATACGATATTAAAATTCTCTGTAACGTAAGTTTAGTTTCGTAGATAAATGTTTGATGAAGACACAGTTGTTGACCTTAAGAGGGTTGTCACGAGGGTGTTCCGTTGGCATTTAGTTGGGCCAACTTCAGAAGCATGTGGCCCAACCAAACGCCAACAAAAATGCTACTAGGGTAGCGCCACTGTACGATGATACGATCTAGCTAGAGGAATGTGGCCCTTTTTGATTTAGATCGAATTTTGGTGCTTCGTGTCTCAATATGAAACTTTAAAAAAGGTATTAGAAAATTCTAGACATACTTACCGATATAGTTGATTGAGCCGGTTTCCATAATTCCTTCTCAGTCACGAGATAATAAATGTTTTTAAAGGGGTGGCGCTAATGGACCGGTGACAACCCTCTTAATAATAATACTTAGTATGGATATTGGTGCCGATTCACTTGTTCACAAACTAAACTAAATTTAAGTTCAGTGCATCCTTTTCTTTCTATTTCATTAAGAAAAGGATAGAAGTTATATTTTAGTTTAGTCCTGTCAAATTAATCAGCGCTTGATATAAATTGACATAACTTTAGTCGGCAAGTTTTTAATCACGTCTAAACTTGTATGGAGTAGTGACAGGCGCTGATTAATTTGACAGGACTAAACTAAAATTTATCTTCTGTCCTTTTCTTAATGAAATAGAAAGAAAAAGATGCACTGAACTTAAATTTAGTTTAGTTTGTGAACTTAGGGAATCGGCACCATTGTATGGATTAAAATTTGAATGATTGGAAAAAAAATCTTCATTTACTTAATTATTAATTAACTTTGTTTGGGAAGTCTAAAACAATGTCTTAGTATATATTTTACTTTTGTGGATATCTTCGTTTTCCTTTGTAAATTGTAAACTTAAGTTGTTCCAAATAAACGTTATTATTATTATTATTTAAAGTGTCTTTGACATATTTCGGGACCCTGCGGTCCCGGACCTTTGGAAGTATTGTTATTCATATTACCTATGTACATTATCCAACATTTTACTACTTAAATCGACTACAAAGTATATCTCCGAAGTTTCTACATCGAATTGGATGATTATTTTTTATTTATGTGAAAGAAAATACTTTTAGTGTGATTTTATCTATAGGTACACCTGACTGAACCCGAACTGTGCGTCGTTTAGTTTCAATCATTATCTTTTGTTGAGTTTTATCTATCAGACTGTCCAATACTTTAGCTATACCCAAAGTCTCTAATTCAGATAATTTATGTAAACAAAGTAATGTCAAGAGATGTCACTGTCAAAATGACAGGACAGTGGTGCAAAACATTTTATCATTAAATGTTTTTGTAAACAATCATCGATAAAATTAAAGTGAATTAATTATAAAAACTATGTAAACAAAATACCGTTGCCAAACAATGTTTTTTGTAGTGTGTCGAAGACACGGTATATTATAGTCATAATCAGCCCTTTTAAGCCCAGTGCTAGACGTAGGCGTCCCAAAATCGATTTCCAATCGAAACAGCTTACAGCCGTTTTCATCCAAAATATGGCTAGATATGCTACTTACAATATGAATCTATTTATGAGAGTTGTAATATTAGTGTTGTTGAAGATGTTAAAATTTGAAAATGTTTGGATCTCCTGCATTGTTATCATAAAATATTTTATACCAGAAAATCTCCTTTTATTAATAACTTTGTTAAAAACCGAAAATTTATAAATATTATTACGGTATGATTACTTTTAAATTATTATTTCTTAAAATCAGTACTTAAAATAAAATAGAACCTCTTTTTTCGCAATTTTATGTGAATTACCATTACGAAGATATTTTTTTGTTATGTTATCCCCTTTGTTTACATAAATTATCTGAATTTGAGACTTTGGGTATAGTACAGTGGTAAGTGATATGGGTCTGTAATTACTTAAGTCGAAGACGTCACCAGTCCTATTCTTTATGATTGGGCTAACTAAGTGTGCATTAACTCGGGAGGAAGATAAGAGCGATTTAAACATCTATACATCTATAGAGGTATGAGAAACAGAGTGTAAAGTTCACTCACACTCTATGGAAAAGGGAGAATCCTCCGACCAGACGGGTGTTGTGTCTGGTGGGCAACTGCCCGACGGTCGATGTCGGGATGTTGTATAAATTATTATGCTAGACGCGCGGTGAACTCTGTTTGCGCGATGCAGGATTTATGTGACGTCAGTTCTTTGGTACGTAGTTCGCATGTGGTGTTGTAGATGCCGCCACACATATACAAATAAATAAAATTGAAGTGTCTATTTGTAATGTCAAAATAAAAGCTTTGTCCATTTGGTCCGGCTATTCACCAAAACGGCTGGACCGATTTCGACGGGACTTTTACAGGCAGATAGCTGATGTTATAGAGAATAACTGAGGCTACTTTTTTTAGAAAAAAGAAACGCGGGTGAAGCCGCGGGCTGCAGCTAGTCCATACTAATATTATAAATGTGAAAGTAACTCTTTCTGTCTGTATGTTACGTTTTCACACCTAAACCACTGAACCGATTGTCATGAAATTTGGCAGAGATATAGCCTGGGAAATGGAGAAGCATATAGGCTACTTTTTTACGCGATAACCGACATCTACGCGGGCGGAGCCGCGGGCAAAAGCTAGTTATTCTTATAAGCGTCTTTAAAGCGGCAATTGTGGCCTTTATGAATTCGTTGTAAGTCAGACTATATTCTTACCTGGGTATAAGTTGCTTTAGGAGATAAGAAACAGGACTGTAATTACCTACAGGAGTGGGATAAAGGTTAACCAAAAAACATATCGTTTTGACCGTTTATTTCGCCAAAACTAGATTTTACAAGATTATTCTAAACTAATAATACAACTATTGGCATTACAAAAAACCAAGTTTTATCACTTAAATTTACATTATAAATAATAAAAAAATAAAAATAGGAACTTTAAAAATGACGTGCTTGTTGATCTCCATCGGTTAGGTAAGAGCTACAACTAGTAAGTACTTTTATTGTTATAAATTAACAACGGAACAATTGGGGATTTGGTGAAGCTAAGGGGGAAGTGCTAAGGTAGCCCGCGAAATTAATTTTGAAAAAAGAAGAATGGAATTTTGCGGGCTACCCTGACGCTTTCTTCTTCAAAGCCTTCCGAATCAACATGTCCACAAATGATCTTTGTGCTGTGCTTTACACAATCCATACTAATATTATAAATCCATACTAATATTATAAATGTGAAAGTAACTCTGTCTGTCTGTCTGTATGTTACCTTTTCACGCCTAAACCGCTGAACCGATCGTCATGAAATTTGGCAGAGATATAGCCTGGTATATGGAGACGGACATAGGCTACTTTTTTACGCGATAACCGACATCTACGCGGGCGGAGCCGCGGACAAAAGCTAGTGTAAAATAAATACAAAAAATTAAAATATAAATGAATTGAGGCGGAGTCAACAGTATGCGTTATTTAGAAAGAATATACCTAATTATTTTTATTTTAACGTAACAATTATAGGTAGGTATACTAACTACTATAGTTCATTTATTATAGCATTAAAAAATAACGGCAAAATAACAACAGCTTTTGTGTATTATTGTTGAATTTACTGAACTTTAGATTATTTTTTTAACGTTAATCGTAAATAGATACTATTTATCGTGAAATAACTTTGTTTATTGTACGTTTATATCGAAAAAACTAAAGGGTGATAAGGATAACCGTTATTATTCCAATGTTATAATAAATGGAGTATAGGTTATATTTAATAGTAGATTGTTATACAAGGGAGGAAAGAGACCTATTTAGGCATAGCGAGGGCGCCAATTAGTTCAGAGTGCCTAAAAAGGTTTTCACCCGAGGTAAACACTCTTCTTTTAATTTCGAATATGAGGAAAGTAAAAACTCTGATTAGTTAAACAAATACATATCTGAATCATATGAACTCATTTTAAACAAATATTTGTGTGCAAAAATAATATTAGCACTCGACAAAACAACTGAAGATCGAATTGCCGCTTTCCCGCCTTTTTTATGTTTCTTTTTCTACCAGCCAGTATTTTATATCACTGATGATGGTAAACATTTAGCTCAAATCTATGTAAATTAAATAATAATTTAGTGAAAATTAAATTATAAGTATAAAGGCATGTTACAAAATATTTCATAATATTTTTTTATTACAATTTTACGCTGCCATTTAGCAGAGTGGCAGTATAAAAAGTTGGGACATCACATGATGTCCCAACTTTTTATAGAAAATTGAATTATAAGTATAAAGTAATGTTACAAAATCTTTCATAATATTTTTAATTACAATTTTACGCTGCCATTTAGCAGAGTGGCTGTATAAAAAGTTGGGACATCACATGATGATGTCCCAACTTTTTATAGAAAATTGAATTATAAGTATAAAGTAATGTTACAAAATCTTCCATAATATTTTTTTATTACAATTTTACGCCGCGATTTAACAGAGTGGCTGTTTAAAAAGTTGGGACATCATCATGTCTTGCATAGTTAAAAAAAAAATACAGCAGGGAAAATCCTTTCCCAGGGACGTAAAGTAGGTACTGTTCTCATCACTCTGATCAGGTAACTTCAAGCGTACTTTCCAAGTATGAGAAATGAAACATATTTTATACAATGTTTGTTCCAATTACAAGATACTGAAAAACAGGAGAAATGCTATTAGATCGGGACGTTTACTCTATCGATGGCACAAAAAATAAGCACAAGCTGTCCTACGATCGGTAAACATTTAGCACTGGTACATTTTACAAAATAACCCATGCTGAAAACGATAGAAATCAGAATTTTAAGGTTCAGTTAAGGCTCCGATGTCCGTCCGTTCGTCACGGGCTGTATCTTTTGAACCGTAATAGGTAGACAATTGAAATTTTCACAGAGTGTGTACTTACTATTACCGCCATAACAACAAATAAGAAAAAACATATAAAGAAAAAATAGAAGAAACGTATTTGTTTCGGCGTTTTATACATTATATTGTACTGTGGTACGGACCCTTCGTGTGCGAGTCCGACTCGCACTTGCCCACTTTTGTCTGTACCAATTATTCAGAGCAGCTTGATACAATTCAATTTGCTTAGGTAGGTACACACGACCACAAATCAAGCTATTCATTTCCAGATAAGGCTGATCTCGCATTGTATATTATTTCCGTATAATGAGATGTCAGCTTATACTGGAAATGTATAGCTTGATTTTTGGCCGTGTGTACACATCATTTTATTCTATACAACATGTCCCGGAATTAACACACTCCACCAAACACCCCAATTGAAATATTATGTTATAATCATATTACATACACAGAATTTTTACTATTATGTATAAAACATTGTTTATTTATTAAATCAGTTATACTGATTGTGGGAGAAAATTATGGTCACATTACAAATCTTCTGTACACAGTCGCCCACGAATCGGAGTCTAGCGTAATAGGTACTCCGTCCATTTTGGTTTGTTTTGACTATAGAGCGGAAGTGTGACTGTTGTTTGTTTACCCAGTTTCGATTACTTTTGGGATAAAAAAATGACAGAAATCGACTCAGTCAGAGATTCTGAACATAGTACTTTCTTAATGTACATTAATTCAATTACACATTGTATAGATTTACTTGTGAAAATTGACACAAATTCAAATATCGTGTATACACCGTGGCATTTTAATCGTCTTACAACGACAGCCCACTTCATGTATCCAATGGCTACTAATCATTAATTTTTCACAGTCCGAGCCTTGTGTTCCAAAGGCGGCGGAAATGGAGAAATGGAGCGGCGACATCTATAGACGAGTTTATTCACCCTAACGCAAAAATGTTTCTTATTAAACTTATACTTAATCTAAATCTCAATCTTTTTTTTTATTTATGTATTTTATATCGGCTACAGTGAGTGGACCACCTTTGTAAGACGACTAAAATGTCACGGTGTATAGTAGTTGCAGTGGCACTCACGAACGAAATAAAATAAAATATTGTCTGTACGATGTTGATGAACGATGACTGCCCAGTATTATGTAAAGCTAATAAGGTTGACCAAGGAACGTAATCATAGCCATCTATGATGTATATATAACTCCTCGCCACAGGTCACTGCATTCGTTCGTCTGCATTACCTTCAGCCACGATTATTACATCCGTTACCAACGGACATCTTTATTTATCTGTAGGTAGTTACTACAGTTTCTGCAATCGGTAAACGCCGCGCCGGGGACCATGATGTCCATTTTATAGTAGCACCATTTATTTAAACACAGAAACTTGACTTCCTATATTCGTTCAATGGAAGATAAACAACGCAATGCTCCATTTACCTCTACCTACTTTTAAGAGGCATCGTGTCATGAATCTTTCATGGTAACCTGTTAAGGATCGACATCCATTGGTCCAATTAATCCAAGATTGGAAACCGTGAATTGGCAAACATCTAGCTTTAACTGACTGCTGGAGATTTTATGTGATGAAATTTAAAATAGGCCTGGACGGATTTGTGTGTTGGAAATTGTAGGGAGTAGGGCTTCCATTACGTAATTACGTAATTACGCAATTACGTAATTACGGACAGATTTTAGAAATCTCACAAATACGTAACTGAAGAGCTGCAGTCCGTAATAACGTAACTATAGGATAATATTAATTAATTTAGGTACCCATTTATTTAGTTCTATAGTTTCTGCCTACTCCATGGGAAAAAGGCATGGGTTTATCTGTGTATTTACAATTTACCTTAATTTAGTTAACCTACGACTTACATTATGACAACACCAAAACCCTTTCTGTGGGTATCCCCCGAATTCCCGGGGTTTATTTTATAACTTCCAATTTGAGTCCGCAAGCTTTAATTTCTTAGTCGTACAGAATAGAGTTCATTGTTGACCAATCGGGAAACGAAGGGAATCCCCGTTGGTTGTGGATAGTTCGGTACGTAACACAATCAAAGTTTATAAGTGTTTCGCAAGTATTTGATCTACCTCGTAGATAATAAAGTTTAATATTGTGGATTGAGCAAGCTAAGGGAACTCCCTACATTTTTCTTTACTTTCGTGAATTTAGAAACAATCTCAATACTCGGTACTCAGTCGTCTTACGTACACCTGCGAGATACTGTCCTGCCTGGTCTAAGCTTATTTTATTGACTTTTGTGATTTTGTGTATGTGCCGCAAAGTTTGACGCTTGGTTTTCAGAAGCTTTTCATTACAAGTTTCTAAGTAGATATCACCATACACGAGTAGAGATACTTCAACGAAAATGTAAGTACCTATTTTAACATTACTTTACTTGTCTACTTACTTTGTTTCTAGGGTATTGTGTGAGAGTTTATACATATAATTTAGTAGTTGATTTTATATTGTTGACGGCACGGTTGGCGCAGTAGTTGAGTGATTGGCTGCTGCGCTGCGGGTCACGGGTTCGATTCCCGTACGGAACAAATATTTGTATGACCTACAGATAGGTGTTCCGGGTCTGGGTGTCTTGTGTATGTTAGTTTACATGATTGTGAGTGCACCCACGATACAGCAGTAATTCCTAGTGTGGTGCGACGTTTAAAAAAAATAAAAAAATATGTGCGATTTTATTTTATTGTTGCTTGTTAGATGTCTGTGCAAATAGACATTGATTATGAGTTCACGGTACGTATGTAAATGTATCCCGTTTTAAGTGTAGTGCCTAACTATAGATGCTATTTATATGTATTACCTAACTATTAAATTATGAAATATTTATATATTGTTTTAGGTCTGCAGTAAAGAAGACTATTTATAAGGAGTTTTTGAACAAACGCACACAATCAGCTATATGGGAACACTTTTTGAGGGCTGAAAATGGGCAAAGTGTCCAATGTAAACATTGTCAAAAAAATTTGAAGACTCCTGGTGGTGCTACTGGAGCACTACATACACATATGCGTGCTAAACATATTGTCGAGATGTCACAAGAGCAAGATGCGCAAAGGGCAAGTACTTCATCGTGCTTTCAAGCAAGAAAAAGTTTAGAACCTCCATCGAAGAAAACTAAACTAACGGATTACTTTTCCACTGAGTATTCCTTGGACGTTATAGTGACTAGAATGGCAGCATTGGATGGCATCCCATTAAGCAAATTTTGTACTTCTGAAGATCTAAGGTATGTTTTCAAAAAATCTGGCTATGATCTACCGAAATCTCCTTCAACTATTACCAAAATTGTCCTGGAACAGAGTTGTGCCATAAAAAAACAATTAATAAATCAGTTTAAAGATATGAAGTCCCAAAAAAAACGGTTTACTATAACGTTTGATGAATGGACCTCTACCCGGAACCGGAGGTATATGAATATAAATATTCATAATAAAGACCTAGAACCAGCTAAATATAAAAATTTAGGACTAGTAAGGATAAAGGGTTCAATGCCAGCTCACGTTGGAACTGTACTGTTAGAAAATCATCTAAATGACTTTTATTTGAAACTTGAAGATATAATTGCATTCACAACGGACGGAGCCAGTGTTATGGTTAAAATGGGCAAAAATTTTGATGGTCACCATCAGTTGTGTTTTGCTCACGGAATACAACTTGCAGTGCTGGACGTATTATATAAGACACGGAAAAGTACAACTACTGAACCAGAACTAGAAGATGAAGCTTCAGATACTGACACTGAAGAAATTGAAGAAAACGATGGCGGACTTTTCATAGAAGTACCTAGAGTTCTAGAACCAGAGTTTCTGTACAAAGATATTATAGTAAAAGTAAGAAAACTTGTTAAATCATTCAAAAAATCACCACTGAAGACCGATTTGTTGCAAAAATATTCTTTACAAGAGCATGGTAAAAGCCTCGATCTTATACTAGACTGCAAAACGCGATGGAACAGCTTATCAGATATGGTTGGACGATTTCTGAAATTGAAATCAAGTTTATTTAAGGCTTTATTAGACTTAAAATCAAATATAAGTTTCACAGACACAGAAATACAAGATCTACATAACATTCATCATAGTTTAGATATAATAAAAACTACAGTGATGGCATTGTGTCGCCGTGACTCGAATTTGTTAGCAGCAGATGCTGCGCTTCAGTTTATGTTAAATAAGCTTGATGCTCAGTCCAATGGGCTCAGTGACAAGCTTGCTGTATCCCTTAGAAAAAGAATAAAAGAAAGGCGAACAAATGTGTCTGGTGTCTTGCAGTATTTGCATAATAATGAAGAATATTATAAAACGAAGAAACAGAAACTTTTACAAAACCGACGTCGGATTATATTAGAACATATGTTGCAAACTTATTAGAAAGGCTCAAATTTACACCGCCTACAAGTACACAAATGAGTTTAGATTCCGAAGCAGATGACAATGATGCTAATGATGGTTGTGGCGACGAGTTGACTGTTGCACAGCAACTAGAAAAAGAAATACAGAAAACTATGTCTACAGTAAACAAATCTGGAGTAAACACAGATCTTGAATCCATCATCAGAGTTGAAATGTGTATCTACGATAGCACTGGCGGCGGTCGTGAAGTTTTCCTAACAGCAGCTTATAATTATTTACTATGTATAATGCCTACTAGTGTTGAAGCAGAACGGGCATTTTCTTCTGCCGGCTATCTTTGTTCTAAACTAAGAAGTTCCCTTGGTGACAGAACATTGCATTCGTTATCATTTATGAGATCATATTATCAAGAACAAAGATTGGAAAAATAACCATATTTTATATTGTTTCTTACTTTTAAACCATTTGTGCGTGGTACATGTTTTGTTTGAATTGTTGATTGAGTTTAGTCAAAATCAAAATCGTCAATCAAATCAAAATATTACATTTTGATTTGATTGACGATTTTAATTTTGAGTTTAATTTTAAAATTATCATTTTAATCTGTAATTTACTTTTAATTCCTTAATATTATAATTTTTTTCATTTGAAGTTGTTTGATTTTTTACTTCTAAAATACGTAATAAGCCCAGAATTTATCGTGCTTTAAAAAATCAAAACAGTTAAGTACGTAATTACGTAGTTACGTAATTGAAGCATCAAAATGCGTAACTAGTTACGTAATTAGCAAATCCGTAATTTTGGAAGCACTAGTAGGGAGTCAAGGATCTGTGTAGCAAAAAGAGCCGTGATTTTTCGTGTTTTTTCGGTTGACCCGCGCGGTATGATGAAGTGGTGGGCACGGAGAGCAACTACTAAGCTAGGTCGGCGTGTGGGTGGCGCCAGGGGACGTGCTAGTCGTCATCCTTCTTCTCGCCATGCCCCGGCTCCCGACACCGGAACACCAATACACTCGCTTGCACATCATCCTCATCTTTGACACAAGATGTGCCAGAACCACAAACGCAGCTGAAAAAAAAAATGATTCTTAAGTAAACTTCCCTACAGCTAAGAAGCTAGGGTGTCCATCCGTCCGGCATTTGTCTTGATATGTCCAGTTCTTGGGCCTACCGTTCAAACTTTGTTAGGAGACAGGATATTTCTACGATAACAACAATTCTTTGCAATCGGGTTAGGTTGGTTGTTTGACCATTTAGGATTGATGGGATCTGCGCATTATTTTTGAATAATGATTATGAAGAAGGAAACTGCAAGCTATTGACAAACACAAACTTTGCTTTTAGACAAAGTTCACTTTCTTCAGTTTATCGAAAAACAACATCTCATTATTTATTTCAGGATTCATCTAAATTCCTCCGAAATTCTTTACCTTTCAAACAGGCGCAAACTAATTGAAGACTAAGGTAGGTAGGTAAGGTCCAATTGACCCAAATAGGTATCTGGGCCCCTAGTATGAGTTTCTTTTAACCATCTCGATTTTACGCATCGAGCGCGTTCGGCGTTCCTATTGGTCTCCGTTTGGCCCTTCACCAATCGGAGTGCTGAACGCTCTCGATGCGTAAAGGCTCGTACAAACTATACCCAAAGTCTCAAATTCAGATAATTTATGTAAACAAAGGGGATAACATATCAAAAAAATATCTTCTTAATGGTAATTCACATAAAATGGCGAAAAAAGAGGTTTCATTTTCTTTTAAGTACTGATTTTAAGAAATAATAATTAAAAAATAATCATACCGTAATTATTTTTATAAATTTTCGGTTTTAAACAAAGTTATTAAATAAAGGAGCTTTTCTGGAATAAAATATTTTATGATACTGGAGATACAAAAATGTTCAAATTTTTTACATCTTCAACAACACTAATATTACAACTCTCATTCTAGATTCATATTGTAAGTAGCATATCTAGCCACATTTTGGATGAAAACGGCTGTAAACTGTTTCGAGTGGAAATTGATTTTGGGAGGCCTACGTCTAGCAAAAGGGCTGATTATGACGATCATATGTCTCCGACATACTACACAAAACATTGTTTGGCAACGGTATTTTGTTTGCATAGTTCTTATAATTAATTCACTTTAATTTCATAGATGATTATTTATAAAAAATAATAATGATAAAATGTTTTGCACCACTGTGCTGTCATTTCGACAGTGACATTTCTCGACATTACTTTGTTTACATAAATTATCTGAATTAGAGACTTTGGGTATAGTGCGATATCGCGGGCGCGACGCGACACTAGTAGCACAATTTCTTTGTCGCAGCCTGTCGCGCCCGCGATATCGCGCGAGTCTGGACGAGCCTTAAATTCGAGTTGGTTGAGGCGCTACCTACCCCGAGAAGGCGTTTGTCAGAGGCTATTAACTCATTAATTAGAAAGAGAAATAAACTACATCTAAAAACACATTATTAATGTATGATATCCTATCATCACATTGCACGTTATTATTTATTTTTATGTGTTGAAATTACATTTGAAATGTCCGTGTAAAAAATGTACTAAAATTATTGATTGCATGCATCTTTTGCTAAAGTTAACGTTCCATTAATTTGACAGTTACACTAATGGATAGTTAATTTAAAAATCTTAATAATTCACGTTTTATTTAATTTCAAAAGATCACTCTTCTTTTTTTATTAAAATAATTCCAAAAATTGTGTGAATTCGGCGTACGCAGGGAGCGGAAAAGAGCACTAAAACTAACTAAACTAAACTATGATTCCGCAATTTCGATTTTATAAAAACAAAACCTAGCCTACAATCATCACGCGACCTAGACGAGTCGATAGGCAACTCATGTATTGAAATCAATCCAGCCGTTGATGCTTCGAGGGTATAAAGAATCCCACATTAAAGATACATAGATACCTACGAAGGAAAAACGCAATCGGGTAAATAGATAGATCGAGTGAACAGATGGATTTGCATACTCACTATGCGTTGGTGACGTTGTATTCTATCCCCACATGTATTTTGTAAGCAAACCAGGCGCAGGGCGTGTGACTCTGGCACACCATTTCGACTGCTTTGGGCGTTTCCTTTTGCTCCTCAGAATTAACGGCTCGCTGGAATGATAAATACATTTTCTTATAAGTACTTACTTTTATCACACTTTTATTATATCTAAGTACTAGCTTCTGCCCGCGACTTCGTCCGCGTAAAATTTCGGCCCACAACCTACCCCGTCGCATCGCATCGTCCGTCCGCGCAATTACTTCGTTTTCGCTTAGCCTTTTTTCCGACTTTTTTTCGTTTTGCTCGTCTCCTTAGGGGCGTAGCGTGATGTTAAATAGCCTATACACTTTTTTGTTGCGAAGTTATTTTAAAATTATGATATCTCCTAAGTTGTTGATTGAAATCAAGTAATGTCAAGGACAATTTTGTTTGCATTTAAATATTTGTGATTAATAACATATTTATTTGGATAAGGATTAATATTATTATGTTGATAAAACTCCTTCGCAAATAATAATGCATTAATTTCGAACAAATTTGATTACCATACAAAAAGGTTATATAGTGAGTCAATCTTAAAAGATAGACATATGCTGTCGCGGACTTTTTCTTAGAACTTTAAGTGGAACAATTCCAACGTACATGATATTTGCGTAACTTAAGCCGTTTACGCAGCGCACGCAAAGGAAGCTCTCAATAAAGAATATTTTTTCCCGTTTTTGCAACATTTTTCATTTATGCTCCGCTTCTTTTGGTCGTAGCGTGATGTTATATAGCCTATAATATTCCTTGATAAATGGTCCAACACAAAAATATTTTTTCAATTCCAAACAGTAATTCCTGAGATTAGCGCGTTCAAACAAACACACAAACAAACAAATTCTTCAGCTTTATAATATTAATAATATATAATAAGTATAGATTATAAGTTAAACTAGTGGAAGACAATGAAATTAAATGAATGAATAATCGTTTATTCTGCAAAAATAGGGTATCGGAATCAGTTTATTTTCGGCCAGACTATCATAGTAAAATAGTAAGTTGAGAGTCTCATTTCCTATAAAATGTACGGGAAAAGTTTTTTGCGATTTCTGACTTTTCTAGTACTCAAACCTCAGTTAGCCCAAGAGAGTTTTTGATCCTTGTAAGAAACAGGGTCGATTAGCATCAAAAAAAAGTTTTCCCGGACTTCTAAATCGATCCACCGTGCATTTTTATGTTTATAGGCCTAAAACATCAAAATAATGATAAGTCAGCGAAAAAGTTTTTATGCAGTTTTGATGTTGACTTACTGGCCATCAATTGGATATCACCATTGTTCCATATTCATGAATTCGAAAAAGAGAAGAAAATCGGAGTTTGGTCGCTGTTAAGGTGACGATAACCGACTTTTAATGATTTTATACTGCAGGATCACGTCTACACGTAACGAGTATCTACTGTTTGAAATAATTTGGAAAAAATATATATTAAATAAGAGCATTTTCTTAATAACTTAGTATATAAATATTTTAGATTATATATTACATAGTAAAATTAATTTGTAAAATTATGTCTAACACGGATAAAAAACTGAGAATCACACAAAATCTATCGAGCGTATTTTTCTGAAACCTTCACCTTTTTAAAGATAATTTAATTAGTGATCTTTTAGTATACATGTTTTATTAAAATATCGTTTGTTTTATGTATAATAAATTAATAATGCGTCTTATTTGGGACAGCGCTCCTGGATGGGCGAGTCCTATTACTGGCTGGACGTACGATGCGCTGCGTGAGCTCAGTACAGAACACGCAAGCTAACCACTCAAGGTCACTGGCATATATCTGGGCTTTAAAGGAACAACAAGCTTTGATTAGAGCATCTCTATGTCAATTGTTATTTCGTTATGTGTTTTGTATTTTTGTAAGAGTATCGAAATTATTTTTCGTTATTGACGTGAATACGTCTTTAAATTTACTTCCATAGTGGGAGGAAATTCAAATAACTGATGATAAGAAAATCGAGGATACCGTTTGGTGTTGCAGCTACATCTCTATCATCTAAATCCAAAAAATTACACCACTCGATAGCTAAAGGATCAAATAATTCGCTCAAATTAAAATATTACACGTTAGTTACGTATACGTGTTCACGTAAAATACACGGCCGTGTCCTCCTCACAGCCACACCCCGATTATTTTAATCCATTCTGACATTCAAATTATGGATACTGCACCTGAAGTAGCCACGCAAGTTCTAAGGCTTATTCAGCGAAACGTAAGCGAAGACCTTCACGTAAGTCGTTCTGCCATTCAAAGAATTTACCATCGATACCTGGAGACAGGCGGCTTTGTGCGCCGTCCAGGAATACCAGGAAACCGGGTCACTACAGCACGACATAATCGGTTTATCTTTACTACCAGCTTGCGTAATCGTCACCTGACCTCAGTACAGGTCCAAGAACTTCGATACTTTCATGGACTAACTGTTAGCGCTCGAACTGTTGGAAGGAAATTCAAAAACCGTGGCCTGAAACTTCATAATCCAGCCAATGGTCCCAAACTGACACAAGCTCACAGAATGGCGCGCCTACAATAAGCACGCGACCAGTTGCATTAAACTCAACATTAATAGAGCCAGGTTCTGTTTGCGGACGAAACCAAGATTATTCTGTATGGCAATGATGGACGTAGGAAAGTCTACCGAAGACATGGAGAACGTTTTCATCAATATTGCATTAAAGAGAAGGTGAATTATGGCGGCAGGTCATGGACAGTCTGGGAGTGGAATTTTCAATGATGGAAAAACTGGCCTTGAGGTTGTGACGGGACCTCTGGTGCCACCACTAATAGAAACCGATCTTGAATAGTGACCGATACATTCGTCAATGCCTAGAAGCTCAAGTGATGCCATAAGCTGAGTTTGTGGGCCAGGATTTAATTTTTGTGCGTGATAATAATTTTAGCGGGAGGGCGCACACTGCAATAATTGTTCGAGAATACGTGCAATTTTGGAAGCATGGGAAAACATTCTACAGCACGTCATAGTGGCATTAGTTAATTCCATGCCAAACGTCATGACGGCCGTTGTAAATATTCTTGGAAATTACTAAATAAACGTTTTCTCTATTTATACCACTGTTTTCTTAAAAAATTCAACGCGTATTTTGCCCCTGAGAAACGCGAAAAGACGACTTATTGCAACGTTTTAGGTTTTCCGATTTCAAATTTGGAACAAAGGCAAACGGAAATGATAGTGAGTGACTAGCTTCAAAAACACTTTTTTTCTTTTCTTTTTACTACCATTATTTAAAATTAAAGAGATCTTTCAGCAAAAACTATGCAAGGTGGCTCTATTCAGGTGTCCGGGAGTGTAATTATGTTAGACCTCTTCTGTCGTCTATGGTTATGATAAAAATAAATATCTATGGTTAGGTGACTGATAATGAGAAATCCCGTGGGTTTACAATATCAATGTACTGTTACATTATATTAGATTGTGGTGTCTTACGACTTCCACGCGAACGAAGTCGCGGGCAGAAGCTAGTAAGTTCTAAAGTAGACCTACACAAACGCTTTTAAGTTTTATTTAATACTACCTGCTGCCCGCGGTTTTACCCGTGTTGCTTTTTTATACTAGGCAATATTAAAAAGAGGTAAAATTTGTATGTAAGTTTGTATGTAGGGAGTAATCTCTGAAACTTCTGAACGGATTCTAAAAATTCTTTTTGTATTTGATAGCCCAATTCCTGGAGAGGGTTATAGGCTATTTAATATCACGCTGCGACCCTAAGGAGTCGGTCAAAAAGGAAAAAAGTCAGAAAGAACGCTATGTGAAATCGAAGTAATAATGCGGATGGGAAACGGGATGTTACGCGGAGGGTCGGTGGTCGAAATTCACGCGGACGAAGTCGCGGGAAAGAAGCTAGTCTAAAATAAAAGTAGTCTAAGTTACTCCTTATAACATCAGCTATCGGCCAGTGGAAGTCCCGTCAAAATCGGTACAGCCGTTTCGGAGATTAGCCGGAACAACCAGACAGACAGACAACATTAAAACAAAAACGTTTTTTTGTTATTAGTACCGTATATACTTTCATAATTATTAAACTGCGTAAGCAGTTTTGTGGGGCAATGTATCTATATAGTGTTAGTGTACGTCATTACGTCAACGCCGGCTGTCGCTGAAAACCAGCGCTGGGGCTCTGTCTTACATAGGGTCGCAGCATAATGCTGAGCGATAGCTGTTTTGCGTGGATGTGACGCATTTTCCCCAATAATATTCTTCTTTTGTGTTTATGTTCTTTTTTTTTTGCGTTATGTTTACCGCAAATAAACGTATTTTCTTTCTTTTCTTTCTTTCTTTCTTCTATGTTAAGAAATTTAATTGAATAAAATCATTCATTCATTCGTAATTATGCATTTAGTAAAAAGCGGTTATTTTGACATTACAAACAGACACTTCAATTTTTTTTTTTTTTTTTTTATTTAGTTGAGTCGTCTTTCCAAATCATTCCGAGTTGGAGTTAAGAATTAAGGTTGCTACACAGTCTGCTATTAGTTTACGTGTCTTCTCTTGTAAAAAGTTTATTTAAGTACGAGGGAGATATAAAAAAAGCAATAAATAACTCGAACGATGGTCCAGATGGTTCTAGTTTGATTAATGTTTGTCATAAATATTAACGATATTACGTGCCACGAGGAAAAAGTAAGTAAGTTCTCTAACCGACACTACATTTTTTTTATCTGGCCAAGTAATTGATAACATTGTCTCAAAGGGCAATTAAGTTATCGAATACCTACGTGCGTCAATGTGCATTGTGTAGAGCGTGTTGTGATGAGTTACAGTTTCGTGGGTCATCTCAAACTGTTTGTTGTAGCCTCAAAACATGATTTCACGGACAAATTATTATTATTCTCATTTATTTCGGATCACACATAAAGATAGACACAGTCCTATATGGATTGTTTGTATTTTTATGCAGTAACAACAACTTAAAAAACTTTTTAGTAAAACTTACAAACTAATAGCTTCGTGGCTGAACACATGTTGGCATGTGCCTCCGCACCCAGTGCCTAATAAATGATCGAATGTAATTTAGGCATTTGGTCTATCTTTATTTAATAATTAAATAGTATATAATAATTAATTTAAAGAAATTCCCTAAGCTATCATCAGCTCCAGAAGTATACCCAAAGTCTCTAATTCAGATAATTTATGTAAACAAAGTAATGTCAAGAAATGTCACTGTCAAAATGACAGAACAGTGGTGCAAAACATTTAATCATATTCTTTTTTTGTAAATAGTCATCGCTAAAATTAAAGTGAATTAATTATAAGAACTATGCGAACAAAATACCGTTGCCGAACAATGTATTGTGTAGTATGTCGGAGACACGGTATATGATCGCCATAATCAGCCCTTTTAAGTTCACTGCTAGACGTAGGTATCCCAAAATCGATTTACACTCGAAACAGTTTACAGCCGTTTTCATCCAAAATGTGGCTAGATATGGTATATACAATATGAATCTATGAATGAGAGTTGTAATATTAGTGTTGTTGAAGATGTAAAAAATGTGAAAATGTTTGGATCTCCTGCATTGTTACCAGTATCATAAAATATTTTATACCAGAAAATCTCCTTTTCTTAATAACTTTGTTTAAAACCGAAAATTTATAAAAAATAATTACGGTATGATTATTTTTTAATTATTATTTATTAAATTCAGTACTTAAATGAAAATGTAACCTTTTTTTTCGCCATTTTATGTGAATTACCATTACGAAGATATTTTTTTGATATGTTATCCCCTTTGTTTACATCAATTATCTGAATTTGAGACTTTGGGTATAGTTATCAGAAAACGTGCTATCATGTCGGATATACCTACTGTAGTATATTGCACATCGTACGATTAGCACGCGGTGACGCGGCACGCCCTTGAGCGTATCCGACGTTCGGCTTGCCGCGACCACCACAAACCATGAATGAATCGAATACCCGATGAATGACTAATACGAGACTAGACTACACGTGGAGCTGCGCTCACATAACACGTAAACAGGAAGAAACATTCGACAGCGCCTCATGCGAGTCGTTGACATATTATTATTTAGGTAGTTGTTTACTCTGAATTTGTAACATTATTTTGTTTTAGCAACTTTTTACAAAAAAAAAAAAATTGAGTAGCTTTGTTCTTAAAAAAGTTTCGATACAAAAAAGATCGTGTTCAATAGAACATATAAATTAATATACCTGTTGCTTGTTCATTTCATGCAACTTCGTAGTATTTAAATAGATAATTTTAAATAAAAAGAAAACTTTAAATTCCCCATTTTATACGTGGCTAAAACGCTATTCGCGGAAAGCCAAAAAAAAGAAACCTCATTTCTTTAGTCTATGGCCGATCGCCATTGTTAGATGCGCGCGCATAGGAAAACTGATTAATTTTTCCCGCCTTAGCGAAACATTTTTCACAACTCGTTTTAACTGTTGAAATTAAAGTTATTTATTAATTAAAATGTCTACAAGTACTAGTTATGAAGAAAATGATTTATGTTGTACATCGCCCGATATAAGATGTGAAGCCCTTAACGTTATGGAAAGTTTACTACCTGAAAACTCCAAGGAAAAATATCTATTAGCGTATCAAAATTTCATACAATGGCAAAACAACAAGAATACGCAGTCTTTTTCAGAAAATGTGTTCATGGCGTACTTTAAAGAATTATCTTCTAAGTTCAAACATAGCTCTTTGTGGTGTATATACTCAATGTTAAAAAGTATAGTCCGAACTGGTCCGAACAAAGAATGGAGTGGACTTAAAAACATACTCTAATTTGTCATCTTATCTAAAGAGACTATCCGATGGATTTAGAAGCAAGAAATCAAAGGTTTTATCGTCTGACGATGTTGAAAATTTTATAAAAGATGCTCGAGATAGCCAAAATCTGGCTACTAAGGTTAGTTAAATTAATTTTAAATATCTACGCGACTTCAGCCTGTGTTGTGTGTTGAACTTAATTATTGTTTATTTTTTTTTTTCAGGTTGCTTTAATATTTGGTGTAACTGGTGCATGTAGGATACAAGAATTAACAAATATAACTGTAAAAGACATAGAAAACCATGGCCAGATGCTTTTAGTGAAGATACCTATCACGAAAAATAAAATACCGAGGTCATTCACCATAAACGGTCCATTCTATGAAATTGTTAAGTATGAAAGTTTGCGTTCACCAAAAGCAAAAATAATCCGTTTCTTTCTAAATTACCAGAATGGTAAATGTACCTGTCAGCCTATAGGTATAAACAAATTAGGTTCTATGCCTAAAGAAATCCCTAAATTTTTAGATTTAGCAGATGCCGAGAGCTACACTGGACATAGTTTCAGAAGAACTTCAGCTACATTGCTGGCTAGTTCAGGAGCTGATATAATTACTTTGAAGCGTCTACTAATTGCTACACATTTACTAATTGTTTCTCTAAATAAACTATTCATCTACTAAATAAAATGATTTTTTATTATTATTTTCTTCACAAGTGTGTTGAAAAACGTCGTATGATACACGTGTGTATTGATGATTACCGTCCTCGGCTCTCTTAAGACCCTCACCTAACGGCTCGGGTCTCAATGGCGCCTCAGCGGTAATCACCAACGTTACACACTTGTAGCATAATGTACGTGCAGAAGGAATTATTGCCAAACTTCCTTGTCTTCAACGTAGTCTTTTATCTTATAATATGCATTTTTGATAAGGACACGCTTGGTGGGAACCTCATATAACATCTCTTGCGGGGCGCCTAAGTTCGGCCGCTTATGCTGTTAGAAAGATAAAACAGTTGACAGATGTAGAAACTGCGTTTGGTCTATTCCACAGCATAATTTCGTATGGCATTTGCATACAGGGATAATCGTCGGTTGGTGCCTAATTTCATTAAATAAGTCTAACGGGCCTCTGCGAGTTGACTTCGGCCCCTCGTACACCTTCCAAAGGTCCGAGACCCCAGGGTCTCGAGAAATGTCAAAGACGTAATAATAATTTTCCAATAATAATCTTATAATAATGTAGGTAACTTACAACAGGTTCTTTTTTTTTTTTCTAGTTGTTCCGAAGATTACCCTCCACTTATACACAAACTCACAAAACTCGCTCTCTCTCTTTATAATATTTTTACTAACGACTCGCCCCGGCTTTGCTCTGTGGCTATGCGTTCCTATATAGTACTTTTCGTCCGAATGAATGAATGTTTTTATTGCTTCCGACTTATTTGACGAATATCAATCATATCTTTTAGCTTTATGTGATTTTTTTATGTATGCTTTATGTATTACCCGCGACCTCGTCCGCTTAAAATTTCTCGTTCCCCCGTTCCACAATCCGTTCTCGAGATATCATCAAAAAAGCCGTTCCATAAAGAAAATATGAGAAAATTAATTTTCGTCACAATTTTTTTTTCCTTTTTTATTTCGCATGTTTTAATAGTTATTGCTATTCGAGACGAAAAAAAATCCAATCATAAAAATCGATCCAGCAGTTCTTGAGTTATAAATGGTGTAAATAACCCGACTTTGTTTTATATATTTAGATTATACATATATAAGACTTATTTTAAAGAAAAAGATACAAAAAGTAAAACACATTTTATTTACAAACATAATGACAGCAAATTAAGAGGTTTATTTATAAACGCTGCTTGAAGTTAAGTAATGATTAGCGACCATACATTTTTGACGTTTGAACGTCATTTAACTTTAAGCAACGTTTATGAATAAACCCCTAAGAACTAACTAAACTAAAAATAAAGCTAAATTCGTAATTATTTATTTATTTAACATGGTAAGTACCTAACTTATAAACTTAACCCCACAAAACCATTGCTATGGTTTGACTGGTCAATGAGTCTAAAAATAAATAAATCTAAAACCTGTGTCGTTTCTAAAGGGGAAGTTTCCGAAGACCAGTAATATGTATTCTGAAGCTTTAGGATCTAATAAACTTTGCAATTCAATTCAGCTTTAAATTCTGAGAAATTCTGATTTTGATTCTGATTAATTCTGTTTTCGGGGTAGCATTTCTTTTTGCTGTTTGTAAATTTTGGTAGAATGGTAAAATATTACATGCATGTCGATGCTTCGTCAACTTAGCCTCAACAAAAAGTGATAAGACGTCACCCGCACTAATATTTATTTCTAAGCTAGTATTCGACTAATCAGAAGTATTGAGCAGTGTATTTACAGCTGAGTCGTCTACTTTAGATAACACTGCCAATCGTATATGTTTTGATCGCTTAAACAAATCTTTTCCGGGCTGATTCGCATTTTCCTGAATGCACCACTCATCACTTTTAATTAAATCGACACATTCAATTATATTTAGCCAATCACAATATTTATGCAAAGACTGATTTATTTCTACGTACAATTATCCAGTACCTATCAATTTTAAACATCCTAAAAATTTACATGAATTTAATATCTTAACTATGTCTTCCTCATTTACTCGACCTCATCCAAGGATTTAGCATCGTTTCTAAGGCGCGTTTATGTTTCTGTGCAATAGTTTCACTTATGGACGCCCAAACTTTAAAGAAATGGAACCTTGAAAAGGTACATTTAATCAAAGAACCCGAAAATTAAATTTAAAAAGAAATTCATGATTCGTAGACCGTGCTACGCCCGAGCCTACGGAGTCGTAGCGCAATGCAACCGTAGATAGATGCAGATGAAATCTTATATTTTCAAAATAGACTGTTCAATGTTTAGTTTGAAATAGGTGAGAATATTTGATTATATTTGCAAAATTTTGTAAGTCTACGTAAAGTTAAGTTTATAATGTAAAACTATACTGTAAATCTTGTGTGGCGTAGCACGTAAAAATAAGCAAATAATACATCAAACAAAAGTAAAAAATACAACTAAATAGTGAAAACGTACCTTGTACTTGGAAATATATGTCACAAACACCACTCACAAACAAATCAATTCTAAGAAATCACAATTGCACAAACAAGTATGGATGAGTTAGTGATAACGGCGAGTGCAAATATAATGGACAAGTCCATTATATTAGGTGGACAGGTCCACTCAAAATTGTGTGGTTCTTTCCTTAAAAGACCATTTCAGACACGGATCTACATGGTCCTCACATTATCTGACCAAGATTATGTCTGGACTTTAAAAGAGACCCCTGAGTTTGTTTCGCCATTTCTTCTCAGGGGTAGGCAGATAGGAAATGTCGACTTCACCAAGCTTGTTTTTATATTTTTTATATGACTTGTAAAAGTGATTCCGATATCCTATTTACAGAATAAACGATTTCATTTCATTTCATTTTAATGATGCTTTCACTTAGGAAGTAAAAAAAAAGATAAGTAAAATGGGTGGCACAATTATATCTTCAAGTGGCTTGTTTGATCACCGATCAACCATCGGTGTAAGGTGGTGTAATTAAATAATGGGTATTTGACAACTGACTTTCTGCTGTATGAGGAACAGGGTGTAAAGTTCACTCATACTCTATAGTAAAGGGAGGATCCTCCGACCAAACACATCTTTAAGGCATGGGAAGATGCACAAGATGCAATAGGCATCTTTTGCGACTTATCAAAGGCATTTGATTGCGTGAATCACGAAACACTGCTCTTGAAACTTGAACATTACGGACTGGGTAAACTTGCGCTTAGCTTAGTAAAATCATATTTGAATAATAGATTGCAGCAAGTTCAAATAAACGGTGTTAATTCATTGGGTTTAAAAGTCAAAATGGGTGTACCGCAGGGCTCAATACTGGGTCCGTTCCTCTTTTTAGTATATATAAATGATTTACCTTATTTACTGAAAAACCGACCCCAAATGGTGTTATTTGCTGATGACACATCACTGATTTTTAAAGTAAACAGACATGCCCAGGACCTTGACGACGTAAATAACGCTATGATTAAGGTCCATAATTGGTTTACTGTAAATAATTTGGTATTAAATGAGAAGAAAACTAAATGCATAAGATTCGCTTTACCGAACGTTAGAAGTAATGAATGTCACGTTGTATTGAATAAGGAGATACTAGAATTCGTCGAAAAGACGGTTTTCCTGGGGATTACGCTTGACTCAAAACTACAGTGGGGTCCTCACTTAACATCACTTGCAGGGCGGCTAAGTTCAGCCGCTTACGCTGTTTGGAAAATCCGCCAATTAACAGACGTGGATACCGCGAGACTGGTCTATTTTAGTTACTTCCATAGCATCATGTCTTACGGTATTTTGCTGTGGGGACGAGCTGCAGATGTTGATTCCATCTTTATTCTGCAAAAGAGGGCTGTCAGAGCTATCTACAACCTCCGCAGACGCGAATCTCTGAGAGAGCTGTTTAAAAAGATTAACATTATGACGGTACCTTGTCAATATATTTATGAAAATATTATGTATGTTCGAAAAAATCTACATCTTTTTAGTAAAATAAGTGACAGGCATAATTTTAACACTAGGAATAGGAACAAATTAGATCAACCACGCTTCAGATTGTCTAAAGTACACACTTCTTTTATGGGGTACTGTGTAAAATGTTATAATAAAATACCACTCGATATTCTTCAACTAAATGAGAAGAAATTTAAAACGTGCATAAAACGCACACTATGCAGACAAGCATATTATAAGTTGGATGATTATATCGTAGATAAAAATGCTTGGCTAAATGCTGGTCCTGCTCCACTGCCACTTGGGCTCACTAGATAAAATTTGAATACTTGGAAGTTGCTTCCCCCTTTTTTATTTTATTTTATTTTCTGACATTACGAACTTAATGTTTATTTTGTTTTTATTTAAGCATGTTTTTATTTTTGAATACTCCAATAGATACTAATTATTTTCTTTTTTGGTAGTAAATTTTTATTAATCTCTCAAATACATTGCAAACTATAGTTCTGTATAATTTAGCAGCATTTTTTCAATTTTGTAAATGTGAATACCATGGAGTCGTTTACTATGTTATTATGATTTATGTTGACTTGAAAGAGCATGGCAGTTGAGAGTATGTCATGCTCACTTAAATGTTTCACTGATGGTGGCGCGTGTGTTGGATCATTCGGTTCCCTACAAAATGGTTGAGCTGGATGGTGCTGATCCATGCGTCATGTTCGTGAACGGGCGCCGTCAGTTGGGACTGGTCATCTCTTGACTGCCAGGGCTTATTTTTAATTTGTAATTTTATATTTTGGATTGTTTTATTAGTTTTTACATTGTCTCACATATAGAAGCAACAAGAATAATGTACCCAGGATTATGTAATATCTTGATTTAAAAGAGTGTCCTTGGAGTTTCTTGTCCGTTCTTCTCCATAGTGATCTACGTATTGGAATGGGCATCTAGCTTCAACTTGCCGACTCTGACTAACTGACCGTCTCTTTGACAATTCAAAAGTGCCTGTAAATGGTTTAATTGAAATAAATGCTTTGAGTTGAGTTGAGTTGAGTTGAAACGGGTGTCGTGTCTGGTGGGCAACTGCCCAACGGTTGATGTCGGGATGTTGTATATATGCTGGTCGCGCGGTAAACTCTGATAGCGCGATGCAGGATTTGTGACGTCAGGTCTTTGTTGCGTAGTTCGCATGTGGCGTTGTTGATACCGCCACAGAACCACCGATGCCAGAGTAAAAATATTAGCCACTAGCCAGTAAGCAGGCAGTAGCGGGTAACATTTGTGTATCACCACTCGTGGGCGCTATTTTAAGGCACCCATAACAATTTTAGTGAATTGAAATGAAATGAAATCGTTTATTCTGTAAATAGGATATCGGAATCACTTTTACACGTCATATAAAAATATAAAAACAAGCTTGGGGAAGTCGACATTTCCAATCTGACTACCCCTGAGAAGAAATGGCGAAACAAACTCAGGGGTCAAAGTCTCTTTTAAAGTTCAGACATAATCTTGATCAGATCATGTGAGGATCATGTAGATCCGTGTCTGAAATGGTATTTTGAGGAAAGAACCACACAATTTTGAGTGGACCTGTCCAGTCAGTGCAAGCATTTGTCGGTAAACGTGTAGCTCAACTCAGGATTTAAGGAGCTCAACGACTCAACGAACAATACCAAAGAAAGGACATTTGGGTAGACCGCATAAAGTACTCAAAATACCAGACTATCATTAAAACTACTTGAGAAAGAGGAAAAAGAAAAAGAGATAATCTTAAAGAAAACAAATGACCCACATAGTGCTCACATTCACAATAATTATAGTAATATATGTAATACTTTTCAAAGTAAATATTCATGTCATTTTGTTTAAAATATTTAATAATGTCAATAATTATGTATATAAAACGTTGTATAATTATTTAAATGTCAAGTTTTACGGTTTAATCACAAGGCTTATGGCTTATGGCTTAGTATTATGTTATGAACTTATGGTACTACATACTTTGTGTATCATATTGATCTTCATCTTTATCAGCTTAACCAGTGAACCGAACAGAAGGCAGTGCAAACAAGATTTCATTATCATTAGGCACATGATGACATGAATAGTACGCCTTAAATCGTATAATGTTTTACAATGTGCGTGTTATCGATGAAGGAAATGCGCAATTATTCATAATGATTTGTGTCTGAGAAAGTGCAAATCATTAGTAGATAGTTCATTAATCTGATTTTTTTCCACTCTTTTTTTATTTATTTAAATAATACACGGGGAGGGACATATTTTAATAGTTTAGGGTATTGCACTTTTGTATGAAGCCGCTTATTTCTGATACTCCTACGAAAAATGTTTACGCTAGGGGTTAAGAATTCTAAAATCGTGCAGGTACTGAGGCCCTAGTGTGAGTTTATTTTAACCATATCGAATTTACGCATCGAGCGCGTTCAGCACTCTGATTGGTGAAGAGCCAATCGGAGGCCAATCGGAACGCCGAACGCGCTCGATGCGTAAAATCGAGATGCTTAAAAGAAACTCACACTAGGGCCTCTGAATCCAAGCCAAAAGTTTTCTTACGATGTCCTTTCCCTCGTGTAGGTATGTAACACTACTATTCATTTAATTAAACACATATAAAGTTAAAAACTAATAAAATCGAATAACTGCATTTTAAACCGTAGATAACAACCTAAGTAGGTACTAGTAGGTTAATATCCGAAACTTCCCAAATTAATAATCCATGTAAAGGCTACAAACAGGCGCGACACGCGAGGCAACACAAAGGCACCGCGTATCGCGCGACGAGCAGTGCCTTTGTGCGCCGTCACGTACTCGCATGTCGCGGCTGTTTGTTTTAAAGCTATGAATAGGTTAAACTAACTAACAAACAAACATGTTTACAGCGTCAAGCGTAGTGTTGATTTTACGTTTCTTAAAAAAAACATGACGTTAAAATGACCGATTACAGTGAACCACAACTAAAATAATATATCACTGAGATAACCGATTTCCACGAATATTTATTACTCGTACAGTACGACGTATTTAATCACGCTCATGCTGCTTGTAATGTATAAAGTGTGGTCACCTCGAGTGTATTTCTTTTAACTAAGGCTACGATAACCGACTTTTAATGATTTTATACTGAACTAGCTTTTGCCCGCGGCTTCGCCTGCGTGGTTGTCGAAAAATATCCGACGGGAACGTCGGGAACGTACTACCGGGATAAAAAAATAACCTAGTTAGAAACAGTACAAGTGTACTTATATTATTTTTACTTGAATACAAAATTTAGCGAATGAACAACTTCAATACAAAACTTCATCCCCCTTTTCAGACCCATGTGGGTTGAAATTAAAAAAAAAAACAACGATTTACGTTGTGTTAGTTTCCAACCATAAGCCGAAATATTAGTGATTTTGACTTAAAAAATAAAGAATTATAATTAAAAACAAAACTTCATCCCCCTTTTCACCCCCTAAACTGTAGAAATTCTAACAACACCGTTGCGTTAGCTTCCAACCATAAGCCTAGATAGTAAATTTTGTGATTTTTCTTCGAAAATTTAGGACTTTTAAACTTCATCCCCCTTTTAAACCCTTTTTTCAATCGTCAGCCTAAACCCAAAATTTGAAGATTTTAACTTCAAAACTGACGAACTTTCATATAAACTTCCATCCCCTATTTTACCCCTTTAGGGGTGTAATTCCCAAAAATCCTTTCTTAGTGGTTACTTACTCTTCACAAAGCACACACCCTCCAAGTTTCATGTCTCTAGGACCAGCGGTTTGGGCTATGTGTTGATATATCACCCAGTCGTCAGTCAGTTTACCATTTTATATATATAGAAGATTTCACGTCTAAACGAATAGTGTTACTGATTTGGAAAAATATATGTTAAATTAGAGCATTTTCTTAATCTATATACTAATATATAAAGCTGAAGAGTTTGTTTGTTTGTTTGTTTATTTGAACGCGCTAATCTCAGGAACTACTGGTTGGAATTGAAAAACTCTTTTTGTGTTGGATAGTCCATTTATTGAGGAATATTATAGGCTCTATAACATCACGCTACGACCAATAGGAGTGGAGCATAAATGAAAAATGTTGCAAAAACGGGAAAAAATATTCCTTTTTGAGAGCTTCCGTTGCGTGCGCTGCGTAAACGGTTTAAGTTACGCAAATATCGTGTATGATAGATTTGTTCCTCTTTAAATGTTCTAAAAAAAAGTCAGCAACAGCATATGTCTATCTTTTAAGATTGACTCATTATAACATTTTTTATGGTAATCAAATTTGTTTGAAATGAATGCATTATTTGCGAAGAAGTTTTCATAAACATGGTATTAATCCTTATCCAAATAAATACGTTATTCATCACAAGTATTTAATTTTGAACCAAGTTGCCCTTACATCATTTAATTTCAATGAATATCTTAGGAGATATGTTTTATAATAACTCCGCAGCAAAATAATGATCAACTCTGCGAGGTAGTCTATTCTAAAGCTGAAGAGTTAGTTTTTAGGGTTCCGTACCCAAAGGGTAAAATGGGACCCTATTATTAAAACTCCGCTGTCCGTCTGTCTGTCTGTCTGTCTGTCGGTCCGTCTGTCACCAGGCTGTATCTCATGAACCGTGATAGTTAGACAGTTGAAATTTTCACAGATGATGTATTTCTGTTGCCGCTATAACAACAAATACTATAAAACAGAAAAAAAAAAAATTTAAGGGGGGCTCCCATACAACGGACATGATTTTTTTGCCGTTTTTTTTTTTGCTCCGCCCGCGTGGATGTCGGTTATCGCGTAAAAAAGTGGCCTATATCCTTCTCTATATCCCAGGCTATATTCCTGCCAAATTTCATGTCGATCGGTTCAGCGGTTTAGGCGTGAAAACTTAACATACAGACAGACAGACAGACAGATAGACAGACAGACAGACAGAGTTACTTTCACATTTATAATATTAGTAAGGATTTGTATTGATGGTACGGAACCCTTCGTGCGCGAATCCGACTCGCACTTGGCCGGTTTTTTGTTTTTTGAACGCGCTAATCTCTGGAACTGCGAGTTGGATTTGAAAAAATCTTTTTGCATTTTACAGCCCAATTCTTGAGGGAGAATAACATTCCTATTAACTAGGACACAATTTTTTTTTTTTAATGAAAGTTTATGCGAAAACGAGGTGAAAGCACGGGCAGGCAATGTGTTGCGACGGGGTGGGTCGGGGGAACAAGAAATTTAACGCGGACGAAGTCGCGGGCAGAAGCTAGTAACTTAATATGTGAATATTTTAGATTGTTTATATTACATACTGAACTTAATTTGTAAAGTTATGTCTAACGCGGATAAAAAACTGAGAATCACGCCAAATCTATTAAGCGTATTTTTCTGAAACCTTTTTTCACATGTTTAAAGATAATTTAATTATTGATCTTTTGGTATAGGTACGTTTTTTATTAAAATATCGTTTGTTTTATGTATAATAAATTAATAATGCATCTTATTTGGGACAGCGCTCCTGGATGGGCGAGTCCTATTACTGGCTGGACGTACGACGCGATGCGTGAGCTCAATAGAGAATACGCAAGCTAACCACTCAAGATCACTGGCATATATATGCGTCTTAAGTTTGTATTTCTGACAAGTTGTGTTAAGTGACCAATACATATCTATAATAGATACACAACTTTAAAGTATTTCATGAAAAAAGTTTTATCTACATAGGTACCTACCCACCCACTACCATCACGGTGCAGCATAGTACGATAGGCATCATGTCTAATCACTAAATACCTATCACTTTCTTCAATAAACTTTATGTTGGGAGTTGTGAGCAAACTCTGAAATTTGAGAATCAAGTCACATATACCTAAGATGCAACTGAATTTCATTAAAGAAAATTTAATGAAATAACAATGATTTTTTTTTATCCGTAGGTACTGGTTGTGGTCAATAAATAAATATTAAGTAAACATTTATTTCTAATTATTCACAGCTTGAAAAGTATTTACCTGAGTATCTAAATAAGAAACTGCAGCAACAAAAATTGAAACCATTCGCCTGTAACACAACGAATTCAACAATCTAAGAGCATACTTTTATGTATCGGCTGATTATTAAAAAGCTACTCACCCTGTCTTTAGGCACCATGGCGATGGCAAAAGCACAGATTGCGAGCAACACCAGCAGCCCTCGCTTCATGGTCACAAACGTCGCTACTCGACAGAAACACTTGTACTTGCTAAAAAAAAGTTTGGCGCGCGCGGTGACGGATCGTGCCGGAGTGGCGTCGGCGAGCAGGCGCGCCGTTATAAGTACCTACGCTCGCACAGAGTGAAGAGGGCCCGACAGACGTCGCACCACCGCCACCGCTAAAGATTTTCCCAACAAAATCACCACTACTGTACTACGATACGACCATTTATCGTTATTGTTTGTAATTTTGCTGACATGAATGAACGAACCTTTATGTGATAGCGATAAACCAACGACACGCGTCACTTAATAAATATTGTGTTGTTATTGTAGTGATTCACGGTTGAGTTCAAACATAAACACTTTTAAATAACTAAGGGCTGTAGATAACCACGTAGAATGAACTTTAGGTAACCAGATAGAGATGAAGAGATGGAGATTTAGATTTAGAGATTTACCGCCTTACTTATAAACGCGGAATAAAGTTATACTAGGAATAACTTCGATATACATTTTGACGTTAATACTTAGTATAACTTTATTCCGCGTTTATAAGTAAGGCGGTTAGATTTTAGATTAAAGAATACAAAATGGCAACTTAGGTAAGGTTATACAGTACTTTTTTTTTTTTTTAATTTTTTCATTTAGTAGTTAGGCACTTAGGTTGTACTTACATACAGTGACAATATTATGTAAGTAACTAATCTACAGGGTACTGATTCTGTAACTAGGATCTACCTAGAACTGACCTGTGCAAAAAATCAAAGGAGAAGTTAAATAATCTGCGTTCAAATAACAAAAAATACTTTTTTTTTAAATAATCTGATAAAATGGTGTAAATAATTTCATCACCTCTGCTCTCCAAACGGTGAAGGAAAACATCGTGAGGAAACCAGCATGTCCTAGAACCGAAAATTCGAAGACATATTGTGAGATCTACCAACCCGTACTGGGCCCGCGTGGTAATTTACAGCCCACTTCCTCTCGAAGACAAGGGCCTGTGTCTCAGCAGTGGGAACATTATAGGCTAATTGTATCTAAGTATAGGTATTAGAATAGTACATTGTGATACGAGGGTGGAAAGCAAACGAGCTGACATTAACAAGCCCGAGCCGAAGGCGAGGGTTTTTAATGACACCAGTTTGAAATAACCTACACATGCGTGTATCACACGACGTTTTTCAATACAGTTGTGGGAAATAGTAAAAAACAAATCAAAGAATTAAATAAAATTCTCTTTCTCGAGATTTAGGGGGCAAAATTTCATCTTGCGCAGTTTTCGCCTCAGATAAAATATCGGGTGGAATTAATTCCATTTCATCGATTGTACTCATATTAACAAAAAAAAGAAAACAATTTATCACACAAAAATTTCAAATTTTGCGAAAATTTCGAAAATGGCGCGTTTTTGCAACTGGACATTTTATTTTTTTACAACGAAAACAGCCTACACAGCCTATTCGATTTTTGACAAATGTTGATGTGAAAATAATTAAATTAAAACTGGTAATTAAATATATTAAACAACCATTTAAAAGACTTTTGAGAATTCAATGCTAAGACGTACGGACTCATTCATTTTTCCTTGTATAACTATTCATTTTTAACCTCATTGATTCTATGTATGAAAACTCCTTGCTACTAAACTTTTTAAATTGACTTATAAATTTAAAACTCAAATGCAAAACAAAATGATCGAGCTCGTAAACAAAAGTCACGACCGCGTAAGCGAAAGATGCCTATGCAAAAGATTTAATTTTCGAATCATAATTATAGCCTCTGAAAGTACGCCATGACAACTGTATTGAAAAGACATATAACATCATGCACGAAGGGTTAGACAAAAATTGTTATTTATGCAACAAGAGAGCAAAGTTGTTTTTTCCTGTGAGTGTTGATTTTGAATCCCGAGTATGCGAAGGATTCTATAATTGAATCACGAGCCTAGCGAGAGATTCTAGATTAGAATCCTGAGCGCAGCGAGGGATTCAAAGACACGAGATGCAAATAACTTTGACCTCCTGTAACACATACAACTTTTCACCTCAGCAGCGAGAACTTATATATTATCTACTTAGAGGAAAAAAAATACAACATGGTAAAATTTAACCACATGTATATTTGTAAAACAAACAATATAAAAAAAGTTGAAAGTAAAAGATTGCCCGTGCCCTGACGACAAATATGTTTATTGTTGCATCATCCAGAACTCCGAATGCAAATAGATTTACGTTAGCCACAGTTAACGACATTCACAGGAAGATATTGGCTGTCCTACAAGTCTACGCTGAAAAAATATTTTTTGGTCAGGTCTATTAAAATAATAGACTTGAAGAGAAACCATGGCTACCATTAACCATAACCATTATTAAATCAATTTTAATTTAAAATCTTTATTATAGAGGAGCGTATTTCTAATGTGAAGAAAAACTGCAACACTATTTTATTTTTATTTTGATTGTATGGCTTATGTATGTACAAGTGCGGGGTGTGGATTTGAGACAGAAATAGGTCATCTTGTTTCCATCTTTTTAAAAGTACACTTTTTAAATAGTCGGGTTACATTTTTTTTTTACAATGTCAATCATTCGGTCTTAGCCGAATGTCACTGACTTAAACCCCAATGTATGTACTAATATTGAACGTATGTTGCTGTACTTTGGATCTTACTATGATTATTTTCTTTAAGTTGTTTTTGTGTGCTTTTTAAACGTATGAAGCTGTTGGGAACATTCCTCAAGTGCCTATACCTACCTTAGATTCAACTTAACTTACATAATAACATAATCGGGACTATCGAGTGCCTGCCCGTTAGTGACTAACTGCCGAATACTCAAACGCAATTCAATTTTAAGTCGCCGTTAAGTCTAATGCTGTCTCTGTCACTTTAAACTGTTTTGTAGCGACAGAAACACTTATAAGAACGTCTTAAAGTTAAGTAACGTTTGAGTATTTGGGCATAAGTAACATACATCACTAGAGTCAAACTGATAAGCAACAAAAACAAAAACTTCACAGTCTTATCTTTAAGTGTAAAAAGGACGTTCACGCCTCAAGCTTTTAAGAAACTAATAAAATTCTATGTTCACGTAAGTTTTATTTAGTACCTTTTTAGTTCAACAAAACCTTGTTTTTAGCTTTTAAAGATTTTTACTTATATTTTATTTTATACTTTTTAGCATTAGTTTGATAAAATATCTATTCTATCACCCACACTTGTATATTACCTACTTGTCAAGACAAATCCAACGAGCCCAACACAACAGGGCTATCTTGTTTCTGTGAAGAGTTACTATGGCGTGCTTCCGGCTCCATCATCAGATCCTGGACTACACCTTGGGCTAAGTTACACACGGCTAAATATTCAACCACATATATTTCCAGTATAAGCTGATCTCGCATTGTATAGAATTTCCGCATAATGAGAGATCAGCTTATACTGGATATGTATGGCTTGATATGTACCCGTGTGTACCTACTTGTCAAGACCTAATTATCCAAATGGCCGAAACACAACAGGGCTATCTTGTCTAGTCTAGGAGTTCCTATGGTGACCTTCTGGATTCATCTGAAGGCCCTGGACAACACCTTGGCCAGACAAAACTAACCACCTTCCAGCTCCAGCATCAGATCCTGGACAGCACCTAGTGTAAAAGCACTTGTAGAATAAGACCAAACACGATGATGCTATCTCGTTTTTTTTATAATTTCCTATGGTCATCTTCCGACTCTCACATCAGACCCTGAACACCATTTTAGTGTAATGGCACTTGTCAACACATATCCAATGAATACAAACAGGACGGGGCTATCTAGTGAACTTGAACATTTTTTGTCTCTGGATGTTGACCACTGAGGACATCTCTCGTATGTAGCGTCATGGTGTGTGAATTCGTATACAAAATTTAGTGTCTGTGCTGTTGACCGTTTAGGAGTTCCCTCGCCTGAAGCCAATCCTAGATGCAGCAGCCATATTGTGCTGGACTTTAAAACGGACTATCATAATTGAGGAGTGACGGAACAAAAGCCGTTATTGACCAGGATTTTTTTTCCTCTTCACAAAGTTGAAATACCAACAATCCGCTTCAAAAACCAGTAATTCCTACTGCAAAAAAAAAGTTAAAAGTCGATGGTTTAATCAAAATCCTACAAATACACGGTTACACGGTTTACGGCTATACGGTTTTTATCATTTTATGGACAAAAAGGCAAAATAGATTTCCCGGTTTTTGATTAGTTACTCCTCAATTAAAGCGTATATAAAATTTCTTGTCTGTACTGATGACCGTTAAGGAGTTCCCTCATCTGAAGCCATTTCTGGGTAGGTACAGTAGCCCAGTCATGGTGGACTTTAAAACGGAATATCATAATTTAATGTAATCTATACTAATATTACAAAGAGAAAATATTTTTTTGTTTGAATCGAATAAGCTCCGAAAATACTGGACCGATTGTAACCATTTTTTCACCAATAGAAAGCTAAATTGTGAAGAAGTAACATAGGCTATAATAATTTATTTTCAAAAAATTTGAGTCCCTTTATAAGCTTTCAGGAACTTTTGAGTTTAAAAACCGATCCCATCCACCGAATTTGTTTATAGTTTTCTAGTAAATCATCCAACAATAACATGTTCTCATCTAACTAATGCGTAAAATATGAAGACTTCTATGAAAGCGATAAGATAAAACTATGTTACGATTCGGATCACGCTATACGGTTATCAACTGATGATTCACACATTGTCAAACGTCAAACTTTTCCTGGCGGCACTTTTATTTGGGAGGCCGCGGGACCTATGACCATATGGAAATATACGGACTGTGGAACTTTTATGAAGAAAACTTCATGCTACTATTCCATGACCCCTTCGAGGCTCGAAGATTCGGGAACACTTAATTAGTCTCCGTTGTTGTTATGTCATTAACAACCGAGACCAATTATGAGTTCCCAGTTCCCATTACAAAATCGAGATGATAACAACTACGTATGCTTTCTTGATCAACATTACAAGTTATTGGTTATTGGTAATAGTTGCCATAACTTGTCTAATGCAGTCGTTAGAAGTAGGTATAGCAATGGCTTTAACAACATTGTTTTAAAAAACCACAATTCATAAACACCGCCCAAACTATCAAACTTGTAATAAGCATGGGAGACATGAGGGTGTCATAAAGCGGCGTTGCCTCTTTCTCTGTGTCATTATTAATTTCCTATTATCCCCTTAACTTACGCATTTACTGCCTCCGTACATGCAGGACGTCACGTATCGACTAAACCGGTCAGGAGGAAAGGATAACAGTGTCTATCGGAATGAGATATGTCGCGGAATTCCACAAGGGACGTATTTATATCCGGGTCCAGAATCGACCCTTGCGTAACCCCACAACGTACTCTGTACAACAGATTTTTGTGGAACCTTGAATCTCGATAATTGTCGGTAAATAGTAGTAGTAAATAAGTAGTTGGAATAGCTCCAACTATTTACAATTACTATCGATCATACATTATAGTATCTGTTTATTACAGATATAATTAATATATCACTCTACTTACGATTTTCTTTCCATTTATCATACTTTTTATTAGTTTTTCATCTGTTTACGTCTGGGTTCTGATAGTGAACCATCTCCACTGCGGAGGGTCTACTGCTTGATTTCTTGATAGCCATCAAGTTCACGATAACTGTAAAGTGACCAGTGTTTGGGTCGCGGACGCTCTGCTTATTTTAATTTTTGAATAGTTTCTATTACGGACGCTTCTAACGTGCACGTCTTTCTACATTGTTCTCACATGTATAACTTCAACATGAATGATGTAACCCATATTTTGTAACAATATTTTGTTTTAAAAGAGTGTCCATGGAGTTTCTTGTCCGTTCTTCTCCATAGGAACCTACTACGCTTTGGAATGGGCAACTAGCTTCATCTTTCTGACTGACCGACCCCTTGACAATTCAAAAGTGCCTGTAATTGGTTTATTTGAAATAAATGCTTTGAGTTTGAGTTCTGACGCGTCCGTACCCTTCTCGGAGTTTCCTTCTCGACACTGCGGAGATTGCGCTGACATCTTTTCATCGGAGCTGCCTTGACGCCTATTCTTCGGAGCTGCCCTGTCTACTGGTTTGCGGAGCTTTCCTGACGCGGAGCTGGGAGTGCCTTCCAAGTATTATAAATCTCATCTTCCTCCTTCTTGCCTCGAGAGTGCGGGTTAGGTAGGTCCTTCTAATTTTAAATCTAATTACTGTATTTTTTTACTTTCCTCTATAAAATTAAATTGTTCAGTCTAATTTTACCATTTTATTTGTTAGGAATAAGTAGACAGAGTAAATACTCAGCTTTGTCTCTTCTTGTAGACATTCATTTTTATTAGGGAAATAATACATTGAAACTCAAAATAAATTTTAGGCTGCTAATGATGGTTGCCTTTTTTAATAAATGAGAGAATATTTTTTTCTTTTAAAAAACTATCCGTACCTACCGTTACCGTGTTCAACGGAGAATGCCTATTGTGATCTTTTTATTAGGTACGCGGTGCCAATAATCTAATTGATCCTTTTGATTTCTAATTGATATTCTACTAAACTGCGCACTTACTCTTCTTTAAAATGTTTGTTCCTCTTTTATATCTACCTTTCGCCCGCGGTTTCGCACTTCTCCACGCAAAAATACATAAGTTTATCAATCTCATATATACCAACATCCATTTTTAGGGTTAAGTAGTAAAACAAGGAATAGTCTCGCCAAGTCCGTCTGTCTGTCCACGGTTTAACTCAAAAACTCGTGGTACCTACTACATAACATAACATGACGCCTTGTGTCCCCGAATGGTTAGACTGTATTAGTTCCAAATCTTGTACAACTGACAGGTGTCAAAAAAGCATTCTCTCGAATGATAATAATCATTATAATCATTTCTCTGCGGGTGACAGAATAATGATATCAGCATTATTTGAAAAACTGAAATAAATCAAAAACCCATAAATGTCAGGTTATGTAATCAGTTTAGATTCAGAAATGTGTGCGTATCTTAAATGGCAGCATAAAATTTTTCATCAGTTAGGGATCAGAAAAAAACACTCCACAACAAAATCGATCAGCTGCACAGCAGTGGCGAAAGCACCATATAACACGATTCCTACTGGCTTTCCTTCGGAAGTTCACATCAGCGACTCTACTACTGCTATTGAAAAATGGCACAGTCATAGTGTCTAAGGTATTTAATTCACCATAACATTCAAACAACAAAAACGTCTAGCTTTGAATTACAACCACAAAAAAATAAACTAAAATAACCCGGCGCCAATAAAATTGCTATCTTTTTCCTCTATCTTTTTTTTAATTTATACAAAAGAATACAGGATTACATATTAAATAGCAACCAAAAACCACTATCAGCTATCCCGTCATGCCGTCACTATACATAGGTCACGTGGCACCGCTTGATATGGACGAGAGCAAGCCGCTGTTGTTGTTAAGGCGAGGTTCTTCGAGCGTGCATATTTGTTCTAGAGATGGCAGCTGGGTGCGAGTAAATTATATCGTGCATTTCGTTAATTTTGGGTTTAAAATTATATGTTTTACGATATTAACAATGTTAAACCCGACGGACATACATCATCATAGACGTTTATTTTGATGTGATTTTCAATACATAATGTGGTATAATATTGAAATAAAATGATTTTAATCTACAAAATAAGGGTATGTTTGGATTTTAAGCTATTGCATAGCTTCGCTTCTATCGCGGGCCTTGAGCGCGGGGACCGAATCCAGAAATTCCGTAACGAAAAAACCTCACGCTCCGCACTCCGACGGGCACGGAGGTGTGGCTTGAAGGCCGTGCATCGTCTAACGTCGTTTCAGTTCGGCAGTCTTCGACACGGCGTTGTGTGCGTGCGATTAGACGTATTGTACGACTCTACGAAACTCTGTGGTGGATTTACCGCGCAACGCAACGCCATCTAGTAATCGCAGGTAGAACTAACTAAATAGAGGTGACATTGGCGTGGCTTGTGATTCGTAATCGAGACAAGCGTTGCTCTGTTGGTGGTCTCAGTTGTGTTTTGTTGTCGGTTTTATCCACTAGATGGCAGGCATCGTAATTCAAAAGTTTTTGAAAGGTTGTTGAGGTATGTGAGCAATTTATTTATAAATCAATAATTTTACTCGTGTTTATGATTCTCCTAGCTAGAATTAACATTAAACATTAACGTTCTTCATAGCTTATAAAAACCACTTTTAAACGGTTCTCCAAAGTTATGGGCCGATTATGGATTGACTTTACTTTCTTATCGGTCACCACGCTCAAAAAGTGTAACTTGAATTAATATCAAAGAAAAAGAAATACTGCATAAATAAAATAAATAAATAATTATAATTGCATAAGTTGATACAAAATGCTATGCAATAGCTTTACCGCGGCAGTCCCCGAGTGCCACACGTCTTTTTTTTTTCTGTCTAGCGAACTTTATCCAATTATGTAACGAGTACCCGACGTATCTACAGCAAGGTCTCAAAAGCAACATATAATTTTTTCACGTGTTTAATCATTACCGTTTCTAAATAAAATGACATTAAAATTATATTTCCTAGAGGTTAACTTGAAGAACCTCGCCTTAAGGTAAATACAGATATAGAAAAAATGCTTTAGCGAGAACGAGATTACGAGATGAAAGAATATTTAAAAAAAATCGTTTTTATCTGTTCAACTGTATTGTGTTCGATTCTCTATATCTATACATATCGCTGCTTTGCATGAATACCCACACAAACCAAAATCTTGAAAATACTGGTTTATAACACAGCCAAATGCAAAATAGTTCTTATTTAGTTATACATTGATTAACGCCCTTTTGATTTATACATTCTATTGATCAAATACATGAAAAGTTATGACAGTAATTTTTTTTTTTTTTCAAATAGCTACACTGTAATATCCATACTAATATTATAAATGTAAAAGTAACTCTGTCTGTCTGTCTGTCTGTCTGTCTGTATGTTACGTTTTCACGCCTAAACCGCTGAACCGATCGTCATGAAATTTGGCAGAGATGTAGCCTGGGATATGGAGACGGACATAGGCTACTTTTTTACGCGATAACCGACATCTACGCGGGCGGAGCCTCGAGCAAAAGCTAGTTATTATATAATTTTTCCCTTTTTTGGATTATGCGGTTATTCGTGCAAAGCAGCGATATAATAAAATCATAGCGAAGTCAAAACTGTACATTGTTATTTTTTTTTTTTTAATTGCCACGAGATCTGGGAATGATTCTGATGCCGAAAGAATAGATTTTAGAATTTTTGTCTGTTTGTCTGAATGTATATTCCAGCATCATGCAAAAACTACAGGATAGATTTTGTTCAAATTTTGCATAGATATTTCCTATAGGTCCGGTCAATCTGTAGGGTATAAATTATTACGCTATTTGCTATGGGAGATGAGCAGTATTGCATTATGTTTTGAAATGGATCAATAAGGGTAGGTATTTTTAGAAGATTTTTATAGCTTTTATTTGAATGACTTTTTTTTTTGCTTTCTTATTTTTTTATTTGTCAAAAGGTTTGGTTTAGGTTTCTGTTTCCAATTTATTTTTTCCCTTCTAAATCCTTTTATCACACTGAGCTTTAGTTTTATTATATTCCACCAGCCATTTACATAAAGTCCATTCTCATCGCCAACTTACCTTAAAGAAAAGGAAAGGTCGCTACAAGAAAACGGTCTTAAGAGACTATCTTTTTAGTTTTTTTTTAATCTACATTCACAGATTTTGAAAAGATACTGAGATGAGAGCGAACACAATATACTAGTGTATGACAACAGTCAAATTATTCCATTACTTCGCTGGGTTGAATAGGAAATGAATATCGCAGATAGTTACAGATTTAATCTTTTTAATGATTTTTCATACCTATATGGATCTAAGCAGTCAATCATTAGGTACTATTTCAGTCAACTTTCAACAAAGCAATGCAAATCTGATTTCGATTCCCCAAAATTGTATATATTTTTTTTTTGCATTTTTTTTACATTTTGTTACTGTAATTGTGATAGTTCAAAGAACGTATACAGAATAATACTACACTACACTCCCGTACACTACACTCTTGTATCGATACACCGTGCATTTTTATGTATATAGGCCTAAAACATCAAAATAATAATAAGTCAGCGTAAAAGATTTTATGCAGTTTTGAATTTGACATGCTGGCCATCAGTTGGATCACCATTCATTCATATCCATATATTCATATCACCATTGTTCCATATTTGAATTCACGAACTCAAAAAAGCTTGTTATTCCTTTAACAGCGACCAAACTCCGATTTCCTTCTGTTTTTTGTCTTACTACTTCCACGCGAACGAAGGCGCAGGCAGAAACTACTTCCTATAATAATTTTAGAATGAATGTATAATAATAGTTGAGTTTATTTATGTTAAACATTGAAAATCTTGTTTACGTAGTGATAAACTCTTTTTGGTTAAGCTACTTGACGATAGATGGCGGTAAATTCAGTGAAGGAAAGACTTTTATTTTAATTTTAATAAAAAAAAAAATCTTTACTTCTCTTTTACTCTTTTTTTTTTCTTTCTTGAAAGTTTTACTCTTGATCGATGGTTTTGCATGAAAGCTTAAGTCTTAACATACCAAAAATCATATCTTTAAAGACATTTCCTACGTCTTGGAATCATAGCCAACCAACATGATAACGTTTTGGATATTATTGTCATGCAGACTTTAAAATAGGGGTGCTTTAAGGTTCTTTCTTAGATCCGGTCATAAAATGGCGATGCAGCTAAAAGAACTGAAGCCAAATTCTGAAACAACGTAAAATCACAGTAATTTCCTGAATTTATGTAATAAATTTGCTGCTTTCCTTGCATTAAGATTCCACTATAGGTAGATAAAACTCATGCAGACTTAATGATTCTGGATCGTAGGTTAGGTCAGTGTCAAGTTAAAAGATAACATAAGAGGTCTCCCGGTGGACTCGGCGCGGCATACGCTGGCAGAGTGTGCCACTTGGGAGGACCTGCGCCGTGCCCTCATCTCACGAGACGACTGTTTCGCAGAAGTAAACCACCGCGTCCCAGGACTCTTCGCTGCCGACCATCGACTCGACTACGACCGGCACCGACAGGTCACTGCCTACTTCTGAGACGAGGGCACGGCGTGGCTCCTCCCAAGCGGCACACTCTGTCAGCGTATGCCACGCCGTGTCCTGCCGACAGTCGACGCAGTGGTGACACCGGGCGTCCGGCTCGCTGTTTATGTGACACAGGTACTTCCAGAAGCAACCATGCCCCGAGAGCACCTGCGTCACCCGAAACGACAGGGAGCCGTACCTCCTCCCGGGCCAGAGCTCGAGTACCGGCCGGACCGGCTCGGTGGTGACAAGGCTGGCGGTAGGGCGTGAAAGCCTGTGCCGCCATTCCGCCACCAGGACCTCGTGAAGCTGAGACCGACGCAGCTCCATATGAACCACGGCAAGCCTTTTTTTTATTTTTTTTTGACGCTATGAAATGCATTATGCATGCCCGCTCGTCGGGGGACGAGACGGGGTATGTGAGACTCCCTGCCAAAATGGCAGTATACCCACTAAAACTCAGCGGAGTTCCCTCATCGCCTTGATGGGAGGGTCATGGGAAACCGGCTCAGCCTTTACATCCACAACCCTCCCGGCGCATGCCCGCCTAGCTGGCGGGCCCCGCATGCCCCTTCCCTGGCCATTCCCGTCCGACACTGGTGGAGGCCTGTGCAATACAGGCAAGGGTGCCCCAGCACCCGTTGCCTGCTGGCCTCCACATGGGAGTAACCCCCCATCACCCCAGGGACCAGAACAGCACAGGGGCACCAGACGACCTCGCGTCCAGGCGCCCCTGGTCCCCCCGCGACGGGTCAGATGATTAGCCCCGCCGCCTACCACTTTTCGGCCGCAGAGGATAGGGAGAGCGGCCAACGCAATACCGACACTCCTCTTCCTCTGCGGCCCCACCGCGTCCACCATCATACGGTGGCGACCCCGTCAAGGCCGCGGAAGGTAGGGAGAACGGCGCACCTCAATACCGGCACTCCTCTCCCGCCGCGGCCTCCCGCCCTCAGCCGCGATGCCGCCCATTCGACATCACGGCCCGCCTCAGTTGCGATGTCGCCGAAGCGGCACCGCAACCTACGGTCGCTACGTCGTCGGCTTATCCGCAAAAGCCCTGACGAGCGGCCCCCTCCTCGGGTTCCTCTTAGCTTCACCGTGACTCTCCAAGCCACGGCTACTGAGCCACCCCGCCTCGACAATGCGGGAACCCACCGGGGGGGAACCTCGGCAAGCATTTTTTTTTTTTTTGACGCTGAGAAATACATTACGCATGCCCGCTCGTCGGGGGACGAGACGGGGTATGTGGGACTCCCTGCCAAAGTGGCAGTATACCCACTAAAACTCAGCGGAGTTCCCTCATCGCCTTGATGGGAGGGTCATGGGAAACCGGCACAGCCTGTACGTCCACAACCCTCCCGGCGCAGCATAGCTGGCGGGCCCCGCATGCCCCTCAGCCTGGGGGCGATATGGGAATGACCGGGAACACCTGGCCATTCCCGTCCGACATTGGTGGAGGCCTGTGCAATACAGGCAAGGGTGCCCCCGCACCCGTTGCCTGCTGGCCTCCACCTGGGACCTCGCACCAGATGACCCCGCGTCCAGGCGCCCCTGGTCCCCCCACGATGGGTCAGGTTAGTGGCCCCGCCGCCTACCACTTTTCGGCCGCAGAGGATAGGGAGAGCGGCCAACGCAATACCGACACTCCTCTTCCTCTGCGGCCCCACCGCGTCCGCCATTCAACGGTGGCGACCCCGTCAAGACCGCGGAAGGTAGGGAGAACGGCTCACCGCAATACCGGCACTCCTCTCCCGCCGCGATGCCGCCCATTCGACATCGCGGCCCGCCTCAGTTGCGATGTCGCCGAAGCGGCACCGCAACCTACGGCCGCTACGTCGTTGGCTTAGCCGCAAAAGCCCTGACGAGCGGCCCCCTCCGCGGGTTCGTCTTAGCTTCACCGTGGCCCTCCAAGCCACGGCTACTGAGCCCCCCCGCCTCGACAATGCGGGAACCCACCGGGGGGCAACCTCGGCAAGCCTAGCTTAACCTAATGGATCGACTCGTGCGCCTGTTATAACTTATCCACAAGCTCCTCATAGCGCAACCTGTACCTATGTAAGAAAGAAATATGGAATACTCATACGAAATGAAATTACAAATGCAAATGATGAATATAAACTATTAAATTTACCTATTTGAAATGATTATTACATACATAGGTACATTATAAGAGATAAGGTACGAATGTCAGACCTTGATCGTCACCGACCATGGAAAATCTAACACCCCGTGATAGTCTATTCCAAGAATAGCTTATGCATGCAGGTGCCAGTAATGTAATCGAGTGCAATGGAGTGCACACCTAACTGGTGCTGGCACATGACTAACTCTATTAATAGGTTTTGAAACTTAGACGAAATGCCAATACTTACCTCCCTAATGCAGAACAAGAATGATCACGGAAAGCGTTGTTGAAGATTTTTAGGACAACAATGGGTAATTGATTGAATTGAAAATTCAACAAACGCAATGAATTATCGAAAACATTGAAGTCACATTCATGTCTACCTACATGACGCAGAAATCAGTTAGTTCAAGTCCGATTAACCGATATCTAACGACGTATTTCTCTCCTACTCAATGTTTACTACTATTATAAAACTAGACATATGTAATCAAAGAGAACATCAAATAATACGCACGAAGGCATAGTTAATTAAAGTTCAGAAGAAGAGCGCAAATAATAGCGCACGTGCGCGTGAGCACGGTGCCACCGCGTCTCGCCGTAACTGACTACAGCTGTAGGTTAAAAGTCAAAATTTTACACAGGTTACGAGTTCCCTTGTAGGTTAGCTATACATTTCTGAGTCAATGAGAAATAAACGAATATCGCATGCGGTGCAAACACCGATGTACACGCACCTAATGCTCTGACCGCTTGGCGTTCACTGTGTCACCGCCGAACGTTAGTAGGGCCTGGACCACTGCCAGATCCCGCGCTAATCTCCGTCGCAGTCTTTCAAAATCGCACCCAAACAAATCCAAGTTTTACGACTCTACAAAAAACCGAACATTACGAGGTGTAACCGGTTCACGAACAACAGTAATTCTGTAACGCTGGTCATTTATATTTATATTTTTACGCTGGTCTAACTGATCGCATTCCATCTTCAATACTGATGAAAATTACATTTTACTTTTATATTCAAAATGTATATCATTTGCAAATTGTATTACTTGAATTCTCCAAAGCTACATTATTATTTGATGGGTTCAACTGCTGCCAACGCAGGAAACCACAGCAAACTTTGTTGACATACCTAATAGTCGTCATGCCGTGTGTTTTTCAACTGGTAAATAAAGGTGGCTATTTTAAAGACTGTCCACTGGACGCAAAGCAACAGGTGACAATGCCGATACAGACCTACAGTCAACGTGACAGTGGACTGTGGAGACGAGGACGAGAGTAGATATTTTAAGACATACATTAACTAAATTAACATATATTATTATGAACAGGCAAGAGTTTAAAGACAAAAAAAACCTTCATAAAATCAATCTGCCTAGCCTTTTCCCAACTATGTTGGGGTCGGCTTCCAGTCTAACCGGATGCAGCTGAATACCAGTATTTTACATGGAGCGACTGCCTACCTGACCTCCACAACCCAGTAACTGGGTAACACGATACCCCTTGGTAAGACTGGCTGTCAGACTTTTGGACTTCTGACGACCCTTAACGACTGTCAAAGATCCACGAATGACAGCCGGGACCAACGGCTTAACGTGCTTTCCGAGGCACGGAGGAGTCTCGGTATGTAAAGATGGTCACCCATCCACGGACCAACCCCGGCAAGCGTAGCTTAACCTGACGGATCGACCCGTGCGGCTGTTATTACTTAGCCACGAGCTCCTCACAAAAAAAAACCTTCATATGAGTGACATATTGGGATAAGTTTACAGTGCAGCGTTTAACTGTTGTAGATGACAGCAGATGAAACCGTGGGGATTATATAGAATCTTCCCCAGACAAGTACGTTTAAACACTTGGTTCACAATCACGACTCGTTGGGCAATGGGTTATATACAGGGTGGCACATTAAGATCGGTCAGTATGGGAAAGTCTGAAACTATAAGTCGTACGAAAATCTCTTCTTAATCGATGACATGGATATGTCATCGATTTTAGTAATAAGAAAAACTGCATTCATACATTTTTTTTAAACGTATACTCAGCTCGGGAATGGAACCCGGACTATTTCTCGTTGGCTCTTCTTAATCGATGACATGGATATGTGATGAGATGTGTGGACGAGAAAGGATAAAGTCAGAAATGAGTATATAAGGGGAAGTTTGAAGGGAAAGGACGTCGTTTGGCATGGTATGGGCATGTGATGAGGAGGAAGGAAATGCATGTGACGAGGAGAGGGATGAAGATAAATGTGAATGGATGGAGAGGGAGAGGAAGGCAAAAAAAAATATGGATGGATTGTGTGAAGAATGATATGAAAGAGAAGGAAGTGAATGATAGAGTGACAGTTGACTGGGGGGAATGGAAAAAGAAATCGTGTTGCGCCGACCCCAAGTAACATGGGACAAGGGCAGAAAGATGATGATGGATCATCTACCGTATACGATAACAATGTCGAAATGTCGAGTGTTCTGAGGATTGGCGCACAGCAACGGCCAGGCTCTGAGTGTGCGACCGTTACTCTGAGTTATGGCCATATACGTCTTTACAACAATAGGGCAGTGCTTTACTGCGGTGCACGGCTCTTAGCCGTCGGAGGCTTCGTGGTTTGCCTCGCATTTGTGCATTAATACCAATAAAAACGAACTGAGGCACTTACTTACCTAATATTATACATGGAAGTATTGAAAGCATTCCAAGCAAAAAGCTTTCCTCTTATCAATTGTAAGGTTTCTTTACAAGTATTCGATGAATCTCAAATTCTCGATTTTGGCGAATTGGTATGAAATCTATCGGTTTTAAATCGAGATCGAGAACTATTATAATTACCTATACTCTTCTTAAATAAATAATAAATCCATACTAATATTATAAATGTGAAAGTAACTCTGTCTGTCTGTCTGTCTATCTATCTGTCTGTCTGTCTGTCTGTCTGTATGTTACGTTTTCACGCCTAAACCGCTGAACCGATCGTCATGTTTGGCAGAGATATAGTCTGGAATATGGAGACGGACATAGGCCAATTTTTTTACACGATAACCGACACCTACGCGGGCGGAGCCGCGGGCAAAAGCTAGTTATGAATAACAAAGTATAATCTGATGTTTTATTTTCACATTTTCATAGTTATTGTGCTTTTACTTTTTGACCTTACCCATTGATTTTCTCTGAACAAATGAATTGAAAGTACCTACTGATTTGCCGACACTTATTTTTTCCGACTGAAAATTAAAATGAATGAAAATTTCAGACTATTATGACACTATTACGAAATTCGGACTCTACTATGTAGATACCTAAATACACCAAAATTAATATTGACTATCGGCTTTAGACGGCGATGTCGCTGGCTATCATATTGAAATATTTATTAAGAATCATTTGATTTTCGCTGATATGTATATAGTAATTAAGGCTCCTACAAACAGGCGCGACACAGACACTGCTCGTCGCGCTACACGCGGTGCCTTTGTACCACGTCGCGTGTCGCGCCTGTTTGTAGGAGCCTTAAGATAAGCAAATTGTGCAATAATGATTCAATCACTACAAATTATCAAAGAAACTCCGGCTTACGTAGGTATGTAGATACCGATATGACAAGAATCTGGAGCACACGGAAAACACCCTTGAAAATTACAGACGATAATATTTATAAAAAACAAAACAGTAGTTTGATACTGACGAAATATCTTCACGTGATTTCAAATAACGTCTCACGGGTGTCTGACCGTAGCTTCTGTCTGGCAAACACATCACAGTCGACCCAGAAACACTTGGCTTGGCAGTTCATACCGTAGGACGGGGTTCAATGCTCGATTAAAAGAAGATCAACAATTTTGGATCGTATAATTACCGCTTACGTAATGTGTTATTTAGGTGTCTGGACTCCGACATGCGTGTGAGACGCACACCACTACGCAGTAAATATTGTTTTCCCGACTGCGCAATAAAATATATTGTTTTCCCCGAAACATAAGAGGTAAATCGTTTAAAGTTTGTTTCGTCTGAAAGAGATAAAAACACACCCGAGTTTTAAAAACTGATTAGGTACGCGATTTATATTTTTAGATGTGGTTTTACAACTTTGATAGTGGTAATAAACATAGGTAATGGGCGATTCATTTAGAGTTACTTTTATGTATATGGATTTTTTTTACAGTTGAAGCGTGAGTCGTGTTAAGCTACCGTTGTATTTTTGTTCAGTATAGTTTGACATTTCATTATGGAAAGACTTAGCCAGCGTCTACAAATTATTCAGCTGTTGGTATTACGAAAATCAGCGTTCTACGAAGGAATGTGTTCAGGTGCCGTATTATGACGTTTTAATGCCATCATGATTCCAGTGCAAGAGAGAGATGGAACTATACATGACCGCTAGCACCATCCCTGTTTTGATCTGGAATCATAATGGCATTTATACTTCATAATAAGGCCCCTGTGCACTTAGAGCAACATATGGTCGACATAATCGGCCTACCGAACGCAGGATTCGCTATACCATCGAAAGTTTGAAAGCCAATTTACATTATTAGATAACAAAAGACCAAATAACATCCAGCACGTAGTGAAAAAAATATTGCGACGGTAGCTGAGAGTGTACCTACGCAATGACCGCGAAGAAACGATGAGGCACATTTCTGGCTTAACGGATATGTCTACTGTGACCATTTGTTTCCTAAAATTGGAGCCCGTGATCTCCAGGACATTTGGTACCTACCAACAAGACGCCACTTGCCACACAGCATATGAAACCATGGCTTTATTGCGATAACAGTTATTTTCGCGCTTCGATCCGGTGAGATGGCCGCCTAGATCCTGTGATATCACCCGTAGACTTTTTCCTGTGGGGCTATGTAAAGTCCAAATTTTATATGGATAAGCCGCAACATTACTCGTGTTATTCGCCAGATACCATTCAAAATGCTGGACGCGTCATCGAAAATTTGATTTCCCGCCACAATAAAACGATATTAGAAAATACGTGTTCTAGATTTGAAATTTATCAGGCCTTACAAATAAACACGGAATAAAGTTATCCTAGGAATAACTTCGGTGTAACCATACATTTTTTGACGTTTATAGGTAGGATAACTTTATTCCGTATTTATTTGTATTAGGGTAATTGTTTTTTGTCCTCATTTTCCGACCTTTTTAATTATTTCGGGAAATTCAAGTCAAGTAATTAAATAATTTCAGAAAACTCAAGCCAAGAAATTAAATAGGTAATTTCGGAAAAGTCGAGCCAAAATGAACCATGTTAACCACAGTTATGGACGACATTGACATACATAATCTTTTTATATAAAAAAATGCATTTACGAAGCCTGTATACATTGTTCGAAAGTTAAAAATTACACACCATACAACGGAACGTGCGGTAAAATAGGTAATCTCACCTAAGTACCTATTTTACCGCATACCCCGTTGTATAGCACCGTGCGTATTCTTTACGGTTTTTTTTAATTTCCATTAAAATATTATAAGAATTCCACTAAGGAGTTTCTCATTACGAGAATAAATAAGCTGACTGATCGAACCTCCTTGGAAGCGCTTTTGCTCAATACGTTTGTCTCAGTTTAATACTTAAGAGTAAATGACACGAAAGATGTAGTTCTAATTTTCACCACGTGCATGTGTCGCCATTTACAAATTCGCGCCATTTTTATATTAGAAACGTCAAAGATTGTTGCGACTTTACGACTGATAAACAAAATAATAATATGAGTTCAAGTGAGGAATCTGATATTGATAAAGCATTGGAATTCGTGGTATTGCGCACGACATCTTCCCCAGCTACCTAAAATACCGCCACCAGGTAGTTCAAATAGAAAGTTACACTAGCAAGGAAGAGAAAGTTACTTTTGGTGTCCCTCAGGGAAGTGTTCTTGGACCAACTCTCTTCCTCATTTACGTGAACGAACTGTGCCAATTGTCTTCTCCTAACTCTAAAATCGTCACATATGCCGATGACACAGCTCTTATAGTTCACGGCAAAGATTGGTCTGATACTCTCTGTAAAGCGGAGATGGCTCTCAGTATGGTCATGAAATGGTTAAGTACCAACCTCCTCACACTTAACATCAGCAAGACGAAGTTTATTCCCTTTACCCCAAGGATTTTAAGCCAGCCCCCCATTTCCATGGTAATTAAAGCTCACGAGTGCAGACTCACCAACTCTTCCACTTGTAACTGTACTCCCATCGATGTAACTGACAGCATACGATATCTTGGAGTCATCATTGACAACCATTTAAAATGGAAAAAGCAGATCAACTCTATGGTGACACGAGTGCGAAGACTAATTTACATTTTCAAAAAACTTAGGGTTGTTACTGATTTCAAATGTCTGATAACTGTCTACCTTGCTCTCGCTCAATCAGTCCTTGGGTACTGCGTGACCACGTGAAGTGGTGCCCACAAAACAACCATGCTGCGACTAGAGAGGGCGCAGAGGGCCGTACTAAAAGTCCTTTCTAAAAAACCTATCCGCTATCCGACGTTTGACCTTTACTCACTATGCAAAGTTCTCACGGTTAGGCAGCTTTTCGTACTACAGACTGTACTCAAAAAGCACATGCTCGTACCCTTCGACCCAACCTATAGTACTGCGAAACGATTCTCCGACAGAGTCTGTAAAATTGTGCCCTGTAGAACAGCTATGGCGAGAAGACACTTCAGGTTCTTGAGCTCCAAGGTCTACAATAAAGTCAATAAAAGCATCGACATTTACCACTTACCTCGTAATATCTTAAGAGTAAAGTTGACCGACTGATTGAAATCCATATGATGCAACTGAAAAAATTGTGGAAACTTAAAACTTAACTACTCCAAACACTCACACACATCCTCACTCACACACACCTACACTTACACACACCTACACTCACACTCCCACTCCACTCTGCACCACACCTACCAAGATACAAAGTTTGCATGGCTTTTGTTTCTTTATTTCTTCTTGCATTTTTAATTTTTACCTTATTCCAAAGCTAGCTAAATTGTACCTATGTCACAGTTAAGTCTGGAACAATGTGTTTCTTATGTTTAGACGGGCGTTGATAGCTGCGACACAGTTTTTAACTTTTGTAGCTATCACCGTTTCTATTGTAATTATGTCAATTGGTTGTTGTTCCAAAATAAAAACTTAAACTTTTAACTTTTTCTTTTTTTTTTTTAATATGGAATCTACTCCACCTGATATTTTGAATGAGGCGCAAATTGCAGAAAATGGTCTCTTGCCGCCAAAATCGCGAGAGCGCTATTTAATAATTTACAATAATTGTATAGCATGGAAGACTCGAAGAAATACTCAATCATTCTCTGAAAAAGTTTTGATGGCTTATTTCAATGAATTACGTGTGAAGTATAAGCCGTCCTCAATGTGGTCAATATATTCAATGTTAATAAAAAGCACTCTATTTCTCGTTATGTGTTGAAAAACGTTGTATGACACACGTGCAGAAATTGGTATTTACAAACTCGTGACTATGGCTAGTTTGTAAAAACCAACTTACCGCACTAGTATCATAATAGTACATTACTTACCAAGGGCTGTAAAAGAAAGAAAGTCTGAAATCGCAGGTATTTGTGACCCGAGCCGCAGGCGAGGGTTGTAAATATGCGATAGAGGGCTTTCTTTTTTACTGCCCGTGATGAGTAGACAATTTTACGTGTTCACCTGGCCACAATGCGAGTTTTACTGTACGCGTAGCGTGCGGTAAAACTCACATTATGGCCAGATGTGACGTAAATAACTATTATAAAATACCTAAATGTCAAGAATGGTTCTTTTGTATAATAATAAAGATAACCCGATAAAATTGTTTTAATTGTATTTTTTTGTTAATTTTGCAAAAAGTACAAATGAATTATTTATTTCAATGATATTATCATTATGAATAATAATAATAATTTATTTGTTCAAAAAGTTTCGAGTAAAACTGTTTAGAATCTGTCACTAGACTCTGTTCCGTTAAGACTGCGCCGAGTGCGCAGTGGCGCCCTCATCATTATTTCTACAAACAGTAGTTTTAAATTCTTATGTTTTATTGTAATCATTAAAACGGAAAATAGTGGCCACTAAGTTCCGTTTTAATGATTACAATAAAACATAACAATTTAAAACTACTGTTTGTAGTAATAATGACGTATAGTCTTGTGAAGCACAACTTGACGAGCTTATTTTCTGCATTTTCATTCTAAAATAAAAGAAATCACCGAAATAACGATGAGGGCGCCACTGTGCGCTCGGCGCAGTCTTAAGAAGAAGAAGTCGTGGTGAGAAAAAAAAACGGGGCAATCTTTGTGGACTGCCGATACAAGTGAAAACCAAGTAACTTGTAAATTGTATCGTCGAGCTATTAGATTACTATTTTCGAATTATTTTTGGTTTATAAAGAAGTACTTATGATCAAGGATTATTTTTGAGTATACATAAAGCTCATGGAAAGCGTTCGGTGACGATGAAGCGAGTTCCATGATTTATGTTCACCCAAAAAGTGCTCAACGAGCCTAAAGAAGTTTTCGCTTCAAAAATTGTGGTGTTATTATGTGTTCCATTTAAGGTTATGGATCCAGCCCCAAGTTCCAAAATTAAATACGAGTAGTGCTAAGGACTTCGCCCATTGGAAATTTGTGGTAAGGAATTACTCGGATCAAGGTAATTCAAAACATTAATTGAAAACTGTTTTAGGACACGGACGTGTAAAGAAAATAAATAAATTTTGAATATGGGATCACTTTTGGGGGGTCCGCATACATCGGCATGAACGAGCTGTCCAGGCATACTAGTTCTTTCTCTTTGCCAAATTTAAGACGCTTTGCCTTCCTATAAATGCAGTCTTCGCACTGTACATCATCTTTATCATTTAGATTGATCCCTAGTTTCCTCTTGCCAAGATCTTTGATGTATTTTTTATTCTGGTGACCAAATCCTTCATGATATAGCTGGAAAAAGCTCGATGGGTTAATAGCATTAATCTCTACAGGTTTGTTTGGTAGAACTGTCTTCATTTGTAACTTATCAGTCCACTCTGCTTCCTGTTTCCAACAGCTAAGATTGATTTGACTCTATCGTGGTGCAAAGAAACTTACTATTTTGTAGTTTATCTTGTGCAGCTAACATGGATAGCAAATTCTTTTTAAGCTTTGACACATACCAGACATAAATTAATTGTTTTGCCGTTAACTTTGGTTTCTTCGGTCTGCCATCATTAATAAACTACTTGCATTTCTGAATGCGATACGATACTATTCTCTTAACTGCGACTTATGCTGCACCTTTGAGGTAGGGGCCCGCACAGTTGTGCTGTCACCTGACTTGAGTTGACTTGATTTGACAGAAAAAATATTCATTGAAGGGAATCTAAAATTTTACAGATCATGAACATTTCCGGCAACTTCATGTTAGGATCGGTCTTCAAAATTTCAGCATTCAAATTGTTCCAAATGTTTTTAAGTTTCGACATCATGGTAGATGCATCATCCGCGGAATTATTTTTGAAGCTAAAGTATTGCATGCATGTGTCTGCTCTGTCTTCTGATTGACCGTTAAACAAGCGATGAAGTTCCTACCATTCTTCGTTTGCTGTTTCAAATCGCATGACTTTCATTAGATTCTCTTCGGTCATGTTGATTGTTATAATTAGTAGAGCCGTAGAGCATTGCTGCCTGGCTTCCTATATTTTAAGTCGTTTTTTTTTTTTTTTTGTTAGTTAATAGTTACAATACACATGTTATTTACCTATATTTATTTATTGTAAACATATTTTAGTCTAGCCAAATTGTTATTTTATTCGCACCTACGATCATAAGTACTTGTACCGCAAATTATGTTATACTAGCTTCTGCCCGCGACTTCGTTCGCGTAGAAGTCGTAACACGACACAATATACTAATATACCAGCCACATTTTAATAAAACTTCCTTGAATACTACGTTTGTAGTTTTGGTCACAGCAGTCAAAATATACAGGGAGTCAGGACTGGTGACGCGAGAGCAAGCGACGTACAGTTCCTTGTTCTATGGTAAAGGGTTTGGTTTCCGCACTTAGTCCTTCAGGTCGATCATTGTACATGGGCCATGGCGGCCATCAGTGGTTATTCCAATCAGCCCACCTCCCTCTAGAAGATAATTACGTCTCCCGGCCTGTTTAGAACATCTGTGAAAGATCTGGGTGCCCCGAGGGTTTCTGTTCTAATCTGGGTGACGCCTGTGCATTCAAAGAGCACTTGCACGACGTTTTCCTTAGCCTCCATGCAAGCCCTGCACAGAGGATTGTCCGATATTGTGTGGAAGTGTTGGTTTAGCGAGCAGTGTCCCGTGACGGTCCCCGTCACCAGGCGCAGGCCGGTCCTGTCCAGGAGTAATAACCGCCTGGTTAACCTACCATCTAAGAATGGCATAGCCTCCCTGGACTGTCTGCAGGTCGGTGTCGAGGTCCACCAGCTCTTTTATACTGAATTATTGAAGGCCTGTGTTCTTGGATATACACTAATGGCACAACACTAATACCTATATTGAATGTTTGTCATCGTCATTCTTATAGATTATTCCTGGCGAACAGCTATCACTAATATAACAGTACATTGTAATTGTTAACACTCGGGAAGTCAAGTATAAGTCCCCTCTTTGAGGAGTGGCTAGAGAGGCGCCACGGCGTCCTCACCTTCCGCCTGACGCAGGTCCTCACCGTACACGGTTGTTTCGGGAGGTTCCTGTTTAGGATAAGGCGGGAGGAAACGCCCGGGTGTTATCACTGTGTGGATCGGCCGGAGGACACGGTAGAGCATACGGTGGAGGCCCGGCTTGGGTAGAGCACCGCCGTGTCCTCACGGAGGCGATCGGTGGCGACGTGGTGGAGCGAGAGTGCATGGGAGGCCGTCACCTCCTTCTGCGAAGCAGTAATGCGCGCGAAGGAGGAGGCGGAACGCGTGAGGGAGAGAGGTGGGAATGTTATTTTTTTTTTGTCAAATTCCGAAAACAATGCGGCCTAAAAAAATGTTTGAGAATGTGCAAATAGCGCTCTTTCATACGATACCCCACATGCCCTAGTAGCCCGACTTCGAGTTTTAAAACCCCCGTTAAATCCTAGATGCAAAAAAAAAAACTTTCTTAATTGCAAAATAGTTGGGCAAACGTCATCTAAAACTATTCCAAATTTCAATTTGATAGCTTTAGTAGTTCTTGAGATATCCAGCTGTGACAGACAGAAGGACAGACAGACTGATTTGCACCATAAGGGTTCCTTTTTACCATTTTGGTACGGAACCCTAAAAAGAAGCACAAAAAATATCAATTCTTTGAAATAGAAATCAGATTCGCATTGCTTTGTTGAAAGTTCACTGAAATAACGTAATAAGGTTGGGGAAAAAGTTTCTTCGCATTTTTTAAGAAAATTCAAAACATTTTTTAATATAGTTTATTTAAATTTAACTATAGTATGTAGGTACCATTTTGTTCGATAACTTTTTGCCATCTGGTAGGTAGGGACATGATCCTATTGCTATAAAAATTTTGGGACTTCTGATCAAAATACCGCGACTGACTAAAGAATTCTGAAGAGACCGAAACAGGTGGAAATCTGAAGGTGCAAGGTCAGGACTATACGGCGGATGCATTAACACCTCCCAGCCAAACTCTCTTAATTTTTGCTGAGTGGCTAAAGATGTGTGAGGTCTAGCGTTATCAGGATGAAAAACCACACTCCTTCTGTTGATTAATTCCGGCCGCTTTCTCTCAACTTCTTGCTTTAATCTCATCAGTTGTTCGCAGTAGAGTTCAGAATCGATGGTCCTGCCTGGTGGTAACAGCTCATAATGAATAACGCCCTTCCAATCCCACCACACACACAGCATCACCTTGTTGAGAGTTAACCCGGGTTTCGCCACAGTCTGTGAAGCCTGACCGGCCTTTGACCACGACCTTTTTCGCACGTTCTTGTCGTACATGATCCACTTTTCATCACCAGTTATCAGCTTCTTCAAAAATGGTTCGGTTTCATTACGTCGTAATAAAGAATCACAAATAAGTACACGGTTCATTAGGTTTCTTTCAGTGAGCTCGTGAGGTACCCAAATATCGAGCTTTTTGTATACCCAGTTTTTTTTCAAATGTGCCAAAACTGTTTTGTGGTCAATTCCGAGTTCTTCAGCTACGTCGTAACTACTGATATGCCGATCTTGCTCCACTTTTTCAAAAATGGCATCCATTTTATCCGTAATAGGGCGACCAGAGTGACGTGCATCTTTGACATCAAAATTTCCGGATTGAAAACGCTTAAACCAAATTTGTGTTACTCTCACAGACACTGCACTAGGTCGATAAACATCGCAAAATTTATTCGCGGCTTGCTTCGCATTTTTACCTTTTTTGCTCTTTTTTGTAGTAAAATTTTAAAATGTATCGAATTTCTTCATTAGATTCACTCATCTTGACAGTACGAAAAACAAATGAAAATCACACATTTTCCAAATTTGAATTTGGAATTATGTTCTTTAAAATTTAAACTTTCAATGATACTAAAACCAGCCAGATACAAATAGTATAGCCAAAGAGATTTTATTACAAATTCATACATACCATAATGCGAAAAAACTTTTTCCCCAACCTAATATGTCATAATTGACTGCTTAGATAGATCCATAAGGTATGATAAACATTTAAAATATTAAATCTGTAACTATCTGCTCTATTCGTTTCCTATTCAACCCAGCGAAGTAGTATTGGAATAATTCGACTGTTGTCATCTCAGTATCATTCCTACGAACTGTATGGGAACAGTTTTTTTTTCGATTTCTGACTTTAAGAGTACTAAGTACTCAAACCTCAGTTGGTCCTATAAAGATTTTTGATCCTCGTAAGAAACAGGATCGATTGGCATCAAAAAACGTTTTTTGTGAAAATTGCCTATTTTCTTGCTGACTGTACATTTTTTTCAAAATCTGTGAATGCAGATCAATTTTTTTCTAAAAGTTAAGGATAAGTCTCTTAAGACCATTTTCTTGTAGCGACCACGGTTAAGGTACCTGCACTTATGGACCCGTCTTAAAACATAATGCAATACTGCACATCCCCCATAGCAAATAGCGTGATAATTTATACGTAGTATTTTGACCAGACCTATAGGGAATATCTATACAAAATTTGAACAAAATCTGTCCGGTAGTTTTTGCGTTTAGCTGGAACATACATTCAGACAAACAGACAAACCGACAAACAGACAAAAATTCTAAAAACTATATTTTCGGCATCAGAATCGTTCCCAGACCTCGTGGCAATTACTTCTTTTCAAAAATATTCAATGTACAGTTTTGACTTCGCTACGATTTTATTATATGTATAGATGTATAGAAGATGCTGTTGTAAGATACATGATCTTAGTCAAATCGTCTATTAGATTCCTATAAGACATCTAATCTTATAAGTCAATGTCTATAGGAGAATTTTGCTAGTTGAGATGTAATTATTCTGTCAAAAATCAGCGGTTATATTTATTAACTGTAAATGTTATGTAAATCACATATCTAGTGTGTCTGTAATTATCGGTATTATTATCTATACTATCAATTATTATTATTTTAAATTTGAGCAGCAATGGGATCCTTTTAGTCGTTTGTGAATTTTTTTGTTTGTGGATTATCTTTACAATGGGCTCTTTGTATACTGTTCTAAATCAACCAATTAAAGGTCCGCATAAAACGAATCGAATGCCATAGCTAGTTAGATTTTACGAAATATGTCGATGAGCCCCTTCTTTTCCTGTACCCTTCAAATGTGTTCCATCCAAATAGAGAGGCTATTTGGATGGAACACATTTGAAGGGTACAGTACATTACAATAAGAATTCTCGCTTTACTTAACCTTATTACCTCATTGATAAAGTACGTGTTATATCTTAAAATGTTGCATTTATATAAATATTAGGAGCTATGGTTTGGTCAAAGGCGACCGGTTCACGTGTCTGTAAAACGATCGCAGACTGCAGGGCGGCGGCTGGCGACCGCAACCGCATAACTGATATTAATACATAGGCACCTATCGTTTCTACCTAACTAGATAACTGCTAGAGCTATAGATAACGTCGTAATGTCAGGAGGATTTTGGAGACTAGGATCACAATATAATATACTAGCATTATGCCCGCGGCTCCGCCCACGTGGATGTCGGTTATCGCTTAAAAAAGTAGCCTATGTCCTTCTCGATATCCCAGGCTATATCTCTACCAAATTTCATGACGGTTTAGGCGTAAAAACGTAACAGACAGAGAGACAGAGTTACTTTCACATCTATAATATTACTAGCTGTTGCCTGCTACTTCGTCTGCGATCCAGTATGAAATGTAGCCTATGTCCTTCTAATATAATTCAATCATGACACGTGGCGCCATCTCTTATTATCATAAGAACGTTATTGTTGTTTTCCTCAGGTACAGTACTTTTTTCGGGATGAAAGGTAAACTAAGTATGTCCGTTTCTGTACACCTGACAACATAAACATCACGCCTTGTTTCCCCGAAAGGTTAGGCAGAGGTGTACCCATAGTAGGAACACCCCCATTTCGCCAGTTAAGTTTAGTAATAGGGGGCGAGCCTATTGCCATCAACCGGGCACAAATCCAGACTCCGGGCTGCTACTGAAAAATTCCTAATGGACAAACCCAATAACACTTTGCCCGACCCGGGAATCGACCCCATGCTCAGCAGTCGCGCTTGCGACCACTAGCCCAACGAGGCAGTCAAGTCAATCAACACCTGACAACGTATATGCAAAATTTCAGGATGATAGGTTCGCGTGAAAAGGTAACAAACAAACTTACTTTCGCATTTATAATATTAGTTAGGATTAGTATGGATTTATACTGGGCTAGGATACATCGATGGCCCCACCGAATAAAAGTGCAATGGTTCTTATACTTATTTTTTTTTTTTACCTTTTTCGTTTCTTTTGCCTATCCTGCACCCACTTAATTTTTTTTATGAATTTTAGACTTAAAACACGCCTATTATAATAGTGAATTTCTTTATTCTAGGGAAATAATTAATTTTAAAATAATAGTTTATGTTATAATTACATGCTTTTTGAGTCACAAAGTAAGTAAATATACAAGTCTATACATTATTTTTTACCAATAATTCGATTATACATTATTTATACCTATTTACAATGAAATGAGCGTTACTGAAGTTTAAACGTTATTATTTTTTGCTGAAAAGTTTTCATTTTTCTCTTATACGTTTATTCGGTGGGGCCATCGACATTATGATTACAATAGGGTCATTCTCAGGACACTCATTATTTGGTTGACTTCGGTGGCAATTTTTTTTCTACATTTAGGTATATCTAACATGAAATATCAAATCTAGAGTTAATTTAAAACATATTAGTAGTACTCCAGATTTGATATTTCATGTTAGTTATGCTTAAATGTAAAAAAAAAAATCCCATCGAAGTCAACCAAATAATGAGTGTCCTGAGAATGACCCAATAATAAATACGAGTTGGCAGTTGCGTCTCGCGGGCAGGTTGCGCCGCAATGCAAAACAGTCAAACTCAAACTCAAAGCATTTATTTCAAATAAACCAATTACAGGCACTTTTGAATTGTCAAGGGGTCGGTCAGTCAGAAAGATGAAGCTAGTTGCCCATTCCAAAGCGTAGTAGGTTCCTATGGAGAAGAACGGACAAGAAACTCCATGGACACTCTTTTAAAACAAAATATTGTTATAAAATATGGGTTACATCATTCATGTTGAAGTTATACATGTGAGAACAATGTAGAAAGACGTGCACGTTAGAAGCGTCCGTAATAGAAACAATTCAAAAATTAAAATAAGCCGTGGCAGCTAAGAGATGACCAGTCCCAACTGACGGCGCCCGTTCACGAACATGACGCATGGATCAGCACCATTTAAGGCTAACTGTCCACGGACGCGTCATTTGACGAATGCATGCAACCTACAAATGACGATAGGCGTATTTTGCATATTTGCTTTGTCCACGCTGCTTCATGCAATCGTTAATCACGCTACAAAACATCTCAGTTTTCTTTCAACTTGCATCGAGAAAGCACGTCTTTTCGTTGTGAAAATGTCAAGTGATGATGATGAAGTGATTATAGCATACAACTTTATTAGAAGACGACGAAACAGGCGAAGAAAGTAAAAAAAAAGTAAAGTACTCGAGTTGGTCGAGTAGTGACATGCTGCCGCGCGCACCGCATGACGAACGCATGACGAGAGGCTGACGCGACGCTGCTGCTCCGTGGACACAGTTTTGATTGTTTCTACGCAAGATGCGAGCATTCGTCTTGCAATCGTCAATTGACGAAAGCGTGCGCATGACGTGCGGTTTACGTGGACATTAGGCCTTACGAACCCAGCTCAAACGTTTGACACGGTTGACACCGTTTCAATTCCGTGGATTTTGTAAGACGTTTTAAAATGCTCAAATAAAATAAACAAATCGTCTACTGTATTACCGACGCTTTTCAGCATACTCGTTGATGATCAGGAAATGGGATCCCTCAATTCCCTCATTGTAAGAAAATTGCCTTTTAGCAACCCGTCTCGGGCTTTGTGGCTCGACGATCGAAAGGATATTTATTTTTGACCATTAATACAGATAAAAAAGTTAATTTCTCGAATTACTATAAAAGCTTCAGAATTAGGAAAATATTAAGGATGGGAGAGCGAACCAAAAGAGCTCGAAAATTTTAGCACCCCGCATACCCTCGGGTTAGATTTTCTTTTGACCGTTCATACAGATACCTACAGACGATAATATGAAATTTGATTTATCGACTTATCTAAAAAACTTGAAAATCCAAGATGGCGGCAACGAAAATTTTCAAATTTTTCGTCATGGGTGTTTTTGAGGATACGTACTAGAGCCGATACTCCGATAGTGAGGTCAAAATGAAAATCCAAGATGGCGGCTGCGAATATTTTCAAGTTTTTCGCCATGGGTGTCGTTTTCATGGTTTTTGAGGGTTCTAGAGCGTTCTAGAGTGAGGTCAAAATGTAAATCCAAGATGGCGGCTGCAAAAAACCCGTTTCCTGCCTGGCCTGTTTGGTCATGGGTTTACTATATCACTATTATCACTGCAAGTGTGGTAACAGAGAACACACAATAGTTTGTTCCCACATAGTATGAAATAACAGCCTGCTATTTTGTAACATGTTTTTGGAACTGTTAATTACGTGGAACAGAAACAGGCGGAACAGATATGGGATTTTACCTGTTACAACCCACACCTGATTTAAGAAAAAAAAAAAGTTAATTTTGGGACCAAAGACAATTCAGACTATTTAAAAAAAAAGTGAACGCGCGGATTCCTTTTGGCATGAAGTTTCTATGACGAGATTTAAAAAAAAAAGCGCAAGTTTTCGACTAGTAAACAGTTATCTGTGGCGTTACAGCACTCGTATGGTAACGTAAAGTAAAAAGCACGCGTTTTTAATACACTGCTTTATGGACATAAAAGCGGTTCAATAAGTGCCACTTTACGAGCAAGTGTGTTGAAAAATATTTTATGATACTGGTAACAATGCAGGAGATCCAAACGTTTTCAAATGTTTTACATCTTCAACAACACTAATATTACAACTCCCATTCATAGATTCATATTGTAAGTAGCATATCTCGCCACATTTTGGATGAAAACGGCTGTAAACTGTTTCGAGTGGAAATCGATTTTAGGAGGCCTACGTCTAGCAGTGGACTTAAAAGGGCTGATTATGGCGATCATATGCCGTGTCTCCGACATACTACACAATACATTGTTCGGCAACGGTATTTTGTTTGCATAGTTCTTATAATTAATTCGCTTTAATTTTAGCGATGACTATTTACAAAAAAAGAATATGATTAAATGTTTTGCACCACTGTTCTGTCATTTTGACAGTGACATTTCTTGACATTACTTTGTTTACATAAATTATCTGAATTAGAGACTTTGGGTATACTTCTGGAGCTGATGATAGCTTAGGGAATTTCTTTAAATTAATTATTAAATACTATTCGCACAACTAAGCTTCGCGCATAATCTGAATTTCCAATTTGTTAACTTACATACTTGTTTATGTAACGTTATATTTAATTATTTTTTTAATGAAATGTCAATTATTATTATAGAATGTAAACCAAATACTTAATCTTAGTTTGTTTTAATTATATATCTGTCACTCTATTACCAATCTAAATATATATATTTTAATTAATTTTATTCGATTATTGATTTATGTATTAAATTACTAGATTTATGCTTTGTTTTTGCATTATTTTTATCATTCTTACTATTCTAAATTAATTTCAGTCATTAAAATGTATAATTCAAAGTACTTTGTGCATGCGGTGTTAGTCTGTAACTAATTGTTGCACTTGCAAATGTAAATCGTGCACTTTTAAATTAAATGTTATGTGTAAACAATTGTAGGCTAACCATTAATAAATAAATAAATAAATAAATTTACATAAATGATCTGAATTAGAGACTTTGGGTTATAATTAAGAATTGCGAGACGGGCTGTAAAAAATTTCGAGCGCGACCTACTCGCTCCTTGCTTTTCGATGAAAATTCCCGTGACACACTTTTGTTTGTCACTATTCAATTTCTGCAAAATGTTTCTAGTAATGCCTAGATAAACTCAGAAGACCGGGGGGCGACCTCATTTTGTTTTGCCGCCTTATAGTCGTACATGATTGAGCTTTGATTAGCTCAGAAATCAACTCGCACTAAGCGTTTTCAAACGTCTTTTATAATGCGCACAGCAAAGGAGTGGAACTCTCTGCCTGCGTCTGTATTTCCCAACGCATACAACCCTAATCTATTCAAAGTGAGAGTGAACAGGCTTCTTCTGAGTAAGCTCACTCCATCGTAGACTTTGCCATGTCTCTGTCACCCAAACCTAGACTAGAGTCAAGAGCAAACCCATAGTAAAATAAAAAATAAATAAATAAACCCTAAAACTATTTCTTGTGCAATTTCAACCAAATTGTTGGATTGTAAAAATAATCTAGAAACTGGCAATTGTTAGGGGTAAGGGCGGCAAAAATTTTACAACTTTTACTTGGAAAACTGTATTTTTGTTTAAAGCACTTCACGAGAAAGTGCCCTCAGCTAAGGTTACAAGGACCAACCTAGGTTGGCTGAAGGTTAACAAGTTGCATTCATATGCCCTTAATATAACCTTTCTATTCGTTTTAAAGTTGTAAAATGTTCGGCTTCAAAGAGATTCACAGTTTGTACCTACTTCGTGGAAAGTAACTAGGCACCTACATCTACCTACTTGGCTTTAAGGCTGGAATACACATGCTACATTAGAAGCACATAAGCATGCTAGTTTCAAACAGATGCTACTTAGTAGCATACAATTAGGAATGCTAAAGGAAATGCTTGTACAGTCCCTAATATTCCCAATAATTGCATTCGATTCTGTACCTATCCGCGCACGGATTGCTTTTAAAATAGTTTCTGTGGCTGCATCTAGAACGCCACATGCGAACTACCCATCAAAGACCTGAAACTGAACATCACAAATCCTGCATCGCGCAATCAGAGTTTACCGCGCGACTAGCATATATACAACATCCCGACATCAACCGCAGGGCCTCAAGTCTGCTATTACAATAGTGTCAGAATGGTCTCTTCATTGTGACTTTTTGACAGATTTGCCATACAAACACTGTCAAATACTCACAATGGCGAGACCATTCTGACACTATTGTAATAGCAGACTTGAGGCCCTGGTTAGTTGCCCACAAGACACAACACGTCAGGGCCTCAAGTCTGCTATTACAATAGTGTCAGAGTGGTCTACCATTGATTTCATAATTGTCGATTTTGACAAGTTTGGTAATCTAATAATATAATGACGTCATTATGACTTTCCAATGGTCAGTCACTGACACTCCATTGAAAGAATTGGTAATCTCGTACATAATGACAAATGAAACTTCCTACTAAACTTCCAACTTCCTACTACTTCAGATTGCTTATAACACTAATAAATAATATGTAAAAATATATATAAACTAGCTTCTGCCCGCGACTTCGTCCGCGTTAAATTTCTTGCTCCCCCGACCCACCCAGTCGCAACAGATTGCCTTCCCGTGCTTTTACTTCGTTTTCGCATAAACTTTCATTAAAAAAAATGGTGTTCTAGTTAATAGGAATGTAATTCTTCCTCAAGAATTGGGCTGTAAAATGAAAAACAGATTTTTTCAAATCCAACTCGCAGTTCCAGAGATTAGCACGTTCAAAAAACAAAAAACCGGCCAAGTGCGAGTCGGACTCGCGCACGAAGGGTTCCGTACCATCCATACAAATCCTTATCCTTACTAATATTATGAATGTGAAAGTAACTCTGTCTGTCTGTCTATTTGTCTGTCTGTCTGTATGTTACGTTTTCACGCCTAAACCGCTGAACCGATCGTCATGAAATTTGGCAAAGATATAGCCTGGGATATGGAGAAGGACATAGGCTTCTTTTTTACGCGATAACCGACATCCACGTGGGCGGAGCCGCGGGCAAAAGCTATCCATACTAATATTATAAATGCGAAAGTAGCTCTGTCTGTCTGTCTGTATGTTACGTTTTCACGCCTAAACCGCTGAACCGATCGACCTGGGATATAGAAAAGGACATAGGCTACTTTTTTACGTGATAACCGACATCCACGCGGGCGGAGCAAAAAAAACGGCAAAAAAATCATGTCCGTTGTATGGGATTAGGCCCCCATTAAATATTTTTTTTTTCTGTTTTTTAGTATTTGTTCTTATAGCGGCAACAGAAATACATCATAATGTGAAAATTTCAACTGTTTAACTATCACGGTTCATGAGATACAGCCTGGTGACAGACGGACAGATAGACAGACAGACAGACGGACAGCGGAGTTTTAGTAATGGGGTCCCATTTTACCCTTTGGGTACGGAACCCTAAAAACTAACTCTTCAGCTTTAGAATAGACTACCTCGCAGAGTTGATCATTATTTTGCTGCGGAGTTATTATAAAACAGTTATATCTCCTAAGATATTCATTGAAATTAAATGATGTAAGGGCAACTTTGTTCAAAATTAAATACTTGTGATGAATAACGTATTTATTTGGATAAGGATTAATACCATGTTTATGAAAAACTCCTTTGCAAATAATGCATTAATTTCGAACAAATTTCATTACCATAAAAAAGGTTATAGTGAGTCAATCTTAAAAGATAGACATATGCTGTCGCGGACTTTTTTTTAGAAAATTTAAAGAGGAACAATACCATGATACATGATATTTGCGTAACTTAAACCGTTTACGCAGCGCACGCAACGGAAGCTCTCAAAAAGGAATAATTGTTCCCGTTTTTGCAACATTTTTCATTTATGCTCCGCTCCTTTTGGTTTTAGCGTGATGTTATATAGCCTATAATATTCCCCAATAAATGGACTATCCAACACAAAAATATTTTTTCAATTCCAACCAGAAGTTCCTGAGATTAGCGCGTTCAAACAAACAAACAAACAAACAAACTCTTCAGCTTTATATATTAGTATATAGATGAAATCTGGCATTAATAAATGTTCAAAATGCCATTGTAATACAATTCTATTACGAGATCATTGACCGACCAATGATCGACCATTATGAATTTAGCAGATTACGAACTTTTAGCAAAATGATAATGGGATCGCGTTGGAGTGACGGATTTATAAAAATAGCAGACTTGGGCCCCTGGTCGGAGGATCTTCCCTTTTCCATAGACTATGAGTGAACTTTACACACTGTTCCTATCATACCTCTATAATTACCGATTCATCAGCGCAGAGAAGTGAGGGCTCTGTCTATGTTGTTATCTATTAACCTACTTCTCCTTCTTATCTGACTTCCCATATTCAATACTTAAGCTCTGCCCATAGTAAAAATCTTCTTTCCACTAACAATCGTCTTCTTAGATGTCATTCGCACCGCTCTGGTTTCATTCAAACTGCTTTCTTTGTTTTGTTTTGACATTTTTTTAAATAAAGTATTTTGAATTCCTTTTCCTAAATTCCCATTGTCTTTGCATTTCGACTTAAATAGCAATTACTCAAAAACAACTAAACCAATTTCAATGCATAAGGTATCAGTAGGTTTCATTTTAACAGTTCAACAACATTGGTTGCGTTATTTACGTTGATGAGCAAACTTCGAAAAAGTTTGCTCATCAAACTGAGCAAACTTCTTCGAACATATGAAGCAATGGATCAACAATATGAACAATATGACGGCACGGTTGGCGCAGTGGTTAAGCGATTGACTGCTGCGCTGCGTGTCGCGGGTTCGATTCCCGCACGGAACAAATATTTGTATGACCTACAATTAGTTGTTCCGGGTCTGGCTGTTTGTGTATGTGAGTTTAAATGTTTGTAAACGCACCCATGATACAGGGGAAATTCCTAGTGTGGGGCAAATATATATATGTATATATATAAAAAAATTTAAAAAAATATGCTTCAAAATCATTCAGATTGCGATTGATAGTGTGTTACGCAATTAGGGCATAGGTTTAGGGCACGATCAGCAGTGCTATTCTGTAACCATCTCACCGTGAAAACGTTGGTGATAGTTGACGTTGTAATAGTGTCAATCCCAAGCGTCAGGTGGAATTGCAGCTCACTTCAAACTCACTTCAGCTAAGTTTTCACCGTTTGATTTTGACAGAAAGCACTACAGCAGTGCTATTCTGTAACCATCTCACCGTGAAACCGTAGGTGAAGTGAGCGTGGAGTGAGCTGTCAATAATGTCAATCCCAAGCATCAGCAGTGCTATTCTGTAAAAAACTCACCGTAAAATCACAGGTGAAGTGATCTGTCATTCCATTGATGCTAGGGATTGACACTGTGTATTGATGCTCACTTCACCTGAGTTTTCACAGTGAGATTTTTACAGAATAGATCGGCAGGGGTGGAATAGATTTCGTTACTCGTGAGCGTAGTAAACAATCACTTTCTTCCAGACCTTGTCTTCTGCTAATTCAGTTCCGCGCCTTGATTCTTTTCCTTCGTCTAGTGTTTCTTTTCATAAAAAGTTTATTTAAAGTTTGTATTGCAAGAAATAATAATTATAACAGAATTGAATTCATTCTGCAAAGAAACGTCAATTTTTTATGCCAAATAATGAGCATGTGTATCTCAGAGTACGTGCTAGAAAAAAAGTAGGTATGCTCATAATAAGTATACTTCTGAGGTCTGTGCTTTCACGAGCAAATGTACACATTCGGAGAGCATGCTGTAAATAAGCACACTATCTAGTAGCAAACAAATATGATTTTCTAATACCATGTGTATTCCAGGCTTAAAACTATTTAATGTGCTTCGGTGCTTGACAAAAACTTTCATTTTATTTCCAATTTCAGCTTTTATATAATTGCGTTTTCTGAAAGTACCTCTTTAAAGAGGTTTATAGGAGATAGGTTTGACTTACTGAGCCACTTTGTAAAAAATATAGGTAGGTAGGTCAATATAACAACAGGTTTTAATTCTATTACATAAGTTAGTGTAAGTCAATGATATTATACGTAAAATGAGGTAGACCGACTTTGTTTTATATATTAAGAAAATAATTAGCCAGAGTCAACGAAAAAAATAATACTTACAATAGGGATGATGACTAAAAAACCGGCCAAGTGCGTGTCGGACCACGCACAATGAAGGGTTCCGTACTTGGAAAGAATTTATCTTAAGAACAAACTTAACATTGTAGTTGGTAAACATAATCTCCCACACATTCCAACTGCAAACGTAAGTTTGTACGCACAATATCGAGAGATTTACCATGTTATTTTAAGACCATAGACTTCTTATAGATTTTCCTGTAATCTATAAGTATAGAACTATTTTCTGTATTTTTTTTCAAAATTTTAGGTTCAATAGTTTCGGAGCTTATCTCCGAAACTGACGAAAATTGACCATTCCCCTCCCTTATGGGGGGGAATGGTCAATTTTCGTCAATTTTCACTTATAACTTTAAAATAATTTATTTTAAAATTATAAAAAAAAATATTTGAGACCTTCATAGCAAGCCCTTTCATTTGATATGTCACACGGTACAGTTTGCAAAACTTTTTTTTTTTTAATTTTCTTGTTTGCCCCCCAATAATCTAAATTCATTTATTTACGGTTCACGTCCGTGTTAGGGTCACTTAAATTGATATGTATACCAAATTTCAACTTAATCGGTCCATTACATTCGGAGCAAATTGGCTGTGACAGACGGACAGACAGACAGACAGACAGACACACGAGTGATCCTATAAGGGTTTCGTTTTTTTCTTTTGAGGTACGGAACCCTAAAAATTATTTTTTATCCGTCATGTAGATATATTGGACACGTATTTTTTCTTTTTTTACGTAATCAAAACATTACGGCGATACATTGAGTTCAAATGTGGCATGACGTCACTTCTCATTAGATTTTATACTGAGCTGTGACGTAACGAGCCCCCACTCCCCAAGTTTAATGTGTTTTATCTAAGTAATTTTTTATTAATATGATAAAGCAAAAAATACGTGTCTAATATTTTTTTTTAATTATCTGATTGACGGACTAAACAGTTTTTCTTTTTTTGTACCCAGGCATCATCCCTACCTATTCTTAAAACTTGAAATAAAGAACTAACCAATTCGTTAAGGTCTAACTCAAACGATTTTTAACCAATCCAAGTAATTTGAGAATGCTACTCCTTTCTGAAGATTCCGTGGTTACAGAACATCAAAACAAAGAAAGATCTTATGATAACTTTTACTATACGACATACGATATTTCCTTTGTAGGAAGGCACCCCTTCATCACCATTCCGCGAACGTTTCAACTCCTTTCGTACCTTGCAGTCTCTACCTCACTGCTGGCTATAGAAGGCTCTCGAGACTGAACCTACAAAATCCATCCAAATATTATAAATGTGAAAGTAACTCTGTCTGTCTGTAGATAAGTAAGTAACTCTGTCGGTTTAGGCGTGACAACATAACTGACAGACGTCTGTTATGTTTTCACGCCTAAACCGCTGAACCGATCGTCGTGAAATTAGGCAGAGATATAGCCTGGGATATGGAGAAGCACATAGACTTCTTCATTCTTTTATTTTCTCCTCACAATGACAATCTTATTCTAGGTTTCACATAATATAATATTGTCTACTTAGCAATGTGAGGAGCTGGTATCTGAGTTAGGCATAAAATGCCTATATTACAAATCACCAGGGCCTCAAGTCTGCTATTACAATAGTGTCAGAATGGTCTCACCATTGTGAGTATTTGACAGTGTTTGTATGGCAAATCTGTCAAAAGCTCACAATGAAGAGACCATTCTGACACTATTATAATAGCAGACTTGAGGCCCTGGGCCTCAAGTCTGCTATTACAATAGTGTCAAAATGGTCTATCATTGATTTCATAATTGTTGATTTTGACAAGTTTGGTAATCTACTAATATAATGGCGTCATTATGACTTTCCAATGGTCAGCCACTGACACTCCATTGAAAGAATTGGTAATCTCGTACCTAATGACAAATGAAACTTCCTACTAAACTTCCAACTTCCTACTACTTGAGATTGCTTATAACACTATAAATAATATGTAAAAATATATATAACTGAAATCTGGCATGAATACATGTTCAAAATTCCATTGTAATACAATACAATTCTATTACGAGACCATTGCCCGACCAATGATCGACCATTATGAATTTAGCAGATTACGAACTTTTAGCAAAATGATAATGGGATCGTGTTGGAGTGACGAATTTATAAAAATAGCAGACTTGGGCCCCAGGTCCCCACCCACGGAAGAACAGATAGATAGTTTTAACAAAAAATGATGGTATTACAATTTCAGATTGTAATACCGTAAATTTTGTTATAAGGAGGTTCAAGACTAAAATCTTAAGTAATTATAATTTTGAGGGTAGAAGTAATAACGAAGCTATAAACAAACAAAAGTTAATCAGAGCGCCTGTATCTGTGTGTATGTGTGTGTGTAAGAGAGTGTATGATGTTAGTGCCTATGTCATGTCATTGTATGGGTGGTAGGTACGTTACGCCTCAGCCTAACGTAACTGGCAAAATATGGGTCTATAATAAAGACCCATATTTTGCCAGTTACGTTTAAGTCCCATGTAATAGGCGGCGAGCCTATTGCCATCAACTGGGCACGAATCCAGACTCCGAGCTGCTATTTTTATTAACTTTATTTTGTTTTTGTATTCAAACGATAGCTACTAACCCAATTGCAACTCCGTATCTACTGTTTGTATATGTATATATTGGAAAAAATTATTAATAGAGAGAGCCCTGGCACCCATATTTATTTATATTTATTTCATCATTCATTTCAGCCGAAAGACGTCCACTGCTGGACATAGGCCTCCCCCAAGCACTGCCACTTCGACCAGTTCTGTGCTTCCCGCATCCAGCGGATTCCTGCGGCATTCATAAGGTCATCGGTCCAGCTTGTGGAAGGGCTTCCAACGCTACGTCTTCCGGTACGCGGTCGCCACTCCAGAATCTTTCGGCCCCAAAGGCCATCTACGCGCAATGTGCCCTGCCCATTAAGTTTGGCAATTCTTCGAGCTATTTATATTTATTCATATTGTACCTACATCAGATTACACATTACAAAAGAAAAGAAAAACTTATACAATATAAAGTTTACAATGGGCGGCCTTATCGCATACTGCAATCTCTTCCAGGCAACCTTCGCATGGACAGTGAATTTGTGGACATAAAATGGGGTTGTCATTGGTGCAAATAGAAATTATAACAGTACAATATCCTATAATAGATACACAGATATTATGCTATATAATAGATACATAGATACATACATAGTAACTATATAAGAAAAGAAAATAAATGAAGAGTATAGATTATTACAGCTAACAACGAGAACAATATAACTGCGACAAGTAATGTTCCTTCACGAGTCTTTTAAACACAGGCTACGCCATAACACAAGTTTAATCTTAGCTTGGGTACCAGAGGTAATTAGTGATTTATGCAATTTTCAAAAACAATATTGTCATTTTGTATTAACCTATCGATTTTGTGTAAATTGTAAATAAAGTTTATTTTATTCTATTCTATTATTTTATTGAGGATATAGGAAAAACTCAATAAAATTTTGCTCGACCTGGGAATCGAACCCAGAACCTCATGATGCTCAGCAGGAGGTAGCGCTTGCCACTAGAGCATCGGAGGCAGTGAAAAAAAAATATTATTGATTGACGCATTTTCTGATAAAGTTTATACGAGTATTTATCCCGTTCGCGTAAAAAAGATAAATTTGAAAGTTCAAAGCATGATTTAACTTTTAAACGGCACTCATTAGGTATGTATAGTATAAGTATTATAAAATTAATATTTTGACCAATGTCCTGCTGCTGTTTTGTATCTGGCATAGTTAGTTTTTATTAGGGCATAGGTATTTTATTATCGTAGCATTTTGACATAATTTAAAATTCTGTATTTTGCATTGACAAACAGACTTCGGATGAAAATAATGATGATTAATGTAATGTCAATAGTATACTTTTAAGGCTCCTACAAACAGGCGCGACGTGCGACGCGACTCAAAGACACCGCTCGTCGCGCTACACGCGGTGTCTTTGTGTCGCGCTACACGCGGTACCTTTATGTCGCATCGCGTATGGCGCCTGTTTGTAAGAGCATTTAAACGTGTTTTGACACGGGACAAACCCCGCCCTCCCGTTATAGCGACCTACCTTTTTTTTTGTTGATGATTACTCCTCCCGCTCTGGGTGGAGCGGAAAGGAGTGTCAGACTCTTACTGACTAAAACCCACCCGTGTTCCTTCCTTGGCTCTTTTGTTCCGGGGCAGTGGCACCCCTTTCGGACAATCCCGCTGACCCGACAGGCTTGGGTCCTGTTGGGCCCCCTCGTTATTGCTGACATCTCTTTGAGGCGCGCGTGGAACACGTACGCGCCGTCCGGCACGGGCCTGGTCCTGATCGGACGGTGAGCTACCTATACTCACCGCCCGCAGGCCCGCGCCTACGGTGGCCGGGAGTCGTCACGCGGCTCCCGACGCTCGGAGCGTCTACCGCGGCGGCTGGGACGGGAGCCTCTCCCCCTCTCCCATCCCGCCACCTCCTTCTCTAGCATAACTGCTTCACAGAAGGAGGTGACTGCCTCCCATTCCCTCTCGCCCCGGACCATGGCTTGAACCAGGGACGGGCGCGAGAGGTCGCCGCCGCTGCCGATCGCCTTTACGAGGACACGGCAGTGCTCCGCCAATAGCGACCTACCTAACGTCTATTTCTATAATACATCTAGCCCAATTCTCACTAACTGGACAAATTATTATGAGTAGGTCTATAGACGCTAGGGCTGGGGTATAAGGACTTGTGGCTCAGTAGTAACAGCCGCAAGGGTCGATCCATCAAGTTGAGCTACGCTTGCCGCGGTTGGTCCGTGGATGGTTGACCATCTTTACATACCAAGGCCCGTCCGTGCAACGAAAAGCAAGTTAAGCCGTTGGTCCCGACTGTCATTCTTTGACAGTCGTTACGGGTCGTCAGAAGCCCGAAAGTTAAAAACCAGTCCTACCAAAGGGTACCGTATTACCCAGAAACTGCGTTGTGGAGGTCAGACAGGCAGTCGCTCGTGATTAGACTGGAAGCCGACCCTTACATAATTAAGAAAATAATAAATAAAAAGTTTTATTGATTCATAAATAAGTTAGTGTTTGTACCTACAATATTTAGGTATAACTCTGGATCCCGCACTAGGATAGGGAGCCATTCAAGTATTATGTTCTTAAGAAAAAAAAAATGTAATTTTGAACCCCCACCTCCCTCTTGTCAGCAAAAGTAAGCAAACCTCATACCTCCCCTCTTATGCTTAGGTACATAAACATTGGTACCTATTCTTTTTAATCTGTTCAGGTTTTTTTATTGTTTATTCATGAGTGAAGAAATAAAGAATTTATAAACTAAAAGTAATTGAGTGCCTATTTAAGTAATTTCCTTAAAACACCACGTGAGAGCGTGAAAGCAATATCAATTATTTTGAGACATCCATCATGGGGTTGCCATCTTTGTTCAAATCAAAATCAATCTAATTTTGCAGAAAAATCTGAAAAGTAAATAAATAAATGAGTCGCTTAACTTCAAACTCGGGTAAATCCACTTTACCCTCTTAGGAGATATTTAAAAAAAAGTGAAAGTTAACAGTCTTAATTCCATGAATTAAAAGGCGGTTTTTTATTTATTATGTCAACAATACTGAAGGTAACAATCCTATAAAGCAAATTTAGTGTTATAACCATATTTTTTTTCAAAAATGTAAAATTAAGATTGGATTTACCTTCATTTGATCTAATGGAATGCAATATTTCTATCTTTGAAAAAACTCAGTGTGGATTTTTATATTAGGCCGCTTGCGGGCATTGCTCGGTGTAACTATTATAATGGCACTAGCTGACCCGACAGACTTCGTTCTGTCAAAAGCTATTTGACTGTGGCAGTTTGTCTACGCGCAAAGGAAATATAGTATAAACTCCACTACTCTACCCTACCCTACCCTACCCTACCCTACCTATGTACAGTCAGTATACACAATTAGCTGACCCCCCTTGCATAAATGGTTGAGATTTTTTTACTAACAAATCGTACGATTTTAATTTATGTTCTAGTTTCGGGTAGATTTCGTATAGGTATTTAAATTAAATTATGAATTTTAAAATTCTACCAATCCGTATTAAAAAAAATCTCAACTATTTATGCAAGGGGGGGTCAGCTAATTGTGTATACTGACTGTACCTACCTACCTACCCTACCCTACCTACATACCAACCTACCTACCTACCCTACCCTACCTTACCCTACCCTACCCTACCTACCTATCTACCCTACCCTACCTACCTACACTACCCTATTCTACCGTACCCTACCCTACCCACCTACCTACCCTACCCTACCCTACCCTACCCTACCCTACCCTACCAACCCTACCTACCCTACCTACCCACCCTACCCTACCTAACTAAAACCTTAATTTTTTTTTTTGTTAAAATCTATTCTCAGACTTACCAAATGATGACTGACACGTTATGTCAAACGCCATAAAGTTACATTAGAAGATAGAGTTACCTACATAATATTACATTATAAATGTTAATATGGTCGTTTTCATTTTTTTTTTTTTTAACTTTCTTAATTTTTCTTACATAAGAACCTTCTCCTGACAATAACAAACACAACAAAAAAATAATTAGCGAAATCGGTCCAGCCGTTCACGCGTGATGCCGTGACCAAGGGAAATAGGGATTCATTTTTATATATATAGATTATCCATGGGAACTGTCTATGATTAAAAAGAAACAATAAAAAACCGGAGCGTACGGTGTTAATGTCGCAGAGTTGACGTCGACTGACCGCCATGTTGAAGTTGAACAAACGCGGTAAGCTGAATGGCTCTCAACATTTGAATAAAACTGTCTCATGGATCTATCGGAATTAGATAAAATTTTATGATTTTAACAGTTTTTTTTTTTCAAGTACTATTCGGATACACAATTATACAACTGATAAAATTGTTTTAAAAGTCTGTTTTTGGCCTTTAATTTGGTACCAAAATCTTAAAAATTCTCATAATTGGATTTACCCGAGTTTGAAGTTAAGCGACACAAATATTGCTGACGTTATCCCCCATGTCATCTAAAATAATCAAAGCAAAGACCGCTCTTTGGTGCTTAATTATGTTATAGGTACTTGAATGACCCCGTACCCTGTGTCGCAGGATCCAGTCTCCTTCGACAGATAATCTATATATATAAAAATGAATCCCTATTTTTCCCCATGTCATTCCGACCTCGCCGCCGAGGCCCCGCGCGAAATCCCCGACTAACGAATAGTCCTCCCCAACCCTTGACTGTAAGTGAAGCGCCAGCACGCGTTTTAGCTGAGCAGCAAGTAATCCAAACTCCCCAGGATAATAATCAAAACACTGATTTTATCCAGCCACCGTCGGTCCCTTGCTACCCTCCCTCCGACTCAGCTGCCCTAAGCCGAAGTTCGTACCCCACAGGGGGTGCCCTTAGCGAGCAGCAGTCGTTTAGTTTGTAGTTTTTTACGCCCTGGCTGGAGGCATTAAGTTTCGATAGGAGCTTAAGGCAACCACAGGATAGCCCGGTTAAAGAGTCGGAACCTTAGTGGTTACACTCTGAGATGCCCTAGATAAAAAAAAAAAAAAAAAAAAAAACAATTTCTCTTGGTCACGGGGCATCACGCGTGAACGGCTGGACCGATTTCGCTAATTATTTTTTTGTTGTGTTTGTTATTGTCAGGAGAAGGTTCTTATGTAAGAAAAATTTAAGAAAGTTAAAAAAAAAAAAAAAATTGTAAGAAATCGACCATATTTACATTTTTATTGTAATAATAAGTAGGTAACTCTATCTTCTAATGTAACTTTATGGCGTTTGACATAACGTGTCAGTCATCATTTGGTAGGTCTGAGAATGATTTTATTTAAAAAAAAAAAAAAAAAAATTGAAGGTTTTAGTTAGGTAGGGTAGAGTAGGTAGGGTTGGTAGGGTAGGGTAGGGTATGGTAGGTAGGTGGTTAGGGTAGGGTAAGGTAGGGTAGGGTAGGGTAGGGTAGAATAGGGTAGGGTAGGTAGGTAGGGTAGGGTAGATAGGTAGGTAGGTAGGGTAGGGTAGGATAGGGTAAGGTAGGGTAGGGTAGGTAGGTAGTTTCCTTTGCGCGTAGACAAACTGCCACAGTCAAATAGCTTTTGACAGAACGAAGTCTGTCGGGTCAGCTAGTAAGAAATAAAAAAGTTAGGTTAACAAATGCACCGGTGTCAGTATAGGCTAGACAGATGATGATTATATCCGCTAGGAAACCCATGTGTGGGTCGGAATGGCGGGTATATTTTTTCAGAAATGAATCACCACATATTATAAAACAAAGTCCTCCGCCGCGTCTGTCTGTCTGTCTGTTCGCGATAAACTCAAAAACTACTGCACCGATTCTCATGCTGTTTTCACCAATGGATAGCTTGGTTCTCGAGGAAGGTTTTAGTATATAATTTGTTAAGGTTTTGTATGCATTTTTGTATGAATTAACGATATTTGTTGGAGGTGTCGGAAAAAAATAAGCCGTCTGGAAGCTTTCAACGAAAACGCTGTCTCTAAACCCTTTGAGATATAACAAAATAATGTATGGTGGAATTATGTATCTTATAAAGGTCTTCAAAAAAGTCCGCGATGGCATATGTCTATCTCTTATGGATAACATACTACATATATCCATTTTATTGTCTTTTTGTAGGTATTTTTTTGCCGAATTTTACTCTTGGAAATACGATTACGATAACAATACGCTATAATATCAGTAGCTATTAGCCAAATTATGTTCGTAGATAAATAAGCTAGCTACTTATGTGTATTTCAAACAGTGAACGAGAATATTTATCATAAAAACATTACTAAACACGGCGGCCTTATGATCAAAATTTGTGCATTCCAAAACTTTCGTTACATGTTCACTGACATATTTATCACTTTTCGATAAACTAACACTCAATACGAAATCTACACTTATTTCTCAGTAATTCTGTCTAAGATTCTTCTAAGATTAAACCGTTTTCTCATTGAATCCATTACTTTACGCACGTAGAACCTTGATGAATGTTTACATTAAGCACCGCGCCACACCGCCATACGACCACAGAGTACAGACGTATTTTGTTTTCTTTTTTTTTTCGTTCGTTTAGTGGTATTCCCGCTAAAATGTCAACCGGTCAAGTATTAGTCAATTAATCGAATTCTACAGCCAGATCGTGTTGCAAGTACAAAATAAATGTCAAATATTTCGTCCAATTGCGAACGTGACCCTCAGAAAAGTTATGCACTAATGGTGTTCATTAGATATTTCGAACGTTTTATCAACACAAACGGTGTATCATGCGACATTTCGGAGGAATTCGTTTTGTTTTCACATTGTTGGTACTTACGTGAATTATTTTAAAATTATTATTTGTGTCGCACTTTTATTTCGTGTTGTAATTTGGTACAATTATTGCATTAGGAATTTGAGTGAAATTTCGTATTTTGATTTTGTGTTTGTCATCTTTAGGTAAAGACTCATTCACGTTCAGAACATAAGTACTTTTATTATATTAAATCATTTGTTTCGGTTTCTATTCACATAGTGAATCACATTAAAATTAATATTAAGTTAGAATTTTGACATATAGCCTGGGCTAAGGAGAAGGACACAGGGTACTTTTTTATGCGATAACCGACATCCACGCGGGCGAAGCCGCGGGCAAAAGCTAGTAATTATAATAATAAAGTGACCCGCAGTCCTGACAGTCAGAATGACAGGTGAATACTGATAATTAATGTAATAGATAATTATTGTGGTTACCTTATATTTACCTGAGGAATGTACCTTCAGCGTACCTCATAAAAATATAATCTGAAAATATAATGCGACGAGTAATTAACGAGAAAATCAATAAAACAAATTTTGACGTCTATCATTTTTTCATAGCAATATGAGTATAGTTGTATAAATAAAACACTCGTATTGAGAATTTAACGTGATTATGAGAGGGTGACTTGTAGATAAAATCGAGTTTGACACTCCTGCACTAAACTCTAGTACCTAAATAGTCTGCAAAGCCAGAACTTTGAATTTTCATCCAAAAGGCTAGACCCACAGCATTCAAACAGCGTTATCAATAGAAACTCAACTTTGGTTCGTTATTTAAAATGAACGCAAATCACAGTCTATGATGAACTGCGTATTATGGTACCTCATTAACGTTTCAAATCTATAACTTCGACGAATTTTACTACGCAGTATCGGATTTCCACGGAGATACGCGTCGCCGTCGCCGGCGCAGCTGCCGTCATGACGTCAACTATTGAGGGCTCTCTGACCTATCACCTCTCCATTCACTTGTGCGTACTCCCAACGGAAAACTGTCGAATTTCATGATTTCAGTTCAATAGATCTTTAATGTATAACGTCGTATAAATTTAATGTGAATGAGAATTTTGCGAAAAACAATCCGCTGCGGGAAAACACTCCCAGCGGATTTTTTTCTACATCTTGCTCAAAAAGACTTAAATCGTCATCGAAGTCAAAATATTTCTACCATGCAAAAAAAACGCAATTTTTTTTTTCTCACGCATCAACTACTCATACCATCCATACGTTAATATGATGTAAAGGGAGGTATACCAGAGACATCACATTTTTTAAATCCTTTAAGTTTCTATGAGTATAGAGCTCGGTTTTCAGACCACTGTGCGTCGGTGCATCCGCGGTTTTACCAAATTTATACTGAATCCTAAAACGTTTTAAAATACTCATTGCAAGGTCTTTGAACGATGCTCTAATCAAGCTCTAGTCAACTAGCTAATGCCCATGCATTTTATTTTAGTTAGGAACTTACGGCACGCACACGTCAACTTACAAAAGTTTCATCACAATCGGTCGAGCCATTTTCGAGGTTTTGCGAGACTAACGCACGGCAAATGATTTTACTAGTAATGCCCGCCATACGAAACAATACATTATTTTTCTTTTCTTTTATTAGAAACTTTCTCCGGCGCGCACACAACAACTTACGAAAGTTTCATCACAATCGGTGAAGCCATTCTCGAGTTTTTGCAAATAATTTACATTGCATTAATTAATGCTATAAAAAGAACTTCAACCTATGATATTGTCAGGCCGCTACAAGACAAGTATCATAATGATTTATGATAATATTTTTTTTTTTTTTCTTTGCTGCTCAAAGTAAAGCGTATACTCCAACTCCTACAACTCCACGCCTAAGACGACCCACTTACCCGGTATTTGCCTCAGCAAAGAATAAGTATTTAATTCAATTAAAATTGCTCATAACAAGAATAAAGAAAATAGAAATATTAGAATCAGAATATTTTTATCGTCAGCCACAGGATTTGTTTTCCTTGGCATGCAATACATTGAATTGAGTATGAGCTATATAGCAAATACTGATTCTAAGAATGAAAAATACTTATGAGTAGGTACTGTGAAAAAAAAAAACTGGTACTGTACTCTACTACTCACAGTAGGTAGGTACTCATATTTTATATTTCATAGTATTACCTAATATTATAGAAGATAAATGACGAAAAGATAAACTGGAGAGAATGGCAGTCATATCTTTCTAACCTAACCTCTCCGAATCGAAAAAGTCCGTAGCAAAAGTTCTTACCATTACGATTTGGTACATTCTACGCATCTCTGCCTGATCTCTGAAGGCAATAGTGTGATGTTCTGTTTCTGTACCTTTTTTTTTTTAATTGGCAACACTAAGTTAGTCAGGAGTGCGTTCAACTATTAAGGTCATGGCACAATACATCGGCACCGCAACTGCATAGCTGCAGCACGGCGTGCGTCGCCGCGTCGGTTGCCTCAAATTTAGGCTATGGTTAGCCGCCAGCGCGCTAACTACGCGTCGTCCGCGAGGTGCAAGCTCGCAGTCCGCGCGCCGCTCGCGAGGTGCAAGCTTGCTGTCACCGCGAACATAATTGTTATATGGCATTTATGATTGAACACGCCTATGACTTGCACGTTTTCATAACGTCTCGGCTTACATTGACTGGTTTACATTGCGACGCGGAGTCAGCGTGCTATAAGCACGCGGTCGGCGCACTGTACGCACGCGGTCCGCTCGCTTGCAGCGCGCGGGCTGCGAGTCGAGTTGTATGTTAGCGGGAAGCGCGCTAACTGCCCGCTGTTGGCTTTTTCATATTGACATTATGAAATATATTGTACGACACACGATTTAATGGTCTAATTTGAGTGACATGTCAATTGCTGGGTTGAAGCGGTGCCGGTATAGTGTGCCATGACCTTAACTATATACGCTCGCTCTCGCATCAGGAGCGAGCGTATTCTATATACGTTTGGCTATGGCTTTGACGGTGGGTCGATGATCAGCCATCCATTCAACAACGCTCTACGCGTTGCGTCAACTTGCTCCGCGTCGTCGAGAGGCAGCTAACGTAATAAATTGAACGCACCCCTGAATGTCAGTGTGCAGTCATTCAAAATGTCAAAATGCCTGTGCTATTTTTCTGTCATTGTCAAAAACAAAATGTCAATTGTCAAAGCCAGTCAAAGCATTATTTCATGTCGTTAGCATCGTTTGCGTTTCTCTTGCAATTGTTCAGCTTTTCACCGTAAAGTTTATTAATATGAGCTTTCTGGCCTTATAAAAACAGATGTGTTAGTTTCGTATACGAACAAAGAACTGCAATTTAAAACCAACAGTATTTGAGAACGAAACTTGAAGAATGTCGTTGGATACCGTGCCAAAAGACCTCCGAGGACTGCGAGCTTGTTTAGTATGCTCTTTGATAAAGGTATTTGGTTTTTGTTTCGTCGTTACTCCGCCCAATAAGATGACACGTATTTTCCTAGTTATTTACGATTTCACTGATGATAGAAAAGAAGTTGCATGTGTACCACAACATATGCACGTTGTGGTACACATGAGACTTCTTTTGATTTTGTATGCCTTCCAGACGTTCGATCAGTTTGAGTACGATGGCTGCGACAACTGCGATGAATTTCTCCGTATGAAGAACAATAAAGACAATGTTTACGACTGCACTAGTAATAACTTTGATGGGTAAGTCAGGATACAGCCAATATCCACATGTTTTACGTAAAAGAACTTGTTTGTCATGTTCAGCCTGTCAAGGGATAGCATGGTTAGTTTTTTCCCTGTATTCTGAGTCATGATTGAAAATGCTTTTGTTGGTCATTTAAAATATAAACTGGTATAGAATCATGTTAATCCTGAATTCAAATTTTTCAGAATGATTGCTGTTATGAGCCCTGAGGATAGTTGGGTGTGCAAATGGCAACGCATAAGTAAGTGTTGATTTTGATCTTATATGCTGATATAAAAGAACTGCTTTTCTCAGATTGCATTAAATACCTAGGTATGTGGCTGGATAGAAGTCTGCGTTGGGGCAAACATATAAATGAAACAGTTAGTAAATGTTCAAAATTTCTTAATCTATTAAAAGTTCTAACGGGTAGCTCATGGGGAATACACACAAAACATATACGTAGGTTATACATTTCACTAATTCGAAGTCGAATTGACTATGGGTGTTTTATGTATGATTGTAGTGCAAAATCTCATGTTTCCAAGCTGGATAAGTTACAGAATCAAGCCCTGAGAATTGTAGGTGGATATATCAGAAGTTCCCCAATCCATGTAATGGAATCTGATTTGTGTATTCCCCCTTTATTTGTAAGAAGACAGTATTTAGCTTATAAATATTGTTTAAAAATAATGTCATGGTTAAACAATATGACAGTTAGCTTGGTTGCGGAGCTGAGTGCCCTTTGTAGTATCAAATATTGGGAAAACAAAAAAGTACCCTTATTAGTTAAAATATATATTGATGTAAAGCACATAGATGTTCTCTCAACAGATATTCATAAAATGTATGCTTTAGAAACTTGGACAACTGCTGTTGAGACTAAAAATTTAATTAATATTGATCTAGAATGTGTAAAGGTACCCAAATCCAATTATAATCCAAATTTATTAGTGTTCGATGTTTTGGCTGAATTAAATGATATGTATTGTAATTGGCACAAAATTTTTACAGATGGTTCAAAAGGTATTTCCGGTCTAGGTGCAGGAATATTTGATCAAAGCTTAGGAACTAATCTTGGATTTAAAATAAACTGTAATGTATCAATAATGACACTGGAACTCATTGCAATTTATCAAGCGATCTTTTATAGCCGAAATCAGAATTTTAAAAGAGTTGTTATTCTTTCAGACAGTAAAAGCGCACTACAGCATATTGCTCGATGCGCCTCTGGTTTCAGAGGTGCATCGATAGCATATGATATTCTGGAAAATATTATTTTATTATTTAAGAATAATATAGAAATTAAGTTGCAATGGGTTCCAGCTCACATTGGACTACGAGGTAATGAGGAGGCCGACCGATTGTCTAAATTAGCTGCAGTAGAGGGTACAATATTTCACTACTTACCTGATTATTGGGAATACATATCTAAATATAAAGTAATTTGTTATAAATCCTGGAAACAGCACTTTGATAGAATCAGTCAGCAAAAGGGTATATGGTATAGGAGCATACAAGGCGAGCCTCCTCGTGTGCCTTGGTTCGATGTCGACCAACTTAGTAGGAATTATGTTAAATTAATTTTAAGACTTCGCTCTGGACACTATCCATCAGCGAAGTTTGCATTCCTTATGAAAAAAACTGATTCACCGAATTGCAGAGAATGTAATCAGATTGAGGACGTGCAGCATTTGCTGATGGATTGTGTCCGCAACAGGCGCGAGAGGGAGGTACTTTTTAGAGAATTAGACTTAAATAGGCTTAACGTGGGATTAATACAATCAATTTTATCCCAACCAACTTCAGAAGGTGCCAAAAAGTTATGTCATTTAATAACAATCCTTAATCGGTGACTTCTATCTATAACACAAAGAGTTTCATAATATTGTTTAACTGTTTAGTATAGTTTGTGTTAATTATAAGTGTTAATGTTACAATGGTAAAAGGCACGATGGGGTTGACATATCTATTTAGATAAAAACCCCAAAACAAATTTAGATTAAAAAAAAAAAAAAAAAAGAACTGCTGAGCACCAAATATTATTATAAGCTTCTCAATGGCTGCTTCACTGACTCAAAAGAGATATGGTATAAATGGAGTGTCTGATTGGTGGACTGGTATAGCAGTATGTTTTCTTTAGCTAAGAGCAAGAGGAAAAAAGAAAATCACAAAGGGCTGGTAAATTAATTTTTGCCATGGCCCTTGCCTATGTCCAAATATGGATAATCTGCTAGTTTAGCAATACTTGTATGACTAATTAACATAATATTCTTGTTTTCAGATAGATTTACTAAAGGAGTATATGCCATATCAGTGTCTGGCAGATTACCAGCTGGTGTTATAAGAGAAATGAAGAGTCGAGGCTATGTGTACAGACCCAGAGACACGAGCCAGAGATAATCAACACAGCACCTAATTTTATTTTAAAATATTAATATTAAAATAATTATCATTCTTAGATTTATGTCTATAATTTTATGGCATTGGGGAAGTACCAACACATTTGTATTGATTACTTGAGCAAATATGAATGTACGGTGGCCAGCACATCAAGTTACCACAAACTGTAAAATTTTCTTGTTTGATTTTGAACGTAATCACTAATATAATAAAGTTTAAAATCGTTTGGAGAAATTTGACAGTTTCATGTAGCTTGATGTGCTGGCCACTGTACTAAGAACTGAAACAGAAAACTGGTATCTGTAGAACATGTTATCTGCATGAGTTTCTTAATGTTATCTATTTAGATCCTCCACACATATGTGCTAAAGAGAAAGGGAATTAATAGAAGAAGAAAAACAGTTTTAAATCTTATAATTGTCCCTAAATAACTATACAACATAAAAACCTAAATAAAAACAATATCTACATTTGAACTAATGAAATGCAAGGTAAAGAGATGCCTTCTTATTCTTACAACAAACTGCAAAATACTTTGAGCTCTAAGTAACAACATTTAGATCATTTCATCAAGCATGCACAACAATAAGACTGAGTTTAACCTCTCGTATGTCGTAATTAGAGACACAATTAAAAACCTATTGTGTCTCGCGTAGATCTACGTTCCGGCATATGAAGGGTTAATAAACATTACCCAGGCGTAAATATGACATATATAGTTACAATGCCAAATTTTTTCTAAAACTCCCATGTGCCATATTTAGGTCTGGGTACTGTGCAATACATTAACAACTTTCTGCTTATTAATATTAGATTTATTTTTATATTCAACTGGCATGTATTGTTTCTTCCAAGAGTGCATCTTGTGACATGTGGCAAGTTGCAATGCACACATAATGAAGTTCTGTCAACTACTGCCCGATGGTGGGGCTTTATTCTCGCCATCTGTACCCAGCACATCCTTGTCAATTTCTTTAAAGTCTATGTTCTGCTGTTTCATAGCATTCTGAAAATAAAGACAAGCTTTTTTTAATAATCAGAGCTAAAGGTCATAGGGTATTTTGTTCAGACATTTGACCCATGGGGTACACAAACAAAATAGGGCAGACTGCAGATCTCTGCAACACAATGGTAAAGTTTGCATTCTTGTAGAAAGCTAGAGAGTTTAAGAACAAAAGGAAAATAATAATCAAAGAGCATGAAAAATAATGTAGAAAATTAAAACTTGTAGGATTGGCGTCAGGCGGATAAGCATACTAGTGGTGGTTGATACAGCTGAAGCCTAGGACAGGCTATAATATATATAAAAGTGGCCTAATTGTAGCTATGCTATTTCTGCTGATCACAAACCACAGCTGCACAACAAATTCTTCAAATGGTTAAAATCTTATTTATTTATTATACAAAATCAACAAAACATCAGCTTTGGTTCAATTTGAGAGTTAGATAGATTGCATCAGATATCAAACAATTTTCATCATTTCACATTGTCTTAAATGAGCATTAAAAAGATGTATCACACTTAATTTAAAAAATTGGAATTCATTTATCTCTTAGCTAACATAACTTTTCTTATCAAATTGATAACACCATGTTGTCACATGTAGTAGTTTGTCGTATTAGGTTTAATTGCAATAGTTTAGAATAGAATAAATATAACTGTTTATAAAAACTGGTCAAAGCAATACATATCATACAATACAATTACCTTTACGCAATCCTGATAAACTTTAAATATTCCGGCACAGACCGAATCATCGTGGTCGCCTTTGAGAAATCTTTCAGAAAACCAACTATTAAAGCAATCGTCATATTTTTTCTTTAGCTCAGTGCATTCTTCTCCAATGCTATTCATGATGTTGATATAAATCCAGAGCGAATGGCTTCTAATTCAATTAATTTGATAAACTTAATTGAAAAAATTCTGGACTATTCCCACTACATGCTCTAGTGACAGAACTTGACACTGACAGTGACAGATGACTGACAGCTTTTTATTTTTTAAATTACACGATTGGATCAATCACTGACTTAGAAACCTAGTTTTCCTACCTCAATGGGATCAATATCCAATATCCAGAGATTACATCACTTCGGTTGAATCGACAATTTTTTTAACCAAAGCATTCCTAAACAGTAAAGGCGGCACCTTTTCTCAAAAAACTTGAGGGGCTAGGAAACAAAGTCCCCAAATCTCTATTTTGTGTTCAGTGAGAGCTGTAGATAATGATCATTCAAATATGATGATAATGCATTTCACTTTTTAACTGACGAAAAAAATGTGCGGCAGCGTGGTACACACGGCCAAAAATCTCCAGTTTAGGCTGATCTCGCATTGTATAGGATTTCCGTACAATGAGAGGTCAGCTTATACTGGAAAATTATAGCTTGATTTGTGGCAGTGTGTACCATGCTGCCGCTTAAATTTTTACAGACATATTCCAATTTTGTCAGTTTGTTTTAAATTGGTTATGGACTCAACCGACTCAAAATGACTAATTTAGTCTGCGCTAAACAAACAAAACCCGGCCAAGTGCGTGTCAGATCACGCACGGTGTAGGGTGCCGTAGGTGGGATGAATATTTCTATGCACAGTATCGATTTTATTGACCGCAAAAATAAGTTTCTAGTTCTAGTAATATATAAAAAACAAATTTGTAACCGAAAAGAACCCATAACTCAAAAAATATGAACAAACAAATAAAAAATCCACTTAGAAAAATCTTTTTTATTTTAATAAGAGATTCAACAATACACGCTTAGGAGTTTTTTTTTTTTTTTCATCGCTCAGTTACTTACATTGGTGAGAGCCGCCCTAATAGTACATTATGATACGAGTGTGCAATGTTGACACTCGGCTCCCTTATCGCGCTCGTCTGCGACTCGCGCGAATAACACCGCCTCGAGTATAATGATCAATGCACACGCGTTGCATACGACATTTTTCAACACACTTGCGAGGAAAAATAACAGACTTGTTGTAAAAACTTGCTACAATAACGTAAATTATAGAGATGATACATTTAGATTTATAAAGTTCAACTGACCTTTGTTGCCAGGTACTGGCAATCCGTAGGCGTATCCGGACGTTTTTTTAAAAACTGTTTAACGTCGGTTGGTGATAATACTTTACGATTTCGTATTTTTAATAGTAACTAACAACACAACGAAAACGTTAACAAATATTTATGGAAAATGGCGCGCTGGTTTTGTATTTTTTTTTTTTTCCCGCGCGCGCGGCTGTAAATAAAGCCACTAGCGAAACTGCTAAACAGCCTTTATAAATAAAAAAATGTTTAGACTGATCGTAGTTTAGTTAGTATGGAATTAGAAAGTACTATTGGCATAGAGAATATACTTTAGTTCAGTGAGAATCCGCAATAAATAGAACGTCAGTTAGGATCTTTTCCGTTTGGTACCGGGAGGCACCACGGACAATTTAAGGTAGGAGTGAGGCGTATATATCGTAACTGCTAAATACAACAGGTATCACAAGATACCAGACTGTAACTGTGACAAATAAACTGAAAAAAATGCTTCTGTTCCACGACGAGATAACAGAATCCATCCAGTCACAAGCTTTTATCTATTCATGCTTATGACAGTTACCTTAGTTAGAATATAGATAATAGGTAAATGTTACTGTTACACTGTGACACCCTGTTACATCGTCCGTCACAAGCTCTTTCCTTTTCTCGCATAGGTGTAACACCATAGTTAGAAAGAGAAGTACTTCCGTGTATTATAACTGTGCAGCTGTGGTAACAGAGAACACACAATAGTTTGTTCCCACATAGTATGAAATAACAGCCTGCTATTTTGTAATAGGTTTTTGGAACTGTTAATTACGTGGAACAGAAACAGGCGGAACAGATATGGGATTTTACCTGTTACAACCCACTCCTGATTTAAGATAAATAAATTTTAGTTAATTTTGGGACCAAAGACAATTCAGACTATTAAAAAAAAAAAGTGAACGCGCGGATTCCTTTTGGCATGAAAGTTCTTTGACGAGATTTAAAAAAAAAAGCGCAAGTTTTCGACTAGTAAAAGTTATCTGTGGCGTTACAGCACTCGTATGGTAACGTAAAGTAAAAAGCACGCGTTTTTAATACACTGCATTATGGACCTAAAAGCGGTTCAATAAGAGCCACTTTAGGAGCAAGTGTGTTGAAAATGTTATTTTCGTAATTTTACTGCATCATTGTTTGCCGGTGCACAGAATACACCTTGTTTCAAATTTTCATCGATTCGATGTAGTGCAAATAGCCTCCGTGTAATGACGAAATTATAAGGGGTAAGGGTTTTTGGCATTTGGGTATGGAACCCTAAAAGGCGCCAAGTATGGTGACAGCTAGATATCTTCATTGATTGTATGTTTGGCGCCGCCTCAAAATGAGTTACTTACATTAATTTAAGCGCTTAATTAGACAATCAGCCAGTAAGGTGTTTTTTTTTTTTGCAAAAAGAAACTAGATCGTTTTTTGGCACAATCACCGTCCAGCCCGTCCTAAAGTACCTATAAAAGGTGTTCTGTAGTCCATTCCGGTCCATCCAGCCAATGAGGACTATCGCGCTTGAATTCGGCGCTAGTGTAGAGTGAGATCTCTAGAAATGTCAAATGTGAAACTGAACGTTCACTGTTTGCGGGATTTTCTATCGCAATTTTTTTCTAATTATTCATAATTGTAAAGATTGTGTCATTCCTGATTAACTATGGGTTAAGATTTTAATTAAGTAACAACTTAGGATCTAATATCGTAGCTACTTGGAGAGATATTCTTCCTCCGATATTGGTCTGCATGATCTATGCCGTTTTTACAATAAGGGCACACGGGGCCCGTGCCCAGGGCCCTCGACCTCACGGGGGCCCCCTGAAGGCCGATCCAACCCTTCTTTTCAATAGCGCATTTTTTTTGTAATTTTAGGTAGATACTTGCAAAGAATTACCGTCGAAATTGAAATATTAAAATTAAACTGATTAGTATCTGATCGATTATGTTAGTAATGAACGCAATAATTTCGATCAATACGAATCGGCTGCTAAAGAAAAAAATGCAAATGCTGACTATAAAGATAAGTTAAAAAAAAAAAAACTAAGCACTCTAATCACTTTTTTTGAAGGATCATCAGAGATTGAACAGTTGAATGGTAAAAAAAAATTCGTGTGGATAAGTTGTTCCTGTAATTGACACAATGTTTAAAAAATCGTTCCGTAACATACCAAGAAATTGACCAACGTTTCTCAGTTAATAACAATCAATTTTGACCAGTTGACAAAAATATGCAAAGAATTTGCAGAGTTTAATCATGATGAACTCAAATTAGAATGGTTTCATAAATGGCAGTACTTAAGGATATAGCAAAGGAATCAGCGGATTTGAGTGTCTCAAGTCTAATACAGTCCGATAAATTAGAAGAAACTTTTCCAAATGTAGAAGTTGTCAGCGTCTTAGCTAGGGGTTGGCCATTGGGGCGGCTGCCAGGGGTGACCAAGGGGCCGCATTGTGCAGACACTGGGCACTGTGTGACTCACAGTGCCAGCGCCCGAAAGGACTAGGCATGATGCGGCCATAATGACTCCACTACAAAAAATTTAAATTCGGCGCGGTTCCAGAACATCCCCGAAATCATTTAACTTTGGTGCTGTAAAGCGAGCTCTTTTCTACATAAGTCGGACAAACTAAGTTCTCCCATTTCTGTATGAATGGGTAAAAAAAACCGAACCTATCCCAGATTATACAATAATATAATTTTCTAGCTCACTCTTGCATTATGCGTTCTCACAACTCTTGAGTTTTTCTGCATAACTCGGCAACATAACTAAGTACTATGACATTTTAGAGCTATGAGGAACAGGGTGTAAAGTTCTTTCATACTCTAGAGTAAAGGGAGGATCCTCCGACCAGACGGGTATTGTGTCTGGTGGGCAACTGCCCAACGGTTGATGTTGGGATGTTGTATATAGCTAGTCACGCGGTAAATTGATAGCGCGATGCAGGATTTGTGACGCCACAACATATTTCTGTTTAAATGATCAAAAGACAATCTAACCTATTTCAGAGAGAGTGCAAAAATTTTCAAACTCGCTGCGCTCGCTATTTATTTTGCTTTTTCACAATTCCTGAGATTTTCTGCTGACTCAGCAAAGTAACTCCTTATTTTATTACATGTTATTTGAATGATGATATAAAAAATCTAACTTATCCGAAAGAGGGGGTAAAAAATTTCGAGCTCACCACGCTCGCTCTTGCATCTTGTAAACGTTCTGCTTTTCTACTTAAATGAACAAAGTCCTTTAAAAAAATTACTTTGAGGATATTATAGAACAGTGTTTTTCAACGTGTGGGTCGCGACCCCCTAGGGGGTTGCCAAGCCTCTTAAAGGGGGTCGCCGTTACTTAAAAGCTCATAAATATAAAACCATACTAGTTCAAAATGTTATATTTATTAAGAAAAAGTTAATTACCCTAAAGGCTTAGGTTAATACGAATCAACAAATGCCTACAAATCATATAAATCATTAATTGTGGCTATTCTGTTTTTCTGTTTAACCAAAAGGTACAGACGCCAGCACATCAAGCTACTACAATCTGTCAAATTTCTTTAATAGATTTTCAACTTTATTACTACAATATAAGGTTCAAGGTTGATTGCTAAAATTTGACAGTTTCGGGTAGCTTGACCTGCTGGCGTCTGTACCTAAAGTGACAAACTTGAATTTAAAGGTAGAACAGAAATTACAATTTCAAGGTAAGGGGTCGCGAAATATTTTTCTATACTAAGGGGGCCGCGCCATCAAAAAGGTTGTAAAGCACTGTTATAGAAGATTTTGCAGAACAGAAATCCCAATAGAAACCATTATCGTCACCAATTCAAACCTGCAGCATTTTATTTAATAACGTAGGTACCTACCTAATGTCTATTTCTTAAAACAGTTGATAACTTATACTTGATTTTTAACAATTACCCATGGTAAATATAAAATCATAACAGACACTTTTTTGCCATTCCCTTTTTTTTACTTTTCAAAGGGACCCCAAATTCTTGTGTGCCCAAGGGCCTGCCTTTAAACGGCCATGTGCATAATGCCAATTTTATCAACATTATAATGTAAATATTCATTTGATGTTTTAACATGTAATAAAATAAACATTTTGTGAAGTACATAAATCTAAAACATAAAATAATAGTACTAACAGGACATCACTATACTGAGGCCCTGGAACTACTTCCAGAACCAGCAGGCTTTCCCAAACCTAGCTACCACTAAACCCCCTCCCCCATCCATCACTACTCAGCCTCTAATGGATCCCCGCATCCGTATCCCCGCACCCACCCCCACGCCCCCCACTTAACCCGCGTCCGCTCTTCAGGCCGCTTCCGCCACCCCAGTTGCGCGCTCTTTACTTGCAACCACTCCCCGTGGTCGGTCCCAATGCCTGAGATCCCTTCAACATGCTCTCCATCGCCACCTTCACAGTCTTCCTCACCTCACGCGTCAGGAGGATGGCCAACGAAATTGTTGCCGCCAGAAATTCCGGCAACCTCTATAGTATCCAGAGTATTTACAATTACAATGCGTATCCGGAAATTACGCAAGCCCTGATCTCCTTCACCAACCAACCTAAACCGAAATATGGATAAAGGAGTAGGACTAGAACCAAACCCTGATCCCTCAAGTTAGGTCTTTTCAATGCCAATGGCATTCAAGGTCAACGCGATGAAATCGCCACATTCCTCCGCGACTACCAAATAGACGCCCTCTTTCTAAAAGAGTCCTTCCTCAAGCCCAGCCACCGAAACCCGTCAGTCGCCAACTATCGCATAGTTCGCAACGACAGGTCTCGATGTCACAAGGGACGCACTCTTACCTACTACAAAAAGCAGATATACTGCATCACTATGGACCCTCCGCCTCTCTCATGGCTAGAACTATCGGTCTGCCGACTAGACATATCAGGCCACCAACCGATCACCTTAGTATCAGTCTACCTTCCCCCCATTACCGCTTCAGAAAACTTCCAACTATTATCTGACGACCTCTCTGCTCTGCTTAGCCTGAGTGACTCCGTTATCATAGCGAGTGATCTCAACGCCAAACATCCTGCCTGGAATAGCACCAGGACCTCTACCAGAGAAAGACACCTGTTCGACCTCTGCCCCATCAATTTCGGTGTCATCGCTGCGATCACTCCCACTCACTTTCCCCACGACCCCAACCATACCCCCGACGTCCTCGACGTGCGGCTTCTAAAGAATATCAACCTACGGTTGGACTTAATAGAGGCGGTACTTGAACTGCTGAATGAGAAGAACGCGGCTGTCCATACATACGGCAACTTTCCCTGCCCAGCGAACAAAGCCCCTTACAGCGATCTGTACACGCATAGAGGCTGGGACGAGATGCTAAGCGAGCTCGAGCTTACCCACCGTCCGGTCCAGGGGCTACTTGCTAAATCTAGACTAGTTGACACGTTTATGTTCTACTCGACTAAACAAAACACTCCGTTTCACATCACTTTACTATTCCCGATGTCAATTATGTCAATGTCATGAATTGTCATGCATGTAATTGTAATTGTCAAACAAACGTGATCGCTGCGTCGCTGTGATCGTGATGTTTTCCTAATAACCTCAAAAATAGGTTTTTATCACAGTATTTATTAAAAAAAAAAATAGATATTATTGTTATATTACAATCATGGGTGACATACTAAAAGATAGTCGTTTCACAAAATATCTTAACGATCCAAGATATCGTCAAATTCCTAAACATGAGAGGAAAGTCCAAATAGACAAACGATTTCAATCTATGTTCCAAGATGAAAAGTTCAAAGTGAAATACACAGTGGATAAACGTGGGCGGCCTATTAATGAAACTTCTACGGAGAATTTGAGGAAGTACTACGAGGTCGATGACTCTGAGGGAAGTAGTTCCGGTGGAGAAGATGAAGAGGAGTTACCTGTAGTTGATAAAAGTGATGGGTCTGAAGACGAATCTGTGACGGGTCGCTTCGTAAAACGACCACCCAGTGATGATGAAAAAGATAAAGAGAAACCAGACTTTCTTAATGATAAGTTAATTCGTGGAAAGTTGCAGAAAAAAGTAAAGAACAGGTTGTTAGATTTGGACATTGATTACGCCCGTGGAGAAGGTAAGTTGCTTTCATATAGTTGTTTGATGTTACAGATAATAAAATTAGTTCCTTACTTTTTGGTTACATTTTACTCTTTTTTACTTGTACTGGTTTTAATACAATGAAATAAGTTAAATAGTCACCAGAAATTGTTCATTTACAAAATATTCTTAATCAAAGTTCTTATATATTTTACAGGAGTTATCCAAACTGACAGCTCTTCAGATGAGGAGAGCAGTGAGGCAGAGGAAGACAGTGACCTGGAACATGAGTGGGGAGAACTTGATGCAGATGCTGGAACTACAGACGAGTCAACTAAGAGGTGCACAAATCATCTTATTTCTTATAACTGTAGACCAACCTTTTACTAGCTACCACACAGAAATATTAGATTGGTTTAGTAGACATTTATAAATTGTGTACTCCATTTATATGGAGTCAGTGAAACATTACATTTTCTTCCATACTTCACTATTAGTATACTATATTGACACAGGTATAGCTAGCTCAACAGCTGCCAAAAGGCATCCAAACTAGAAACCGATAGTATTAACCTGAAAAATTAATGTTGTATGAACCAGTGATTGTTTATTTAAAAAAAAAAAAAAACACTAAAACAAAAATAAATACTATTGTGAAAACCGTTGACCATGCAAATGGCTTTTCATGACATGTGAATGGGATAGAATTTTATTTTTAATACTTATTGTTAGATAGAAACAAAAGAGTAACATTTCAACATTTTCTATCTGCAGAATTGCCATTTGTAACATGGATTGGGACAATATAAAAGCAGCAGACCTCATGGTCTTACTGAACTCATTTCTGCCAGCTGGAGGTGTTATCAAGAAAATCACAGTAAGTTACAATCATTGATGATTTAAAGGTGGAAGGGTCTTGTTCTACACATATTAGGTTGGGGAAAAAGTCTTTTCGCATTATAGTATGTATGAACTTGTAATAAAATCTCTTTGGCTATACTATTTGTATCTGGCTGGTTTTGGTATCATTGAAAGTTTCAATTTTAAAGAACATAATTCCAAATTCAAATTAGGAAAATGTGTGATTTTCATTTGTTTTTCGTACTGTCAAGATGAGTGAATTTAATGAAGAAATTCGATACATTTTAAAATTTTACTACAAAAAAGGTAAAAATGCAACGCAAGCCGCGAAAAAAATTTGCGATGTTTATGGACCTAGTGCAGTGTCTGTGAGAGTAGCACAAATTTGGTTTAAGCGATTTCAATCCGGAAATTTTGATGTCAAAGATGCACGTCGCTCTGGTCGCCCTATTACGGATAAAATGGATGCCATTTTTGAAAAAGTGGAGCAAGATCGGCATATCAGTAGTTACAACGTAGCTGAAGAACTGGGCATTGACCACAAAACAGTTTTGGCACATTTGAAAAAAACTGGGTACACAAAAAAGCTCGATATTTGGGTACCTCACGAGCTCACTGAAAGAAACCTTATGAACCGTGTACTCCTTTGTGATTCTTTATTACGACGTAATGAAACCGAACCATTTTTGAAGATGCTGATAACTGGTGATGAAAAGTGGATCACGTACGACAAGAACGTGCGAAAAAGGTCGTGTCGTGGTCAAAGGCCGGTCAGGCTTCACAGACTGTGGCGAAACCCGGGTTAACTCGCAAGGTGATGCTGTGTGTGTGGTGGGATTGGAAGGGCATTATTCATTATGAGCTGTTACCACCAGGCAGTACCATCGATTCTGAACTTTACTGCGAACAACTGATGAGATCAAAGCAAGAAGTTGAGAGAAAGCGGCCGGAATTAATCAACAGAAGGGGTGTGGTTTTTCATCATGATAACGCTAGACCTCACACATCTTTAGCCACTCAGCAAAAATTAAGAGAGTTTGGCTGGGAGGTGTTAATGCATCTGCCGTATAGTCCTGACCTTGCACCTTCAGATTTCCACCTGTTTCGGTCTCTTCAGAATTCTTTAGGCAGTGTCAGGTTAACATCACGAGAGGACTGCCAAAACCACTTGTCGCGGTATTTTGATCAGAAGTCCCAAAATTTCTATAGCAACGGGATCATGTCCCTACCTACAAGATGGCAAAAAGTTATCGAACAAAATGGTATCTACATACTATAGTTAAATGTAAATAAACTATATTAAAAAATGTTTTGAATTTTCTTAAAAAATGCGAAGAAACTTTTTCCCCAACCTATTATATACAATTTTATTCACTGTATGAAGTGAAGTATTACTGTTGTTTTTTTTTTTAATATTATTAGGTTTGTTTACAATTTATATAGTTTATAAATTTTTATTTTTTTATATTTTCACATTTTATTTTACTATTTTGACATTTTTACAATTTTTATTATTATTTTTAATGAACTGAATTTTGATCAGTTTTATTTTGAGTTTTTATCTGTTTAAGATAGTATAAATATAATGTATAATTTTAATGTATGTGTGTGTCTATGGACTGTAAATATCTGAATTAAATAAATTATTATTATTATATTGCTATTCCAAGCAAAATTATAGCATTTATTACACATAGAATTATCTTTATATTTAGACAAGACTATAGATTCAGTAATTGTAAGTGCTGAATTTGGCATGTATCCTGTGCAAATATTCTTACTTAAAATTTAAAACCCAGATGTTTACAGATTTATCCATCTGAATATGGTTTAGAAAGAATGAAAGAGGAAGAAGTTCGTGGACCTATTGAATTAACAGAAGATAAACTGGAAGATTTAACGGAAGATGGAGGCAATGAGGAAGGTTTGTTACTTTTATTTTCTTAAATTCTATTTATTTGCTATTTTTCTCCAGAAGTGCTACATATACATCAATGAAGTGACAATGCATGGGCTGTTGACATAGATCTAGACTGAAAATAAAGTAGATCCCAACATAGACCCTTGTGGAACTCCATAAAAGTGCATATGGGCACTTGCATATGAGCCTATTTTAACTCAATGTTTGCACTTATTTAGATTTGTGCAAACATTTTTCATACCTTTTTTAAAGTGCCAGGCTAGCCCGCGAAATTCAAATTTTGTATGTTTTTTGCAAATTGCAGCTCAGTATTAGGTTGTATGTTGATCAAAATGTGATTCATGATCGTAACTAGTATGTATTTACAGAACTATCATTGGACGTAGTTAAGCAGAAAGGACTCGACCCACATTGTGGTCAGGGATGAGTTGTACATATACCAGGGCCTCAAGTCTGCTATTACAATAGTGTCAGAATGGTCTCGCCATTGTGAGTATTTGACAGTATTTGTATGGCAAATCTGTCAAAAACTCACAATGAAGAGACCATTCTGACACTATTGTAATAGCAGACTTGAGGCCCAGAGGTCCTAACGGTTGGTTCTTTCACTCAGCTAAAAAGATTTATTTATTTATTTAATACTTCAAGCACAGAAATGTACAGAGGCGGACTTAATGCCATAGGCATTTTCTACCAGTCAACCTTTGGGTGATGCAGAGACAAACAGTGGTAGGTGCAATTACGAAAAATCTTGGAATAACTATAAAGATACTTACAAACTATAAATATAATATATATACCAAATTTCCAATTTCTATATAAATACAAGCACAAATAAACATACATAAATACACGAATATACTAAAACAAATAAGACAAACAATGATCAACTGAAGAAGACAAACAAAAGATTACAAAGAGAAGGTAGATTTTTTAATGTTGGGAGCCAACCCACATGAAGCTGGGTACCTTCCGTTAACCGTTAGGGTGTATTTGGTATATACAACAAATCCCTGACCACAATGTGGGTCAAGTCTTTTCTGCTTAACTATGTCCAATTATTAAAATCATCAATATAAGACAAAGTATTGAATGATTATTTCATGAAATCATACATTCTAACTTAGGAGTTTATTGTTGACTAGCTTCTGCCCGCGACTTCGTCCGCGTGAAATATCGACCCACCCATTGCGTCGCATCGGCTTATTGCCCTAATCCCCCCTGAGAGAATCCCCCTCAGTGGGGAAAACTGAACCCTAATGTAAAAAAAATCACTTTCAGGGGATCTTGGAATAAGTTATTATTTTTTTTTTTTTTTCATTTCTAGTTTTCCCCCCTTAGCGGTATTATCAGGGGTGAATTCTAGACTGTTTTCAGATTCCACTTTTCCTCCTAAGGGGGATTTTCAGGGGGGATTTGTGGAATAAGCCCGACGCATCCCGTCGTTCGCCCGCGCTATAACTTCGTTATCGCTTAGCGTTCTTTCTGGCTTTTGGCTTCTAAGGATCGTAGCGTGATTTTAGACAGCATATGGCTATCTTTTAAGATTGACTCACTATAACCTTTTTTATAGTAATCAAATTTGTTCGAAGTTAATGCATTATTTGCGAAGGAGTTTTCATAAACATGGTATTAATCCTTATCCAAATAAATACGTTATTCATCACAAGTATTTAATTTTGAACAAAGTTGCCCTTACATCATTTAATTTCAATGAATATCTTAGGAGATATAACTGTTTTATAATAACTCCGCAGCAAAATAATGATCAACTCTGCGAGGTAGTCTATTCTAAAGCTGAAGAGTTAGTTTTTAGGGTTCCGTACCCAAAGGGTAAAATGGGACCCTATTCCTAATACTTCGCTGTCCGTCTGTCTGTCTGTCTGTCCGTCTGTCGGTCTGTCCGTCTGTCACCAGGCTGTATCTCATGAACCGTGATAGTTAAACAGTTGAAATTTTCACATATGATGTATTTCTCTTGCCGCTATAACAACAAATACTAAAAAACAGAAAAAAATATTTAAGGGGGGCTCCCATACAACGGACATGATTTTTTTGCCGTTTTTTTTGCTCCGCCCGCGAGGATGTCGGTTATCGCGTAAAAAAGTAGCCTATGTCCTTCTCTATATCCCAGGTCGATCGGTTCAGCGGTTTAGTCGTGAAAACGTAACATACAGACAGACAGATAGACATACAGACAGAGCGACTTTCACATTAATAATATACAGACAAATAGACAGACAGACAGAGTTACTTTCACATTTATAATATTAGTAAGGATAAGGATTTGTATGGATGGTACGGAACCCTTCGTGCGCGAGTCCGACTCGCACTTGGCCGGTTTTTTGTTTTTTGAACGCGCTGATCTCTGGAACTGCGAGTTGGATTTGAAAACATCTTTTTGCATTTTACAGCTCAATTCTTGAGGAAGAATAACATTCCTATTAATTAGGACACCATTTTTTTTTAATGAAAGTTTATGCGAAAACCTAGTAAAAGCACGGGCAGGCAATGTGTTGCGACACAAGAAATTTAACGCGGACGAAGTCGCGGGCAGAAGCTAGTAATTCTATAAATTCATAGTTGTTACGGTCGCGAATCATATTTTGAAGAACATTCAACCTGCCACTGACCTAAAAATGGCAAAAAACATAAGAATATTTAAATTTCGAGGGCTACCTTAGCGCTTCCCTCTTTAGATAAAAAATAGACTCAAAGACAATGGTGCCGATTCCCTTGTTCACAAACTAAACTAAATTTAAATTCAGTGCATCTTTTTCTTTCTATTTAATTATTCTCTTATTGTATGTTTATTAGTATTTATATTAGGGTATAGCTATTTCGATTTTATGTATATTTTTTATTTTATTTTTTTCTCTTCTACACTTACACACGTTGTCTACATCTCTATATCTACTTTCCTATCGCAGGTATGCTGGAAGAGATTTCATTAGAAATAAGCATCACCTTTGTACGTATTTTTCTGTTCCTTTCTTGTCTGTTTATATGTGTGTACATAAATTGTTAAATAAATAATTAAGAAAAGGACAGAAGATACATTTTAGTTTAGTCCTGTCAAATTAATCAGCGCTTGACGTAAATTGACGTAATTTTAGTCGGCAAGTTTTTAATCAATGTCTAAACTTGTATGGAGTAGTGACAGGCGCTGATTAATTTGACAGGACTAAACTAAAATTTATCTTCTGCCCTCTTCTTAATGAAATAGAAAGAAAAAGATGCACTGAACTTAAATTTAGTTTAGTTTGTGAACAAGGGAATCGGCACCTGTGTTGAATGCCAAGAGTGGTCCAAAACTATACTCATACGACTAAATGACATTATCATTAAGGTCAACAACTGTGTCTTCATCAAACATTTATCTACGAAATCTGTATGGGCAAAACGTGTATATATACAAAACAAAGTTGCTTTTCGTGTCTGTGTGTGTAACTGCTTAGATCTTCTAAATTACGCAGTGGATTTTGATGCAGTTTTCACAATCATTTAGACCATTAAATTCTGGGAGGTTTATGCTTATAATACACAAAACTTAACTCAGTTATAGCACAGAAATCTCAAAGATTTTATATGTCGTCATTGCACTGATGTGAAGCAGGGGCGCTATATTTTGCCCATATTAATGTTTTAAAAAACTTCAACACTCACTTACTTTTATATTTATTAAACCCCAATAAATTTCAGGTTCGTCATATCATATGGAAAAACTACGTCGATATCAACTGAATAGATTGAAGTATTTCTACGCAGTGGTAGAATGCGACTCGGTGTCCACGGCAGACAAGCTGTATAGCGAATGTGACGGCATGGAGTATGAAAGTAGCGCTACGCGGCTCGATATGAGGTTTATTCCTGATGATGTTACTTTTGATCAGGTATGGACCTACTTTTAAAGTTTTAAGTATGAATTTCCTAAAAAAAAATTAGACTTACCTGTTCTACTGTAGTTGACGAGTCGCACGAACTTACATCAAATCCCTTTACATCTTAGTAATCTTTAAAAATGAAATTCAATCATCAGATGATTTTAGGCTAATCTGACAACATATCATATATTTTTCCAATTCAGGAGCCCCGAGAGGAATGCACAAAACTCCCTGACTTGACGAAGTATAAACCTCGATTGTTTACAACAACGGCGTTGCAGCAAGCTAAAGTTGAGCTCACATGGGATGCCACAAACCCGAACCGAACAGAAACTATCAAAGGCGCTCTTGATGGCAAAATTGATGATCTGGATCTTAAAGAATATCTAGCTTCCAGTAGTGAAAGTGACGGTAATATATTTTGTACTTATTTTCAATTAATGCATAAGGAGAATCCGAGGATGATGATTAGAACTCGTATTTTGTAGATACATAGGTATTAAGTAGTAACTTTTGATTTCTTTTATAGAGGATGGTCAAATTGAAGACATTGAAGCCAAGTCAGACAATGATGATGAAGATCCTATACTAAAATATAAGAAATTGCTTGAAGACATCGAGAAAAAAGACGACAAGAAGAGCAATAAAGATATGGAAATGGAAATAAGTTGGGGAATAGGAATCAAAGACAAAGCAGAGGAGTTAGTCAAGAAGAAAATAAATGCAGGTATGACACCATAACAAAATACAAATGTATAGGTTTTTGTGTTTAAACATTCACTGTTAAATTATTCCCACTTTATTTACAGAAACTAAAGAGTTAACACCATTCGAAAAGTTGATTCAAAAACGTAAAGAAAAGAAAAAACTAAAGAAATTGAAAAACAAAGAGAAAATTGAGAAAAATGAAGACGATGAATCCGATTCAGAAGATGGCAGTATGTCAGATGTGCCGTCTGACATTGATATGAATGACCCATACTTTGCTGAAGAGTTTAATAAACCAGAATTTAAAAAATCTAAAGCAGGAAACAAAAATAAAGACCAAAAGAAGCAACATAATGACAGTGACATAGATACAGAAAACGAAAAGAAAAAAGCGGAATTAGAGTTACTCTTGGATGACGAGGATGGCAAAGCACACTTTAGTTTGAAGAAAATTCAAGAATCCGAGAGTAACAAAAAGTCTAGAAGGAAAAAGAAATTAAAAGCCAAAATGAGTGAACAGAAACAATCCCTGCCTGATTTTGAAATAGATGTGAATGATGACCGCTTTTCAGCATTGTATAACTCGCATCTTTATAACATTGATCCAAGTGATCCTAATTTCAAGAAAACAAAGAACATGGATAAGCTTATTCAAGAGAAGTTGAAGCGCAGACCAGCAGACACGCCACCTGAGGCTCAAAAGCCCAAGAAATCTAAAGAAGATGTTGAACTAAGTATTTTAGTGAAAAACGTTAAAAGAAAAACTAAAAATGTATTGAAAAAATAAAACGATTTACTAAAATGTATATTATTATTATTTTATACGTTCGTCATAATTTTAGTACAACAAAAAGTAACAAGTCATAATTGTATCAAAACTGTAAAGGTACCATTACTATAACAATTAACACTATATACTACATAAAAAGGTCATATAAAATAAGAGTCAGGGTAGCCCGCGAATATCAAATTTTCTTACAGGTTGTATGTTGATCTAAATATGATTCGCAGCCGTATCAAATATTTATTTATAGAATTAATCATAAAATCATCAATAAAACTTCTCTTAAGTTCATTTATCCTATTGAATGACTTTCATGAAATCATGACATTTGAGGACAACTATACTCCATTTACTATACTATAGCATTAGACAAATAACGGCTAAGTAACGACAGTTATTGTGTAATATTGTTGAATTTACTGCACTTTATAGTTATTTTTTTTTTATGTAAATGGTAAATAGATTACAGTGCTTTGTATTTATCGTGAAATAACGAAGTTTATTAAACGTTTACATCGAAATAACTAAAGGGTGAAAACAGTTATTTGTCTAATGTTATAATAAATGGAGTATAAGAGTTGTATTGCTGATTCTAATGATTATAATTCTGTAAACCATATTTGTTACGGTCGCGAATCACATAACACGAATATACAACCTGACACTGACCAGCCAATAAAAAAAAAGACTTAAGAAAATTTGGGCTACCTTAGGGCATCCCCCTTAAAATACCAGCTTATGTTGCTAAACTGGCTGCTAAAGCAGTCTTTATTTGTCTGCCCATTGCGGCGCCCAAAGGTGGGGGCACGGCATTACCGATCTGTGAACAAATATAAGAATGGATCCTGTAGGTGCGATTGCGATTGAATATGGTCTATTCCGAAAGTGTAAAAAAACCTTGTTCAGTTTCTAGCGCAATCACTCAATAAAAGTAGTTAGTAACACAATAATCTGTGTTTTGAAGGTTTCAGTTTTATATCTCACCACTTTTTTGTTTGAATAACATGATTAAATTGTAATAGAAAAATCCTCCATAAAAATGGAGGTTGTAAAATTAAGTAATGAAAACGATCTTTTAGGAATATACTTCTGAAGACAACCACAACCGCAAATCGCGGCCCAACCGCTATGATTACCGCAGCGACACAGACCAGAGGCCTTTTTTTTTTTTTTTGTTCCGGGGTGGAAAATCCTCATGGATGTCCTCCGCCCTGGGGCGGGCGGAGGGGTCTGTCAGACTCTTACTGACTAAAAACCACCCCGGTGTTCCGTCTCACACCTACGCTGGGGGTCACGGGAACGAACATACTTCCGCGACCCCCGACTGGTGCCGGCCCGCCACTGCAGGCCTCTCCTCCGGTCGAGGGGGGAGTGAGGTGTTTGACTCCCCCCGCGACGTCTCAGAGGGGCGCGTGTGGAACACTACGCGCCGCCACCTCGGGTCCGATATATGGGGGGCGACGGACGTCCCCTAGTCCGTCGTCCCTGGACCCATTTAGGGGGGCTGGAAGAGGGCGTTGTCCGCCCTCCGCCGACGCCCGGTGCGCCTGCTGCGGGCCGGGTTAGTGGACGAGATCTCCCTTTTCCGTTCCGCAGCCTCCTTCTGCGAAATGACTGTCTCGCAGAAGGAAACCACCGCGTCCCAGGACTCCTCGCTGCCGACCATCGAACGAGCGACAGCCGGCAGCGAGAGGTCACTGCCTACTCCATGTAAATTAGTAGACTTAGGCCCCTGGTCTCGCCATTGTGAGTATTTGACAGTTTTTGTATGGCAAATCTTTCAAAAACTCACAACAGGTAACTACAAGCATACTTTCCAAGTATGAGAAATGTAAAATTTATTTATTGGGCCACGACCGACGTTGCCGCTGCGGTTTGCGATTGCGGTCGTATTCGGAAGACCACTTTTAAGGTGATTTACATCTAATAATCAAATCACTCAATTTTTAAGTGGCACTACAAATTGGCATCCACAGGTACGTTTTCTGATCCATTTGTTTACATTTTCATCAAATACTTTTGGAACAGGCGAATAAGAAATGTTTAAAGAAATCGACCCTTACTATTAATTCATACTCATTTAATAAATATAAATAATGATTACATTACCTGTCGGTGTTTATCTTGTACTGAGCCAGCGAATATGTAAGTGTCGGGGAAGCCCTGCGACCTCGCGCACTCACGGACCGAAACGACGCGGTTCTGTTCGGGATGCAGTACTCTGCCTTGTTTGCCCATCGGCTCGGGGTCCGTCACCGTTGTACTGAAGTAGCCGTCCCAGCAGACACGACCTAAATAGTAATTGTCTAAGGTTAATTTTCCAATCAACCTGGATAAGGGTAGGCAGATTGATTGAATTTTCCATTGTAAATGTAAGCCGTACTTCGAACAATAATTATGTCGCGAAAGGAGCACATCTTACGAAAAATATCACATAAGGCTTACTTAGATGCGCTTTTTTTCGTCTAATAAGGCTTATTTTTTTTGTTAGATGCAAAGTGGCAACATGTCATACAGTTTGAGTGAAACATGTTGCCTATGCTGCAACAATTTTGCGCAACTTCTGTTTACCATGAATATGGCGTTTAACATAGGCAGGGTAGCATTACCATAGAGTCCCGCCCAGTTGTTGTGTCGGTTGCCGGTGTGTGGCAGGCACCACGGGATGAGCGTGTTCTCCTGCTTGTCGGCCGGCGAGCACGCGCCGCCCGCCGCGCACGCGCACACGCCGCGCAGCGCGCCGCCGCGGGCGCGCCCGGCGCGCGCGTCGTCATATCTGTATTGCAGCACCTGGCGACACCAGTGGTCAGGGTTTACACGTTGCGTTCTTTACATAAACATTATAAAACACTAGCGGCCCGCCCCTGCCTCGCATGATTTTTACGACTTCACAAAACATCGTGATTTCTGTTTATATGAGTTTAATATTAATGAATTGTACACATAAACACTCTCTTGATGATCGTGAAAACCGTAGTGCATTTTAGAAGAACAATGCGGTCACACAGATCGACACGAAAAGCGACTTTAATTTATAATATGCACTGGTGTTAACGTACCTTGCATTTAGTTCCATCGGACAGTGCCACTGATATATTAGGCAGGTCCCTCCAATCAGAACCAGGTATAGTGGGGATCCTACATATTCTGGCTTGAATCAATGGCGCCATATTTTTGCAAACGTGATCCCGGAGTTTGGCATTCTCGTCCTTGCTTCTCACTAGTCGTTGGAAATGACTCTCTGGCATGGATCCATATTCGATTTCTATTTTGTTAGCACCATTGCAAATTCGTGGCAGATCACTCATAGCATCTCTGATGGAGCATGTTCTCCTAGGAGCGGACTCATCCCAGTGAATGTTTGAAACAAAGCGTTTGCCATCTATAGTGGCAGTCAGAGAGCATGCACGTCTACTAAACACGTGGGTGGGTTCCGGATATAACGGCAACTTATACCCGGGCGCTGCTGCCAAAATAATAAGCCTTCTTCTTGTCTGCGGTACCCCATAGTTGCCGGCCTGAAGAATCCCGAATGTGCACTGATAGCCCATGTCGAGTAATGCCCTGAGTGTCAGTTTTAAAACCATACCTTTTTTAAATGCCACAAAATTTCTTACATTTTCGAGTATAAAATATTTCGGCCGGTAATAATCACAGTAAGATAAGTATGAAGCTACGAGAGAGTTTTTAAAGTTGGAGTATTCTCTTGAATTGAATCTGTTCATTCCAGAGAAGCCCTGGCATGGCGGTCCACCAACTAACAGTTCTACTTCGCCTTGCAGTGGTAAGCGTAGTCCGCCAACACTGTGAGTGGCCCCGGACATTGCTTCCTTTAGTAATGCATTACAGTCTTCATTGAAAACGATGCAGTTTTTATTGTTGAGCGCATACGCGTGTGCTGCAGCTTCAACATTCTCTATAGCCCACTTGCATTCCGCCACGCCAGCCTGATGCAAGCCTTCTGATAGTCCACCACAACCAGCAAATACATCTAGTGTTCTTAAAGGTCGTACCGAAATATGTTCCAGTTTATTTCCATTTGTTTCCACAGGTTTGCTAGACTTTCCTTTACCTTTACCCTTGTCCTTGCCTCTTTCAGTGCGTCCAATACTAATAGCATGGTGTGGGACATCTATAAACTGACCTGAAGATTTATCAAAAGCCATTCTAAAGTAAAACCTACTTGGGTCTCTCTCCAGCCACTGGACCAGAGAATATTGTTGTGGAACATTTTGTTCATAAATTAAATGACATGCTCCTACAACCACAGAAAAAGATACATCCCGAATTTCTTCGCTCCAGTAAACTACATTCAAGTCTTCATGTTGCGGAAACCTGCTGGTTGTATTTTCAGGTCTATAAAGAACATTGACTTTTAAATAAATATCCTGAGGAACAATCAAAGGTCCTTCTCCCACCGCAGTTACAGCCGCAATGTAACCAATACAGAATGGTTCCCCAGTATCTATATTTGACCCACGCAAATTATTGTCACTCTTCCTGTAATATTCAGGGTAGATGTCCTCATCCACTTTCTCTAGTTTTGGTTTGACGCTGTTGTTTGCATTAGTGAGAGTATTCTTCAACTTGAATGTTCCTGGTTTGAGGAATACGCCACAACCTTTCTTGTAGTCATAATCTTGCCACCTCACCAGTGACCATTCCGTTCTATTAGATTCAGTTACAAAACTGGATTTTTCTATCAGTTTTCCAGAAACTTTAGGTATGTTTTTAGCATCCCTTTTAGTTTTTCTCTCACAAGATGGGCAAAATCTGTGTTGCCTCAGTGGATTAGGACAAACTGGATCAACAGGTAAATCTTCGAATCGTGCATTGAACCTTTCATAGTATTTATTGTAAAAATAGGTTTTACCATCATCTTCAAAATGTTTGTCATCTACTTCCTTGCCACCCAGTTTGAACCAATCGGCTGGGATCTCTCCCTTTTCAACACAAGCTTTCCTTAATATTGATGACAGTGGAGCACCATGGCAACATCTGTCTCCTAAAAATACTTCCCTTGGGTCACTGACCTCACCCAGAACAGTGTCAGAAGCCCTAATGAAAACCTCTGCGTGAAAGAAACCAGATTTTGTGTTAATAGTTTCTCTCCATATGTATACTACTCTGGCAACCAAAGCAGGAATATTGGATTGAGATGTTTCAACCATTACAAAGTCGCCATTGCAAAGTTCAGAGCCATCAATTTCAACTTTTTCGTAATACACTTTGGTGGCATCGGCTTTCGTTGGTTCGCCGACCCATTTAATTTTTCTGTTATTTGAGCCAGTTAACTTGACTGGCACTGTGTCCTCTAACTTGTCGTGTAGTTTCTTCTCAGCCATTTGTTGGTATTCTTCTTCATCATCTGGTTCTGAATCTTCAGCCTGCTCGACTGCCATGTTGGGACAGAATCTTCTTACACAGGCTTTTTTAGTACGTCCATGTCCACCAAACTTTGCCATTGCACGACAAGCATTACATTCCCCACAGTCAGGCAGTTGACAAGCTTCACATACACCACATCTTTTCCTTCTCAGCACCAACTCATGATTTGTTTTATCCAACTGATTTGTGAAAAAACTCTCAAATGTTTTCCTCACAAGGGGAGTAGTAGTAGCTTTAGTCCAAGCTTTTTTGTCAACCTTTTTGTAATCTATTTTAGTGCGGAATTTACGCTTGCCGAATTTGATACCCATTAATTTAATTAACTTCCTAATGCATGGTAATGTAATTAGTGGTTCATCATCTTCATCAGCTTCTAAGCTTACTACTTGATCACACACAAACTGTGCATGTTTGTGAAGCATTTCTTCAGTCATTTTCGCGTCATTTAGTTCAGGAATAGTTGATTCTCTAATCAGTTCTAGCAAGTCTGCATATGTTGGCTGAAGATAATGATACTCTTCTAAATACTCTACAACAACTTTGCTTAGCCATATCTTTTCATAAAGATTGTTCATAAGTGGTGTATACTGTTCACTTGGTTTTAGTAAATTATATTCTCCGAATTCTGTTGATAAGGTGATACAGTTCCTGTCGCCACCATCAAAGCCATGTATAAACCTGAAGCAGAAGAATACTATTGTAAGTATATGTTGTGCATCTGAAAATATCTTACAAGCCTTAATCATTAAAGTTATTATATGTATATGAAATTCAAATTCAAAGTCTTTATTCACCAAAAAGCACAAAACATAAAAAAAAATCATGCACAATAAATCTGTTTGTAGTGTGTCTTTGAGATAAAGGCCTCCTCTAGCACTTTCCAATTATGTCTTTATTTTGCTGTTCTTTGACATAGTGTAAATATGAAAGCAGTAGTAGTGAAGTGAAGCATGTATATGAAATATTACAGTTAAATAACACTCACCATTCAATAATAGGACCTACATCTTTCACAGGCACAGATTCGTCATCAATTTCAGCTGAATCAGAACATATGGACTTCAAATACCCTGACACGTAGATACGCACATCGTTTTCAACGAGACCTCCATCAATAGGGCAAAGATGTCCCTGTTCATCAAATATAGAAAAACTGGTTATATTGGTCTGTGGGCGTTCCATTATATCCCCATCATCACCTGAAAATGTATACAGTAAGAATAGTATAAAATGAATTTGTTTTCAGAAAAAGAATTTAAACTATTTGATGAACTTTGTTCAGTTTTCAGGATTTCAGAAAGGTTTAGAACAATCTATCAGAAACTTTGCATAAGTACTAACCTGATGCTAGAACAAGTTTCTCATTGGTCAATGCTATATACTCTTCAACAGCATCCTGTGGGTGTCCTTGATAGTATATTATATCAGAATTGTTCAAAAATTGACCGCAGATGTTACATTTTTCATTGTCAGGATTCGATTTTTTGTAGTGTACTATTTCGTTATTATTTTCAGTTTTAACATTTTCTTTCTGTGATTCAGTGGAACCATTTTGTTCTTGGTTTTGGATGCTGTCCTCTATTTCAGTTATATCCTGTTTTATAGTGTCTACTTTATCTTCATTTATACTGTCTCCTAATTTATTTATTTCTAAGTCTTTTGTGATGATTGCTTCTACCTCATTTCCTTCCATGTCTGTTTTTCCATTCCCTGCTTCAACTTCCAAGTTTTCACTGCTGTTATCCTTGGTCATGCTATCTATACTGTTTTCTTTAGCTTCTTCATTCTCATATTTAAGCTTTTTCTAAAATAAGAATCAATGCAATGCAAACAAAAATGGAGAGACCATTTTTTTATTGATTAAATACAATTAAATTCTATACAACAGTAAGGACGAATTAATATTGCAGTAATCAAAAAAATAATTCCTCAAAGGTAAGGTCATATTTTGTGCTTATGGATCAGTAGCAATACTTTACTAGACTAAATTTGATATAATAATGTTTAGTTTTAATTTTCATTATTTAAAACTTACCGGTTGTATAATTTCATTTCTTTCAGGGCTTCTATTCCTTTTAGAGGCAAACATACTAGTAATTTTCAACTGATTTCCATTACTTGGGGACTGATTTCCATTGCGTGGTGACCTTCTCTTGGACCTGAAATTTAAATTTAAATTTCTCACAATACAATGTAATTTTCATTTTCACAATGTAATTCTATGCAGCAGACAGGTCTTTAAGCATAATAATTAAACCACTATTGTCATACAAGAAATAAATTCATGATAAATTGCCTAAGGTAAACCATGACATTAATCCTTATAGTTAATGCAATTGCCTCACAATAATTGGGATTAAGAGTAGTATGATCATGCAATGATTTCTTAATTCGCAAGGTGAAGCTAGTACTTACTTACTACTTTTACATCATCAACTTTTACATGTAGGTATAATAATTGACCGGATATAGTATTAGTTTCAAATTGCCTTATGTAAAGAACATAGTACCGTACATACTTACATACGAGTTTGCCTTACTTATTTATCGGATATGCTGTTGGCGTGTCACGGTGTCATTAATATAATTATGTACTTACATCTGAGAGGGTGATTTCGGTTTGCCCAAAGATGAAACGCTTTCTTCAGCATCCTTTTGCAAGTTCTTAAGAACACTACGACTTTGTACAGGCATGTTTGGCTAGTACGTATTACCATAAGACAGAACTTTTAAAATTTTTACAGCAAACAATAATTCATAGTTCTTTTAACCTCTATAAAATAATGATGAAAATATCTAAATCTAAACACACACAAGTAAAAACGGCGCGAAACCAAACCTCGATCCGTATTGACTGCAGCTGACAGTGACAGTTTGACTTTGACATTGACAGAAGCAAAAGGTCATTTTATAACAAGAAGATAGACCCTGCGTTCCGAGTTGCGATAATATCGATATTCGCCTGCTAAAACCCGTACCGAATTAGCGTGAGCGCGATAACGATGTCCCGTGAAACGTCATAGATGACGTCATGACATTCGCCATCTTGCGATAACGCCGACCATGCCTTTTACTAATATCGCCGTGAGCGCTGTCAAAAATGACAGTGTGCTGTTTTGTTTTGAGTCGCATCTTATCGTATCGTGGCATTTTCAAAATTGTTCTTCTGGCTACAGTTGCTACCTAACCTAAGAAGAACAAATTTTTGGTATATACACAGAGAAATACTCTAATATCGTTTTGACATTGCGTTAGCACCGTGAGCGCGTTCACGAGCGTTTCGAGTTGTTGACAGCCCTCGGCTGTCATAATCGTAATATCTAAATCGGAACGCATGTGAGACGATGTGAGCGCTGTGAGCGATTATAGCCAATTCGGAAAGCGGCCTTTATAACAAGAAGATTAACCCTGCGTTCAGAGTTGCGATAATATGGATATTCGCGTGCTAAAACCCGTTCCGAATTAGCGTGAGCGCGATAACGATGTCCCGTGAAACGTCATAGATGACGTCATGACATTCGCCATCTTGCGATAACGCCGACCACGGCGATATTAGTAAAAGGCATCTTTTACTAATATCGCCGTGAGCGCTGTCAAAAATGACAGTTGTGCTGTTTTGTTTTGAGTCGCATCATAGCAATCGTGGCATTTTCAAAATTGTTCTTCTGGCTACAGTTGCTACCTAACCTAAGAAGAAGAAAATTTTGGTGTATAAACAGAGAAATACGCTAATATCGTTTTGAAATTGAGTGAGCACCGTGAGCGCGTTCACGAGCGTTCCGAGTTGTTGACAGCCCTCGGCTGTCATAATCGTTATATCTAAATCGGAACGCATGTGAGACGATGTGAGCGCTGTGAGCGATTTTAGCCAATTCGGAAGGCGCCCTAAAGGCATCTTGCGTTTTTAAGGGGGACCTTAGACGTTAATCTGGCGTCTGTGGGCTAATCAAATGGTAAATAAATAAATGATACATAAATACTACTACTGCTAATAGTACTACTTACAATATTTACATATGTAGTACCACCACTACCTACACACCACACACACACGCTACTAGTACCCCACTGCACTAGTACACTAGTACCTAGGCCGCTTTCCGAATTGGCTATAATCGCTCACAGCGCTCACATCGTCTCACATGCGTTCCGAGTTGCGATAATATCGATATTCACGTGCTAAAACCCGTACCGATTAGCGTGAGCGCGATAACGATGTCCCGTGAGACGTCATAGATGACGTCATGACATTCGCCATCTTGCGATAACGCCGACCATGCCTTTTACTAACCTTGCGTTCCGAGTTGCGATAATATCGATATTCGCGTGCTGAAACCCGTACCGAATTAGCGTGAGCGCGATAACGATGTCCCGTGAAACGTCATAGATGACGTCATGACATTCGCCATCTTGCGATAACGCCGACCATGCCTTTTACTAATATCGCCGTGAGCGCTGTCAAAAATGACAGTGTGCTGTTTTGTTTTGAGTCGCATCTTATCGTATCGTGGCATTTTCAAAATTGTTCTTCTGGCTACAGTTGCTACCTAACCTAAGAAGAACAAATTTTTGGTGTATACACAGAGAAATACTCTAATATCGTTTTGACATTGCGTGAGCACCGTGAGCGCGTTCACGAGCGTTCCGAGTTGTTGACAGCCCTCGGCTGTCATAATCGTAATATCTAAATCGGAACGCATGTGAGATGATGTGAGCGCTGTGAGCGATTATAGCCAATTCGGAATAGCCAACTCACTCAATGAATGTCAACACGATATTAGAGTATTTCTCTGTACACCAAAAAATTCTTCTTCTTAGGTTAGGTAGTAACTTTAGCCAGAAGAACAATTTTGAAAATGCCACGTTAAGCTATGATGCGACTCAAAACAAAACAGCATAACTGTCATTTTTGACAACGCTCACGGCGATACTAGTAAAAGGAATGGTCGGCGTTATCGCAAGATGGTGAATGTCATGACGTCGTCTATGAAGATTCACGAGACATCGTTATCGCGCTCACGCTGATTCGGAACGGGCTTTCGCACGCGAATATCGATATTATCGCGACTCGGAACGCAGGGATGGTAAATAACCTTGTATCAGTGGCCGCTTTCCAAATTGGCTATTATCGCTCACAGCGCTCACATCGTCTCACATGCGTTCCGATATATATATTACGATTATGACAGCTGAGGGCTGTCAACAACTCGGAACGCTCGTGAACGCGCTCACGGTGCTCACGCAATGTCAAAACGATATTAGAGTATTTCTCTGTGTATACACCAAAAATTTGTTCTTCTTAGGTTAGGTAGCAACTGTAGCCAGAAGAACAATTTTGAAAATGCCACGATACGATAAGATGCGACTCAAAACAAAACAGCACACTATCATTTTTGACAGCGCTCACGGCGATATTAGTAAAAGGCATGGTCGGCGTTATCACAAGATGGCGAATGTCATGACGTCATCTATGACGATCCACGGGACATCGTTATCGCGCTCACGCTAATTCGGTACGGGTTTTAGCACGCGAATATCGATATTATCGCAACTCGGAACGCAGGGAGTAAATAACCTGTATGTCAGTGTCAAAAGCACGTCAAAAGACAGTGGAGTGAGTGAAGTGGCTGGCTGTCGCTTGTCAGAAATTCAGAATTCGATTTGTTGATCTACCTATTTGTATTTTGCAGGCATTAATAATTCGATTTTTAGGACCCATTACCAAAGATAACGTGGGTAGTATCTCCGTGTATCGGTTTGCCTGAACTGTTACGGTACTTGCGGCCGATGAATTTATTTTCCAAATATAATAAAATGATATTTTACCCTATAGTAAGACAACTAATTTTAACCAAAACCAAGTTTCTAAGGTTTAGTTCAACTGTACTTGTGCCGGATATTGATATAAATTATTATTGTAATGCTGAAAATTTATTAGAAATTGAGAATAATATTAAAATACGAAAAGGTGTTGGTGATGTGAATCATGTAATGAATAAGTATAAAATATTTAAAACAACTGCAGTAGCAGATGCTTCTTATCAAAATATAAGGGAAAGTTTGTACAAAGAACTGAGTTGTTTGCCTAATAAAACACATCCTTCTGTTGTGGAAAATGTAGACCCACAAGTGGTACAAGAAATAAACCAGAAAAGAGATTTCCAAGCACATACACCTCTAGAATTCAGTGAAATAACGAGACGTCTAAATTTAGTGAGAACAGATAAATTAGGACACACATGTGGTCACAAGAGCTATTACTTCTTGGGAGAACTAGCTGAGCTAGAAGAAGCGTTAATTAAATACACTGTTAAGAAACTCCTTCAAGAAAAGTTTCAGCTGGTCTCGGTACCAGATATTTTGCCTAGTCAAGTTTTGGAGAGCTGTGGTATGACAGTTAACAGTGACCGAACACAGGTAACTATTGCTTTTAAATATCTGTTTAGTTAAGAAAATACATATGGCCACCCACAAGGTGGACCAATGACCTTGTGAAGGCTGCAGGAATCCGCTGGATGTGGGCAACACAAAATTGTTCGAAGTGGCGGTGCTTGGGGGAGGCCTATATCCAGCAGTGCATGTCTTTCGGCTGAAATAATGATGATAAAAGAAAATACAACATTGTTTGTTACAGTATAGAATGGTAAGAGAAACTAAATTTTTATAAAACTATAGATTGTTTTCGGTATCACAAAATACTGTTACTTGCTTTATGTTCTTATGCTATATTAAAGTATTTTTTTTAACTATTTTAAGATATATTCCTTGGACCCAGTGCACCATGGTCCTGATTTGTACCTGTCGGGTACAGCAGAAATGTCCCTTGCAGGGCTCTTGATGAATACACTCCATACAGAAGAAAACTTACCAATGAAATTGGCTGCAGTGAGCAGATGTTTTAGGGCGGAAACTTCAAATGTTATTGAAGAGAGAGGAATATACAGGTAAGAGAAAACTTTCATGTAATGCAGCAAAATGAATATAAATTCTGTACCAACTTATCTAAAAATGTAACAAAGACCTGTCCTGACCTGTCAAAGTGTAAAGAAGAGTTTCTTTTACAATCGCAAGTCATATTTGTAGTGGCTAGTTTTTTTTTTTTTTAACATTTAAATAGCATTTTCAGAACTATTATTAATTTAATAATCTTGTAAACTTGTAAGTGATCTCTTTTCAATAACCCACAGAGTACATCAATTTACCAAAGTAGAAATGTTTGCAGTTACTACTCCAAGTCAGTCAGAAAGTATGCTTGAATATTTGAGAACAATGCAGGAAGAATTGTTTTCACCCTTAGGATTTAATATGAAAATACTTGACATGCCACCACATGAACTAGGTGCTCCTGCTTATAGGTATGTATCATAGACATCTTTGAAGAATTGTTTAAATAAAATGACATGAAATATTTACTAAGTATTATATAGATGGATAGAATACTCTTTATTGCACACCATAAAAATTACAGATTTGTTTGTAGCAAATTTGATATTATTTTAATTATTGTGAATGTGAGGACTGTGTGGGTCATTTCTTTGTCTGTTAGATTTAATCATCTCTCATAGTTTGAGTAATTCATGCAGCCAACCCAAATGTCCTTTCTTTGGTATTATTCATCAAATCGTTTAGCTGCATTATTACTGACAAATGCATGCACTGAGGTCCACTCAAGCTGTGTATTTCATTCCTTAAAAGACCATTTTAGATACCAATCTATGTCATCTTCACATGATCTACCTAGATTACGTCTGGAGTTTAAAACAGACTGTGACCTCGTGAGTTTGGTTCAGCCTTTCTTCTCAGAGTAGTTAGATAGGAAACGCTGACCTCATGTAAAGTGTTTGCACAAACCACCCAAAATAAAATCATTTATCATCATAGTTGTTAATGTCTAAGGTGACTTACCATAATCATCATGATTGCAAGATGACTGTGCCATCATTTTAATATGATAATAGTAATGTCAGTTGTACTTTATTTCACAGGAAGTATGATATAGAAGCATGGATGCCAGGTCGTAATAATTATGGTGAAATATCAAGCTGTAGCAACTGCACAGATTATCAATCAAGAAGACTGCACATCAAATATGTTCACGATGGTGAAACAAGCTATGCTCACACATTGAACGGCACCGCTTGTGCTGTACCAAGAATGTTGATAGCTTTACTAGAAACACATCAAGATCCCAAAGGGAAAATTTACATACCTGAAGTACTACAACCCTACATGAATGGAAAAAAATATATTGCTAAAAATAATTTGGTCCCAGAACTAAAACTCATGAAAATAAAGAGATAGTACATTCAATCAGTTATTTATTTCATATCAAACAGATTACAGCTTACTATAGTCTCCTGTATTATATTATAGTGTACTTCAACATAGGGCGCCTACAAACTGTATTATCAAATAAGCTACATACTACTGCATAATCAACAATAATCAAGGATAAGTCTTTGACTAGGCTGCATTTTGCCCTAGGTATGCATTATGAGCCTCCACCTGCGACAAAACCACATTACTGGGACTCCCTATATATTCAACCTCATAACTAACAAGGAACCCTGCTGCCAGGCTTTTGAACAATTCCATTAGTTCATCAAATGTAGCTATTATGAGTTTATAATAATTTTTATGCTGTCATCATGCATACCGTAAAACGGGGTGAATAGGGATGCAGGGGTGAATCGAGACAAAACTTTAAAAGGGATTTTAACATGGAAATAATGTAGTTGATTGCCAACAAGGACACTTAATTGTTAATTATAATACAGTTAACACATTAGTCCTTTTTGGCAACAAACTACATTATTTCCATGTTAAAATCCCTTTTAAAGTTTTGTCTCGATTCACCCCTGCATCCCTATTCACCCTGTTTTACGGTACTCATCAGATGTAGGTCAGATACGATTCATTTATCAAGCTCAAACTTTATCATCTAAATTTTAGAGCAAGTTTGTAGACACCCAGAATGTTGATTACCTATGTAAGGTTTCAGTGTTTTATTTTAATCCCTTTTGTTGCTTGGAAAGTTTTTTCATTTTAGATTTAAATAAGTTAATATCAACTTTTGAATCTGAGGGGTCATTATGAGCAGTTGCTTTCTCTTCAGGAGGCATAAAGTCTTTCTGCCTCTGTTCGTGCTTAGCACGTTTAACTTGTGCTTGCTTTTCTTCTTTTTCATGTCGATTCTTGGCCTTCTTCTGTTCATCTTTGAGGAAGTATTCTCCAGTAGCAAGTTCACGGTCAATTTTACTCTCTTGTTGTGGTGGTGGGAATGGTGTGTAGGGTTTCTTTTCAACTTTCCTTTTAGGTTGTTTCCTTGGGACATTTTTACTTTTAAATGTTGGTAGAAATCTATCCCAACTCTCGTTTTTTAGTTTTGTGTCTTTCATTAGTTCTCTCTTGATCATTAAACTTTTAATGTTGTACATTGGATGAATATTTTTCATCGTGTCTTCAACAATTCGCCTCACTTGCACCAGACCCTTGTATGGTCCTACAGCTGAAACTGTGTTTCCTTGCACTAACACGTAACATTCAGTTAACAGTTCTATAGATTTGAGAGTTACTCCATTAGGACCAATCAAACGTTGCCGTCTCTTCAAAAATGTCTCTTTTTTGCGAACAAATGAATTGATCTTTATGATGTCACAACCTATCTCATCTTCTAGGACTCGCACAGCTTGTTCAAACGGGACACTTCGAGATAACAGTTTCATCAAATCTCTGGCTTTAATTATAATGTAAGGATCCCATGTTTTTCTTGTTGTTTTCACGGTTATACTGCCTTCGATGAGGTCAAGTTCGGCGACGATGTAATGTTCTTTCAGTACTTTTTGCACAAGCGGCCAGCATTCTTTTAAGTACTGTTCTCTGTACTTTGGAAACAGGGTTGCAAACTTGCTTTCTTCTAAGAGACCATGTGGATTATCTTCGGGAGTAAATTTCGGTATTTTCATAGCCCAAGCATTATCTACAGGGCCTGTGGCCTGATCGTTTTGATCATCTTGGCTTTGCATTGCTATCAGATTCCAAAACAAATATAATATATATAAATGACCACAGTGTTAAATTATAAGTCCTAATCAATCAAACATGCAGGTTACGTACGCGTTTGACTTTGACAAATTGACAGTTAGTAGACTTTCCATTTCCACTGACCACAGAAACAGAATACATAATAAAGTGACACAGGTTGAGGTTGACGTCGATTTTTTATTGCCATAATAAAACAGCTGTAAAGTGAAGTAAAGGGCGGGTGTATGCTAAAAGACAAATAAGCAAGCCTGGACACGTTATTTACAAGCATGCTACTTTAAGTGATCATGCTATTATACTAGAGATAAAAGAGTATAATTATAATGTGGGAGGATAAAGGATAAAAAATCATTAGAACCATAGATTAGTTACCATTTACATAAAGAGTTTTTACACTGCTACATGGATATTTTGTCGCTCGAATGTCGTAAACAGGGGAGCACTGTTGGTAAAAAATTGTGCAATTGTTTTGTATAAAATGTCAATTGAAATGTATTAAAAAACAAGGAGTTAGTACTTACCAAATAAATCCACGCGCCACAATAACCTTGTAGCGCTATAATTAGTATTTTCATCCCGCAGAGATGCGTCCATTTTAAATGTTGAATGGAAATGAACATTGTGCATCTCGGAGGCACGCTCACAGAGCACGGTGATGATGCCTCGATTCGGCAGCCGCTGCTAGCAACGACATTAACAACACTTTCCATACAAACCAAGCGTGTCACCGTAGTTCACAGGTTTACTTGAACTTAGACATAACGACGACGGCTCTGGACCGCCTCCAAATCCGTCAGTTTCTATACGTCATTTACATGACAGTTTTCTTTCACAGATTCGTCATTCTTTGACAGATTCCGTGCTTGTGGGTGTGCTAGTAAACTTGTAAGAAGTATGCAAGTAATAAATGTATTATGCGTCTAGCATGCTTTTATAATAGCATACAGTGTATTCCAGGTTTAATACCGAACACTGTATTTTCACACTCTTTACAAGCAAGGTTTTTGCTTTTCTATGTATCACATAAGAACTACTTAGTGTTATTTGACTAGCGTAAAGTTAATAACAAAAATTTATATCTAGGGTAAAAAAAGGAACAATTTTTTTATTGTAAATGCCGCATGCCATAGAGGAAAGTAATTTTCCGCATGCATTGAACCTGGCAACATTATTATCTTGATGTCCTATGGCGGGGTTTTACCGATACGTGAATAATAAGTTCACAATCGATGAGTGCATTGCGTGCTATTTTTAGAATAGGGATGTGACTAATGAACACGAAACTGTTCTGGTTTTCGCATTTGTCTTTTGAAATTCAAAACTTGAATAATTAAGTAATTTGTTCTGTTGTAATCCGTTTTAAGTTCAAATTATCATTGGTGCCGATTCCCTTGTTCACAAACTAAACTAAATTTAAGTTCAGTGCATCTTTTTCTTTCTATTTCATTAAGAAAAGGGCAGAAAAATTAATTATCAAATTAATCAGCGCTTGACGTAAATTGACGTAATTTTAGTCGGCAAGTTTTTAATCACGTCTAAACTTATATGGAATAGAGACAGGCGCTGATTAATTTGACAGGACTAAACTAAAATTTATCTTCTGTCCTTTTCTTAATGAAATAGAAAGAAAAAGATGCAATGAACTTAAATTTTGTTTAGTTTGTGAACAAGGAAATCGGCACCAATATATTCGTATAAACACCCAATGCTGTTTTGCTCGTTTGGTATCTATGTCAGTCACATATATTTAAAGTAGTTTTTTTTTAATTACCTTTAAAGTCTTTATCAGAGATATAATTTCTTTTAAATTAGTGAATGAACTTTCGGTTTCATAATGGTTTCCGTTTCGGCATTGCTGGGATCGAAGTAATTGTTTCGCATTCGGCATGTTACTTCCCTAGTGAAACGCCAGGGACGTCACCGACCACTGATCACTAGTGAGTTGAGTCATTCTTGACTAAACCTTTGCGTTTGCCATTGCGCTGTGGGCTGTGTGCGGTGCAAGTTGCCTGCAACCCTCATCCTTGAGCAGACGGTTCAGCCCTTTGGAACTTTATCGGGAACGTGGAAGTGTAAGTAGTTATATGTATTATATTTTTGTAACCAACTAGTTAAACTTTCTACATGAGACCAATCGGTAGATAATAAGTTTGTACAAAGATAAGTGGCTACGAGTATATTGTGTTTTGGCATAACAACAGCGCTTTAATTTTTGTTCTATTATAATTTATTAGTCAACTTTGTGGTTTGTCAGTTGTAGGTAGGTACTTATTATACGTACAATCACTTAGGAATCCTTTGTCCTTAGAAACTTCTAGAAGCTGTGGAACAACGTGAAGTTTTGTTACAATTTACGTCTATTGTTTTGCTCGTGCTTATCTAAAAGTCGTCCTGAAAAGTTGCATTATTTTATTTTGATTACGTGTAAAAAAGTCGCATTATATTATAATTATTACTTTAGTATATTGTAGGTAGGTACTTACCTATTATGAAATGTTCCATGCAATAGTTTCGTAGTCGTTTGTGTAGGCAACACATTGTTTTATTAAATTGGGTTGAAAAGCAGTAACTTAATTGTGAGTAGGTACAGTCGCCAGCACTTCAGGTTATACGAAACTGTCAAATTTCTCCAAACGATTTTAAAACTTAAAATGACGGGTACGTTCAAAATCAAATAAGAAAATGATAGTTTGTGGTAACTTGGATGTGCTGGCCACTGTACATGGAACTAAAGGATGATAGGTGCTTCGATCAATATTGATCGAAAGATAGGTGTATGATAATGAAGTACTTAGGTCAAAACGTTCAAGCACTTAATAACTCCTCGGCCAGACGAGATGTCACATGATACAACATTCGATATTCGATTATACCTACTCACTCATTGTACCTAAGTACTTATAGTACGCACTAGGTACCTAATTAGTATTAGTAGAGAATGACAAAACTTCGTAGAAGATTATCTATCACAAACCCATAAAGTGTGTTTAAAAAAAACCACACCCGAATCTTGCAATATTTGAGCCTTGTATTATTATTTACATACCCTTTTTTTTTTTTTTTGCAATAAAACTGTCTTAAGTGTCTAATATAACGTTTCATAAATCAACGTTTCCGTTACGTCATTATTTAAAAGGGAAGTGTGTTTTATCTTATCTAATACATAAAGTTATAAATGTTATAATCGCATACCTATTTTATATTCTGTTTTAGTTACTTTTTTGTTTGTTTTTTGTGTTTTTGTTTTTTTGTTTGTTTTTTTTTTAGTTTTTGTAGTTAGGTACCTACTTATAAGTAGGTAGGTAGGTACTACTATAGAGGCTGTAATATAACATGGTTGAGCATGCAACCTCCGCGGGTTTAACTAAACTATACTCCATTTACTTGAGTGAAGTTCTGTAATACGAGCCTTAAAAGTCGTATACAGGAACGCTACTCAACGTTATGTAAATGTCAAATCAACTATCAAACTGATTTGAGCAGCGCTTAGATCTGAGAGTGGTCGCGAGGTCCCTCAAATCAAGTTAAGCCATGGTTAAATCTATTGAAACTTTTAAAATAGTGATAGAAATGTCTCTATCGTCCTTGTCTTCACTTTCGGATCACGAAAGGCCAACTGTGAGGCGCAAAAATGAAGAAAAGTTGAACGCTTTTGAAAAGTACGACGACAGGGAGTTTGTTTCACGATTCCGCATCTCGAAAGAAACTGTATTGTATTTGGACTCTGTATTCGGTAGCACTATTAAACCCTTGACCAAAATAAACCAAGCCATACAGCCAGTGGACCAAATGTGTACAAACGTGCATTATCTGGCCGTATTTATACTTGTAGGAATAAAAGAACTTGTACATAGACATAAGTCATGTATTTATTTATTTATTTATTTAAGGAAAAACAAACAGTAGCACAATAAGAAACAGTCATAATATCTTAAATATTACAATATAAACAATTATGCTACCCACTACGTTCTCCACAGATTACTATTTAAAGTATTTAAAAACTAGCTAGTAACACAGATACAATACCAATACAACAAATATTATTCCAGAACTCATAACTGGATTTATAAATTTATGAAAGAAAAAAACAAAAGAAAAAGAAAATTTGTGTGCGTACAATATTAATCATTACGTCATTATACATTAATTTGCTGATCCTTTAGGGTTGCTTGGATTTGCTTCCAAATCCTGAGCCTTTCAGATGGTAAGTGGTCACAAGTTTCAGTGAGTAAGTATTAAGTGCTTGATACAGACACCGGTTGCCCTGGCCACCCCTGGCTATGTACAAGTATGATAAAGCCACGTATTGTATACTAACAAACTATTACATGCACCAGGCTCTTGCGGTTAAATAAATATAAAGTACAGTATTTCATTGTTTATGTAGGTCCTTACTTCTTTATCAGTTCCAAGAGCATATATTTCTTAGCAGATGTATAATTGCACCCACGTTTCTTCTCCTCGTCCATCGTGAATCAATTAATAATGATCTTGTTAAATAATCGCGCGTAAAATGTCAAGTGTGACGTTCCAATCTACGACAATTATCTCAAGAAATGTTCTTTTCTTATGACGTCTTCTTTAGCTATTTATGTAAATAAATACATCATTTCAATCCTAATTCAAACCAAACTTACATTAAGCTGTTATATTTCAACTGATTAATAATTATAGAAAATATTTTGTTCAAAGAAGAATGCGTAAAACGAATACGAGACCTAAACTAAATTATTTTGTAACTGAGAACGTGCTGATAACAATTTTTGAGCAGGATGTTGCCATGATGTAAACATTTGAGGACTGCTTGGCTAATCATGGTTTCGAATTGCTTGAGTGGCATTTGTGTATACCATTTAAATTTGAGGACTGCTTGGCTAATCATGGTTTCGAATTGCTTGAGTGGCATTTGTGTATACCATTTAAATTTGAGGGATGCTTATATTATATTTAAGTAGCTTTTAGATGATTATGAGATTTGAGTGGCGTTTCAGTATTTGGGTGTAGTGTAGTATATATATATATATATATATATATACAGGCTGTTTGGCAGAACGTTGAACATACGAAAATGGTGGATAGGTGGGGTCATCTGCTACTTACTCAGCCCTAATTTATTTGGCCCTGGCCCCCTGGATATTTAAAAAAAAATTTTTTGCTTTCTTCCAGTTTCACCACTTTCTTAACTTGAAAGTGTAATTTGTATTAAAAATGGGTAAAACAGGCAATATTTTTATTTATTACATCTTTCTGTAAGTTTGAGGAGTCATAACTTTTTTTCTAGCTAACATCTGAATAAAGCAATAATTTTATAAGAATCTGCCAATATTAAAGATAAAAAAATAAACTAAAATATTGCCTGTTTTACCCATTTTTAATAAAAAAATACACTTTAAAGTTAAGAAAGTGGTGAAACTAAAAGAAAGCAAACAATTTTTTTTTTTATATTCAGGGGGCCAGGGCCAAATAAATTACCAAAATCCCCAAAACAAAGTTATTTATTGGAAAGGCACATTTTTCGGTTAATGAAACAAGAACCGGATGAAATGTTTGAAAAAAAATCTTGGTTAGATTGAGACGTCAAAGCTCAAAATGCAATTTTGCTAAAGAATACGAAAATCTTACCTACCAAATAACGGAAAAGTGTAGCTCGACTAAATTAAGAAAGAATATTTTGATACTTGGTAAACAGCAACTATTGAAAAAATCATATCAGAAGCAAACTCTCTAGAAACTGTAGAACGGCAGTTGAACAAGTTCCACGATAGTCAGAGCACAAATGCAACAACAACCAGCCTTAACAAAATTGACACTAAAAAAACGAAACGTTTTACCAAAAAAGAGGTTGATTTCTGTTTCCGATGTGGCAACACAAATCACAAATGCTGCCTTGCAATGAATGTGAATTGCATAAAATGTGGTTTCAAAGGTTTGTTCCAAAAAAAAAAAAACTGCAAAACAAGGGCCAGTAAAAGAAAAACTTCAAACCTCTCGTCAAATGACAAAAATAAAACTAAACTAACAATTTGCCGATGTGGCAGTACAAATCACAAAGGTGATAATAGTTCCTGCCCTGCAATGAATGCGAATTGCATACAGCGTGTAACGGAAAGGGTATATCCATACAAACGGGGTGAAGAGTGTATCTGGTTCAGAATCTCTGTACAAAATTTCAGCTCAAAAGCACTAACTAGAAAATGCTTAAAATTTTTTTTTATTTCGATAGTTTATTACATTTAAATCATAACAAAAGTGTTACCGCCGTTTCTTTGTGTGTAGTTTATTGACACCGATCAGCTGACTTGGTCTAGTGATGTGTAGAATTCAATTGGAAACATTTGATTTTTAGTTAAATGTTTCTTAACGTTTTATTTATGTAGGTATAGATATTAAAAAATATTGCCCTGTAGTCTGTTATCACCAAAAGAATCCGTGCCTTTGATATGTATAATATACCCTTTCCGTAACACGCTGTATAATGCAATTCGTTTGTATTTCCGAACGCATACAACCCTAATCTCTTCAAAGTGAAAGTGAACAGGCTTCTTTTGGGTAAGCTCACTCCATAGTAGTCTTTGTCACCCTGACCTAGACCAAAGTCAAGAGCAAACCCATAGTTAAATTTAAAAAAAAATGTGGTTTCAAAGGTCATTTCCAGAAAAATTGCAAAACAAGGGCCAGTAAAAGAAAAACTCCAAACCTTTCGTCAAATGACAGCAATAAAGCTAAACAGCCACTAAAAGTACTAGGATCATTTGATGCATCAATAAAAGTTGGTTCTAAATCAATACTAACAAAATTTTATGTAATAGAAAACGATTCAAAAAAAAAACTGCCATCTCCCTTAATGTGCTAAAACCAGGTTTTGAGCTAAATTCCATTGAGGATAAACCATTTCCCAAGTTCAAAGATGTTCAGTTAGATATCACTATTGATAAAACAGTTCCTCCAGTTTGTCAGCCTTATCGACGAGTCCCAATTCATTTGGAATCAAAAATAAATAATAAATTAGACGAACTGGTAAAAATGGATATCATTGAACCTGTAAACAAACCATCTTCCTGGGTTTCTCCGATGGTACCGGTTCTAAAGCCTAATGATGATAGTATCGTATTTGTTTGGATATGCGTGCTGCCAACACAGCCATTATTAGAGAAAATCATCCCTTGCCCACCATGGAGCAACTCATTTCCGGAAAAGCAATATTTTTCTCAAAATTAGATATTAAAAACGCTTTTCATCATGTTGAACTCCAAGAAAATATTATAGTAATCACAACTTTCATTACAAACAAAGGGCTTTACCGGTACAAAAGGTAAATGTTTGGTATATCGTGCGCACCGGAACATTTTCGAAAAACATGGAGAAAATGTTATTGCCACAAGGAGTGAAAAGTTGAAAAATAAAACTTTAACTTAGTTTAAACTTTATTGATGACACAGTTGTCTTTCGATGTAATGAAAAAGAAAATGATGCCAGGCATGCCACTTGGAAAATACATCAAAATAATAGAATCATGACCACTAGAAACCATCGAAGAAATTCAAAGTTTCTTGGGATTAGTAAATTTTGTTGGAAAGTGGATCCCCAATTTGTCATCCTTAACAGAACCTATTTGACAATTACTTCGACAAAAAATGCACAAAAATGCCAATTACACGAGATTCTGGCATAAAGAACAAACAATGGCTTTTCGATAAACTAAAAAAAATTCTCTCTAAGATTCCCACCCTATGACCCAAAAGATCGTACTCAAATAATTGCTGAAGCAAGTCCTGTTGGTTTAGGGGCTGTACTGATTCAGTACGACGACAAAGGAACCCGAATCATATCCTTCGGGAACAAGAGTCTGACAGACGTTGAAAAACGGTATTGTCAGACCGAAAAAGAGGCATTAGCTTTGGTATGGGCAATTTAATACTTTCACATGCACCTGCATGGAAAAATATTTAAAACGATTATTGAATGAATTTAAATTAATCAAAAACGCTTTAGTAAATAATGTTTGGGATGCTTCAATAAACAACTACAAATTATTTGAACATGAACTTTGGTTCAATGATGGCGTCTTATAAACAAACAACAACAACAAATTGGTAATACCCACTAATAAGGAAACAAATATTAAAAGCAGCTCATGAAAGCCATCAGTACCTACCGATGAAAAGGCGTGAACTCCCATTGAATGCCTGGGTGGATACTACTATTGACTTTTGGGTCCACTGCCAAGTGGGGATTATCTTTTCGTGATCATCGATTAATACAGTAGATACAAAGAGATCGAAATTATGAAATCTATATCTACACATGACACAATAAAAGTGTTAAAAAATATATTTTCGCGGACTGGGAATCCTGCAAGCATAACAGCTGACAATGGCAGACAATTCTGTAGTCAAGAATTCAGAACCTTCTGTACTGAACAAGGAATTACGCTTTTCAATACGATCCCTTACTGGCCTCAGCAAAACGGCGAAGTCGAGAGGCAAAATAGGGATATCCTTAAACGACTGAAAATCAGTCAATATGCAAAATCAGACTGGAAAGATGACTTGTTAAAATATCTAATGATGTATAATAGTACACCTCATCCCTCTACAGAAAAATCCCCATGCGAGCTGTTTTACGGAAGGCCATTCAGAGATAAGTTACCCTTTTTAACGGACCTCAAAACTAACTATAACGATTCACAAGTTAGAGACAGAGACAAAGAAAAAAAAGAGAAGAACAAATTAAACAAATATAAGAAAAGAAAAGCTACAGAAAGAGAATTAGAAATTGGCGAAAAAGTATATGTCAAGAATATGATAAAACAAAACAAATTGACTCTAGAATTTAATTCCACACCGCATACAGTTATAAATGCTCAAGCGAGCGATATAAATATAAGAAATGACGAAACTGGTCAAGAGTACAGGAGGAACATCGTACACCTAAAGAAGGTAGAAGGCAAATGGAAAGTTATCGATCACGAAGTGTCACTATAATTGTAAGTTTAATACTGTAATGTTCTTAAAACGTAATTATTTTCTAAATGCTAAAAATTGTTATCGTACTTTAAAATTAATTAAAGTCAAATTTAAAATAAATTAATAAATGTGCTAAATATTATTATTGTACTATAAACTTAATTATCATAAAAAGGAAGAGATGTGATATACAATTAAATGTAACACATAACTCAAAGGTAGCGCCTCAAGAGCGCCCCGCGGAGTCCCGTTCTATCCCTGGTGCGGACTAGACGTTCCCTTTAAGTTGTTGTGTACTTACTGATCATTTGGTGGTTTTACTCTCTAAACCCAAGTGATTCAACTGAACACCACAATGAGGAATTGTGGGAACTCCTCAAATATTATAGGCATACATATAGGGATTTTTGTATTTTCATCAACAAATCAAGCATTTGCATTCAGAAAGTATCATTTCATGAAGTGGAACCGATGAAGAAGTCCACAAATGGCCACCGGCCTCTTCAATGATAAGTATTTCACGGGTGGCGATAAAATGTCTCGATTAAGATGTTAAGCGACTATGAAGCAATAATTCTGATGAAAATGGTACCATAGAACTAATCTGAAGATGAAGCCGGAAGGTATGCACCGGAACTCCGTAATAAAACAATGTATCCTAGCCGTGTTTGGGCTTATTGGAATTGTCATGAGGTGCACTCGGGCTATAAATGGTTATTAACCGATTTTTATTAACTTTGCTTGGGTAGTTTTTGAGTTAGCTGCGATAATACGTATTTAATTAATTTCGTATATTATGTGTCACTGTTTGTGCGGTGCAGAAATTAGTAGTAATCGAATTGTTGTGGGGTCGGTAGGTACCATAACGTGAAAAATAACTTTAAATTTGTAAGTCTGTGGCAAAAAACGAAAATACAGAACCAAGGACAACGGTTTCCGAAATTAAAGTTATTTTTCACGTTTTAATGTTTTTTTTTGTCTGTTATTGCTCTGTTTTTAATAAAATAGCACGATTACATTAATTGAACCAATACTTGCCGCAGTTCATAAAACTTTATCATGGCTTTTTGTTTATTGCTGTCGTAACTTTTGAAAACATATAATAAAAATAAATTAAAAAAAAAAACATCCTAATGGCTAAGCTCTATCATATGATTTTTTTTAAAATCATACATACTTTTTAAATTGCTGCGAGATTATGTCGAGAGTAATTAAATAAACGAAATAAAACCTTTTTTTTTTTAACGAACTTAATTTCATAACTACTGGATGTAAATTAGGTACCTACATGTTTTTTATTATGTAATCTATTTTGTTTCACTATAAGTACCTAAATAAATCATAGAAAATTATATCCAGTAAAAATAAACGTAAAGAACTTAAAATATACGTAACATATGTATGTTACGTATATTTTAAGTTTTTTACTGGATATAATTTTCTATGATTTATTTAGGTACTTATAGTGAAACAAAATCATCATCGTATCTGTCTATACAAATATCAGCCTTGCATCCGCCATTCCCTTCTGGAATCGTAGGCAAAAATGCCGACCACACACACGGTGTAATTTTGCTTCAATTGCGGTCACCTATATTTTATCCCTTCATCCTATAGAACTAGCGAAGAACTAAAACTTCTGGGAAATAACCATAATTTTATTATGTTTAGTTTTAAAGTTATGCTGACGTCGGCAAAAAACTGTTTTTATTTGTATATTTCTAAATAATAATATGATTTACATAAATGATTGCTGTATTACAGTAACAATACAAATCTAAGTCCATACAAAGTTTAGGTGTTGCATCTACGATATACAGAAAAATTGAACAAGAGAAATTGTTTTTTTTTTTTTTTACTATTTTCACTAAATTGTCCGAAAAAATTCTCCGTATCCCTATCGATTCCGCGTCCGATTTTAATTCTGAGCATGCATAATGTAGTTATTAACAATACAAAATAAAAAGCAAATAAGTTAACAGTAGAACTTCGGAAATATTACATTTCTAAAGTTTCCATAGAATTTCTATGGAAATAGGCGTAGTTGGACAACTGCCCCTAGTAAAGACCCATGGTCCAACTAGTTGGACAGAGCAGTTGGACCTCTGCCAGTGTTGCCAACTCCAAAAGTTCAAATTATCGAGTTCCGACGTCGAAATTATCGTTTTGTGGGCAAAATTATCGTACAAAAGACAAAACCCTAAAAAAATAAAAAATAAAAATTGGGCTGAATTTTCCAACGCCAGATAATTTTATCGGAAGATTTTTTTACAGTTCTTCCTTATAAAAACTGTCAGACATCAATTTTATTTCACGAATAAAAACTATCTGTCGATTAATAGAACCAGCCCTAAATAAAAAAATTGATAACAAACATCAATGAATTTTAAACTATGTAGACTAAAAGAAGTGGAAGTTTATGCCAAGTTTCACCACTAGTGGCGCTAGCAGCACAAACCGTAAACATGTTTTGTCAGTCTAGTTGTTTTTTTTTTTTTTGTTTTCTAGATAGAAGCAAATAGTAAGGCATTTCATATAACTACAGGAATACAGGATAAAACGCGGAGTTTCGGACGAAAAGCAAGTGAAAGAAATGTGAGAGAAAGAGAGAGAGAAACACTTACCTCCTTACTAATATACGTTGTATAGCGTCTGTATAGTATTAGTATTACACAACGCTTTGTCTTCTTCTATCGAAAGTCAAATTACTGACGAGTGAAAGAGAGAAATCGGTGTGTAACTATACAGACGCTATACAACGTTTATTAGTAAGGAGGTTACTGTGACATAAACTTACTTTTTGACATACGTGTCATTGACATTTTGTTGATTTTATATTAGCGTTTTTTGTCTCACAAATACGTTTTTTGTCTTCAATACTCAAAATGATCGGACATTAGACTTTCACTATCGTACATTTTTTTTTATTCTACTATGAGTTTGCTCTTGACTTTAGTCTAGGTCTGGATGACAGACACAAAGTCTACGATGGAGTGAGCTTACCCAGAAGAAGCCTGTTCACTCTCACTTTGAATAGATTAGGGTTGTATGCGTTCGGAAACAGACGCAGGCAGAGAGTTCCACTCCTTTGCTGCGCGCATTATAAAAGACGTTTGAAAAAGCTTAGTGCGAGTTGGTGGAATATCAACTAGGTAGGTAGGGGTGGTAACTTGCAGTGCGTCTAGATGTCCGATGGTAGAAGGGGGCCGGTGGAATGAGGTCGTGGAGTTCATGGGCACACTCTCCGAAGTACAATCTGTAGAAGACCGACAAGCAGGCAACCTTGCGGCGATGAGCCAAGATGTGAAGCTTGGCATCCACCAGTTTTACGTCGCCAATGAGCCTCTTAGCTCTGCGTTCCACCGAGTCAAGCGCAGCGAGTTGGTACTTTGCTGAGCCATCCCAAAGGTGGCTGCAATACTCCATGCAGGAACGGACTTGTGCTTTGTAAAGGGTTAAAAGCTGTCCAGGCGTAAAGTATCGCTTCACCCTATTTAGGACGCCCAGTTTCTTGGCCGCAGTTTGAGCTTTGCACTCGATGGTGGAGCCGAAGTTGAGACCAGATGTCAACTCCATGCCTAGGAGCTCGAGCCGATCAGTTACAGGAACAGATGTACCCCGAAAAGTAGGAGTTTGATCACATCGTACCATTGCCCAAATTATCGTACGCCCCCATAATTATCGTACGGGTTGGCAACGCTGACCACTGCCCCGGACTGCTTGTAGCGCGACACCGCGCGTGCTTTAAGGGTCAGCTCACACCGAGACGCGACGCGACGCGACGATATTGGAAGAGACCATTGAGCGCGGGCCGCCGCGAGGCGCATCGCAACGTCGCGAGGCGCATAGTAAAATCATTGGCAAAACGTCGCGTCGCGTCTCGGTGTGAGCTGACCCTAAAAGATGGCGGCGGATAACATTAATAACGAGCAATGAAGTTTGGACGCAAGTAATAGAAGTGTAAATAATAAAAATAATAATATGAATTTTAATAATATATTATTTCAGTAGCCCGCTTTACGTAGGTTTTCGATAATAAGAACGGGGGTGCGCAAGGTCAATGAGGCCTCTATACACCGAATTAGTTGTAATTAGTTAAAACCAAAATAATGCACGAGGTTATTTAAATATAAAACCGGCCAAGTGCGTGTCGGACCACGCACAATGAAGGGTTCCGTACTTGGAAAGAATTTATCCTAAGAACAAACTTAACATTGTAGTTGGTAAACATAATCTCCCATACATTCCAACTGCAAATGTAAGTTTGAACGCACAATATCGAGAGATTTATCATGTTATTTTAAGACCATAGACTTCTTATAGATTTTCCTGTAATCTATAAGTATACAGCGTGTTACGGAAAGGGTATATCCATACAAACGGGGTGAATAGTGTATCTGGTTCAGAATCTGTACAAAATTTCAGCTCAAAGGCAATAACTTTGAAAATGCTTAATATTTTTTATTTCGATAGTTTATTAAATGTAAATAATAACAAACGTGTCACCGCACTACGAGGGTCATTATCCACTATCTGTGTCTGTGCGCCTAGTACACACACCTGCCACAGAAGTTCAAGTGTTTGATGTTTTGTGGAATAAAACTAACATGCGGAACCCATTTCGCAAATAGCACCAGGAGAAAGAAATCTTTTACGGAGTTGTTTCTTTGTGTGTAGTTTATTGACACCGATCATCTGACTTGGTCTAGTGATGTGTAGAATTCAATTGGAAAAAAATGATTTTTAGTTAAATGTTTCTTAACTTTTTATTTATATAGGTGGTATTAAAAAAATATTGCCATGTAGTGTGTTATCACCAAAAGAATCCGTGCCTTTGATATGTATATACCCTTTCCGTAACACCCTGTAGAACTATTTTCTGTATTTTTTTTTTTTTCAAAATTTTATGTTCAGTAGTTTCGGAGATAAGGGGGAATGGTCAATATTCGTCTATTTTCACTTATAACTTAAAAAAAAAAAAAAAATTATAACAAAAATATATTTGAGACTGTCATAGTAAGCCCTTTTGTTTGATATGTCACACAGTACAGTTTGCAAAACTTTATTTTTAAATTTTCTTGTTTGCCAAATAAATGAATTTAGAATATTGGGGTCAGGTTTGGGGACCTGACCCCAATATTCTAAATTCATTTATTTAAGGTTCACGTCCGTGTTTGGGTCACTTAAATTGATATGTATAGGTACCAAATTTCAACTTAATCGGTCCATTTCATTCGGAGCAAATTGGCTGTGACAGGGACAGACAGACAGACAGACACACGAGTGATAAGGGTTCCGTTTTTTCATTCGTACATACGGAACCTTAAAAAAGAACATCACTTTTTCTGCGTAGTAGTCGCATAGACAATTACTTATAACTAAAGTGACCATACGTCTCGTTTTGAACGGGATCGTGCCTATTTTCGGTTCTTCGTCTCTCTGTCCCGTTTTCCGAAACCGCGCGATAATTAGCGAGCCGGATAAAAAAAAAAAAACATTAAAAAAAATATCACCAGCTATATTAAAACGAATTTGTTCTGCTGACAACTATAAAAATGACTGAAAATTTATCTTGCTTTTTGTAATATATTTTTTGATGAAAATAAATGTTTTTTTTTTTCCATTAAGAATCTAGACTGGTATTTTGAAGATCGAGTTTCCTTTATGAATCGGCCCTACTAATTGAGATAAAAAACCAATATCCCGTTTTGTGTAAATCAATAAATGGTCACTGGTATATCTGGGCAAAGTTCTAATTGGCTGTAAGACTAGCTTATATATTTTAAGTTAAAATTTCAAAGAGCTGTAGATTTTGTGAATAATAAATGAATAAAAGTTTCAAACAGTCGGGATTTTGGAATTATTGTCGGGACAATATTATTACAAATTAAAATGTAAATTTTAATTATTAAAATAAAAATTATGAAGTACAACACTTATTTTTTACCCCTTGTCTTTTGAAAGGTGTTCAAATGTTTCTCTAAGGCAGCTGTAGTCGGTATATTATAATATAAAGCACCCTGTTCAATATCATTTGAATTATTAAACACGTCGGGCCACAGGGAGAGGTTTTTAACGCGCGGCAATTTAAATGCCTGGTTTGTTAAAAAAAATTACAAGAAGCTGTTTGTCGGGACATTTCGTATTCTGTCGAGAGTCGGGATACCATATGAAATGTCGGGACAATCCAGACGAATCCCGACCATCTGGCAACCCTACCTACAGGGCAAGGGTAACGTATGTGCATAATTCATTACCGTAACCGTACAAATCGCCCTTTACCTAGTCGTGAAACAAATTATTAATACTTTTAATCTCTGACACAATAAAATTATGAAGATGTGTGTTGGTTTCAGGTAAAATAGAAAAATGGAGGACGACGGCCCCGAACCAGGTAAGCAATTTATCGACATCAATTATTTATGTAATTTAATTTGTTTATCAAATAATTCAAAGATAATCAATATTATCATTTTATTGCATGACTATGCAGCTTAGCGATATGACAACGTTTCTATGACGAACACATTAAAATTATTCGTACCACTTACCAATACCTACTTTAAAAACCGGCCAAGAGCGTGTCGTACCACGCACAATGAAGGGTTCCGTACTTGGAAAGAATTTATCCTAAGAACAAACTTAATATGTAGTTGGTAAACATAATCTCCCATACATTTCAACTGCAAATGTAAGTTTGTACGCACAATATCGAGATATTTACCATGTTATTTTAAGACCATAGACTTCTTATAGATTTTCCTGTAATCTATAGTATAGAACTATTTTCTGTATTTTTTCAACATTTTAGGTTCAGTAGTTTCGGAGATAAGGAATGGTAAATTTGGAAGGAAGGGGAATGGTAAATTTTCGTCTATTTCACTTATTATAACTTAAAAAAATATATTTTAAAATTATAAAAAAATATATATTTGAGACCCTCACAGTAAGCCCTTTCATTTGATATGTCACACGGTACAGTTTGCAAAACTTTTATTTTTTAATTTTCTTGTTTGCCCCCCCAAAACTGACCCCAATATTCTAAATTCATTTATTTACGGTTCATGTCCGTGTTTGGGTCACTCAAATTGATATGTATACCAAATTTCAACTTAATCTGTCCATTACATTCGGAGCAAATTGGTTGTGACAGACGGACAGACAGACAGACACTCGAGTGACCCTATAAGGGTTCTGTTTTTTCCTTTTGAGGTACGGAACCCTAAAAGTATAAACAAATTGTGCTGACCGTACCTATGCAAGTATGCAGTGTTCTACTTAATACCATAATGCTAAATGCAATACTAAAACTCAAAAAAATAATTAGAACACTGCAAAGGTACGGTTAGCAACAAAAACCGTGAAACAGCTTTATTATGTTCACGATCTATTCTACACTAGCTTTTGCCCGCGGCTCCGCCCGCGTGGATGTCGGTTATCGCGTAAAAAAGTAACCTATGTCCTTCTCCATATCCCAGGCTATATCTCTGCCAAATTTCATGACGATCGGTTCACCGGTTTAGGCGTGAAAACGTAACATACAGACAGACAGACAGATAGACAGACAGATAGAGTTACTTTCACATTTATAATATTAGTATGGATTACATTAATTAATGTTAATGTAATAAGTGTTTGTTTTTTGGCTCTTTATTATTAAGAGGGTTATCACTGGTCCACTAGCGCCACTCCTTTAAAAACATTTAGGGGTTTATTCATAAACGTTGCTTAAAGTTAAGTGACGTTCAAACGTCAAAAATGTATGGTTAAACAGTCGCTAATCATTACTTAACTTTAAGCAGCGTTTATAAATAAACCCCATCATCTCGAAGCAACAAAATATGATCTAGAGGAATGTGGCCGTTTTTATTTAGATCGAATTTTGTTGATTCGGGTCTCAATATGAAACTTTATAAAAGGTATTAGGAAATTCTAGACACACTTACCGAGGTTGCTGATTGAGCCGTTTTTCAAAATTCCTTCTCAGTCACGACTTCACGAAATATGTTTTTAAGGGAGTGGCGCTAGTGGACCGGTGACAGCCCTCTTAACTACTATACCCAAAGTCTCTAATTCAGATAATTTATGTAAACAAAGTAATGTCAAGAAATGTCACTGTCAAAATGACGGCAGTGGTGCAAAACATTTTATCATAATTTTTTTTTGTAAATAGTCGTCGCTAAAATAATAGTGAATTAATTATAAGAACTATGCAAACAAAATATCGTTGCCAAACAATGTTTTGTGTAGTATGTGGGAGACACGGCATATGATCGTCATAATCAGCCCTTTAAAGTCCAGTGCTAGACGTAGGCTTCCCAAAATTGATTTCCACTTGAAACAGTTTACAGCCGTTTTCATCCAAAATGTGGCTAGATATGCTACTTCCAATATGAATCTATGAATGAGTGTTGTAATATTAATGTTGTTGAAGATGTAAAAAAATTGAAAAAGTTTGTATCTCCTGCATTGTTACCAGTATCATAAAATATTTTATACCAGAAAATCTCCTTTATTTAATAACTTTGTTTTAAACCGAAAATTTATAAAAATAATTACGGTATGATTATTTATTATTTCTTAAAATCAGTACCTAAAAGAAAATGGAACCTCTTTTTTCGCAATTTTATGTGAATTACCATTACGAAGAATTTTTTGTTATGTTATCCCCTTTGTGTACATAAATTATCTGAATTTGAGACTTTGGGTATAGGTTAAACCAATTACTTAATTTAGTTAAATAATGTTGTGTAGGTACTTTCAGTTTTTATACAACTGTAGCAAGCAATTAGTAAAAGGAATTTTATGTGCATATTAAAGTTATATATTAAAATGTATGTACTAACGAGCCCGTTGTATGAGTATTTATTTATACCCAGATTAGGTAGGACGTAAACTCTTATCGCGGGCAAGCGAAAATGAGACGCATCGATTGTTCGGTCTTGCTTGATGGCGGGACTTCCCCTACTACAGTAGGGCCAGCCGAGCATAGATTACCCTCTGTATGTAGTAATAGTTATACCCTTGCGATAAAATGGCACATCAAGCCTTATGGTAGCCATACACGTTACGATGTTATGCTAAAGTGCTAATGCTTATTATTCGACTTGATTATGGCCTAGCCATAGCCGTCTTGCTATAGTACAGTGGTCAGCTCATCAAGCGATTTAAAACTTTAAAACATTGATGATTAAGTTCAAAATCGACAGTTTGTGGTAACTTGATATGCTGGCCACCGTACATTCGACAGCAAGAAAATAAAATACAGCTTTAAATGAATACTTACAACGATATAAATACAACGGTGGTGGTTATTCTTATTATTTCAGGACCATCCTGGAGGAAAAGAAAGGCAAATCAAATTAGAATGAATAATGAAAATACTTGGCGATTTTCTGGTGAAAATCATATAAGGAACCGTGGCCGTTTTATACCCTTAAACATGCAAAGACAAACACACCTAAGTCGACAAAATGTTCATGAAGAAAATAGACCGATGAGACAAAATAGCCAAAATCGGCAACATTTAGAACACAGACCGATGAGACAAAATAGCCAAAATCGACATTTTAATGAAGAAAACAGACCGATGCGACAAAATAGCCAAAATCGTCAAAATTCTCATGCAGAACAACACAGAAACAGACTGTTGAGATACAATAGTGGTATGTATTTAAATACTCTCATTTTTTTACATAATTGGTTATTGATTGAAAATTGCGTTTTCAGATCCAGCGATGGAACAAAATCCTGGTTTACGGTATCAAAATAACGAACCATTTCGCGGACGTGGTGGTATGAGAGGAGGCAGAGGAAACAACATGAGCTCAAGCCATGAAAATGAGAGAATTAGGTTCATTGGATTTAGAACCTTACAAGAAATAGCACAAGCGGAAGAAAAAGATGTGCTTCAGAAAGTAAATGAAAAACGAGAAGCATTTATGAATGTTGTAAATTCACAAAACACTGACAAACTCGATTATTATGTGTTACTTATCGGAATATTATCGAAAATAAGTCAATCGCCTTTTGTAGAATTGAAATCGAAATTGATTTTAGATGTTTGCAATTCTGACTTTATTAATCACTTGCGGAATTATTTAATGGATCTGCCCTATACGGATAACAGGTCTTCAAAGATTGTATTGGAATGATCAAAATGAATTTTGGAAAAACTTTATAACGTTTTGTGGGGATATAGTTGATACATCTCCATCTATAGCTCTTAAGAGATGTAGGGCGCTTATAGATAGCGTAACGAAGTCGTGTCTGCATTCTTTGAAGGATGAGCACAATTTCGTTTTGTCTGAAGCGAATGTCTTGAAATTAGATGAAATACGTCAGAAGATGACATCATATGTCGATAAATATCAGGTAAGTAGTTTACGTTAAATATCTTAAATAGAAATACAAGTTAATAGCCGAAAAAATATTACACCACTGGGTGTTGTGTTCCCAGGCATTTTTTGACAATTTTATTGAACTACATAACATTGACTGACAGTAAATTTGCTGAGTAACCTTATCTGATCTTTGTCATTTAATCTCATAGCAGCCGGAAGGTAATCGAGGCAGAGTAAACATTCAGGACGCGCAAATGCAACAGCCTCCAGAAAACTTTCGTGAGCTTAGTGTGGTGCCAACTAAAGAGGACTTACTGGGATCCATGCCGTTCCTGCGACCTAACATTGTGGAAGGGGGCTACACTGACGTGGAGCACTACTTGGATGTGCAGTTCAGGCTGCTCCGAGAAGACTGCTTTGGACCATTCAGAGATGGCTTAAGTGAGTATAGATATATATATTTGGATCATATTAAAAATAATTGTATATTCACTACTGTCTTAATGTCCAACCCAGTTATTTTGATAATGAGACACAACTGACTAGAATTTCATAAACAAACAGATTCAATGTTTATTTGAGCTTAATAAAAAACAATGAAACATTTCGATTCAGTTAAGGCTTTGACTGCCAGACAACCGACACAATAGAAAAACTATTGTTAGCGGTCACCGGTGACCGCGGTTCCAGCCAATGTGTTAAACTATTCATTAAAAAAAAATGAAACCAGACTTTGCGTAGGTTCTGTTTCATACAAATATTCAATGTCCAAGTCTTTGACGACAAACTACAAAAAAAATATATATATATATAAAATATTACACAAAAGTTTAAAAAATATATAAATTATTCTTAGAATATTGTAAAACAATCATCGATTCGCTAATTAAAGTATAAAATCCTATGCATTGTTCTTCAAATTTAATTGATTAATGAGTGTCGTTATTTTACACATATCTGTTATTCTTCTCTGTTATGCTGTTTTATCATTATTTCCATGGCAATAAAGAAATGTGATATACTGATAACATGAGTTCACTAGCTGTCACTACCTGGACGTAAGAATAAATGCTCGGCTATTTTATTCAATATAGCTTTTTAGTTCGTTTCGTTGTCGAAGAATTAGACTTCTAAATGAAAATATTCAATGTAAGGCGTTTAAAACAACGGTAAATACTCACAGTTTTATTACCGACACTAGAAAATAGCTTTGTGTTTTAATATTTGTTATAAATATAAAATATTCGTACATCATGTGAATTGTTGTGGAAATAAATAGATTTGTAGGTTAGACACCTGCGAATAATTCATATACGTTATTTTATCTGTCACTTTTTTCTGTTACGTAACATATATGAATGGTTAGGCGATATTCACATTGTCTCATATTATGAAAATAAAATATTAATACTTACTGTACCGCAGACCGCAGGTTAGCCAAAACATTCTTTTTTTATTTATTTGAAGTATGTTAAGTTTGAGCATAGATAATGTGCCATATAGTGCACTGCTATAAAAGTGGTTTTCATGGAAAACCACCGTTTACCCAAAGTGGTATTTTACTCTGAGATGGCAGAAGGTAAACGGAAGCATGGTGGTCAACATCTCCGCTATAAGGATGTGCTCAAGAGACATCTAAACGCTTGCGCAATTGATCCTAAAGTGTGGGAGAGGCTCGCTTTACACAGGTCGTCATGGCGCTCGACTATACACAAAAACATCAAATCTTTCGAAGAGAAGCGACATGAAGTAATCATCGGGAAGCGTCAAATACGTAAAGAGAGACCTAAGCCCTCCTACACATATACATACAACACTGCAGGCCAACTTTATTGTTCTGGTTGCGACCGGGTGTTCAAAACTAAATTCGGTCTAGCGAGTCATCTAAGGGCACACGCAAGGAATTGATTTCTAGGGGTCGCCGTTATCGAAATCGATAAGAAGGACTATATAAAAGTGATTTCGACCCAATATAGCGAGTAATTCAATGAAATGTAGTTTTAATGCCTTAATTTTTTCTTTTATGCTTCAAAACTATCCAAAATATTTGAACCTATTTGAATAATTATTGCATGCTAAATATTGGCCAAATGTGTGTTACTAAATGTTTGATATAAGAATTTCATGTACCTATCATATTTGATAGCCCTTAAATACCTTGAGTTTCAAATTTTATACCGAACTTTTAAACCGAATGTCCACTTGCAGCAATTTTTTTTATATTAGACTGTAGGTATATATAACATTATTGCATAGCGTTCCTTCGAACAAAATTAAAAAAAGTCAGATGTCAACATTGTTTGATTAATTATCTATGACATTATGTTTTCCCGCCGTACTGAACAAGTGAACAAGTTTTGCGCAACAAACCTTTGACGAATTGTCTTTTTGCGAGTAATAAAAATAGTTTTGAGGTAAGTAAATATCTTATTTTTACTAAAATATAATTATTTTTATCTATTGCCTTCTTTGCTTGAAGAAAATCGTGCTATTTGTGTATCAATTTTGATACTTCAGGCATTCCGGGCTGTTTGAAACTTACCGACTAATTCTTTAGCTTAACATGTTTTTTGAATGTATCTTTGCATTTTTGCTATTTACCTGCTTGGTTTGGTGTTGGGATTACTTTTTTATCAATTTCTTTATAGATATTTATCGAAAATGAAGCCGGATGATATCGAAGCCATTTTGAGGCAGCTAGAAAATGGTGAAATTTCAGACGATGCGTCCAGCGATAATGAAGATGACATCGACTACTATTCGAGTTAAGAGACTTTCAGATGGAGCTAAAAGATGAAGATAATGTAGGTAATTCGCCCGCTCACCCTGAGTTAGATGCAGATCCGTCTTTAGTCAACGAATCTTTTGACATACAACATTTAGAGACCGTTGAACAAAGCGTAATACGCCTACTAATAGGGGCGTAACTGCATAATAGCTACTTTTCAGGAGACGCTTTTTTGTGTTTAATTAAATTAAATATGAAATATGTATTGGTGATTTCTTATAATGGGTATTTTAAGGTTCGGCTAGGATTATTTTCAATCAATTATCTTTATATTTTATACGCATTTTGTCCCTTAAATTCCGTTTTTAATTGTTTTGTTAAACTGGTTATATGTGGTATGATGAGCAGAATTGACTTATGCAATAAAAAAAGAAAGTATGTTCTATGTTATTGTCCCTGTGTTCGTTAGGGCACTATTCGTAGGATACGACGAAAGCTCAGCTCTTTTGGTGAATAATTACATTAACACATTAAGACCCTCGAAACATGGTATGGAAAGTAAGAAATATGGACATTGTCCAAAACGCTTTCAAGTTTGAAAGAAACACTGAGTTTTCACAAGAAATTCTGAATTTGGAAACGCCTTTTCAGTTTTTTTCTTACTTCTTCGATGAAGAAATATTGAAATTTCTTGTGGACGAGTCAAAACAAAATATGCTTTCCAAAAGAATCCCAACTACTCAGAACCAGTTACTGTATCAGAATTACGAAAGTTTTTCGGAATTCTTATTTTTGCTAGTGTTTATCATTATCCTAGTGTCAGATCCTATTGGTCAAACATTGCAAAATTTGAACCCATAGCACAAACCATGAATCGAAACAGATTTGATAAAATCAGATAAATCTTTCACATGAATGACGACACTAAACAGCATAAAGTTAGACCAGTGATAGACCAATTTGACCACCGGCTATCACTAGAAGAGCAAATGTGTGCAACAAAAATTAGGCATTTTATCAAACAATATTTACTCAATAAACCCCATAAGTGGGGATTCATTTTATCAAACAATATTTACCCAATAAACCCCATAAGTGGGGATTCAAATAATATGTTTTATGCTCTCTTTCTGGGTATGCGTACAGTTTTGAGGTTTACACAGGAGCTAAGGAGCTAAGGACATTGAACGTTTACCTGGCGAACAAGACCTCGGAGCAGTATCGAATACAGTTATTCGATTATTACGACCAGTCCCAAGGCACATCAATCATATAATTTATTTTGACAATTTTTATACCAATATTCCTCTGCTACATTACTTGACCAAAGAAGGTATTGATTGCCTTGGCACTGTACAGAGAAACAGGCTTGGTAAGTCTTGCAAGTTGCCAGAGGAAAAGGAAATCCTGAAGTCTAATGTACTCGTACCCAGGGGCATTTATGGATTCTAGAAATAAATGTAAATATAACAATTGTAGGAAACTTGGTAAAAAATGTAAATTTTATTTATGTGATAGTAAAAATAACCAATATTTCGCATTATTTCATGCCTAAGAGCATTATTAGATAATGTGAAATATTTATGGCCTAATGCCTGAAGTATCAAAATAGATGTTTTTTTTTTTTTAATATGTATATAAAATATGTAATGTGATTTTTTTTTTCCTTTAGCTATCTGCTGCAGTGACCACATTGATATTTTTTTTAATTTAATTTGGAAAATCAGGTTTATAACGGGTAAATTAATTGAATTTATTTTTACAATAATTGTCGGGAAATAATGAAAAAAACCAATACATTAAAAACTACGTTATATTGAATTTCCCGCCATTTGGTGAGTATTTAAAGTGGTACTGACTCCAATAAAAATACAAAACTTCCTATGTTAATCTAACCAAATCGATGCGTTTATTTTTAGCTTTGTTGTCAAAAATTATTTAACGGGGCCATTTTTCAAAAGGTTAACTGAAAGTAATTAATTGCCAAATTAAGGAGATTTGTATTTTTTATTAGTTATTTATGGTAAGAAAAAAAAAAACTTTTCTTGCATGAAAGTTGTATTTTGTGAGTATTTTCTAAATTAATATCTGAAAAACTCTTTTTCATTTAAACGCGGAAATGTAAAATTTAAAAAAAATTGTCAATACTTACTGTATTAAGCTAGCAAAAAAGTTGGCTACCGTTCGAAAAGTAACATTCAAACAGAACTCTTATTATTATAATCGTGTAGAAATTTGAACTGCTATACGATTTGTCTTATGATTCATGGCAATTATACTAAAATATGAGCCGGGGCGGGGCGCCCCTGCTTCGCACTCGTAGCACTGTTCTACCTAATAAAAGTAGGTAAACTATAATAGGTATGTTTAGGTAGTGATACTGATGATGCTATTCTACTATAATATAAGATGTTTTAAACTAGCTCAACATTCATTACCTATTTATTAAAAAGAAACGTGTGCTATTTAAACTTGCCCTAATAATTCCTTTCTGTTATTTTTCTGTTACAATCAAATAATATTCATATCTGTTTCCTCTCCGTAACTTACAATTATTTTGAATATGATCCATTTATTAATATTGTTAAGCATCGCATCAGCGTGACACGCGCACCACCACCAATTATTTAGGTTTACTAGCGGATCTGACAAACATTCCTGCCCGAACAGCGCCACCTACTAGGTCCAATTGTGAATCTAAACTATCCAGGGACCTAATCAAACACTCAAAACATTTATTCAAAATCGGTCCAGCCGTTTAGTTCAGAGACATACCTACAGTCGTACAGAAGAATTATGAGCTTACATATAAAGATTTACTTGTGTTACTTAGTATATAGGTAAGTATATAATCATTATCTAGCTAAACAATGATTTTTTTACAGATCAATATCTGGCAGATCCTAATAAAAAGAAATACGATCACGTTCGGTAAGTTCATATTTTTTTAATTTAATTCATGGTAAAACATATATTAGCTGGTTGTTTTACCAGCTAATATATGTTTTTAATTCTCGCATTTGCATAAGGCGGTTATTATACAACATTATTTTTAGTATATGCAAAACCTGAATATAGTTTGTTCAGAATAAGTAACTGAATCGATTCCCAAAAATATTTAAAAAAGGTTACAAGTTGGACACCGAGCGACACTAAGTACTTGACTATTACGAAAAAGTCAAAAGCCTGCAAGTGTGATGGAAAATGTTATCACCAGTTAATTACAATAGAATCGTCGTACGGTTAGATACCTGCTGCCAAATTAATATTATTATTAATGAACGCAAGGCGCGGGCGGCGCGGCGCGGGTGCGCCGCGTGGTGAGCATGTTTTTGTACGGACAACCAGGTAACATAACAAGCTTATAACTTTGTTATTTTTCATGATACAGTTTTGAAATTTTGTACATAAATTCTTTACATATAAATACAAGACACGTGTTTCCGGTTTCGCATAAACTAAAACTAATGTTGTATAAACTAGATAATTTGTAGATAAGCGTTGCTTAAAAGTTAAGTTATGATTAATGTTAATCATAACTTAATTTTGGTTGGTATACGTTAGCTGCTAGGTGTATGTACACCTAGCACCTAACGTATGTGTACTCGTAAAAACCAAACCAAATTAACATCATTGGTGGCTTAAAACCTTACATTTTGACGTAGGTAACATCTCTTCAAGCAACGTATAAAAAAATATAATGTTTTTTCTGTTTAGGATATTCCATAATGTAAGATTTCTCTGCCCATATGTCGACAACATGAAAATCGGAGCTATCGCACAAATCGATATGAAAACCAACAAGAATTTCCATAAAATTAATTGGGCACACAACAAGAGATTTCTTTTCGGTTCTCTAGTGTTATTCACAAAAGACCATTGTACTACTTTCATGGCAGCTACGATTCTACACCGCGATCCGAATCTACTATCGACTGGCAAGGTGGGTAGTAGTTTAGGATAATAAAACTACGGTAAAAGCTAACTACTCTAGGTACCTGTTATTTTTAATACTCTCGAAAAACATTACCCTCCTAATGTTTATCGAGTGTCATGTTTGTTTGTATGTCTATTTCTTTGGCACGCTCTGTAGCCTAAAAGCTTGATGGATTTTAACATACGAGGTGTAAGTTGATTTAACCTTTTTTAACCTATATTTTGGGTTAATACATATAGCACCTACCGACATGATTTGTTAAATCCACAAATTTTTTGTCAAAACAAACGTCATGGAACAGTTTTTTAACACAATTTAATGTAAACTCAACCAAAAGGGAACCAACAATCAAAAAATCAACTATTCGGTTTTTCAGTATAGCCTTTGCCCGCGGCTTCGCTAGCGTGAATGTCGAAAATTCTCCCACGGAAATATACTACCGACATAAAAAGGATAAGTTCCGACTACCTAAAGACAACAAATACCTATAAAAAAAACAATAAAATGGCTATAGTATGTTATCCTTAAGAGATAGACATATGCCATCGCGGACTTTTCTGTAAACCTATATAAGATACACAATTCCACGCTACATTATTTTGTTATGTCTCAAAGGGTTTAGACAGCGTTTTCGTTGAAAGCTCCCAGACTGCTTATTTTTTTCCGACACCAACAAATATCATTAATGTATACAAAAACTTAACAAATTATACTAAAACCTTCCTCGAGAACCACGCTATCCATTGGTGAAAACAGCATGAAAATCGGTGTAGCAGTTTTTGAGTTTATCGCGAACAGACAGACGTGGTGGAGGACTTTGTTTTATAATATGTAGTGATAAAGCAAAAAATACGTATCTAATATATTTTTATTATCTGATTGGCGGACTGAACAGTTTTTCTTTTTTTTTTACTCAGGACACATCCATATTATAAGTACCTATATTTATATCACTGTCCCCCTGTCTCAAAAATCCAACCTGTATACTACTTCTGTGATATTTTTCACATATCTAAACACACAGTGCCAAAAATAAGCTGGCAGAAGAGCGACACTTCATTTAAAAAAAAAATTGCACTTTAAAGCTTAATATTACGCAAACGGATCCCTGAATCGAAAAATGTTTTTCACAAACCCCCAATATTTTTGCGACGGTCTATCCAACGATACTCCACACCATGGGATAGACGAGAAAAAAAATATCATCCCCACTTTACGTACCAGTAACCTACAATTTAATTATTATTTTTCAAGATTTTATTTTAGCACTTCATCGACGTGATTCATGCCAAATTACAGCTTTCTAGTACCGGGAGTCTCTGAGCTTGCTCTGAGCTACGCCGCAGACAGACGGACAAACATGGCGAAACTATTATTGCTCCTTGTTGACTACGGAACCCTAAAAAGGACTGAAATATGACTTAAGATCCAAATGGCGTGTGCCATTGCCATGCGTGGCCATGCCACCTACTTAACCTATTTTTCTGTGCTGTAACGTATTGATTCATGATTGACACTTGTATTATTATGTATTTTTTTTATATCGACGGTGAAGTGCCAAATACCTCCTAACTTACATTTTTCTAGAATTCACTTGTTTATCATTTTGAATTTAAAGGGGTTATTCGCAGGTTTTAGTGAAATCTCTTAAGTGTATTTTTTGTTGCTAAACTATAGGTGGAAATACCTCCAACTAAACCAACGTGCCTATTTTAAGGCATTACCGCCATGCATGCATCCTCATTCAGTTTGTGTACATTTTTGACTTTGTCAGTTTAGGAGTCATTGGCACTTCACCATCGATATGTAGGTACCTAATCCTAAATATACAAATTTACCTATGTTTTCAGATACCAGTTTCAGTAATTGACACCGATTTAGATAATAGTATCTTTAACGAAGATACGTATACTATGATAGAAAGCGAAGTCTATTTTGAACCTTATTATCATGTTTTAAAAGCTCTACAAGAACCTTCTTTTCCGCAACATTTAGCTATGCAGCAATATATTGTCAAAGTTGATGTGAGTATTTAGATATTTTTGCATGGTAGATAAGACAGGTGGGAACAATGCGTTCCACGAAAGATGAGACTTGACACCACGTGGTTTGACTTTCGCAGTACACGATTTTAGGTCTCTAGCGGTATGAGGTCTGTGCGCGGGACGGGATCGGTCGTCATCGGGGCGATGGAAAGGGCGCGGGAGGCGCGGTCAAGTCTCATCTTTCGTGGCACGCATTGTACGTATTACCCAGCTACCACCTTATTGGTACCTTCTACATATCTTGCTTTTCTTTTCAGGCTGCCTCAACACATCCCGCTTATTTATCTGCTGAAACAAAGTTAGTTATTTATAAAGATAAAAAATTTAAAGAAATAGACGAAGAACGATTTTTATTGGATATTATAGATTTTGATAGTGACGATGACGAAAGATCGAGACTAAGACTCAGAGAAGAAGCAATAGATGAGAAACAAAAAAATCTAATATTCAAAGTTTTACAACCTGAGACATGGCCAACGGCGGATGAGCTCAGTTTTAACGAAAGTCAGTATGAGGCGTATCGTTTGGCACTCACCCACGAGTTTGCTGTTATACAAGGACCACCTGGCACGGGTAAAACTTTCATCGGCGTTAAAGTGGCAAAAACATTGTTACAGAATGTTAAATCAGAAGGACACTGCCTCATGCTGATCATATGTTACACAAATCACGCTTTAGATCAATTTCTTGAAGCAATATCTCAAATTACTCGATCTATAGTGCGCATCGGGGGGCAGTCTCGTAACAAAGCTATGGACCACTTTAACTTATCAAACTTACGACGTCAGTCTCTTACGCCCTCTCTAAGGCCCACTCATAGCTTTTTCATCGATCAAAAAAATCAGTTGAGATATTCAATACAGGATCTTCAGCTGTCTTTGAAGACTCTTGACATTTTAAATAACGGAGTTCTTAGTTACCGCTACCTTAGGGACCATGTCGACATTCCGGGTCTACAACATCTGGTCTCGTATTACAAAAATAAGAGAATTCACGTAGAAGATCCTTTGAAATATTGGTTGTTTGAAGCTGTGCTGGGCTACAATTCTGAATACGAAAGAGATTTTGATGATTGTATAGAGGAGTATTATGTATTGGTAAACAACGAAGAAGACATTGATGAAAAGAGAGCAGAAATGATTTTGGATGACGAAAAAGAATCTCACGAACAAAGAGTTCTGGATGCTCTAGTGGGAAGTAAAGCATCGTTTTTATTAGCTGATGCAAAGGCAGAAATCAGAAAGTTAATCTCATTTTTTATGGAAACTAGATATCCGTTGCAAAAAGCAATACGAGAACTTGATTCTCAGATAAATTTGTTTAATGTAAGTTTTACCTGCTTTTCTATGTCTTTTATTTTCAGTTAGTTCTACTTTATTATTAATTACATAATGTTACGTGTGCCCAGTACTTAAGGAACATAATGAGACCTTTCGCATGTTTTAGGATATGGTGACTTATCGACACCTTGAAGTCGATCCACAATTATTATTAATAGATCGTGATACAGATTTTTCGTTAATAACAATGCAACATCGATGGTGTCTGTATTTTATGTGGATTCGTAACCAAATCAATAAAGTAAAAGAGGAAATTGCACAATTGCAGGTATGCACTAACCTAACCTAACTACCTACTTTAAAATAATGAGCAAACCGAATTTATAGGCTCATACAGACTAGTGCGATATCGCGGGCGCGACGCGACACTAGTATCACAATTTCTTTGTCGCTGCCTGTCGCGCCCGCGATATCGCGCGAGTCTGTACGAGCCTTAATGCAAAGTTTTGAAGTAGTTGTGTGTTTACCTATATAATGTAAATATTGTTTAATTATTTATTACCTACCAACCATCGTTTTATGTAAGCATTTAAAAACAGAATTTAAAAAATTTGAAAATTAAATAGGGGCCGACCATGGGGATCAGGTTTCAAGCCAACGGTGATTTCCTCCACTCCTCTCTTCCTAAGCATTGAGGAGAACTCTCTTCAGAAACCTGGATCCAGCTACCTTTACTTAATATAATTTGTAACTTACCGAGTCTTTAATACAAGGGGTCAGTGGCTCCGGCACTCGCTGCGTATGAAGAAGCTAGAATGATGATGGACGTGCAATTGCTGAAGAATAACCGCATCAAAGTCGTAGGAATGACTACTAGTGGAGCAGCGAGAATGAGGAAGCTACTGCAAGCTATCGCACCTAAAATTGGTAAGCCTTAACCTTTAATCAATAGGTTTTATTTTGTTTTACTTGCACTAAGTACAAGCTAATGAAAAAAACTGGCCAAGTGCGTGTCGGACCACGCACAATGAAGGGTTCCGTGTTGGGATGAATTTGTCCCAAGGACAAACTTAATATTGTAGTTGAAAAACAAGTTCTCCCATACATTCCAACTGAAAATGTAATCTAGCAGTAAAGAACTATTCTCTATATTTTTTTTTTTCTACATTTTAAACTAAGTAGTTTCGGAGATAAGGGGAGGGGGAAATGGTCAATTATCATTTATTTTCATAAATAACTTTAAAAGTATTTATTTTAAAATTATAAAAAAAATATCTAAAATGTTTACAATAAGCCCTGTCATTTGATATGACAATGTGCAAAACTTTTTTTTTAATAGGTACTTATTCTGATTTGCCCAAAAGTGACGTGTAACGTAAATTAATTTTGAATAACAACATTCATTTACGTCACACCTGGCCATAATGTGAGTTTTGCCGCACGCTACGCGTACAGTAAAACTCGCATTGTGGCCAGATGAAGACGTAAAATTGTGTACTCACCACGGGCAGTAAAATAGAAAGCCCTCTATCGCATATTTACAACCCTCGCCTGCAGCTCGGGTCACAAATACCTGCGATTTCGGTCTTTCTTTCTTTTACAGCCCTTGGTAAGTAATATACTATTAGTTACGTTATACGTCCGTGTTTTGGGTGACAGAAGTTTGTGTAACTTTCAACTTCATCGGTCTAGTAGATTCGGAGCAAATTGGCTGTGACAGATGAACAGACAGACACACGCATGATCCTATGAGAGTTCCGTTTTTTCCATTTGAGATTCGGCACCCTACAAAAAGACATTATTTAGGTAAACCTACTCGTTCTGTACAGATAGGTACATTTGTTTGGCAAATAATTACGACCATATCCTGCCAGGTTTATCTCGCACTGTTAAGGACCTCGTTGAGATCTTCTTTAAATTAGCCATGCACACTTTGCCAAAACGAGTTAGAGCCAAGATAAGTGTTGCTATATGGAATATAAAAGCTGCTTTGTTATTCCTTATTTTTCAGTGATAGTGGAAGAAGCAGCGGAAGTTCTGGAACAGCACATAATAACCTCACTGACTCAGGACTGCCAACATTTTATTCTGATTGGTTAGTACATAAAGTGAAAACAAATACATTGTACTCGCAATAATAGCCCGTATGTTAATATTTAGGTACCTATAGTTATAGCGTGAGTACAACTTATCTTGCAGGTGATCACCAGCAGCTACGGCCATCGGCTTCCCACATAAAGCTAGCGAAGAGATACAACATCGAAGTGTCACTATTCGAGCGCATGATCACGAACGGCATTCATAGCCGCCGGCTGAACGTGCAACACCGCATGCGTCCAGAGATCGCCGCGCTCATCTCGCCACACATATACTCCGACTTGGCGAACCATCCGTCTGTCGAAGCTTTCAACAACGTGCCTGGGATTGAAAAAAACCTATATTTCTTTACACATAATTACAGAGAAGAGGTATGATGACTATGTTCTAGTTAGAGGGTTTGGTTTCTGCATTTAGTCCTTCAGGTGGACTATTGTGCGCGGGTCATGGCGGCCATCGGTAGTTATTACAACTAGCCCACTTCCCTCCATAAATTGATCATGGCTCCTGGTCTGTTTAGAACATCTGTGAAAGATCTGGGTGCATCGAGGGTTTCTGTTCTAATCTGGGTGACGCCTGTGTATTCAAAGAGTACATGCGCAATGGTTTCTTCAGCCTTCATGCAAGCACCGTACAGAGGGCTATCCATTATGCCTATTGTGTGGAAGTGCTTGTTTAGCGGGCAGTGTCCCGTGATGGTTCCTGTCACCAGGCGCAGGCCGTTCCTGTCAAGGCGTAATAAACGTCTGGTTAGCCTACCATTTAAGGATGACAGCCTCTCTGGACTCGCCCGCAGCCCGGTGTCGAAGTCCACCAGCTCTCCGCTTGTGTGTGGGTGAACTCCTGTAGCCACCTGCGTAGTTAGTTGAATGGGTGTGTGGTCCTGTGTTGTTGGATGGGTAGGATAGGTTCGGGTCCACAGACTAAAAATATATCAGAGAGAAATGACTAAATCATCATGCTTTTAACTTATCTTTATAAGGTCTACAGAGGGGTAGGCAGATAAGGCAGAGCTGTACCTACACTCACATTTCGCTGATTAGCGATTAAGCGTGCCCTATTACTTAAAATTCAATCATCCTATATATAATATCTATAATTGGTGTTCTGTTGACTTAATACCTCAATTTGATAAAGTAAACTTTAAATTAATGAAACCCCTATTTTTTTAGCGACAATATGAAAGTAACAGCAAAGCAAATCACAAAGAAGCGGACATGGCACTCGCTTTGGCAAATTATCTGATGCAGCAAGGGTACAGTGCTGAGGACATAACAATACTTGCCGCATATTCAGGCCAGATGTTTTACATGAGAAAAGTAAGTAAAGTGTGAAGTCCAAGAACCTAAAAACACGAATGTTTCAATTAGCATAGCATTTAAGCATAATCAGCCTATAATAATCCCACTGTTGGGACTAATATGGTGGGAATAATATCCTCAGGTAGGTACTCCTAATACAGTAGTTTTTTATTTGACAGGAACGCCAGAACCATCCTAGTTTATCGCATGTGAAAATCACAGTAGTTGACAACTATCAGGGAGAGGAATCCAAAATTATCATTTTGTCACTTGTGAGGAATAACGAAGAAAATAACATTGGATTTCTTGGGACAGACAACAGGGTTTGCGTTGCTCTGTCGCGAGCAAAAGAAGGTTTGTAATAACAACGATGGTTGAATGTTCATTTTGAAATTCATAACCTCTTTTCCGTTCTTTCGTACGCCTGCCTGATTTTTGATAGAAAAGACTTAGAGCTTGATGTTTATCTGCTTTATTATAATTTACAGGATTTTATATCTTTGGCAATATGAACATGCTCAAATCAGCTAAATCAGGCTTATGGAGCAAAATAGCAACGACCTTAGAAAATAATGGCTCCTTGGGATCAACTCTGATCCTGAAATGTCAAAATCATCCTGACCAAGTAACAGCGGTAGGTACCTATACATAACATAAGTAGGTACATTATAAAGATAACACTAATCAAATTGTCGCTCACTGTCTGATTCACATTAAGTTCGCATCCTACGGGAACTATACCCAAAGTCTCTAATTCAGGTAGTTTATGTAAACCAAGAAATGTCACTGTCAAAATGACAGGACAGTGGTTCAAAACATTTTATCATTATTTTTTTTGTAAATAATCGTCTATGAAATTAAGTGAATTAATTATAACATCTATTCAAACTACCGTTGCCAAACAATGTTTTCCGTAGTGTGTCGGAGACACGGCCTATGATCGTCATAATCAGGTATGCGTAACCCCAGCAAAATGTTGCGCCTTAGAGAAAATTGAGCTTTACAGAGAATTAGTTCATAGTTAGTTGCAATTTGTTCAAGTATAGCAAAATTTGTTCAAGTTGTGTTTTCGAAGTTATTCGAGAAAAACTGATTTTGCTGGAGTAACGTTACCCCAGCAAAATGTTTTTCAAAAAAGGCATTTAGCCTGAAACCAAGTACATGAAAAGATAGCTTTGATGAGTTGGAAATGTATACCAATAGCAAAATTTGTTCATCTTATAGTTTTTGAGATATTCAAGATTTTGCTGGGGTAACGTTTTGGGATTTTCAAAATCTCAAAAACTGTTCGTCGCAGAAGTTTGAAAAAAATACCGGTTATAGGCCTTAATTTGTTCAAAGTTGTTCAAACATAAGTATTTCGATTCATCAACAAATGTCGATGTAATTAATTGTTTTTAAGAATCAGAAAAAATCGATTTACTCGTAAATTAGTACATTTACAAACATAAAAATCAGTTACATATACCCTTTTAAGGTGTAAAAATCTGAATTAAATAACTTTACGCGATATGAAGATATAAAGAGATTTCATCAAATTTCAAGCGGTTTTTTCTTTGACGATCGAATACACAGCTCCCTCTGAATACAAAACGATGGACTATAGAGAACAAATTTGTTCATTTTGTTATAAAACATCCCTGAAAGTTTCAGCTTTAAATCCTGAATGGAATAAAAGTTATTCAAAAAACAAGAAAGTGTCAGCAATTCTCATATAAACCGACTTAATTACGGAGGCTACGAAAATGCGAGGATTTCATACTTGAGCGTTACCATCTGAAAAAACGGTATAATAGTAATTTGTAGGTGGTACAGTCGCATATAAAAGGATTATTGTGGTCCGAGGCGGTATTATTCGCGCCAGCCGTAGGCGAGCGCGATAAGGAAGCCGAGAGTGTAATGATCAATGCACACGCGTTCCATACGACGTTTTTCAACACACTTGCGAGGAAAAAAACAGACTTGTTGTAAAAACTTATGCTACAATAACGTAATTATAGAGATGATACATTTAGATTTATAAAGTTCAACTGACCTTTGTTGCCAGGTACTGACTATCCGGACGTTTTTTTTTAACAACTGTTCAACGTCGGTTGGTGAAAATACTTTACATTTCGTATTTTTGATAGTAACTTAAAACAACACAAAGAAAACGTTTTAACAAAACAAATATTTATGGAAAATGGCGCGCTGGTTTTGTATTTTTTTTTTCGCAGGTGTAAATAGAGGCACTGGAAAACCGCTAAACAGCCGTTATAAAAAAAAAGTCTGATCGTAGTTTAGTTAGTATGGAATTAGAAAGTACTATTGGCATAGTGAAATATACATTAGTTCAGTGAGAATCCGCAATAACACTAGTTTACAAATTAAAATAAAAGTCAAGTCCTTTCAATGAATTCCATATCGAAGTATTTAGTAGTAATAACTAAACGCAAACATATATTTGTTTTATTTCTATCACGTCTATAAATCAACATCTTATTTTCAAACTACTCATAAGTTGGTTTAGATTTTATTTTAAAATTTTGATGCTGTGCAGTGTTCAGTTAAATAAATACTTGTTTTAAAAATGTCAAAAAGGTTGTGTAAAGTACATTCTGATCGTTTTTGTTATGTTTGTGGTGAATTTATAATATCTAAGAAAGGATATTCCATAACGTAATCACTTAAAGATGCATATTTCGGTTATTTCAAAATTTCGGTCTGTTACCAGGACAAAACATGGGCTCCTCACGTTTTTTGTGAAAGATGCAGAAAAACTCTAAGCTCTTGGGCTGCTCTCGGACAAGTCAGCGATGAACTTGGAGAGCGTTTTCATCAGGACTTGAAAATTGTTGAGCAATATTATCAAGGATACTGGGACCAGGCCATGTTAGGTGATTATTGCTGGTCTGTTATTAGAGATACAGACACAAATAAATACAAGAAAAAAGCTAAGACAATTCACTTTTAATTTTTTGTTTGATATTTTTGTAAGCATTATTTTTTGTAAAAAATTATCAAAAATAATAAATATCTTGGAAACATGACGTGTTAGATTTTTTTTATAATTTTTCTGAAACTCGGAGCACCTCGATTGTTAAGAAAAAAAAAACGTTTCATTCAAAGGACAAAAACTTTGTAAACTAGTGTAATAGAACGTCAGTCAGGATCTCTTCTGTTTGGTTCCGGGAGGGACCACGGACAATTTAAGGTAGGAGTGAGGCGTATATATCGTAACAGCTAAATACAACAGGTATCACAAGATACCAGACTGTAACTGTGACAAATAAACTAAAAAAAAAAAAGCTTCTGTTCCACGACGAGATAACAGAATCCATCCAGTCACAAGCTTTTGTCTATTCATGCTTATGATAGTTACCTTAGTTAGAATATAGATAACTAGCAGCCCGTCCCGGCTTCGCACGGGGTAGACAATTATCATTTTAAGACTCATTTTTCTACACCTTCGGTTACATTGTTCAAATTTTACCAAGGATCCCTAATTTTTTTAAAAATGAAATGTAGCCTATGTCAAATTGGAAGAATGTAGCATTCTATTGGTGAAAGAATTTTTTAAATCGGCCCAGTACTTTTTGAGCCTATTCATTACAAACATACAAACATACAAAAATAGGTACAAATCTTTCCTCTTTATAATATTAGTGTATAGTGTAAGTGTATAGATAAATGTTACTGTTACACTGTGACACTCTGTTACATCGTCCGTCACAAGCTCTTTCCTTTTCTTGCATATGTAGGTGTAACACCATAGTTAGAAAGAGTACCTCCGTGTATATTATAACTGTGCAGCTGTGGTAACAGAGAACACACAATAGTTTGTTCCCACATAGTATGAAATAACAGCCTGCTATTTTGGAACTGTTAATTACGTGGAACAGAAACAGGCGAAACAGATATGGGATTTTACCTGTTACAACCCACTCCTGATTTAAGATAAATACATTTTAGTTAATTTTGGGACCAAAGACAATTCAGACTATTTAAAAAAAAAGTGAACGCGCGGATTCCTTTTGGCATAAAGTTTCTTTGACGATATTTAAAAAAAAAAAAGCGCAAGTTTTCGACTAGTAAACAGTTCTCTGTGGCGTTACAGCACTCGTATGGTAACGTAAAGTAAAAAGGCCGCGTTTGTAATACACTGCATTATGGACATAAAAGCGGTTCAATAAAAGCCACTTTACGAGCAAGTGTGTTGAAAAATATTTTATCCCAGAAAATCTCCTTTTTTAATAACTTTGTTTAAAACCGAAAATTTATAAAAATAATTTCGGTAAGTAAGATTATTTTTTAATTATTATTAAATTCAGTACATAAAAAAAAATGGAACCTTTTTTCGCCATTTTGTTTGAATTACCATTACGAAAATATTTTTTTGATATGTTATCCCCTTTGTTTACATAAATTATCTGAATTTGAGACTTTATAGATGTTTACGCCCAATCAGGATAAAGTACATAATTTAATAAAAAAATATGTTTTCATTTTTTTTTTTTTTTTTCGTTTTATCTAACACACCACCCCTCCTCTGACACCTTAGATACACATATTTGCATCAGGGTTAAAAACTAATTTTAAATAAATATATGCATCTGAATTGTTATGCAATCTAAGTATCCCGGGATTTTTTTTTACAAAAAAATATTTTACGAAGCCATTTCAATACTTTCATAGATAAAAAATAAGTTTAAAAGTTTAGGTATTTTTTTTTTTATGTTGCCGCACACTAGGAATTTCTCCTGTATTGTGGGTTAATATGTGTATGTAGGGTGTCAGAGGAGGGTTGGTGTGTTAGTTTAAACGAAAATAAATAAAAACATATTTTTTAATTAAATTAAGTAGTTTATCCTGATTGGGCGTAAATATTACCTCGGCTACTAAGAAGGTTATATAGATATGCCTCCGATTCTATAGACAGCAAAAAAAAACAGAATTTGTCGATTCCGGGATCGCGGGATTTTTAAGATTGATACAAAAGTGCATTCCTTATTAGCCAACATCTCAACTTTAGGTGAATAATGACAAATAATAATGATAATAATAATTACTTTGTAATGTTATTGCAAATTGTAAAAAAAACTAAACATTTTATGACGAAAACTTCACAATGTACTATAACTTAACGATTTCCTTTGTGGGGTAGGCAGACAAGATCGAGCGACACATAAGCGTGTGGGGATATTGTTGGATCCTATATATAATTAAAAAGATCATCTATCATGTTTCGGAATTACTTGCTATTGAAGTGTTTTTCATAGTTTTTTCGAAAAATACTATGATACAAACTTATTTTTGCGGTCAATATAATCAATACTGTGCATGCGTATCTAAATATTTATCCCGACTACGGAACCCTTCACTGTACACGCACTTGAACGTTTTTTTCTTCATTTTAAATAATATAATTTTGTCATTGGTAAGACGTTGAACACTGTCCAAAACAGAACCTTGACCGTACAAATACTTTACAATCAGGTATATAATCAGTACCTAACAGGGACGAGGCGCTATAATAGGTACCGAACTTCTGCTTAATCTCAATTTGCCATAGTCATGCCCGGATACCTACTTAAGTAAGTTTTGGTGAAGATAATTTGGTTGGCCAGGTACTGAACTGTAGGTAATTACTCGTTAAACCACGGCTCCATTGGGTTGCAGATTACGACTCCAGAGGATTTCAAAAAGTTGCCACCAGAAGGCGGATGCTTTGAGATATGCAACTACCAGTATCACTGCGGCCATCAGTGTCAACTTTACTGCCACGGATACGACCGCGAACATATTAAAACGAAGTGCACTATGAATTGCGAAAGGTACATACCTAATTACCACTGCAAGACCTGCACGAACGAACTCTGACAAAGTCATGATTATGTATACTAGCCCTTTCTACTTTTAAGTAATAAAATGCTGTTACTTGTTTTAGAGTTTTATGTGACCTCGGACATGTCTGCCCATTAAAATGCCGGGTAGATTGTGCGCCGTGCAAGGTACTCGTAATGAAGACTCTTCCATGCGGTCATGAAATGAACATATATTGCCATCGTGATCCTGAAGACCCGAGGAACAAGTGTCTTACCAAAGTTGATGTTATATTACCAAATTGTGAACATAAGGTAGTTAGATCCATGAATCTATAGGATAGCTCGAAAAGAAGGATTTCCTTCACAATACTTAAGTCTGCATTTCTTGATGAAATCTGCAATGCATTATAAAACGCCAACCTTGTCTTGAACGTGGATTGTTAATTAAAGTTTGCCACTAGATAACGCGCTTCTTAAAAATAATACTTAGCATGATAGCATCGGTGTTTGATCACGCTTTAAAATTTGGTAAAATAAATAATTATAATTCATTTCATTACCTACAGGCACAAAAAGATTGTTACCAGGATATAAAGAAGGTGAGATGTTTGAAACCTTGCGTGTACCGCTTGGAAGAGTGCGGCCATGTCTGCGGTCGCAAATGTCATGTGACCGACGATCCGGACCATAAGGACGTGAGTTGTTTGACTTTTGTATCCATAATTTTTAATACCTACCTATCTGAAAATGTCTCTATACTCAGAAATATCATAAAATCTGTAACATTTTTTTATTCCAGTATAAATGCTTCAAACCTTGTGCACGAGCAAAAGCAGGTTGTACGGCCGAACTGATAGGAGATCGAGGGGATCATCAATGCCGGAAGACTTGCAACGAGAAATGCGATGACTGTAATGTCCAGGTGCGTTTCTTGCTAATCGAATACCTTTATAAAGGAAGTTCACTCATACTCTATAGAAAAGGGAGGTTCCTCCGACCAGACGGTTGTCGTGTCTGGTGGGCAACTGCTCGACGGATGATTTCGGGATGTTGTATATATGCTAGTCGCGCGGTAAACTCTGATTGCGCAATGCAGGATTTGTGACCCCAGGCCTTTGATGCGTAGTTCGCATGTGGCGTTGTAGATCACTCCCCTCCGGAGACCGGAGGTCGATAGTAGGCTGAGTCAGTGCATATGATGCTTGCTAGGGCTAGTTGTGGTTCCAGTGAGTCGGTACCTAGTGCCGCATAGTTCACGGTAAGTCGGAACTGTGCGGAGATTCCCCAGTGAGTCGGGGTGGCGCTGCGTTATGCTCCAGTGAGTTGGATGTGGTACAGCGTCGGGTTGAGGCTGACTGCTGCCGTCGACTAGGAGAGGGTTGAAGAGCTCTGCTTGTGGACCGGCCGAAAGTGCAGTGTGCTGTGCCAAGGTTGCTGATGACACTGAGGGTGATGACGAAGTATGCGCGTTCGCTGTATGCAGGTGGTCAGGATACCCGTTGAAGCCGTGGGTGCTGGCTGGCTGTGTCACTCGCCGCTCGAAAGTTTGAGGAAGCGATGACGTCACGCTGAAGTATTCGTAGTTGCACGAAGGCTGCGCCTGCTTGTCCATGATCGGGGTCACCAGTATAAATATAGATGAAAGTCTGTATGGGGCATTTTATTTTTATATTTAGAGTCGGTATCTTGAAGTACGGACTTATTTTTATTTTTTTTGTATACAGATTTATTGGTAAAACAATAACAACCTTGAAGGACTGTATTACTAACATCATAAACAACAACTTTTGTTCTTTGACTTTTTACAAAACAAAAACATTTACCAAAAACAAACCTTCAAGATTTCGTTGTTCTATCTATACCCAAAGTCTCAAATTCAGATAATTTATGTAAACAAAGGGGATAACATAGCAAAAAAATAACTTCGTAATGGTAATTCACATAAAATGGCGAAAAAAGAGGTTTCATTTTCTGTTGAGTACTGATTTTAAGAAATAATAATTAAAAAATTATCATACCGTAATTATTTTTATAAATTTTCGGTTTTAAACAAAGTTATTTAAAAAAGGACATTTTCTGGTATACAATATTTTATGATACTGGTAACAATGCAGGAGATACAAACATTTTCAAATTTTTTACATCTTCAACAACACTAATATAATAACTCATAGATTCATATTGTAAGTAGCATATCTAGCCACATTTTGGATGAAAACAACTGTAAACTGTTTCGAGTGAAAATCGATTTTGGGAGGCCTACGTCTAGCACTGGACTAAAAAGGGCTGATTATGACGATCATATGCCGTGTCTCCGACATACTACACAAAACATTGCTTGGCAACGGTAATTTGATTGCATAGTTCTTATAATTAATTCACTTTAATTTTAGCGATGACTATTTACAAAAAGAAATATGATAAAATGTTTTGTACCACTGTCCTGTCATTTTGACAGTGACATTTCTTGACATTACTTTGTTTACATAAATTATCTGAATTAGAGACTTTGGGTATAACACATTTAAATTCTGTATTTTGCTGTTTCTACCTACGCCTCCCGTGCACTGTCACTGTGGCTCGTAAGACACGACAGTTTGTGAAGTTCATAACATTTAAGAGCGTTGAATCTAAATATTTTTGTATTTGTAATCTGATAAAATAAAATCTGATGAATTATTGAAAGGCATAGAACAAAAGTTGTTGTATAAGATGTTAGTAATATGGTCCTGAGAGTTTGTTAGTGTTACCTATATTTAATTAAAACCGGTCCACCCGCATAAAAGTTATTACAATTTTAATTTTAATTCTACACTGTTTGCGGTGTAGCTTGGTGCGGGTGATAGATGTCAGTATAGCATGACTAGGTCAGTGACAATATGCAATTCAATTTTATATGTGACTCAGGCTCGCTGGACAAATCTTCAAAATTGCTCGCATTTAACTAGGTCAATAGGGCACTTTATGTGATGGCTAAACACCCTTACTCGTATTTCAGAATTTGTGACGCTACTTCTGTAGCGTCACAAATAAGTAAAAAAGAGTAAAGGAACCATATTCGAAAACGCTCCTATTATTGAGATTCGGAAGTGCCAGCCAAAAGTTTTATACGTAAATTCAAACTGGCTGGACACAGATTTTTGCATTTTTCTACTAAACTGTTGTACGTATCACAAAACTTTTAAACTCGATGCCTGTCACAAATGTATGTGACGCCCGTTGATATGCAAAAAGTCGTCAAAATCACTTCCGTTACCGAGATTGAGAGACTAGCGAAAAGTGATTTTTCAAGCTGGCTGGACACGTTTTTGATCGATTATCTAAGATTCTGTAGCGTCACAAATTCTGAAATAAGGGTGTTTAGCCGTCACATAAAGTGCCCTATTGATCTAGTTAAATGCGAGCTATTTTGAAGATTTGTCCAGCCATCTTGAGTCACATTGAAAAATCACTTTTCGCTGGTCTCTCAATCTCAGTAATGGAAGTGAATCTGACCACTTTGCATATCAACGGGCGTCACATTTTGTGACAGACATCGAGCTAAAAGTTTTGTGATACGTACAGCGGTTTAGTAGAAAAATGCAAAAGTCTGTGTCCAGCCAGCTTGAATTTACGTATAAAACTTCTGGCTGGGAGCGTTTTCGAAATGGTTCCTTTACTAACATTTAGTGACGCAATGTGTGACAGTAATAACGTTTGATTTATGGCGTCACATGTGAGGGTTTACGAGAAATCAATAAAAACTTAATGTCCAGCCAGCTTGAGTTCAAGCTGTCTGGACATATGAATCTCCGCTGCCTGATGATCTACGGCCTTCGAAATATGTTCAAAATTTTGTGACGGGGACGATAATGATAACCTGAATTTGTGACGGAGTAACTTTGCGTAGTTTCAAAGATATTGATCATTTAAATCTTCCGATACAACTTAATAATTTTTTTTAGTATACCACTGTATACGAAAAAAAAAAAAAAAAAAAAATTTTTTTAGTATACAGGGCTATAACCCTTTATAGCCCTGTATACTAAAATAAATATGAAGTCCGTACTTTAAGGTGTCCGTATCTTCAAGATACCGACTCTTGACTATATTTACAACTCCTTAAATCAATAAAAAAAAAAAAAAAAACTCAAATAAATGCATCTTTATCTTTATCTTTTTTTTATCTACATTTTTTTTTAAAGAGGTGCACAAAAATTTCAATTTTCATATTCCTATCTTAAAAAATAAAAATAAAATGCCCCATACAGACTTTCATCCCCGATATCACCCCCTTTAGGATTTGAGACAAAATGTAGCCTATGTCCTTCCCAGGGATGCCATCAATCTCCTTTAATTTTCTCCAAATTTTATCGATATCAGTGGTTTAGGCGTGATAAGGTAACAGACAGACAGAGTTACTTTTGAATTTATTATTTTGGATGAGTAGGTACCTATTATGCCTTGTTGATCTAGGGGTCCAAAGTGGTTGGTTCTTGTGATTGTGACTTTAGTGAAATATGTATCGTATACCTACATAATTAATTAATGACTATTTTTAATGTTCAGGTTAAGAAAAAAAGATCGAATTGCAAGCACTCTGATACCGTAGCATGCTCCAAGTCAGTTGACGAGATTCCATGTAATTTGAAATGCACACGTGCCATGACCTGTGGACATTTCTGTAAGAAGAAGTGTTGCGAACCATGCGGAGATTGCACACAAATGGTATGTTGTTACCTTGCTTATTTTGTACCCGTTAGATTGCTCATTCATATTTATTCCTCAGATAAAAAATAACTGACTGTTGAAAAATAAGCCCTTATTCCCGTAATTGCATCGTGCGACTGGCTGTGGTAAGCGCCCTAAGGCACTAAAAAGTACAAAAACTCGTAGCGTCCAACGTCTCCGCTACGGTTAGTGCGGGGCCACAGAGTACTTTATACTATACTGAATGCGGGGCTCTACGCCGTAGCTCGTTGCAGTCCCAACATCAAAGCACCGGTCGCATGATCTCCTTCAGCTGCTATCATTTGAATGCTTTCATGCAGTGAACTGATTTTTCAATCATTTATTTTTATTTTTTCAGGTCGATAAAGTAATACCTGAGTGTCTCCATACAATAAAAGTGCAGTGTAAGCAAAGTGTGAGTCATGAGCTTTGTAATGAGAAGTGTAAACGACTCCTTTTATGTGGGCATCCGTGCAAGGGCCGATGCGGTTCTACGTGTGACAGCACGAAGTGCACCAAGCCTTCGTCTGGCGAGGTCTTGTCTCCTTGCGGCCACAACGTCAAGCTACCGTGCAATGTATCAGCTTTATTCGCTAAAGGTAATTTGTGAAATTGTGGCATACAGCCCCATTTGCTTGCTGGGTTGGTGGGAATAAAACCACTGGAGGCTTCTTTCTTCTTTATTTTGTTGTGTTCTTCAATATAGCTCGCCGCCGAATAGTGTCGAACGGGCAAAATGTTCCTATTTTTATAGTTTTGGCAACGAGACTTAGAACTAGTCGACCAATCACAAAAAGGTACATTTAATGCATTAGCCAATCAGAGCGAGGCAGGACATTGTGCATTTTGCTTTAGTACGGCGAACCTTTACCGTAATGAGAGCCGCGTGACAATAATATATTTACGTTTTTCGCTAACTTAGACTAATTTTACATATGTAAAACTATATAATATAATATTTAGTATCTATGTATCAAGGACTATCTAAGATAATTATAAAATCAATAAAAACATAATGTAAAACATAACATGAACACTAACTACTACCTAAACTTAACACTAAGTCTATTATCTATATAATATTATATGGATTTACTTATACTATTGATTGAAAGTTTCTCGTACTATCACTGTTCACTAATCACTTGTCCCGCACAGAAATCATTGTGCAAGTTAGCACGTGCACTTGAACAGCCATCTCCGTGTGCGTTACCCAGGCCAGATGTTGTCGAAAATGGTCATTTGAATCTTATAGATAATTAGTTTTGCGGCTTCTGTAATTGTTGCGCACATTTTTAAATTTGTTGCACTTATAGTTTTTTAATTATTTCACAAAAACATTTCCTGCTGGGGTAACGTTACCCCAGCCAGACCTTTTTCTTTCTAATGGGAATATTTAAATAATTACTAGCTATAAAATTAGTTGTCTAGATGAAGTAAATGTTGTGCCTTATTTTGTATTTGTTCTTTCATCGGTTGCGAAGTTATTCGAGATTTTGCTGGGGTAACGTTTTTGGTTTTGCTAGATCTTTGAAATGGTTAAGCGGATTCTTATCATATTTTGTACATGGCTTCTTGGGAATTAGTTTAAATTTGTTCTGCAATAAAAAAACCAAAATAATACATAGCTTAAAGGTTATTTCATTAAATAGAAAAACACTTCAATTGGTCCCAGCACTCTCAATAAGAGCTCTAAAGACTTACTTTAAACGTTATTTTAAAGCTTGTAACTGCCTTCAAATGTACGTGAAGTTTCATTAGTATCCTGTAAGTATTTAACAAGCTATGATGATATTGAGTTCTTCACGAGCACGGTCTTGATGCGCGCGGTGTTATTTGGCCACTGGATTGGATATATGAACTGAATATTATGTCAATTATTAGTTTATTAGTTCAGTTGTATATCAGTAAAATTTCAGCTCAGTACATTGGATAATTAATGAGATAATACGATTAAAGTCATTAGGAAGTGAATGACCGTGGTAACCCGACCAAGTTTAGGTGGTTACGAAAAAGCGAAAACGCAAAACATTATGGTACCTTCTAAAATATGTAGGATAGTGTTACAAATTTAGTACAGACATGTACACAAGTTTAAAAAAAAACTACGTGATTATTAAATAATTTTTATTGACAGGTAATATAATCATTTCAATTGAACTTTTAAAGTATTATTAAACTTATACTTAAAAACAATCACAGATTAAAATTACAGATGTAATTTTGCTTTTTTGAAATTTTCTATTATTTTTTAATTAAATTATAGATTTCAGTATACACAGTACACAGTTACAGTTTTTATTTAAATATACACATATTGGACTGTGTAATGATCACAGACAATAAATAATATACAATGGTTTTTTTCAGTTAACACTAAACTTACGGTGCGTACAAACTATATAACATAACATGTTATATAACATTTTTCATAGTGTGGTCATGTTATATTGTTGTACTTATAACATTTTACATAGAGTTGTAGTGTTATATAACATGTTACATGGTCTATACGAACCTTTACGTATGTCTACTAATACCTACTTATATCAATTAAAATCACAGATCAATGGTAATATTAAATGACATCACAATGTAGTAAAATGCTCACAGTTAGTCCTACTGTTTTGTTGTCTCATTTCAAATATCACATTTTTTTCCTAAGTTTAAAATCACAGATGAAAAATAATAAAATTAAGTAATATTAAACTGCAGTCAAATAATTATGTAAGTATTACTTTTAACTAATTACAATCTCAAAAAGTCGACGTGTAAAGGTACATTCTAAAACTTTGTTGGTTTTTGTATAAAAATATCACAGATCATTTTGTAAAATGAGTATCCAAATACGTAAGTAACTTTGTGAAACAAAAGTTGTCATAAACAGAGATCTAGTTGGCGCTCTAGAGAGACCATAAGCGTAGACAGATTTTGTTGATTCTTACGTCAGTCGATGAAATGGTCATGATTTAGGTTCTATATTAAAAAGTGTGAAATATCTGTTCGCGATCTTTAATTTAATAAAAAACATATTGCTTTCGACTGCATAAGATTGGAGACGATTTTTTTATTATTATTATTATCACATCTATACAAAAAATGACTAGCATGAAAATTCACAATTTTAAAGTAAATACACGTCAAGTGACAATACAAAATCTATAAAATAGTTTTGTATTTTAGATAAATTAGATAATTATTATAATAAGATATTATCAGATTGTAATGTATAAATAATCGCGTGGGGCATTAAATTAATCTGACTCTTCTGAATTTTGCTATACATATCGTCATAACATTGAAAAGTTCTAGTTTGTGTTCGATAGCAATGAGCTTTGTAGTGGCCAACTCCTTCGAATCTGAGAGGTGGATTAAATTCAATGACTGCCAAGATCACATATAATCTATTATTAATTTCAATATTAATTGGGATATCATTTAGCTGTATATTAATATCATGAAGCTCAAATATTATTAAATGGTTCAAATGATAATTAAATGAAACTGTGCCTATTCTGCAAGAAACACAAAGTGGTGAGAAATCGTTTTTCATTCCTGCTTCTACAGAGTCTTGTAAATTTGAAATACCTTTTTGTTTTATGAGATCTATATTCAATGGCAAGTATTTGCATTCAAATGTCTCTTTGTTTTTGTGGCTAGTGCAATTTGCGTTTGAGCAAATTCTTTTTCTAGTAGCGGAAAAGTATGAAATACAAATTTCTTCTAATATTTTTGTAATATTACATGCGCAATTTATAACATTGGGAGTAGTTTCGTTATTTGTTTCAAAATTTGCACAAAAAATATTACTTAAAAGTACATCTCTTTGGTTGTAGAGTTTTTGGCTGAAGTTCTTTAGTAGTAGCAAGATTTGCGATGAACGTCGTAAAAGCGTCATTTTGCATTCTTTTACTGTTGTTGATCTCCTGTCTGAATGTTTTTCTTTCTTTGTAGGCTATGGCTAATGCTTGCGAGATTGCGTCAAATGCACAAGTATTAGTCAGAATTATACTTTTATTTCTAGATATGGCTATGTTGCCATTTTGTAATATATATATAGGTTTTATGCTAACGTTTGTTTTTTGACGAGAAACAGCAAGACCTCGCCAGTTTTCTACTTCAACAGGTTCGTCCTGAAATATAGACTCTAATTCAAAGTCCTCATTGTACTTCACGTTTCGTGTATGAACTGCTGTATTTCTATTTACTAGTAAGTTTCGAACATTTGAATTTTCTAAGTTATATGTAGATGTCTGCGGAATAGGCGCATTTTGTAAAACTACAATTTTACTTTTTGTTTCATGTGTCAAGTCAAAATCATTAGTCATATTTCGTTTTTGTAAAATGTCTTTATTTAATTTTGTTTTTACTAAATTTTCAGAAATGTTTAATTTGACAGACCCATTTATAAAACTATAGTGTTGTACTATGAACTCATCAAGTCGTATTCGCTCATCTTTGGTATTATAATATATGGTCTTTAGGTCCTTAAAGTGATTTTCAGTATTTGAACTACTAGCTACTTCTTTTGCATTGACAAAATATTTGGTCATAACATTACCCCACATAGGTAATTTTCGCAACAGCCTTTTTAAAGTATCGTTTATAGACGGCAAATAATACTCATTTATTTGTTCATGCTTTGGGTCAAGTAATAGCAAATATAACTTTTCCGTTTCCATTATTTTGTTGTAATAATTGATAAGAGGACAAACAATACCAGTATTCATAGTTACCTCGTCATTTTCATCTAGAAAATGTTTATCTGTTTGATCATCGCTATCGACATCAATCACATTAGTATCATCCTTATAATCAGTCAAACGCTGTACAGCTTGCTCATATTTACCACATAGCTGAACATCTAAACCAGGACTAACATATTTGTGTAATGATACTGTTACTACATCATTGATAACAGATTTTATTTCCTTATAGCAATGTAGTGTATGAATTTTCTTAATACAGTTAATATAAAAATATTTGGATTTTTCTGACGCTTTGTCAAAACTAGTTTGTTTAGGCAGTTTTTAAAAAAAATGCGATTTGTCTAACCGAATGTAACAAACCGGCACACACACATTTAGCCCTTCTAAAAGCGAAAAACACTGCGATAAATAACTATTTGTATCGGTATGAAGAAAAGTACGACATATAGCTCCTAGTAGTGCAGATGAATCGTCACATACTATTTCTTTGGGTAAAGATCGATTTACTGCCCATGTACTTAACCAAGTAGCTATAGCTTCAATTGTGTGTGACTGTGACACCATATAACATAAAGGAATACTAGTACTGGTAGTGTATGCCTTGACAGCATATAGAAAAGTATGTTTAGCGTCTTTAAGACTTACTCCTGGAGGCGCTATCGGTTGAAAAATCGAACCAGTTGCGTCGATGGACAAAACAGTGTGTGTATTTTTTTAAATGTCATCATAATATTTACTTTGTTCATTTGTCCATAAGTAAATAAAAAAAGGGGCAAGAGAAAATTTCCGTATAAATGTATCGAATGGGGAACTTTGAGACATTGCATAGATGGATAATATTGTGTTTTTATCAAATTGAAGGGCCCTTTTAACATCATGTCGTATTTTCCTTAAATTACCTAATTTAGGTAGCGTTGGAGGTTCTTTTGGATTATCTGTTTTCATGAGTTCATCAGCCAGTAAAGTTCTGACTTTAAGCGCCTTTTCATACTTTAATTGTGCAGCAATTTTTTGTTTTCGTGTCGATGTAAGTTTATTTTTAACATTCAAATCGTGGACATGGTCTTTCTTGTAACTATTTATTTGACAAATTACCTCTAAAAAATTTTCAGTTTTAGGAGATATGTCAACAATAATAACTGCGCCACACTGAGTACATTTTCCATTGCATTTAATAGAGTCAAACAGAAAGTTCGTAGGTACGTAATTATTTTTTAAAGCAAACGTACAATTAAGATCTGTTTTTTTCCATATTTGATCTTGCAGCTCATTAGTCCAACTTTTCTGTAACAACGAGTGGTTTTTGGGTGCAATACGTTTAAATTCGTGAATATCCATTAGAAACTTTACTTTGAAATCAGAATTACTGTTGCTATCATCAATATTTTCAAAATCAACGTTACTGTCAAAGTACTTTCTTTTTTTCGTCTTGTCTGTTACGTCATCAACCCGTACATCTGTGACACTATCATGGAAAAGATAAAATTTATTACGTCTCACTGACATTTGTATGGCCATTTTAGACATCTTATGTTGAAACATTTCATAAAATTCATTCTGTATACGTTCATATACATCATGATTAATAGAAGGACACGACTTATTAAATATATGTGCATATTTAGAAATAATGCGCTTTTGATCTTGCAATGGTATAGCGCTTTTTCTACCTGCCATTTTGTTTACTTAATTCTTGATTGAGTGCACGAGCGTATTCACTGTGGATAACGGGCTAAGAAATTAAATAATTGAGGTCCGCAAATATTGGTCGATGAGAAGATTGCCATTCCATCGTACATCGGTCATCAGAACATCTATAACAAAACAAAAAAAATAACTGTAAATATAACATAAAGTTTTATTTACAGCTAAAGGGCTGTCGAATTATAATATGAAAATAGAGGAAAAAGAACAGATATTCAAAACAATATTGTACACAATAAATGCCTAGACAAAAAAATACATTATCAACAAACTTATAACACCCCTCTTTTTGCGTCTGGGGTTAAAAATTATATGTTGTCGTCGTCACTATCAGCTAACAAAACTGCTTTTCCTGGTATCAAATTAAAAATTTCACCTAAAAAATATACTTAAGTAACACTATTATAACAACTCGTAACAGAAACTCATAATAAAAAAACGTACAATTTTGTATACGCCCGAGACGTAAACGGGGTGCGGGGGGTAAAAGTCCGAGTAACACACCAATCGCGCGCGATTGGCGCTACCTCATAAAAACGACTTTTGCGCATCTAACAACTTTTGCCAAGTTACGTGTCGGGGACTGTAATAGCGCGCGTATTTAGAGCATTTTTATTTACCTACACATTACATTTGTAATAATCTATTTAAGTCATGATCCATAGTAATAAATATTGAACAGTGGCCAGCAGGTCAACCTACCTAAATCGTAGTAATATATACCTAGCTAGATTTAAGTATGTACTCACCGTAGATTGAGAGTTTTACAGACGTAGAGGAGAACGTCAAACGATATTTTTTATAACTTCACCACGCAGCCATAGTCGCCACCACACTCATACGTAGGTATTATGTCGCCATCACCGCGTCCATCATCGCGGCCCACGGCTATTGCTGTTGCCATTCTGTTTATGCCTACAATAAAAACAAAGAGTACCTACATTTTTTTTTGTCTAAATCCTTAATGGGGTTTCAATTGTAGTTTTGCTACCTACATATTTGAAACTCGAATCGTCATCTATTTGCGAGTTTATATCAACGCGAGTGTCGCAACAAGGTAATTATGGATTTCTTAAAGTCTACGTGTCCAAGGAGTTTGTGGAAATAAATAAATACCTAGCTGTTGCGGTAGTCCCGACTCCCGACATTGATAACGATAAAAATCGGTCGCTAAGTCATGAATTTCATTAATCAAGTTTCAAGTCATATTTTGACAATATACCTATACACAAAAACCTTCCACTTGAATCAATCTATCTATTAAAAAAAACTGCTTCAGAATCCGTTGCGTAGTTTTAAAGATCTAAGCAAACAGGGACAGACAAACGGGAAGCGACTTTGTTTTATAGGTACTATGTAGCGAAGGATAAATATGTCGTTATCATTGTTGAGAATTCCAGTCTAGGTAATAATTAAGTACGAAAGAAAAGAAAATAATAAGTTCCTAAATTTAAATATTTAAGCCTTAAAAAAATACAGTTTTAGATAAGTACCTAACAACATGTACATATTAATAATAATTTTGCTACTATTTCTGTAGTTACATTATACAAGCTTACCTTGTTCGTGAATTCATCAAGCAGCCTGCACCATAACTATGATCATCAATAGAAGCACTCCACATTAGCAGTAATTCGCCACACTTATTATTTTACATTAGCTCTCACGCACTCTATAAATATTTGCAAAAACAGGAAACGGAACTGCCGAAACGCATGCGCACTCTACAAGATGAATTATGTGATTACGGAGCATGTTTAGTGCGATATGCAAACAATGCGCCCCTTCACCCCACCCCTTCCGCGTCCCACCGAACGACATGTTATATCAGTGATTTTTGATAAGTTTGTGCAACTGGAAGATAATAATAATGTTTTCATAGTACAGATATTATTATATTATTAATGTATTTAACAGTGTACGCGTCTGTACCGAAATTGTAAGGTGTACTATACTAAACATTTCAAAAGATAGTATAATGTTCTGCGTTTTCGCTTTTTCGTAACCACCTAAACTTGGTCGGGTTACCACGGTCATTCCCTTCCTGATGACTTTAATCGTATTATCTCATTAATTATCCAATGTACTGAGCTAAAATTTTACTGATATACAACTGAACTAAAAAACTAATAATTGACATAACATTCAGTTCATATATCCAATCCAGTGGCCAAATAACACCGCGCGCATCAAGACCGTGCTCGTGAAGAACTCAATATCATCATAACTTGTTAAATACTTACAGGATACTAATGAAACTTCACATACATTTGAAGGCAGTTACAAGCTTTAAAATAACGTTTAAAGTAAGTCTTTAGAGCTCTTATTGAGAGTGCTGGGACCAATTGAAGTGTTTTTCTATTTAATGAAATAACCTTTAAGCTATGTATTATTTTGGTTTTTTTATTGCAGAACAAATTTAAACTAATTCCCAAGAAGCCATGTACAAAATATGATAAGAATCCGCTTAACCATTTCAAAGATCTAGCAAAACCAAAAACGTTACCCCAGCAAAATCTCGAATAACTTCGCAACCGATGAAAGAACAAATACAAAATAAGGCACAACATTTACTTCATCTAGACAACTAATAAAAGGTCTGGCTGGGGTAACGTTACCCCAGCAGGAAATGTTTTTGTGAAATAATTAAAAAACTATAAGCGCAACAAATTTAAAAATGTGCGCAACAATTACAGAAGCCGCAAAACTAATTATCTGTAATATTCAAATGACCATTTTCGACAACATCTGGCCTGGGTAACGGACACGCCATCTCCGAGTGCAATATATCGGTTTGTGAACTTAGTTTCAAGCATCCCCGAAATATGCTTATGCATTAGCTTAAGGCTATAGTCAGGTAAACGGATTATTTTGCAAAAACACTACATATTTCAACCTAAATTTATCATCCTTAGTTATGGCTATACTAGAACACGTCAAACGGCAAATGTAGTGTGTCAATCTACAAAAAAATACAAATGTCTCTGATTATAGGGTAAACAAAGGCAGAACTGGCAGAACGGACCAAAATTAATGAACATAAATAATTTTCTTAAAAGTAAGAAGTTTTCGGCCCTCTGATGTCACCTAATGAACAATATTTTTTGAAGTGAAAACTTCTTTAGCCGCGTTACACATCGCTATACCCATCTGCTGCCTAACCCTTTTGAAAATACAGGCGTGATGTTCTGTTTGTTAGTAAAACTGTAGATAATACTAGTAAGTGTGCAGGTGAGGTGAAGCCGGAGCAGCTACTGCAGTACTGCGCGAGCGCATGCGGCGCGACGCTGGCGTGCGGGCACGTGTGCGCCGGCACGTGCGCGCGCTGCCTGCAGGGCCGGCTGCACCAGCCCTGCACGCAGACTTGCAACCAGGACAACATCTGCGGCCACCAGTAAGTCTGGCATTGGACATTCTACGGAACATAGCTCGGAAGTTCGACTTGCTACCGTCTGTACTTAATGCTTTTTAAATAACAACAACATACTAAACTAAGGGCTGAAATTACTTTCATTTTTCATTGTTGCATTTTGACGTAAGCGTAAAAATCGGTTAGATAAGGCATCTGCATCTGCTAGTAACTTCAACCCGCTCTAGTCCCACGTTGTCATGGATTAAGTTCCATTTCCTCTTACAGAGAGGAGGCCTGAGTCACACCAAGCATAACTAGGTATAGTACGACCACGCTCAAAGGTTTCATCTGATGAGAGCTTTGAGCGTAGTTGTAACTTATACTTTTTTCGTTGGGGTGCCGTGCTCCGTTCCATGGTCGTTTAGAAATGATCGAGCCGACTTTTATCGCTGGCTGTAACAACTTTACACCTCTGCTTACCCCTTCAGGGAATGCAGGCGTGATGATGTTTTATTTTATACGCTGGTGAGTTGCACTTTTATACGTCAGCTTGAATGTTTGTTTAGATGCCAGGAGCCATGTAATCAAATCTGCCCACCGTGCAAGATGCCCTGCGAAGTTAAATGCGTGCACTCGCACTGCAAGATGTTGTGCGGCGAACCATGCACGCAATGTCAGGTGAATAACAATTGGGTTGTCTAAGTAAACTCTGACTTTGGGTCCCATTCATAGTAGGTATAATCACGCCGCCTTGCATTCGTATATTAATAAACTTAGCATTTAGCAAGATCTTGTTTCGTTTCTCCTCTTCTAGGGGGATATAAATACTATCACACTGGGTAATTAACGGTGACGATCACGCTCTAAAAGTCTCATTACAGGAACAATGCAGTCGTCGGTGCAAGCACGGCGCGTGCACGCGGCGTTGCGGCGAGCCGTGCGACCGCGCGCCGTGCGACGCGCGCTGCGGCCGGCGCCTGGCGTGCGGCCACATGTGCCGCGGCCTGTGCGCCGAGCCCTGCCCGCCCATCTGCCAGCTGTGCCGCCCCGACGAGTTCCCGACGGACTTCCTCGGTGACGAGTACGAAGAACACGACAAGTGAGACTCTTTCATTTGCTACAAGACTCAATCGATTGCGACTGCAATACTGAGTTTAGCGCACTCAACTACGGCTGCGTTGAAAAAAATTACCTTCAAAATTCCTACTATTCACACTCAACAGTCTTTGAAGATAATCACCCCTAGCGCAATTTTAAGCTATTGCATAGCTTCTATCGCGGGCCTTGAGCGCGGGGACCGAATCCAGAAATTCCGTAACGAAAAAACCTCACGCTCCCCACTCCGACGGTTATTGTACTACACCAGTACCCTCTAGTGATCTAATAATTTCTGGCAGTTCCTTTTTTCTGTGTACTGCGTATTTTATTCTTATAAATATTAGTTTATAAAATTATGATCTTCACAAAAAGTGATTGTTGATAGTGGGGTTTGAACTCACGACCAGTCGATTATGAGTAAAATGAGTTCCCCTGTTGCACCGCAAGGCTACAATGACTTAATTAAAACTTGCCAAATAGTTGATACCATTCCAGTTGAACAATTTTTAAACTGGACTAGACGGTTGGAAATGACTCATGTACATGGAATTTTTTCGCTGTCAAAACAGTTTGTCAATCTTTTTTTATTTAAAATTACTTTAGGTTCAACACTTTCGTTTATTTTAAAGTTGTTATTATGCTTATATTTGAATAGTATTTGACTTTGTTTACGTAGTTATACACTTTTACGACGTTCAGCACTTATTTATTTTGTTTTTAAGCTATTGCATAGCTTCTATCGCGGGCCTTGAGCGCGGGGACCGAATCCAGAAATTCCGTATATCAAAGAAAGTATATAGAAAGTATATCAAAGAAAAAGAAATACTGCATAAATAAAATAAATAAATAATTATAATTGCATAAGTTGATACAAAATGCTATGCAATAGCTTTACCGCGGCAGTCCCCGAGTGCCACACGTCTTTTTTTGTTTTAATCAATTACCTAAACTCATCTTAGTATCGCAATTCGCAACTAGGGCAACTACACATCGCCGTAGTACAGACGCCAGCAGGTCAAGCTACCCGAAACTGTCAAATTTTCGCAATCAACCTTGAACTTTAACACTGTAGTCATAAAGTTGCAAATCTATTAAAGAAATTTGACAGATTGTAGTAGCTTGATGTGCTGGCGTCTGTACATACATGGTTCTTGATTGTTTTGTTACTGCCTGTAGAAGATTTCAATCAGCATTATCATTCAACCCTCCTTGTAATTTCAGGTTTATCGTACTTCAAGATTGTGGGCATGTTTTGGAGCTCGATGACATGGATACTTTAATGCTAGGAGATCAGGAAAACATAAAAATACGCACTTGTCCTTTTTGCCGCAAAGCGATTATTAATACCAACAGGTACAAAGATATTGTGAATAGGATGTTCAAGAATGATATCAATCCTATAAAAGTCCGAGTTTACGGAGATGTCAAGGAGATACAATTGAAAATTACTGAATTACGCCGCAAAGTGGATAAGTTTTCAAAAGAAAATGAAAAACATATGGCGGGTTTGTATTAAACTAATACATAATTACATAAAATTAATTTTGCGTACTCGCGAGTCGGGGTTCCGAAGCTCCAGAGTTTGGCGAATAACCGGCGAGAACTAATTTTTATGTTATTTTTTCCAGATAATAAAGATATGGCAGATACGTTTTTGTGTTTTATAACACTTTTAAAAAGACAAAATAAAGTGTCGCTCTTGCAAGTGGAAATGGAATGCGTTTATTTGAATATATTTGAAATGATCGTAGAATGTTGGCAACAATATCGAGCACAGAAACCGCAAATAACTACATTAAAGGATGAATTGCAGAAGCATATCAAAACACTACTGGATGTGCTCAAGATTCGGCCAAAATCCAAGATCCCTATCAAAATAAGCGAACAACAGCAAAAGGATATCGGCAATGAGATCAAACGCTTGAATGTTATGGTGCAACTTTCTACGCTTCTCCATCTCGCGATTGGTATGGAAGATAAACTTGAAATAACACAACAAGTCAAAAGCACCAAAGCGGTAGTGTTTTCACTATCTGTATTTAATGAAGACGAGGCTTTAGAGTCTCTTAAGCAGTTGCAAGCAGCGATCAAAACCAACTGTGTTATCACAAAGTACGAGCGAGAATTAATTGTTAAAGCTATTGGTTTAAAAGCGGGCCACTGGTATAAATGCCCGAATGGACATAGATATTGCATTGGTGAGTGTGGCGGAGCAATGGAAGAGAGTACGTGTCCAGAGTGTGGGGCGCGCATAGGTGGCAGGAATCATACGCTCACAGCCGGGAACATGCATGACCCAGAAATGGACGGCTCTAGTCATGCAGCATGGTCGGAGCAGAACAACATGGCTAATTTTAATCTTGACGGTATACTTTAGATATACATAAACCAAAGTAGATAGTTATTTGTTTTTAGGTACTGGTAGTTATATAAAAATTTTTTTTAGAGCATGCACTGAGGAGCAAATGTTTAAATCTAAATTCCTTTAAATACATATATGTATACTGATTCAAGAAATGTTCTAAATAGATTTTAGCACAGTAAATTCGTTTGACTCGTTGTGTAGAGCGAAATAGGCGAAATATATTTTAATAATTAAATAGTTCTACGGTTTAACATCACATTTAAGTACTGATAACATCGTTTGGTTTCATCATATTATTTAGAAACTAAGTACCTACCTATGCTATCAGTAAGACTTAATTTTACTTTTCTAACGTATTGACTACCGCGGCAAAAGCGACTAAACTAATTCGCTAAAAGTGGTTTATTATAATTTGACGAATTCAGAATAGTGAGTAAATGAAAGCGTTGTGATTTGCATGGTTTTTCATCTTAGAGTCCCGTCAGACGTGCCACAACACGGCAGCGGCAAAATGTTGTTAGCCCAAAATAAAAATAAAAAATAACGTGGAACACACGTATGCACGGTCAGCATCGAAAATAGTTTTTCAACACACTTGCTCGTAAAGTGGCTCTTATTGTATGCGTAACCCCAGCAAAATATTGCGCCTTAGAGAAAATTGAGTATTACAGATAATTAGTTCATAGTTAGTTGCAACGGGGTAACGTTTTGGGATTTTCAAAATCTCGAAAATTGTTCGTCGCAGAAGTTTGAAAAAAATACCAGTTATAGGCCTTAATTTGTTCAAATATAAGTATTTCGATTCATCAACAAATGTCGATGTAATTAATTGTTTTTAAGAATCAGAAAAAATCGTTTTACTCGTAAATTTGTACATCTACAAACAAATAAAAAGTAGTTAAATATTATATACCCTTACTACCCTTAGTATTTATATATCTACCCTTTTAAGGTGTACAAATCTGGATTAAAAAACTTTACGCGATATGAAGGTACAAAGAGATTTCATCAAATTTCAAGCGGTGTTTCTTTGGCGATCGAATACACAGCTCCCTCTGAATACAAAACGATGGACTATAGAGAACAAATTTGTTCAATTTGTTATAAAACATCCCTGAAAGTTTCAGGTTTAAATCCTGAATGGAATAAAAGTTATTCAGAAAACAAGAAAGTGTCAGCAATTCTCTTATAAACCGACTTAAATACGGAGGCTACGAAAAAGCGACGATTTCATACTTGCGGGTGTCCTACCCAAATTAGCAGCCTAATAACCGATATTGAATACAGTCGAGCAGAAAAATATTCATGTACTTAACCGAAATCTCAAATGTTTTAAGTATATGTAGGTTAGTAAATTTTGCTATAAATTTGTTAAGTATTTTTAAATGTTAAGGTGGGGTGGTAATTATTTAAAATCATAGACATAATCATAATCACAAAAATATGCCAAAAAAGTCATCCTTTTCGATTTATTATGCATAACAATATGTACTTATTAAATGTCGTCATGTTGTATTTTTGACGTCTCAACTAAAATAGCGTTTTCAAACTCCAACGAACAAATAAAAATCGACCACAATAATCCTTTTATATGCGACTGTACCACCTACAAATTACTATTGTACCGTTTTTTCAGATGGTAACGCTCAAGTATGAAATCCTCGCATTTTCGTAGCCTCCGTAATTAAGTCGGTTTATATGAGAATTGCAGACACTTTCTTGTTTTTTGAATAACTTTTATTCCATTCAGGATTTAAAGCTGAAACTTTCAGGGATGTTTTATAACAAAATGAACAAATTTGTTCTCTATAGTCCATCGTTTTGTGTTCAGAGGGAGCTGTGTATTCGATCGCCAAAGAAACACCGCTTGAAATTTGATGAAATCTCTTTATATCTTCATATCGCGTAAAGTTATTTAATTCAGATTTGTACACCTTAAAAGGGTATATGATAGGTATATGTAACAGATTTTTATTTGTTTGTAAATGTACAAATTTACGAGTAAATCGATTTTTTCTGATTCTGAAAAACAATTAATTACATCGACATTTGTTGATGAATCGAAATACTTATGTTTGAACAAATTAAGGCCTATAACTGGTATTTTCTTCAAACTTCTGCGACGAACAGTTTTCGAGATTTTGAAAATCCCAAAACGTTACCCCAGCAAAATCTTGAATATCTCAAAAACTATAAGATGAACAAATTTTGCTATTGGTATACATTTACAACTCATCAAAAGCTATCTTTTCATGTACTTGGTTTCAGACTAAATGCCTTTTTTGAAAAACATTTTGCTGGGGTAACGTTACTCCAGCAAAATCAGTTTTTCTCGAATAACTTCGAAAATACAACTTGAACAAATTTTGCTATACTTGAACAAATTGCAACTAACTATGAACTAATTATCTGTAAAACTCGATTTTCTCTAAGGCGCAATATTTTGCTGGGGTTACGCATACGCTCTTATTGAACCGCTTTTAGGGCCATAATGCAGTGTATTAAAAACACGTGCTTTTTACTTTACGTTACCATACGAGTGTTGTAACGCCACAGATAACTGATTACTAGTCGAAAACTTACGTTTTTTTTTGTCCGTGGTCCCTCCCGGAACCAAACGAAAATGATCCTGACTGACGTTCTATTATTGCGGATTCTCACAGAACTAATGTATATTTCTCTATGCAATAGTACTTTCTAGTTCCATACTAACTAAACTACAGTTTGACATACGACAACACTATAATCAGTCTAAACATTATTTCGTTTTTTTTTTATACGGGCTCTTTAGCGGTTTTGCTAGTGCCTTACAAAATCATGAGAGTCAAAATGGCGGGTGTACCATAGCGAATTAAATTATACCAATTACCAAACAAATGTACCTAAAATGTACTATTTAGTACCTAGCTCTAAAAAATTTGTACCTCCTTCAGAACGAAATTATTTCGAAATTAAGGTACACCCGCCATATTGACATCAAGATGGCGGGTGTACTAAAATATTTTATTATTTAACCATTACTCATAAAATGTATTTACACTAAAAAATTGTACCTAAAATGTACCTCAAGTAAATAGAAACACACACTTGATTAGTGGGATAGTTCCTGAGAAATAAAACAACCGTGTCTCGGTTTACTTATGTTTATTATTATTATTATGTATTATTGATCTAGGTACATATTTATATATATTTTTGGGATAAATCTTGAATGGGGGGTGAAAAATCACGTTTTGCGGTAGGACTCAATGTAACGCACTCAAAACATCATGCTGATGGATGGATTGAATAGTATGGAGGTCATGGAAGTGTTTACAGTAAAAATCTTACGTTAATAAAAAAATGTATTTAAAAAAAAAACGTGAAAAAGTTTAAACTTTGACTCTTAATATCTCCGTAACTAGAAGGTTCCTAGGTATGGTCTAGTCTAGAACAACAAAATAATCGCAATGACGGGGAGAACAAGTACCTTTTGGCATCGTTAAAGGTCTTGTTACACCTTTTATACAGGGTGTCAGGGACATCGACGCGAAGCCTGTTACCATGGATTCAGTACATGATTCTGAACCCCCCTGCGTTGAATGAAATGCTGTTTCATACATTTTGACCGCGTAGGTAAAATAACCGACCCAAAAATTCAACGCAGGGGGTTCAGAATCATGTACTGATCATGTACTGAATCCATGGTAACAGGCTTCGCGTCGATGTCCCTGACACCCTGTATAAAGGGTGTAACAAGACCTTTAACGATGCCAAAAGGTACTTGTTCTCCCCGTCTTTGCGATTATTTTGTTGTTCTAGACTAGACCATACCTAGGAACCTTCTAGTTACGGAGATATTAAGAGTCAAAGTTTAAACTTTTTCACGTTTTTTTTTTTAAATACATGTTTTTATTAATTTAAGATTTTTACTGTAAACACTTCCATGACCTCCATACTATTCAATCCATCCATCAGCATGATGTTTTAAGTGCGTTACATTGAGTCCTACCGCAAAACGTGATTTTTCACCCCCCATTCAAGATTTATCCCAAAAATATATATAAGTATGTACCTAGATCAATAATACATAATAATAATAATAAACATAAGTAAACCGAGACACGGTTGTTTTATTTCTCAGGAACTATCCCACTAATCAAGTGTGTGTTTCTATTTACTTGAGGTACATTTTAGGTACAATTTTTTTGTGTAAATACATTTTATGAGTAATGGTTAAATAATAAAATATTTTAGTACACCCGCCATCTTGATGTCAATATGGCGGGTGTACCTTAATTTCGAAATAATTTCGTTCTGAAGGAGGTACAAATTTTTTAGAGCTAGGTACTAAATAGTACATTTTAGGTACATTTGTTTGGTAATTGGTATAATTTAATTCGCTATGGTACACCCGCCATTTTGACTCTCATACAAAATCCGCTTTTCCGCGCATCGCGCGGCGCGCGGAAAAACAAAACCAGCGCCATTTTCCAAAAAGTTAATAACAATACAAGTCTGTTTTTTTCCTCGCAAGTGTGTTGAAAAACGTCGTATGAAACGCGTGTGCATTGATCATTACACTCTCGGCTTCCTTATCGCGCTCGCCTACGGCTGGCGCGAATAATACCGCCTCGGACGCAATGATCAACTTAGCGCACATGTATCATAATGTACTATAACACTTCAGTTTTATAATGAACATAAAATCGTGTAAGTGCCTACTTGAAATTCTGCACTTGAAAATTATTGTATCGAATATTTTTTGTCAAAAGATGATTTGTGATTATAGTTGATTCTCGTTTCTGACCGTAATAACCTACCACAATTTGCAATTTTCATTTTTTTTTTTCTTGTGATTAATATAATCATTATGCCGAAGACCTCACGGCACTTTCACACCAGTTGCTTGCCCACTGTGCTGTTCACATTCGAATTTTGTGGTTGCCACTTCAAGTAGTTATAGCGCGACACAATCACACCAGCCACTGGGGCGGTGTAGATGTGGTACGTCTAAACTTCCTCTAGGGATACATATTTTTTTTATTTTATTGTTTATTATTATGTTCTTGTCCCAGAAATTGTGTTTTATTGTTCTAATGTGGGTGTATTTTAGGATCACCTCTGCCTAACCCTTCGGGTATTGAAGGCGTGTTGTCAGATATTAATAGGTAACGCTCTCAATAAAGCTGTTTTATAATAATGATGGGTTTTCTTTTTTCGTTGATATCTATGACGTGCACAGTTATTGACATGATTTATACCCAAAGTCTCTAATTCAGATAATATATGTTAACAAAGTAATGTCAAGAAATATCACCGTCAAAATGACAGGACAGTGGTAAAAAACATTTTATCATATTATTTTTTTTGTAAATAGTCATCGGTAAAATTAAAGTAAATTCATTACAAGAATTATGCAAACAAAATACCGTTGCCAAACAATGTTTTGTGTAGTAAGTCGGAGACACGGCGTAAGATCGTCATAATCAGCCCTTTTAAGTCCAGTGCTAGACATAGGCCTCCCAAAATCGATTTCCACTCGAAACAGTTTACAGCCGTTTTCATCCAAAATGTGGATAGATATGCTAATTACAATATGAATCTATGAATGAGAGTTGTAATATTAGTTTTGTTGAAGACGTAAAAAATTTAAAAATGTATCTCCTGCATTGTTACCAGTATCATAAAATATTTTATACCAGAAAATCTTCTTTTTTTAATAACTTTGTTTAAAACCGAAAATTTATAAAAATAATTACGGTATGATTATTTCTTAAAATCAGTACTTAAAAGAAAATGAAACCTCTTTTTTCCGCCTTTTTATGTGAATTACCATTACGAAGATATTTTGTTGATATGTTATCCTCTTTTTTTACATAAATTATCTGAATTTGAGACTTTGGGTATAGTCCTTTTTCAGGTTCCGTACCTCAAAAGGATAAAACGGAACCCTTATAGGATCACTGGTGTGTCCGTCTGTCTTTCTGTCCGTCCCACTGTCACAGTCACAGCCGATTTGCTCCGAATTTACTGTGTCGATTAAGGCCTGTGTTCACCAACATTCAAACCACCGGTTAGGTATTTAAACAGTTGATTTATGTCAAATTTCCTAAGTAAAGAACTGGTTAAATATCTAAACAGTTGATTTAAATGTTGGTGAACACAGGCCTTAGTTGCTTCTGTGACCCAAACCCGACGTGTAACGTAAATAAATGAATTTTGAATATTAGGGTTACTTTCGGGGGCAAATTAGAAAATTAAAAATATAAAAGAAAGGGCTTCTTGTAAGGATTTCAGATATAATATACTTTTTTATAATTTTAAAACAAACGCTTCAAAGTTATTAAAGAAAATAGATGAAACTACTGTTCATAAAATTTAAAAAAAAAAAATATATAGAAACAATTTTGCTGGGGTAACGCACACTATTTTCAGTGTTTACAGATCGCTGGGATTCCCCTATGCTGCGGAAGTGGATGCAGGCCCACGCAAAATTTTTATTGACCTATGTTATGTCTGTACCTACTAACACTATACGTTAAGTGAAAGTGCTATGGACTCTATGAAATAAAAGTTTTATTAATATTATAGCGAAACGTTTATTTATTGAGCGTTAGGCCAGACGATGCTCTCGATCCAGTCGAGGTAGCGGCTGACGCGCGTGTACACGCCGGGTACGGGTGAGCCGCAGCCGCGCCCGAATGACGTCACGCCCACCAGGCGGTTCAGCCCGTCCGGCGTCGAGCTCTGCAGCGGCCCGCCCGAGTCGCCCTGCGAACATCACAAGTATTAGAGCTTCAATACATGAAGCTGAGCATCAGCATTTTATAGAAAGAAACACTGCATTGTACCCACTATATTACGCAGCACGGATAACATATTGCAGTGTGACCGCTGCGGTTTAAACCCTGCGGTTTGCCTTAGCTAACTGGCCATCAATTTTTTATTCGTAATTTATATGATTATTATACCAGGGCTTGTCAACGTTACCAAATAACAAAATAATAACAGTTACGTAACGTTACATTTCAATGTTAATGGTGCCGATTCTCTTGTACACCGAACTAAACTAACTAAACTATCACTAAAATTCCTTACTTTTGGCTATGAGAATCTTAAAGCTATTCTGCAAACAAAATTCTCTAAATTTAAAAATAAGTTTGTCACAACTAAATCGAGTTTGACAATCGTGACTCCACGTGGTATTATTTTTTTTGGCTTCGCAACGTTGTATTTGTTTGCCTATGATTTATTTTAGAGCCGGAGGCGCACATGGGGGGCAGCCGCGACGTGTTTTTATGGAATTTTTCACTTTTTGTGTGAAAAAAAAAAAAAAAGATTACCTACATGTAGCGTAATAGTGTTTTAAGTGTTTCTGAAAGGGGGTCGAAATTTTCATTATTTTTGCGATAGGACGCACCATTTTGGAGATATAAGCAAAAGAAAAGAAAAAAATATATAGGGATAAACACGAAATATTTTAAGTGATACACCTATAAGTGGTAAAGAAGCCATGGAAATGATTTTCTTTTTTATTCCGAGTATATTATTTAAAAAAATAATTAATTTAAAATTACTTGATATGATGATTAATTATCAAAATTAACTGCGCTCGTGCCGCCACCCCACCGCACCGTTCGGCGTCACCGCGTCGAGGCGGGTCATTCATAGAATATGTAAATAAAGGATTTTTTCGTTTTTTTACGACATAAAGATGTTTCTCTTAAAATATTTCGTGTATGAATAGATACACCTTATATACAGTACTGGTTTTGCACCAGAAGTTGAGGTGATTGGTGTGAATTTTAGTTCATGAAAACTAATTTTATTCCACACCTTTTTAATCGCGATTAAAAATAGTCAGATTTAGTTAGAAAATCTAAATTTTAGTTTAAAAACGTCAAATTCAGAATAGCAAAATTGCCATTTTCACTAAATTTAAAAACTCAGTACTATCTTAGAGCTGTCAAACTAAAATTTAGTTAAGTTGTGTCACTTTAGTCAATTTCAGAATAGGAAATGGTCGTTTGACAGGAATAAACTAAATTTTGGTGATTTTTAGTCTAGTTTAGAGAATTTTGTGACAAGAGAATCGGCACCAATACCTTACTAACGTTACAAAAATTTTGTGTACGTTACCCCAGCAGGAAAGTGTCTCCTAGAGTGATATGAGTGGAACGTATAATTAGTGCGTAATCTGCTGTAAATGTGCGCCAAATAAAAAATTTGTGCGTTTTGGAATAAAACGGAAAAAAACGATTCCTGCTGGAGCAACGTTTTTCCAACAGGAAAATTCTAAACGAAAGGTCGGAGAGAGAAATATTTTGCATGGGCAGAAAGCTTATATTTGTGCAAAAATGTGCGCCGAAAATATATTTTGTGCGTCTTCAGGTTTTCGAGATATTGGTGCCGATTCTCTTGTACACCGAACTAAACTAACTAAACTATCACTAAAATTCCTTACTTTTGGCTATGAGAATCTTAAAGCTATTCTGCAAACAAAATTCTCTAAATTTAAAAATAAGTTTGACACAACTAAATCGAATTTGACAATCGTGACTCCACGTGGTATTTTTTTTTTTTGGCTTCGCAACGTTGTACTTGTTTGCCTATGATTTATTTTAGAGCCGGAGGCGCACATGGGGGGCAGCCGTGACGTGTTTTTTTATGGAATTTTTCACTTTTTGTGTGGAAAATAAAAAAAAAGATTACCTACATGTAGCGTAATAGTGGTTTAAGGGTATCTAAAAGGGGGTCGAAATTTTCATTATTTTTGCGATAGGACGCACCATTTTGGAGATATAAGCAAAAGAAAAGAAAAAAATATATAGGGATAAACACGAAATATTTTAAGTGATACACCTATAAGTGGTAAAGAAGCCATGGAAATGATTTTCTTTTTTATTCCGAGAATATTATTAAAAAAATTAAATAATTTAAAATTACTTGATATGATGATTAATTATCAAAATTCACCGCGCTCGTGCCGCCACCCCACCGCACCGTTCGGCGTCACCGCGTTGAGGCGGGTCATTCATAGAATATGTAAATAAAGGATTTTTTCGCTTTTTTACGACATAAAGATGTTTCTCTTAAAATATTTCGTGTATGAATAGATACACCTTATATACAGTACTGGTTTTGCACCAGAAGTCGAGGTGATTGGTGTGAATTTTAGTTCATGAAAACTAATTTTATTCCACACCTTTTTAATCGCGATTAAAAATAGTCAGATTTAGTTAGAAAATCTAAATTTTAGTTTAAAAACGTCAAATTCAGAATAGCAAAATTGCCATTTTCACTAAATTTAAAAACTCAGTACTATCTTAGAGCTGTCAAACTAAAATATAGTTAAGTTGTGTCACTTTAGTCAATTTCAGAATAGGAAATGGTCGTTTGACAGGAATAAACTAAATTTTGGTGATTTTTAGTCTAGTTTAGAGAATTTTGTGACAAGAGAATCGGCACCATTGCATTTCCTGCTGGAGTAACGTTTTGCAGAATCGTGTATCTCTAAAACCATTATATGTGCGCCTGTAGAATAAACATATACGAGTACCTCTTTATTTGTGCGTATTTGTGACAGAATTAGATTTAAGAAAATATTTATAATTTTCAAGTAATCGCGCTTTTTTGAAAACCCGAAAAAATATCGTAGCACCTAAATGAGAAAACGTATAAGCTCGCTGAAAATTGTATTCGATCCTTCTTGGCGCTTTTAATAACCATAAAAAGTTTAATAATAATATTGCTAAAAGTCAAAACGACGGTGTCATAACTTTGACGGCAAAATACAAGAAACCGGCTCAACCCAAGATATGTGGGTCTAAACCAAGAATTAGTGCGTTTTGTCAAAAATATATAGTGAAAATATTCAGCTTAGAAATGTTCGCATTAAGTAGATATAAACAAAAAACAAAACATGTACCTACACAACGGCTGGTTATCCGACCAAATTCGAATGACTAGAAAAATTCGACGATTTCATACTTAACGATGACCATCTTTATTGGACGTATTAAACCCAAGTTGTTGTCCGTACAGTCGCGTTCAAACGTTTATTGGCAATTATATGATCTAACTTTGGGGGCTATTTAAAAATATTAAGATGGGACTTAAACATAACTGGCGAAATGTGGGTTTACTATAGGTACACCTCTGCCCAACCCTTCGGGGAAAGGAAGCATGATATGAAAAAAAAAAAATGCGTATTGATGACGAAAAACTTAATTATTTTATCTAACCTACGGCTTAAATCAATATAAGTAGATACTCTATGTCTTTTTTACTGTTATGTTAACTGGCTTTTTATTTTTTATCTATAAACTGTAGGTATCTGTAGGCTCTTTTTCACACATTTCTTGAACTACTTTTTTTTTTTTTAAACAACCGCATATCATATTTTTGGTCTTTATAGTACTTTTTTTCTATAATATTATAAATGTAAATGTCTGGATGTACCTACCTATGTCCTTCGTTCACACACAAAACACTGAATGTATTTCAATGTTTGGAAATAAGAAGATAACATATACCTTGGAATAGCACTTAGGCTACTTTTTATAATGTACTTAATCATGTGCAAAAGTCACGGAAACAGATAATGGAATATAATCTAATAAAAAGTTTATTTTTTTACTTCTTTTCTACTTCAGTGTACTCAGGCACAATACGTGTGAACCGGTTCGTGAGTAAAGTTAAGAAGGTCATCGTTAAGTATGAAATCCTCGCATTTTACTTGTCATTCGAATTTGGTGGGATAACCAGCCGTTGTGTACATGTTTTGTTTTTTGTTTATATCTACTTAATGCGAACATTTCCAAGCTGAATATTTTCACTATATATTTTGGACTAAACGCACTAATTCTTGGTTTAGACCCACACATCTTGGGTTGAGCCGGTTTCTTGTATTTTACCGTCAAAGTTATGACACCGGCGTTTTGACTTTTAGCAATATTATTCAATAACGCATGCATGTGCACTTTTGAAACTTTTTATGGTTATTGAAAGCGCCAAGAAGGATCGAATACAGTTTTCAGCGAGCTTATACGTTTTCTCATTTAGGCGCTACGATATTTTTTCGGGTTTTCAAAAAAGCGCGATTACTTGTAAATTATAAATATTTTCTTAAATCTAATTCTGTCACAAATACGCACAAACAAAGAGGTACTCGTATATGTTTATTCTACAGGCGCACATATAATGGTTTCAGAGATACACGATTCTGCAAAACGTTACTCCAGCAGGAAATGCAATATCTCGAAAACCTGAAGACGCACAAATTATATTTTCGGCGCACATTTTTGCACAAATATAAGCTTTCTGCCCATGCAAAATATTTCTCTCTCCGACCTTTCGTTTAGAATTTTCCTGCTGGAAAAACGTTACTCCAGCAGGAATCGTTTTTTCCGTTTTATTCCAAAACGACAAAACGCATAAACTTTTTATTTGGCGCACATTTACAGCAGATTACGCACTAATTATACGTTCCACTCATATCACTCTAGGAGACACTTTCCTGCTGGGGTAACGTACACAAAAATTTAACGTTACTTGATAACATTCCCAGTAATATAACGTTAATTAACATTAACCAAAATACGATCACTGACGTTAATTTAGCTACGTTGCCGTTCTGTAGGTAAGAATCAGACAGATTCAGGTAACGATTTGATCGGCACGGTATCAGCGATGCGCGAGGGCGGGCTGCCGCCGCGCCCCGCCCCTCTGGCTCCACTACTTACATCTCACACGTATAAAATAACGATAAAATTAAAAGTAGCATAAATAACGTTAATCGATTACCGTTATTTTAATAATAGCGTTAACTCTGTCAATAAAAGGTAACGTTATCAAAATTTACCGGTATTTAAAGCCCTGATTTTTACATTTGAATGCGACTTAATCAATATCAATTTAGTACGTTAGTGTCTAAAAATTATTCCATGACTTGATTTAAGTCATGGAATAATTTTTAAACGCTAACGTGTAATTGTATCAAGACTAAAAGCTATTATAAATATATCCTATCGTTTATTCACTGTGTGGCGGTATCAACAACGCCACATGCGAACTACGCATCAAAGACCTGACGTCACAAATCCTGCATCGCGCTATCAGAGTTTACCGCGCGACTAGCATAATTATACAACATCCCGACATCAACCGTTGGGCAGTTGCCCGCCAGACACAATATCCGTCTGGTCGGAGGATCCTCCCTGTACTATATAGAGTATGAGTGAAATTTACACCCTGTTCCTCATACCACTAAATTGCCGCATTGCAAATGCCGATGCCAATGATGTAAGATTTTTTTCGAATTTGGTATGTACTATTCCCCTATTTGCTCTCTCAACGGAAGTTGTAGTCTTTCCTCCAGTTTAATACCCTATTTTATTTGTCTTAGTTATAAAACCTACCAGGCATGCGTAGCCTTGGCCGCATAGAATCTGTGTGTCCTTGTTTCGTCCTTACCAGCCACATGAAATCCTTGGATATCGAAGAGCGACGAAACCATGTCCGTTTGGATTGAGGAGCCACTTCACGATTTTAAAAGGAAACTTACCCCCATATTTAGTCTACGTAAGCAGATAACTTTGTAGGCCAAATTCTGAAATTTGTGGTAATATATATCCAAAGTTATATCAATGTAAAAGTGGCTCCTCAATTCAAACGTCTGAATTGAGGAGCCACCTGTAACACGGAAAGTACTTAATTAATATTTTTGACAATTTTGTATCATTTAGTAGTAATTGTGTATAGTGCCTACAAAAAATCAGAGTAAATACTTTTAATGTGGCTCCTCAATCTATACATAAGAGCGTGAATTTCCATGAAAGTAATTGGTCAATTTATATGCCACTCCAAAAAACATTTAGTAGTAAGTGTGTGCGAATTTGTAGTACATAGAGAAAGTAGTAAAACTGAGTGAATTTAGTAAATAAACGCATTTTTGGCTCCTCAGTCCTGACGTTCTGCATAGTAAATAATTGATCGTATCTACCTGAGATCACAACGGAATCAATAACCAGAGACACTAACATTTAGTATAAATTTCTACTAAATACATATGTAAAAATCAACATTGTATATATTCAGTATCTGTAAAACAAATTACGTATAGATATTCATTATGAATTCGCTATTAAGGGTGACCATGTTGTATGTGTACCTGGGACAAACGGTAAAACTAGGTAAGTGCAACTTCGTTAAGTTAGGGAAGCTACGGAAGATCTTTTCGTCCAAAATACCGCAGTGCCTCAAAAATAGACTTTGACCAGTGTGTGTTGCCAGTTATGATTTACGGCACTGAGAAGTGGCTTTACAATGGGCCTCATAAGAAAGCTCAAGGTCACCCAAAGGCCAATAAAGAGGACTATGCTCAGAGTTTCTCTGCGAGATCGAGTTAAGCATGAGAGGGAACTTTGGGGGAGGTCCAGCAGAGGACGTCTTTCGGCTGAAATTAAATGAAACCAGGATGACTAGTTTTTGAAATTTAATTTTTAACAAATCGAAACAGTATGTAGGGTACAGAGATTCTTCATGTTTTAGGTATTTAGTAGTCAATTTCGACATAAGTTAATGAATGAATGAATTAATATTGGTTGGTCGGTGCATTTACCAATTTTACAGTAAGAATCATAGTCGTCATAACAAAACATCTCATCCTTCGTTGACACTTATAGTGGCACATGCGAGCGTCGCTAATTGCAGGGAAAAATTCTATAACGCCTATTAATGTACATATATGATTTACTTGAAATCATTATAGATTCTGGTACAGTCAGTATACACAATTAGCTGACCCCCCTTGCATAAATGGTTGAGATTTTTTTGAATACGGATCGATAGAATTTTATAATTCTTAATTTAATTTTAATACCTATACGAAATCAACTACACAACACTAGAAAATTAAAATCGTACGATGTGTTAGTAAAAAAATCTCAACCATTTATGCAAGGGGGGGTCAGCTAATTGTGTATATTGACTGTACCTCGTTTACTCGGGCAAAGTATTATTAGGTTTTTCCAACAGGAATTTCGCAGTAGCAGCCGGAGTCTGGATTTGTGCCCGGTTGATGGCAATAGGCTCGCACCCTATTACATGGGGCTTAAAACATAACTGGCGAAATGTGGGTTTACTACTGCCCAACCCATCGGGGAAACGAGGCGTGATGTTGTGTTATGTTATGTTTCTATAAGCCGCGAAACGAAGATTTTCGTTTTAAATAATGTATTCATGGTCACCCTTCAAAAAAATTTCATAGGAAATTAAAGAATAGCTAATAACTTAGTAGATATTTTCTTTTATATGGCAGTAATTATACGTACATTTAGTAGAAATTTATACAAAATATAGGTGTTTTTTGTTCCAAATTCCGTCACAAGTATAAGTAAAGGATGTCCAGCGGGAAACTTTCTAATTAAAAATTAAATAACAAATAAACGAAGAAGTTTAGAATTTTTATTTTATTTTTAAAATGTAACAAAAGTCTGCGGATTTCACTTGTCAAAAATAATTTCTTCCAAGTGACGTCCATTTCTCGCAATACACTCTTGTAAGCGAACCCTCACATTGGCAAGTACGCGCGAATAAAGCTCTAGGGGGATGGCAGCGATTTCACGCCGAATATTTTCTTGTATTTATGGTACGGAGATTATTGCAGTACACTTTAGACCTAAGGTAACCTTATAAGAAAAAATCACACGGCTTCAAATCCGGCGATCGAGGTGGCCAGGGTATGTCTCTGTACTTGTTTATTAATTTTCCAGGGAAAATTTCCCTTAACCTTGACATTGAGATCCTGGCAGTGTGTGAAATCCCCATGTTGTTGAAAATGAGTTCTGTTGTTGCGTCCCTGAAACACTTGCAATTGCAGTACCAAAAAATCCTTAATCATACGGCAGTATACCGAAGAAGGGACACTTTCTCTCTCATTAAAAAAATATGGACCGATTATTCCATGAGCAGAAATCGCGCACCATACTGTCGTTTTACGGCAGTGCAAACTCTTTTAATGCCGTTCCTTTGGATTGTCGGGGTTCCAGTAACGCATATTTTGTTTGTTCACATAGCCCCCGATGTGGAAATGAGCTTCATCGCTAAACAATATGTGTTCAAGTGTTCTGGGGTCCGAAAACGTTCCAACATCGTTCGGGCGTACGTTTCTCTTAAAACATAATCGCTGTCATTTAGTTTTTGGACAATTTGCTTTTTATAGGGATGAAGTTTTATTTTTTTATTCAAAATCACATGCACAGTTGACTTCTTAATGCCTGTAGAGGCCGCAATATTTCTCACCGATTTTCTTGGATTTCTGATGATTTCTTGTCGCACCTGTGCCACACGGTTTGGCGTTGCTGCTGACGTAGACGATCCTGTTGGCGGCCTATTAACCACTATCCCTTCTTGTCGGCATCTTTGTACCCACGACCATATAAGCTGCGTGCTCGAATCATCGTTTAGTCGCCGAATATCGAAGTGGGAACTGAAAGCACAACGCGCTCGAACCAACGATTCACCACACTTTAAATATTGCTCAACCACAAACGCATGGTGCGCTCCCGACCAATGACTCCTGATAACTAACAAATTCGCAAAGATGACGCAACATACGCTACCCCTCCCGCACCTCTAGCCCCGCTAATAAATGAGTAATGATAATTTAAAGTTGAAAGTTTCCCGCTGGACACCCTTTAGATTAGAGGCAAATCTATTTACCGAAGCATCTCAATTGAGGAGCCACATTAAATGTGCTATATCTCCCAATTCACTCATTTTTGATTACCGAATCTTATCATACAAATCTATACTAATATATAAAGCTGAAGAGTTTGTTTGTTTGAGCTCGCTAATCTCAGGAACTACTGGTTGGAATTGAAAAATTATTTTTGTGTTGGATAGTCCATTTATTGAGGAATATTATAGGCTACATAACATCACGCTACTACCAATAGGAACGGAGCATAAATGAAAAATGTTACAAAAACGAGAAAAATATTCCTTTTTGAGAGCTTCCGTTGCGTGCGCTGCGTAAACGGTTTAAGTTACGCAAATATCATGTATGATGAAATTGTTCCTCTTTAAAAGTTCAAAAAAAAAAGTCTTTAAAAAAAAATCGAAGAAAAATAAAAAACTGCTTAAAAATGACCCGTCCTTCTGGGACAGTCGGGTAAATATGATGACAATAATTGCAGAAACTATAATTTTGCCTAATTGAAAAGAGATTTGGTTTCCGAATCAAGGAATCGATTGCAATCGGTTTTAAGTTCGTGAACCTTATACCTAAAACGTCACTTTTCAAATGAAAATTATGATATAATGATCTAGATCATATGAGATTTGATCATTATATCATAATTTTCATTTGAAAAGTCTTTAGAAAGATCTCTTTTCAATTAGGCAAAATTATCGTTTCTGCAATTATTGTCATCATATTTACCCGACTGTCCCAGAAGGACGGGTTATTTTTAAGCATTTTTTTTATATTTCTTCGATTTTTTTTTTAAGATTAAATTATTTTATGTGTTAAACTGGTGAATTCTCATTTTTATATCGCTACAATAAGTATATACAGATACTCAGGGATCACGTGGTCACCTGAGCAGGATGGCAAGCGACATCTGGTTGACTACGGCGAAGAGGTCGAAACTTCCTCTTCGCCATAATAAACCAGACTCTGCGCCGCTCGCGTCATCATCGTCATCATTATCATCATCATCATCATAATCAGCCTATAGCAGTCCACAGCTGGACTTAGGCGTCTCCAATTGCCCGCCATTCAGCTCGATTCTCGGTAACTCTTATCAAGCTGATACCAGCCACCTTTCGAAGATCGTCGCTCTACCTAGCCTGAGGACGTCCTACCTTACGTTTGCCGATTCGCGGTCTCCACTCAAACGTCTACCCTAATGGTTACCGGTTGCTAATATGGCTGGCCCATTACCACTTCAGCTTTCTTTCTCTGTGAGCTCTATGTCGACAACTTTGGTTCTCTGCCGAATCACTTCGTTCCGGATTCGATCTCTCAGAGAAACTCAAAGCATAACCCGTTCCATAGATGGCTGAGCGACCTTGAATTTATGGACCAGTGAGAGTGTCCACGTTTCGGCTCCGTTACATAAGTCAGTGCCGCTCGCGTGGTTATTATGAATGATGTGTATAGAGAGAGGTATGAGGAACAGGGTGTAAAGTTTAGTCATCCTCTATAGAAAAGGGAGGCTCCTCCGATCAGACGGGTGTTGTGTCTGGTGGGCAACTGCCCGATACGGTTGATGTCGGGATGTTGTATATATGCTAGTCGCGCAGTAAACTCTGATTGCGCGACCGCAGGATTTGTGACGTCAGGTCCTTGATGCGTAGTTCGGATGTGGCGTTGTAGATGCCGCCACATGTGTAACAATTGTATGTACTAAGTTGTAGAGCGTCATTATCAATGGAGTTAATTACCTGACAGGTGTCCCGAATGCCATCCGGATCGCCAGCACACATTTGGTCCGGAGAGATGCCAGCAGGTAGCTTGCGCCAGTTGGTATAAGACTCGCTGCACTTATTGCGACCAACGGTTGTCACGTTCGCTTTCAAAAGCAAGCTGCTTCTTGTATCCCCTGCAATTTTAAAGAGTAAAATAGATATTAATTTCAACATACTATCTCTATAATCCCCGAAACTTAAGGCAGAGGTGTTTTACATTTCGCCAGATAAGATTAAGTCCCATCATCCCATGTAATAATAATAACCCCACCGCCGTATCTCCACGTTGACGTCGTGCCAGCTTGCGCGCTTCAAACTCTAGGTCTGTGCCGGTAGAGTTTACTTTACCGGAGCATGTCTAGGGTGAGGAGCCAGACCAAGAGAGATACAGAAACCCGCAGGGCAGCATGTGGCGAGCTGTTGGGCAGATGCGACCCCACGGACCCTATCTCCCGGGAGAAGTCATGTTCCTCGTCTCTGGCTTGCCTTTATTGACCGGCTGGAGTGAACATTGACGAGAAACTGAGCTCCCACCTCATTCTTGCCTTTATTAGACGGCTTGAGTAGAGATTCGCAAGAGCAAACATGCTCGGAGGAGGAAAGTATTCCAGTAAGTGCTTGTAGGGATCTTGACCATCTTCCGGGCTCTGGGATTGCTCTGAGAGCCGTGTAATACCTCTCCACTCCTCGAGCACCTCAGGATATGTTGCCCCCGTGTCGCTACGTCACTATGTGCTAGCGGCCGTTTTCAGGGGCCCATTATTGAGTGTGCAAGTCACCCCCTGCCATTTTATCCGTGTATAATAAAACATTGATCAGGCAGGGGCGATAGTCCTTCCATAGTTTTAGGTAACCAGTCTGTTTTAACCACCCAAAACATACAATATCTTTGTTTCCATATCCTGCAATAGTCCTACACCAACCGCGGGTTGTCCTTGCGTGCACTGGCATAGTGCGTACAGGGATAATCGTCGGTTGGTGCCTCATTTAATTAAAAAGCGTCCAACGGGCCTCTGCGAGTTGGCTTCGGCAACTCGTACGCCTTCCAACATAATAATAATAATCATTTAATCAAGCAACATGACTCAAAGTCAAAGTTATAGTAACAATATACTTACAAACTATGTTAGTAAAACATTAACACAGACACAATTTGTGACATCACTGCTTCAAGGTAACAGGCCCAGCTGATAAACTGCAGCAGTGGTTCACAAACGCACAATCCAGCCTACTTGCTACCATAGACAGGATGCTGTTGGTACTGCCCCGCACCCTACTAACCAGGGATGCACACCGCTTCCGCATCACAGTGTAGAAGAAGTCAACGCGAGCTTCCGTAAACATCCTAGATGCGCTGCAGTATCGGGGCAACCCCAACAGCACCCTGAATGCGTTATTGTACTGAACGCGAAGGGTGCTGTATGATTTTTGAGTATAATGAGCCCACAGACTGCAAGAGTAAAAAGACGTGCAGTAAGCACTAAATATAGTGCGCTTGACCCAGAATAACGAGCCCAGTGGAAAATTCCTATCGGCGTAATAACCACGTTTCTTTTTATTACTTTTCAGGTGTTTCTTGTTAATAAAATACATACTGGAATTACTAGTTTTCCCCCAACCGGTAATCGTGAGTGGTATCGTGGGATCATTGTCATTTGTCTCCAAACACACTGCATTCAAGTAATTGGTGAAGTGCAAAGGTCTCTCCAATCTAAAATAAAAATGTTTTAATAAAGTGAGGGTAGAATCAAATCACACAAAATGTATTTATATGGTACACCAACAGCAGTACATAGAAATAATTAAAACAGAACAATAACATAATAAACATACTTGTATGTATGCCTATACACAGCGTTCACCAGAAAAACATCATAAACAACAAAAAAAAATTGGTTCAGCCGTTTGGGAGCTACGATGGCCCAGACAGACACACAGATATACAGTTTTTTTTTAAACGTTAGGACCACTAGGAATTTCTCCTGTATTGTGGGTGCATTAACAAACATTTAAAACTCACATACACAAACAGCCAGACCCGGAGCAACTACTTGTAGGTCATAGAAATATTTGTTCCGTGCGGGAATCGAGCCCGCGACACGCAGCGCAACAGTCAATCGCTTAACCACTGCGCCAACCGTGCCGTCAAAAATAGATAGGTACACCCGTTAAACTTATAACACCCCACTTTTTCCGTCGGGGGTTAAAAATACATACGAAAATATAAAATACAATTAGAATTCCAACCAGGCCATAAAACTTAACAAGTGCGGGTCGGACCACGCACAATGAAGGGTTCCGTAGTTTAGGATGAATTTATCCCAAGAACAAACTTAAAATTCTATTTGAAACACATGTTCTCCCATACACTTGCAAATATAAGTTGGTCGACTATTACTCGTTAAGTGAAGTGAGCTGTCAATAGTGTCATTCCTTTAGCGCTATTCTGTAAAATACTCACCGTGAATTTGTAGGTGAAGTGAGTTCAAAGTGAGCTGTCAATCTCTAGACTCCTTAACGTCAGGTAGGATGACACTTCACTTCAAGCTCACTACACTTATATTTTCACAGTGAGATTTTGACAGAATCAACCGGCTGATAGCATCATGTGGAATAACAGCTCACTTCACCTACGTTATCACTCTGAGATTTTTACAGAATATTTAACTCTCAGAACTATATTAGTATGGACTATATTACTAACATCATAAACAACAACTTTTCTTCTATGACTTTAAATAACTCATCAGTCTTTCATACAAAAATAATAGGTTGGGGAAAAAGTTTCTTCGCATTTTTTAAGAAAATTCAAAACATTTTTTTATATAGGTAGTTTATTTACATTTAACTATAGTATGTAGGTACCATTTTGTTCGATAACTTTTTGCCATCTTGTAGGTAGGGACATGATCCCATTGCTATAGAAATTTTGGGACTTCTGATCAAAATACCGCGACAAGTGGTTTTGGCAGTCCTCTCGTGATGTTAACCTGACACTGCTTAGAGAATTCTGAGACCGAAACAGGTGGAAATCTGAAGGTGCAAGGTCAGGACTATACGGCGGATGCATTAACACCTCCCAGCCAAACTCTCTAAATTTTTGCTGAGTGGCTAAAGATGTGTGAGGTCTAGCGTTATCATGATGAAAAACCACACCCTTTCTGTTGATTAATTCCGGCCGCTTTCTCTCAACTTCTTGCATTAATCTCATCAGTTGTTCGCAGTAGAGTTCAGAATCGATGGTCCTGCCTGGTGGTAACAGCTCATAATGAATAATGCCCTTCCAATCCCACCACACACACAGCATGATCTTGTTGCGAGTTAACCCGGGTTTCGCCACAGTTTGTGAAGCCTGACCGGCCTTTGACCACGACCTTTTTCGCACGTTCTTGTCGTACGTGATCCACTTTTCATCACCAGTTATCCGCTTCTTCAAAAATGGTTCGGTTTCATTACGTCGTAATAAAGAATCACAAATGAGTACACGGTTCATTAGGTTTCTTTCAGTGAGCTCGTGAGGTACCAAAATATCGAGCTTTTTTGTATACCCAGTTTTTTTCAAATCTGCCAAAACTGTTTTGTGGTCAATTCCCAGTTCTTCAGCTACGTCGTAACTACTGATATGCTGATCTTGTTCCACTTTTTCATAAATGGCATCCATTTTATCCGTAATAGGGCGACCAGAGCAACGTGCATCTTTGACATCAAAATTTCCGGATTGAAAACGCTTAAACCAAATTTGTGCTACTCTCACAGACACTGCACTAGGTCCATAAACATCGCAAATTTTTTTCGCGGCTTGCGTTGCGTTTTTACCTTTTTTGTAGTAAAATTTTAAAATGTATCGAATTTCTTCATTAGATTCACTCATCTTGACAGTACGAAAAACAAATGAAAATCACACATTTTCCTAATTTTAATTTGGAATTATGTTCTTTAAAATTTAAACTTTCAATGATACCAAAACCAGCCAGATACAAATAGTATAGCCAAAGAGATTTTATTACAAGTTCATACATACTATAATGCGAAAAGACTTTTTCCCCAACCTAATAAAAATATTTTTCTCAAACATGCATGGAAATGTTGACATTATTTTCAAAAAAAGTACACGCGAAGTATCAAATTTACGGACAAAGAAAATCAAATCAATTGCAGGAGCGTTTTTTGAATTTGGAACATTACAACGCTCCAGCACAGTTGTATAAAATGGCGTGTTGCTTTGATTGGATCTCTTTTATCATTCTTGGCATACCAAAGTAAGTCTCTTTGGTTAGCACAAATTGCGTTCACGTGGCTGTATAGCCATAAATGCGTTTGCCTTTTGGCACAGATGATATATAGAAAATTGGCAGCAAAGCTGAAAATTCGTCTTGATTTGTTATTTAAATACTTCAGCCATCTACCACTACATCCAATGCCCACCTGAAAACCTCATCAGAAGTTCAACAAACAAACATAAATGTACCGGGGAAATCGATAACATTTTCTTTTAGTAATTGCCCCAATATGACTAACTTTTTATATGAATTAAATTAAATGTATAATATAAAAAGTATGTTTTATTTCCCTGCATTCTTTTGAGAAAAGCACTATATATGCCTCGGCGGAAATGGCAATTGCCTGTCTCGTAAATTCGTGAAGTCTTCGTCTGCGTCTCGGCCTTCATACTAAAACTCGGCCTGCAACTGACTCTTTCCCGGCCTTTGCAATAATGTACTAATATTCAACGCTCTAAAATAGAAAGACGGTTTTCTTGAAGGTTTGTTTTTGGTAAATGTATCATGTTTTGTAAAAAGTCATAGAACAAAAGTTTTTGTTTATGATTTTAGTAATTCCTGCAAGGTTTTTTGTGTTTTACCAATAGGTAACCCTGTATAGTATGAGTGCCATATGGCCTCAATGACTAAATCATTGGGCAATTCCGATTTTGAAATGTTAAACCAGTCGTTAGACTCTCGGGCTTCTAACTAAACCTGTGAAGACTGACGTTGAAATTAGCCTTAAAGCTCTGTGTCATATGAACTGGGTATTGTAAATGGTTTCGTTTTCAGTAGATACCTTAACAAAACCAAGTCATGATATTTCTCCTTCCTGGTATATCTTGGGTTGGTTATGATTTGCGCTATTCTGGTGTCAGTTTCTGGGTTGAACTCTTTGCCGCCAATCTCTATAACGCCACCACGGATAACGGACGGTTGTATCCTGAAATGTAAGACAAATAATTAAGACTTCTGGAACTGTTCATCCTACGTAACAATTTGACATTGCATAATCGTCCTATGTTTTCCCTGCTGGGAAACAGGCCTCCTCTCTTCGAGAGGGAGTGGGCTACCACTCCCAGTGCGGGTTAGTAGATGGTCTTCGAATTTTGGGTTCTGGGACAAGCCCGTTTCCTCACGATGTTTTCCTTCACCGTTTTGAGAGCAGAGGTGATGAAATTATTTACACAAATTAAGCGCCTGCCTAGGTTCGAACCCACGACCTACAACTCGTAAGTCGAGGCCATAACAATTGGGCCACCATTGCTTTTATTACCTGTTATGGGATTAATGTGAAGTTGGGTTAATTTAGAGACCATTTACAGTGCGTTCCGAGTTGCGATAATATCATCGATATACGCGTGCTAAAGCCCGTACCGAATTAGCGTGAGCGCGATAACGATGTCCCGTGAATCGTCATTGATGACGTCATGACATTCGCCGACCGACGCCGACCATGCCTTTATATCACCGTGAGCGCTGTCAAAACTGCCAATTTTGCTGTTTTGTATGAGTCGCACCATATCATAACGTGGCATTTTCAAAATTATTCTTCTGGCTACAGTTGCTACCTAACCTAAGAAGAAATTGTTGCTGTATACACAGAGAAATACTCTAATATCGGTTTGACATTGAGTGAGCACCGTGAGCGCGTTCACGAGCGTTCCGAATCATAATCGTATTATCTAATCGGAACGCATGTGAGACGATGTGAGTGCTGTGAGCGATTATAGCCAATTCGAAAGGCGGCCTTATTTGTGATATGATAACTGAACTACATAAAACTTAGTTGGTATTTAGCTTTTTTAAATGTTTTCATAAATTAAAAAGTTATAGTTACCTATCTAAAGTGTCCACACAATGTGCAGCGCTCAGGACGTAGGTAGGTGAAAGCACTGACCCACCACAGTCAAACTCATAACCAGCGCCTCGATCATATCCCAGAGCAACCTAAAAGTAAATAGAAAAAAAAAAGTTACTGTAAGTAGATGAATTAAGAGCGCATACATCGGTCCACTAGCACCACTTCTTTATCTCGTGACTGAGAAGGAATTATGAAAAACGGCTCAACAGCAACCTCGGTAAGTGTGTCTAGAATGTTCTAAAACCTTTTATAAAGTTTCATATTGAGACACGAAGCAACTAAATACAATCTAGAGGAATGTGGCCGTTTTTCTTTAGAATTAATTTTGTTGCTTCGTAGTATATCCTCTTAAGAATCTTAGATAATTTACATTTAATTGTGGATTACTCACTCAAGCGTCTACTATATACTATACACTATGGACACTATCTAATTTAGCGTTATGTTAGTACTAGTTTCAACCCGCGACTTCGTCCGCCTGAAGTTTCTTGAATACCCGTCACACCCCGTCGCATCACATTGCCCGCCCGCGCTGTCACTTTGTTTTCGGTTAGGGTTCTTTCTGTTTTTTTTTTTCTTTTAGCTCCGCTCCTAAGGGTCGTATCGTGATTAAATATAGCCTATAACGTTCCTCAAGAATTGGGCTATCAAATGCAAAAATAACTGGTCAAATCCGAGTGGCAGTTCCAGAGATTAATTAGTTCACACAAACAAGAAAAACAAACTCTTCAGCGTTATTATTAGTATAGAAGCTAGATAAACTTCGTCGAACGTTATTTCTTTCTTATTCGCAAAATACACTGGCCTGCAAAACTAAGTACTACACTTTAATTTAAAAAAAAATCTAGATTATAGAAGTTAGAGATTTAAAATAAAAAACGTTTTAAAGCAATTTTTATCAGCTTTCTTTGAAACTATAGTAAATTATTTATATTAGTAACATTTTTAAGTTTAAAAAAAGATAAAACAATAAAAATAGCCATTCTTAGCTTAGTGTCATAAAATTCAATTAACATTTACAAGTATGTTATACATGTTATTTATTTTTTAATAACTGGTATTGCCTCCTCGGGCTCTGCTTACAGCTCGAGTCGATTTGGCATACTGAACACGAGGTTTCGGAGCCGTTGTTGGGGAACATTCTCCCATTCTTCTATCAGGGCCTGTTTTAGTGCCCTGAGGGTGGTAGGTAGTGGTCTGCGGCTTCTGACTAGCCTCCCTAGCTCATCCCAGGCGTGCTCGATCGGGTTGAGATCAGGACTTCTTGATGGCCAAGCCATCATGCTGATACCAACCTCCTGGGCCCCAAGTCTGCTATTACAATAGTGTCAGAATGGTCTCGCCATCGTGAGTATTTGACAGTGTTTGTATGGCAAATCTGTCAAAAACTCACAATGAAGAGACCATTCTGACACTATTGTAATAGCAGACTTGAGGCCCTGAATATACTCTTGCATGACCCGAGCCGTACTCATTGAGAATCTCCTGGGCATATCTTTCCCCAGAGTGTCATTTTCTATAGCCAATAACTCTGTGCAACCTTCTGAAGATATGCCAGCCCATACATGTACACTGCCTCCACCGTACTGGACTCTTTCTGAGAAGCAGGCTTGAAGGTATCGCTCACCAGGTCGCCTGTAGACACTTCGCCTTCCATCAGAAGTGTAAAGTGAGAATCGAGACTCATCTGTAAACAAAATTCTTGACCATTCTTCTTGATCCCACTGTATGTGTTCACGGGCGTATCGCAGTCTCGCTACTCAATGCTCTCTCTCGAGTTTGGGGCCACTCGCTGGTCTTCGGGGTTTCAGGTTTGCTTCAGCCAGTCTTCTTCTCACTGTTCTGTCACTAATGTAGTCCCTTCAGGTCTGAAGAAGCTGTTGCTGGACTTCAACTGCATTTAGTTTAGGTGCAAATTATTTAATTAACACTGGTCATTAAATATATTAAACAACCATATAAAATACTTTTGAGAATTCAATGCTATTAAAGAACGGACTCATTTATTTTTCCTCGTTTAAAATCTATCCCATTTTATTCTTTAAATGAAAACTCCTAGCGAATAAACTTTTTAAATTGACTTATAAATTTAAAACTCAACTGCAAAAGTAATGATCTAGCTTGTAAAAAAAGTCACGACCGCGTAACAGAAAGATGCCTATGCAAAAGATTTAATTTTCGAAGCATAATTATAGCCTCTGAAAGTACGCCATGTTTAACAACTGTATTGAAAAATATATTATAGGAAGGTCCGTACATTGCTGACGGCATATCGGATGCAACACCCACGGTCATCAGTGATGAGACTTTATATCCCGCGGAAGTTTTTTAAATGCTGAAACCCTCTTCAACGCCGAGATTTGCAGTCTCAGGTAATATTTCCTTCAAACTGACGTGGGGATGCACCGAGATGTGATCGCAGTGGACAAGGGCTTCACCCCGCTCTCCTTGGCGAAAGAGAATTGGCGCAAACCTGCACTACTTGATACTAACTATCTTAAGGAAGTAGAGCAAGGCAAAGAGCTTCATGGGCGATTTCTTCGAGCCCTTAATGGGCCGGATGTAGACTTTATGGCGTCTGTACCATGCGACCTCTTCGGGGAAACCGAAGGTTTTGTCTATGCGATTATGGATGAAGTTTTCATGACGACTAATTATCGGAAATACATTTTCAAGGACGGTACGGTTGACATTTGTCGGGCAAGCCACCGTCCCGGTGAATCAATCCGACATATTGTTTCCAGTTGTTTTCGTCTTGAATGCTAACGGCGAGTATTTGCACAGACAAAATCTAGTAGCTAAGATTATCCACCAGCAACTTGCCTTGCAGTACTTGTTGTGGAGTCCGAAGTACCATACTACAGTTATGTGCCCGACCCAGTTTTTGAGAATGGTCATGCCACATTGTACTGGGATCGATCTATCATCACTGACGGGAATATTGTAGCCAATAAGCCTGATATTATGGTGATAGATCGACGGGAGGGCCCTGCAATGATTGCTGATATCGCTGTCCATCATGATGAGAATCTCATGAAGGCTGAGAAAGAAAAAAACACCGACCAAGTGCGTGTCAAACCACGCACAATGAAGGGTTCCGTAGTTGGTATGAATTTATCTCAGGAACAAACTTAACATTGTAGTTTAAAAACATGTTCGTCCATACATAAATACGTAAATGTAAGTTGGTCGACTATTACTCGGCAACTTGTGAAGTCTACTTAGCTGTGATGGTTTTAACTTCGTTACACATATATACTACTGCTGTGAATTTTTTCACATATCCAAATACAACCATTTAGCTGGCAGGGGGCACACTTGACTCTAACAAAAATTTGCAATTAAAAGCTTAATATTACGCAAACGGATTCCTGAATCGAAAACACTCATGGGACAGACGAGAAAAAAAAAAATCATCCCAATTTTACGTGTAGGGGAGGTACTCTAAAAAAATGTATAAGTATTTCAAGATTTTATTATTTTACCATTTTGTCGGCGTGATTAATATGTACATATAAGTACTCATACAAAATTACAGCTTTCTAGCACTAAGAGTCTCTGAGCTAAGCCGCGGACAGGCGGACAGGCGGACAGACAGACAGACAGACGGACATGGCGAAACGATAAGGGTTCCTTGTTTACTACGGAACCCTAAAAATCAAGTCTTGTCTTAGCACAGTCTATCTTGACTTAGCACACGAGGTTGTCGACATGTGGGACGTGGAGTCTGCAATAATTGTATCGATAATCGTAACGGTTAATGACCTAATAGCGGAGAGCCTCAACCGACACCTCACGAGACACTCAATGGCGCGGCATGGCAAGGGCTTGATTCAGAAAGCAGTACTCCTGGACACGGCACACATAGTGGAAGAGGTTCCTCTCTCTAGAGCCCTGACCACCGGCAGCTTGCACCGTGCTCCTGATGCCAACGAGCCACTATTATTTACATTTTTAAATGTATTTATATTTTATATATTCCAATATTAAAAAAAATAATTTATGTGTTCTCTGTTTTTAAAATATAGTTATTAATGAAATAAAGAACATAATATAATTTTACAATTCACAACAACTTACCAAAGTATAATCACAATAGGGATGATGATTAAAACAATAATTTTTTTGTCCGTTTTATTTTATTACTTAATCAAAACATTACGGCGATACATTGAGTTCAAATGTGGCATGACGTCACTTCTTACTAGATTTTATACTGAGCTGTGACGTAACGAGCCCCACTCTCCAAGTTTATTCATGTGTTTTATCTAAGTAATTTTTTATTAATATGATAAAGCAAAAAATACGTGTCTAATATTTTTTTATTATCTGATTGACGGACTAAACAGTTTTTCTTTTTTTTTACCCAGGCATCATCCCTATTGGTCGAGCCATTTTTGCAACGCAACAACATTAACGCACGGCAATTGATATTTATATAAACGTTACGGCTAAAACCCGAATTGCGGCTGCATCTAGTTTTAGCCGGCTACAACTAGGTGTGGCCGGCGGCAGTTTTTTAAACTTAGGTGTAGCCTATTAATTCATGGCTATCAGGATACCTAATAACGGAAGTACGGTCAAGATCCCTACCAGCATCTTACTGGAATACTTCTTTCCTGCGAATCTCCACTGAAGCCGGGCCAATAAAGGCAAGGTGGAAGCTCTGTTCTTCATCAGTGTTCACTCCAGCCGGTCAATGAAGTCAAACCAGAGATGAGAAACAAGACTTCTCCCGGGAGATAGGGTCCGTGGGGTCGCTTCTGCGCAACAGCTCGCCACAAGCTGCCCTGGGGGTTTATGTATCTCTCTTGGTCTGGCTCCTCACCTTAGACTTGTTTCGGCAAAGTAAACTCTTCTGGCACAAATTAAGAGTCAGGACTGCGCAAGCCCCACCACAACATCAACGTATACGGCGGCTGGGTTACTTATTATTATTTTAATTGAGTTGAAAAAGGCGCATATTCTCTGTCAAGAAGCACGCTAAGACTGCACTAAACAAGGACAAAAACGTATTTTTCTACTAAAAATATTGTTGTCTCCTTTTCCTATAAACTAAGTACTTTCGGAAAACATGGTTGATCCTACTCGAAGCGCTTCTATACCATTTGTATGGCTGAAAATTCAGAAATCAAGCTGGAATAAACGAATGCGACGTAAACTCCTCATTAAACCTAAAAGGAAAACATGATGGTTTAAGCGTAATTTAATTTTGCGCATTACGCATAACATTTACATTTCAAACGAGGTTTAATAAACAAAAACAGCAGCTCAGTACGAAATGAATCACGCATAAAGGGTATCGTACCATGAACTCTGACTTATAGATGATAAAAAGATTCTACCTAGCTATAATATCTTTCATCGACTGCAGTTCTCAGTTGTTTTTACATTAAACTATTTATATAAGTAGTTAGAATTTCTGTATGGTTATGACAATCTAATACGCCTCAGATTGCAGGACTCTGAACGAGACACAATAGAAGTTTTATGGTTAATACGTTTGGGGGCGTTTAGTATCCCGCGAAGTGTTTATTCATCTCAAAGTTTTCTCAAACGATTCCAAAAGGTCAAAACAACCTAATATGTCATTTAAATACTACATTTTAAATATTTTTATTTTTTATTTTTATTATTTTTCTTTCTTTAGTTATTTATTTAGGTAGCCGAGCGCTTAAAGGTGGCGGTTCGCGCGGCGATCGAGACGGAAGACAGAAACAGGAGACCGAGACCGTTACTGCTCATTAGGGTTTGTATGGGCGCCCGTTCGCGAGCGAGACCGGAACAGGAGACGGAGACGCGAGTCAGATGACCGCGAGACGGTCCCCGCCCCGAACCAGTAGTTTCGCACGTCTTGCTCGAAAAGCCGAAAATACGTCCTGTATTTATGAATCTACAATGTAATGTAAAGCTAAGTCAACAAGTTAATATTAAAGGAAGTAGAAAACGATGATTTGCTATTATATTATTATTATAAAATTACTTTTCAAATAATAAAAAAAAAAATCTTTTGCAAATCATCGTTTTCTACTTCCTATAAAGAATGCCCATTAACAAATTTATACATCTAGAGACCAAGAATGATCGTTTTCACAATAGATGAAGAACCATTTATTGTTTGATGACAATAATTATGTTCAGGACGTATTTTCGGATTTTCGAGCGAGACGCACGACACTACTGGGGCCTTACTCCCGAAAACGATTCGAGTTTGATTCCGATTCGATTTCGTTTCTGGGGCCTTACTCCCGAAAATGATTCGAGTTTGATTTTGATTCCGTTTCGAACTCGTTTCTGGGGCCTTACTCCCGACAGCATCGAGTTCTGAATCAATCGAATTGGGTTCGAATTAAATTCCGATCCATACTCTTGATCCGACACTAGCGCACGGTCGTGCTGTGGTTCGAAGCGAAACTAACTTCGGTCAGTTAAGTTTTAAATCGGGTTCGGATCTGGGGCCTTACTCCCGAAAACGATTCGAGTTTGATTTTGATTCCGATTCGATTTCCTTTCTGATCCTAACTCGATTTAAAACTTAAAACCTGACGGAAGTTAGTTTCGCTTCGAACCACCGCTCGATCGTGCGCTAGTGTTGGATTCAAGAGTATGGATTGGCATTTAATTCGAACCCAATTCGATTGATATAGAACTCGATGCTGTCGGGAGTAAGGCCCCAAAAGCGAGTTCGAATCGGAATCAAAATCAAACTCGAATCGTTTTCGGGAGTAAGGCCCCTGGTCCGAGATCAATACCGTCTCGTGGACTCCTGCCTCGCGTCTCCGTCTCCCGTCTCGGTCTCGCTCGCGAACGGGCGCCCATACAAAACCTAATGACCAGTTACTTACTCCTGTCTGTGGCTTCCGTCTCGGTCTCTGGTCTCTAACGCCGCGCTAACCGCCACCGATATATTCAACCTTAATACATTTACTTAAGATCCAATAAAATTCATAGTCTCTGCACCTCAGTAGTAGGCTAAAATCACGATGTGAATTATTGCGCTAATCCTAATTCAAGTCATATAATTATTATGATTTCTCGCTATAAAACGACGGACGGGCGGGACGTTAGTGTGCGCCGCTCCTTGTGAATCTGAGAAATTCTTAAAGTGTCTAGCTAGAGATCTTTCTACACTGTGAGGTTGGCTTCTAGATTAAACATAATGCACTGATTAAAGATAAATATCACAAGGAATGTAACAAAATAACAGGAAAAGCAATAGGTCACTGGCATAATAAATGTTTAATTAATGAAATATATCATTAGCACTGTGCCACAATTAATTAAAATTAAATGAACAGAATGACGTCGTTGGAAGTTCGTTTTTGAAACCGATTTGTTATTTAAAAACCAGAATGATATTAGCAATGCATTATGCATGCATACCTATTATTCTCAAATGTTGGTTCTTTTTAATAACACAAATAACGTGTTGTGTGAAACTGGATTGGCATCATTATCAAATAACAATATATTTACAAGAGACAGGTTCTTTAAAAACCGGCCAAGTGCGTGTCGGACCACGCACAATGAAGGGTTCCGTAGTTGGGATGAATATTTATCCCAAGAACAAACTTAACATTGTAGTTGAGAAACATGCTCTACTATACAGATCGATGGGGGCACATGTTTTTCAACTGCAAATTAAAATTGGTCGACTATTACTCGTAAACTTGAAAAGCCTACTTAGCTGTGATAGTTTTCCTTTAACTTCCGTTATATATACTACTACTAGCTTTTGCCCGCGCCTCCGCCCGCGTGAATGTCGTTTATGCGTAAAAATGTAGCCTATGTCCTTCTCCATATCCCAGGCTATATCTTTGGCAAATTTCATGACGATCGGTTCAGCGGTTTAGGCGTGAAAACGTAACATACAGACAGATAGTTACTTTAAAATTTATAATATTAAATATGGATCGTGAATTTTTTCACCTATGCAAAACTAACCGTTTAGCTGGCGGGGGGAAGGGACACTTGACTGTAACAAAAATTAGCATTTTAAAGCCTAATATTTCAGAAACGGATCCCTTAATCGAAAAATTGTTTTCACAAACCCGCAATATTTTTGAAAGACCCACCCAACAATACCCCAAACATAGGGGAGGCGAAAAAAAAAAAAAAAACATCCTCACTTTACATGTACAGGAGGTACCCTAAATAACTATTATTTCATGATTTTATTTTACCACTTTGTCGGCGTGATTAATATGTATACCAATGCCAAATTATAGCTTTCTAGTACTAAGTCTCTGAGCTAAGCTAGGGACGGACAGATGGACGGATGGACATGGCAAAACTATAAGGGTTCCTTGTTGACTACAGAACCCTACAAAATGAATTCTTTGCACAGAACAATAATAACTAGGCCCAATGCTGATGATATATAATTACAAAATCATCAATAATATGAGGAAAATACGTATCTTACCATATGTGGAAATTCCCCCAATGAGGCTGTTTCACCGCCCACAATATGTAAGTCCAAAGGAGGTATACTTGCAGCTGTGATTTTCTGGCATTCTAAAATAAAATTTAATATAAAGTATATTAGCAAAAGTGATCAAAACATGGCTCCATTACACACTCAGCTTGTTATGAATGTTTGCAACTGAGACCAACAGAAAGATTATTTTTACTGTATGGAGGATATTATTATCCAAGCTACCAATCTAATGCCCTAATCAAAATAAGTGTTGTTTTATTTTCAGTCACATTTAAATTATTTATTCATTTTCTGAAGGCCTCTCCGAGCCGTAGATGCTAACAGGCAGAAGAAGTATTCTACAGGCATTTAAAAACTTAATAGAATTTACAGAAGGCTATATGTAAGTCCAAAGGAGGTATACTTGCAGCTGTGATTTTCTGGCATTCCAAAATAAAATTTAATATAAAGTGTATTAGCAAAAGTGATCAAAACATGGCTCCAGTACACACTCAGCTTGTTATGAATGTTTGCAAGTGGGACCAACAGAAAGAGGATTCTTACTGTGGGGACGATTTATTATCCAAGCTACCATATCTAATGCCCTAATCAAAATAAGTGTTGTTTTATTTTCAGTCACATTTAAATTATTTATTCATTTTCTGAAGGCCTCTCCGAGCCGTATATGCTAACAGGCAGAAGAAGTATTCTATAGGCATTTAAAAACTTAATAGAAATTACAGAAGGCTATATGTAAGTCCAAAGGAGGTATACTTGCAGCTGTGATTTTCTGGCATTCTAAAATAAAATATAATATAAAGTGATCAAAACATGGCTCCATTACACACTCAGCTTCTTATGAATGATTGCAATTTATTCTTACTGTGGGGAGGATATTATTATCCAAGCTACCATCTAATGCCCTGATCAAAATAAGTGTTGTTTTATTTTCAGTCACTTTTTTTTAGGGTTTCGTACCCAAAGGGTAAAACGGGACCCTATTACTAAGACTCCGAAGTCCGTCTGTCTGTCTGTCCGTCAATCACCAGGCTGTATCTCATGAACCGTGATAGTTAGACAATTGAAATTTTCACAGATGAAGTATTTCTGTTGCTGCTATAACAACAAATACTAAAAAACAGAATAAAATAAATACTTAAGGGGGCTCCCATACAACAAACGTGATTTTTTTTGCCGTTTTTATAGATAATGGTACGGAACCCTTCGTATGCGAGTCCGACTCGCACTTGTTTATTCACAATAGGGGAGCTCTTGGCCTTAATCTCACCTAATGGTAAGTAATAATAAAGCCGAAGATGGAAGAGATCTTTGCCCGGAATCCTCAACCACAGAGGAACTGGCTATCTTACCTCTAACTGCCGAAACAACAATGCTGTTAACATTGTTGTTATGGCGACAGACTTAGGTAGCTAAACTGACTGGTTTATTTATGTATGCGTAACCCCAGCAAAATACTGCGCCTTAGAGAAAATTGAGTATTACAGATAGTTATAGTTATAGTTCATAGTTAGTTGCAATTTGTTCAAGTATAGCAAAATTTGTTCAAGTTGTATTTTCTAAGTTATTCGAGAAAAACAGATTTTGCTGGAGTAACGTTACCCCAGTTTTCGTTGCCGAAAATACATCTTGAACCAATTTTGCTATACTTGAACAAATTGCAACTAACTATGAACTAATTAGCTGTAATACTCAATTTTCTCTAAGGCGCAATATTTTGCTGAGGTTATGCATACATTATTTTTATACAGGCAAAAGGAGAAGTAGGTATTCAACGGGCATTTAAATACTTAATAGAAATAACAGAAGGCTCACCTCTGTCAGCAATTCTATTTGCTTGCATCCTAGTTTCATCTCCACCTAAAAGAATGTTATTGTTTAATAAACATGGTATTATATTTTGAACTATCTATTTTTACTTCTACACAATCTTACCAAATTTGTTAGTGGCATGAGGGCAACAGACCACTTCTTCAGCTCCTTCAAAACCACATCTTTCAAATTGATGAAATTTCTTTTTTCTAATTTCTCTGAAAATATATATGAAAAAATATTTAAAACAAATACAATACAAATTTGAGTGTGGTTCTAATTAAACAATCAAGGTGTTAAATGTCATAAAAGATTGAATATGTTTATTAATTATAATATATATATTTTTTTTTTTTTTATTGAGAGGAACAGCAAACAGTTATAATATAAGGACTTACAACTAGTTTAACAAAATAGTAATTTGGTTATAAAGTAACCCACAATGCTGTCCACAAGTAGGCATAGAAGTTTAAGACAAAAAGAGCTAATCGCTAGGAACATTAATAGCAGTATGTGTGGCAAATACTTTATTAAAAGTTAAATGATTAAAAAAAAATTATAAAGACAGTTAGGAGAAAAAATATAAGAAATATATAAAAAAAATTGAATAGTTTTTTATATATTTCTTATATTTTTTTCTCCTAATTGTCTTTATATATTTTTTAACTAGCTTTTGCCCGCGGCTTCGCCCGCGTGGATGTCGGTTATCGCATAAAGTACCCTAAGTCCTTTTCCATATCCCAGGCTATATCTCAAAATTCTAACTTAATATTAATTTTAATGTGATTCAATATGTGAATAGAATCCGAAACAAATGACTTAATATAATAAAAGTACTTATGTTCTGAACATGAATGAGTCTTTACCTAAAGATAACAAACACAAAATCAAAATACGAAATTTCACTCAAATTCTTAAAGCAATCAATTGTACCAAATTACAACACGAAATAAAAGTGCGACACAAATAATAATTTTAAAATAATTCACGTAAGTACCAACAATGTAAAAACAAAACGAAATCCTCCGCAATGTCGCATGATACACCATTTATGCTGACAAAACGCGCGAAATATCTAATGAGCACCATTGGTGCATATCTGTTCTCAGGGTCACGTTCGCAATTGGACGAAATATTTGACATTTATTTTGAACTTGTAACACGATATGGCTGTAGAATTAGAATAATCGACTAATACTTGACCGGTTGACATTTTAGCGGGAACTCCACTAAACGAACGAAAAAAAAAAGAAAACAAAATACGTCTGTACTCTGTGGTCGTGTGGCGGTGTGGCGCGGTGCTTAATGTAAACATTCATCAGGGTTATACGTGCGTAAAGTAATGGATTCAATGAGAAAACGGTTTAATCTTAGAAGAATCTTATACAGAATTACTGAGAAATAAGTGTAGATTTCGTATTGAGTGTTAGTTTATCGAAAAGTGATAAATATGTCAGTGAAAAAGGAACGAAAGTTTTGGAATGCACAAATTTTGATCATAAGGCCGCCGTGTTTAGTAATGTTTTTATGATAAATATTCTTGTACACTGTTTGAAATACACATAAGTAGCTAGCTTATTTATCTACGAACATAATTTGGCTAATAGCTACTCATATTATTGCGTATTGTTATCGTAATCGTATTTCCAAGAGTAAAATTCGGCAAACAAATACAGTGGACCCCCGGTAATCCGACAAACGTTTTGCAGGGCAGTGTCGAACTATCGAATTTGTCGGATTATAGAATACTGCCTAAGACTATAGTCCGGAATTTTTTACAAAAGAGTACCTTGTAATCCGACAAATTACAGAATCAATAATAAGATTCTATATGTTATCTTTGAAGTACAAATCATACATATGTACTTCATTATGTATGTCGAATTTAGTAAATTAAACAACACAATAGAGAGCTTACGTTTAGTTACAAAATTAACGACATTAATGCTATCTATAGAATTAATGACGTCAATTTTGTTAACTTACAAAAAATAATAACGCGAAGAGCGAAGACTGTCAAAAAAATATTCAATAATAATATGTACAGACATGTCGGATTACAGGGGGCGCCGGATTAGACAGGGGCCGGATTACCGGGGGTCCACTGTACCTACAAAAAGACAATAAAATGGTTATAGTATGTTATCCTTAAGAGATAGACATATGCCATCGCGGACTTTTTTGAAGATCTTTATAAAATACATAATTCCACAATACATTATTTTGTTATATCTCAAAGGGTTTAAACAGCGTTTTCGTTGAAAGCTCCCAGACGGCTTATTTTTTTCCGACACCTCCAACAAATATCGTTGATTCATACAAAAATGCATACAAAAACATAAAAAATTATATACTAAAACCTTCCTCGAGAACCAAGCTATCTATTGGTGAAAACAGCATGAGAATCGGTGCAGTAGTTTTTGAGTTTATCGCGAACAGACAGACAGACAGACGCGGCGGAGGACTTTGTTTTATAATATGTAGTGATAGTGATAGTGATAATATCAGCTTATAACTGTCCCACGGCTGGGCGAAGGCCTCTCATACAGAGAAGGCACAAGCATTGATCACCACGCTTGCTCAAGACGGGTTGGCATTAATGGTTGGTATCCATTATAGTTTCAATATATTCAGCATAATGCATAAAAAAAGCAAGGCAAGGCAATCAAACGTTTAGTAAGATCATGTAAGTGTCATACTATAAATCATTTGCCTTTGTTAAAATTTACATTCAATAGATCTGCCGCGCTAATGAAGAATGCAGTAACTCGATTTTGGACGATTTTGAGTTATATGTTCATTGAGTTATATATTTGGAGTCGAAATCTATTAATTTTCTCTAAGCAACTTTTTATTGATCCTTATTGATCCCTCAGGAACTCGGTTTTTCAGTAAGCAAGAATGCAATAACTAAAAATTTATAACAAATTCAATAATCAAAAATACAATTCTTGGAAGCGGCAAAATCGAGTTATTGCATTTTTCGTTAGTGCGGCAGAGATACACCACATTGTTACACTTACATGAGAGCTGCTTCACACCTGGAAACTTTTGCACAAGTACCTTCCAATGTTGGGTCATTTGTCATACAGCTCTCGCCAACTAATACATTTCAAACATCAATAATAATTGGTACGTACCGTAGAATCAATTGACACCTAATTAGAATTGTAATTTAACACATTTCCAAGTTAGCTTAATAATTTTTAGTACAGTAATTTGCTGTTGTTCTTAATGGAAATTAAGCTTTTACACAGCAAACCACATGCTTACTATGTACTTTTCAGTATTTGTTTATTTATTAAATTAATTATGTTTACTTACAAACACATTAAATAATGTCAGAGTAACAGAAGTGATTAAAATGGGGTTTATTATTATACTTATATAAAAGGACCATCATTTACATCATCCTTGTCTTAGACAAAAGATGTCCACTGTTGGACATAGGCCCCCAAAGATGGCTAACAACCTGACCAGTGAGCCAGGAAATAATAAATTGAAATATCATTCTTATTGGCTGGCTGTGCTCATTATATGAAAATTGAAATTTAAAAAAATAAACACTTGTACTCATCTTACCATCTTGTGAGATCGCAAAATGTACTAAGATAATATCTAAAACAATCAAAAACTTCAACCACATCTTGATAATTTGAATATTACACCAAAACTGACTTTTCCTTCTCGCTAGCACAAGCGATCTTCTTCAAAACCGGTTTATTGTTTTCAAATAAAACTTTTCCTTATACGATAAACAGTCGAAAAAATAACGTATTATTAAGACACTACACTAATAGAAAGTGCTCAACATTAATTATAACACTTACTACCTAGTTTACAGTATCATAGTGTAAATAAATGCATTTATAATTTTTGAATAAAACCGGTCAAACGTAAAGTTTGTACTATGCAACAGCTAGCTAAGTACCTAATGGGACATAATGCCAGTGACTAGTGAGCACAGACCATATAGTATTCAGACGGTAATCTCCCATAGAAGAAAAATCGCCATACGAATCTGCTTTCTTGAAAGTGACGTTTGTTTTTTTTTTAAATTTTACCAATTTTTCGCTTGTTGTTATGAGGCTGGGTCTTTTTGCCAAAGTTTGTCGAACCCCGAATACTTTGGAAACTAGCCTTTTAAGCCTTTAACCGACTTAAAAAAAAGGGGTGCTGCTTTAATTCAACCCAAGGTTGTGATTGCGTGATGAAAATAAAAAACCAAAATTATTTATTTATATTTTTATTGTTTTATAAGTTACAAATGCTTTATTTTGCATTGGTGGCAAACTTTTGCTTTCCAATCTAAACACATCTGTGCCCTTTATTATTTTATTTATAATGTTGCACCAATTAAAGTTTGCCACCAATGAAAAAAAATGAAAAAAAGTTTGTAAAGGTATTTTCCTTTGAAAAGTTTAGTGCTCTTCAACTGTTTCCGGGATTTAAAATATTCACAGTAGAGCCTGGCACATTTTGTTTAAAATAACACGCCTTCTTCTGTGACAAAGCCTCAGTGTAGAAGGAATAACTGCATCTGTAAATAAAAATGTATGATAAGTCAACAAAATATGAGTGTGCTTTGCAGATTGTAAACCATACCATCCGCAACAACCATGGCAAATAATTTAAATAATATAAACTATATTTACTTAATTTAAATTATTTGCCATAGTAGAGGACATTGTTCAGTGAATACAGCGTGCCTCTGTCAATTAATGTCACCATTGCAGCAGCACGCTGTATGTATGTCTCACTACTGGTGAAAGATAATATTAATAATCAATTTTAATACCTCTTATGATGTGGCTTTGTGAGGCTTCACTTCCACAGCCTGAATTGGAGGGCACGTCAACTAATGATGTGGTGTGATCCACAAAGTTAGCGATAACACTAGCAGCCATAACATCAAAATCTGGAAACAAAAAAAACTTAAATTAAGAATTATACTTCAATCCAGTTTAGATTAGAGTAGTTAGGTTAGAGAAAGATACAGCCCCGTGACAGATACGATGGATGGCAGAGCCTTAGTAATAGGGTCCCGTTGGCACCCATTTTGGAACCATAAAAATAGTAACTATGTTTATGCTTTCCCATATACTATGTGATAATATCAAGTTATTATGTTGTTTCACTGAACAGTAAAAATGTTAATTACACAGTAGTTTTTATAATGAACAATTTTTTAATTTTGTCTGGGTATTGTAATAATTTTGCACTTAAAACAGAGCAACATTGATGGACAGACATAGGATATGTTTTATTTTCTTTAAAATGTATGGCTTCTCTGTGAATTTCCACAGTGGATAATTCAAGTTTTGAAACCGAAATAGCAGCAATTTTATTTTTTAATCAGTGCATGAATATTACATGATGCACATTTGAGTATAATTATATGAGGAATATATGAAAAAATGTGCTAAACTATTATATGTTGTCAGGTTAACGTGGTACTTACCAGTGTGGTCAGTGTCCATAGATTGAAACCGAGGAATGCCACTGCTGATTTCGTTATAGGAAAACAGCGTGGGTTATGCGCCATCATGAAGACGAGTCATCGCTTTAGTCGAGCCGATAAACTTCTGTTCAAAATGCTTTTGACAGACATAATGCTTGCGAAGATCGTCCACCGTCGTGTCTGTGTTTCGCAGTACTTCACAGTTACACTCTAACCACTTTTGGAGTCCTACCTCACGTATGGGAAATTGAAATAATCTAACGTCCTTTCGTTTACTAGCACAATTCACAACACAGCAAGTGCGGTACATACTGCACGTTGTAATTACACTATTACAGGTTTAACTTTGAGAGGATATGTTATGGAAATTAATCAACGTAAAACTTTTCTCGATCAACTGTAAACACAGACCATCAGACCATAAAGTAGTAATCATGCTCTGTGGTAGTAATGGCGGGATGAAGAGACAACCATAGCTACGATAGACTTACAACAAACAAATATGGCGTCGATTGCACTGGCGACAAAGGGGTAAGGGACGAGGGGCGGTTGTCACTTTGAAGAAATCAACCATAAACAAAATACGTCTATTACTGCCAGGATATTTTGTTCTGAGATTACCCGCCGTGCTAGTGAGTGAGTCCGAGTGACTGAGTTCCACCAAAAACAAGCTTGACTTTGTCAGTTTTGACATTGACAAAAATAATAACCCCAGTAATAAGGCTTCAAACAGATACGTGCGGCTTCGCGCATTCACCGATCACACCATGATGCACGGTGTGCCCGAGATTAGCGAAGAGTCAATTTTGAATAGTTATGTTAGTACGTACCTTTTGCCTGATTACTGATACTGATTATTTATACCTTTATAGCGATACAAGGTTCTTTTGATGATCGAATGACGCTGACATGGGGGCGCTGTTGGTAAACATTTATAAAATTTATAAACAGCTGTAACATGTACAGCTAAGTTTTACCATTGCGAGTAAATTAAAAAAAAAAACTAGATACATATCTATAAAAATTCAGACATCTATAAAAAAATAAAATTCAGAGTCTACGCCATATACTTTTTTTAAAATTTGTATTTGATTTTAAAATTTGGGTCTTTTTGAAATAAAATAATAAAAAGTCGATAGAAAAAATCCACAGGGCATCAGAGGTGTTAAGGCGTCTGAAAGGTTAAATATGTTTTGATGAAGAAGAGGAGAACTGGAGCCTTAGTCTACTAATTTACAAACGTTGCAATGGTCTCGCCATTGTGAGTATTTGACAGTGTTTGTATGGCAAATCTGTCAAAAACTCACAATGAAGAGACCATTGCAACATTTGTACATTAGTAGACTTGGCCCCCAGGAGAAAAAAGAATCGGCGTGCTCCGATATACTGGGTATATAATATGAAAAGAAATAAATCTACGCTGATTAAAATACAAAAAACTGGTCGGTGCGCATCCGATTCCCCACGTCGACTGAACTGAGGCGCACCGAGTCGAGTCGAAATACGTTGGCGAAGAAATTAGTTTGATTCGAGCAATGCACGCGGACGATTCGTTTCAACGCGCTGTGGCTCGTCGCTAGTGGACGCAGTTTCATCTATATACTTTATACTTTAATATATAAAGCTGAAGGGTTTGTTTGTTTGAACGCGCTAATCTCAGGAACTACTGGTTGGAATTGAAAAATTCTTTTTGTGTTGGATAGTCCATTTATTGAGAAATATTATAGGCTATATAACATCACGCTACGACCAATAGGAGCGGAGCATAAATGAAAAATGTTGCAAAAACGGGAAAAAATATTCCTTTTTGAGAGCTTCCGTTGCGTGCGCTGGTTTAAGTTACGCAAATATCATGTATGATGGAATTATTCCTCTTTAAATGTTCTAAAAAAAAGTCCGCGACAGCATATGTCTATCTTTTAAGATTGACTCACTATAACCTTTTTTATGGTAATCAAATTTGTTCGAAATTAATGCATTATTTGCGAAGGAGTTTTCATAAACATGGTGTTAATCCTTATCCAAATAAATTCGTTATTCATCACAAGTATTTAATTTTGAACAAAGTTGCCCTTACATCATTTAATTTCAATGAATATCTTACGAGATATTACTGTTTTATAATAACTCTGCAGCAAAATAATGATCAACTCTGCGAGGTAGTCTATTCTAAAGCTGAAGAGTTAGTTTTTAGGGTTCCGTACCCAAAGGGTAAATTTGGACCCTATTACTAAAACTCCGCTGTCCGTCTGTCTGTCTGTCTGTCTGTCTGTCCGTCTGTCACCAGGCTGTATCTCATGAACCGTGATAGTTAGACAGTTGAAATTTTCACAGATGATGTATTTCTGTTGCCGCTGTAACAACAAATTCTAAAAAACAGAAAAAAAAAATATTTAAGGGGGGCTCCCATACAACGGACATGATTTTTTTGCCGTTTTTTTGCTCCGCCCGCGTGGATGTCGGTTATCGCGTAAAAAAGTAGCCTATGTCCTTCTCTATATCCCAGGCTATATTCCTGCCAAATTTCATATCGATCGGTTCAGTGTTTTAGGCGTGAAAACGTAACATACAGACAGACCGACAGACAGAGCTACTTTCATATTTATAATATTAGTATGGATAGCTTTTGCCCGCGGCTCCGCCCGCGTGGATGTCGGTTAGCGCGTATAAAAGTAGCCTATGTCCTTCTCCATATCCCAGGCTATATCTCTGCCAGATTTCATGACGATCGGTTCAGCGGTTTAGGCGTGAAAACGTAACATACAGATAGACAGACAGACAGACAGAGTTACTTTCACATTTATAATACATATTAGTAAGGATTTGTATTGATGGTACGGAACCCTTCGTGCGCGAGTCCGACTCGCACTTGGCCGGTTTTTTGTTTTTTGAACGCTCTAATCTCTGGAACTGCGAGTTGGATTTAAAAAAAAACTTTTTGCATTTTACAGCCCAATTCTTGAGGAAGAATAACATTCCTATTAACTAGGACACAATTTTTAAAAAATTAAAGTTTATGCGAAAATGAAATAAAAGTACGGGCAGGCAATGTGTTGCGACGGGGTGGGTCGGGGGAACAAGAAATTTAACGCGGACGAAGTCGCGGGCAGAAGCTAGTAGTAAATACTAATGTAGAGGCTAATTTCTGTGATTCGATTCGCCTCGACTCTGCAAGCATATTGGACGCGAGCCTTGAGACTTTATCATGAGACGGCACGCACCAGCGAAGGAGCAAATATAAATTCACTGTTTTTTTTTTTTGTTACTGATGAAATCGACTAAAAGTTGCAAAATACCTTGTTTCGAATTTTTTGAAGTATTCATAAAAAAATAAAACAAGATAAAATATTTGCAACACTGCTATCGTGTTCAGTACTCCTGTTGAGTGATGTTAAAGGTGGTAACACTGCTTTTGCTGTTGATTGATAGTCGGTAATCCAAGTCCAGTTGAATCATACACAAAGTCGGAAATAAAACAAATAACTTGTGCATTTAGCTGAAGTACTTGTAATTTTTGTTGTGATGTGATCGTGTTAAATAACTATTACAATTGCATTTCGGGACAGCATGTTTTTAGGTGTTTGTTTACGGTTTCACTATCTACGTAAGGTTATTGGATTGTAATGATACTAACAAGGACGTAGTTTTGCGAGTAGTAGTATCGTTCGCGGGAAAATGACATCGTCGGGCGGAGCAAGTACACATCTTGGAATGCACTCGGCGATGGCGAGGCAGGTAGGCCTAGGTGCTCCACCGACAGACTTTGGTTTAACGGTGGGTGTGCCAGCGCCGACCATGGGCTATGAGATTCAGGCTACCCACAGCGGTGATTCTTCCTCCGATTCGCACTCACCAGGTATGCCCGCAGCTAAAGCTAGTGATCGAGAATCCCGTATCATAGCTGAAAAACAACGTCGAAGCCAATACAACTCCCAAATAAGTCTAATTATGTCTTTGTTGTCCGATATCGTGCACTCGCAACGTAAAGTTGATAAGACGAGCGTGCTGAGACTCGCCGCTAACAAGCTCCGCAACGAGCATGTGTTTGGTGATACTATCAAATGCGGCCATATAGAAACATGGTCGCCTTCATTTTTAAAGTTTTTCGACCTATTTGGCGGTATTATGTTCGGTGTCACATGCCGCGGCCGTCTGTTTATTGTATCACCCAACGTTCAAGAAAAGTTGGGATACTGTCATATAGATCTACTTGGACAAGACATGTACAATTATGTTCATCCAGATGATAAAGAAACTCTTCGCCATCATATTTATCCTCAAGAATTGCAAACAAGTTGTGACAGTAGACTCTTTGAAAACCATCATAATTTCCATATCCGCATGATGAGAGCAGGCGCTCGCTCAGACCCTGCTAGATATGAGCGTTGTCGCATAGATGGCATCTTGAGACGCTCTGACAAAGCTACGTCAAATGGTGTTCAAGATGAGCAGATCATTAGACGGCAAAGAGTGAGAACAAATAGAACATTTTCATCTAGTGGAAATGATGTAGTTTTCATTGGCATGATTCATGTGCTGTCAAGTGCAATGCCAGCACGGATTCTGCCCCCAACGGCCTATTCAGAATATTGGACACGACATTTGATTGATGGTCGTATAGTACAGTGTGACCAGAGTATATCATTAGCAATAGGCTACATGACAGAAGAAGTAACTGGTACATCAGCCTTTGTATTTATGCACAAAGAAGACGTCCGCTGGGTCATTTGTGTACTACGACAAATGTATGACGAAAGCAGAGAGTTTGGAGAGTCTTACTACAGACTGATGTCACGATCTGGACACTTCATATACATGAGAACACGAGGATTCCTTGAAATTGATAAAGAAACAAAAAAAGTTCAAAGTTTTGTATGTGTCAACAGTGTTATTGGCGAAGATTATGGATGCAGAATGATGGAGGAAATGAAAAGAAAGTATTCAGTGATTATTGATGTGGAAAAACAACAAACTGAAGCACCTGCCACTGATGACGCTCCAGTGGAACATCCTAAACAGTTAGAACGCATTGTAATGCATCTAGTGGAGCCATCAGTAAATGAAAACATTGATGAGTTGCAGCTGGTGCCACCTTCTAAAGAAAATATAATTTCTGCAATTCAAAATAGTGAAAAGGTTGTTCAAGAAACAGGAGTAAGATTTGACTCAAGGAAGAGGAGAAAGGTGGACTGTGATGACAATAGTGAATACTTGAAGCGACACAGTGGACTGCAAGATGTTAATGTTGATCTGTCTGTTCCTAAGATTGTTAGTTAAGTTTCCAAAATGGTTAATATTACGTAAGTAGATGGTATATTTGACCAAATGTTTCAGAATTAAACATTCATAGTGTAGTTCTAATAGTAAGTGGACATTGATGCAGTGGACTAAGTATGGGTAAGTCCCACTGTGTGGGCAGACTTCATTGACTGAAAGGTTATAATAATTATATGTATGTATAAAATCCTGAAAGACTGTGCCTGTGGCAATTGGAATTTTCATTAAAACAAGGCTAAACCGAATGATTTGTTAGTACAGTATAGGTATATATTTCATTCATCAGTAAAACAAGTAAAATTATGTGCTTGGTTCATATTTAGTCAAGTTTAGGTCCATTTCAATAAATTAAGTACTTGATCCCTTTGATGCAGATATAATTTGTCTCAATTATCTTTGCATATTTTGTGATAATCCTATCCTAAATAAATAAAGCATAAATCTAAAACATTACATTTTTACTGATTCTTTGGGATTTTCCTGTACATAATTGATAAGGAATAATCGATTTGCTAAGTACTGATCTGAAAATTCCTATTAAAAAAAAAAAAAAACATGGTACTTATAGGATTCCTTCCATATTAAAATAATAACATATGGCTTTTTAATTCAACACCAGAAAGGTATTTAATAGAATATACCAATAACAAGCCAGTTTTGTTGTGAAACTTGGTAATCTTTAAAATATATCTGGCAATTACAATATACCTACAGGGTGGACTTTTGAGATGGGGCAGTAAGGGTTACCAAAACCGTTGATAATACAGAAAAACGGTTTCAGGAGTCTTTTTTTTTTTCTGAGAAATTTTGTAGTCGAATAACAGCTTTTGAAAAAAAAAAAAAAATAATACAGTCAGCAAAAAAATAAGCAATTTTCACTAAAAACTTTTTATGATGCCAATAGATCCTGTTTCTTATGAGGAGTAAAAAATTCTGTTGGGCTAACTGAGGTTTGAGTAGAAAGAAAAGTCAAAAAACTTTTCCCATAACAGTAAACGTTCTACATAAACATGAAGAACATTTTTCACATGTTGAAGGACATTTTTCTCAGAATTACGGAAATCACAACCAATAAAATATCTAAATTCTGTTCTCAAAGTAAATAAAATTATAATGGGGTTTCGTTAGAAATCCAAAGTTTTTTTTTTTTTTGTTTTTTTTCGGCCTGTTTTTAGCGGCCAGCATAGTAAAAAATATGAGAAAAGTTTTTTGCGATTTCTAACTTTTCTAGTACTTACAGTGCGACATAAAATAGTAGAACTCAAATAAAATGGAACTAAAAAAAACCATACTAAATTGTTGCCATGTTTAAGCATTTTACGTCGTAATGTGACAGTTACGTATAAAGTGGCGCCCTCATTTAATTTCTACTATTTTATGTCGCACTGTACTGTAACCTCAGTTGGTCCGATAGAGTTTTTTTGATCCTTATATGAAACAGGATCGATTGGCAACAAAAAAAGTTTTTGTGAAAATGTCCCATTGTCTTGCTGACTGTATTTAAAAAAAAAAAAATTTTTTGAGGAACTCGTGGCTAAGTAATAACAGCCGCACGGGTCGATCCGTCAGGTTAAGCTACGCTTGCCGGGGTTGGTCCGTGGATGGGTGACCATCTTTACATACCGAGACTCCTCCGTGCCTCGGAAAGCACGTTAAGCCGTTGGTCCCGGCTGTCATTTGTGGATCTTTGACAGTCGTTACGGGTCGTCAGAAGCCCAAAAAGTCTGACAACCAGTCTTTCCAAGGGGTATCGTGTTACCCAGTTACTGGGTTGTGGAGGTCAGATAGGCAGTCGCTCCATGTAAAATACTGGTACTCAGCTGCATCCGGTAAGACTGGAAGCCGACCCCAACATAGTTGGGAAAAGGCTAGGCAGATTGATTGTATTTTTTTTTTTTCACCATCATTGAATGGGGTCCTAAATTTCTCAAAAAAATAAGGACAGTCTCCTAAGACCGATTTCCCATAGCTAGCCCTTACTGCCCCATCTCAAATATTCATCCTGTATATTATACGGAACTTCTAAGTATATCTCAATGTAAACGCCCTATACCCTAAAAACACAACCCTTCCTTGTGGCTTTGCCGTGCTCGAGTAAAAATTTAAATGACTGATGTCAATACGAAAAATTCTCGTGAGTGACCATGTCGGGATACCTAAATCTCAATAATTGCTTGTTATTTAAAAGTAAGGTATTAAAAAAAATCAACACTATATAAAAACAGGATGGAATTTTTTAACCTCGCCTGGAGGGAAAGTCGTCTAAATACTGAAGTATAATCTCCAGTATTTAGAGTAGATACTTTCTCTTCAGATGAGGTTAAAAAATTCCACCTTGTATAGTAGGCTATATATAAAACTACAAATTCAATTAATAAAACAAGGATGGATTTTATTACATTATACACATAATACACATTATTACATAAAAATGTTCATTATTATAATTGCTAATGATGGTGACTGGCTCCGATGTGTCTACAATAGTCTATGCCTTCTTACATTTGCGATTCGAATTGTCCACGTCTTTACATGTAGATCTACCACAAAGTGCAAAGTCGATGGCCCGCCTTTCTGCGCTGCCTAAAAAGACTAAACGTGACGCTGGCAGAATAGTCGACATCGGCTCAATTGCCAAAACAAAAAGAATAAATACAGCTAGTTTTTGTACATTTTAAAACAACCACTAGAGACATTTTTTGAATAGCATTTTATTTAGTAGGTATCAGTGCAATCAAATTTACATGGAGCATTTGAATTTAGGTGTGACCTCTATTTGAAAGTACACTCATCTATATCTTCAGCTCATGATTAGTGGATTACTCTTCTATGGTAGAGCCCGGGCCACGACAATTCTACTACACATATAGGCCATGATTGATCATTTAGCCAAAGAACAATAAAGCAGAGTTAGTTTAACATTATCTTTAGTTTAAAAGCGTGTCAATTTGTGTCTATATTATGCAATTTAAATAATATTATCGTTGTAACAATGTGGCAGTCAGACGTCCTGACAATTGACTAAGGGAAATCCTTTCGTCTAAGATAAAGACAATCTTAGACTTATCCGGATTAAACTGAAGATAGCTTTTGGAAAATACGCAGACCGTGATATCGAACACATCTTCAATACATATCTTGTTGCGAATATTCACAAAGTTCAAAATCTGATAGTTGGCCTAACCTCAGAGAAAAAAATTGCAGTCGTTCCATGTGAAATATTGATATTTTCGATTTAATTTAAACCGTTGTTATTCTTTTTTCAATAACCGCTCCGGCTCCTATAAATATTATAGACTCTAATTAAAGAATGGAAAAAATATAGATAGGAGCCAACTAATCGAGTAGGTCAGGGAATAGTTTGCTACAGATACTGTCAGTTTTCACGGAAATATTTAGTCGACGAATCGATGTTATCTCCTACCGTAGCCGATTCCGTGTTTGATTATATCACCATAGCGTGTAACTGTGCAATACTGGGCAGTACGATCTTGTATGTTAGAGGATTTGGTTTCCACTGGACGATCTTATTGATCATACTGCAGTTACAACGAACGAATGAAATCTGCAAAACGCAAAACATTCTGAAGTCGAAAGTTCGTGGTGATTATGACTTGCCTTACAATAATTACAACCATCGTCTTGACGATGATCCACCATGAACCATCGTCTTGAGTCGGGTGAAAAAATACTGCAGTATTTTTTCACCCGACTTGTGCAGTGTTCAGAATCGATCGATGCGTATTATAAAGGGCCAAGGGCAACTTACGGACGTCCGCATCGACTTTACTTTCGGCTAAGGTCTCTTCTCTTACTGGCACGAATAGCTCACGCATGTTGCATTTAAAATATGGTTAAGGGAAAAGATTTGAAGTGGAGGTTTTAAATAGGGGCAGATTGTTAATAAAAAATGCTAATAAGTAGTTATATCCAAACTACTAAAAATATCGTTCGGCTCTAGGTTCGCGTCTAGATATTACTTGTGTTTTAATTTTTATTTTTCTCTAACGCGATACGCACCGCCATAGAAAATCTGTTCACTTCCTTGCTAAAGTACTAAAAATTCTAAAGCTTTTGTGAAGATCAAAACATTAATTCTCAAGCGTTATCATTTGGAAGGATCCTGTAACCCGCCGATCTATTCTGTAAAAATATCACCGTGAAAACTTAGGTGAATTGAACTTGAAGTGAGCTGTCAATATTGTCAATCCCCTAGCACACATCACCTAAGTTTTCACAGTGAGATTTTTACAGAATACGTCAGGAGTTTCGATGTTGGCCTCACTTCGCTGTCCATTACTGCGGGGTAATTGCGTAACACCAGCGGCAATGGGTTTCATTTTGACAGTTCAACAACATTCATTGCGTTATTTACATTGTGGCGGTATCAACAACGCCACATGCGAACTACGCATCAAAGACCTGACGTCATAAATCCTGCATCGCGCTATCAGAGTTTACGCGCGACTAGCATATAATATAGAACATCCCGACATCAACCGTTGGGCAGTTGCCCACCAGACACAATACCCGTCTGGTCGGAGGATCCTCCCTTTACTATAGAGTATGAGTGAACTTTACACCTTGTACTTCATACCTCTAAAACATTGTTCTGCAGATAATTTTTTCGAATAATATATTGCTGCAGCAATGGATTAGCAATATCCATCAAAATCATTCAGATTGTGATTGATGGTGTTACGCAATTAGGTTTCTAAATTCTACAGTACTTTTAGATATAGTTTCATCGAGTAATTATCCGTTAGGCATTAGTTTTACTTTTATTGAATAAAACCTTGGAAATTATCTCAAAACGGCCAACATAGCGTAACTTTAAGAATTCGGAACTTGCTTTGTCATTCAAACATTTAGACAAAAATAGTTGTAAGTCGCGACTTGTATTAATTAATTATCATCATTTACTAACTACATAAGCGTGTGCCAAAAACGTATGAGTAATTCCTTAATAAATTACAAGGAACTATTGTTTAAACTATGAGGTTATTGTATTAACGTTTTATTCTTAGAGATTGCGTATTTCTTTCTTTAAAAAAAAATCGTTCTACTTAATAGAAATCTTAAAATCATTCACAAACGGCGCACAGCTTTAACTGCTAGGTGTAGAAGCATGAAATTTTGCACAAGAGTTTGAGCTCTAAAGAAGGGGATATTAAATTCAACCCCTAAACGGATTAAATAGGGAATGAAAGTCTAAGGAAGTTCGTGATTTTTGCTGATGGGAAATCCAGCCGGGCATACAGCTATATTTTATAATTCATTACCTACACAATAATATTATTTACAATAATTATAGGTAGGTACACTAGTCGCCATCATCTCTGTTATTAAGGAAACCCTTATTTCGTTCACCGAATTTGAAAATATGTATTATTTATAAGATATCGGCGGAAATTTACCAAGTCGTTAATTTTAATAATATAATATAATAACTTCAATTCTCATGATATAAATGATTAAACTTTGTGGTTGAATTTTCGATCTTTTGATATAAAAATCAAATGGATCAAGGTCTGAATTAAAGTTGTTTTTTTTTTTAATATCAGGTGACAATACATGCGATATAGTCATAGCAGTAAGTATGATATTAAATTGATTTTACTTAATACAAAACAAAAGATAATGATGATAAAACTACTGACAACCGTGACTGAAAATTTTATCAGGAGATGCCATCAAAAAGTATAGTAAAATTAGTACTGAACACTGAATTGACGGAGACAATTGAGGTTTCAATAGTGTGCGAAAAAAAGTAGCTTCATTAATAATATTAGAAGCTCACAAAAAGACTGGTAAAAACGTATCAAACATTAAAACATTCAAAGAAACACAGGTTATTTAAATACTAAATATCAAAGTCAGTGTTGCAATTGAAAAACCACCGCTCGGTGAAGCTCGGCGACAATCATAATTATGTAATAGGTATTAACAAAAAAATTGATTCCCTGGTATTAAATAATAATTCAAAAGAAAAAGGTACCATTTTATTGTTCTATGTTATGCTCAAAGTGCATTTCTTTCAAATTAACAAAACGAGAAACTAATAAAAAAAAAGTTAATATATCGTCAGGGTATGATAAATAAGGAAAGTCCATCAAAATAACACATCGACAATACTTGTTTCAGTAGGTTACAAGTTATGCCTCAAGCAGGGTGTTTACATAATAAATTGTGAATGAATTTATAAATTATAGGGATGTGGGCGTAAGAGCGACGTTGCTTCATGCTAGGTACTGACCAAAGTGACCAAGTTATTGAATCTTTTTAGGTAGGTTGATTTTGATAAGATGGGCCATCTGAAAGGTAATAGAGATGTTACGTTTAACCTGTGTAGATTATAAATCGTCATTAAAAGATTTTTTTGCTAATATTATTACCAACTGGAATACCTTGACAAGAAGTAACACAAGTAGTAGACGCAGCTGTGTAAACTGCATTGTGTTTAGAACAGTTGGAATGTATGTACAGAATAATACAGTACCGTAAAACAGGGTGAATAGGGATGCAGGGGTGAATCGAGACAAAACTTTAAAAGGGATTTTAACATGGAAATAATGTAGTTTGTTGCCAAAAAGGACTAATGTGTTAACTGTATTATAATTAACAATTAAGTGTCCTTGTTGGCAATCAACTACATTATTTCCATGTTAAAATCCCTTTTAAAGTTTTGTCTCGATTCACCCCTGCATCCCTATTCACCCCGTTTTACGGTACAGTAGTAGTAGAATAAATCAAAATAAGTACGTAATACTAAATGTTTTTTGAAATAGAACATTACTATTCACGGGCCAAATTAAATAGATACAAACAAACGCATAACGCAAGTTTGTTTAGATGCAAACATATACATATTTTGAGACAAACTTTAAAGGGAGCGTTTTGATGGCGTTATCTGGCGTAACGGAAATGCACTCCAAAATTTAGAATTTTACATCAGCGACCTTCGTTCGACAGTACAAAACAACGGCAGAGACATTATTACAAAAATGCATATAAATGCAGAGTACCAGTGAGACATTCGTTATTTCTACGAATTAACTCGAGCTTGATAAATGATCCTTTGATTAGCTACCACTCAACAATGTCGGTGCAGTGTATCCAAATACTTTTAGACCTAGATTAAAATGTTGTTGTCATTGAATAAACTTGTAGTGATCTAAATGTCTGTTGTATCGAAGTTTGAATATTTTAAATATTGTACCCGATTCATGAATTTTAAATTAGATACTTCTAGTTATAATTCAGCAAATTGTACAGTTCGATTTTGCGTAACCACATACTTACTGTCATTGATAATATTATGTTTAAAAATAAGCATATTCCATAGCGACGCTTGATAGGCAATATTTATCAAACGACATGTTGGCAACTTTACACTAGAGCATTTTAAAGTATATAAAAAAAAAAAAAAATGAAATAATAAACTTTAAAATGCTCAAGTGGAGTATACTCTGAGTATACTCCACTTGAGCATTTTAAAGTTTATTTTTTTTATTATTTTTTATTAAAAGTTTAAAATGCTTTAGTGTAAAGTTGCCAACATGTCGTTTGGTAAAAATTGCCTTTCAGGCGTCGATAGGTTTTAACACTATTGTATTGTAAGATAATTATATTATTAGGTATCTAGTAATAGTAATTTTATGTAAATATACGTAAAAGTTAAAGCTATTTCGGCTACCGGTTATGCATCAGTACGATTTAGGTCTACAAAATGACTAGATAGACTTAAAAAAAATATTTATTATAAAAAAAATAATTGATATGTTTTCCATTTCTCTGCGATTTATAGGTAGGTAAGTACACAATAATTCTCACTTTCATCATAATATTATTATAAAATACATCTTCATAGGTAATAAATGTTTCACTTTTCGTGTCTACCCCTGTCGTTACGCCAAATCAAAAGTTAGAAAGTTAAATAGGTGCTGTCCTGTCACAAAGGTTTTAAGCATACAATAACAGAATTAGTGCACCACGACTGTAAATTTTTCTGTATTACAGTGTAGGGAAGCATAACATGTCCGTCAGATAGCGTTTAAACAGGAGCATAAACAATTTACCGTAGTTTATAGGCCCAAGACAGAGCAGTTTATGCTAAAAACGGACCTTTATTGAATAATATTATACTTACATAATATTTTTTCATGACGCGAGGGACTACTGCACTGTATTTCTACTAAAAGTACCTAATTAAAATAATAAAAAAACAGGTAACCTACATTTAGTATTTTTCTCACAAATATGTATTTTTTTGTCGAAAGTAGGTAATACCATCTCTGGATTACAGGCTTTTACTACTTATAGGATGCGTATGAATGGTTATCTACTTGATTTGCTATTGAAATGCACCGCGAACTCGTCTTTGGGTGCATTCCAAAAATGTAAGTCTGATATTTTACTATCTTATGTGACAGAGTGGTCTCTAGGAAATATGAATTAGCGGTATATTGAATTTATTATAAATATCCATGGCCTCTAACTTACACCGTCTATCTATAACTATTACATAGAAGTAGTTTTTTTTTTAAATATATTACTATAATATTATGTATGTACCAGGTTTCAGGGAATAACAATACTAGGTATATGTTTCAACGAATGAAACCCTTGCCACGATTATATCATATATAATATATTATATACATTAAAATTCCTATTAATTTATGAAGTAACTTCTTGCATGCCATGTGTGATAGTTATACTCATGTTTTGGACAAATAAAATATATCTTGTATTGTCTCGTATGGTACCTACGGCGTTTGTTCATTCAAGGGGTAATCTTTGCTGTTAAACTAATAACGTTATGTAATGGTGTCTAGTATAATCATACTGTAAATAAATGTTCTCGTCAATTTATGTCCTGCGTAACATAAATGTAATTGATTAATATGACAAAGCAAGAAGACAAACAATAAAAAAACGTCTATGCCAGATTCGAAGAGCCATCCAGTGTTCATAGTTTTTTTTTTTTTAACGATGGCTTCGAGATTGCTTATAATGGTCTCAATAACAATGAAATGGTTCCTAATTTATTTTATTTCATCGCATCATATTTCGTGTTTCTATACTAAAATGTTCTTTATGGGATCTAAAGCAGCTATTGAATTTAAAAATAAACAAGCCTTCTAAAATAGAACCAAAAGTGGTTTTGAGACGAATTTATTGAGGAGCAATTCAAGCAAAAATAAAAGTATAATAAATTAAAATCTTTCTATAATGACCTATTTCCAGGGGCCAAGTCTACTAATGTACAAACGTTGCAATGGTCTCTTCATTGTGAGTTTTTGACAGATTTGCCATACAAACACTGTCAAATACTCACAATGACAAGACCATTGCAACGTTTGTAAATTAGTAGACTTAGGCCCCAGTTTGTCTGTTATAATGATGAAATGTTGATATGTCACACTAATAAAAAACTAAAGTAATTAAATTTTTTTCATTTCGCTTGTAGCCGCTGGTGGGTATTGGTATTTCGGGTAGATTTTTTGTAAATAAAATATGTAGGTAGTGAAAATGAATGGCTATAAGGGTTGTGAAATTCTAGATAGAAAGAGCTTTTGGAAATTTTGAATGAAGTCAAGTGTATTATACGACAAAAAACGAATTATTCAGAACGTAAGTTTGTTAAGAATTTAGAAGGTAGATATTGTCTGTGCTATGATCTGAGGAATGCATCCCAAATATTGCGATTTATAATTGTAAATATATTTTGGTACATAAACGCGCTTCTTTAAATTTAGTTGAAGTGATATTACCATCGGTGTATATGATCTTGAACAAAATTCTTGTGATGGGGTGCGTAAGTGCGTTATACACTGAATAATCTTTGTTTTTGTGTAAAAATGAAATAAATGTTACATTGATATTATTGATGTAATAAAGAATAATAAAAATTACTTCATGTTTTATTACGTTTTATCCATGATTTGCCTTTTATCACCACCAAATTAACCCTCAGAACTTTTGAACCACGGTCAATCGAATTCTAATTCGTTTGTGTCAGTTTTGACCATTGTTTCTTTCCGTTCCCTTTTTTCCCAGAGCTACTTACTACAATCTTAATTCAACACGTCGTTATTTCAACATATCTACACTACTTACCGTACATAAGTTTGGAAGCACCAAGGTAAAACCAAATAAAAAATAACTCATTTGTAAATTTTACATTGATTTAATCAACCTAAACAAAACAAAAAAAAATAGTACAATACCTATTGATGTAAATCTAAATTTTAGCTTCATCGAAGTGACTACCTTTTGCTTTTATCAGTGTCTCGCATATTCTAGGCATTATATTAATTTCTTGAAATACCAATTCTTCACGTAGGTAGTGAATACCATTCGCTCTCTAAAGTTGCCACAAATGTGCTGAGCTCGTAGGCGATAGATTTTTCACCCTTCCATCCACTTTATCCCAAACAAGTTCCATGGGAGAAATAACGGGTGATTGAGATGGCCACTTTACGATTTTTTTAAATTTTCTCGCCGTTTCTTGTTTAAAAACTTTTGACACAACTTTGGTGGACCCCAAGTCATTGTCATGTTGGAAAATAAATCTAGGACCCATCAGATTCAATAAACTGGGTATGAAGAATTTTCACATAACCTTCCTTTTTAAATCTTACATCTATTTTTACTAAATTTCCCGGTTAATTGTTACCGAAACACCCCCAAACCATGACATTACTTCCACCATGTTTGATCGTAGGCACTGTAAACGCTTCTGAAGCCCCCTCTTCTTTTGACCGGCGTACAAAGACACGTCGATTAGATCCGAAAATCTGAAACTTGGATTCGTCAGATCAAAATATGTTTTTCCTCTGTTCTACGGTCCAATTTTTATGCACCTTCGCCCATTCGAGTCTTATGTCGGACTTAATTTTGTTTTTATAGCAGCTTCATTATTTTCTTAGACAGTAGACGTCTTTTTTTTTACAGTTGTTGTTGATATTGACGTTTCTCGAGTTTCATTCAAAGCTGCAGTAATTTGGGGTCCAGTTAAGCTTCGATTTCGTTTGGGAGAGAACTGTAATGAAGTTATCCCCCTGATTTGTTGTGGCTTTGGCTCGAACAGATCTTTTTCTTAATTTTTTGCAGTTTCTTGTTTTCTAGCAAGGGTGGTAGTGCACGCCTTTGCAAGAAATTCCTAGCTTTTCTGCGATTTGACGCTCGCTTTATCCTTCCTCACGAAGATATTTGTACAATAGCACTTCTCTGTTCAAGCGTAATTTGCTTTTTATTTTTTTATTAATTTGACAGGACTAAACTAAAATTTATCTTCTGTGCTTTTCCTAATGAAATAGAAAGAAAAAGATGCACTGAACTTTTTAGTTTAGTTTGTGAACAAGGGAATCGGCACCATTGTCAAATTTTGCGCAGGTAAACGTAACTTAAAACGATATTTAAAAAAAAAAACATTAGGTACTTTTCTTTAAGTCCGTGACTGATAAAACCACAGAATTATGGTATTTTATAGTCGACCGCCATGTTTAACTAACAATTTAAGATTTATTCCAGATTTAGTGGTTCAGGGTGTAAAAAAATACAACTCTGTTATCATTACGCTTTACCTTTTATTATTAAATTAAACACGTCAGTCGCTAATATTTTCCTAATAATATTAATTATTATCTATACTTAATCACATTTTGAATCACTACATTTTTTAAAGTTTAAAAATAATAAATTTAAACTTTCAAACAATTAAAAGACCTTAATTTCTAACCAAATCCTCCAAACATCTTTATTTTAACAGCTAACTTTAACATATTATAATATTTATCTAACAAATTAACGTATAATGTGATATTGTTATATATTACATTGACTAGCTTTTCCAAAAAATCTTTAGTACCTATGCTTTTTAATCTTTGGTACAGAAAATTAGGTAACTGCAATGATATTATATTAAAAATATCATTGGGTAACTGAGTTGTAACGTGCGTTTGTTTGCATGGTATCCTCTCGATCTTTTCTTTTAGATTCTGCTTCCTTTTCCCGGTATCGTCACTGCTTTGCAGAAGGCGAATTTTCGATTGAAAATTAGGGTGCTTTTTCGATATTAAGTCAAAATAAGGTGAAAAATTAAATATTAAAAAAAAAAAAAATACAGTTTGTTTGGGACATAAAACGGTAAGTGTTCACCAAAGTTCGTGAAAAAAAAAAAAAAAAAAAATGTGTTGCAAAATATTAAAAAAAATACCAAAAACTTTGTTATTTGAATTTTTCACATTTTGAGGTTATGTGAAAAAATAAAGGGTTATTAAGGGTCCGTAGTTGGGATGAATTTATACAAAAAGAGTCTCTGAGCTAAGCTGAAACTAAAAAAAGTCTGAGCTAAGCCGCGGACAAACAGACAGACAGACGGACATGGCGAAACTATAAGGGTTCCTTGTTGACTCCGGAACCCTAAAAAATAAAGCGTTGAGAGACTATTTTTTCTGTGCAAAATTTGAAAACGACCCGTATATGAAATGAATATGAGACGTTACAATCTCTGAATGTAAAATGTAAAGAGGCCCCAAGGCAGGTTCTTCCTTAAGAGGCCGTGCACGAAATCGACTGATTTTGATCAATTTTGTTCATTGTTTGTGAGAAAGGGAAAAATAATTTTAACAAATTATTTATGATTTGAAAAGTCGTATTCTTTGTTCTATGTGGCTGAAAGAGATTTTTCAAATAAATTAATACTGCACCGAGCGCACAGTGGCGCCCTCATCGTTATTTCGGTGATTTCTTTTATTTTAGAATGAAAATTCAGAAAATAAGCTCGTCAAGTTGTGCTTCACAAGACTATACGTTATTATTACTACAAACAGTAGTTTTAAATTGTTATATTTTATTGTAATCATTAAAACGGAAAATAGTGGCCACTAAGCTCCGTTTTAATGACGATGAGGGCGCCACTGTGCAATCGGCGCAGTCTTAAGTATTCACGGTAAATCACTAATATGCGCAACAAGTTTTCCGTAAAATGACGCTAGACTGACATTTGATCATCATTCTACAAGAAACCACTTTTGATTTTGAACATTAAAAAAATATCATCAACATTATTATATGGCCTACTTGCATGTGGCTGAACCACTTTTTTCAACTTCCATACAAAATATAGCAGCAAAATAATATTGAAAAACCTCATTTTTAGTTTTAAACCCCGTCAGTAATATATTTTTTCCTATTATTTAGCTAATCATATCAGGAAATTTAAAAATCACAAATTAGTCTTCAGCTATCCTTGAAATATAATCAAAATTTTATTTAATGATTATACAATATCTTCATTAAGTTAATCAACGGCGAAATAAACTATATTTTGGAGAACACAAAAATGATGAAACTAACAGCTGCTGTGACTGACACGAATGTTTTAGCAACTTTTTTTTTTTTTTTTTTAACTATCTCATCTCTGAGTCAACCATGAGAGGTTGAGACTCTTTAACCGGACTATCCTGTGGTTGCCTTAAGCTCCTAACGAAACTTAATGCCTCCAGCCAGGAAGTAAAAACTTATAAACTGAACGACTGCGCGCTACGGGCACCCCCTGTGGGGTACGAACCCCGGCTTAGGGCAACGTCAGAGGGAGGATGGCAAGGGACCGTCGGTGGCTGGATTAAATCAGGATTATGATTATTATCAGGGGGATTTAAAGCTACAGGCTCAGCTATAGCGCGTGTTGGCGCTTCGCTTACGAGCAAGGGTCGGGGAGAACTATTTAGTCGGGGTTTTCGCGCGGGGCCTCGGCGGCGAGGTCGGAATGACGATCGTGTAGTCTCTTACGAACTGTACTAGTTTTCCTATGACTCTCCTGGAGGAGAGTAATGGGGTCAGGGGTCGTCTGGGTCGGTCAGTGTGTTTTAGCACTATGAAAACTATACTTTTATAGTTACACAGACTTCAATGTTTCGATTATTTCAAGTTTTCTCACAATCAGGTAAGAAACTGACAAAAGAGAGTTTTTTTCGTGCACGGAGCCTTAAAAGGAAAATTTCAATAGCTATGCTGATATTCTGAGTCTTCGGTTCGAATGCCTATTATGAAGTGCACGTCTATCGCACTTGTGAGTTGTGACGCAGCTGGCGGGTCTGTAGCTGCTCGAGTTGGACGAAAATAATTGTCTGCCCATTGTCGCGAGTTCGGAGCTCGTCGGTCAATGACACTACAATGTAGGTATATAATTTTGTAGTTGAGGAAGGCTGATGGGCGGTGGGCAATTTCCTCGAAAATCCTAGTCAATTGAATATCTAATGCTTGACAACTAAGTAAAGGTTGCTATTTAATAGTCAGTCAATAATTTGGTGTTTTCAGTTTATAATAAATACCTACCTTCGATACTCCTCGAGACAGCCGCAGATGCAACCACAGCATAATGTCGGTCATTTTCTTACCTATAATAATAATGATGTGTATAGTTCTACTCTATAATTTAAGCTAAATTCTTTGAAGCTAGAGCGGCATGGATCGTCAGCGGCGAAGTTACGTCACTCCGATTTAGGCCAAGCGCGGAATGTTCCGGCGAATGGCGCGACGGCACGGTCAGGGCCCGCTTGTCCCTGACCACGGTCAACGGCATCGTTTGAAGGTGCCCTCCGAAACGGAATACGCTCGCACACAATGTCCGCATCATCGTAACAAAGTAGGTATGTTAATGTTCATTATATACCTACGTAGACAGACGTATACAATTTTTTTACTCGCTGCTATGCCAGTGAGCTCAACGTTTTATACTGAACATACCTACCTATCTATAAACTGGTTAGTCATACTTATTGCATCTACTATTTCCATTTCCATTGTCTGTGTGCCTTTCTTACGTAATGCACCGGACTATTTTTAAATAAATAAAATTCACAATAGTTATAATTCATAATTGCTATGCCGATTCTTTATCAATGCGTCGTGTTCATTACCTACAGATAAGCATACTGCAGTTATATTGTGTAGGCAACTGTATGAGTTTGTTATAAGTATATAATAACAAAAGTAGATATGAGGGAGTCGCGGGTGTGCGCCTGTGCCGGTGGCGGGCGGCGAGGTTTATCTCGTCATTAGGCGCTAAAGGTGACATTGCTCGGTCGTCGACCCAAAAACCGCTTTACTTTTATTCCTGTTTGGGTTTTGTGACGTGATCGTCTCACTTTTTATACATCGCTCCTTAAGTATTCGTAGATTCTATCGTGTCTTGGAATTTTGCCAACTAGCGAGTCAGACTAGATGTACATAAATATCTATCCACTTACATATAAATCTACGTATGTAGATTCAGATGTTGAACGTATTATATTAATATAAACTTCTGAAGTTATTATTACCTAGTTGATAATGCATTTGCATTGGTAATTAGCTGAGTACAGACGAAAAAAACGTATTTCCTTACTTCAGTGATATTAAAAGAACATTGTAACCTTGAACTGCTGCTGCAGCATCACCTGGAATCCAACTCCCTTAACATACAGCAGAGGTATCGTGTTTGGGCTCCTTGGAATGGACTCAAGGAATAGGTTATATAGATAGATGGTGACCAGGGACTGATGATGGAGGACTGGACAAAATGGTCCCCACGCCCAATAACAACCCAACGTATGTCATTAGATAGGCATTTTAATAAAAAGCAATAACCACTATGGCGGTCCTTTTCAAATAGCTGTGCGAAAAAAGTTATGGCGATGTTCCCTAGGACGTACCTGGAAGGTAGATAACGGAATAGGTACTTGAATGGTAAGTCACTTCTAGAGGTCTAGAAGCGACTTACCATTCTAGTTTGAATATTCGCAAATGTATGCATTCCGATGATAACAAAATGATATGGTACCATCGAGCTGGTCAGATGATAGACCAGGGCCTCAAGTCTGCTATTACAATAGTGTCAGAATGGTCTCGCCATTGTGAGTATTTGACAGTGTTTGTATGGCACATCTGTCAAAAACTCACAATGAAGAGCCCATTCTGACACTATTGTAATAGCAGAATTGAGGCCCTGGGGGCCAAGTCTACTAATGTACAAACGTTGCAATGGTCTCTTCATTGTGAGTTTTTGACAGATTTGCCATACAAATACTGTCAAATACTCACAATGGCGAGACCATTCTGACACTATTGTAATAGCAGACTTGAGGCCCTGGACGCTAGTTCAAAATCATGTAGGTACTCATGGTTACAGTTTGCGCACTGCTTAAAATTTTATCCTGTATATTAAATAAGCCAAAATATTTGGACTTGTATCATTAACCAGGGAGAAAATATAGGATAGGAATACGTTAGTATGGAATGAACGCCAACGACCACGAGTAACTAGCTTCACTGTGGTACAAATAGGTACAGCTTCGCAGATATCGGCGAGGCACGTCTCGATCTTAATATGTTTACTATTAATATAATATTATAACGTTTAAAAAGCAAGAAATAAAAGTCAAATTTAAAAAACCCCCGACCCAAACTAAAACCTCTAAAAACTAATTTAATAATATATTATTATTTTCGTTTTTAGAGGTTTTTGTTTGAGTCGGGGTTTTTTAAATTTTACTTTTATACAGGGTGGAATTTTGTAATGCCACCTGAAGGGAAAGTAGTCTTAATACTGTAGATAGAAAATTTTACTAAAAGAAAACATTCCTTTATTTTTGAATAGAAAGAAAACTGCATTCAAAGATTTTAGAAAATTCGCTTGCCACACCCGGGAATCGAACCGCCTAAAATCTGTAAAAATTACAACCTGTAATTTTATTGCATCGATCGTTAGGATCAATTATAAGGATGAAATGTCTCTAAGAAACTTGATAAATCAAATGAAAGGAAAATCATGAAATCTGGATTTATAAATTCAATGAGACAAGTTAAAGCTCTTTAACCCAAAGATTCATTCATAACATCAAAAATTACACCCTGTACTTTTATTGCAGCCAGATTTCATCCTTAGGCCTAACGATCAGGATCAATTATAAGGATGTAATCTCGCTAACAAACTTGATAAATTAAATGATAGGAAAACCATGACATCTTAAATTATTTTAATTATTTACAAAAATGGTAAACTAATTAGTTGTTCGAAATAAGCCTATTTCAATACATTTAGAATACATTTGTGTATCCAAGAAAATGGAGCCCCATTTTCTTGGATACACAAATGTATTCTTCTAATGAATTAATTTCTAGTAACCTTAATAACGTGTTGTGGTGAATATTATAAATCGTATTCTGAACTTCAACTCTCAACTCGTTTACATTCGCATAAGATTTAATTTAAATTTGATTTTTCACATATAATAAATATCTAAAGGGGTGAGATCTGGTGATCTCGCAGGCCATCTGATTGTGCCGTTTTTACTTATCCAGGTATTAAAATGGTTATTAATGTAGGAATGAATGGATGTTATGAATGAATCTTTGGGTTAAAGAGCTTTAACTTGACACATTGAATTGATAAGTCCAGATTTCATGGTTTTCCTTTCATTTGATTTATCAAGTTTCTTAGAGACATTTCATCCTTATAATTGATCCTAACGATCGATGCAATAAAATTACAGGTTGTAATTTTTACAGATTTTAGTCGGTTCGATTCCCGGATGTGGCAAGCGAATTTTCGAAAATCTTTGAATGCAGTTTTCTTTCTATTCAAAAATAATGGAATGTTTTGAGTAAAATTTTCTATCTACAGTATTAAGAGTACTTTCCCTTCAGGTGGCATTACAAAATTCCACCCTGTAGGTATAACAAGCTACCCTCTGCTAGATTTGCCTTTTAATGTGGTTAAAGCTAAAGTAAAATCCAACTTTTGTTCAAAGGCATACTATTCCATCAACGACTACTTAAATGATAAGAATAGTTGGTCGCTGTGATTAACTCAAGACAATGTTTATGTTCTTTCTCTAGAATTAGCTTACCTACTGATAGGTTATAATTATGTGTTCATAAAATTGTTTATTTTATTTTATTGTATAAGTTTTGATTGTATAAGTATTTTAATTATTTTCGTTTACTATTGACATGATCTACTCATCACAATGTTTTTTTAATGAGTTGTATTGAAATATGTGGTTCGCTAACAACCTCGACAATTGATCGTATTATTCTTCTGAGCAACCGGCAGCAAGTTCGTCATTCTCCCTTAGATGTCATTTGCTTGCGGTAACGTCGGGGGCCGGGTTGCATTGTTGTCCTTCTTTCAAATATGGCGAGGGGGGTAATGGCTGATCTTTGCGCTATGCTCTTGAACGGGTGCTGCTTGTGGTGCCTAGTGTCTTGCTGACCATGGTTTCGTTATTGTTATAAGTAATTACCTATTATTAGTTCAACATTTTGTGTTACATAATCCAGCATTGCATATGTAAGCGGGCAGGCAGTGCCGGTTTTAGCATTACCGGCGCCCTGGGCCTCAAGTCTGCTATTACAATAGTGTCAGAATGGTCTCTTCATTGTGAGTTTTTGACAGATTTGCCATACAAACACTGTCAAATACTCAACATGGCGAGACCATTCTGACACTATTGTAATAGCAGACTTGAGGCCCTGGGCGAGGTTTTTATGGCGCCCTCTTTCTACTATCCAATTCATACATGTGAAAAAAAAAACCCTGTTTTTTTAAAACTATACCCAAAGTCTCAAATTCAGATAATTTATGTCAACAAAGGGGATAACATATCAAAAAAGTATCTTCGTAATGGTAATTCACATAAAATGGCGAAAAAAAGGTGCCATTTCCTTTTAAGTACTGAATTTAAGAAATAATTATTAAAAAATAATCATACCGTAATTATTTTTATAGATTTTCGGTTTTAAGCAAAGTTATTAAAAAAAGGAGATTTACTGGTATAAAATATTTTATGATACTGGTAACAATGCAGGAGGACCAAACATTTTCACATTTTTTACATCTTCAACAACACTTATATTACAACTCTCATTCATAGATTCATATTGTATGTAGCATATCTAGCCACATTTTGGATGAAAACGGCTGTAAACTGTTTCGAGTGGAAATCGATTTTGGGAGGCCTACGTCTAGCAGTGGACTGAAAAGGGCTGATTGTGACGATCATAGGCCGTGTCTCCGAGACACTACATAAAACATTGTTTGGCAACGGTATTTTGTTTGCATAGTTCTTTTAATTAAGTCACTTTAATTTCATAGATGATTATTTACAAAAAAAATAATAATGATAAAATGTTTTGCACCACTGTCCTGTCATTTTGACAGTGACATTTTTTGACATTACTTTGTTTACATAAATTATCTGTATTAGAGACTTTGGGTATAGGTACCATTTATACCAAAAAACCGCATGTCGACCGCAGATAGGTTTGTATCAGCTTAAGCTTAGAAAAAGTCCTTTCTCCACTTGCTATCTTTACAGATATACTGTCCAATATTCTCAATGGAAAGACGAGACGGGAAACCAGACATGAAGGGGCGCCCCTTCATGCCTGGCGCCCTTGGGAAGTCGCCCAACCGCGCCCTACCCTAACGCCACTACTGCGGGCAGGCCTTTTATGCCAGGAGACTTTTATTTAGAGGGGGTTTTTTTTTTTTTTTCAAGATTTTGTTTTACCACTTTGTCGGCGTGATTAATATGTATACCCATACCAAATTACAGTTGTTAAATGCTCTAGTAATAACGCTGGAAAATGTATTTGCGTGTTTCATTCACGTCCAATATGACAAAATACACTTCTCATCAAAAAAATCGAAACACTACCAAGAAGCGACAATTAATAACCAAAAATCAGTTACGAATAGGGCCACTTCTGAGCGAGACGATCGATTTATTGCAACAGTTTCTTTGGGAAATCGACGCTTTAAAGGCTCGTACAGACTCACGCAATATCGCGGGCGCGACAGGCACCGACAAAGAAATTGTGCTACTAGTGTCGCGTCGCGCCCGCGATGTCGCACTAGTCTGTACGAGCCTTTAACGCTTTTGAACTGCAGCAACAGCTCCATTGTTATTCGAAGGGTGACTGAGTGACTCTACAATTAGACGAAGATTGAAGGAACGTGGATTGGTACCACACAAGTCAGCCAATGTGCCGAAATTAACAACAGACCATCGAAGAGCGCGCCTTCAGTTTCCACATGAGCACTTATTAGTCATACCTACAATGGAGCAAGGGTCTCTTTTATGACGAGAGTAAAATTATGCCGTATGGTAATGATGGAAGGAAGTAGGATACAGAAGAGAGGGAGAACGTTATGCACAGTGCTGCATTGAGGCAAAAGTAAGCTATAGTGGCGGTTCATAGACAGTTTGCGGGGGAGCCGACGGATAATCAGAACTCGCTTTCGTATATGGACCACGCCTGCCTGCACTAAACGGTTGTTACATACTCGTAGAAGAATGTCTCGAAGTTCACGTGGTTCCCAATAAATTGTACTTAACTTTTATTTATTTACGTGTTTTGTTTATTGCGTTTCATAAAATCCCCATTCGGGTTGGGTTGGAACATTAACATATGGAATTCGGAACCTTGTATTTTTCTAAAAATACATTAAAAACATACAAAAAGAAAAAAAAAAAAAAACGAAACACTTCTCAGTGTTTAGATGAGAAGTGTATTTGTAACATAATATTTTGTTATTCAGAATAACTAGCACTTACAAGGAAAATAGCGAATGGGAGTGTAGATACAAAGTACTTATTGATAACAAGCATCCACTAATAAACCTATCTACTTTGACCTAATAAATAATTATGTACCTACACTGGGTACCTACTTCCTATGCGTTATTCTTACCTATATATCTATTCATAAATCTTCAAGATCACTATTTGCGGGTAAAGTTGAGTGTGTTGATAGATTTTAATTACGATAGTATCCAGTTGGTAATTCAATGAAATCAGTGTAATCGAAAACAATATTATCGTAAAAGATCTGCATTTTATTAAATGACTGATTAGTCATTGATAAGTCAAAGGAGAATTCAATACAACCTCGATCTAGGTATTATGTAAAAATCTCACCGTGAAAACTTAGGTGAAGTGAGCTGTCAATAATGTGCATCCCTAACAGCTGACCGAGCATCTGAGCGTCATATCTGGGGCCCAAGTCTGCTATTTTTATAAATTCGTCACTCCAACACGATCCCATTGTCATTTTGCTAAAAGTTCGTAATCTGCTTAATTCATAATGGTCGATCATTGGTCGGTCAATGGTCTCGTAATAGAATTGTATTACAATGGTATTGTCGTGTTGCCATTATTATAAAACCCGTTAGTAGAATTGATTTTCGAAAAACTACTACTAAATTTGAACATTTATTCATGCCAGATTTCATTTATATATATTTTTACATATTATTTATTAGTGTTATAAGCAATCTGAAGTAGTAGGAAGTTGGAAGTTTAATAGGAAGTTTCATGGTCATTATGTAAGAGATTACCAATTCTTTCAATGGAGTGTCAGTGGCTGACCATTGGAAAGTCATAATGACGCCATTATATTAGTAGATTACGAAACTTGTGAAAATCAACAATTATGAAATCAATGATGGACCATTCTGACATTTCTGACACTATTGTAATAGCAGACTTGAGGCCCTGAGCATCTGTCTGTTGGAAGCTCACTTCACCTAAGTTTACAGCCGATCTATTCTATAAAAATCTCACCGTGAAAACTCAGATGAAGTGAGCATCAATACACAGTGTCAATCCCTAGCATCAATGGAATTGCAGCTCACTTCACCTGTGTTTTCACGGTGAGTTTGTGGTTTTACAGTATAGCACTGCAGGTTGTCACTGTGAAATTTTGACAGAATAGCACTACTATTGGCAGTAGCGGTGTTAGGGTAGGGCGCGGTTGGGCGACCGCCCAAGGGCGCCAGGCATGAAGAGGTCTCCTTCATGTCTGGTTTCCCGTTCTTGTCCTTCCATTGAGAATATTGGTATATACCTGTAACGGTAGCGATTGGGGAAAGGACTTTTTCTAAGCTTAAGCTGATAAAAACCTATCTGCGATTCGACATCATCTCAATCGAAATTGACAAACTTGGCATCTTCGTCAATCGAAATGAAATTGCAGAAAACATAGACTTTGATGCCTTTATATGAGAGTTTGACGATAGAAAAACTAAAAAAGTCTTTTTTTTTCACTTTTGCATTGTAGAGTAGAAAGGGGGCGCCATAGAAACCTCGCCCATGACGCCGGTAATGCTAAAACCGGCACTGACTGTTGGAATGGCAGCTCACTTCAACTAAGTTTTCACGGTGTTATTTTTACAGAATAGATCGGCTTAGCTTCGGGTGGTATTATGAGGGATTTCCAACTTTTTGTACAAGAAATAAATAATACATTATGATCACAGTGGGAAACTAAACAGTATCTCGGAAAAATAAACAGTATTTAGGTACCCGACTGTCAAGGAAGGGTTATTTAAGTATTTTTTTTATTTAATAAAAATATACTTACATTCGTATTTTATCTCGTGCAACTCATCAATTTAGCACCAATTTTCAGAAGGCTTTATAAGCCTCACCAAATAGACGATTCGAGGAGCAATTTTTTATTAAATGTATGAAGCTCCTTTTCTGTGGTCCCATCACTCATTCAGTGAAAATACTCATTTTGTGAATACTGAGGTGGCAGACTAACTACATATAATATACTACATAGTATCTAAAAGGTATTCTGTAAACAATTATCTACATATACATCAGATATTAACAGTTTCATTCTGAAATTAAGGCTAGCTGAATAAACCAACGCGCCCATACCCTGGTGCATGCATGATGGTCTACGTAGTAGATAAAACTTTTGAAAAAAAAAAAAAAACACTTTATCCAAAGGTTACTGACTGGCACCAGACAAAAATAGTTGTCGGTGTTCCCAACTAGTGCCAATGACCTTTGGCTATTTATTTTGGGCTATTATTGAATATTTCCTTTCCATTAGTGCATTGACTTCTATTCCAAACATGTCGACGAAATCTTCTCCCATTCATCGCTAACACTTCACAATTTGGATCAGTTTTCCAAAGCGCTTGTGGAGGAATGGCCACTGTATTCTCTTGGTCTAATGATGTTTAGAAACTTAAAGGAAAGGTCAGTGAGACTAGCTAGGACGATGAGGGACGATGACGATTGGAGACAATATTGGATTAAAACTCGGGGTTGGATCTACGGGCAGTTCAGCAGCAGCACGCATAAATCGACGCACTTAAATACCACATTGTAAAAGTTGCTGGAAAGGTGTGTAGGTACGTACGGAGGGCAAAATAAGTAAAAAAGAAGGGGCTTATACTCGGCAGTGGGTTGGTAACTAGATACAAGCTGAAATGATGGAGGCATGTGGAATCGCAGCAGCCTGTAGGATCTGGATTCAGGAGAACGCTGCTGCTTCTCCGTATGAGAAGGTGAATAAAACCGCTGTAGATAAAGATAATACTAGGAAATGCTTTTCCTACAGTCTACATTTCTAGTGGTTTCCGTGATTAGATAAGCATATAACCACTCATCTGTGGCGGCCATTTTGCGTATTTGACCCCATATATGTGTCAGGGGGTCAAACGGAATACGCCGTGGCTACGCCGCGTATAAAAAAAAATGAAAATATCTCTGTATTTTTGTATGGGAGCTATAAGCATATGTCGTTGGAATCGTTATGAAATTGTCTAAAAAATTAAAAATGGATTATTCCAGTTGTTTTTGTAATAAATTCTCTATTTTGATGTGAAATCAGGGAATCAGTCAATTTTTCTAGCATTTTTTTCAAAAAATCATTTAAGAAAATTTGTTTTATTTACTTAAATAACCACTATTTTCCATTCATAAATAAAAAAAAAACCACACCTCCCCATAATTTTTCCTCACCCCACACGCTTTACAAAAACATGCATTTTTTAGGGCGATTAGCTTGAGGGCAATAATGTTCAAGTATTTCTTGCCCTTCGTGGGCATGAAAATAATAATTACATGAAAGTAAATATAACATGGTCTAAATTAAAGGTTTGCGACCAAAACTTGTTTATATTTTTTTCTTTCAAATGATTCGTAGTCGCCCCCGTACAAGTTACAGCAGGGCCATCACAGGAGGCCCGGGAGGGGGATGAAATGGAATGTCAGTGACGGCCCCATTTCGCCTCCTCCAGGCGAACATCAACCACTGCGCCTCCGCTCAGGATCTGTTGCTCCAGAGCATGTCGCAGTGGTCGATTAACATCGCCGTGGTCGCTGAGCCGTACTTTGTCCCGCCCAGGGATGACTGGGTGGAGGACCTGAGTGGCTCAGTGATCCTAATTTCGTCGGCCGCCGCTGGAACCCCGTCCCTCGAGGCTGTGGAGAGGAGACGGGGTTGCGTAGCAGCACGGTTCGGGGAGCTTGTTGTGGTAGGGGTATACTTTTCCCCGAACCGAACTCTCGCCGAGTTCCACAATTCCCTTGTGGAGTTGAGAGCCGTCGTCGTCGGGTTCCGTGCCCTACCTGTGTTCGTCCTCGGGGACTTCAACGCTAAGAATTTGGCTTGGGGTTCCCGGTATACGGACGCACGGGGCAGGATGGTGGAGGACTGGGCTCTGGAGACAGGCCTGGTCGTCCTAAACCGGGGTTCTGTCCCCACGTGTGTGCGGATGCGGGGTGACTCAGTGGTGGACATCTCGTTCGCCAGCCCTGCTCTGTCGCTGCGTGTCATCGACTGGCGCGTCATGGAGGGGGTGGAGACCTATTCTGACCACCGGTACATCCGGTTTGACGTCTCCGCCCAGACCTCGAGTGCGCCGGTCCGACAGGCCCCGAGTGGTCCGCGGTGGGCGTTGAAGCAGCTGGACCGGGAGCTCCTTCTGGAAGCCTCTATCGTGCAGGCCTGGGTGTCATCACCGGACAGGCCTGTTGACATCAACAGTGAGGCAGAGTGGTTCCAGGAGGCCATGTCCGAAGTATGTGACGTGGCAATGCCCCGAGTCCAGCCCGGATGCGCCCGACGCCAGGTGTGCTGGTGGTCGCCGGAGCTAAGCGCTTTACGTGAGGCGTGCGTTGCTGCGCGACACCGGTACACCAGGCACCGCAGGCTCCGTATTCGCCCTTCGGATACGGAAGCCATTCAGGCGGAGCTGTACGAGGGGTATAGAGCGGCGAAGATTGCCCTCCGAGCGGAGATCCTGCGGGCCAGAGACCGGTCCCGCGAGGAGTCGCTGGAGACTTTGAACAGAGACCCGTGGGGACGCCCCTACAAAATGGTGCGGGATAAACTCCGCCCATGGGCTCCCCCGCTGACGCAGAGTCTCCGGCCCCAGCTCGTGGAGGACGTGGTGGGCGCTCTGTTCCCTTCGCGAGGGGAACATACTCCCCCGCCCATGACTCCGCCTCCTGCGGTACCCGATACGGACCACAACCCAGACGACGACGACAATGTTCCGGAGGTGACCGAGGTTGATCTGACAGTAGCGGTACGTAGGCTGAATGCCAAAAATACCGCCCCAGGACCCGACGGCTTACATGGGAAAGCCTGGGTTCTGGCCCTGGACGCTTTAGGGCCTCGACTAAGAGGGCTCCTAAGCGCATGCTTGGAGAGGGGCCAGTTTCCACTTCGTTGGAAGACGGGGAAACTGGTCCTCATTAAGAAGCAGGGGCGCCCGGCGGACTCTCCGTCCGCTTACCGGCCCATCGTGCTGCTCGACGAGGTGGGCAAGCTCTTTGAAAGAGTCATTGCAGACCGCCTTGTCGGGCAGCTCGTGCGGGTGGGGCCGGATTTGGCGGAGAGCCAGTTTGGTTTCCGCAGGGGGCGCTCCACGGTGGATGCCATCATGCGCGTGCGAGCCCTTACGACGGGGGATGCTGTGGTCCGGGGTGGGGTCGTCTTGGCGGTGTCGCTTGACATCGCCAATGCCTTCAATACCCTGCCCTGGAGTTGCATCAGGGAGGCACTCCGGTATCACCGGATGCCGACCTATCTCTGTCGAGTGGTCGAGGCCTATTTGAAGGACAGGGCTGTCATATACCCCGGTCACCAGGGAGAGTGGAACCGGCGAGAGATGTCGTGCGGTGTCCCACAGGGATCGGTCCTAGGGCCGCATTTGTGGGACATCGGTTACGACTGGGTGCTGCGCGCCGACCTGCCGGGTGGCGTCAGTGTAGTTTGCTACGCTGACGACACGCTGGTCCTGGCGCAGGGTAGGTCGCACCAGGCGGCGGCCGAATTAGCGACACGTTGGGTTGCGACAATCGTCGAGAGGATCCGGCAACTGGGACTCGAGGTGGCCTTGCACAAGTCCGAGGCCATGTGTTTTCATGGTCCTCGGAATGCGCCACCGACGGGTTCTGAAGTAACGGTAGGAGGGGTTCACATCGGAGTCGAGTCGACGATGAAGTACCTGGGACTCGTCCTCGATAGCCGGTGGAACTTCGTGGAGCATTTCAGACGTTTGGCTCCCAGACTGGAGCGGGCCGGGGCTGCCTTGAAGCGGCTCTTGCCCAATCTAGGGGGTCCAAACGCCTCTTGCCGGAGGCTCTATGCTGGGGTCGTGCGGTCCATGGCCCTTTACGGGGCACCGGTGTGGGCGCGTTCCTTGAAGCGGCGACCTGCCCGCCGGTTGAACGCGTCCCAAAGGGTCATGGCCATCAGATTGGTACGGGGATACCGCACGGTCTCCGGTGAGGCAGCGAGCCTCCTTGCCGGATTGCCGCCATGGGATCTGGAGGCAAAAATTCTCGCGCACTTATGGGAGTGGCGCGAGGAGGTGAAACGCCGGGGCGTAACTCCGCTGCCGCGAGAAATCACGGCACAGCGGACAGAGCTCCGGCGGGATCTCATGGCGACATGGAGGGTGCGTTTGTTGCAACCCAGCGCTGGGCACGCCACAATTGTGGCGATAAGTCCCCTCTTTGAGGAGTGGCTAGAGAGGCGCCACGGCGTCCTCACCTTTCGCCTGACACAGGTCCTCACTGGACACGGGTGTTTCGGGAGGTTCCTGTTTCGGATTAGGCGGGAGGAAACGCCCGGGTGTTACCACTGTGTGGATCGCCCGGAGGACACGGTGGAGCATACGGTGGAGGTCTGCCCGGCTTGGGCAGAGCACCGCCGTGTCCTCACGGAGGCGATTGGCGGCGGCGATCTCTCGCGTCCGGCCCTGGTCCAGGCCATGGTCCGGAGCGAGAGTGCATGGGAAGCAGTCACCTCCTTCTGCGAAGTAGTAATGCTCGCGAAGGAGGAGGCGGAACGCGTGAGGGAGCGGCAGTCTATGCGCCCTCACGCCCCTAGTCGCCGCAGGAGACGCCCTGGGCGGCGGGAATCGGTAGCCGATTCCCGGCCACCGTAGGCGCGGGCTTGCGGACGGCGAGCTATGGGCAGTTCGCCGTCCGGTAAGGACCAGGCCCGAGTCGATGGCGCGTTGTGTTCCACGCGCGCCTCAAAGAGATGTCAGCACGCACTGACGGGGTCTGCCAGGACCGGTGCCTGCCAGGGTTGCGGGTTTGTCCGAAAGGGATACCGTGGCCCTGGCACACAGGCAACTGAAGGAACACGGGTGGGTTTTAGTCAGTAAAAGTCTGACACGCCCTCCCGCTCCGCCCAGAGCGGGAGAAGTTATTTGATAATTTCCCACCCAAAAAAAAAAAAAAAAAAAAAAAAAGGAGCTAAACTAGGCGTCAGAGTTTTATTTATGGAATATTACCTAAACCAATTAAACCACTTTTTGTGATAAGAAACTTCCACATACCGCAGTCTTCTCGGCCTATGTAAATTATTAAGCTTCGAAACTGTTATATATTTATCTAAACATTTAACTTGGATTTACAAATCCAAGTTAACCTTTGAGACACGAAGCAACAAAATACGATTTAGAGGAATGTGGACGTTTTTCTTTAGACTGTATTTTGTTGCTTCGTGTCTTAATATGAAACTTTATAAAAGGTATTAGAAAATTCTAGACACATTTACCGAGGTTGCTGATTGATTCGTTTTTCATAATTCCTTCTCAGTCACGAGATAATATTTTTTAAAGGAGTGGCGCTAGTAAACCGGTGAGCGTCTTCTTAAACTAAAGGCTTTTTCATGTTTTATTTATATTAATTACATGTTTTAACGTTAAATCGATGCGAGATAATAGAGCCAAGTTTAAGCAGTATCTGGCGATGCTATTAAGGTATTCGTAAAAAGACTTAGTAACTTTTATGTAGTCGAAAAGTATAAAATTGGAGCACGTTTCAATTTGAACTTAATCATTGTACCTACAAATTGCAAGTCTGCCGTGTGGCAGACTTGCAGTTTGCCCCCTTGCGCTGATTCCAGGGTTCTTTCTACGTGCTTACATCGCACCAACCAGCTGCTGCCGGCTGACCTACGGTGGACGCCTCTACAGCGTCCGTCGAGTGCCTTACCGTACATTTCTACCTGGGCCTTGAGGGCCGTCTCGTCCTTGCCTGGTGGCCTCTACAGCCACTACCTACACCAAGGGCAGCGAGCGCCGTTTGCTACCTGGTTAACTGCCACTGCGGTGCCAGCCAGATGGTCCAGCCCAGGACAGTACCTGCTTCTACCTTCTAAATACTCATCAGTGAAAGAACTCTTAAGATAGAACCTACACCCTGAATCTGTGCTGATTAATAAACGTGATTATAAGTGGTATCCTTATTCATTTCCTTACCACTTAACCCAGTTACGTCACAGTTAGTGTTAACGAAAAATGCAATAACTCGATTTTGCCGCTTCCGAGAGTTGTATTTTTGATTATTGAATTTGTTATGAAGTTTTAGTTATTGCATTCTTGCTTACTGAAAAACTGAGTTCCTGAAGGATCAATAAAAAGTTGGTTAGAGAGAGTTAATAGATTTCGATTCGCTGACTCCAAATATATGAATCAACGAAAATATAACTCTTAATCTTCCAAAATCGAGTTATTGCATTCTTCGTTAGCACGGCAGAAGTGTACGCTATGGATTTTCTTTCAATTTGTGTTTTATTATGAAAGTACCTAACAATTAATGTTAAAGCCAGAAGGCAGTTGTTTGATAAGATCCTTTATTTTGCTAATGATACGATGAGAGACCATGGAATATTGACAATGGCTTGAGAAATGAGACAGCAGACGATGAGTAATACTTGTAATTAAAAGTTTCCATTACATTACAAAGCATTATTAAACTAGAAAAAAAACTAGAAGATTACACAACTTATTGACACGTAGGTACTCATTGCATTTGCAACATTGCTGCATCTATCTACATTCATGAGATTACCAATAAAACAACCTAGATACTAGACTAACTTGTAACTAGTGAAAAATGATCCCTACGTGTTGGACGGAAAACAGATTTTCCTTCAGTAGAGGCACTGGTATCATAAACGGTTCTATGGTAGAGTAACTGGCAATATAAACTGTTCTGTATTTGAGTACAGTTACGGTGCAGATTTACTTATCTGGTAGTGTCGCGTTACGCCCGCATGAAAGTAACCAAGCATTGAAATCGATGAATGCAGCCGGCTGGGGAGGGCTGCTGGAATGGCCGGGAGAATCGCGCGGTTGCTCGGCAACCAACTCCCCGCGCGTGTTATTATATCTACGATGAAAACTCATTTGATTTTCACATTAAAACCAAGGTGATATTTAAGATAGGTAATAAGGCAATAATCATTCAGAATTTGTCACAAAATCCGACGAGAAATTGGTATTAAAACTCATTACGAATTCAGCACGCGTTTGAAAGAGGATAGGGTAGTAAATGCGACGTTGTTCTCTTAGTTATGTTATGCGATCATGTTTGATAGGTTGTTAATCATCCATTTATTGCAGTGTTGTGAAGTGAGTCGGGTACGAGTTGTGTACAGTATTGGTACCGAGTGTTGTACAGCCGCCCGCGCCCTTGGCACGCGCTCCCGGTCGCCTGGTGACGTGCGGTGAGACACGAGTCACGACCTCGTTCCGACTTTTCGCAATTCTGCTACCATTTGTTATTCGGATTTCTAACATCCATACACGCGTGGGTATTTCAAAGTTTAATACAATCATCTCAATCATTCAAAACCAACGTCTGTTCCAAGGCAGTCGGTATTTAATTAGATATTTTTGTGGACGCAATAAAAAAATAAAAAAAACCAGCCAAGTGCGTGTCGGACCACGCACAATGAAGGGTTCCGTAGGTGGGGCGAATTTATCCCAAGAACTAACTTAACATTGTATTTGATGATACATGTTCTCCCATACATTCCAACTGCAAATGTAAGGTGGTTGACTATTACAAAAATTTCATCCCCACTTTACGTGTAGGTACTTACCCTAGAAAAAAAAAAACAAGATTTTACCATGCCAAGTTACAGCTTTCTAGTACTAAGAGTCTCTGAGCTAAACCGCGGACAGACAGACAGACGGACATGACAAAACTATAATGGTTCCCTGTTGACTACGGAACCCTAAATACTGTGCTTATTTTGAGGGGAAATCCGAATGAAAGTACGTACAGGTAAAAACGTTTAATTTGTATTAATTCACACGAGTCCAATCCACAACCTAGGGCAAGTCATCCAGCTCGGTAGAACCAACTTTGAGAAAGAAGCTGACAGAAGGATCCAGTTGAGTTGGGCAGCGCTTGGAAAACTTCGTCAAGTCTTCTAGTCGCCTATCCAGCAATGTTTGAAGACTAAGGTCTTCAACCAGTGCGTCCTGCCCGTTATGACATACGGTGCCGAAACGTGGACACTAACAGTCGGGCTGGTCCACAAATTTAAAATCTCTCAGAGCGCTATGGAGCGGGCTATGCTCGGAGTTTCTTTGAAGGATAAAATCAAGAATAAAATTATCCGGAAGAGAACCGGAGTTACCGACATAGCTTGCAGAGTAAGCAACCTGAAGTGGCAGTGGGCTGGCCATGTTTGTCGAACGACCGATGGCCGGTGGAGCAGATGAGTCCTGAGTGGAGACCGCATATCGGCAAGCGTAGTGTGGGACGCCCCCCAGCTAGATGGACCGACGACCTCAAAAAGGTGGCTGGGACAGACTGGATGCGGAAGGCGGACGATAGGGTGTAATGACGCAGCATGGGAGAGGCCTATGTTCAGCAGTGGACTGCGATAGGCGGAGTTGATAGGTAGGTAGCGCTACACCGTATGCATACCTCTTCACAAAATAACAATTGACGTAATCATTAATTGCAATCACTATAACAATTATATCAAGGTAGAAATAGTCATGTTGTCTATTTTAAATTCTCAAATCGTTTGTTACGTCACGTACTTGTAATGGCTGTCAGTAATATTGTAGGGTGCGTCTCGCGGCTTATTCCACAAATCCCCTAAAATTCCCTTTTAGGAGGAAAAGTGGAATCTATAAAAAACAGTCTAGAACTAACCCCTGCTGATAATCCCGCTTAGGGGGGAAAACTAAAATTGAAGAAAAAAATAACTTATTCCAAGATCCCCCTGAAAGTGATTTTTTTCACATTAGGGTTCAGTTTTCTCCACTGAGGGGGATTCTCTCAGGGAGGATTAGTGGAATAAGCCGCGTCTCGCTACGTTTTATAGTGCATGTTATGTCAATGAGATGCAATATATTTGAAGTGCACCTATGATATTCTGGTGGACCGGGGACCAAAAGGGGGTGCCCTAGGCGCATTCAATTTAAATTACTTATACATTCAAATAGATGCAGCCTTGTATCTACTGTAAAAAAATGCAGGTAGTCTGCGTAGATTCCCGTTTTTCCAATTCCTCGTCGAATTATAATCTTTTGAGTGGATTTATTTCCGAGTATTTATTAAACCTTTGTTTGGTTTTAAATATATTATTCTTATACGTTATAGGTACACACGGCTACAAATCAAGCTATATATTTCCAGTATAAGCTGAACTCTCATTGTACGGAAATCCTATAGTACAATGCGATATCAGCCTAAACTGGAAAAGTATAGCTTGATTTGTGTACCTAATACTGAAACCTTTATCTGGGTATTTTGTGAAAGATATAAGTACCAACTATAGGTGTGTGTTGCTAGGAAATCGTTAGGTATTAAGTATTCAACTAGATAGTAAAATTAGAGCTGAATGTTTTTGTTTTTCTAATTAAATTTTAGACAGTTATTTTTAGACAGTTTCGAGTTACCCAACTTCAAAACGACCAAAAATCTCATAATCACTAATAGACAACGCGCAGTCCAAACGGCTGGTTCGGAGCATACAATTTTTCGCAAGAGTTCCATAAAAATTTAAATAGAATTAATTGAATTGGTTGCCTGGAAGAGATCGCAGTATGCGATAAGGCCGCCCATTATATATTTTATAGTGTTTATGTTTTCCTTTTTTTTGTAATGTGTTATCTGATGTACAATAAAGCATATATAAATAATAAATAAATAAATAAATCTTCAGAATTAGAATACGGCCATAGTTTATTTTGTTTTGACCATAACTATAGGTAGGGAATATTAACATAGGTAATTTAAAATGCTAACAGTCTTAAAATTATAATAATATAGAAAAGGAGGGAAAATAATCATAGGGCTTCAAACATTTCGTCCGTATCGCTGTCAACAGGAAAAGTGCCCAAAAGGCTGGCAGCACTGCCACGTTGTATGGCGATGCTGATTCTTTACCCAAAGAATAGGCCGGCCTTCTGGTCACGTGAAGAGTCGACCAACCACTTGGCGATGTCTCGAAAAACCAAGTGAGCACTCGGACTCCATGGACTTGGTGTTTCAACCCCAAACGGCTCGAACATATAAGTCCCGATAAGATTGGAGTATATTCGCCGTTTGAGGTTTTCAGCACCTGCAGCTCGCCATGCTAGGAATATGGGATGGCGCAAAAGTGTCGACACACGTTACATCCCACACCAAAGGCCTACCAAGGTAGGTAGGCCTTTGGTGTGGGATGTAACGTGTGTCGACACTTTTGCAGGCATTACGGTCATTCCGTCTAGTCTCTTCCCATCGTCGCGTGTCAAGTCATTGGGTTCTAAAACAGCTGGCACCCCGGCGGGGACAAGAGCACAAAGGATGATGGCATTGATGCTGGCATACCGTGCTATCCGGCCTGCTCTCTTACTGCAGGATATGCCATGGTGTCCGAGACAGTCGACACATTCACCGCATTGGCTGCGATGCACAGCCTCACAAGGAGCGCCCAGACGCCGACAGGTAGCAAACCGGAAGGTGGTGTCACCAAGCATAGTGCCTATGTTGGGTGACGGTAGCGTCTGAAGCCAACTCACCCACAGCCAACTGGCGGGCACGCTCAGCAGTATTGGTGGATGTATTTATAATATTATTCCGTATCTACCAACCTAGAGAGCGGCTATGGTAAGTAGGTAATTTACTTATCATAATGACTTCACAAAATTCTCACGGATCGAAATGCTCCTGAACTTTAGGATTTCGAATAAGTAGTGTATAATACAGCCATTTCAATAAATAAGTGTTTAAGTTAATAAAAACCTGTTAGTGTTAACTGACTTAGCTGACTGATGCACTTAAAACTACTAAATACTTAGCCGTACAAATCATGAAATAATCAATCAACGTCATGGAATCTGAACTTTTTTTGAAAAAACTACCTCAAGCCTTCACGTAGGTAAGTGGAAGTAAACCATACTGCGATTACAAAAGATAAAAATGACAACACTACAGCTACCACGGTTCTTAGGAACTACTTTAAGCCTATAAATATCTGGGCATCTATTTGGACAAACAGTTGAATTGGGCAAAATATACCAACTACATTACCTACCGCCACAACTACAAAAGCGTAAGCGACTGCTATCCCTAGGCTGTGGCAGTGTAAGCGACTCATCATCATCATTTCAGCCAAAAGACGTACAGTGGGGGGATTTGCAATAATCACCACGCTTGGCAGGCCGCTTGGCGATCGCAGTATGGTGTTAAAAAATATAGAGAACACTGCTGCCCATTCTCTAGTAAGTCCCTTAGTCGCCTTTTACGACACCTACGGGAGGAAATGGGGTGGTGTTATTCTTTATGGTGGTAGTGTAAGCGACTACACGGCAGGAATTAGGGGATTCACCCCAAGGTCACTCTGGCTATACACCACAGTCATCCGACCAATTATTACATATGACCGAGTAGTATTGAGTATTGTAGTCTGGTGACCCAGGACAGACCTGAGCACAGCCAAAAGAGATCTTAATCATTTCATCCCTAAGCCAGGTAAGGGTGACTACACAAACGCCAAATCCCTCCGACCAATCAGCCTGACCTCCTTTCTGCTAAAGACTATGGAAAGGCTGTGCGATAGAGAACTGAGAGATGGCGCTCTGAAAACTATACCGCTACATGGCAACCAGCATGCATACAGCTCGGGTAAGTCGACTGAATCCGCTCTTCATCTTGTGGTCAGCCAGATAGAGGAAGCGATTTATCAGAAAGGTATCTGCCTGGGCACCTTCATAGACATCGAAGGAGCCTTCGACAAAACAACTTCTCCAGCATCAGCAGCGCCCTCTCCAAACACGGAGTAGAACAGGTACTAACGGACTGGAATACAAACATGTTAAGCAAACGAGTGGTTCGTCTTGAGGATGAGCATCAGTTGGCCATGATAGCCAAAGGCTGCCCCCAGGGTGGGGTATTGTCCCCCCTCCTATGGAATCTGGTGATAAACGACCTCATCACCAAACTCAACGCCAACCGCTACTACACAATAGGTTATGCAGACGATCTCGCAATCCTTGTTTCGGGAAAGGTGATGGGTACAATCTGTAACCTCACTCAGCAGGCGCTAAGCATCGTAGAGAGATGGTGCAGGGAATTTGACCTATCAGTGAACCCCACTAAAACTGAGCTAGTCATGTTTACCCATAAACGTGCATTAGGCCCTTTCTGCCTACCGAAACTTTTCAATACAGAACTTCAGTTGGCCAACGAAGTCAAGTACCTCGGGGTCATTCTAGACAGTAAGTTAAACTGGAGTAGTCACTTAGACAACAAACTAAACAGGGCTTGCATCACCTTCTGGCAGTGCAGGAGAATGATAGGTAAGAAGTGGGGCCTGTCTCCTAAAATTATACTGTGGCTGTACACCGCTGTGATCCGCCCCATGATCACCTACGGGGCGGTGGTCTGGTGGCCCCGCACCGAGCTAGTTACAGCCTTCAACAAACTACAACGCACGCAAAGACTAGCTTGTATGGCGACCACGGGCTGCATGAGGACTACTCCAACTGCAGCAGTCAAAGCCATGCTGGGACTGCCGCCGCTGCACCTGTTCGTACAGCAGGAAGCGACGTTGGCGGCAGTGCGTCTTAATGCACTAAATCTCTGGGGTAAGACGAGTGACACACGACATACCGCGCTGCTTGAGGGTCTCAAGCGCTTAGTAGTCGTGTGACTACTAAGTGCTTGAGACCCGACTGTGTAGTCGACTCTGGGCTAATATACGAGTGCCACCAGCGCCTCAACCAGGTGGGTAGCTTCAACAACATAACCATTCAATGGATCAAAGGACACAGCTGTTCGCTAGGCAACGATGCAGCCGATGAGCTTGCCAGAAGGGGGTCGAGCATGGCACCAGTGGGTCCTGAACCCTTCGTACCACTCCCCTTCGGGTACTTACGCACTCTGGTAAGGAAACGCACCAGGGACCAACATCACAAACTATGGTCGGACCAAGGTGAGTGCAGGCAGGCTAAGGAAGCTCTCCCCACAATTGATGGCCGCCTCACGAAACAGATTCTCCGACTAACGAAACAACAGCTGCGTACAATTACAGCAGCTATAACTGGCCATGGGTCATTTAATAAACACCTCTTTGTCATAGGAGTCACAGACAGTCCGCTATGCAGGGCTTGCATGGAGGGCGACGAGACAGCAGCTCATGTGCTGCTAAACTGCCCGGTGGTCGCCACATACAGGGCCAAGTACTTCGGTAACCCGGGTACCTGGGTTCCTGGGTTTAGTTTAGCAGCACATGAGCTGCTGTCTCGTCGCCCTCCATGCAGGCCCTGCATAGCGGACTGTCTGTGACTCCTATGACAAAGAGGTGTTTATTAAATGTGTTTATTAAACGTGAGATTGTCAGTAACACCAAGGCGTTGCGGGCCTTCTTTGAGGAGCTGGGATGGATCGAATAATCGAATTCCCATCCGTACGCAAAATACGCGCATTGTCGTGGAGTTGCGGACACCAGCCCGTATTACCTATTACCTATTAACTCAGTCCCTTAGTCGCCTTTTACGACACCTACGGGAGGAAATGTGGTGGTGTTATTCTTTATGGTGGTAGTGTAAGCGACTAATCGGCAGGAATTAGGGGATTCACCCCAAGGTCTCTCTGGCTATACACCACAGTCATCCGACCAATTATTACATATGACCGAGTAGTATTGAGTATCGTAGTCTGGTGACCCAGGACAGACCTGAGCACAGCCAAAAGAGATCTTAAAAAACTGCAGCGGTTCGCTTTTGTTATCACTAGCTGTATGAGAACTACACCCACTGCCGTCGGGCTACAGGCAATGCTTGTACTGCCACCTCTACACCTCATCGTGCGGGAGGAGGTGGCCGGGCGGCCCTGGCTTTATATATCAGGAACCCTGAGCAAGGACTATGATATATTACCTCGAGACTAACACTAGAATGTCACAATGCACTAGAACGAGTAACGGTATCTAACTGCAACACAGTGACACCGCAATGGATAAAAGGTTAAAGCCGGTCAGAAACGTTCGGGGCAACCAGATCATTCCCTTTGTTCCCACTAGTACCACCGAACTGGGGCCTAAGTCTACTAATTTACAAACGTTGCAATGGTCTCGCTATTGTGAGTATTTGACAGTGTTTGTATGGCAAATCTGTCAAAAACTCACAATGAAGAGACCATTGCAACGTTTGTACATTAGTAGACTTGGCCCCCTGTACCATCGGTGGTACACACGACTACATATCAAGCCATACAGTTCCAGTATAAGCTGATCTCTCATTGTACGGGAAACCTATACAATGCGAGACCAGCGTTAACTGGAGTTTTATAGCTTGATATGTAGCCGTGTGTACTAGTGAGACTGTTCCCAATAGCACTACCTACCTACCTATAGAGATGGCAACTGCACTTTAATATACAAATTAATAGATATTATCACATTAATTGCAAAACAAAAGTAAACAAAAAACAAACTTATCTTTCTTGAGTTTGTAAGCAGACAACATTGTCACTATCTTCCTGCATTTGAGGAAAATAGACTATTCTACGTATAATCAATATGGTAGGTATTTCGACCCATAAGTCGGTAAAAAATAAGGTTACATAATTTGCATAGATAGTACTATTGGAAACAAACAGTCTCACTAGTAATAAGTGGAGCTACTATAGAGAACTTAATTTCCCGCTAGTACTACCGGTGGTTCAGTTCGGTGGTAGTAGTGGGAAAAAAGGTTGGGAACAAACAGTCTCACTAGTACCACTAAGTAAATGGTGGTACTACAGAGAACGAAATTTCCTGCCAGTACCACCGGTGGTACTAGTGGGAACAAAAGGATCTTTCACAGATTTTCAAAAAAGACCAGGACAAGTAATCAACTTCTGGATGCAGGTGGGCTGGTTGAAATAACCACCAAAGGCCACCATGGCCTACCTACAATGGTCCACCTGAATGACTAAGTGCGGAAACCAAACGCTATAACATAGAACATACTGCGATTACAGACCCATTTTTCAAACGCGGTAATTACAGGTTTATTTCATCGCGCCCATTCATTATAGTAGGTATGTATCTGACAGTTCATAAACTGTCTCGGTATAAAGAGAGTAAAAACTAGTATTGAAATTCATACAATTGGTAAACGGAACAAAATAAGCACCTGTTCCTAACTAGCATGACCTAGGGTCTGCATCCGTCCGGGCAGGCCCTAAAATAGAGCCTTGAGGAAGTCCCGAAGCCCCGATGGTATCTTAGCCAATTTGAGTAGTGTATTAACAACTGACGTTATTATGTGACACAATATGGTAGGTACATGGTGGGTCTAGTATCTATGCGTTTTGTGTGACATCATGGGACGGTACTTCCCAGTCATAGAGTGACTGTGTGACGTGATTTGGTGAAACACAAATGAATAATAGAATAGTAGAAACCCTAAGTTATATGAAATGATCCAAAGAACTTAGAAAGTCGTTTTATAAGAAGGTACCTAATTAGGTATAGGTACATTATTTGGTTTAAACTACATGTGAAAGTAATGACAGTGATATAATATACCTATAAGCACTAGGATGTGTCTAGAATATAAGACAAGATTTGCTACCTACCTTACCTAGAGCTTGTGGGAATGCACATGATGGTACAAAATCAATATTAAAAGAAAGTAAAGTATCATGGGAATTAATTCTCCCTGATTGTAAAATTTTGCAATGAACATTGTACAGCTGGCAAAATGTTAGGATGTTGGTTGAAAACCAAACAACAACTTTGCCATTGGAAAATAGATCTTTGAATAGTCTTTGCTGAACTACAATACTTTTTTTTTCTTGGGGAACTCCTCATGGATACCCACATATACCCCCTCCTATATCGGACTACTACCGACTAAAACCCCACTGATCCTTCTACTACCATAAGTCGGGGGCTGGGGAATACATTCGCCGCACCCCCGACTGGTATCAACCCGCCATGCCTAGCGGGCCCCATCAAGTGCGGCCTTTCCCACGACCGCACGTCCTCCCATAAAGGCGCGCATGGAATACTGCGTGCCACTGCTTTGGGCTTTTGACTGTTCGAGCGACGATACAATATTTGTTTTCTTCATTAGATAGAGTAACTGCTGAAATTCGAGGAAGATTCCAGCAGCTCCAGAGTTGGGCAGAAAAATATGCGACGACGAATGCAACCTCAACCAAGCTCCTGAAGATATTGACAGAAAGAGTTTAAGGTTGAGTGCGCGCGTCTAAGGGTTTTCGTAGGTACAGCAGACTGCAGAAGAGAGTTTATTGATTCGGGTCCATTGGGTTTATTGAAGTTTATTTCTAAATTCAAAGTTCAAGTTTGAAGTCTGGTTAAAGAAAACCTAGGTTAGGACATTGTAATAATGCTTAGTTGCGAAAATAAAGGGGGAGGGGCGGCAAATTTAGGGTTGGCCCCGGGTGGCAGAATTACACGCTACGCCACTGGGTGGTCCGACACGCACTTAGCCGGTTTTTAGAAACATTGTGATTTCTAATGTTCAATCAATCTACATTTATTTATGTACATCTTGGTATTCAATTCCAGATAAGGCAGCGCTCGTCAAGAGATGGGCAAATCATAAGTACAGGGGGCCAAGTCTACTAATGTACAAACGTTGCAATGGTCTCTTCATTGTGAGTTTTTGACACATTTGCCATACAAACACTGTCAAATACTCACAATGGCGAGACCATTGTAACGTTTGTAAATTAGTAGACTTATGTTGAGTTGCAAGAAACCAACATTAGTTTAACGGAGACTTTAAATTCATGCCATCCCTTACATTTTGTATCAAAAAGAAAGTGACAGCATCAATTTAAAGTCTCCGTTAAACTAATGGTGGTTTCGTGAAACTCACCCTTAGGCCCCTGGTTTGTCATCGGTAGTGGGTGTAATTTGCTTACCATACCTTATCTGCAGCTAGGTTAGCCTAAGCACATAAATCACATGTTCGTTAGTAAGTATGCTTTAAAAGTAATTGGCAACTTCTATTTTAATAATTTTTAATTTCGGTTCCAATTTGGTGGCTTTAAAACGCCTTAGCAAAACGCTACAATTAACAAGCTTTTTGTCAGACAAAATCAGTCCGAATCAGGGACTGATTTTGTTTGACAATAAGCTTGTTAGTTGTATTGTTTTGCCAGGGCGTTCTAAAGCCAAATAGACGTGCTGTCTTAGCTCCGGTATCGGTATAATATTAATCCTATTCTCGATAGATCATTTTATTATGAATGCATTATGCATCGTGTCATTAAATGAATCGTCGAGTCACGTTGCGCCCCACGCGCTTGTATGACATAGTGCGCGTGCGACCCATCTCGTCCAACTCGTCCGTACACGACTAACGTTCTTGGAAAACTAGGACCGACTAGGCTAGGCAGACGCCGTAAATTGACGACATAGAATTGCCTTGTCGATTGCGTTATCTATCACATTATTCTTTTTTTTACAGTTTCGTGTGTATAAACATAGTTCAGCCTATAACAATCCTAGTAACATGTATCATCCCACGGCTGGAACTAAAACATTGTTTCTGTTTGGTTGTAATTTTGAAGTAAGTTAGTCGAAAAATATGTTTTTCAACCTTCGATCAATAATACACTATTATTGATCGAAGTTTTCAACTGCAAATTCAAGTTGGTCGACTATTACTCGGTAACTTGTAAATCCTACTTAGCTGTGAAAGTTTTCCTTTTATCTTCGTTATTTATACTACTGCTGTGAATTTTTTCACATAAGACAAATGGTTTTCGCAAACCCCCAATATTTTTGAACGGCCTATCCATCGATTCCCACACCATGAGAAAAAAACACAGACAGATAGACGGACAGACAGACGGACGGACTTGGCGAAACTATAAGGATTCCTTATTACTTAACAGATGTATGACCGGAACCCTAAAATAAAAATAATCACAGGTTTATTCGTCACAGAAACACGTGCATACAAAAAGATAATTAACTCAAGTAGGTAGGTAAACAGAAAAGTAGAACAAAATAGATCTACATTATAATCACGAGCACAAAACGGAAATAGTCGGCAGGTACACGTGACTATGACAAGAAGGCTTCCATTCAGCATGATGCTGCGCTATGGGGGACCTACAGGCCCTACAGCATAGCGCTGATTTTCAGTGGTCACCCGAAAAACAGTCCCGTCCCTCAGTCAACTACCGTACGTACCAAGTACTACTGGTTTAGATGTTACTATCAACATTGAACTGAAACTGACACACACCACACCAACACTCATGCAAATCTGAAATTGGAACAATTCCTATTATATGAGTAGTTGACAATTTTTACGTATACGAAATCTATTTTTATTTGTGGATTTCTAATTTGTATTGTAACTGTTGTAAGCCCAGAGATAACTGAACAGAAAAGACCCTAGTAGCATTTTTGTTGGCGTTTGGTTGGGCCACATATCTCTGAAGGTGGCCCAACTAAATGCCAACGGAAAATGCTACTAGGGGATGTCATTACGCTCTATCACAATTGAAGCCATGAGCGCCAGAGTGGCCTAACTGTCATTTGTTTAAAACTGATTTTATTTAAAAAAACTGCTTCCGAGGTAAGTTAGAACAGTTTTTTAGGCCACTCTGGCTCTTCATGGTCTCAATTTAAAACGTTCCAACTATACGACGTTTCCATGATCAGCCAAATAACGCGTGGGCAATTCGGCCACGTTTTCCCGCTTTGATATTTGTCCCTATAAGATAAGTATATTATTACTATGTATATTTATTCCTTTAAGTTTATCAATCTGCCTAGCCTTTTCCCATCTATGTTGGGGTCGGCTTCCAGTCTAACCGGATGCAGCTGAATACCAGTGTTTTACATGGAGCGATTGCCTATCTGACCTCCACAACCCAGTAAATGGGTAACACGATACCCCTTGGTAAGACTGGCTGTCAAACTTTTGGGCTTCTGACGACCCGTAACGAATGTCAAAGATCTACGAATGCCAGCCGGGACCAACGGCTTAACGTGTTTTCCGAGGCACGGAGGAGTGTCGGTATGTAAATATGGTCACCCATTCACCGACCAACCCCGGCAAGCGTAGCTAACCTGACGAATCGACCCGTGCGGCTGTTAATACTTAGCCACGAGCTCCTAAGTTTATTTTGTGGAAAACCAGATTTTTATCCGCATACGCAGTAATATACAAAAGTAGGTAGTAGGTTTTACGTTTAATACCTACTTTGTATTTTACTGCGTACCTATACCTTGTGTACCTACATAGGTTTTTTGCGTTCTAACATCGTAGAAGTATCGTGAAACAATCCATTGCTATTTCTACTCCCGTTAGATTAGCGTTATCGAAATTGTACGCACCTGTGTTGCTACTTTGCATTTGTATGAAAGACTAGGCTAAGGGGTTCAATGTTCGTATCGCTCGCCATCTGACTTCTAAGTTGTATGTTAGTTTCGGAGTTTATAAATACCTACTGATCTATCTATTGTCATGTCAATCTTCTTTACCTATAAAGGTAACTACATACGGGGGCAGGTACAAGCTCTACCTCCCTTTGTATCGTACACATGTTACTGGAGGATGCTTTCACGTTTCATTCAGCCCTCAGTCAATCCAACCAACTTGTTCGAGATTTCCCACTCCATCCATTATAATATTCATCAGTTTGTGTTAGTTATTTTCACCTCGATATCGACGTGCATTTAGGTCGGCTCTCGTTCTAATTAAAAATGAAAATGGTGCCGATTCTCTTGTTCACAAACTAAACTAAATTTAAGTTCAGTGCATCTTTTTCTTTCTATTTCTATAAGAAAAGGAGAGAAGATAAATTTTAGTTTAGTCCTGTCAAATTAATCAGCGCCTGTCACTACTCCATACACAAGTTTAGACGTGATTAAAAACTTGCTGAATAAAATTACGTCAATTTACGTCAAGCGCTGATTAATTTGACAAGACTAAACTAAAAAAAATCTGTTATTTTCTTAATGGAATAGAAAGAAAAAGATGCATTGAACTTAAATTTTGTTTAGTTTGTGAACAAGGGAATCGGCACCAATGACAGCTGAAATTGAAATGAAGACAGATACCATAGTATAACATCAGTGTCTTATCCTTTTGAGGCACGAAAAATCCCTGTTGCCATTGTGTTATTGCTTTAGTGAAAAAAATAAAACATTCTGAACTGGAGCCATTGCAAGTAAAATTATTATACGAATGGGGACGAGAGATTCAACGTATAAGAATCGAGTGATTCCAAAATAGCGTTCTTATCTATCAGATCCCGATGGATTGCATTGAATTTATGTATAATGCATGTGACCGGTGCCCAGCGCTGCTCGCCTCGATACATTACCATATAACTAAGAAGTAGTAGGAAACCTGAAATGAATCGTAAATAATATAAAACTGCGTGTCGGACCGCGCACAATGAAGGGTTCCGTAGTTGAGACGAATTTATCCCAAGAGCAAACTTAACGTTGTAGTTGAAATACATGTTCACCTATACATTCCAACTGCAAATGTAAGTTGGTTGACCATTACTCGTTATTTTGTACTACCTACTTTCTTGTGATAGTTTTCCTTTTAACTTCGTTATGTACCTATAGGTAAGTACTTACTACTGTAATTTTTTTCACATATTTAATGTACCGGACGGGCGTGATCGCTTGACTCGAAAATCAGGAAGGTTGTAAGGCTATCCCAGTCCAAGCGGCGCTGACGTCCTGCACCAATAGTTCAGGATATCTTCAATACTCACTGCGACATTACTCCTGAAGAATTACAGGTTTACGGAAGAAATAATAAGACCGTATTACTGATAAGACTTCATAAATATTCAGGAAGCGATTTCAGGACTCCCCAGTACTACTATATGACTATTTAGATGGAATTAGTTCCATGTCGATGACTACGAAATTTATAGGTGGCGCGCTCACTAAGGTAGTAGTGCTCCTTTACCTTACTGAGAGCCGCGAATCGCCTCCCGTTTTAGAAACTTTATTGGTTTAAAATATCTTAAGTTCTAATGTGTTTCACACCTAAACACCCTTATTTCTATCACTTTACATAAAGTGTTATACATCATAAGATTCGTAAAATAATGGCCTTTCTAATGAGGTTTCTATCATGATTCTAACTATCCCTACTGAAAAGATATTTCAGTTACAACGGGATTTATGTGAATAATTAAATATTAAATTGTTTGCAAGTGACTTTACTGGCAAAGTACTGAACCGATCTCCACCATACCAAAGGAAACCTCAAGCTAGTCTATTGCCCTAGAGAAATCTAGTATTTTAGTTTTCGTACCTAGATTTTTCAGCCCGCTATGAGCCTCTGAATACAGGTTGGGTAGCCTTTATTTTACGAAATCCGCTTCGCGGCATTTAGACTCGATTAGGTAGGTATCCTGAAGGGCTAGATTTCAGGAAGTTAGGTCCAGGGCTAGGTCTCGGTCTAGGTGACCTGGATACAGTAAATGATTTTAAGTTTTGTCTATCTAACTTACCTAATCGAGGCGTACAATGGTCGAGTTTACGACTTTTATCAAAATTGTCATTTTGATTACATTATAGCTGCTAGGCAGCACTATCAATGACTATACTTTTTACATATTTGAGTTAGTATAGTCATTGCACATTATTTTGACTGTTTTATTACGCATTATTGCGACATGAAATTTTCCCTATTTGTAGGTGGGGCATATTGTGTGGAAAAAAAGTGTGCAAAAATACATGGGCACCTACGTAAATAGGAACATTTTTGAATAAAACTCATTTCTGATGGCGCCTCAGCGCGCACATCATCGATTCTACATAATTTATGCTATTATTTCTAGTATTAACGAAGAAATTATATTTCCTATATACTTAAGCTAAGTTAAAATTACTGATTTTATACAAGCTAAATTGTTGGTGACGCATCGTCGTGAACATTTAAAATCAATCATAGCTGGCAGGGGGTGGGGGGACACTTGACTCTAAAAAAATTAGCACTTTAACCTATTGACCGCTTGGTTTTATATCAATTGCCGTGCCCCCAGCGCCCGGCTCATAAATCTACAAATAAATATCTACGACAAATATGGTCGTGCAATGATATAAAAAGCACAAAACGAACATAGGTTCTCAGTCGTATAAATACGACTGAGCCGGTACGGGCACGAAAAAATTTGTCGTATTAATCCGACCGGGGCGGTTAAAAGGTTAAATGTTAATATTACGCAAATGGTTTTCACCAATCCGCAATATTTTTGAACGGCCTATCCAACGATACCCCACACCATGGGATAGATGAGAAAAAAAATATATCATCCCCACTTTACTTGTAGCGAAGGTACCCTAAAAATGATTTCAAGATTTTATTTTACCACTATGTCGGCGTGATTAATATGTATACCCATGCCAATTTACAGTTTTCTAGTACTAAAAGTCTCTGAGCTAAGTCGCGGACAGACAGACCGACATGGCGAAACTATAAGGGTTCCTTGTTGACTACGGAACCCTAAAAAGAGGAAATTTATTTTGTCATTGACTTGGGTAGTAAACGTCCTCACAAACTCACAACTTGATAAACATTAAACAATTACATTAGGTTACAAGAGACTAAAGACGACGTTTATAAAAATACCTACATAAAAGATCACATTATCCTGCATAAAGGCGCGGGCCTACCGCGGCGCATGCTGTGCACGGGCACGCGGCGCATTTTAGCTGCGTGTATTAATTTTTTGACAACGTGGGTCTACGTTTCCACTGGAGTACACGAATATGACCCACGACTATGTACAGCTCACTTCCCGCAGTGAAGCCCGTGTGCGTGGATTGCAGTGGCACGTGCGTAGCCTCTCCGTGCGACGTGCCACGCTATACATAGTCGTGGGTCATATTCGTGTACTCCAGTGGAAACGTAGACCCACGTTGTCAAAAAATTAATACACTATGTATAGCGTGGCACGTCGCACGGAGAGGCTACGCACGTGCCACTGCAATCCACGCACACGGGCTTCACTGCGGGAAGTGAGCTGTACATAGTCGTGGGTCATATTCGTGTACTCCAGTGGAAACGTAGACCCACGTCGACAGCGTTGAGCTATGTAACTGCCTATTCGAGCAAGCCACGCATGTATTAATGACGTCAATTCATGCGTAGATTCTCCGTGGGTTCTAGTGGACACAACCACATACATTTTCTTACAAAGCGAAGCTTAATACACGTGCGTAACCTCTCCGTGCACCACGGTGGGCCCGCGCCTTTATACACGGAAGAGGCACGCGTGTAAGTGAGAAAGTAAGTGACCAGCCAGTCTATTCTGTAAAAATCTCACCGTGAAGACTTAGGTGAAGTGTACAGATGTTAGTCAATCCCTAGGTGGAACGACAGCTCACTTCAAACTCGCTTCACCTAACAGAATAGATCGGAAGATGTAGGAACGTGGACGAGGCCAAGGGAATGGGTATGGAAGGAAAACTAGAAATAGTAAGGATCGATGGCACGTGGCCGCGGAGTTTAATCATTTCTGCCACCTATATTGAAATAATTTTCTGTTTTAATCTTAACAGAATTTGAATCTTTTTGAGATTTATCCTGAGTAAAATGCTGAATGGGTAAATAACTCTGAAAACGAAACCTATGCTATAAAAAAAAAAACCTGCTAAGTGCGTGCGTGTGCGTCACGTACAATGAAGGGTTCCGTAGTTAGGACGAATTTATCCTAAGAACAAACTTATCTTTGTAGTTAAGAGGATTGTCACCGGTCCACTAGCGCCACTCCTTTAAAAACATGTTATCGCGTGACTGAGAAGGAATTATGAAAAACGGCTCAATCAACTATATCGGTAAGTGTGTCTAGAATTTTCTAATACCTTTTTTAAAGTTTCATATTGAGACACGAAGCAACAAAATTCGTTTAAATAAAAACGGCCACATTCCTCTAGATCGTATTTTGTTGCTTCGTGTCGTATCGTGTAGATTTTATTTTACTACTTTTTCAGCGTGATTAATATAATTATGTATACCCATGACAAATTACAGTTTTCTAGTACGAAGAGACTCTGAGTTAAGCCGCGGACAGACAGATAGACGGACATGGCGAAACTATAAGGGTTCCTTCCCTTGTAGCATTTTTGTTGGCGTTTGGTTGGGCCACATACCTCTGAAGTTGGCCCAACTAAATGCCAACGAAAATGCTACTAGGGTTGTTAAGTTGTTGACTTCGGAATCCTAAAAATAACAGACTGGACGTAGTCCTTCTGTAAATTGTGATTAGAGCAATAAATTAAGGATACTGCGATTGATATTATAGGCTGGCGAATTTGGTATCGAAAATCTGGTTAGTGATATGCAAATTATTAGTTTGTTGTGTTGTTTGTGTTTGTTGGTAAAAAAAAAAACCCGTAGTACTACCAAGCGATCCAGTAGTACCACGGAAAGTCTTTGTTTACCCGTGGTACTACTGGTAGTCAACATTTCATAGCTTACACAAAAACCTAACCTAACCTATTTCACCCAGTACAAAATGACGAATCATACAATCTGCCGCAGAAATGTTTTTACCATTTTCTAATTATCTACTCGCAGGCAAATTGTATGATTCGTCCTTTTGAACTGAGTGAAATAAGTCAGGTTAGGTTAAAACTGTGACCAACCGCGCGCGAGCCGAGCGAGCGTAGCGAGCGGTGCCGCGGTAGCGGCCGGCGAACGCTACTTCAAACTACTTCTCCAAGTTGCTCGCAGAAATGTTTTTACCATTGTCTAATTATCCGTGTTTTCGCAATATCCCTAGGGTTTTCGGTTTTCGTGATGTAAACTATGAAATGTTGACTACCAGTAGTACCACGGGTAAAAAAAACTTCCCGTGGTACTACTGGATCGCTTGGTAGTACTAAATGAAGTATAAATGACTGTTGATTTTGATTCCAATGTGTTATTATGCGACATTTCACACAATATCGAATTATTGACACACCCAATGATTCAAAGAATCATCGTAGCAGTCTTGGCTGCTAATTATCTGTGGCCTAGTAGCAAGCTGTCATTTCACATAGCAAATGACAGGCTAATAGCAAAACCAATCTGTCATTGGTAAGTGACTGGTAATTAGAGCCTTTGATAGGGTTGGACAAATTCCCAGGCCATCAAACAACAGCGATCGAAACTACTTACGTGTACAAATAAAGTCGAGCTATGTACCATCGGGATCTCGAGCATCGGACCACCGTAAGGAGTATTCTTGTTTGCAATGCTCGGCCGCTATAGTAACCTTTACCTACGCTCATTACCCAATAGCATCATCATGTTTTCGTAATAGAAAAAAAAAACCTAAAAAAACAGCCGAGGTGGTCAGACATCTGTGATCATTGTAACAGACCCTGAGAAATTTAATCACACAAAAGTTTTTTGTATTGATCGTCGCAAAAAAGGGCGCTAAACAATTGTGGTCATCATGTGCACGGGATATTGTTTGCAAGTTGGTTAGATTTTCGTGCCCGCGATAGTACCTACTTAACACGGGCCGCTTTTAATTTGTTATGTAACGTGTACCTAGATAGGTACTTATAAATTTTTTCCTCCTTTTGATTACGTTTTATAAAAAGATAATATCGGTTTTCAAACAATTTTTTATGATCGTAGGGATTTTATTTAATTAACTTATGTAGGTACTGTTTCGGTACGATTTCCCTTTTAGAAATGATTTTTTAATTAAATAGGCATTTATGACCCATTTCACACACATAAAATTATGCCGGGAACATGCTTATCTTTCAAATAACGGTTCGTTCAACTATAAACTCCTGAGTCTGAACTGTATCTTAAAAACTGGTGGATAAGTAGGTATTCCTCTGGGTAACTATGGGAATATTAAGATAAATTAGGTACTTAGGTACTTATTTATGGTACGAAGTACCTACCTTATTATCCGTCTCAATTTCAGTAAAACAATAAATTCCCGGCTCGGAAACAGAAGAAAAATAATGTTGTAACTTTGAACACCGTGAACCGTGTTCAAAGTAGATTCTACATAATTGAAATCATAATGACTGTTATGAGACGAAAAAAAATACGAAACTCTATAAACAAAAGAGAGAAAAAAAATATGCGTAAAATAGTAATGCTAAACATTACCGAAATAAAAAAATAAAAAGATTATTTTATGAAGATGTAAGAAAAGCAAAGAAAATAAAAATATGTACAGTCACGAGCACCAATATTTAATTAAATACACACCTAGCAAAATTCAATTGCAATTTTCTCGTGATTATCGGTTGCAACTTTGATATTAAGACCTATTATTCAATAGTAAACTTATACTATTATAAAATAGGTCTTATCTCAAAGTTGCAATTGTATTCACCATGAAAATTTCTTTTGAATTTTTCTAAGTGTATACATATTGGTGCTCGTGATTGTACCTAATGCGCGATAACAACCTTGAGAAATTACATTGTGTACTCGCAACGTTATCAGTGACGACTGACCAAGTTACGCATTACTTACTTGCCTACGATAACGAAGTAACCAGTAAAGAAATGACCCAATAAGACACATGCTCGTGGTAGCCCTGACGTTAACTGAACGTCGACGACTCGCTTCTACTGACGTGACGTTCTAAATTATGACGCACGTTTTTTTTAAAATTTTGATCAAAAATTCTACAACAAATAAATGGTTTTCGGATCTGGCTAGGAGCTTACCTGTTTTAGTGAGTGCAGAAATCAATTGTAAGTAGTGCTATTGGTATCTCGTTAAAGCTACAACTGCATGCCGCTGCCAACCGCATGCTGCAGGTTTAGTTCGGTAGGTAGGATTGGATGGGAGCCTCAGCTTTCAGCCGTCAGATCCTACCTACCCATAGGTGAGCTCCACATGTTAAGTTGTACGAGGATTTAGTAATCTACTTTTGGAGGTTCTGTATTCGGCCTGAAAAAGGAATTCTGTATTCGGCCTATCTAAAAGATAAAAGGAGAAACTGACTATGACTGACTTGGTGACATATCAACGCACAGCCGAAATTACTGGGACTAGTAACGTGAAATTTTGCACGCTGCTTCCTTTTATAATGTACCCGCAGCCCACATTAAGAAAGGGTTTTGGGAAATTCGACCTTTCAAGGGGATGAAAAGGGGGGATTTCTATCGTTTGGAAAATCTTACTGGAAACTTAGCACGAATCACTACATATTATAAAACAAAGTCCTCCGCCGCGTCTGTCTGTCTGTCTGTTCGCGATAAACTCAAAAACTACAACTATTTGTTTGCGGAATTTTACTCTTGGAAATACGATTACGATAACAATACGCTATAATATCAGTAGCTATTAGCCAAATTATATTCGTAGATAAATAAGCTAGCTACTTATTTGTATTTCAAACAGTATACAATAATATTTATCATAAAAACATTACTAAACACGGCGGCCTTATGATCAAAATTTGTGCATTCCAAAACTTTCGTTACTTTTTCATTGACATATTTATCACTTTTCGATAAACTAACACTCAATACGAAATCTACACTTATTTCCTATTTCTCAGTAATTCTGTATAGGATTCTTCTAAGATTAAACCGTTTTCTCATTGAATCCATTACTTTACGCACGTATATCCTTGATGAACATCCGCAATAAGCATCCGCGCCACACCGCCACACGACCACAGAGTACAGACGTATTTTGTTTTCCTTTTTTTTTCGTTCGTTTATTGGTGTTCCCGCTAAAATGTCAACCGGTCAAGTATTAGTCGATTAGAGCAATCAATTGTACCAAATTACAACACGAAATAAATAATAATTTTAAAATAATTCACGTAAGTACCAATAATGTGAAAACAAAACGAAATCCTCCGAAATGTCGCATGATACACCGTTTGTGCTGAGAAAACGCTCGAAATGTATAGTGAACACCATTGCTGCATAACTTTTATCAGCGTCACGTTCGCAATTAGACGAAATATTTGACATTTATTTTGTACTTGCAACACCCAGTGCTGCCAACCGTATGATTTAAATCGTATTTATACGACCTTTTTAGAGCTGATACGATGTACGATCATGTAATCGAAATCGTACGCAAAATATACGATCTTTTCAAATCTTTCAATCTTCAAACTAAATGGAAAAATAATATTACATTAATTAAATTTGCTACAAAAGAACAAAATACATCAGCTCCCGCGTCTACTGCTGCGCTCATTGAGTCCGATATTCAAATAATACACGTTAGGGGTACCTAACATGTATTATTTGTTTGTTTTCTCGTTCAATTTTGAACATAATCATCAATTTTTTTTAAATTTTCTCGTTTAATTTTGAACATAATCATCAATCAGTTAAACATAAAAAAAATTGATGATTATGTTCAAAATTGGACGAGAAAATTTTATAGGTTGTGGTAACTTGATGTGCTGGCCACCGTGCAAAAGGATTTTCTGGGATAGATTCTACAAAAAAAATCATAGATGGCACTGTGCAATGACCTAAGGCAAATATCACTCCTTGTTCCTATCTAAATACCAAATATTTAATGTAAATATTGATTTTAAGTTATAATATTATAACGCGTTTAATCATTTACTATTGTTTTATTGGAATTTCAATGCGTACTATTTTTTTTTCTATTATTCTTAGAAAAATACGATTTTTCATAGTTCAAGGTACGATCCCCTGGAAAATAAAGTTGGCAACACTGGCAACACGATCTGGCAGTAGAATTCGATTAAGCATTTGAGTGAAATTTCGTATTTTGATTTTGTGTTTGTTATCTTTAGGTAAAGACTCATTCACGTTCAGAACATAAGTACTTTTATTATATTAAATCATTTGTTTCGGTTTCTATTCACATAGTGAATCACATTAACATTAATATTAAGTTGAAATTTGAAATATAGCCTGGGATATGGAGAAGGACATAGGGTACTTTTTTATGCAATAACCGACATCCACGCGGGCGAAGCCGCGGGCAAAAGCTAGTAAAATATAAAAAGCAATTAGTAATAGCCTCATTAGTCATTAGATTCTAAAAGCCAGACAAAGACCTACAAAAACCATGGTCCATTTATTTTGAAGAGAGAAAGCAAAAGTTTTAGTACGGTACCCAAATTGGTATTGTGATTACCTACATATGTATGTTAATGTCTGAAAGGACTCATTATAGCCTCATTGGCTTCATAGATACTTTACTTAAGTAAATAGATACAAAATATATTGATTTAATCTTTGACCTTCGGTTCAAACACGTGGATTATTCCGCCGGGCATCGTAAGCTGTCAGAAAGTGAAAGTTTAAATCAATCAAAACCTTTTTCGTGTTAGTCCTTAACCTACAAAGTTACAAAGAAATTTTATTTTATTCAGGTTCACGAAATTCAGTACCTACCATACCTTGATAAAAATAATGAAGATGTTTTTTTATTTCAGCGAATATATCACAGCTGTGAATTATGGTAGAATGACCTGTGTGACCGACATAGCTCGAAAAATTGCCAAACTTAAGATGGCAATGGGCAGGGCACATTGCGCGCAGAACAGATGGCCGTTGGGGCCGAAAGGTTCTGGATTAGCGACCGCGTACTTGAAGATGTAGCGTTGGAAGGCCTCCCACAAGGTGGACCGATGACCTTGTGAAAGCCGCAGGAATCCGCTGGATGCGGGAAGCACAAAACCGAGCGAAGTGGCGGTGCTTTGGGGAGGCCTATGTCCAGCAGTGTACGTCTTTCGGCTGAAATGATGATGATGATGATGACCTGTGTGTTGGATTTTTCATTAAATGTGGAGGTGTTACACGACCTCGAAAGAATCATACGAATATGTGCTGATGTGGATGCCGACAAAACGGCATCCACACAGTACCACAAGTCCACAAGCCACAACCTTTCGGAAATCTGGGCCGTCCCGGTTGGTGTTATTTTTACGCCAGAGCATGCTCCGGACGCAGTGGCGTAGCGTGGGTTTTCGCCGCCCGGGGCTGAACATAAATTCGTCGCCCCCTATTTTAATTATTATTTTGAAGTTTAAATATTTTATTCAACGGACCTAAGGTGCATCGTACAACTTATTGAAAGTCAAGTCTCTTCGGAAGGAATATATGTACATCTATGGGAAGAAATGGCGCAAGAAACTCACAGGAAGTACTTTGTGTACTTACTGCAGACATTAAAAAGGACATTAAAAATTTACGCTAGATTTTGCAGCTGTTGGAACCGACTGTTGAACACGAACTTCTCGTATTGAAACTTTCAAAGTTTTACTACGAATTACCGTGTCGTAGTTCAATTACATTCTCTGAAATATGTCTTCGCGTAATGAAAATAAGAAGTGTTATTGTTTTGTTTGATCTGGGCCTCAAGTCTGCTATTACAAGTGTCAGAATGGTCTCTTCATTGTGAGTTTTTGACAGATTTGCCATACAAACACTGTCAAATACTCACAATGGCGAGACCATTCTGACACTATTGTAATAGCAGACTTGAGGCTCAGAGTGCTCGCTGTCGCTTGTTGGTTCGTGCGCGTTCGGGAAAAGTCGGTGCCGCCGCCGCATAGTGGATCGACTCCAAACAAACCGGCGGACATTGGACTATATAAATATAATTTCCAGATTTTTGAAAAACAAATGATGCCAATATGCTCTCCAAATTGAAAGTACTCTTATGATTTTTTCGATTTAACCCTAATTTTAGGAGTAATGTGAGTAAAACTGATTGCAATGTATGGAAAAATACAGTAAAAAAAATGCTTTCCTGCGATTCCCGCACATTTTCCGGTTTTGACGCTTATAATATATTTTGGAATAATATTAAGGAGATTTCGTCCTAACGTACTTACATATGTCCCCTAATGTCCCCCCTGGAAGATATACGAAAAATATATGATTTTAATTTTTTGTATCAATAACTCGTCTTGTTATATGATTTAAGTGCGCCTGAGGCTTTAGATTTGTTCAAAATGTATCATAATTTATCAAAGAAAATGTACCAATATGGGTCCAGTGAAAATGTTGTTGAGTAAATCAATATTGTGATGCCTTCGGGTACCTGTGAAGGTGAGGAATTTTCGTCACCTTCAAAAACAGCCGGCCGATTCTGTCAAAATCTCACCGTGAAAATATAGGCGAAGTGAGCTTGAAGTGAACTGTCATCCTACCTGACGCTAGGGAGTCTAGAGATTGACAGCTCACTTTGAACTCACTTCACCTACGAATTCACGGTGAGACTTTTACAGTATAGCGCTACAGATGCCTGTACCTCTACAGGAATAACTACACGCAAGACTTCAAACGTGTTTGTACAAAGATGTTTCGTTTTTCAGAAAGGCGTGTCAGTTTCTGGCGTTCAGAAAGTTCCTCAAACGTCTTGCGTGTGCAACTGTGCAGATATAGTTTTTTCTTCTCAAGAAATTGTTCTTTATGTTAAAGATCAAACATGTATAAAACGCCACCATCAAGCTACTCCTCTTCGCTCCGAGTCTTATATTATATACAAAAACTATGTGAGGTAGATCTCGAAGGCCTTACGTTGGATTTAAGCCCCGAAAGCATCACACAGAGAGGTTATAAACGCCTTCGGCTAATGAAAGATGGTCACTATACGGAACGCTTTGACGATAAATTTCTGGGTCTGAAGAACGACATCAAATCTGATCTCAATGATTTGATAAATTAATTAATTAGTTCACAGAATTCCCGTATGGACAAATTTGAGGAGCATATCTTGGAAATTAAATCCACTTACACAACCATTGAGGCAACCAATCAAGAAATCGAGAAATCAATGACAACCGTAACAAATCAACTAATCTCTTTTGAGACAAAAATTGCTAACTTAGAAATTGAACGTAACACTATGGCCAAGAAGCTGATTTCACTTGAAGAAAAACTTGACAACATAGATCGCAACTGTATTAAGAACTGCCGGTCGATTCTGTTAACGTCTCACCGTGAAAACGTAAGGTGAGGTGAACTGTCATTCCTTCTGATGCTAGGGATTGGCAGCGCACTTCACCTATATTTTTACGGTGAGATTTTACAGAATCGACCGGTTGTATTGATGTTCGTAATGTTCCCAAGTGCCAGAAAGAAATTAAAAGCACTCTTTATGCCTTGGTTCAAATTCTGGCCAAACAATTAGAAACCAACATACAACTCTCAGACATCTTTTCAGACGTCTTAAGTCTTCGCCTTCGACTTTCAGACGTTTTAACACGTTCAGACCGGCGTGGTGGTACACGCCGGTCTGAACGTGATAAAACGTCGTGGTGGAGCACGGAGTATTTGCTGATATGGCGAGGTGTACCAGCGGTGGCCACATCACACTATACTTTCAATATACTAAGAAATTCGCGCCGCTTTGAAAGTGTTGTTCTTACCATGCATCCCCGCCTAGTAAAATTGTCAATAGTGCAGCTCAGGAGGTGGATATTATTTCGAGAAGTAAACAAAAATCAATATTGAAAAATTGTATTTATTAGAAAAAAATTGACATAATCACGACATTAATTGTGCAAGACTTTTGGTTCATGGGGTGGCGATGTACCACCGGTGGCCATATGAAGATTTGCGCCGTAGGATACCAAGTACCTACTCATGAGGTCCCGATGCCGCATGCCGGTCTGAACGTGTTAAGACTACTGTCTAAAAAATAAAGCAAAACATCCCACATAAGCATTGAGTTTTCGAACACAGCAAAAAAGTGATTTTCTACTAGCTGCCATGTTTGGCAGTTAGTAGAATTACTTTTAAAAACTATTCGTAGAACTACTACGACTAAAGTCCATTCTACTCACTTAGGCTTTGATGGACCCAAGGCACCATCTATATTGCTGATGAGCAGCTTACACCGCTAACTAAAAAACTATTCTACGTAGCTAGAAAATTCGCCAAATTAAACGAATTCGCATTTTATTGACGTGTCATGTTAAAGAAAATCGTCGATGGTCAGTACTTATTGATTAAAAACGAAACAACAATTATTGCAAATGTCGTAACTCGAGTTACAGTGTATTGGATTTACACGTCAGCAGTCTAATTGCACCCCCTAAGACCAAAAAGCTACGACTACAATTTAGTTTCTACTACCTGTTTCACTACCTATGTACTTATATTAATTTTAGGTACATTTCCAGTCGCATATACATTTTCCAATAAATCGTCAAACTGAAAATGCAATGTACACTAAAAATAACATTATGCTCGTTTTATTTCTTTAGCCTTGAAAAATATTGAATCCCTTGCCAAGATTTGTATGAGAAGTTGGCATTGGCAGTAATGCATTTTGCGAAATACTAAAGTGTAGTATTTATCAGTGCGATAAAAATATGTCAGGGATAGATATTATATCGAAATTAAATAGTTCTTCGATTACTGAAAATAGATTTTATCAATACTTGGTTGATGTTAGACCCCACCTCATTCTGAGCATTTTTAATGTCATTCTTGTAAAATGCACTTTGTTATTTTCAGCCAGTTGGTTCTTTAACGCCCAAATACTCAAACGTTACTTAACTTTAAGACGTTCTTATAAGTGTTTCTGTCGCTACAAAACAGTTTAAAGTGACAGAGACAGCATTATACTTAACGGCGACTTAAAATTGAATTGCGTTTGAGTATTCAGCAGTAAGGCTCATAAAGACAAGTATTATACCGAGTAGGTATATTATGTACGTAGAAACTGAGCCATGTTCGACATGAGTAGGTATTGTAAAAGTATCAAAACCGGCGGGGTACCTAATTGCGTAACACACTAACATTAGCAAAGGCTTTGATTTTGACCGTTCAACAATATTAATTGCGTTATTTACGTTGTTGAGGCGACAAATTTTTCGAACATAATGAAGCAATGGATTAGCAATATCCTTCAAAATCATTTAGATTGTGTTTGAAATTGTATTACGGAGTTAGGGTGCAGTAGCCACTCCTATCGCTGAAAACCGTCTACAGTTTTAACTTGTCCACGTGGATTTCGTATTTCTCCAACAAAATGTATGTGTCAGTCAGTCAGACATTCATCAGTTACTCCTTTTATTGTACCCATAGATTGTGGTCCTTAAAACAGAGCTTAGTGGCCACTATTTTCCAGTTTAAGGACAATAAACTTAACAATGTAAAACTACTGTTTGTAATAATAATAACGTATAGTCTTAGGAGCACAACGTAACATGCTTATTTTCTGCATTTTCATTCTAAAATAAATGAAATCACCAAACAAACGATGAGGGCGCCACTGCGCGAAAAGGTAAAAAAAGATGGATGCACCGAGAACTACTCAACAGAATTGAAATCTTTTTACGATCTGTTTTGTTGCATATGGGCGGAGCTAAGTTGGCTTTGTTAGCCAGAATCTCCACGCACAACGGACCAAATGAGAGTCTACGTGCGGAAAAGGGAGCCCCATCATCATCATCATCATACTTTAATATGTATTTATTTTAATCTACTGCTACATATTTTTTCGAAAAATAAAAATGATTGTTTTATCAGTACCCTGACGATAAAAATAAAACCAATAATAGTTTACATTCGATTTTGTATTCTTAGTATACCAAGTACAGCCGCAAACACAATGCACGATAACTTCAGAGGTTTTTATAGATTAAAGTTGAATATAAATTAAACTGGAAGGCATAAAGTGAAGTTAAAGTCATATTTGTTTCAGTACGAGAAGGAGCTAAAGAGGAGGAATTCCTCCATCTCTTTTGAGAAACGGAGCTATGCTGACTTAGCAGTTTATGTGACCCCTGACTCCTGGCGTAGACCATACGTTTTGTTTTCTAATTCTTACAAATTGACCTACCCTAATAACATAATAATCTACCAAACACAATAAATATGGAGGATACCACTTGAAATTAACGAGATATCTGTTACAATACCGGTTGTTATCATGTACAAAGGCCTTGGAGTCATGTACTGTATATAAATACAGTACATGACTCCAAGGCCTTTGTAGGAATAGGAGGAATATGTATATTTAGTATACATTGTATATGTCGCAGCCAACTAGCTTAATTAGCCTTTCAGTTAACAGTCTAACCTTTTTACTAACCGTGCGCCGTGCAACTGGCGGCCTGGAATGATATTTATTATAGGTTAGATGGGCTGGCGAAATGTGGGTGAACTATTCGTACACCTCTGTCCTACCCTCTGGTGAAACAAGGCGTGTAGTTTTGTTATATGTTAGGTTAGAACTGTGTCCACGCGCGAGCCGAGCGAGCGAAGTGAGCGGTGCGAGCGCTACTTCCAAAGGCTAGGCTGTTATCTAAACGGCTAATTAAGCTATAACCCAAAGTCTCAAATTCAGATAATTTATGTAAACAAAGGGGATAACATAACAAAAAAATATCTTCGTAATGGTAATTCACATAAAATGACGAAAAAAGAGGTTTCATTTTCTTTTAAGTACTGATTTTAAGAAATAATAATTAAAAAATAATCATACCGTAATTATTTTTATAAATTTTAGGTTTTAAACAAAGTTATTAAAAAAAGGAGATTTTCTGGTATAAAATATTTTATGATACTGGTAACAATGCAGGAGATACAAACCTTGTAATTTTTTTTACATGTTCAACAACACTAATATTACAACAGCTCTTATTCATAGATTCTTAGTGTAAGAAGCATATCTAGCCACATTTTGGATGAAACGGCTGTGAACTGTTTCGATTGGAAATCGATTTTGGGAGGCCTACGTCTAGCACTTGGCCTAAAAGGGCTGATTATGACGATCATATACCGTGTCTACGACACACTACACAAAACATTGTTTGGCAACGGTATTTTTTTTGCATAGTTCTTATAATTAATTCATTTTAATTTTATCGATTTATTATTTACAAAAACATTTAATAATAAAATGTTTTGCACCACTGTCCTGTCATTTTGACAGTGACATTTCTTGACATTATTTTGTTTACATAAATTATCTGAATTAGAGACTTTGGGTATAGTTGGCCGCGACATACACATATTCTGTTGTCAGTGATAACGGCGAGGAAGTGAACAACTGAAATAAAAAAATAAAGTTTTGAATAGCAAAATGTTTCGTCTGATAACAATAAAACAGTGTTTATTATTATGTCAATGTTACCTAATAGGCTCCATTGTTTTACTTGTGTCGTCATTATAATTATTTAAACTAATGCTTTCCTGTGATTAGATTGCGTAATTTTATATGTATAAGAACTATCTTCTACCCGCGACATTGCATTGCTTGCCCTAGCTATTACTTTCATTCTTTTTGACTTGTTTCTTGGTTCCTAAGGGTCCTATCGTGGTGTTAAATAGCCTTCCTCAAAAAAAAGGCTATCAAATGCAAAAAGATTTTTGCAAATACTGGCTGTCCCAAAGATTAGCGCGCAAACAAACAGACAAAAAACAACCTCTTCAGCTTTATTATTAGTATAAAACAGGGGTCTCCAAACTACGGCCCGCGGGCCAAATCCGCGACAGCTTAAGACTAGTGTCATCAATCTGGCCTGCGACAGCCAATGTCTTATTGTTGAAGAAGAAAACACAGAATGATAATAAATAAATACTCGGTTTTATTTACTTGCAAGGTAAAACTTAACGACAGAAATGATGAGGCAGAAAACTTAAGTATCTATCTAAGCTTAAGCATATTAATAACTAATAAGGAAGGATTTGATATTGGTGTATAAATCAGGGAGAAGCTGATTTTCTATTTGCAATCTCAAATTCAGTTCGTTCATATGATTTGCCATATCGACATAGAATGCTAACTTCCACAGCCATTCACTATTTTCTAAATAGGCAAAAGGGCGATGCTACTCATTAAAAAAAAAAAAAAAAAACGATCTCTCCTCGAAGTTCAATAAAGCGCTTAAGGACTTTTCCGCAAGTAAGCCACCGTACGGCAGTATGATATGGTAAGTCATTTTCTCCAATCTCTTCAATAAACTCGCGGAATTATCGGTGATTCAGCCCAGTGCAACTGATATGGTTTTAGAACTTCAGACATACATAATATCCAAACATTTTCCGCACAAGGACTGTTGATGAATTATACAATGTAAGACTAATGGTTTTAAACCACCATCATTTTCTACTTTGACACAAGTGAAACCTCGCTAACCCTCCCAACCCCCCAAAAAATTGTATCGGTCCATGCGCCAAACACCCTGTATTCTTTAAGAACAGCTATGGTTTAATTACAAATTAAACATAGCGCCTTATTACTGAACTCAAATACTGAAAGTTCCATTTATCTTTGAACGTTCTGCATTTAGTCTGTTTTTCGCTTCTTTCCCATACTAATAAATCACACATAAAAACAATAAGTCAAATCAAAATACTGTTATGCACGGATGTTACTGTATTCGTCACTTTAAACGTCACAAGAAAGATAAAAGACATGTCCGATTTGTGAAGAAGAGCATTTTGCTATAGAATGCAAGAAGTTCAAAGAAGTTAACATAGATGAAAAATGGGACATGATCAAGAAGGCGGAGATATGTTTCAAGTGCCTCCAATTGAAGCACTCAAGAATTAACTGTAAAGCCCCAGTCTGCAAGCAGTGTAAAAGATGGCATCATACTATCTTACACTCCGACAAACCACCAGTGCCAGTACAAACGTACAGTGGAAACGTACAAAGAAGATAAGAAAAGCGCTTCAGAAGAAAAGGTCACCTCAGTTCACAACGCAAGAGGGGAAGAGAAGGCATACCTGAAAATCATCCCAGTAGACCTTTATGGACCAAATGGCCAAGTTCGCGTGCTAGCATTGTTGGATGAAGGGTCGACGGTCACACTCTTAGACGCATCAATACCTGAGAAGATTGGGGCCAAAAGGAATCAAGAAAAACTCACAATCCAAACAGTTGGTAGAAAGGTGTTAAGAAAACATAGTTCTCAGAAGATCGAGTTATAGATAAAAGGGACTCATAAAAGAGAAAAGAAGACTATCGTAGCAAAAACCATCGATGACCTGAAGCTGTCTGAACAAAGCTTAAATAAGTACACTGAAAAATTGTACCCTGGCTGGAGGCCTTAATTTTTTAAGGCACCCACAGGAAAGATCGGTTAAGCAGTAGACAACCTCCTAGGTAGAACTGCGAGAAACCAATATTAAAAAAAAAAAAACGTGGTCAGGCATTTCGAATCCAGCAGTTTATGAAGCAGTATAATTATGAAGTAAAATAAAGAAGGAACTCTCTGAAAAATACAGTATAATTTTATTCGCTACACCTTCTACGAAACCTCCTCAAGAATATCCCGCCAGCAAGCCCGCTCCATCATAGTCAGACAGCAACAAATAGGGATCAAAATTTCTGAAGAAAATAAGGATAGTCTCCTAAGATCGTTTTTCTGTAACGGTTACGGTAGCCACCCTTACTGTCCCATCTCAAAAATCCACCTTGTAGGTTATTTCTTTGTTATTTACGAAAAATGTTTTGTATGTTTCATCGTCATCTTCAGCTTATAGGACTCAACCGTTGGACTCTGTCTACCTCTCTAATCCAATACAATCAAATCCAATGGCTCGATATTTGAGTCGACCTTAGGCTACTTTTATGCAGCACCCATCAGCCACCCTGTGAAGATAGTCGTCCCACCTAGCCGGAGGGCATCCTACCCTAAGATTACTGATTCGCAGTAACCACTCAAGAATACGTCTGTTCCATTATGGCCTGGCTTATTGCCGTTTCTGTTTTCTTATTCAAAGTGTGTGTGTAGTTATAAGATTGGCATAAGCCATATTGGTCTTTAACATCTTAGATTAGGATCCATTCTCCTTTAGCCTGTTTCTTCTTCTAAATATTCCGTATTTTGTAAAGCATTACCTAACCTAGATATTTCAGGTTTCTTTGTTTGTTGCAGTAAATCATACGAGTATCTTGCATTTTTCATCTATGGGCTGGCGTTGCTGCAATCTTAATTGCTACGAAGTATAAATTGATATCATGAAGATTTCATAGAATCACATCTATATTGTTTTTTATTCTGCTGGGGCTTTTCCATCTATTTATATGTATAGTAGATATATCAGATTAAAGTCAAAGTTTCAAAGCGTTTATTTCAATTAGACCTAGGTACTTTTAAAAATCTTAACTACAAAGTGCATTTCTCATCAGCGTAAGGAGTAGGTACTGTTACGAGCTTGCGGTTCGTGACAATAAAAACTGCCGATTTAAAAACCAAAATGACACTTTAATTAATCAACACTGATAACAATTCGAACACACTAATTATAAAACACAATTACACAACTGCACTACTGGGCCTCAAGTCTGCTATTACAATAGTGTCAGAATGGTCTCGCCATTGTGAGTATTTGACAGTGTTTGTATGGCAAATCTGTCAAAAACTCACAATGAAGAGACCATTCTGACACTATTGTAATAGCAGACTTGAGGCCCTGATCGCACTCGAAGATAGCTTGTTCACTGATTCGCTTCGACTGTCCCTAGTCGGGTCCTTACCGACTAAGGACTATTCCTTAGAAAGTTCTCGAGTCTACTAGTTCTGCTATTCGATACTAGATGGCGCTAGTGGTACTTAAACTTGTGTAGCGCGTAACAGTACCATACCTAAAGTAACCTAAACCATAAAGGTTAAAATATAATATTAAATATGCAAATATTCAAAGTATGTAGCGATTCGATTTCCGATTAGAAAAAGAAGTTTCGGAAGATTACCAAAAGTAGTCTTGTGTAATTCTAATTATTCATCTACAAGGACAAAGTAACGACGATGAAATATTAAATTGGGCTGAAATGTTAGATGATATTTTGGAATAAACTAAACCTTTTTTGTATTAACACAAACTATAAAGAGAATAGGTCGTGTTTTAGTAAAAATCTTAATAAACCTGCAGGGTTAAGTGCTGGTTAAAGTATACTGACAGCCCAAGATATCAAAAAACGTGATTTGAGTATCACCACTCGTGAGGGTCAGATTGATGGGAGCTAAGCGGACACTACGATAATCATACCTTACGACAAACGTTGTCATTTTAGCTGATATATTCTGCCTTCTCAAGAATCTTATGAGGAAAATCCATGATGAAGCGAAATACTTACCTATACGTTCCAATACTTTCAATGTCTGATTTGCAAAGGTCGTAAAATTTGTCCACGTGTGAACACAGTACAAAGTACGTATTTACTACTACTTCCATAGTGTAACGTAACGCCTTGAGAACGTATCGAGGTACATATACGTAAGGCTTATCGGTCAGACGGAGACGTAGATGCAATAAAAAGAACATTGGAGTTATATCACGAACCAAACTACGCAAAATGTGCGCGTAATCAAACATCATTGATGTACTTCTGCTTGCGTACTACTAAATAATTCAGCAGTGACGTTTTCTTAATAAGACGCAGATATATGCCAGTGATCTTGAGTGGTTAGCTTGCGTGTTCTGTACTGAGCTCACGCAATGCGTCGTACGTCCAGCCAGTAATAGGACTCGCCCATCCAGGAGCGTTGTCCCAAATAAGACGCATTATTAATTTATCTATACTATCTATACTAATATTATAAAGCTGAAGAGTTTGTTTTTTTGTTTGAACGCACTAATCTCAAGAACTACTGGTTGGAATTGAAAAATTCTTTTTGTGTTGGATATTCCATTTATCGAGGAATATTATAGGCTATATAACATCACGCTAGGACCAATAAGAGCGGAGCATAAATGAAAAATATTGCAAAAACGGGAAAAATATTCCTTTTTGAGAGCTTCCGTTGCGTGCGCGGCGTAAACGGTTTAAGTTACGCAAATAATCATGTATGGTGGAATTGTTCCTCTTTAAAAGTTCTAAAAAAAAAGTTCGCGACAGCATATGTCTATCTTTTAAGATTGACTCACTAAAACCCTTTTTTTATGGTAATTAAATTTGTTCGAAATTAATGCATTATTTGCGAAGGAGTTTTATCAACAAAATATTAATCCTTATCCAAATTAATATGTTATTAATCACAAGTATTTAAATGTAAACAAAATTGTCCTTGATTTCAATCAACATCTTAGGAGATATCATAATTTTAAAATAACTCCGTAACAAAATAAGTAGAAAATTCATTACTTATTGGTATAAGTAATTAATTTTCTACTTATTCTGCCCGCGACTTCGTCCGCATGAAATTTCCGCCCACCCATCGCGTCGCATCCCGTCGCTCGCCCGCGCTATAACTTTGTTATCGCTTAGCGTTCTTTCTGACTTTTGTTCTTTTCGCATGGCTCCTAAGAATAATAGTCTGCCTGTCGTCTGCATCACCTAAGAGAGAGAGATGAGATGGTTCTCATCTCTCTCTCTTAGGTGACGCAGACGAAGTTACGCGGGTCAGCTATATTATAAAGCTGAAGAGTTTGTTTGTTTGGTTGAACGCACTAATCTCAGGAACTAGATACTTTCGAATAGAGAAATTATTTTAGTGTTGGATAGCCCATTTATCTTTTTTTTAACATCACGCTATTATTCTTAGGAGCCAAGCGAAAAGAACAAAAAGTCAGACAGAACGCTAAGCGATAACAAAGTTATAGCGCGGGCGAGCGACGGGATGCGACGCGATGGGTGGGCCGAAATTTCACGCGGACGAAGTCGCGGGCAGAAGCTAGTTATTCATGAAACAAAGGTATTTTAATAAAACGCGTATACTAAAAGATAAATAATAAAATAATGTAAAAAAGGAAAAAAAGAAAATTGATCTTTTAGTATAGGTACCTACGTGTTTCAGCTTTCAGTACAGATCACGCAAGCTAACCACTCAAGGTCACTGGCATATATCTATGTCTTAAGCCTGAGGCCGACTTGAAATTTATGTTCAGCAGTGGACTGCGGTAAGCTGAGTTGATTGACTGTAGTTATTGTTACAAGCAAATGCACCCAAACAGAAAAGTCACGGTTGTATTTTATAAATTGAAGCCGCAAAATCTCAGACTCCTAAGATACAGGGGGCCAAGTCTACTAATGTACAAACGTTGCAATGGTCTCTTCATTGTGAGTTTTTGACAGATTTGCCATACAAACACTGTCAAATACTCACAATGGCGAGACCATTCTGACACTAATGTAATAGCAGACTTGAGGCCCAGGTCTGCATACCTAGTTTAGGAGCCCGGAAAGCCGGCTATAGTTTTAAACTTGGTAGTACAACCCTGTTTCCATAATATGCTGTTTCCATATAAACTTTGTACGACACGGTTGACGCAGTGGTTAAGAGATTGACTGCTGCGCTGCGTGTCGCGGTTCGATTCCCGCACGGAACAAATATTTGTATGACCTACAAGTTCTTGTTCCGGGTCTGGCTGTTTGTGTATGTGAGTTTTAAATGTTTGTAAACGCACCCACAATATAGGAGAAATTCCTAGAGTGGGCTAACGATAAAAAAAATATACTTTTAGTAGCTTTTGCCCTCGGCTCTGCCCGCGTGGATGCCGGTTATCGCGTAAAAAAAGTAGCCTATGTCCTTTTCCATATCCTAGGCTATATCTCTGCCAAATTTCATGACGATCGGTTCAGCGGTTTAAGCGTGTTAACATACAGACAGACAGACAGTTACTTTCACATTTATAATATTAAGTATGGATTACATATTTATTTATTTTTCCAATAAACTTAGCCTATTTTACAATGGTTTTAGCCATACAACGAAAACCTATCAGGGTTTATCAGTGTATATCTTTTTTTTTCAATTAGTGTAACAACGATGTGTCGACTTGTCAGACGAGAAATTCAACAAGGTCGTTGTAGTTACTAATGCAAATCATTTATTTTGCTAAAACAGACTCGACTCTCGACTACTCCTAATTACTTAAACCTGTTTGTCGGTATAGCAAATCTATAAAGCAGGGCCTCAAGTCTGCTATTACAATAGTGTCAGAATGGTCTATCATTGATTTCATAATTGTTGATTTTGACAAGTTTGGTAATCCACTAATATAATGGCGTCATTATGACTTTCCAATGGTCAGCCACTGACACTCCATTGAAAGAATTGGTAATCTCGTACATAATGACAAATGAAACTTCCTACTTAACTTCCAACTTCCTACTACTTCAGATTGCTTATAACACTAATAAATAATATGTAAAAATATAAATAAATGAAATCTGGCATGAATAAATGTTCAAAATGCCATTGTAATACAATTCTATTAAGAGACCATTGACCGAACAATGATCGACCATTATGAATTTAGCAGATTACGAACTTTTAGCAAAATGACAATGGGATCGTGTTGCAGTGACGAATTTATAAAAATAGCAGACTTGGGCCCCTGGCCATACACGCTAGGGTGGACCTGACAGGTTTACCTGTACAGTTTAACTGTACAGGTAAACCAGAGCGTGTATGTTGCACAACTGTGCAGGGCCTCAAGTCTGCTATTACATGCCAGAATGGTCTATCATTGATTTCATAATTGTTGATTTTGACAAGTTTGGTAATCTACTAATATAATGTCGTCATTATGACTTTCCAATGGTCAGCCACTGACACTCCATTGAAAGAATTGGTAATCTCGTACATAATGACAAATGAAACTTCCTACTAAACTTCCAACTTCCTACTACTTCAGATTGCTTATAACACTAATAAATAATATGTAAAAATATAAATAAATGAAATCTGGCATGAATAAAATGTTCAAAATGCCATTGTAATACAATTCTATTACGAGACCATTGACCGACCAATGATCGACCATTATGAATTTAGCAGATTACGAACTTTTAGCAAAATGACAATGGGATCGTGTTGGAGTGACGAATTTATAAAAATAGCAGACTTGGGCCCCAGCAGGTTTCCACACCTGGACAGGCAACCCGATTTTTTTTTTGATATTTTTTGCCCGTGGGTGTACCGGTGCAGGCAAAACTGAGCATGTGTGGCGGTCGCCTGCGCAGGCGTCAGTTGTCCGGTGATTGCTAGATTTTCAATTCTTTTAATAAGTTGACATGAGAGTGTTGGTGAGAGTTGTGATGAGTTTTCGTTGCAGTAACCATGCTTTGCACCGCTTTTCTCGGTATCTTCGTTTAAACCTGTTCTTCAATAAAACGAACAATAAACCTACTAACGCTACTGTCTCGAGATCAAGCGTCGCTGCCGGGGCCATGGTTACAACTGAGAGTTTGTACAGGTTTACCGCTACGTGTATGTCCTCTACTCAGCTCAAGTTTACCTGACAGGTATAACTGTACAGGCATACCTGTCAGGTACACCTTAACGTGTATGGCCTGCTTTAGTTAAGTCAGTTCGCGTCAGTTTCAGCTGTTTACTCGACTTATGGGTTACGCGTCGCCGCGTCATTTTGTCTTGGTCTATCAACGGCGTGATGCCAATTCCCAACAATTGAATTTGGAGTTTACATTCCAACGGGCTTGAAGCCCACTGAGCGCTTTATCGGAGGCTGAGCGAGGCAACGAGATTATCATCGAGTTAATCTTTATCTATAAGGAAAAAAACTGGTTACCTTACTAGAAACCAGTTATGTATGTACTCATCAATAAAACGGGTAAGTAATAGATGATATAACAACAAAATCTCTAATATTAACAACATATAACAACGGAGCCTATAAATTTATTTAATATAGCGATTAGTTAATATAATGAACGATTGATGTGTATAATTTTAAAATAACTCATTTTTATAAGCATAGCATATATTAAATATAAAATCGTTTGACATACCACTCAAAAGATATAAAACTTATTTGGTCTAATATAATGAAAACGCCTACTTAAAAACCATCCTATTGTAGTTATAGATAATAGTAACCTAACTAGATATTAAACATAACTAGTAACTGATTACCACCTGCGCTAAGATAGGTCGACGGAGCCCCGCTTAGCGGGGCTCCTATTTCTGGGTGATAAAAAAAACGACGTTTTTTATATATAATATATTAAACGTTAGACCAAATGATTTTCGATTACATAAACGTTATATCAACCAACGTTATACTAATTAAGTTTTAGAATAAATAAATGTTATATGTAAAGAAGTTATATCAACAGTTGGTATACTCGTATCTCACGTTGATTATATCTTATGAACGATAATAAAATGAAATTAGACCAAATGAGTGTATACGTTATGAGACGCACCCCAATAAAATTACTATGTTTTGATATCAGGCAACACTGGACATTATAATATTTCCTAATATTATAAACATTTTGTTTTAAATCTACCCACCTTAATACCACATCGTTATAGAATACTTTCTTGATCATCTGTGAGTTACTGCTGTCATGTGTTTGAAACATTCCGCGTAGTCGTTATCTTGGAAAGCTTTTAGCATTAATTACTTGCTTAATCTCTAAAATCCATTTATTATTTTGTAATTCACACTGAAAAATGGACGTGAAATCATTAATTTCTCGTAACACATCGGACTTCGTGGAATCACCTTTTAGCTTCCTTAAGGTAAGTCATTATCATCATCATTTCCGCCAAATGATGTTCAGTGCTGGACATACGCCTCTCCCAAGCACCGCTTACGGTAAGTAATTAATATAGATTTAGAATAATTAAGACGTTTGTAGACGTGTAGGGTAGGCGTTGCAAAATGTCTAGATAATTTCTCAACCCTTTTTTTTTCTACTTCTAATTTATATAAAGGCTGATAAAAACGGTATGTAATTGTTTCCTTTTTTTTCAATTAATCTGAACTCGTTCAGCCATAATCAGTATAATCACTGACAAATTCGTAACTAAGCAGAACGAAGCGTGAAAAATGAAGTATCCAGTCACTCTGGGGACCATAGATGCCGGAGACATTTTTCTAAATCTAAAGATCACTAACTTCATTATAATTATTTTCAGGGTCTATTCAACGATAATAGCGGTTCACTCAGTGGAAATGTCAAGCAAGGTGAGTTTTAAGAATAATTTATAAAATTTATAGTAACAACATTATTACATTTTGACCGTGATTTTTGCGTTAAATGGAAAACTTTGGCGTTCTTATTCTGAGAAACTGAAAGACTTCGACAACTTTCACTTATTAAGTGGTTGAGAATAGTTATTAGTATAGTATATAGCAATCTCCCTTTTACCAATTTTTTTTTTTTTCTTATCTATTTAAAATATAAAACCAAAATTGCGAAGTAAGTTTTTCATAAAATGCACGACAGCCCTTTTTCGATCTCGTGGATTGAACTATTGTAGATAAGCAAACGAAATGAAATATGAATAATAATATCTCTTAAATAGTGGTTTAGTTCATAGTGGCCTCATAATTTTGAAATATGTGTAGAATATCTGTTAAAAAAATCCCGTTCAAACCGATAAAACTACTAAAAACGCTCAGAATTAACTATAAATTTCTCCCAGCAATATTTTACGTAAAATTTATACCAGAATAACCATTGATTCATAAGAAATTAAATTTCAAATTAAAAAATGTATAAAACTTAAAATAAACGTAATTACAACTGCCAAATTGCTACACAATGCGATGCGTCAGATTGCGAACGCTATTTTGTGCCATTTTTTGATAGGCCTCTTAAATATATATATATATATAAAAATGAATCTTTATTTCCCTTGGTCACGGCACACAGTGGTTCGAAATCGACGGTCCGTGGACATTGAAATCAAAATTTCTTTAGACGAGAAATAAAAATCGAAATGGCTTTATTTCAGTATTATTTATAATATTTGGAAATATGACAGCTATAGACAGCACCATCTCCGAAAAAAAAAAAATTTAATATTTTTTTGTATGAAGAAAAACACAAAAGTCGTTTTTTCTCATAACTTAATAAAACTTAAAGCCTGCGGCTTACATGGGGTGTTGTCCTACATGAGGCGATTCCGAAATGCTATAACACGCACACCCATGCGCGCCGCTTCACTCACAGCAGAGTGTTGAATTTCGAGAAATTCAGTTAGAGATTTTTACGTTGATTTATGTGTGATCTTGAAAATATACAAAGTAATTGACTTTAGTTTGCTAATTTGATTAGTTATAATGAGAAATAATGGAATATACAATATAAAAATACTAAAAAAAACACTCAAATTGAGACTTACAATATAAATAGATTTTGCAATCTTTCTTATAATAATTTAATTCGGTGTTAGTAGATACACAGTTTGACTTCTTAATTAACATTAAAAAAAAAAAGTACAAAAACTTATAAATAATACAGAAAAATACTAAGAATAAGCAACTGTATAATTGAGAAATATATTATTTCACCACTTCACTCAGAGCAGAGTAATGAACTTCAAGAAATTCAGTGGATTTCTCGAAGGAATTTAATACTATATTATTTGATATCTTTGGGATAGGTGCACATACCAATGGGCAACGATAATTACATAGTAATGATTGTTTGATGTAAGCTGTTCGTAATCTCAAGTTTAGCAGGAAATCAATGCTTAATGCATGCTAATTAACTTATGATGGTAATTTAGTCTCATCTCATTAGTGCATGTTGCAAATATTGTTAACGAGTTAAGATACATTAGTTAAGGACTATTTTTACGAAGTGTTTAACTAAATACTATTAATTAAGATACGATTAAGAGGGTACTTTTATATAAATAGGGACAACATCGTCAAAATCATTAGTTTTTGTCAGCAACTGTTCGCGCTATAACATTAACTTCTTGCTTACGTACTTACTTATTATCATGGAAGGATTTTATACAAATTTGGACATATTCATATTTGTGAAAACAAAAAGTTGCTTTTCGCAGCCTAGTATTTTGTTAGAAGCACTTCTAACCAAAGCGACAAATTTGTCTGAAGAAGAACAAAAAAAATTAAAACAGTTTTGTCAAGTGTATATGTGTGTTTTGCATAGAAATTGGAAATCGTGTAATCGAACAATGCATACATTTGTCAAGAAGTATGAGACATGGCTAGAAAAAGAGATCAAATGGCCCAACTTCATTAAAGACAGATTTGTACAAAGTGAAGAAATTGGATTGGTATCAATCGACTCTGTTACTGATACTGATGAACCTTCAACCTCAAGTGCTAGTGGTATAAATGATGGTGCATCCACGTCCAAAGTAACTACATGTACTGTTAGCACTACAACACTAAAAAGGAGCCCAAGAAAACCTTTCTCAGAATTATGCCAAAAACAGAAGAAGAGAAGAATAGAAGAACTTTTAACGCACGACTCTCAGGAACTTGCATATGCCTGCAGTGAGATGTGGTGAGGAGAATGAGGACGTGAAAGATTTAATAAAATATATTACCGAGCATCCTGAAAAAGCAGCAGAGATCAAGAATTTTTTGAAAGGCAAGACAACTACTAACAAGTATTCAGCAGAGAAAGCGTTGGGTATATTTATTTCTTTGAAATTGTCGAAGTGGCAGTATATAACTTTAAGGGAAACTGCGAAAGAAAGTGGTGTAGATTTGTACCCATCATATTATTCGGTTTTAAATGCCAAGAAGGCATGCTATCCTCCTGAGAGCGATATTGAAGTGACCGAACGAGGAGTTAAAGTAAAACTTCAAGCTATTTTGGACATCACTGTCACTCGACTTGCCAAAACATTAAACTTGGACCATTTGCAAGATAAAGAACTGATCTTAATCTGCAAATGGGGCTTCGATGGTGCGTCAAATCAAAGCAACTACAAGCAATGCATGAATGCAGATGAAGACGACTCTAGTGTTTTTATGAGCTCTTTTGTACCCTTGCAATTGATGTGTGGTGAGGATTTGGTCTGGGAAAACCCAAAACCTTCTTCTACAATGCTTTGCAGACCAATTTATTTCAAGTTTGTCAGCGAAAATAAGTTGGACATGAAGGAGGAAATGGGTTTGATCGATGCTGAAATTAAAGCATTGAAGCCATCTATCATTGAAAATAATATACAAGTTAAACATTCAATGTTAATGACCATGATAGATGGCAAAATAACGTCTCACCTGTCACAAACCTCGATGCAAACATGTGACATCTGTAAAGCTGTACCAAGTGAAATGAATGATTTGGAGAAGATTCACATGTAATTTGAATATTGGAAATGTATGTTATTTTTTTTTTTTTTTTTCTTATTGAAAAACACTTTTAACCTTTTTATTCATATTTTAGGAAATCTGTATCATCTGATATTTACAAGTACGGTTTGTCGACTTTGCATGCATGGATCAGATCCATGGAATGCCTGCTGCATATCGCTTACCGATTAGATTTTAAAAAATGGCAAGCCAGAGATGAAGCTAGTAAAGCAGCTTTGAAAAGCCGCAAACAGACGATACAGCGAAAATTTCGAGAGGAAATGGGACTCCTGGTGGATATCGTAAAACAAGGTTAGTTGATTTATTTATTTTGTATAATATCAAAGGGTTTTTTAGTTAGTGTAATACTATAAAACTTATCTTATAATGTTCTCATATCAGTATTTTTTATATAAAGGTGCTGGGACCACGAATGATGGCAACACGGCTAGAAAATTTTTCCAGTGTCCTGAGAAGACTGCAAATATCACTGGATTGAGTCAGGAGCTCATCCAAAAATTCGCAACTATTCTCCGTGTTGTATCATCAGGACAGTCTGCGTCCACTGCGGCTTACCCCACCCAGCCAACTACAGAGGGTGTGAAGTAGCCAAAGAGATGCAAATTATGAAAAATAAAAATATCAAAAAGAAATTTGTTGTGCCAACTGCCCAACAGTCTCCTTCCATAAAAAATTCTGACAATCAGGCACGAAAAGAAAGTTTTCAGATAACTGCAAAACCTGTTCAAGCAAATAGTTCCTATGCACAAGCTGCAAAACAAGGCGCACTACCTTCAAATCTGGAAGATAAGATAAATCAGATCTTGAAGTGTATTACTATATTTGATAAAAGATTAGAGAAGCTAGAATCAAGCACCAAAACAGCTGTTTTTAATCATCAAACATGAGTAACACATTAAAGATAATGGCGTGGAACTCCAATGGGCTCCTTAAACATCTGGATGAGTTACAGGCAGTCTTAGAGACAGAAAATATAGACGTGTGTTTGATCTCCGAAACGCACTTCACTAACCAATCTTTCATCAAATTTAGAGGATACAAGGTATATAACTCGCTCCACCCAGACAACTCCGCCAGAGGAGGTAGCGCGGTTATAATCAAAGAAAACATCAATCATTACGAGCAGAGTAAATTTGAAGAACCTGACATTCAAGCCGTGGCAGTACGTATTAAAACTAAATTCTGTCACGTTTCCATAGCAGCCGTGTACTGTCCTCCACGGCACATGATAAGAAAAGAGCGATATCTACAATTCTTTGAGCTTCTAGGCCAGAGATTCAAGCATATGCACTGGGGATCAAGACTTACTACAACAAAGGGCAGGCAGCTCTTAAATGCAGTTAAAGATACACATTGTGAAGTTATGAGTACAGGAAAACCAACATACTGGCCCACTGACCACCAGAAAATACCGGATCTTATAGACTTTTTCATATGCAAAAATATATCCACTAACTACATTAATTTGGAGGAAGGTTTTCACATGAATTCGGATCACTCCCCGATTATCCTTAGATTTAGTCAAAAAATCCTACTAAAAGAAAGCCACTTAACTCTGGTTAATAAGTGTACAGATTGGGATAGTTTTGCCCTTGATCTAGATAATATTATCGACCTAAAAACTTCGATACAAAATCAAGATCAGCTGGACTCAGAAGTAAACGAATATGTTGTTAATATCCAACAATGTGCGTGGAATAACACACCACAGTTAAAACGTAAATATAAGGGACATATCTATCCCAAAGACATTGTGAATTTACTATCTGAGAAAAGAAAGCAAAGAAAGCGGTGGCAGCAAACAAGATGCCCGCGGGATAAAACATTATTAAATAACCTAACTAAACGATTAAAGAGGAAAATTATACAATTTGAGGATGATTGCCTGAATACTAACCTTGTGCAACTAACCAATGATCAATCAACGGATTACTCTCTTTGGAAAGTGACAAGAAAACTAAAAAAGCCGATTATGCAAATACCGCCCATCAGAAACAGCGACGGAAAATGGGCCATAAGCAATGAACAAAAAGCGTTTATGTTTGCTCAATACTTAGAAGACACCTTTCAACCCAATGAGAGCTCCATTGAAATACATGAGAGTTTAAAGTTATCACATAGTCAAATAATTCGGCTGGTGACTCCTAAAGAAGTTCTTAGAGAAATTCAAAACAATATTAGCTCGAAGAAATCCCCGGGTTACGACCTTATAACGGGAGAAATTCTAAAACACCTCCCGCGCAAAGCCATAGTAAAGCTGACCAGACTTATCAATGCTGCATTTATGCAAAAATATGTACCTAAGCCATGGAAGGTTGCTGAAGTAATTATGATTGGGAAGCCTGGGAAACCACCTCATGAATCATCATCATATAGACCCATTTCCTTGTTGCCCGTGCTATCGAAACTATTTGAAAAACTGTTGTTAAAACGGTTAAAACCAATAATAGAAGAAAAAGACCTAATACCAAACCATTAATTTGGCTTCAGGGAAAAGCACTCTACAATAGACCAGGTACACAGAATAACTAACATTATTGAAAAGACACTCGAAAATAAGCAAGTCTGCGCCACCGTATTCCTAGATGTCGCGCAAGCTTTTGATAAAGTTTGGCATGAGGGTCTGGTATTTAAACTCAGACACATGCTACCTCCAGAATTTGCAGATATTCTAGAATCATATGTAAGTAACAGAATGTTTAGAATAAGGCAAGAGGATGCATATTCCGAGCTAAAAACTACAAAAGCTGGGGTACCACAAGGAAGTGTGTTAGGCCCAATCCTGTACTTGCTGTACACATGTGATATCCCAGAGCTGGAAAACAACACCATTGCGACCTTTGCAGATGACACTGCTATTATGGCTACCGGATCAAACCACAAAGAAGCAGTAGAAAAAGTTCAACTAGCTGTGAACAAAGTTTATCAATGGACACAAAAGTGGAAGATAAAGCTGAATGAATCAAAATCAATTCACATTGACTTCACTAACAAACACTGCGATTACCACCCAATCTATATAAACGGCATGCAAGTGCCTTATGCTAACACAGCTAAATACCTTGGCATAACTCTTGACGCCAAACTGCGTTGGAAATCTCACGTCAAAAAGAAAAGACAAGAACTCGATATACGTTACAAAAATATGTATTGGTTACTCGGAAGGAAATCCTGCCTATCAATACATAATAAAATTATATTATACAAGCATATTCTTATGCCAATTTGGACGTATGGCATCCAACTTTGGGGCTGTACTAAACGAAGCAATGTTAAAATAATCCAACAATTCCAAAATAAAGTACTCAGGGATGTTGTTAATGCACCATGGTACATTAGAAATGATGACCTCCACCGTGACCTTAAAATGGAACTCGTCACCACCAACACCCAAAAATATGCTGAAGCCCACGAACACAGACTTCACCGACATGTGAATGTCGAGGCAATTCAGCTGCTAGACAACACGGACATAGTGCGTAGGCTAAAGAGAACTAAACCTTTTGAGTTAGTGTAGTATATAAATAGTGAATGCATAATAGTAACAATGCTGTGCTATACATGTAACACGTGAACAAAGTGTTTTTATTAATTATCAGACTCTAGGAAAGTGCTATGTAAAAGTGCAAATTGACACTATTCTTAGTTATGTAATCTATCACGTAAAATAATAAGTTAGAGTTAAATTGCTTATTAGTCTATTAGGCTAGATTGTAATAAATTATTAAGAACGTTAGTTCTTATTAATAAAGGAAAAAAAAAAAAAAACAGGACAGTCTATTAATATTGATTTGTTTGCCAATTATCTCGACGAAACTGCGCAGCTGTATGTGGAACTGTATGGCTGGTATTTCATGCCTTCCAGTATCCACAAACTTCTGCTGCATGGAGCTGAAATAATAAAACATTTCAACATTTTGCCTATAGGAAAGCTATCAGAAGAGGCATCTGAGGCCCGAAACAAAGATTTTAGAAAACTCAGGGAACATCATACGCGGAAATTTTGTCGCAGAGCGACAAACCATGACATCTTTAATGGTTTCATCGTATCCTCAGACCCATATTTGTCAAGCATTCGACCTAAACTGACAAATAAGAGTAGAAATGATTTAACTGAAGAAATGAAGTCTCTTCTTTTAATTGACCCGGATACCATGGATAAGGAAAACATTGAATTTGTTGAGGTGCCAAGTATGATGGATTCTGATTTTGAATTCTTTGATAGCGATGACGAAACTCAGTAGACAAAATTTTAATGTTTGATGTTTTTGTGTAAATTTTATATATTTCTCAATTATACAATTGCTTATTCTTAGTATTTTTCTGTATTAGTTATAAGTTTTTGTACTTTTTTTTTTAAATGTTAATTAAGAAGTCAAACTGTGTATCTACTAACACCGAATTAAATTATTATAAGAAAGATTGCAAAATCTATTTATATTGTAAGTCTCAATTTGAGTGTTTTTTTTTGTATTTTTATATTGTATATTCCATTATTTCTCATTATAACTAATCAAATTAGCAAACTAAAGTCAATTACTTTGTATATTTTCAAGATCACACATAAATCAACGTAAAAATCTCTAACTGAATTTCTCGAAATTCAACACTCTGCTGTGAGTGAAGCGGCGCGCATGGGTGTGCGTGTTATAGCATTTCGGAATCGCCTCATGTAGGACAACACCCCATGTAAGCCGCAGGCTTTAAGTTTTATTAAGTTATGAGAAAAAACGACTTTTGTGTTTTTCTTCATACAAAAAAATATTAAATATTTTTTTTTTCGGAGATGGTGCTGTCTATAGCTGTCATATTACCAAATATTATAAATAATACTGAAATAAAGCCATTCCGATTTTTATTTCTCGTCTAAAGAAATTTTGATTTCAATGTCCACGGAGCGTCGATTTCGAACCACTGTGCGGCATCACGCATGAACGGCTGGACCGATTTCGCTAATTATTTTTTTGTTGTGTTTGTTATTGTCAGGAGAAGGTTCTTATGTAAGAAAAATTCAAGAAAGTTAAAAAAAAAAATTGTAAGAAAACGACCATATTTACATTTTTATTGTAATAATAAGTAGGTAACTCTATCTTCTAATGTAACTTTATGGCGTTTGACATAACGTGTCAGTCATCATTTGGTAGGTCTGAGAATAGATTTTATCAAAAAAAAAAAAAATGAAGGTTTTAGTTAGGTAGGGTAGGGTAGGTAGGGTTGGTAGGTAGGTGGGTAGGGTGGGGTAGGGTAGGTAGGTAGGGTAGGGTAGGGTAGATAGGTAGGTAGGGTAGGATAGGGTAAGGTAGGGTAGGGTAGGTAGGTAGTTTCCTTTGCGATTAGACAAACTGCCACAGTCAAATAGCTTTTGACAGAACGAAGTCTGTCGGGTCAGCTAGTAAATAAATAATTGAAGATCTGTAAGTATAGTATATAATTACCTAACTTATCTGTGTTTCCAAACTTGTGAAAGTATTGTTAGACGGTTTATCCAATAATTCAAAAATAGTTCATTAAGCGGCGATAACCAACTTTTAATGATTTTATACTGAAGATCACGTCAAAACGAGTAGTGTTAAAGATTTGGAATAAATATATGTTAAATAAGAGTATTTTCCTTATAATTTAATATGTGAATATTTTAAATTATATTTATATTACATAGTGAAACTAATTTGTAAAGTTATATCTAACGCGGATAAAAAAAAAGAATCACGCAAAATTTATCAACCGTATTTGTCTGAAACCTTCACCTTTTTAAAGATAATTTAATCATTGATCTTTTGGCATACGTGTTTTATTAAAATAACCTTTATTTTATGTACAATAAATTCATAATGCGTCTTATTTGGGCCAGCGCTCCTAGATGGGCGAGTCCTATTACTGGCTGGACGTACGAAGCGTTGTGTGAGCCCAGTACAGAACACGCAACCTAACCACTCAAGGTCACTGGCATATATCTGGGCCTTAAGCATGTTTATATTGCAGATGCGTTGGAAGCTGTCAAACTGGATCCAGCCGTGCTAGAAGCGCAAGTGACGGTGCATTCGAAAAACACAGCTATTGATGCCACGAATTTGAATGGACGACCTGAAGTAGTTATTGAGAACAAGAAAGGTGGGTACACAGAGCAAAAACGCTGGGGACAGGGTAATATAAGTTGTGTTATTTCTGTGGTGCGTAAACTTTTTGAACAATCAGCACAGAGCCCAGGGGTGAAGCAGTCGTTGAAAACTGCATGCACACTTATCTCTTTTTTGTCGACTGTAAATTCTTTATTGCTTTGTTGGAAATGACGCGAATGAATTGGCTGGCAACTTCTGTGACGTATATCACGTTACTATAATATACTATGCAGTTTATATAATAGTACCTACTACAAAAAAATCTTGTGAATTTCTCTTACTTCATCAGTCTACTTATACAAATAAATAAAATTGAGGTGTCTTTTTGTAATATCAAAATAACAGCATTATACTAAATGCTTAAGAAAGTATTAATAAACGGTATATACTCGTATAACAAAAAATTGGTTGTCTGTAAAGTTGGTTTACGGACGATAGTTTAACGTGACAATGTCATAACAAAACATTGATGCGGCGCAAGCGTACAATGAGCGTAACGGGACAATGAGCGCAACGGGACAATGGGCGTAACGGGACAATGATCGTAACGGGACAATGGGCGTAACGGGACAATGAGTGTAACGGGACAACGAGTCATACTTTTTCGTGCGCTTTTTCTTTGCCGGCGTTCATCGATTTATTAGACGTTGTCACGTCAAAAACAATTTTTTAAATTGTTGCCTCTTTTTGTTCCGGCTACTCTATTCTGCGAAATGGCTGGACCGATTTTGACGGAACTTTCACTGGTAGATAGCTGATATTATAAGAAGCCGCGGGCAGCAGCTTGTTCCACCTATAATAAATATATTTTATTATGTTACGAACGTAGTAACTTAATAAAATATACTTTATTGGCAAATATTTTGCAAACTAGTTAATGTTTGATGCATATATAATTACGAAAGTTCTTGAATTCTTAATTAATATTCACGCGAGATAACCTCTGAAATTAAGAACATAGTAGTGACACGATTGATTTATTTCGATAAAAAAAAAACCGGCCTAGTGCGTGTCCGACCACACACAATGAAGGGTTCCGTAGTTGGAATGAATTTATCCCAAGAACAAACTTAATATTGTAGTTGAAAAACAATGATCCCATAAATTCCAACTGAAAGAAAGAAAGAAAAGAAAAAAAAACAGAAAACAATGATTATAATGCCAAAAGGGCCTCAGCTCAGCATAATGTCAGATGACACACAAGGTGTACCACCTGACGCTGATTTTCAGCTGCAACCCACGAGTGCCATATTACGCTAGAATAATAAAAACATAAGTAAATGTGTCCGTTTGAATACATAAATTAAGATAAATTAAAGGTGATATAAAATGCTCATACGAAATAAAATAAATTGTTACGACATACATCTGTTGTGCTGTGATTAATGGAAAATTACCAAAATAAATACCCAATATCTATGTACCTATTACCTACATTAAAATAATCCATACTAATATTATAAATGTGAAAGTAACTCTGTCTGTCTGTCTGTCTGTCTATCTATCTGTCTGTCTGTCTGTCTGTTACGTTTTCACGCCTAAACCGCTGAACCGATCGTCATGAAATTTGGCAGAGATATAGCCTGGGATATGGAGAAGGACATAGGCTACTTTTTTACGCGATAACCGACATGTACGCGGGCGGAGCCGCGGGCAAAAGCTAGTAAATAATAAACTGAAAATGTAAGTTTTCACGCATAGTATTGAGAGATTTATTATGTTATTTTAAGACCATAGACTTCTTATAAGTTTTCCTGTAATTTATAAGTAAAGAACAAGTTTATGAATACAAAAAAAAAAAATACAAAAAATTGACTCAATCGTTTCGGAGATAAGGGTAAATTTTCATCAATTTTCTTAAATAACTTTTAAAAGTTTATACTTATTTTAAAACTTAAAAAATATTTTTTGCCAGTTTTTGAACGTGCATTAGAATATTAGAACATCAGGCCGAAAATTAGTATTTTTTTTTTTCCCTGAAATTAGTCCCTCTCCTTAGGTACCTATTAAAGTGCACGTAGACAACGACGTAAGCTAAAACTTCCATAATAAATGTCTTCCTTATTTTAGAGAGTGTTCCAACGCTGCCAACGCCTGCGCCTACGCCATCACAGGGGCCCAAAGGTTTCAAAGACATGGTGACACAGCAAGAAGCAGCACTGCTCTCGCTAAATCCTCACCAACTGGAAGTGCTAATGAAGTATGCTGACGTTTTACGCAGACAGAGGATGATCACCCAAAGATATTTGGTAAGTTGCAAAAACCAAATCTAAGTTTAATTATATACTTCCAGATTGGACCCATTTTTTTTTTCAAGTTCTTTTGAACTCCACGAGGAATTGAGGAACTCCTCTTTTATAGGCAAACATATAGCAAGTTTTGAATTTTCGTCAACAAATCAAGCATTTGCATTCAGGATAACAAATGGCTACCGGAACTCGTCAATGATACGTATTTCACGGGTAGCGATAAGATATCTCGATTAAGATAGTTAAGCGACTATGACGAAGCAAATTTAAATAAATGCTAATTAAAATGCATGCATCACAGCTTCCAGTAAATTTACAGAAAATTAAGGTTAAAAACAACACGGTTTTTTGTCACTGGCTAGCTACAGACCGTCACTGTCATAAAATTATTGTAACCACCGGTGTTGTTTAACCTCTACATTTCAAGATAATGTGAAAGTCGGAAAGCGTTTAGAACGACGGATGCGGATTCAAATCTAGCTGTCAGGTTCTATAAGAGATTGTAACTATTAAATATTAATAAGTGTCGTTATAGAGGTCGAATTAAATATTTATTTTCTACACAGGAATGTGCATTTTGCAAGAATAACGGCAAGCCGTCAGAATGGTACACGTCGCACGCACTTCGGGACGTTCGCGGCCGAGTGCGGTGTCCAGTTCTACGCGGATTCCGCTGTCCCCGCTGTGGCGCCACCGGCGACCAGGCCCATACCATCAAATACTGTCCAGAATTGCTTACAGGTCAGTATTAACCACAGTTTGGGACAATCAACTGCTCGCATGCAGCATGTAAAGTACTTATTTGATGCTAAATAAACCCTTTGTTAGTGCTACTTTTGTTGTTTTTGGGGAATGGCATCTCGCTGGTTAATCTAGGAGTTTGTCGATTGCTTAACCGGACGTTCCTGTGGGTTCCTCAAATAATTAACATAATTATCATTCATAAACTAAGCGACTACACGCTAAGGGCACCCCCTGTGGGGTACGGACCACGGCTCAGGGCGTCGCTGGGAGAGGGCGGCAAGGGACAGGCTGAATCGGATCAAGATTAACTGGGACGAGTTTAAAGCTACAGGCTCAGCGGTGCGGGCAGGCTCAAGCAAGGGTAGGGGTGGACAGAATCAAAGAAACGCTTTGAGAGGCATTTCATGAACCGTTGGACGGTGGAAATATTGAAACTATATGAAGATTCTCTTTGCGAACATAGAAGAGGGCTCGCCTTTCTTATGAAACGATTCCGGAGGGTCCGCATCCTATGGAGATAGCGTGTGTTGGTTTAGGGTGTGCAAAGATTACGCAAGCATAGGTCATTATGGGACGGATGATCGTGGTATAGATGCGCAATTTGCTTTTGAGTGACAATTAGCTGCGTGCGGTCAATAGAAATTGGAGCCTGCTGATAGCGAAGGCGGCGCGCGTACGAATCGCACGTATGTGCTCACAGAAGGAAAGCTGGTGGTCAAAGATCACACCTCGGTATTTTGATCGCTTCTCCCAAGGGATCGGCTTACTATTACATAGTTATCGGTCGTTAATTCTACTTTAAAGGGCATAGTTTATAGTTTATAAAACACAATAGTAAAAAAAAATGAGGATAAGTGAACTTTACACCCTGTTCCTCATTCCTCTATAATAATAATAATAATAACCCCACCGCCGTATCTCTACGTTGACGTCGTGGTGGGGCTTGCGCGCTCCGAACTTTAGGTCTGTGCCGGTAGAGTTTACTTTCCCGAAACATGTCTAGAGTGAGGAGCCAGACCAAGAGAGATACAGAAACCCGCATGGCAGCATGTGGTGAGCTGTTGGGCAGTTGCGATACCACGGACCCTATCTCCCGGGAGAAGTCATGTTCCTTACCTCTGGCTTGCCTTTATTGGCCATCTGGAGTGAACACTGACGAGGAACTGAGCTCCCACCTTATTCTTGCCTTTATTGGCCGGCTTGAGTGGAGATTCGCAAGAGCAAACGTGCTCGGAGGAAAGAAGTATTCCAGTAAGTGCTTGTAGGGATCTTGACCATCTTCCGGGCTCTGGGATTGATCTGAGAGCCTTGGAATACCTCTCCACTCCTCGAGCACCTCAGGACATGTTGCCCCCTTGTCGCTACGTCACTATGTGCTAGTGACCGTTTTCGGGGGCCCATTATTGAGTGTGCAAGTCACCCCCTGCCATTTTATCCGTGTATATTAAAACATTGATCAGGCAGGGGCCATAGTCCTTCCATAGTTTTTGGTAACCAGTCCATTTTAACCACCCAAACCCATAGTCCAATATCTTTGGTTCCATGTCCTGCAATAGTCCTACACCAACCTGGGGTTGTCCTTGGGTGCACTTGCATAGTGCGTACAGGGATAATCGTCGGTTGGTGCCTCATTTAATTAAAAAGCATCTAACGGGCCTCTGCGAGTTGGTTTCGGCTCCTCGTACGCCTTCCAAAGGTCCGGGACCCCAGGGTCCCGAGATATGTAAATATATAATAATAATAATAACAAAAACTTTATTTCGAGCCAAGACCATAAAGGGTTAGTAACAATGTTCTTACAACTACATGTTAGTAAACAACACAATACGGTGACACATGTAACTGACAACAGTGAACTATATAAGGACAGTCCACTCTGTCCGCTATCATTTTCAGAACCCTGTTGGGGCTGGCCATGACTCGTGCCACCATTGATGCAGCGCGCTTGCGCATTATAGCGTAAAATCAATCTACACGCGCCCCCGCAAACATCCCTGATGCACTGCAACGCTATGGCAACCCCATCAGTTTTCTGAATGCGTTATTAAATTGGACACGAAGGGCTCCATATGATGCTTGCGAATACTTCTCCCACAGGCTGCACGTGTAGAAGTTGGTACAGAATGCTCTAAAGAGCGTCACCTTTACGTCTGCAGCACAACGTGCAAACCTGCGAGCCAACATATTCGCTCGCACGGACAGAGCCCTCCCTTCCCTTTCAATATCAGCATTGTCTTTAAGGTCAGGGGTGACCAAGTGACCTAGGTACTTAAATTGTTCCACTCGCTCAAGAGGAACACCGTTTACGTTCACCGTTTTTGTATACCTTTAAAATGTTTTCATTTTAAAGGTATAGAGGAAAGGAAGTATTTTGCTTCTATGGAAAAAAGCTACACGCTCATACAATACCATTATATTAGCCTAAGTGCCACTCATGTCAAGACTAATATAAAGGCATGAGACACTGCTCGTCTGTTTCAGGGAGTAAAAGCTGCGTTTATTTTGTAAAATTCACGTCATTCACGAAAACTTACGTGTTGCCACTACCCTTTTATCCCTTCTTCCAGCATTTTCAAACTACACTGTTGTAAGAATGAGCAGGCGATGGTTTGATTGCTCAAAATTGGCGACTCAATAGCTATAATTAAGTATCCCAGTTCCAAGAGTTACGAGTACGTCAAGCGATTATGAACCACGTTTGGATCGGCTTATTCCACAAATCTCCCCCGAAAATCCCCCTTAGGAGGAAAAGTGGAATCTGAAAACAGTCTAGAACTCACCCCTGATAAACCCGCTAAGGGGGGAAAACTAGAATTAAAAAAACAAAAAATAACTTATTCCAAGATCCCCCTGAAAGTGATTTTTTTCATTAGGGTTCAGTTTTTTCCACTGAGGGGGATACTCTCAAGGGGGAATAGTGGAATAAGCCATTTGGATCGTAATGTAACAATGAGTTATTACGAGTTTCGTATAATTCGATTAGGACATTATAATAAATTACACTGAGCATTAAGGGGTTTATTTGCTTAAAGATAAGTAATGATTAGCGACTGTTTAAGAGGGCTCACAGGTCCACGAGCACCACTCCTTAAAAAAAATATTATCTCGTGACTAAGAAGGAATTATGAAAAACAGTTCAATCAGCAACCTCGGCAAGTGTGTCTAGAATTTTCTAATACCTTTATAAAGTTTCATATTGAGACACGAAGCAACAAAATTCGATCTTAAGAAAAACGGCCACATTCCTCTAGATCGTATTTTGTTGCTTCGTAAGGGTATCGTATTACCCAGTAACTGGGTTGTGGAGGTCAGATAGGCAGTCGACCAGTTGCATCCGGTTAGACTGGAAGCCGACCCCAACTTAGTTGGAAAAAGGCTAGGCAGATGAAGGTTCTCCAGCCTTTGGTCACAATAATAAGAGATTATTATAACAAAGTTTATGGAAAACTGACATTGGTGCCGATTCCCTTGTTCACAAACTAAATTTAAGTTCAGTGCGTCTTTTTCTTTCTATTTCATTAAGAAAAGGACAGAAGGTAAATTTTAGTTTAATCCTGTCAAATTAATCAGCGCCTGTCACTACTCCATACAAGTTTAGACGTGATTAAAAACTTGCCGACTAAAATTACGTCAATTTACGTCAAGCGCTGATTAATTTGACAGGACTAAACTAAAATTTATCTTCTGTCCTTTTCTTAATGAAATAGAAAGAAAAAGATGCACTGAACTTTTTAGTTTAGTTTGTGAACAAGGGAATCGGCACCATTGTGTTAACTAAGTTTTGTTGTGTGTAAGGGGAAACTTAGTTAACACAAACTACTGCATACATGAATAGAATAACAGGCTTGTGTCAGTAATTAAGACGAGGTTTTTCAAGCGTGCATTTTTGTTCTTGAGGTGGCAGCGGGGCGCGAGTAAATTGTGCCGTGAACTTCGTTAATTTTGGGTTGAAAATTATATGTTTCACGATGTTAACAATGTTAAACCCGACGGACATTACATCATCATAGACGTTTATTTTGGTGTAATTTTCAATACATAAAGTAGTATAATATTGAAATAAAATGAGTTTTAATCTATGAAATAAGGGTTTTTTTTTTCTATATAGCGAACTATGTCCAATTATGTAACGAGTACCCGACATACGTACAGAAAGGTCTCAAAAGCAACATATAACTTGTTCACGTGTTTAATCATTACCGTTTCTAAATAAAATGGTATTAAAATTACATTTCCTAGAGGTTAAAGCTGCTTTCAGACTACGCTATAATATAATAGTATATAGCTCATAGCACAATAATATCGCTCACCATACATTGTTATGGACACGTTCACACTGTACTGTACTATATATCATTGGAATGTATGGTGCGCAATATTGTTGTGCTATGAGCTAAATACTATATGCTATTATATTATAGTGTAGTCTGAAAGCAGCTTAACTTGAAGAACCTTGCCTTAATAGGTAATTATAGGTTTACAGACATTGACATCGCGTTTAATACAGTAGGAAAACGACAAAAGACATCAATTAGAAAAAAAAAACTTCTCACAATAACTCGTAAAATGATTTGAAATGGAAAAGGTAATTAACTTATAATTACATATATATTTAAGCTCACGCCATCTTCCCATGGAGGTAGGTAGAAACTATGGAACGCCACCTGCTACTTTCTTTAGATACTTCTTTTGCTTCGTTTATATACCTGCACGCCAGTTGCGAGTAGGTACTACGCACCTGACCTTTCTGAAGAACATCACCAATTAGGTCAATATATGCCCAATATAAAAAAAAGAAGGAAGGGTAGACCTCCTAAAAGATGGAGTGACGACATCATACATATAGCCGGAGCCTTATGGCCCAGACGGGCAAAGGACCACCTGGAACGGAAAAGGCGGCCCTTACGGCTTACACCTAACAACACTAACCTTATTTAAGACGATTAACTAGCGACACTACTTTAAAAACATATTATCTCGTGACTGAAAAGGAATTATGAAAAACGCCTCAACTAACTATATCGGTGTGTCTAGAATTTTCTAATACCTTTTATAAAGTTTCATATTGAGACACGAAGCAACAAAATACGATCTAGAGGAATGTGGCCGTTTTTATTTAGATCGAATTTTGTTGCTTCGTGTCTCATTATGAAATTTTAAAAAAGGTATTAGAAAATTCTAGACACACTTACCGATATAGTTAGTTGAGGCGTTTTTCATAATTCCTTCTCAGTCACGAGATAATATGTTTTTAAAGGAGTGTCGCTAGTGGACCCGCGTTAATCCTCTTAAGTACAAAATTAACATTACTAACAAATTAATAAATAAGTACAAAACACAAAAACTAAATGAAAGGGATTAAATAAAGCTAATAAATAAATAAATAAAATATCCTAGGGCGTCTCCTCCCGGCGCGCGGCGTTTCCACTCACATCTGCCTTGTAAATAAATACCTTTTGTTAGCCACCTTTCATTCATCCTTTCAACATGACCAAACCGGCTTATTCCACTAATCCCCCCTGAGAGAATGCCCCTCAGTGGGGAAAACTGAACCCTAATGTAAACAAAATCACTTTCAGGGGGATCTTGAAATAAGTTTATATTTTATTAAATTCTAGTTTTCCCCCCTTAGTGGGATTATCAATGGTGAATTCTAGACTGTTTTTAGATTCCACTTTTCCTCCTAAGGGGGATTTTCAGGGGGGATTTGTGGAATAAGCCGACCAAACCATCTAAGCATACTCTTTTCAATTTTTGTCACTACATCTTTTTAATTTCTAATTATGGTGTCTTATTATATTTATTACTCCGTTTCAGACTCACACAGCAGCTGCTCTGGAAAATCTTCTTTGTAAATATTTCCAACAACAATAGAAGAACGTTTTAACCAAAACCTATAATGTTTTATTATTTACCTCTACGAGTATTCATTCCAAAGTGTTATTGTCCTATTCATAGATGTTTTTAAACGTACTATAGCACGTAAATAAATCCATACTAATCCATACTAATATTATAAATGTGAAAGTAACTCTGTCTGTCTGTCTGTATGTTACGTTTTCACGCCTAAACCGCTGAATCGATAGTCATGAAATTTGGCAGAGATATAACCTGGGATATAGAGAACATAGGCTACTTTTTTACGCGATAAGCGACATCCAAGCGGGCGTAGCCGCGGGCAAAAGCTAGTATGGTATAAGTAGTAGTATAAGTAGTAGTATAGTAGTATAAGTAGTGGTAATAGATGGTTGCATCACCAGAAATTTAATTAAATAAGTACATATGTAACTGTCAGGGTACATGACTACCTAAATGTTTTCATAAAGAAAATGGACAAGTACAATAAATAGGGATGCTTCCTGGGTAAAAATAAAAGAAAAACTGTTTAACCCATCAAACAGATAATAAAAAAATATTAGACACGTATTTCTTGCTTTATCATATTAATTAAAAATTACTTAGATGAAACACATTAAACATTATTATATTAAAAATCTAGCGAGCAGTGACGTCATGCCACATTTGAACTCAATGTATCACCGTAATGTTTTGATTACGTAAAAAAAGAAAAAATACGTGTCCAATATTTTTTAATAATCTACATGAAGGACAAAAAAAATTTATTTGGCATTATCTCTATTATGTCTGTGTATAAAGCAATGTTAAAGGGAAGTAGAATAAAATAATGATTTATATAGTCTTCGCTTGGAACCTTTGCTGTAACGTAAGTCGTTTAATACTTCAGTCTTTAAATACTAATTATTGAGCAAAATATTTAATTAAAATCGGACTAGACGTAAAGAAAATTAATTCATCTGAAATGCTAAAAAGCAGTTGATCGAATCATTTTGGAATGGTTTTCAGCATGTCATGTACTGCACCTTTTACACATCCAAAATTGACACCTGTGTCAAACGCATGGGTACCCAACCTTTTCTTGGTCAGGGACCACTTTTATATTATTCTTGTTAGCAGGGACCACTATGTAGTTATAATAAAATAAACTGTAACAATCAAACTGAAACTTTAATTAACAACTCAATAGGAAATTACTTAACAAGAAATAATAATATTTTTAGGATAAACTTCTGTAATTTTGTGATTTCTGAGCTTGCATCTTCTTCACGAGTTCGAAATAGGGAAATAGGGAAAAACAGGGATCGAATAGTGAGGTTGTCTCTAGTATACACACGGCTACACATCAAGTTATACATTTTCAGTTTACGCTGACCTCTCATTGTAAGGAAATCCTTTAGAATGCGAGATCAGCTTATACTGGAAAATTATAGCTTGATCTATAGCTGTGTGTACAATTCGCTTGATTCTACGTTCAAAAATCATTCATTCAAATTAGGCTAGCTTTGCTACAGAAACAGTGCCCTAGAACCTATAATTATACGTCACCCTTTATCACTTCCTAGTTCAAAGAAGTGCTAGAACAGACTTGTGAGCAAAATCCCAGATCTAAATTGCCCATCGCTGCTCGCTTACAAGATTCGCGTTCAGATGTTTTGATCAAGCCCATGACTAAATTACCATTCATTTCTTTTTTCCTTATGAACCCTTGTGTTAAACGTAACAGGTGGTGAGCCTGTCCCCTATCTCACATCGTTTAGGTACACACATCTGACACATCTTTATTGATTTACTCGTACTTATTATACTTCCGTCTGGGTTTCACATGTTTTCCTTGCGGGGGAGAAAATGGTAGATTTATATGGTTGGATCGGATTAGAGGCCTTTGTTTGTACCGCGAATTTATGACAAAGAAAATAAGAGCCTTCTGGGGTGAATAACAACAAGGAAAATAGCATAAAAAAGGGTTTTGGAACCGTTTCCAAAACCCTTTTTTGCGCTGGGGTAAACTATAGAAATTTCGGATGTTTCATATTTGAGATTGATGATCTGCACCCTAACTGCGTCCTTCAATTATACCCCTACAACCCCCTCCTTAAAGAACGTTTCAAGTTCCTTCATGCATGACACACATAATAGATACCTGAGGTTATAGGAAAACTTAGACTAGAGATGCCAATGCATTCCACTAGCTTTTGACAAGTCTTTTACAGTTCAAGCAGTACGGTTATGGAATGCCTCGCCCGTATCGATAAGGTGTACTCAATCTTTGTCCACTTTTAAAATTCTGGTAAAAAAATTAAAAAAAAAACACTTCCTCTCTTCTTAAACATCGTCATTAGTCGTCATGACATAAACTTCTTTGCTCTTGTTTCATTTTTTATTTTTTTATTACTGTTTGGGCTTGCTTTTGTCCTCGATCTCGCCTGATGGAAAGCGATGGATGAGGTCTATGATGGAACGATCATGCCCAGAACATGTCTGTTCACTCTTGCTCAGACGGGTTATATGCGGAAGGGAACACAGACGCTGGCAGAGAGTCCCACACTTTGGCTGTGCGCATAATAAATGTGACGAGATATCAACCAAGTAGGTACGCATGGTACTCTTCAGTATTATTGTAGGTATATATATATTTATATAGCACCGCCACCTCGACCGATTCCGTGCTTCCCGCATCCAGCGGATTCCTGCGGCTTTCACAAGGTCATCAGTCCACCTTGTGGGAGGCCTTCCAACGCTACGTCTTCCGGTGCTTGGGGGAGGCCTATGTCCATCAGTGGACGTCTTTCGGCTGAAATGATGATGATGATATTTATATAGATACTTGTACCTATTATGCATTTTGTACGTATGTATTTATTCTATAAGTAAATGGTACAAAACTGACTACCTGCAGTATTGTCTCTTATTTTGATTTTAATCCATCCAAAGGCCTAGATATATGCCAGTGACCTAGATAGGTTAGCTTGCGTGTTCTGTACTGAGCTCACGCAACGCGTCGTATGTCCAGCCAGTAATAGGACTCGCCCATTCAGGAGCGCTGTCCCAAATAAGACGTATTATTAATTTATTACACATAAAACAAAAGGTATTTTAATAAAACACGTATACTAAATGATCGTATACTAAATTATCTTTAAAAAGGTGAAGGTTTCAGAAAAATATGCTTGATAGATTTTGCGTGATTCTCAGTTTTTTTATCCGCGTTAGACATAACTTTACAAATTAATTTCACTATGTAATATAAACATAATCTAAAATATTGACATATTAAGTTATTAAGAAAATGCTCTAATTTAACATATATTTTTTCCAAATCATTAACACTTTCTACTCGTTTAGACGTGATCTTCAGTATAAAATCATTAAAAGTCAGTTATCGTTGCCTTAACGATAAGAACGTCCATTGTGTCATCTAACATTTTTACATTTATATCTGTTATTTTATGGTGTACCTACATAATAAAGCATCACCACCACCATCAGCATCACCTTTGTACATATTTTTCTGTTCCTTTCTTCTTTCTTCGTGTACATAAATTGTTAAATAAATAAATAAAGAGTATAGTTCTATCTATCTAAATGATTATGATTCGAAGGATATTGCGAACCCATTGCTTCTTATGTTCGAGAGATTTATCTGCTCAACAATGTAAATAACGCAATGAACGTAATTGCCCAGCTGTTCAATGTTTTATTCAGACGTTCATATAATTAGGTACAGGATTTTTGTAGGTACACACGGCCACAATAAAAAAAAAAAAAGATTTTTGTAGGTACACACGGCCACAAATAAAGCTATACGTCTCCAGTATAAGCTGACCTCTCATTGTACGGAAATCCTATACAATGCGAGATCAACCTAAACTGGAAATGTATAGCTTGATTTGTGGCCGTGTGTACCTACAAAAATCTATTTTTTTTTTTTATTGTGGCCGTGTGTACCTACAAAAATCTTATTTTTTTTTTTTATGTACACAGTAAAATAGATAGTACAGGTAAGTATTGAGTGCAAAAGCACTGCTTATTTCTTAGTATAGCTTGTGCTTATCTTTGGTAATCTATAATTTTTAAGATCACGTTGTCGTGCTAATGAATCGGCTTTATTTCTGACTTGGAAGTTTTTCACACTAAAATGCTTTGGACCTCTTGAATCTGAATGAGCAAAAAAATGTTTAATTTTTAGAAAATTGGTAAGTACTTATTTAATTGGTTGAATAGGTATAATACCAAGATAAAACCAGATATATAATTAGGTATGTAGGTAAATTTTGTAAGTATGGGAACATTATAAAATGAAGAGCTTTCCTTTCTTTATGAAAATATCTTTAATTTATATTATTCCCTCGCCGACTACGCCAAAAAATATCCTAATCATGAAATTGCCCGAGGGGAAATTACAAAAATCTCGACTATTAAAGTACAATACCAGCAAATTGGACCAATCTCCGATAGGTACTCAAAACATGCTCAAAATAACCTCTCTGGAATTAGAACATGGCATGCGTAAGTCGAATCAATGAGTAACTGTAGTTACTGTATCTATGTATAGTATGTTAGTAAATGTTATTATTATTGATATAATGCGACCTCATTACTCAAAAGTCCAAAGTTAGGTTACCTACTTACATATAAAATGAAAAATGTATAATACTAATGGTTTTTTTATTTTTATTGTTAAGTTTTATTGTAATCCTTAAATTGAAAAATAGCGTGTAAATAGTTTCATAGTGAGACACGAAGCAACAAAATTCGATCTACATAAATAAAAACGGCCACATTCCTCTAGATCGAATTTTTTTGCTTCGAGTCTTAATATGAAACTTTAAAAAAAGTATTAGAAAATTCTAGACACACTTACCGATATAGTTAGTTGAGGCGTTTTTCATAATTCCTTCTCAGTCACGAGATAATATATGTTTTTAAAGGAGTGTCGCTAGTGGAGCGGTGACAACCCTCTTAAGGATTACAATAAAACATAACAATGGAAAACTACTGTTTGTAATAATAATAACGTATAAGTAGTCTTGTGGAGCACAATGTAATGCTTATTTTCTGCATTTTCGTTCTAAAATAAAAGATATCACCAAACAAGCGATGAGGCCGCCACTGCTGCGCGCTCGGCACCCTCTATCCACAATATACCTAAATACAATGAGTTTATAATAATCATTGCCTAAATATGCAGTGCTATTCTGTAAAAAACTCACCGTGAAAACACAAGTGAAGTGAGCTGGGGGCCAAGTCTACTAATGTACAAACGTTGCAATGGTCTCTTCATTGTGAGTTTTTGACAGATTTGCCATACAAACACTGTCAAATACTCACAATGGCGAGACCATTCTGACACTATTGTAATAGCAGACTTGAGGCCCTGTTCAGCTGTCATTCATTGACCACTGTGTATTGATGCTCACTTCACCTGAGTTTTCACGGTGAGATTTTTACAAAATAGATCGGATGGATACTGTGCTAAGTACCTACCTACAACATGAGCTCAAATTTAAATTAATTTATTGGTCAGCATCTAGTTTTGGCTTATTCCACAAATCCCCCTTGAGAAATCCCCCTTAGGAGGAAAAGTGGAATATATAAAAACCAGTCTAGAATTCACCCCTGATAATCCGGCTTATTTCACTAATCCCCCCAGAGAATCCCCCTCAGTGGGGAAAACTGAACCCTAATGTAAAAAAAATCACTTTCAAATTTTGGAATAAGTTTTTTTTTTCATTTCTAGTTTTCCCCCGGAAGCGGGATTATCAGGGGTGAATTCTAGACTGTTTTTTATAGATTCCACTTTTCCTCCTAAAGGGGATTTTCAGGGGGGATTTGTGGAATAAGCCGTAGGTTTATAATAACGTATGATCTTAAAACTATAATGTAAGTCTTGTAATGCCACTACATCTGTCTAAGACCAAGTAACCGTATTGAACGACTATTTCATAAAATCATTACATTTGACGGCAATTCTAACTTAAGGAGTTGTATTGCTGGTTCTAATGATTATAATTCTGTAAATGCATAGTTGTTATGGTCGCAAATCATATTTTGATCAACATTCAACATGCCACTGATCTGCAAATTGCAAAAAAACGTAAGAATCGGGCTACCTTAGCGCTTCCCCCGTAATGGTTTGCAAATATCTTCTACAATGCTATTATTTTAATTCAAGCCTGAAATACATGCTATTACCTAAAAAGTACGCTTGTTTGCTTGCAAATATCGTGCTCTCCATGTATGTAAAATGATCATACTTTTTTCGTAGACACATGCACGAAATTCGCATGCTTTTATGCTACTACATAGCATGTGTATTGAAGCCCAGGAACAGACTTGAAGAGAGCTTTAGAGCATGCTTCGAAAACGTTCCTAAAAGCTAAATGAAACCTAATATGATTTGATTGAATTGTTAGTGGGCTCAGCTATTTTGTTTTTAATAGAATTAACGGGAAAAAAAAACAAACAAGATAACAACACCAAAAAACAAAGATACGACAAAAACAAAGACGGAAACAACAAAGAGTAGGTAAACAACACGGATTTATAACTGCCATTTTCCGTAGTAGTATAATCTGTCTGATAAATCTTTATAGTAGATGGGTACTACAATCATAGCTAGAATACCTACACATTTTGTCAATGATAACATTAACGGTGTGAATAAAAGCGTAGATAAGTGATAGCGTAATAACTATTATAATAAATCTGACTACCTATTATACGTAAGAGACGTATGGTCTAGGTACGTAACATCATGCAGCCGTCGATAAACTTGCTTCTAAACGACTCTTTCATAAACGATTACATCGATGACTGCAGTAGGTACCTGTGTAGGTACTCACTTTTTAATCTATACTAATATTATAAAGCTGATGAGTTTGTTTGTTTGTTTGAACGCGCTAATCTCAGGAACTGCTAGTTGGAATTAAAAAAATCTTTTTGTGTTGGATAGTCCATTTATCGAGAAAGGTTATAGGCTATATAACATCACGCTACGACCAATAGAAGCGGTGCATAAATGAAAAATGTTGCAAAAACGGGAAAAAATATTCCTTTTTGAGAGCTTCCGTTGCGTGCGCTGCGTAAACGGTTTAAGTTACGCAAATATCATGAATGATGGAATTTTTCCTCTTTAAAAGTCCTTAAAAAAAGTCCGCGACAGCATATTATGTCTATCTTTTAAGATTGACTCATTATAACCTTTTTTTATGGTAATCAAATTTGTTCGAAATAAATGCATTATTTGCGGAGGAGTTTTATCTTATCAACATACCTAATATTAATCCTTATCCAAATAAGTATGTTATTAATCGCAAGTATTTAAATGTAAACAAAATATTGTCCTTGACATCACTTGATTTCAATCAACATCTTAGGAGATAACATAATTTTAAAATAACTCCGCAGCAAAATAATGATCAAGTATCGCGCGCGCATCATTATAGGGGCAGTGCGCCGTAGCGGGGTCGGCCGTTAGCTCTGTGAGGTAGTCTTCACTAAATCTATACTAAAGCAATATAAAAAAAAACTATTCCAAGATGTTGTAACAATTTGTAAGAGATAATTCCCAAAACTATAAATTTGTAAAAGTTATGGTTAAAAAGATATAAGGGTTAGAACGTGGCCGCGCCATTGAAACACGGAGAACCGCGCGGCCACAGATGCTCTGCGATGCTTTTTCAGCGAGATATCGACGACAACGTGTTTTTCACAGTTTCAATGGCGCGGCTTTCGTCTTACAACTCCTAAAATATATTAAACCTAGGATTTTTTTTCTATATTTTAAACTTTTTTACATTTTCAATCTGTTATTTACTTAAATTTCAGGTCTCTGCTTAGCTACGCTTAGTTTTAAAGATCTCCGTGGCCACGCGGTTCTCCGTGTTTCAATGGCGTGGCCACGTTCAAACCCTTATAATAATGTGATATAATTATTTCAATGTCATAATGTGTTTTTTGTAAGTTTTGCATGCTTTAGTTTTAAGCAAAACATGTTCGTTCAAATTTTTTTTTATAGCACCCTGTATTCCATGTTTTATGCAAATAAAAATATCTTATCTTATCTTATAACTTTTTAACCATAACTTTTGCAAATTGATGGTTTTGGGAATCAACTTTTACAAATTTCTAGAAAATCTTGCCATAGTTTTTTTTTTATTACCACCGTGGCCGCGCCATCGAAACGCACACAATGAGTTCGGTGTTTTCTATCTTACAATCGTACGAATATTCAACATCGTATTTATTTTTACATTTCTATTCAGTCCCAAAAAACATTTAAAAGATGTCGTAACTCTGCCGCTGTTATCTTGAAAACGATTCCTAGGTCAAGCGGGGGTTACTGGGTTTTTTTTTTTTTAAACTTATATTTGTTGTCGCGGGTTTGTATTTTAGTAGGCTACTGATACAAATGCCTACCATAATGAGTGTGTGTAAAATCTTTACAACCTACCCCTGAGGCTGAGGCCTATGCATGTATCAAGATTTAGGAATATTCAGGAAATAAGACATTCAAATCCAACCCACTTATTAATAAACGCGGACTAAAATTTCAACTAGTACCTATAAGCTTCAGGTTTACCAGGGGACCCTTACACCTAAGGACACTAGAGTTGTCTTTGTACACGAGACATATGTAATTTGTCTATAGCAAATAGAGAATTAAGCGGAAATTTTTCTATAGCAAATAGCGAATTAAGGGGAAAATTGTCTATAGCAAATAGCGAATTAAGCGGAAAATTGTCTATAGCAAATAGCGAATTAAGCGGAAAATTGTCTATAGCAAATAGCGAATTAAGCGGAAAATTGTCTATAGCAAATAGCGAATTAAGCGGAAAATTGTCTATAGCAAATAGCGAATTAAGCGGAAAATTGTCTATAGCATTAAAACTTTAATTCATAATAATAATAATAATTCCCCCACCGCCGTATCTCTACGTTGACGTCGCGCGTCGTGGTAGGGCTTGCGCGCTCCGAACTCTAGGTCTGTGCCAGTAGAGTTTATTTTCCCGGAACATGTCTAGGGTGAGGAGTCAGACTAAAAGAGATAAGATACAAAAACCCGCAGGGCAGCATGTGGCGAGCTGTTGGGCAGTTGCGATCCCACGAACCCTATCTCCCGGGAGAAGTCATGTTCCTCATCTCTGGCTTGCCTTTATTGGCCGGCTGGAGTGAACACTGACGAGGAACTGAGCTCCCAACTCATTCTTGCCTTTATTGGCCGGCTTGAGTGGAGATTCGCAAGAGCAAACGTGCTCGGAGGAAGGAAGTATTCCAGTAAGTGCTTGTAGGGATCTTGACCATCTTCCGGGCTCTGCGATTGTTCTGAGAGCTGTGGAATACCTCTCCACTCCTCGAGCACCTCAGGACATGTTGCCCCAAAGACCTATCCAACGATATCCTACACTATGGGAAGACGAAAAAATAAATTACCATCCCCACTTTACATGTAGGGGAGGTACCCTAAATAATTGTTTTTTTTTCAAAATTTTATTTTACCAATTCTTCTGCGTCGTTAACGTGTATACCCATGCCAAATTACAACTTTCTAGTACCAATAGTTTTTGAGCTATACCACGGACAGACAGACAGACAGACATGGCGAAACTATAAGGGTTCCTTGTTGACTACGGAACCCTAAAAACGACTTAAAAAATTGTTTTCTATGAAGTAATTCAATTACATAGGTATGGAGATCCCATCACGTTGTTAATAACAGGCAACACCACACTGTTAATTACATCACATTGCTGATACCAATTAGATGCAGGAATGAATGTCACAGAACACTAGTAACCATGAGGTATTTGTGACCATGAGTGAGTTAACAATATTACGGTAGGTACAGTATTTTGGCAAACATAATATCACGAATGAGTCTAAATTTACGCTGTAGATCAAGGTCACCGTCAAATGAGGTTTATAGGCGTAGTAAGTATTATTTAATCTGTGGTAAAGAGTCAAGAAGCCATACCAATCTGTGGCTGTGTGGCCGTACACATAATATAAGTATTTGTTTCGTTGCGTTGCCGCGTACACTGACTGACCCAGACGAGACCCCACCACTCTCCTCCAGGAGAGTCGTAGGGAAACGAGTACAGTTCGAAAGAGAGTACACACTACACGATCGTCATTCCGACCTCGCCGCCGAGGCCCCGCGCGAAATCCCCGACTAAATAGTCCTCCCCGACTCTTGCTCGTAAGCGAAGCGCCAGCCCGCGCTATAGCTGAGCCAGTAGCTTTAAATCCCCCTGATAATAATCATTACCCTGATTTTATCCAGCCACCGTCGGCCCTTTGCCATCCTCCCTCCGACTCTGCCCTAAGCCGAGGTTCGTACCCCATAGAGGGTGCCTTTAGCGCGCAGTCGTTTAGTTTATAAGTTTTTACGCCCTGGCTGGGGGCATTAAGTTTCGTTAGGAGCTTAAGGCAACCACAGGAAAGTCCGGTTAAAGAGTCTCAACCTCTCATGGTTAACTCAGAGATTTAAAAAAAAAAAGTTGCAGCGTTACCGGGAAATGAACCTTTGAACGAGCTCAAAATACGAGCTTGACTATCACGGCACTATCCACGCATCTAGAAGTATTAGTTGTTAGTTACCCATCCAATAATATTATAATTTGCACACAGACAATAGAGGCTTGTATTTGAGTTCTTTATAATACAACTTTATTGAAGAAAGGATCTCTTAATTCGCACAATTCAATAGTGTATGTATGGTACCTGCATAGCTCCGCGATACCGTCGTTTATACAAATAGAGGACTCATACCTTTGTGTTTTCATAACGATTTATAAATATTTTGATTTATAAACTCTAAGGAAAACGTGTTGAACGTCACTACTTGCAAAACCTATAATAGTTATCGTACCTAGTTAATATTAGTATAGTAGGTTTCTACGTCATACTAGAAGTGTTATATCGGTACATTTTTAGTGTGTGTGTAATGTGGCGACATGATAAAGTTTGGGAGGCGTCAAAGATAGGAAGCCGCCATTAGGTAAATGGGTGTAGCGTGAGTTCGTTGACCCGAGGCAGTGTGACGACGAGCCATCGTTGTGGGGCAGGTCGCGGTTTGGGAACACTCGACATAACGCCACGTAACTCCCCAAGGTCTCAGAGCTCGACACACAATACCTAGCACTGTCAGTGTCAGCACTCAGTGTACGCCAAATTATATGGGTAGATACACTTTTATTGATCGTAGCTGACTGATACGCTTAATAATCTGTTCTAATTCTAGACCTCGTCCAATTTAAAATTCGAATTACAAAATGCCAAGTCATCTAATATTGTCATTCATTGCAAAAATAAAACGTTTTGCAACGAACTTTTACAGAATGAGATGAGGTAACATACAAATGTAAATAATATAAATTATTATGCATTCAATTCAGGGCCGGATTTAAATTTGTGGTGGGGTAAACAAGAAGTGGAGGCTCCGATATTTTTTATATATAAGACGAAAAAAAAAAATATAATTTAATAAGGTACCTTGTGAATGTGAACTTTTTGAAGTGAAATTTTCTTTAACCGCGTTTAGCGATTTTTGGTAGGGGAAAAACTTATGGGTTCACGTCACCGAAATGAGTGACATGCTTGTGACATGTTGCGCCAGACTGTCAGTTATTCCAAAGTTTTGAGTTTTCACTTCTGTCGGCAATTGGCAGTCCTTTATGACTGCCAATTTTTTTTCTTTGGTAGACACAAAGGATGTATTTTTTTCATATCTAAAAAAAATCACATTAAGGATGGTCCTTCTTTGTGGAGGCCCGGGACTAGAGCCCCTGTTTACCTGCCCTAAATCCGGCCCTGATTCAATTCATATAAACAAGACGGTGTCGTCGTAGTTGTAACGACATACCTACACTTATCATGGTATCTACCAACCAATAGGTATTCTATTTTCCAGACTGTTCTTAGCGTGTTCTAAAACAGTCAAAATAATGTGATACGTGTTTATGTCATGATTAGATATTTTTCTACTTCTAGTTTTCTAAAATCTTTCGGAGATCATCATTAGCGATCAACATTATATAAGTATCTAAATAAAATAGATGAAGATAAAGATCTGAAAATCAAATAATGTTTTGGCTAAAATTATACAACTATATTTGATCTGTGCCCTGCGATAAAATAAGCCAAAAATAAACTAAATGCCTGGAGGTCTTAACTCTATTCTTGGATTTATATTGGTAAATCTTTAATCAAAGGTTAAATTGGCGCTAGCCGATTAGCCATCGCTAGCCAGATGGAACGTTAACCAAACAGGTTAAAGATTTAAATTCATATTATATAATCAGAAATTCATATAAAACAAGCGTATTCAAGTACCTACCTACCTACCTGTATAATTTCATAGGTTATAAAATATATGAATGATGATTGCATACCTACTTATAGATAACAAAAATGCTAAAATGCCTCCTTAGTATAATGTAACATTGAAAAGACAGTATCTACACAGAATTTCGATCAATAATAGATTGATCGAAGACACAGAACGTCGTAATTATGATAATTTATGTTTGGCTTACTTCACACGCCACAGCCACGTATTTTTGTTAAATCGAATAGGAAGCCCATTAAAAATGTTATCATTCAACCTAATGGTGACAGATCAGCGTTTAGTTTTATAATAATAAAGTAAAACATGTTATCTCCATTGTAAGTTTTACGATGGTAAAATTACCAGTGGCGCCATCTTCAGCAAACGTTGTAGTATCAAGTAACCAGTGACATTATACTTGGTTAAAGCATAAAACGTAATAAAACGAATGTTTGGTCATCCTGTTAACGTTGTAGTATGTATTATATTTCACAGATGGCGCTAATAGTCATTAAAAGTGATCATGTTTCAGTCTTTTGACTCAACAGGGCCTCAAGTCTGCTATTACAATAGTGTCAGAATGGTCTCGCCATTGTGAGTATTTGACAGTGTTTGTATGGCAAATCTGTCAAAAACTCACAATGAAGAGACCATCGCAACGTTTGTACATTAGTAGACTTGGCCCCCAGGAATATAGATAATGATGTTCCAAATGGATGCAATCTTTTTCGGTAGATCTTCTAAATCTCACAACTATAAACAAAATGAATGCATTGGAGAGAAAGTGCAGGAAGATAACTGTAATAGTAATAGCTTGGAAGCTCTTGGGGAGCGTATATATTTGGTATAATTAATTTGATTTCTATGTGTAAGACTTGTATAATGTTGATGTTAATAGCAGCGATTGTCGCGTAGCACGCTCTACGCGGCAGCGCCTGCGCTTGTCGCCCGTAGCGCCGTCGCCAGCCAATCTCCATTCACTCGTCATTTCGATGTAATAACGAGCAGTCGTGTTGCTACAGGGCTCATTGTAGTTCACACGAAAGCCCTTAATAGTGCCTTTTCAAATGTAGTCCTTTGGTGTTTTTCAGCGCAAAGGCTTAGTATCTGAATTTCGAGAGGAAAATCGATGAAATCGTAAGTACCTTGTCATTATTTTTCCATTATTTCCCATTAAGTCATTGAAAGCATATTGCACAATTTTACTCAGTTTTCAGGAAATTATCGTTTTTCCGAGGAAGTGGTGATTCAAGCTACGTGTAACAGTTTCTACACTAGCACTAATTCTTAGTTATAACTTTCTCTTAACCAAGATGAAACTTCGCTTGCGACCTTTAACTTCTTAGAGCAACAGAAACCAAAACCATTTTAATAATTCTCAAGTTAAACTCATATATAGCACCTTCGAAATATCTCACCTTAAGAAAGTCATTCATGAAAAAGTGTGATGCCGAATACTATACAAGGCGAGATATTTGTGTCACAATGAGTCTAGACGCACGGCATCTGACCCCAAATCAGTTTATGAACCGAATAACTCCGAACATTGTCCCCTTAACGTACACGTGGTTGTTATATTTAGACCACGCCGTGAAGCAGACACCCGACGTGCAAACGTATTGGTGCTAAATCGAAACATGCTCAACTTGTAGGTAATGCTTTAGTATTTTGAGGTCAAACACTCGAAAACTCCTTCACAAAACGAATACACGTTCAGGAAACTATTTATCTGCTTCTGCCTTGAATTAAATAAAATTCCATTTATGTTTGGTAACGGTGCTTCGTTAATTAGCTGCCCGCGTTACGGCTCGGTTAAACCGCAGTATTTTACTTTGTACATTATTGGTTTTGTTGCTAGGTGATAAGATTGCTCGCCCTGATAAGTAAATGGCAATGATTCATAGTCCTGAGCAACTATTCGGAAAATTTCCGGAAATTACTGTTCAGTGCTCACGGAATAAATAGCTCTATCTAATCTGTGGAAGCGACGAATATACTGCGGAGGATAACACTATGATGAATTATATCTTGTTATAATGCGATCTAGTACTCAAATGTTTGCATATCGAAGAGTAGCCACAGGGAAATATTATTCCAATAAGCATGTATCGCTCGCATGATAGATACTTACGCGAGACATGGTAATCATTCATAGTATTATCGCAGGTATTATTCATTATTCTCGTTATTAAACGTTCAATACGGGCATAAACATGTAATATTGAGATACACTGCTGCACTTTTCTTCAATTCAGACTAATTTAATATTAACGTTCGATATGTTTATGCGAATTTCACTCCAAGATTCTGACCCATAATAGGTAACATTGGCTATTAACAGTATCATTACCATCAGGCACATGCACATGCCATGCATTTATAAAATGTATAATATACACGGCACTAACTGCAAGTGTCACACAACAAGGAAAATGTTTCGGTCTGTACAATTGATTACTGTAGGTATCGATAAGAATCGACTACCACGAAAATTTTGTTTGTTATTGCAAATCAATTTGATGATGTATTGACCTGTGTGCCTGTGTAACATGCGTCGTTCTGCTTGTTCGATGCGTATTAATAAGTACAATGAATTCGTTTATTGTATTAATAAAACTAGCTTCAAATACACTCGAAACAGTTTTCCTTACTTGCCTAGCTTAAGTCTAGACTGTTTCTACAAACCCACCGGCATCATCGACATCATCTATTTCTCTCTTCTTCACAGCGAAAACAAGTGAGTTGAGAATATTAATAAAGATGGCATTCTTCATTAATATTCTCAACTCATAAATAACTATTGTATTCAATGTTTTGTCCTTTTATCCTGTACATTGGAATGTTATCTATTATAACCCAGCTGATATTGTTTTAAATTATCTTTCATCATTCATTGTTATTCCCCTCGTGAGAAATAATAAAGGTTTTTACCTTTCTCTTATTTAGCTTGTGCTTTAAAAATCTTGGTGAATTGAAAACATAGGTACACAAAGATTTTAACACCCATCGAGAAAGATACAAAAACCTCAACCGTTATGAAACTCCATCTTTTACTCCATCTACGGTGTTATCAATGGGCAGAAATCCCTTAAGTCCTTGTCTACGTGTTGGAGCTCAAAGATCAGGATAGTTGGTACCTATTGGTATTATTTGAGGGTTGATAACACTGCCACAGTCTGATGCCGTTTCTTGAGCGTTAGCACACATGTCTACCTATTTTAGTATTACATCATCTCATTTGGGTCCGGTCCGTCCGGACTCCTAAACCTTCTGCTAAACTTCCATATTAGCTCTGAGATTAAGTTATTAAATATCCGGCAGAAAGATTTTAGCCTAGGATTTACCTCTATTGTTATAGTTATAGTTTGACATTACATTCAGAATTCATCATCATCATCATTTCAGCCGAAAGACGTCACTGCTGGACATAGGCCTCCCCCAAAAACACTCCGACCGGTTCTATGCTTCCCGCATCCATCGGATTCCTGCGGCTTTCACATTTTCACATTTTTCATCGGTCCACCTTGTGGGAGGCCTTCTGACGCTACGTCTACCCGTACGCGGTCGCCCCTCCAGAACCTTTCGGCCCCAACGGCCATCTGTTCTGCGAGCAATGTACCTTGCCCATTGCCACTTAAGTTTGGCAATTCGAGCTATGTCGGTTACCTTGATTCTCCTGCGGATCTCTTCATTCAGAATTAAAGAGGCTTTAAAAAAACATTGTACCATACACAGCCATCCTGATTAAAACCTTGACGTAGTGTACTAAGCATTTAAAGCAATCTGTGTGTAGCTGACAAGAAAAACTACGTCATGTTTTATTGCTGGATTAGCTGTGCTTATCATCAATGGCTTAAATATACATTATCTTGACTTACCTCTTTTATCTTGTTGTAGTTAAGTGTGATAAATAGAATATAATCTGATATTTAACACTATTCACTTTTCAATTTATATTTTTTTTTAATCTTTATTCTAATCTTCCGTGATTCGGATAAGGACGTTTTAAATTATCAGTAGCTGACTACAAATCACATCACGTCACGTCTTCCTCTTCACCTTTTGTTTAGTTGTAGTTAAGTTTGATAAGTGTAACAAACATAATCAGATATACCATAGTTTTTACTATTTAGTATCGTCCATTTGTATTTTTGAAGTAAAACTTCTTTAGGCGCGTTGAGCGATTTTTGATAGGGGAAAAACTTATGGGTTCGCGATCGTCACCGAACGCTTTCCATGAGCTATATGTATACTGTGTATGTATGTATGTGTACTATTTGGGTGAACAAAAATCATGGAACTCGCGTCATCGTCACCGAACGCTTTTCATGAGCTATATGTATGTATAAAAAAACAGTTATTCCAAAGTTTTGTGTTTTCACTTCTGTCGGCAGTCCTTATGACTGTCAATTTTTTTATAATCTTTAAATTCAATTATTTCTTCGATCAACCAATCTTGTATAATTAATTTGCCGTAACTGTCTAAAGTCCACAGTTTTATGTTTCAATTCAGTATGCCTACATACTGCTATTTAAGTTTTCTATTTCATAATATTGCGTTGCGAGTAGGGGAGTTGGGGGAATTGGGAGTCACTTATGGAAAACTCGTTTTTGTAATCACTCATGATCAGTCTTATAATTTGTTCACATTTACTTATCTTTAAAAACTAATCAGGTATCGAGTTACATAAGTCTTTTTTGGCTATTATTACCATAAGCATAATTATAATTAAAACACAAAAAAATAGTTTTGACTCCAATTACCCACATACGTAAGGGAAATGAAAGTCAGTCCATGGGGGAATAAGAGTCAAAATTTTAAAGCAAAGAAATTAACAAAATAATTTTTGCAAACAAATAAGAATTAACAAAACTGAAAATGAGAAATGATAACCCAATGGAATCATAACAAAGAATATATAAACCGAGTCAAATGCAAAAATCACAGCGATAGCGACTTCGACCATCATATCCTGTACATGCCTCATGGGCCCATTCAGCACACAGACGGCAACGGTACCAGGTTTCTCTATGTTTTCCCTCTTCGAGGCACGCCTTCCTAATTTATTTATCCTTCTTTGTAATGTGCTGAAAGGAAAACTAGTTTCCTCGGCAACGTTGCGTATTGACACGCCTTGTCTAGTGCGTACAGCAGCTGCCTGCAGGTCACCTGCAGTCCAACTCGTTTTAGAGGTCTTTCTTGTCCAGTTCCATGGTATCTGAAATGAAAAAAAAAGTTTTATCATAATAAAAGACGATTCAGGGAATGGGAGTCTCATTACCCCAATGACGGTTTGTTTGCTAGATTTGAATTATTACGCAATAAATATAGGAAAATCGAATAACTTAGTTCCAGTACTACACTTTAAGATTATTTTATAAGCAAAATTAACAAATATAGATACTCACGTACTTGTGTCGCTCCCGGTGATGCGTGCGTGACGTGACTGGCGGGTCGGCGTATTGGCCTGTGCTGTGCGGGAGGGGTGCAGAACTAAACCCCGTGCGACATAGCCGTATTCTGTAAAGCTTAAGGTTCAATTCATTTTAAATTGATCCGCATTGCCCACAGACTCCCATTCCCCCCGGCACCCCTAGGCATTTCAGCAGCGCCACGGTCGCAGGTGTTCGAGTTCTATAAAATAGTTTCACGTAAATGTTAGAAACCTAAGAGTTTTTTTTTTTTTTCGTTGCGAAATCAACAATTCAGTCACGGAATTCACGATACAGTTAGTTGTTTCTATTGTCAAAGAAACGTTAGCTCGACATTGCATTGTACGCTAATAATGGTTGCTTTTGAGTGTCGTTAATGGTCTTATGTTCCCCTCTTTTTAATAGAGATGGAGGATGATTACCTAATGGTTATAAATGGTTATTGTAGCGTCATGTGGAAACATAAACCGAATTAATTAGATACGTAAGTACTTTATCTAGAATTTTCTTGTCGTGATGAATTATGAGGAAAGAATGTTGATAATGAACATGCTCCACAAATTGACGCTGACGATAAATTAATCGTGCGTGTCGGACCACGCACAATGAAGGGTTCCGTATTTGGGACGAATTTATCCTGAGAAAAAACTTAACACTGTAGTTGAAATACATGTTCTCCCATAAATTCCCTTTCCAACTGCAAATGTATTTGGTTGACTAATTAGGTACTCGTAATCTTGTAAAACCTACTTTTCTGTAATAGTTTTCCTTCTAACTTCTTTATATATTATTATAAACTACTGCCGTGAATTTTTACACATATCCAAAAACAAACATTTAGCTGGCAGCGGGAGGACACTATCCTCTAACAAAAATGAGCACTGCTTTATTACGCAAAGGGATCCCTGAAACGAAAATTGGTTTTCACAGAACTTCAATATTTTTGATACGGCCTGTTCAATGATACCCCAAACCATGGGATAGACGAGAAAAAAAAAATATCATCCCCACGTGCAAGGCAGGTATCTAACCTTATCTCTCTCGTAGGGAAACTAGTACAGTTCGCAAAATAAGAGCACACAATACACGATCGTCATTCCGACCCCGCGCGAAATCCCCGACTAACGAATAGTCCTCCCCGACCCTTAACTGTAAGTGTAGCGCCAGCACGCGTTTTAGCTGAGCAGCATGTAATCCAAACTCCCACGATAATAATCAAAACACTGATTTTATCCAGCCACCCCTGTCACCCTCCCTGCCTTGCCACCCTCCCTCCGACTCAGCTGCCCTAAGCCGAGGTTCGTACCCCACAGGGGGTGCCCTTAGCGAGCAGCAGTCATTTAGTTTATAGTTTTTGCGCCCTGGCTGGAGGCATTAAGTTTCGTTAGGAGCTTAAGGCAGCCACAGGAAAGTCCGGTTAAAGAGTTGGAACCTTGGTGGTTACACTCTGAAATGCCCTAGATTAAAAAAAAGGTATTATGGAACCCTAAACAGCTTTGGTTAGTGTTTCATTAACGCCTGTCAATTGTCACTTTTGTCTTAATTCAGAAAGAGTATAAATCGTGCTTCGTGCGTATGAAATATGACGTCAAATTGGCGTCTTCTAACTCTTATCAGCCGCCGGAAAATTATTTGTCTCAGGGTCTTGTGACACCGGCCATTATTTAGTCTTATTGCGTCACACCGCTTATAAGTGTTGAAAGAAAAAAATATTTTAGCATTCTTAAACGAATGCCAAGTTTAAAGGGAATCTATGACGTATTAATGATCTATTCTAATAGTTCATTCATATTCTGAGGAGCGTGTCGTTCACTTCACCAAAAATATCGCTGGATGACATTGGAAAAATACCAGCTAGCTATCCTGTGCGAATTTACAGAATTTTGTAAGAAGGTAGGTTACCTATATCTACTCTAGCTACAGCAAGACAATTTGATAAGTAATAGTATTAATAACAAATAAAAAAAAGAACATATATAGTGATAAGAAGTAATGTAAGTATATTATCATATAGTAATAACTTTTGTCATTATCTATATATGTTTCTTAAAAGTTAGTGAATGCTTTATGTATCTACATCCCTTTTTTTAAACCGACTTTACAAAAAGGAGGTTGTTCTCAATTTGGTTGTATTTTTTTTTAAATGTTTTTGATCATATTTTATTATGTCATAGAGCAGGTGAGCTGGAAGATTTCTTTAGAAATAAGCAACACATTTGTACGTATTTTTGTTCCTCTCTTCTTGTCTGTGTAGAACGGAAAATAAATGTGAAAACTTACATAGTTACTGTAAAACATAAATTAAAAAAATACATTATCCTAAAAATGAACAGAAATATTACTGATTCTAATGATTATAATTCTTTAAACACACTTTTTACGGTCGTGAACAATGAATTATATAATATCATTGGCAGCGAATAATATTTTGATCAAGATACAACCTGCCACTGACCTACAAATTCCAAAAAACTTAAGAATATTTGAATTTCGCGGGCTACCTTAGAGATTCCCCCTAAATTAAAACAAAATTCTAGAATAACACGACACGTTTTGTGTTGCCATGGCATCGGACTTATACCTATCAGCTAATATTATAGCGTCTGGGTACGTCGGTACTGCTACCACAGAGCAAAGCCAAGCTTTACTCATCTGCGGCTACTTAGCTATGGATGGGGCCACCCCAGAGGCCCAGACCCTGTCCAGAACAGTGAACAGTGACCTTGGACTCGACGGGGGGCATAAAATATGACAAGAACAGCGAGTATTTATTATTGCCGACTCTATCCAACAGACTGTCAAACTGTCATGCACTATAATGTTACCATGTAAAATAAAGTGAAATATCGATGTGCTATAAAAGCTTTTTCTTCAATATATGTAGCAAAAAATTTGACAGCTATTAATTCATTTATAAAAATAAATTAATTTAATTTAACTGTCTCTCTTGAGTATAAAACACTAATGACCTTTCAGCAGGACTCTATTACAGACATTATAAACAACAAATTTTGTTCTATGACTTTTTAGAATAAATTAATTTACCAAATTTTTTTGCTTACGGTTCCATATAAAAGTATAGGGCTCGTGCCGGTATTTAAAGTACAGTTATAAGGTTAAAGTTATAATAAATAACATTTAAAATTAGTTTTCAAAAAAAAAAAAAAACTTTATAAAAAGTTGGATTTTTGACCTTCAATATTTACATAACCCAGGTATGGTCCAGAACAAAAAAATCGCAATGATGGGAAGAACATGTAACTTGCGGCTTCGTTATGTGTCTTACTGCACCCAGGGTTCGCCGATATATATCAGCGGATATATATCATGATATATATCACGATATATATCAATTGATTTTTATCTTGATATATATCAATTAGTGATGCAACCAATACGAATACGAATATTCGTATTCGCCGAGTAGTAGACATTTACCGAATATTCGTATTCGGCGAATACTAATACGAATATTTAAAAATTAATATGTTTGTACGCAAATCTAATTACTGGCAGACTTGGAAAACGTGCGTCGTCGGCACGTAAAAATACGACGTGTGCAAGGGCCTTAACCGCACCGACGACGCCGAATGCTGATCCACTGGCCTTTTGGCGAGAAGATGTCCATTTTCGAAGTCTGAAAAACTCGCCCAAAAATATTTTTAACTGTAGCCATGTACAGTCGCCTCGGAAAGACTTTTTCAATGGCTGGGAACATCCAGACTGAAAAAAGAAATCGCCTAAAACCAGAAAATCTACAAATTTTATGATTTTTAAATAAAAATATGCCTATTGTAAATTTTAATTATTAGAAGAAAAGAAATTCATCAAATAATTATTTTATTACTATGGCGAGATATTCGTATTCGTATTCGCGGAATAGTACGTTTGATATTCGTATTAGTATTCGTATTCGTAAAAGTAGTATTCGTTGCATCACTAATATCAATTTTTTCCTGTCTTCTGAACTAAAAATTTTGGGGATTAATGTTTACTCTGGCAACACGTAGCGAAAAACTACAATTCAGAATAATTTACTTTTTACTTTTTTATTATTAAAATTAGTTGATTTATCTCACAAACAAATGAAGATTATTATAATAATAGGTAGGTACTTGTTTTTTAAGTGTTCATTAAAAAAAAAATTCTCAAATAAACACAATTTTTTTTGTTACTTTTTTAAATTAGAAATGTGGTAATTTGACACTTACTTATATTATTTTAAAAATTCCTTCCGCATTTTTAAGTGTTTAATCCCCTTACAAAATGAAATTAGCTTCTTTTTCTTGGCCTGGATATATATCAGATATAATTATATAAAAAAGTCGGATTTTTGATATTTATTATAAAAATCGGATTTTTACGAACCCTGTTTACACCCGATATATTCTGTGGACGTGGGCCACCCTCGGAGTAACTCGCGCGCCATTAATCGTCTTCTCATCTCGTGTCACAGACGTTTGTTTACAGCGACAGGTAATCACCGCCGACTAATCGTTACAGTGTCGAGTGACCGTCGCCCGCGCCGCCATACAACACAACCTACCTATACATTAATATTACCAGACAACGTTAAGTGACCATCAGGTCAATAAGGTCGAACTTGTTTTTAATGAAACCGAGATACATATTTAAAGTACCATTGCGAACTTGAAACGTGGAAAATCCTTGACGAGATTACCTATATACCTATCTATTTTTGTATTTATCTAAGCTGTAAGCGAGGTCACATATTTTTAGAGACTTGATAAATTACAGTGTATACAAGTATCTATTTTACAGTCTAACAAAAGAATATGAAGAAAAACTCAAATTCCGAGTATCATGAAAATAATAAACTGATTGAAGACCGAACCAACATCCATTTCTGTAACTCGCAACTAGAACATATTTTTTTACTAATATTTTACCCATAATATACAGGGTGTTTGGTGCATGAACCGACACAATTATTTCAGGGATTTGGGGGGTCATTAGCTAGGTTCTACTCATACAACCTATGTCCCAAGTGTCACGGTTGCTTAAATATGTTTTTAGGGTTCTGTAGTCAACAAGGAACCCTTATAGTTTCGCCATGTCCGTTTGTCTGTTTGTCTGTGCGGCTTAGCTCAGAGACTCTTAGGCCCGTATTACAGAACGTCACTCAATACTCAAGCTTTACTTAAAACTAGATTCAAGCTATTTGATTGGTGGAAACTAGTTTTAAGTAATGCTTGAGTATTGAGTGACGTTCTGTAATACGGGACTTAGTACTAGAAAGCTGCCATTTGTTATCATATTAATCACGTCGACAAAGTGGTAAAATAAAATTATGAAAAAAAAAAAATGAAAAAAAAAAAATTTGTGTATATACATTTACCTCCTTACTAATAAACGTTGTATAGCGTCTGTATAGTTACACAACGCTTTGTCTTCTTCTTTCGAAAGTCAAATTACTGACGAGTGAAAGAGAGAAATCGGTGTGTAACTATACAGACGCTATACAACGTTTATTAGTAAGGAGGTTAGGGTAGTACCTCCCGTACACGTAAAGTGGGGATGATTTTTTTTTTCTCGTCTATCCCATGTTGCGGGGTATCGTTGGATAGGCCGTTCAAAAATATTGCCCGTTTGTGAAAACCAGTTTGCGTAATATTACGCCTTCAAGTGCTAATTTTTGTAAGAGTCAAGGGTCCCCCCCCGCCTGCCAGCTAAATGGTTGTATTTGGATACGTGAAAAAATGCACAGCAGTAGGTTAGGTAGGATTTAACGAAGTTAAAAGGAAAACTATCACAGCTATCGGTTTTACAAGTTACCAATTAATAATCGACCTACTTATATTTGCAGTTGACTGGTTTTTTTTAATTACAGAAAATCCTTCCCTCCGAAATAACGTTCTTGTTTCCTGGTGTAATTTAGCACAAAATAAATTTTGTTGTATTCTCCAATGTAATTGGATTCACCGGTCCTCAAAATTCTTTTAAAAAAGTCGTCATCTCTGACGTCTGTATGCAGTATATATGTATAATCGTTTTAGTCGGCTCTATAAAATAAAGCAAGTTGTTTAGCCAACTGTCTTCACACACAACGTATTGTTACTTTAATTATGTGTAAAGGGAATTCCCCCGCCGATTATTACACGGTAAACTTGTTTCGTAGGTACCTACTTGGTTATTATTAGGGTACCGTTTGATTGTAAAGGCTCCTACAACCAGGCGCGCCAGGCGACTCGACACAAAGGCACCGCGTGTAGCGTGACGAACGGTGCCTTTGTGTCGCGTCGCGTGTTGCGTCTGTTTGTAGGAGCCTTAATAATAATATATCAATAAATAATTTCTAATTTGACATAAATGTAACAAGTGACGGAGCATAGGAACTTTTTGATTAAAGGTTTCTGCACACAGCGGGCGCGGCGCGACGGGACGGGACGCCGCACAGTGGAACGAATGTATGGGAGCGGTTGGACGTAGACATGTCCGAAAAAAAAGAGTAAAATTATGCCAAACTAATGATGCCATCTTATTCGATTACTTAATGCCTTCATAACTTGTGGTGATGAATTTCTTCATAACTCCCATATTTCGGGAGTAATTTGAGAAAATGTGAAATTTTACTATGAAAATGAGTGTATCGAGCTCTCTCCCTCCTGATTCCGGGCTTGTTTCAAGTAGCGGTCTCTAATATCATAATGCTAATACTAAGAGCTATATTTAATACTAAGACACATAGTGCGCCAAATGTGCACTTTCTGGGATAAAGAGTGATGTTTATTTTATAACACAATTTTTTTATTTTTTGTTTATTTTGTTGATTAAAACCGTTTTTCTAAAGGTTTACCTTATTACAATAACATTTCTGAGCAGCCAATTAGAGAAGATATAAGCTAATTAGGATATATAATTAGGGACTTAAGGTTTACATATAAAACTGATGCACTAATGATTACTGATAAGAACATTGCTATTATTTAATTACTAAATGGCTCTTAATACACTAATTTAGCATGCATCATTTACTAATTATCACAATAACTAATTACCTTGCAATATTTAACAAAGGATACCTGGGATACCTGGATTTTATATAAATAGGTCACTATTAGTAACTTTAAAATCAGTGTTGATTTACACCTCGTTGTATCCAAGCTAATCTCGCAATGTATTTTCCAAATTTTAATACAAATCTTGATATTCACGTTGCTTTATGCGCACGCGCACATAAAGATTTACGCGACTTTAACTATTTGTTCAGTGTTTTAAAAGATAACAGTTGTGTTCAGTTATGTGAAAGTGCTGAAACAAGTTTAAAAGACTGGTGTCGTCGATTTTGCTACCGCATTTATGCAAAATGGACACAGTCTGGAAGAAGCACAGATAAGTTTCGGAAGAAACATGAGATTTGGCTACAGGCTGCAATTCAATGGCCGGAATTACAGAATGAAAATATGGAACCTTCTACAGAAAATATAAGTGACGTCATCGAGCCCATAATTTCTCCTGCTAAATCTGATGCTTCAACTTGTACACATCCTAGTCCTCGTAAATCTTTTGAGGACCTTAGTAACCGGCAAAAAAGAAGACGCACTGAAGATAGTCTTTCATGCAGCAGTAGCAGCGCTGAAATTATGTTTTCGGCCGAAAGGGCGCTTCAAAAGGCAGGACAAAGCGATACAGCTTATGTTATGAAATACTTGACGGAGAATCCAGAAGAGGCCTCAAAAATCAAAGCCTTCATTGAAGGTAAATCAATTCAGGTACGGGAAATATCCCCTTTGAAGGCATTGGCTCTTTATGTATCGATGAACTTATCGAAATGGCGCTATAACACTCTTCGGGATTTCAACACTCAAGAAGGAGCTCTTCAATACCCGAGTTACTACATGTTGGTTAAAGAAAAAATTAAGTGCTATCCGGCCAAAGAAGATCTCACAGTTACAGAGAGCTCTGCAAAAATCAAATTACAAGCCTTGATGGATTTAACCTCAAGAAGACTTATTAGGTCGTTAGAAACCCCTGTTGATCCCAATCAACAGCTCGTATTGACCAGCAAATGGGGTTTTGACGGATCATCTAGCCAAAGCATTTATCATCAAAGGACGAGTGAAGATGAGCAAATCGATCTTGCTAGTAATTTTATGATTAGTCTTGTACCACTGCGGCTCGTCTCAAAAGGTGTAACAATTTGGGAAAACGAGCGACCATCTTCCACTTCATTTTGCCGGCCAATATTGTTTAAGTTTATAAAGGAAACCAAAGAAAATGTGCAGAGAGAGATGGCTGAAATCGAAGCAGAGATTGAAGCCTTAACTCCATCCACCATCACTGATGGAATTAGTGTCAAACACCAACTGCTGTTGACAATGATTGATGGTAAAATTCATTCCATTATATCCAATACAGCAGCTTCAGTGTGTGACATATGCAAGGCTTGTCCTAAAGAAATGAATAATTTAGAGTTAATCAAAGATAAACACGCAAACGAGGACATGTATAAATATAGCTTAAGCACCCTTCACGCTTGGATTCGCTCAATGGAATGCTTATTACACATTTCCTACAAATTAGACATAAAATCATGGCAAGTAAGGGGTGATATAGCAAAAAGGCAAGTTGATGACAGGAAGAAAAGAGTTCAAGAGGCTGTAAGAAGAGAAACGGGCTTACTTCTCGATGTTGTGAAACAAGGCAGTGGATCCACCAACAATGGCAACTCGGCAAGGAGATTTTTTGAAAACTACACTAAATCTGCTGAACTGACCGGAATAGATGCTATGCTTTTAAGAAAAATCTGTGTGATCTTGCAGTGTATTTCATCAGGAGAGAAGATCAACGTAACTAAATTCCGAGAGTTCTGCTTTGATACTGCTAAGCTTTACGTGGAGTTATACCCATGGTATTATATGCCTTCTTCACTTCATAAAATTTTAATGCATGGGCCAGACATAGTTCAGAACATGTCAATTGTGCCCATTGGTTTTCTATCCGAAGAGGCATCTGAGGCTAGAAATAAAGATTTTAGAAAATATAGAGAGGGGCATTCTCGAAAGCATAGCAGTATCTCATGCAATGAAGATATTATGCACAATCTTTTACTGTCTTCTGATCCACTTGTTACAAGTATCCGTCCAAAAGGAAATAAGTTTGTAAAAAAATCTTCTTTTAAGGAATTTTATGAGCTTACGGATTCTGAGAAAAGTGATATCGAATTTGTTAACATAAATGATTTAGCGGACATCGATTCTGAATTTGAATTAATTGATGATGATGATGATGACGAAGATAATTAAATGATGTTATTGTTTTAAAATGTGTAACTTAGTAAATTAGAGCTTATATCTTAATTATTTATTGTACTTTTAATGAAACTAGGTAATTTATTATCAACTTACTTAAAAGTCATACTCTCATCAGTTCTTGTGAATATTTTTGTTAATATATATTTCTGTATATATATAATATATTTATAGACCTCTTAATAAGTCTGTCTGCGGTTTAAAGTAAATACAAATGGGGAAAAAACGTTTTTTTTTTTAAATTTTCATTTCCTTTTATCCCAGAAAGTGCACATTTGGCGCACTATGTGTCTTAGTATTAAATATAGCTCTTAGTAATAGCATTACGATATTAGAGACCGCTACTTGAAACAAGCCCGGAATCAGGAGGGAGAGAGCTCGATACACTCATTTTCATAGTAAAATTTCACATTTTCTCAAATTACTCCCGAAATATGGGAGTTATGAAGAAATTCATCACCACAATTTATGAAGGCATTAAGTAATCGAATAAGATGGCATCATTAGTTTGTCATAATTTTACTCTTATTTTTCGGACATGTCTACGTCCAACCGCTCCCATACATTCGTTCCACTGTGCGCCGACGCGACGCTGAGCAGTTGTAATGTACTAGATATTACGGACGACGCCACACAGAGCCGTCCGGCTCGACGCGACGCGACGTGACGCTCTGTGTGGCGTCGTCCGTAATATCTGGTACATTACAACTGCTCAGCGTCGCGTCGGCGTCCCGTCCCGCCGCGCCGCGCCCGCTGTGTGCAGAGACCTTTAATATTTAATTTTGTCTATAGGTCCTACACCTACTGTAGGTTCAAAATTATTTATGATTATTTTTCTGTTTATACTGACTGAAAGGATAGTAAAGGCTCCCGTAGACAGGCGCTACGCGACTCTAGTAGAACAATCTTAGTGAAAACTTCATAGAAATTGTTCTACCAAAATTTCGTCGCACCGCCCGTGTCCGTCGTCCGCGTCGTGTCGTGTCTGTTTGCGCGAGCCTTATTAATCGATGGACATTAAATACTTTCATTTTAATACGTAGCAGGCAAAATAACTTCGTTATAAAAATGCTAATTCGAACAGTGGCAGAAAAGAAAGTCTCTGTCAGGTTTCCACTTATAAAACCAACAAATAAAACTAAGTTTAACATTGATGATCTTCCTCTTTTTAGACATCAATGAAGTTTAAGTACAAAGTTCTTCATCCCATAGCGCTACTCGATTTCTATAAAATGAATTTCTATTTATAAATGTATGTTACTTGTGTTGTTTCAGATCAGTTGCGGTCTAGATCAGTAATCGACCGTCTCCCACAGTCTACAACAGTGTTCTATCCCGATGGGTTGAGTACGCCGACGTTTTGTGATAGTGGTCACACCACTCACGCTGTAAGTAACTATTCTTTAACCGACTTTAATTTGTATAGCTTTGGGTCTGTTGCACCAGCTTCGGATACAATACCAACTTGGCAGATTATTCCATTCAAATTAAATCATGTTCAATTTTAATGTATCTAACACATGATTAATTTATCCGTCAATGCTTCATTTTTTATTCAGCTACATCCGGCTAGACTGGAAGCCGACCCAGAAAAGGCTAGTCACATGAATAAGAATACTCTTTATTATCTCTTTTATTTGATGATGACTTACTTAGTGCATATTCAGAGGTTGTGAAACAGCTCCTTTAATAGGAATACAGGAACAAGGACAACGAAGGCCTTGTAGGTTTATTCATAGGTACTTAATTGTCTAATGTTTCGCCATATATTTCTAGACCTTCGTTGCCCTCGTCTCTCTCTGAGATGTAATTGAAGAGGAGGGTTACAAATGTTAAGTACACTGCCGGATTTCTTCAGCACATTTATTATTTGAAAAAAAACTTTTTAACAAAAAAAAAGAAAAAAAAAAGCACTAAGAAGTGAAAAATAACTTTAATTTTCGAAAGTCGGTGGTTAAAAACTAAAATACAGATCCAAAGACACCGAGTTCCGAAATTAAAGTTAAGTTTCACTTTGTAGTGTTTATCAAGAAGTGTTCGTAGTGTTTCGTAAGATTTTATTCCTCGCTTTTTAGTGGGGCTGTTTATAATTTATCTAAGTTACGATAGCCTAAATGTCAACTTGCTCAGCGCCTTTCCAAAAATATTGCTTTTCCCGATGCAGGGACGTTAATTGATGAAGAGTTCTCCTGGTATTTTACCATCAGCTCCATTTCAACATTCGCATAAATTGCTTAGCAACCATATTAAAGTAATCGAATTGCAACCCGTGAAATAATTATTATTGAGTAGTTCCGGTGGCCATCTGTGGTCTTTATCATCAGTTCCATTTCACCAAATGGTGCTTTCTGAAAGCAAATGCACGAGTTACTATAAAAAATAACCAAATCGCTGTAGGTGAGCCTATAATATTTGAAGAGTTCCTTCGATTTCACCAGGATCCCATCATCATATCCTGACCTAATGACAATGGGACCACCTGGAAAGTATACCATATCTACACTAATATTATAAAGAGGAAAGATTTGTACCTATTTTTGTATGTTTGTATGTTTGTAATGAATAGGCTCAAAAAGTACTGGGCCGATTTAAAAAATTCTTTCACCAATAGAATGCTATATGCTTCCAATTTGACATAGGCTACATTTCATTTTGAAAAAAAATTAGGGATCCTTGGTAAAATTTGAACAATGTAACCGAAGGTGTAGAAAAATGAGTCTTAAAATGATAATTGTCTACCCCGTGCGAAGCCGGGACGGGCTGCTAGTATATTATATTTTTTTAATCGGTCTTGCCGTCTTTGAGTAATCGGGGAACGTACATAATAAAAAAGAAAGATCCCGTCGAACTGAGAACCTCCTCATTTTTTGAAGTCGGTTAAAAACTTAAAATCAAGGAAAGATATATTATTTCGTAAATCAAAATACTTAAAACCTGATTAATAAACGAACGGATTTGGCATTTTTCGAAGGGTTACTGCAAATTCACAGACCTAATAACCTCGTTATTAAATTAAATGCTGATTTTACACGATGAGATGTCTACTTATAGCGTAATTATTTATTTACACAGTTGGTATGCTAAAATATTGAAGTCTTTATTGATTAAGATACATTTGAAGTGCTAGATACATTATATAATTATAAGGTGTATCTAATCATACACGAAATATTTTAAGAGGACCATCTATAGGTGGTAAAAAAGCCATAGAAGCGATTTTTTTTTTTATCTATATGTTTTATATTTTTACTTTATTATTATAAGTTTAATTATTATTATATATATATATATATATTTTTTTTTTTTTTTGCTTGAGACTTTTTGCAAAGGTGTTGCATTTTCCTAAATGTTACTTATGATCGAAGTATTCAATGAATGACCCGCCCGGACGCGGCGACGACGGCGGCGGCACGAGCGCGGTGAATTTTGATAATTAATCATCATATCAAGTAATTTTAAATTATTTATTTTTTTAAATAATATACTCAGATTTAAAAAAAAATCGTTTCTTTATCACCGTGTATCTCTTAAAATATTTCGTGTTTGAATAGATACACCCTATAGAAGTGAGTGCCTGAAATAAAACAAATTGATCAACTATAGGCATCACTGCGATACTCTTTTCGATTAATCCATAGGAAAATGTTTGAGAGTATTTTTAGAGTATTGTGTTCAAGTATTGGGTTCATTTAATGATTATGTCCTAATGTGTTATGGTTGTGTACACACGGCCACAAATCAAGCTATAAATTTCCAGTTTATGCTGATCTCGTATTGCATAGGATTTCCGTACAATGAGAGGTCAGCTTATACTGGAAATTTAAAGCTTGATTTGTGACCGTGTGTACACACTATCAGTAGGAATCGGTTTAATTTTGACAGTTCAACAACATTCATTGCGTTATTAACGTTGTTGAGCAGATTTTTTTTTCGAGCATATGAAGCAATGGATTGGCATACTGCTTCAAAATCATTCAGTTTACGATTGATTATGTGTTATGCAATTAGGGTACTGTTTACACCAATAAAGGCTCCTACAAACAGGCGCGACGCGCGACGCGACACAAGAACACCGTGTGCCACGCGACGAGTACTTACACAAAAATACAAGAATATTTACTTGAATGTTTTATGGGGTAAAGAAAGTGTAGGTACAATAAATTACGTCAGTTAACAGTACCTACCGTGACTTAAGTATATAATTTCTTACTAGGTACAGTCAGCAACAAAAGTCGATTAACATTTCACTTTCCTAAATCTTAATTATTGAACCAAATATTTAATTAAAATCGGAACAGAAGTAAAAGGTAAAGAATAATAACTCTATGCTACATACCAAATATTTAATTAAAATTTTAATTAAATATTTGGTTCAATAATTAAGATTTAGGAAAGTGAAATGTTAATCGACTTTTGTTGCTGACTGTACTTATATTTCTTATACGATACATGTTTATATCACGATAAAACTAACAATGGGACGTGGGATGTTTATTAGCAAGTAGGTACTCGCAAGTAGTACATTATATTACCTATTTCATTTCACACGGAAGCGAATACGTTTGTTTCCTGTTTCCATTGGAAAATGTAGACTTGCTACTGCAATCACTGAGTAAAGATTCCGTTTCTCTACTCATGTGACTGCAATAATTTAGGTATCGGTTTCGATGGCAATATAATTTGCGATCTTTAATTATTATGTAGGTTTTTTAAACTGACACTGACATCTTTAGGGTATTATTTTCGATTGAATAGAATCAGATTTTATTTAACTAAGTAGTTATTTTTTTTTTGTTGTGATCTAAACTAAACATTTTCTTACATAATAAAACATTGCCTAGCTAGAAACAAGATTCTTGCATAAAACAGGATTCAAAAGTCGACCAATATCATCAGGTTCAGACTTTCGCAGGTCAGTATGGAAGATAAAACGTGGTTGCACATAAAATCACAAACGATTTCATTCATTGAGAATAAAATAGATATCTATCCCATCACGTGAATACCCATCATTATAGCAATGCAAATTGATTTATCGATTTCTATAGACGTGCATAAAAAATCCTTGTTTTCCGTAGCCCGAATGATGGGGTCGGTTCCGTGCAGCCGGCGGGCGCGGCATGGTGGCCAACCAGGCGGGGTCGTTGCCCGCACTCTGTGATCCATTCACTGTTGCAACTGCACTTATTGAACGACTTTGAGTCTTGCGTGCATTCTCCGGTCATTATTAGGTTGCGGTTGTTTTCCTTTATACGCTTATCTAATAAACCAAAACGTTGTTATAAAACGGTAAAAGAAAAGAAAGACAGAACCAAAGAAGTCTCGACTTCTTTGGTTTTTGTTTTGTCGCTCGATCTTGCAAGTTAATTAAACAGGGGGCCAAGTCTACTAATGTACAAACGTTGCAATGGTCTCTTCATTGCGAGTTTTTGACAGATTTGCCATACAAAAACTGTCAAATACTCACAATGGCGAGACCATTCTGACACTATTGTAATAGCAGATTTGAGGCCCTGGGCCTCAAGTCTGAATGTCAGAATGGTCTCGCCATTGTGAGTATTTGACAGTGTTTGTATGGCAAATCTGTCAAAAACTCACAATGGCGAGACCATTCTGACACTATTGTAATAGCAGACTTGAGGCCCTGGTTGATTGAAACGTAGTGTGTATTATGATAATACTTATTGTAATATTCATTGATAAGTACTTGTCAATTTACCGAAATAAACGAATCACTGCATTCTATTACTAAATAATCCATTGATTGATTGTGAGCTATGATACTTACACATACACATAACGGACAACATATGTAATTATGTTCATTATAATTAGGTAGATTTTCATTTCATGAGTAAATGAAGGCTACAAGAGTATAATACATATATGGTACATAAATAAACATATATTTTTTAAAGTTTTAATGTCTCATTTATTTATTTTTTGTGTTGTCGTAAAATAACGAAATGTGCAACACAGTTTTTCTAGCGCAGGAGTCAGAGAATTATATCTTTTTTTTACGAAATTAAACATACCAATTTGATAGAAACTTTGATTATTATTAAACCGCATGAACTTTGATTATTCATTTTTGAAAGTGAAAGTTACGTATTAGATAGACTAATTTCTAGAAACACAAGAGGTAGATACTTTCATATACAATGTGTATTTGCTCTAGATTGCAACAAAGTGATGTATGAGCAATAACGACTACAAATCTTGAGAGAAAGTAGGGAAGCGGACTATATAACTATATCGCGGCTCGGCAAAGCTCGGGTAAACTCGGGTAGTCTCGACAAAATGTTAAATAAAAAAATCTTATTGTTCTTCGAACGTTAGCAAGTATGCGACGCACTTCGTGCTTCTATAGACAGGACTTTTTTTTTATCCAGACAGGAATTTCCGGTCGTTTGCGAAGTCTCTTTGGGGTCGATCGAGGTTAAAGCTTTCTTAGTGATGGGAAACGTCTGAAGTTTTAATCGATAGATTGAAGTGGATTAATCCAATGTTTTGACAGCTTAAAGCGATTGTTATCCAATCCGCTTGTAACGGTAATTGATGAAGACGTTTCTGTGTTACAAATACGAAAATTGAATGAGTATAGAGCTTAGAGATTATATGATTAGGTAGAAGATTGACGTAATCCTACAAAAATAAATAGAAGTAGTTGTTGTAACATGTGTCGTATCGACGGTGAAGTGCCAATAACACCTAACTGACAAAGTCAAAAATGTACACAAACTGAATGAGAATGCATGCATGGAGGTTATGCCATAAAATAGGCACGTTGGTTTAGTTGGAGGTATTCCCACATATTAGTTTAACAACTAAAAATACACTTAGGAGATTTCACTAAAACATGCGAAAGACGCCTTTAAATTCAAAATGATAAAAAAGTGCATTCTAGAAAAAAAATTGTTAGGAGGTATTGAGACTTCACCGTCGATATGTCGTATCACATTATTTATTATTTATTTATTTAAACTTCTCACACACAATAAGGTACAAAGGCGGACTTAATGCCATAGGCATTCTCTACCAGTCAACCAAGGGTAGTGAAGAGTTAGATGGCAGGTGCTCTATTTAATAGGGAGGAGAGGAGATAATAATAATAATAAAAATATTAAAAAGATAACAAATAAAATCGATACACAAGTACATAAATATGTTGTAAACTTATAATAGACATACATACATATTACTATAACATATAAATAGCTACTTATTATATATAATATATATGTATATATATACAAATTCAAGGGAAAGAGATGATTGGGTTGACTCTACACTATTTGTTATGAAAATAACTCTGCAATTTCCGCTTAAATGCATACCGACTGGTGGCCGTCCTGATATCCAGAGGAAGTGCATTCCAGAGAAGAATAGACTGAATATGAAAGGAAGAATTAACAAAGTCAGAAGTATGAGAAGGACAGAGTAGGAGAAGATTGTTGGAAGAACGCAGATTACATTCACTTCACAAATTAGTTTTCATTATCACTATTTAACTCAAGCATGAAAGCAAATGAGTGGATAAACGTAAACAGTTAACAATATGTGATTACTACAGTCGGTGGTAATTATCATGAACTGTTGCACGATATCTAATTGGTCCTCTTATCAGAGTCGTACGTGTTTACACGCGACACATCGCATTAGCACCGCTTCGAACGTGGCTCCACCAGTGCAGGAGAAAATAGCATTAACGATACTCACACAAATAGTAATTTATTGTACAGAATTAACACCATCGAATGCCAAGGGCATACATTATATCTCTAGATACGTATATCTACCGGAGCTACATAAGTGCTGTTTGCTGTATACAAATACCGCACCGATATATATGTAGGTACTAGGTACATCAAAGATGCAGTGTCGGATTAACCACGTAGCAAGAGCGTAGCAATTGCTACGGGCCCCGCGCAAAAGGAGGCCCCGCGTATCCAAACCTGGCCACCTCCGCCTAAACGTAATTTCTTTAGTGAAACTTATTAAGACGTGGAATATTGAATTTACTTGATGTCACAAAACTTGAAACGTAACACCCTTTCCGACTAAGACAATCCACGTCAGACAATCGGGAACCGATTTTTTCGTTGGCGAAAAATACATATATTTTCTCATTTTATTTAAATGGAACATGGGAGATTTCGATTTGTGACTTCTAAATATCAATATTAAGGGCTGACATTTTTACAGGGTCTTTATTTTGGCATTATCTTGTTTTTTTTTTACCCGTTTATACTAGAGAACCCATAGCAGATCAAGGGCTCCTCGGTAGAATTTGCTACGGGCCCCGCGCTTGCTTAATCCGGCACTGCAAAGATGTAGTAAATACATTTTTGATGCCAGAAATAGCGCCAAAGTAATGTACCATTCGCACAGTACCGCGAAGCGATTGCCTGCCTAGGTGCGCATACGTTGATCCCGCCCATATTCATGATCGGCCTGTGAGTGAGCCTGCGAGCTAATAGGTCTTGCTATGACGCAAAATAATATTTCTGTAACATTATTGCAACGGTAGATGTATGATCAGCAAATAAATTGACATTCTTCTTATTCAATTTATGTAAATCTGTTATTAACGCAAACGCACTGGTTTTTGTTGACAATGCAACAGGTGAAAGAAAGCACGTTGGCTTTTCATTCGGAGACAACGTCTGCTTCGACGTCATATCAGACTATACAGACTTAGATAAAATTGATTCATATTTATGAACTGGTATCCCTATAAATATCTACGTTACTGCGACTTCACCAACTCTCTTTGTGAATGAAGTCAAAGAATGTCAAAGAAGTCGGCTATCGTGTAAAGAATATTTCACGAATCAGTTTCCAATCGGAGGTGAATACTAATTTGAAAATTATTTACGACTCAAACGCATTCATTGTAGCACTAGTCGACGGGAAGTTCAGCACTACGCCAACGGGATATGTGCTGAACTTTTGGCGGTCAAAATGATATTTACCTTGGAACAGCCAGAGACACGTGCGATCATAAATATACACTAGCTGGAGCATCATCATAAAATTCATAAAACCGACCGTATGTGCTGTACCTCCCGACCGTATTGATTTACTTTAGATATGTTTACGTATTCGCCGAACGTACTTTTGCAAATTCGGTTCTAATATTTATAATAAAGTAACATAAATTCACTGAGTGCTACCAGAATAACTCGTCTACGATTAGGTGTTGCTCTTATTTCTGTACCACCTCTACGGTTATACAGAGCTTGCAGTTTTATTCGCCAGTAAGGGAATTATTTCAGTAGTCTATTTCCTTGGCTGTGAGCGTCGTATTACGTGTAATCAGTACTGTCCTCTCACGGATCTCGGGTAAGTCGATAGATACTTAGATGATTGTTTAGAAATCTTTTACCTTAAGTAGCTAACAGCTCGTTCTTTGTTTAAAAGATGGAATGGGTGATGTGATCTTAGAGTGTAATAGGAAGTGTTGTGCAACAGGAGCCGAGCCTTGTTGCCATGGCGCTAAGTAGCCCTGTGGATGTGCAGACGCATCGCTCGGGTTGCACCTTGCACGATAAGGACAAAGTACGGAAGCACTAACAGGCGGCACTCGTGCGTGTGGTCGATTAAGTGCATCTGCACCCAGTGTGCCACACAAGCACTTTTGCCGTAAACATAAGGAATATAATGAACTTTACGCATAGTGCGTTATTCTTGCCAACGTTTTATTTTTCGATGTGCTCATATTGTGATGATTATAGCAATTTTTATGACTAATGCACCACACTGAAATTAAAGCAATGCTGTATTGTCAATTTTCGTCTATTTTCACGTATAACTTTAAAACGATTTATATTAAAATTAACTTTTTTTTTTCTTGTTTGCCCCCAAATCTGACCCCAATATTCTAAATTCATTTATTTACGGTTCACTTTCGTGTTTGGGTCACTCAAATTGATATGTATACAAAATTTCAACTTTATCGGCCCATTACATTCAGAGCAAATTGGCTGTGACAGACGGACAGACAGACAGACAGACAGACAGACAGACGGACAGACAGACAGACAGACACACGAGTGAACCTATAAGGGTTCCGTTTTTTCCTTTTGATGTACGGAACCTTAAAAATGGGAAATATTTAATTGATCCTTTAAAAACTTATTGACCTTCTATAGATGTACGACTTTTTTTTTATAAATGTGCCTCTTTTTAACATCTTGGGTTTTTTTTTTCAGTTTATCGCAGAAACTAAGTAAGCTTAGAAGGTTAGAACTGTGACCAACCGCGCTCGAACCGAACGAACGCTACATCCAAATTTATCGCACTTATTTGGCTATTTAATATTTTAGGACAACAAAATGAGAATTAATTGAGGCTCCTATAAAGAGTCACATTTATTATATTAGAGTGTCCGTTATTACTTTTGCCAGCTATGCTGCTAGGGAGTTTGTTGCGCCAAAAAGCAATAGGAAGTGGTGAAGGACGGGCGTTTTTGGGGGACTGTCATAAGTAATTTTGACGTTAGAAAAGTGCTAATCCTCAGCCTAATTTGAATAGATGACTTTTAGATTTTGATTTAGAACGTCAAAATGGGAATTATTTGACTATCATGTAAATACCTACATGCCCAAAAAAACTTGCAAAAATATTAGATTTACACGAATTCTCGGAAAATCCTGCTTATTGAATATTTCATGTCGAACATAAATTTTCGTTACTCCGCCTAATATTTTCCTATATTTCTGCTGTTTACCACGTTTTTCAGAACAAATGCGAGCGAAAATTGATTCGTTTGGAATATTGTTGCTTGGATAAGTATAGTCGGGTTATTATTAGGCGTTTGTCTAAGTCAGCGGTTCCCAAAGTTGACTGGACCGCGACCCACGTAACAAACACTTCCAAATTCGGGACTCACCTCTTGGCTTTCATGGAGAAAAAAAGGGGCATATATGGATGAAGGACTATTAAATCAGAAAAAAAAAAAACATTCAGTTACGATTGAAAATTTAAATATTTAATTAAATGCAAGGAGTGCTATTTCGATGTGAAGGATGTATTTGTTTCCAATTAGCTTTAGCATCATCTTTAATTTTAGTTTTAATTGCAGTGTTTTAATACGTCTAATTTATTTCGGTATTTAGTTGATAAAATATTTCAAGGCCCACCAAATATTCGCTCGCGACCCACCAGTGGTCGCGACCCATAGTTTGGGAAATGCTGGTCTAAGTTACTCCACGTGTAGGCTAGTAGGTAGTGTATGATTTCAGGTTGGCCCGTTGTTGCTAGTGCACTTCTGCTGATGGCCTGCCCACGTCAGCACGTCTTGTCCTAGGAACAGAGGTCTTGTGTCTGTGCGTCATGCTTTCCCTTCACATTTTGCACCATTTTGAGTATTCTAAAATTACTAAATATTTTAATGCTACTAACTTATTTAACGCAATTCTGAAGTCGATTATTTATAAAAATAAGATGGTTGATACAAAATAGATTGTGATATAGAACGAAATACGATAAAAATGTGATATAAGAATTTAATATAAACTGTAAGTACATAATAATATATTTAATGTTTTTATGACGATTTTGTCATATCTATTGTACAAATATCGCCTGAATCAAAATATCATTCGATTAAGATAACACATTTGTTGGAAATGGGAAGGCACAGATTATATTTTTTTAAAGACAAGTTCGTATTTTTTTTATTGTTTTCTTTTTTTAAAGGTTTTACATTTAATAATAGACGTATTTTCTCAAATGTCATCACAACAGATTGTTTTGAAATAAAACTTGTTCTTTCGGATGTTCAAATCAAAGACGACGGCAGGTTAAGTATCACCTAATTGAACAGACCTTGCGTTTCTAGTTTCTAGGAAATTAGTGGTATCTTAATGTAGTCTGAAAAATACATTCCTGATATCTATCATAAGACATAGGTATCAGCAATGTGTTTTCCAGGCTAACCAGTGGGTGATACTCAACTGGGCCTCAAGTCTGCTATTACAATAGTGTCAGAATGGTCTCTTCATTGTGAGTTTTTGACAGATTTGCCATACAAACACTGTCAAATACTCACAATGGCGAGACCATTCTGACACTATTGTAATAGCAGACTTGAGGCCCTGTAGGGATGGATTTCGGCACTCTATCCTCACCTTTACGTAAAATTACCAATTTATTTGTCAAATATTCCACATTTAGTAATTAAACACTGATAGATAGCGTGAGAGCGCAATCCATAGACATTAGAGTATCTTTTATTGGTACAGTGATAACGAAGTATATCTACCTGCATGACTTCTGATGTTCGCGTACCAGTCGTAATAGTGAGGAACCACGGACGTGCATACAAAGTGTTTGGTTAAGTGACGGAGCACCCTAAAGTGCCAGAAAGTTATAGGAACTTGCGACATTGTAAGTAGAAGTTCGCTTCCTATGATGCGTAAGTTTGCGATGCTATCGATATCAGTCCCGTCCCTACGGAAATTTCTCAAATATTATCAGCACAATCTTTGTATGCTTGTACAAACCTATGTGGTGTAATGTTTGTATTTCTAACGTATGGAATAATGCGTGGATGTGACGCATTTTTCCCCCATAGTTTTCTTATTTCTTCTTTTAAGAAAGAAAAGAAAGAAAGTGTTTGTGTTGTTTTTTGCGTCATGTTTACCGCAAATAAACGTATTTTTTTTCTTTTTTATTCTTTCTTTATGTTGCTCTACATCAATTTGAAGATACTTGTTAAAGTCTTATTTTCAATCATGACCGAGATGTGTGGAAATGGATTGTCATGGTATGGGTTACCTACATGTTGAGGATAGCTTTGAGTATAAAATGTGGATGGATATAAGAGTAAGAAAATATCTAAGAAACGATGAATTGATGTGTAAATATCTTTTATTTTCATACGAGTCCATAGAGTTAGTAACAATTTTACATAGCATCTAGTATTAGTAGGTATGTACATACTAATGTGGGGAAACAGAAGACAATCATGTTGGGCTAACCCCAGATACATTGGGCTTCCTAGCAGGAGAATGAGATAGAAAACAACGTTGTCATCTTTATCCTTGTAAAAAGCAGAGTTACTTAAATATTAATTACATGGTCTGATGACGAGAAAATTATATTTTCAAAATTAGATTTATTACCATTCGCTCTATTATTGCACATAATATATTATGTATAATATATATTCGTAGAGATTGTTTGTCCAGACAAACTGTCGCAATGTAAATAATGCAATGTAATACATTTTCTCAGTAGAAATGTTTACGTACATTTTACATAGCTGAAGAGATGATTAAGTGCAATTTAGGTAAACAGAACCCATGAGAAACGAAAGATCTTTATATTGTTGTTGCGACTTTAATATCTCTTATGTGTAAAATTCAACTATATGAGAAAATCGATATTTTAAGCACCGAAATTTTATTAGGAAGCACTTTGATAGATCTTGAAATTGGTAAAGAAATGACGATTAAATCGTCGTATAGACATGAGAGTTTTTCCATTCGATAGAGCTTCAAAATGTGGAAAAGGCTGGCGTAAAAAAGGGATTTTGCCAAAAGTGACACAGGTCTTAAAGTCGCAACGACGATATACTCCATCAATATCACTAATACGTATTTTGAAAACATAGACAAAAGGGTCGGGGAAAAGATATTTATGTCTGTGTCGGCTTCAGACACTAATATTTCGTTGACCATTTCTCACGAACAGTTTTAGCTCATTTCGATTGACCAATAGGTTCATTTAAGTAAAATAGTGCGTTGAATCACTCCTAGAAGGAAACACAGGGCTTTATTCTACACATTTCCTTATTAAAAATGGTCTTATTCGTCTGATGTTACAACAATGGCGTAGGTTTATATCTAAAACAAAGGTCGACAATATTTCGTTGACCATTTCTTCACGAACAGTTTTAGCTCATTTCGATTGACCAATAGGTTCATTTAAGTAAAATAGTGCGTTGAATCACTCCTAGAAGGAAACACAGGGCTTTATTCTACACATTTCCTAATTAAAAATGGTCTTATTCGTCTGATGTTACAACAATGGCGTAGGTTTATATCTAAAACAAAGGTCGACAATATTTCGTTGCCCATTTCTTCACGAACAGTTTTAGCTCATTTCGATTGACCAATTGGTTCATTTAAGTAAAATAGTGCGTTGAATCACTCCTAGAAGGAAACACAGGGCTTTATTCTACACATTTCCTTATTAAAAATGGTCTTATTCGTGTGATGTTACAACAATGGCGTAGGTTTATATCTAAAACAAAGGTCGACAAGAAATGACGATCAGAACGAACTGTAATGAAAGAAATAGAACAAAGTTTTTGCGTTTGTATCATTACTCAAACATGTTAATATATAGTAAGTGGGAGTAAGACATAACTTAGTGCATCGCTCTGTGACCAGCACCAGTTATCTGTTCATGCTCTCATCACTGTCTTGCGTTAATATTTACTATGTTGGGTGCATTGTGAAATGTTGGCTCGAACTTTCTATCTATATAATTTTCTTTGTTTCTTATTGTCATTCATGCGATGGCCACTTTGGCCGGTGATGGTATAAGATCTTTTGCGACGTTTGTATAATTAACTATAGGATGAATGGGCAAGCATTCATTAATTTCATTGTAGGTACATCTTGTTGTTTCAGCCCTAATAAACTTCGAATGCAAACGAATGTGCATTTTTTAATATGTAAAAGAGTTTAAGAACCACTTAAATATTTCATCGTTGAACACAATTTTGGAAAATAAGTAAACCAATAAAAATGTATAACCCCCGACGGAAAAAGGAAGTATTCCCGTTTGAGCACCTATTTTTTGAGCACCTATGCATTGAGCACCAAAGATATTCTCACATGAGAATACCTTTGGTGCTCAATGCATAGGTGCTCAAACGGGAATACTCTGGAAAAAGAGGATGTTTTCTATGCGCATATCATTGTATAAAATATAAATGTACTAGCTGTTGTCCGCGGCTCCGCCCGCATGGATGTCGGTTATCGCGTAAAAAAGTAGCCTATGTCCTTCTCCATATCCCAGGCTATATCTCTGCTAAATTTCATGACGATCGGTCCAGCGGTTTAGGCGTGAAAATGTAACATACAGACAGACAGACAGAGTTACTTTCACATTTATAATACTAATATGGATACAAACAAATAAAATTTAAGTGTTTGTTGGTAATGTCAAAATATTTTTTTCTTACTAAATGCATATGAAAGTATAGGTATGGTACTTATTTTTATTTTAAAATTTTGTCTGTCTGTTTGTTCCGGCTAATCTCCGAAACGGCTGGACCGATTTTGACGGGATTTTCACTGTCAGATAGCCGATGTTATAAGGAGTAACTTGAGACTACTTTTATTTTAGAAAAAGATTTAGGGTTCCGCGCAAAAAAAAACAAATGTAATGTAAACAAAATCCGATTTAAATAGGGAAGTATTGTATATACCTATACACACGGGCGAAGCCGCGGGCAACAGCTAGTATAACATAAAATGGATTTGAATAAAATGTGTTTTCCTTTGTTACAGACTTAAAGGGAAATCAATTGAAAAGTGGTGACTAAGTACACCTTAAAAATACTTGGCCGACGAGCTATAACCAATGAAGACTCCGAGCGCAGCATTCGGAGCATCGTCAGTAGACCCGTGAACACCCGGTCGCGCCATCACAAGTTTGATGGTCTCTCTCCCGCTGGAGAAAATTATCTACACGCACTGTCACTTCATTATTATTAAGTTTCTCAACATATTCCTCATTTTGTAGTATATCTATCTATTAAAATATATTTCAACTTGTAATCAATTTGAAAATGAGCAAGATTCTAAAAGTCGTCGGGGCCTCATGGCTCCAGACGAAGATTAGCTCCTACATCCTTGGGATTCTCGGCATTCTGTCAATCTTGGCCTTGTTCGTTGGACAAATTGAAAGGTTAGTACAATAATAGCTCTAATTATCAGTAATCATTTATTTTAAAATACAGGAAACCATCTTAATCTCATGGCCATTTATAGTGATTATTGTGATAGCATCTCAAGGAGGAAAACAATCTCAGACAAATTGCGCAGCGAATAAACAAAACATCTCATTTATCTACTCGACAATTACGTCAACTAATAGATATTTAACATTTTTCAAGACTTATTGCAATTTGGGTAACAGTCAGTGCCGAAAAATTGAGCAATTTTTGACGATCGACGTTAGTTTACCTGAACTTCGAAGAAGGATGTAACATAGAGTGGATAACACCTCTAAAATCCCGGAATAATTATAATAACGTTTAAATCCCGGGATTTAAAAAACACGAATTATTCATTGGATTTTATTTATAGTTTAAAATTATTGATTTGAAGAATATTAAACATACAACATTTTTAGGGTTACGTACTAAAATTGCTAAAAAAGCTGTTTAATTTAATATTTTTAGTACGGAGCCCTAAAACACGTTATATGATTTTTATCATTGTAATTATTCCGGGATTTTAGAGGAGGTATTATCTACTCTATGTTACATCCTTCTTCGAAGTTTAGGTACTCTAACTATTCCGATCTCTGGTGATCAAACACAATCAATAAATCAACAAGTGATGTCTACTTTAACCTTATTATTTATCAATCGTTAAAGAGTGACAATAACGATCGATAAAATCGAGTAAATCTATAAGATCGACAAAACACAGCATATCGAGCGACAATGACGATAGTTAAAAATCGAACAAATCTGTTAGCACCTTAATGATACCTACTTGGTCATATTAGCTACCTATTTACTTAATAATTTAGATATGTATGTGGATATGGAACTTAAAATTCAGAAAGAATGGGGTTTTTAGAGCAATTGATCGCAGGAAGGGAGCTTTAAAAAACCATTGATTATTGTGATAGCATCTCCAGGAGGAAAACTATCTCGGACAAATTGCGCAGCGAATAAACAAAACATCTCATTTATTGCGCTACGATTACTTACTTTTCTATAGGCTCCTACAAACAGGCGCGACACGATACAAAGGCACCGCTCGTCACGCGACACGCGGTGCCTTAATATCGCGCCGCGTGTGGCGTCTGTTTGAAGGAGCCTCAATACTTACAATAATTACGAAATTGGTTACACTTTCGAGCAGATAACGATGGGTTTGTTTACAATTTTAGGAACAATTTGAATTTATGTATTGTTTATTTCGTTACAGAATTCAGGAAGATGGCAATTATGCAGCCACTGTATTTTTCTCGAATAAAACGGGATATCGTATCGAGTACTGGGGTCAGAGCAATGAACTAGCAGATATACCTAGGGGGGTAGCACGTGCTTACTTTAGGATGGACATTGATACCACAGGGTAAGTTTAGTTTACACTGAAAAATAAAATGTAGTTGCCACAATCAAGATTTTGTTTAGATTGACTAATGCCCAAATACTCAAACGTTACTTAACTTTAAGACGTTCTTATAAGTGTTTCTGTCGCTACAAAACAGTTTAAAGTGACAGAGACAGCATTAGACTTAACGGCGACTTAAAATTGAGTTGCGTTTGAGTATTCGGCAGTAAGTAACTTGTTTGCATCTGAGCCTATCAAGCACAATGATCAGCTACTACTTTTATTTGATTGAGATTTGAAACGGGATCTTGGTTGGAGTTATCACAAAACCTATTTGCAGCAATCAAGTCAAAACATAGTTTTTCCAACCAAGGTTATTAGATTAAAGTTTCAATGATCTTTATTGAAGTAATCAAAATGCTTGATTGACACACTAACTTACTTTGTTACAGTTAACAATTTTTAACTTGTCTCTTTTTTACCTCTTCTACAATGATGTCATGTTAAGGGTAATCGAGAAACTTGTTTGAGCGTTCAATCATTTGAACTAGTATTGATGCAATCATGTCGTCGTGACGATCAACTTAACTAAGATTTTGATTAATCGAAACAAGATATCGTCAATCAAGCTAAAAAGTCACTTGATAACACACAAAAACACAGATGCGGTTCCTTTGTGTCGCGTCGCATGCCGCGTCTGTTTGAAGGAGCCTTAAGTCGGATAGTATTATTAGGTAGGTAGTCAAAAAAATAAAATAAGAGATTGTTCATATTTTTTTTATTTTTTTTTTATTTTTATTAAAAACGTTGCCCCACACTAGGAATTTCTCCTGTATCGTGGGTGGGGTTACAAACATTTAAACTCACATACACAAACAGCCAGACCCGGAACAACTACCTGTAGATCATACAAATATTTGTTCCGTGCGGGAATCGAACCCGCGACACGCAGCGCAGCAGTCAATCACTCAACCACTGCGCCAACCGTGCCGAAATAAAAAATATTTTTTTAATTAAATATTCGATCATGTCAAGTTATACTTTGTAGTTAAATTTAATTATGGTATATCATTACAATATAAAATACAATATTCAATACAATACATACATACTGTATACATTATTATGCATACATTATACAATATTTTCCAAACTGTTTAAGGCCTAACCATGGTAACTAGTGTTTTCAACATACGTAGCCATTTCCAACCATATATATTCACATATTTTCTCTACAGTCGGTTCACTTTGGCACGTTAGCGATCCACTACTGAATTTTTTCCAAAAAAAGACGGCCTCAAAGTATTTCATAATGGACAAATAAATAAATAAATCTTTCTGTTCTTTTCAGCTGGTCTCTACTAGAAATAGAGACTGACCCATCATATTCCGACGAACACCAAGCATACGCGGCCGGCATCGTCGAGGGTGCCCTTACCTGGTCTCTGATCCACTCGCATTTGGAGAACACCATCAGAGCCCGATGCGACCAAGAACCCTCGGCGATGAAGCAGTGCAATAACTTTAGGGACGCTCTGGAAAAGTCTGTCGACATATGGAAGGCACATGCCGCGGAAAAGGGCGGGGAGGACCCATTCTGGCATCATGTAAGCTATACCATAATCAATTTTGTCTAAGTGATAAGGATTCTAAAGATTTAAGGTCGTTTCTTGATTGGGCAGACTGTCTACCAGAGAAATATTAAATGAAGCAGAGTATGCAAATCCGGAGGTGATGAAACAGGCTAGTAATTTAGTAGGAAAGCGAATCCGATCCAAGAAAAGACCTTCAATCCTCTACCTAACATCACGGTCACGGCCATCTGACCACATTGAAAAAAAAAAAAAAAAATCCCGTGCACCACACGATGACCACATTTGTTTACGGCCTTTATTTGCGAGGATGAATACAAAAAAAAAAAATGTGGGGCAGTCTTTGGGGACTGCCGATAGAAGTGAAAACTAAGTAACTAAAGCGTTCGGTGACGGTGACGAATTCCATGATTTTTGTTCACCCAAAAAGTACACATATATACACAGTATATTCGTATGTACATAAAGCTCATGGAAAGCGTTCGGTGACGATCGCGAACCCATAAGTTTTTCCCCTACCAAAAAGTGCTCAACGCGCCTAAAGAAGTTTTTACTTAAAAAAAAATTAAATAAATTTCTCAGGCTTTGTTATAATTATCACAGATGTCTGACCACCTCAGCTGGTTTTTTAACGGTCTTAATATTCATTTACAAAAATAAGGAGCTCAGCATAAATCTAATGCTGCGATGCTATTGGTTGATAAGATAGATAGATAGATAGAATATTCTTTATTATGTACACCATATAAGCTTAACTATAGGTGGTCAAATGTCCATGACCGAGATAGTACAGTAAAACAAAGCTTAAGGCAGGTTGACTGGTGATCGCAATATATTAGTTTCCGTTGTTTCTGCACTCGCCAGGAAAATTTCTTTAGGAAAATAAATATTTCCTCATGTTTACATAATAAATACCTTTCAATCACGGCTGCAACACCTGCGGAAAGTGATCAATAAATAGATATACAATAATTAAAGCTACATGCTTACATAGTATATTAATAAAGCATGTTTTCCTGTTTTCAGGTGTCTCTGTATTACACGCAAATAAACGGAATATTTACCGGTTGGAAGCACGGCGTCGGCCGCGGCTTGAAAGAGTATGAAACCGATATATCAGACTTGTATTGGCTAAACTCCGTATCGGAAGCTATTGAAATCCAACGCAAAATGAACATCTCTTTAGAAGACGAAGCTCTCGAAACAGTTCCTCATTTATCTAGTGCTTTTTTGAGTGTTGTCGATGATAAAACTAAAGACGGAACTCCCACGAAAAAGCTTTATGTTTCGCAAAACGCCGCTGGAAGGTGAGACTAATTATTATTATTATTCATATATTATCCATAAAATACATTAAACTAAAATCAATTAGCACAATTATACAACAGATACAAATCAAAATTACATCAAAATTAAATCAAAATTGTGTTAGTATTAGACAAAGACAAAGTGTTAGTGAGCGCCCAAAACAATGCGCATCCATTTATTTTGGATAGGGCAATCTATGCGAGATACAATCATCTGTAGGATGCCGTTGCTACTGCCACGCACACGTTGTGACAAGGAAGCTACCCATTTGCGCACAATCGCATGGAAGCCGTCCGTTCGCGCCTCCGCAAATATACCAAACGCACTACAATAGCGAGGCAGCCGCATCAGCATCCTGAAAATGTTGTTATATTGGACACGCAGAGCATTAGCAGCCTGCTGAGTGTAATTTACCTACAAACTGCTCGAGTAAAAAGACTGGCAGTACGCCTTAAAAAGAGTTATCTTTACTTCCCTCGAGCAGCGAGCAAACCTACGCGCAACCATGTTCCCCCTGACTGCCAATGCTAATGACATTTCTTAATTTTTTTACCCAACTGCAAAGAAGGGTAACTGCCTCGACTTACGAGTTGTACGTCATAGGTTCGAACCCTGAAAGGCGCTTTACTTTGTGTACATATTTTCATCACACTGCTTTCAAAACGGTGACGGAAAACATCGTGATGAAACCACCATGTCTTAGAACCATAAATTCGAAGACATGTGACATCTACCAACCCGCACTGGGCCTACTCCCTCTCACAGAGAAGAGGCCTGTGTCCCAGCAGTGGGAACATTATTGGCTTATTATGGAAAGAAGGGTTATGTTTTACAATTTTATTACTATAGATCTATTAAATGGTGCAATCATTTACGAGTTGAAATAAAATTCATCTAAAAGTTTATAATCAGTGCGCAAATTTTGACAAATGAAACTTAAACGTGTTTTAATATACACCTATTTCTTATTTTCATATGTCTTAGTACAAAAAAATGAAGTTATCGTTAATGAAAGATGTTTATTTTGAAACTGGTATAATGGTTACTCGTCGCGCAATACGCCGACGGCGGCGGCGCGGTCAGTGAAGCGTAACGCAGTAGTAGGTACCTATCAGCTGTGCGCTCGCCCATTGATATTATTACGAATAGATTGTATCCATATTTTGCTGATTTCAAGTGGACCAAATAAAAAGTATTGAACAAATAATGTAAATGTGTTCTATTACTGATACGGAACCACAAAACAAAATTTACGCACTGGTTAAATACTTATCCTGTATACTTATTTTATTTCAGCTACTCCTCAATGACTCGCATTATGAAGAAGTATAAACTGAACTACCACGAGACTGCCAAAGATGCCAAACTAGTACCTGGAACAACAGTCCACTTTTCAGGATACCCTGGTTCCATCACCAGTCAAGATGAATTCTACATCGTGAAGGGTGAAAACCATAGGATGGCCGTAACAGGCACTACGCTACGGAACTATAATAATAAACTGTGGAAAGAAGTCAACATAACTGAACAAGTAAGTTGATACAAAAGCAACAATGTTATTAGAAATAGGTACCTAGGCATTAATAAAACGATAAAAAACTAGGTACTAAACAAAATATTTGGCATATTTTATTATTATGATATAGAGTACTTAACTGTAGATGACTTAGTACAATAACTTAATATATTTCTGCCATTTCATTTCCCATCGAAAACAAACCGGCAAAACATCTCCAGACAAAACGTGATCGACTTGTAGTTAAGACGCACCAAGAAACATGCTAAAAAATAAGCTAAGAAGATAAGACACCAATATGCTTAAGCATTAATATAATTGTTCAAACTTTCCAGGTGCCTGTTGGTCCACGAGTATCAGCCGCTAACCATCTGGCATCCAATGTCAGCACCTGGGGACATATCCTGGCGAACAGCAACTCAGGCACAGCGAGTAAGCAATGGCTCATCGTAGACTTCAACAGATTCGATCGCCTGCATGCACTGGCGCCTCGCACTGAAGAAACCAAGGCACCCCGAAATGAGGTGGTTACTCAAAGCACTGTAGACAAGTGAGTTTCTGAACACATTAATCTTCTACCACAGCAGTATTTTTCTTAAAAAAAAACCCTAAATCGTATCAAATCGAAGTTGTAAAGCGTTTTTTTTTAAACCCAGGAAAAAAGCTATGTCATCATTAAGGCAAAGTACTTTCTGACCACACATTGACATTTTCCTCAGAAACGCTGAACGAAACGAACTGTAGCTGCCCCTAAGCAATTCTGTAGGTAAACTGCATGAGGCTTTATAAATTCGGGAAGAAGACGGGGGCATTCTAGTTAATAACTTGTCCTTGGAAGCCCTGTATGTATGTTTTGTTATGGGCATGGGTAAAAGCTAGTTTTAAACCGGAATCAAAACGATACAGGAGTAGCTTCAGTGCATTAAAATTATGTTTCTCTCTCAGGGACGTCAGGCATATCGTGGTGTACCGAAACAACAATGGTCATTCAAAGGGTCTGCTTGCACTGGTGGAGCAAGTTCCAGGGCGGACTCACTCTGCGGATTTGTCTGACGCTTTCTTGGAACAAGGCTATTGGGCCACACATGGATTGCCGTTTTTCACAGTAAGTTATTGATTTAATCATTTTGACACATGATTATAGCAGGATCTACATTAAATTCGATGTAGTTTTACATTACGAAATCACTCATAATTTTCAGGATATCGCAGAAATTACACATGTCAACCAAATGAAAGAGAAACATGGGAACATCTTTTCCGAATCGGAGTCACCTCGAGCTATGCTGTTCAAGTTAGGTCACAAGAACGCCACGACATTAGACAGCATTGTTGCGTTAATGAGACAGAATAACATGACAGAATCAAACAGTACTAATCAAGAAGACATTGATGAATGTTCCGGTGATGTCAGCTGCGTACTTAGCGAGCGAGGCTATTGGTCTGTTGTTGGAGTTCGAGGAGACATCACTAGCCTTTACAAAGAAGCCTACGGAGTTATCGACACTAAAATCGTAAGCGGTAAGTTGATTTCTTCAATTTTGTACCTTTAATGATAAAATACTTATAAATTATCGCGATATCAATAATCCAGGGCCTCAAGTCTGCTATTACAATAGTGTCAGAATAGTCTCTTCATTGTGAGTTTTTGACAGATTTGCCATACAAACACTGTCAAATACTCACAATGGCGAGATTTCATAATTGTTGATTTTGCCAATTTGGTAATCTATTAATATAATGGCGTCATTATAACTTTCCAATGGTCAGCCACTGACACTCCATTCAAAGAATTGGTGATCTCGTACATAATGACAAATGAAACTTCCAACTTCCTACTACTTCAGATTGCTTATAACACTAATAAATAATATGTAAAATATATATATATGAAATCTGGCATGAATAAATGTTCATAATGCCATTGTAATACAATTCTATTACGAGACCATTGACCGACTAATGATCGACCATTATGAATTTAGCAGATTACGAAGTTTTAGCAAAATGACAATGGGATCGTGTTGGAGTGATGAATTTATAAAAATAGCAGACTTGGGCCCCAGGACTTAAACATTTGGAAGCTGAATTTAAAAACCTTTTATTTTTATTTACAGGTACCCTGAACGAGTCTAATTTAGATTTTTTCGCAATTTCTGGTCCTCCGTACACAGAAATACAGCCGAACGCAACGAAAATATTGCTTAACAAGGGAAACGTTGCACCCATATATACAGAACTGCTAAACAACAAACCCGACGTTAACGGCATTGAAATAAGAGACCTAGTGATGCATGAACAGGAGAAAGCCGAAGAAGATAAACTGGAACTGCTGAACAAAGACCTGATAAAACCTTTCGATTGGTCAGAGGGTGAATTCAAGAACGCTACACACCAAGGTCTGCCCGATAGGTGGGCTTTTGAACTATACACACCTAAATGGACGTGGTGAATCTCGAAGTCATCATATCATTCATAATAATTTGTTTTAACTTAATTTTAAGCTCTGGTTCGCCACTTTCGCACTAGCTAATAAGATTATCAGGACTAAACAATCCTCGTATACCTGTTTTATGTTTGACTAAATGTGATATTTCCATCTTCCTCTATTGTACTCATTCTGATTAGAATTGAATGAAATGTTTTGTAGCAATTTCTGTTCATAATTATGTTTCAATGTTTACGTTAAGGTTATTTATTGGATTTATGTTCGTTTTGTTTACATTCGCTTGTATATTTGTCTTAGATGTGTTTTAGTTACTGTTGTTTCTGTGCCTGAATCAGAACTTCGGTGACACTATAGGACTGCCGTGAATCATAAGAGATATAAATGGCATTTTAATGAAATTTTACTTGAAATCAATTTTTTTTTTAAATCAGGTTGACTATTTTATCATCTTGACCATGTTTTATCATTTATGTACTTATATTGATGAATTCACAGATCGGCTTTGTACTTTAATTGTGTAATTACTAATTGCGTTTTTATTCATTTTATAAAATATTTTTACACGTATCTATTTTGTAAAGGATCATCATCACCTATTCATAACAAAATGAGACCCTCTGTATTTATTGTGATCGTTAATAAAAATGAAGTGACTTATAAATTTGATTTTGCTCTCGAAAATAAATGTTTTCAACATAATATACCTATGATTATTTTCTTATTTATTATCAATATAATTTATAAGTAAATAATGTTTCCATACCCCAAGTTCCTTACCTAAAAAAAAAATATACTAACTTTTATCTTCAACAAGTTTTAGAAATTTGTGGTAAAATAGGGAACTTGCTGTGGCTTTCTTGCATTAGGCTGACTCACATAAAGATCACATCAGTCTAGAAACCAAATATAAGCGGCGAGCTTTCAATTTCATACTTATGTGAGAGAGTTAAAGCTTGGTGATGAAACTAAAAAAAAAAAAACCTTTTAATTTTCAGGCATTGTACTATATGTAAATACAAATACATTTCACCCATAGAGACTACATGTCATAGAAAAATAAAATAAAAAATTGCTCTAAGTGCACGCCTGCCTGGGTTCGAACCAAGACAACTCAGTACAAACTACAACTCTTAAGCCACGGCGGAAAAATATAATTACGCATTTTATTTGAACAAAAGTAGAATGTTTTAGCAGATTTATTTTCTTTTATAACAATTATAAGTTTTGAAATCTTTTTTCCAATGTGGTCGTTTCACTACTTGCATTAGCCCGCAAGCCAAGGCTGCACACAACGGGTTGGTAAATTACTTTTTTTCTGGTAAGTATCAGTAATAAAGGGCAAGTCAAGAAACATGATGTAAAATAAAAAAAAAGTAAAAATAAAAAACGATATGACAATCAGTATTTTATTGTTTGGTGCTATAAAACTATGCTTGACATTATTAAGATCGTGTTAAGTAGTTAATTGAATTTTGAACTTATGGATCACTATGAACTCTAGTAATTGTCGTTTGTACTCTAGTGATTGTCGTTTGTACTCCAGTGATTGTAGTTTGTACTCTAGTGATTGTCGTTTGTACTCTAATGATTGTCGTTTGTACTCTAGTGATTGTCCTTTGCACTCTAGTGATTGTCGTTTGTTTTCGTGGTAATTATGTAAACTCCATTGTAATTATGTTGCAACTATTTGAGGATCTTTCGGCAGCGAGATCTTGAACTGCAGTAGAACTATCAAGTAGATGGCAATCATGCTAATAGCCTGTGAACAAGATGTTGATTAATTAGCATCTTGATAAAAAAAAAGATTGCAGTCACGAGACGCCCGGTAGACGTGAAACATCTGTGTTAATATTAGAATTAATAATTTATTAAAAACTATAACGAAATATGGAAGAAAATAAAGAAAACAAAGTGATAGTATACGCGTGCGCGAGCGGTGGCGTAGAGAGGGCATTACGGCGTGACAGCGTCATGCCGTGTGTCGTCACGGCATACGTCAGTTTTACTGCCAAGGCGCGACAATAGATGTTTCACATCAAAAATACGAGTTCGCTTTACAGAAAAGATAAGAATCATTTGTATACAAACAGAGCTATAATAATTTGTTTGAAAAATATCCAATTAAAAACATTTATTTGCTTTGACCGTGGTGTACAAGATTGTACGGTGGCCAGCACATTAAGTTACCAAAAACTGTCAAATTTCCTCGTTCGATTTTGAACTTAATCAGCAACATTTTAAAGTTTAAAATCGTTTGGAGTTTAACAGTTTCGGATAGCTCGATGTGCTGGCCACCGTACATATGTAAATACTCTGTGCAAATACTTATTTCGATTTTCGCCTGTTGCATGTTGCCATGCAAATATACTCGTATAAAAAAAAGAATTTAACCATTATTTCTTGATTGTCGCTACAAGAAAATGGTCTTAGGAGACTGTCCTTAACTTTTTGAGATAATTTGATCCACAGATTTCTGCATTCACAGATTTTGAAAAAAAAAAAAATATTATATATACAGTCAGCAAGAAAATGAGCAGTTTTCACAAAAACTTTTTTTGATTCCAATCGATCCTGTTTCTTATAAGGATCAAAAAACTAACGGACCAACTGAGGTTTGACTACTAGAAAAGTTAGGAATCGCAAAAACGTTTTCCATACATTTTGTAGGAAATGAGACTCCAACCTACGATGATTGACTGGCCGAAAAAATGACCTTTTTATATACGTAATCTTTACTAAAAAGTGCCTAATTACAGTTCTTTTACCTCTGCCATCAACCCACCAGCAACCTTATTGCAACGATCATAAAGATCACTTTGATTTTGAAAGTGATGCAAAATCAGAGGTAAAATAAGTGAACGGATTGTACTAAACTACTTACCGAAGTGAGTAGCTCTCTATTGACATGCGCGTATCCCTTCAAGCTCACAACGGCTGGGTTCATCTCGATGGCTTGGATGAAGTGATCAATCTGCAAACATAATTCACGTATGATATATTCAAGACCTTTTTTTTTTTGAATTGTAAAAACGCTTTTATATTTTCCATTGTGACAATATTTTGGCGAATTACTTGTTTTTTAACAACTCTTATGTTTTAATTAAGTAACCGCGATGACAGAGTAAGTTATTTTGCATTACTTTGACCTTTTATGAGGCACATAGTTATTGGACACAAGAAAAGAATAAAACAAAGCACAAAGGCTGTGTTTTTAACTGCGTCAGGCATGTAAGAGAGCTGCATCGTTGCTAAGTCGTGCCCGCAGCAGTGGCAACAGCATTCTTAGCGTTGTAGCTGGCAGTATTGACTGCCCAATATTGTGGCATTGTGTACAGTTGCATGTCGTATTGGACAGCTACTGATGAAATGATAGGTTTTATTTTTATTTAAATTGTTGTTTTATGTTTTTAATTAATTTAAAGAGTTTTATGAATTTCTTGATTTTAAATAATACTATTGATTTTTACCATTTTAACTAATTTAATGATGTTTGCAATTTTATTGATGTAAGTACTTCATTTATTTATTTTTAGATATAATAGTTTGATTGTAGTTGTGTATTTGAATCTTTGGTTACTAACATAATTCTTAAGTATACTAACAAAAATATGGATCACTGTGTCTGAATTAAATAAATAAATAAATTTAATCAGGGATACAAAAAGGAAGAAAGAAAAAATAATTAATTTGCCACAAAAACATGTGCATATAAAAAAACAATAAAAGGTATAAGATTGGATATAAGGTTGTATTCAAGTTATCCCGACCAAAATTGAGAATATCTTGGAAATAAACCTTTCTAAAATATTCCTAATGGCGAGATCACGATACCGTAGCAAAGTGCGAGCTACACTGTAGCACCACGTAGCGTATAGGCCACTGCGTAGCGTAGCAGTACGCACACTGCGTAAGCGTAGGTCTACGAACTTTGGAGATACGCGGTAAGGGTGCACTAAGAATAAAAGTAAAAAAAAAAATAGATTTTCAATGTGAATGTACCTACTAAAATATAGGTACCTCTTTCTGCGTCGGTCTATCAACTGCCAGGACATCGATGGATAAAAGGGTATCTTGGACACCCGCAGCCACCTGTAATAACATACAGTTTTATATATTCTATGTTCTATGTTAGAGGGTTTGGTTTCCGCACTTAGTCCTTAAGATGGAGCATTGTGCGTGGGCCATAGCGGCCGTCGGTGGATATTCCAACCAGCTCACCTCCTTCCAGAAGCTAATCACGTCTCCTGGTCTGTTCAGAACATCGGTAAAGGATCTGGGTGCCCCGAGGGTTTCTGTTTTATATATTTTGTAACAATGAACTCATTCTCCGGATCGAAAAAGTTCTGCATGTTGTGCATCAAAAACTAATCGTTATTTGTACGAACTGTAAAGAGTAACGGTGTTGAACCTTACTGAGAAATTATTTATTTTATAACCATAGATTTAATAGCATAAATAATCAGTCTCTAATAATGTTCCCAATGCACTGCTGGGACACAGGTCTCCTCTCGGTAAGTGGAACACAACACGCGGGCCCAGTCCCTAGTAGCATTTTTTGTTGGAATTTAGTTGGGCCACTTACCTCTGTAAGTGGCCCAACTAAATGCCAACAAAAATGCTACTAGGGGTGCGGGTTGGAAGATGTCACATGTCTTCCAATTTTTGGTTTCAAGACATGTTGGCTTCCCCACGATGTTTTCCTTCATCGTTTTGCGAGCAGTGGTAGTGTTAATAATTTACACATAGTAAAGCGCCTATCTGCGTTCGAACCACAACTTGACAACAACTTGACGCGTCCGTTACCACTGGACCAGCACTACATGATTAAAAACTTTTTACAAAAAAAAAAAAAAAAAAAATTATAACATTTTTTTCTAATACAATGTTAAGTTTGTTCTTGGGATAAATACATCCCGACGACACCCTTCATAGTGCATGGTCACACGCACTTGGTCGGCTTTTTATCAATACAGTAGCTGTATGACTTGTTACGGTAGGCTGCACGTCAGTGGCAACCAAACCGATATAACTAAGATGACCTCTTATTTTATTAGAACTCCGAACTTATTACTAGGGATGCATCCGATACCGATACCGATGCCGATATATCGGCGATACTCGAAGTTTGCCGATATATCGGCATCGGCGATATTTTTATGGCCGATTCAACGATACTTTTCTCATCAATGTTAAATTTAATTACTAAAACTATTAACTAATCTCAACCTGTCTATAGTTTTAAACGGTTTTATTTAGTTTTTCCTGTTATTTGTTCATTTTATATTAATTTAAAAATAACCTGACTTGTGTTTTATTTATTTTACCTTCATTTTTGAATTCAATAACCGTATAAGGGTATCGGTATCGCCGATATTTTTATAAGAGCACTAGCTTCTGCCCGCGACTTCGTCCGCGTGAAATTTCGGCCTACCCATCGCGTCGCATTCGCATCCCGTCGCTCGCCCGCGCTAAAACTTCGTTATCGCTTAGCGTTCTTTCTGACTTCCGTTCTTTTCGCTTGGCTTCTAAGGATCGTAGCGTAGATATATAGTCTATAGCCTTTTTCGATAAATGGGCTATCCAACACTAAAATATTTTTTCAATTCGAACCAGTAGTTCCTGAGATTGGCGCGTTCAACCAAACAAACAAACTCTTCAGCTTTATCCATATTAATATTATAAATGTGATAGTAACTCTGTCTGTGTGTCTCTATGTCTGTCTGTATGTCTGTCTGTTTTCACGCCTAAACCGCTGAACCGATCGTCATGAAATTTTGCAGAGATATAACCTGGGATATGGAGAAGGACATAGGCTACTTTTTTACGCAATAACCGTCATCCACGCGGGCAGAGCCGCGGGCAAAAGCTAGCAAATTATATAGCTGACCCGCGCAACTTCGTCTGCGTCACCTACTCGTAAGCGAGAGAGTGGTTTAAGTAATGAATTTCCTACTTATTTTCTTGCGGAGTTATTTTAAAATTATGATATCTCCTAAGATGTTGATTGAAATCAAGTGATGTCAAGGACAATTTTGTTTACATTTAAATACTTGTAATTAATAACATATTTATTTGGATAAGGATTAATATTATGTTGATAAAACTCCTTCGCAAATAATGAATCAATTTCGAAAAAAAATGATTACCATAAAAAAAGGTTATAGTAAGTCAATCTTAAAAGATAGACATATGCTGTCGCGGACTTTTTTTTAGAACTTTTAAAGAGAAATAATTCCATAATACATGATATTTGTGTAACTTAAACCGTTTATGCAGCGCACGCAACGGAAGCTCTCAAAAAGGAATATTTTCCCCCGTTTTTGCAACATTTTTCATTTATGCTCCGCTCCTGTTGGTCGTAGCGTGATGTTATATAGCCTATACTGCCCTACTAAGCGCAAAAGCGGTATCTCAAAAAAAAACGAAAAGTTAATTTTTATGCCATCGGATAGCTTTAAAAAATACGCATCTAATGAACTAAGCCTTTTAGTGGTATCTTGTTTAGAACATACTAAAAAATCCTTAAGAAAGTTTTCCCTATCTCAGTTTTACCATAAATCACTAAGGGTATTAGAGGTATATCAATATTACGTAGGCAAACGGCCGTATATTTGAATACCGCCAAATCTCTTAAAAAAGAACAGCAACTTTTCTAGGCCGACTACTATTTTTACCCATAGGATAGTAGTTTACAACGAAAGTTTCGTGCCGACTGGTCAAGGCCGAAAAGGTTTGAGTGTTTTTCCTGTACTATGGTATGAAGGGTTGCTTGGACGCTCCAAAGCCGAAATCATAAGTACATACTACCATTTTTTAATTTTTCATCGAGATAAAAAAAGATTATACTGTGGGTTGACAATTGTTCATCCCAGAACAAAAATTGGACTTTTTTTTCTTTCTTAATTTACGTTGTGAATTCAAATGACATCAACGCCGACAAGATTGTGATAAAATATTTCGAACCAGGCCACACCTTTATGTCGGCCGACAGTTTCCACCATAGGGTGGAGTTGTCGATGAAACGCATGAAAAACAAAATTTATGATTTTTCTGATTTTTCTCAGGCAGTTAGTACTGCAGGAAAAAACGTAAAACCTAAAGAGATGACTGTACAAGATTTTTATGACTGGGAAGATTACACGACACAGTATAAACTGTCTCGAATTACACCGCGTCCATATATTAATGAAATGGTAGAAGTAGAAGTCAATAGAGGCAGTTTTGATTTGACATACAGAACTGGACTCAATAAAGACCCTATCACTGCGAGCATAATCGGAAATAAAATTATGAAAACTAAAGTTTTGCCACCACCGAAGAAGAAAATTGCAGCGGAAGGCATTTCTAAAAGCAAAAAAGATAATATAATATTTTGGTATAATATTTTGAAAAGATTTCAAAATATTATACCTCAAAATAGAATGTCCTTTTGGAGAGAACTGCCTACTTTTGACTAGATTTTATTCATAGAATCCGTTTTTTCTTGAAATATTTTTTTATGCCATTATAAATTTGATTAATAAAAGACTTTAAAAATTAACTTTGATTGTTTTTTTTCTTTAAAAATATACATATTTTATTCGATAGAAAATTCATATTTTTTTGTATTCATACATGTAGGAGAAGACGTAACGAAAAAGCGGTAACTCAAATTTTAATTTTATAATTACTAAGCGGTGTAGCAGTATCTCATGAAAAAGGTATATCCACATACATTTTTGATATTTTAACTATTGTGGTAACAAATAGATCCAATATAATATATAAATTATATGTAATAAGCAAAAAAGTCAATATATAAAGTAAAAAAAAAACGATATTTACATATCTCCAATTATCTCGAAACTCGCTTTCATTGAGATACCGCTTTTGCGCTTAGTAGGGCAGTATAATATTCCTCAATAAATGGACTATCCAACACAAAAAGAATTGTTCAATTCCAACCAGCAGTTCCTGAGATTAGCGCGTTCAAACAAACAAACAAACTCTTCATCAGCTTTATATATTAGGTAGTATAGATTGGTATCGGTATCGTATCGGCAAAAGGCGTATCGAGGCATCCCTACTTATTGCGGCCAGTACATTACCGTGAGGGTAGACTTATGCGAGCAGTCGACGAATATGAAGAGCAGAGTGGAGCAGTAAGCTGCGTCAACGAACAGGCCCATCTCTTTGAAGCTGAACCCAAAGCCGTGGTCCACTATCTCTGACAGGGCTCCGTAGACAGCTATTGTTATGTTCGCAAACCTGAACATCAAACGTATTCATAAATCCTTATTATCTTGACATTATAGCTTAGTTTACAAACAGTCTTTACACAGTTACTTTACATCGGATTTTGCGTCAATGTTAAAATTACAGTGTTTATTCTCAATAGGGATGTGTCCTGGGTAAAAAAAAAAAGAAAACTGTTTAGTCCGTCAATCAGATAATAAAAAAAATATTTGCCACGTATTTTTTGCTATAATATTAATAAAAAATTACTTAGATAAAACACATTAAACTTGGGAGTGGGGGCTCGTTACGTCATGCTACATTTGAACTCAATGTATCGCCGAAAGGTTTTGATTACGTAAAAAAAGAAAAAATACGTGTCCAATATTTTTTAATAATCTACATGACGGACAAAAAAAATTTTTTTAGTCATCATCCCCATTCAAAGGTTGCGGTTGGGTTGCTAAAATAACTGTGAAATGGCTGGTAGTGCCGTAGTGTACAACTCAATAAAAAAACAAAACTAACACAGTTACTCCAAGTACAAAATAGCAAGAGGTTACAAATGACATGATGGCAAAAACACTCAGTAAAAAAAAATGCGATGAGAAAAGATTGATGCAATAAAAAAGTTTGAAGCCTCGGGAACTTACATAAAAACACAATAAGTAGAATAAGTTCGCGCATAAGCGTTTCCTAGCGATTGAAGCAGCTCGGACAAGTTGAGCCACAGGTACCGATACCGAGATATCAATTTCGCTGAGCAGTCAACTTTTACATCCTGATAATGTAAAGAAGTTATTACTATTAGACATTATCGCCCCCAATAAAAATAAAAACAATCATCAACAAACAAACCCTTCTCCGTTTTATTCAAAGTTAGGAGGCATGAAACAATTTTTACCTGTCTGGGAAATTATAGAATTTAAAGGCAAATGAGACAAGAAAGAGATAACAGGGCGTACAACGTTCCACAACGTTCCTTAAAAAAATATTAATATCTCGTCACTGAGAAGGAATTATGAAAAACGGCTCAATAAGGAACTTCGGTAAGTGTGTCTAGAATTTTCTAATACCTTTTATAACGTTTCATATTGAGACACGAAGCAACAAAATTCGATCTAAAGAAAAGCGGCCACATTCCTCTAGATCGTATTTTGTTGCTTCGTGTCTCAATATGAACCTTACACATTATGTGAGATTCCAAAGTACTTAAACAAATGTTAATACATTACCCTGCGAAAACATTCAGACAGACTTTGCGAGGCGATCTTAATTCCTTTGCAGTTGATGTACCACAGGGCGCAGTTCATGTTGATCATAGTTATGATATGGTAGTATGCCGTAGTATGTCTCAGCAGGAAACCGTCCATGAGGATACAGAGGCTGAGCAGGAAACACACGGCAAGCAACAAGCAACCCACGCTTATGATGACGATGGTCGTCTTCAGGTTAGGGAACTGAAGGTTTTCGCCGGTGACTCGGTAGTATCTGACCTACAAATATAAATAAGTATAGGGGAGTTAGGACAGGTGAGGTGTGCGGTTGTTGACGGCATTATAAGCACTGTGATTTGATCTCCTTTTTTTTCTAAAGTAGGTATATTAATGATTCGTAAAGAATACCAATGCTGATCGTGTTTACAATAACGTATTAATTACTAGCCGTTTACCCGATGATATACCTAACTTCCATACATAACTAGAAACTGTATCATCCCCTATAATCACTTAATTGCTATAGTTTTTTAGTACTTTCTGCGTTAACATTTTAAAACCAGTTGTTTTTTTTTTTAAACCAGGTCTATTTTGGTCAGGAAAACTTAAGGTTCATCTATAAAATATTCATTTGAAAAGTTCCATCATTTAGGATTCACGAACTTAAAACCGATTGCAATCGATTCCTTGATTCGGAAACCAAATGCGTGACAAAAATTTATCATCTGATGGTATGGTGGTAATTTTTCTCGTAATATCTCTTAATTTAGGCCTAATCATCAGCAACTGTTTTGATCATATTTACCCGACTACCTCAGAAGGGAGTTTTAATATTATATTTTTTTTTACTGCATGCTTTTATTTTTTTTGTTCGATTAAAAAAATATATGTATCATAAAAGTATTATACGTGTTAAAGTGGTGAATTTTCTTTATAATATCGCAATTTTCTTTCTTCTAATTTTCACTTTTATATTTTCATCTTAAATCTTACGCATTTTGTAAAAAAAAAGTTTTTTTTTTACTAATTGGGTAAGTAGTCGGGTAAATATATTATGATCAAAATAGTTGCTGAACTGATAATTAACTTTATCCCTATAAGGGATGAATATTCAAAAATATTTCCTTACTGCTGACTTTCGTTATTTAAGGACTTCTTGTGCAAAATTTCAAGACCCAGCGGTTTAGGCTGTGCGATGTTAGTGAATGAATCAATTTTAGATGTAGATGCTTACCTGGAATTTCCCCCAATTCGTTTTATAAATAGCCACTTGATGAGCCACGCCCCAACCTACAAATGGAATCCAGAAATGCGGAACAAGGAAAATTACGAAAAGAATAGCGTAGATATAGTCGTCAAAGCGTCGAATTGATCGCAAAATCATGATACGCTCATATCCCACGATCAGAACCACTGCCGTGGCTGCGATGTAGAAGCATACGGCATACATAGTAGCAGTTGACCTCCAGCTAAATGTGATGGTGCCTGAAATGGTAGTAAGAAACGTTTAAGGCTCATTTTATTGGTCGTTAGCCCTATCGATCAATGAAAATCAGCCTTAAACGTACGTATGCGGGGTGCGGGAGATTTCTGCATGCCGTAGGGCCCGTATTCGGGGAACCGTTTTCATTCGTCAATCGAGAACGATTGGTATGCGGACAACCTGCACCGCACGTTTGGCAGTTTGCTTTGAAGAGTAATTTTCATTGAGTGTGCGGCTCTGCACGCTTTTTACCGACCGATGAATTTCATTGGTCGCTACGTCCGCTACGGGGATTCCCCGCAGACGGTGTACCGACCGACTTATCGGCCCCTATTACACTATTAATATTATCATGATCCTGGATATCTTGATATATTATTATCATTAGTAAAATTATAGATCTAATAATCATAATTTGACATCAATACCATCAATATTTCATCAATACTGGGTCACGATATCGAGTATCGGGTGATAATACTGATAGTGTGATAGGCCCCTATGACTGTCATTATAGTCATTTACCCTGCGTACGGGGAGTCTCCACGTGCTGTATATAAACCGAGTATCGACTAATGAAAATGAGCCATTAGTAGTACTTTCTTTGCTGTTGGGTAAAAAACACTTTTGGATCCCTGAACTCATAACCTATGCACATATTAGAAGCCACTTTCGGGTAGCGTTACATCAATTATCTATGAGATAATAACGTGGTCGGTCATGTTCATTCATAAATATCAGGTTCAGGGCCTTTCTAGTCAGGGCTTGGTATCCTGCCAAAGCACTCGAAAAAATTGCGTGCTTTTGTTTTGTATGAATTGGGCTCTGGAGCGCCAGGTTTTCAGAAGAAACCTAATAAGAAGAAAAACTTTTAATCGTACCAAAGTAACCAGGTTTCCTCTGAGCAATTTTACATCTCAAACAGAAATGCTTTTTACTACCTTCTCAACATTTTTATTATCACACACACACTTACGCACACACACCTACGTACTCACTCACCCACACTAATACCGACTCACTCACCCACACTAATAACGATTCACTCACTCCCGTCCACACTCTACAACTCATATAAATGTATTCATGCACAATTTCTCTATTTTAATTTAATTTATTTTAATCAAGATTTTAAGATTTTATAAAATTGTAAATGTTGGCTAAACATTTTTCCAGTCAGAGAGGTATGGCGCTGTATGCCGAGATACCTACCCCTAGTTCGGCTGCAGATGCTCCCATGTATGTATTATTATTATTATAGCTTACGCTTTTCGCATTTACGCAATATGGTTGTTGTAATGTTAATATATTTTTGTGTCAATAAATTATTATATTATTATTATTAATACGAAGTAAAGAAACAATAAACTGGAAGGCCACAACTGAAAGCCCGAAAGGCCCGGGACTGTGTAGTCGTTCAAACCTGGTCGCGAGCGTGTGATGGGCATGACGGCTAGTGCTCGGAACAGAACTAGCAGCAACTTGTGGTCTCTGTAGAACTGATCGTGGACTTCGCACGTGTCACCGTCTTGGGACGAGAGCATGTCGCGTTGCTCCTGCTCCTACAGATGGAAAAAAATCTTAATATATAAAACAAAGTCCGGTTTTTACACCATTTATAACTCAAGAACGGCTGGACTGATTTTTATGATCTTGGATTTGTCTCCGCCCCGAATAGTAGAAAAAATATTAAAACATTCGAAAAATACACGAAAAAAAAGATCACTTTCTCATACATTTTGTACAGAACGACTTTTTGATGATAATTATCTCGAAAACGAATTGGGGAACAGGGGAACAAAAATTTCACGCGGACGAAGTCGCGGGCAGAAGCAGAAATATACTGCAATTAAATAATTGACTGTCACGATATCGCTGGCTGAAGGTTCAGAGAGCTCTTGAACTGCCTTCCTTTTATTATTACAGGAATAATATAGGTAAGGAAGGTAGTTCAAGAGCCCTCTCTCCCAAGAATATCAACTACGCCTACGTTGTCGGTTGTTTCCGAAATATTTAAAAAGATACTTACATAGTCTCTTTGTGTTTTTTCGTACACTGTTTTAGTTTCTTGCACATGCCTCATATCTCGATGTAAGAAACTGTTATTGATGCCTTCATCGAAAAGATGGTCTGGAATCGTCATAGTTGCTTCGGTTACTAGCTGGAGTACCAATGCATTCCTTCCCAAACTGTGAAGAAAATTAACGGTCTCATAACAAGCCGTGACATTATCCAATTGTAAACAAACTGAGTCAATCTAATCAAATTTTAAAGTAAATGACTTTGTCGCTCTTTGCATATCAATGACGTGATCACCCCGGCAAGCCTACCTTAATTAAAGCGCGGTCACACCGCGAGCTAAGCTCACGTAGATAAGCGTGTAGTCGACAATATGAGCATATCAACTTTGAAACTATAGTAAACGGTAGCTTGACACACAGACACAGGGTAAAGGGAGGCAAAAATGCTACGGAGCACACTAACCTATCTGGAAACGTCGAGTTTGTTAGCCCTTAGGTATAGCTCGTTTAGCTTGGGTCTGTAATTCAGTATAATAGGTCGCGGTGTTTGTAAGACATGTATGAAAAGACTTCGCACCTTAGTTAGGTAAACTATGCTAAGTTAGTTTATCTATTGATGTGACCTCCGCTTCAGTTTCAAGGTCTGATAAAATATTAATTAAATACTTTTAAATTGTTCTTACAACGCTAGCGGACCTAGTGGTAATTGATACGTTTGTTTGGATAAGTATTTAAGCTCAATTAACAATGCAGCTTAGACCTTTTAACCTATAGCGCAATAGAATATTTCGCCGCAGTCGAGAAAGCAGCTGGACCTGAGCCAAAATGGCTGCGACGTAGTTAAAAGATCCCGATAAATATCACCCGAATTCCAATATTCCATTGCTTGCTTAAGGATGCATATCCGATAGGCTCTAATAATCCTTCCATATCCTATGGGCACGTCTTCCCTACCATTATCGTGCCCCCCGGTCTACTCCTTGATATGCAATGGTCTCTGTAGTACCATGAAACATGAGGCTTCAGGGGCTAGTGTGAATCTTTGGGTTCATTCGAGTAATCGAGTCTGGTTTAACCTACTTTTATAGGTCTATGGGTTTAAAGGTGTCTGCACACAGCGGGCGCGGCGCGGCGGGGCGGGACGCCGGCGCGACGCTGAGCAGTTGTAATGTACTAGATATTACGGAGGACGCCACACAGAGCGTCGCGTCACGTCGCGTCGAGCCGGACGGCTCTGTGTGGCGTCGTCCGTAATATCTAGTACATTACAACTGCTCAGCGTCGCGTCTGCGTCCCGCCCCGCCGCGCCGCGCCCGCTGTGTGCAGACACCTTAACCACGCTGGGGTCGGTGCATTTCATTCATTCATTCATTCATGCATTCGATGCTCAATAAGGCGAGCATAAGCCGCGAGAATGCTCGAGCATTTGCAGCATTTCGCAATAATTCTCGCGACTAGCTCTTACGGTTTTTTTTCGACACAAAGCGAGGATGTTCTGTTTTGTTTTCACCTCTTTTCGTGAACATTACCCGAAGATTCCCTCAACTTGGATATTTTTAATCCACCTTTGACGTTATTTTTGCTGCTCGCGCTGATGGCGCCATCAATGCACCACATTTCGCCTTGGTTTCGCACTTGCTGAAAAAAGTAATTGGAACTGCTTGCTAGATTGCTTTGATTGCAAGCAGTTCCAATGCATTTAAATCGGCACAATCTAATAATAGGCATCTGTGCTAGTAGGCTGTCAGTTTCAAAATCCCAAAATCTTTTCAAATACCTACCTAATTGTCAAATTCTTATTAATTTTAATAAGTTTGGTGATATTGATTCCCTAGACCCTAATAGTGATGGAACAGAAAGGTACCTAAAGTCTTAGTGATTCGGACCAATCATAACACTAGTTTACAAATTAAAATAAAAGTCATGTCCTTTCAATGAATTCCATATCGATGTATTTAGTAGTAATAACTAAACGCAAACATATATTTGTTTTATTTCTATCACGTCTATAAATCAAGTTCTTATAACATCTTATTTTCAAACTACTCATAAGTTGGTTTTGATTTTATGTTAAAATTTTGATGCTGTGCAGTGTTCAGTTAAATAAATACTTGTTTTAAAAATGTCAAAAAGGTTGTGTAAAGTACATTCTGATCGTTTTTGTTATGTTTGCGGTGAATTTATAATATCTAAAAAAGGATATCCCATAACGGAATCACTTAAAGATGCATATTTCGGTTATTTCAAAATTTCGGTCTGTCACCGGGACAAAACATGGGCTCCTCACGTTTTTTGTGAAAGATGCAGAAAAACTCTAAGCTCTTGGGCTGCTCTCGAACAAGTCAGCGATGAACATGGAGAGCGTTTTCATCAGGATTTGAAATTTTTTGAGCAAAATTATCAAGGATACTGGGACCAGGCCATGTTAGGTGATTATTGCTGGTCTGTTATTAGAGATACAGACACGAATAAATACAAGAAAAAAGCTAAGACAATTCACTTTAAATTTTTTGTTTAATATTTTTGTAAGCTTTATTTTTTGTAAAAAATTATCAAAAATAATAAATATCTTGGAAACATGACGTGTTAGATTTTTTTAATAATTTTTCTGAAACTCAGTGCACCTCGATTGTTAAGAAGAAAAAAAAACGTTTCATTCAAAGGACAAAAACTTTGTAAACTAGTGTAATTTATTGTTTTTAAACTTGTCATAGACATTCTTCAAGTTTTAAAACAGCAAATAAACCGTAAACGAATGGTATTAAAAATTGGTCGTAGATTGTATTGTAGGTACGTGTAAACACCAGACCTATACACATTCAGCTAAAAAAATGAAGCCCCATTCGTTTCATGCGTGTGCATCAAATCGCGTGTTAGCAAGTTTGTCTTCGCCCTTATTAATATCAAGTATTTTTATAATGTGGTAACTACTGGTAACTTGTCAAAAGTTACACAACCGTAACTGTCAATGTCATGCGAATTGATTAAAAAATAAGTCATCTGGTTGTCAATTTGTCATCAGTTTGCGAATTTGTTTTGGATAATATTTCACAACTTTTATGAAATCACTGTTAAATTAATTTATAAAGTTTATATCTGTTAAAATGGATTTTTTTTTTGGGAAACAACCAACTGTCAAAGGTAAGTGCTGAAAATTGATCAAATTGCTTTTAAAGACCAAAAGCATTAAATTCATAACAGTTCTCTGGTTATTATTTTTAAGTTGGAGTATGTAGTAGATAAAATCACAAGAAATAACAGCAGTACTTGTGTTTAAACCGTTTTAATAGAAAATCTATACTTCGAACAAGAAATTATCATCAAAAATTACAAATAATAGCAGATTACTGTTGTAATGAAACTGATCTCTATTGGTCTATAGGTATAGACCAATTTATTCTACTATGTGTTGAGTGAAACAAGTTGATGAGTAATACCATGTTTATTTTCACATAAAACAGGTTATACAGGTATAATTGGGATGTTAGAACATAAACTGTGTTTTAGTAAAAGAATCTGAGAAATAAATGCAGAACAATATTTGGTCAGAGGGTGATATTTGGTCGTCTTTTACATCATGCTATGATTGTCGTAGGAGTTATAGTTAATTGGCTAATAAGATGATGTACACAATGATCAAGATAAAAATGTAATAAAGTGTGTCCTACTTTATACATGTAGCGGAATATGTTATATGTTTCTGTTCCCACAGACAAACCGTGAAAACGGTTTTGCGGGCATAGTTTTTGTTTTAAGATTTCTGTAAGTTTGTTAATAAATACTTAATAATAATAATAATGAGTCTAGCTATAATCATAACTATATGAAATCATGATTATAATAATATTATGACCTGATCTTAATATCAATGTTTTTCTTCAGAACAACAGAGGCAAAATGATCGCGAGCTACGCAAGGCCACCCGAGACTTGGAGAGAGATAAGGCAGCATTAGAAAGAGAGGAAAAAAAGCTTGTAAGTTCTTATACATACTAATGAAAAATATAACATAAAAACTATTAAAAATCAAAATATGTTATTTCACAAATAAACCTTCATGGGCACTTACGAAACTTCAGAAGCTTGCTTCTGACATTTGGATCATGGATGTGACCATTTGATGGCACGGTTGGTTGGCGCAGTGGTTAAGCAATGGACTGCTGCGCTGCGTGTCGCAGTTGTTGTTCCGAGTCTGGTTGTTTGTGTATGTGAGTTTAAATGTTTGTAAACGCACCCACAATACAGGAGAAAATCCTAGTGTGGGGGAATGTTAAAAAAAAAACAATTGTTGTTTTCTTTTTTTTATAATTGTCTTTTACAATATTTTCAAATTGTGATGAGGACTGATCATGAATTGCACTATATTCTTAAACCAAAGATCTACCTACTAACAAGTTTGAATTAAAAATATATTTACTTATTCATAACAAATACTTTTATTTTCAGGAAAATGAGATTAAGAAAATGGCTAAAGAAGGAGACAATGAAGGTTGTAAAATATTAGCAAAACAACTAGTGCAGATGAGAAAACAGAAAACTAGGATTTATAATGCTAATAGTAAGGTAATATGAAAGAAAAGAACTTTACTTTTTTTTAATTTACCGTCACAAGATAACTCAGCCATTAGATATGCAGAATTTTATTTTTGGCACTAAATATAAACCTTTTAACAAGTCCAAATTTTTATCAAATAAATACTAACATTACTTTTACTATACATTTTTATTGCTGAATATGAGATTGGGACCGTCTTAACATGTTCAGGGACATAAAACGGGTCATAACAATAAAACTTCTATTGTGTCTCGCTCAGTGTCTTTGAAAGCGTTAAAGAACACTATTGATATATATGACTGGCATACATATTTGTCATGTAATAACCTACATCCATACTAATATTATAAAAGTGAAAGTAACTCTGTCTGTCTGTCTGTCTGTCTGTGTAACGTTTTCACTCCTAAACCGCTGAATCGATCGTCATGAAATTTGGCAAAGATATAGCCTGGGATATGGAGAAGGACTTAGGCTACTTTTTTATGCGATAACCGACATCTACGCGGGCGGAGCCGCGGGAAAAATCTAGTAATATAATAAATTTTAGTGGATAACAACATGCTACTGCCGCTGCTTATTCTTTATTTAGAATGACCAATCAACCATTTTCCTAACATTACAGATATCCAGTGTACAAATACAAAACAAGGCAATGGGTGCAAACATAGCCATTGCAGGGGCAATGGGAACCACTGCAAAAACAATGGACAGCATGAACAAAGTCATGAACCCGCAACAAATGGCCAAAGACATGGAAGCCTTCAGACATGCCAACGCTAAGATGGATATGACAGATGAAATGAGTAAGTTGTCGTTTTGGAACCCACTATGCTTTGCAATGTGCACCTAGTTTCATATTTCTGACTATCGAGAGAATTCTCTTTTGAGAATTCAAAAGTGCCTGTAAGTGTATATTTTTTTTTTAATGATTTTATTCACTTAAATTTCTTAACGCTAGGTATATCGCCCCACAAAACAGTTTACGCAGTTTAACTGTGAGATCGTTGAGTCTCTCTTACAATAAACATATTGCCAAGTACATCTATAACCTATATATACTTAATACCTACACTTACATAGAATCAAATAATTTTTTTTTAAGAGTACGTGCGAATTTTTCTTTATTATCTTCTTGTCTGATGTCAGCAGGCAAAGTATTCAGTAAATAGGAAATGTATGTTAGTATAATGTTCTATGTTAGAGGGTTTGGTTTCCGCACTTAGGCCTTCAGGTGGACCATTGTACGTGGGCCATGGTGGCCGTCACTGTTTATTCCAACCAGCCCACCTCCCTCCAGATGTTGATTACGTATCCTGCTCTGTTTAGAACATATATGAAGGATCTGGGTGCCCCCCCTTTATTCCTATTGGCTAGGCAAAGTTGTTTAGTACCTACAGGTATCAGGCACGCATCAGGAGTCCGGACTGCTACTGAAATGCCTAATGAAAAAACATTGTTTGAGTCGTTGGAAAAACAACTTAGATAAATGTGATATTAGGACTAGATTAGATTGCAATTGTTAACAAAAATGTGTTTTTTTTTTTTACTAGACCACTACGTCAATGAATTCTGGTTATCTTACAAATGTTTACTTAAAGTTTCAGAGACTCTTGACGACATTATGGACGAGTCCGGCGACGAAGAGGAGACTGAAGGAATCGTCAACAAGGTGCTCGATGAAATAGGCATTGAAATCAGCGGAAAGGTAAAAATACTGGATTTTGTTTTACAATATATGAAAGATATTTTTTCATTTCCTAATACATTTCATACCGAGACTCCTCCATTCCTCGAAGAGCCCGTTAAGGCGAAAATATCAGGATAGCCCGCAAAATTCAAATTTTATTACGTTTTTTGCAATCTGCAGGTTATCAGGTTGTATGTTGATCTAAATATGATTCGCGACCGTAACAATTAAGTATTTACAGAATTATAATCATTAGAATAGAATAATATTTATTTCTAAGTATATGGTACATTGAGATCTAAAATTAAACATTGATTCACATATGCTGGTGTAGAAATTAATTAAGCTAAGTGCATGCAAATCGTAGACATTACAATAAAAGTTATATTAAATTAGTAGAATTGATTTGAATTTATATTTTTAATTTGATACAGTAATATTGATTCAGATTAATTGAATAGTATTATTTGTAATGTCAAAATATTAATTATTATGTCAAAAATAAAATACAAAATATATCCAAAAAAAAAATATAAGTTCTAGTGTCAAAATATTAATTAAAATGTCAAAATACTAATAGCATAGATTATTAATTACAATGTCAAAAAATATGATTATGAATTCATTAACGGAATAAAAACACATGTCTAAGAGCCAAGTAAACACATTTGAATTTATTAATTGGTAACATTCTCAAGCCAGGTGGTAATTTATTATGGCTTATGTTTAACTTACCACCAAATATAGTAACATAGAGACAAAAATAGTAAATGATCACCAAAATTAAACCACCAAATATAGTAACATAGAGACAAAAATTGTAAATGATTACCAAAATTGAACCCACATTCTAACCCTTCGGGGATTACAGGCGTGATGTTGTTATAACAGTTAGAATCGGTAATACAACTCCTTATGTTAGTATAATCCTAAAAGTCATGATTTCATGAAATAGTCATTAAATCAGATTATACGAACTTAAGGACTTGTATTACTGATTCTGCTGAATTAGTGATGCTAGTACCTACCAGTAATTTTTTTTAATAAATGGGGTTAAATATAATGACCACCATAAAATGTATTCGAACACCAAATGTAGTAAATGATCACCAAATCTTAGCGAGCAAATTAATGCCCTATTTCTGCCTAAATAAACCACTGTGATTGCCATAAAATGTAGGCTTATCTATATAATAATATATAAAGCTGAAGAGTTTGTTTGTTTGAACGCGCTAATCTCAGGAACTGCTAGTTGGAATTGAAAAATTATTTTTGTGTTAGATAGTACATTTATTGAGGAATATTATAGGCTATATAATATCACGCTACAACCAATAGGAGCGGAGCATAAATGAAAAATGTTGCAAAAACGGGAATAATTATTCCTTTTTGGGAGCTTCCGTTGCGTGCGCTGCATAAACGGTGTAGCGATATACACATATATACATATAATTTACTTATATATACACAATTATACATAGTATTTACACTATTACATAGAATGTATTATTTACACAATAATATTATGTGTCGGAACTTCGGCCGCTGTGGCTCAGTGGAAAAGCACCGTTCTATATAGCCCTATAGCTATATATTCTAAAAACCTCAGGCGCACGCGCATCGATACACGGTGACACCAGTCTTGACCTATACTCGACGCGGAGCACTCGCTGCTTGCTCGCTTACCGTTCTGCTTCTACCTGCTTATTGTTTATGCTAAAAGTAATTTTTCATTTAACCAAACCGGTGAGAGTTTTACCGTTCTATCAGGAACTAATAGATCTTCGCTTTTGACCTGAGCTTGTGAACTTTACAACTATACTTTTAACCTATCTGTGTTTCTCAATCCTCCGTTCTTCTTGTGCTAAATAATATCTGTGTACCTACTGCTTTGGAATGTATTACAAGTAAGCTACAATAATTATCTGAAGACTTTCATTCCATCGCCCTGAATCACACCCACTCATAAGGAAGGATTAACCACAGCGAGAAGGTAGGATTTACCTAAATTATTTCTACATTGGTGACCCCGCATAAGTAACCGCAAGATTAATAATACCGCAGATCACAAACAAAGCGACTATTTAAAAAAATATGGCGGAAGGTTCGCAGTCCACAAGTAGCAAACCATCTACCGAACGTACCGGAATGCGTGTTTCCACTGACGCATCGGACGTGTCGACAGAAATTTGCAGAGTTGCTGTTCGCATACCACCCTTCTGGCCCGACGAGCCCGAAATATGGTTCGCACAAGTAGAAGGACAATTTGCTATTGCGAATATTACTACGGACACGACGAAGTTTCATTACGTCATCGGGCAGTTGGAACCACAGTACGCCAAGGAGGTAAAAGACATAATAGTGAAACCACCAGCGAGTGACAAATATCAGAAGCTTAAATGCGAACTTATTAAACGACTCAGTTCGTCCAATGAGAAGAAGGTAAACCAACTTTTGATTCACGAAGAGCTTGGTGACCGCAAGCCTTCACAATTTCTGAGGCACCTTCAGAGTCTAGCGGGAACTAATGTCCCAGAGGACTTTATTAAATCCATTTGGACCAATCGCCTGCCAGCAAATATACAGACAGTCATGGTGGCACAGACTTCCGTATCGCTGGAAGCTTTAGCGGACATAGCAGACAGAATCAAGGACATAACTACCCCCTCAGCCCAAGTCGCTTCAACCAGTGCGAACCCACAAGTACTAGAGGTGTTAGCTAAAGAACTTGTAGAGCTTCGGAAAGAGGTGAACGCGCTCGCGATTGGGCACCGACATTCACGCTCCAGGGAGAGAGGAACAAGGCACACCCGTTCGTCATCCAAACGTTCAGACTCAAACTATAGAAAATTCCCAGTATGCTGGTACCATTACAAGTTTGGCAGCAAAGCAAAGGCATGCGTTCTCCCATGCGATTATAAGGCGGAAAACTCGACGGGCCGTCGCTAATGGCGACCGACGACTGCCCTAGCTCTGGTCGCCTGTTTGTTACCGACAGCAGAACTAAAATACAGTTCCTGGTCGATACCGGTAGCGACCTTTGCGTATTTCCACGGACGATGCTACGTGAACGACGCGCCAGAACAAATTACCAACTCTTCGCGGCTAACGGAACGCCTATTCCAACCTACGGTTATACGTACTTTAATTTAAACTTAGGGCTTCGAAGGGACTTCGGGTGGAATTTTGTAGTCGCAGATGTAACGAAACCAATAATAGGAGTAGATTTTCTCTCGTTTTATAATCTCGTAGTCGATTGCCGTAATCAGCGGTTAAAGGATAATGTTACAACTTGTTCAACTATAGCTTCGCTAGTCCACACATCAGATAGTATTCACTCTGTAAAGGTCATGACTGGCGAAACCGCGTATCATAAATTACTTGAAGAGTTTCCAGAGATCACGAAGCCACCTGGTACACATCGAGTCATTGTTCATAACACAGTCCACCACATACACACTACACCGGGCCCTCCTGTTTCATGCACTCCCCGCCGCCTGGCTCCAGATAAGCATAAAATTGCCAAGCAAGAATTCGACGCAATGTTAGGCAACGGCACGGCCCGACCTTCAGAAAGCCCTTGGGCGTCCCCGCTTCACTTGGCCCCAAAAAAAGATAATGGCTGGCGGCCCTGTGGAGACTACCGAAGACTCAATGCCCGCACCGTTCCAGATTGTTATCCCATCAGACACATACAAGACTTTGCGCATAGCATATCCGGATGTACTATTTTCACAAAAATTGACCTGGTAAAAGCATTTAATCAAATTCCGGTCAATCCGGAAGATATACCCAAGACCGCAATCACTACACCGTTCGGAATGTTTGAATTTCCGTATATGACGTTTGGTCTACGAAACGCGGGTCAAACGTTCCAACGGTTTGTAGATGAAATGACGCGCGGCCTTGATTTTTGCTACACGTATCTCGATGATTTCCTTGTGTACAGTAAGAATGAAACACTCCACAAGGAACATTTGAGACAATTATTCACCAGAATGAAGGCATACGGTATGGTGATTAATAACGCAAAATGTGTTTTCGGTGCGCGACAAGTAAATTTTCTGGGATATACTATATCAGAAAAAGGAACGAAGCCATTGCCAGAAAAAGTTCAAGTCATTCGCGACTACCCAGCCCCTAAAAATAAACGTGAGCTTAGAAGGTTTTTGGGCATGATAAACTTCTATAGACGTTTTGTGCCCGAAGCCGCCCGAATACAAGCCCCACTTAATGCTTTGCTGATGGGAGCAGTGAAGGGATCAACTCCAATCGACTTAACAGGAGACGCCCATAATGCCCTTGAACAATGCAAAGAGAGTCTGTCAAACGCAACCCTATTGGCCCACCCAGATTGTATGGCCAAAATGGGACTGGTGAAGGATGCATCTGATTTAGCCATGGGTGCCGTGTTGCAACAACACAAGGATGGCCACTGGCAGCCACTCGCATTCTTCTCTCGAAAATTAAACACCGCTCAACAAAAATATTCTCCTTACGACAGAGAATTACTGGCAATTTACGAAGCGGTGAAGCATTTTCGACATATGCTCGAAGCCAGAAATTTCGCTATCTATACTGATCACAAACCAATCAGTTTTGCATTTCATGAAAGAAAAAATAACTGTTCACCACGTCAGTATAGATATCTGGACTTCATATCACAGTTCACAACAGATATCCGCCACATTTCCGGAAAGGATAATGTGGTTGCTGATACCTTATCACGGATAGATGAACTGCAGGCACCAGTAGCTCATGTAACTCTCGCTAAGGCTCAAGAGTCAGACACGGAGCTGTCAGGATTCCTCAACTCAACCTCATCGCTTAGGCTAGAAAGGTTTAAAGTCCCAGGTACAGATGTAACTATGTACTGTGACGTCAGTACGCAAAGTGCGAGGCCTTTCGTACCACAAACCTTACGTAAACAAGTGTTCGACAGTCTTCATTCGTTAAGTCATCCTGGCGCAAACGCAACTGCTAAGTTAGTTGCGGATCGGTTTGTTTGGCCAGGGGTTAGGAAAGACTGCCGGGAGTGGTCAAGGTCTTGCGTTGCATGTCAACGAGCCAAAGTGAATCGGCACGTATCAGCACCATTAGGTACTTACAAATTGCCACGCTCTAGGTTCAGACATATACATATCGATCTGATTGGCCCCCTCCCCATTTCACAAGGTTATCGATACTGTTTAACCGCTATTGATCGATTCACTCGATGGCCTGAAGTAATACCGATAACTGACATCACGGCTGAGACAGTAGGCAAAGCCTTACTGCATGGCTGGATATCTAGGTTCGGCAGCCCGACAGATATTGTAACAGACCGCGGACGCCAATTTGAGTCCACTCTGTTTCAATACTTGGGTAAAATAGCCGGGTTCCGTCATCACCGAACCACAGCGTACCATCCAGCAAGTAACGGACTCGTGGAACGCTTTCATCGACATCTGAAAGCATCCATCGTATGCCATGCAAATGAAAACTGGACTGAAGCTCTGCCCTTGGTCTTACTTGGCATTCGTAGCGCTTTCAAGGATGACTTACAAGCGTCACCGGCCGACTTAGTATATGGCGAGCCACTGAGGCTGCCTGGCGAATTTCTAGAGCAAGCAACGCATGGCACTACTGACGTGACTGATTTTACAGCAAGACTTCGTACTATAGCTCAAAAATTACAACCAGTGCCGACATCGCGCCACGGTGAAAATAAAGTTTTTGTGTTCAAAGACCTAAGGACATGTGACTATGCATTTTTAAGAGAAGACGCATCGCATAGTTCTTTAACTCCGGCATACACTGGTCCACATCGAATTATCGAACGAGGAGACAAAGTGTTCAAATTGATGGTAAAAGGCAAAGTAGTAACTGTGTCCATCGATCGCCTCAAACCCGCATATATACTGGCTGAAAAAGTAAGTGAACCAAATGATCCGGAACTGCCTTCTCCAAGTAGTTCAAATCACGAGTCACGTGTCGCCACCAAGACAACTCGTTCCGGTCGTGTGGTAAGGTTCCCGGATTATTATCGTCCTTAACCAGGCCTCTGGGGGGGAGTGATGTAGCGATATACACATATATACATATAATTTACTTATATATACACAATTATACATAGTATTTACACTATTACATAGAATGTATTATTTACACAATAATATTATGTGTCGGAACTTCGGCCGCTGTGGCTCAGTGGAAAAGCACCGTTCTATATAGCCCTATAGCTATATATTCTAAAAACCTCAGGCGCACGCGCATCGATACACGGTGACACCAGTCTTGACCTATACTCGACGCGGAGCACTCGCTGCTTGCTCGCTTACCGTTCTGCTTCTACCTGCTTATTGTTTATGCTAAAAGTAATTTTTCATTTAACCAAACCGGTGAGAGTTTTACCGTTCTATCAGGAACTAATAGATCTTCGCTTTTGACCTGAGCTTGTGAACTTTACAACTATACTTTTAACCTATCTGTGTTTCTCAATCCTCCGTTCTTCTTGTGCTAAATAATATCTGTGTACCTACTGCTTTGGAATGTATTACAAGTAAGCTACAATAATTATCTGAAGACTTTCATTCCATCGCCCTGAATCACACCCACTCATAAGGAAGGATTAACCACAGCGAGAAGGTAGGATTTACCTAAATTATTTCTACAACGGTTTAAGTTACGCAAATGTCATGTATTATGGAATTGTTCCTCTTTAAAAGTTCTAAATAAAAGTCCGCGACAGTATATGTCTATCTTTTAAGATTGACTGATTATAACCTTTTTTTACGGTAATTCGAAATTAATTCATTATTTGCGAAGGAGTTTTATCAACATAATATTAATCGTTGTCCAAATAAATATGTTATTAATCACAAGTATTTAAATGTAAACAAAATTGTCCTTAACATCACTTGATTTCAATCAACATCTTAGGAGATATCATAATTTCAAAATAACTCCGCAACAAAATAAGTAGAAAATTCATTATTTAAACCACTCTCTCTCTTACGAGTAGGTGACGCAGACGAAGTTGCGTGGGTCAGCTATATAATTTGCTAGCTTTTGCCCGCGGCTCCGCCCGCGTGGATGTCGGTTATCGCATACAAAAGTAGCCTATGTCCTTCTCCATATCCCAGGTTATATCCATGACGTTTCACATTTATAATATTAGTATGGATAAAGCTGAAGAGTTTGTTTGAAAAAATATTTTAGTGTTGGATAGCCCATTTATCGAGGAAGGCTATATATCTACGCTACGATCCTTAGAAGCCAAGCGAAAAGAACGGAAGTCAGAAAGAACGCTAAGCGATAACGAAGTTTTAGCGCGGGCGAGCGACGGGATGCGAATGCGACGCGATGGGTGGGCCGAAATTTCACGCGGACGAAGTCGCGGGCAGAAGCTAGTTACCAAATAAAGTATTATGATGCCATATTAGATTAGGTTAAAAGTGTGACCTCCTACGCACGAGCCGAGCGAGCGAAGCGAGCGGTGCCGCGGCAGCGGCCGGCGAGTACCAGAAACGACTAGATTACTATAGAAAAAAAATATGGAAATAAAACAGGCTATCCAAAATTGAACTAGTTAGACGATATTAATTTAAGAAAATGCAACTAACTAAAAAAAAACTGTTTAGGATTTACGTTTTGGCACATTTTATTTTGCGTTATTGCTTAAATAGGATTGCGAGTTGTTAAAACTTTGGTTATAATTTTATATTAGGCAGAGGTGTATCTATAGGTCGGTGTAGCTCGCCCCCCCTCCCCCTCCAGAAGTGAATTCCTGGCTACGGCCTTGTTCACTAGATCTAGTTCAATGTGGTCTATCAGTCTAGATTCAAACTCATATTTTACCGTTTTTTAGGTTCCGTAGTCAACAAGGAACCCTTATAGTTTCGCCATGTCCGCGGCGAAGCTCAGAGATTCCTAATAGTACTATGAAGCTGTAATTTGGAGATGATACTTTTTTCTTCCCGTCTATCCCATTGTGTGGGGTATCATTGGATAGGCCGTTCAAAAATATTCACGGCATTAGTATCATCATCATCATCTTCCTGCCCTTGTCCCATGTTACTTGGGGTCGGCGCAACATGTTTTCTTTTTCCATTCTCCTTTGTCAACCGTTACTTTATCATTCAAAAATCCCTTCTCTTTCATATCATTCTTCACACAATCCATCCATCTTTTTTTGGCCTTCCTCTCCCTCTCCATCCAGCCACATTTATATTCATCACTCTCCTCGTCACATGCGTTTCCTCCCACCTCATCACATGCCCATACCATGCCAAACGACGTCCTTTCAACTTTTCTGTCACCGTCGCCACTTTCAAACTTCCCCTTACACAGAGTGGAAAAAAAAAGACGGTGGTTGGAGGAAAAGTACCCTTAATATTGATGATGGCAAATTTTACTGAAAGGAAGCATTCCTTTATTTTCAAAAATAATTAAAACTGAATTTAAAGATTTTTGAAAAATTACCTGCGTGAGCCGGGAACAGAACTGGTGAATGTGAAAAAAAAAAAAAAATATTTTGTGATACCAACCGAAAGAATCATTCATAAGGATCAATTCCTTTGAAATAGCATAGTATCATAAATTAGAGAAAGACCAAGAAAAACATTTTTTTGTTGTAAAACTTACTATCTAAAGAAAATAGTTAACTTATGAATTGCTCAAAATGAGACCCACTTTCACGTATGCACCGACGTGTTTTTCGACTGAATTCGCTACGTGTCGCCTTTTATATCGAGTTTTTTATCGTCATTCTTTCATTTAAGATACTATGTTGTTTAAAAGGAATTGATCCTTATGAATGACTATTTCGGTTGGTATCATAAAATACGGAATGTTTTTTTTTTTTTTTCATATTTCACCGGTTCTATTCCCGGCTCAAGCAGGTGATTTAAAAAAAATCTTTATATGCAATTTTAATTATTTTTGAAAATAAAGGAATGTTTCCTTTCAGTAAAATTTGCCATCATCAAAATGAAGGGTACTTTTCCTCCAACCACGGTCTTTTTTTTCCACCCTGTATACTTACTCATTTCTGACTATCCATTCTCGTCACTCCACACATCCATCTCAACATTCTTATCTCCGCTACATGCAATCTTTTTTCATCGGTACTTCACGGCAATAGTATATTAATTATAACGAAATTAAAAGGAAAACTATCACAGAAATGTAGGCTTTACTTAGATATTTTTATTTCCACAGATGGCTGGCGCCCCCTCCGTGGCTCGAAACAAACTTGGGGAATCGACCAAGGACGCAGATAAAGATCTTATGGATCAGCTAGCTAAGCTGAAGTCTTAAAATAAAAAATCATTATTATTATAAATAAATAAATATTTTACGTCAAGCACTTGAAGTATATTCGCTATTTATGAAGTTATTTCCTTGTTTTATACAGAATCATGTCGTTTGATTTAATTTTATATTATTGAATTCGTTATTGGTTTGGAAAGTGTGGGTGATACCAATAAATAATCGGTTATTGATATATTTTAATACGTCTACAGAATTGATGTGTTTTTCTTTAGCATCTCTGTATAATGAAATACTAAAGTAGTATACAAGTTGTGTATTCGAAGTATTCGTTATACAGGGTGGTGATCTAGCCACCTGCATCTGAGTAGGGGTGATTCTACCTGTCATACTGAACAACTTTCGCTATGAAACTCATATCCGAATAGTAAAAAAAAATGTATAGATGCATCGAAAAAAATATATTTTCGATGCATGTTTTTTTTAATTTAAGTATTACCAACGAGATACATTACAATTATCTTTTACAATAATAAAAACTTGTATACAATACATTATCCTGTAATGCACACTCAATTACAGGTAACCACAGCTTACACATTATCAAGTACACATGCTCTGAATACATAATTAAAATTAGAAATACATAAAAAAATAAAAACAGTATACATTCTATGATTAAAAATTTACATGCAAAAATTACAAAAGTACAGTTAAACCAAGAGTAACTTGATTTATAACATCATATCTGAATTAATTAATCTATCAAAAATAAAAAAATGTAGGATTAAAAAATAAAATAATAATAAAATTGAATTATAAATTAAATTAAATCATTTAAAATAATTAAAGTGAAAAATTATTCCATTGTTGGAATTATTGGAATGATAAGTCCTTAGATAAAATGATTGGTCTCGCCCAATCATTTATCTAAGGATAAGTCAAATGTCCTCGAATCGAAAGTGCTTATATAATTTCTTTGTATAAGTGTTAAGACTGTCATGGTTGATATCGATTAGAAAAAAAGTATAAATAGTCTGTCTACTGTTGTATAGGAATTTGTTATTTTTTTCCCTGAGTCGAGTATGCGAGTTTCATAGCGAAAGTTGTTTACTATGACGGGTAGAATCTGCTCATGACAGATGCAGGTGACTAAATTACCACCCTGAATATTATTTAAGTATATTAAATATCTTAAATTGTAAAGTAATATTGTAATATATAATTTACAGTTTTTTCATGAAGACCGTGTATGAAATACCACTGATTATTGCTAATTACTTTAAAAAAAGGATAATATTTTTGTGTTCACCAAAAATCTTAAGGTACATCTATGTATGCATTTCTAAAATTTTATTCTTCCCCGAAAAATACTGATCGTGCACCAAATATTAAAGGTTAGGTTAGGTTAGGTTATATTTTGGTGCACATTCAGTATATTTGGTGGAACACAGGCAAAATTAGGTAAATGAAATGGGAGTACTTTTAAATAAAATTGAAGTACTTTTAAATACCATCCTTAAAAAAAGTAGTGTATGTTACATAATGGTTGTATATTTTTTTTAAACTGCTTTCCAATAAAGTAGGTACCTACCTATTTAATCACTTATGTACTTACAAATTAGTAAAGTATAGATAGTCTTCATTGCGCAAACGCAGTGGCGTTTTAAATTACAATAGCTGATTCAAACCAAAGGATGTCATTACAAAATACCAAGATAAAGGAATACGCACGAATTCGTTATCGTAGGTATTCTATAAGTATTAAAATATTGAAATGTACGTAAGGTAATAATCCCGTCTTCCGGTTTACATCCTGATTACTACAACTATCACAATTGATGTATCGTAACTATATGAGAGAAGCTGCTATAAGTTAAATTATACACAAATACGTCCAATTTAAATGGCTGTAATTATGTTTTTCTAACTAACGTCAGTATAATGTGAAAATAAATACCCAAACTGTGATATTTTTATATTATACACTACGGGAGAACTTCGTATTATTATTTAAATCTCTACTTCCCCTATATTTTATTAATATTATAGGTATTAGGTACAGTCAACCGCACATCAGTATAAACACTTGAAAAACGAAAGTCGCTCCTACTGCTATGTAGTAAAGCCGCTCTCAGTGCTAAATCTTTACCATCGATCTGCATTTGACTGTGCTAAGTGCAGGCCACACAGCGAGCTAAGCTAAATTAGTTTAGCTCATGGAGCTGAGCTGCGACGTCTTCTCAGTACACGACTGTCCAAAAAAAGAATGTAATGTTTTCAGGGTTCTTGTATGTATTCATGTGAGTTTATAACCCACCATAACTTTTAAATGCCTGAACAGATTTGGATGTATATCGTTAGAATCCTTATAAAATATCATCCTGAGTGACACTGGCTATAATTTTTTTGATGCGGCTGCATTTTCAAATACGTAAAAAAATATTTCTTCATTTATCACATTATGGATATCAAATTGAAGGGACTGTCTGTGACTCCTATGACAAAGAGATGTTTATTAAGTTACAGCTGCTGTAACTGTACCTAGGCAGCTGTTGTTTAGTTAGTCGTAAAACCTGTTTCGTGAGGCCGCCATCAATTGTCGACCTTGGTCCGACCATAGTTTGTGATGTTAGTCCCTGGTGCGTTTCCTTACCTAGAGTGCGTAGGTAACCCGAAGAGAGTGGTACTATGGGTTCAGGGCACACTGGTGCCATGTTCGACCCCCTTCTGGCAAGTTTATCGGCTGCATCGTTGCCTAGAAAACTATGCTGTGTCCTTTGATCCATTGAATGGAATTTTTCCTGCGCTGTCAGAAAGTGATGCAAGCCCTGATGTCCATTTCAACCACGCGGCCAACTCATAAGTTATAAGTTACATTAAATTTTTCCCAACTGTTGGCGTATGGAAGCCAACCGCAATTGCTACTAGGGATAGGTAGTGGTCCCTGCAGCTAACAAGAATAATATAAAAGTGGTCCCTGACCAAGAAAAGGTTGGGAACCCCTGTTCTAGTCAGTAAGTTAAACTGGAGTAGTCACTTGGACAACAAACTACAGGGCTTATGTCCAGTTCAACCACGCGGCCAACTCATAAAATTTGATGTAACTTTGCCAGGAATTAGTGGTAATTTGTACACCCCTCTTTTCCTGAATTTGATGCAAAAAAAAAAAATTAAGTCTGACCAAAAATAGTTGGCCGCTAGAACCGCCACTTGCCGTAGTCATCGCCTGTGATTACGCAGAAACTAAATAATGCAGATAGGCGAATGATGCATCAAAAGAAAGGTCTTAATTTGTTGTAATTGTTGCAAAAATAAAAAACATCAAAACGTAAATATACAAAAAGTAATGCTGTATTTAGTTTCCAGGTTATAGGTAGGTAGGTATCTCACCATAAATATCAAATTAATAGAGGCTTATGTGTATGGACAATTAGTTGCTAATTTGTTGTAGCGAATAAACAAGAAAAATCACTAGAAAATAGGTTCAATAATTTGTTAGAGTCTATTTTAGTTGGCCGCTCGGACGGCAATATGCCTAAAATACAATGGCGTTTATTTCGTTATTAAAAATAGGTTCAAGCTTAATTAAAGTACTAATCGACAGGTAACGTAACCTAGTTTGCATAAATGTGGCTAAACTAACGGTGAAATTCATATTTTAGGTAATATTCACTGAAATATAATAGTATGAAAATGTATTAGAGTAGGGTGACCATGATTACATCGCCACTGCACGCCAAGTTGACGCTGTCAAATGTCATCGATGTCAAGCCGGCTGGACGGCCGGCCTTCCCGCTCGGTACGGGCACCAGGTCAATAGTGTCCGATGGGCGGGAGCGATGTCGGACCCTTATACTAACGAGTGTGGCGTAAGGCGGGGCGGTTTGATCTCGCCTACATTGTTCAACCTCATAAATATGAACGAACTAATCGTCTCGCTCAGCAGTCAACATGTCGGATGCTATATAGACGGAGTTTGTGTCAACAATATGAGTTATGCGGACGACATGGTGCTGCTGAGCGCGTCGATCTGCGGGCTGAGGAGACTACTCAGTACGTGTACGGATTACGCGCATGGACATGGGTTAAAATATAATGGGAAGAAAAGTCAATACATGGTTTTTCAGGCCATCGGTGTGTCGAGCCCTATGAACATTCCGAATGTTAACCTCGATGGTGTTCCAATAGACCAAATGGAACAATTTAAATATCTAGGGCACCTACTCACCGAGGACCTTATATAAATACCATGCTGACATAGACCGGGAGCGGAGGGCACTGTCTGTGCGAGCCAACATGATAGCCCGCAGGTTTTCGCGTTGTACTACTGGTGTGAAGGTCACGCTTTTTAGAGCGTACTGCACATCCCTATACACGTGCAGCCTGTGGTTTGACTATACTGAAAGGGCATACAGTCCCCTCCGTGTCCAGTATAACAACGCGTTCCGGGCGGTGTTGGGGCTGCCCCGCTTCTGTAGCGCATCAGGGATGTTCGCGATGGCACGCACTGATTGTTTCCACGCTTCTATGCGCAAGCGGTGCACCGGGTGCGGGCCAGCCCCAATGCTATCCTGCTAATGATCGCCAACAGGCTGGACTGCCCTTATGTCTGGCATTGCTGTGGCATGCATGTTGCTGTTCCAATGCCGGTTAGAAAATTATAATTTATGTGTTTTTATTTTATTTTTATGACAAATAATGTAATGAATAATAATAATAATAACCCCACCGCCGTATCTCTACGTTGACGTCGTGGTGGGGCTTGCGCGCTCAGAACTCTGGGTCTGTGCCGGTAGAGTTTACTTTACCGGAACATGTCTAGGGTGAGGAGCCAGACCAAGAGAGATACAGAAACCCGCAGGGCAGCATGTGGCGACCCCGCGGACCCTATCTCCCGGGAGAAGTCATGTTCCTCATCTCTGGCTTGCCTTTATTGGCCGGCTGGAGTGAACACTGACGAGGAACTGAGCTCCCACCTCATTCTTGCCTTTATTGGCCGGCTTGAGTGGAGATTCGCAAGAGCAAATGTGCTCGGAGGAAGGAAGTATTCCAGTAAGTGCTTGTAGGGATCTTGACCATCTTCCGGGCTCTGGGATTGTTCTGAGAGCCGTGGAATACCTCTCCACTCCTCAAGCACCTCAGGATATGTTGCCCCCTTGTCGCTACGTCACTATGTGCTAGCGACCGTTTCCGGGGGCCCATTAATGAGTGTGCAAGTCACCCCTTGCCATTTTATCCGTGTACAATAAAACATTGATCAGGCAGGGGCTATATAGTCCTTCCATAGTTTTAGGTAACCAGTCCATTTTAACCACCCAAACCCATAGTCCAATATCTTTGTTTCCATATCCTACAATAGTCCTACACCAACCGGGGGTTGTCCTTGGGTGCACTTGCATAGTGCGTACAGGGATAATCGTCGGTTGGTGCCTCATTCCATTTAAAATTTTCTAAGTGGCCTCTGCGAGTTGGCTTCGGCCCCTCGTACGCCTTCCAAAGGTCCGGGACCCCAGGGTCCCGAGATATATAAACGTATATATAATAATAATATTTTTTTAAATTATCTTGTACTAGCTTTTGCCCGCGGCTCCGCCCGCGTAGATGTCGGTTATCGCGTAAAAAAGTAGCCTATGTCCTTTTCCATATCCCAGGCTATATCTCTGCCAAGTTTCATGACGATCTGTTCAGCGGTTTAGGCGTGAAAACGTAACATACAGACAGACAGACAGACAGACAGACAAGCAGATAGACAGACAGACAGACAGAGTTACTTTCACATTTATAATATTAGTATGGATTGTAATTGTAATCGAAATTGTGTACCAAATAATCTGTATGAGTCTTGTTACTTGGTTATGAATAAATAAATAATAAACAAAAATAATTATATGGGATTTAAAACATAACTGGCGAAAGGTGCGGTGTTCTATAGGTACACCTCTGCCTTACCCTTCGGGGAATACAGGCGTGATGTTATGTATGTTTCTATATTAGTTTAAACTAGCTACATGAAATGATATATTATGTATATATTTATTATCATGCTACGCACGACTACATGCACCAAAACTCACAATCTGTGATCAGTGTGCTCACAGTCGCAAACCTACAGTTACCGATAGACAAGAACAGAGTTATGAGACGTCGCTGTCGTGCGAGCGAAATCGCGTTAGCTGCCGAATATTGGCCGAATGTTTACGATTATGAATGACATTGCATGTGGCAGAACAAACATGGCGAAGCAAACATTAAAATAATATTATTATAACTTACAACAAATTATCACTTTTGGCTTTACTTACGAGTGGTAAGTAATCCCGTGTTTATTAAAACACTGTTTAGCTGCACAAGAAGTCATTTTGATGCGTACTTATCACAAAAAAAAAAAAAAAAACTGTAATTATGGAGCTGTTTGATCAACGATATCCCGTGCGCGACTGAGTGCCAACTAGGGGCCATCTCTCAGTTTGATAGGACCAGGCGCTGTTACTAAGTCCCGTATCTACACTTTTTTTTTTTTCATACTAATATTATAAATGTGAAAGTAACTCTGTCTGTCTGTATGTTACGTTTTCACGCCTAAACCGCTGAACCGATCGTCATGAAATTTAGCAGAGATATAGCCTGGGATATGGAGAAGGACATAGGCTACTTTTTTACGTGACAACCGACATACACGCGGGCAGAGTCGCGGGCAAAAGCTAGTGAGCTATATGTATACTGTGTATATATGTGTACGTTTTGGGTGAACGAAAATCATGGAACTCATGTCATCGTCACCGAACGCTTTAGTTACTTAGTTTTTACTTCTATCAGCAATCTCCAAAAACTGCCCCTTTTTTTTTTGGGTGGTTAATTATCAAATAACTTCTCCCGATCTGAGCGGACACACCATAAACAAACACACACTTACACAAACAAATACACAAACACTCATGCACTAATACACACAAACACCCATGCACAAATACACAAAAACACCCACGCACAAACACACACCATACACAAACAAATACTACAAACATTACCCATTAAAAATTATACATTTGTGCACATACACAAACACACACGCATAAACACACACAAATACCCATGCACAAATACATACAAACATGCATGCATAAACCTTAACACCTATGCACAAACACATACAAACACACGCCATACACATACACCACAAACATTACACTTATACATTTGTGTACATACACAAACACACTTTCGTAGGGCGTGTCAAACTTTTACTGACTAAAACCCACAGGCCACTGTATCCCTTTCGGACAAACCCGCTACCCTGGCAGACCTTACTCCCCCCCTTGACGCAACTAACGCGCCACTCACTGCTGCGATCATCGTTCGGAAAATTACTCATCGTGCGCCCATCCGCGTAAGTACTTTTTTTGTATATTTTTTGTTTTTTTATTGCGTATTTATTTGAATAATATTGGTCATTATAATTACTTTAACACTCTGCTGAATTCATATATCCATATTAATAGTATAAATGTGAAAGTAACTCTGTCTTTCTGTCTGTCTGCCTGTACGTTATGTTTTCACGCCTAAACCGCTGAACCGATCGTCATGAAAGGAGAATGGGCGGTTCGTCCCCAGTGGTGTATCAAGGTGTGATATACGTGATTGTAAAGATCATAAAAATAGCTTTATTTTATTGTATGACACCAACAACGTAACTCGTGCAGGAAAGAAACCATGAATATTTTTTTAAGTAATTTTATTTTTAGCTTCTACAGTTATTTAATGTATTTTTACTATATTAAACATATAGTGCGGTGCGGCTACCTGTCGGCACCGTCGCTCCTTTAATTGCTGCCCCGTATACCTATGTACATACTACCAGGCTCACAAATAAACAACTTTTGTGCGTAAGGCATGGTACCTGGCAATGAGACAGGTTGTACCTGTAGCCGGTAACCATGTGCACATAATGCTAGAGGCGTCATCGCATCGGGGGGAAGAACGTCAGGGGGCGTGTGAACCCGAGCGAGATAACAATAATACGGAAGCGAAAGGGATAAACACAAAAAACATTTTTTTACAGTTCTGACTATTGTATTGTACTAGTTTGTCTTCACTTAAGACTGCACCGAGCGCGTAGTGACACCCTCATCGTTTGTTCAGTGATTACTTTTATTTTAGAATGAGAATACAGAAAATAACCACGTTAAGTTGTACTCCACAAGACTATACGTTATTATTATTACAAACAGTAGTTTTAAATTGTTAAGTTTTATTGTAATCCTTAAAATGGATAATAGTGGCTCCGTTTTAAGGATTACAATAAAACATATTTAAAACTACTGTTTGTAATAATAAGAACGTGTAGTGTTGTGGAGCACAACTTAACGTGGTTAATTTCTGCATTTACATTCTAAAATAAAAGAAATCGCGCGCGCGCTCGCCGTAGTCGTAATGGTTTGTATTGTAATGGCAGTTCGGTTGATATTGCCTTACGATACGTACGTTGCATGCATCTTTTTGTCCTTCATCGGTTCGACACTGTATATTTTGACTTCGGCACGCTAAATGGAAAGTGATTTCTTTGTTCTTACTTTTTTTTTAAACGTTGCCTAGGAACTAGGAATTTCTCCTATATTGTGGTGTGGTGGTTTACTTTGATTTTGGCTAGCTTGAATGGACCTAATTGCAAGTGTATTGGGTACGTTGTGTTAAGATGGAACGTGTAAACCGTTATTGTGTTCTATGTGACCGTTCTCTAGCGCGAGTGCGAGAACGCCATCGGCTCACGAGAGAAATCTTAAATGTAAAATCTAGCTTTGTGGAATATGTAATGATCATTTACGAACACAACAAGTAAGTTATTATTTTATTTTCCGAAGTGAATCGAACAAAAATATTGGTTATTTGTAGTCTTCTTATTATCGTGTGGGTTGTAAGGTTAGCCTACCTCAAAAACCCTAGTGCCAAAGTTACTGAACCGCCAAAGGTCTCTGACATAGCTCACCACTTGGCTTGACACTATTATTGTAGAAAAAAAAAAAAACTAGGTATTCGATAAACCATTGTGCGGATGTGGCGGTAAAAGCGCAACATAAGACAAGTAGCTTCACCGTAAATAACACTATAAAATAATAGGTATGTACGAAAAACTATGCTAAAAATAATATTATTACGAAAAACAACATCGTAGTATCTTCTTTGCACGAGTTTCGTTATTGGTGGCATACAATAAGCTACTGTCATAACACTCATAACCTCGAGGACACACACGATAGGACTACGATCATAGCTTTCTCCATCGCACTTTGAATGGATAGATAGAATAGTCTAGGCATTCCCCAGGATATCGGCAAGGCAAAACAGGTGGACGATGTTAAACTAAGCGAAAATGACATTTTTTTGAAGCAAAATGTGTGAAATGTTTGTTTGTTTGTAGTTTTTCCCATGCACGAGTGCGGTGGTTGGTGTCATAGAATAAAATAAAGCCATTTTAACAAGTTTTAAAATGACGTATTTCTCAATTCGATACAGTCTGGGGACGGACGCCATACAAAAGCGCTCATTCTCCTTTGGCAGAGATATAGCCCGGGATATGGAGAAGGACATAGGTTACTTTTTTACGCGATAACCGATTTCAACGCGGGCGGCCGCGGGCAAAACTAGTCAATGGTATATCATTGACTAGTTTTGCCCGCGGCTCCATCCCCGACACGCCCTACGAAAGTGTGTTTGTGTATGTACACAAATGTATAAGTGTAATGTTAGTGGTGTATGTGTATGGTGTGTGTTTGTGCATAGGTGTTTGTATGTATTTGTGCACCTATCACTATCACCTGTTTGTGCATACGTGTTTGTGTGTGTTTATGCATGCGTGTTTGTATGTATTTGTGCATGGGTTTTTGTGTGTGTTTATGCGTGTGTGTTTATGTGTGTTTATGTGTGTTTATGCAAGGGTAATTGTGCGTGTTTGTGCATGCGTGATTGTGTGTATTTGTGCATCGGTGTTTGTATGTGTTTGTGCATGGGTGTTTGTGTGTGTTTATGCAAGGGCAATTGTGCGTGTTTGTTTAGGGTGTGTATTTGTGTATGCTTGTTTATGTGTATTTATGCATGGGTGTTTGTGTGTGTTTATGCGTGCGTGTTTGGGTGTGTTTATGCGTGCGTGTTTGTGTGTGTTTGTGCATGGGTGTTTGTGTGTGTTTATGCAAGGGAAATTGTTCGTGTTTGTGCATGCATGTTAGTCTGTTTGCGCAAGGGTTTTTGTGTGTATTTGTGCATGTGTGTTTGTGCATGCGTGTTTGTGCATGATCTTGCACGGGTATTTGTGCATGCTTATTTGTGTGTTTGTGCATGCATGTTAGCTTGTTTGCGCAAGGGTATTTATGTATATATGATGTACTTATTGTGCATGAGTGATTGTGTGTACTTGTGCATGCTTGTTTGTGTGTTTGTGCATGCGTGTTTGTGCATGATCTTGCATGGGTATTTGTGCATGCTTGTTTGTGTGTTTGTGCATGCATGTTAGCTTGTTTGCGCAAGGGTATTTATGTATATATGATGTACTTATTGTGCATGAGTGATTGTGTGTACTAGTGCATGCTTGTTTGTGTGTTTGTGCATGCGTGTTTGTGCATGGCTGTTTGTGTGTATTTGTGCATAAGAGTTTGTGTGTTTGTGCTTGGGTGTTTGTGTGTTTTGTGCATGGGTATTTGTGTGTATTTGTGCATGGGTGTTTGTGTGTATTTGTGCATGCTTGTTTGTTTGTGTGTTTGTGCATGGGTTTTTGTGTGTATTCGGGCATAGGTGTTTGCGTGTTTATGCATGGGTATTTGTGCGTATTTGTGCATGAGTGTTTGTGTGTTTGTGCTTGGGTGTTTGTGAGTATTTGTGCATGGCTGTTTGTGTGTTTGCGCAAGGGTGATTGTGTGTATTTGTACATAGGCGTTTTAGTGTGTTTATGCATTTGTGTTTGTGCATGGGTGTTTGTGTGTATTCGTGCATAGGTGTTTGTGTGTTTATGCATGGGTATTTGTGCGTGTTTGTGCAAGTGTGTTTGTGTGTTTGTGCTTGGGTGTTTGTGAGTATATGTGCATGGGTGTTTGTTTATTTGTTTGTTTGTGTTAGTGTGTGTTTGTGTATGTACACAAATGTATAGTGTATAATGTGTAATGTTTGTAGTTTATGTTTGTGTTGTGTTTGTGCATGGGTGTTTTTGTGTATTTGTGCATGGGTGTTTGTGTGTATTTGTGCATGGGTGTTTGTATGTATTTGTGCAAGTGTGCTTGTGTCTATTAGTGCATGCTTGTTTGTGTGTTTGCGCAAGGGTGTTTGTGTGTTTGCGCAAGGATGATTGTGTGTATTTGTGCATAGGTGTTTTAGTGTGTTTATGCATGAGTGTTTGTGTGTATTCGTGCATAGGTGTTTGTGTGTTTCTGCATGGGTATTTGTGCGTGTTTGTGCATGAGTGTTTGTGTGTTTCTGCTTGGGTTTTTGTGAGTGTTTGTGCATGGGTGTTTGTGTATTTGTTTGTTTGTTTAAGTGTGTGTTTGTGTATGTACACAAATGTATAATGTGTAATGTTTGTAGTGTATGTTTGTGTATGGTGTGTGTTTGTGCATGGGTGTTTTTGTGTATTTGTGCATGGGTGTCAATATGAAACTTTATAAAAGGTATTAGAAAATTCTAGACACACTTACCGAGATAGTTATTGAGCCGTTTTTCATAATTCCTTCTCAGTCACGAGATAATATGTTTTTAAAGGAGTGGCGCTAGTACTAACTCAAAGACTCTTATTACTAGAAAGCTGTAAAAGCGGCAAAGTGGTATTATAATGGTTGTTGTAAAATATTGAAAACATTTTTTTATTTCAGCAACTCTGTAGCACGTAAAGTGGGGATGATATTTTTTTTTCTAGTCTATCCCATGGTGTGGGGTATCGATGGATTGGCCGTTCAAAAATATTGCGGGTCTGTCAACACAATTTTTCGATTCATGGATCCGATTGCGTAATATTCCGCTTTAAAGTGCAAATTTTTGCTAGAGTCAAGTGCCCCTCCCCCTACCTGCCAACTAAGTGGTTGTTTCTGGATATTATGTTAATAAAATCACGATAGTAGTATATATAACGAAGTTAAAAGGAAAACTATCACGGAAAAGTAGGCTTTACAAGATAACGAATAATAGTTAACCTGTTCTGTGTAGTCAACCAACTTACATTTGCAGATGGAACATATCTATGGGGGAACATGTATTTCAACTAAGTACAATGTTAAGTTTGTTCTTGGGATAATTCCGTCCCAACTACGCAACTCTTCAATGTACGTGAAACATGGTTCTGTAAGAATCAATAATCAAGTATCTACATGGCCATACAAGTTATGTTCAGTGTCATGTACCTACTCATGTGTCAAACATCATAGAATGATTCACCAATTACCTACCTAAGTAATAAGTAGAATAAACTCGATGTTATTATGTCTGGATAAGGAGGCTCTTTTGAAAACTCGTTATATGATGTAATTAACTATTCGAAAATTCGACCCTTTGTTGACGTAATTTGATGGGCCGAACATGGGTTTCACCGAATACGAACATTCGGCTGAATGTTGGGTAAAACTTTTACCGAACTGAATATTCGGCCGAATATTCGGCATAATTGATAACCTTACGTGAACAGTATAGGTACAGGTTTGAACTTGTTCACGCAAAGCGCGCGGATTGGCTCCGGACCCTCCCGCCCGCTACCCCCGCTATACCAGATGTTGTTATTGCATCATCTAGTAAGGAGTAAAACTTCGCCTGAAACAGATGCATACTTATATTTTGTTTTTAATAACCATCTTTTTTATCTACTATTATTGGAAATAAAGCTACAGTGTCGACAAAAATATAAAGCTGCACTGTAAATTACTTACCTAATAAAATTAACACATTTAACACTCAACTCAAGATAAATCATACACTGGCCGAATATTTGGCCCAATACGAATATTCGGTAAACCTGCCAAATATGACAAATACCGAATATAAAACGAATATTCGGCCCATCCCTAGAAACAACCGCTTTTTTTAAATTGCTCATTAATGAACATGGCCCGTACATTATGAGTGCATATATCTACGATACACAGCTATATTATATTATACTAGCTTTACCTGGCCTGACTTCGCACGGGTAGCATTAAGTATCTACCCTCTACCCTAATACTTACCCTACCTACCTACCTTACCGTACCTACCTCAATAAAAACAATAAAAAACCTACCCTACCTACCTACCTACCCTACCCTTCCTACTTACTCTATCTACCCTACCCTTCTTATCTACCTACCTACCTTACCCTACCTACCCTACCTACCTACCTACCCTACCTACCCTACACTACCCTAACTAAAACCTTCCCGGGTGCCAACAACACTGACATTATGACGTATGGTCTGTTTGAATTTAACAACTCCTTGCTGAACAACTAAACGTATATTTTTTATTTATTTTATTTATACAACCTTTGGATGGATTAAGGGGGAAGAAAAGATTATACTACAGGTAGTCTGAGGTGTACCATTTCCTTATATACAATAATTACATACATAAAACATGTACTATATAAGGTGTATCTATTCATACACGAAATATTTTAAGAGGAACATCTATAGGTAGGTGGAAAAAAAGCCATAGCAGCGAAAATTTTTTTTTAATCTAAGTTTTTTATTATTTTACATAATTGTAATAATTTTAAAATTGCTTGAGACATTTTGCAACGGAGTTGCACTTTCCAAAATTTTACTTATTCTATTAATGACCCGCCCAGACGTGGCGACGGTGGCTCCACGAGCGCGGTGAATTTTGATAATTAATCATCATAAATCAAGTCATTTTAAATAATTTAATTTTTTAAATAATATACTCAGATTTAAAAATAATCGTTTCCGTGGCTTCTTTACCACCTATAGGTATGTCTCTTAAAATATTTCGTGTTTGAATAGATACACCCTATATATATATTTATTATATACTTTTATACTTATCGCCTTTTTGCGCCATGTCATTATCGCGTAGACATCAAAAGTTCGTAGACCTACGCGGCGCGCTACGGCGTAGCACACATTGCCCTACGGTATCATACATCATCTCCTGAACTTATTAGAAAGATTTTTTTCCAAGATTAATAATTAAGCTTTCGTTTCTCTTATTTCGAGTGGACGTCTAATACACAACCTATATATAAGGTACATACTATACTTACACATGAACTCATAAAACACCTGGCAAATACCTAAGTATACAAAGTGAAGCTGAATTTACAAAAATAAATTAATTCAACACACTTGCTTGTAAAGTGACTTTTATGGCAACGCATTTAGGTTCATAATTCAGCTTATTATCCAGTCGTGTTTTTTTTTTTTACTTTACATTACAACACAGGTATTTTTTACTTTACTTTCTTTTTTTTTCTTTTTTTTTTCAATCTCCGAGAGTTTTTATGTTTGACGACAATGAATATTTTTGTGAATAAATAAACTATTTTAGGTTACATAATATGATAAATCAATCATCAAAATTATAATCATTTCATCGAATTATAAATTTTTCACTACATATTAACTTTAATTTGCGTATTTAAAACATTATTTTGTGTTTATTATTTAACATTATTTTTAGGGATGGGCCGAATATTCGTTTTATATTTGGTTTTCGGCATATTCGGCAGGTTTACCGAATATTCGGCTATATCGTCGAATGTTCGGCAAAGTGGTACTCAAAGTTTTTACTGTATTGAGCCGTGTATGATTTATCATGAGTTGAGTGTTAAATGTTTTATTTTTATTAGGTAAGTAATTTACAATGCAGCTTTGTTTTTGTCGACACTGTAGCTTTATTTCCAATAATAGTAGATAAAAAAGATGGTTATTAAAAACAAAATATAAGTATGGATCTGTTTCAGGCGAAGTTTTACTCCTTACTAGATGATGCAATAACAACATCTGGTACAGCGGGGGTATCTGGCTCAGGGTCCGGCGCCAATCCGCGCGCTTTGCGTGAACAAGTTCAGACCTGTATACTGTTCACGTAAGGGAATCAATTATGCCGAATATTGAGTTCGGTAAAAGTTTTACCGAACATTCGGCCGAATGTTCGTATTCGGCGAAACCCATGTTCGGCCCATCCCTAGTTTATTATATTTTTTGTATAATTCCGCCTCGAGAGTAATTACCACCATAGCACACTTGTATCATAATGTACTGTTATCTACTGACGTTCCTAGTCTACTTACGAAAATTCAATCAAATAATTCAATCGTTTAGTCACCATAGCTAGTTGGAAAACCCATAGTCGGCCCATCACTGATGTATAGTTTGTTTGAAGAAATCACTTTTTTTAATTCGTTGTTTTGGATTTATTTGATAGTTTCAAAATACTTCTATGCATTATTATAGCCAGTGTTTTCATTTATTGTTGTATTCACATCCTACTTTAATAACACCTTATTAAACCTTTTATATAGGTGGTAAAGAAGCCATAAGATAGATACACCTATCTATCTTAAGGCTTCTTTACCACCTATGTATATATCTTAAAATATTTATTATTTATTTATTTAAACTTCTCACACACAATAAGGTACAAAGGCGGACTTAATGACATAGGCATTCTCTACAAAAAAAAAAATCTCTTATGTTTATTTTTTTTCATTATTTATTTATTCATTTTCTAAAATATTTCGTGTATGAATAGATACACCTTATATATCCGATGCTAAAACTCAATTAACGGACTTGTCTGAATGAGAGCAGTGGTGGCTCATTGGTATCGGCCGTGACTTACGAGGACTACGGTGACTTGGTCGTAGGTTCAAGACAGGCGCTTCACTTTCTGTAAATTATTTCATCACCACTGCTCTCAAAAACGGTGAAGGAAAACATTCGTGAGGAAATCGGCATGTCCTAGAACCAAAGATTCGAAAACATGTGACATCTACCAACTCGCATTCGGCCCGCGTGGTGAATTAAGGCCTCCTCCCTCTCACAGAGAGAAAGCCAGATTCCCAGCAATGGAAACATCAAAGGCTGTACAGTGCAAGCACAACACAGTTTTCGTATCAATATGTCAGCACTACCTGCACCGGACCGGCCAATTTAGTACACGAATAGCATTCATACCGCGTGCACTCATCTATCATACAATCATACTTTTATCAAATAAATATCAATCAATCAGGATCAGTGTATCAATCAGCATCAACTCAAGGTGAAAGGTCCCTAACCATACAAAGGCTGATTATTATAACAGATTTGTCTACCCGATTATACTAAGTAAATACTGGAACACATGCAATTACTCTATCACCGCGTATGTCTTACTTGACTCCCTTATGATGCTCTCGAAGGCTCGAGGAAATGGTAAAGGAACGCGTGCTTTACACCGATTAATATTCATGAATCGTAAGAAGTTTACTTGAACTTAGTTTCGGGTTAGTTGGCTCTAAATTATGCTACTTAGTAGTATATCCTATAGTTGGGGAGCAGACGTTTCAAGTTTTGGAGTAGTATGGTCGGTGCAAACCGCAGCCGGGATAATAGCATATTCAAATCCATACTAATATTATAAATGTGAAAGTAACTCTGTCTGTCTGTCTGTATGTTACGTTTTCACACCTAAACCGCTGAACCAATCGTCATGAAATTTGGCAGAGATATAGCCTGGGATATCGTCGTTGCGACTTTAAGATCTCCTACTTATGTGTAAAATTCAACTTCATGAGAAAATCGATATTTTAAGCACCAACATTTTATTAGGAAGCACACATTGTAGATCTTGAAATTGGTAAAGAAATGATGATCAAATCTTCGTATAAACATGAGAGTTTTTGCATTCGATAGAGCTTCAAAATGTGAAAAAGGCTGGCGTAAAAAAGTGATTTTGCCAAAAGTGACACATAAGAGGTCTTAATGTCGCAACGACGATATGGAGAAGGACATCGAGCCGCGGGCAACAGTTAGTAAGTAATATGATTTCATTCCTACTACGTTTATTTCTCACAGATGGTAAAGCGAAAGAAAGAAAAATTGTTTATTCCGCACAAACAGGTACAGCAGCCGGTCGATTCCGTAAAAATCTCACCGTGAAAACTTAGGTGAAGTGATTTCAAAGTGAATTGTCATTCCATCTGAGACACTCGATTGACACTATTGATAGCTCACTCCACGCTCACTGTGAAGTGAGCTGTCAACAGTGTCAATCTCAAGCACCAGTAGTGCTATTCTGTCAAAATCTCACGGTGAAAACTTAAGTGAAGTGAGTTTAAAGTGAGCTGTAATTTCACCGACGCTTGGGATTGACACTTTTGACAGCTCACTCCACGCTCACTTCACCTACGTTTTCACTGTGAGATGGTTACAGAATAGCACTCACTTAGAATCATGCACTTAGAATTCTGTAGAAATCTCACCGTGAAAACCTAGGTGAAGTGGGCTTGAATTAATGAGCTGTGAATCCCTAGTCTTAGATGGAATAACAGTTCACTTCGAGATCACTTCACCTAAGTTTTCAAGGTGAGATTTTTACAGAATCGACCGGCAGGTGGAATTACATGTCACTTCAAGCTCACTACACCTAAGTTTTCATGCACCGTAAATTTTTACAGAATTGCTCTACTGGTGTAGATATTTATATCCTCTGGGTCCTAACAGCAAGATCTATAAAAACCGGCCAAGTGCGTGTCGTACGTCGCACAATTAAGCGGCACGGTTGGCGCAGTGGTTAAGCGATTGACTGCTGCGCTGCGTGTCGCGGGTTCGATTCCTTCACGGAACAAATATTTGTATGACCTATACAAGTAGTTGTTCCGGGTCTGGTTGTTAGTGTATGTGAGTATAAATGTTTGTATACGCACCCACAATATAGGAGAAATTCCTAGTTTGGGGCAACGATTAAAAATTAAAAGAAAGAAAAGAAGAAAGAAAGAAAGAAAGTGTTCCGGTAGTTGTGATGAATTTATCCCATGAACAAGATTAACATGATGTAGTCGAAAAACATGTTCTCCCATACATTCTAACTGAAATTGTAAGTTTGTACTGACGATATTGAGAAATTGACGGCTTATTCCACAAATCCCCCCTGAAAATCCCCCTTAGGAGGAAAAGTGGAATCTGAAAACAGTCTAGAATTCACCCCTGATAATCCCGCTAAGGGGGGAAAACTAGAATTTAAAAAACAAAAAATAACTTATTCCAAGATCCCCTGAAAGTGATTTTTTTACATTAGGGTTCAGTTTTTTCCACTGAGGGGGATTCTCTCAGGGGGGATTAGTGGAATAAACCAAATTGACCATGTTATCTTATGACCTGCATGGACTTATTAAAGGTGTTCCTGTAATTTATAAATAAAGAGCTATTTTCTGTATTTTTGTTTTTCAAAATTTTAGTCTTGGTAGTTTCGGAGATAAGGGGAAATGGTAAATTTTCATCTATTTTCTTAATTTATATATTATTTTTGAAAAATATTGAGAGCCTCACAACAAGCTCTTTCATTTCATATGTCACACGATACAGTTTGCAAAACTTTTATTTTTATTTACCTACTTATTTGCCGCCCAAAAGTGCCCCCATATTCAAAGTACCATATTTCAACTGAACCAGTTTATTAGATGCGAAGCACACTGGCTGTGGCAGGCGGACAGACAGACAAACTGCAGTGAGTGATCCTATAAGAGCTCTTTTTTTCATTCGGACGTACGGAACCCTAATAATCACGCATTCGAATTATGTAGGTACTACTAGGTTTCGCCCGCAGCTTCGACCGCGTGGGTATTGTAAATTATCGCACCGGAACGTACTACCACAGTATAAATATGGACAGTACAGAAACACGAATAAACTGGTACTACTGGCATAAAAGTATCCTATGTCCTAACCTAGGTCATAGTCTATCCATGTGCCAAATTTAACCAAATTCAGAAAAGTAACAGACCGACAAACAGACGGAGTTACGTTCGTATTTATAATACACTAGCTTTTGCCCGCGGCTCCGCCCGCGTGGATGTTGGTTATCGCGTAAAAAAGTAGCCTATGTCCTTATCCATATCCCAGGTTATATCTCTATCAAATTTCATGACGATCGGTTCAGCGGTTTAGGCGTGAAAACGTAACATACAGGCAGACAGACAGAGTTACATTCACATTTATAATATTAGTATGGATGCATGTTAGTATGGATAAAAAGATAAAATCGTAGGTATGTTCTAATATTTGTTCATTCGAATATTGTTGGCTTCCCACTCGTTTATCATAAAGTAGCTAGAATCAATAGCAGATAAGAGCGTGAAGCAATAATGATTGATACGTCCCTGGGAACTTAAAACTGTTCGGATCAGTCAATTGAAAATGAATTTTATGAGGGAGCTAGTAAAGGAATATTATGATGACGATGATGTCATGTCTGTTGCATATTTGTTATCTTACAACTACTTACTTATTATAGCTGCGTAAGACTCGCAACCGGCGTGTGTGTGTGACCTGAGGCCGGAACGCCGAACGCGCTAGATGCGTAAAATCGAGATGGTTAAAAGAAACTCACACTGGGGCCTCAGTATATGAAAGTAAACGAGGCGGAATAAAAGTATGTAAGGCGCCAGGCGCTATCTACACCGGCGAGAGTATCACGGCGAGAATTTGATGGCACGGCGAGATATTAGTTCCACTATCGCCGCGATTCTCTCGCCCGTGGAGATGGCGCTTAAGAATCGTAGCAGATGGTATTGTATTTTCTGCCTACCCCCATGGTAAGAAGGCGTGAAAATGTATGTATTTATTTATTATTGTGAGTGATACCTATTACTTACCCCAGGATAGGAATAACCCTGGGCGATGGGAATCGATAGCCGATTCCCGGCCACCGTAGGCGCGGACTTGCGGATGGTGAGCTATGGGCAGCTCGCCGTCCGGTAAGGACCAGTCGACGGCGCGCGTTGTTTCACGTGCTCCTCTAAGAGATGTCAGCATGCACTGACGGGGTCCGCCAGGACCGACGCCTGCCAGGGTTGCGGGTTTTTCCGAAAGGGATACCGTGGCCCTGGCACACAGGCAACTGAAGCAACACGGGTGGTTTTTAGTCAGTAAAAGTCTGACACGCCCTCTTGCTCCGCCCAGAGCGGGAGAAGTTATTTGATAATTTCCCACACAATAAAAAATAGGTTGTCTTTAAAGTTGGTTTACGGACGATAGTTTAACGTGACAACGTCATAACAAAACATTGATGCGGCGCAAGCGTACAATGAGCGCAACGGGAAAATGAGCATAACGGGACAATGAGCGTAACGGGACAATGAGTCATCATTTTTCGTGCATGCAGCCGGCGTTCATCGATTTATTAGAAGTTGTCACGTCAAAAAAAAGGATTGGAATAAAATGCTACATTAAATAGGAATGCCGTCTAATGCTGCGGTAAACTCATAAGCACACCCTGAACGACTGAATAAAATGGCAATTAACTGGAGACTATACTTATTATACTTATTCATCTCTTTGCCGAAATATTACCAAAAATAAAACTCCTGGGGATCCAATCTAGCTACCGATCAAAACCGATAGGGTTCGACTAATATCGCATTTCAAGGAATTTTGGCAATAAATTGAAAGCTCAGGTAACTTGTAAACTTGTGGAGCGCTCAGCCGTCCTATTAGTGTCATGCCGTGCGGTGGCGGAGCCGACCAACTGACAGAATATCAATGAATACGTTTCAGATGTATATTTGCTTCCTACATTTCATCGCTTAGGTAACAATACCGCGCAAGTTGATAAGTTTTCAGGAGAGACGAAAACTGTTTACGGACACCTCGTAAGGTTCATAATAACGCCTAAGTCAATGAACATTACTCTGAAAAACCGCCGATGTATTGACGTGTTTAATATCAATCTATAAAATAACAGTAATTTCACTCTACAATACTACAACATAATAAATAATCGAGTTGGCTTACCGCTTTGGTGCATCAGAAATGATAATCTGAAATGTCTCTGAAAATAGACTGACGACTTATGCGGTTTTGCCACAACAAACAATATAGGTACGCGATGCCAGAACTATTCGAATAACGCGAAAAAAATTTACATCATTCAACGTGCGCCGACAAAATCTATCCAATAAAGTATAAAACATCAGATGGCCAATTTTCGACTTACGCGGTATTGTTACCTAAGCGATTTGTGATGTAGCTTTCACATATTTTTGCATTTTTTTTATACCTTGCCCTACACTAGGAATTTTTCCTGTAACTGTAACAACTACTTGTAGTTCATACAAATATATGTTGCGTACGGGAATCGAACCCGCGACACGCAGCGCAGCAGTAAATCGCTTAACCACTGCGCCAAGCTTGCCGTCATAATAACTTAGAGATCTGTGTTTTTGGCTCGACTAAAAAAAGAGCATTTAGTGCCTGTGTTGCCTTTAAAGACAACAGTTAAATATAGTTCATCACCAAATAATTACTAGGTTAATTTTCGATTCAGTTATAAACTCACTCACACTTCACTGATTCACTGTCCATGCCAAGGTTGCCTGGAAGAGATCGCAGTATGCGATAAGGCCGCCCATTGTATATTTTATAGTGTATAATAAGTTTTTATTTTCTCTTGTAATGTCGACACCTGCAAGGAATAACATTGTAACTAATATTTAGTAACTTTACAGGAAATCACGTCAAAGATTTAAAAAAATCTCTCAGATTTCGGTTAAGTCTTATTGCCAACCAACCTTGAAAATATGAGTCAACGAGGGATTATCTACACTTTCGTTTGATTATATTATTATATATATGTATATTTTAAGACTTTTTTGACGCGCTCTCCTGTAAAGTTACTAAATATTAGTTACAATGTTTTTCCTTCCAGGTGTCGATGTGTAATCTGATGTAGTGTATATAAATAAATAAACCGTGAATAATTAAATCTATCAGTTATAGTAGGTAGGTACCTATAATATTTAAACTCCAGACTTTTCATTGTTGCAAAAGTACCTAGGTAGGTACTCCAAAATAATCCAACGCACACCGCGATTGTTTTCATTGAACCGCCAACAGCCTTACGAGAAAAACGTGTAGCTCGCATCATAGATGTTATTGTAACTACCAACAAGTTATGCGTCGAACTCGTATATTATCTGAGAAATCTTAGAATACACAATGTAAGTTATACTCATTACTAAAATCACAATTGTCAGTCGAGCTGTTTTACAAGTTCAAGGTCTCTCAGCGCGCTATGGAGCGAGCTATGCTCGGAGTTTGAAGGAGGACATAAGATCCGCTGGGGAGTTTTTGCGCCACTTTTTCTTCCCAACTAAAAGGGCTTCAGCAATGAGGGCTGATTTCACCAATGAAACTGAAGGCGTTCTGCAGATTTAAACCGAGTTTAAAAGCTGTCAGTATCAGAATTGTTGTGGAATATTGACACAGTTTAGATTCATCAGACGCAAAGCTTCGAAACCGCCGAAAAGTGTAACGTATAACTTTCTATAAGTCCGCGCACTAGCGATTTTTTTCAGTGACTGATAATTACACATAATTATAATTTCTACATTTGGCTAGCGATATGAAACCACGCGATTTTTTTGTATCCCATAGTAATAAGTAGTACCTACACGGTGGTGCACGCACAGCGGTAAACCGCACTCGGTTTCTGGAGGTATTGCATTACGAAATGTCTTCATATTGTAGATCTAACCCACAGCTTGTAGTAATTAGTAGTAGTCTAGTAGTAGTTTCTATTAATAGATTTATTATTTTAATGTGGGTAATAGGTACACAGATATTGGGTATTTGTATTTGGCTCTTGTATCATGTTTATTATTGTGTGTGTATATATATATATATATTTATATGGATAAGTATCTATATGCTTTGTGTATATGTATTTATTGTATATATGTAAGTGGTACACCACTAAATACCTGCAGTATTGTCTCTCCTTCTACTTTTTGATCCATCCAAAGGTTGTCTGTAAAAGATCGCTTTTAGCGATAAGACCGCCCATTGTGACACCCTATGTAACAGTTCTACATTTATATCTGTAATTTTTATGGTGTACATAATAAAGAGTATTCTATCTATCTATCTATCTATTTATTTTGGTAATTTACCATTAATCACAGCACAACACATATACAAACATTTATGTCGTAACAATTAGTTTATTTCGTATGAGTATTTTATATCACCTTTAATTTGTCTTAATTTATGTATTAAAACGGACACATTTACCTACATATGTCTTTATTATTCTAGCGTATGGCACTCGTGGGTTGAAGCTGAAAATCAGCGTCAGGTGGTACACCTTGTGTGTCATCTAACATTATGCTGAGGCCCTTTTGGCATTATAATAATTGTTTTCTGTTTTTTATAGTTTTAATGCCAATAAACGCATTTTTCTTTCTTTCTTTCTAATTTATCAAAAGTACCGATTATGATTCTATAGTAGTTAAAAAACGTATCGTTCATTTTGATGTAATCGTAAAAGTATCCTTTAAAATTGTATTCTATCGTTTGATCAGATAGTGGCTGTACCGTACAGTAGTTTTAATTTTTATTATAATCTCGTCACAACTCCATGGTGATACTGAAATAAAATCGTGTATAATCGCAGTGCGTGTTTGTACGCAGTTTGGCGTTTTCAGTAATTAAAAAACAGAGTGTTTTTAATCGCAGTGCATGCTAAACCTAAAGGTCTCTGCACACAGCGGGCGCGTCACGTCGCGTCGAGCCGGACGGCTCTGTGTGGCGTCGTCCGTAATATCTAGTACATTACAACTGCTCAGCGTCGCGTCGGCGTCCCGTCCCGCCGCGCCGCGCCCGCTGTGTGCAGAGACCTTAAGAAGTGAGTGGCGGTCCGCTAGGACCGATGATGCCTGCCAGGGTTGCGGGTTTGTCCGAAAGGGAAATCGTGGCCCTGGCACACAGGCAACTGAAGGAACACGGGTGGGTTTTAGTCAGTAAAAGTCTGATACGCCCTCCGCCCACAGCGGGAGTAGTTATTTGATAATTTCCCCCCCCAAAAAAAAGGGCAGCTTTAAAAGATGCTGATTCTCAGCCTTATTAAAATACCTAATGACTTTGTTTATATTTTTTTTATATCTGAAATGAAATTGTTCGGGAAATAACTGGAGTTTCCGTCATAATTATATTGTAGCTTGCAGAGTTATCAAGCTGAAGTGGCACAAGGTGTCACAACGACGCGTACGACGCGATGCCGCGACGTCTTAGTGCTTAGGGGAGGCTTTCTTCAAGCTGTGAACTTCTTTCCACTGATCGGTGATGATTATAACACACAGGATAAAATCATCGCTTAGCATCGTACAACACCCATAGAATGACGACAGTCTATTTGCATTAAAGAAGAGAATTAGAGGATTTTACCGATCGTCATGGAAGATAATATCACAGAAGTCAGAAAAATTAACACTTTTATAAAGAAGTCATAGTTACCATTTCCGGAAGCTACAATCAAGCTAATTGCAGACGCGATTTAGATGGAAAATCTAGAACAGAAATATAATCAGGTAAAATTGAAAGACGGAAATGTAATTTGAATATATATATTACTACCTTTTGCCCGCGGCTCCGCCCGCGTAGATGTCGGTTATCGCGTAAAAAGTAGCCTATGTCCGTCTCCATATCTAGATCTCTGCCAAATTCCGTGACGATCGGTTCAGCGGTTTAGGCGTGAAAAGGTAACATACAGACAGACAGACAGACAGACAGACAGAGTTACTTTCACATTTATAATAATTAGTATGGAAGTATGGACTAGCTGACCCGACAGACTTCGTTCTGTCAAAAGCTATAGTATAAACTCCACTACTCTACCCTACCCTACCTACCCTACCTACCTACCCCATTCTACCCTACGTACCTACCCTACCCTACCCTACCCTACCTACCTACCTACCTACCCTACCCTACCCTACCCTACCTACCTACCCTACCCTACCTACCTACCTACCGACCTACCCGACCCTACCTACCTACATAAAACTTAAAAAAAAATAGTTAGTAGCCGATTCTCAGACCTACTGAATATGCATATAAAATTTCATAAAAATCGGTCAAGCCGTTTCGGAGGAGTATAGTAACTAACACTGTGACACGAGAATTTTATTTAAAAGAATATAATATTTTATGAGTTTAACAAAAACGAGTTTTTTTTTTAGATCGCTTATCTAAAAAAAAAAAGTTTTTGTTTACATATCAATCAACTCAGCCTATCGCAGTCCACTGCTGAACATAGGCCTCTCCCATGCTGCGCCACAACACCCTGTCCTCCGCCTTCCGCATCCAGTCTATCCCAGCCACCTTTTTGAGGTCGTCGGTCCATTTAGCTGGGGGGCGTCCCACACTACGCTTGCCGATACGCGGTCTCCACTCCAGGACTCGTCTGCTCCACCGGCCATCGGTCCTTCGACAAATATGACGTACGATAAAGTATTATTGCAATCTATCTTGCTGCCGAAAAATCCTCAAATCCATATCCATACTCCATACTAATATTATAAATGTGAAAGTAACTCTGTCTGTCTGTCTGTCTATCTGTCTGTCTGTCTGTATGTTACGTTTTCACGCCTAAACCGCTGAACCGATCGTCATGAAATTTGGCAGAGATATAGCCTGGGATACGGAGAAGGACATAGGCTACTTTTTTACGCGATAACCGACATCCACGCGGGCGGAGCCGCGGTCAAAAGCTAGTAGTTACATAACTACCAATAACAGTTACAAAAAAAAAAAAAAAATTGTAAACGAAACGCGCACGCACACGCGCACGAATAGTATATGAAATAGTTACGTAACTTAATTACTATGAAGTTTACTTATTTAGTGCCAGCTTTAGGTACTTTGTGTAAATTATTTCATCACTACTGCTCTCAAAACGGTGAAGGAACACCATCGTGATTTAACCGCCTCTGTGGTCTAGTGGTGAAACCACCAGGGGCCCAAGTCTGCTATTTTTATAAATTCGTCACTCCAACACGATCCCATTGCCATTTTGCTAAAAGTTCGTAATCTACTAAATTCACAATGGTCGATCATTGGTCGGTCAATGGTGTCGTAATAGAATTGTATTACATACAATGGCATTTTGAACATTCATTCATGCCAGATTTCATTTATATATATTTTTACATGTTATTTATTAGTGTTATAAGCAATCTGAAGTAGTAGGAAGTTGGAAGTTTAGTAGGCAGTTTAATTTGTCATTATGTACGAGATTACCAATTCTTTCAATGGAGTGTCAGTGGCTGACCATTGGAAAGTCATAATGACGCCATTACATTAGTAGATTACCAAACTTGTCAATATCAACAATTATGAAATCAATGTCTGCTATTACAATAGTGTCAGAATGGTCTATCCATTCTGACACTATTGTAATAGCAGACTTGAGGCCCTGTTTCAGATCCAGATGTCCCGCGGCAAAAATTTCTGCTCGGTTTGGTTGGTGGTAGGGCTTGTTCTAATCCGCCTGGTTAGCTACCACCATCTTATCTAAGTCTGTCGCCAAAACAACAATGTTAACAGCATTTGTTGTGTTTCGGCAGTTAGAAAAAGAGACTTAAAAGAGACTGTGACCTCTGAGTTTGTTTCGGCCTTTCTTCTCAGAGTAGTCAAATAAGAAACGCCGACCTCATCTAGTTTTAAAATATGATTGACGTGTAAAAGTGTTTGTAAAAACCTACTTACAGAAATAAAATCATTTATCATTATCATTAGAGGTAAGATAGCCAGTTCCTCTGTGGGTGAGGATTCCGGGTGAAGCTCGCTTCCATCTTCGGCCTTATCATCACATACCATCAGGTGAGACCAAGAGAAAACGTAAAAAAATAAAACTGTGACATCTACCAATTAGAATAGACATATTGGTGCCGATTCCCTTGTTCACAAACTAAACTAAATTTAAGATCAGTGCATCTTTTTCTTTATATTTCATTAAGACAAGGACAGAAGATAAAATTTAGTTTAGTCCTGTCATATTAATCAGCGCCTGTCACTACTCCGCATTTGCTGCCCAGTTCAAAAATTTTTTTTTCTTGTAAGTCATAAATTGTTTGGCATATTTACATACTTAGATTTGGTGTCGCTAGTCGGGTCCTGGGCATGAACAGAAGTCATCTATAGCGACTGCTCGAATACGGGTTGTAGGCACACGAACGAATTATTTTTCGACCACAAATGCTGGGTGCTTGGCATCGAAAGGGTTCGTTTAGACGTGATTAAAAACTTGCCGACAAAAATTAAAGCGCTGATTAATTTGACAGGACTAAACAAAAATTTATTATCTGTCCTTTTCATAATGAAATAGAAAGAAAAAGATGCACTGAACTTAAATTTAGTTTAGTTTGTGAACAAGGGTATCGGCACCATTAACTACTTATCCATAAGTTCAAAATACATGCAACACATAACATGAAGTAATAATGTCTCGCATTGTTTTATAGCACCGAGCAATAAAATATTGCCCGTCATATCGTTTTAATGTTTTTATATTTTGCGTCACGTTTTCTCATTTGCATTGAAGTTTCCCTCGAATGTAGGTATTTTTTTAACTGGAGGTCAGAATAAAACTCTATCGACGAATTTTAAATGAAAGTCTAATACTTTGTTGCAAGAAACAAAAGAGGAAAAAGGAAACACTGTATTTGAAACAGTCCTTTTCATTTTTTAGGGTTCCATACCCCAAAAAGGAAAAACCGAACCCTTATAGGATCAGAGACACACGGCCACAAATCAAGCTATACATTTCCAGTTTAGGCTGATCTCGCATTGTATAGGATTACCGTACAATGAGAGGTCAGCTTATACTGGAAATGTATAGCTTGATTTGTGGCCGTGTGTACAATATAGGAATCGGTCCTAACAGACCGCAAGCGTCTGTGCGCCCGTCTTTCTGTCTGTCAGTTGTCAAGACCCTTTTTCTCAGGAAAGCGTGGAGGTATTTTTATATCAATTACGTAGGTCTATAGTCCCATGGAGCTCTAAAAAAAATCAAGCTTCTAAGTCAACGCAATAAAAAATGCGGCCATTTACTCGTATGCGACATATTTTGATACCCGCAAATTAATCAAGGTTGATCTATTTCTATTCATGAAAGGCAAGAAGCAAGGTATCACAGCACCAATAAAGGAGAAAGTTCAAAATCGTTAATTTGTAGTGTTATCACTTTTCTTTTTGCGATTACAAACTTACAGTTGCAGTTGGAGAATTGACTGTAGCGTATATCGATGTATGGGAGAACATATTTTTCAACTACAATTTTAACTTTGTTTTTGGAATAAATTCATCCTAACAACGGAACCCTTCATTGTGCGTGGTCCAACAAGCACTTGGCACGTTTTTTAAAATTTAGTTAAGTTTAGTTTATTTTCATTTAACATTCAAAATTACAATATTTAGGTATCGTTGGTCGCAAACTAGGCATAGTCTGTATCTTGGGCACCATTAAGTAAGCAAAATTTTTATGATTTCAAAAATAAAAAAAAAGTGTGTGGCACTCGGGGACTGCCGCGGTAAAGCTATTGCATAGCATTTTGTATCAACTTATGCAATTATAATTATTTATTTATTTTATTTATGCAGTATTTCTTTTTCTTTGATATTAATTTTTTTTTTTTTTTCGTTACGGAATTTCTGGATTCGGTCCCCGCGCTCAAGGCCCGCGATAGAAGCTATGCAATAGCTTAAAAACAAAATAAATAAGTGCTGAACGTCGTAAAAGTGTATAACTACGTAAACAAAGTCAAATACTATTCAAATATAAGCATAATAACAACTTTAAAATAGACGAAAGTGTTGAACCTAAAGTAATTTTAAATAAAAAAAGAGTGACAAACTGTTTTGACAGCGAAAAAATTCCATGTACATGAGTCATTTCCGACCGTCTATAGTCAAGTTTAAAAATTGTTCAACTGGAATGGTATCAACTATTTGGCAAGCTTTAATTAAGTCATTGTAGCCTTGCGGTGCAACAGGGGAACTGAATGTACTCGTAATCGACTGGTCGAGAGTTCAAACCCCACTATCAACATTCACTTTTTGTGAAGATCATAATTTTATAAACTAATATTTATAAGAATAAAATACGCAGTACACAGAAAAAAGAACTGCCAGAAATTATTAGATCACTAGAGGGTACTGGTGTAGTAAAACCGTCGGAGTGGGGAGCGTGAGGTTTTTTCGTTACGGAATTTCTGGATTCGGTCCCCGCGCTCAAGGCCCGCGATAGAAGCTATGCAATAGCTTAAAATATAACAAAAGTTGGAATTGGCTACAGATAAGCTAGTTAGCCTCATCGACACTACAAAACTAATTATACAAACAAATAAAATAATTAAGGAAAAATTAAATCAATCCTTATAAATCTATGTGTTATATATTTAAAAAAAAAACCATTTCTATCTTATATTTCATCTTCTACCTTGTACATAGTAGTTTCTTGTACATTAGTGTTTAGTTTTCCGTAGGAATCTGTCTACACCAGATTATTCGATTTATTCCGTTCTAATACTAAAAACGAATACCACTGATATTTGTTTCATCTTTGTTGAAAAACATACATAGTGGTATTAGTTTTTGTTAATAGAACGGAATAAATCGAATATTCTTTAAATTTATTTCTTATTATTTCACACCCTAAAAAATAAAGCTTGTCAACATCATCAAAAAAAAGTGTTCGTAACATAATACACCATATTACGAAAACTTTTTTTTTTAATTTTGATTAGCTTTGTTTTTTAGACCACTTGTAACAGCAATAAATTACATTCTATTTTAGAGTTTTACGCGTCTTGACCGACCGTAAGATTCATAAAAAACATTGTAAAGTAGTGAATTCCTGCTGGAGGCAAACACATTCTTTTCCTTCATAAAATGAGGCTTGTTTACAGTCAAATGTTATTGTTTAAACAGAACAACGTGAGGATGCTTATTAAATTCAAAATTACTGTGTACACACGGCCACAAATCAATCTATACATTTCCAGTTTAGGCTGATCTCGCATTGTACGGAAATCCTATACAGTGCGAGATCCGCTTATACTGGAAATTTAAAGCTTAATTTGTGGCCGTGTGTACATACATTACAAATCACGCCTGTTTCAAAGTCATCATTATTGATGTTAAACAACCATAGGCGCGCCTTAGGAGTAAAACCGACTCGTATGCCATTAGAATAAAGGGCAAAAATAAAACTTACTTATATTCTGTACTAGCTTTTGCCCGCGGCTCCGCCCGCGTGGATGTCGGTTATCACGTAAAAAAGTAGCCTATGCCCGTCATATCCCAGGCTATATCTCTGCCAAATTTCATGACGATCGGTTCAGCGGCTTAGGCGTGAAAACCTAACATACAGACAGGCAGACAGACAGACAGACAGATAGATAGACAGACAGATATACAGACAGAGTTACTTTCACATTTATAATTCACATTTATAATATTAGTATGGAGTATGGATGTATAATTTTAATAAGAATAATGTACAATGCCGCCCATGGGCATGTGACCGCTCGTATTTTTCTAAATACTCATGAAAAATTATCGAAGATTAATTTTAAAAGGGTCTATCTTTAATATTCTTCATGTTATTAAATTTATTTTTTCAGTAACGTTTGTGACCTTGCTTTACATTTTTTGCCATATCTCTGATGTTATTTTTTCTAAAAGTTATTGTCAGTAAGTGGTCTAAAAGTTATTTTATCGGATTAACATTTTTTCATTAAAATTGGTCAACTATGAAAAAAAACGGAGATGAAGAAATTTTTTTCACCAAAAAAAAATACGATAATTTTTCATGAATATTCAGAAAAACACGGGCGGTCACATGCCCATGGACGGCATTGTATTTATTTTTTCTCTATATTTATTTATTCATCATCATCATTTCAGCCGAAAGACGTCCACTGCTGGACATATTCCCCCATTTGGGGGGTTTTGCCATAATCGCCACGCTTGGCAGGCGGGTTGGCGATCGCAGAATGGTGTTAAAAATGCATAGAGAACGCTGCTGCCCATTCTCTAGTAAGTCCCTTAGTCGCCTTTTACGACACCCACGGGAGGAAATAGGGTGGTGCTATTCTATACGTCTGGCACCACACGGTACTTATTTATTGATTTTCTTTCATTATAAATACTTTCAATAACCATCAATTTCGATGTTTCACAACTTTAAATATTATTAAGCCTGTGGTGTCCCACTGCAAGGCAAAGGCCTGACTACTTTCTTTCCACTTCTCTCTATTGAATCAAAACAATAATTGGGCTGTTCAAGTGTGAATTAATAACGGAGGAGCTTGTGGCTAAGTAATAACAGTCGCAGGGGTCTATCCATCAGGTTAAGCTACGCTTGCCGGGGTTGGTCCGTAGATGGGTATCTTTACATACCGAGACTCCTCCGTGCCTCGGAATGCACGTTAAGTCGTTGGTCCCGGCTGTGATTCGTGTATCTTTGACAGTCGTTACGGGTCGTCTGAAGCCCGAAAGTATGACAACCAGTCTTACCAAGGGGTACCTATCGTGTTACCCAGTTACTGGGTTGTGGAGGTCAGATAGGCAGTCGCTCCATGTAAAATACTGGTATTTGGTATTAAGCCGACCCCAACATAGTTGAGAAGGCTATTATAGGCAGATTGATAGACCCCCCCGGTGGGTTCCTGCATTGTCGACGCGGGGGGCTCAGTAGCCGTGGCTTGGAGCCCAACGGTGAAGCTAAGAGGAACCCGAGGAGGGGCCGCTCATCAGGGCTTTTGCCCGTAAGCTGACGACGTAGCGGCCGTAGGTTGCGGTGCCGCTTGGGCGACATTGCAACTGAGGCGGGCCGCGATGTGGTATGGGAGGCATCGCGGCTGAGGGTTGGAGGCCGCAGAGGAGGAGGAATGTTGGTATTGCATTGGCCGCTCTCCCTACCCTCTGCGGCCGAAAAGTGGTAAGTGGCGGGACCACTGATCTAACCCGTTGCAAGGGGACCAAGGGCGCCTAGACACGGAGTCGTCTGGCGCCCCTGTGCTCGTTTGATCCCTGGGGTGGTCACGGCGTGCAGTGTGCTGCGCCGGTGATGGGGGTTACTCCCAGGTAGAGGCCAGCAGGCAACGGGTGCGGGGGCACCCTTACCTGTATTGCACAGGCCTCCACCAGTGTCGGATGGGAATGGCCTGGTGTTCCCGGCCATTCCCGTAGCCCCCCACCCTGGGGGGCATGAGGGGCCCGCCAGCTAGGCGGGCATGCGCCTGGAGGGTTGTGGATGAGCCGGATTCCCATGGCCCTCCCATCAAGGCGATGAGGGAACACCGGTTGATTTTAGTGGGTATACTGCCATTTTGGCAGGGAGTCCCACATACCCCGTCTCGTCCCCCACGAGCGGGGATGCGTAATGCATTTCTCAGCGACAAAACAAAAAAAAGGACAGATCGATAGAAGTGTGAATTGATAAATTCTTGTAGTACCTAATATGACAATAATTAATCAAGTACCTTTACTTAGGAGAGGTCTCATTGGTATCAGTTGTATTATTAGACAGTAGGTAGATCTTCGAGGGCGGATGGGCCATCGGGCCGGATGGCAAGCCCGGCTGTCGCTTTCAATCTACTCGGAGATGTTGTGACAGTCACAATAGGGATTCATTAATCAACTTTTCCAATTTCCAACGAATCTATCTCTGTTATCAATAAGTTTAGGGAAAAACCCTCCTCAACCGAATTCCAATGTTGATTGTTTGAAGTCTGAAGCCTCGTATAACCCCCCCCCCCTCGTGTACATGACACGGAAATGTATCGTAGTATCCCTCGGTTTTTAGTGAATAAATAAAAAATATTAATTTACTAATTGGATTGAGCTTCGGGACGCTTGTGTGCAACGCTGGCTCGCGGGCTAATTCAAGATAATACAAAAAATATGTATGAAAAAAAAAAAGTTATCCGTCACGCCCGGCAGACCTGAAACATCGAAATTGATGGTTATTGAAAGGATTTATAATGAATGAAAACCAATAATTAAATATGGAGAAAAAATAAAAAATAAAATCTTATTAGAAAAATATATCTATATAAATAAAAATCAATGTTTGTATGATTGTCCCTATATGCATTCCTAAACCATTAATCGGATTGTGATGAAACTTTGCTAGGGTGTTCTGAGGTCGCCCGCGAGGGTTTCGACACAAAAAAAAGTTTAACCAAACACTTTTTTACTTTACGTGTACATTGTAACGCATCCGGGTGCAGCTAGTACAAAATATAAATACAAGACAAATATAGTAGATTGTACATCAAGTGCATAAAACGCACCAGGAAATGAAACAGCAACATGTAAATAATTATTGTAAATTTAATTAAAATTGAAAGTTACATTAGAGTAATGAGAAATATTTAAAGTAATCGTTTTTCCTGGCATATCTATGGACGAAATAAAAAATATAAGTTTATTTCATGAAGTTTTATTGTGTACTTTGGCTGTTGGTATCCTTGCCTTGTTCTTAGAATACTAACGAAACAAATTAAAATAAAGAGGAGAGAAGAGTAGAAGTTGAAGTTGTTCGTGTGGTTTTTGGACCGATCGCCTTGGTCTTCGACGAAAATTTTACTTTTTTGCTCTAGAGCATAAAAAGCGACTTTATATCGCCTACGCACGACATAAAGACGAACTTTTAGAGCATGAGAAGTGAAAATATTTTTTATATAGATTTTGGGGTATCATGGCATAAGAAAGCGTCATGCCGTTTGCCGTCACGGCCGGGATACGAGTTAATTTTACTCCCAAAGCCCACGTTTCACGTCAAAACTTATAGAGTTGATTGAAATTAGTTAAGATGAAGCCAAGACTGTCTTATTGATCTAGTGGTCGCAAGTGATAGTGGGCAAGGGGTTGTGCCTGGGTTCTAATCGCAGGTCGGGCAGTGTTAATAGGTCTTACCATCAACAATTTCTCAGTAGCCTGGAATCTGAATTTGGGCCCAAGTTTTGGCAATGGGCTTGCCCCCTAAACCCTTAACACTGAGCGGAGCAACGTAAAATTTGATAAACGCTAATTGACACAACGTTTAATCACGTCAGCAAAAATATGTCTTTCTTTAAAGAACGTGTATAAACGGCTATGGCTTATACCAATTCCTTCAAGCTACGTCATCGCGCCGTATCACTTTATATTTTCGGACTGCTAGCGCCACTCCACGTTAGTTTTTTTGGAATACCCAGATGCTCAGCTGAAAGTATTAACCCTAGTAGCATTTTTTGTTGGCATTTAGTTGGGCCACTTACCTCTGGTTAGTTGGCAAATACATACAATTGGCGGGCAGTTTGCGGGTTGGGCCAACAACTGATGGCCTACGAAGGCCCAACTTGCGATGGGGCCAACGTACATTGCCCTACGAAGGCCCGACGAAAACGTGTTATGGGTAGGCCCAACGACACATAATACATTTAGGCAAGCGCCTGTATGTTGGTTGGTTCTGTGGCTGGTTTCAGAGCGACGCATGTCACCAGCGCCGGCCGTAGGTTGGTTTTTGCGATTTGTTTTGAAAAACCAACCTTATTTTGAAGCCGATAAGGTTTATGTGCAGCGACGATTTTTACACGTTTTGTAACACATGCAATGAGTCTTCCATGGCATCATCCATTCTTCACGCACCACACCGAGTTCCCCATCGTAACCATCATCGTCGTAAAACTCCACAACTTTATACATTTAACACTTTCACAAATACTAAGGGTTAACTAACTAAACTAAAACACAGCCTGCCAGCCTGACATCAGGCTAATATCTTTGTTGATGCGAACAAAACAAACACTCACAAACACTCCGCAGCCGCAGGTGCACAAATGAATAACAAAATGGCGGGCGAGCCGGGCGACGCGTGCCGCCACCCGCTCCCCGCGCACCCTGCTACCACCCCGTTGGAGTAGCAGTAATTGGCCCTACAAAAATCTCCCAACAGTAGGAATAGAAGCAGCAGGCCCGCGTTAATTGGCCCAATGTTGTCATTATACCTTAAATCCCTACAAAAATCTCCCAACAGTAGGAATAGAAGCAGTAGGCCCGCGTTAGTTGGCCCAATGTTGTCATTATACCTTAAATCCCTACAAAAATCTCCCATAAGTAGGAATAGTAAGAGCAGGCCCGTCGTTGGCTATCCGTTGGGCAAATAGTGCATGTTTATGACAATGGGCCTATTTTAAGTTTAGGTTGGCGGAATAACTAACCGTCTGCCAATACATTCCCAACTGTTGGCGTATGGAAGCCAACAGCAATTGCTACTAAGGAAACCTACATTGCCTTTATGATCATGCTGACTAGAAATGAAAACGTACATGCCAAGTATTGCCTAAACCTTATATTGACTAGGAAGCACAATGCCTACCTTGCAATATGTCTATGAACTAAACCTTATTCTGACTATGAACCAAAATGCCTACCTTGCAATATGTCTATTATTTTAGGAGAAGAAAGGGAGTACCATTTTTTGTTAACAGTTCTAACCTAACTTACATGCTCTAGTGTGAGTTTATTTTAAGCATCTCGACTACTTAGAAATTATTGCATTTTAGGCATTTTACTTGTTAAACATTTTGATCTCTAGGCGATTTCCAGCTTAGGCAATTTGCTGTGTAGACATAAATTTTAGGCATTGTGCTTCTTAGACTTATTGATAGTTAGACACTCTACCATATACCCTACATTGGACTTAACCATATCTGGCATTATGTGGGTGAAGATACTATACACTTCTGCCTAGCCTTTCGGGGAATACATTATCCAGGGGTGATGTTATTTGGCATTTACCGCTAAAACATTCTATTATTTATTCAGAAAAATAATACTTATTGGTAAAATAAAATGCGGAATGAACAGAAAGAGGTTTGTAACATAATACTCATGAGAATTGCGCATAGGCACTTGTTCCGCATCACGCGTGGCTGCGTCACATGTAGGTAAACGTTCAATTTTCACTTACTCATGGTAAAACATACTGCGGTTGTATTTAACTCACTTTACTTCCACGTGTGTTATTTGTTATATGAATCTTATATGGAAGCCTTTATACATATATGTTTGCTGATGAAGTTATAGAGGTACGGAACAGGGTGTAAAGTTCAGTCATCCTCTTTTTATTTATTTTTTATTTTACTATGGGTTTGCTCTTGACTCTAGTCTAGGTCTGGGTGACAGAGTATTTATTGTTATAAAAATTTAGTAAGCTTCTGGCCACTCGTTGAACGCAATCCCAAATGATGCTGATGACGTAAAGAATAGCAACACCCCATTTCCTCCCGTGGGTGTCGTAAAAGGCGACTAAGGGACTTACTAGAGAATGGGCAGCAGCGTTCTCTATGCATTTTCAACACCATACTGCGATTGCCAACCCGCCTGCCAAACGTGGCAATTATGGTAAACCCTTCCCCCCAATTGGGGGAGGCCTATGTCCAGCAGTGGACGTCTTTCGGCTGAAATGATAATGATGAAATGATGCTGACGCTAGCTATCCTTAAGCCAACTTAAAGCTCAAAGCAGTTTCATTTTGCTTAGCGTTTCTTTCTTGTCTTTCCACAGGGATGGGTATAGTTGCGAAACACAGGTTGCTGTCCTCTGGCTCAATGTGTACCTACCTCGAATGAAAAAATCATTTTTTTATTTTTTTTTATTGCTGATTTTGGGCCTGCTCAAGGTCTATGATGGAACGAACGTGCCTAGAAGATGCCTGTACACTCTTGCTTTAAATAATAATAATAATAATACCATTTATTTCAGGCAACATAGGCCCATAGAAACATACCTTAACCTAAACATACATATTTTAATATAAAACTTAGTACTTCACTTAGCACTAGCTGCACTTTGTACTGTCCTGTGGAACTTGTCCGCGGAAGCGACGGAACACCACGTCCTGCGGTCAACAGTCTTCTTCCATGACGATGGGCAGATACAGATTCGGAACACGCACGATGAACGCCTTGGAGTTGACGTTCCGGTGCGATTCCAGTAACTGCACCCTCGGCATGTACGTTGTCCTTTGGCGCACGTACTCCACGATGTCCTCCGCCTTAGTGGTGTAGTGCAGGCGGGAGATGTACACCGGTCTGTTCGGCTTTGCGGCACGCAGACTCACTTCGGGCTCCGGAGGAGCTTTGCCGCAGCGGTTCTTGTTCGTTCGCGAACGGCGCTTCCTCCTTTGCACCGTCACGAAACCATCATCATTATCAGCCCTTTTCAGCGCCTTTTCTGGCAGACGCAAAAAAATTAAAAACGCGCGGCGTAAATGCAGACGGGTTAAATGTGGAATGGAACACAAACGCTGGCAGAGAGTTCCACACTTTGGCTGTGCGCATATAATAAATGTGGAGGAGAAGCGCTGAGTACGACTGTTTAGTAGTTTCTTTATTTATTGGTTCGGCAGATCCTTCTAATACTAATAAATCAACTAAGAAAAACACATGAAAAACAATAATAATTATGAGATTGTAGAAAGCAACATATCTCGAGTTAAATAATCGATTAAAAAGCAACATATCTCGAGTTAAATAATCGAGTTAAATATTCTGTTGGTTTATCGATTAGATAATCGATAAACCAACAGAATACGGATTTAAATTCATTGTTCTAGGGTTCCCATTGAATGTTTATTTGATTGAATATAAAGGATTGGCATAAATTGAATTGAGAGTTATATTGGAATGGCCTGTGGCATTTGCCTGTCGATATTTACTGGCTACAGCGTACAAAGGTGATCTAAATTAAACAAACGAAAACATTTATTTGGATATTACAGATTTGTATCTGACATTTAATTGGAAATGTTGTGATTTTTGTCGTTGACATACGAAATTGTTATTTTTGCGAAATTAAATCTCTAAAAATTATTTTCAATGTGATGTGAGCAGAGCGGTGGTGGTCCAGTGGTTGCAGAGCAGTAGTGGCCGAGTGGTTTCAGAGCAGTAGTGGCTGAGTGGTTGCAGAGCAGTAGTGGCCGAGTGGTAACGGCCCCGACTTACAAGTTATAGATCGTGGGTTTGAAGTGTTCGAACCCAGGCAGGCGCTTTACTTTATATAAATAATTTCACTTCAATTTCAAATTTTTTTTCAGAGTAATGGTGTACTCTCAAAATGGTGAAGGAAAACATCGTGAGGAAACCTGCATGTCCTAGAACCAAAAATTCGAAGACATGTGACATCTACCAACGCACATTGGGCTGGCGTGGTAGACTCCTTTTCGAAGGGAGGAGGCCAGTTTCCCAGCAGTGGGAACATATCCGCTCTGGTTTCATTCACTCTTCTTTCTTTGTCTAAGCGGTCTTTCTTTGGAATGCGCTCCCTCTGAATATCAGGATGGCAACCAGTCGGTTATCAACTATAATTTAAAGTGAAGGCACGTGAACATTTTCGTAAGAAGTTGGCTGAATCAGGGGCGCCAACTCCGTGGTTGCTCAGGGGCTCCAGCACCCACGAGATGTAAATAGTGGGTGCTGAGCACCTATATGAGCATTAAAAGTGATCAGTCAATCGGCTTTAGGCGATATCTCTTTAACATCACTCGCCGTGCGGCAAGATGTCAACTAGGTACTTACGTTATTACGTTCGTTGCGTTATACCTTTAAAATCGGGTTGCTAAAACTTTCGAGGCCACTTCGCTCGCTCTTGCATCCTAGATTTTCTTAATTCTTAAGCTATTCTGCACAGTACATATTTCTGTCATCAACATCATCATCATTTCAGCCGAAAGACGTCCACTGCTGGACATAGGCCTCCCGCAAGCACCACCACCTCGACCGGTTTTGTGCATCCCGCATCCAGCGGATTCCTGCGGCTTTCATAAGGTCATCGGTCCACCTTGTGAGAGGCCTTCCAACGCTACGTCTTCCGGTACGCGGTCGCCACTCCAGAACCTTTCGGCCCCAACGGCCATCTGTTCTGCGCGCAATGTGCCCTGCCCATTGCCACTTAAGTTTGGCAATTCTTCGAGCTATGTCGGTTACCTTGGTTCTCCTGCGGATCTCTTCATTTCTGATTCGATCACGTAGGGAAACTCCAAGCATAGCCCTCTCCATTGCCCTTTGGGTGACTTTTAGCCTTCTAATAAGGCTTATTGTGAGCAACCACGTTTCAGTGCTATATGTCATCACTGGCAACACGCACTGGTCAAAGACTTTCGTCTTGAGACACTGCGGTATGTCGGACGAGAAGATATTGCGTAGCTTCCCGAACGCTGCCAAGCCGATTAGGATTCGATGATTGACCTAGGAAGGAAAACATAGGACTTTCACAATTAAGAGGCAACCCCCCAATTGGCATGAGTATGAGCACCCACTAGGTTTTCTGAAAGTCGGCGCCTCTGGGCTGAATCATCCCAGCGCTAATTCGTTTTCTCCCCTAACAATCGTTATTCCTCCTTCTGTACCTATGTATTAGTATAAATATTAATATTTTCTTTTTCGAGTTATCTATCCCTTATTTTGCACCTGCCATATTTTGACTCTGTATCACCCTAAGGTTGAATGTCTGCCTTTGTACAGTTTTTTTTTTATTTGAGCAGAAAGTTTTAATAAATAAATCAACATTATAGGCTGATTCTGCTTATAATGTTATGCGATGAGAGCTTTCTTTTAACTTTTGTCCCTATATCTAGGGATGCCTTAAATGGAGCAAACAAAAAGAAACGTGAAGTAATAACCTTGAACAACAAAAAGAACAGTTGGTCAGCTGTGTCCAGGTCGGAATTGTTGCTAACTTAGTATTGACACAGATTTATACAGATGGGACACTCCGCAGTTTAGGTATGAAGCTACAAGTTCGCGACGGGCCCATCTCACTGGGCAAATTCAGTAGGACTACTGCGCGCCGCCGATATAAGAGTTACGCGATAGAAAGAGAGGCAACGTATAGGTGAATATAACTGTAGGTAATAAGCGTTGTGCGACCTGAATTAGACTTTTTTGTGTCGTAGCAAGAGTCGCTTTTTATTAAAATGATTTTGCGGAGTGTCCCATTTGCATTAATCTCTAGTATTGACACAATACAGTGTGTGACATCACTCGGTAGCATATCTCAGCGAGGTTTGTATCACGAGTATCGCACTTCATTGAGCGTCAAGTACGGTTATTAACTGTCGAGAGCACTCTAGATAAATGAATTGCCACAAAACGCCTATATTCGTCATGAAATGTTATCTGACCTTCTTAATTTTATTGATTGTGCCGCTAGCCGCTACCGGCTGCAATGATCCAAGCACTTTATCAAAACTATTGATACACCTATACCCAAAGTCTCAAATTCAGATAATTTATGTAAACAAAGGGGATAACATAACAAAAAAATATCTTCGTAATGGTAATTCACATAAAATGGCGAAAAAAGAGGTTTCATTTTCTTTTAAGTACTGATTTTAAGAAATAATAATTAAAAAATAATCATACCGTAATTATTTTTATAAATTTCCGGTTTTAAACAAAGTTATTAAAAAAAGGAGATTTTCTGGTAGAAAATATTTTATGATACTGGTAATAATGCAGGAGATCCAAACATTTTCGAATTTTTTACATCTGCAACAACACTAATATTACAACTCTCATTCATAGATTTATATTGTTAGTAGCATATTCAGCCACATTTTGGATGAAAACGGCTGGAATCTATTTTGAGTGGAAATCGATTTTGGGAGGCCTACGTCTAGCACTGGACTTAAAAGGGCTGATTATGACGATTATATGCTATGTCTCCGACATACTACACAAAACATTGTTTGGCAACAGTATTTTATTTGCATAGTTCTTATAATTAATTCACTTTCATTTTAGCGATGCCTATTTACAAAAAAAAAAAAATATGATAAAATGTTTTGCACCACTGTCCTGTCATTTTGACAGTGACGTTTCTTGACATTACTTTGTTTACATAAATTATCTGAATTAGAGACTTTGGGTTTTATACAGACTCACTCGAATGGCACACCTACACATTTACTTAAGACTGAGAAGGAATTATAAAAAACGGCTCAATCAGCAACCTCGGTAAGTGTGTCTTGGATTTTTTAGTACCTTTTATAAAGTTTCATATTAAGGTGACGATAACCGACTTTTAATGATTTTATACTAAAGATCACGTCTAAACGAGTAGTGTTAATTATTTGAAAAAAATATATGTTAAATTAGAGCATTTTCTTAATAACTTAATATGTGAATATTTTAGATTATGTCTTTGTTACATAGTGAAATTAATTTGTAAATTTATGTCTAACGCGGGTAAAAAACTGAGAATCACGCAAAAACTATCAAGCGTATTTTTCTGAAACCTTCACCTTTTTAAAGATAATTTAATTATTGATCTTTTAGTATATGTACGTGTTTTATTAAAATACCTTTTGTTTTATGTGTAATAAATTAATAATGCGTTTTATTTGGGCCAGCGCTCCTGGATGGGCTAGTTCTATTGGCTGGACGTACGACGCGTTGCGTGAGCTCAGTACAGAACACGCAAGCTAACCACTCAAGGTCGCTGGCATATATCTGGGCCTTAAGACACGAAGCAACAAAATTCGATCTAAAGAAAAGCGGCCACATTCCTCTAGATCGAATTTTGTTGCTTCATGTCTCAATATGAAACTTTATAAAAGGTATTAGAAAATTCTAGACACACTTACCGAGGTTGTCGATTGAGCCATTTTTCATAGTAGTGGTGCTAGTGGACCGGTGAGCGCCCTCTTAACACCTTTTAAAGTATTAAAAACAAAGAGTGCTAAAACCTGTCATCGAATAAAACCGGCCAAGAGCGTGTCGGACCACGCACAATGAAGGGTTCCGTTATAGTTGAAACGAATTTATCCCAAGAAGAAACTTAACAATGTAGTTGAAATACATGTTCTCCCATACATCGATATACGTGACGGTCAATTCTCCAACTGCAAATGTTAGTTGGTTGACTATTACTCGTTATCAGGTAAAGCCTACTTTTCTGTGATAGTTTTCCTTTTAACTTAGTTATATAAATATAAGGTGTATATAATAATAATAAAATAATAAAATTTATTCAAAAATAAAAATTAGAAATATACAGTATAAATCTTAGAAATAATGTAGGTATTACAAAGTATGATGCCTGTACTAGGTTAAACCTGTATCACAGGCGACATGAGTTCTTACAATTACTATTAGGACAACTGATTTCTTAACAAATATTTAACATACGTTTTATGAATAGTGCAATAGTTAGTTAATTATGTTAATATATACTTAAATACTAATAATTAAGGTCTTAAACATATAGTTAATTTCTATATTATTTATACACGAAATATTTTAAGAGGACCATCTATAGGTGGTAAAAAAGCCATAACAGCGAACATTTTTTTTTTAATCTAATTATTTTATATTTTTACATAATTATTATAATTTTAAATTGCTTGAGACATTTTACAAAGGAGTTGCATTTTCCAAAATTTTACTTATTCTATGAATGACCCGCTCGGACGCGGTGACGGTGGCGGCACGAGCGCGGTGAATTTTGATAATTAATCATCTATCAAGTAATTTTAAATGATTAATTTTTTTAAATAATATACTCATATTTAAAAAAAAATCGTTTCCATGGCTTTTTTACCACCTATAGGTGTATCTCTTAAAATATTTCGTGTTTGAATAGGTAATAATAATACTACTGCCGTGAATTTCTCAAATATCCAAACTCAACCATTTAGCTGGAAGGGGAGGGGGTGACACTTGACGGTAACAAAAATTAGCACTATAAAGCTTATTTTTATTACTTATTATTATTACGCTAATGGATTCCTGAATAGTGGTTTTCACAGATCCGCAATATTTTTGAACAGACTATTCAACGATAGACACAATATGATAGACCAGAAAAAAAATATCATACCCTCTTTACGTGCAGCGAAGGTTTCCTAAAAAAAATATTTCAAGAGATTATTTTTTTACCACTTATGTATACCTATGCCAAATTGCAGCTTTCTAGTACTAGAATATCTGAGCTGAGCCGCGGATAGACAGACAGACAGAGACACAGACGGACATGGTGAAACTATAGTGACTCGGACCTATTTTGTTGTTCTCTGAATGCTTTATTTGTACTAAGTTACAAAATGTAATTATAATAATAAGTTAATTATTAGAATAAGATTAGATAAGTACCTACGCTATCGCAATAGGTTACCCTGTAAGGATAGACGTAAGTTGAAAAAATAAATAAATAAATATAACGGTTCCTTGTTGACTACGGAACCCTAAAAACAAAGAGTGCTAAAACCTGTCTTCGAATAAAAAACTTCAGAAATGTGGTGATATTTCTACATTTATCAAGAGAGAAAACCTTATTAAGTCATCCTTCTTAGCATTAGCTAAACATAAAAGAGAAGAACTAAAGAAAGACACCAACAACGTGTACTAATTGTAGTAAGTTGGGCCATTTAAATACTTATTGTAGGTTCAGGAAACAGAAGCCACAAGATAGCAATCAAAAGGACACTGTTGCAGAAAAATTTGTATCGGAACTAACATCGGGTGAGTCTAACTCGAAATATATTTTTAAGATTCTGATCAACAATGAGGAATTAGTTTGTCACGTTGATTTAGGTAGCCAATGCAGTCTTATTAGGGAAAGTGAAGCTAAAAGTTTAAAACATCTTTTGATACCAAAGATTTACCCCTGATGAGGGCAGTAGGTAGAAATTATGTTAGTCCGTTGGGTAGGTCCAGAGTTAATGTTAACGTTCAAGGTATAGAAGAAAATATTGAAATTCTAGTCGTGGAAAACTGAACATTTATTTGAACAAATTGTATGATGCAGTGTTCGCGTACTAAGCTTACATCATATTGATATCGCTGAAAATTACATTTATATACGAAAAAAGGCTCTTGCCAGATGCTGGCGCCATATAATAATTGGTTTCAGAAAAAAAAAACGATTGATATATTGTTCACACGCACGCTCTAATAACGTTCCATATTTTATCCAGTAAAATGATCCGAATTGATGTTTTATATTGTAATTAGATCCTGTTATTAAATTGAGAACTTTTATAGAGATGAAACGGTATTTTTCTTTTTGCTGTTTTTCTTCTTTTGTAGGATCTATATAAATCTTTACCTAATTCTACACCGATTGTCGCCGATTTATAACTCGAAAACGGCTAGACCGATTAATGATCTTGGATTTGTTATTTATTTATTTAAACTTCATGTACAATAATGATACATAGGCGGACTTAATGCCACAAGGCATTCTCTGCCAGTCAACCTTTGGGTTAAATATAAAAACATAGTGATAGGGTACAAAAATAATGTCTAAAATACTAACTTCTATTCTTCTTCTTTTTTTCTTCTTCTTCTATTTGTTTGAGCAGAATAACTATTAAAACATGAGAAATTTTCACGAAAATCTCTGCTTGGCCAGAGGCTAAGCACTGCCATACAACGTGGCAATGCCGCCAGCCTTTTGGGTACATTATCTGTTGACAGCGATGCGAAGGAATTTTTCGACGGCATATTTTAGTTTATTTTGTTAATAGTTTTAGTTAGGTTAGGTTATTATCTTTTTATTTTAAAGACTCAAATTTCCCTTAAATGTTACTGACTATTGGTTAATGTAAAATCAAATCTGATTCAAATAACTTGGTGAAAAAGCCGCTCGGTGCGTCTTTCCAATCTATACAAGGCCAGAACGCAGCCATAGGAAACTGCTCGCGTATACATTGTTATGCTATTTTTAAATTTGCGATTACAATGTATACACGTATTTTGCATACTGCTCGTGTATAGTTTGTAACCTGGGCCTCAAGTCTGCTATTACAATAGTGTCAGAATGGTCTCGCCATTGTGAGTATTTGACAGTGTTTGTACGGCAAATCTGTCAAAAACTCACAATGAAGAGATCATTCTGACACTATTGTAATAGCAGACTTGAGGCCCTGGACGCGTACGTACTGGTTCCAAACTATACTACATCACTTACGCCTGACAAGAGTTCTAAATGAGAAGAAAGAGAGTACCGTTTCTGGCCGTTGTGTGGTCACAGTTCTAACTTAACCTAACCTACAGGTCAGAGGCCCTACTGTGAGTTTATTTTAACCATCTCGACTACTTAGAAATTATTGCATTTTAGGCGTTTTGCTGTGTAGACATTAATTTAAGGCATTTTGCATCGTAGACGAATTGAAAGTTAGACACTGATATATAGCTTTTTTATAATTAATCATGCAAAAACAAATAAAAACTGCTAGGGCACGTGCCGAAATATGATGCAATGTTTAGAATAGACAGGCAGATAAGAATTACCATGGAATAGAAAGAGAGGTCAACAAATCAAAATGGCGAGCATGCAACTGCTCACGTATAGTCTAGAATAGTAGCGTAGTAGGTAGTAGAATCTAGAATTTGGCGCGCTTATTCCGATATTACACGATTAGTCCGTCTAAGCGTACTGGCACTGTATATTATGGAGTAAGGTAATTTATTATGTTACTACGAAGTACTCGTATACGCGAGTATTTGCGTACTACTCTTGTATAGATTGGAAGACATTAGTAAAAAAGTGACTTCCAATATATACGCGATTAGTTTCAAACCCTTTCGTTCTGGTCTTGTATAGAATGGAAAGACGCCCGCTCGGTAGACCTATGTGTTCTGTTGACTTAAGGCCCAGATATATACCAGTGACCTTGAGTGGTTAGATTGCGTGTTCTGTACTGAGCACACACGTAATGCGTCGTACGTCCAGCTAGTAATAGGACTCGCCCATCCAGGAGATATACTTAAAACAAGAGATTTTAATAAAACACGTATACTAAAAGATTAATAATTAAATTTCCTTTAAAAAGGTGAAGGTTTCAGAAAAATACGCTTGATAGATTTTGCGTGATTCTCAGTTTTTTATCCGCGTTAGACGTAACTTTACAACTTAATTTCACTGTTTAATATAAACTTATTCAAAAATATTAATTTATGAAGAAAATGCTCTAATTTAACATATATTTTTTTCCAAATCATTAACACTATCTACTCGTTTAGACGTGATCTTCAGTATAAAATCATTAAAGGTAGATTATCTTCGCCTTTAACTGACCATTGGTTAGTGAAAATTAAATCTGGTTCAAATAACTTGGTGCAAAAGCCGCTCGGTAGACCTACGTGTTCTGTTGACTTAAGGACTTAAGGCGAGGATCTTCAAGTTAACCTCTAGGAAATGTAATTTTAATGTCATTTTATTTAGAAACGGGAATGATTGAAACGTGAAAACACGTGAAAAAAATATATGTTGCTTTTGAGACCTTTTTGTAGGTACGTCGGGTACTCGTTACATAATTGGATAAAGTTCGCTCGGTAGAAAAACAATCCAAACATACCCTTATTTTGTAGATTAAAATCGTTTTATTTCAATATCATACCACATTATGTATTGAAAATCACATCAAAATAAACGTCTATGATAACGTAATGTCCGTCGGGTTTAACTTGTTAATATCGTAAAACATATAACAAAATTCACGGCACAATTTACTCGCGCCCAGCTGCCACATCTATAACAAAAATGCACGCTCAAAGAACCTCGCCTTAAGCAGTAAACACAACAAAAGTAATCTATTGATCACTATTAGAATGGTTCGTAAAACGCGGAGGACTCACAAACGCGTTAGGTATGTCCCCCGGCCGTGTGCTCCGCGCAGAATCATTAGAGACAGCGTTCATCAGGCGCCAAGCGTCATTAAAGAGGCCGCACACACCGTGATGTAAATATTAAAGAAAAATACTCCCACTGTTGTTAATAAAGATGAGGCGCCCGTGACTCGCATACATTCGGACACTCAAAGACTTGCAAATGTTGACAAAATAACCGCAAGTGACCGACGTCGGCGTGAAATATGAAAATTTTCACACGAACTGCCACTTAATTTTAGACGTGGCAGATTACAGAATCCGCGGAAATGATCAACATAGGCGTTATGATCCCTGTGACGAATAAACATCAATTGTGAGCACGTGTAAGTGTAACATACAATGATAAAAATATTTGCTGTACCTATTGTAAAAAAGCGGCCAAGTGCGAGTCGGACTCGCGCACGAAGGGTTCCGTATCAGAAACCTTAGTTAGTTAAGTTTATTCTTGGGATAAATTCATCCCAACTACGGAACCCTTCATTGTGCGTGGTCTGACACACACTTGGCCGGTTTTAATTTTATTTTTATATTTGAATTGATTGAATGAAAGGTAAATTGCGGTTTACGATTTAAGACGTATTAAAAAATACTACTTACTAGATCTCGTTCAAACCAATTTTCGCTGGAAGTTTACATGGTAATGTACATCATATATTTTTTTTTTTGTTTTATCATTCTCTTATATTAGAAGTTACAGGGGCGGGACACATTTTACCACTTTGGAAGTGTCTCTCGCGCAAACTATTCAGTTTAGAAAAAAATGATATCGGAAACTTCAATATCATTTTTGAAGACCTATCCATAGACGTATGGGATTGTTGAAAAAAAAATAATCATTTTAGTTCCAATTATGGGGAACCCCCAAAATTTATTGTCTTTTTTTTCTATTTTTGTGTGAAAATCTTAATGCGGTTCACAGAATACACCTACTTACCAAGTTTCAACAGTATAGTTCTTATAGTTTCGGAAAAAGTGGCTGTGACATACGGACGGACAGACAGACATAAGGGTTCCGTTTTTTTGCCATTTGGCTACGGAACCCTAAAAACGCTCATCTATGTACTTCCATTTGAAAACAATGTATGATTGTTTTTCTTGAAACTTACAAAACAACCTCGAAAAGGAAATGAATGCCAGACCACTTCGAAGCTTCTAGGACACCATTTCCTGTCACTACTACTTCTTACTTTCTTCTACCTACTTCTAAACAATACCTAACATAGGTAGGTTAGAACTACTTATCCTACATCTATACAAATAAATCAAATTGAAGTGTCTGTTTGTAACGTCAAAATAACAGTTTTTTACGAAATGCATTTATGAAAGTACTAGCTTTTGCCCGCGGCTCCGTCCGCGTGGATGTCGGTTATCTCTGCCAAATTTCAGGACGATCGGTTCAGTGGTTTAGGCGTGAAAACGTAACATACAGACAGACAGACAGAGTTACTTTCACATTTATAATATTAGTATGGATATACAGTAATTAACCAGAAAAAACTATTTTTAAAATTTGTTTGTTTGTCTCGAAACAACTAGACCGATTTTGACGGGACTTTCATTGGCATCTAGATATCTGATGTTTTACATTTTACTTTAAAAAAAGCCACGCGGGCGAGCAGCAGCTAGTGTTACATAAATTACCAGCCTTTGTAAGAACATTTACCTATTCCACTATGACCTGACAAACAGCTTATATTGTCATATGTGATAGTCATATTAAAACGCACGTTTCAGTCATTTTTAATGTCATTTGTTACTCGTAATGTCCACTAGAAACTTTCTGCTCTAACTAAAGGCCCTTGTCTATATTTCAAAAAGGTAAAAAAAAAACCTTAATCGTTTTCCCGTAATTAATTGTATTTGTAATTACGGGAAAACGTTTTTAAGTTTATAACCCCCCCCCCCCCCAACCAGGGTGGTAAAAATAAAAAACGAGGCATCAACCTCATCCTTTTTATGATCCCAAAAAGGTACGATAAGACATCCTTTCATACACACGAGTTGTACGAGTCATGTATCGTACATGGCACGCGCGCATTGCATAGATCAGCACTTTTCCGTCGCCTTACACAAATTATAGTGTAACGCGATAGTACTCAATCAGCGTTCATACTCAGCCGTACTCATTCACACAATATTCATATAGCATAAGTTACGTGGTAGTGAAATATATCCAGTAAACCATCATCTTTGACTATCCGTGTGTTATCATTTCAAACTAATATCCAAGGTGCGTGCGATCCATACAGCAGCGCATACACGAGTAAAAGGTGCAGACTCGCTAATCTCATGTAGATCAGTAACGTTTAGAACATTGTTGGCAGACGACATTTACGGCGCTCACATTAATATAACTTTACGTCACACCTGGCCATAATATGAGTTTTACCGCACGCTACACGTACAGTAAAACTCGCATTGTGGCCAGGTGAAGACGTAACATTGTGTACTCACCACGGGCAGTAAAAAAGAAAGCCCTCTATCGCAAATTTACAAACCTCGACTGCGGCTCGGGTCACAAATACCTGCGATTTCGGGCTTTCTTTCTTTTACAGCCCTTGTTAAGTAATGTACAATTACGTATATTACTTATCATATTATGCATACCGGGTTTAATGCTCTTAGCTACATATTATTTACGTGATAGAGTAGAAGAATATAATTGATAGAATTTCCAATATCTGTAGCTGAAACTTTGAAATCCCCAGATGACAGAAAACCAATTTGTGTGATAGACACAATTTTTATTTAATATATATTAACTTCTGTAGCATAATGCTAATGCTATTTGCATCAAACAAATAATAAGTAGGTCTAAGACAATTAATTCAAATCAGTCAATCTTTTTTAATTTTGTTAATCTTGTTGTTAAGGTTAACAAAATGGAACACTAAAGAGAGAAAAAAACAAGTGAAAGTGGAAAGAAAGAAAGAAAAAAACGGTAAACATGACGCAAAAAATAATGAACACGAACAAAAAAAAAAACAAGTTGAGGGAAAATATGCGTTACATCCACGCAAACAGGGCCATCGCTCAGCATAATGCTGCGACCGTATGCGGGACAGAGCCCCAGCGCTGGTTTTCAGCGACAGCCGGCGTTGACGTGAGGACGTCGATCGGTGCTTCATACAATGAGATAATAAATTAAATAAATTCACAATACATATTACTAAATGTTTTTATAAGTGCTGGTTGGGTGTAGTAAAGTCCACCAGTCCACGCTTAAAAATTGTCGCACTTTAAAAACTACCGCGACGGTCTTGTAGCAGAACATCCTGCCACTCGATTTGTAAAATGTTACATTGCTACAATACGGAGGATGCCAGGAGTTAACTCTGCGTATGCCCAAAGACTTCCATCATTCCTACATAGGTAGTCACATCTACAACAATGTAAACACTGTTCTTAAGTTCCGTAACTACCCTTACTCCCGAATAAAACGCACCGTTAAAGTATGGCTCTTGGAACAATCATATACCTCTACTGAAATAATCCTTAAAATAATCAAATATGATTTTATTTTGCAGTCACACTGACGGTCACACACTCACAGACGCACCTTCATACACACACACCCCCACACACTCGCATAATGCAGAACAGCAGCATAAACGGAAATCATACAAAGCTTTATCTTTTATATTAAAATTTTATTATTATAAGAATTGATTTTAGTTTTCCCTTAATTAGTTATTTTTTTGTATAATTAGTTTTGTAGTGTCAATGAGGCTAACTAGCTTGTCTGTAGCCAATTCCAACTTTTATTTTATTTTATTTTTGAAATCACCAAAATCTTGTTTACTTATGGTGCCCAAGATACAGGTTATGCCTATTTTGGGACCAACGATACCTCAATATTGTAATTTTGAATGTTAAAATAAACGATTTTTTTTTTTTTTTTTACTAATATTGAATTCTTTACGAATAATCTAAATAATGCTTCAAAAAGAGTTTATTAATTCAACTTGGATTCCAACCATCGCATCACCGAACGGCGTCATACTCAAACCAGTTTGACGCACTAGCCAGCGAAAAGACATGTTGCGCCGACCCCAAATAAATTAGGATAAGGGCTGGAGAATGATGATAGATGATGATCATATTCCCATCTTTACATACCAAGACCCCTCCGTGCCTCGGAAAGCAAGTTAAGCCGTTGTTCCCGGCTGTCATTTGGAGATCTTTGACAGTTGTTACGGGTTGTCTAGTGCACCGTATGGTGCCGGACTTACGGAGCACCACCATATTCTCTCGTGGATGTCGTAAAAGGCGACTAAGGGACTTATTAGAGAATGGGCAGCAGCATTCTTCATGCATTTTTAACATCATACTGTAATCGCCAATCCGCCTGCCAAGCGTGGCGATTATGGCAAATACCCCCAGTTTTGGGGGAGGCCCATATCCAGCAGTCGACGTCTTTCGGTTGAAATGATGATGATGATGATGACGGGTCGTCGGAAGCCCGAAAGTCTGTCAACCAGCCTTACCAAGGGGTATCGTTTTACTCAGTAACTGGGTTTTGGAGGTTAGATAGGCAGTCGCTCCATGTACAATTTTGGTATTCAGCTGCATAGATAGATAGAATTAAAAAAAAAAAGACGTGTGGCACTCGGGGACTGCCGCGGTAAAGCTATTGCATAGCATTTTGTATCAACTTATGCAATTATAATTATTTATTTATTTTATTTATGCAGTATTTATTTTTCTTTGATATACTTTCTATATACTTTCTTTGATATACGGTATTCTGGATTCGGTCCCCGCGCTCAAGGCCCGCGATAGAAGCTATGCAATAGCTTAAAAATGAAAAGGCAGGAAACAATTAATAACGTCAGTATGTGACGAATTGACTAATAAATCTAAATTGAATTGGATAGGAGGTATACAATCAATCACCTCATACTTACGAGTACCACTATAACATATTCACACACCCATTCGCAACTCCTCATGCACAATCCTACACACTGACAAACACTGTACACTTAAAAATGCTTAGTTGGTGCTAGCATTTCACATAATTCTATGTTTGTTTCTGCTGCATGTATTGTATTGCTATTAATTTGGAAATCCGTAATTGGCAGTAAGACTAACTTATATATTTTGTTAAAATTTCAAAGAGCTGTGGATTTTGTGAATCATAAATAAATAAATATTTAAATAAATAAATACTCTTTATTATGTACACCATAAAAATTACAGATATAAATGTAGAACTGTTACATAGGGTGTCACAATGGGCGGTCTTATCGCTAAAAGCGATCTTTTACAGACAACCTTTGGATGGATCAAAAAGTAGAAGGAGAGAGAATACTACAGGTAGTCAGTGGTGTTGCTGTATCCGGTTAGACTGAAAGCTGACCACAACACAGTTGGGAAAAGGTCATGTCTTATTGGTAAGATGATGATCATATTCAGTGGCGTAGCTTGGGGGCGGCGGCAGGGGCGGCCCGCACCGAGTGTCACCCGCTTAGGGGTGACACCCGACCTGACCGTGGACATCAGTAGTGAGTGCCATCTATAATAATCCGTAAAACTGTGGCAGACTTCATAACCGCCACCAATAAAACAATCTATATATATAAAAATCAATTGCTGTTCGTTAGTCTCGCTAAAACTTGAGAACGGCTGGGCCGATTGAGCTGATTTGGTTTTGAAATGTTTTTCGTAGTCCAGGAAAGTTTTAAACGGTGAGAAAATATGGAAAAAAAAATAACTATTAGTGAACGGCTGGACCGATTTCGCTAATAATTTTTTTGTTGTGTTTGTTATTATCACGAGAAGGTTGGACGGTAGGTAGGGTAGGGTAGGGTAGGGTAGGGTAGGGTAGGTAGGGTAGGGTAGGTAGGTAGGTAGGTAGGGTAGGGTAGGGTAGGTAGGTAGGGTAGGTAGGTCGGTAGGGTAGGGTAGAGTAGTGAAGTTTATACTATATTTCCTTTGCGCGTAGACAAACTGCCACAGTCAAATTTGATTTCACAGCTTTTGACAGAACGAAGTCTGTCGGGTCAGCTAGTAATTATAATAAATATATTATGTAAGTAACAATAATAAATGTAAGTGCCTAGTTGCCTAGTAAGTGTTTTTCATTCAGGACCATAAGAAGGGTTGGTGTTCCGGAGTTTGCAAGTGTTAAAGTTAGAAGGAAGATATTTTAATTTATTACTGACTAAAGGACATTGACCAAGTGACTAAGGAACCTAGTATCGGTATGAAACATGCGGTGACTCAAAGATTTATGGTTTAATTTAAAGAATGATTTTAGGGTTTTCATATGTAATTTACTAGTTTATCATAATTCTCAGCATTACACAGTAATTAGGTATACAAATCTAAGTTTCGAATCGAATCTCCTGGTTTTTTGTCACAATGTATGTTGGTAAATTCAAAATAAGAATTAGTAAAAATGACGATTGAGCATTTTTAATACTCGTTAATTTCGCTCGAGAATTCACATGTAACGATCATTGAACATTTAGCAAGATATACATCTTGAACTGAACATCGAAAATATCAAAGCATGGTTTCCACGAAAATATACTCTGATAAGAAATATAAATCGCTTTCAATGCTTACCGTTGTGTTCAACTTAATTTATATACTATTAAACAATTACCTACGTTACAACAAGGTCACAGCAATAACATTAAACCGCTAAACATTTTTGGTCTAATAAATATTCAGAAAACACACAAATCACGTGTCAAAAGCATTTTATTGAGAACTGCGTTACCACTAAAACCCTTTTTTTAAGTTTATGAATATGTTCCAGTTTCTACTCACCTTTAATATGGAGGCTTCTATGGAGGTTTTGTTTCACTTTACAAGAGAAACGCTAAACCAGGAATGCGTAATGCAGGTTACAGACATTGTAAATTAAAACTCCAGTAAATAATATAAACAAGTTCCTCTATTAAGCAAATAAGAAAATGAGCATTGAATTCTATGGCGCGCGTTTGTTCTGTTTTCAAAGAGTTTTTAATGATGAATTCAACAGAATAGAATGTTTTCGAGACCTTAGCGGTCTCGAAAACATTCTGCCTTTCTATTAACCAAACGTTTTGCTTAGCTACTTTTAACACTTTATCAGATTGTTATTACAATGTAATAATAATAATTAGTTCTTATTAATATCTGTTGTTACTAATTATTCTATAAGTTCAATAATCGGATGCGTAATTTAATTATTTTGCGTATAAGTCAAGGTTTTATTATTTACATACTCTTTGAATGCCATGCCAATGACATGTGACAATACTTGCGTGAAAAAAAAAATAACTATGTATGGGTAAAATAGGAAATCGAAATAAAAACTAATACTCTTATGATGTTTTTTATGCGGAGAATTTAAGGATTCGCATTACCAGATAAAATCATTATATTTAAAAACAAGAATTATCAACATTATAAACTTAAGTCACCACAGAACAAATAACGATACTATACTCCATTTACTATAGCATTAGAAAAAAGAGGCTCGTAGAAGCAGGAGTGCGAAACATTTTATTCAAAGTTAAAAGTTTAAACAATTAAACTAAAAATGTTTTAACATAACTTTGATAAATAGGTCGTAATAACATCTTCATCACACATTACTTACCACGAAACGAATGAATGAAACAAACGATTACGTCGTGATGATTTAAATTTAATTAAGATTAAAGGAAATAAAAGTCTTTTTTTTACAATATTTTATTTAAAACAACAACTTTCAACACACAATAGTTGGTGTAACTTCTTCGTCTTCATCATATAATTTAGTCACTATCATCAGAGAATAAAGATGAAGAAGTTTCACCGACGTTACCTAATAATAAATCTTTCTACCACATCATTCATTATGCTTTAACTTTTCCTCTTCTTTAATTGCATGAGCAACGCAAGACTGCCATCGTTCTAGCGTAATACTATCCAGATCTTGTGTGAGTAATTGTTTCTCCTTGTCTAATTTGAACGTTTTGTTATGTTGAGCCACATACCCCATCATTTGAGCCCATATTAATTCTATAGGGTTGAACTCGCTGTGGTAGGGTGGGAGGCGCAATACTGAAATACCCTTCTCTCTAGCCATCTCATCTACAACAAACTTTTGGTATAAATGTCTTTGTATTTTTGCTTTTTCTAATAAAGTTGCCCTAAGATCTTTTTCCTCAAAAGGAATATTTTTGCTTTTAAACCATTCCTGTATATCTGCCTTTCGTGTAGCTGTGGTTGGCAGCTTCTCCAATATCCTTGAGTGGTATAGCGCATTGTCCATAAATAACAATTACAGCGCCACTCTCAATTTTTGACAAAATTAACTTGAACCATTTTCACTTTTGTCTATCGCGCTTCTATAACATATTCCCTGTAAATTGAGAGGTCTGGCTCTTATGAAACAGGAAATCCTAGTACAAGAGTCAGGGCTACACAGATGATTGTGTCTTGAAGTGTAAATAAATAAATAATTATTATTATTAAAGTTGAAGGCGTCCATTTCGGAGTGGTCATCTTCATCACCTTTCTTTGCATCAAGTATTAATGCAGCATCCATTAAAAACCCTTCACAAACCCTGAGAAATAAAATTAATACAAGTCAATTATTCCGTACCCCCTATATAATTTCACTGCCGGAAATAGTTCATAGATAAATACTATAACAAAATTTATAACTTTAAAAGTTCGCTTTGCATGCGTTAATTCATAATACAATATAATATGTATTACTTAATTAATAGTCAATAACAATGGGGTGTTCATTTTTTTATGGCGAGGACAGTCCATAAAATAAATACCAGTATGACCGATTATAAGTTGGATTTTTTAAACCAGCAGATAGACCTTCCCAATGTGCTTCTTTTGAAGACTTATTATTAGTGTCATGCCATATTAGGCTTTTCGTGTGACCTGTTTGTAAGATAAAAGGTTATTAATATAAATACCATTCATTTCACGAACTAATTTTATGAAATTATGTTTAACTGTATAATTAATTATAATGTTATTGAATGCAAGAGGTCATACACTGCTTAGTGCATAAATAGCTGTTAAGAAATTTAGAAGCACTGTACCTTCATTTAGCCAAGTGTCATCTAAATAATAATATATTTTCCTTCCTTTATTCCTTAGCCTTTTTATTTCATGAAGATATTTTAGTCTCCAAAGGACGATCTCCTGCTTGTCTATGACTTCTCTATGAGTGCACTTTTTCTGCTCCGTTTGATTTATGTGAACTTTAATGTTTATTTAATTATTTTATACAGACTGCTTTTTTTAAAATCTGGCAGAGACTCGTCACTGTTAACTGCTTCCAGCATCTTGTCCAAGGTGGGCAACTCATTAATAAAGAAGAAGGAATGAATTTTCCTGCATATTCCACTAAATGTGATGTCATCAAAATCATCACGTTTCATGCGCTTCTGTTGGGGAAGGGGAGATTGCAGGCGACTTTTTATGTTGTACTCTTTGAGAATATTGGACAGAGTAGCCCGAGATACGCCTGTAAATAATAAAATCATGTGCGGAGTTTCTAAAGTATAATACATTTTATCACAATGCATGTTAGTTTCAAATATTTTTATAGTAATAATTTTATGAATCATCCTTACCGGCAACTTCTGCGATTTTGTTTATCATCTCAGTCTTATAATGAGGAGTATCTGCAGGCCAGGACTCCAATTGCTTAAAAATATTTATCACAGGTTGTTTTTCTACAGCACGCAGCGTTCTCTTTTTTTTGGGAGACATTATTATTTCGTCGGAGTCAACTTTTGGACCACGTTTTTTTCGCCGTTGGCTTTGGTCAGACTCAGCACTTATATGTTGTAAGCCACTCGGTCCCACACCGGGGTCCCACACATCACTCATAGCTCAAAAAAAAAGCAAACAACCCAATGTCAACACTGATAACAATACAATAACAAAGCAATAACTAAATATTATTTATTATTTTAATAAATAACAACAAAATCACGAAAATTAAACAATAACAAACAAAGTATTCACAAGTAAATGACATACATGACAATCTTAGAACATTGTCAAGACAATTTCACAGACGACATAAACCAGTAAAATTAGAAATCCCCGGCTGTCACAGCTTATGAAGGGATTAAGTAACATTTTAGATTTGGTAGGATTATAGTGAAACAAAAAGCGTTGCAGTATTGTTGACTCCTGCTTCTTTTAGGTTTTTAGCATAGGCACTGTAATTTTAAATTGAAATGAAATAATATATCTAAATGAAAGCCACTTAATTTCATATGGTTGTTTTTTTAAATGATTACAATTAAGTGTGATAGCTGATATATAAATTCATTTTAATCGATTTAGCGTCAATCGTAACTATAATAAGTTTATTGTACTTTTGTTATAAAGTGTGCATCAAAAATAACCTTTTTTAACTTCTGTCTAATGCTATTATAAATGGAGTATAGGTCCTGTCAATCTCCTTTGTTTCAAACATCGTTGATTAATAATTTAAAAAAAAAACGTATAAAATTAATTTGTACTATTTGAATAATAAAACAAAAATTAAATTTGCTTTTATTTTTTATTTTAACAGTTTTGATTTGGGTTTTGGGGTGACACCTACAATATCCGCACCGGGTGCCACTCATATTACCTATGGTAGCTACGCCACTGTCATATTACCAATAGAAATGACAAAATCTTTCTGTCAGCGTGAAGCTCCGTTCGTGAGATATTCTAAAAACAATTAAATTTTTCCAAACTTTCGGATCGACTCGTACTCCGCACAAATAAAAATCATTAGAACTTCTGAATAACTAAGTTAATTTGATTTTTTAAAGTAAAAGTCATCTTCGGTTATATTAATGAAATATCTACCCAATCAACCGCCTTTCCTCAATTTAAATTAAAGGTTATGAAACTTTTGGCCTCATAAAATACATTGAGGGATTCATTGTACAAGCGGGCCTCAATGCCCGCTTGTACAATGGCCAGCACATCAAGCTACACAAAACTGTCAAACTTTAAACGATTTTGAACTTTAAAATGTTTATGATTAAGTTCAAAATGGAACGAGAAAATTTGACTGTGGTAACTTGATGTTCTGGCCACCGTACCTCGAATCACCAATCAAATTTTTAGCGTTAAACGAAACTGAGAGCAGTGATGGCCAGTGACAATGGCTCCGACTTCCGAGTTATAGGTCGTGGGTTCGAACCCAGGCAGGCGCTTTATGTAAATCGACATTGTTTGACATTCAAATTTCATTCTTGATCTTGATCTTGATTACTTGATATGATGATTAATTATCTAAATTTACCGCGCTCATGCCGGCCACCGCGCACCGTCGCGGCGGCGGCGTCGCCGCGTCCGGGCGGGTCATTCATAGAATACGGAAATAAAGGTTTTTTTTTTTTTGCAAAATTTCTCAAGCAATTTTAAAATTATAATAATTATGTAAAAATATATAACACTTTTTTTCACTTGTATGGTGTTTTTATATCCAATGGATGTTTCTCTTAAAATATTTCGTGTATGAATAGATACACCTTATACACTTTCATATGCATTTAGTAAAAGGCTGTTATTTTGACATAACAAACCGACACTTCAATATACATACAGGGTTATTGATAAAACACTAATTATAAACTTGCGGGACTGTATTATAAACATCATAAACAACAACATTTGTTCTATGACTTTTTACAAAGCATAACACATTTAACAAAAAGAAACCTTCAAAATTTCGTGGTTCTGTATATTTAGATCGTCGAATTTTAATATTTTTATTTTTGTATGAAAGTCTGATGAATTATTAAAATTCGTAGAACAAAATTTGTTGTTTAAAGGTGCGTCCAGACCTGGATAAGGCGCCGCTTGCGAGCCGCTACACTCTCCGCACTGTTTATAAATAGGGAATGTCTGTATGAAGCGAAACTCATGGAGAAATATCTGTGAATAACTTAGTTTGAAACTTAACAACGTATTGGACTCTCCAATAACTAAATAATACGTAACCGATGGTGTCGGGTTCACAGTGTCGGATTAAGCAAGCGCGGGGCCCGTAGCAAATTCTATCGAGGGGCCCTTGATCTGCTATGGGTTCTCAAGTATAAAGTGTATAAAGTGGTAAAAAAAACAAGCCACGTTTATTAGCCATCTATAGGTTACAGTTTTGTTGGTTTTTAATAGTACAGTAGATTACTATAGGCCCTGTTGGGCTCTGACAAGTACAAAAAGCCAGAGATGAAATTTCCCCGACAATTTATTTTAATTTTTGGAATTATTTATTTGGTCTGACAAGTACTTTACCACCTAGCGTAATACATATTTTTTTATAGAAAATATGAACGTTCTATAAAAAAGGTCTCTTATATTTTTTCGATAAGTTTATTTTTTTTTTTCAAAAAAGACATAGGTTAGAGGTATGAGGAACAGGGTGTAAAGTGCACTCATACTCTATAGTAAAGGGAGGATCCTCCGACCAGACGGGTATTGTGTCTGGTGGGCAACTGCCCGACGGTTGATGTCGGGATGTTGTATATATGCTAGTCGCGCAGTAAACTCTGATAGCGCGATGCAGGATTTGTGACGTCAGGTCTTTGATGCGTAGTTCGCATGTGGCGTTGTTGATACCGCCACAGTTAGTCGAGGTTAAAGTTGGACATACCTAAATTGTCAGTTTTTCTTCCATCGCGTCATAATTATTATTGTTTAGATAAAACAAAAGAATCTCCGGTTTTGGATACGCGGGGCCCCCTTTTGCGCGGGGCCCGTAGCATTTGCCACTCTTGCTACGTAGTTAATCCGGCACTGCGGGTTCAGCTAAACTAAGTTGTAGATAACTGTGTAGAACTGTTACGAATAGTTTCGTTAACTTTCCCTGAGTAAAAAAGTTTAAGACGCTGCTAAATTCAATTCTATTTGAACTTTAACTTCAGTCACCTTTTCAGGTGCGTTACCTGCCTGCCTAATGAAAAGTGACAAAGAATACCTTTTTAGAGCAAAAACATGATCTTAACGAGTTGTCTCGGTTATAAAAACGCGGTAAATCGTCATAGACATTTATTTTCTACCTTTTTGTCTTTTAAATTGATTTTCATGGGTTGGCACATCAAGTTACCACAAACTGTCAAATTTTCTCATTCGATTTTAAACTTAATTCTCAACATTTTAAGGTTTAAAATCGTTTGGAGTTTCGTATAACCTGATGTGCTGGCCAGGGTGGCCAGCACATCAGGTTATCAAACTAAGTAACATTGAGCAAAAATTATTGGTGGGACTTTTATTTTTAACATAACATCACGCCTGTTATCCCCGAGGGTTAGGTAGAGGTATACCTAGAAGAAAGCAAGAAAGAAGAAAGAAAAATTCCCATTTGAGGCGAGGCGAGCCTATTGCCATCAACCAATCCAGACTCCGGGCTGCTACCGAGTAATTCCTGATGGAAAATACCAATAACACTCCCGACCTGGGAATTGAACCCAGGACCTCATGCTTAGTAGTAGCGCTTGCAGCCAAGGGTGGGCAAACTTTTTTCATCAGGGGCCAGAAAGGCGTAAGGAATTCAGGGGTCCAAAATAAAAAAATGCATTTTGTTTTAAGTTGCAATTTATCGTAAGAATTTTCGAAGGCTAAATTGCTTCCACACACCGTGAAAATAAACGAGGAGCGCACCAGCGCAATTCTTTTATCTTATAGTAATTAGAATTTGGTTATGTTTAGTTAATAAAATTCACGATGACTCTAAAAGTACACGAACGCCACAACATAATTTCTGAGAGCAATACAATCTTATGTCCAAATGACGTTGGTGGGCCGGATGAAAACCCTTTGCGGGCCGTAGTTTGCCTATCCCTACACTAGACCAACGAGGCAGTCTTTTAGCTTTTGACTATCATTTTTTTGTGTGAAAAATCGCTGTAAACGACAGCGCACAATGTAACGGACTCAAAACATTGCACTCATCCACATTACACATGCAACGGTGCAGGAGTTGTGAGGGTATTATAAGTAGCTTTCCTGGAAAAAAAAAAAAAAAAACGCATAATGGAAATATGACCTTCATTTTCGCCGAAAGATGTCCACTGCTGAACATAGGCCTCCCCCAAGCACCGCCACTTCGCAGATTCCTGCGGCTTTCATAAGGTCCATCTTGTGAGAGGTCTCCCAACGCTACGTCTTACGGTACGCGGTGGCCACTCCAGAACCTTTCGGCCCCAACGGCCATCTGTTCTGCGCGCAATGTGCCCTGCCCATTGCCACTTAAGTTTGGCAATTCTTCGAGCTATGTCGGTTACCTTGGTTCTCCTGCGGATCTCTTCATTTTTGATTCGATCACGTAGGGAAACTCCAAGCATAGCTCTCTCCATTGCCCTTTGGGTGACTTTTAGCCTTCTAATAAGGCCCATTGTGAGCGGCCACGTTTCAATGTCATAATTATGTCATCACTGGCAACACGCACTGGTCAAAGACTTTCATCTTGAGACACTGCGGTATGTGGGACGAGAAGATATTGCGTAGCTTCCCAAACGCTGCCCAGCCGAGTCGGATTCGACGATTGACCTCTTTCTCGAAGTTGGACCTACCTAACTGAATAGTTTGTCGTAGGTAAATATACTCGTCCACAACTTCGAGTGTAGAGTCTCCGATATTCATGAGAGTGGGTGTTACATGGGCATTTGACATGACCTTTATCTTGTCCATGTTCATCCTAAGACCCACTCTTTCGGAAGCTCTACTGAGTTCATCGAGCATTGTACTGAGGTATTCTATAGCATCTCAGCCACGACAACTATATCGTCGGAAAACCGAAGGTGAGTGATGTACTCTTAAAAAAAAAATGCAGGCGAGCACTGGGGAGTAAATTAAAGGCTGAACTACTGAATGGCAAGGTCGCAACGTGGTACAATAACTGATCGGTTGAGGAACACTCAACTAAAATATTGCACGCATGTTTAATTAAATAGTTTATACCGAATGTTTTAAAACGAGCACTAATCTTACCGACAAACTGTCTCGGAGTTTGGCAGGTTTATAAAAAGTGTACAAATGTTTGGTCCAAAATAATGATTTATTTATTCATTTTATTTTATACAATAAAAAGTAGTTTTTCCCAAGTATGGTCCAATACCAAATAAAAATCACAATGACGGGGAGTACAAGTGTACAAGTATTTTTACACTCGTTATTATTTATTTATTTATGTATGTATGAATAACCAACTTATATTTACACTAGCTGACCCGACAGACTTCGTTCTGTCAAAAGCTATTTGACTGTGGCAGTTTGTCTACGCGCAAAGGAAACTACCTACCTACCCTACCCTACCTTACCCTATCCTACCCTACCCTACCTACCTATCTACCCTACCCTACCCTACCTACCTACCCTACCCTATTCTACCCTACCCTACCCTACCCTACCCTACCCACCTACCTACCCTACCCTACCCTACCCTACCCACCTACCTACCCTACCCTACCCTACCCTACCAACCCTACCTACCCTACCCTTCCTAACTAAAACCTTCAATTTTTTTTTTTTTTTTTTTATAAAATCTATTCTCAGACCTACCAAATGATGACTGACACGTTATGTCAAACGCCATAAAGTTACATTAGAAGATAGAGTTACCTACTTATTATTACAATAAAAATGTAAATATGGTCGTTTTCTTACAATTTTTTTTTTTAACTTTCTTAAATTTTTCTTACATAAGAACCTTCTCCTGACAATAACAAACACAACAAAAAAATAATTAGCGAAATCAGTCCAGCCGTTCACGCGTGATGCCGTGACCAAGGGAAATAGGGATTCATTTTTATATATATAGATTAGGTAAACATAAGGTAAAAAAAAGGTGCCGTGTTTTAAGTTATATTGATACTCGTATAATCAAAGATGACTAAAGAATACTCGTATAATGTCAATAATATCCTGTGTAAAGTTGTCAAGTGAAGGCCAAGTTTACAGTTTCTTTTCCTATAAAGTAATTTAAGAGCATTGACAGTCCCAGTTCCCAATAACGTAATAAGTACTTGGAACTCAACCAATTTGTATGTTGTCGAGCATGTAAGCACAATAAATAAGAAATGGAGCGCCAAAATGAGTAACGTAAATAAAAATTAGTCTTCACTGGCTGTACGACGAATTTCTGGAAGATGTGAGTCCTTTTCATTGCAATGGGAAGTGACGGCCGACGGTAGCAATAAAAGAACGATTATATTATACTGCCTCAAGACCTCTTGAACAGAAACACATGATAGATGATGCCTATGTCATTAACATTAAAGAATCTACCTACATATATGATTAAAATTGACTCGTAGTTTACGCGCCACGTAACTATCGCACGAGCCACTAGTTCGGTTATTGATATAGGAGCTTCCTGGGAAGATAAATTATAAAACCTCATAACTAAAGTAAACTTTGGATACTAGGTTATTCTGTACTGTAGGTACCTACTACACAAGGTCAGGCTGTTCATCCAAACACTTCTTAAGGCCCAGATATATGCCAGTGACCTTGAGTGGTTAGCTTGCGTGTTCTGTACTGAGCTCACGCAACGTGTCGTCCAGCCAGTAATAGGACTCGCCCATCCAGGAACGCTGTCCCAAATAACAAAAGGTATTTTAATAAACACGTATACTAAAAGATCAATAATTAAATTATCTTTAAAAACGTGAAGGTTTCATAAAAATAAGTTTGATAGATTTTGCGTGATTCTCAGTTTTTTATCTACGTTCGACTTTAGTTTACAAATTAATTTCACTCATCATTTCAGCCGAAAGACGTCCACTGCTGGACATAGGCTTCCTCCAAAAGGGGGGGAATTTTCCATAATCGCCACGCTTGGCAGGCGGGTTGGCGATCGCAGTAGTGTTAAAAATGCATAGAGAACGCTGCTGCCCATTCTCTAGTAAGTTCCTTAGTCGCCTTTTACGACACCCACGGGAGGAAATGGGGTAGTGTTATTCTTTACGTCCGGCACCACACGGTACCAGACGTCAGGTCTTTACAAATTAATTTCACTATGCAACATAATCTAAAATAATCATATATTAAGTTATTAAGAAAATGCTCTAATTTAACATACTTACATTTTTTCCAAATTATTAACACTACTCGTTTAGACATGATATTTTCAGTATAAAACTATTAAAAGTCGGTTATCGTCGCCTTAAACAGCAGGCAGACATGTTGGGATCTACTTATATCAAGATAAGGAGCATGCCAATTACGATATATATTCTGGTATTTCTACCAGGATAATTATGCACCAAATAATGTTACCAACGTGAACGGTATGTTTTGCGTTATGTATACTCATGTCCTAAAATAACTTCACGTGTAAGTATCCACTATCCTGTTCTTCACTTCTGTGTTTATTTACATAATACTCCTTCGGCCAATAACTACATTAATAAGGATAAGCAAAGACCCGGAAAATGGTAAATTAATTCAATTAAACTGAAATTGGAATGACCCCGAAATGAGTAATGCATGATACTATGTATTTGTATTACATAATTATATTTTTATAACAAACAAAATTGTTTTCACACAAAACTACATATATAGGTTGCTTAGTCATTTAGTTAAACAACAAAAACAAAAGATAGGGAAATAATGAGTATTTTCCCCGATCACCAAATGACTCGTAACTGTTCTATAAATTCATTGTACCATATAATAAAACACACACTATCAATAAAATTCACTTACAAATTGACGTATTTACATGTACTAGGAGTGAACTCGCAAAGGTACTATTATTTGTGATATGCTACACATAAGTTGTGATAGGTTAGGCAAAATATTTTTTTGTATTGTATATAAATGTGTAGTATTAAGTACCTATTAAATGTTAATAAGTATATAATAGTGGTACTGTGTTATTGTATGTATGAGATTTATATAATTTAGGATAGGTAGTACCTATGTTATACAGGATGAAATTGAATTCATGGGCATCCTCTTAAGGGGTTAGTATATTTATCATTATGAACAACTTTCACTATGGAACAGATCCTGAAATCTCGAAAAAAAAAAAATATGCTGTTCCCTACATCTTGACGAGCTGTGCAAACATAAATGTAGGGAACAGCTGATTCTTTTTCCGCGATTTCAGGTTTGGTCCCATAGTGAAAATTGTTCATAATTATGAGTATAATGACCCCATAAGAGAATGCCCATGAATTCAATTTCACCCTGTAGAAGTTCCTTATTAGGTTAATTTGATATTGTAAGTATATAAATACCACACCATCGCATTAGGTTAATCCTGTTATGATAGTTGTAAAGGTTGTAAATAAATAAATAAATAATAATATATGAAAAAAAAAAGCGTTTATTCACAAAAACTGCAAAGCAGTTTGTTGGCAGACGTAGCTCCTTATTAGGGTTCCGTAGCCAAATGGCACAAAACGGAACCCTTATGGATTCGTCATGTCTGTCTGTCTGTCTGTCCATATATGTCGCAGCTTTTTTCCGAAACTATAAGAACTATACCGTTGAAACTTGGTAATTAGATGTATTCTGTGAACCGCATTAAGATTTTCACACAAAAATAGAAAGGGGTTCCCCATACTTAGAACTGAAAAAAAAAAACATCAAACCCATACGTATCATTTATTTATTTAACAATTTATGTACACACATATAAACAGACAAGAAGAAAGGAACAGAAAAATCTCATCATCTATGGATAGGTCTTCAAAAATGATATTGAGGTTTCCAATATCATTTTTCTCTAAACTGAATAGTTTGCGCGAGAGACACTTCCAAAGTGGTAAATTGTGTCCCCCCTGTAACTTCTAAAATAAGAGAATGATAAAACTAAAGAAAATATATGATGTACACTACCATAAAAACATCCACCGAAAATTGGTTTGAACGAGATCTAGTAAGTAGTTTTTAATTAATTACTCTTTTTTTTTATAAAAATAAAATAATTGTTTTATTTTTTTAATTCAAACAAAATAATATTTAAAGAAAACGCACAACAAATAATTTTTCTAGACGAAGTTCAATTTATAAATTATATCAGCATAGCATGCTAGTGATCACAAACTTTTTTTGATGTGTGTATGTACTCGTAAGTTTCCAGAATTTCTGCGAAATGTTTGTACGAAGTACATTTGCCTAAGTGATTATGATTACCCGTAACTTTTTTATTAAAAAATAAGAGATCTGGAAATGAGCGGTTAGTCAAAATTAAAGTCGAATTGAACCATTCTGAAAGGTGGTTTTAAATTCCTATTCTTATATTAGAATATTAACTAATAGAAGGTACATTCGTTTTCAGATGACAACGAGTAAGTACTAACTATTTGTACCTACTTATGATTAAATTCAAATCAAGTGTAAAACTCGAACGCTAAAACAGAGTTCAAAAAATTGTCAAGAAAAATACGAGCGTCATCGGAAATGTAAAAAAAAACTCAAAGCATTTATTTCAAATAAACCAATTACAGGCACTTTTGAATTGTCAAGAGGTCGGTCAGTCAGAAAGATGAAGCTAGTTGCCCATTCAAAAGCGTAGTAGGTTCCTATGGAGAAGAACGGACAAGAAACTCCATGGATACTCTTTTAAAACAAAATATTGTTACAAAATATGGGTTACATCATTCATGTTGAAGTTATACATGTGAGAACAATGTAGAAAGACGTGCACGTTAGAAGCGTCCGTAATAGAAACAATTCAAAAATTAAAATGAGCCGTGGCAGCTAAAAGATGACCAGTCCCAACTGACGGCGCCCGTTCACGAACATGACGCATGGATCAGCACCATTTAGCTCAACCATTTTGAAGGGAACTTAATGATCCAACACGCACCAGAAAATCAAATCAAAAATATTTATTTTCTAGCATATGGTACATAAGGTGTTACAGTAAATTTGTTTCAGCATATCCTGCCATAACATGGCGTGCAAATGAATTGACAATCAGCGATGTCAATTATTCAAAGTTACAAGTTTAACTAAAAACCATAAAAAAAATCAAAACAATCAAATTGTCAACAGCTAAAACTAAACTTAGCCTTCAAAGGCGTGACTATGAAATGCATATTCGGACTTTAGAGTAATTTGTGGAAAAAGGTGGACAGTTATTGCAGGAGGCAACGCCGCCCGCCCGCCCATCCCGGTCCGCCCTAGCTCACGCACCGGATATATAAGGCGCCGGCAAGCCTTCAGCGGCACAACGCAACGCAACCAGCGACAACCACGAGCTCTCCTCTCCTCTACCACTCGAACACAGGTTGGTACGATAACACATTATTTTATTTTATATTTAAATTATTTAAACACAACTATTGTAGAATATTCTTGAAGTGTTTTTATATGTTTTTATTTTATCTGAACTTTTAAATTTACATACAAACATTTTAAAGTGAACTATAAAGTCTTCATAAGACTTATACTTCATTTATTATAACATTAGACAAATGACTGTTCTCACCCTTTCGTTATTTCGATGTAAACTTTTAATAAACTCCGTTATTTCACGATAAATACAAAGCACTGTAATCTATTTACCTTTTACATTAAAAAAATAACTCGAAAGTGCAGTCATTTCAACAATATTAGACAATAACTGTCGTTATTTAGCCGTTATTTGTCTAATGCTATAATAAATGGAGTATAAATAGTTATTTATTATTACCGTATTTTGCAACTAACATGACTCATAATGTTCTGAAGTCCACAACTTTTTGCCTTTGAGGAAAGTTTTAAAGTAACTACTTATTAACTTAAAACGTACCCTGAAACCTTATTTATTTATATAACAACTAAACACATACACAGCATTAACCCAAAGTCTGTTATATCGATGGCCCCACCGAATAAACGTATAAGAGAAACATGACAACTTTTCAGCAAAAAATAAAAACGTTTTAACTTCAATAACGCTCATTTCATTGTAAAATAATGTATAAACGAATTATTGGTAAAAAAATAAGCTATAGACTTGTATATTTACTTTCTTGGCGACTCAAAAAGCATGTAATTATAACATAAACATATCCCTATAATTTTAAAATTAATTATTTCCCTAGAATAAAGAAATCCACTATTATAATAGGTGTGTTTATGAGTCTAAAATTCATAAAAAAAATAAGTGGGTGCAGGACAGGCAAAAGAAAGGAAAAACACGTTTATTCGGTGGGGCTATCGATATGTAGATCTTGCATGTATCTAAATTATAGGAAAGCACGGTACTATCAATTAGCATACTAGAACATTATACATTTTGTTTAAATATATAAATTTAGGAGCTCGTGGCTAAGTAATAACAGCCGCACGGCTCGATCCGTCAGGTTAAGATACGCTTGCCGGGGTTGGTCAGTGGATGGGTGACCATCTTTACATACTGAGACTCCTCCGTGCATCGGAAAGCACGTTAAGCCGTTGGTCCCGGCTGTCATTCGTGGATCTTTGACAGTCGTTAAGGGTCGTCAGAAGCCCAAAAAGTCTGAGACCAGTCTTACCAAGGGGTATCGTGTTACCCAGTTACTGGGTTGTGGACGTCAGATAGGCAGTCGCTCCATGTAAAATACTGGTATTCAGCTGCATCCGGTTAGACTGGAAGCCGACCCCAACATAGTTGGAAAAAGGCTAGGCAGATTGATTTTTATATAAATTTATGAAGTGCTTAGTGTATTTAGACATAGCCAATATATACTTTCCATAAGCTATTCAATAAACTGCATTTTTTTATTGTTGTGCGAGTATAAACAAGTCAGTTAACAGCAGATATACTTTAATTCCATATAAACGAGTTTATTTCACTGAATCTTTCTACGTGGCTTCACTTAACTTCCTGTTCAATACGGACCTCATATCCGGTGCTTGATGTTTATAGTACCATTTTATTTTTATTCATAATGGTCATTGCATCTCTATTTATGTGTTCATGTTTTATCGTAGACAAGTAATTAGAATGCTCTACATACAGACTTTATGGTGAGAAAACCATATTCTTTATACTTGAATAATATAACTGTGTTGATTAGACGCCATCATTATTTATTTTTACCTACTTTGTGAACGTGCAAAAGGTGGAATTAATATCAAAAGGCATTGGTGCCGATTGCCTTGTTCACAAACTACACTAAATTTAAGTTCAGTGCATCTTTTTCTTTTTATTCATTAAGAAAAGGATAGAAGATAAATTTTAGTTTAGTCCTGTCAAATTAATCAGCGCCTGTCACTACTCCATACAAGTTTAGACGTGATCAAAAACTTGCCTACTAAAATTACATCAATTTACGTCAAGTGCTGATTAATTTGACAGGACTAAACTAAAATTTATCTTCTGTCGTTTTTTTAATGAAATAGAAAGAAAAAGAGGCACTGGACTTAAATTTAGTTTAGTTTGTGAACAAGGGAATCGGCACCATCGTCTGCGACTAACGTTCGGGCAATAATCGCTATCTTTTTTTACAATCAAATATTTACATGTCAAATAAAACATGCATAATCAAAATATCATTAGATAAATTCGAAAACAAAAAATGAACATTTCTCTTTTACAAGAACCCAGCAATCCTTAACCATACTATATGTATGTAGGTATGTCTATACTATAATATTATAAATGTGAAAGTAACTCTGTCTATCTGTCTGTTACGTTTTCACGCCTAAACCGCTGAACTGATCGTAATGAAATTTGGCAGTTATAGCCTGGGATATGGAGAAGGATATATTATAGGCTACTTTTTTTCGCGATAACCGACATCCCGTCACGGCAAGAGCTAGTATCCAATAACTCCTTTTCAAACTCACAATAAAGGTATATTAGGTATCATAATTTTCCACTTTACAGCTACTTCTACTAAAAGGTTATTCAACACTAGTAAGTAGCTTGTTAAAGAGGTGTTATCTTTCGTTTTACTCAACTCTTTCCTAAGTGGTTACTCTTCTTGCAAAGTTATAGAATACCAGCTCAGTATGCTTACCATCGATACTTAAAGTAATACTGATTACTGAGCGCACGACGGTGATGTTTCCCTACCTAATGCTACCTTCCTGAGTAGGTAGTTACTCATCTTGCAAAGTTATAGAATACCAGCTCAGTATGCTTACCATCGATACTTAAAGTAATACTGATTACTGAGCGCTCGACGGTGATGTTTTTCTACATACTGCTACCTTCACATATTTTTATTAGTAATGTATTTCGTTTACCGTTTGTCTTCTCTCTGTATGACGGCAATTTAAAGTTATCCTGTCGAGTCAAGTGACCGATCATTATCTTTTAATTTTTCCAGTTATTTGTGTACCTACGTTCTAAAATTTTGAGTATTTGCTCTTTCATTATATTTAGTATTCCCCATCTGGTTACCAAGTAATACACTCATCTCAAAAATAATGACCACAATTAGCACAGCCTTAATGAAAACCCATTAAAATTAAAAGGGTTTCTAAAGTCATATTAATTAATGTAATTGTGTGTTGGAAACCTTGTCTCGAATTTCCTTTAAAAAAATTATATTCCACTTTTTTCCTTCATGTCAAAAGTTTGAAATGACCCTTTTTAGTAGAAAAAATAAAAAGTGTTCTAAGAAAATACATTTTCACAAACTTTTTATATTAATAAGACACGTATCAAAGAATAAATCGTCGTGACATGTATTTGTAAGTGAATGCTTTTATTCCTATATTATTCTATATTTAGATTAAAAATTGGTTCACCCCAATCGTCGGATTGATTGCTTGCACGTGTAACATTTTCCCACAAGCCAGGGGCCTTACTCTCGAAAACGATTCGAGTTTGATTTTGATTCCGATTCGAACTCGCTTCTGGGGCCTTACTCCCGACAGCATCGAGTTCTGAATCAATCGAATTGGGTTCGAATTAAATGCCGATCCATACTCTTGAATCTAACACTAGCGCACGATCGTGCGGTGGTTCGAAGCGAAACTAACTTCGGTCAGTTTTAAATCGAGTTCGGATCAGAAACGAAATCGAATCGGAATCAAAATCAAACTCGAATCATTTTCGGGAGTAAGGCCCCAGTTCTAAGGAAGCTCGATCAAAACTCAAGAGGAATCAAATGAAAGACAGTAATATGATTGATTCTTATTCTTTTCATGACCTCTATTTGTCATAATAATGATGATACAGTACCTATCAGGCAGTAACATATCATTTAAAACCTAATCAGTCAATAGCGTTCCCACTCCTGGGACACAGTAGGCCTCCTCTCCGCGAGAGGGACCGGGCAATAAAAATGTCCGCGTATATTTTCCATAAATGGACCATTAAACATAACTTATTGTACATGACATCTTTTCGCCTTATATTTTACTGTCAAAGAGTCTTGTCCGTTATTAGCTTTCTGTTACTTATCGAGTTAATTTGGTGTTTTATAAAATAAAATAAATATTTCATTATAAGATTATTATACCGTGTGGTGCCGGACGTAAAGAATAGCACCACCCCATTTCCTCCCGTGGGTGTCGTAAAAGTCGACTAAAAGACTTACTAGAGAATGGGCAGCAGCGTCCTCTATGTATTTTTAACACCATACTGCGATCGTCAACCCGCCTGCCAAGCGTGGCGATTATGGCAAATTCCTCCCTTTTCGGGGAGGCCTATGTCCAGCAGTGGACGTCTTTCGGCTGAAATGATGATTATAAGATCAATTTTGTAGCGACAGGAATTGAAGGAAAACACTTAAAGCCACTTTAAAACGTAAAATCTTGGATTTAAAATAAAAAAATACGAAAAATTAAAAGAAAATATTAAAAAAAAGTAAAAAAAAGGGTTAACAGATTTTTTTAAAGGTCCTATAATGAAATATTAATTTTATTATACACCAAGTTAACTCGATAAGTAACATAAAGCATTTATTATAACATTAGACAAATAACTGTTCTCACGCTTTCGTTATTTCGATGTAAACGTTTAATAAACTCCGTTATTTCACGATAAATACAAAGCACTGTAATCTATTTACCATTTAAATTAAAAAAATAACTCCAAAGTGCAGTAATTTCAACAATATTATACAATAATTGTCGTCATTTAGCCGTTATTTGTCTAATGCAAATGTAGTATATGTGTAAATGTAGTGTAGTAACTGACAAGACTGCAAGTGCGTTGATGTCTTTATAATTACGATGTAGAAACAACACTCTTTCCACACCCGTTAACTAGTGCTGTTTGTGCTTTTTAATAATATACAGCCGGAAAAAGTAAAAATAGAAGTGCTTATAAAAGAATATATTTTCATATTATTCGCTACCTTTTCCTGCCTTAATTGTACTTACGTAATTTAAATTAAGCTCCCACCTCAATTATATTATACGTAGAAAAAAAAAACGGGTGAAAAACTGTATAATAATAACTTGAGAATGTACTGCGTGAGTTTAATCTAATGAAACGTAATGGATTCAAAGTGTGCCGTTTACTACATAGGTACCTATAATAGTAAATCATAACGGAATGCAATTTTACATAAATGCATTTCATAATGTGACGTCAGGGCATTGTATTATTATCTTGTCATAACCTACTGTGGTCGTGACAATACTGTCTTAGTATAAACATTATTATTTCTTGACATTATGTATGTATACTATTTCAGGAATAACATAAACTTGCTTCCTTACAGTCGCATGTCATAAGTTTCATATAATCTTTAGGTTTGTTTTTTACGTGTTCATATAACGTTTCACGCTTTCAGCATTAGGAACTTTTATGCTAGTTTCTTGTTAAAACATCCTGAGGAAACCTGGACTTATAGTTAATACTAACTGCTGCCCGCGGTTTCGTCCGCGTGGCTTTTTCTATACAAATAAATTAAATTTAAGTGTCTGTTTGTAAAGTAAGAAGTTTTTTTTTAAACTCCTCCCGTTACTTCTTATAACATCTGCCAGCGAAAATCCCGTCAAAATCGGTCCAGCCATTTCGCTGATTACCCGGAACAAACAGACAGACAGACCGATTTTTTTTTTTATTGATTTTTTGTTATTGGTAGGTCGGTGAACTAAACTAACTAACTCAAAGCATTTATTTAAATTAAACCATTTACAGGCACTTTTGAATTGTCAAAGAGACGGTCAGTTAGAAAGTTAAAGCTAGAATGAAAGCGTGAAGGAAAACATACATACAATACATACATAAAATACCGGCACGTCCTAGGACCAAAAATTCGAAGACATGTGACACGTACCAACCCGCACTGAACCCGCGTTGTGGATTAAACCCCACTCTCTCTCACCTAGAAGATGCCTGTGTCCCAAAAGTGGGAATATTATAAACTGATTCTGCTGATGTGTTAATAAATGCAATTTGTGTGTCCAGCTCTGTGCAATGATGCGAGGTGCCGGCGGAGCGCTGGCTGTGGCCGTCGCCGCGCTGCTAGTCTGCTGCAGTGCTGATCCTCATCAGGTAAGGAAACCTCCTCGTCATCAGCATAGCTGAACAGCGACTGGCTATAAATAGGGATGATGCCTGGGTAAAAAAAAGAAAACCTGTTTAGTCCGTCAATCAGATAATAAAAAAATATTAGACACGTATTTTTTGCTTTATCATATTAATAAAAAATTACTTAGATAAAATACATTAAACTTGGGGAGTGGGGGCTCTTTACGTCACAGCTCAGTATAAAATCTAGTGAGAAGTGACGCCATGCCACATTTGAATTCAATGCATCGCCGTAATGTTTTGATTACGTAAAAAAAGAAAAAATACGTGTCCAATATTTTTTAATAATCTACATGACGGACAAAAAACATTTTTTTAGTCATCATCCCTATTTGCAGTATAAGCTGATCTCGCATTGTATAGGATTTCCGTACAATGAGAGGTCAGCTTATACTGGAAATTTATAGCTTGATATCAAATCAAATCAAATCAAATCCATTTATTTGCCAGAATGTAGGTTTACAAGGTATGATCTTAAAACTATAATGGTATATATGTAGCCGTGTGTACCAATCTTCTATACAAATAAATAAAATTTAAGTATCTGTTTGTAATGTCAATATAACAGCTTTTTACTAAATGCATATGAAAATGTATACGGTAATTATAAGAAAAAAACAAGTTTTAAATTTTTGTCTGTCTTTCTGTCTGCTTGTTCCGGCTAATCTCCGAAACGGCTGGACCTATTTTGACGGGACTTCCACTGGCAGATAGCTGATGTTATAAGGAGTAACTAAAGCTACTTTTATTTTTAAATGTAACGCAGGCGAAGCCACGGGCAATAGCTAGTTAATGTAAAGGGTAAAAATAATATATACTTCCCGGTATGCACGGCACTGATTTCAACCAACCGTGTACCTAGTACTTTATCCTCCTTACTAATAAACGTTGTATAGCGTCTGTATAGTTACACACCGATTTCTCTCTTTCACTCGTCAGTAATTTGACTTTCGAAAGAAGAAGACAAAGCGTTGTGTAACTATACAGACGCTATACAACGTTTATTAGTAAGGAGGTATATATACCAGTTTAGCAGTTGTAAAAAAATCGTCCCAATTATAAATATTGTTGTTTTCCATATAATTTTAATTGACGCGGTTTAGAGTGTGTTTCCTTTCGTTTTGTTTTACGAATATTCTTAAAAAGGTACCCTAGGCTTTTATTTTTAACTCGGACTACACTCGTTGGTACTGAGTTTCAAGCAGGCGTCTCTTGTTTATTATTAAGGTTATTTGCTAATTAGGGCAACACCATCTTCAGCCTCATTTTGTTCGTAAAAACATAGTATGTAATGTTAATGCGGGATGCAGACCAAGGGCTAAGCTATGTTCGTTTAGCATAGTTCTCATAGCTGAGGTAATTTTGCATACTTGTGTGCAGACCGCAAACTATGATCACAAGTATGAAAAACTACGTCAGCTGTGCAAGCTAAGCTAAACTAAGTTAGCTTAGTTCTAGGTCTGCAACCCGCATAAAGGTATTCTGTAAAATTATGTAAACGCGAATAGGTTGCTAACTACCTACTACAAGTAGTATAATGTATTCGCATTAATATTTATTATGAGGCTGTTCGTATCAGAAACAACTAGTAACTCCGAAACATGAAACACGCTTAACCTCGAGGAGTTATAAATATGTAATTGTTAAATCGTATTAAATGATAAATGATTTTATTTCTGTAAGTAGCTTTGTACAAACACTTTTACACGTCAATCATATTTTAAAACTAGATGAGCTCGGCGTTTCGAATCTGACTACTCTGAGAAAAAAGGCCGAAATAAACTCAGAGGTCAGTCTCTTTTAAAGTCCAGACAAAATCTTGGTCAAATCACGTGAAGACCATGTAGGTGAACCACACAGATTGAGTGGACCTGTCCAGTCAGTGCATGCATTTGTCAGTAATCGTGCAGCTCAACTCAGAACATAAGGAGCTCAACGATTCGACGAGACAATTCGATTAAACGCCAACACCAACAAGGACTTATTCTAAAATTTTAGAAGTATTTATGTAGATGTATACTCGTAGAAAGCAATATCTCTGAGAGCTCAATTAGGCTCTAAGACCACTACTTAAAAGGCAGTTACACAGACCAGCGACCCGTTTAAATGACACAATTTCATAAATGATTACTCAAAATTTCGCTGAATTGTTAAAATTGAACGAATTTCGCCAACAGTTCTTCATTTCGTCGCCCCACGCTGTATATCCCATAAATACCGCACTGGTGGAATATAAATTGACAGAACAAATTCTGATTGGCTGGCTCGTAACGAGAAAATATAATAACAACCTACTTGTAAGCCTCCAATTAGATACTAATCGGTCTGTAGTCGATATTATAAAAATATAAATGGGAAAATTAAAATTGACTAGCGAAGGAGCGGGTATAATTCCATTTTCTCAGTAAGGAGATAATGGATAGCGATAGGGAGTCGATAGCGAACAGACATACATTTTTCTAGACACCGTAGTCACCCCTACGGTGCCCATCAAGGCACGGAGAGTCGGTAGAAGTACCTACCTACACTGTCATGAAATAACTTACGACATGACGTGTGTCGTAAATTATTTGTATTTCTATTCTACCGACTCAGTATTATCTTATCAAGCCTATTAGATTTGCTAATATAATAATGAGATATACTTACCTTGACATATTAAGTAATATTGTTCTGATTTGATTTCAAACACCATTAGGTTAATGAATATTGCAGTGCTAATGTTTGGAATAACTTTAAATTGTAATTTATACAAAACAAACCCTTCTAGCGCAGTCCCCCAACAATACTGGAACTGGAATTATTAAACACAACGAACTAACATGGTCCCCTAAATTACGTTAACAGGTGCAGTATATATTGACTAAGTCCGTATCCGAGAGTCAGGTAGAATAAATAAACACATGGATGCTCTGTTTACTCATACCAACGGCTGCGATCTCTAGATTACCCAGCTGTGCATTTTGTGATTGTTACATTAAGTCAAACTGCATCTTGATCATTTAGATGGCAGCTGAAAGGTACTCTGTTCTTAGAATAACTAACACACACACACACACTATTTAGCAGTTTCAATGTTAGAATTTGATGATTGCGTACTCTCATAGTGTGTTGCTTCAAACGAAACTCACCTGAAGTTTCTCTAACTGGTTTTTACAGATAATTTAATTTAAATTTTCCCGCGCGCTCGTAGTTTGTTTACCGATCAAAAAATAATAAAAATATTGGTTTTCCCACTAGGAGCAAGACGTTAGCGGCAGTGACCACAACTCCGCGGAACGCTTATACGATCCTGCCGGTAAGTCCCAACTCATACGCACACGTTATTGCAAACATAACTAATTTCTACAGTGTAATACAATATTCAATTTGTACGCACACAGAATGCTAACACGGATACTTTACCTGGCACATAATAGAGCTAACTTAACCTACCGGGACTGTAAGGAACACAATCAATATAGGATTAATATCTATTATGTACTTCGTATTTCGAAATTATGATTATGATTTTAAGATTAATGTCAGACCGGGTTGAGTCAAAATAGAAATAATCCAATAAGCTGATTGTGCATGAGCGCACTTAATAGTAGGAATTTCTCACAGTCATTGTGCACCATTATCACAAACAACACTTCGTGAACGTCCAGCACAATTTGTTATTTATGTTCTGTGGCGTCCAACGTCTCATTTGATGGCAAAGGATTAACTCCCTGATCAAAAGACGTTTCACAAACCTGCACCTAAAATCTTTGCACATTCCGTTTAAAATAAAACACACCCACGATTATCTTGTAATGTATTTCACTTCGAAAACTGCACTTAGTTTGTAAATAAACCTTTTTGTGCACCAATACCATTCAGGTATGATGGAATATTGCACCAATCACAAAGTACGTCCTTGCACAAGATTGAATCACGAAGCTTTTATACACGGTGCATACATGTTTCTGCACAATATGTGGTAAGTACTAATTTATGTTAATGCACATAAATGTTCATCTTTTTAAATACACATTTGCATAAAGTTAAGATTAATTGAAATTGTTACAGATTATAAACAAACAGAAGAGCTTGAAGAATTTCTACGATTCCTCTTACGTTATGAAGATCGCAACCTGAATGGACTCGGTGGTAATTCGCTACTCGGTAGGAACACCAACGGCCTCGGTGGAAGCTCTCTATTGGGCAGAAACCTTGGAAACCTTGGAGGCAGTTCTATGGTAGGTAGAGAATTACATTATGGTGGCCAAGGAAGAAACACTCACGGACTTGGTGGCTCCAGTCTCGCCGGCCGAGCGTTCAATGGAAACTTGAATGGCATCGGGGGCTCCACTCTCGTGGGCAGAGACGTTGAAGGAGACAAAAGGCTTTACTCCAGATTCGTCGATTCCCTCGGCGGCGGTAACTTTGTTCGTAACTTGGACTCTATTGGTGGAGGGAATTTTGTGAGGAACTTGGACTCCATCGGAGGCAGCAACTTTGTAAAAAAGAACCTTGACCAGCTCGGCGGACCAAACCTTGTCAAGAGGAACCTGGACTCTCTGGGCGGAGGCAACTTCGTCCGTAACCTCGACTCCATCGGCGGCGGAAACTTCGTTCGTGAACTGGATACCATAGGAGGCTCCAACTTCGTTTAAATAACTATTCAAACCTATCCTAGTCATTCTAAACTTGAAAATAATTTTCTCATACAACGTATAAAATTGTGATATCCCTAAGAAAATTTTATTTATTGAAATTTTGTCATTGTTTATCCTTCGGTGTTGATGTTTTTAAATAAATACTTTGCAACCTAGGAAAATGTGTTTTGATATCCTTGTATCCTATATCATCATTGATCATCCTACTGCCCTTAAGTATACCAATTTATTTGGTGACTTTTTGTTCGATCAATCGCTACAAGGTCATATAAGTATTATAAATACTCTTTCTGCCCATATCATGTGTCACACAATCCATTCATGATTTCTTTGGTCTGCCTCGTCTCGAAATACCTTCATGTTCAAAACTATGCTCACAACCTACATGACCCTCATCCCTTCGCATCACATACCCATACCATGACAACCGATTTCCACAAAGCTTCTCAAAAGTCAATGGCGCCAGATCAGATGGACTATAAGACTAAAAGAAACACTTACATCCTCATACCTAATGCGACTTTTTCCCATAACCTACCTCTTAACATTCTCATCTCAAAACAGAACATCTTCATATTGAAGTATCTGTAATTTGAAATCAATGTGACCATTTCGTCCTATCACATACACCTAAGTCTCCAATCAGGTAAGACTGTCAGCTAATACATTCAATTTCTTTTGTCTAATCTTGTCTCTTCTTTAACTTATTCTTGGATAACATACGCATAGGTCACAAGACTCGTACCCTGGACACTCTCGGTGGCAACTTAGTCAGAGAAGTGCGCGAGATCCGCCACTCCGGATATGTCCCCTACCTCATCTCCAGACGATTTGACTTCGCCAGGTTAGTATACACACTTTACCATTTCCTAAACATAAAAAGATTCTATAGACAAAACATAGACTTCTTAGTAAGTAACATCACTTTATGCATGCGACAAAACCCAGTAGAATTTTTTTTACTTAATTTCGAGACCTAAATAGAAAAAAAATCTGGAAATTTAAATTAAATTCATAAATTCTCCTAAATCTATAGACAAATGTATATTAAAGAAACATTGTACTCGTATATAGTAATTATAATAATCTCGCAAGCCCACATTGAACTTAAACGTTGAAAACTCAACTCAAAGCATTTATTTCAATTAAACCATTTACAGGCACTTTTGAATTGTCAAAGAGACGGTCAGTTAGTCAGAAAGTTGAAGCTGCCCATTCCAATACATAGATCACTATGGAGAAGAACGGACAAGAAACTCCAAGGACACTCTTTTAAATCAAGATATTACATAATCCTGGGTACATTATTCTTGTTGCTTCTATATGTGAGACAATGTAAAAAATAATAAAACAATTCAAAATATAAAATTAAAAATAAGCCCTGGCAGTCAAGAGATGAACAGTCCCAACTGACGGCACCCGTTCACGAACATGACGCAAATAACATTAAACATAAAATGATTCAAATAACATTTTAACTTAATTATCATTTTTAATTGGCTTTCTCCGCATATTATCTTACGCTACCATCTCTATTATGAAAATGTAATTACATAAGAGATGCGTATTTATGTGGCATATCGAAAATAAAATATTATCTGATTCAATACCCAATTACGTGATTATCCCTTGGAGGTAAAGAGCTACCTACAGATAGAGAGTTTTCTGCGTAGGCATGCGACACCCCGTTGAGATGCATGAATACTTTTATATGGGGTGCACACTGAATAAGAACTTCATTATCTACATTACTATAGGTACAAATTATGTGAATTAAGTAGTTATGAAATAGTTATTGCAAAACTAACATACTTTATTAGTATTGTCTGAATATTTTCCTCATAAGACATAGGTAACGCTATTAATTACTGGAACCCTAATTTAAAAATTGTTTATACAAATAAAGGTTTATCGTAATTGCGTTGTAGAAGGAAAGTTGCCATGTGGGCTGACTCTAATATTAAAATTAAATACATCATTGATATACTGTATGTGTATACCTGCATATTTTATGTATTAAAACTAAAACTTCCGTCGATAGAAGCAACACAATCCTCCCAAAATTTCCACTTTACTTTAATTCTGATTACCAAAATGATGCATTTAGATGAGTTTACCCCCGAGTCATGTGTTGGAGCACATAATCACCTAACTAAGCTGTATGAATCTCACATGAGTTTGTCCGCAGTCCGTACGGTGGCAAGCGCGAGCCATGGCCGCTTGCACCTATCGAGTTCAGCGGATATTACGGAGATGGCCTCCCTAAGCGCAATTTCGACGAGATCGACCGGTAAAACTGACTTTTTTATTTTTTATGTCTCTATTAATCTCTACTACTTACTTGTTTTTCTAAGCAAAATACCCGTTGAATCCCCTACCTACTTTTTGTTTCTAAAGAAACGTTGTTGATAGGAATGTTCATGTCCTTCAATCAGCAAGGGAATATAATCAAAATCAAAAGTCATTTATTCAAATTAGGCAGAGAATCAGCACTTTTTTCGTCAAAATTACATAAGACAGTCCCCCAAAATGTGCCCTCCACCACTTCCTAGTGCTTTAGCTGGGAAGATGAAGTGGCGCAACAAACTCCTTAGCAGCACAGACGTCTGTTCAGTTAGAAAAACTTGATTATATACAATAGTAGGTATGGTAATTAACAAAAAAAAATCTACACGTTAAAAGTGTCCAAAGGTACAACAAATTGAAAATAAAACTATTCATAAATAGCATAATTTAAAATAAGCCGTGACAGCTACGAGATAACCAGTCCCAACTGACGGCGCCCGTTCACGAACATGACGTATGGACCATTCAGCTCAACCAGTTTGAAGGGAGCTAAATGATCCAACACACGCGCCACCATCAGCGAGACATATGAGTGAGCATGACAAACTCTCAGCCGCCAGGGCACATCAAGTCAATAAAAGACATATCACCCGGTAAATGGTAGCTCTATGTACATACATTGATTGCGATTAACTGTCTATTATCGGAACCGGAAACCGTCACCGTAACCTTACATGAAATAAGCTAGGCTTTATAGAAATCATATAAAAATAGAACTTATCCTGGCAGTTTTAGCCCTATGTCTAATTAAATATTACTGGCACAAGATCCTGCACAAGGTTTTAATGTCGAATCCATTCTTCGAAATAATACTGTCATATTATGTTTGAAAGCCCCAGAGAAAACCCACTTCAATATTCGAAATTTATTTCATGTGTGGGTACGCCGTTCAATTGACCGATACAGGTGAAATTGCTTTGACACCTAATCCGCAATATTTCAATAGCAAGCCAATGGTAAGTCAATGGATTTAATTGAGTTTCATAATTATAATAACATATTCAGTAATTAGTTACTAAATCTATGCTGACATTGTCAGAACCTTCGAGAAAGTATCTACTTACTTGCTCGAGGCTAGGTAGCTTTATGGTTGTGTAGTCAATAATTAAATTTCTGAGAACAAGTAAGTAATTACCGACGTTAAAGTTGCTAAAGCTAAAGCCGTTTTAGCCGCAATTAAATTTACACTATTCCTATTTATTTATTTTATTATTTATGTGCACACAGTAAAATACATAGAGAAATGACTTGATTATAATTTGAGTACAAAGTTACTGCTTATTTCTTAAGAAATTTCTTCCAGCAGACCTGCGACAGGAGAAAAGAAAAAGAAATTTAGGCAGTAGTGTGTGAGAACAAGAAGAGAAAAATATGGATACATATATGCGAAGCCTTAAACTAAAATATTAAATATAACATAATAATATACTAAAATAAATACATTAAGCTAAAATATACAAATACATATACATACATAAAATACTCACAGTTTAGAAGAAAGGTTCAAAAGGCTCTTTTACTCGATATTAAAGAGACACAGTTTTTTAATTCTTATTTTTATTTCTTTAATAATTTTATGAAAAAGCAGCTAAGAAATAGAATTCACATAAGTAGGTCTGTACTTACAAATTCTTTTTACGTTGATCATGAGATAATTGGAGCTGTTGTGAACAAAATGAAGGGGCTGGTATATTTTACACCAAGGTTCCGAAAAGGCCTTTATTATTACAGCTACAATTGGACTTACTTAGGGATCTAAGTAATTCCGTTTTCATTTCCTGTGACGGCGAACCCCAAATAATATTTTGTATTTGTAATGGAATTCTTAAGTATAAAAACTTTTTTTTTTTTAATATTTGGTAATCCCTTATTGGGTCCTGACTCCACAAGTAGAAACAATTTTATTAGTACACCACAATACTACATCAGAAAAATTCTACCGCAACTTATAAAGTCAATGTGATACAGGATACACAATTTCAGAAAAACAAAGCTGCTCTCTATGTCAGAGCGGCATGGTATTCCTCGGTAGTTCTCCAAGTGGGTTTATCGCCAACATTATCATTAGGTACGCTAACGAGGCTCGTTTGTGCGGCACGGCGCGCGGTTGACCACCGGGTATGCCATGCCACCGGCAGTGTACGAACCATAAAGCCAAGCGCACATTACAGCCACAACGGGCCGCAACGCAACGCATTTTCTTCCAAAAAGTGCAATGCGTCCCGCCCGTAGGTTCAATAAAATAGTACGAAAGTGATGATGGAGAAGTTGCGTTGCGGCGCGGCCCGCCCCAGTCTTCTTTAGCCTTTAAACTGCACAGTTGCTGACAATCTAACCAATCTTTATGTTCCCCAGATCTGGTCTGGACACGTTTGTGAAGAAGAGGAACTTCGATGAGATCGACCGGTCCTCGATGCCCTTCCCCTACGCCACCAAGCGCTTCTACCACCTGTACGGAAACAACTACCTTGACCTTGATACGCCTGTGTAAGCCGGGGTCACTGACCGTCTGTACTCACTGTACTTACGATCACACACCACTGATCTCGAACACAGTAGACACAGACCAACAACATTTATAATACAATGGATTCAATTCAAAGACTACGCCCTCCTACCATTTCAAGAAAAAAATTAGTCTGAATTTCAAAGTTTTAATGTATTTTTGTGTTTCAGTTCCAACTTCGACAAGAAGAGGTACAGACCCGACTACCCCATGGACGAGATTGACGTGTCTCACTTCCCCATCGGTTCCAAGAGATCTCAAGACAGCTACCCCCTGGTGCCCCGCAATCTATTGTAAACAACAGAATCAAGCAACCGTCTTTTTTAAATACCATTATGTCCACTAAAAGAAACTTCTTACTTCGGAACTCCCTGATTGCCTAACAAAACATTTCGTTCGATGTCATAGTAATGGTTTTCTCTTTATCTTTCAGCGATACTGAAGTTCTTATTTTTCTAAAAAAAAGTTTTAATGATGTTCGAAAGACTTTTACTGAAAGTTGTTTCTTCACCAAACTAGGCGGTCACGTGTTAAACTCAAAGTATCTTTCTCGTTCTTCTTCAAATATCTAGTTTAGATAAATTATTAGACTTATAATATATTGTACATTTCTCTAATACTATAAATTGTAGTAAACTTATATTGTAAGGAGGGAGAGGCTTAGATTCTTATCTAAATGTTATATCAGTATTATCAAACAGCCCTTAATTAACCTGAAATAGTGTACCTGTGAATTATGTTTACCTTAAATTGAATTATGTACTTATAATTTAAGTTAATTTGAGTATAAATTATTATGTAATAAATAAAAAGATTATGAATGTTCTTAATGGTTTCCCTTCGACGTCTGTAAACACTTAATACCTTACAATTTCTTAGATTCAAAGCAAATATAATTAATGTTTGAGTTTGCGCAGCACACTGTATAAATTTCATAAAGGACGGTGTTCCTTATCTGTCTGTCGGTTAGACAAGAAGCACAAACAGTGGATAATGACTCGCTAAGGGCGAGCTTTTATAAATACATTATTTTTACTTTGACACATTTTAATTACAAACTACACGATTCAATCTATAATACTTTTTTAAGTCAACAAGGTTATAATTACTTTTAACAATTACCCAATATAAAATGTTACCAACCCAGAAATTCTCTCTGAGAAATAATAAGTAGGTTATCATCATCATTTCAGCTGAAAGACGTCCACTGCTGGACATAGGCCCCCCCCAAGCACCGCCACCTCGACCGGTTTTGTGCGTCCCGCATCCAGCGGATTCCTGCGGCTTTCATAAGGTCATCGGTCCACCTTGTGGGAGGATACCTACTTATTATTTCTCAAAGAGAACTTCAATTCTGGTATCCCAACAATACATTGTTGGGATACCAGAATTGTTGAAATTCAAAGAAATTCAATCCAAACCTTTACGAACCAAACTTTAAAAACAGTTAGGGAAGACAGAGCTCCAAAAGAGGCTCAAAACGATCCATGTAATGTCTCGAGAACTTGTGTTGCGCAATTCCTTTCACTATAAGTAGACTGACTAAAAGATCCCTACCAATATTAAAAATGTGAAAGTAACTCCGTCTGTCTGTGTAAACCGCTGAACCAATCGACATGAAATTTGGCAGAGATATAGCCTGGGATATGGAGAAGGACATAGGCTACTTTTTTACGCGATAACTGACATCCACGCAGGCGGAGCCGCGGGCAAAGCTAGTATAATAGTCACTTTATTTGATAAAACAAAACACAGTTAACATAGCAGCACGGGCGGCATCTAAAAAAGAAAAACTTTTAGATAATTAAAAACAAAAAGTTAATTATACGGATGTACGCTCATGACCATCTAAACAATCACGTAAAGAGATTAAACGAATCAAAGTTCACAAAACGGCTCATAAAAGTGAGGTGTGCCGAGATTGCGACGACAAATGGCCGATGACTAGCGTTTCTAAGTAATTAAAGCTCAGGTTGGAACGCAATCTAACTAAGCAATCTAAACAGTGACAAATAACCAACGGTACAGGCACATTCGATTAAAAACTCGCGAACACATTGCCGAAGTAAATCAACACAGAAAACTTAGTTCCAGGTGGCACTCGTAGATACGTATTAGTTTTATAATGAATCGAAGATAGTTAGTACTTATCTAGCACAAGGCCTGTAATAATAAGTTTAATCAAACAAAAACTGTTAACCAAATTATATGTATCTATATAAGGTGTATGTATCTATTCATACACGAAATATTTTAAGACAAACATCATAGGTGGTAAAAAAGCCATAGAAGCGATTTTTTTTTTTATCTATGTGTTTAATATTTTTACATAATTATTATAATTTTAAAATCGCTTGAGATATTTTGCAAAAAAACCATACTTACTTTTTTTTTTAATTCTATGAATGACCCGCCCGGACACGGCAATGGTGGCGGCACGAGCGCGGTGCCTTTTGACAATTGATCATCATAATATATCATGTAATATTATTATTAATATTTTTAATAATATTCTCAGCTTAAAAAACTAAGTTTCTATGGCTTCTTTACCACCTATATTCCTATAAGGTCTATCTCTTAAATATTTCGTGTTTGAATAGATACACCCTATATTTATATATATAGTACTAGCTTTTGCCCGCGGCTCCGCCCGCGTGGATGTCGGTTATCGCGTAAAAAAGTAGCCTATGTCCTTCTCCATATCCCAGGCTATATCTCTGCCAAATTTCATGATGATCGGTTCAGCGGTTTAGGCGTGAAAACGTAACATACAGACAGACAGACAGACAGACAGAGTTACTTTCACATTTATAATATTAGTATGGATTTTATTAAACTATTTTTGCTAGCCTTTGTGTACAGCCTACATTTCCATACATAAAACCTAGGAAAGGCATTGAAGTGTTAAAAATAAGAGTTTCCCAACTATGTGAGAGGGAGATAACAGCATAAGCAGCTAAGTGCTAAAAAGAGAACAAAGAGTAAGCGGACGCCTGTTGCTCCAAAGTGCCCTCCGCAAATATATGGCCAGTGCTTCATTAAAACTAGCTCTAAGTAATATCACTCTAAACATTGTTTTTTGCCGTAAAAACTCTATATAATACAAAAAAAAGTGTCGATGAATTCATTGACATATATTTTTCAGCTAATAACACAGCTTCTCTTTATAATATTGACTACCATCCATTTAAGATTAAATCATAAATATTACTCTAAAAGCGAGTGACAATGATATCGACGGCCACAAAGTATATACGGTAATCTACAAAATCATGATTTTACAGGAGAGTGTTTTGAACGCAAAACTGTGGTCGTTATTTCTATTGACAAAGTTTATTCTGATAATATGTCAAAAAAAGTTTGCGATCACTTTGAAAAATCGAAATCGTTTTTGTTAGGTACGGTAGATTATATTATGATTCGGCTCGCCTGATTTAAACCCAGTAGAGCACGCGTGGGATGCTCTTAAGCGAGCTATTTGGAACCGTCAGCCACGTCCCTAGACAGTGCCAGAGCTCAGGGAAGCCGCTATTCAAGAATGGGACAGGTTACACCAAGAAATGCTGGATAACTTGATTCTCAGCATGCCCAGGAGGATCAACGCATGTGTTCGAGCCAGGGGAGGAGTTATATTATATTGAATATAAACCTTTTATTAATAAATTGTTGTTCAAGTTAGGTTAAACAGTCTTTTTCTTTCTATAAAATTTCTGTCACAATTACATTATGATTAATTACTCAATTTTTTTTTAATAAAAAAAAAATAGTTTTATTTTTTTATTTCGAACAGGGTATTTCTATTTGAAGAAAACACACAACAAAGAATTTTTCTTGATAAAGTTCAATTTAAAAAATTATATCAGCTTATGCTAGTGATCACAAACTTTTTTTGATGTGTGTATGTATTTATTCATGAAATATATATTATTATTATTTTCGTTTTATCAATCCCTTAGTTGCACCTGCCATTTTTCCTCTCTGCATCACCCTAAGGTTGACTGGTAGAAAAGTTTTTTTTTTTTTTACTTGTCCATAAAGTTTTTAATAAATAAATAATTAAAAGAAGAACAAAGCTATCTTCTCCTATTTTACATCATTTAGTTAAAAGGGCATTACCAAGGAAATGGATAACGCCAATATTACTGCGATAAAATTTTTTTGTTCCAAAATATGGTACTGCGACACTTTGAGAATACACATAAGTACATTACTTACCAAGGGCTGTAAAAGAAAGAAAGCCCGAAATCGCAGGTAATTGTGACCCGAGCCATAGGCGAGGGATGTAAATATACGATAGAGGGCTTTCTTTTTACTGCCCGTGGTGAGTACACAATTTTACATCTTCACCTGGCCATAATGCGAGTTTTACCATACGCGTAGCGTATGTTCCTAAAATTGGCAGGCATTAAGCAGACAAATATTATTCTTCCTCCAAGTGCTACTTAAAATAATCAATCAGGAATGGCAATTACAATTATGAATAATTTAGTAACAATTTTCAATAGAAAATCCCGCAAACAGTGAACGTTTAGTTTCACCTTTGATATTTCTAGAGACCTCACTCTACACTGACGCCTCTAGCGGCGAATTCAAGCGCGATAGTGCTCATTGCCCCGTTGTTCATGATAAAGGTAAGGTGAAAGCGTATTTTATCACAACATATGCTGCACCTATCACTTCCATCACATTTCAAAACTGCACACACAACCTACTGGAGAATTAGATCATAAATCACCATCTACAACAAAAATATTCCATTCTATTCTAATCTTTTAAAACTTTATTCGTATAAAGATGAAATGTTAAAAAAAAATTGGTTGTCTGTAAAGTTGGTTTACTGGTTGGTTTGGTTAGTTTAACGTGACAATGTCATAACAAAACATTGATGCGGCGCAAGCGTACAATGAGCGCAACGGGACAATGAGCGCAACGGGACAATGAGCGTAACGGGACAGTGAGCGTAACGGGACAATGAGCGTAACGGGACAATGGGCGTAACGGGACAATGGGTGTAACGGGACAGTGAGTTTAACGGGACAATGACCGTAACGGGACAATGAGTCATCCTTTTTCGTGCATGCAGCCGGCGTTCATCGATTTATTAGACGTTGTCAAGTCAAATAAAAAAAAATGTTAATTTATCTCCACAAATCACATTCTTATATTAAGTTGACAGGTATTTAGACAAAAAATTTTAATTTGTGGGAGATCCGGAGTCTAAGCTAAGCTATAATGTTACATAGTTAATTTTTATACAACAAAACCACTATAATAGATGTAGTAAACTCAATACAATTTGTAATTTTCTATTCATTACATGAGCTTCGAACCTCAATTGTTTTAGTTTATTTGATACAAACACTACGAACAGTTGACATGAATACAAAACACCTTCAACAAAACCTGAATGATGGAACGACTACTTTGATGAATGGGTCCCGGAAGCGGGTTATCCCTAATAAATCGAACGCAGCTTAGCGCGCTGTCATATTCTATTATTTTTATAGATGCAAACGTGATAGTGAAACTCGATAAACCATTTAAGCTGACGTAACAAAAATGCTTACTATGGAGGTTCCACTTATTTTTTAATCGAAAACTTTCGCCAAAGTGAAGTTTAGTCATGCCGTAGCAAGCTCGTAACTGTTTCGTAGCAAGCTCGTAACCGTTTCGTAGGACGCCCGTAACCCTTTTGTAGCAAGCTCGTAACCATCTCGTAGGCAGCTCGTAGCTGTTCCGTAGGCCGTTCGTAACTTCTTCGTCAGAAACTCGTAACGGCTTCTGAGGCAACTCTAACAGTTTCCTAGGCAGCTCGTAACTGTTTCGTAGCAAGCTCGTAACTGTTTCGTAGCAAGCTCATAACCATTTCATAGGACGCCCGTAACCCTTTTGTAGCAAGCTCGTAACCATCTCGTAGGCAGCACGTAGCTGTTGTGTAGGCCGTTCGTAACTTCTTCGTCAGAAACTCGTAACGGCTTCTTAGGCAACTCTAACAGTTTCGTAGGCAGCTCGTAACTGTTTCGTAGCAAGCTCGTAACCATTTCGTAGGACGCCCGTAACCCTTTTGTAGCAAACTCATAACCATCTCGTAGGCAGCTCGTAGCTGTTGCGTAGGCCGTTCGTAACTTCTTCGTCAGAAACTCGTAACGGCTTCTTAGGCAACTCTAACAGTTTCGTAGGCAGCTCGTAACTGTTTCGTAGCAAGCTCGTAACTATTTCGTAGCATGCTCGTAACCATTTCGTAGGACGCCCGTAACCCTTTTGTAGCAAGCTCTTAACCATCTCGTAGGCAGCTCGTAGCTGTTGCGTAGGCCGTTCGTAACTTCTTCGTCAGAAACTCGTAACGGCTTCTTAGGCAACTCTAACAGTTTCGTAGGCAGCTCGTAACTGTTTCGTAGCAAGCTCGTAACCATTTCGTAGGACGCCCGTAACCCTTTTGTAGCAAACTCATAACCATCTCGTAGGCAGCTCGTAGCTGTTGCGTAGGCCGTTCGTAACTTCTTCGTCAGAAACTCGTAACGGCTTCTTAGGCAACTCTAACAGTTTCGTAGGCAGCTCGTAACTGTTTCGTAGCAAGCTCGTAACTATTTCGTAGCATGCTCGTAACCATTTCGTAGGACGCCCGAAACCCTTTTGTAGCAAACTCGTAACTATCTCGTAGGCAGCTCGTAGCTGCTGCGTAGGCCGTTCGTAACTTCTTCGTCAGAAACTCGTAACGGCTTCTGAGGCAACTCTAACAGTTTCCTAGGCAGCTCGTAACTGTTTCGTAGCAAGCTCGTAACTGTTTCGTAGCAAGCTCATAACCATTTCATAGGACGCCCGTAACCCTTTTGTAGCAAACTCGTAACCATCTCGTAGGCAACTCGTAGCTGTTGCGTAGGCCGTTTGTAACTTCTTCGTCAGAAACTCGTAACGGCTTCTGAGGCAACTCTAACAGTTTCCTAGGCAGCTCGTAACTGTTTCGTAGCAAGCTCGTAACTATTTCGTAGCATGCTCGTAACCATTTCGTAGGACGCCCGTAACCCTTTTGTAGCAAGCTCTTAACCATCTCGTAGGCAGCTCGTAGCTGTTGCGTAGGCCGTTCGTAACTTCTTCGTCAGAAACTCGTAACGGCTTCTTAGGCAACTCTAACAGTTTCGTAGGCAGCTCGTAACTGTTTCGTAGCAAGCTCGTAACTATTTCGTAGCATGCTCGTAACCATTTCGTAGGACGCCCGTAATCCTTTTGTAGCAAGCTCGTAACCATCTCGTACGCAGCTCGTAGCTGTTGCGTAGGCCGTTCGTAACCTCTTCGTCAGAAACTCGTAACGGCTTCGCAACTCGTAACAGTTTCGTAGGCAGCTCGTAACAGTTTCATAGGTAACTCATATAGCTGTTGTGTAGTCCGCTCGTAACGTTTTCTTAGAAAACTCTAACAGTTTCGTAGGCAGCTCGTAACAGTTTCGTTGGTAACCCGTAGCTGTTGCGTAGGCCATTCGTAACCGTTTCTAAGAACTCATAACGTTATCTTAGGCAACTCTAACAGTTTCGTAGGCAGCTTGTAACTGTTTCGTTGGTAACCCGTAGCTGTTGCGTAGGCCATTCGTAACCGTTTCTAAGAACTCATAACGTTATCTTAGGCAACTCTAACAGTTTCGTAGGCAGCTTGTAACTGTTTCGTTGGTAACCCGTAGCTGTTGCGTAGGCCATTCGTAACCGTTTCTAAGAACTCATAACTTTTTCTTAGGCAACTCTAACAATTTCGTAGGCAGCTTGTAACTGTTTCGTTGGTAACCCGTAGCTGTTGCGTAGGCCATTCGTAACCGTTTCTAAGAACTCATAACTTTTTCTTAGGCAACTCTAACAATTTCGTAGGCAGCTTGTAACTGTTTCGTTGGTAACCCGTAGCTGTTGCGTAGGCCATTCGTAACCGTTTCTAAGAACTCATAACTTTTTCTTAGGCAACTCTAACAATTTCGTAGGCAGCTTGTAACTGTTTCGTTGGTAACCCGTAGCTGTTGCGTAGGCCATTCGTAACCGTTTCTAAGAACTCATAACTTTTTCTTAGGCAACTCTAACAATTTCGTAGGCAGCTTGTAACTGTTTCGTTGGTAACCCGTAGCTGTTGCGTAGGCCATTCGTAACCGTTTCTAAGAACTCATAACTTTTTCTTAGGCAACTCTAACAATTTCGTAGGCAGCTTGTAACTGTTTCGTTGGTAACCCGTAGCTGTTGCGTAGGCCATTCGTAACCGTTTCTAAGAACTCATAACTTTTTCTTAGGCAACTCTAACAATTTCGTAGGCAGCTTGTAACTGTTTCGTTGGTAACCCGTAGCTGTTGCGTAGGCCATTCGTAACCGTTTCTAAGAACTCATAACTTTTTCTTAGGCAACTCTAACAATTTCGTAGGCAGCTTGTAACTGTTTCGTTGGTAACCCGTAGCTGTTGCGTAGGCCATTCGTAACCGTTTCTAAGAACTCATAACTTTTTCTTAGGCAACTCTAACAATTTCGTAGGCAGCTTGTAACTGTTTCGTTGGTAACCCGTAGCTGTTGCGTAGGCCATTCGTAACCGTTTCTAAGAACTCATAACTTTTTCTTAGGCAACTCTAACAATTTCGTAGGCAGCTTGTAACTGTTTCGTTGGTAACCCGTAGCTGTTGCGTAGGCCATTCGTAACCGTTTCTAAGAACTCATAACTTTTTCTTAGGCAACTCTAACAATTTCGTAGGCAGCTTGTAACTGTTTCGTTGGTAACCCGTAGCTGTTGCGTAGGCCATTCGTAACCGTTTCTAAGAACTCATAACTTTTTCTTAGGCAACTCTAACAATTTCGTAGGCAGCTTGTAACTGTTTCGTTGGTAACCCGTAGCTGTTGCGTAGGCCATTCGTAACCGTTTCTAAGAACTCATAACTTTTTCTTAGGCAACTCTAACAATTTCGTAGGCAGCTTGTAACTGTTTCGTTGGTAACCCGTAGCTGTTGCGTAGGCCATTCGTAACCGTTTCTAAGAACTCATAACTTTTTCTTAGGCAACTCTAACAATTTCGTAGGCAGCTTGTAACTGTTTCGTTGGTAACCCGTAGCTGTTGCGTAGGCCATTCGTAACCGTTTCTAAGAACTCATAACTTTTTCTTAGGCAACTCTAACAATTTCGTAGGCCGCTCGTGACAGTTTCGTAGGTAGCTAATTACTCTTAACTTTATTCTGTCTCAGCCCAGCCTTATCTCATTTCATTTAGGGTCAGCACATACGTCATTCTTTGCCAGGCATGTGAAAGGTTTTCTTCAGGTCGTTGTGGATGATGAACATCCAAGTTCTTAAGCCATAACTTTAGTGTTTATTATCCTCAACAGGGACATCCTCGCTTCTTTGAATCGGTGTTAATGCTTTAGACTGGTCATGTCATTATTATTATGCGTATTTGTCTGGTTATCTGTGAGAGAAAGTATGCAGGAGACCACTTTTCCCTTTCAGTTTTAATTAACCTCTCGTATGTCGTAATTAGAGACACAATAAAAATAATAAAAATAAATAAAAAAATAAATTAAATTAAATTCATATAATTCAGACAAATTTTTGTCCATATTTTGTTAGCACAACAAACTACTTAAAACTATGTTAGTCATGACGTTACATCTACGTTAAGGGTTAAATTATATACAACAATTGTCAAAATTAATCTTTTTTATGTTTCTATGATAATTAATTTAAATGGTTTTGTACCGTTTCAATTAACTATAAATAAACTAGCTGACCCGACAGACTTCGTTCTGTCAAAAGCTATAGTATAAACTCCACTACTCTACCCTACCCTACCTACCTACCTACCTACCTACCTACCTACCTACCTACCTACCTACCTACCCTACCTACCTACCTACCTACCTACCTACCTACCTACCTACCCTACCTACCTACCTACCTACCTACCCTACCCTACCCTACCCTACCCTACCCTACCTACCTACCTACCCTACCCTACCCTACCTACCCTACCTACCTAACTACCTACCTACCTACCCTACCCTACCCTACCCTACCCTACCCTATCTACCTACCTACCCTACTCTATCCTACCCTAATTTTTCGTAAAAACCATTAAAAAAAAAAGTCGCTATAAACCTCACGGAGCCCGAGACCTTTCCAACGAATGCAAAACCGTGGAAATCGGTTCGTGCGTTCTGGAGTTATAGCGTCAGGAAGGAAAACCCGACTTATTTTTATATAGTAGATATCATATCTATAGTGAATAAATAAAATAATGTCAGTGGCGATATTTATGTCTATATACTCATAGGTAATTTAGTTTGTAAAATAACGGTTGATATAATCCCCTCACACATAAACGATATTGTATGGCTGTATTTCGTATGAGCAATTTTTTTTTGTACAAGGCCAGTATTATGTCAACTATTACAGTAGTACTTATTTTTCTATTAATACGAGAAAGTTTCAGTTACAACGTGTCCATTAAGTTCACTGAATCATCTTCATCCGCGTCCCTCGAAGCTGAAAATCGAAAAGAGTATCTAGTGACAAATAACAAATCCTCTGGAACGAGGGTCTGTACAAACAATACCAAATAAAACCATCTTGTTGAATAAATATATACCAATCTTACCTTCGTATATTACACGTACAGTCAACCGCGTCAAGGTGATACAATATGACATTGCCAGCGCATTTGTGTCGTAGTGGTAAGGGTGGCTTTCGTAGGGCCACTCGTCTCATGCGTTTGACTGTACCACTATTTGGGATAGCGGAAATATTGATAGGAAATGACCAATTATTATTATTGGTCATTGACAGACGTACCTACTTGTTATTTGATGGGGCTTGTTTTTATTTCCTACAATATTTAATACAACACAACATGACGCCTGTTTTCTCCCAAAGGGTTGAGCAGAGATATACCTACACAATGAAAAAAAAAAGTAGTTGCCACAATCAAGATTTTATTTAGATTGACTAAGTAACTTGTTTGCATCTGAGCCTATCAAGCACAATGACCACAGCTACTACTTTTATTTGATTGAGTTTTCAAACGGGATCTTGATTGGAGTTATCACAAAACCTATTTGCAGCAATCAAGTCAAAACATAGTTGCTCCAACCAAGATTATTAGATTAAAGTTTCAATGATCTATACTGAAGAAATCAAAATGTTTGATTGACACAACTAACTTACTTTGTTACAGTTAACATTTTTTTAACTTGTCCCTTTTTTAACTCTTCTGCAATGATGTCATGTTAAGGGTAATCGAGAAACTTGTTTGAGCGTTCAATCATTTGAACTAGTATTGCTGCAATCATGTCATGATGATCAACTTAACTAAGATTTTGATTAATCTAAACAAGATATCGTCAATCAAGCTTAAAAAGTCACTTGATAGGAGTGAATTTTTTTTTCTGTGTATATACACCAATTATGTTTAGGTCCCATGTAATGCGGGCCTATAAATGATAAATTATTTTATTTCTGTAAGTAGGTTTGTACAAACACTTTTATACGTCAATCATATTTTTAAAACTACATGAGGTCGGCATTTCCTATCTGACTACTTTGAGAAGAAAGGCCGAAACAAACTCAGAGGTCGCAGGCTCTTTTAAAGTCCAGACATAATCTTGGTCAGATCTTGTGAAGACCATGTAGATTGGTGTTTGAAATGGTCTTTTGAGGAAGGAACCACACAGATTGAGTGGACTTGTCCAGTCAGTGCAAGCATTTGTCAGTAATCGTGCAGCTCAACTGAGAACTTAAGGAGGACTTAATTTAATGTGAATAACATATTAAAAAATTATTGATTGTTAATTTGTTTCCGAATTTTATTTTTTATTTTAATATTTTGCTGTGCCCTACAGAGTCCGTAATTGTACCTTAGCTTTAAGCCTTTGTAACACCTGTTAAACATTATGGAATGCAAATAAATATGAATATGAACGATTCAACGAACAATACCAAAGAAAGGACATTTGGGTAGGCCGCATAAATTACTCAAACTTCCAGACCATGATTAAAACTAACTGAAGAAAATAAAACAATGACCCACATAGTTTTCATATTCACAATAATTAAAACCAAGACTATACACAAAAATAAAAAAGATTACAATTAACCTTAAAAGAATGAACCAAGACTAAGTTTTTTGGTAAATAAATGATTATCTGTGTGGTTCTTTCTTCAAAAGACCATTTCAGACACCAATCTACATGGTCTTCACATGACTTGACCAAGATTATGTCTGGACTTTAAAAGAGACCTCTAAGTTTGTTTCGGCCTTTCTTCTCAGAGTAGTCAGATACGAAACGCCGACCTCATCTAGTTTTAAAATATGATTGACGTGTAAAAGTGTTTGTAAAAAGGTTTTTACAAACACTTTTACACGTCAATCATATTTTTTTTTTTTTTTTGTAAGTAGGTACTTACAGAAATAAAATAATTTATCATTTACTTACTTACTTCTTTTTAAAATATTGAACGCAAGATAGAGCACCTAAAATGACATAATGTAACATAAGGTAATGGTCATTTTAGGTATTTTTTTGTATATTTGAATAGATATAAATATGAAATAATAGATTTAAAAGTAAGTTAAAAAAATATTATTTGGATATGTGTGATTAATTATTATTGTCTAGAGACTCACTGACCCCACAGTCAAACCATTGCAATGGTTTTGTGGGGCTATGCTGGTTTATAAGTTAGGTACTTACCATGTTAAATTAATAAATAAAAATGAAAGATCGGTATTTCTCTAGAGACCAGTTCAAGCCCATATAAGAACAAGATCTGATAGAAACAGGTAATCTCCGAGGTCTTCATTAAAGCGGCGACGACACGCCATTTCTTTTAAAATAACTTAATTTTCTCACCCTAATGGTGTCGCTTTAGAAAAGAAAATTTTAACTTTACAAGATGATGTTCAATCTTGACCTTAGGATCTATACAGGGTGGCAGGGACATCGACTCGAAGCCTGTTACCATGGATTCAGTCTATAATTCTGCACCCCCCAAATTACTTACGAAAATTTTTAACGCAAGCAGCGTTAAAAAATTTCATAAGTAATTAAAAAAAAAAAATGCCGTAGAAAATTGCTGTTATTTATTTTTATAACCGACGAAAAATTTCAACGCAGGGGGTCTAGTCTGGGTTTTAGTCAGTAAGAGTCTGTCACTACCTTCCGCTCCATCTAGAGCGGGAGGGGTCAAAGGGGGTCTAGAATCACGTACAGAATCCAAAGTTAAAAAAAAAACTGCCGTAGGAAATAGCTGTTATTTATTTTTATAACCAACAAAAAATTTCAACGCAGGGCGTCTAGTCTGGGTTTTAGTCAGTAAGAGTATGTCACTACCTTCCGCTCCATCTAGAGCGGGAGGGGTCAAAGGGGTCTAGAATCACGTACAGAATCCAAAGTTAAAAAAAAAACTGCCGTAGGAAATAGCTGTTATTTATTTTTATAACCGACGAAAAATTTCAACGCAGGGGTCTAGTCTGGGTTTTAGTCAGTAAGAGTCTGTCACTACCTTCCGCTCCATCTAGAGCGGGAGGGGTCAAAGGGGGTCTAGAATCACGTACAGAATCCAAAGTTAAAAAAAAAACTGCCGTAGGAAATAGCTGTTATTTATTTTTATAACCAACAAAAAATTTCAACGCAGGGGGTCTAGTCTGGGTTTTAGTCAGTAAGAGTATGTCACTACCTTCCGCTCCATCTAGAGCGGGAGGGGTCAAAGGGGGTCTAGAATCACGTACAGAATCCAAAGTTAAAAAAAAAACTGCCGTAGGAAATAGCTGTTATTTATTTTTATAACCAACAAAAAATTTCAACGCAGGGGGTCTAGTCTGGGTTTTAGTCAGTAAGAGTATGTCACTACCTTCCGCTCCATCTAGAGCGGGAGGGGTCAAAGGGGGTCTAGAATCACGTACAGAATCCAAAGTTAAAAAAAAAACTGCCGTAGGAAATAGCTGTTATTTATTTTTATAACCGACGAAAAATTTCAACGCAGGGGGTCTAGTCTGGGTTTTAGTCAGTAAGAGTCTGTCACTACCTTCCGCTCCATCTAGAGCGGGAGGGGTCAAAGGGGGGTCTAGAATCACGTACAGAATCCATGGTTAAAAAAAAACTGCCGTAGGAAATAGCTGTTATTAATTTTTATAACCGACGAAAAATTTCAACGCAGGGGGGTCTAGTCTGGGTTTTAGTCAGTAAGAGTCTGACACTACCTTCCGCTCCACTTAGATCGGGAGGGGTCAAAGGGGGTCTAGAATCACGTGCAGAATCCATGGTTAAAAAAAAATTGCCGTAGGAAATAGCTGATATTTATTTTTAAAACCGATGAAAAATATCAACGCTGGCGGTCTAGTCTTGGTTTTAGTCAGTAAGAGTCTGACAGTACCTTCCGCCCTACCTAGAGCGGGAGGGGTCAAAGGGCGGTCTAGAATCACGAACAGAATCCATGGTTAAAAAAAATTGCCATAGGAAATAGCTGTTATTTATTTTTTAAACCGACGAAAAATTTCGACGCTGGCGGTCTAGTCTGGGTTTTAGTCAGTAAGAGTCTGACACTACCTTCCGCCCCACCTAGAGCGGGAGGGGTCAAAGTGGGGTCAAGAATCATGTACTGAATCCATGGTAACCGGTTTCGCATCGATGTCTCTTCCACCCAGTATATTAGCGAAACGAAAGTATTAAGCTTTTAAGAAACAAACACGCATAAATTCACACCTTCCCATGGGGCTAGGCTGCAGAAACTACAGAACGCCACCTGGTACGATCCCATACTCCTTTTGCTCCGATTAAGTTCATACATTTTGAGGCCCACACTAGGTGATCTTCTTCAGAAAAGTTACCTGAATTTTCTGAAGAACATCACACTCGTACGTAACCGGCGTGCTTGTATGATCAGAGGCCTTAGTGTGAGTTTATTTTAACCATCTCGATTTTAAGCATCAACCGCGTTCGGCGCTCCCATTGGCCTCCGTTTAGCCCTTCACCAATCGGAGTGCCGAACGCAGTCGATACGTAAAGTCGAAATGGTTAAAATAAACTCACACTACGGCCTCTGATCATACAAGCACGCCGGTTACGAGTGCGATGTTCTTCAGAAAATTCAGGTGACCTTTCTGAAGAAGATCACCAATAATGTCAATAAAAAATTACCTCAAAAATCAATATAATATTTATAAACTTGACAGCTTTCATAAAAGTGGATCAAATTAATATCCATTATGAAAAGAAACACCGATAAACATTTATTTAAATGACTTAAGACGGCGATAACAGACTTTTAATGATTTTATACCGAAGATCACGTCTAAACGAGTAGTGTTAATGATTTGGAAAAAATATATGTTAAATTAGAGCATTTTTTTTTTAATAACTTAATATATGAGTATTTTAGATTATGTTTATATTACATAGTGAAATTAATTTGTAAAGTTATGTCTAACGCGGATAAAAAACTGAGAACCACACAAAATCTATCAAGCGTATTTTTCTGAAAACTTCACCTTTTTAAAGATAATTTAATTATTGATCTTTTAAACGTGCTTTATTAAAATACCTTTTGTTTTATGTATAATAAATTAATTATGCGTCTTATTTGGAACAGCGCTCCTGGATGGGCGAGTCCTATTACTGGCTGGACGTACGACGCGTTGCGTGAGCTCAGTACAGAACACGCAAGCTAACCACTCAAGGTCACTGGCATATATCTGCGTCTTAAATATGCATAATGTTAATAAACAAAAAATTTTCTCATTTAACAACATACATATTTATTTAGGTAGGCTTATTCATGTTTTGATAAAGTTTCGAAGCGGCGAAGCTTTACGGATTTACTTAATACTTTGCAAATAACATAATCGACTTATTGTGTAAATATGAAACGATATCCATTCAGTAGATTGGAGACTTAGTTTTACATGCTTAATTAATGGCGCTACTTTGAATGCGAATATTATTGTTTATATAATTATCTATATAAATAAGTACAGGTTACTGCAATAAGCTGATCCCCCTTTGCTCAAATGGTTGAGGTTTTTTACTAACAAATCATAATTTTAAGATTTTCATATTTTTCTAGTTTTGGGTAGATTTTGTATAGGTATTTAAATAAAATTAAGAATTATAAAATTACTAGCTTTTGCTCGCGGCTCCGCCCGCGTGGATGTTGGTTATCGCGTAAAAAAGTAGCCTATGTACTTCTCCATATCCCAGGCTATATCTCTGCCACATTTCATGACGATCGGAACAGCGCTTTAGGCGTGAAAACGTAACACACCGACAGACAGACAGACAGACAGACAGACAAATAGACAGACAGACAGAGTAACTTTCACATTTATAATATTAGTATGGAAGTATGGATATCGATTCGTACTCTAAAAAATCTCAACCATTTATGCAAGGTCAGCTAATTGCAGTAACTGACTACATCTACACAAATAAATAAAAGAGAAGTGTCTGTTTGTAATGTCAAAATAACAACTATTCACTTAATGTATATGAAAGTAAATACGGTACTTATAGTCTAAATTAAAGTTTATTTAATTTAATTTTAATAACAAAAAAATCTATACATCAAAAAATTGTTTGCCCGTCGGTCTGTCTGTCTGTTTGTTTCGGCTAATCTCAGAAATAACTGGACCGATTTTGACGAGACTTTCACTGGCAGATAGCTGATATTATAAGGAGTAACTTAATTTATTTTAGAAAAAGCCACGCGGGCCTAACCGCGGGCAGCAGCTAGTTTTATTTTATAATATAACTAGCTGACCAGATAGACGTTGTTTTGTTTCCTAGAACACGATCGCAGCGCCACCTATCGGGTCCAATTGTAAATCTAAACCATTATTGAATCCACTTGAACACGCACAAAAAAAACATCAAAATTGGTCCAGCCGTTTAGGAGGAGTTCAGTCACATACACACGCACAGAAGAGATATTTATATATAAAGATGAGATTTAGGAAGGACAAAGAAAAGAAAAAAAAATGGATATTTGTCACATGGTTTTTGTTTGTGTAGGTAAACAGAAAAATAGAGCAAAATAGATCTACATTATAATCACGAGCACAAAACCGAAATACTCGGCATGTCTCCAAAAATTCTGATATCTCATATCAGAATTTTTGGAGAGAATGGACAGCGAACGAATTTGTACTTTATTTTAACCTGAATTTGCTCCTAACCTTATACATATCAAATAATTACCCTGTATAGTATGTTTAAGTTACACATTGCTGTTCTAACCTTCCCAGAACACCGACAGTAATATCAAAGACTAAAACATCAATGTCTCTATGAATATCAAAAGCTCCCAGGTTCTCACAAGCGTTTCAGTTTGACCTCAACGCCAACTGCTTAATATGCATCGTAAGTCCAAACTTGTTGCAAGGGACTGGCTTGATCTCGCGCTATCAATCATTAATTCAACGGATAGATTGGATTTGGGGCCGCATAAATCCAGCCTACAAATTGGCTCCCCGAAAACTTTAGAAAACTTTCAACAATACGTGTAGAGCCCTCAAGTTTGAGTAGAAATGTCGAATGCAAACTTGAAAATTTGCGGCTTGACGACCAGTAGACGTCTGTGGCAGTTATAGCTCGGGCTAGACTCGACAGACTTCTTCATCTTTTTTACGGAAGCCTCTCTTATTTCGATGCTGCCCAACTTTTCATTTTTGAGCGGAGATCTTATTCATCTTGCGACCATAATTTCATATCCAAACAATAGGATCCATAGTCCATATCTCTGGAATTTTAAAAACACTGGTCAACTGTGAGTTGACTCCGAGCAATTATATTTCCACATTGCGATGATAATGAAAACCTGTCACTCGGTGCTACGCCATTTGTGTGACTTTTTAATCAACACGGCACGAATTCGCAGCTGATGTTTTAGTCATACTTACGAGTATACGTATAAAGGAACAAGCATTACGAATTTTCAATCAAATACTATTTACCTACTTATATGTATAATAATAATACCAGTCAGTTGATCCAAACAATTCAATGATTTAACGATAATCATTATAATATGGATCACGATGCTTGAGTGTAGCAATCGAAGAGGTGGGGCCTTTTAAACACGATTGGATCACTAAATACCAAATTAATTGATATAGTTACAATCTGGACCTACTTACAGGGGGCTCGTGGCTAAGTAATAACAGCCGCACAGGTCGATCGATCAGGTTAAGCTACACTTTCCGCGGTTGGTCCGTGGATGGGTGACCATCTTTACATACCAAGACTCCTCCGTGCCTCGGAAAGTACATTATTTTTTTCCGACACCTTCAACAAACATCGTTAATGTATAAAAAAAATGTATACAAAAACTTAACAAATTATAACTAAAACCTTCCTCGAGAACCGCGCTATCCATTGGTGAAAACAGCAAGAAAATCGGTGCAGTAGTTTTTGAGTTTATCGCGAACACACAGACAGACGCGGCGGAGGACTTTGTGTTATAATATGTAGTGATTATGAATTTTGGTTACACGTTCTGTACAATCACCGGTACCACTCAAGCGAATCTGAGAAAAGTCGTCAGATAAAAGACTACACTAAAAAATTGGGTCAAAAAGAAATATTTAATATTTCAGTCATAAAGACCTTTACAATCATTATATTTATAAAACGTTAACAACAATAGGTTGCGTTTCAGTCTGTTGAGATTTCAATGTTTTCATTTACATTTAAAATGTTTAGGTACATGGAATTTCTTCAACATTACACTCGGGTAAACTTTCATACAAAATTCTCTCAGTCAAATCGTTTCCTTTTAAACATTTCAAGAAATTATAATACTGCTGTCAGAAGCAAGAAAATAAATTCGATCGGATATACATTTTGTAATAATAAATAGTTGATGATGCTGATCTGGAACGACAGAGGCGTAGTATCGCATGTCGAAGCAACATGTTAGCTAGACGCTTTTCTCACTGCTCCAACCAAGTTAAAATAACTCTGTTCAAGGCTTACTGTCAGTCGTTCTACACCAGTCAACTCTGGTACGTGGAAGAGTGTGTGTTGTCTCTTCGTGTACAGTATAATAACGCCTTTAGAGCTATATTACAGCTGCCCTGGTGGTGTAGTGCGACTGGCATGTTCGTTGAGAACAGAGTTACTGATTTTTACGGGCTCTTGAGGAGACTCAAGGCATCTTTCCTGACTCGATTATGTGCATGTAACAATCAAATAGTGTCTGTGTTATTTCGCTGTGTGTACCTACTAAGACGCTAATAAGCTGAAATATGTAATTTTATACCCCTAATTTCAATTTATTTTTAATGTTATTTAATTTTTTAATTTTAATTTTAATAATGTAATATAAATTTTAATAATGTAATTTAATTATAATTGTAATTTAATTTATTGTGATGTAATATTTTAACAACATACATTGTGATATGCATATGGGTTAATACCTGAAATAAACGATAATAATAATAATAATTTATTTATAATTACCTTTACAACTATCATAACAGGATTAACCTAATGCGATGGTGTGGTATTTATATACTTACAATATTAAATTAACCTAATAAGGAACTTCTATAACATAGGTACTACTTAAATTATATAAATCTCATACATACAATAACACAGTACCACTATTATATAACTTATTAACATTTAATAGGTACTTAATACTACACATTTATATACAATACAAAAACAGTTATAAGAATAAGAATAATTTATTGTATAAGAAATTACATTCGAGTGCGTTGATTCCTGGAACTCACACTAGGATTCCGTGTCGTGAGATACAGGCTCCTTCGTTCCGTTTACATTTATATTGTAGTAAGTATATATACGTTACAATTCTTAATTAGTGTTAGTTATAGTACCTACGAGTAAAAAAAATACATAAAAGAAAATTATACACATCAGGTACTCACATAAATTCACACCTTTTTCCCATGGGGGCAAGGAGAAACTTCAGAAACTTCTCATGTTACTATCGGACGGCAGTGCTATTCTGTAACCATCTCACCGTGAAAACGTAGGTGAAGTGAGCGTAGAGTGAGCTAGTGTGAGTGTGTTGAGTGTGTCAATAGTATCAATCCCAAGCATCATATAGTGGTATTCTGTAAAACTATCACCGTGAAACCTTACGTGAAGTGATTTGTCAATCCCTAGATTCCCTAGCGACGGTAGGACCTAAGTTTTCACGGTGAGATTTTGACAGAATATACCGGCTGTTTACAATTAATTGGACGTAGTTAAGCAGAAAGGACTCAACCCAAATTGTGGTCAACGATGAGTTGTATATACCAAAGAGGTTCTAACGGTTAACGGAAGGTACCCAGCTTCATGTGGATTGGTTCCCAATATAAAAAAAATCAACCTTATCTTTGTAGAGTCACAGTTATTTTTTGCTGAGCGAAAGAACCAACCGTTAGGACCTCTTTGGTATATACAACTCATCCCAGACCACAATGTGGGTTGAGTCCTTTCTGCTTAACTACGTCCAATTGCACTTCACGCTATTCATTATCCACCTAATATTCGAATACCTAGTAATATTCCAATACACAAACACAATAGGGCTGATCAGTTTACAAGTAATTAATCTTCCGTGCCTAAGTTACGTGGTTAGGTTCAATCGATGCGTGATTCAATTGTTTTCAATTATATGCACCGTCATGTGGCTATTATGGCACCGCAGAGCCACAGAGCTCACAACTAAAAACGAGTTGGCGATCAACGAGCAGCGAGTGCGCGCGACGACGGTGACGAGTGATTACTCGCTGGTATGCGTATGTTCAGTGGCCAGCACATCAAGTTGCCACAAACTGTCAAATTTTATCGTTAGATTTTGAACTTAATCATCAACAATTTGAAGTTAAAAAATCGTTTGGAGAAATTTTACAGTTTCGTATAGCTTGATGTACTGGCCATTGTACAAAGCAATGTGAGCGTCAATGAGCGAGTTCTCCCTTTGGTAGCTCTTATCGCTGCGACAAACGAGTACTCGCCAGTGGTGAAAACAGTTTTTTTTTTTTTGCAAAGGCCTCTCAGGAGTTAACCATGAGAGGTTGAGACTCTTTAACCGGTCTTTCCTATGGTTGCCTTAAGCTCCTAAAAACTTAAAGCCTCCAGCCAGGTTGTAAAAACTTATAAACTAAACGACTGCGCGCTAAGGGCACCCCCTGTGGGGTACGAACCTCGGCTTAGGGCAGAGTCGGAAGGAGGATGGTAAGGGACTGACGGTGGCTGAATAAAATGAGGGTTATGATTATTATCGGAGGAATTTAAAGTTACAGGCTCAGCTATGGCGCTTCGCTTACGGACAAGGGTCTGGGAGGACTATTTAGTCGGGGATTTCGCGCTTGGCCTCGGCGGCGAGGTCGGAATGACAGTCGTGTATTGTTTGCGAGCGACTGTACTTGATTCCCTACTGCTCTCCGGGAGGAGAGTCGTGGCTTCGTCTGGGTCGGTCAGTGCATGCCTTGGACGGCGGGTCTTACTGATGCGAGACAGGGTGTAATTGGCGGCCTTCACAACTAGAGCGTTGCGATGAGTGGCTGTGGAATCCAAGAAGCGCTTTGAAATGCGCTTCATGAATTGGGCTATAAGGTGTGAACAGTCAGCCATCATCTGTTAATATATGTACCTCTTTTACTTACACGGGACCTTCACTTGAGCGAGAAAATCGTTGATAGCTCGCTAGCTAGCTAGTCGCTACCTCGTCGGCGGTAGAGCATGTACCTTATGCTTTTATTGCTAGCACATGTAGCATTCCCAGATAGTGTATTGTCATCGAGATGCATCGCACAGGATATTAGGTACTTAATCGAACAAGTAATTATCGCTCAATCAATCTTAAAACGTCTTGATTCTGGTGATCATACGCCTTGAAACTAAATACAAAGTATAAGTTACTAACTAGTTCATTAGCGCCTCGATTTTCGATGGCATTTTAAAACTTCTGAGGATATGGCCCTTAGAGTATATACTCTAAGTTTGTGTTATATACTCTAAGCCAATTCTATAAGCCGGTTTTCAAGAAAAATTCTATAAGTCAGAAAATTATATACCTAAGTCGGAATTCGATAAGCCAGTTCTGTGTAAGCCAATACCAATATAACTCGACTCAATAAAATTGATCGTAGAAATGAACAGAATCGCTAACATTGAATGATTTACTTTAACGATTTTTACATGATTCAATTTGGTTTCTTCTTCCAAAATTAACGCAGAAGTCAACCGTAAAAACCGCCACCTTAATAAAATAATAATAGTTAGGTATGTTTTATAATTTTACATTACATTTTTCTTTAAAACACTGAACATAAATTTTGTAGCTGAACCTTAGAACATTTACTTAGTATCTCACATACTTAATTATACTTCCAATGAGCGTCTTGTTACTGCATTAGGGAGGCATGTATGACAACAGTAACGAGATGTAAACTGTGTTTTATATTAATGTGTAACTATGTAGTTACACATTAATATAACACACACACACACACAACTACATACACATACAAATAAAAGTACATACAAGAGTTGGAAAATTCAAATCTACATTGATAAAAAGTAAGCTCAGACATTGCAATTAATAAGTTTGGTAGAATCAATTATTTCTGTAATCAAAAATATACAAGGAAATGTATTATCTATGCTGCTGAAAACCAACAATGGTTTTAGAATTAATAAGTTATTCGAATAACCGCGTGGGTTTAAATTGTTCGCATTCACGCTTCAAAGTTTGAGTGATTTTCTTGTAAGTATTTTCATTTATTTAATTTTTATCGATTGGCAAAATACGTATTTTAAGATGAATGAACAGTATGAATCTGCTTTAATTTATTTACTGAGAAGATAAACCTGATAAATTTGACCTGAGCGAAGATAGAACTTCTAGACCACAAAAAGTACCGCATAAAAGAAAAACCTATCGAACTTAATAGTTTTTTTTTATTTTTTTTTACTTAAAATAAAAGTTTCTCATATAAATATTTTATTTAACTTTCGACAAATTCGAAGAGCTCGAAGACCACTTTGAAGTCGTAAGTAAGTAATGGCTGCCTCAAAAGGATAATTGTATCAATTCACTTTCCTCAATTGAGTAAATGTAAGGTGTTCTATTGACTAAAGGAAACTCCTTGAAATTATTTGATTTATAAAGTATTTTATGAGGGAATCTATGTCTTGATTCTGTTACCGATTCTTATGTAGGTAAATACAAGTTGCTAAATATACAATCGTTCAGCAGAACATGGTATACGTACGTACGAAAGAAAATCAAGCTAGTATGATATGTCCGTCTGTCTGCGGCTTAGCTCAGAGACTATTAGTACTAAAAAGCTGTAATTTCATATGGGTTACATATTAATTACGCCGACAAAGTGGTAAAATTAAATCTTGAAATGTTTTTTTTTTTTTTTCACTACACTTACAGTGGGGATGATATTTTTTTTTCTTATCTATCCCATTGTGTGGGGTATCGCTGGATAGGCACTCCAAAAATATTGCGGGTTTGTGAAAACTATTTTTGGATTCAGGGTACCGTTTGCGTAATATTAAGTTTTAAGTGCTAAGTTTTATTAGAGTCAAGTGCCAGCTAAATGGTTGGATTTGGATATGTGAAAAATTTCACAGTACTACTATACAGGATGTAAGGGACAGTCCTCCGCAAATTAACAGAGCGCATTCAGCTCCTTATTTTGAATCACATTCCACTGGAAATTTACTCAGGAAAATTTTCATTTTCCTTATCGTTTTCTCAGTTACGATTCCTTTATTTTAATGTAAAATTACATTTCCTGTACGAAGCACTCCATTTATGTAAAAAAAACAGCTAAAAAAAAAACCAGCAATGGATGTTGAAATACTCTAAAAAACGACGCGCGAAATCAGCTGTTCACTTTCTACCTAGCTACAGAGTTCATCGAACTCAGTCGCTGCGCTGCCGTTCGCTACCTGCGTTTTGACACGGTAATGATACATTGCGTGTGAGGTAATAAAACAAATCAGGTTTATTGGATTCTCATAATGTTCCTGAAATAATTTCATGTACCGGTCTTCTTAGTATGATATACTGAATTCACCCTATCAGTCTGCGGCGGGCTGTATCTTACACCCTGTATATAACGAAGTTAAAAGGAAAACTATCACAGCTAAGTAGGCACGGTTACAAGTTACCAAGTAATATTCATAATTTATTACTTTTAATGTGGTAGATAGATACCTCAACATCGAAAGAAAGCTGAACCCGGTGATGCAAAAAACTTTTGGAATTGATCGCAAATGGTTAAGTGGTTTTTTAGTAAGTGGCACAGAACCTACCCATCTCGTAAACGGTGCGTTCAAAAACAAAAATAACGAACATTTGAGAACGTTTTTTACAGTTCATGCCAGATGATTGGCGTTTAAAATGTTAAAGTTAGGTGGTGGAGATGTAGGAAAACAGTTAATACGAGAAAAACGATAAAGAAATATATTGAAACTTAGTATAACAAAATAATTAGAATGACTGTCATCAACAGTATGTATTGCTAGGCAACACAACCATAGAGAGTCTACTAATAAGGAGTATGCATTCCTTAACATCCACCCCTGTTGATGATAATGCCAGCCATCTTCTTTAGCATTTCAAGTCTGGGCCCATATAACGGTTTTGTTAACATGTCAGCTATCTGTCTGGTTGCTGGCACGTGGCTGATTGCCATGCTTCCATCTTGTAAGCATTCTCTGATGAAGAAAGATCTTATCCTGATGTGTTTTGTCTTCTGGTGAAATTCATTCGGTTTTTTCGCCAGCTTTATTGCACTTTCATTGTCAACACCTAAGGTCGCAGGGCAGTTAACACCAGTAAGATCTTTTAATATCTTCTGTAACCATATAATCTCTTTGGCGGTTTCGCTGGCTGCAACAATTTCCGCCTCTGTCGAAGATATTGCAACAGTGCTTTGCCGTTTGCTATACCAAGAAACAGCACCTCCAGCGTAAATACAGAGAATGCCTGATGTAGATCGCGCAGTTTCCATATCACCACCATGATCTGCATCACTATAACATTCCAAACTATGAACATTATCTGTCCTGTAACATATACCTTCATCCATAGTTCCTTTTAGGTATCGCATAATTCTTTTTACGTTTAGAATGTTCTCTTTTGTTGGTTTCTCCAAATTTCGCGAAGCAACGCTTACTGCATAGGCAATATCAGGCCTTGTGTTTGTCATCAAATAGGACAAGGCACCAACAGCTTCACGGTAGGGAAATGTTTTCGTAGTATATTCCTCAACCTGAGTATTGTTTGCCTTTAAAATTGGTGTTGTCACTGGCTTGCATTCGTTCATGCCAAATCTCTCCAACAAGCGAGTGACGTATGCTTTCTGATTCAGCAAAATTGAACCATCAGAGTACCTTTTTATCTCTATTCCTAGAAAATAACTTGCGGGTTTTACTGTTATCTTAAAATGTGCTTTCAATTCATTCAGGAAACAGTTCGCCATTTTCTCGCTGGTATATGCCAATAGACCGTCGTCAACATACAGGGCTAGAATAATTTTTTCCTTTCCTTGTCTTCTTACAAATAAACAGGAATCAGAATTACTCTGCTTGAATCCTGCCTTTACGATATAGTCGGTGATGCATCTGTTCCAGCAGAGTGGGGCTTGCTTTAGTCCATACAAGCTCTTCTTTAATTTGAAGACATACCTCTCGTCAGCATAACCTTCAGGCGGTTTCATGTAAATCTCTTCGTCTAACGTGCCATAAAGGAAGGCTGTAGATACATCGAATTGTGATAGCTTGAGTTTCTCCCTTGCTGCTACGCTCAAAACAGCTCTTATCGTGCTACTCCTAGCAACTGGACTAAAAGTTTCGTGGAAATCAATGTCTTTCTTCTGCGAATATCCCTTTATCACCAGCCGAGCCTTGTATTTATCAATAGAGCCATCCGGATTGGTCTTTATTTTGAAAATCCACTTGCATGGGATGGCTTTACGACCTTTTGGTAGTTCAACTAGTTCCCATGTTTCGTTCTCTCTTAACGAATTTATTTCGCTCTCGATAGCATTTGTCCACTTTTCTTTGTCTTTACATGATATTGCCTGCTTATAGGTTAGGGGCTCGTATAAATTGTTGGCTTCCAGAGCCATAATATGATCATTAAACCTTACAGGAGGCTTTAGATTTGCTCTGTCTCTGAGAACCATGCGGTTTTCAACAGAATTGTGGCTTTCGTTTTCTTCAGCTAGGTTTTCATTTTCTTCTTCAGAAGGCAAGGACTCGAAATCTGATTCATTCATATCATCTACCTTTTCTTCATTGGTTTCGATATGTGCCCTTGATGAAGAAGGTCTTGAAATGATTTCGATTTCATCCTCTGAAGCATGTCGTTCTCCAATCTCTCTATTAACATTCATTTCATGTTCACTCTCGAGACTTGGGAAATTATGATTGAAGTTCCTCTGAAGAACAGGAGTCGGCTCTTTCGGTTTAGGTACATCCTCTTTTGATTTTCCCAGTAAAGATACCTCTTCAAAAGTGACATCTCTGGATCTAATCAATTTAAATGCTTCTTTGTCCCAGATCCTATAGCCTTCATCTCCTTCATAACCAATAAGTATCCCTTTTTGTGCCTTTTTGTGCAGCTTCTTGCGATTAGCTTTAGGAACATGGGCATAGCAGGTGCAACCAAGTATTCTTAGATGTTTTATCGCTGGCTTCTGTCCGTACCACAACTCATGTGGAGACTTGCTTGGTACGTGCGTTGGCCCTGTGCGATTCAACACGTAGACTGTCGCATTTACTATCTCTGCCCACAAATCATCAGGAATTTTATCATGTGCATGCATGATGGCGCGTGCGGCTTCTACTACCGTCCGATTTTCACGCTCTACGCAGCCTGCTTGCTCTGGGGTGTAGGGCATTGTGAATCTTTGCTTAATTCCGTTTTCAGTTAGGATATTTCTGAATTCCGCGCTAACAAATTCTCCTCCGTTGTCACTTAACATTTCTTTAATAACATGTCCTGCTGCTTTAGCTTCATTTAAGAAAATCTTAAGCTTTGAAGCTGCTTCAGACTTTTGTCGAAGAAAGTAGATGTGACGATATCGTGTGAAGTCGTCCTTGAACAAAATGTAATATCGAAACTTCGAAATCGAATATGGAAATGGTCCGCATAAATCTGTATGGATTAGTTCTCCGGATTTAGTGGCTCTAATCCTTGTTCCAAATGAATGCCTGTGCGCCTTTCCATAGACACAGCCTTCACAAATGTCGGATTGGTTGTTCTCCATTTTTAATCCTAGCTCTTTTTCGATGACCTGGCGAACATGTCTTTTGTTCTGATGTACCAGCCTTTCATGGTATACTTGTAAAGGGTTTGTCAGTAATTGATTGACTTCCTGATTTTTGGGCGCAACACATTTCAACTCCAGCTTGAATAGTCCCCCTTTAATCGTTCTAGTTCCAATTACTTTTGCTTCTCCATTTACTTTTACTACACATTGCTTAGGTTTAGACTCGAACGTACTTGTGATCAAGTTATCATGCACAGACAGCATTGAGAATAAGTTTCTTTTAATCTTTGGGACATACCAAACGTCTTTCAAAAGTATTTGCTCAACTTTTCCATTAACGATGGCTTCAGCTTTAATGTTGCCTATACCAATTGCTTCAATGGTTTCTCCATTCGCCGCAGTCACCGTATGTGTTCCTTTGAAGTGCTCGAAGCTCTCGAAGAAATCACCTCCGTTAGTAACATGGCTTGTCGCTCCGTTATCAACGTACCAGTTACTTTTATCTATTGGCAATCCATTCTCAATAGCTAACACAGTCATATTTACATTCACATTTGGGTTTTGTCTAGCGTTTGACGGCTTTGGCGGTTTACCATCTTTTATCCATTTTTGGCATTTCCGCACAACATGGCCAGCTTCTCCACAATAATTACATTTGAAAACTTTATTCTTCGTCTTCTTCTGTGTCTTCACGGCTAATACTTCCTCGGTATTTTGCGTTTCTTCTTTAGTAGTCAATGCTTTTTCATAAGCGCTCAGTTGCGACGTCAGATTCTCCACTGTCCGATCCTTTTTTGTTATTAAAAGCCAACTTGACTTAAAAGCAAAATAATCTTGTGGCAAAGTTCCAAGTATCTTACAAATCAGTAATATCTCAGGCAGATTTGCTTCGATTTGGCTATTCAGCTCGTGCCAAATATTCTTCAACGCCGATATGTGCTTCCTTATGTCATGTTCAGGATCTTTTTTATAATCAAAGAATTTCAGACAGAGATCATAACTTTTGTCTTCGCTACTTCCACTGTATAGGCGTTCTAGTTCGTCCCATACCTCTTTTGCGCTTTTGTAACGCATGACTTGCTCCAGTAACTCGTCCGTCATATTCGTTGTCATCAGAGTCAATACTATACAATCAATCTTTTTATATTGTTGTAAATCGTTCTCATAATTTACTTTAGCAGCAGCATCAGCAGTCTTTGCTAGTTCTCCGGGCTTGATAATTTTTCCTTCCAAAATTTGTTCAGCTCCGGGAATGGCTCTGCATACCGTTTCGATCCTATATCTCCAGTGCTTGTAGTTGTTTCCGTTTAGGTGCACTATTTGTACCTTTGAGGCTTCAGATATAGCCTTATCCATTTTCGATGGATATATCTAGGTACACTTTCTGCTAGAATAAATTTATTTTTCTTATTTATTCTTTCCTACTAGGAAAAAACTTTTGCAGCTTCTCTCGCAACTAACCACGCACTGCTACCATGTTAAAGTTAGGTGGTGGAGATGTAGGAAAACAGTTAATACGAGAAAAACGATAAAGAAATATATTGAAACTTAGTATAACAAAATAATTAGAATGACTGTCATCAACAGTATGTATTGCTAGGCAACACAACCATAGAGAGTCTACTAATAAGGAGTATGCATTCCTTAACATAAAATTTGAAATACCTACGTTCTGTTTATTTAGTTTTATCCTCCTATACCAACCCTACCAAAATAGGTATAAATGCATGCTTTTTAGAAGCTTTGCCTCTCACTGACCGACCCAGACGACCCCACGACTCTCCTCCAGGAGAGCAGTAGGAAAACGAGTACAGTTCGAAATAGAATACACAATACACGACCGTCATTCCGACCTCGCCGCCGAGGCCCCGCGCAAAATCCCCGACTAAATAGTCCTCCTCGACCCTTGCTCGTAAGCGAAGCGCCAGCCCGCGCTATGGCTGAGCCAGTAGCTTTAAATCCCCCTGATAATAAATCATAACCCTGAATTTATCCAGCCACCGTCGGTCCCTTGCAATCCTCCCTCCGACTCTGCCCTAAGCCGAGGTTCGTACCCCACAGGGGGTGCCCTTAGCGCGCATTCGTTTAGATTATAAGTTTTTACGCCCTGGCTGGAGGCATTAAGTATCGTTAGGAGCTTAAGGCAACCACAGGAAAGTCCGGTTAAAGTCTCAACCTCTCAAGGTTACGAGTAACTCTGAGATGCCCTAGCAAAAAGTTGTTGTGTTCAGTTTCTTTACTCATATGCTGCCACCATGCGTGTGAGTGAGTAGGTACCTGCGTAGTCCCTTTCTAAAGCTCGGTGTGTCATGTTAAGGCCCGGGTAACGGGCATATTAGGTACATCTTCTTGTGACACAGACTATCACGTGCATTTTTAAGACCCGAACTTTAAACTCCACCTCAAACAAAACTAGCTTCCATGACTTTAGAAAGATCTAGCAAGGAATGTTAAGTCGTTAAGTTTTGAGTAGTTGCATAACTTACCTTCTAGTGAACCACATTACATTTTAAAGCACCCGGGAAGAAACGTGAGACGCATTGACCTACATTTTGACTCATTAGCTAAATGTAAAGTTCAAACTGAGTCACTCAAGTCATTACCTCACAGATATAATGCAAGATAGTATTTTTTTTTTTTATCTAGGGCATCTCAGAGTGTAACCACTAAGGTTCCGACTCTTTAATCGGACTTTCCTGTGGCTGCCTTAAGCTCGTAACGAAACTTAATGCCTCCAGCCAGGGCGTAAAAACTATAAACTAAACGACTGCTGCTCGCTAAGGGCACCCCCTGTGGGGTACGAACCTCGGCTTAGGGCAGCTGAGTCGGAGGGAGGGTGGCAAGGGACCGACGGTGGCTGGATAAAATCAGTGTTTTGATTATTATCGTGGGGAGTTTGGATTACATGCTGCTCAGCTAAAACGCGTGCTGGCGCTTCACTTACAGTCAAGGGTCGGGGAGGACTATTCGTTAGTCGGGGATTTCGCGCGGGGCCTCGGCGGCGAGGTCGGAATGACGATCGTGTATTGTGTGCTCTTATTTTGCGAACTGTACTAGTTTCCTTACGACTCTCCTGGATGAGAGTAGTGGGGTCGTCTGGGTCGGTCAAGATAGTAAAATCATACGTAGGTAATATATACACTATTTGTAGGTTGTTTTTTTTTTTTCGTTTTTAGGTCACAAAACTTTTTATAAGCATTTGTTAAAAGTTTAAACATACCACACAAACCATCGCGGGTTTAACAGCGGTATGGCCAAACACGGCAACTCGGTGCCACTAAATATTAATTATAAATTAATGAACAAGTAGGTAGGAACGGTGGCCAGCACATCAGGTTGCATGAAACTATCAAATTTCTCCAAACGATTCCAAGCCTTAATATATTGGTAAGGTATATCCACGTCTATATTAGCAAGTAGGTACCTTGTTTCTATTAATCATGATTAGGCACCTGTGCGAGATCAAACCTGATTGACCGTATAACAATATTTTGTTCAAGGTATATAATCTTTTGTTTTTTTAATGCAAAGTCAGTATTTATTAAAGAGGATTCGGGTATTTCTCCGTTTCGACGTCAGAAAGCAAAGTTGTAGTACACACGGCCACAAATCAAGCTACAATTTTCCAGTATAAGCTGACCTCTCATTGTACGGAAATCCTGAGCAATGCGAGATCAGCCTAAACTGGATATGTATAGATTGATTTGTGGCCGTATGTACCTACCTATCTCGAATTGGAAATTTACACAAGGCCAAAAAAGAGTCGAATAATACCAAAATCTGTATATCTTCGGTTGATACACCGACGGTATATTATACGCATAAAAACTGCGTCGCTACTGAGGAGAGTGAGGGGCAGTCGGAACTGCATCCTGAAAACTGTAGCCGATACCTTCGGCTCTCCGATTGTACAGCAGTTTGTGCGGAGGTTGATTTTTACTAACACTAGGCAATACGTTATTTTTTGTATGTTACTAACACTATATGGATATTTTGTGTCCGAAATAAAGCGATTATTATTATTAAAGCTAAAGACAGCCCAAAAATTGTAAATTAATCTTCCGAGTTTGTCTTCGCGTTAAGTGTCTAATTCTAAGGGATTGTACACCTTGAGATTGTTGCCTTTGTACGAAATTTAATTAATTTTCTTAACAATGTTTGCGTTCTGTTATCTGAAATAGAGCAGATAATATTTTTTATAATTAACCACGGCTTTGTGTGGTTGTTTCATCAATTAATCGTTGCTAGTTACAGAATTGTTCGATTGCTAACTGATAAAGTCTCGATCAATCAGCCTAGTTTTTTTCCAAATATTTTGGGGTTGGCTTCCAGTCTAACCAGATACAGCTGAATACCAGTATAAACATGGAGCGACTGCCTTCCCCTCCACAACCCAGTTACTGGGTAACACGAGACGCCTTGGTAAGACTGGTTGTTAGACTTTTGGGCTCCTGACTACCCGTAGATGTAGCACTGTCAAAGATCTCCGAATGACAGCCGGGACCAACGGCATAACATACTTTTCTCAAACACGCATGGAAATATTGTCATTATTTTAGAAAAAAGAACACGTGAAGTATCACGGACAAAAAAAAACAAATCCATTGCAGGAGGGTTTTTTGAATTTGGAATATTACAACGCTCCAGCAATGTTGTATGAAATGGCGTGCTGGGGTTAATAAATACTCTTTGATTGGATCTCTTATCATTCTTGGCATACCAAAGTACGTCTCTTTGCTTAGCACAAATTGCGTTCACGTGGCTGTATAGCCATAAATACGTTTGCCTTTCGGCACAGATGACAAATAGAAAATTGGCGGCAAAGCTGAAAATTTGTCTTTATTTGTTATTTACATACATAATAAATATAAATTTAATTAAAATGAATTCCCACGGTTCAGAGAGTGAAATGGAGATTGATTGTACTCCACCAGATTTAAGATCAGAAACCAAATTGGCAATGGAAAACCTGCTTCCAGCGAAGTCAAAAGAAAAATACATGAAAGTATGTCTTATTTCCCTGCATTTTTTTTTTGTTGAGAAAAGCACTATATATGCCTCGACGGAAATGGCAATTGCCTGTCTCGTATTAGTGAAGTCCTCACCTTCATTTGCCTCGGCGGAAATGGCAATTGCCTGTCTCGTATCAGTGAAGTCCTCATCTTCGGCTCGGCCTTCAAACTAATACTCGACCTGCAATTGCCTATTTCCCGGCCTCTGCAATAATGTACCATTCCTAGGCACGGGCGGTCTCGATATTAAATTGATGGTCACCCATCCACGGACCAACCGTGGCAAGCGTAGCTTAACCTTCGATCGACCAGTTCGTCTTATGTCTTACCTATTATTTTGCCAAATAAAGCCTATCCTACCTATTATTTATTTTAAACTAACTGCACCCCGTGGTTTCAACCGCATAAGTCTCGATTCCGTGGGAATATCGGGATAAAAGTATACAATATATTAATTCAGGTTATAAACTACCTGTGTGCCAAATTTCATCCAAATCCGTCTTGCCGTTTTGTCGTAATTGAGTAATAAACATCCATCCATCCTCACAAAATTTCACATTTCTAACATTAAGTAGGATAGAATATTTACTACACCTAGTACTAGTAGTTATTATAAACTAGCTTCTGCCCACGACTTTTCTTGCTCCTCCGTTCCCCAATGCATTCTCGAGATATCATCAAAAAAGCCGTTCCATACAAAATGTATGAGAAAATGAATTTTCACCTCATCACCTCAAACAAGAAGGTTTTGCTGTTTAAGACAGTGAGTAAAATTAGATTTTGCTGCGAGCGTGAGACAAAGTAACGTTTTAAATTTTGTTTTTTAAATGCCGAGAGCAGTGCTGGGTCTACTCACAAAATTCCAAAGATTTGAATTTCACTTTTTTCTGTCACATTCACTTCGATACGAAAAAAGCGAGAGATAGAATCAAATCGATTCGAATCGATTTTCAAATTCGATACCTAGTAGGTCCAAAAAGGAAACAAACAATAAAACGTTCGGATACCGATAACCGTAAAATTGCAAATCATCTGTTAAGGTTTTAATTATTATCTTTTTTTTTCTGCATAAGTATTCGAATTCTAGTTTTTTTTTATAATCAAATAAAGAAAAAAGTTGAAGAAAAAAATACGAAATTTATCGACATAATTATTTATAGTCTAAATAATCTTTAATATTGTGACAGAATACTCGTACTGCAGGTGCATTTTCAGAACGCATATTTAAAAAATAGTAGGATCCACATTTTTATTGTTTTTCTTCTGTTAAGCTAGCTACAAAGTTCGATACACGTTGGTTATTATAAAAATAATAATAAATAAATATGAGTTAGTTCAGTGACGAAATCGGCTATTTAACACCAGAATAATTAAAGCAGCATGTAAAAAATGCACGATTAAGTTTCCTGCCTGAAAAGTCTCGCGAAAAATATCTAAAAACTTATGATATTTTTAAGCAAACACTTTTTCGGCGACTGTACTGTTATCGTACTTCATAGATAGATCACAAACGAGGCAACCATTTACAATGTGGAGTATTTACTCAATGTTGAAAGCCACAATAAAGACAAAAGATGACGTGCACATTGAATCCCATCCCAAACATATTGCATTATTTTTTTAATGTTATTTAAACCCAAAAAATCTGAAAAGAAAAATGTAAGTATAGTTTTAACATTTTTGTATTTTGTTTTACAAATACACAATTTTTACCGTGTTGTATTTTTTCCTCTAGGTAGATAATAAATAAATACCTATATTCTCGCTGCTGAGGTGAAAAGTTGTATGTGTTACACGAGACCAAAGTTATTTGCATATCGCGTCTTTGAATCCCTCGCTGCTCTTAAGACTGTAAACTAGAAACACTTGCTACGCTCGTGATTCAATTATAGAATCCTTCGCTTAATCGGGATTCAAAATCAACACTCACAGCAAAAAACAATTTTGCTCTCTTGTTGCACACATAACAATTTCTTCATAAATTTTTTTTCGTGAGGTTATCGTATGTTTTAATAATTATTCTGCTATTCGGAGTGAAGTCAAATCCAACAAATCAAAGATCATAAAAATCGGTCCAGCCGTTCTTGAGATATAAATGGTGTAAATAACCCGACTTTGTCTTATATATTTAGATTTTCTATCGACCTAAGTTAGTATCGCTGCAGAATATTCCGCATCAGCTATCGCCAACAAAAGGTAGGTATTATCAAGCAATGACTTTCGACATTTCCTTGGAAATTCATTGAACTTTCTGAAAGTTCATAATCAAAGACGTGGAATATGAAATAGGAACAAAAGAAAAATAAGTTTTCATTTTACTTATTACAGCTGGAGACAAAAAACTCACCAGTAGACTTTTTAAATGCTTATCTACTAATTTGGAACAGCAGTGCAGTTAGGTGAAGTGAGCGTGAAGTGAGCTGTCAACAGTGTCAATCTCAAGCATCAGTAGAGCAATGCTGTAAAAATCTCACGGTGAAAACTTAGGTGAAGTGAGCTTGAAGTGACGTGCAATTCCATCTGATGCTTGGGAAGGGACACTATTGACAGTTCACGCTCACTTCACATACGTTTTCACGGTGAGATGGTTAAACAATAGCATTGCTGGTGGAATTACACGTCACTTCAAGCTCACTTCACCTAAGTTTTCACCGTGAGATTTTCACAGAATTGCTCTACAGTTCCCTAATTGCGTAACACGCTATCAATCACAATCTGAATGATTTTGACGTTATTGCAAATCCAATGCTTTATAAGATCGAAAAATTTTGTCTGCTCAACAAAGTTAATAACGCAATGAATGTTGTTGAACTGTCAAAATGAAAGCCATTACTACTGTAATTGCGTTACGCTATTATCCCGGTGGTTCTATAGTTATGGCTACTATCTATTTTAATGCATGTGTGCCCAAGATAAATATGATATTAATATTGCGAGAGCAGTAAGATCGATGCTGTCGATATGCGGTGTTGGCGGAGGCTACTTCGTATATCATTGACCGCCATGAGAACGAATAAATCCATACTAGAGGAACTCAACATCACCAAGCGACTATCTGCTATATAATAATATAAAAATCTAAAACGTTTATTTTCTCCACACAAGTTATGAACTTAAAGCTAAACTTTGTCAGTAGTACACGAACAAGGAGCTAAGTTTGTGCGAGACTGGAGCCTGAGGTAGGTTTATAAAAACCTGTATTACAGGTCTCCAGGGCCATTCCGCGGCTAGTTGCCTGTTATATGGATACACGACAAAATGCAAGATAATAAACGAGCATAATTATGTAGTTAACAATATATAAAAATAAAAAATAAAAAGTTTTAGGAAATACCAGAGTGTGTGTGAGTAGCTGAAGAAACTGTATGTGGTGAGTGATGTAAGAGTGTATCTGAGTTAGGTGAGAGTATGATTGATGGTATATATTAGAAACAGCAGAGGGGATGTGTAAATTGGTCTATAGAAAGTCTATCTGAGGGGGATCAACAAATTCTCGGTTTCCTGGTAGTCTAAAGTTTTTAAATAGGTAGTGATTTAAGTTTTACATTTAAATTTAGTTAGAGGATAAATATTAAGCATATTATTTAGCTTATTATATGCCAGGAGCGTGTCCTCAGCTTTTTTCGGACATATTATGCGTTCACCTAAGAATCTGATCTGGAAAGGCTTGTGTTACGGGGCAGGGTGGAAGGAAAACATGCTCAAGGCAGAACACCGGCAAGATGGTCAGACGCGATCAAGAGGGTTTTTGGAGGCAGCATTTACCGTGCGGTCCACACTACAGAAGACCGCATAACTTGGAGACGCGTCGTATGTGGTCGCGATCCTCAGCATTGAGGGAACGACGACGAAGAAGAATAAGTCCCAAGATATTTCACGAAAAAATATTAAGGCCCAGATATAAGCCAGTGACCTTGAGTGATTAGCTTGCGTGTTCTGTACTGAGCTCACACAACGCGTCGTACGTCAGCCAGTAATTGGACTCGCCCATCCAGGAGCGCTGTCCCAAATAAGAAGCATTATTTATTTATTATACTTAAAACAAAAGGTATTTTAATAAAGCACGTTTACTAAAAGATCAATAATTAAATTATCTTTAAAAAGGTGAAGGTTTCAGAAAAATATACTTGATAGATTTTGCGTGATTATCAGTTTTTTATCCGCGTTAGACATAACTTTACTAATTAATTTCACTATGTAATATAAACATAATCAAAAATATTCACATATTGAGTTATTAGGAAAATGCTCTTATTTAACATATATTTTTTCCAAATCATTAACACTACTCGTTTAGACGTGATCTTCAGTATAAAATAATTAAAAGTCGGTTATCATCGCCTTAAGGGGACGTTTTGAAAATCATTTTCACAAAAGTCCTTGCCTTGTGCACGCAAAATTGCAAATGCAATCACACCGTTTCACTGTACATGTAGGCAGCATATTGCGTTCACGACGTTATCTCGACACGCAAAGAGTGACACACAGAATGCTGCACACCGAGACAAAGCAAAAAAATTGCATTTTTAAACGCGTCAGCTGCAGGCAGTGCTTGTTACCTTGTTACGACTGTAGAGTTTCACGTGGATATAAAACAGCAGGATGTGCTAGCAAATAATGAAGGTCTGAAAGTAAAACGCAGTGACAGTTAACCTTCAGCGGGATTGTCCGAAAGGGGTACCACTGCCCCGGAACATAAAGGGCCAATGAAGGAACACGGGTGGGTTTTAGTCAGTAAGAGTACAGTCCCTTCCGCTCCACCCAGAGCGGGAGGGGTCATTTGTCATTCTCCAATGTCCTTTTTTAATTTACTTTAAAAAGTCCTCATTGTAATCTGCTTTGGATATCTACGACCATATTACCTAAGTCTGTCGTCATAATAACAATGTTAACAGCATTTGTTGTGTTTCGGCAGTTAGAGGTAAGGTAGCTATAGTTCCTCTGTGGTTAAGGATTCCGGGTGAAGCTCGCTTCCACCTTCGGCCTTATCATCACTTACCATCAGGTGAGATGAAGGCCAAGAGCTTTACCGATGTGTATTAGAAAAAAAAACCGTCCAAGTGCGTGTCGGACCACGCAAAATGAAGGGTTCCGTGGTTGGGTTGAATTTATCCCAAGAACAAACTTAACATTGTAGTTGAAAAACATTCTTTCGTGTTTTTCAACTGCAAATGTAAGTTGGTCGACTATTACTCGGTAACTTGTAAAGCCTATTTAGCTGTGAGTTTTCCATTTAACTTCGTTATTTAAAATACAGCTGTGATTTTTTTCACATATCCAAATACATCCATTTAGCAGGCAGAGGGACACTTGACTCGAACAATAATAAGCACTTTAAAGCTTAATATTACGTAAACGGATCCCTAAATCGATAAATGGTGTGAACAAACCCGCAATATTTTTCAACAGTCTATCCAATGATACCCCACACCATGGGATAGACGAGAATAAAAAATATTATCTCCACTGTACGTGTGGGGGAGGTACTCGTACCCTAAAAAAAGATTTCAAGATTTTATTTTACCACTGTCGGCGTAATTAACATGTATACCCATACCAAATTACAACTTTCAAGTACTTAGAGTCTCTGAGCTAAGCCGCGGACAGACAGACAGACAGACGGACATGGCGAAACTATAAGGGTTCCTTGTTGACTACGGACCCAAAAAAATCGAAATGACAAAACAGAACATATTTGTTGTGGTCTCTTCTAGGAAGTTTAGAAGCGTGAAAGGATTCAACCACTTGTTACTGGTTGTTCCGGACAAGTGCACGGATGCGAATAGAATATGCTAAATCTATACCTATCTGCCTACCTACGAGCTACTGGCCAACACGTTATTTTTTATTTTTTTATAAATTTCATTCCATCCCGATAAATTCGATCCAACAAATATTTAGACGACCGTAAAGGGTTTGTTAAAAATACAGCTCGTTAGATTTTTTTTTTAAATTCATTCTCCTTTTGGTTTTGCCCTGTTCTAGTATCTATGGGTGTGCGTAACAATTTTCTTTAGGTATGGTCACGGTATCGTATGCTCTTTTTAATTTCATAATTATTTTCCTTTACCGTTTTACGTTACCGCGTAAGTAAAAGGAAGGAAGAAACATGAACGACGTCGTAGGTATTGTACTACACGTAGTTTGTAGCGTAGCGTAGGAGAGTAGTTTTTTTTTTTTTTTTTACAAATACAAAATATTTTATTGTGACTAATAGAAAATTACATTTTACATTTAAACGTGTTTGGAGCCTTCTTTGAGGCAAACAATGCCTGTATTAGAAGGCTCCGCTCTTTCGCATCATTATCGTAATCATTGCAGCTCATTTTCTGGGTGTATGTTGATTAAAGTAAGATTTTATCGTAACAAATATGTTACAGAATTATAATGTCATGAAAGTCATGATTTCACAAAACAGTCATTCAATAGGATTGATATGAACTTAGAGAGTTGTATTGATGATTTATATGATTATAACTCTATATATAAATATTTGATACGGCTACGAATCATATTTATTATTATTATTTTTAAATATCTTTGGACTTATCTCGGGACCCTGTGGTCCCGGGCCTTTGGAAGGCGTCCGAGGGTCCGAAGCCAACTCGCAGAGGCCCGTTACATGCTTGTAAAGAAATGAGGCACTAACCGACGATTATCCCTGCACGCACTATTCAAGTGCACCCAAGGACAACCCCCGGTTGGTGTAGGACTATTGCAGGATATAGGAACAAAAATATTGGACTATAGGCTTTGGATGGTTAAAATGGATTGGTTACCTGAAACTATGGAAGGACTATGGCCCCTGCCTGATCAATGTTTTATTATACACGGATAAATTGGCAGTGGGTGACTTGCGCACTCATTAATGGGCCCCCGGAAACGGTCGCTAGCACTTAGTGTCGTAGCACCAAGGGGGCAACATATTCTGAGGTGCTTGAAGACTGGAGTGGTATTCCAAGACTATTAGAACAATCCCAGAGCCCGGAAGATGGTCAAGATCCCTACCAGCACTTACTGGAATACTTCCTTCCTCCGAGCACATTTGCTCTTGCGATTCTCCACTCAAGCCGGCCAATAAAAGGCAAGAATGAGGTGGGAGCTCAATTCCTCGTCATTGTTCACTCCAGCCGACTAGCAAAGGCAAGCCAGAGATGAGGAACATGACTTCTACCGGGAGATAGGGTCCGTGGGGTCGCTACTGCACATGCTGCCCTGCGGGTTTCTGTATCTCGCTTGGTCTGGATCCTCGCCCTAGACCTGTTCCAGCAAAGTAAACTCTACCGGCACAGACCTAGAGTTCGGAGCGCGCAAGCCCCACCACGACATCAACGTAGAGATACGGCGGCGGGGTTATTATTATTATTTATATTTACCATAAGGTAAGCGCACAAACCTAACTCGAAATTTTGTTGGGCAGAAAGAGCTGTATTTATCTACCGCTAGATTTACCCAACTTAAACCACCTAGATGAACTTAAAAAACACAAGCTATCACATATAATAGTAATAATATAATTTGTATTTAATCTGAAATGGAATTAGAATTTTAGACTCATATTTTAATTATGTTATTTAATCATTTGTACTCGTATGCCCAAGTGGCTGATCATGGAATGAACATTATTAGTAGGTATATAAGTAATTATGTATGAACACCTGCATTTAACCCATGTATCACAAATACACGATTTGATTTGATTGGATTATAATTATGTTTTTTTATTTGCTAGAATAATATTTCATGTTAATTCATTATTATGTCTAAAAAAAATACAAAGTTGCGCAAATAATTCGCCAAGAGTGAATTTTGCAAGACTGCAAGCCTTAAGAAGTGCAGAAAAGCTAAAATAAAATAAGTATTTTGTACGACGGTTTCTCTCAAAATAAATAATAGGTACTTCTTCTTCTTTTTAATGAAATCCATGGGGAAAGCTATCAAACAGCAAATAAAATAAGTAAATAAATAAATCCGTTTATTATGATACACATACCTAGGGGAGTTCTAAGAATCCGACGGAATCCATAATTTAATTCGAGTCAAGCTGACTCGGAGCTCCGAGCCCTTAGTTTAGCAGACGTGAGCGGGATGTAGGAATAATGTTTTCAAATTCAAGATACGAATTACTAAATACAAATTAAATTGTTATCCCGCTTTGTTATTAGGTAAATATGTTACATTAATAATGCATTAAAATCGTTAGTATGCATCAATCCCAGCCATAACCGAATGTAGAATAGGTACCTATTATGCTCGTTACTGTTGATTGAGGAGCAGTGGTGGCGCAATGGTAACGGCCCCGACTTTGCTTTGTGTAAATTTCAGCACCATTAATCTCAAAGCGGTGACAGAAAACATCGTGAGGAAACCTAGATAACCGAGGTGTCCTAGAACTGAAAATTTTAAGACATGTGACATCTACCAACCCGTACTGGGCCCGCGTGGTAGATTACAGCCCACTCCCTCTCGAAGAGAGGCGGCCTGTGTCCCTGCAATGGGAACATTATAGGCTGATTATGATGACTATTGATTAAGATTCTATTACAAATTCAATAGGGATGTGTCCTGGGTAAAAAAGAATAAAAACTGTTTAGTCCGTCAATCAGATAATAAATAGTATATTATGCAATTAGTGAATAAAGGACGGATTTAAAGCGAGGGCACATAGATGAATCACGAGCAAGTGAAGGATTCTAACGACTGAATCACGACCGTAGGGAGTGATTCATGATAATTGAATCACGAGCGTAGCGAGTGATTCAAGTGTTAGAATCCCGAGCGACGCGAGTGCTTCATGGCCCTCGATATAAATCCGTTTTATTCAAGTGTTGCATACTATACTTTATACCATGACTACGAGAAAAAGAAAGATTTAAGCGAAAATAGACATTTAATGAAGAAAAAAAGGATGGTTAAATTAATTAAAATGCACATTAAAATTGGAACAATTTTAGAGTAATTTTCTTATTATTATGATGGTCAACCTGTAAAGCGATATTTATTTCCTGTCGATGATCAGAGCTTTCTGCTGGGGAAAACTCTGGGGCATCTTTGGACGTTGAAGGGCGTGGAGTGCACAAGGAGTTTTTTTTTTAAACGTTGCCCCACACTAGGAATTTCTCCTGTATTGTGGGTACGTTTACAAACATTTAAAGTCACATACACAAACAGCCAGACCCGAAACAACTACTTGTAGGTCATACAAATATTGGTTCCGTGCGGGAATCGAATCCGTGACACGCAGCGCAGCAGTGAATCGCTTCAATCGTACCGTCGAGTATTGTTTGTATCGAGTACCTATTTTTCGCAAGGAGGTTGTATAGCATTGAGATGGAGGTCGAATATATTGGTGTGTTCTAAATTCAAACACCAAAATAGTGATTAAAAGTTTTTTAGAGGGGGAATGGTATAAAAAATATTAGACACGTATTTTTTGCTTTATCATATTAGTAAAAAATTACTTAAATAAAACACAATAAACTTGGGGAGTGGGGGCTCGTTACGTCAAACCTACGTATAAAATCTAGCGAGCAGTGACGTCATGCCACATTTGAACTCAATGTATCGCCGTAATGTTTTGATTACGTAAAAAAAGGAAAAATGCGTGTCTAATATTTTTTAATAATCTACAAAAATATTTTTTTAGTCATCATCCCTATACGCGAGAGTCCAATAGACGACGAGTATCGGCTGACGAACCAATCGCATGCAGCTCGGCGCCCCCCGGCTTCTTCATTCCGCCAAAGAGACCTAAAAGTTTACTACTGTTCAGGTGTCAGTTTGTGCTCACGACTCATGCCGGTTACTATACAGTCAAGGCTTTTACATTCTACAGTCTTAGTAAGTAAGTAAGTAAGTAAGTAAGATTTTAGTCTTTTAAACATGGTTTGCGTTATACATATATTGCATGCAAGATAATAACAGATACATAAAAGTTCTAACATGTTCAGCCGCATATCGTGGCGTACAAATTGGTAGGAAGAGATGGTGCATAAACCGTGATATTATTCATCATATATTATTATAGAAATTATGTAGGTACTTATTAAATCGTCATTATTCATTAAAGATCAGGTATCATTACAATTCAGCAAGCATATTTTTTAGATAAAATTAAATGTCAAAGTAGTAATTAAATAAATTTGTCAATAAAAATATGAATTACTGTCATTAAAATTTCAATTCCTAATTAAAATTATTCCACAAAAATCTTTTTCACATTCTTTCCTTCATAAAGTTGGACACAATCAAAATCAAAATATTTTACTTCACATAAACCTTCATGGGCACTTAGGAAACGTTAGAAGATAGGTGCTTGGTTCCAATTGGTCGTTTTCTATGGAGAAAAGCCGACAGAAACTCCACGGATACTCTTTTAAAAATAATTGGCTTTTACAGTATTTTCAAATAACAGTATTAATAGGTATGGGAGGATAGTGTAGGCCTTTCAAAAAGTACCACAATTGACCTTTGACCCACAAGCATAGACTTAGAAAACTATAGACCACTGCTTGGCGTGTCGCTGTAAGGGACAGAAAATCAAGGTACTTGCAACTTTAGGGTTACCCACTTTAAAGTGATTTTACCCCGAATGTTCTTCAATGTTCAGATGTTTTTCAATCTCTATTATCTACTTTGTAAAAACGCACAGGGTTTATAAATAGAAACAAAACATCTATACCCAAAGTCTGAAATTCAGATCATTTATGTAAACAAAAGGGATAACATATCAAAAAAAATATCTTCGTAATGGTTATTCATATAAAATGGCGAAAAAAAAAGGTGCCATTTTCTTTTAAGTACTGATTTTAAGAAATAATAACTATAAAATAATCATACCGTATTATTTTTATAATTTTTTTAACAAAGTTATTAAAAAAAGGAGATTTTCTGGTATAAAATATTTTATGGTACTGGTAACAATGCAGGAGATCCAAACATTTTCAATTTTTTTACATCTTCAAAAACACTAATAATTACAACATTCATTCATAGATTCATATCGTAAGTAGCATATCTTGCCACATTTTGGGTGAAAACTGTTTTGAATGGAAATCGATTTTGGGAGGCCTACGTCTAGCAGTGGACTTAAAAGGGCTGATTATGGTGCTGATTCCCTTGTTCACAAACTAAACTAAATTTAAGTTCAGTGCATCTTTTTCTTTCTATTTCGTTAAGAAAAGGACAGAAGATAAATTTAAGTTTAGTCCTGTCAAATTAATCAGCGCTTGACGTAAATTTACGTAATTTTAGCCGGCAAGTTTTTAATCACGTCTAAACTTGTATGGAGTAGTGACAGGCGCTGATTAATTTGACAGGACTTAACTAAAATTTATCTTCTGTCCTTTTCTTAATGAAATAGAAAGAAAAAGATGCACTGAACTTAAATTTAGTTTAGTTTGTGAACAAGGGAATCGGCACGTATGACGATCATAATGCCGTGTCTCCGACAAACTACACAAAACATTGTTTGGCAATGGTATTTTGTTTGCATAGTTCTAAAAATTATTTCATTTTAATTTTATAGATGATTATTTACAACAAAAAAAAAAAGATAAAATGCTTTGCACCACCGTCCTGTCATTTTGGCAGTGACATTTCTTGACATTACTTTGTTTACATAAATTATCTGAATTAGAGACTTTGGGTATAAGTCCAAATAGTTTATTAGGATAGGAGTTCTTTCACCTGCGGGAAAATGAACATTTAAAGAAAACCTGAGATACAGCATAAAAAATATTTTATCTCCACTTTCATTCATAATCCCCGTGATTTTGGTTTGGCGGGAAATCTGAAAGTTTTTAACACTTTAATACCTACTACAAATACAATATTTTAAACTATAAATAGATACTAAAAGGTAAAGATGTAATATTACATTGAAAAAAGGTAAAGATGTAATAGAACATTGTTACTAACAAATTTATGGACGTAAGTCTGAAATAAATTATTATTATTATTATTATTACGTCCACTGAAAAGTTGAACAAATTTGCTGCCAGCGCTATACATACACTCTAATAAAGCATTCATCTGAAATGATTGATGAAGGTAATTTATTTTATTGGCGTACAATTTTCCCCTGAAATGGGGAAGTATTCGAGTAAAAAGTAGGCAGCACTGAGCTTGGAGGTTATGTGAAGAATAATAAATAATAAAAACATAATTCAGCTCTCATTTTATCTTGAAACAGCTGTATATTTATTTTAAGAGTTGAAAAACCATATTAGTTGAAAACTTTCACTGTCTTTCACCGAATAAACTAAAATATTTAGCTACTTACGAATGAAAGGACAATCCGGCAATTTTCTTCTCACTATCGCTTTTGCAACCAAAAACACTGCACCTTACCATTTTGCAGCAATAGCTAAAGTCAATCCTCAACAAAAAACACAAAATATTTAGTATTTTTCGAAATAACAAATTAAATAACTTAAAATTTCGTCGCAACCACTTTTCGAACGCGTATCAAACGTCAAACTTTGTTTAGCAACTGAAGTGCTGTCCTTGAAAAACGCGACACGCGATAAGGGACAGAAAATGTTAGGATCTGTCTCTTTTCTTTACAAGCATCTTGTATATATTTTTCTTTTTCTTGTGTAAGTAAGATAGAAGATGACCAGCGATCTATTGTTTTCTCTATCTACGCCCACAAGGACCTTTTGAAGCTACGGGACAAAAGCTACAGCTAAAGCTAGCTGCAGGCTATTGCATTGAAAATAACACCGTTAGCATGCACTTGTGACAAAATGGTCGAATTTTGAGCCGTTTTGTGAAATATCAATCTTTTTAGGGTTCCGTACCAAAATGGTAAAAAGGAACCATTATGGTGTGACTCAAGAACTACTGATGCTATCAACTTAAAATTTAGAATAGTTTTAGATAACGTTTGCCTAACTATTTTGCAAATAAGAAAGTAACAAAAAAGTTTTTATTTTTTTTTTGCAACAGGGACTGAAAGGTGGTCTTAAAAATTCTAAATGAAAAAATACTAGGGCACGTGGGGTATCATATGAAAGTGCGCTGTTTGCACATTCTTAAACATTTTTTCTTTTTCTTTAGGCCGCATAGTTTTCGATATTGATGAAAAATTAAAAAAAAATACCGTTCCCCCCCCCTTATCTCCGAAGTTTGCATAGAAAAATATCTGAAATTATTCTATGTAATAGAAACTTATGTAAGGATTACACAGGAAAAATAAAACTGTCTCTAAATAGCACACTTTTTCAGAAATCAACAAAAATTACATTAGTTCCTTTAACCGTCAAGAGATGGCAATGACCTAAAACTGAAATATTCTACACCGCAGTCTTAAAATTCTCTCTCTCTCTTTTCTTTTTCTGTTTTTTTCTCTCTTTATATTCTCTTTTTTTTTTCTTCTTCTTTTCCTCGCTAATGAAAATTTTAAAACATTTCACGTTTCACAACCAAAATGTCCTCCTTCCTACATATTAGCAGGTAGCAGGTTGCTTTGGGCATGGGGTCTCAACTCGAACAAATTATAATTAGTCTTGAAAAAAATTCACAGATGGTAGCATAGGTAACAATTATGAAATTAACAATCAATAAAAAGCGTTATAGGGCCGATTAAAAAAATCAAAACTTCCTTGTTTAATATTGATTTATCTATTTACAGTCATAAATCACGAGAATGACACCTTGTATCTAGGCCGACTCCTAGATGGCGTTATAAAACTAGTCTCTGGCAATTAGTGAGTCGCTGATGCTGCCATGTGTTAAAAAATCGTGGAAAAAAAAATTGCCAGCCTTAGGGAGGTGTCATTTCTTTGTATGGGATTGGGTACCTGTACGTAGTATTATATTATGTGTGCTTTGGGTGAAGCACAGTGGTAATTTTCTGGGCTGGTACGGAACCCTCGGTGCGCGAATTCGACTCGCTCCTTGACCGGTATTTTTGATTTATTTAATTGTCTGTCAGTCCCATATTTTCCAGTCGTCTAACATGTAAAGAAGATGGCTGAATATCATTCTCTGGTATTGACATTACGAGTACGACGCATTATTATTGCTGAGTCACTAAAGCAGATTCTATAAAGAGTAGACAAAATTAAATGAATATAACATTTTTATTTTCTTGAGATCAGTTATAAGTTAGTGGTCCATAATAATAATTTGGTAAGGTTAATTGAACAGATATCATATTATAATATTTATTTATGTACTAGCTGCTTCAAGCGGCTTCGCCCACATATTGGCTTGTCTTTTATTTTAGAAAAAGCCACGCGGGTGAAGCCGCGGGCACCAGCTAGTCTAAAATAAAAGCCCAAGTTACTCCTTATAACATCAACTATCTGCCAGTGAAAGTCTCGTCAAAATCGGTCCAGCCCTTTCGGAGATTAGCCGGAACTAACAGACTTACAAAAATAAAGTTTTTTTTTTTCGTTAAATTATAACTACCATACTTTCTATACTTTCATATGCATTTATATAATAATAATTAAATAGCTGTTATTTTGACATTACAAACAGACACTTCAATTTTATATATTTGTATAGAATAGATGTATGAATGTATTTATACGACTAACTGTGTATGGGTGTATGGTATCTAAATTCGAGCCCTTACGTAAGTAGGTACAGTCACAATCAAAATATGCTAGTCATTTGAAGGGATAACAAAGTTGAGAAAAAATTGCTAAATAATATCCTGCAATTTTAAATGATACTCCAGCCACCGAATGAGAAACGTTTCTGACACCTGTCAGTTGTACAAGATTAGGAACGAATAAATTTTTTATTCGTAAAACGCGTATTCTTTTGTACTCAGCTGACAGGTGTCAGGAGGAACGCATTCTCTCATCGGCCGGAATATAGATACAAGATTTTTACATGTTGCCATTGCCAGTAGTTCTATTTCCATGAACTGAGATGAAGCTGACATTCTTAAAATGACACAAAAAAATTTCATACAAATTAATACCACGCGTAAAGCCGGACTGCTTACTGACTTGACACTAGAAAAATTTAAGAGAGTGCAATACGACACTGGATGACGTAGCTTCTTAGTAATGTACGCAAATTTACGCGGATATAGGCGGTTTGTCGGTTTTGACTTGGTTCAATTAACCGTCTGTGGGCGTAGCGTCAAATGAAACACGAAAAAATTATACGCCTCTGGCCGTAACGTCAGTGAAAGTGTTAATACGCGGCTTAACGCCATCCTACCTATGTCTAAGGAGTTAGTTTTCCTCAAAGAGGTGAAACCAATGTAATTTGTGGTTGCATACTGCAAAGTTTATGAGAACTTTGGCTATGGCGTTCACTCGATTGCATCGTGGCTAGCCTGTAGGATGGTAGGTACTTAACCTACACTTTCACGGCTTGCTAAGAAAATGTAAGTCATTAAATAGGTACCTATCTACCTACCTGCTTATTAAATTTATTTATGTACAATTTCTTATCTACAATTCATTAAGCCTGACTTGGTTTCCGTACGTCTTTTTCAGGTGACCACTGAAAATCAACGCTGTGCTGTGAGTGGAAGCTTTCTCGTCACAGTCATGAGCATGACGTGCAGCTGCCGGCTATTTCGGTTTTATACTCGTGATTATAATGTATATCCATGTTGTTCTATTTTTCTGTTTACCTACCTACTCGAGTTAATTATGCTTTTGTATACACGTGTTTCTGTGACAAATAAGCCCATTTCTAGGGTTCCGTAGTCAACAAGGAACCCTTATAGTTTCGCCATGTCCGTCTGTCTATCTGTCCGCGGTTTAGCTCAAAAACGATTGGTACTAGAAAGTTGTAATTTGGCATGAAAACAATTATTTAGGGTACCTCCCCTACATGTAAAGTGGGGATGATATTTTTTTTTTGTACTTCCCATAGTGTGGGATATCAATGGATCGGTCTTTCATAACATTAGGGGTTTGGGAAGACCGTTTCTAGATTAAGTAAACCGTTCGTGACTTATCAAGCTTTAAGGCTTTGACTGCCAGACAACAGACACAATAGAAAAACTATTGTTAGCGGTCACCGGTGACCGCGGTGGCAGTCAATGTGTTAAAGTACCAATTTTCGTTAGAGTCAAGTGCCCCCCCCCCCCCCCTCTACCAACTAAACGGTTGTAGTTAGCAATTCAAATGTCACGGCAGTAGTACCTATATATAACGAAGTTTAAAGGAAACTATCACACTTAAGTAGGCTTTACAAGTTTACGAGTAATAGTCGACCAACTTAAATTTGCAGTTGAAAAACATGTTCTCCCATACAATCTGTATAGGAGAGCATGTTTCTAAACTACAATGTTAAGTTTGTTCTTGGGATAAATTCATCCCAACTACGGAACCCTTCATTGTGCGTAGTCCGACACGCACTTGGCCGTTTTTCTTTCTTCATTTCATAACTTCTTCTAATATAGTAGGTATATCTCAACAAATTAATATATAATCAGTACCTGTTTATGTATAGGTACCTATTACCTACTTACTTTAAGTTACCTTAAAGCTACTTTGATTCAATAAAATAAAAGTTCAAATAAAAATCATCAAATTGATTTCGATATTGCACGCAGTGTCCTATAAATTCAAATAGACCATTAAACCAAAAGGCAATAGAATAGTAATCGACATTCGGCATCAAACAACATTATTAAAAAAGTTTATGGTACCAACAATGCAATGTAACAGATAACACAGCGTACAATAAGAAAATCTTCTTCATATGAAGGTCAGAGAACTTCAGAACACATGTGGCACAGCACAGTTGGCACATCCTAAATAATTGGACACCCGGCGACCGCAGGGTTAAGTCAAGAAATACAGTTCAAGAAATAGATAAGAGACAAACTGCAGCTGCTACTGGGAATAACTACCAACGCTTATTTTATTCAAACTTAAACCATTTATTTTAAACTAGCTTTTGCCCGCGGCTCCGCCCGCGTAGATGTCGATTATCGCGTAAAAAAGTAGCCTATGTCCGTCTCCATATCCTACGCTATATCTCTGCCAAATTTCATGACGATCGGTTCAGCGGTTTAGGCGTGAAAAGGTAACATACAGACAGACAAACAGACAGACAGAGTTACTTTCACATTTATAATATTAGTATGGGAGTATGGATAAACCAATTAAGGCACTTTTGAATTGTCAAGGGGTCGGTCAGTCAGAAAGATTAAGCTAGTTGCCGATTCCAAAGCGTCGTTGATTCGTATGGAGAAGAATGGGCAAGAAACTCCGTGGAGTTTCTTGCCCATTCTTCTCCATACGAATACCTATAATTTCAACATAAATGATGTTACCAATATTTTGTATCTAACAATATTTTGTTTTAAAAGAGTAGGTATCTCACGGATAACAACAAAAAACAATTCAAAAATTAAAATAAGCCGTCGCAGCTAAGAGATATATACTTAAATATTAGACATGTAACCATTTAAAATTGTTATAATAAAAATTACAATCATATTAAAAAAAAAAAAACAAAAAATCTTTTGATATATTAACTTTTTTTGAAAAGATAATAGGTACAGTCAGCTGCAGAGAAATCTCACCCCCTAGCTATGAATAAATACATTGCTAAGGGGTGAGATTTCTCTGCAGCTGACTGTACCTACTATCTTTTTGTCAATTCATTTGCACGCCATGTTATGGCAGGATATGATGAAACAAATTTACTGTAACACCTTATGTACCATATGCTAGCAAATAAATATTTTTGATTTGATTTGATTTGATTTTCAAAAAAAGTTAGTAAGGTCAACTGTGGCATTTTTACTTTCCATGAGCAACTTTACATATGAGTACTGTACTTAAGACTGCGCCGAGCGCACAGTGGCGCCCTCATCGTTATTTCGGTGATTTCTTTTATTTTAGAATGAAAATGCAGAAAATAAGCTCGTCAAGTTGTGCTTCACAACACTATACGTTATTATTAGTAATAATAACGTATAGTGTTGTGTTCACAACACAACACTATACATCATCATCGTTAGGTCGTTTGGTCGTTCGTTTCATCGTTATTACGGTGAAAGAAATCACCGAAATAACGATGAGGGCGCCGCTGTGCGCTCGGCGCAGTCTTAAATATCTCACAATTACTAAAAATCTGTTACAAATAGGTAATAGATTTTTCTACTTTTGTAGGTACCGCTTTGATACTAATGGCGGCAACAGATTTTTAGTAATCGAAGGATATTTAATTAAGTACAGTACTCAAGGGTAAAGTTGCTCATGGAAAGTAAGGATGCCACAGTTGATCGGTACCTACATAACAAATGTGTTTTTGAAGCCACACCATCATTTCCGTTTGTCATTGTTACAAATTTGAAATAGGAATCCATACTAATATTATAAATGTGAAAGTAACTCTGTCTGTCTGTCTGTCTGTCTGTATGTTACGTTTTCACGCCTAAACCGCTGAACCGATCGTCATGAAATTTGGCAGAGATATAGCCTGGGATATGGAGACGGACATAGCCTACTTTTTTATGCCATAACCGACATCCACGCGGGCGGAGCCGCGGGCAAAAGCTAGTACTACATAAAAAAATCATCTTTTCGCGTGTCTCGGAACCAAAATTAGCGTGTTTAAAAAAAAAGAAAACAATGATTTATTATCTACATAGAAAACGTTTATTTAGTAACTTGTGTTACCTCCAAAAGTATTTACAACAGCCGTCATGCGGTTCGACATGGAATTAATTAATGCCACTATGACATGCTGTGGAATGTTCTTCCATGCTTCCAAGATAGCAGTTTTCAACTCCTGCAAAGTTTCAGCAATACATCCCAGCTAGAAGCCCTGGGCCTCAAGTCGGCTATTACAATAGTGTCAGAATGGTCTCGCCATTGTGAGTATTTGACAGTGTTTGTATGGCAAATCTGTCAAAAACTCACAATGAAGAGACCATTCTGACACTATTGTAATAGCAGACTTGAGGCCCAGATATGAATATCAGGGCTTCTAGCTGAGTATACCATTACTGCGATACTAACGTCATGCAGATTACAGGTATAATTATATCCATGACCCACCGCCATAACTCACCTTCTCTTCAATGCAACATTGCTGAAAACGTTCTCCCTGCGTGTCTTTGGTAGACTTTCTTACGTCCATCATTGTCATTTATACTAATAATAGCTTTTACCCGCGGCTCCGCCCGCGTGGATGTCGGTTATCGCGTAAAAAGTAGCCTATGTCCGTCTCCATATCCCAGGCTATATGTCTGCCTTTCATGACAGTCGATTCAGCGGTTTAGGCGTGAAAACGTAACAGACAGACAGAGTTACTTTCACATTTATAATTTTGTATGGATTATAGGGGTTTATTTATAAACGTTGCTTAAAGTTAAGTAATGGTTAGCGACTGTTTAACCATACATTTTTGACGTTTGAACGTCACTTAATTTTAAGCAACGTTTATGAATAAACCCCATAAAGAGGAAAGATTTTTTGTTTGTTTATACCGAATAAGCTCCGAAACTACTGAACCGATTTTAACAATTTTTCACCAATTGAAAGTTAAATTATCATTTATTTTCAACAAGTACCAAATTTTTTTTTTTTTGTGCAAATTTGACGTGCAAAGAGAAAGTGATACATAAAAATGATGTACTACATGATTAAAGTACCTACTCATTATTACCTACTAACTATTATTAACATCACGCTAAGACCCTTAGGAGCCGGGCAAGAAGAAAAAAGTTAGAAAGAACGCTAATAGTGCTGGCAGGTGATGCGATGTGACGGGTTGGGTCGGGGGAACAAGAAATTTCACGCGGATGAAGTCGCGGGCAGAAGCTAGTACCTCCAGCATAATTTTGGTTCCATCCGTAAAAAGAACACAACATAAACATAAACTCACGCCTTTTTCCCATGGGGGTAGGCAGAAACTATAGAGTATACGTTTACATTAATACATCTGGTCATACATGCACGCCGATTGCGAGTGCTACGCACCTGATCTTTCTGAAGAACATCACCAATTAGGTCACTAATGTTCTCTTAGGGCGTCCCCTCCCGGCGTTTCCACTCACATCTGCCTTGTAAATACTTTTTTCAAACATGCATGGAAATGTTGTCATAATTTTCGAAAAAAGAACACGCGATGTATCGAATTTACGGACAAAGAAAATCAAATCCATTGCAGGAGCGTTTTTTGAATTTGGAACATTACAATGCTCCAGCAATGTTGTATGAAATGGCGTGCTGCTTTGATCTCCTTTATCATTCTTGGCATACCAAAGTAAGTCTCTTTGCTTAGCACAAATTGCGTTCACATAGCTGTATACCTAGCCATAAATACGTTTGCCTTTTGGCACAGATGATAGGTTGGGGAAAAGTTTCTTCGCATTTTTTAAGAAAATTCAAAACATTTTTTAATATAGTTTATTTACATTTAACTATAGTATGTAGATACCATTTTGTTCGATAACTTTTTGCCATCTTGTAGGTAGGGACATGATCCCATTGCTATAGAAATTTTGGGACTTCTGATCAAAATACCGCGACAAGTGGTTTTGGCAGTCCTCTCGTGATGTTAACCTGACACTGCCTAAAGAATTCTGAAGAGACCGAAACAGGTGGAAATCTGAAGGTGCACGGTCAGGACTATACGGCGGATGCATTAACTTCTCCCAGCCAAACTATCTTAATTTTTGCTGAGTGGCTAAAGATGTGTGAGGTCTAGCGTTACGAGTATCATGATGAAAAACCACACCCCTTCTGTTGATTAATTCCGGCCGCTTTCTCTCAGCTTCTTGCTTTAATCTCATCAGTTGTTCGCAGTAGAGTTCAGAATCGATGGTCCTGCCTGGTGGTAACAGCTCATAATGAATAATGCCCTTCCAATACCACCACACACACAGCATCACCTTGTTGCGAGTTAACCCGGGTTTCGCCACAGTCTGTGAAGCCTGACCGGCCTTCGACCACGACCTTTTTCACACGTTCTTGTCGTACGTGATCCACTTTTCATCACCAGTTATCAGCTTCTTCAAAAATGGTTCGGTTTCATTACGTCGTAATAAAGAATCATAAATGAGTACACGGTTCAGTAGGTTTCTTTCAGTGAGCTCGTGAGGTACCCAAATATCGAGCTTTTTTGTGTACCCAGTTTTTTTCAAATGTGCCAAAACTGTTTTGTGGTCAATTCCCAGTTCTTCAGCTACGTAGTAACTACTGATATGCCGATCTTGCTCCACTTTTTCAAAAATGGCATCCATTTTATCCGTAATAGGGCGACCAGAGCGACGTGCATCTTTGACATCAAAATTTCCGGATTGAAAACGCTTAAACCAAATTTGTGCTACTCTCACAGACACTGCACTAGGTCCATAAACATCGCAAATTTTTTTCGCGGCTTGCTTTGCATTTTTACCTCTATTGTAGTAAAATTTTAAAATGTATCGAATTTCTTCATTAGATTCACTCATCTTAACAGTACAAAAAACAAAGGAAAATCACACATTTTCCTAATTTGAATTTGGAATTATGTTATTTAAAATTTAAACTTTCAATGATACCAAAACCAGCCAGATACAAATAGTATAGCCAAAGAGATTTTATTACAAGTTCATACATACTATAATGCGAAAAGACTTTTTCCCCAACCTAATAGAAAATTGGTGTCAAAGCTGAAATTCGTCTTGATTTGTTATTTACATACTTCAGCCATCTACCACTACATCCAATGCCCACCTGCAAACCTCATCAGAAGTTCAACAAACAAACATAAATCTACCGGGGAAATCAATAACATTTTCTTTTAGTAATTGCCCCAATATGACTAATTAATGTAACTTTTAATCACTATCATCACTACATATTATAAAACAAAGTCCTCCGCCGCGTCTGTCTGTCTGTCTGTCTGTCTGTTCGCGATAAACTCAAATACTACTGCACCGATTCTCATGCTGTTTTCACCAATGGATAGCTTGGTTCTCTAGGAAGGTTTTAGTATATAATTTGTTATGTTTTTGTATGCATTTTTGTATGAATTAACGATATTTGTTGGAGGTGTCGGAAAAAAATAAGCCGTCTGGGAGCTTTCAACGAAAACGCTGTCTAAACCCTTTGAGATATAACAAAATAATGTATGGTGGAATTGTGTATCATAAAAAGGTCTTCAAAAAAGTCCGCGATGGCATATGTCTATCTCTTAAGGATAACATACTATATCCATTTTATTGACTTTTTGTAGGTATTTGTTTGCCGAATTTTACTCTTGGAAATACGATTACGATAACAATACGCTATAATATCAGTAGCTATTAGCCAAATTATGTTCGTAGATAAATAAGCTAGCTACTTATGTGTATTTCAAAGAGTATACAAGAATATTTATCATAAAAACATTACTAAACACGGCGGCCTTATGATCAAAATTTGTGCATTCCATAACTTTCGTTACTTTTTCACTGACATATTTATCACTTTTCGATAAACTAACACTCAATACGAAATCTACACTTATTTCTCAGTAATTCTGTCTAAGATTCTTCTAAGATTAAACCGTTTTCTCATTGAATCCATTACTTTACGCACGTATAACCTTGATGAATGTTTACATTAAGCATCGCGTCACACCGCCACACGACCACAGAGTATAGACGTATTTTGTTTTCTTTTTTCGTTCGTTTAGTGGTGTTCCCGCTAAAATGTCAACCGGTCAATTATTAGTCGATTAATCGAATTCTACATCCAGATCGTGTTGCAAGTACAAAATAAATGTCTAATATTTCGTCCAATTGCGAACGTGACCCTGAGAAAAGTTAGTACTTACGTGAATTATTCTAAAATTATTATTTGTGTCGCAATTTTATTTCGTGTTGTATTTGGTACAATTGATTGCTTTAAGAATTTGAGTGAAATTTCGTATTTTGATTTTGTGTTTGTTATCTTTAGGTAAAGACTCATTCACGTTCAGAACATAAGTACTTTTACTATATTAAATCATTTGTTTCGGTTTCTATTCACATAGTGTTCATGAAGAAACCATAAAACCATAGTTATTATTGTGAAATGTTAAAAGTTTGATGTCAAGCTCGATAGATGGCGTTGACGTCGAAATAGATCTCGCTATGGTTTCGTTACCGCGATTTGGTTGGGGTCTCGCAATTTTAATTAAATATACCAGCTTAGATCAGTACACAATTGTGGTTTTATTTTCAACCCTATTAGTGTGCACATTAGTTCGATAGTTCAACTCATTACCAGCTCGGTAATAAACACATAGTGAGTCACATTAAAATTAATATTAAGTTAGAATTTTGAGATATAGCCTGGGATATGGAGAGGGTAGTACATAGGGTACTTTTTTATGCGATAACCGACATCCACGCGGGCGAAGCCGCGGGCAAAAGCTAGTATTAACTAAATTAAATGTCTCATATAGAAATATGTTTTATTTCCCTGCATTCTTTTGAGAAAAGCAATATATATGCCTCAGCGGAAATGGCAATTGCATGTCTCGTATTATTGAAGTCCTCGCTTACGGCTCGGCCTTCATACTAATACTCGACCTGCAATTGCCTATTTCCCGGCCTTTGCAATAATGTACTATTGTAAATCGCCTTTCATTTATCCTCTCAACATGACCAAACCATCTAAGCTTTTCAAGTAAAAAGAACCTGCGGGCTAATTGCGTAGGTAACACACGGTTGCAATGGGTTTCATTTCGACAGCTCAACATCATTCATAGCGGTATTTACGTTGTTGAGCAGACAAATTCGAACATATGAAACAATGGATTAGCACTATACTTCAAAATCATTCAGATTGTGATTGATAGTGTTATACGCGATTAGGGTGCTGGCTCCATTGACGTTGAGTCCAATGCAAATGTTCACGTCAAACTGTAGGCGCGCCATTCTGTAAGTTCGTGTCAGTTTAGGGCCATTGGCTGGCTTATGAGGTTTCAGACCGTATCGATGGCCAATTTTTTGAACGGCAGAACGACTTAGGTACAGACGCCAGCAGGTCAACCTACCCGAAACTGTCAAATTTTCACAATCAACCTTGAACCTTATACTGTAGTGATAAAGTTGAAAATCTATTAAAGAAATTTGACAGATTGTAGTAGCTTGATGTGCTGGCGTCTGTACATCAAGTTGCGCACTTACGTTTCGCTGACTACGCCCAAACAAAGAAGTACCTTGCGCGGCTACTTAAAGGTGCAGTGTCCATAATTAGAACGTCAAAATGGATTAAAAAATAAGGAAAAAAAATCGATAAAGTACGTTTTTGACGAAATTGTGTTTCCTTATTTTTATGCTAAACAAACAAAGACACTTTTACAAAAAAAAAAAGATTTTTGAATATCAAATCCTTAAATAAATGATAGGTCTCGCTGCGCTCGACTGCAGCAAGACCAATCATTTATCTATGATCAAATCAAATCAAAACCTATTTATTTAGACAACAAAGATCCATAATGTTATTTTAGTTATACCATAAAGCTAGTGTTAGTGAGTAATATACTTATAGTTATTATTAAAGTTTGAAGCATAATACACTATCTGTCTGTCTGTCTGTCTGTCTGTCTGTCTGTCTGTATGTTACGTTTTCACGCCTGAACCGCTGAACCGATCGTCATGAAATTTGGCAGAGATATAGCCAGGGCTATGGAGAAGGACATAGGCTCCTTTTTTACGCGATAACCGACATCCACGCGGGCGGAGCCGCGGGCAAAAGCTAGTACTAACATATGCTTGGTTTCGTAAGGCCGCAGCCCGCATCCTAACCAAAAGCGATCGTCGCGCAAGTCCGCCTTTTTAATTTTTACCAGTGTTTTGACATTACGCATTCGCTTTGCTGAGTTACTGACCCATCTCACCGAAACGAATCACGATGTATTCTTTTACAAGAAAGGATTTTATGAATTAGCGTACCTAGGTATTTAGATCACCGTTTGGCTGTTTTACTACAGTTACGGTAAGTATAGAATTAATAAACACGGAATCATTACATACCAGCTCTTGAATGTAAACTAAAGAGTGTTTTCTGCAGACGGTTTTCTGACTGTGAAAACTGTTTTTTCCGGACTTTAAAAGCGCCTTCTCGGCAATTATAGGTTAACAAAAACCATAGACCATTAAAAACTAGAATTTTATAAGCTATTTTTACGTGTTTATTTTTAGTCAAAACTAAACGTAGTACGGCCACAGTTTCTGAACGCACTCATAGTTGGCATTGGCATTTATTCGTATTAGCCATCTATTTAGTATAGCTCATGTCACTTCAACAAAACAATCGGTTCTCTCTTTTTTACTTACATGATGTTGTACTCTAGTAGCGCCACTTGGAGACAAAACTTATGCCAACTTGTTAAAATTTGACATATTCCGTTTAGTAAGGTTATAGCAAATGGCATCGCGTGAAAATGACAGTTTTGTTCTGTGAACGACATAATTATTTTTAAGAAATAAATTAAAGTTAATGCTGAATATTTTTATAATTCAAGAAGCCCAAAAATTGCTCAATAACTTTGGACAGACGTGTTTATCAAATTTATATAAAAAAATAAAAATTGCGATCCTCGCCTATCAGATGTTCTGGCTGTGATTGCTCTTGTGTTATCATTAATTTGTGTATGTTGTTGTAAGTGGTGCATTAAAAATTGTGAAAATGACGGACAGTAAGCCAGTGGTCATGGCTTCTGCTAATGAACTTTTCGACAAATCCAAAGAACTCCAGAAGGAGATTCTTATGGAAAAACTTAGATCCAAAACATCACAGTTTAAAAACTTAACAGAGACTTCCAAAGGCGTCCGAATGGCTTTGCTGGTATGTTTCTTTATTATACTATGTCTACAGCTGTCACTATTAGGTTAACAATACTTGAGGATTATTAAACTAGCGCTAACAACAACCTTTGAACTAAATCAGCTCTTAGTGTAGAAAGTGCATATGTTATTAATGTAGTCGTTAATCTCAATAAGAATCATTGAAATTCAGATATATAGATGTTTTTTTTTTTTTTTTTTTTTGTTAAAGAACTATTGCTATTGACTTGGCTTTAAGGTAAAACCTCAGTTAGCTGATAACTATTTTCTAAGTTAATAAAAATTAGTTTATAAATAACTATTTAGTAAATTACACAATGATAATTTATACAATTAAATAAAACTCATTTATTATTTATGTTTTCATGCACTTTGTGTTTCCTGATTCACAGCACACTTGATAACCTTAAACTAGCTTTTTCTCTATAAAATAGTACAAAAAGATTCTTAAAACTAATTATTACACCAAAAAAAAATAGTGTTTGGTACGCAAAACTATCATATCCACTCCATGCTATAGCATAATCATGTTCATTTATTTGCAATAAGTATTGGTACAGTGTTGGTCTTAAACTCAGTAATTAAGTTCCTTAACCCTCATACATTTGACATGCAAAACATTATAATGTATTTAATGCTAGAGTATAATATAAAACCATGTGATGAATGATTGGAAGGATATATTGCTATAATCCTCTAGCTTGTATATTATGTTGAAGATGCTACAACCTGTATACAGAACTTCCATCTAGGCCTTCAATAAGATAAGCAGTGAAAGAACCATGTTTTGTCTCCGCATTTTAAGGTACAACCATGTTTGAGGAACTGATAGAGAAAAGCCTTTAAATAAAAGAAAATATTTTATTATAGGATTTGTACAAAATGGGCATTGTAAGATAAAGTTTTACATAATGGCTAATACAAAGTAAAAGTCACTTATGGAAAAACAGGTAGCCCGCTAAATTCAAATTTTCTTAAGTTTCTTTCCAATTTGCAGGTCAGTATGTTGATCATAATATGCTTCGCAGCTGTATCAAATATTTATTTATATAATTATAGTCATAAAAAAATACAACTCTCTAAGTTCATATTTACCCTACAAAATGACTATTTCATAAAATTAATCATGACATTTGAGGCCAATTCTAACTTATGGAGTTGTATTGCTGATTCTTTTGATTACATAATTCTGTAAAGCCATAATATTTGTTATGGTCGCAAATCATATTTTAATCAACATACAACCTGCAAATTGCAAAAACGTAAGAAAATTTTATACGAGTTACCTTTTGCGCAGCCCCCTTAAATAAAAAGAAAAACACATTTTCTGCACAAAAGCACATGGCCCACCTACCAACTACTGTCTCAATTTCATCATCATTTCATCCGAATGACGTCCACTGCTGGACATAGGCCTCCCCCAAAAAGGGGGATTTGCCATAATCGCCACGCTTGGCAGACGAGTTGGCGACCGCAGTATGATGTTAAAAATATATAGAACGCTGGTGCCCATTCTCTAGTAAATCCATTAGTTGCCTTTTACGACACCCATGGGATGAAATGGGGTGGTGCTATTCTTTACATCCAGCACCACACGGAACTCAATTATTTGAAAGGTAGTAAGCGGGTAGTGATAGTAGCTTCATATTTATTTTAACACTGTTATTGACACTGTATTGATTGATTAGTTGGATTTTTGCCAGCACTGTTTCCAGCACTCTAATTGCTCAACACACTATCCATCACAAGCTGAATGATTTTGAAGGATATTGCTAATCCATTGCTTGATATGTTCAAAAAGTTTGTCAGCTCAACAACGTAAATAATGCAATGAATGTTGTTGAACTGTCAAAATGAAACCCACTGCTTCTGTAAGTGTGTTACACAACTACCCTGCTGATGCTACTACTCACATCCTTGAATAAACCTTCAGTTACTTTCACAAAACTCACACTAATGTGTTCTATACTCGGTCAGCGGGATTGTCCAAAAGGGGTACTGCTGCCCCAGAACATAAAGGGCCAAAGAAGGTATACTGGTGGGTTTTAGTCAGTAAGAGTCTGACACTCCCTTTCACTCCACCCAGAGCGGGAGAGGTCATTTGATGATTTCCCAACCTCAAAAATAAAAAATGTGTTCTGTACTCAGAAATACATATATCGCCTCTTTACAAGAGGAACGTGTCATCTCATAAAAACGTTTTTTTTTTTTTTAATATCACGTTGTTCTTGTAAAGAGGCGATATATGTTACCGGCTAAACCCGATTTCAGCCCAAACTAGTTTGTCCTAGGCTAAACCGGTTTATCCTACACATGTCAGGATATACTAATTTAGCCCAAGACAATCCAGTTTGGCCTAAATATTTTAGATTTGATTAGTTTGACCTAGGCTAAACTATTCTCAAATAACTAAAAAAAAAGTTATTATTTTTTAATGACCATGTTACTCTATTTCACTGCCAAATCTGAACTGAATTCGATGATTATTGTTTTTATAAACGCTGTTTTGTTTGGTCTAAAAAGCATTATTAAGTATGTTATGTAACTAGGTCAAAATAAAATGAATCTTATTAATTGCCTTTTAATTTTAACCATTAATTGCCTCAGTTTTAGCCTATTTAATTTTGTCACTTGAAACAATTCAATCAGGCCAAACTAGTTAAGCCTAGAGTATTTAGGCCAAACTAGATTTTCCTGGGCTAAACTAGTATATCCTAACACGCATAGGATAAACCGGTTAAACCTAGGCCAAACTAGTTTATCCTGTTTGTGTGTTTAGCCGGTAACATATACATATTTAATGACATTGGTTGAACTCAAAGCCATTATAGGAAAAGCAGACTTTTGCTTTTTGTTTTTGCAGCATTTTGAGTGACAACATTTCTTGACATATATATTTTTTTTTTTTGTTTACAGGACAAAAGATGGGGAATCGACAGCGCAGATCGCATGATACTAAAGAAGTGTCTTGACAGTTTGCAGCATTGCATTAAAGTTAGCTCGTTACAGAGCCTTATTGAGCGCCTGGAGTGCTTATCTAGGCAGCTAGGGTTTGTAATATTTGATCACTATTTCAACCTCCTTGGTAACAACTGCCCTACCCTACCTGCTTAAAGGTATGTATGATTTACTGAAATCTGAGGGAACACAAAATCAAACATATTTCTCTCTTTTTGTTGTTTTAACAATCTTTATGTTATTTAGACAAAAGATGGAATTATTTATCAATGGCTATGAACTAAGTTATCATAAAATTGTAACAAAAAATATTAATGATGAAAATAGATAAATAAATGAAGATGATGATGATGATGATGATTAATAATTAATTGTATTGTATATATTATATGTATTGTAGTGTATTTCATAATCATAATTAATTTGACTATTTGTTTTAGGCTCAAGTTTGTAGTGGGAACATCAGGAGTAAATCTATTCATATCATCTGATATGTTTTATTTGGAAATATTAGTTGAATCATCAGGGTCAGTAAAAGATGTTAAAATTCATCATGAAGGAAAAGTAAGTTTGATAACGTCCAGCGGGGTAATTGCGTAACAGATTAACATTAGCAGTGGGTTTAATTCTGACAATACACACGGCCACAAATCAAGCTATACATTTCCAGTTTAGGCTGATCTCGCATTGTACGGAAATCCTATACAATGCGACATCCACTTATACTGGAAATGTAAAGCTTGATTTGTGGCCGTGTGTACAACAACATTTATTTACGTTGTTGAGCAGACATATTTTTCGAACTTAAGAGCGTTGTCACCAGTCCACTAGCGCGACTCCTTTAAAAACATTATCTCGTGACTGCGAAGGAATTATGAAAAACGGCTCAATCAACTATATCGGTGTGTCTAGAATTTTCTAATCTATACTAATATATAAAGCTGAAGAGTTTGTTTGTTTGTTTGTTTGTTTGTTTGTTTGAACGCGCTAATCTCAGAAACTACTGGTTGGAATTGAAAAATTCTTTTTGTGTTGGATAGTCCATTTATTGAGGAAGGCTATAGGCTATATAACATCACGCTACAACCAAAAGGAGCGGAGCATAAATGAAAAATGTTGCAAAAACGGGAAAAATTATTCTTTTTGAGAGCTTCCGTTGCGTGCGCTGCGTAAACGGTTTAAGTTAGGCAAATATAATGTATGATGGAATTGATCCTCTTTAAATTTTCTAAAAAAAAGTCTGCGACAGCATATGTCTATCTTTTAAGATTGACTCACTATAACCTTTTTTATGGTAATCAAATTTGTTCGAAATTAATGCATTATTTGCGAAGGAGTTTTCATAAACATGGTATTAATCCTTATCCAAATAAATACGTTATTCGTCACAAGTATTTAATTTTGAACAAAGTTGCCCTTACATCATTTAATTTCAATGAATAGCTTAGGAGATATAACTGTTTTATAATAACTCCGCAGCAAAGTAATGATCAACTCTGCGAGGTAGTCTATTCTAGAGCTGAAGAGTTAGTTTTTAGGGTACCGTATCCAAAGGGTAAAATGGGACCCTATTACTAAAACTCCGCGGTCCGTCTGTCTGTCTGTCCGTCTGTCACCAGGCTGTATCTCATGAACCGTGATAGTTAAACAGTTGAAATTTTCACATATGATGTATTTCTGTTGCCGCTATAACAAAAAATACAAAAAAACAGAAAAAAAATAATATTTAATATATGGCTCCCATACAACGGACATGATTTTTTTGCCGTTTTTTTTGCTCTGCCCGCGTGGATGTCGGTTATCGTCTAAAAAAGTTGCTTATGTCCTTCTCTATATCCCAGGTCGATCGGTTCAGCGGTTTAGGCGTGAAAACGTAACATACAGACAGACAGACAGAGCTACTTTCACATTTATAATATTAGTATGGATAGCTTTTGCCCGCGGCTCCGCCCGTTTGGATGTAGGTTATCGCGTAAAAAAGTAGCCTATGTCCTTCTCCATGTCCCAGGCTATCTTTGCCAAATTTCATGACGATCGGTTCAGCGGTTTAGGCGTGAAAACGTAACATACAGACAGACAGACAGACAGACAAATAGACAGACAGACAGATACTTTCACATTTATAATATTAGTATGGATAAGGATTTGTATGGATGGTACGGACCCCTTCGTGCGCGAGTCCGACTCGCACTTTGCCGGTTTTTTGTTTTTTAAACGCGCTAATCCCTGGAACTGCGAGTTGGATTTAAAAAAATCTTTTTGCATTTTACAGCCCAATTCTTGAGGAAGAATTACATTCCTATTAACTAGAACACCATTTTAAAAAAAATGAAAGTTTATGCGAAAACGAAGTAAAAGCACGGGCAGGCAATGTGTTGCGACGGGGTGGGTCGGGGGAACAAGAAATTTAACGCGGACGAAGTCGCGGGCAGAAGCTAGTACCTTTTATAAAGTTTCATATTGAGACACGAAGCAACAAAATACGATCTAGAGGAATGTAGCCGTTTTTATTTAGATCTAATTTTGTTGCTTCGTGTCTCAATATGAAACTTTAAAAAGGTATTAGAAAATTCCAGACACACTTACCGATTAGTTGATTGAGCCGTTTTTCATAATTCCTTCTCAGTCACGAGATAATATGTTTTTAAAGGAGTGGCGCTAGTGGACCGGTGACAACCCTCTTAAGAAGCAATGGACTAATCCATTACTTCTTCTTCAATTGCTTCTTTAGCATATTGCTATCAATATGCTTAAAAACCATTCAGATTGCGATTGATAGTGTGTTACGCGATTAGGGGATTAGCTATTCATAATTTGGGTGAAATAATAAAAAATACAAACTCTCTGTTTATATTTATCTATTTATTTATTACCTGTATGTGAATTATTTACATGTTTTAATAAATACTTTTTTAATTTTTTAACAGATTGAACAACAAAGCTGTGAAGAACTGGTGTCTTGTATATCTCGCGGAGATTTCGCTGATTTCACAGCTCAGCTGGAAGGCTTAACAGCTGTTTACCAACTAGGCGCTGAAAAAAAAGTAACTTACGCATCAATTCCTGTTACGGGGGAAGTCCGCAGGGTGTGTAGAGTCAGCACTGCCAGGGCAGTGTCGATTCGTTGATCTGTAAATGATTTTTAAATTATGCAGGGCCTCTGTGCAAGGCTAACTGCACGGGCAGTGTTGCGTCTATTTTCTTTTCTCCTACCTCGTTTCATAATCTGCCCAGAGACTCTGCGCTATGTCAACACCGCCTGGGCAGTGCTGACTCGATGTACCCTGTGGTCTGTGCTTTTGATTTTTTTTTATTTGAGTTTTTTTTTTTTTTTTTTACTTTCCTTATTTATATCCCTAATTTACAATCTTATAATATATTTTATTTTGCAGGTAAAATGTAAAGCATTTAGTGCTCTACAGAGCTTAGAAGAAGACTTATGTACAATGAGGCAACTCCAGAGTTTTATCAAAGATCCGTGGGCACAAGTACACAAGAGTCCTATTGGCTTCTTGCAAAAGCGAAGAGGAGGTATGTCCTTAATCTAATGCTCAATGTTTACAAATGTGATAAAAATAAATGTAAATGTGATGATTGTGTATCATCCAAGTCTGATTTCATCATTTGTTTTAGAAGCATAAAAAATATTCTCACTTTTCCACACCATAGATTATACACAAAGTATGGTCTAATAAGAAATAACATAAAACCCGTTTATTCCAGGTCACGCAATGCGTCTCACTTACTTCGTGTCTCCTTATGAACTGTTAGACAAAGAGAAGGGACTCAATCCACTGACGGTTGAGCTCTTAACACTAGGCATTCCTGCCGCGACCAGCGGTCTTGCTTCACTAGTCGTTCCTTCCCACACGCCCATCGGCCACTCCGCGACGGTCCTATTAGAAGGTTCCACGCCCAATAAGCTGCAGTTGTCACCTATCATATCTGGGGGTCAGAGGCCTGGGAAGGGGTAAGATTTTAAAACTACTTTGCGTCCCACAGTAGTAACTATGTAGTTAGAATTGAATGGATATTTTACTCGTACTATTGAAGATTATCAGCTGAATTAGGGAAACAATTATAGTTTGACCGATACCGCTGTTCCGCGCCTTAAGAATGCGTGTGGCGGGGGGCGACGTTGACGAATGAGCGGCCTGCACTGCCCGCCCATCTCGCCGCGCTCATACCTAAGACGCAGAACAGCGGTATCGGTCAAACTATGAATATTACCTTTCCAAAAAAAAAAATTTTTTTTGATTACATAATTATTTTTTATCTTTGTCATTATCACAATTCCATCAATCTCATCTCACTAAGCTAGGGTATTGTAACTTAACAAATCCATGAAACATTTTCGACCGTCTCTATATAGAAATGGACCTATCTACGCTCAACTGGTGCCTCAGAATAGCGCGATGCTGCCCGCCTGCTTTACACTCAAGTTGTCCCAGCCCACCCCATTGTGCGCTGGACTAGCCAAGCTTATACACGCCACTACAGAGGTAAGAGGACAAAGATCTTATTGAAATTGTCATGAACACGAAACAGTAAAATTGATTCTATAGCAGTAGCATAAGTTCTAGCTTTTATAGGCCCCGATGCAAAAAAAAATGGAAGTGTCTATTGCCTATTATAAAAACGAATGTGGACTGCGAATATGACTGAGACAGATTTCGAACTTCTCATTTTTTTCAAACCACTATCACGGAAGAACGGGTAGAGTAAAATTTTATAAAAAGCTTAGCTTAGAGAACCATTCATCATTTTATAGAACCTAGGTACGATCACATTCCTCGTAATCGTCGTAAAAAATAATATGCGGAAGGACACATACAGTTTTTTTTTTTTTTTTAGCTTCTATGAATAATAAAGTCCTTGAAAAAATGTTTTGAAATAAAAGAATCGTTTGTGGCCCGTTGGAGCTCCCTTAAATCAGAGGCCCCATGCGACCGCATTGGTTGCATTGGCATAACTACGCCACTGTTCTGTAGAGCATAGAACACAGACTTGGTCAAAAAGAAGCATTAGTTCTATGTAAAGGCGTTTTAGTGTCATGTGGATTTGCTCACGCATGCGGAATTGGGCCGCATGCCAACCGCAATGATAATGCTACGGCCTAACTTAGCTATTATTTTCTTCCATCTTTTTCCTGTACACCTGCAAGTATGGTAAACGTTTGCAAATATTATTTGAGCTGTAACTGGTAATTTCATTCAGTTAGGAACCTACTACTTTTAAGAGCGCTATCTTGGGTCCACTAGCGCCACTCCTTTAAAAAAATATTATTTCGTGACTGAGAAGGAATTATGAAAAACGGCTCTATCAGCTGCCTTGGCAAGTGTGTCTAGAATTTTCTAATACCTTTTATAAAGTTTCATATTGAGACACGAAGCAATAAAATTCGATCTAAAGAAAAACGACCACATTCCTCTAGATCGTATTAGTAAATTTTAGACACACTTCTCGGTGTGTCTAGAATTTTCTAATACTACTAATGTGGCCGTTAGCTGGTAGAGCCGTTTTTCATAATTCCTTCTCAGTCACGAGATAATCTTCTTTTAAAGGACTGGCGCTAGTGGACCCGCGATAGCGCTCTTAATGTTTGTCAATGTTTGGAAGATAGGTATTTTTGTTACAGACGAGAAACATGCAGAACTTTAAAAGCGTCCGTAATAAATAGATTAAAAAAAAAACAGTTCTAAAATTAAATTAAAATAAGCCGTGGCAGCTAAGAGATGACCAGTCCACGTATTTAAGTTACCTACTTGTGTGAAGTTAGTTAAAGGGCATACGCTAATGTAGCCTTCGAAATCTAAAATTTTCTTTCGTTTTTTGAAATTTGCAGGTGAGTGTCAGTTTGTGTGTTGATTAAAATTTTATTCTCGGCTTTACATATTTATAATCATTAGAACCAGCAATTCAACTCCTTAAGTTAGAATTGGCCTCAAATGTCATGATTTCATGAAATAGTCGTTCAATAGGGTAATATGAACTTAGAGGGTTGTATTGATGATTTTAATGATTATAATTCTATAAATAAATATTTGATACGGCCGCGAATCATATTTAGATCAACATACAGCCTGATAGTGACCTGCAAATTCTAAAAAACGTAAGAAAATTTGAATTTAGCGGACTACCTTGACTCTTTTGCCTTAAGAGCCAACTAGTCGCGGGCTCGAACTCACTGGTGGGCGTGGCCAAAAAGCACGCTGTCTCACCTAGCATCGTGTCCGTCATCGTGTGTTGAGTGAAATGCACGATAATTCATAAGACACCGCGTGCGTAAAAAATTACGAAAAGTCCTTTGGAAGGTTGAGTTTTATGAAAAAACTACTGGCTAATCAATTACAAATAAATTTTTTTTAAATCTTCGATAATTGAGCTTTGTCGGAGCGGACTTTGTTTTGGAGATTTTACACTTCTTTTATTACTTTACGCCCAAAGTTGCGTTAAAATTAGCAGGAAAAACGAATCTTTGTTGGCTCATAACTGTTTAATGGCTTTTTATTTTAATGTTCTGCTTCCGTACAGACAAAATTAATAATACCTAAGACAAAACGATATCATGTTTAACTTTGGATGTACAATGTCAAACTGTGGAGTAATACCCCCCCCGAAATTTGTAAGGAAAAAGCGACTTTTACTTTGTATGCCATTGTCTATGGCAATACATGCAGGCCATTATTTCAAATAAAAAAAATCAAAATATTTTATTTCACATAAACCTACATGGGCACTTATGAAACGTCAGAAGCTAGGTGCACGATTCGAGTTAGTCGTTTCCTATGGAGAAGAGCCGGCAAGAAACTCCACGGTTACTCTTTTAAAAATAATTGACTTTACAATATTATTAAATAACAGTGATAATAGGTATGGGAGGACAGTGTAGGCCTTTCAACAATTACCAGGTACTTAACAAAATAGAAAACCGCCAACAAATCTACACTCTACTAGGCCTACAACGTTCTCACATTCACAAAATATAAAATAATCTAAGTATATAAAATATTAATGACATGATTGCAATTACAACTACAGTAACATATCTGAATAAATATCATATCCACAAAAGCCACTAATTTAAAACTTTATCTTACAATCCCAATTTTGTACTGTATACTCATATTTTTACATACATACCCTTCATATTTAGATCAACATACAGCCTGATAGTGACCTGCAATTTGCAAAAAACGTAAGAAAATTTGAATTTAACGGGCTACCCTGACGCTTTCGCCTTAAGTGACTTTTACTTTGTATGCCATTGTCTATGGCAAAACATGCAGGCCATTATTTAAAACTTTATCTTACAATCCCCATTTTTTACTGTATACTCATATTTTTACATACTTACGATATTACAAATAAACACGGAATAAAGTTATGCTAGGTATAAACGTCAAAAAATTTATGGTTATACCAAAGTTATTCCTCATAAACTTTATTCCATGTTTATTTGTAAGGCCTGGTAATAAGGTTGTGTTTAGTTTCAACAGGATTATTAGAAAAAATAGACTTGGTTAATTAAGATTTTTTTCAACTAACTTGACAAGTAATTTAAGTGGACTGTACTTGTGATTATCTAAATATCGGTAGCTAGCCATAGAAACTAACGTTACATTAATTAGTTTGTAAGTACTTGCTTAAACACAGAAATTATCTTTTATCAACCTTTTTGTTAAATAATTCTTGAATTAATTACATCGAATGTTTCTTGACGTGCTTGTAATATAATTTCAGGTGGAAGTGGCTGGCGACTGGGGAAATGCGAAGCCCATGTTGGGGCTAGTTGCCCAACAGGCGTACAATAAGCTCACGCCAGGGAAAGTTATTGAATTAAATCTCAGCAAAGGACTGTTTGTGGTTTGTACCTACATGCAATTTTTTTTTTTTTTTTGTTAACGTATCTCTTTTAACCGGTCAATAAAATCTGTGACATGTCAACTTATGGTTTATTGTCGGATTTGATATTATATTGACCTTTCAGAGATTTATAAAAAAAACCGGCCAAGAGTTCCGTACCATCCATACTATCCATACTAATATTATAAATGTGAAAGTAACTCTGTCTGTCTGTATGTTACGTTTTCACGCCTAAACCGCTGAACCGATCGTCATAAAATTTGGCAGAGATATAGCCTGGGATATGGAGACGGACATAGTCTACTTTTTTACGCGATAACCGACATCCACGCGGGCGGAGCCGCGGGCAAAAGCTAGTTATCTATAAAAACGAGCAAAAAAAATCACGTTGTTGTATGGGAGCGCCCTTAAATATTTATTTTATTCTGTTTTTTAGTATTTGTTGTTATAGCGGCAACAGAAATACATCATCTGTAAAAATTTCAACTGACTAACTATCATATATAATAGGTTTATGAGATACAGCCTGGTGACAGACGGACAGCGGAGTCTTAGTAATAGGGTCCCGTTTTACCCTTTGGGTACGGAACCCTAAAAACAACGCTGGTCGAGAGCGTGGACGTAGAGCATGGCATCAATGCATGACCGCGTCATGCCGTTTGCCGTCACGGCATACGAGTCGGTTTTACTGCCAAGGCGCGTCAATAGAAGTTACACATGAGGATTCTAAACCTATTTTATTTTTATGATCAATGTGCTACTGAAATGAGTTTTAATTCAATATTTCGTATCCATTCTATATGATTTTATATTTATCTCGTTCCATGTACTCGACTGACGACTCACTGAATCATCAGGAAAACTGTATTACTGTTAAGATCCGAGACTGTACAGTAAAGACATCCCTTGGTGCTAGTGATTTTTGTATGTAATGTTAAAGCATGGAAATCTTAGTGACAATACATTTCCATCGAATGGATGGTTTGCAGCTGAACAGCAAGAAAATCGCTTCGACGCGCGGTTAGCATACTGCCACGACACGGGATTATTTTTCGTACACGTTGTTTAGCTACTGCTATGTAACAGCGGCTCGTGTCATCACAAATAAAATATTGAGGTTTTCGAAGATGACGTGTATACCAGAGATCGGTTTAGGTAGAGTTAATTTACCTAAACTTCGAGGAAGGATGTAACATAGAGTGGATAATATCTCTGAAATCTCGGAATAATTATAATGACGTTTAAATCCCGGGATTTAAAATATACACATAGCTATTGGAAATGAGACATAATAAGGAGGGGTGGGAGACTTGAGAAGGGAAAAAGTGTGGTCAAAGCGCGCAAACTTCTTTGGCGAATGGACATCCATTTGAGCTCAGACCTGTGGCTAAACACATGGTCATGTTTCCTTAGGTATGGAAGTTCATATAATCATAACATTTTAGGATTATACTAACTTACGGAGTTGTATTACTGATTCTAATGATTATTATTTGTAAATACTTGTTACGGTCGTGAATGATACTTTAATCAACATACACCCAGACAATGAGCTGCAAATTGCAAAAATCGTATGAAAATTTGAATTTTGCGGGCTACTTTAGCGCTTCCACCTTAAGAGGGCTGTCTCGGGTCCACTAGCGCCACTCCTTTAAAAAAATATTATCTCGTGACTGAGAAGGACGACCGCCCATTGTGACACCCTATGTAACAGTTCTACATTTATATCTGTAATTTTTATGGTGTACACACATAATAAAGAGTATTCTATCTATCTATCTAAGGAATTATGAAAAACGGCTCAATAAGGAACCTCGGTAAGTGTGTCTAGAATTTTCTAATACCTTTTACAAAGTTTCATATTGAGATACGAAGCAACAGAATACGATCTAGAGGAATGTGGCCGTTTTTCTTTAGATCGAATTTTTTTGCTTCGTGTCTCAATACGAAACTTTATAAAAAGTATTAGAAAATTCTAGACACACCGAGGCAGCTGATTGAGCCGTTTTTCATAATTCCTTCTCAGTCACGAGATAATATTTTTTATAGGAGTGGCGCTAGTGGGCCCGAGATAGCGCTCTTAAGGATATATTTGCACCCGTTATTTATTTTAAAATATGTGTGTCGTGTTCTAGAATCTCCCAGAGCAGACTCAGTGTTACTTCCTGTGCGAGACGCGCGGGCTGGACGGTTGCATGGTGACGAGTGTTCCATTCAGTCACCCCTCGCACGTGCCGCCGCTGCTGGCATGTCTGCGGCAACAGGCGCTCTTCAACGCGCTCATCACTAGCTGTGTGCGCACGCAGTGTAAACAATGTAAGTGCCTCACTGTTGTCTATGATCTCTTAGCGTCCCGTTCACTCATCCGTGCTGCCGCTAATTATTATTATTATAGCTCGATGTGTCATTTTAACGCCTGGGTCAATCAACTCAGCCTATCGCATTCCACTGCTGAACATAGGCCTCTCCCATGCTGCGCCACAATACTCTGTCCTCCGCCTTCCGCATCCAGTCTGTCCCAGCCACTTTTTTGAGGTCGTCGGTCCATCTAGCTGGGGGGCGTCCCACACTACGCTTGCCGATACGCGGTCTCCACTCCAGGACTCGTCTGCTCCACCGGCCATCGGTCCTTCGGCAAACATGGCTAACCCACTGCCACTTCAGCTTGCTTACTCAGCAAGCTATGTCGGTAACTCCGGTTCTCTTTCGGATAATTTCATTCCTGATTTTATCCTTTAAAGAAACTCCGAGCATAGCCCGCTCCATAGCACGCTGAGCGACTTTAAATTTGTGGACCAGCCCGACTGTCATTGTCCACGTTTCGGCACCGTATATCATAATGGGCAGGACGCACTGGTTGAAGACCTTAGTCTTCAAACATTGCGGGATAGGCGACGAAAATACTTGACGTAGTTTTACAAACGCTGCCCAGCCCAACCGGATCCTCCTGTCGGCTTCTTTCTCAAAGTTGTGTCTACCGAGCTGGATGGCTTGCCCTGAGTAGACATACTCCTTCACAACAGCCTGGGTACTGTACTTTTATTATAATCATTGAACGTGACAACTGTTACACTTGTAGAAGGGACAATGGTGCCGACTCCCTTGTTCACAAACTACACAAAATTTAGGTTCAGTGCATCTTTTTTCTTTAAAAATTATCTTCTGTTCTTTTCTTAATGAAATAGATTCATTAAGAAAAGAACAGAAGATACATTTTAGTTTGGTCCTGTCAAATTAATCAGCGCTTGACGTAAATTGACGTAATTTTAGTCGGCAAGTTTTTAATCACGTCTAAACTTGTAATGGAGTAGTGACAGGCGCTGATTAATATGACAGGACTAAATTAAAATTGTTTAGTTATATCACAAAAAATTTCCTTAATATTTCCGCAGTCATAGAATTGGAGAGCGTGTTGATGTTCGAGGTGAGCGCGCTATCGTGGCAGCACATCTCGATCTCGCTGGAGCACCCGGTCGACGAGAGCATGGCCACCGTGGAGCTCGAACTCAGCGACCCGGCCGCGCCGCGCGCCACGCTCTACACGCTGCACAGCGCGCCCGCCGAGCACATCGACGAGTACATCACCAGGGTGCTGCAGAAGACGCACTCCATACCTATAACACTCAGGTGAGATACACCTCACGTGAGCATAGCACCGTGGAACTCGAGCTCAGCGACCCGGCCGCTAATCACATCCAAATTATGTTCGACACCTTAAAGCCTGAAACTGCGTTAAGCGGACGCCCGCGCGTTTCCATACAAAAGTGCTCCGTAGCACAAGCGCAGTAGCGCCAGCTTACTGGCTGTCGTGTCGTTCGTAAATATTGGGTTGGATTTAGAGGTGTTGAAATTTTTAGAGAAAAGTACGAAATTCATGCGGACGAAGTCGCGGGCAAATTGCTAATTTCCATAAAAGTTAAAGATTTTAGGTTGATGTCAACTCGCCATTGGTCAAAGTTGTACGTTATTATGATCTTTGCTATCGAGTAATTAAATTTAGTTTTCTATGCAACAGACAGAATATTGCCGTAGATTCAAAAGGTATTTTCTATATCCTGACTTGATAAAGGAAAGACATTGAAAACTGACATACTTAGGTACAGTCACGAGCATAAATATATTACTATGGACAGCTCGGCAATAATATCTGATTTCTTGATTCATCCATTCCGGTATACGCCGGGCGAAAAGTTCCTACTGGCGGGAAGAGATTGTGTTTTGTTTTATCGTGTTTGATTAGAGGGGAAGGCAAGGGCGCGCGGGTGAAATTAATGTTTTTTCAGGGTTTCTGAAAAAACTTTACGCGCTCTTAAGGCCCCCTTATGTACCACAATTGTGCATTAAAGTAAAATATGTGTTCTATACAGGTCCCTCATAAAGATCTGGGAGCGGGAGGCAGCCAGTAAGCAGTTAAACGGCGGGTACTCGGCTCTGGAGCCAAATTTTAGCTGCGGAATGGGAGGCCTCGACCCCGGCGGTGAGCACGTGAAGCACGAGCCGGGGTCGATGTCCTCGCGCGCCATGTACCCTTCCAGCGTCAACCATCCTCACCAGGGCGGTAAGTACAACTACAGCCCTCGTACACACGGAAGATTTTTTTTATCGCCACTGGATTTTCAACTCACTGTCATACACCGAAAGTTGAAAATCCATCAGTGTATTTTTAAGACGCGCTGGGGTGCACCCTGTTGAATTCTCAAAGCAGAGATTCGAAAATCAAGTGCGATAAAAAAAAATCGTCGCGTTCAAAAACAGCCCATACATACCTAGGCTTAGAGTTGCAACCATACAGTTCAAAACAGTATTACACTTTGTTTTACCCATTTTCCTTTTTTACTCAGAAATGATAGACGTAAGATGGATAAACGGGATGGATTTTGAGAGGGGGCAGTAGCTACCTTAACCGTTGTAAATACAGAAAAACGGTTTCAGGAGAATGTCCTTTTTTTTCTGAAATTTTGATCCCCATTCACAGATTTTGAAAAACACGTAGGTGTACCTTCATGTGTTTCGAAATCAGCAAGAAAATGGGCCATTTTCACAAAAGGTTTTTTGATGCCAATCGATCTTGTTTCTTATAAGGATCAAAAATTATATCGGACCAAGTGAGACTTGAGTACTAGAAAAGTCAAAAATCGCAAAAAATAATACTTTTACCATGCATGTCGTAGGAAATGAAACTACAACTTACTTTTTTATCATGGATAGACTTTCTACTACAAAAGTCAGAAATCGCAAAAAGTTTTTCCCATATCAGTCTCTATTGAAGGACATTTTTCTCAGAATTACAGAAATCACAAGCAACAAACTATCAAAATTCTGTCTCAAATATAACGCTTTTTCGTTCGAAATCCGAAAATTTATACTTTTTGTTAATTTTCGGCCAGTTTTTACTGTAGCGGCCAGTCTGTCCATAGTAAAAAAGTAAATTGGGAATATCCTCAGCTGTCCGAGAATGCGAAGTGCATTCCCGCATTTTATGTGTCTCATATTGTCTACAGGGGCCTACCTCTCAGAGCAGCAACATCACCTATCTGTAATGTGCCAGGACACGAGCGCAAGCGACATTAAACCACAAACAGACGAACGAAAATCCAAAAAAAGAAAATCTGACGATGTCTGGGCCACTCAGAAAAAAGGTAAACCATCAGGCATCGCCGAAATGATGGACTCTGATAGTGAGAGTGACAATTCAGATGAATATGTTAACGAAGATGAAAATACTATCAATAGTAACTCAACGAATGAAGACATCGAGGGTCGGGAGTCTTCAGTGTCACAGAATGAGTTCACGTCGGACATGGAGCTGTCCGTGATGGACGCGACGGATGCGCTCGGAGTACAAGATAATAGAACCTCCTCCGACATGGACAACTCTAACGATGGAGACGTTGACGACATAATCCGGTTCGTACCTACTACTCTTTCATCTTACAACAAATCTCACAACAGATTAATGTTACACAGTAATTTATTCTTTACAGGAATTCTTTTCACAAGTCTGATCACAAAAGGCAAAAACTTAAAAGCAAAGATTCCGAATTACGCACAAACAGGAGCGCGTCTTCCCTCCTCTTGGACTTAACCGAAGGGAAGTCTTATATGGCGTCTTCGGTAAGCATAACTCCTATAGGTAGCACACCGAACACACCCAACGCTAGCTCCGGCTCCAGCATAACCTCCATGTTATGCCTGGACAGGCGGCCGGGCATTGAGATAATCCCCATCACTGCGGCCGCACCAGCCGCTCTGCCCAGCTCCATAACAATAACACCGATCACATCATCACAAATGAAAACGCTTGACGATCGTATCAGATCGGAGAAGAAGTCGAGCAGGTCGGGGGAAGAGCGCAGCAAGGAAAAGAAGAAGAAGCGCAGGAGAGACGACTCCATGGGCCCGCCGGAGAAAGTGCCGCCCAAACAAGACCCGCTCACTAAGCCCGTGTCGGTTAGCATCAAGCCCACTGACGGCTCCCCTTTACGTGCGACTTCCCCAAACTCTCTTATTCGAAAATTTAGTCCAAGCCCAACGCATGGCAGATCCGTTTCGATAACTAAGTCGCTGAGCCCTAGCACTGTGAAGGGTTTGGGAAAGCCGTCGGGGACGTCTAGTCACCACAACAGCCCGAGACATTCTCCAGTTCAAAATAGCCCTAAACATTTACCTGGTTACTCGAGTCCAAAAAACCACAGCATCTCGTCCCCTAAGCACAGTTCTTCGGGGTCGGGAAAGCCAAGCATGTCAGCACTAAAATCTGCGACCAGCGGGTCGCCCTCAGGGAAGTCTGGTACAACAGGGTATGACCTCACAAAAAAGATATCCAAAGACAGTTACGGCTCTAGCTCGGTGACATCGAGGGATAAAGAAAAGAAACATTCCAGTTTATCTTTTTCTAGTTCCGATAGGAGTAGCCCTAAATTAAAAAACCCAATCAAATTGAAACAGTTAGAAATTACCCCCGTGTCTTGTGATAGTCCCGTAACGGAACCTTTAATATCCCCACCTAACATTGAAGTAAATAAATCAAATGCTCCGAGCCAGGCTCGCAATAGGAAAGGTTCCCTCAGTGCTGTGATAGACAAGCTCAAGTCTGCCCAGCACTGTGGCACAGATTCTGAAATAAGTGCAAAATCTAGTAGCTCTTCCAGTAGTGCCAAGTTTTCAGATCCCAAAACAAGTATGCCCGGCAGTAGTGGAAAACTTAACGATAGCAAAAATCAAGAGTATATGGTGAAGCCGAGCTCCGACGGTATGAAGATAACAATCAATAAAACTAGAACGAAAGATTCTTCAGGCAGTAGCTCCAAATTAAACTACAGTAGTTCTAGTTCGAAACAATCCTCGCCCCAACTCACTCCCCCGAGTCAGGGCTCTCCCAAAACGCACACAGGTTTAAAGCCAGGGGTCATAAGTGGACCCGCTTCTAAAAAGACTCAAGCAATGCAATCTTCTAAATCTGGTAGCGTCACTTCGGGTTCAACACCACCGAAAGCTAACATGAGCCCTTCGGATTCCTCCGGGTCTGGCAACCCCAACATGCCCAAAGTGCCTTATTCAAAATCGTCAAGCACAAGTAGTGCAGGTATTAACTTATCAAAGTCTGGTTCTAAAGCCAGCTCTGGTTCCCCTAAAAGCAGCAGTACGGACCTCGCTAAAATAATAAGAGACAGGGAACGAGAGAAAGCCCGAACTAAACTTATGACTAATTCAGAGAAATCTATTTTTTCTTCTAAATCTGAACGCCATTCTAGCCCTAGCGGCTCAAGAGACGAAATTGATGGAGAAAGATTTAAAAGTTCCAAGGAATCGAATTTTCTCGTAGAAGGCTTGATCAAGCCCCTCGACACTAGTAAGTTTCAAATACCAAAATTAAAAAATCAAAACACTCCAGATAAGAATAGTCCTGCGGCGCAGTACGATCAACGATCTTTAGTTAACGATTTTGCTCGCTCGCTAGAACAAAGCAAATATCAGTTTCCGCACTTCGATAATCCAGGTACGAGAACGGCCGATTCCCTTCAAAAGTCGGCGTATCCTTTGAACGTGCCGAAACCACTACTCAATATGGGTAGCATGAGCCCTAAGACAATACCACCCGGCAAGAATGATCAGTCTGACCGGCCCCTAGAATTTTCTAAAGCTATGGCTGACAGTATATCAAAAGGGGGAAGCCCGGTGAGAAATAAGGATGACTCAAAAGACGGCTATCCGCCGTCATTTCCTATCCTACCCCTGGATTTCAAAACGGAGATGGCGAAGGGGTTTGCCGCTCCTAAGGGCAGTTCAGAGGACAGGAAAGGCGCCGACTCGTGCATGAAGCCTCCGGCGAGCGGCGCGGTGGCGCGCAGCGGGGCCACGACGCCGCAGGAGGCCGCGGAGATGCTGCTAGACTTCTCGTCGTCGTCGGGCAGCAAGGTGTCGGGCATGGTGGCCGTGCGCCCGGTGTACCCGTCGTCGCCGGCGCTGGCGCTGCAGCTGGCCAAGAGCCCCGCACCGTCGCCGCTGGTAGCTCCCTCGCCGCACTCCAACTCGCCCTGCATCACCGACGACGAGCTCATGGACGAGGCGCTCGTGGGCCCCGGCAAATGAGTGCTAGCGCCCACACCCAGTGCGAGATCGCTAATTGTTGCGCCGCGAACGAACGAAATCATGAACATTTCTCCTATTATATTGTTTGAAATATAACTCATTTATGATTCCTTGGGTAATTTTATCAATAGATATTTATTTATCAAGTAATTTATTCGTAATTTTCTCTCTATGTAAACTACTTACCGATTCTTATTTTTAATCTCGTCGTATATTTTTTAATTTGTAAGGAAATATTATGTGATTCAAATATATTTTAGTAATCGAATATCATATTTGTGTCATACTTTACATGTATAATGTAAAAGACGATTCATAAGTCCATGTATTGTTGTTAACAGAGGAACCACTTAACGCAACTGCCATGAGTAAATAAAATACAATTTAGTGTACAATGTTTTTCCTAATTTAAGTGATCCAGTTATAGAAGGCGATAATTAACAATGAATGTAAATAGATAAATTAATATAATGATATTGAAATGAATTTGTTGGTAAGGCCAATGTGCTTATAGATTTTTTAGAAATAAATGAAAATCAATTACTATTTACGTGATTTTTGTTTTATTTTGGACACACATCATAAAATAATACATTTAGTTTAAATTAGAATAAGTTAAATAAATTAAAGATTAATATGACCTAGGTAGGTTACATTAATAAAATCTTAGAGAGCTAGGACGATAAAATCTGTAGTAGGGATTATAATAGAAGGGACGTCTCCTGTACGGTGCATATGGATAGCTCTGAAATTTTCTGCGGATTGCAAAGCGACGTCGCGGCGGTTGTCGGTGCCGCTTTCTTAAGAACGGAAGTGGGGCAAATCCAGCGGCAGTTTCCATTATTTCATCTTTAATCCTATCCGCTAGAATATTATCAATTAGTTGGTCACCCGGAGAAAGATAATCGTCATCGTCGATGTTGATTTCATTCTGTGCATCGGGTATTACTTCTTCTGGAGGAGTTACACTTTCTTCAATCACTATATCCACTTCTCCGTCGCCATATTTGGTGGTGTCTCCGCCAGTATCAATTTCGGGCAAAAATTCATCACTTATTATTTCCACCTTGATTGGTTCCGAATCACTTTTGTTTACTGTTGTGTCTTCTACTTCTAGCTTCACTTCTAACTCACTTGTTTCTGATAATGGTGGTTCCATAACGTTACTCAAGTTGTCTGGTTTTGAAACAGGATTTGCAACCACACTGACAATCCCCACTATTAATAATAATATTATATTCGGCTTCATTTTTTCTGAAAACGTAATTCAAAACGTTAACTTGATTACGCGACGAACACAAGCTTGAATGTGAAATTTTTCTAGTAAGCTAGTCTTATATTATAGAAGATTGAGGTCAAAGAAAGGTGTGTGTGGCAACACAAATTTCATTTGTAAATAAATTGCTCAAATAACGGAAATACCAAAACAAAATATCTAAATGAGTGAAAATAATAGGTAAAGGCCCGATTTTTCAATCTTCAGATAAATAGGTATGTACCGGTAACTGTACTTAAGTACATACATACATAAACTCACACCTTCTTTCCGTGAGGGACGACAGAACGCCAACTGCTACGATTCTTACATACATACAAAATATTAATTGCAGTTTCATAGCTTTTGTTTATAAAATATGTGTGTATAAAAGTTATATGACTATTGAAAAATCGGCCCTTAAAGCTGCCAAATAAATTTTCTTATATTTAGGCTCAACGTCCACGACATTGATAGCACTAGCCCACCATTCTTGCTAAGAACGTATTTTCTTTCTGCACAATCCAAAAACTTGTCCTCAACTACAGCGCTAAGCGCATCAATGAGCGATTTTAAATAAAATAAAAGTCATTTCATTCAAGCAAAACCAATAATATAACAAAACTTCACAATACTACCACAATAGATCAGGGCCTCAAGTCTGCTATTACAATAGTGTCAGAATGGTCTCGCCATTGTGAGTATTTGACAGTGTTTGTATGGCAAATCTGTCAAAAACTCACAATGAAGAGACCATTCTGACACTATTGTAATAGCAGACTTGAGGCCCTGAATGCTATGATAAAATACATAACATCACGCCTGTTTTCCACGAATGGTTAGGCAGAGGTGCACTTATTTCGCCAGTTATGTATAAATCCCATGTAATAGGGGGCGAGCCTATTGCCATCTACCAGGCACATGTCCAAACTCCAGGCTACTACTGTGAAATTCCAGATGGGATAACCCAATAACACCTGACCCGGGAATTGAAACCAGAACCTCATGCTTAGCAGTAGAGCTTGCGACCACTAAAACAATTAGTCAGTATGATAAAATTAATATTAGAAATCTACTCACTCAATAAAATCTTTGCGGACATGGAAGTCGTTGTGGTGGATCCATTCTTCGACCCTGATAATTCCTCCTCTGAGCATTAGCTTTCTCACTGCGCTCTCTAAGCTTTCTCATTGCAAATCGTGGTAGGAACGGATTCTGGGACTCTGCCCTTTCCATCATCTCGCCGTCATCTACTTTAGATGTTACAATCTTCGATTCCTCAAGAGGCTTCGAGTCAACAAGCATGAAGAAAACGAATACTGTTAAACACAATAACTTAAAACTGAACATGATGTTTAGATAAATGGTAGTAAGTTGACAAGAACAACGATTTGCTTTGAGCTGAAGCAACGGTGGCTAATCCCTTTGTATCCGTCTTCGAGAGCATGCTCATGTTTTATAGGGACGATAATTACCGACAGATGACACACATATGGTGCATCTGTTTACCTTATCGAATTTGAGGAAATGTAACGGGTCATACGGTCGCTTCCAATTAACACGTCCTCGACTCACATTCATAGGCCGGTGGTGCACAACCGTAAGACCTACATTTTTGTAACGGATACTGAAACATAATCACCACTGATTCAACATAGTGTCCCTTATATTGACGTAATAGTGTTTATTTTCACATTCCACCTCAGGATATTGAGTCCAAATAAATTTAAAATACTGTGTCATGTTTCCAAAATATCCATAACAATCGTCTGACAGAGTTTCCAACTTTCCAGAAGGGGCGTAGCTATGGTACGCGGTATCAGCCATATCAATGGGTTTGACGCAGTATGTGCATTTCGCAAAATGTGCAGTTCTCAAAATAGCACTTCTAAGGCAGGAATGTGGTTTGCTGGTACTAATGGACTGCCGCATGGGACTGCATTTTGAACATTGCACCACAAACTACACTTATGATGCGGTTTCAAAATTTGAAAACCAATGGTATCCAAAAATGTTGCCAACTATTCTGAGCTGCGCATATCAGTTTTTATGTTGATCCTTTGTGATAAAATTTACACTCATTTTGAGAGGTACTCATTTTGAGAAGTGCTATTTTAAGATTGAGCTAAATTGAAGCAAAGAGTTTATAGTCGTGGTATGTTTTTTTTATTGAGATATGTTCTTTTAAGTAAACATTGTCACAACCCTCCTCGGTCTCCCCTACCCTACTTTGGAGCTTCGCCGCAATTGGATAAAGGGGGGCCAACAAAGTTTTGATACAGGGCCCCTTTAGGACTAGCTACGCCACTGCTTTCCAGTCACAATATCGATTATCGAACCTACAGTTGTTGTATTAACAGTTTATTATTTTTATTAATAAAGACCAGTCAGCCCCTACACAACACAACACACACAACTTTGAGAAAGAAGTCGACAGGAGGATCCGGTTGGGCTGGGCAGCGTTTGGAAAACTCCGTCAAGTCTTTTCGTCGCCTATACCGCAATGTTTGAAGACTAAGGGCTTCAACCAGTGCGTCTTGCCCGTTATAACATACGGTGCCGAAACGTGGACCCTTTAACAAATTTAAAGTCGCTCAGCGCGCTATGGAGCGGGCTATGCTCGGAGTTTCTTTGAAGGATAAAATCAGGAATGAAATTATCCGGAAGAGAACCGGAGTTACCGACATAGCTTGCAGAGTAAGCAAGCTGAAGTGGCAGTGGGCTGATGGCCATATTTGTCGAAGGACCGATGGCCGATGGAGCAGACGAGTCCTGGAGTGGAGACCGCGTATCGGCAAGCGTAGTGTGGGACGCCCCCCAGCTAGATGGACCGACGACCTCAAAAAGGTGGCTGGGATAGACTGGATGCGGAAGGCGGAGAACAGGGTGTTGTGGCGCAGCATAGGAGAGGCCTATGTTCAGCAGTGGACTGCGATAGGCTGAGTTGATTGAGTCAGCACCTTAAAAACAATAATATAAAAGTGGATAGGTACCTACGTCAGTATATATTATTAATACAATGTAAGTTTAGTCAACTGCAGAGAACTCTCACCCCCTAGCAATTAATAAATACATTGCTAGGGGAGATTTCTCTGCAGCTGACCCTACTAACAATACTTAATTATTTACAAAATATGTATATCTATTGGTACACAAGAAATCAATAAAATTCGTTACGTCATAGCAGGAGTGGCTACCGGTTATAAATACACAAACAAATAAATTTAACACAAACGTGTTTAAATCCGTAGTTGCATGCGCCTGCGTAAACAGTAAATAGGAACTATTACAATTACACCTACGTACAGTGTCAATAAGATTATCTCGCAATGCTACAGAATCCTGGGACTTACAAGCCATCCTGATTTGTAGGGCATACGGCCTATGCAGTCTGCATAGTCTGAGTCGACACACAACGACATGTCGTTGCAATAAAAGTCTGTTTTCTTAGCCCGATGAGCCGAAGAAAGCAGACTCGATGGAAACAGAAAATAATTATGCAGTGTGTAGGTATATAAAGGTTTCTGCACACAGAGCCGTCCCGCTCGGCGCGACGGTAACCGTGGCTCTGTGTGGCGTCGTCCGTAATATCTAGTACATTCATTGACATATATATTACCTATATATCGAGTACATTACAACCACTCAGCGTCGCGTCGCCGTTCCGTTGCGCTGCGCCGCGCCCGCTTTGTGCAGAGACCTTAACTATCTAAACTCAGATTTTTTATTTGCTAGACCAAAATGATAGTTGCGATCGACCTTTTTAGGGTTCTGTAGTAAACAAGGAACCCATATAGTTTCGCCATGTCCGTCTGTCTGTCTGTCTGTCCGCGGCTTAGCTCAGAGACTCTTAGTACATACTAGCAAGCTGTAATTTAGTATGGGTAGGTATACATATTAATCACGCCGATAAAGTGATAAAATTAAAAAGAGAAAAAAAAAATTTTTAGAGTGGAGGTACTGTAAAAAAAAATATTTCATGCTCGTAAAGTGGGGATGTTATTTTTTCTTTCTCGTTTAAACCATGGTGTGGGGTATCGTTGAATAGGCCGTTCAAAAATATTAAATTTTTGTTATTTTACAATAACAAAAAGATTAAAATACACTATAAGTTTAATTGTAATTTTGTATGTATTGTTGTGTGTATTGTGTTTTATTGATGTCTTTTGTAATGTTTATCTTTTTGTTATAATTTAATTAAGTAATTTATAATAATGTATCTAATATTTTAAATTTAACAATGTATGCATATGGACTGGTTCTGATATAAATAAATTTATTATTATATTATTATTATTATTACAGGTTTGTGAAACTCATTTTTCGATTCAGGGATCCATTTGTGCAATATTAATTAATTTATTAAATTTATTCATGAAAATTTTTGTTAGTCAAGTGTGCCCCCTGCCAGCTAAATGGTTGTATTTGGATACTTCCCGAGTAGCAAAATTTGGTCATGTAAATATCCTAAGAGCATGTATTTTTTAGTCCTATTGGAATCCTCAAAACGTTTACAAAACTGCATTTGGGCGCAGTTTATAGGACCATTATGCCCCAAAATCATTTTTTTACGGTCCGGTAAAGTGCAATTCGATTTCATAATTATCTTATTAGGTGTTTTTACAAGATGTAATTGTCCTATAAAGATCCGGTAAACGCATTGAATAAGCGCGATTAGTCCTCTAACGATATGACGAGTGCTGCTACTGGTGTAATTGATCCAACAGTTGGCAGCGCGATACCATTACTAGAGCATTCATTCGATCACTTTTGTAACGGTGACGTGCTGCGGTGTCTTAAGAAAAAAATATAACATTTTCAATTCCACATTCTAATATCTATTTACAATAGGTTAGAACTTTTGTCTTTTCACTGTTGTGTTTAGAATGTCTACTCAACTTGCGAAATTAATTTTATTGATAAAGTGTTCGATGATAATAAACATATTCTTCATGCCCCTTCAAAACTAAACATATTTGTTATTAACTTTATTCGATAATAATTAACAAATACTTAAGCCACCATAGGATCTGGATCCCGTGTCATATTATTGCATTATCAAAACTGTTATAAAACAACTTAGTCAAAGTTAAGACTACTACAGGATATACCTACTTCGCCACCATATTTAAGTTTTAGGGTTCTTTAAGAGAATACAAAAGAAAGAACCCCCCGCATGCCAGTATATGTATGGTAATGTTTTAAACAGAACGAATATTTTCAGAATAGTGTCAGAATTAGGAATTTGAAAGGATTTTACATTTCTTAAAATTGATTACGAAATAGATACCGAAACTCGTCTTCGATAACTGCCACTACGCTTAAATCATTTCCATTTGTTTAAATCCATTTATATTTTCTCTTGTTTTCTCTAACAAATCACAAAATGAAAGCAAAATGGATGATTACTCTAGTAATAGCAAATGTAGGACACATTTAAGTAGAATCTTACCTATAAAAATCGGAGGGCAAGCTAGTTTTGTGCTAACAATCCATTATAAGTCACGACGAAGACAAATTTATCCTATAATATCCTTCACCTATAGCAGCTATATCTATGACGTCTATAGAAGTGCATGTCTTATAGAAGAATGAAACAAGACGTTAACAAGAGCAAGAACAGTGGCCATTATCGCTACATCCCCTCTATTATTGGTGAATTATTTGGGTTAGGTTCTATTAGGTTAGAACAGTGAACATTAACGCGCGAAAGCGAGCGAGCGTGCCGCGGAAGCGGCCGCCGAGCGCCAGATCCCCTCTATTGTTTGTGAATTATTTGGGTTAGGTTAGGTTAGGACGTGTATTATCAAATTGCCCAATTGTCATGTAGCAATATACCTAATAATGACCGTGAAATGTGATAAATAATGTAGTTAAGATAGTAATTAATCACATAGCCCGATATGCCCGCATTAATCACCTGGTCCATAACATAGATACCAAATGTGATTTTAGTCTAGCTAATAAAAAATCAGATTATACGAGTACTACGAGGGACAATAATATTAGCACGAGCCACGAGCCTATAGCCATAATGAGAATGTCATGTTTGATCAATATAATTAAATCGAACGCACTATGAATTTGAACACGCATTGGTTTACATATCAGTCATTGTCAAGGTGGCTGTTAGTCACAAGGTCATGATGCTGCTGTATAAATAACTATAAACACTCATCAAGTACCTACTGACCCTAAACAAACATGGAGTTCTTGAAATTTTAACATAATCTCAATAAAAGGTTTACTCAACACTTCGCATTTGCGATTTAGGTAGGTATCTTTGAAAATATTGCGTAAATGGTTAATTACAGTACTTTATATGACCATTCATAAATTGGCTATACCTAGTTAGGAAAATAAACAACAGGAAAATATAAATTAAGCCCTAATACCTATTAAAGAATTGGCACACTGTAATGGTAGCGTATTTATGTAAATAAGTAAATAAATAATAAAGTTATTTCATACCATCGGTTGTTGGTATGGATGATTCTCGTTTGAGTACCTATGCATTAAGCACCAAAGGTATTCCCATTTGAGAATACCTTTGGTGCTCAATGCATAGGTGTTCGAACGGGAATACTCCGTTGGTATCGCAATAACGTGGGGGTGCAGGCAGAGCTTGGTACCAAAAGTACAGGTTCTGTACCGGTATACTTAGCGGTGCTTGCCATTTCGGTACCTGTGTAGGTACCGTTTTTAGACTGGTAGGTACTCCACCTAACAAGTATCGGTAAAAATTCAGGTACCCGCCGCGTACCATAAATATCTTATTTGTATCTTGATATTATTTCTCTAATGCCTATTATAACTATCCTAATTACTTACTACTTAAATTAGTTCTCTCACTCTTAACTTCGGAAATATTTGTTTGGTACCGTACCGATTAGAGTACTACTTAATTGTACAGGTACAACTCCGGTAACCGGAAACCGGTATCACACCAAGGTCAATGGTACCGGTTCCCAAAAATACCTTTATTTCAAGCTCTAATTGCGTAACACACAATCAATAACAATCTGAATTATTTTAGAAGCAGATTGCTAATACATTGCTACATTTATGTTCGAAAAAAAATCTACTAACAACGTAAATAAAGCAATGAATGTTGTTGAACTGTCAAAATGAAACCAATTCCTACTGATAGTGTGTTACGCAATTAGGCCTCTGGAAGGTAGAATCGGCTCTAATTTTTTGTACCTATAATGAAAACAATTTAATTTTTTGCATCATATTTATGTAAGTCACGAGATAAACTTATCTCAAACCTGCAGTTCATTGAAGACATCGCCATATTACATAGTGTTACTTGGCATAATCTATCTTTTCGCTGATATTTCATTACTGATGCCTAAAATATTAATCTTATGACAAATACTAGCAATCTGATTCTGATACTAGATACTGATGCCGATTCACTTGTTCACAAACTAAACTAAATTTAAGTTCATTGCATCTTTTTATTTCTATTTCATTATGAAAAGGACAGAAGATAAATTTTAGTTTAGTCCTGTCAAATTAATCAGTGCCTATCTCTACTCCATACAAGTTTAGACGTGATTAAAAACTTGCCTACTAAAATTACGTTAATTTACGTCAATCGCTGATTAATTTGACAGGACTAAACTAAAATTTATCTTCTGTCCTTTTCTTAATGAAATAGAAAGAAAAAGATGCACTGAACTTTAAATTTAGTTTACGAGTAGTTTGTGAACAAGGGAATCGGCACCATTATGTAATCTTCAATCTAATCAATATTATCGAATATATTGCATCGTGTCTCGTTTAATTTTGAACTTAATCATCAACATTTTATAGTTTAAAATCGTTTGATGTGCTGGCTACCGTACCAAAAAAACCCACCCCGGTGTACACACGGCTACATATAAAGCTACAAATTTCCAGTATAAGCTGATCTCGCATTGTATAGGATTTCTCTAGAGGCTGAGAATCAGCACTTTTCGAACGTTAAAATTACATAAGACAGTCCTCCAAAACGCCCGTCCTTCACCACTTCCTAGTACTTTAGCTGGGATGAAGAAGTAGCGCAACAAACTCCCCAGCAGCACAGCCGTCTGTTCAGTTAGAAAAACTTGATTCTATACAATAATATGAGGTCAGCTTATACTGGGAATTTATAGCTTGATATGTAGCCGTGTATACATGATGACCCTAGCGATAGTGCTTACCTTGCTGATAAGAATCAAATCCTGGAAATTAATGTTTTACAAGACTTACCTGTGTGAAGTCACAAGAACCTCAATTTTAATTATGTTTTTGTTTCAGTTATCAGTAACTTCATTCCCATACCCATTTATGACTGACTGCTGTATTCTTTGATATATATTATAATGTTACACTAGATTAGTAACCTGTGTGAAGTCACAAGAACTTCAATTTTACTTAAGTATTCGTTTCAGTTATCAGTAACTTCATTCCCATACCCATTTATGACCGACTGCTGTATCCATTGATATATATTATAATGTTGCACTAGATTAGTTACCTGTGTGAAGTCACAAGAACTTCAATTTTACTTAAGTTTTCGTTTCAGTTATCACTAACTTCATTCTCATACCCATTTATGACTGACTGTTGTATCCATTGATACATATATATTACTAGCTTTTGCCCGCGGCTCCGCCCGCGTGGATGTCGGTTATCGCGTAAAAAAGTAGCCTATGTCCTTCTCCATATCCCAGGCTATATCTCTGCCAAATTTCATGACGATCGGTTCAGCGGTTTAGGCGTGAAAATATAACATACAGACAGACAGACAGAGTTACTTTCACATTTATAATAGTAGTATGGATAATGTTACACTAGATTAGTAATTACCGCGCTAAGGCGTTGCCACTTGACATATATATGGCCACAGCCACATGCGTAGCTAACGTCAGTTCAGTGCTCTGTGTGACGCCAACCAAAGTGAACCTAAATATATTAATAACCTGTACTGGGCCCGCGTGGTAGATTACCTACAGACATCCTACAGAACACTCGTGTCCCAGCAGTGACAACTTAATGACAGATTATGATTAGTTGTCAATATCATAAACTAAACGTGTGGGTGTCGTAAAAGGCGAAGGGACTTACTAGAGAATGGGCAGCAGCGTTCTCTATGCATTTTTAACACCATACTGCGATCGCCAACCCGCCTGCCAAGCGTGGCGATTATGGCAAACCCCCCCCCAATTGGGGGAGGCCTATGTCCAGCAGTGGACGTCTTTCGGCTAAAATGATGATGATGATGATCATAAACTAGATAAAATTATTCTTCCCGAGATTCTGTTCGGCCGGTAGATACCACTACATACCTATATACCTACATACATATGTATGTTTATTGTTTTTTACTAAGTGTACCTACCCTATCCCGTGTCCGTACACACAGTCCACGTGAGTTTCACGTCGCAGTATCTTATTGCTCGTATATAGATGCATCATTGAATTGAAGTCTAAACACGTGCTCTCGTCACGAGGCTTCAATATGGGTCACATAAGATAAAAATAAAAAGAACTGGATTTAAGTATTTATTTATTTGTATAATGTTCACTTAGTTACAGGCTAGGCTAAAACTTAAGAGTAATAAATACATAACCCGATTTTTATTTTTATTTATTTTATTTATTCATTTAGTAGTTTACATACATTGTATACATTAAGTTGTTGCCAACATAAAGTCATTAGAGTTTCACCGGGCACTTGCCGGGCACCAAAAACATCGACTAAATAATTTAAAAAACATAAGAAGGTACTTACTCAACAAAACAGGGCGCAGCAAGTATTATTACATTTAACTTATAGCTATGTAGGTTAAATACTTAAAGTTAATATTATATTATTACATACCTACTATAATATCAATAGCACAACATTCATTATTACTACTAATACTAACAATACTACTTCCTAACATATATTTAATTTATTATAATTAAAGACATTTGAATAATTAAAATCTATACTCTATATACTAATATATATATATATACTATATACTAATATACTAATTAAAGCTGAAGAGTTTGTTTGTTTGTTTGTTTGAACGCGCTAATCTCAGGAACTACTGGTTGGAATTGAAAAATTCTTTTTGTGTTGGATAGTCCATTTATTGAGAAATATTATAGGCTATATAACATCACGCTACAACCAAAAGGAGCGGAGCATAAATGAAAAATGTTGCAAAATCGGGAAAAATTATTCCTTTTTGAGAGCTTCCGTTGCGTGCGCTGCGTAAACGGTTTAAGTTACGCAAATATCATGATGATGAAATAGTATGATGGAATTGTTCCTCTTTAAATTTTAAAAAAAAAAGTCCGCGACAGCATATGTCTATCTTTTAAGATTGACTCACTATAACCTTTTTTTGTGGTAATCAAATTTGTTCGAAATTAATGCATTATTTGCGAAGGAGTTTTCATAAACATGGTATTAATCCTTATCCAAATAAATACGTTATTCATCACAAGTATTTAATTTTGAACAAAGTTGCCCTTACATCATTTAATTTCAATGAATATCTTAGGAGATATAACTGTTTTATAATGACTCCGCTGCAAAATAATGATCAACTCTGCGAGGTAGTCTATTCTAAAGCTGAAGAGTTAGTTTTTAGGGTTCCGTACCCAAAGGGTAAAATGGGACCCTATTACTAAAACTCCGATGTCCGTCTGTCTGTCTGTCTGTCCGTCTGTCATCAGGCTGTCTCATGAACCGTGATAGTTAAACAGTTGAAATTTTCACATATGATGCATTTCTGTTGCCGCTATAACAACAAATACTAAAAAACAGAAAAAAAAAATATTTAATGGGGGCTCCCATACAACGGACATGATTTTTTTGCCGTTTTTTTTTTGCTCCGCCCGCTTGGATATCGGTTATCGCGTAAAAAAATAGCCTATGTCCTTCTCCATATCCCAGGCTATATCTTTGCCAAATTTCATGACGATCGGTTCAGCGGTTTAGGCGTGAAAATGTAACATACAGACAGACAGACACACAAATAGACAGACAGACAGAGTTACTTTCACATTTATAATATTAGTAAGGATAAGGATTTGTATGGATGGTACGGAACCCTTCGTGCGCGAGTCCGACTCGCACTTGGCCGGTAATCGCTGGTAATCGCTAATCTCTGGAACTGCGAGTTGGATTTGAAAAAATCTTTTTGCATTTTACAGCCCAATTCTTGAGGAAGAATTACACTCCTATTAACTAGAACACAATTTTTTTTTAAATGAAAGTTTATGCGAAAACGAAGTAAAAGCACGGGCAGGCAATGTGTTGCGACGGGATGGGTCGGGGGAACAAGAAATTTAACGCGGACGAAGTCGCGGGCAGAAGCTAGTATATAATAACATAAAGATATTAATAAAATTATTTTATGCATAGATATTTACCTACATATTATGACGTTTGTGCTTTATTTTAGCTTCATAACTTCCTTATAATCTTTAATACCTACTATAATAACATTTTCCTGAAAGTAATGACTTATGTCTACATTTAAATTATATGCAAAGTTTTTTGTGGACCTTTTAAGTTCAGGTAAGTAGGTATATTTGGATACTTCGGTATTCTGGGCTATTTTTATAGGTAAATCTTCTAGGGATGTACCTATATACTGGTACAATCACAAATATCAAAACAATACAATTATCAAAATTAAAGAGTTTTACCTACTTATATTCTTTTTACAAATATATAATATAGTATATATATTTAACGGATTATATTGACGTAAACACATCTATGACCGTATCGCCAAAAAACCCAGTTATTAGGTACTTGAGTTATAAATTTTTCACTCCAACGAAGCATGAAGATTGGCGCTCGTTGAAGGACGTTGCGCATTTTTAAGGCATTGTTTAATTTCAGAATTATCCTTCCCGCTGATGACCATAACAATACAAACGATATACTGATGATGATTCAACTCAATCAGGCAACACATTAAACAAGCGATTTCTTTAGTATGTCTCTGTGATGGTAAGCATCGACTGCTATGCGTTGGGAGGGAGTTCCGGTCCCAGTAAAACTGGCAAAGTGATGTAGTATTTTTTTTTTTTTTCAAAAGCTTAATCATTGTAGCTTGGGAGTCTGGATTGGTGCCTGATTTATGGCTATAGGCTTGCTCCTGTTAGATTGGGCCTAAACGTTGCTGTCGAAATGTGGGTATACTTACTATACAGACACACCTCTACCTGCGCCTTCAGAGAATGCAAGCGTGATGTTATGGTTATCATAGATCATATGAAAAACAATTAATTAATTCACAAACTTCACTTAAGTCCACAAATCATTTATAACCAGTCCGAAACCTAAACTCAAGTTTATTTTTAGAGCAGGAAATTTTTTAAGTAACTATGGTATTATCTATTATTTTTAAATGTCTTTGAAAAACCTCGGGACCCTGGGGTCCTGGGCCTTTGGAACGTGTACGAGGGGCCGAAGCCAACTCGCAGAGGCCCGTAAAGACGCTTTTAATTAAATGAGGCACCAACCGACGTTTATCCCTGTACAGACTATGCAAGTGCATCCAAGGACAACCCCCGGTTGGTGTAGAACTATTACAGGATATGGAAACAAAGATATTGGACTATGGGTTTTGGGTGGTTAAAATGGACTGGTTACCTAAAACTATGGAAGGACTATGGCCCCTGCCTGATCAATGTTTTATTGTACACGGATAAATGGCAGGGAGTGACTTGCACACTCATTAATGGGCCCCCGGAAACGATCGCTAGCACTTAATGTCGTAGCAACAAGAGGGCAACATATCCTGAGGTGCTTGAGGACTGGAGAAGTATTCCACAACTATCAGAACAATCCTAGAGCCCGGAAGATGGTCAAGATCCCTACCAGCACTTACTGGAATACTTCCTATCTCCGAGCACGTTTTCTCTTGCGAATCTCCACTCAAGCCGGACAATACGGCAAGAATGAAGTGGGAGCTCAGTTCCCTGTCAGTATGTTCACTCCAGCCGGCCAATAAAGGCAAGCCAGAGATGAGGAACATGACTTCTCCTGGGAGATAGGGTCCGTGGGGTCGCCACTGCCCAGCAGCTCGCCACATGCTGCCCTGCGGTCTTGGTCTGGCTCCTTGTTGACACACATACATACATACAACGGACACTACGACGTCGTCAACGAGCGACGCGGCACAGCGCGGGGACCCGCAACAGCGTCGCGGCATTGCATCGTACGACACGACCGCGTTCGGACGTACCTTTTAACGTACCTTTTCAGTACTTAGGGTAACTATATTTGTCAACCACCTATTAAACCATTATTAAATACAGTCCACTGCTTTAATTCCACCTGGGCTTATGCACTCCTCACCCTAGACATGTTCCGGCAAAGTAAACTCCCTAGGGTTACCTAGGGTTCGGAACGCGCAAACCACACCACGACGTCAACGTAGAGATAAGGCGGTGGGGTAATTATTATTATTATTATGGTAAGTTTTTCTTTTATATTTTTCTACAAGTACGAGTACACCCGGAACTAATTAAGTGACTGAAGCTCATAATCTACCTAGCCTTTTCCCAAATATGTTGGGGTCGGCTTCCATTCTAACCAGATGCAGCTGAATACCAGTATTTTACATGGAGCGACTGCCTATCTGACCTCCATAACCCTGCAGTTACTGGGTAACACGATAGGTCCCTTTGGTAAGACTGGTCAGACTTTCGGGTTTCTGACGACATGTAACAACTGTCAAAGATCTACAAATGACAGCTTTCCAACAAGGCCCGGAGGTATCTTGGTATGTAAAGATGGTCACCCATCCACAGACCAACCGCGGCAAGCGTAGCTTAACAACTGAGTAACTGAATCTAAAAGATATAAACAAAAACGTGACTTCGAGCGCTGAAACAAAGTTCATAGAGTGGCTGCTTGAATAACAGAAATCTAATTTGTTGTTCTGTCTACGGGACCTATCTAAATCTCGATCTATAATCTGGGGCCTTACTCCCGATAGAATCGAGTTCTGAATCAATCAAATTGGATTCGAATTAAATGCCGATCCATACTCTTGAATCCGACACTAGCGCACGATCGTGCGGTGGTTCGAAGCGAAACTAACGTCGATCGAAAGATTCGTTAGGATCGAAAAGTTCGTACTCCGCACGCCATCTGATAGATAGATATTGAGTTGTTGGATCAAAACTAAACATCAAATTACACGATATCAAAAAAGCTACTTTATTCAGATCGAGTGAGATAACTACCTAAAAGACATAGAGCACTTGACGGTGACGTAATCCGTCGGATACGCATAAAACGACGCTGATATTACTCGAACCTATGTCGATCTTGGTTTACGATTCGAATTGGTTCAGGAGTAAGGTTTTAAATCGAGTTCGGATCGAAACGAGTTCGAATCGGAAACAAAATCAAACTCGAATCGTTTTCGGGAGTAAGGCCCCAGACACTAGTCACAAAGTATGTCTGATCACGATCCTATGTACCTAGATTCAAATCAAATCAAACCATTTATTGGTTCGCAAACATGGGTAATTAGTAAATAGCTTAGTTCAACATACCTATATAGGTTGCGAAACTCGACAAGTTGGCGGTTATACGGAAATAAATGTGTGAATAGATAGGTATGATTACTCGTTTATCTAATGCTAAAACAAACATTTCCTTTTTGTTAAGGCTCGTACAGACTCGCGCGATAACGCAGGCGCGACAGGCAGCGACAAAGAAATTGGTGCCGATTCCCTTGTACACAAACTAAACTAAATTTAAGTTCAGTGCATCTTTTTCTTTCTATTTAATTAAGAAAAGGACAGAAGATAAATTTAAGTTTAGTCCTGCCAAATTAATCAGCGCCTGTCACTACTCCGTAAAAGTTCAGACGTGATTAAAAACGTGCCAACTAAAATTAGCGCTGATTAATTTGACAGGACTAAACTAAAATTTATCTTCTGTCCTTTTATTTAGTTTAGTTTGTGAACAAGGGAATCGGCACCATTGTGCTACAGGTGTCGCGTCGCGCCCGCGATATCGCACTAGTATGTACGAGCCTTTATGTCGAGGCAAAAAAAATATCATTGAAATTATTTCCGCAGCCAAAGGGTACCTTATCTTAGACTACAGTGTTGACTTGTAAAACAAAGATTGCATTAGGCAAGGTGTCTGTCTGTCTCGTGACATTGTGGCATAGTTACGCTGCCAGAAGGTTACCTACTGTCTAAGCATAAGCCATAGCACATTCAGCCTATAATGTTCCCACTGTTGGGACACGGGCCTCGTCTCTGTGAGAGGGAGAGGACCGTAATCCACCACGCAAGCCCAGTGCAGGTTGGTGTATGGCACATGTCTTCAAATTTTTAGTTTAGGACATGCTGGTTTCCTCACGATATTGAGAGCAGTCATGACATAATTTACACAAATTATAGTGCCTGACTGGCTAAGTTTTGACAAAAACTCCAATTAAAAATAAAAGAAAGAAAGAAAATACGTTTATTTGCGGTAAATATAACGCAAAAAAGTTTTTTTTTTCCTTTATTAATAAGAACAGACGTTCTTAACAATTTATTACAATCTAGCCTAATAGACTAATAAGCAATTTAACTCTAACTTATTATTTTACGTGATATATTACATAACTAAGAATAGTGTCAATTTGCACTTTTACATGGCAGAAAGTGCTACGTAAAAGTGCAAATTGACACTATTCTTAGAGTCTGGTAATTAATAAAAACACTTTGTTCATGTGTTACATGTATAGCACAGCATTGTTACTATTATGCATTCACTATTTATAAACTACACTAACTCAAAAGATTTAGTTCTCTTTAGCCTACGCACTATGTCCGTGTTGTCTAGCAGCTGAATTGCCTCGACATTCACATGTCAGTGAAAAAAGAACATAAACACAAAAGAAATAAGAAAACTATGGGGGAAAAATGCGTCACATACACGCAAAACGGCTATCGCTCAGCATTATGCTGCGACCCTATGCAAGACTGAGCCCCAGCGCTGGTTTAATTAGTTAAAATGTCGTCCTTAGAATTTCTTATTTGGCTCAACGGGCTTCACAAACAATCCCTTAAAATAATTGTGGCGGTATCAACAACGCCACATTCGAACTACGCATCAAAGACCTGACGTCACAAATCCTGCATCGCGCTATCAGAGATTACCGCGCGACTAGCATATACTCGTATACAACATCCCGACATCAACCGTTGGGCAGTTGCCCACCAGCCACAATACCCCTCTGGTCGGAGGATCCTCCCTTTACTATAGAGTATGACTGAACTTTACACCCTGTTCCTCATACCTCTAAATAATAAAAAATACTTTGCCACTAAAGTAGCGAAAACAAGACAAATCCTTAGTTTCTAAAAGCTTTTAATAATGAAATGTATCTGTTGCCAAATGTAATGTCAAATGATTGGTTTGGCTTTTGTTATTCCGTTGAAGGACTGCCTCAGGGTTTCATTCTTTATTTATTTATTTAATAATAAGGACACCAACAGTACAGTCACTTACAATTCAAATAAAAATAACATCTTAAATTGGCGTTTTAGTAACCATGCAAATAACACGTATGCATGACATTAATATAATGAATATTAGAGACAAAGAAAACCCTATAAAAAGTGTGTATATTACACCTAAATCGAGAATCTAGAACACTACAAAACAAACCAATTTGAGCTACAAAGAAGTGCGCTCTTCGCACTATTTATATATGGAGCGTCTGTATGAAGCGAAACTCATGGAGAAAATGTCAATAGGGTAATCTGTCAAGTTGGACCTTCGTCTTCGTCACACATAGCCCAATAACATGTTGTTTTTTTTTTTTAGGATACTTGACCCACTCGTTTTGTAGCTGTCAAACATTTAAGGGAGTTGCATGTACGGTGGCCAGCACATCAAGTTACCGGAGAAATTTGAGTTTTGTCTAGTTTAATGTGCTGCCATGGCCACTGTACTTCGTCTAGGTTGTAGGTAAGTATTGTAACTCAAGCAAAGCAGCCTTTTTTTTTAAAGCAGTCATGACATCTGCCGGAACAATGAGGAACTTTAAAGAGACTAGTCTCGTACCTTTCTAACTCGCAGAGACAGACGCACACTGGAACTTCCGCTTCAGTCTTTCAAGATGTCGCTAACAACGCAACGTCCTGAAACATAGAGTAAAGCCGCGGTACGGAAAAGATAAAAATAAACTAGGACTGCGACTGTTACCTTTCGAACCACCTTGTGCTGCCATGTAGGTAAATTAATTTGAATAATATTGGTGCCGATTCCCTTGTTCACAAGCTAAACTAAATTTAAGTTCAGTGCATCTTTTTCTTTCTATTTCATTAAGAAAAGGACAAAACCAAAAGATAAATTTTTGTTTGGTCCTGTCGTTTGGTCCTGTCAAATTAATCAGCGCTTGACGTAAATTGACGTAATTTTAGCCGGCAAGTTTTTAATCACGCCTAAACTTGTATGGAGTAGTGACAGGCGCTGATTAATTTGACAGGACTAAACTAAAATTTATCTTCTGTCCTTTTCTTAATGAAATAGAAGAACTAACTGACGTATCTGACATTTTGGACTAAACCGACCTAACTATAGTAATTTGATACATTTTCCAAGTCAAATCGATCTGTCTAATCGGCGTATCTGTATGCCTTACCGTTCCCATGATAATGCAAAAATCGAGACCGATGTATCTACAGTTTACCCTCAATCATAGGTAACCCTCAACTGCAAATACCTTGTCCTGTAAAATATGCTTCGAATTAGTTACGTCACATAGATTAGTGACGATATATGATGAATATGATGGTAGATATTATATTCCAGACTGTTCGCTTTTGAAGTGATCGACTACGAAAGTTGAATTATGATACTGTGACATAGCTAAAACATGAAAATTTGCTAGTATCTACAATAAGCCAGGTATTTGCTAATCATCCACAATATATTTTCAATGCCTTACACCATAAGCTTAAAATACGCACTACCATTAGCAATATTGAGTAGGTGTGTAAGTAAGTACTTATACTAATCTAATGACCGCTAGATAAATATTAGCCTTCAAACAGTGGGGGTAATCAAAGCTCCATGTTCAATACTACTGCTATTGGATAATCTAAATAAACAAGCAAATCTCACGTGTCGTACGCGATAACAGAGTTATCTGCACCGAATGTGTGTTTACTCCGGATTAACTGACGTTCGGCGTTCTCCTATACATTGAACATTTGAGCTTAAAACGTTGCCGGTGCCGCATCGGGCGGCATGTGTTCAAGGTTTGCGAAGTTCATTGATTGATGTTGACGTAAGTGGCGGCGCGCTGAGGCGGGCTCGTGCCACGCGTGGTGCGCTCGGCACTCAGGAGGGCACCACGACTCACGAGGCACTGTACTGAGCCCGCTCACTTCAGTCGATCGGCGCTTCGCCCGCTACTAGTCGTCGATCGTCGCGCCCACACCGCCTCCGCTTCTCGACCAACACACGCACTATCGATCGCTTCATTCACAATGTTTTGAAGTATTCTCACGAGAGCACAAAACAAACCGGCCTTTTTGGTGCTATACTTTAAACGGAAATCCAACATGTTTTTTACGAGACAATATTAACTATTTTTACTAGAATTTTTAAACACTAAGTGAACACTTGAAGAACATTTTTTAAACAGTATTAATTTATAAGATTTTTTTGTTGTAAGTGAATATAATTCCAACATGATGGATAAGAAAAAGAGGTAAGTAAATATAATCGACTCATAATTACAAAAATTTTCATTAACAACATCAATAGAATAGAATAGAATATTTTTATTTCAAACAATTTAGTCCATATGGTTAGACTTAAGTATATTTCATGCCTGAAAGTGTAGTTAACCCAGAAAAAGACTGAGTTTCATTCATTAACCTGCTATTGGTGCTTATCAAATTAGGTACCAAATTAACTCTTTATTAATTAACCAACAAACTTTGAAAAAAGACAACCGGTCGGTTTAAACCACTTCCATAGCTATTACAATGTCTCGGTCGTTGTTTAGCTCTTTCTAACTTGAAATGCAAATGTCATCAATGCGTTTGATTTGATTCAATAATCGAATACGTTTCTACGTCCTTACTCGGATGAATAAAAAAAAAAAAAAAAAAGAATAATAAATAATAAAATAAAATGTTGGTAGGTAAGTACCTAGAATTACAAATTTAAGCAAAAGTTTCATTATTCAGAAAAATATAGGGAACTAGCTTTTGCCCGCGGCTCCGCCCGCGTGGATGTCGGCTATCGCGTAAAAAAGTAGCCTATGTCCTTCTCCATATCCCAGGCTATATCTCTGCCAAATTTCAAGACGATCGGTTCAGCGGTTTAAGCGTGAAAACGTAACATACAGACAGACAGACAGTTACTTTCACATTAATATTAAGTATGGATTAGTATGGATTCATTGTAAACAGATTTGAACTTTGGTGACCACTTGGAACACAGACCTTCAAATTGAAGAAAAAATTATGCTTAATATCTGACATTCTCCAACGTGAATGTCAATAGGAACGTGGAACAACTTTAATAGGTCACAATCACAATATCATTGTAGTTGCTTGATGAGGGTGCTTACCTACTGGCCAACAGATTATAGTAATGGCTGCCAGTAATAACATGCACGACCAGCACGACATATATTTATCTACAAGGCCTGTTTCTCCGCCATAAACTGCTAGAGCAGCAAAAACGATAGAAATCGCGAAGATTGCACAAACTATTGCCAAGTCATTCTCGGTCGTAACGTAAACATTCAAAACTTTCTTTTCGTACTAAAATGTATATTTGTAATTATTTTGTCTGTCTCCGGGTATCTAGTGTAGACGTTCAAAATAGTTATTTACAACCATTCAACTGGCTTCCGAGTCGAAAATGACACATTTTCGGTTACCAGCACCGGAACTTACTATCAATCCGAATGATTTTGAAGGATATTGCTATTCCATTGCTTCATATGTTCCAAAATATTGTCTGCTTAATGCTAATGTCAAACAAAATTCAAAAACGTCAAAACAGGTGAGGCGATGTACAATTTTCTGAAGCAGTAATTATAGAATTATCGCCCAAATATTCCTGTAGTGAGTAATAGCATTTATTTGTGTCATTTTGGTTGTGAGTAGCTTTGCTGCACTCTAATTGCGTCACACATTGTCAATCACAATCTGAATGACTTTGAAGGATATTGCTAATCCATTGCTTCATATGTTCGAAAATGTTGGCTGCTCGACAACGTAAATAACGCAATGAATGTATTCGAACTGTCAAAATGAAACCCATTGTTACTGATATTGTGTTTCGCAATTAACCCCTATGGTCTTCAATGACAATCGCAAACAATAGCTAGTTGACTCCTCGTTGACTTCATGAACGCAGCAGTGATCGAAACTTGGCCTTATTGTTTTTCCTTATTTTTTTATATAATAAAATTCTAGACTAAATGTTCGGTATCTGTCTACTGTGCTGTCGAACATTAGCTGTTAGTGGCATTCTATGCTCTGATTTCACTTTGTATAAATTCAATAGCAATATTATGTTGTATACACGGCCACAAATCAAGCTAGTTTAGGCTAATCTCGCATTGTACGGAAATCCTATATCTACCTACAATGCGAGATCCGCTTATACTGGAAAAGTGGAAATGTATAGCTTGATTTGTGGCCGTGTGTACCAAGTTGGTTTACATACCTATTAAAATGTTCGTTATAAAAATATATAAGTACTAGCTTTTGCCCGCGGCTTCGCTCGCGTTAATTTAGAATTTGACAATCAATTCGGGTTGCACTCTGCTTATAATAATAGAATTCAATCATGATTCGAAAGACACGTAGCGCCATCTATTATCATAAGAACGTTATTGTTGTTTTCCTCGGGAACAGTAGTTTTTTTTTTCGGGATGAAAGGTACCATATATTATGTCCGTTTCTGTACAGCTGACAACGTATATGCAAAATTTCAGGTTAATCGGTTCAGTGATTTAGGCGTGAAAAGGCAACAAACAAACTTACTTTCGCATTTATAACATTATTTAGGATTATATCCCAGTAAATATATGTATAAGTATTATTAGTTGGTGTATTGGAGCCCCAAAATACTAGAAGAGTTTCAAGTTTCTTGTACAGGTAGATTCAGACGGTCGAGCAGGTAGAGATACCTACTTTTTTCCCAATACGCTGCCTGTTGTAAATTTTTTTTTGATCCTTAATTGTTCTACCTTCGCTTGGTAACTAAACTTATTAAGGATAAAGATTAAAGACTGTGTTTATAATAACGAAGTGGTAAATTAAACCGAATAACTGTTGTGGGTACCTGCGTTAGCTTCTAATGTATTCTTTCAACGAAAAAAAGGGGAAAACAAACTGTATTGTATCAGAATTACTCGAGGAAGATAAAAAGTAGCGTTGATCTGGCCACAATCTTACAGAGAGGGTTAAATAATACTCAACCGGTTTATCACGTGTCTTTTTAAGCACGTGCAAAAGAAACAGGAAGCCTTCGTATCTTCGTATCTATACATAATTAGGTGCTCTACAGAATGACTTTGCTGTTTATGAATGTATGGATGGACACAGCGAAACCACTGCAATAAGTAGATAGGTACACACGGCTACACATCAAGCTAGACATTGCCAGTATCTCGCATTGTATAGGATATCCGTTTAATGAGAGGTCAGCTTATTCTGGAAATGTATAGCTTGATATGTAGCCTTGTGTACACCTAGAAACAGGACAATATTATTTATTAAAATAATATTAGTAATTAATTAAATCCCTAGGTAAAAGGCATGATGACTAAAAAAATATTTTTTGTCCGTCCTGTAGATTATTATAAAATATTGGACACGAATATTTTTCTTTTTTTACGTAATCAAAACATTACGGCGATACATTGAATTCAAATGTGGCATGACGTCACTTCTCATTAGATTTTATACTGAGCTATGACGTAACGAGCCCCCACTCCCCAAGTTTAATGTGTTTTATCTAAGTCATTTTGTATTAATATGATAAAGCAAAAAATACGTGTCTAATTTTTTTTTTATCTGATTGACTGACTAAACAGTTTTTTTTTTTTTTTTACCCAGGCATCATCCCTATTATCCAAAGATTTGAACCTCATGATCACTACGAGAGCGACAGGTAGTTATTAGAAAGAAAGAAAGAAAAATATTTTATTTAGGACACAGGCACTACAACAATTAAAAAGAACATTAAAAAATAGTAAATAAAAATATATTAAATAAAATTGTTAGTAATTAATTGTTTTAATTATTTGTGTCTAAGATTTTGAAACAGCTGCCAACGTCATCTGCTCTACTACAAACCTGCGCTAAGGAAAATGTCTTGGAAGTTCACTTCTGACTCCAAAAGACTTCCGATTTAATTCACAAAAATAACTACAAGATCGAAAACAGAGTTTCCAGTTATGCGAGAAATTCATGATAATATTATTCATAGGTATTTCAACCTTGAACATCTCAATGAATCGAAAAAAAACTTAAATAAACTATCGTTTTTATCCGACAGTCTCTTTTCGGACAGGACAACTGGAAATCAATAACCTATATCCATACTTAATATTATAAATGTGAATGTAACTGTGTCTGTCTGTCTGTATGTTACGTTTTCACGCCTAAACCGCTGAACCGATCGTCATAAAATTTGGCAGAGATATAGCCTGGGATATGGAGAAGGTCATAGGCTATTTTTTACGCGATAACCGACATCTACGCGAGCTGAGCCGCGGGCAAAAGCTAGTATGTTTATAAAACACAAAGTATGTATCTATCTATGTCCGTTATATACTTTGAAACTACTGAACGGATTCTGAAAATTCTTTTTGCATTTGATAGCCCAATTCTTGAGGAAGGTTATATGCTATTTACACGCTACGACCGCGACCCTTAGGAGGCAAAAGAAAAAAAATCAGAAAAAAACACGGATTCTGAACGTTTTTGCGTTGTAGGATACCCTGGGTATCCGTTAGTGTTAAAATAATGACAAATCGTCGCGTCGGCCTAATTTGTTAACCTGCTAAGTCCATTTTTTGAGTAAAATTTACTTTTTTTTAAACCAAACAAAAGGTTCAGAATAATATATACCGTAATAGCTTTTGCCCGCGGCTTCGCTCGCGTTAATTTAGAATTTGACTCTTAACACACTACTATGGTTTATATTATAATATAATTCAATCATGGTTCAAAAGACACGGCGCCATTTATTATCATAAGAACGTTATTGTTGTTTTTCTCGGGAACAGTGCTTTTTTTCGGGATGAAAGGTACCCTATGTCCGTTTCTGTACACCTGACAACTTACATATATGCAAAATTTCAGGATGATCGGTTCAGTGGTTTAGGCGTGAAAAGGTAACAAACAAAGAAACAAAGTTACTTTCGCATTTATAATATTTATATATACCGTATGGTAAAGGAATAAGGACGATATCCTAAAAAACGCGAGAATTGCACGCACGAAAAGCACCTATCTGACCACCAGCCGATCTCCGTAACGAAATACTGCTAAATCCTAGTGGGGCCTCAGTTTTGCACTACCAACCGGTACGTATGTATGTTGGGTCACATTGTCGTTCGGTTCGGTTCTAAAAACTGCAGCAACTGAAGTCCTCAACCAAATTATACTCCACCTCGGAAAGCTTCTTTAAATTTTGTTTCACAAATTTACTTAAAATGTGTGCAGGATCTGCTATTAATATGTTGAAGCCGTATCCGAACGAAGCTAATGTTATCGAGGAGTGCGGGTGCGCGGGGGCGCTCGGTCGCGCTCCATTGCGTTGACAGCCACTGCACCGAGTGTTATGAGAATTTTATTTCATCAAAGTTCGATATATTGTACAAGAAATTCATAATAAATCTACAGTATTTCAAAAGAACCGGCGTTTCATTAAGTGGAGTGGCCCACTAGAGATCAATCATTCAAATAACAAACAAAAATCAAGGAATCTTATTAGAACCAACGGGATTTTCAGAATTTCGATTGCTAAAGCGATAAACATCAGTTATTTCTTCGTCCTGTAAACTATGGAAAAATGGACTGGCAGGTTAAAAAATTAGGCCGCTGAAATACGGATTCTAGCTGCTTTCAGACTACGCTAAAATATAATAGCATATAGTATATAGCTCATAGCACAACAATATCGCGCACCATACATTGTTATGGACACGTTCACACTGTACTGTACTATATATTATTGGAATGTATGGTGCGCGATATTGTTGTGCTATGAGCTATATACTTATGCCATTATATTATAGCGTAGTCTGAAAGCAGCTTAAAGGTACCTACTAGGGCATCCCCCACGACTAGGTAGGTACCTCGGGGCGGAAAAATAGACATCGTAAATGTTGGCGCCGCAAACGACCTAAAATCTAATTGTACTTAGCTCGCCTAGTTTTCGTCCTTGTCCTACGTCGTATAAAAGCATGAAACAAATCATGTGACAGGAAAAATCGTATCCAAAACAAATAAAAAGGCCATAAAAACAACCATTTAGTCACAAATCTCCGTACTTAATAGATACGGAGATTTGAGCCTACAGATTAAGAATTTGATTTTCATAATTAGGGCAAATCATTTATGGTTCTTTTTCTGAAACGCAACCACTTCAAAAGTAAGCAGAAATGCACACGGTTATATTTTGTACTAGCTGCCGCCTGCGCGTCTTTTCTAAAATAAAAGTACGTTACTCCTTATATCATCAGCTATCTGCCAGTTAAAGTCCCGTCAAAATCGGTCCAGCCATTTCAGAGATAAGTCGGAACAAACAGACGGACAGACTGACAATTATTTTGTTATTTTTTTGTTATTAGTACCGTATATACTTTTATATGCATTTAGTAAAAATTTCCTCCCGTGGCGTGGATGTCGTAAAAGGCGACTAGGGGACTTACTAGAGAATGGACAGCAGCGTACTCTATGTATTTTTTAAAGGGGTTAAATATAATGACCACCATAAAATGTATTCGAACACCAAATGTAGTAAATGATCACCAAATCTTAGCGAGCAAATAAATACGCTATTTCTGCCTAAATAAACCACTGTGATTGCCATAAAATGTAGGCTTATTACCAAATAAAGTATTATAGTAAATATTAGGTTAGGTTAGGTTACTCGTAAAACTGTGACCTCCTATGAAACGACTAGATTATTATAGAAAAAAAATATGGAAATAAAACAGGCTACCCGAAACTGAACTAGTTAGACGATATTAATTTAAGAAAATGCAACCGTGTAGGTTGCATTTTCTTAAAGTAAATTCTAAACAGTTTTTTTTAGTTGTGTAAACTAAAAAAAAACTGTTTAGAATTTACGTTTTGGCACATTTTATTTTGCGTAATTGCTTAAGGGGCCGTGCACGAAATCGACTGATTTTGATCAATTTTGTTCATTGTTTGTGAGAAAGGAAAAAATAATTTAAACAAAACTAGTTTAGATTTAAAAAGTCGTGTTCTTTGTTTTGCATGTGGCTGAAAGGGATTTTTCAAATAAATTAAGTATTCACGGTAAATCACTAATATTTGCAACAAGTTTTCCGAAAAATGACGCGAGACTGATATTTGATCATCATTCTACAAGAAACTTCTTTTGATTTTGAACATTAAAAAATATCATCAACATCATTATATGCTCTTCTTGCATGTGGCGGAACCACTTTTTTCAACTTCCATACAAAATATAGCAGAAAAATAATATAGAAAAACCCTTTTTTTGTTTTAAACCTCGTCAGTAATATATATTTTTCCTATTATTTAGCAAATCATATCAAGAAATTTAAAAATCACAAATTAGTCTTCAGCTATCCTTGAAATATAATCAAAATTTTATTTAATGATTATACAATATCTTCATTAAGTAAATCAATGGCGAAATAAACTATATTTTGGAGAGCACAAAAATGATGAAACTATTAAAAGCTGCTGTGACTGACACGAATGGTTTAGCACCATGAAAACTGTACTTTTATAGTTACACAGACTTAATGTTTCGATTTTTTCAAGTTTTCTCACAATTAGATAAGATATTGCCAAAACAGAGTTTTTTTCGTACACGGACCCATTGCGAGATGTTAAAACTTTGGTTATAATTTTATATTAAAATGTGGGTTTAATTTTGGTGATCATTTACTATTTTTGCCTCTATGTTACTATATTTGGTGGTAAGTTAAACATAAGCCTTTTTTAAACAACATACTGCGATCGCCAACCCGCCTGCCAAGTGTGGCGTTTATGACACAACCCCCCAATCGAGAGAGGCCTATGTCCAGCAGTGGGCGTTTTTCGGCTGAAGTGAATGTATACATTATGTTCAATACATCTGATTGGTTGAAAGATTGAAACTACATTAAAGCAAGTTTAGCCTAGAGACCTGGGGCCTAAGTCTACTAATTTACAAACGTTGCAATGGTCTCGCCATTGTGAGTATTTGACAGTGTTTGTATGGCAAATCTGTCAAAGACTCACAATGAAGCGACCATTGCAACGTTTGTACATTAGTAGACTTGGCCCCCTGGAGGTCCTTCTCCTTCAATGATTAGCCCGCCCGGAGGCTCCTAGAAGAAAAAGATGATTTGACGGTCACTTACCAAAAAAAAAATGCAACATCTGATATGGAGCTGATTAAAAAACCGACGTCTTTCGCCTAAAGAGGATCATTAGCATACCAGAGGTGAATTTTATCTAGGTTTTAATCGCTATAAATCATTGATGAGCGATCACCATGTTACCTAGTGAGAAACAATGGGGAATTTGTAGGTATACAGTTAAACAAAGCTGCTTTGGTTCAAGATTATTCAACAAAGATAATTTTATTCCACTTAATTCATGAGAATTTTAATCACCTATAGTTAGTAGGTACTGTAAAAGAAACTGAATTATGTTCACATGTTTCACAATTAAATGTAATAGATACTTATGTGTCGATTATGTAACAAGAATTCTTATAAAGATAAGAAACTTTAACGGGATAATTTTGCTTCGTCACGTTATTAAAAACGGCTAATCAGATACTTAAATGCTATGTTGCAATTCTAAATAAAGTGACGTCATACAAGCAGACAAACAACACATGTGAATTTTATCCAAGTAGGTCCCTACCTACCAAGTGAATTCAGTAAGTGCGATACAACATTTTATAATTATTGTACACTAGCTTTTGCCCGCGGCTCCGCCCGCATGAATGTCGGTTATCGCGTAAAAAAGTAGCCTATGTCCTTCTCCATATCCCAGGCTTATATCTCTGCCAAATTTCATGACGATCGGTTCAGCGGTTTAGGCGTGAAAACTTAACATACAGACAGACAGACAGAGTTACTTTCACGTTTATAATATTACTAGCTTTTGTCCGCGGCTCGACCCGCGTGGATGTCGGTTATCGCGTAAAAAAGTAGCATATGTCCTTAGATTATTTAGGTACTTAGATTAACAAGTAAATGATCTAAGCATATGTCCTTCTCCATATTCCAGGCTACATCTCTGCCAAATTTCATGACGATCGGTTCGGCGGTTTAGGCGTGAAAACGTAACATACAGACAGACAGAGTTACTTTCACATTTATAATATTAGTATGGATAGGGCGAGTGGTAGTCTCAGTTTTTGAGGTCCAAGTGTGAAGAACGACTCTCTCATACAGAGGTTTCGGTTTCTCACTTGTAGATGTTTTCATGGGTTAAAATGTCGGGACCTGGCAATTGCTCTCCCTTGTAGATTTTTTTTTTTTGCTTTTCCAATTCTCACACACCCAGGTGACTGTACTTACCTACTAAAAATCGAAGTAACTGAACGGAATAACCATCGAATATTAACGGATATTAAGGCTCCCGGATCCCAGAGATGAGAATGTTGAGATGGATGTGTGGAGTAACAAGAATGGATAAAGTCAGAAATGAGTATATAAAGGGAAGTTTGAAAGTGGCGCTTGGCATGGCATGGGCATGTGATGAGGAGGGAGGAAACGCATGTGACGAGGAGAGTGATGAAAATAAATGTGGATGGATGGAGAGGGGGAGGAAGGCCAAAAAAAAATATGGATGGATTGTGTGAAGAATGATATGAAAGAGAAGGGAGTGAATGATAGAGTGGCAGTTGACAGGGGGGAATGGAACAAGAAAACGTGTTGCGCCGACCCCAAGTAACATGGGACAAGGGCAGGAAGATGATTAAGGCTCCCGGATCCAGGGCCTCAAGTCTGCTATTACAATAGTGTCAGAATGGTCTCGCCATTGTGAGTATTTGACAGTGTTTGTATGGCAAATCTGTCAAAAACTCACAATGAAGAGACCATTCTGACACTATTGTAATAGCAGACTTGAGGCCCAGGTTATCTGAACAACAATAGATAGATAGATAGAAGTAGGATGTGCAATTAAAGAATCTATCTCATTATCATACACAATAGATCATAGTCACCAATGACGGCACAACTAAACTGTTATTGTAAACGTATCGTACTTATTACGTAACCAGCTCATTAACCGACAGATTGGTTTAGAAGTATTCAAATGAAACGTGAATTCAACAATGTACAGTTGCAAAACTTAAACGCATATGTTAGGACCAACTCATACAAAACTTAATGAGAAAATTTTATAGCGAGCGCTGTGCGCCGGTAAAATCGGCACGACTATTACATATACTGTATAGGGTTGCCAGATGGCCGGGAAATCCGGGATTGTCCCGGAAATACGTGTCTTGTCCCGTGTCCAGGAATTACATTTTATAGTCATGGATTTCGAAACTACCACTAGTTTTTTTTTTTTTGTTTTTTTCTTTATTTTTGCTACGTATAGGTACGATGCGCTACGTGCGTAGCATTTGCCGTCCACGCTTCACGATATTCTGCGCGGCCGGCGTACAGTGGTCTGAAAATCGAGCTCAAAACTCATAGAAACTTAGAGTCCGGAATTAATAAATAATATCTATTGCCTTTAAAATTACACTGCGTTATGCGAGTAAGTAGGTAGGTAAGTTAGTTTTTACCAAAGATAAATGTGGGAATGAATGATAAAGTGGCAACACAAGATATGACATGATATGAGAGGTGAGGTATGACAACACAGGTGTCTGTATGAAAAAAGATGGACGACGAATAAAAGACGTGTGTGATCGGAAAATTAAGATTTGGAAAATTAAAGAAGAAGTATTTAAAGAAGTTCTGCTTTTATTAACAACGAGCCCTACATTTACCTATACCTACCCAAAGTCTCAAATTCAGATAATTTATGTAAACAAAGGGGATAACATATCAAAAAAATATCTTCGTAATGGTAATTCACATAAAATGGCGAAAAAAAAGTTCCATCTGATTTTAATAAATAATGGTTAAAAAATAATCATATCGTAATTATTTTTATAAATTTTCGGTTTTAAACAAAGTTTAAAAAATAATGAGATTTTCTGGTAGAAAATATTTTATGATACTGGTAACAATGCAGGAGATCCAAACATTTTCAAATTTTTTACATCTTCAACAAAACTAATATTACAACTCTCATTCATAGATTCATATTAATATGTAGCATATCTAGCCACATTTTGGATGAAAACGACTGTAAACTGTTTCGAGTGGAAGTCGATTTTGGGAGGCCTATGTCTAGAAGTGGACTTAAAAGAGCTGATTGACGATGACGATCATAGGCCGTATCTCCGGCACACTACACAAAACATTGTTTGGCAACGGTATTTTGTTTGCATAGTTCTTATAATTAATTCACTATAATTTTATAAATGATTATTGACAAAACAAAATATGATAAAATGTTTTGCACCACATTTCATTAGACATTTCTTGACATTACTTTGTTTACATAAATTATCTGAATTAGAGACTTTGGGTATAGTATGTTTTTTAAATATTACAAATAAAGCGATTTACAAAAATAATTATCTATTTTCTTATATTTTCCTACCGACAGAATTCGTGAACCTCAAATTGTCCCGGAATTCCTGTATCTGGCTACCCTAACTGTAGATCACGTTTTCCACTTCAGTTGCTATGAAATAAATAATGCAGCAAACTTCTCCTCTTTACAACCACTCCATTATGTACCTATTGTAGATTATTGATTTTCTACACAAATAGTATAACAATGACGTATGACTGAAAAACTCGTCGATTTCATGATCTCGACCTTTTCCTTCCCCAAGTTTACTCATCACATAAACTTTGTGAAAATCAATGACTCTTATTTATTTCATTAACAATGTCATAGTTATCAATGACAATATGACACAACGACAACTATGACGATATGATGATATGTACTTCGAAGTGATCGTTATCATATCACAATGCCATTCAAATCAAGTGGGTATTTTACGTGTGTGATTTTGAACTCAGAATCAAGGCTCCTACAAACAGGCGCGAAACGCGACTCGACACAAAGGCACCGCTCTTCGCGTGGCCCGCGGTGTCATTGTGTCGCGTCGCGTATCGCGCCTGGGCCTCAAGTCTGCTATTACAATAGTGTCAGAATGGTCTCTTCATTGTGAGTTTTTGACAGATTTGCCATACAAACACTGTCAAATACTCACAATGGCGAGACCATTCTGACACTATTGTAATAGCAGACTTGAGGCCCTGTTTGTAGGAGCCTTCAAGCTTGTCTCTTCTTGATACGCAAGAATCATTTTCCTGCAACGTTAAGTTCTAAAAGTCAATATATGTGACCCACTTTTTCGGGTTCCGACCTCAAACGGAAAAAATCAAACAGAGAATCTGCACTCGTGTGTCTGTGTGTCCGTCTGTTACAGCCATTTTGCTCCGAATCTACTGGACCGATTAAGTTGAAACTACACATATGAACTTTTGTGACCCAAATACGGACGTGTAACTTAAATAAATTAATTTTGAATAGGGGCTCACTTTTGGGAAACAAAAACGAAAATTAAAAAAAAAAGTTTTGCTAACTGTACCGGGTGACATACGGCTTATTGTAAGAATTTCAGTTTTTTTTTTTTTTATAATTTTAAAATAAAAACTTTTAAAGTTATTTAAGAAAATACATGAAATTTCACCATTATTCCTTATGCCCTTTACCTTATCTCCGAAACAACTGAGCCTGCAATTTTGAAAAAAAAAAAATACAGAAAATAGTCTTTACTTATTAAATGAATTAATTTTGAATAGGGGCTCATTTTTGGAGGACAAAAACGAAAATTTAAAAAAAAAGTTTTGCTAACTGTACCGGGTGACATACGGCTTATTGTAAGAATTTCATATTTTTCGTTTTTCTATAATTTTAAAATAAAAACTTTTAAAGTTATTTAAGGGTCCGTGCACGAAAAAAACTCTCTTTTGGCAATTTCTTATCTAATTGTGACAAAACTTGAAATAATCGAAACATTAAGTCTGTGTAACTATAAGAGTACAGTTTTCATGGTGCTAAACCATTCGTGTCAGTCACAGCAGCTTTTAATAGTTTCATCATTTTTGTGCTCTCCAAAATATAGTTTATTTCGCCATGGATTTACTTAATGAAGATATTGTATAATCATTAAATAAAATTTTGATTATATTTCAAGGATAGCTGAAGACTAATTTGTGATTTTTAAATTTCTTGATATGATTTGCTAAATAATAGGAAAAATATATATTACTGACGAGGTTTAAAACAAAAAAAGGTTTTTTCAATATTATTTTTCTGCTATATTTTGTATGGAAGTTGAAAAAAGTGGTTCCGCCACATGCAAGAAGAGCAATACAGTATATGTTATATATGTGCATGCAGTATATGTTATATTTAATATTTTAGTTTAAGACTTCGCATATTCATATCATTCTCTTCATGTTCTCACACACTATTGTCTACATTTCTTTTTCATTTCTCCTTTCGCAGGTCTGCTGGAAGAAATTTCTTAAGAAATAAGCAGTACCTTTGTACTGAAATTATAATTATGTCGTATCTCTATGTATTTAACTGTGTGTACATAAATAATAAAATAAATAAATAAATAAATAAATAAGAGCATATAATGATATTAAGGATATTTTTTAATATTCAAAATCAAAAGGAGTTTCTTGTAGAACGATGATCAAATGTCAGTCTCGCGTCATTTTTCGGAAAACTTGTTGCAAATATTAGTGATTTACCGTGAATACTTAATTTATTTGAAAAATCCCTTTCAGCCACATGCAAAACAAAGAACACGACTTTTCGAATCTCAAATAATTTTGTTTAAGTTATTTTTCCCTTTCTCACAACCAATGAACAAAATTGATCAAAATCAGTCGATTTCGTGCACGGCCTCTTAAGAAAATACATTAAAATTCACCATTATTCCTTATGCCTTTTACCTTATCTCCGAAACTACTGAGCCTATTGATATTGAAAAAAAAAATACAGAAAATAGTCTTTACTTATTAAATTAATTAATTTTGAATAGGGGCTCACTTTTGGGGGACAAAAACGAAAATTTAAAAAAAGTTTTGCTTACTGTACCGGGTGACATACGGCTTATTGTAAGAATTTCAGTTTTTTTTTTTTTTTTTTCTATAATTTTAATATAAAAACTTTTAAAGTTATACTTTTTACGATTACAGGATAAGATAAGATATTTATTTTACAAATATTTTTTTTTTAATATAATTTAATTTAATATAATTTAATTTAATATCAATATGTACAAGTATATAAAAAAGGGAGGGAAAAGAATCAAAGGGCATCAAAAAATTCGTCCGCATAATTTTTTTTACAAATATGGGTACAAAACACGGTGACAAAAAAAATATTATTAGCAACAGCCATATTTAACTAGAGCCGCATGCAAAAGTACAAGATACACTACAAATGCTAAGAAACATAATCATAAGGATAAACGATGTCAATATAAAGATTGATTAACTTTAATTACAATTTAATTAAAAATTATAAGAAGTCTATGGTCTTAATATAACATGGTGAATGTACAGGACACGTTGTTTTTCAACTACAATGTTAAGTTTGTTCTTGGGATACTACAGAACCCTTCATTTTCAAGAGTCTTCTTTAATTTCTTCAAGAAATTGGGTTTCTTTGAAATAATATTAACAAACTACGAATTTCACTAGAACTACATTGGTGCCGATTCCCTTGTTCACAAACTAAACAACATTTAAGTTCAGTGCACCTTTTTCTTTCTATTTCATTAAGAAAAGGACAGAAGATAAATTTTAGTTTAGTCCTGTCAAATTAATCAGCGCTTGACGTAAATTGACGTAATTTTAGTTGGCAAGTTTTTAATCACGTCTAAATCTGTACGGAGTAGTGACAGGCGCTGATTAATTTGACAGGACTAAACTAAAATTTAACTTCTGTCCTTTTCTTAATGAAATAGAAAGAAAAAGATGTACTGAACTTAAATTTAGTTTAGTTTGTGAACAAGGGAATCGGCACCAATCTCTACCTACGCATTTAATAAGAATATAGAGTTGCCACAATATTTGAATATTTTCGCGCATTTAGTGTATTCCGCAACAATACCCAAGAATGGTAAAATGTCAACTCTCGAGTACGATAAATGTCAGGGACGTTATAAAACAGAATTTCTTCTTTTGGGAAGGTTTCGAAAATCACGACAAACCTCACACCATCTTGGTCTTCCTAAGTTGACATTCACTTCTCAACATAATGGTGTTTCAAATTGACGCTTGCCAAAAAAAGTTTTCAACTTCAGAAAAAGGCTGATATGTGGTCTCTGTCTAGTAAGAAACTTAATTTGTGTGCCGATTAACGATTATAGTGCCTCCTTTATAGGTACCTATAACTCTGGCTTAGAGATGTTACTGTGAATATAACCATGTGGCGGCATCTTAATCAAAAAATCAAAAAATCAAAAATCTAAATATTTTATTTCACATAAACCTACATGGGCACTTATGAAACGTCAGAAGCTAGGTGCACGGTTCGAATTAGTCGTTTCCTATGGAGACGAGCCGGCAAGAAACTCCACGGTTACTCTTTTAAAAATAATTGGCTTTACAATATTATTAAATAACAGTGATAATAGGTATGGGAAGACAGTGTAGGCCTTTCAACAATTACCAGGTACTTAACAAAATAGAAAACCGCCAACAAATCTACACTCTACTAGGCTTACAACGTTCTCACATTCACAAAATATAAAATAATCTAAGTACATAAAATATTAATGACATGATTGCAATTACAACTACAGTAACATATCTGAATAAATATCATGTCCACAAAAGCCACTAATAAAGAATTGGAATTCGATTTGTAGGTAAATAATGTCAAATAATGAAAAGATTATGTCAAGGAAGTATGTAAAATAAAAAAATAAAAAATTCTAAATAAACATCGTTATTTGGGTGCTCCCAAATAACGATGTTTATTTAGAATTTTTTAATAGACATTGACATAGTTATGTTGTTTATGAGGTACCAGGGAAGCCACATGTGCAGAAGGAATTATTGCCAAACTTCCTTGTCTTCAACGTAGTCTTTTATCTTATAACATGCTTTTTTGATAAGGACACGTTTGATGTGGGTTTTGAACTTTCCGTCGCTAAGTTCTGTAACCGACTTTGGCAACTTGTTATAAAAGCGGATACTGTTTATAAGAAATGACTTGCTAGTTTTAGTTAATCTGAATTTGGGTATCACATTTTCATGTTTACTACGTGTATTTATACTATGGAAATCGCTTCTTATTTTGAAAAGTCCTAAGTTTTTGCGAACATACAAAATACTTTCTAAGATATAAAGAGAAGGCAAAGTTAGTATATCAATTACTTTGAATTTATTTCTAAGGGACTCACGAGGACCCATTTTATAGATCGCGCGGATTGCTCTCTTTTGTAGAATGAAAATGGAATCTACGTCAGCTGCCGATCCCCACAGCAGAACGCCATAAGACATAATACTGTGGAAATAAGCAAAGTATACTAACCTAGCTGTGGCTATATCAGTTAACTGCCTTATTTTTCTTACTGCATATGCAGCTGAACTTAATCTACCTGAAAGAGCTCTAATGTGGGCGCCCCATTGCAATTTCGAATCTAAAGTAATTCCTAGAAATACAGTTTCCGTAATAGCATCTAGTTTCTTGCCATCAAGTTTTAAATTTAGACCCACTTGGGGTACATTTGGTAATGAGAACTTAAGACATTTCGTTTTATTCGCATTAAGTAAAAGATTATTAGCTGCGAACCATTTTGAAAGAACAGCGAGACTATCGTTGACATGTAAGACATCCGTGTCTTTTCTATCTATTTTAAAAATTAGAGATGTGTCATCAGCAAATAGAATTATATCCGATAAGTTAGCCATCATGTAAGGAAGGTCATTAATATAAACTAGAAATAGAAAAGGGCCAAGAATTGAACCTTGAGGCACGACCCTTATCTTAACTAGAGACCCCGAGGAAGTCGCCCCGTTAACGTGTACTTTTTGCTGCCTATTTGATAGATAGGAAAGAACAAGAACGAATTCCGTAGTGGCGTAATTTACAGGTCAGTGTGTTGTGGTCAACGCAGTCAAACGCTTTTGAGAGGTCACAAAAAATGCCAATTGCATCCTGGGACTTCTCCCAGGATTCCAAAATGTGACTGATGAGTTTTACTCCTGCGTCAGTCGTCTACAACGCAACATGCGAACTACGTATCAAAGACCACACGTCACGCAAATCCTGCATCGCGCAAGCAGAGTTTACCGTGTGACTGGTATATATATACAAAATCCCGAAATCAACCGTCACTGACCGACCCAGACGACCCCACAACTCTCCTCCTGGAGAGCAGTATAGGGAAACCAGTACAGCTCGCAAACATAAAACACGACCGTCATTCCGACCTCTCCGCCGAGGCCCATCGCGAAATCCTCGACTAAATAATAGTCCGCCCCGACCCTTGCTCGACGAAGCGCTAGCCTGCGCCGTAGCTGAGCCTGTAGCTTTAAATTCCCCTGATAATAATCATAGCCCTGATTTTATCCAGCCACTATCGGTCCCTTGCCGTCCTCCCTCCGACTCTGCCCTAAGCCGAGGTTCGTACCCCACAGAGGGTGACCTTAGCGCGCAGTCGTTTAGTTTATAAGTTTTACGCCCTGGCTGGAGGCTTTAAGTTTTTAGAAGCTTAAGGCAACCACAGGAAAGACCGGTTAAAGAGTCACAATCTCTAATGATCAATTCTGAAATGCCCTAGATAAAAAATAAAAAAGCAACCGTCGGGCAGTAGCCCACCAGACACAACACCAGTCTGGTCGGAGGATGCTCCCTTTCCAATAGAGGATGACTGAGTGAGTCTACACCCTGTTCCTCATACCTCTATAACCAAATAAATCATAAACCCCATTTGGACTGTCGGTACTCCAGTAAATCTAAAGTAGTACTAATTGATCTTAGCTTATAGGTAAGCTTCAAAATCGTATTTGTAGGTTTAGTTAAAAAACAAAGCCATAAAAAGTCGACTGGACAAAAAATGCCTTTGGGTTTTTCTGCTCCTAAGACCGGAATTAGAGATAACGCTAAATTAATGATAGTCCCATTATTCAGCGACGGAGCTATTTAACACCTAAGGGTCTGTGCACACCACGTTTTTTAAACGCGCCGTTGACGCGCGTTTGTGGCGATACAGTCGCGATACGCATGCGAGGCAGACTGCTCTGTAGGACAAAAGCGCGCCGTCGACACACGTTTCTAAAACGCGCGTCAACGGCGCATTTAAAAAACGTGGTGTGCACAGGCTCTAAATCGTATAAAAATGGGTTCCCTACTTGAAATCGAATGACTCGAGATCGAATAACACTTGCTCGAAAACGTTTATTCAATAGTACTTGAAATCGATAAATTACGAGCTCGACAGTTCACTCCCTCGATGTATCAAAATCTCGAATAACTATAAGCTCGAATCATCGGCAGCGCGAAGGCTCATTATCTTGAAACATCATTTCTGACTGTAGGAAATTATAGGTTTAAGCAGGTTTAAGCCATTCGTAGGTAGACAAAGATAATAGGTAGACGAAATAGGCTAATATGACTACGTAATGATATACATAATATGTATATCATTACGTAGTCATATTAGCCTATACCGACCTTTCTAGAGCTTTGAGATTTTATGTTGATTAATTCCCAACAATTTACTCACATTATGCAACATAGTAGGTGTATCTACTTGTTCCTATACATTAATGAAGTTGCAATGTACCGAAGGGGTTAAGGGTTAGTTTGATAACAATATTTTTATTTATATTACGCCAGTCTCGGCACTTTACTACGGAAACAAGACGTCAGGCAGGACTAAGGGCCCTGACCTGAGTTAGTGTTAATAAAATGGTCTGCACCATTTTCGGTTTTGCTATACAATTTAAACGGAAGTTCAGGGTCGTTAGAGTACAGAGGTAAGTTCACACATTCTCTATTTTCAGTGGCTTTGTAGGAAAGTTTCAATGATTTGTGTAAAAGGGTGTTTCATTCGGAAGAAATTGTAGCACCAAGTACATCATAATGAGACTTTTCTTTGATTCCCGGTGCCCGGCAGCTAATACATAAGAGCTTTGATATAACTTGTAAACAACCAAGGTTCAGACGTCGGATTTAATTGTTATTGTTAGTAAGAAAGACTTCGTTTGTGTATGAGTACATTCATTGATTGAAAGTCTCGGCTGTGCCAGATAATACATGTTTGTCATGCCACAGTTGAGATTCTTGTGATGTAGGTGTAATAACGTTATTACGAGTCATCGGTTCAGTTGTGTTAATTTTAACCAATGACTAGTAATCAATTATTTAATTACTTAAAGGAATGATTCTCTGAAGCTGGATCGCTATCTGTTTTCATGAGTCTATGGTCGTTTCGTTCTTCGTCCACGTCTATTTCGTATTCAGTTGGTACAAAATAATTATTCTACTTATAATTAAGTACCATGAATTAAAATATGTAATTAAAATCTTGTGCTACAGTCAGTAGCGGTCGTAGCGAACCATAGTAATCAATCAGGTTCGCTTCGTCTACTGAACGGTAAAATTGGTTTCTATAACCTGAGTAATTAATTATTTTTATGCGATATGTTAGAAAAAAAATATATCACATGTCAAAATTAAATAATACCTACCTATTAGTTCATAATATTTTGATATTTTCTCAGGATATTTGATTATTTTTCCCTATTTGGAAAGGAAGATTCGATCAGCCATCTTGTGTTATTTTAATTTTGTGCAAGTTGGTTGAATTAATTAATCTACTTAAAAAAAAAACTACCCTCAGGTAGGATACCTACAGAAAATCGAATGTTTGGATATTGATATGATAAGTTCCACACCTACTTCCTTATAATATCGACCATAATTATTATTGTCGTAAAGGCTCGTACAGACTAGTGCGAAATCGCGGGCGCGACGCGACACTAGTAGCAAAATTTCTTTGTCGTTGCCTGTCGCGCCCGCGATATCGCGCGAGTGTGTACGAGCCTTTAATCGTGAGCGCTTCATTATACCTAATCCTAACTAATATTATCTTTACATCTTGGTTCGCAGACGAAGTCGCGAGCAACTGCTACTACTATATCTGCCGCGCTAACGAAGAATGCAATAACTCGATTTTGGACGATTTTGAGTTACATATTCGTTGAGTTATATATTTGGAGTCAGCGAATCGAAATCTATTAACTCTCTCTAAGCAAGTTTTTATTGATCCTTCAGGAACTCGGTTTTTCAGTAAGCAAGAATGCAATAACTAAAACTTCATAACAAATTCAATAATCAAAAATACAATTCTCGGAAGCGGCAAAATCGATTTATTGCATTTTTCGTTAGTGTGGCAGTTACAAATACTTCCAACAGTTTATTGTCTCGTCTTGGCATTCATTGTCATGAGCGTTACGTCTCGATTGTCAAGAACGCCAATGATCACGTAATATCGATTCGACAATAATCTGCAAAGGAAGACAATACAAATTGGTCTGAGGAAATATCTACTTATATTTTTACTAAAGCCCCGACCTTACGTGTCTCTAGGTTGAACTTCGATAACCTTTATATTTACGCTTGGCACGGACATTACGCCATTTGCAAATAAAAATAAAAAAGTCAGCTGTGTTCTTGTAATCTGTAAACATAACACGAAATAGTTTCTTTTCTTGACTCATTGTGTTCTTTTATAATTTCTAACGTGACGATATTTCACAGAGAAGTAAAATGTATGGAAATTATATGAAGACGATTTTATTTTCTGTAATTTTAGGAAAAGGACGTCCACAGCATGGAAGTAAAATTTATGGAAATACTTGCACCTTATAATGTTACCGTGGATGGAAATTTATAAGCATCTCCATATATTTCCATACACCACGTCTCTATCGTCCACGTACACGATGATACCGTCACATAATCACGTTACATCCAAAAGGAATTCGCTATTAGAAATTAACATAATACCAGGGGCCTAAGTCTACTAATTTACAAACGTTGCAATGATCTCGCCATTGTGAGTATTTGACAGTGTTTGTATGGCAAATCTGTCAAAAACTCACAATGAAGAGACCATTGCAACGTTTGTACATTAGTAGACTTGGCCCCCAGGGCCTCAAGTCTGCTATTACAATAGTGTCAGAATGGTCTATCATTGATTTCATAATTGTTGATTTTGACAAGTTTGGTAATCTACTAATATAATGGCGTCATTATGACTTTCCAATAGTCAGCCACTGACACTCCATTGAAAGAATTGGTCATCTCGTACATAATGACAAATGAAACTTCCTACTAAACTTCCAACTTCCTACTACTTCAGATTGCTTATAACACTAATAAATAATATGTAAAAATATATATTAATGAAAACTGGCATGAATAAATGTTCAAAATTCCATTGTAATAAAATTCTATTACGAGACCATTGACCGACCAATGATCGACCATTATGAATTTAGCAGATTACGAACTTTTAGCAAAATGATAATGGGATTGTGTTGGAGTGACGAATTTATAAAAATAGCAGACTTGGGCCCTCTGCTGACAGGACAGACGTTGTCATGTTTCCTTGAACTAGATCCCAGCGCCCCCTACCTGATCCAATTATGAATCTAAACCATTCAGAGACCCACTCAAATACACACAAAATTTCATCCAAATCGGTCCAGCCGTTTAGGAGGAGTTCAGTATATAAAGATTACTAGCTTTTGCCCGCGGCTCCGCCCGCGTGGATGTCGGATATCGCGTAAAAAATAGCCTATATCCTTTAGGCGTAAAAACGTAACATACAGACAGACACACATTTATAATATTAAGTATGGATGGATTTAAAGTGACCGCGTATTTCAGTCTCAAATGTTTGTATTTGATAGGTCACCCTTCTCTGATCTATCAGTGCATATACAAATATCTAGCATTAAATGCAAAACAAGTTTTTTTTTTGCACCATTGTGTGGGCGGGAAACTGCTCTAAAAATGCATTATCATTTCAGCTATCGGCCATTTACCTACATACATGGTAAATACAGACACAAATGGTAGATAAACAAGGTGTAATTGAAATAACTGAAAACCTGAAAAGTTGTTCATACGAGTAATAATCAGTACAATTACCGTGTTTTAGGTGTTCGGAATATTGTTTATTCGGACTTGTTTTGATGTTTTCACGGAACATCTTCAAACCTTTCTTTAATATAATCGCTGTAAAGACCGTCTACTGATGCCCAATGAGGACAATCGCGCTTGTATTCGCCGCTAGAGGCGCTAGTGTAGAGTAAGGTCTCTAGAAATGTCAAACGTGAAACTGAACGATCACTGAGGGATTTTCTATCGCAAATTGTTACCAATTATCCATAATAGTAAAGATTGTGCCATTCCTGATTAATTATGTTTAAGTAAGATTTAATCTAATTTCGTAACACTTGGAGGAAGAATAATATTTGTCTGCTTAATGCTTGCCAATTTTAGGAACACTATAATCAGTGCCGGTTTTAGAATTACCGGCGCCCTGAGTGAGGTTTCTATGGCGCCCTCTTTCTACTTTCCAATTCACACATGTGAAAAAAAACATGGGAAATCATCTAATGACCCCTTCATTAGACGATATCCCATCCTAAAAAAAAAAAAAAGCACACAATTCCACGCCACCCGTGAGGTAGTGTACCTACACGACCCGTTTTTTTTTTTTGAACTTGGTTTCCCCAGTAGGCCTAAGGAGGATAATCGGTCAGTAGTGTTATACACCACTGACCAATTATAATTGGTTAAAATTATTGAGACAATTATTCCGCGTTCTTGTAGAGAACCATGATTTTACGATGTGTATTTTACATTTGTGTACTTCACAAATGTCAAAGTCGCAATGACTAAACATTCCATTTTCAAAATTAATGAGAGCATCTTTCAGAGGAGTGACAACTTATGCGCCACCTAGTATAAGTATTTATAGGATAGTCCACCCATAGATCCTCACCTTAATAGAGAAAACAGTAATAAACCTAATGGAAATAGCACCTAAATGAGGAAAAAACTATCGTATGTATTCTTTTGTTTTGTATACCGCGCTTACCATAATTTTCTTTTGCGCAGTGATGGAGCTCACGAGGCTATGCTGGGCGAGGGCCAGGTGCCGCAGATCGTCAGCAAGGAGACGAAGAAAGCTGATGAGTACGAGGCTCTACAGAGTTTCCTAAGGAGCATCAGCTCCACAGCCACACTACCGCCTTATGTGAAGGGAGAAACTTACTCTTCTGCGAAAGGAGTGTTCAACCAGGTAAAAATAAAACAGATTAATATCATAAAGTTCTGTATAGCTGGTCAAATAGAGCATAAGGTAATCGTGCCGTATTGTAAATGAAGAATCAACCAGACAAATATAGATTATAGATAGACTGATTACAATGTTTGTCTAAAAAACCGTTTTTTTCCAAGACACATAATTCCGTTCTTAACATTTACCCAAACTCTAATTCGGCAGTCTGTTTCTGTATGTTCGAAGCGCTAAAACGGATAATTCAAGACTCAGGAAATAGGTATACACGGCTACATATCAGCTATACATTTTCAGTATAAGCTGATCTCGCATTGTATAGTATTTCCATTCAATGAAAGGTCAGCTTATTCTGGAATAGTATAGCTTGATGTGTAGCCATGTGTACATTGAATTTTCTCGCTGAAGGTTTATATGTGTATATTTAAAACATGATATTATGTGGTAGATAATGTAGGTATAATAGCTGAGCCGTTCAGCCGTTACGGTTTATGTCTTGGAAGTCGTAAAAACAGTTCCGGTCGAAGGCGGGGCGGGTCCTCAAACGTCGAACGAAACTATCCACATAACATCACGCCTTGTTTCCCCGAAGGGTTAGGCAGAGGTGTACCTATAGTACCTACATTCACATTTCGCCAGTTATGTTTAAGTCCCATGTACTCAATACTTTTATTGCATTCCACATGTGTAGGTATTCTTAGGTGGTAAACTTGTAATTAGATCATTATGGACCCTGTCGGGCACAGAAAAATAAGTGGATTAGGAGAGAGGAAGCGTTTGTTAATTTAATTTATAACATTACTAAGCAGTACTACTATAATATAATAATGATATAGGTACCGAGATAAGCTTTAATATTAATTTAAAAAAAGGTTTAATAGGGCGAGTCTATTGCCATCAACCGGGCACAAATCCAGACTCCGGGCTGCTACTGAGAAATCCCAGATAGAAAAACCCAATAACATGTTGCCCGACCAGGAGATCGAAGCCATTTCTGGATCGAAACTATTCCTTAATTACTCTCAAATCGAAGCACAGTCATTGTTTTTTTTTTCCACTTTAAACACCAATTTATATTGAAAGATTGATTATTTATATTGTGGAGCTGATGCTCCTTAGAAAACTCTGCAGAGCCTCGTACTCATTATATTCGCACAAAGTGATTCAACATTGTCATTGAATTCTTCCTTTAACATGAAGAAAAGATTATTCTGTCAATTTTCCAATTTTCCTACCACTCCCACCCACGTGACCGACCAACGACGGTAATCCTAATTTAATTTCTTCTTTATCATTTCCTCACGCCTGGCTGAAAATGATTTAGTTCTGAAGCAAAAGCTGTGGTAAATTGGACTTACTTTACGAAAACGTAGATCACTTTTAGAGTATTTCTCATTAAACTCGTTTCTTGTTTATTCTTTCATCGTTGACGTTCCATTCTTATTACAACAAATGGGCAATGTACGGGAAGTGGTCTATACAACCATAGCGGTTTTGATATTTGTGTAGGGACATCTCATCTATACCCTTGTGCAAAAGGGCATCGAAATCTGACCTGATGTTTGAGAAAACTATACTTACTTTTTAGAAGGTTAATTAAGATTTCCATAGAGCCGACTGAAGGTAAATCTAGCTACTGTGTATAACCTAACACCATCTCATAGCGGCATCGTGTGTCAAGTACAGAATGACCTAAATGACATAATTTATGCAAGCGAGATGCGCCGGACGATCCGCTCAGGGGTTTACCCGATGCCTAACGCCGCGTTTAATCCACGATTTCTTATGGAGGAAAATCAAAAAACCCTATAATAGAACTTTAACATTCTAAAGATATAGAAGAGGATGTGTTGCTATATTGAGGCTTTCGTGTTTCTAAAATGGAGAAATAACCCGATTCCCTCCTTTAATTTAAGCAGATACCTATAACTAGAATGTTGAATATTCTTACTTAGATAGGTAATCAGGGTAGTCAAAAGAACACTTAACTAGTAATTACTAATCACTAGTCAAAGAAACCTATACTTACTTAAATTGCTACTGTTTTGATTGATTTGAATATCATTCGCGACCAGTGCCGGATTAAGCAAGCGCGGGGCCCGTAGCAAATACTATCGAGGGACCCTTGATCTGCTATGGGTTCTCAATTATAAAGTGGTAAAAAAAAACAAGAATTTTATATGTGGAATTTTATGTGGTCGTTGGGATTTTACATCTGGTTTCACAAGCACTTTACCACCTAGCACGATACATGTTTTTGTAGGAAATTGAGGAACGAATAAAAAAGGGTCTCTTATAGTTTTTCGATAAATTAACTTTTTCAAAAGTTATTCGAAATTAAAGTTGGACATACAGTTGTCAGTATTGCTTTCATCTTCGGGAAAATTATTATTGTTTGTGGAGGTGAGCGGGTTTGAATACGCGGGGCCCCCGTTCGCGCGGGGCCTGTAGCAATTGCTACTCTTGCTACGTGGTTAATCCGGCACTGTTCGCGACCCCTAACAAATCTGTATTAATTAATATTATAATATTGAATTTTAATCATTAAAATCATCAGTACAACTCTCTAATTTCATATCACCCTAGTGAATTACTATTTCATGAAATCTTGACATTAGAGGATTATACCTACTAACTTAAGGAGTTGTATTACTGATTCTAATGCTGAGGCTACAGTAGGCAGCGATTTGCGATGCAACTGGAAGAGCGAAACGAGATAAACATGGTATGGCTACATTATAAGCGAAAATCGGGCGTATATTCGGCGATGACATGGCTACAGTACACATGCTACACAACGAATTAGCAAGAGCGATTCATGCGGCTAAACTATAAAAAGTATAGTGTAGCAGCATGAATCGCTACGCATAATGTAGCCAAACGCATATTTAGTAGCACGATTGAACTAGTCGTGCAAGTGAGAAATTTTCTAATAAATTCGCTTAAATTTCGCTGATATATTGATGTAGCCAATGCCGTGATTACAGTAATGTTGTTTCTATCGCATAAAGAAATCAAAAATTGCTAGTAATATTTGATATGCGGTGTAGCCATATACGTGAGCGTTCATTTATTTGTTTTAATCGCTCACGTGTCGCAGGTCGCGTCGCGGCCTAATGTAGCCTCAGCCTAATGATTATAATTCAAATAAATATTTGTTAGGTTAGCGAACCATACTTTAATCAACATACACCGAGACAATCATCTACAAATTGCAAAAAGCGTAAGAAAATTGGAATTTCGCGGGTTACCTTAGCGCTCGCCTGAAAACTAAGATACCTCATCATCGTTATATTGTGTCGTGTTGTGAAAAAACCCGTAATTTACGGTTTTCCAAGAAATATATGTTTATTTCTCACTTTGTGTTCAGTAAACCATGTTTAGAAATTTCTAGACTCAGATATTTATTTTAAGATTCAATTTGCTTCAATATAAGCGTAGAAAACACGTGGGATACTGAATGAAATACCGTAACTGGACGGTTCAAACTCACAACCACGAATAACAACACTCACGCAATTCATAAATTTTATTATATAAATCTGCCAACGATATTAACCTCAAACTTAGTTCATTTGCATAATTATATAAAGAACGGATTATAGTATACGTATTATAAAATTGCAACATGTGCGAAACAGAGGTTTGACAATGACATTCTAAACGTAGTTGGGATGAATTTATCCATAACAAACTTAAGAGGGCGTAAAAATATTGTCTCGTGACTGAGAAGGAATTATGCAAATCGACTCAATAACGAACCTCGGTAAGCGTGTCTAGAATTTTCTAATACCTTTTATAACGTTTCATATTGAGACACGAAGCAACAAAATTCGATCTAAAGAAAAGCGGCCACATTCCTCTAGATCGTATTTTGTTGCTTCGTGACAACCATTTTTCAGATTATCTAAGGTACATACATCTTTTATGGGGTACTGTGTTAAATGTTACAATAAAATACCTTCTGATATATTACAATTAAATGAAAGAAAATTTAAAACTCATATTAAAAGTACACTTTGTAAACAAGCATATTACAAATTAGAGGATTATATCCAAGATAAGAATGCTTGGAAACATGCTGGTCCTGCTCCATAGGACAATTTAGAGTCTAGACAAAATCAAACTGGTTGCTAATTTAACTGTATAATTTATAATTCTTATGATATTAATTTTATTTTCTGTGATTAATATTTTAACTCACACACTGACTTATTATATGTTGTTTTTATTTTTTATTTTTTTTGGGAAATCATATACAATGTTTGTAAATATGTGAGCACCATGTACCTATCGCATTTATTAATTTTTCTGTTATTACTTCACTTTTCATTCTTTTTACCAATTGTGGTAAGTAATTTTGATGAATTTTTTTATATTTTTTATTTTTTTATTCTAGGTACATAGTCTTCACCTATAAATATTAATTAATGTATACAAACTATTGTTAACATTTTAAAAGAGTAAGTATGGAGTTTCTTGCCCATTCTTCTCCATACATAACTACATTTTGGAAGGCGCAACTAGAATCAATTAACTATTCATGTAATTTTTGACGTTCAAAAGTGCATCTTCGTGCCTATTTGAAATAAATTATTTGACTTTGACTTTGACTTTGACTCAATATGAAACTTTATAAAAGGAATTAGAAAATTCTAGACACACTTACCGAGGTTCTTTATTGAGCCGTTTTTCATAATTCCTTCTCAGTCACGAGGTTATATTTTTTTAAAGGAATGCTGTTAGTGGACCGTTATACACGCTCTTAACATTGTAGTTGTAATACATGTTCTTCCATACATTCCAACTGCATATGTAAGTTGGTTGACCAATACTTGTTACCACTTTGTCGGCGTGATTAATAATATGTATACCCATGCCAAATTACAGCTTTCTAGTACTAAGAGTCTCTGAGCTAAGCCGCGGACAGACAGACAGACGGACGAACATGGCGAAACTATAAGGGTTCCTTGTTAACTACGAAACCCTAAAATCATGGCAGGTACACAGATACGTAGTATGTTAATAACCATGATAATCATGAAGCCCTAAAGTCTGACAACCAGTCTCATCAAGGGGTATCGCGTTACCTAGCTACTAGGTTGTGGAGGTCAGATAGGTAGTCGCTCCATGTAAAATACTGGTATTCACCTGCATCTGGTTAGACTGGAAGCCGAACACAACATAGTTGATAAAGGTTAGGCAGACTAAACCCTACAAATACTCTTTGTAATGAGAAAGTTGGATATTTGTGCGTATGTTACTCAATCACGCTTTAACGGCTGAACAGATTTTTTTTATATTTTAAGATGTGTTTACTCTTGACTCTAATCTAGGTCAGAGGTGACAGAGACAAAGTCGACGATGGAGTGAGCTTACCCAGAAGAAGCCTGTTCACTCTAACTTTGAATAGATTAGGGTTGTATGCGTTCGGAAACAGACGCAGGCAGAGAGTTTCACTCCTTTGCTGTACGTATTATAAAAGACGTTTGAAAACGCTTAGTATGAGTTGGTGAAATATCAAATAGGTAGGGGTGGTAACTTGCAGTGCGTCTAGATGTCCGATGGTAGAAGGGGGCCGGTGGAATGAGGTCGAGATTAAGATGAAATATAAATAACACGAAGTTAGATTATGACCTCCACCCTAATTGCGTAACACATGCACTATCATGCACTATCAATCACAATCTGAATGATTTTGAAGGATATTGCTAATCCATTGCTTCATAAGTTCGAAAAACTCGTCTGCTCAACAGCTTAAATAACGCAATGGACGTGGGTGAACTGTCAAAATGAAACTCATTGCAAACCAATTGTCATTTTGTGTTGTGCTAATAAGGAAAGTCAATATTATTTTTACACATACCTACCTATTGGGCTATTTGGATTTTCGAGGGTTATTTGGAACAAAGCAGTAACATAAATTCGAATTGTGAACTTGATACGAAAAATTGTAAAAGTAAACAAGAATAGAATGAAAATAAAAGTTGTCTATGGTGTTTTGGTAGAATTTATGTCAACTCAAATCATACAATTACTTTATTCCAAATAATCCCCGAAAATCCAAATAGCCCCGTTCTACGGTACCTAACTGACAAAGACAAACAATGAAATGAATGGGCCTATAATTGGATTATGTCCGACGAAATGACGCAATTAGTCCAACGCTAAAATTTCACTATAACTACGTTTTGGCAAAGAGAGCTATTTCTCTTTAACAGGCTAAAAATAAGTGTTCATTACATAAATATTTTTATTGAAACGTTTTTACGTTCCAAGCAGTGTTTTTGTTATGCTTTGCAAATACCTATTCATCTCATCACGCACGAGGTTCTAATGATGAGAGATTAGTTTGTCTTATAACAAAAAGATTCACGTTTTAATTTTTTTGTTATTATACTGTTTGTAAAGATATTTAAACTACCTAAGTAGGTAGGTAATAGACAAAATGTTTTTTGAAACACACCGTGAACAAAAACTGTTTTCTGTCGAGATTATTTTTAAATGCGAGTATGTATATGTACATATGTAGGTTCTATCTATCTGTTTTCATGTCTATTGGATGATACGGAACGATGGAACAGCAGTGCTCTTGCACGTCATATAAAAAAATAGCTAGATGTAGTCAACATTTCCTATCTGACTACCCCAGAGAAGAAATGGCGAAACAAGCTCAGGGGTCAAAGTCTCTTTTAAAGTCCAGACAGTCTCTGCTCTTGCCCCCTGTCTGCATCTCCCTTGTAGCTTCCATTCGATGACTTGATGTATTTTTCTAGATAAAACAAAAGCTTCTTAAGTCCTATGTCGAACAAGAGTTAGAAACACAGATAAATGGTAACCTAATAGAGCAAATGAACGCGCTTCCTCATATCTCTACCGGATGACTTTTTTTACCGTCTCGAAAAAAATTGGGTATACTAGGTGAACGGAGTAGAAGCCTATGGCATAGCAATATATATTTTTTTTTTTTTTTTTCAGAAATAAAACTAATATAAAAGATAAAAATATTGAAATTTGGGTGCGTATGATTTAAATTTAAATATTATTTATCGTATTTATTTATTGAATTATGTTTTTTGTTAAATTTCTGTGTTTATTGTTATAGTATGATAAGTTTACTTCAAATATGTGGTATTTATCCATAGATCAATTTCTTTCTAGGTTAAAGAAAAAATAATAAAAACTATGCCATAGGCTTCTACTCCGTTCACCTAGTACGAGTATACCCAAATTTTTACGAGACGGTAAAAAAAGTCATCCGGTATATCTGTAATGTATTCAACAAAATAGTAACAAAAACATGTTTAGTATGTAAGTTGTATCGTTGGGTTAAAACAATGAAGTAAGACATGATGAGGAAACTCGCATGTTTGCAGTATTATCAAACCGTGGCCGTGGCTTCAGCTGCTATGCGGATAAACCAAGCTCTTTATACGGCTGACTTTCAACACATTTGTTGGAATCACAACTTAGTTATCCCATTCAACCTCACCTAATATAAATATAAATCAACAAGGTGTGGGAGATGGGTAGGAAATATCGAAATATAATTATATAAATTCGCCCGCGTGGCTTTTCCTAAAATAATAGCCCAAGTTACTCCTTATAACATCAGCTATCCGCAAGTGAAAGTCCGGTCAAAATCGGTCCAGCTGTTCCGGAGATTAGCTGGAACAAACAGATGGACAGACAGCCAGCGATTTTTTTTTAAAAATAATTAAAGTTAAGTACCGTTTATAATTACATATGCTTTTAGAAAAAAGTTGCTATTTTGACATTACAAACAGACACTTCAATAATATTTCGTCTATACTTGACAATCAATGACATATGTACGTCAAAAAAAATTAAAACACACATTCGTAAGAAGCTGGCAGTATTATCACAACGTTAATGTTTTACCATTGCTTGTTTTAGTGTATTCGTTATGTATGTTTATTTGTGCTTGTATTTATATAGAAATTGGAAATTTGGTATATATATTATATTTATAGTTTGTAAGTATCTTTATAGTTTTTCCAAGATTTTTCGTAATTGCACCTACCACTGTTTGTCTCTGAATCACCCAAAGGTTGACTGGTAGAAAATGCCTATGACATTAAGTCCGCCTCTGTACATTTCTGTGCTTGAAGTATTAAATAAATAAATAATAAATAAATAAAAATCATACAACTTCTGTAGAACTAAATATATTGAAGTTGCTACATAGGCTTTTAAGAGGGCGTACAACGGTCCACTGAAAAACGGCTCAATAAGGAACCTCGGTAAGTGTGTCTAGAATTTTCATATTGAAACACGAAGCAACAAAATTCGATCTAGAGGAATGTGGCCGTTTTTCTTTAGATCGAATTTTGTTGCTTCGTTTCTCAATATGAAACTTCATAAAAGGTATTAGAAAATTCTAGACACACTTACCGAGGCAGCTGATTGAGCCGTTTTTCATAATTCCTTCTCAGTCACGAGATAATATTTTTTAAAGGAGTGGCGCTAGTGGACCCTTGTTAACACTTTGCATACATACCTAATTATATTTTATAGTATTACCTTGTGTAGGATTATGGCTCGTACAGACTCGCGCGATATCGCGGGCGCGACAGGCACCGGCAAAGAAATTGTGCTACTAGTGTCGCGTCGCGCCCCACAGTGGAACGAATGTATGGGAGCGGTTGGACGTAGACATGTCCGAAAAAAAAGAGTAAAATTATGCCAAACTAATGATGCCATCTTATTCGATTACTTAATGCCTTCATAACTTGTGGTGATGAATTTCTTCATAACTCCCATATTTCGGGAGTAATTTGAGAAAATGTGAAATTTTACTATGAAAATGAGTGTATCGAGCTCTCTCCCTCCTGATTCCGGGCTTGTTTCAAGTAGCGGTCTCTAATATCATAATGCTAATACTAAGAGCTATATTTAATACTAAGACACATAGTGCGCCAAATGTGCACTTTCTGGGATAAAGAGTGATGTTTATTTTATAACACAATTTTTTTATTTTTTGTTTATTTTGTTGATTAAAACCGTTTTTCTAAAGGTTTACCTTATTACAATAACATTTCTGAGCAGCCAATTAGAGAAGATATAAGCTAATTAGGATATATAATTAGGGACTTAAGGTTTACATATAAAACTGATGCACTAATGATTACTGATAAGAACATTGCTATTATTTAATTACTAAATGGCTCTTAATACACTAATTTAGCATGCATCATTTACTAATTATCACAATAACTAATTACCTTGCAATATTTAACAAAGGATACCTGGGATACCTGGATTTTATATAAATAGGTCACTATTAGTAACTTTAAAATCAGTGTTGATTTACACCTCGTTGTATCCAAGCTAATCTCGCAATGTATTTTCCAAATTTTAATACAAATCTTGATATTCACGTTGCTTTATGCGCACGCGCACATAAAGATTTACGCGACTTTAACTATTTGTTCAGTGTTTTAAAAGATAACAGTTGTGTTCAGTTATGTGAAAGTGCTGAAACAAGTTTAAAAGACTGGTGTCGTCGATTTTGCTACCGCATTTATGCAAAATGGACACAGTCTGGAAGAAGCACAGATAAGTTTCGGAAGAAACATGAGATTTGGCTACAGGCTGCAATTCAATGGCCGGAATTACAGAATGAAAATATGGAACCTTCTACAGAAAATATAAGTGACGTCATCGAGCCCATAATTTCTCCTGCTAAATCTGATGCTTCAACTTGTACACATCCTAGTCCTCGTAAATCTTTTGAGGACCTTAGTAACCGGCAAAAAAGAAGACGCACTGAAGATAGTCTTTCATGCAGCAGTAGCAGCGCTGAAATTATGTTTTCGGCCGAAAGGGCGCTTCAAAAGGCAGGACAAAGCGATACAGCTTATGTTATGAAATACTTGACGGAGAATCCAGAAGAGGCCTCAAAAATCAAAGCCTTCATTGAAGGTAAATCAATTCAGGTACGGGAAATATCCCCTTTGAAGGCATTGGCTCTTTATGTATCGATGAACTTATCGAAATGGCGCTATAACACTCTTCGGGATTTCAACACTCAAGAAGGAGCTCTTCAATACCCGAGTTACTACATGTTGGTTAAAGAAAAAATTAAGTGCTATCCGGCCAAAGAAGATCTCACAGTTACAGAGAGCTCTGCAAAAATCAAATTACAAGCCTTGATGGATTTAACCTCAAGAAGACTTATTAGGTCGTTAGAAACCCCTGTTGATCCCAATCAACAGCTCGTATTGACCAGCAAATGGGGTTTTGACGGATCATCTAGCCAAAGCATTTATCATCAAAGGACGAGTGAAGATGAGCAAATCGATCTTGCTAGTAATTTTATGATTAGTCTTGTACCACTGCGGCTCGTCTCAAAAGGTGTAACAATTTGGGAAAACGAGCGACCATCTTCCACTTCATTTTGCCGGCCAATATTGTTTAAGTTTATAAAGGAAACCAAAGAAAATGTGCAGAGAGAGATGGCTGAAATCGAAGCAGAGATTGAAGCCTTAACTCCATCCACCATCACTGATGGAATTAGTGTCAAACACCAACTGCTGTTGACAATGATTGATGGTAAAATTCATTCCATTATATCCAATACAGCAGCTTCAGTGTGTGACATATGCAAGGCTTGTCCTAAAGAAATAAATAATTTAGAGTTAATCAAAGATAAACACGCAAACGAGGACATGTATAAATATAGCTTAAGCACCCTTCACGCTTGGATTCGCTCAATGGAATGCTTATTACACATTTCCTACAAATTAGACATAAAATCATGGCAAGTAAGGGGTGATATAGCAAAAAGGCAAGTTGATGACAGGAAGAAAAGAGTTCAAGAGGCTGTAAGAAGAGAAACGGGCTTACTTCTCGATGTTGTGAAACAAGGCAGTGGATCCACCAACAATGGCAACTCGGCAAGGAGATTTTTTGAAAACTACACTAAATCTGCTGAACTGACCGGAATAGATGCTATGCTTTTAAGAAAAATCTGTGTGATCTTGCAGTGTATTTCATCAGGAGAGAAGATCAACGTAACTAAATTCCGAGAGTTCTGCTTTGATACTGCTAAGCTTTACGTGGAGTTATACCCATGGTATTATATGCCTTCTTCACTTCATAAAATTTTAATGCATGGGCCAGACATAGTTCAGAACATGTCAATTGTGCCCATTGGTTTTCTATCCGAAGAGGCATCTGAGGCTAGAAATAAAGATTTTAGAAAATATAGAGAGGGGCATTCTCGAAAGCATAGCAGTATCTCATGCAATGAAGATATTATGCACAATCTTTTACTGTCTTCTGATCCACTTGTTACAAGTATCCGTCCAAAAGGAAATAAGTTTGTAAAAAAATCTTCTTTTAAGGAATTTTATGAGCTTACGGATTCTGAGAAAAGTGATATCGAATTTGTTAACATAAATGATTTAGCGGACATCGATTCTGAATTTGAATTAATTGATGATGATGATGATGACGAAGATAATTAAATGATGTTATTGTTTTAAAATGTGTAACTTAGTAAATTAGAGCTTACATCTTAATTATTTATTGTACTTTTAATGAAACTAGGTAATTTATTATCAACTTACTTAAAAGTCATACTCTCATCAGTTCTTGTGAATATTTTTGTTAATATATATTTCTGTATATATATAATATATTTATAGACCTCTTAATAAGTCTGTCTGCGGTTTAAAGTAAATACAAATGGGGAAAAAACGTTTTTTTTTTTAAATTTTCATTTCCTTTTATCCCAGAAAGTGCACATTTGGCGCACTATGTGTCTTAGTATTAAATATAGCTCTTAGTAATAGCATTACGATATTAGAGACCGCTACTTGAAACAAGCCCGGAATCAGGAGGGAGAGAGCTCGATACACTCATTTTCATAGTAAAATTTCACATTTTCTCAAATTACTCCCGAAATATGGGAGTTATGAAGAAATTCATCACCACAATTTATGAAGGCATTAAGTAATCGAATAAGATGGCATCATTAGTTTGTCATAATTTTACTCTTATTTTTCGGACATGTCTACGTCCAACCGCTCCCATACATTCGTTCCACTGTGCGCCCGCGATATTGCAGTAGTCTGTACGAGCCTTTACCCTCATTCTCTATGCACTTTTAACACCATACTGCGATCGCCAACCCTTCTGCCAAGCGTGGCGATTATTGCAAACCCCCCCAATTGGTTATGTGCAGCAGTGGACGTCTTTCGGCTGAAATGATAAATGATGTATGTGCCCTTGTGCGCTACTGCTGAGCATGTGCGGTCCTGAGTTATGTGCTATTGGGTTTTTCCACCTGGAATTTCTCAGTCCCGAAATCTGGATTTTGGCCTGGTTGATGGCAATGGGCTCGCCCCCTATTACATGGGACTTAAAGAGAACTGGCGAAATGTGGGTGTTACAAGTATACCGTTGCCTAACTCTTCAGGGATAACATACGCTTAGGGCGTGATTTTATGTTATAAAATACCTATTCATCATCATCATCATCATCATCATTTCAGCCGAAAGACGTCCACTGCTGGACATAGGCCTCCCCCAATTGGGAGGGTTTTCCATAATCGCCACGCTTGGCAGGCGGGTTGGCGATCGCAGTATGGTGTTAAAAATGCATAGAGAACGCTGCTGCCCATTCTATAATAAGTCCCTTAGTCGCATTTTACGACACCCACGGGAGGAAATGGGTGGACAATACCTATTACCTTGTGGTTTTACACAGTTTTCCTAACTTTCCATGTAAGTACAAGGTAAACACCTAATCGAATGTCTACATGTTAGAAGAAGGACAACATGACAGCTCACCTACATTCCCCAAGCATTAGATAATTAGAAAACTTCCTTCAACTTTGTTATCGACGCCATATCATGACAAGGATGAGCCATGTTGGCAAACTCCATTTATTCCAATTAAATAAATTGCTTGTTATAGGAACTGACAAGAGCTGAGCATGGCAGGCCTTATACCTACGGGTGTATGGTTTCATGGAGTATAATTGCTTTATTGACGTGCAGAATACGTACCTACGTGGTCATTACCGTCGGCTGCTTTAGAGAGCCCCCAGCTTAACCTATGTAGCTTCGTTAGTCTTTATCAGCACCCGAGAATTCCTGGCGCCCTAGGCAAAAGTCTGGAACGGCGCCCTTTTAAGAAAATTTGTGACAAAATAAAACAATAATAAAAATAATTAAAAAATCACACTATCTATCCGTTTAGATAAGTGTGTAATTTTTTATAAAAAGAATAGAGTTCTTAAGAACCATTTCACGTTTTCGCGCGAATATCTAAGATTTTGGTCGCCTAATTTACCATCTTAGTTAATACTCTGGCATTGGCGAATACATGTAAAAAATAGACCAATTTTTCGTATTGATACTTCATGTAACACATTTACAAAAACTTATTTCTTTACTTTGTAGTGATTAATCTCCCACAACTAGTTTGCTGAAAAATCATCGCAGAGTCAATTTCAGACTCCTAAATCTATCATTAATATTTATAAATTTAACTGGAAAAAATACACAATGCATTAGACATATAATTTTGTTGACACATTATGTACTAGAATATCGATTATTAATAACATTAATTAGTAAAAAAAAATAAAGTCTTAGGACAATTGTTACGATTTATTCGCAATTATATTGCGATTTTTAGGGGTGATTAAGGCGTAATTACATTAAAAAAATCATGTCAAAATAAACTACGTTGTTTAACAAATCGAATTATAAAGTTTGATTAAAATCTCTTCATTTAATTAGTCATAAAAAAAAACTGAAAAAAAAAAACACATCATTCGAATCAGGTTTCAGTGTCATGAACTCATGACGCAATACTTCCCAATGGTGGGTTGAAGAATTTTGGTATAAACATGGGTCAAAAATTGGGAGTATTTTCAAGACGTAAAAAAAATCACTGTATTATTTTTCAATTTCTGTGCCGCCGATTGCTGCCCCCTAATACGAGCGTCCTAGGCCGTCGCCTAGTTCGCCTATGGGTTGAAGAATTTTGGTAGAAAAATGGGTCAAAAATTGGGAGTATTTTCAAGACGTCAATTTTTTTTTACTGTATTATTTTTCAATTTCTGTGCCGCCGATTGCCCTTATTGCCCTAGGCTGTCGCCTAGTTCGCCTATATGAACGGGTCTTTAGACCTATTTAATATGTCACGATGACAGCTACCGACTATCCAATATTTGTACGTGCCAAATACTAGCTACTTACCTACTAGTTAGGTACTACAGACCACTAAATGAGTATCCTTAATAAACATTTTTTCTCTTCGCTTTGCAAACTCAGCTACATTTTAATCCCACGTCTGAACTAGACCCACTCACCTAAATACCTACATTTTTAAAAAGCCTTGATAATCCAAGGCAGCTGTGGCTTTATCTTGCCACAGCTGCCTTGGGGCTTTATCACACTGGCAATTTGCGAGCGTGTTTCCAGCGAGGCGTTTATCGGCGTGTGCGTAGCGACCACGCCGTGTGCGGCTGAGGCTACAGTAGGCAGCGATTTGCGATGCGACTGGAAGAGCGAAGCGAGATAAACATGGTATGGCTACATTATAAGCGAAAGTCCAACGTATATTCGGCGATGACATGGCTACAGTACACATGATACACAACGAATTAGCAAAATCAATTCATGCGGGTACTCCATAAAAAGTATAGTGTAGCCGCATGAATCGCTACGCATAATGTAGCCACACGCATATTTATAGTAGCACTATTGAACTAGTCGTGCAAATGAGAAATTTTCTAAAAAATTCGCTTCAATTTCGCTGATATATTAATTTAGCCGATGCCGTGATTACAGTAATGTTGTTCCCATCGCATAAAGAAATCAAAAATCGTTAGTAATATTTGATGTACGGTGTAGCCATATACGTGAGCATTCATTTATTTGTTTTAATCGCTCACGTGTCGCAGGTCGCGTCACGGCCTAATGTAGCCTCAGCCTGCGCTGCGTGTTCGCCGTGTTTACGAAGGCGCAATTACACCAAAAGTGTGTTCAGCACATTGGTGTAAACATTTTGTGCAGAACTCCAATTAACAGTGCACGTATTGAGCTGTAGATTCGTTTCCACCGACAAAGCTGTACGTAATTTTTTTAAGCGTACAGTGCAGCACCTTTGTGAGTCCACCGAAAAAAGAACTTGTGCCGTACACTGTGCAGTACAGTGTCGCACAGTGCCGCACACTGGTGGAATAGCGCCTTAACTAGAGCGATTGACGTGACTATACAAGAGAAATCAAGACAAGCGAGTATACAATATTGTGAAAACGCGGAGTTCACATCGCGTAGTCGCGGCTACCTTGTTTCGCAACCGCGGAGAGCAGAATTGCTTCACTGGTAACACGCTGACAAATCGTCAGTGTGATAATGATAACACGCTTATCTCGTCAGTTCCTGAAACAAACCTCTGTAGTTTCAGTTCCTAATAATTTATTAGATAAGGAAGTCACTCAGCTCTGGTTTAATCTCCCCGAAACACTACCTCTAAGATCCGACTCACCTTAAATTAATTAAGGTTTATGTAAACAAGTCGTAAGGATGTAAAAACAAGTATTTACAATAGTGTTTACATTTAAGTTAAATGTAATCGTTGTGATATTATGAGGTGTTGACAAGAGATTAAATTAAAATATGCATTGTTGAGAAATGAACTAATGAAAATGAATCATTTGAATATTTGCGTAGTGACCGGTCTGGTTGACGACTGTAATTCCCATATGGGATATCCTATTTTAGTCAGCATGACTAGATAGATATCGTGCAGTTTTCGATATAAACTGATGTTTTCACAGATGTTAGTCCAATATGTCATTAATTCAAAGTAGGTACTGTCTCAAAATGTAAAATCAACCTGATAAAATATTTACATAATATTAATAAAATCACAATAAGGGATTCCGTAGTGGGATGAACTTATCCCAAGAACGAACTAACATTGCAGGTAGTTGAAATATGTGTTCTCCCATACATTCCAACTGCAAATATAAGTTGGTTGACTATTACTCCTGTAAAGCCTACTTTTCGGTAATAGTTTTCCTTTTTAACTTCGTTATGTATACTATAGCCATAAATTTTTTCACATATCCGGGCCATGAACAACCATTTACCTATAGGAAAACACTTGACTCTAACAAAAATTTGCACTTTAAAGCGTAATATTACGCAAACGGATCCCTGAATCGAAAAATGGTTTTAACAAACCCGCAATACTTTTGAACGGCCTATCCAACTATACCCTACACGATGGGATAGACGAGAAAAAAAAAAAACATCCCCACTTTACAAGTAGGGGAGGAACACTAACAAAAAAAATAAGTACTATATTTTATTTTACCACTTTGTCAGCGTGATTAATACGTACCTATACCCAGTCCAAATACAAGTTTATTAGTACTAGAGTCTCTGGGCTAAGCCGCAGATAGACAGACGGACAAGGCGAAACTATAGGGTTCCTTGTTGACTACGGAACCCAAATAAAAAACTAAGGTTTCTTCTGTCTTATTTCTGTATTCCTTTTACTCAGCTTCAAATATTGTTATTATTTTAATAATGAATACAAGTCAAGTGTTATGCAAAGTACCTATTAGTTAAAGAAACATTTATATTTACGCGAAGTGCGTAAATGCAGATAAATAACAGCGATTTGAGCTAAAAATAATAAAAATCAAAAACAAAGATTTTAAATAAACATTTCAGGTTCCTACAAACAGGCGCGACTCTTGACGGGACACAAAGGCACCGCTCGGCGCGCAACGAGCGGTGTCTTTGTGTCGCGCCTGTTTGTAGGAGCCTTTATTTTGTTATGTTCTTACTTCGTAGGTATTGATATATACATCTAATTAAAAAAAAATTGGCAGTCAGAATTGCTGACAGAAGTGAAAACAAAAAACTTTGCAATAACTGTTCTTTTATACATATAGCTCATGGAAAGCGTTCGGTGACGATCGCGAACCCATAAGTTTTTCCGCTACCAAAAATTGCTCAACGCGCCTAAAGAAGTTTTTACTTCTAAAATATTAATCGAAACGTGATAAAGTCGTGTAGACAGTCAATAATAATAATATAATGGATATTATTGACTGAACGAATTAAAAACACGGAAATCAGAATACATAGTGTCAAAGATCCACACTAAACACGCTGATAATGATTTGGCTTGTTACCATAGGTTATCTGCAGTACCATGCATAAGATGATAATCAAGCGGCAAGAAGTTTAGTTTAGTATAAAATAAATAATATTAAAATCCCACCAAGCAAAGTAAATGCGACATAATACGAAATATATTGGTACGCACGGCTACACATTAAGATATTCATTTCCAGATTTAGCTGACCTCGTATGGTGTAAGTTTTTCGTACAATCCGAAGTCAGCTTATACTGGATAAATATAGCTTGATGTGTAGCCGTGTGTACAGAGCTCGATGCGGAATGTTGTAGTGTTACAGCCAAATGATTTTTTTTAATTTTATTTATGTTCAAAATATAGATCGTAGAGTTTAAAATATTATATACTAAAAGCCACAGAAGATAATTGAGGCCATGAGCACCAGAGTGGCCTAACTGTCATTTGTTCAGTACTGATTTTATTTTGAAAAACTGCTTCCGAAGTAAACTTAGAGAATTTTTTTAGGCCACTCTGGCTCTCATGGCCTCTGAGAACCAGCCTAGAGTGGCCTAACAGTATTTTTTTCAATGCTGATTTTATTTACAAAAACTGCTTCCGAGATAAGTTTAGAGCAGTTTTTTAGGCCACTCTGGCTCTCATGGCCTCAATTAATCTGGATATTATTTATACTATCTACCCAACTTCAAAAATTCTAGCTACCTACTTTACAAAATATCTAGTAACCTCAGATACTCTTAGTAATAAACTAAAAGTCTCTGAGCTATGCCGAGGTTAGACAGACAGACAGACATGGCGAAACTATAAAAGGGTTCCTTGTTGACTACGGAACCCTAAATATGAAATGCTGTTCGTTGGTAACCGCATCATATGAGTACGGCTACGATTTGGCAATTTTTTTTTTTAACGTTCGTAATTTACCGAATGGAGAGGTTTTTATGGAAAATTTTCCCGGAATATTATCAAATTCGGGAAAAACTGAACATCCTTTTTACATGGGATTTTTGTATAAATTATTGAAATTTGAACAGGACAACGTCGGGCGGGTCAGCTTATTTAAAATTAAAATAAAAGTTAAGAGACATAACATTTACTGTCTCATCTAAAGACACCATCATCACATCTGTCTGTGTGTCTGCAAAAATTGTATAATTGTGATTTAAATAAATAAATCAACGGTAAATAGCAGGGAATGTATTTTGTTTAATCTATTGAAAACCACATTCTAGATCGTAACTATTCGTGACGAAATCAATAATAAAACTAAATGCAAGTCATGTGTAGTTCTGTTTAAGGCCCAGATATATGCCACTGACCTTGATTGTTTAGCTTGCGTGTTCTGTACTGAGCTCACGCAACGCGTCGTACGTCCAGCCAGTAATAGGACTCACCCATCCAGGAGCGCTGTCCCAAGTAAGACGCATTATTAATTTACAAGCAGTATTTTAATAAAACAGGTATACTAAAAGATCAATAATTAAATTATCTTTAAAAAGGTGAAGGTTTGAGAAAAATACGCTTGATAGATTTTGCATGATTCTCACTTTTTTATCCGCGTTAGACATAAATTTCGAAATTAATTTCACTATGTAATATAAACATAATCTAAAATATCGATATATTAAGTTATTAAGAAAATGCTCTAATATGACATTTTTTTTTCCAAATCATTAACACTAGGTACACACGGCTACATATCAAGCTATACATTTCCAGTATACGCTGATCTCTCATTGTACGGAAATTCTATACAATGCCAGACCAGCGTAAACTGGATTTGTGTAGCTTGATATGTAACCGTGTGTACTCGTTTAGACGTGATCTTCAGTATAAAATCATTAAAAGTCGGTTATCGTCGCCTTAAGATCACACGTCTACACACGTGCTTGCTTCCATTCAGTCTGAATTATTTTAAATAAGTAGATAGGTATTTTAAGCGAAGCAGATAAAATTGTATCAGTCGTCAAAAAATTACGTGATAAACTCACTTACCTATAATATAAAAAAAACCGGCCAAATGCGTGTCGGACTACGCACAATGAAGGGTTCCGTAGTTGGGATTAATTTACCCCAAGAAAAAACTTAACATTGTAGTTGAAAAACATGTTCTCCCATACCGAATGGTATGGGAGAACATGTTTTTCAACTGTAAATGTAAGTTGGTCGACTATTACTCGGTAACTCGTAAAGCTTACTTAGCAGTGATAGTTTTCCTTTTAACTTCGTTATATATACTACTGCTGTGAATTTTTTCACGTATCCAAATATAACCATTTAGCTGGCAGGGGACTGACACTTGACTCTAACAAAAATATTACGCAAACGGATCCCTGAATCGAAAAATGGTTTGCACAAACCCGCAATATTTTTGAACGGCCTATCCAACGATACCCCACACTATGGGATAGACGAGAAAACAAAATATCATCCCCACTTTACGTGTACGGGAGGTACCCAAAATAAATTATTTTTTCCAGATTTTATTTTACCACTTTGTTGGCGTGATTAATATGTACCCATAGCAAATTACAGCTTTCTAGTAATATGAGTCTCTGAGCTAAGCCGTGGACAGACAGACAGACAGACGGACATGGCGAAACTATAAGGGTTCCTTGTTTACTACGGAACCCTAAAAACCGGTCAAGAGCGAGTCGGACTCGCGCACTGAGGGTTCCGTACCTACCATAAATTTCATTAAAAAAATTACAATAGTTCCACTATCAGTCAAGAGATGGCGCTGACCTAAAACTGCTATATTAGAAAAGTGTGCTATTTAGAAGCGATCGTTTTATTATTCCTGTAATCTTTACATAAACTTCTATCGCAGAATAATTTCAGATTTTTCTCTATGCAAACTTCAGAGATAAGGGGAACGGTATTTTTTTTTTTTTTTTTCGTCAAAAGTCGAAAAGTATGAAGACCACAAAAAGCAAGAAAAATGTTTGAATGTGCAAATAGCGCTCTTTCATGTGATACCTCACATGCCCTAGTAGCCCCACTTCGAATTTTTAAGAGTTGGTTCAGTACCTGTTGCAAAAAAAAATATAATATATTTTTATTTCTTTCTCATTTGCAAAATAGTTGGGAAAATGTCATCTAAAACTATTCCGAATTTCAAGTTGATAGCATGGATAGCTGAATATCTCGGCTCCGCCCGCGTGGATGTCGGTTATCGCGTAAAAAAAGTAGCCTATGTCCTTCTCCATATCCCAGGCTATACGAGCATCTCTGCCAAATTTCAGGACAATCGGTTCAGCGGTTTAGGCGTGAAAGTAACATACAGACAGACAGACAGACAGACAGGCAGACGGACAGACGGACAGACAGACAGAGTTACTTTCACATTTATAATATTAGTATGGATTAGTATGGATTTCGCCGTTGATTTACTTAATGAAGATATTGTATAATCATTAAATAAAATTTTGATTATGTTTCAAGGATAACTAAAGACTAATTCGTGATTTTTAAAACAAAAAAAAAGGTTTTTTCAGTATTATTTTTCTGCTATATTTTGTATAGAAGTTGAAAAAAGTGGTTCCGCCACATGCAAGTAGACCATAATAATGATGTTGATGATATTTTTTAATGTTCAAAATCAAAAGTAGTTTCTTGTAGAATGATGGTCAAATGTCAGTCTCGCGTCATTTTTCGGAAAACTTGTTGCGAATATTAGTGATGAACAGTGAATACTTAATTTATTTGTAAAATCCCTTTCAGCCACATGCAAAACAAAGAACACGACTTTTCAAATCACAAATAATTTTGTTTAAATTATTTTTCCCTTTCTCACAAACAATGAACAAAATTGATCAAAATCAGTCGATTTCGTGCACGGCCCCTTAAGTATAAAAGGTATTAAAAAGTTCTAGACACACTTACCGAGGTTCCTTACTGAGCCATTTTTCATAATTCCTTCTCAGTCACGAGATAATATTAGTTTTTTATGGAGTGGCACTAGTGGACCGTTATACGCCCTTTTAAGGCCCCTTAGTTATTTTTTGCGGGGTTATGTGAAATCACTGGCGCATGCGAACAAACCAAGAACTGTCGAAGACCTATAGAGAAACATAACACGCGTCATTAATGAGATAGAGGTGCCACTATCACAGATTAATATACAGGGTGGAAAAAAAGACCGTGGTTGGAGGAAAAGTACCCTTAATATTGAAGATGGCAAATTTTACTGAAAGGAAACATTCCTTTATTTATAAAAAAAATTTAAACAGCATTTAAAGATTTTTGAAAAATCACCTGCTTGAGCCGAGAACAGAACCAGTGAAATGTGAAAAAAAAAAACACCTGTATTTTATGATACCAACCGAAAGACTCATTCATAAGGATCAATTCCTTTGAAATAACATAGTATCTTAAATTAAAGAACACAAAGAAAAAAAAAAAATTATTTTTTTTTTTTTTGTAAAACTTACTGTCTAAAGAAAATAGTTAACTTATGAATTGCTCAAAATGAGACCCACTTTCACGTACGCACAGACGTGTTTTTCGACTGAATTCGCTACTTGTCGCCTTTTATATCGAGCTTTTTATCGTCTTTCTTTCATTTAAGATACTATGTTGTTTAAAAGGAATTGATCCTTATGAATGACTATTTCGGTTGGTATCATAAAATACAGGATGTTTTTTTTTTCCACATTTCACCGGTTCTATTCCCGGCTCAAGCAGGTGATTGTTCAAAAATCTTTAAGTGCAGTTTTAATTATTTTTGAAAATAAAGGAATGTTTTCTTTCAGTAAAATTTGCCATCATCAATATTAAGGGTACTTTTGCTCCAACCACGGTCTTTTTTTCCCACCCTGTATACCCGGGTCCTATTGAAAAACCCTGTAGTAAAGCTGGTTGTTAAAAAACTGAGCTATAATAAACTCAAACTCAAATCATTTATTTCAATTAAACCATTTACAGGCACTTTTAAATTGTCAAGGAGTCGGTCAGTAAGAAAAATGAAGCTACATGCCCATTCCAAAGCGTAGGTACCTATGGAGAAGAACGGGCAAGAAACTCCATGGACACTTTTAAATTAAATTGTTACAAAAGTATTAGTTACATCTATAATGTTGAATTTATAACTAAATGTGAGAACGATGTAAAAATAAAAACCTTACACGTTAAAAGCGTCCAGAGTAGGTACAACATATGGAAACAAAATAAAATAATTAAAATAAACCGTGGCAGCTAAGAGATGACCAGTCCCAACTGACGGCGCCCGTTCACGAACATGACGCATGGATTAGCTAGCACCATTCAGTCGAACCATTTTGAAGGGAGCTAAATGATCCAACACACACGCCACCATCAGCGAGACATCTAAGTGAACATGACATACTCTAATAAATCAGTCTGTGCTGATTTATTATAGCCCCCTGCAGGTCAAAGACATTCTTTTCCTTTTCCCACTCAACTCGATTCTGCGCCAACATGGACCAATCGCGCCTATAGACGCGACTTCAAGCTCGTCCATCTGCGCCTGGGTCTACCACGATGCCGTAAAACGTTTTGAGGGATCCAATTATTTAAAGGCATTCGTTTGTTTCAGTGCCTAATAACATGCGCCGTCCTTATTCTGGCGGCGGGGGCAGGTCACCCTATCGGCTTCTCCGCCGTCGCACTTCCGCAGCTCAGGATCGAGAACAGCTCCATGAGAATAGATGATGAAATGGGATCCTGGATCGGTGAGTTCTACACATTTTTTTTTACAACATATTTCGTCGTATCCTACGAATAGAGCCCTAACGAACATAGGGGCTTTTTCTTTTTTTATTGCATAATTCAATTCTGCTCATCATACCACATATAACCAGTTCAACAAAACAATTAAAAACGGGATTTAAAGGACAAAATGCGTATAAAATATGAAGATAATTTATTGAAAATAATCCTAGCCGAACCTTAAAATAGCAATACACATTATAAGAAATCACCAATACATATTTTTTCATATTTAATTTAATTTAACACAAAAAAGTATCTCCTGAATAGTAGCTATTATGCAGTTACGCCCCTATTCGTAGAATACGACGATTTCAGCATTTTGTAGATCGAAAAGAGATAAACAGGGCCGGGTTTAAAAGTGTGGTCCTGGGGTAACCAAGAAGTGGAGGCCCCGAAAAATTTTTGGAACAGACGAAAAACATGTTTCAATCTAAAAATATACTTTGTGAATATTAACTTTTTTTCTTTGATGGACACAAAGGATATCTTTTTTCTTATATAAAAAATTTGTATGTGGAGGGCCGGGGTTAGAGCCCCTGTTGCCCTGCCCTAAATCTGGCCCTGATAAGTAGGATATTTTTTTTGCAATAAAAATGGATCATAGTGTACATTGCCAGACTACAAGACTACAAAATAACGGTTAGAATGAAGTTGTGATGAGTAGAAAAGTTACCTAATAGACTCTATCTACCTCGGGCCCTCGGCCCATTCATAGTAATAGTATGCGTTAACAGATGCTATTTTAAGATAAGATAAGGAAATCGAAATAGAACGTAGGTAAATAGATTTTTGGCAAACGGTAGGTATTATCCATGTAAGATTTGGCAAAAGAATGCTGCCGGGAAACTACCACTAGCGATTACCAACAATGAGCCAGCAATATCTCTAATTTGAGTAATTTGTCATAATAACCACTTAACTTATGCCAAAGAATAGAAACACTATTACTTTTATATTATAACATCGAAATTAACTCATTTATACGATACATTACTTGTCAAGATTTCAATTTAATTAACATTTAATCAATTTAGTTAACATTTCTGGAACAAAAGATTGTGTTATTTTATAAAAATCAAAAATCAAAATATTCTTCCCATAAACCTAAATGGGCATTTATGAAACGTCAAAAGCTAGGGACACGGTTCCAATTGGTCGTTTCCTACGGAGAAGAGCTAGCAAGAAACACACCACAAACAGCCACAGAAGCAACTAATAAGGTTTTAATAAGGAGTTGAAATTTCAAGTAGGTATATAATGTGAAATAATGAGATGATTATTTGATTATGTCAAGGAAGAATGTAAAAAATAAAACATCATTATTTGGGAGCAGTTAATAGACACTTACATAATTTGTATACCTTCTTACCTAGACCGCGTTTAGTTATGAAAATCTATACCTATCTACATCTATACTAATAACAAAGCTGAAGTTTGTTTGAACGCACTAATCTCTGGAAGTACCAGTCGGATTTAAAAATCTTTTAGCCAAATTCTTGAGGAAGGCTATAATATGCTATTTAACATCACGCTAAAAAAAAAAACTGTAAGAACGCTAAGCGAAAACATAAATCTTAATTAATTCGGTCCTCTTCATTATACTAAACTAAAATAAAAGTATTTTCGGAGTGCACAGCTATTGTATGTAAAAATAACATTAATAACTGTGCGAAAAAAACACGCTTACCTAAATGTAGGTACCTACTTCTGGCAAAATATTAAACTGCGGGGTAATGGCGTAACACTTACATTAGCAATGTTTCATTTTGACAGATCAACAACTTTAATTGCGTTATTTACGCTGTTGTACAAATTCTTCGAAAATACGAAGCAATGGATTAGCAATGTCCTTCAAAATCATTCAAATTGTGATTGATAGTGTGTTACAGTGTTTTTCAACGTGTGGGTCGCGACCCCCTAGGGGGTCGCCAAGCCTCTTTAAGGGGGTCCCCGTACTTTAAAATTTTAAGCTCATAAATATAAAATCATAGTAGTTCAAAATGTTATATTTGTTAACAAAAAAATAATAATAATTAAAGGCTTATACCCAGTCTCAAATTCAGATAATTTATGTAAACAAAGGGGATAACATATCAAAAAAATATCTTCGTAATGGTAATTCACATAAAATGGCGAAAAAAAACGTTGCAGTTTCTTTTAAGTACTGATTTAAGAAATAATAATTAAAAAATAATCATATCGTAATGATTTTTATAAATTTTCGGTTTTAAACAAAGTTACTAAAAAAAGGAGATTTTCTGGTATAAAATATTTTATGATACTGGTAACAATGCAGGAGATCCAAACATTTTCAAATTTTTTACATCTTCGACAACATAAATATTACAACTCTCATTCATAGATTCATATTGTAAGTAGCATATCTAGCCACATGTTGGATGAAAACGGGTGTAAACTGTTTCGAGTGGAAATCGATTTTGGGAGGCCTACGTCTAGCAGTGGACTTAAAAGGGCTGATTATGACGATCATATGCCGTGTCTCAGACACACTACACAAAACATTGTTTGGCAACGGTATTTTGTTTGCATATTTCTTATAAATAATTCACTTTAATTTTTTTGATACAATTTTTTTATGATAAAATGTTTTGCACCACTGTCCTGTCATTTTGACAGAGACGTTTCTTGACAGTACTTTGTTTACATAAATTATCTGAATTTGAGACTTTGGGTATAGGTTAACACAAATCAACAAATACCTAGTAGTCACACATGAATTATTAATGTGAAGTTGAACATACGCACCCATTCACATTATTGTGATGGTTGTGCCTGTTTCTCGTTAACCAATTTTTTTTTACACATACCATTAACTCGTTCTCTAAATTTCGGCGATTACTCTGTTTGCCTTTTAATTGAACCATCGATGAAAACGTTACCTCGCACAATTAGGAGGTTCCAAATGGAATCAAACACACGAAGCATCTGTGGTTAATTGTGGGTGTTCTGTTTTTCTGCTTTAACCAAAAACCAAAGTGACAGACTTGAATTCCAAGTTAGAAACCGCGGAGGGTAGGGGATCGCGAAATATTTTTCCATACTAAGGGGGCCACACTATGAAAAAGGTTGAAAAACACTGGTGTATATTAAGAAGTCACCAAACAAACGTCACTGCGCGCTCGGCGCCCTCGTAACCATTAGCGATATTCGCACGACGATCGCGGGACGCGGGTTCACAAGAAGGTAAATCTTTCTGAATTATAAATACGTATAAATAGGTACAGTTTTTTTTTTTTTTTAAGTAAAGCAATACCTTAATTATTTTATTCTCAAACAAAATAATATTTAAGTACATAGTAGTTACTAGTCTGAAAAAAGGGTCAAGAGTTATTTTTAAGACAATTAAAGGATACAAAAAAAAAAATGTATACAATGTTAAACATTTTATGTACACACATATAAATAGACAAAAAGAAAGGAACAGGTAAATACGTACAATGGTGATGCATATTTCTAAAGAAATTTCTTCCAGCATACATCCTGCGATAAGAAAGTATATAAAGAGATGCAGACACCAGGTGTAAGAGAAGAAGAGAAAGCAAAATAGGTACATAAAATCAAAAAACAATTCACTAATTTAAATACAAACATACAATATGAGAATATACTTAAATCCATACATCTAAAATAAATATCACTAAAAGATATATAATTATAATGTAGTATAAAATAATAAATGCTTACATAATATGCAACTATGACGAGACAAGTGGAAAGATAGTGTTCTTTTACTCTTCTTTTAAAAACTGCAACGCAGTTTGGCAGTCCCTAATGTCAGGTGGAAGTGAATTCCACAACCGAACCGCGTGCACACAGAAGGAGTAAGAGTAGAAGTCGGTTGAGTGGGGAGGGGATTTAAGGAGATTTCTTAGATGCCACCTGCAAGGTGCATCAGAAGGTCGGGCATAGGAAAACCGTTCCCTCAGATAGGATGGCGTTTTAGGGTTCTGAAGAATGTTAAATAGCAGACGCAGTATCCGAGAGTTCCTGCGAAGCCGAATAGGGAGCCACTTGAGTATCTTGCGAAAGATAGAAACGTGATCAAAAAAACGAATGCAGGTATTTTGCAAACGCCCAAGTTTATTTAAAAGCTCTTCTGTGGCATCCAAATTACAGGCATTAGCGTAGTCTATGATGGGCTGTATAAGAGTTTGAGAAAGGGAGATTTTGGTATTTAAGGGCAAGAAGCTCTGGAGGCATTTCAACGAATGGATCGTGTAGTTCACTTTGCGATTGACTTGAGCAACATGGTCATTCCACAATAGGTAAGAGTCTATGGTCAACCCCAGATTTTTAACCGTATTTGCGTATTCAATCTGAACTCCATTCAGACAGAATGGAGACAGTGACGCAACAACGAGCCTTTTCCGCATAAACGAGAATTATGGCCTTTTTTTTTTTTTTGGGTGGGAAATTATCAAATAACTTCTCCCGCTCTGGGTGGAGCGGGAGGGCGTGTCAGACTTTTACTGACTAAAACCCACCCGTATTCCTTCAGTTGCCTGTGTGCCAGGGCCACGGTATCCCTTTCGGACAAACCCGCAACCCTGGCAGGCACCGGTCCTAGCGGACCCCGTCAGTGTGTGCTGACATCTCTTTGAGGCGCGCGTGGAACACAACGCGCCATCGACCCGGGCCTGGTCCTTACCGGACGGCGAACTGCCCATAGCTCGCCGTCCGCAAGCCCACGCCTACGGTGGCCGGGAATCGGCTACCGATTCCCGCCGCCCAGGGTGTCTCCTGCGGCGACTAGGGGCGTGAGGGCGCACAGACTGCCGCTCCCTCACGCGTTCCGCCTCCTCCTTCGCGAGCATTACTACTTCGCAGAAGGAGATGACTGCTTCCCATGCACTCTCGCTCCGGATCATGGCCTGGACCAGGGCCGAACGCGAGAGATCGCCGCCGCCAATCGCCTCCGTGAGGACACGGCGGTGCTCTGCCCAAGCCGGGCAGACCTCCACCGTATGCTCCACCGTGTCCTCCGGGCGATCCACACAGTGGTAACACCCGGGCGTTTCCTCCCGCCTAACCCGAAACAGGAACCTCCCGAAACACCCGTGTCCAGTGAGGACCTGTGTCAGGCGAAAGGTGTGGACGCCGTGGCGCCTCTCTAGCCACTCCTCAAAGAGGGGACTTATCGCCACAATTGTGGCGTGCCCAGCGCTGGGTTGCGACAATCGCACCCTCCATGTCGCCATGAGATCCCGCCGGAGCTCTGTCCGCTGTGCCGTGATTTCTCGCGGCAGCGGAGTTACGCCCCGGCGTTTCACCTCCTCGCGCCACTCCCATAAGTGCGCGAGAATTTTTGCCTCCAGATGAGAATTATGGCCTGGGATTTCTTAGAGTTGATTTGCAGTCCAAAGGACCGCGACCACTCACCAAGCAAATCCAGGTCACTGTTCATAGCAGACACGGCTGCTAGCTGCAGATCGTCGGCATAGAGATGGAAGTGGGAAGCGATAACTCAGGGTCTCAAGTCTGCTATTGCAATAGTGTCAGAATGGTCTCGCCATTGTGAGCATTTGACAGTGTTTGTATGGAAAATCTGTCAAAAACTCACAATGAAGAGACCATTCTGACACTATTGTAATAGCAGACTTGAGGCCCTGGTTACTTTCGTTATCGCAGTTCACTTTGAGCAGGCATCTGCCAGTAGCAACATTTTAACCATAAGTACTGAAAACTCAAATATTTAATTTGCAAAATACACAATACATAGGTACTTTACCTCCCCCTAATCCAATTAAACTAGGAGTATCAACTTGTTTGCTTAGAGATAATAATATAAGAACACAAGTATTACGACTACCTTAATGAATTTGCAAACGTTTCGTAATCTAATAAGCGTAGGAACTATCATTACATTTATGTAGATACTTACGTACGGCGTGGCGCCGGGTACCGTTTGGCGCCGGACATAAAGAATATCACCACCCCATTTCCTCCCGTGGTTGTCGTAAAAGGCAACTAAGGGACTTACTAGAGAATGGGCAGCAGCGTTCTCTATGCATTTTTAACACCATACTGCGATCGCCAACCCGCCTGCCAAGAGTGGCGATTATGACAACCCCCCCCCCCCCCATTGGGAGAGCCCTATGTTCAACAGTGGACGTCGTCACAAATATTCTGAAATACATAATAATAAAATAACGATGTCTTCGAAAACCGGGCTCAGCATTGAGAATTTAGACACATTAACCATGAAAGATTAAAATAATTCTTTTAAAAATAAGTACTTAGTAAAGTAGTTTAAACGGGTTCTATTTTTGTCCTAAATTTTAATAATATACTATTTAAAATTTTAAATACAAGGTTACATTACTTAAACATAATCAGCATATAAAGACTCCCGCAGACAAGCGCTACGCGACGCCCGACAACTGTGCGACGCGATTCTGGTAGAATAATTTCCATGACCTTTTCTTATCTATTATTTATTCTACAAGTCTTGTTGCGCTGTTCCTCCCCGACCCTTGCTCGTAAGCGTAGCGCCAGCTCGCGCTATAGCTGAGCCTGTAGCTTTAAATTCCCCTGATAATAATCATAACCCTAATTTATCCAGCCACCGTCGGTCCCTTGCCATCCTCCCTCCAACTCTGCCCTAAGCCGAGGTTCGTACCCCACAGGGGGTGCCCTTAGCGCGCAGTCGTTTAGTTTATAAGTTTTACGCCCTGGCTGGAGGCTTTAAGTTTTTAGGAGCTTAAGGTAACCACAGGAAAGACAGGTTAAAGAGAAGGTTAACTCTGAGATGACCTTAAAAAAAAAGGACAAAAAAAAAATCGTTGGGCGCAAAAATTGTCGCGTCGCACCTGCCTCCGAAAGCCTTAATCTTCCCACTCACTTCACAGGGGCTGTAATCCCACGCGTGCCAAGTGCGGGTTGGTAGATGTCACGTCTTCGAATTTTTGGTTCTAGAAAAACATCAAAAAAAAGATGAAGGAACATCGTGAGGAAACCGGCATGTCCTAGGACATGATGTTTTCCTTCCGTTTTGATAGCAGTGGTGACGAAATTATTTACATAAAGTAAAGTGCCTGCCCGGGTTCGAACTCACGACCTACAACTCGTCAGGATTAAACCCGTGAAATTTTGATACCGTTAATGAATGTAAATAACATGTATCTGGAATATAATTCACCTTACAGTAAAAAACCGTTAAGTGAAAGCATAAGCACTGAAAGTAGACACACATTACAATAGTTCACTTGCTACACACAACCACAACCAAGACCGGCTGAAACCTGAAATTGTCACTGAATTCTCTGTCCATATCAAAGATTCCTGGAAGAGATGGCAGTAAGCAATAAGGCCGCCCATTGTATATTTTGTTGTGTATAAGTTTTTTTATTTTTGTAATGTGTAATCTGGTGTACGGTGGCCAGCACATCAAGTTACCACAAACTGACAAATTTTATCGTTCGATTTTGAACTTAATCATCAACATTTTAAAGTTTAAAATCGTTTGGAGAAATTTGACAGTTTCGTGTAGCTTGATGTGCTGGCCACTGTACAATAAACGCTCACAGCTAAAAAGTTCCACTGTGGCTGTGCGCATAAAAAATGTAGAGGAGAACCGCTGAGTACGACTGGATGGGATAACAACCAAGTACGCATGGTACCCTGCAGTACGTCTGGTAGTCCGGTAATAAAAGGGCGATGCCCAGATACACTTAGGCAATTAGGGGCAAGATCCAAGGGCCGAGCGGAACCCAAACCGTGGGATCAGGCGGTGGCGCTCCTGCGCACACTCTCCGAAGTACAGTCTGTAGAAGACCAACTGGCAAGCAACATTACGCCGATGAGCCAGGCTGTAAAGCCTAGAAACCAACATTTCGTCGCCTATAAGCCTTTTCGCTCTACGTTCCACCGAGGCAAGTAAAGCAAGTTCGTATTTTACTACGCTTTGGAATGGGCAACTATAGCTTCATATTTCTGACTGACCGACTCCCTGTCAATTCAAAAGTACCTGTTAATGGTTTAATTTAAATAAATGATTTGAGTTTGAGTAATCGAGTCTGTTCAAACCACGCCGGGGCCATGCCATTTCATAAATAAAATGTTTATAATATAATTAAAAATAACAATGAATGAATGAATTAATTAAATGCTCGGTGCATTTCATGAATTAATTCATTCATTGTTATTTTAATTATATTATAAACATGTTATTCATGAAATAAAACGAATAATACTGCCTCGTTGGTCTAGTTTGTGGTCGCAAGCGCTGCTGGTGAGCATGAGGTCCTGGGTTCGATTCCCGGGTCAGGCAAAGTGTTATTGGGTTTTTCGATCTGGAATATTTCAGTAGCACCCCATAGTCTGGATTAGTGCCCGATTGATGGCAACAGGCCTCGGCCTAACTCTTCGGGGAATAGGTATAGGCATTCTGTTATGTTACGTAATACGAATATTAAACTATAAATAAACATCAATACAATCATTATCGAGATGCTGTTGTAAGAGGCCCTCAAAACAGTTAATTGATACTTCAAACTCATCGAACAAGATAACATAGACAACACAATCATAAAATTCTACTCATATTTATTTCAACGACGATGTAATAAAAATCACGACTGTCATTTCGATAAAATCTGCTCCAGTCAGGGATAATTTATCTCTATTAAGGCTAGGTTCACACTGCATTGCATTGCACGTTTTTTTGAGGGACAAATGTTACCGAATAAGTACTGGCGCATACAATGAGTATATTATAGAACCGCTAACACGTCGTTTGTACTGTAAAAAAACGTACCTACATAGCTATATACGTTTATCAGCAAACTGAATGCACTTTTAACGGATTCAGTCTGCAGTAGTGCATAATATTACACCATCAAACTGTGGCTATTCGTTTTTACACAGAGAAAAAGGAATCGTGTGAACAGTCCACTGTGAATACGGTTTAAATCGTCTATTGTAAAAAAAACCGCGCGGTGTATTTGTCGTGTGTACCCAGCCTTAGTGAAGTGCCAAAATTAGTCGCCAATCACCATGAAGAACATTTAATTTTAAACACCGTGTATAATTAATTGGCATTATTTTACAATAATTGGTCGTCTGCATGGACGGTTTAATTAAAATCAAGGCACGACACTGGCCGTGATTCTGCGACCAAAAAACTTAATAGCCAAGGTATCTAACTGAATTTTACGCACGATATCAACTACCTGTCGTTATGTTTGCGTTAAACCTGTTAGCCCAGTTACGCACGAGCTCTTTTTTTCTGCGGCAATATTGTTTCGCGCACACTTTATTTTCAACGCTTTGCTTAACGCCGAGAGTTGAAAATCCAACAGTGTGTTTTTTCGACGTGCTGGGATGCATAATCAGCCGTAACGTTCTCACTGCTAGGACACAGGCCCCCCCATAATTATAATCTATACCCAAAGTCTGAAATTCAGATAATTTATGTAAACAAAGGGGATAACATATCAAAAAAATATCTTCGTAATGGTAATTCACATAAAATGGCGAAAAAAGAGGTTTCATTTTCTTTTAAGTACTGATTTTAAGAAATTATAATTAAAAAATAATCATACCGTAATTATTTTTATAAATTTTCGGTTTTAAACAAAGTTATTAAAAAAAGGAGATTTTCTGGTATAAAATATTTTATGATACTGGTAACAATGCAGGAGATCGAAACATTTTCAATTTTTTACATCTTCAACAACACTAATATAATATTAAAACTCTCATTCATAGATTCATATTGTAAGTAGCATATCTAGCCACATTTTGGATGAAAACTGTTTTGAGTGTAAATCGATTTTGGGAGGCCTACGTCTAGCAGTGGACTTAAAAGGGCTGATTATGACGATCATAGGCCGTGTCTCCGACACACTACACAAAACATTGTTTGGCAACGGTATTTTGTTTGCATAGTTCTTATAATTAATTCACTTTAATTTTATAGATTATTATTTACAAAAAAAAAAAAATATAAAATGTTTTGCACCACTGTCCTGTCATTTTGACAGTGACATTTCTTGACATTACTTTGTTTACTTATATTATCTGAATTAGAGACTTTGGGTATAGCACGGGCCCAGTGCGGGTTGATGTCACATGTCTTTGAATTTTTTTCGTTCTAGGACGTGCCAGTTTTCTTGGCTCAACACCGAGAGTTAAAAATCCAGTGCGCGATAAAATCCCACCGCGATATTTTTACGTCCGTGCGATCGTGGTCTAACTTCGTATCACATGGCATTTATTTTAGGGCAAATGTTATCATGGTACCTACCTAATCAATTTACGTATTTATTGAACTTGCTTTACATTAAGTATTTATTTTACTTTCATTAAGTAGGTACTTGTTAACGTTTAGTTGTTTTCATAATTTCCCATAGCCAGATAGAGAAAACATAATTATTCTGCCGTCATAAGGAAAAAGGGCACATCTAACATTTTATAAATATGGAGAAAATCGATTTTAAATTTTTTATTGGTTTTTGGCGAAAAATATCGACTATAATATTATTTTTATAAATTAATTTTCACGATTCCGACACGATTATTGAAATATAAGTTCTTATTTTATTGGTATTTATTAAATAATCAACATTTTCTAATTGGTAAACTTTAAATCAAAGAGCGTGGTAGTTATGCCTTTAATATTTAACGCAGGTCAATTATGCCTTTTCAACTAAATAAATAATACTAATACTAATATTTATCGTGGTACAAATAAAAGCCGCATTTATGCATTATGTGACCTTTTGACGTACTATAAGTCAGATGTGCTCTTTTTACGTACAATAACTAAAAAATTGGCTCAGTTGTGCCTTTTGAGCTTACGGTATTTTTGTTTATCTTGTTCCTAAAATTGTACAAAAAATATTGGCAGATGGGTCTTTTTTTTCTGATTCCGAATATGTATATAACTCAATTTAGTTGTGCCCTCTTTCCTTATGACGGCAGTAGGTATTACTGTTGCTACTACCGACTATTCGTTTAGTTATCTATTTTATTGGGTAAAACCTTCGATCAATAATAGCACTAGATTCCCGATAAGCGCTTCAAAAACGGCCCGAAAAATTAGAGCACAAATACTTTTGTGGTCTTATTTCAAATTAGTATCGTCCAAACATAGCCAACGTTAAGATGTCAAAATGCCGCAGTGCGCGTTCAAAAATTGTGTAAATAACCACCGTAACACCAAGATTTTGGAAAGAATATCTTTTTTTCGGTAAGTTTATATCACTATGTATGTGTTTTTCATAAAATAATAACAATTAAATAGTAAATTATACATCACTAGCTTTTGCCCGCGGCTTCGCCCGCGTGGATGTCGGTTATCGCATAAAAAAGTACCCTATGTACTACCCTCTCCATATCCCAGGCTATATCTCAAAATTCTAACTTAATATTAATTTTAATGTGACTCACTATGTGTTTATTACCGAGCTGGTAATGAGTTGAACTATCGAACTAATGTGCACACTAATAGGGTTGAAAATAAAACCACAATTGTGTACTGATCTAAGCTGGTATATTTAATTAAAATTGCGAGACCCCAACCAAATCGCGGTAACGAAACCATAGCGAGATCTATTTCGACGTCAACGCCATCTATCGAGCTTGACATCAAACTTTTAACATTTCACAATAATAACTATGGTTTTATGGTTTCTTCATGAACACTATGTGAATAGAAACCGAAACAAATGATTTAATATAGTAAAAGTACTTATGTTCTGAACGTGAATGAGTCTTTACCTAAAGATAACAAACACAAAATCAAAATACGAAATTTCACTCAAATTCTTAAAGCAATCAATTGTACCAAATACAACACGAAATAAAATTGCGACACAAATAATAATTTTAGAATAATTCACGTAAGTACTAACTTTTCTCAGGGTCACGTTCGCAATTGGACGAAATATTAGACATTTATTTTGTACTTGCAACACGATCTGGATGTAGAATTCGATTAATCGACTAATAATTGACCGGTTGACATTTTAGCGGGAACACCACTAAACGAACGAAAAAGAAAACAAAATACGTCTATACTCTGTGGTCGTGTGGCGGTGTGACGCGATGCTTAATGTAAACATTCATCAAGGTTATACGTGCGTAAAGTAATGGATTCAATGAGAAAACGGTTTAATCTTAGAAGAATCTTATACAGAATTACTGAGAAATAAGTGTAGATTTCGTATTGAGTGTTAGTTTATCGAAAAGTGATAAATATGTCAGTGAAAAAGTAACGAAAGTTTTGGAATGCACAAATTTTGATCATAAGGCCGCCGTGTTTAGTAATGTTTTTATGATAAATATTCTTGTATACTGTTTGAAATACACGTAAGTAGCTAGCTTATTTATCTACGAACATAATTTGGCTAATAGCTACTGATATTATAGCGTATTGTTATCGTAATCGTATTTCCAAGAGTAAAATTCGGCAAACAAATACCTACAAAAAGTCAATAAAATGGATATAGTATGTTATCCTTAAGAGATAGACATATGCCATCGCGGACTTTATGAAGACCTTTTTATGATACACAATTCCACCATACATTATTTTGTTATATCTCAAAGGGTTTAGACAGCGTTTTCGTTGAAAGCTCCCAGACGGCTTATTTTTTTCCGACACCTCCAACAAATATCGTTAATTCATACAAAAATGCATAAAAAAACATAACAAATTATATACTAAAACCTTCCTAGAGAACCAAGCTATCCATTGGTGAAAACAGCATGAGAATCGGTGCAGTAGTATTTGAGTTTATCGCGAACAGACAGACAGACAGACAGACAGACGCGGCGGAGGACTTTGTTTTATAATATGTAGTGATTTAGCAAATATTATGATTGTTTGGCCAATATTTGCGACAAGCGCCAACTATTGTAACAAACATCGACTGTTCTGGAACAGGGAAATACACGGAGTAGTATTGTTATTTTATATGTTATTTTTGTTTGTAGTTTTCGTAGCGATCCATTTTGCAATGCAGAATGGGTATCTATTGTCGCGAAAGAACGAGGAGAAGAAATATTTAAACTTTGAAAAAGTTCTAAGTAACAAATGGTTGAATTTTTAATTAAACAATTTGTTCAATTCATTTTTATAAATTGGACATAACTGAACTGATCAAGATTACCACTTGACCGGACCTGCAAATTGCATAAAACGCAAGAAAATTTGAATTTCGCGGGCTACCACAGCGCATACCCCTTATTAAAATAACTATAGTACAAATTTAGTCCTACTACCTACTTTTTAAATTGATCAAAAATATTTGCTACCTTAAAAAAAGAATCTTCGCATAAAAAAATAAAAATATTATCTTGCCACTCTACGTCTTTCAATGATTACTCTGTTCTGAGCATTGAAATGTAATACCAAGAACTACGTCTAGTTCCAAAATAGAGTAAGCACGAAATTGTCAACGAAATGTTTTTAACCTTATTGCTTAGGTTTTAAGTTTCATTTTAGAATAAATATTTTTGTACTTATTATAAAAATGACTTTTTATTTTCAAGCGACATTTTAAAATTTATTTGCCTTTCTTCAATGATAGAAGGACTTAAATATAAATATTTTGCAATCGTAATTAAACTTTATAGTTGAGTGTTAAGGTTTATATTGAACTGAAGTTGTTAATATTGTAAAACTGTTTTCTATATTTCGTAGTAACAAATGTAAATGTGTATGTGTGTGTAAACGTGGCCACTTCAATGACTTATTTTTGTTCCTGATCCTGTATCTAGTGCTATTATTGATCGAAGGGTAAAACACTTTTTATCACAATTCGAAGATTTTGGGGAAAATTCGCAATCCATTAGAAAAATTTGTCGGCTCGACAACGTAAATAAGCAGTACCTTTGCGCTCTTCTATGTTAATATATTGTCCTGTCAAGTATTTTGTGTGGACATAAATAAATAAATAAATAACGCTATGAATATTGTAGAATTGTCACAATGAATGGCGTTGGAATTGTGAGTGTGCTACGCAGGAATCAGCAGCAAAACAACACAACAAAATATGTTGTGTTGTGAGCAGGGTTCGAAAAAATCAGATTTTTATCCAAAAGGCCAAGAAAAAGAAGCGAATTTCATTCTGTAAAGGGAATAAACACTTAAAAATGTGAAAGGAATTTGTAAAATAATATACGTGTCAAATTACCACATTTTAAATAAAAACGAGAAAAGTAACGAAAGAATTAGCGTTTATTTGAGAAAGAATTTATTTAACGATCACTTAAAAAAAAACCACCAATTATATTATAATAATCTTCATTTGTTTGTGAGATAAATCAACTAATTTTAATAATAATTTATAATCATAAAAAAATTATAAGTAAATTATTCTGAATTGTACTTTTTCGCTAGGTATTGCCAGGGTAAACATTAATATCCAAATAGTTCAGAAGACAGGAAAAAATCAATTGATATATATCAAGATAAAAATCTATTGATATATATCGCTGATATATATCGGCGAACCCTGGTTGTGAGTAGAGTTTTTACAAATCTAAAACTAGAATTAGTTCTAGATTTGTTAACTGCACGAAGGAAGTCTGAAAACATATTTTAGTAAGTAAAAAAAAAAAAAAACAGGGATTTCTTAACTCGACACATACCAACAGATTCGTTATGCTTATGATAAGAAAAGCGTGGCTTTTTCTAAAATAAAAGTAGCCTTAGTTACTCCTTAGAACATCAGCTGTCTGCCAGTGAAAGTCCCGTCAAAATCGGCCTAGCCGTTTCGGAGATTAGCTGGAACAAACAGACAGACCAATAGATATACAAAAACATTAAAAACTAATTTTTAGTTATAAGTATCGTATAAACTGTGATATGCATTTGGTAAAAAACAGACACTTCAATTATATTTAATTGTATAGATGACTTCGCATTATGGCTCGCGCAGACTGGCGCGATATCGCACGCGCGACAAGGGTCACGCTGCCTGTCGCGCCCGAGATATCGCGCCAGTCTGCGCGAGCCATAATGCGAAGTCATCTATAAAGTCAAAATATTTATCGACAGAAAGAATTAAATTAGCATAAAGTCGCGAGTCGCGTGCCCGATTATACAATCAGCACGTGTCGAATGTACACAACACTGCCGTTACGTCAACGTGACACTGTCACGTCAATCCGTCATGATATTAGGCACCAAAGTCCACACCACCCATAGGTATAACGTGACCATACATACGTCCCGTTTTGAACGGGACCGTCCCTTTTTTCGGTCCTTCGTCTCGGTGCCCCCGAAAAAAACCTGGGGACGCAAAATGGTACCGTTTTCAGAAACCGCCCGATAATTGGCGGACCGGATATAAAAAATAAATATGTATATTATGTTAAAAAACGTCTAAAGAGTTTTAATTTTACTTAAATAAAATCATTACCAGCTATGTTAAAACGTTCTGCTGACAAAATATAAAAATGACTGAAAACTTATCTTGCTTAACTTTTTAAATTTTATTTTTATAAATAACTAGCTTTTGCCCGCGGCTTCGCCCGCGTGGATGTCGGTTATCGCATAAAAAAGTACCCTATGTCCTTCTCCATATCCCAGGCTATATCTCAAATTTCTGACTTAATATTAATTTTAATGTGTTTCACTATGTGAATAGAAACCGAAATAAAAAAAAGTACTTATGTTCTGAACGTGAATGAGTCTTTACCTAAAGGTAACAAACACAAAATCAAAATACGAAATTTTACTCAAATTCTTAAAGAAATCAATTGTACCAAATTACAACACGAAATAAAAATGCGACACAAATAATAATTTTAAAATAATTCATGTAAGTACCAACAATGTGAAAACAAAACGAACTCCTCCGAAATGTCGCATTATAAACCGTTTGTGCTGAGAAAACGCTCGAAATGTCTTATGAACACCATTGGTGCATAACGCAGGGTCACGTTCGCAATTGGACGAAATATTTGACATTTATTTTGTACTTGCAACACGATCTGGCTGTAGAATTCGATTAATCGACTAATACTTGACCGGTTGACTTTTTAGCGGGTACACCACTAAACGAAAGAAAAAAAAAGAAAACAAAATACGTCTGTACTCTGTGGTCGTGTGCCGGTGTGGCGCGATGCATATTGTAAACATTCATCAAGGTTATACGTGCGTAAAGTGATGGATTCAAGAAAACGGTTTCATCCTAGAAGAATCTTATACAGAATTACTGAGGAATAAGTATAGATTTCGTATTGAGTGTTAGTTTATCGAAAAGTGATAAATATGTCAGTGAAAAAGTAACGAAAGTTTTGTAATGCACAAATTTTTGTCATATGGCCGCCGTGTTTAGTAATGTTTTTATGATAAATATTCTTGTATACTGTTTGAAATACACGTAAGTAGCTAGCTTATTTATCTACGAACATAATTTGGCTAATAGCTACTGATATTATAGCGTATTGTTATCGTAATCGTATTTCCAAGAGTAAAATTCGGCAAACAAATACCTACAAAAAGACAATAAAATGGATATAGTATGTTATCCTTAAGAGATAGACATATGCCATCGCGGACTTTTTTGAAGACCTTTATAAGATACACAATTCCACCATACATTATTTTGTTATATCTCAAAGGGTTTAGACAGCGTTTTCGTTGAAAGCTCCCAGACTGCTTATTTTTATTCGACACCTCCAACAAATATCGTTAATTTATACAAAAATGCATACAAAAATTTAACAAATTATATACTAAAACCTTCCTCAAGACCACGCTATTCATTGGTGAAAACAGCATGAGAATCGGTGCAGTAGTTTTTGAGTTTATCGGGAACAGACAGACAGACAGACGCAGCGGAGGACTTTGTTTTATAATATGTAGTGATTTAAAAAAATTGAGTTTCTTTTTATAAATGGGCCCTACTAATTGAGATAAATAAATCGATGTCCCGTTTTGAGTAAAAAATAAATGGTCACGTTACCCAAAGGCTAAGCACTGCACTAAATTAAAATGTTGAGTAAGTCCTACGATTACTGGTAGTAGGTACCTTCCCTAATTATTTAGTTTGTTAAAAATGTTGTCAATGTGTTGTCTTCTCTCTTCGTTTCGTGTGGTTATTGACTAACCTGATGTCAGAGTTTTTATGCTGCCCATGGCCCTCTGTCTGGGGACACATGCCGTCGAGAAATATCTCTCAGGCACCGATTTCCTCACGATGTTTTCCTTCAACGTTTCTTAAGCAAGTGATAATTAAACAATACGCACATGAATCCAAAAAGTAAGAGGTGCGTTGCCTTGGGTTCGAACTCGAGACGTACGACTTGGCAGTCCGACGATCACATTACTAGGCTATCACTATTGTTTTTAGGTGAACAACACACATACATACATACTTAAATACGCATTGGTGTGTTGGAAAGTTTTCCATTTTTCCAGCCATTTTCAGCACTCCGTAAAAGTTTAGTGGTACAATAGATACCTACGCAATCGAGTCATAATAAAAGGGTACCTATACCTACCCCGTTTTGAAACCACGTACTTACTTACACAAGTATTTTAATTTCTGTGGACGTTTCCAGTGTAGGTAAGGGTAACAATACAATACCATACAACATTCTCTGAGAACAGAATGAAAACTTTTTATAAAAAAAAAAAAATACAACTTATTACCTATTAGTGTAATGACGATCATGATATTTTTTCGACCAAAAGTGGCCAGTCACGGGGTATTTTCTCGTGGTCCTACTATTTTGTCCTACCAGTAGGTCCATGTTATTGCTGTTGGTCCTACTGAAGTTTTGAAACCAAAAATATTAAAATATATTTTTTGAGTAATTTAATTTATTTGATGAAGTTACTTACAGTACGTTACAGTGGAAATGGTCGATTTTCAAGAAAAGTACTGAGAAGAAATACTGTTTTAGTTTTAAAACAGTACACACAGTACGTTACAGTTCATGTAGAATCTACGTGATACTGACTGTTACAAACTCCTTGGTGTGGTTAATTTTTTAGAAGATTTTTATAGTTTTTTTTTTTTTAATGACATTTTGTTTCCTTTTGTTTGCTTATTTTATTATTTGTCAAAAGGTGTTTCCAATTTATGTTAAATTATTAATTTTTCCCTTTTAAATCCTTTAATCACACTGAGCTTTAGTTTTATTTCATTCCACCAGCCATTAATACATACAGTCCATTCGCATAACCAACATTTTTGGTCCTTCGAGCCGGATCTGAACCAGCGACCTATGGATCTGACAGTCCACGATCTACATTTCATTGATTAAAATCAATAAATAAATTTGTATTCTACGCACAAAAGCCACTAACGAAGAGTTGAAGTGGAACAAAAATTTCCTTTGTTCCTATTTCTTTCAATCTAGTTCTTGATGAATATTGAAATTAATTTTATTTAAATTGGCGTAGACAATACACAATTAACGCTAATTAGTAACAATTGACTAAGAAATATGCCGAAGCTGAAAAAACGTGCCCGCAATGACAACTAAAATTAGTTATTCATAGGTCCATTCATGGGCAGGTAGGTACTTGGTATGGAAAAAATATGTTTACAATTTATACACGAGGATATTATGTTATTATTATGCATGACTAGCACTTTACTCGCGACTTCATTCGCATGGATTTCGTATTTTCTCCTACAAAATCTAACACCCCCTCCGCAAAGGATCCTTTTTATCTAAGTAAATGACATGGTTTAACGACTGTTACCGATTTGAGTTAACACTGGACCCAAATATGACGGCACGGTTGGCGCAGTGGTTAATCGATTGACTGCTGCGCTGCGTGTCGCGGGTTCGATTCCCGCACGGAAAAATTATGACACAAATATTTGTATGATCTACAAGTATAATAGTTGTTCCGGGTCAGGCTGTTTGTGTATGTGAGTTGAAATGTTTGTAAACGCACCCACAATACAAGAGAAAGGCAACGTTACAAAAAAAAATACTGATGTTCAGTCACACGAAGTCGCAGGCAGAAGCTAGCAGATGAATAAAGAAAGAAAGAGACATCTCAAACAGCTGCATCACGTTATCATCATCACATTGTAGAGGTCAGCTGAGTGAAACGCGACGCTATCTCAAGGCTCACCTATGACTTGACGATCGTCACCTATAGAATCACTGATACCTACCTTATTTGACCTTCCTCCTTTTTGCTTCGCCGTAGTCAGGTAAAAACAAAGTCGCTTCCCCCTGTCTGTTCCTATGTATGCTTAGATCTTTAAAACTACGCAACGGATTTTGATGCAGTTTAATAGATGGAGTGATTCAAGAGGAAGGTTTATAATTATGTATTATATATGCATAATATAGTAGAGAAACACGGATAATTTTAGAGATTTCTAATGTGATGTCGTAAATAAACAATTTTTTTTGCGCTTACATTGCAAACGTTGGCTGAACCCTACGAGATAGATAAAAATAATGTACTACAGTATTGTACACCTTAGAAAGGTCTCTGAAAAAGTCCGCGATGGTATATGTCTATCTCTTAGGGATAACCCACAATAACCATTTTTTATCCTTTACTTTTTACGAGAAATAATGGCTTATTTACGAAGCAATTTTAAGCAATACAGCATTAATCCTTATCCAATTAAGTACCTTAAATACATTGTGCATTTAATATAGATCAATATGGCTCTTTACAGCATGTAATTTAAATGAATATTTTCGAAGATATTACAGATTTAAAATGCAGGGACATAGCGGTTGCGGCGGTACCGGCCGGAGAGCCGGTGGGATTCTGTAGTATTATATTTACTTAGTATCAGCATTGCACCCATGTGAAGCTGGGGCGGGTCGCTAGTTAACTATAATAGACCAGTGGTGGGCCAGTGGAAACGGCCCCGGCTTACGAATGCTGGTCGTGGGTTCGAACTCAGGTTGCTCTCAAAACGGTGAAGGAAAACATTGTGAGGAAACCGTCATGACCTACACCCAAAAATTCGAATACATTATGACATCTACCAACCGGCAATGTGCCCGCGTGGTAGATTACAGGTCCCTCCCTCTGTAAGAGAGGAGGTCTGTGTCCCAGCAGTGGGAACATTATAGGCTGACTATATCTTTATAAAAATAATTCTTCTGTGCGTGTGTGTGTGACTGAACTCCTCCTAAACGCCTGGACCAATTTTGATGAAATGTTTTGTGTGTTCAAGGGGATTCGAGCATAGTTTAGATTCACAATTGGACCCGGTAGGTGGCGCTGCGATCATTCTAGCAAACAGGACAACGTCTGTCCGGTCAGCTTGTATTATATATGTACCTACTATATATTTTATACCGACTCGACCGTAATGTATGGGACAGCTGATATTTTGTTACCTACCCTGCTTTTGAGCTTCGCCGCAGTTGGGTAAAGGGGGCAAGTCCTTTACCTTACAGTGAATAAATGTTGTTATTGCAACACAGCCATAAAATTTCATTTGCTATTTTCATCATTGGCATTTTGTGACAACTATGGCGATAAAATTCTCAAATTAAAACGCCAATCGATCACTGTACCTAAATAAGCGGGAGTTTAAATCAAACGTTTGCATGCCATTTGATTGTTTTATCCTCCGAAACAGTCATTCGTACCCTTGACTTGTTTCGTATACAATCCACGCGACAAAGCAAGAAAACATTAACCCGTCAGCTCCATTTGTTGATAAATCACGAGTATTTAAGTTCAAGCAATGAATGATTGTCAATCAATAAGAAGCATGCGGTACTCATAATATTGACAAGGTTTCTGTATACTACCTAATCGACGCGTGACAGAACTGTTAAATAAAAAATGTTACCGCATCTTATTGCTAATTGTATGTAAGTACCTATTAAATAATGATCTTAATACTACTTACGACGTGCAAATTGCATTACCATGAAGAGAACCACGCATGGTAATGCAATTTGCAACTTGTAAAGCTAAAAGTAGGCTTTACAAGTTAACAGTAACAGCAACAGTAAGTTAATTCGTAACTTCTATTTTCCCTCTATTTCAGACTGCGTACAAGTTAGCCAGGTTTAACCCCAAGAGTTGGTATCAGCTGTTATTAAAACTTGTTTAATACTTACGCAACCTTGTGCAGCACGCTTTCATAACGTGTCATGTAGTGTCATAGTCCATAATTTCGAGACTTTATAACTCATTATGGTCATCGGTCGCTCGCGAATTCAGACCAAAGTTCAACACTACATCCTCCAACGACCGGTAGGTACTGGACGTGTGTTAACTTTTTGTATGATACGTATATGTACCTGGTTGAAGATTAATTTTAATCATACACACGCTACACACAAAAACATTTTTATTAAAAATTATGATTGCAAAAAGAATAACTACAAGAGTAGGTAGCTTTATTGTTTCTGCAATCACAGCCAGCATGCAGGATCACATATAAAGTATCTAAACACACACTTTTGGACACACACAACACACATAACACGGCAGATGAGTAGGTAGGCTGTTCGATTATCTGATTAGCGTAGGCTGTTTAATATACTATATAGATATGAGGAACAGGGTGTAAAGTTCACTCATCATTTCAGCCGAAAAACGTCCACTGCTGGACATAGGCCTCCCCCAAGCACCGCCACCTCGACCGGTTCTGTGTTTCCCGCATCCAGCGGATTCCTGCGGCTTTCATAAGGTCATCGATCCATCTTGTGGGAGGCCTTCCAACGCTACGTCTTCCGGTACGCGGTCGCCACTCCAGAACCTTTCGGCCCCAACGGCCATCTGTTCTGCGCGCAATGTGCCCTGCCCATTGCCACTTAAGTTTGGCAATTCTTCGAGCTATGTCGGTTACCTTGGTTCTCCTGCGGATCTCTTCATTTCTGATTCGATCACGTAGGTAAACACAGTTCCCTCATCCTCCATAGAAAAGGGAGGATCCTCCGACCAGACGGGTGTCGTGTCTGGTAACTGCCCAATGGTTGATGTCGGGATGTTGTATATAATGCTAGTCGCACGGTAAACTCTGATTGCGCGATGCAGGATTTGTGTGACGTCAGGTTTTTAATGTGTAGTTCGTATGTGGCGTTGTAGATGCCGCCACAATACCTACATCGGCTAACTCCATAATGAACCAATTCCGAAATGGTTACATGAAAAAACGATCAGAGATTGCAGACAGCAGTAGAAACCTGATACATACAAATATGTCTAATAATAAACCTCCTTTGTCCACAGCAAGTATTCACTCGGCAGCGACGCCACTGGGGTCCATGCTGTCTGGTCCAATCATGGAGGCTATAGGCCGGAAGCGGACGCTACAGACATGCACACTGCCTCTCATCATCGGCTGGATCATTATAGGCACGGCCTCTCATCACGCCGTGCTTCTCCTCGGCAGAGTCGTGTGCGGATTCGCCGTCGGGATTATGGCAGCACCTTCACAGGTATTTCTAACACTGGTATAAGTATTAATAGTGATAGTACCGTCTTGTTGGTTTTGAAATAAGTCTAAAGGCTCCTACAAACAGGCGCGACACAAAGACACCGCGTGTCACGCGACGAGCGGTACCTTTGTGTCGCGCCTTTTGTAGGAGCCTTAACGTTTTGTATGTTACTCAATAAGAAGTACATTTATAGAGATTTCGATATTTTGCAACTGCTTTAAGATTACATCCACTCATGCCATTCTAGACATAATTATGGTTAAGGACACGGTTGTTATGTAGAGAGCTGGTATCTAGGTTTTAAGTGCATTGAAATCTAGAGCTGTCTATTTTTTTGCAGGTGTACTTAGGTGAAATATCAGAACCAAGACTGAGAGGGTTGATGATTGGCACGCCATTCGTGGCGTACTCGCTTGGAGTGTTGTATGTGTACGCACTGGGAGGTGCGCTGCCGTGGCGGTCAGTGGCCCATCTGTCCATTGTCCTGCCGGCCCTTGCCTTCATCGCCCTGTGCCTGTCGCCGGAGAGCCCCACATGGCTGGCGCGGCGGGGGCGCTTCCACGACGCCATGGCCGCCATGTCACGCCTGCGCGGAGACCCCGACACCGTGAGTATCCACTTACTTATTAATCAACTGTAGCAAGGTCATTATCAAAACTCAGACGGCCTTAATCGATTCGGACACGTGACGTGACTTCCTTTCCAGCGAAGAAAGCGGTTGTGAATATTATATTTTAATTAGCGTTGCTAATTAATCCATGAGGATCCTTAGGAACTACACATGCTTTTGCATGAAAAGCATAAATTTTAAGAAAGTTGTTCACAAAAAATCTCAGTACCTATCTTGTAATTATTAACTCCTATTGATTTTACGCAAATGTTCCATAATAGAACCTGATACTCTGAAAAGCTACAGATGGAGCTAGCGAACCCTGCGATTAGCTACGTAACGTTAAACAACTACTCAGGTTACTCAGGTAGGTAAGTGCACTTGAAAAATGCAAGTCATACGTATATACTGACGTGATTGCCGTCATTACACTTGTAGTACAGTGTACCTGATACCTATTTATACTGTGTGTATCAGGTACACTAAGTATCTGAAACTTAATAAGGAACTGCAAGTGATTAATTTACGTTTATTTATTGGCTATAACTATAGTTATCCTCCATTTAAAATAACATTAGTTCAACCGATTTTGACTTCTATTCCGTAGGCTAAGGATGTAAAAAGTAGTTACAATACCAACTGTTTACTGCAGCTGCCATTTGTCATGCCACCAACGCAATAGAAGTCAAAATCGGTTGAACGGACTGTAAAAAAGGTTTATTTAAATGTCTAATCTTATTTCAAATGGAGTATAATAATTACCTATAGCATGACCTACATTGTTACGAGTATAAGAATGTAAATCATGCAGGTAAACCTATGCCGCGGCCGCGTAAAAGGCATATAACATGTGTCTGATGCTTCTATAACCCAAAGTCTCTAATTCAGATAATTTATGTAAACAAAGTAATGTCAAGAAATGTCACTGTCAAAATGACAGAACAGTGGTACAAAACATTTTATCATATTTTTTTTTTTGGTAAAAAATTAAAGTGAATTAATTCTAAGAACTATGCAAACAAAATAACGTTGCCAAAAAATGTTTTATGTAGTGTGTCGGACACACGGCCTATGATCGTCATAATCATTCCACTGCTAGACTTAGGCCTCCCAAAATCGATTTCCAGTCGAAACAGTTTACAGCCGTTTTCATCCAAAATGTGGCTAGTATGCTACATACAATATGAATCTATGGATGAGAGTTTTAATATTAGTGTTGTTGAAGATGTAAAAATGTGAAAATGTTTGGATCTCCTGCATTGTTACCAGTATCATAAAATATTTATACCAGAAAATCTCCTTTTTTTAATAACTTTGTTTAAAACCGAAAATTTATAAAAATAATTAAGGTATGATATTAAGGTATGATTATTTTTTAATTGTTATTTCTTAAATTCAGTACTTAAAAGAAAATGGAACATTTTTTTTCGCCATTTTATGTGAATTACCATTAGGAAGATATTTTTTTTGATATGTTATCCCCTTTGTTTACATAAATGATCTGAATTTGAGACTTTGGGTATAGGTAAGTTATTTCTAAACTTCTTCTGTTTCGAATGCTTAGGATAGTCAATAGTCTCGAACGCCTATACACATAAATTTCAATATTCATAACATATTCTGCTGTTCAAACCAAATACAAATAGAAAAGATTATTTTAACGACAATGTGGAGGTGGATATCCTTATGAGAATAGCGTAACAAGGAGGAAGGAAACATGAAATTTTCATATTAGTCAACTCAACGATAAGCATTCTGATGCAAGTACCAATAATGGACTTAGTTGCGAAATGTATGGAATACAATTGAAATGACGGGAAAGTATTTTCATTTAATATTATCTAGACCAGGAATGAGCAATCTACGGCCCGCAAAGGGTTTTAATCCGGCCCGCCAACGTCATTTTGACATAAGTGTTTTCTTTCTTTTTTTGGCTTTCTGGCTTCGCATGGATATAAGAGTGTATTGCTCTCGGAAATTATGTTCTGGCGTTCGTGTACGTTTACGGCCATTGTGAACTTTATTTACTAAACATAACCACATTCGAATTACGGCAAAATAAAAAAATTGCGCTGGTGCGCTCCCATTAGTATATCAATGTGGTCCTACCACGCTACGCCGATTCTTACGATAAATTGTAACTTAAAACAAAATGTATTTTTTATTCTGGACCCCTGAATTTCCTACGCTTTTCTAGCCCCTGATGAACAAAGTTTGCCCACCCCTGACCTATATAGAGTCTCTCTCTGAACTGAAAAGTGTTTTAAAGAGCACACGTTTCAGGGGCCTAAGTCTACTAATTTACAAACGTTGCAATGGTCTCGCCATTGTGAGTATTTGACAGTGTTTGTATGGCAAATCTGTCAAAAACTCACAATGAAGAGACCATTGCAACGTTTGTACATTAGTAGACTTGGCCCCCTGTTCAGTTCGCAATTTATAATGACGTCTACTTTTTGATCCATCCAAAGGTTGTCTGTAAAAGATCGCTTTTAGCGATAAGACCGCCCATTGTGGCACCCTATGTAACAGTTCTAGTTTCAGTTCTCTGTAACGAGTATTCTATCTATCTATCTATCTACTTGTTTTTTTTTTTTTAGCTCCTAAATAAGCTGAGGCATTCGTGTACAGGCCGTTACTCACGTAAACATCCTCTGTAGAACAATTGAACATAATCTCCAATTGGTTTCGAGTTCGACAAGCGCACTAAATCCTTGCTTGAGCAGCGTGAATAATTGTTAAGTTAAATTGTGTGCATTTGCTTAATCGTCCAAGGTAATCTGCAAAAAATGCCTTTTAGCGTAGTCAACAAAAAACAAAGTAAATAACTAAAACCCAACTAGGAAAAAACCCCAACTAAAAAGATATTTAAAACAAGACATCGATGTTGATTTTAAAATTTAAAATAAATCGGTCCTCTTATTAAAAAAATATATATATTTTTATTTCAGACTAATTTGGCCCATAGTATTATATTATTATTACATGAATTAATTAATTTAAATATTTGCCGCCCTCTGGGGCCCCGGGCAATCGCACTTGTGCCTGAACCCAGTGCCCCAGAAGGGGGCTGTCCAGCTTGTGGCTGAGCATGCTCAAGATGGTGTTGGCGCTCGCTCCCACGCACGCGGAACATCAGCGAAGCGATGCGGCGCCGCAGCAAAGTGTGAAAGCCGTCTGTGTGCGCGTGCGCAAACATTGCAGACGCACTACAGTAGCGTGGGAGCCCCACCAGCACCCTGAACGCGTTATTATATTGAACTCGGAGAGCGTTGATGGCCCGCTGCGTGTAGTTGACCCACAGATTGCAGGTGTAGAGAGTTTGGCAGAGTAATCTTTACCCCTAAACTACACCTCGCAAATCTGCGTGCCAACATGTTGCAGCGGACCGACATCGCTCTGCTCTCCCTTTCTATGTCCCGATCGTCTTTCAAATCCTCGGTGACCACATGGCCGAGGTTTTTAAACTCACTCACTCTTCGAAGAGCGACAGCGTTAAGCAGCACAGGTGCCACAACCCTTAGTTTACGACCCCTGGCTTGAAATATCAAGAGCCTCGCTTGTCTGTGCATTGTACAGGAGACCGTGTACTCTCGCATACTCCTCACATACGCCTATCAGCTTTCTGCGTGCAGCTATTGATGGGCTGAGCAACACCATATCATCTGCATAACTAATACTGTTGATACAGTGACCGTCGATCGAGCATCCTACTCTGATGTCGCTCAGCTCAACAATCAGCCCGGATTATAGCCGGAGTCCTTCGGATTTGTCGGAAAAAAAGAGAAAGTCTACGAAAATTCCGAGCTACGGGCGTAGGGAGCCGTATTGTGGCGGCGGCCGTCATGTGGCGGCGGACGTTACTTGGCGGTGGCGGTAGCCAAAGTACGTGCAAAGTAACGTTGTATAAATCTTGGCCGTAGACCAAGCAGGTTTTAGTAACGTCAAATTCTAATGTTAGGCACATTATTTTTGGATGAACTAAGCATTAGAAAATACACAGTATTATGTGACGAAGTAGAGAAAGTGGTCCAAGGGAATAGGTTCGATCCGATCGATTTAAAATTAGCTTGTCCAAGCTGGCTCGACGAGTTGCTTTATTTGTTTCATGTTTCGATCTTTGTCCAATAATATTTGTTGACGTACGGGAATACCCAGCAAACATTTTTGTCATATAATTAAACATTTATATGACCTTGAGTCTTATTCAAGTTATTTTACAGTATTTTTTTTTACTCTTCGTCATGTACTGGTGCATTATGTGCCCGAATAGTCATAAACATTTTTTATCGTATAATAATGTCATATAGACGTTATTTCGAAATTTTTTTACAATCGTCATATAATAGCGACTACGACGACATCTATAAAACTTACTTATATAACTTTTCGTAGTGTAAACGTTTTCGTAGTATAAACGTCATAATACTGTCAATTTTGTCATATAATTACCTTTTAAACATCTGCTAAATGGATAATAATTGTTTACACGTAGTATTTGTAAACATTATATATAAGTCGAATAAGTATTATGAGTGCAACCTGTATACATCCTAAAGTATCACAAACATGATAATACGACCGCAATTTCATTAATACTCATATTAATAGGTTTACAATAACCTTGTATACAACTTCCACCATTTTGAAATCAAATTTATCATATTTATTTACATGGATCGAAAAAAGTGGAAAAGTATTAAAAGAAGTGGTGCATTCAAAAGAAAAGTTAAAAACAACTATCGTTCACTTCAAACACGTACTTTAATACAAAGTAATAGAGCTCAAGCTGAAAGTGAGGAAAATGAGAAGGGTTCCGTATCACAATTAAATGCAAATTTAACCAATCAATTTAACCAAAATGCTACGAGTACACCCTGCAGTTCATTTGCCGGAATTCAGGACCCTTGTTCATTTTTCGAAGTTGAAGACAGTTATTCATCGTCCGAAAATGAAGATAATGTTGATAAAGAAGACACTTCAACCAACAATGATGACTTCAGAGATCATTATAAAAAGTGGGCTATTGATTTTAATATTCCACAAGTTGCATTAAAGCAATTAAATGTAATTCTCAACAAAATAATTCGAGGAGATATTCTTGGAATCGAAACATCGCGGAATCGGCCGGCCTAAAGAGCGAGCGAGACCGACATATTGGTTCCGTGTATCTAAGTACAGAGCGCCATCTAGTGACTCGGGATAATAGTTAAAACTCTATTCGGATTCAATAGATAAATTACGCTACTAACTTTTAACTAGTTAAAATTTTTCTAACACAATAAATAAAAGTTATGAAAAATGCTAAACTCAGTTTTTATAGCTAATTGTGTGAAAGGCGTAAAAATAATTACAACTGTAGATATTATTTATTTATTTATTTATTTTATTATTTATGTACACACAGTTAAATACATAGAGATACGACATAATTATAATTTCAGTACAAAGGTACTGCTTATTTCTTAAGAAATTTCTTCTAGCAGACCTGCGAAAGGAGAAATGAAAAAGAAATGTAGACAATAGTGTGTGAGAACATGATATTTTTTGAACTCTAACCTATTAAGTTGAAGCGTGTTTCTAAAATTCTTACCATGTATTTAATGATTCAAATTTAAATGGATAGGTATGATTAACTGACTAATTACAATATTCGCATTCGTCTTCTGGAAAATGATTATAGATACAAAATATTTGCAATGGGGGCACCAAAATAAACCGTAACGTAATAAATGATTTACATTGTTGTCTGTTAAAACAAAATGTAACGGTCTATTTCCACGGACTATCTGGAAACCACATCCATAACAACGAGACCAAAAGATAAAATGAGTTAATGACCACGGCCATTTCAAATGTGCGCGGATCATCTCGATGAAGTCGATCTTTGACAAAAACTTATCAACATCTGCATAATTATAGATCATTGTGGGGTTTACCTAAAACAAAAGTATTATTTAGACTTAACTAAGTTAAATGTCACGCAAATCGCAATTCTTAAAATATAAATTATTTGAACTAACTTAGCTAGGCGTTTATTATTTCATTATTGATCCCTAAATCAACTGTGATGGCGTACTCATTTACATTGAACACGCAGTTTATACGTCGGGAAGCTATATAGTTGTCATATAACGCATTCACTTAATTAATAATGAATATAAATATATGAAAACATTAAAATTTTAAAAGCGCATAAAAAATTAGTTACAAACTTACCTCACATTAATCAGTAAACTTGATTGCACAATGGTTTACAACTTATGAAATGGTTATATCACCTCAAGCAACAAAGAAAAAAATGCAATATTAACTCTGCTGTCAAAAACACTGCCAAATTATATTAACGTTACGTGATACAATCTGTTATAATATAATTCGTTCAATTAATATAAGCATCATCTTTAAATGACAATAACACAACGATTACATTTTATAAAAGTCATAATGTGTGCCATTACTCGACAAGAAGTCGAATACACGCCGCGACAGCTATCATTACATGACATGTAATCAAGTCGCCGACGTGTATATGACTACTATACGACTAAGTAGGTATTTATATGACTTTTACACGAAACTCTTAGCGCCTTAAGTTGAATAAAATGGGCCCTAATGCCGTCGAGTAAACGTCCTTATGACATTTATACGATTATTATAAATAACATTAAGTATCCAACAAAACGTCTACTCAACGTCATAAATGTTTGCTGGGTACACGCTCGAAAACCATGAAAACGACACCTATGATGCAAAATTTTCGTAGCTTCGAATTTTAATTTATAGGTGGTAAAACCAAGAGACTCGATTGGCGCGCATTTATAAATATACAAGAGTGAGTCGGACTCACTAGAGAATGGGCAGCAGCGTTCTCTACGCATTTTAACACCATACTGCGATCGCCAAACCGCCTGCCAAGCGTAGCGATTATGGCAACCCCCCCCCCCCCCAATAAAGATTTTTCTCTATGCAAACTCCGGAGTTAAGGGGAGGAAACAGTTTTTTTTTTACATTTTCCGTCAAAAGGCGAAAACTATGCGGCCCAATATGCGGTATAAAATTAGGGTGTATATGAGTTTCCAGCTTATCATCTCATTCCGAGGTGAAACCCCTAATATGACTGGACTGAGGTACATAAGTGCTCTTGACACTATATGGCGTGATCGATTACGCTGAGGTAAACTATGTTTACATACACATCGATATTTTTTTTATTATTATTATTAAAACGTTGCCCCACACTAGGAACTTCTCCTGTATTGTGGGTGCGTTTACAAACATTTAATTAAACTCACATACAATACACAAACAGCCAGACCCGGAACAACTACTTGTAAGTTGTATACCAAGCTGTCATACAAATATTTGTTCCGTGCGGGAATCGAACCCGCGACACGCAACAAAGCAGTCAATCGCTTAACCACTGCGCCAACCGTGCCATAAATAATTAACTGGATATGACGATGACGCGACAAAACACTAGTTCTACAAGTCATTTGCATTTTAAATTAGGTAGTAGGTAACATTATTTACGTAGGCTACATATATACCTACTTTTAATAATGATATAGGTACCACTTCCTTTACTGCGAGCAACCTCGTGACATTATTTTTCCTTTATAATCTCCACATACTTCACACACAGACCGTACCTAAAGATAATGCTGTCACATACAATTTACAGCAACAGGTACACTAGCATTCCTAGTTATTCTCTTTGTTGTTCAGTTTAAGCGACACTTGCCGCGGGTTTCCGTAGATGGGTGACCATCTTTACATACCACAAGACCGTCCGTGCCTCGGAAAACACATTAAAACGTTAATCCCGGTTGTCATTCGTGGATCTTTAACAGTCGTCATGGATCGTCACGAGCCCGAAAGTATGACCAAGGGGGGGGTCTTACCAAGGGGTATCCCGGTATCGTACTACCCAATAACTGGTTTGTGGAGGTCAGATAGGCAGTCGCTCCATGTAAAATCCTGGTACTATTCAGCTGCATCTGGTTACAATGGAAGCCGACCCCAAAAAGGCTAGGCAGATGATACATCTTAGTTCTCGAACATTCGCAGTCGTCAGGCAGACACAAGACACATCGAAATGAATGACTACATACAGTTGTTTTGAAGCATGCTATACATGCATGTTTGTTTATATCTCGCTTTATTGTTATTGTAACATCGAAAGACGGCCGCACATGTGATTGCCTGTAAAATGGCCTCTTAATGAGCTCAACAAGGAAGGAGGCACATGACAAATTGATTTGCCATTTTCTCGAACATGTGCCGACACAAACAAATTCAGGCAATAAACGAGCATCGCTTGTAAAAAGCTGTTAATCATTGGTAGGTTTTGTGTTTCAACTTAAGAATTGCGGAGTCTGATAAACAAATTAATTAGTAACGTCACAACATTAATGAAAAGATGATAAAATCTGCCTAGCCTTTTCCCAACTATGTTGGGGTCGGCTTCCAGTCTAACCGGATGCAGCTGAATACCAGTATTTTACATGAAGCGACCTATCTGACCTCCACAACCCAGTAACTGGGTAACACGATACCCCTTGGTAAGACTGGTTGTCAGACTTTTGGGCTTCTGACGACCCGTAACGACTGTCAAAGATCCACGAATGACAGCCGGGACCAACGGCTTACGTGCTTTCCGAGGCCCGGAGGAGTATCGGTATGTAAAGATGGTCACCCATCCACGGACCAACCTTGGCAAGCGTAGTTTAACCTGACGGATCGACCCGTGCGGCTGTTATTACTTAGCCACGAGCTCCTCATTAACGAAAAGATGATATGCAATCAAATTCAATGTTTTTTCGTGCAAGTTAAATTTTACTTTAAGTACCCTGTGGAAGTTCAAAAATTTTGGTGATTGAAAGAAGTAGGTACCTTAGCTTGCTCTTTCACATCGCCCTAATCTAGGTACCAACCTAATCAAACCTAATAAAAATATTAAATAATATTAAGTTATAATATAATATTAAAGCTAAAAGTTGTTTTAAAACTAGGTATCCTTGCCTTGTTTAATTAAATAAGTACCTAAATAATTATAGCCGACGTCCGCTTAATTACACGAAGTGTGACGAATTTTCGACCATACCTAACACTTGGTAACTAATAAATGCCGTTTGCCCCCAGGCCCAACGAGAACTTCATGAGTTGATATCAGCTCGGGAGAAAGAGAAGGCGCGCGGCGAAGAGAAGATAAACTTCTTTGAGACTGTCACCCGAGCGCCAGTGCTGAAGCCACTACTCCTCATCAACGCGTTTAACATACTGCAGATATTGTCTGGCAGTTATGTTGTTATCTTCTACGCTGTGGACATCGTCAAGGACTCCGGTGGTTCTCTTCAACCTACTGTGAGTATCCTTCTGTTCGTGGAAACTTAACTCTCGCCAGGACCACAATATAAATCCGGCCTGATTTTCATTCTTTGTTGCGAGTAGCGATTGAATCATTATTATTATTATCATCAGTATTTTAACACATAGCCCAATTACTTATGTACCTAATTAATAGCAATTCAACAATAACGTATATTCGCAACACCACATTGCGCTCCAAAATACAGATTGCTGACGTTGCTCAAAAAGCCGCTAAGTTAAAGTTGGACTGGGCTGGCCACGTCTGCCGCATGCGTATGCCAAAATAGTCACTATGTGGAAACCTGAGACAGCTAGAAGGCATCGTGGCAGACCCCGTAGAAGATGGCGGAACGAGCTGCACAAAACAAACGACCAGTGGTCCACATTGGCTCTGGAAAGCAAACACTGGAATTCATGGGGCGAGGCCTTTGCCCAGCAATGGGACGATACAGGCCAACAGTAAAAGTCATCGAAAAATACTTTGGACCTTAAAGGCAACTTACTAAACACGACTCCATATTGTTAACAGATGGCAGCTAACGCGAGTGCGCTGGTGAGGCTCGCCGTCACGGTGATAGCGTGTATCCTGCTCCTGCGCATCACGCGACGCGCCCTCGTGCTGGTGTCGGGCATCGGCACGGCCGTGTGCACGCTGGCCCTCGCAGCCCTCCTGTCACAAGGCCCCGGCTCCGGCATCACGCCCCCCGCACTCATCCTCAGCTACGTAGCCTTCAACACCCTCGGCTTCTTCCTCCTACCCGGACTCATGATCGGAGAATTACTACCTACCAAAGTACGAGGCCTTTGCGGAGGCTACATCTTCTGCCTCTTCAACTCCGTCCTATTCGGATTCACCAAACTTTACCCCGTCATGAAAAACGCTATCGGTATCGCTGGAGTGTTCGGACTCTTTGGTGCATCATCCCTACTCGCTACCGTAGTTCTTTTCCTACTACTACCAGAGACGAAAGGCAAGTCTCTTCTACAAATAGAACAGTATTACCAAAAACCTAATATATTGTGGATTGGGCGCAAGAAAACGACCACAGAAATCCAGAGGGTCTGAAGGAACTTACAAAAATACGAACGTAAAAAAATGTTGTACTTAAGCAAGTGTCCGACTACTACTAGCGACATAGACTGGTTGTTGGATAAAACTGTATCTAAATTTACAATAGTATAGTAGGATAAAATGTCAAAATCTCGAACTAATTATATCCTTTTATTTTGAGGTGTACCACAAAATAAAAGGACATTTTTAAATAAATTGTCGTCGCACGATCTCGATAGAACTAGATAGAATGGCATGGAATCTGTGATAAAAGAATAATTTCCTTAGCATTAATTGAAAGTAAACAGATGCCTTTATTGATCAGTAAGAGGCAACTGCGTAATGAGCCTCAAATAAATTAATTTGCTATACCTTTTTCAAACAAAACTGATGAGCTACTGGATAAAGAAAATACAAGTCTTTATACTTTTATCATATTTAAAATAACTGTTATATAGTACTCCTGTTACAAAGTAGAACAACGCGTAGTGATATTTTAATCTAAAATAAGAAACTGAAACGTGCCTGAGAGGCGCGAACTAACATAACTCAAATAAATAAATACAATAACTAAATCAATCACTAGATATAAGTAATTCTCACTAAACACGGTTATTCCGTTTAAAAGAAGATGTCTTTTATAATATTTTTATAAATATGAAGTTAAACCAAAAACAACAGCTGTTGGTATAAAATACCATTGTAATAAAGCAATGAGAGATTTTTTATCTGTGATTTATGTAAATGACCGCTTAAGAGATGTACTCGCAGACGTTTATTTAGGAATAGAAACAAAATATTTATGTACTTATCAATAATATCAAGGTATTTAATATTTATGTATCATGTTATAAATGTAAAATGATTAACGCCAGAAAACTATTGAAATCCATTTGTGACTGTATCCTAGAAGCGCGTTTTCATCATGCGAGAAGCTTGCAAGGAAGTATGACGTCACATCTGCGTGTTTTTAAACTTACAGTTTGGCCGAAATGTCTAGAAACAGACAGAACTAAGAACTTTATTTTCTTAGATCAAGTGTTTGAAATACAGGGATCTTTTTGTTTGAAGATAAATCTTCATTATGCGTTAGCGACAGTGGTGCCGTATTTATTCTACTCGTTTTTGCCAACATGTAATGTTATATAAATTATACATGTAATCTTTGCTTACGTTACATTATGCAAAGTAATTGTACTAATACTTGCTTAATGTAAACGAAGCATGCCAGCGAAATAATATTAAATAATAACGTGATAGAATAAAAAACTAGGTAATTTGTTAATGTAAGAGCAGTTATTTTTCTATTGCCACATAGAAAATTCCAAATTGTGATATGAATAAACCATTTAAATTAATATCGCTTTTAATTTTGTGTATTATATTTTAACAAAAATCGAGTTGGATATGAGCTTTCTGAATATGATATAATAACAAAAACATTTTTTTTACCGTAAAATTATTTTATTCGCACCTCCACAACATACATACAAAATCATAAATTCTGGCTGCTTTCTCGCACAATCAGAAATCACCATATCCATATGAGTATAGAAATACATCGTAGTGCCCGGGCGTTATTGACACATCCATCCAGCCTTTAGAAAGAGACCGATACACAAGTATAAGTGAGAGATACGACGCTATACAAAGCCTATATCTTTCTCAACCTCGACGTGTCTTCACGGCCAGGTATTGTAGATAGACATTCTCCATAGTTGATAGGTCACGACGATTCAGGCAGTCGCTGATAGAGATGTGGTCGGGAGGAACAGCCGGGACAGACGTGAAGGGTACTGGACACCACACTCTCACACTCCCAGCAATAGAACTCGTGACAACGCGTGCAGCGATACACCTGCGTATATGAAAGTGATGAATGGATGATTTATAGTTAGCTTTGCTTTCAGTTTGCGCTGAAAGCAAAGTTAACTAATTGGTTGCATAATTTGTCTTGATGATGATGATGGGGCTCCCTTTTCCGCACTTAAGACTCCTATTTGGTCCGTTGTGCGTCATAATTTGTCTTAAAACTATACAGAAAATATTTTAACTACCACACGGATTACAATGATTTTTATTAAATAAATATTTTATTTTATGTTATTTCACACATCTATTTTTTATTTGATTTTATTTTACTTTTTATTTCTGTATTTGTCCGTGATATCACAGCGGGCCCTATCAGTATACCAGCGCTGCGACACTTATTTTTAAATGTCGCAGCATCATGCTGAGATAGGAGCCTTTTGGCCCCGTACAGTAATTTGATTTCATTTTACTTTTGTTTTTTATTTTATTTTTTATTACTGTTAATATGAGTGTGTTTAGTTTAAAATATGATTTTCCTGTATGAGTCCCAATAATTACTTTTTCTGTCTTTCTTTCTTTCTTTTCTTTATCACCTCATGGATACCTTAATCAATACTGTTACATGTAATTACTGAGTCCCTTTACCTGGTTGCATTTTACTTACGATTTTTGCAATTTGCAGCTCATTGTCTGGGTGTAAAAATCGTGAAAACTCTTTTTTTTTTAAACAGAAACAGGTAATAAATTCAATAGTTGTTTTACTTTATTAATTTTAATTGTACTTAAGTAATGTTCCGAAACCCGGGACATTGGTCCCTTAAAAATATTTTATCGTAAGGAGTCTCCACTGTCTCTGTTCTTTTTCGAACTTTAGTTATTTTAGCTCACCTATTTCCGATCACCATATACAATAAATAAATACTGTGAACATCGTAATATTAAACAATAATGAACTCACCTGTTTATCTAGATCTGTGAAGGTTCTTAAACATGCAAAACAGTATTGTGCTTGTCCCTCATTCGCCAGTTCTTCATACGGTTCAACGGGGAAAAGATGGTGGTATGACCTGAAAAAACATTTACGAAATTACATTATAGCTGTGCAATAAGGGTTCTGCGCTGACTTCAAATTGCACATGGAGTGCAAGTCAATAACAGATTCAAGATCATCTAAACTAAAGGTTAATTACAAAAAAATAACGTATTGAGCGAAAAACCGTATTTTAAACCGAAAAGGCGTATCAAAAGCCCCGACAATGCATGGTAATAATATTTTGAGTGCTTTCGCAGCGAAGGGTTCGCTGCTATTCGAAGTATTATTTATTTTTAGGGGTCCGTACCTCAAAAGGAAAAAATGGAACCCTTATAGGATCACTCGTGTGTCTGTCTGTCCGTCTGTGACAGCCGATTTGCTCACAACCTACTGGCCCGATTAAGTTGTTTGGTATATACACAATCACATTATGAATATCTGTGACCTAAACACGAACGTGTATCGTAAATAAATGAATTTTGAATATGGGGTTCACTTTTGGCGGAAAATATGAAGAAAAAAAAAAACTGTATCGTGTGACTTAACAAATGAATGGACTTGTTATGATTAAATATATATATATATTTGTTTTTTATTTAAAATAATTAGTTTTAAAGTTATTAAAGCAAATAGATGAAAATTGACCATTCCCCCCTCCCCTTATCTTCGAAACTGCTGAGCCTAAAATTTCGATAAAAATAGTTCTATACTTATAAATTACAGGAAAACTTATAAGAAATCTATGGTCTTAAAATAACATAGTAAATCACTGAATATTCTGCGGTCAAACTTACATTTGCAGTTGGAATGTATGGGGGAACATGTTTTTCAACTAACAATCTTAAGTTTTTTCTTGGGATAAATTGATCCCAACTACGGAACCTGAGCGTGGTCCGATACGCACTTGGCTGGGTTTTCTATGGTAAGTATAGTACCTGGCCAGATGTGGTGCTGAAGCCAGTGTTAGTCCGCAGGTGCGACACTGAGCTGGCAGCGAACAGTACTTGCTGCGACACTGCGGGCATAAGTGACCTTCTCCGCCAACACCCTCACCATCCTCTAAGTGACTGGAAAAATAATGTTATCTATTAGATACATATTATAAACTAGCTGGTGCCCCAACTGCGCCCGCGTGGCTATTTCTAAAATAAAAGTAAAAATCCATTGTGTAGGAAGATCTAAATCGAAATCAAATTAAAACAAAAATATTTATTTAGTAGAATATGGTACATAAGGTGGCCGTAAGCTTATTTCACTAATCCCCTCTGAGAGAATCCCCCTCAGTGGGGAAAACTGAAAAAATCATTTTCAGGGGATCTTGGAATGAGTAATTTTTTTTTTCTATTCTAGTTTTCCCCCCTAAGCGGGATTATCTGGGGTGAATTCTAGACTGTTTTTATAGATTCCACTTCTCCTCCTAACGGGGATTTTCAGGCGGGATTTGTGGAATAAGCCATAGCCATGTGTCAGCATATCCTGCCATAACATGGCGTGCAAATGTATTCACAATCAGTGATGTCAAATAATCTAACTTAAAAATTACATTACATACGCTGGATGCGGGAAGCATAGAACCGGTCGAAGTGGCGGTGCTTGGGGGAGGCCTATGTCCAGCAGTGGACGTCTTTCGGCTGAAATGATGATGATGATGATGACAAATTACCAGTGCCGGATTAGGCAAGCGCGGGGCCCGTAGCAAATTCTACCGAGGGGCCCTTGATCTGCTATGGGTTCTCAAGTATAAACGGGAAAAAAAAAACAAGATAATGCCAAAATAAAGACCCTGTTAAAATGTCAGCCCTTAATATTGATATTTAGGAGTCGCAAATCGAAAGAACAAAGGCGAACTCCCGAACAAATTTTTGTTGACATTTTTTTTTTGCGTTTGGTTATGAAAAATATTTAAAAGTATAGATTTTGAATTCCTGAAATGTTTTGTCTTCAGTTATACTTTTATAGGAAGTCAGGAATTAAAGATATTCCAGTTTGAAGTTCTAGAGGTTAGGTATGTCTTGTCAACCAACAACAAACTAATCGAAAAAGAAATACCTACTTACCACTTAAAATATCATTGATAGAAATGCATTTTACGACAAAATAAGATACGGAGTACGTATTCAGAAAGTTATAGATATATTATATGGTAAATTACATGGTAGAGGTAGGTCACGGGTATAGAAAAAAAAAAAACTAAACTTTTTTTTATATTTATTCCTCATCTTCTCTTATTACAATGTCATCAAGAAAACCTGCAGGTGCTGAGATATTTTGTGGATGCCTAGCCCATCCTAGATACCACACCACAATCATTGTATGTGCGCAACATCCAACAGTTCATTATTATTTTATTTCACATTATTTTTCCCGGTATCGGCGCATTTTATTGACACACATGATGCGTGTAGGCTTAACACGGTTACCCATGGTGATAAACAAATCGATGCATACTACAAAATCCAAGGTATCAGCCAGAATCGGAATCCAGAGTCACAGAAAAATGTCGTCGTATAGGCAAACAATCAGAATTCTTAGGCAAGCACTAGTCACACAGGGAACAGTAAATCTCAAGAGTCCATAAGCAGAAGCAAATGATGAATTAGAAAAACACGGAAAATCGATGGAAAACTAAATAACGAGACGCACGCGTAAACAACAAGTTGTCAGTAAGGTACATGTCAATATGCGTCGTTGACAACTTAAATGTTATATTTCTTTTTTTGCGATGTTGCCATACTCGAATAAATTGCACTACGAGGTCATAATTGTATGTATTAAATTAAACAATTATGACCGCTATATTCTTAGCACAAACAATTATTTTTATTTTCACATTTATTTTCTGTTGCAAAAATGTATTTCATAAGTATATTAATGCAATACGAAAAGCAAAGCATTTTATGTAACTTGACCAAGATTTATATTGCATGGCAACATTAAACGTTCAGCTTAGCCAAAAGTCATGAAGTTAAGCCAGAAAAAAGTAACGAAGCCATGATTATTTATCATCATCATTAATATAGTCAATTCAGTTTTCAATTATGACGACTTTTTTTTCCAGACTTTAATAGATCATAAGCTTGATTTGATAAAGCTTAGTGAATTATTTCGTCGGTACCTATCACGCTGATATATGTAGACGCTTAATAATTTCATCAACAATTTTCTCGCCATTGTTCTTTCCCATGTTCCATTTAAATAAAAGGAGAAAAAATATGTATTTTTCGCCAACGAAAAAATCGGTTACCGATTGTCCGACGTGGATTGTCGGAAAGGGTGTTACGTTTCACGTTTTGTGACATCAAGTAAATTCAATATTCCACGTCTTAATAAGTTTCACTAAAGAAATTACGTTTAGGCGGAGGTGGCGGAGGTTTGGATACGCGGGGCCCCCTTTTGCGCGGGGCCCGTAGCAATCCGGCACTGCAAATTACTGATTCTATTGATTTGTCTTCTAAATAGCCCTCTTTTTAACCGACTTTCCAAAAAGGAGGAGGTTCTCAATTCGGTTGTATGTCGTTTATAAACCGAATTGTTTTGTTTTTGTATGTTTGTAAGAATATTCTTCCAGATTGGTCCCATTTTTATCAGAATAAAGTTCTAATGATGGGATCCATGAGGAATTGAGGGAACTCCTCATATATTATAGGCATACATATAGCGATTTTTGTATTTTCATCAACAACTCAAGCATTTGCATTCAGAAAGTATCATTTGATGAAGTGGAACTGATGAAGAAGACCATAAATGGCCACCGGAACTCCTCAATGATAAGTATTTCACGGGTGGCGATAATATATCTCTATTAAGATAGTTAAGAGACTGTGAAGCAAATTTAAATAAATTATTCTGATGAAAATGGTACCACCGAACTGATCGAAGATAAACCCGGAAGGTATGTACCGGAACTCCGTAATAAAACAATGTATCCTAGCTGTGTTTGGGCTAATTGGAATTGTCATGAGATGCACTCGGGCTATAAATGGTTATTAACCGATTTTTATTCACTTTGCTTGGGTAGTTTTTGAGGTAGCTTCGACAATACGTATTTAATCCGCTTCGTATATCTTGTGTCACTGTTGTTTGTGCGGTGTAGCAAGTAGCAATCGAATTGTTGTGGGGTAGGTACCATAATTAAAAACTGACAAAAAAACACAAAAAAGTGAATAATACACTCTTGGTCTGTCTGTCTGCCTGTTTGTTCCGGCTAAGGTCCGAAACGGCAGGCTGGACCGATTTTGACGGGACTTTCACTGCCAGATAGCTGATGTTATAAGAAGTAACTTAGGCTACTTTTATTTTTGGAAAATGGTACGCGGGCGAAACCGCGCGCAACAGGTAGTATTGAATAAATATATGTATAGTCCTCTTCACCGTATGCGGTTTTTCATTTCGATAGCTCTCTGATGACTAGCAAAGCCAAACTTGGTCTCGAAAACCCATTATGCGCTGTTATAATTCTAAACGTCATGTTATCGTGGATGTTGACGTGTACGATTTTACCGTTGATGTCCACGATAAATTAGTTTTTTTATTTATTTACATACCGTGGACGTTTGGCGATACTTATGCAGGATTCCAGAGAAGTTTGGTGTGCTACGATACCGTTACTTTATAATGTGGACGGAAATTTAAAAGAGTCTTCATATAATCATTTCCAAACATTCTACTTCCCTGTGTTATCGTGAAGTCGTGGACGTCCACGATAATATCGTCGTTAGAAATGATAAAAGAGTCATCATCATCCGGCCGGTAGACGTCCATTGCTGGACATAGGAATCCCCAAAGGGGGGGTTTGCCATAATCGCCACGCTTGGCAGACGAGTTGGCGATCGCAGTATGGTGTTAAAAATGCATAGAGAACGCTGCTGCCCATTCTCTAGTAAGTCCCTTAGTCGCCTTTTACAACACCCACGGGAAGAAATAGGGTGGTGCTATTCTTTACGTACAGCACCACACGGAACTAAAAAAAAAAGAGTTCATAAATAAATACTATACTGACCACATGCAAACAGTGATGGGTGGGTCAGCATTAGTCCCGGGATCCGTCTGGTTGGTTTGCGGCGCGGAATGCGGGAAGCCCATCTTCACGAGTCCTGCGTCCAGAGCACGCGCGCGCGGCGGCGGACTGGTGGCGTCCAGCAGTAAGGATCGGTAGTGGACGTCGTCTAGTACGACCTGGACAAAGTATAGACTACAACACTCATCTTATTTGTAGGTTTTTGAGTACAGTACGCGGACGACATACCTACAGATATGCGGCTGGGTAGTTTGTTGCGCCACTTCCCAGCTAAAGCACTAGGAAGAGTGAAGGGCGGGCGTTTTGAGGACAGCCTTTTTGACGTTCAAAAAGTGCTGATTCTCAGCCTAATTGGAATAAATGACATGATTTTGACCAGGGGCGTCGCTACCTCGGTATCAGCCGTATAAATGATACAGGGCTTCCCAGGCGCGGCCCAATTCTCAAGCTTTTGCATTAATTTAATAAAATCACACAGAAATTCTTGCATAATTGCTTATTCTTGTTCCCTTTTTCGAGCTCATTTCGGTCATGCTCATTTAATTTTCTTAGTATAATTTCAATGAAAACTACCCTGCTTTTCCGCCGCAGTCGGGCCCCCAACAAAGTTAAATGACATCGAATTTTGTATTACGGTTCTGAATAGCATAATCGCTGTCTCTTACATGTGTCAGTCTCTTGAGTCTCTTTCTAAAACTCAATGTGACTTATGTATTAACGGTTGGGTGCTGTGCAACTGTGCACTATTAGGTGCAAATTCTTAGTTATAACATTATCTATCCGGAAAATAATGAGTTAAATTGCTTGCTAGTCTATTAGGCTGGATTGTATTACATTTTTAAGATCTTTAGTTCTTATTAATAGACTAGCTTTTACTTGCGGCTCCGCCCGCGTGGATGTCGGTTATCGCGTAAAAAAGTAGCCTGTCCTTCTCCATATCCCAGACTATATCTCTGCCATACGGTTTAGGCGTGAAAACGTAACATACAGACAGACAGAGTTACTTTCACATTTATAATATTAGTATGGATAGTATGGATTACAAAAAAAATACGGCACTGTACTTACACCATATTCTCCACCAGTATCTTGACATAATTTTTTGCAAATTCGTACTTCAGCTGCCAAACCAATGACTGAACATCTTATTCCTTCTGTTTTTAATGACTAAAAAAAGATAGAATATTTTATCAGACAAAAACTTTTCGAAAAGTCACATGCACAAATAATTTACTAATATGCAAATAGCTTTTGCCAATTAAAGCATAAACAGGGTGTCAGAGACATCGGCGCGCAAACTGTTACCATGAATTCAGCGCATGATTCTAAACCCCCCAGCATAGAAATTAAACATCAGTTATTAAAACAAAAATCAGCTGTTCCATACATTTTGACCATGTAGGTATTGCACTTTTGTAGGAAACAGTAGATTTTTTTAAATAACCAACAATGATTCCTACGGGTAGGGAGTCCAGAATCATGTACTGAATTCATGGTAACAGTTTGTGTAATGATGTCCCTACCATCCTGTATAATGTATTACAGTTTTACACACCTGAATAGTAGTATTAATATCACCCGGATCACAAGTAGTGAGTGATGCGAACAACACCAGAAGTTCTCTAGAAGCATGAGCAGGGAGAGGTTTGAGGACTCGTCCTGCAAACTCCAGGGTGTTTTGTAACGACGGCTCTCCAGTTAGTACCATATCTGTTAGCCTATGGAAAGGAATGGAGACCATCCAATAGGTAAGCAAAATTTCTCATGAAGCTTCTATAATCTATTACATAATATTTTCAACCTCTATTAACACAGGCATATTCTGTACAGTATTTTTATATCACGTGAATATTACTGTACAGTATTTTTATTTTACGCAAGCGACGCGCGCTTTACTTGTGGTAACCAACTGTACAGACATGCTTTAGCGTGCTTTAGCGTGTGTAAACGCAAGAGCTCTCAGTACTGTCCAAGACAATCGCAAAGGTGGAAGTGTGCATGTGTTATCGATGGCCCCACCGAATAAAAGTACAAGAGAAAAATGACAAATTTTCAGCAAAAAATAAAAACATTTAAACTTCAATAACACTCATTTCTTGTAAATAGGTATAAATAATGCATAATCGAATTATTGGTACAAAAATAAGCTATAGCCTTGTATATTTACTTTCTTGGTGACTCAAAAACTCAAAAAGCATATAATTATAACATAAACTATTATTCCTATAATTTTAAAGTTAATTATTTCCCTAGAATAAAGAAATTCACTATTATAATTTTTTTAATTTTTTTTTTTTTTTTTTTTTTTTTTTTTTTTTTTTTAAACGTTGCCCCACACTAGGAATTCTCCTGTATCGTGGGTGAGTTTACAAACATTTAAACTCACATACACAAACAGCCAGACCCGGAACAACTACTTGTAGATCATACAAATATTTGTTCCGTGCGGGAATCGAACCCGCGACAAGCAGCGCAGCAGTCAATCGCTTAACCACTGCGCCAACCGTGCCGTCCGTATAATAGGCGTGTTTTGAGTCTAAAATTCATAAAAAAAAAGTAGGTGCAGGATAGGCAAAAGAAACAAAAAAAGTAAAAAAAAAGAAGCATTGCACGTTTATTTGGTGGGGCCATCGTTATGTGCTGATGCTACTCCTCTTCATGCACACATTAACAGTGTGTATGTCCACTTGGTTACCACCCAGTACCAGGAAAGCGCGCGTCGCTTCATGAGAGAAAAGTACTGTAAGAGATGTGGGCTTTAATTCCATATAGGATTTGTAAGTCAGGGCTGATATTATAGGGCCACCAATGCTCACTCATAACTAAATAAATACATTTACTTACCCCTGTAGAGACTTGATATGTTTTCTGACATTCCCAGAGAGCTCAGTAAGTTTCTCTGCTCTTTTGTTTTTCATCAAAACTAAGCCGAGTTGACTCAAAGGGTTCTGGTCAAAGTACTCCTCTATAAACTTTTCAAGAAGCTGAAATGTTTTAAAATGAATTTTATTACAGCTACCAGAAATGAATAACAACAAAAATGAATAATCCCGTTTGGGTTTTATATTTCATACAGGAATTCCAAAGAATGAACCTACCTTTAACGTACAAAGAAATCTAGATGGCTTTAGATCCTGTGAGTTCATTGCTTCTGAGCAATCTACTGCCACTAGTACATGCCTCATCATGCCCAGTCTCACGGGACCGCGACGGGCCACGACCGCCTTCCGAGCCGCTTTCTGCGCAAACTCCGCCACCAGGCCTTCCACCAACCCATCCTCATCCTCTTTGATGGCCTCCCTGAACAAGTAACAACAAATTCACGTACATACAAGTTGGCTATGATAATATGGATTCAAATACTTCAATGCCTTTTGAGTCTTAAAGATATACGTTATAGGACACCAAATCATAAAAATTATTAAAGTTTAACTCAAAAATAACTCTCGAACTCACCAAGTCTTCTCATAACCTGTCTCCCACCGGTACTCTTTAGAATCCTGATCGTCATCGGCCATTATGAATAATACAAAACCTTCTTTCCTAATTGTACCTTACACAAACAAATAATTAGGTAACACAATTCAATAATTCTTAAATTTTCAATCAAAACCCTCGTCCTCGTTCAATTACAAAATATTTGACAGTAAACACAATCACACAGGCAGAAGTGTCAGTCAAAGTCAATTACTGTCACTTGTCAAAGGCTACATTCCGAGATAGACCGTAATCCCTCATGGCACTCACAAATAATTTGCGTTCCGATTTATATAGAATTTAACGATTATGACAGCAGAGAGCTGTTTGACAGCGCTCACGGTAATACTAACAAAGGGTGCGTTCCAAATTACGATAATATCGATTCGAGCTTTCAAAGCCCGTACCGAATTAGCGTGAGCGCGATAACGATATCCCGTGAATCGTCATAGATGACGTCAGGACATTCTTCATCTTGCGATAACGCCGACCATGCCTTTTACTAATATCACCGTGAGCGCTGTCAAAAATGACACTTGTGCCGTTTTGTTTTGAGTCGCATCTTACCTTAACGTGGCATTTTCGAAAGTGTTCTTCTGGCTACAGTTGCCACCTAACCTAAGAAGAAGAAATTTTTGGTGTATACACAGAGAAATACTCTAATAACATAATGACATTGAGTGAGCACCGTGGGCGCGTTCACGAGCGTTCCGAATAAAATTGTTGACATCCCTCGGCTGTCATAATCGTAATATCTAAATCGGAACGCATGTGAGACGATGTGAGCGCTGTGAGCGATTATAGCCAATTCGGAATGCGGCCAAAGGATATTGTCGTTATCGCAAGATGGCGCATGTCATGACGTCATCTATGACGATTCACACAGGACATCGCTAACGCGCTCACGGTACGCACTATAAGCACGCTCAAATCGATTACAGTTCAATACGGAATGCAGCCAAAGTCAATATCTTAGTGATGTGATCGAACTATAGTTCCAATTTTCGGCCAACAAAAATGCTGGTTACGGCTGTAAATTCGGTTTAACTTCGACTCGGCCTAGCGTTTGTAAGCTAACAGTTATATAAAACTGGCAGGCTGTCTCGTTAGACAAGCAATGACTGTCTCAAGTGCAATTCAAGAATGTAATTCACAGAATACATATACTCCTAGCGATCTAATTAGTCTGTGAATTCAAGTGATGTTGCCGATAAGACAGAAGCTAACTCAAGAGTCAAAGTCAAAAAGAATATAAACTATAGTTTCAGCAATAACTTTTTTGTTTTTTTTGTCCCTTATTTCTGGTTCGCAATAGAGTAGCTCAATGAACTCCCAACACTTTGGTATTACTCCAATCCAGTTTTAGGGTTCCGTAGTCAACAAGGAACCCTTATAGTTTATAATTTCGCCATGTCCGTCTGTCTGTCTGTCCGCGGCATTACTCAGAAACCCTTAGTACACTGTGGCCACCTCAAGCTACACGAAACTGTCAAATTTCTCCAAACGATTTTAAACTTTAATATGTTAATGATTAAGTTCAAAATCGAACAAGAAAATCTGACAGTTTGTGGTAACTTGATGTGCTGGCCACCTTACTAAAAAGCTGTAAATTTATTTTGCATGGGTATACATAATAATCACGCTGAGAAAATGGTAAAATAAAATCAAGGTTTTTTTTAGGTTACCTCCCTTACACGTAGTGGGGATGATTTTTTTTCTCGTTGGATAGGCCGTTTAAAAATATTGCGAGTTTATCAAAACCATTTATCGATTCAGGATTCAGATTCCGTTTGCGTAATATTAAGCTATGAATTGCCAATTTTTGTTAGAGTCAAGTGCCCCCCACCTCTGCCAGCAAAAGGTTTTACATAATTATGTACAGTGGCCACTCGCCAGCACATCATGCTACACGAAACTGTCAAATTTCTCCAAACGATTTTGAACTTTAAAATGTTAAAGCTTAAGTTCAAAATCGAACGAGAAAGACAGTTTGTGGTAACTTGGCCACCGTAGTGTCAGTTCAGCCTACTCCGAAGCGAAGAATTGTGACGAACTGAATGAAGAAGATTGCATCAAACTAAAATTATCACGAAAATTATCCATAACCCGTACATTCAAATCAAAACTGTAATTCTTTGTCACATGCAGAATGCAGGCCACACTTACGCAAAGTACTTGCACAAATTAATGTGCATTAAATTAACGTGTGTGGGGATAATTAGCTCAAGTATAGAATCTGATTGGAGCCATTTTGTGGGCACACCGCGCAACGCGCAACAGAGCGGCATCACACAGTACCTGAGTGTTACCTACGATTTTTTCTCCGAAACAAGGTTTTTGAATTGTTGAAAACATTATTTCAAGATTTTCTACATTTCAGATTCATATCAACTTCATCTTCAACCCATTTTTAGGGTTCCGTAGTCAAGAAGGAACCTTATAATTTCGCCATTGCCGGCTGTCTGTCTGACTGCGGCTTAGCTCAGAGACTCTTTGTACTATTACAGAAACTCAATCTCCTTGAATTATATAATTGCATAGCACAGGTGTGAGTACTATGTACTATAGAGCTACCATTTACCGGGTAAATGTCTTTTATTGACTTGAATGTGCCCTGGCAGCTGAGAGTATGTCATGCTCACTCAAATGTCTCGCTGGTGGTGGCGTGTGTGTTGGATCATTAAGTTCCCTTGAAAATGGTGCGTATCCATGCGTCATGTTCGTGAACTGGCGCCGTCAGTTGGGACTGGTCATCTCTTAGCTGCCACGGCTTATTTTAATTTTTGAATTGTTTCTATTACGGACGCTTCTAACGTGCACGTCTTTCTACATTGTTCTCACATGTATAACTTCAACATGATTGATGTAACCCACATTTTGTAACAATAAAAGTGTCCGTGGAGTTTCTTGTCCGTTCTTCTCCATAGGAACCTACTACGCTTTGGAATGGGCAACTACCTTCATCTTTCTGACTGACCGACCCCTTGACAATTCAAAAGTGCCTGTAATTGGTTTATTTGAAATAAATGCTTTGAGTTTGAGTTTAGAAAGCTGTAATATTAATCACGCCGACAAAAAACGGTCAAATAAAATCTTATATTTCTTTTTTACGTGTATGGGAGGTTTCTCCTAACTACACATAAAATGAAGATGATTTTTATTTTTCTCATCTATCCCATGATGTGGGGTATCGTTGGGTAGCTATGAGTATATAACACTGGAGAAGGCTTAAGCGCAATACTTTGAACAAAAATTCTGTCACTTTGCAGCGGATACGGTAGCTACTACAAAAAAAAAAAACAATACTGCTCGCCCGGAAAGAGAAGTCTGTATGCACGGCTACAAATCAAGCTATACGTTTCCAGTATAAGCTGACTTCTCACTGTAAGAAAATCTTATACAATGCCAGATCAGCTTATTCTGTAAATGTATAGCTTAATTTGTAGCAGTGTGTACCAACGATTTTTTTTTATCGATATCGATATTCATTCGGAATTTTGATTGAATCCATAAAATAAAACCGCTGATGCATAAAATAGTTAAATTTTAATAAAAAGCAAATAAAACTACAGTTAAATAAAAGTAAGAAAATTTATAATATTTTCAATGATAAAATAGGTTAAGTTAAAACCAAAATAAAATAACGATTTCAAAATTATAAAACCATTAGAATGGAAAAAAAAAACCTTAGTGTTACATTAAGGTTTTTTTTTTGGTTCTGTTTTATATATTTTTTTAAACATCAAAAATTTGTAATTCGTTAAGAAATTATCGACATATAAATTTTGGTTCCAAACATGGCCTCAACCCTACAGAAATCTCGCTAACATTGTTTTGTTACTAAAAGACATAATCGCATGTCAATTCTGCTGATTTCACGTATATTTTCGTAATGCACAAGAAAAGTATTTTGAACTTTATGAACATAAATGATAAAAACGAGGTGTAGCGAGACTCGATGACGTCATAAAAGCAATGTGAGAAAAATACTCGATTCATGCCGTCCGCCATATAGAATCATGTTTGATTCGAATGAAAAGTCAAAATGGAATCATGTTTGATTCGAATGAAAAGTCAAAATGTATTATGAGGTTAGGATTTTGAATTTCAATAAAATCATGACTAAATATTATTAAAAAATATTTACTTAAGGAAGGTTATTAAATTATTTATGTAAGTTTGGCGTATTTGAACGCTTTTTACATGAGTTAACAGCACAGCCAGGCATTTTCACGGAGCTTCGCGCGCCTTGAAAACGATTTACGAAGTGCGTTTATGCCACAGAGTACATTCTACTATACTGGGCCTCAAGTCTGCTATTACAATAGTGTCAGAATGGTCTCGCCATTGTGAGTATTTGACAGTGTTTGTATGGCAAATCTGTCAAAAACTCACAATGAATAGACCATTCTGACACTATTGTAATAGCAGACTTGAGGCCCTGGTTTATGCGTTAGAATCGATTTGAAAGTAGTTTTTATGAACGTACAGTGGCCAGCACATCAAGCTACACGAAACTGTCAAATTTCTCCAAACGATTTTAAACTTTAAAACGTTGGTGATTAAGTTCAAAATCGAACGAGAAAATCTGAGTTTGTGGTAACTTGATGTGCTGGCCACCGTACTAGAACATTTTGTTCTTATACTTTTACAGAGGGGAAAGTGTTCGTAAGGCTTCTGCAGGGCTATTTATACTCTCAAGTTCCAAAATACCGCGTATGCGTAACCCCAGCAAAATATTGTGCCTTAGAGAAAATTGAATATTACAGATAATTCGTTCATAGTTAGTTGTAATTTGTTCAAGTATAGCAAAATTTGTTCAAGTTGTATTTTCGAAGTTATTCGAGAAAAACTGATTTTGCTGGAGTAACGTTACCCCAGCAAAATGTTTTTCAAAAAAGGCATTTAGCCTGGAACCAAGTACATGAAATTATAGCTTTTGATGAGTTATAAATGTATACCAATGTTCATCTTATGGTTTTTGAGATATTCAAGATTTTGCTGGGGTAACGTTTTGGGATTTTCAAAATCTCGAAAACTGTTGGTCGCAGAAGTTTGAAAAAAATGCCAGTTATTGGCCTTAATTTGTTCAAACATAAGTATTTCGATTCATCAAAAAATATCGATGTAATTGTTTTTAAGAATCAGAAAAAAATCATTAATTTAAATTAATTTTTTAATATTAAAATACGGTAGGCACATAAAATTTAACTTTCTTTCTAGACAGCTGCAGTACAGTGAGTACTACCTACTTATACGATGTTTTAGGACAGCGGCAGGTGTGTATCCGACCGCGCTATTGTTGGCTCACGCTTAACGAACGCTAGTGTAATCTCAGCCTTACAACCAGTACCTATGTAACATATTGAATGTTAGTGTAATCTCAGCCTTACATTCAGCAGGTACAATGTGCACCGATCCTAAGCATTCCATTGAACAAATACCTAGACAGCTGAAATGACTGAATATCATATATATTTTGAAAACATGTGCTGTAATTATCGTAATTACAGCACATAATGTTTTCAAAATTGATATTTCATTCAGTAAATATAATTTTAAGACATGATGGTATCCAAAGATTTTAAGCATTTTACATGGTAGTTAATTGACAAGTCGTTTATATATAGATACTTTTGAGAAATTTATTACTGGGTTTCACTAACATAAAAATACAAAAATAGTTTAAAATAATAGTGTAGATCATCACAATAACTTCTATGCGCAAATCAAGTCATGAGATTTTCATACAAGATGGCTGACACTCACTTAAGCATTACTAACCATTAGGTATAATCAGTGTTTAATCAATGCAGATACTTCACAATAATAAATAAAATAAAATGAGCCTTAAGAATAACCATTAATTCTAGAATGTGAACAGCAATTAGAACAAATGGCTTTATGTTTATTGGAATCTCTATATTAATAAAATCAGATGTACTGTTGAATTATTCATAGATAATTCTTAATACTTGAAGTTATTGAACATTTCAACAATATCACCGACATGAACTATCTCACCTGGATTTGTGGCAGAAAGATGATGCATATGTTACATAGTAAGATGATCCAAACCATATCCTCATCAAAGAATTTCTTTGATTGCTCATTCCTGATTCAACTACTTCTTTGATACAAGTTGCTGCAAAAAGGGTTAATATTATTTTTATGAATAGCTTTCTGCAACAAAGCAAGGTGATGGTAAGTAGCCCATTTGAGTGTATTGATATTTGATGTAAACAGCTTCACTCTGTCGCTGCCATGGCACGTGCTTGTGCTCGAACTCTTTTGTCATATTCTAACCGATTTTGACTGTAAAAGAAATAAAATACTTAAGGTTACAATAGTGTTTATTAAAACAACATGAGTTTATAGTAAATAATTCAAAATTAACACCATATTTCAGAGTTTTTACTAACCAGTAGATTGTGTAAGCTTCAGCCTGTGCAGGGTCTTTAACATTAGGTTCATTGAGTAGATCCTGAATACCAAGGAGGATCTGTTTGATTGTGATTGCGGGACGCCAATCTTTTTCCTCATCTAATAGTGAAAGGCAGACGGTGCCTGATGGATACACATTGGGATGGAAAAGTGGAGGTTCAAATTTGCATTTAGGTGGACTAGAAGGATAGTCATCTTTGAAAATCATGCGCAGCTTATAAAGACCTCCCTCCCATGGTGTCTGCAAGAATAAAAGTAATGTTAGTAACTTTCTTGTCAGTAGGTAGCTTTGAAATATTAATGACTGTTGTACAAATTCACATACATTATCATTAGAGAATGCTATGCTTTACAGATTGAGCACAATTGAACAGTACTAACACTAATGTTATAATGTAGATTCGAAAAGTTCTAGAAATACTAACCCCCTTTTTACCAGGAATCGCACACTCCCATGTCATGAGATTTAGAGATCCATCTGGATTTTTCATAGGTCTGGCAACAAAGCCCTGAAACACAAAATGCTCTCAATCACGTGCTCTATACTAAACAAACAAGTGGACAATCCATAACAAAAATCATGTCGCTTACAAAGGGATGGTCCTTGCGCCAGGCTTTTCTTTCTTCAGCTAAACGTGCACTTGCTATTCCCGACATTTTCAAAAACTAAAACACAAGAACAGTCGGAAACCGATCGCCTCGGATTCTTCAAACACAGTCACGAAATATCTTCGTCTTTCAGTGAAAAATACTAAGAAATAATATGAAAAATAAATTATACGGCGCGAAGCGTCCCACGAAGTGATTAACTCACAGATGAAATAAAATACTAAAAGTTAGAGGTCAAAGTGACGCTCCCAAACTTCAATTTATTACGTATTTATTATGACTATTCGATTCGACTATAGATTTTCACCAGGGCTATTTCAAAACTATTTAACCATTAATCCAAAAATACACCTTTTGTATAATTATGTTATTAATCTTTGATTCTAAATGTTTTGTTGAAGAAAACAAGAATGAAAAAAATATATATTAGACTTCCTATTCGACATCCATTTCAAAATTAATCGACTAAATATTCAATTTAGCGGTGGTTGGCACTACTCTATAACAACTCCAACTCCAATGATAATGATATCATTTTGATTTTTGATCTTTGATGAATGTGGCTTGGTTTGGAAAAATTGATACTTTACTGATGCAAAAGCCCACAAACAATGCCCTCAATGCAACCACAACAGCATATGTGATAGATATATAGGATAGGCTAGAGAATGATAATTTAAAACTTATTCATAATAAATTGAGAATCGTAAACCTTCGTGAGCACATTTTCAGTGACAAGTAACACCTACATAATATTATGGATTGGTGTCCATAATTTATAGGTAGGTAGATAATTTGGTCCTAGGTATTATGAAAACTCATGATTGTGTGCCTAGACGAAATAGAATAGAAAGTAATAGATATAGTATATTTTTAATAACATGCAAATCCTTTTGCCAACTATAAAAAACCGGCAAAGAGCGACTCAGACTCGCTCACCGAGGGTTCTGTACTTGGGCAGGGTTTTTTTTACAATTCCTGATCTTTGTAAAGGTTTTTTGGGCTGATGTGTCAGACCACGCACAGTAAAGGGGTGCATAGTTAGGATACATTTTTAGGCATGTTCACTATTGATTTTACCAACCACCGCAAAAATAAGTTTATCCATAGTATTTCATAGTATTCATTGGTATTCATAGTATTTCTCGAAAAACTATGAAATACAAACCTATTTTTACATAATGGCTCCTACAAACAGGCGCGACACAAAGGCACCGCTCGTCGCGCGACACAAAGGCACCACTCGTCGTGTGACACAAAGGCACCGCTCGTCGCACGACACGCGTTGCCTTTGTGTCGCGCGACGAGCGGTGAGATCATTGACTGTGTTGGTAAAACGATTTTAAATAAAATTTGCATTGTAATGTGCGGACGGAGAACATTGATTAACATTGATATATTTCATTCATATTTTTATAAATAAATGATTTTATTAGATGAATCGCTGTGGTTTCGACCTTTGAAGTCATGCGTTCAACGTTGCAGTAGCAGAAACAAAAGGGAGGTGCCCTCTTAATACATATCTCGATTCTGACTGATCCTAGAACTAAAAATTTCGTGTATAGGCAGGTCAGCAATCAGCAGTGATCTCTAAAAAAATACAATTGTCATGGCGCTAAGAAATTTATCTAATGTGTGCAGACGACCTATTCTGTAAAAACCTCACCTTAAAATCTTAGGTGAAGTGAGCTTGAAGTGAAAACTGTCTTTTTAAGTTAATCTATTCTGTAAAAAGCTCAACGTGAAAACGAAGGTGAAGTGAGTTTGTAGTGAGCTGTCATTCCTTCTGATGCTAGGGATTGGGAGCTCACTTCAAGTTCACTTCACCTACATTTTCACGGTGAGATTTAACAGAATCGACCGGCTGATGCTAGGTATTGACAGTATTGACAGCTCACTCTAACTGAGCTCACTTCACGTAACTTTTCACGGTGAGATATTTACAGAATAGATCGGCTGATGCGAGGGTCAATGCCTAGATTTGACACTATTGACGGCTCACTTCAAGCACACTTCACCTCACGGTGAGATTCTTACAGAATAGGTCGACAGGTATCTGTGCCTGTGCAGTAGGTGCCCACATAAGCCTGGGGCCTTACTCCCGAAAACGATTTGAGTTTGATTTTCTTTCCGATTCGAACTCGTTTCGATCTGTACTCGATTTAAAACCTTACTCCCGAACCAATTCGAATCGTAAACCAAGATCGACATAGGTTCGAGTAATATCAGCGTCGTTTATTTATGCGTATCCGGCGGATTACGTCATCGTCAAGTGCTCTATGTCTTTTAGGTAGTTATCTCACTCGATCTGAATAAAGTACCTAGCTTCTTTTGATATCGTGTAATTTGACGTTTAGTTTTGATCCAACAACTCGATATCTATCTGTCAGATGGCTTGCGGAGTACGAACTTTTCGATCATAGCGAATCTTTCGATAGAAGTTAGTTTCGCTTCGAACCACCGCACGATCGTGCGCTAGTGTCGGATTCAAGAGTATGGATCGGCGTCTTAAGGCCCCTGATATATATGTATTATGTAATGATGTAGGTAGGCTACACATTTCCAGTTTAGGCTGATCTCGCATTGTATTTTCCGTACAATGAGAGTTCAGCTTATAGTGAAACTGTATAGCTTGATTTGTAGCCGTGCGTACTACATAAAATAAAACACTAAACACAGCCTTTGATGACAGAACGTGAACGTAGCATGAAAATGTACTTATATTTTAGTTTTTTTTTTTTTTTTTTCTGCAGGTTGAGATTTTGTTTCGCAGATTTTAAAGTTATCTATATCAGATAAAGTTAACTGTAGGTACACGCGGCTACATAACAAGATCATTGTACGGAAATCCTAATGCGAGATCAGCGTAAACTGGAAATGTATAACTTGATATTATGTAGCCAGTGTAGCCGTGTGTACACACGGCTACATATCAAGCTATACATTTCCAGTATAAGCTGATCTCTCATTAGGTATATTGAAATCCTATACAATGCGAGACCAGCGTAAACTAGTTTTTATAGCTTGATATGTAGCCGTGTGTATGTACCTACCTACTTTGGAGGCAAATTCTAGTGAGACTTACATAATTCTAGATCTAAAGATAATTTGTGGTGGCATTTGTCCAATCCTCGTTCAATCAAATATGAACCTTACTTAGTTTAAAAAAAAACAATTCTGTTGATATTAATGACTCTAGGTTTATTTTAACTATTTATTTAAAGCATTATATTTTAATTATGTTATTTGGGGTATCGTAAGTAATTAAACTGTAAGGCAGTAACTAATTACAGAATTATTACACAGAAACAGGGGCATGTCGGTGAAAAGTGTGGGTGAAACACAAATGTCGGCCAAAAGGAGTGGCGTCCACGAAACAGCAGGTATGTTACAGCATTTCAAAAGCGGTGTTGCACGGTGATTGGATAGAAACGTTATTTTCTGCATTGAGATTGGCTGGTATTAAAAAATATAACAAGGAGAACAAAAAAATGCGGCGATCACTAGGTGGCAGCTAAAGCGTGTCGGCGAAACGTTTTTTATCCTCATTATACATTCGATTGTTGATGTGATTTGTTCCGTTTCGCGTTGTATTCTCTGAAAAGTTTCATTATTTTAGAAAAAAAATATAGTTTTCGTAAGTGACAATGTCTTAATCGTGTAATTTATTTAAAATCTATGTGAATTGAATTACTAAGATAATACTTAGATTTGTGCATGTTTACTTAATTATTAGGACAGAAGCGTCTAATTTTATCGCTACGATGGCAGTGTAATTCAATGAGCGTTGATTTGTGTCATGGGACAACAAATATTATGATTTTTTTGATAAATTATAACTCTTAGTTTAGTTATCGAAACAGATAGTGTTAGTGCATAGTGTTTTCTATATAATAATGCTATACGTAATACCTATTACATATTTATTATTTGTATGACATGAGTTGGCGGGAATCTGCCGGTGTGAAATAAGGTTAACTGAGAATGTATTTTGGACACCAGATGTAAATATTGTGACCCTGTTTATGTAGCTGAATAATGTAAGTCGCGTTAATTTTGTAGGTTCATTTGAAAAACAACAATGACTTCAGTAGAGGAAGGCGAGACGCCACCGGAGGAGGTGCCGGCGGGAAATCCAGAAGAGTTGACAAAAAACCCGACGGCTTTGAAAGGTAAATATTATTTTAAAATTAAGAACATCGAGCCCCATAATATAGATATAAATGTGTACCTATGTCTTCTCAATACAGTTGAAAAACATTATTGTACATCTAAGGCAAGGCAAAGAACCAAAGCTATGACCTGACAAACAACTAGGTAATGTTTGTGGATACGTAAGTATCACACCATTGGCATAGTATCAAACAAACAACACTTCAGTTCAACCTTGAATAATGGTACTAAACAGCAAAGGTTCTTAATATAAAAACAATCCTCTTTCTAATGACTGCATGTGTGTGATCCATATCCTAAAGCCGGATTGATAATACTGTATTGTGTCGTGACGCCTTCTGATGCTTTATTAGCCAATCAAACCTTGTTGTGATTTGACAAATTATTTTTATTACAACAAATTCGTTTGATTGGTGGATTCCGTGTCACGACACAACATGACACAGTAATATAAATCCAGCTTAAGCCTGACTTCCTATACCAAACCTATATGGCTATGAATGAATGGACTAAAATTTTTCTGAATAGAGTAGAACTGTTTTTGGTACTGGGAATTCACAGTATGCAGTACAGAACAGTAGTTGTGGAATATCATGGAGGAGGCCTGTGTTCAGTTGTGAATGTTTTCCCACTGAAATAAAGATGATGAATTATATATCTAACTAGCTGCTGCACGCGGCTTCACCCGCATGGCTTTTTCTTAAATAAGCATAAGTTACTCCTTATAACATCAGCTAATCTGCCTGTGAATGTCCTGTCAAAATCAGTCCAGCTGTTTCAGAGATTAGCTGGAACAAACAGACCGACAAAAATTATAAAATTGTTTGTTGTTACCGTTTATACTTTCATATGCATTAAGTAAATAGTTGTTTTGATATTACAACAGACACTTCAATTATATTTATTTGTATAGGTGTATAGATTGTAAGCAAACATGTAAAACGGATTTTTTGTGTTATTCAGAGGCTCATGAACAAATGGCAACCCTGGATGTTCTGGTGTGTGGCTTGTGCCACTCGGCATTCCATTTTGTTGAAGAGTTCAAGGAGCATAAAGATGCCAACAACTGCACAGGGAAATCTCCTGTAAGAGATAGTGTAAGTATACTTATGTTAAACTTAAAAACTTACATCGCCTTGGAGGGTAATGGAGCTATTCCACAGAATTGTAAACAAAAATAAATCGACTTTGTCTCCGTCACCTCTGACCTAGACTAGAGTCAAAAGCAAACCCATCATAAAATAAAAAATAAAAGAATTACACTTGTAATGATGCATGTAGAACAGTTATTTTAACATAAATCAGCGTCTTTAGCATTTATAAAAAACCTGCTTATAGTCATGATATCTGCTAGATTTACTGACTAATATATAATAATACAATGCCGCACATAAAGAATAGCACCACCCCATTTCCTCCCATGGGTGTAATAAAAGGCGACTAAGGGACTAGAGAATGGGCAGCACCGATCTCTATGCATTTTTTAACACCATACTGCGATCGCCAACCCGCCTGCCATGCGTGGCGATTATGGCAAACCCCCACCCCACAATTGGGGGAGGTCTATATCCAACAGTAGACGTCTTTCGGCTGAAATGATAAATGATGATATAATATAAACTATGGTTCTTTCTTAACACGTTAATGCTCTTAACTCCATTTCTCAAAAATTGTGCACATTACATGTGTGACGAAGTAAATAAGATAAGAGAGGTGTTATGTGGTCTATGTGACTTTCTTTTATAATCATTTTGTGAATAAATTTTCTACTCATAGGTTTGTTACCAAGAAGCAAATTTTATCATCCAGGTATTTATTGTTTATTATTTTCATACACAGAATGAAAGTAAAGCACAAGTCTGGGCTTTCTTACTATGGAAATGCTCATCAGTCCGCGATGGGTCTACAGTGAACACAGACAACAGCTGGAAACTTTACCAGCAGTGGTGTCGCATGGCGGAGGCACAGCGTACTGCCTGGATCACTGCAGGATCAAATGTCCAGGCCCTGTCCAAGTTTGCCCATGCTAAAGTTGTAAGTTATTCTTTTTTTTTCTATTATGGCCAGCACTTTATGGTTCAACTACACCCAGAGGGCCTACAACGCTTACAATGCAGTAATGCCTTTAGGATTCTGGTGAGGCTCCCTTGATTCGGGCATGTTGTTTGCTTACCAAGAGTCGATGGATTTTATACCATTATGCGTAAGAAAGCAGCTTCTCTGATGCGCCGGATTCCGAGGAGCTCCAACGGAATCCTAAAGATGATCTCTGAAAGGCCAGTCTGCAGTAATGGGGAGATTCATCCAGTATCATGAAACGAAATGAGATTTTTATTGACAATACATATGTATATGCGATTTTTGAATTTTATGAATGTTGCAATACTAACATAGTTCTGTTTTAAGACCTTTGTAACTAACAACTACAGACAAATTAATTAGTCTGAAATAAATAAATTTATTTTAATTAAAAGATTGTTTATATATTTGAAAATTTTGCATACAGATGGAACTAAAGACTGAAGATCAACTGGTACCTGTTCAAACACCAGTTCAGCAAGAAGTGAAGAGACGAGGCAGACCAAGGAAGTTGGCCAAGCCGGTATGTTTTCACCACAGCCAATAACCCCTTGTTCACATCATTATTCCTAACACTCATCGCTAACTCACTCTTGCAGGAGGACTCTGAAACACAGCCCTCTGCCTCTGGGGAGGAAAGTGATGATATTGTTAAGGCTAGCCCTGGACTCAAGAATGTCCATAAAGTACCAATACCACAAAGTATTAACAAAACTAAGGTACTTATACTTATTTTTTATATTAATTTGGATAATTATTTATGTTTTTATAGATAATAGTAGCCTTAACAATTGGTTTTGCAACTCTAAATCAGTTGTAAACTTCAGTGCTTCAAAATTTGATAATTAAAGCTGCATTTCTAATGACTTAATCATACATGCATACATCTTATGGCTCACTGCTTCCCTACTTGTTATGCATGGCTCTTGGTGTTGTTATCAATATAACTTGATATAATTTTAACATTCTCGAGTCCTTTCTTTGCTAGGAGTTGAACGAGTCAGTTCGCAACGCTCAAGAGCGCGTGCCGCCTGAAGAACGCATCGCTCGTCGCACGGAGCGACAAGGTGACCCTACCGAAGCCGGCGAGTACGTCGTAGAGAAGATCTTAGCCAAGCGGTTCAACCCACGCAAAAAACAATATGAGTACTTGCTCAAATGGGAGGGATATCCCCAGTAAGTTGTGTGCTGATTTTACTTATTAAATAGTCTTTGTCGTCAAACATAGTTATTGTCTACACTTTTTAGCCATTTCTCCTGGAAACATTATCATTATTATCACATTAGCGGCGAGTGTGCAGGGTCTGAAGGAATGTTCTTAGTCTGGATTTTAAAATACATTTAATTTTACAGTGAGCAAAATACTTGGGAGCCTGTGGAAAATATGGAGACTTGCAAACATCTATTGGAAGCGTTTGAGAGGCAACTGGCGCGTCAGAAGGAGCTGAAGGCTCTGCGGGCGCAGCAGCAGCAGCAACAACATCCAGTACAGGTATTATTCTAACTATACATCTACACCAGTGTTTTTCAACCTTTTTCATGGGGCCACATTAGTATGGAAAAATATTTCGCGACCCCCTACCCTCCGCGGTTTCTAACTTGGAATTCAAGTCTGTCACTTTGGTTACTTTTTGGTTAAGCAGAAAAACAGAATACCCACAATTAACCACAGAAGCTTCGAAGTGTTTGATTCCATTTGGAACCTCCTACTTGCCCGAGATAACGTTTTCATCGATGGTTCAATTAAAAGGCAAATAGAGAAATCGCCGAAAATTAGAGAACGAGTTAATAGAATGTGTAAAAAAAAATATTGGTTAGCGAGAAACAGGCGAATCATAATAAATAAATCATGTGGATGGGCGCGTATGTTCAATTTCACATTAATAACTCATGTGACTACTAGGTATTTGTTGATTTGTGTTAACCTAAGACTAATAAAAAGAAATTGTTAATAAATGTTTCGAACTAATATGATTTTATATTTATTAGCTTTAAATTTTAAAGAAACGGCGACCCCTTAGGGTTGCGACCCACACGTTGAAAAACACAGATCTACACAAATAAATAAAATTGAAGCGTCTGTTAGTAATGTCAAAATAATAGCTTTTTACTAAATGCATAAGAGAGTTTATATAGTACTATAACAAAAAACAATTTTATACATGTTGTCTACATCTCTTTATCTACTCTCCTATTGCAGGAGATTTCTTTAGAAATAAACATTACCTTTGTACGTTTTTTGTTTCTTTCTTCTTGTCTATTATATGTGTGTACATAAACTGTTAAATAAATAAACAAATAAAAATACAATTTAAAAAAAAAATTGTCTATCTGTCTGTTTGTTCTGGCTAATCTCCGAAACGGCTGGACCGATTTTGACCGATATTCACTGGCAGATAGTTGATGTTACAAGGAGTAACTAAGGCTTTTTTAATTTTATTTTGGAAAAAAAAACAAGCGGGCGAAAACGCGGGCACCAGCTAGTTATTTTATATCCCTAAGGTTGACTGGTAGAAAATGCCTCGGGCAATAAGTCCGCCTTTGTACATAAGGTTTTTTTTTAAATCCATACTAATATTATAACCTCCTTACTAATAAACGTTGTATAGCGTCTGTATAGTTACACACCGATTTTTCTCTTTCACTCGTCAGTAATTTGACTTTCGATAGAAGAAGACAAAGCGTTGTGTAACTATACAGACGCTGTACAACGTTTATTAGTAAGGGGGTTAATGTGTAAAGTTACTCTGCCTTTCTGTGACGTTTTCACGCCTAAACCGCTGAACCGATCGTCATGTTTGGCAGAGATATAGCTTGCGTTATGGAGCAGGACATGGCTACTTTTTTTACGTGATAACCGACATCCACGCGGGCGGAGCCGCGGGAAAAAGCTAGTAAATAAATAAATAATCCCCTTTTATAAGCATAATCGCGCGTTACTTATGGACAAGCTACAATGATGTCTCGCTTGTGAAATACTATACTTATCTCTCTTTAATTTTTTTTTCTTCTAGGTGAAACAGATAAGCACACCATTGCCTCAGGTTGTCAAGCAAGTGGTTAAGAAATCCGAAAGCCCTGCTGTTACACCATCCGGGTAAGAGTAATAAAAATGTTTTCACATGTAATTTTCTACCTTTCCTGTTTTAGTAAATTTTTTTAATAAAAAAAGGGAAGAAAAAGATAGAAAAAACATTTATTTGTGGTAAACATGATGGCAAAAAAAAGAACACAAAAAAAAAAATACAAGTTGGGGGTAAATATGCGTCACATCCACGCAAAACGGCCATCGCTCAGCATAATGCTGCGACCCTATGCGAGACAGAGCCCCAGCGCTGGTTTTGACGTCGAAAATTGTTTGTATCTCTGAATTTTAGCCATTTTCCACCATTAGTCAATAGTTTTGATTTTGGTCGTACAATCCCATATCAAAAACATTGTATAACGTAGTTTGTTCGTTTGTGTAGTCGGCTTCAGCGCACCAGCAAGGTCCGCGCTCTAGACCAGGTGAAGGCATGGTGCGGCGTCGAGGACGGCGAGCCCGCCGCCAAGAAAGTGAAGAAGGAACTCTCCAGTGAAGACGAGGACTACTCCGACCCTGACTCCACCAAAGGTAGAGGCACTTAACCATAAACAGCTAGCACACTCATTGTTATAGATAATCTTAAAAAGTAATTTTTAGTTTTTCAATGCTTAGCTCTATGGGTGGGGTAAAGCTTGAGGAAGTCTAGGTGCTTTTTTTATTATATATTCCACTCAAATAGCAAGGCCCAGTACTGATAATAATAAATATAGTAAACATTTCAGCTGACAAGAGAGTGCTGAATGGTCAATCATCGCCCAAGTCCACTCTGGACCCTGAGCTGGTGAAATCACTCGGCCTCGCTGGGAAGGGTATGCCGAACATAAAGGGCGTCATTAAAGTTGACCCTAAACATATGCCTAACCTTACTACAGGTATTTGATTGTTTGGAATGACATTCTATGTTTGTGACAGCGATGTATGTGCTGGCTTTGCTGATAACATTGACCCTTTTTACTATATTATACCTCTTTTTACCAGGTGTTTATATAATGTCGAAGAGTTCAGGAATTATGAAGATTGATTCGCCTGGCAAACTAGGACCCGGTCTAAACATAGATCAGGACGTGATTCGGAAACAGATATTAGCGGCTAAACAGGTATTACATGTTTCAATATTGTGGGCAACTAATATCTTCATAAAAGTGCGAGGTTTTAATGTAACGTATTTTTATTTCAGAAAAAATTAGAGGAAACTAAAAAGATGTCCCCAGTCCGCACGCCTATGACTTCTCAGGTAAAATTAGAACTTCATTGTTTTCAGACATTTAAAAGGTATTATTTATTTCTGTAATACTAATGTTTTTGGTACACAAAATGATTACAATAGATAAAGAAAACTTATGGCTCGGGAGGACAGCAGGTGACAGAGAAAACTATAATAACTCCATCAGGACAAAAGATCATTCAACGCACAATACAAAGGCCATCAGGTCAAGGAGAAGGAAAGTCACCTGTTACCATACTCAACAAGAAACTAGCTCAGGTAAGAACACGATTAAACTAGTAGCTTACAAAAGCCAATATTTGGTTGTTGTAGAATTAACTTATAATTTTATTGCTGTTGTATTGACATTAAATGTGTCTCCAATGCCCTCTGTTGCCTTCTCCAGTCAACTAGGAACCGTCGCAATTATAAAAAAAAAAACTTTTTTTTAACTAACTACCAACAAAAAAAAAAAAATTACTAATTTGTTTAAAAAAAACTTTTTACTAACAATAACAAAAAAAAATGGTTAGTAAATAACGAACGGATTGACTGCACAGGGCGACAGTTTACTGCGTCGCGGCGGGTCGGGTCGGGGGCGCGGGCGCGGAGGATACTCTGTCGCGACGGCTGGCGGTAACATCGTTCGCATCCGCGACAAGGTGCCCGTCGCCTTAGACTTTGAACAGGTTAGAATATTTTCTATGTGGACACCATTAACGTTTCCCAGAAGGCAGCCAACGCGTGATGGTGATGGTTTATAAAGAAAATTATCTACTGTGAGTGAATCTTACTCAAATTATGTTTTTAAGGATTCATTATGTTGTTCGGAAGTAGCTTATATGTTTTTATTTCATTATTGGAGGTATTAGGAACAGGTTGTAAACCTCACTCATACTATATGGAAAAGGGAGGATCCTCCGACCAGACGGGTGTTCTGTCTGGTGGGCAACTGCCGGACGGTTGATGTCGGGATGTTGTATACAAGGTGTATCTATTCATACACGAAATATTTTAAGAGGACCATATATAGGTGGTAAAAAAGCCATAGGTTTTTTTTATCTAAGTGTTTGATTTACATAATTTTAAAATTGCTCGAGACATTTTGCAAAGGAGTTGCATTTTCCAAAATTTTACTTATTCTATGAATGACCCGCCTGGACGCGGCGACGGAGGAGGCACGAGCGCGGTGAATTTTGATAATTAATCATCATATCAAGTAATTTTATATAATTTTTTTTTTTTAAATAATATACTCAAGATTTAAAAAAAATCGTTTTCAGGGCCTCTTTACCACCTATAGGTGTATCTCTTAAAATATTTCGTGTTTGAATAGATACACCCTTTATATACCAGTCGCGCGGTAAACTCTGATTGCGTGATGCAGGATTTGTGTGACGTCAGGTCTTTGATGCGTAGTTCACATGTGGCGTTGTAGATGCCGCCACACATGCATGGTAGGAACGAAAGTGCGTGTTGATCTTACTCTGTGGGAAACCTGCTGCATGGGAGGAAGGAAATGCCTTATGGCAAAAACATCACGATTGTAGAGGGAAGAGAAATATCATGCCACTATAAAGAATGTTTATAATATTATGCTGCACTTCATCATGATGTATGAAGCATTTGAATGCATGTTTGAGCTAACGTCATTGTCTCATAGTTATGTATTCTCATAGCTAAACATAAATTTTCTTGCAAGAAGTCATGACAATTTTAGTTGATAGAAAGCTTTATCAACTAAAAATGTTATGACCCAGGAAGTTGACTTGCCAACAGAAGTCAACTTGTGCGAAAAAACTAACTAGTGGATATCCAGTACACGCTAATTTTATTGGTTATGGTGAATTATGTTCATATCGATGGGCCAAAACTGAAAGTGCGTGTTTGCAGTCGGACGCGTCGTCGGACACGTCGGACGGGATCGAGGACCCGTTCCCGCGCAGCCTAGGCCCGCTGCCGCCGCCCAGCCCGGCGCGCGAACTCACGCTGTGCCCGGAGTCGGGAAGGCGCCTGGCGCGCGCAGAGGGCGAGCCCACACCGCCACCCACTCCCTCGCCGCCGCCCACGCCGCCGCCCGCACAAGACGCGCTCTCTGGCACCATGCTGATGAAGGTAAACAGCTCACTACACACACTGCGCCTGCGCCCGGCGTCGGCCCGATATTAATTGCTCTTGCACGTGCGTGAGTGTACGTCAAGCGGAGTGTTTGCGTTAGTGTGACAACCAATAGCAAACTCGCGATCTAAGTGCGTGTGGTTTATTTGTGTGCGTAATGCGCGTACGTATTGATCTCTTGCTTGTAATGGAGTTAGAGAGTGTGAGAAAAGCGGCGACACATGTTCTAATACAAATCAGGAACTATTTCTTTTCTAACCTTTTTTATCTGTTGTGTGGACTCGAGGCCAGTTTCTCAACCGAAAATTATCGCAAAATTAATGTGGCAAATTAAATTTCGTTCGTGAAATTGGCCCTTAGCAACGTGTGCCGTTTAGTAGCATTTCAGAAAGTCACGATTCCAGAAAGTGACTTGAGTCAGACAGAAGTTATACATTTCACTTCCTTACACAGAGTTCAACAGCTAAACTGATGTGTACAGTGCTGATGGGTTCAGTTAACAAGTTTATAGGAGTGTCCAAATAAAAAGTAGCATCGAAAATTTTATTTCATATGATAACCTGACCCTGATTTTAACATGCTCATTAAAGCAGGGACTCCTTTAAATGTGGAACGAATCCTCTAAACTCTAATACATAATCTATAGACATGCAAAGAGTCATGTATACAGTCGGGTTTGTCTAATTGAACAGACAGATGTGCTGCTGGGGAGTTTGTTGCGCCACTTCTTCTTCCCAGCTAAAGCACTACGGCGGGCGTTTTGGGGGACTGTTTTATGTAATTTTGTGCTGAATCTCAGCCTAATTTGAATAAATGACTTTTGATTTTGAAAGATATGTATTATTTCTATTTAACTGTTTGTAGGTGGAAATGTCGCCGGGCGGTACGACCGGTATGCTGGTTCAAGGAGATGGCGCTCAACCCTCACTCCCTGTGCTCACAGACGAAGATGGCGTAAGTAAAGTCAATATTATTAGTTTATTACCCTTCATAGGCCGATTTACGTCACTGCGCAGATCTTTACCAACCTTGAGAATGTTTACTTACAGTTTGTAAGGTTATAATAATTGTTATCGTCAGTCACCATACATTATATGCAGCAATCCCATACCTTTACATAAGTCGCCATTCCAGTACATCAGGTGCAGCATTCCCGTACCTATACATTAAAAAAACATGGTAATATATGTTTTAAGAACTTAAAATCATGTATTTTTGCAGACGGAAGTGAAAGTGGAAGCCAGTGCAGTCAAACAGTTGTTAGAAGGAGGTGTCGACGATGGCGAGGAGGTCGGACTACTGCACTCTGGACATACGCCCATCATGATCCGAGGAGAGGATGGAGTGCTGTATCAGGTATAAAATAATACCAGCTTTGTTTCGTCCCAATGCAGGACAAAGGTCCCTTCTCATACAAAGAAGGCACGAGCATTATCATCACTCTTGCTCACGACGGGTTAGCGATTTCAGACTTATAAATCAGAATCAGAATAAATAAATCTATACAAATAAATGAAATTTAATTGTCTCTTTTTAATGTCAAAAACCCCATTTCCTCCCGTGGGTGTCGTAAAAGGCGACTAAAGGGACATACTAGAGAATAGGCAGCAGCGTTCTCTATGCATTTTTAACACCATACTGCGATCGTCAACTCGCCTGCCAAGCGTGGCGATAAAAAAGTAGCTTGTCCTTCTCCATTAATATCCCAGGCTATATCTCTGCCAAATTTCATGCCGATCAGTTCAGCGGTTTAGGCGTGAAAACAACATACAGACAGACAGTTACTTTCGCATTTATAATATTAGTATGGATTGTTTCCCACAGGTCGCGGGCGAGAATGAAGCGGGTCAAACGCTACTGGTAGCGGCGGAAGGAGTCGAGGGCGCTGTCGAGGGCGTGGAAGGGGCAGTGGAGGGCGACGGTGACGTCATGTACGTCACCAGGGAGGATGGACAGGTCAGAATGTTCAACATGCAGATTTTTATCAAACACAAACTAATAACGCCCAGAAGCGTAATTGCGTAACACACTATCGGTGGTAATCTGTTTCATTTTGACAGATCAACAACGTTATTGACGTTGTTGAGAAGATACATTTTTCGAACATATGCGAGCAATGGATTAGCAATTTGTTTAAAAATCATTCAGATTGCCATTGGTTTTGTGTTACGCAATAGGGACTAAACAGTTTTTTTTTACCCAGGCATCACCTGGGTAAAAAAAAACTGTTTAGTCCGTCAATCAGATAATAAAATAATATTAGACACGTATTTTTTGCTTTATCATATTAATAAAAAATTACTTAGAAAAAAACACATTAAACTTGGGGATCGGGGGCTCGTTACGTCACAGCTCAGTATAAAACCTAATGAGGAGGGACGTAATGCTACATTTGAACTCAATGTATCGCCGTAATGTTTTGATTACGTAAAAAAAGAAAAAATACGTGTCTAATATTTTTTAATAATCTACATGACGGACAAAAAAAAATTTTTTTCGTCATCATCCCTATTAAGCTGGTTTCAGACTACGCTATAATATATAGCATATAGTATTTAGCTCATAGCACAACAATATCGCGCACCATACACTCCAATAATTATATAGTACAGTTCAGTGTGAACGTGTCCATAACAATGTATGGTGCGCGATATTGTTATGCTATGAGTTATATACTATATGCTATTATATTATAGCGTAGTCTGAAAGCAGCTTTAGGGTTTAGTGTCTCACGAAAATTATGGACGCGTCAAATTAAATATTAAGGCAAGTGATGCGATAGACTGATGAAACATCATTCAATCAATCACAGCTGTTTACACTGGCTTGATAATTTGTTAGCGGATTCTTGTATCATAAGTCCATGCTGTCTTTGGTATTTCTTAGCAAGTTCTGGTGTTCGTTTCTTTTAAGGAATATGTTTGATATTTTAATCTTGTATTTTTGTATGGGTGTGCCTGGTTGTGTCATGTCCACGAAGTAAAATCATTTATTTCAATTAGGCACATAAAAGACAGTTCTGAATGTCATGCAAAAAATTTACAAAAAAAAAAGGATTGATTCTAGTTCTGTTGTCCATTCCAAAAGGTAGTTTTGTATGGAGAAGAATGGGCAAGAAACTCCAAAGTTACTCTTTTAAAATGTTATATGTTTGTTGTAGTTGTTAGAATCACTGTACAAGAGCAAGAGCACAATAAATGAAGCACACCATTTTTGATCCGTCTGCATTTTCATTATAAAATATTAAATATATTCAAGTTCCCCAACATGATCCCGCTCGAAGGACCATGTTGGGGAACTTGAATATATTTAATATTTTATAATGAAAATGCAGACGGATCAAAAATGGTGTGCTTCATTTATTGTGCTCTTGCTCTTGTACAGTGATTCTAAAGTGACATTGACATTTATGACAGATGACAGGTAAATCATACTAAATGTTGTGTTGCCAACAGTACGACCATCTTGGATGTGGCGCTAGCCTAGCATTTTGGTGTTCTAAAAATAGTAAATAGCCAAGTACGACCATCTTGGACGTGGCGCTAGCCTAGCCTTTCGGTAGCCTCAAGTGAGTGTTTCCGCAGGTCCTGGCGATCGACCCGTCGCAGCTGGCGCAGCTGATGCCGGGCGGCGAGGCGGCGCCGGCGCTGCAGCAGGTGGCCGTGCAGGTGGAGGGCGAGCCCGGCGAGGACGCCACGCAGGTCATCGCGCAGCTGCTGCAGGCGGACCTGCCCTCGCCCGGTCAGTATAGCTACACGCATAACAATACACGAGCGTTGATTACCACGTACAATTAACTGGAAAACTAATTAGGAAGAGTTGGCATACGTCTAAAACGAGGACTTTTAACCGCAGTCTTGTTGTATGATTCGGGAAGCTAGATAATTATGCTGTATGCTTCGATGTCGTTGGCTATAACAAGTTATTTATCGGTACATAAAAGTCATAACTTAATAATGATGTTATTGTTACAGGCGGTACGCGAAGAGTGGTACTTATGTTGCCAGACGGAAGCTTAACAATGACTGAACTAGACAAGGAGCAGTACGAATCAATAACGGAAGCCAGCAAAGCACAGGAATGAGGCTTATTGTCGAAATTTACTTGTGTTGACTTGATGACTCACGATTCGGAGTAAATCAATGAGTTATGGATCTATGTAGTCATATAGCTTCCAATAATATGACATGAAATTATTTCATGCAATTCTGAATTCCTCGATACAATAATTCGTTTATAGGTTCATTAATAGAATTCGTTACGCAAAATTCGCGCATACGTGTAGTTAAGGACATCAGTCCGAATTACCTATTAACTATTTCAATTAAAATTTTCATTTATAATGATGTGCATGAACATTAAATGTAAATACAGGCTGGTTGAGTGACATCGTAAAATACCATGTACAAGTGTGTACCACAAAGAATGTGATTTGCGTTACTGTTGTCAATTTATTCCTTTTTAAGCAATACATTTATTTTGCGTAAATATATGAATGCGTACATTTAACGGCGCGGGCCCACCGTGGCGCATGCTGTGCCCGGGTACGCGGCGCATTTTAGCTGCGTCTATTAATTTATTTGACAACGTGGGTCTACGTTTCCACCGGAGTACACGAATATGACCCACGACTATGTATAGCGTGGCACAGCTCACGGAGAGGCTCCGCACGTTCCACTGCAATCCACGGACACGGGCTTCACTGCGGGAGGTGGGACGGGCGGGGAAAGTGAGTGTCAAAGGTAATAATATAATACAATAGGTATTCCACAAGGTGTATGACTGAAAACTGCGCTGCGGTGAGCTGTACATAGTCGTGAGTCATATTCGTGTACTCCAGTGGAAACGTAGACCCACGTCGACAGCGTTGAGCTATGTAACCGCATATTCGAGCAAGCCACGCATGTATCAATGACGTCAATTCATGCGTAGCCTCTCCGTGGGTTGCAGTGGACACGACCACATACATTTTCTTACAAAGCGAAGCTTAATACACGTGCGTAGCCTCTCCGTGCACCGCGGTGGGCCCGCGCCTTTAAGGACACTTTCGATAGATTATGGACATTATGGTGAATTCACATTATAAGATGAATGGATTTTAAGATGCTTATGTAATCTGTTGTGAGATATCTTAGCCTAAAACAAGACTGACTGCCACTGTAAATATTATAACTACAGTACGTGTTGTTCAGGAGTTTCTTGAAAAGAATAATATGTTCAAGTCGAAAGGTTTTATAATAAAACTTCTTAGAAGTAGCTGTAGAAAAGGCAAATAGTGAATTTTTACTTTTCTCTTTTGACATAATTATTTGCAAAATATATTTAGAAAATATTCCTTTTATCATGAACTTTGAATTACAATAGCTATAGATTCCTGTATTGTATATTGTTTGTAGATGACTTCATGCCACATGGCTTAGCCGCAATATAAACTAAGCACTTTAATATTGAACTATATTACTGACATAGCATTTTTTTAAAGATATCCTTCTCAAATTATTTATTACACTAATGTCCGTAACGTGTACGTAACGTTATTCTTGTTATCTATAGTCTTGATTTAATATCTATTCATATCCATGGCTTATCATTAATCATATAATACAAGTGATAAATGTAACAATATAATAAACAAAATGTAGTATGAAACATGTTGTTTCAAAGGAGATAATGAACGGTGGTGACATTCTGTAGTTTCTCCTTACCCCCACGGGAAGAATGTGCGAGTTTGTTGTGTTTATGTATAACTAGCTGCGCCTCGCGGTTTCACCTGCATAAGTGTCGATCCCGTGGGAATATCGGGATAAAAAGCCATACCAAATTTTATCAAAATTTCTCCAGCCGTTTGAGTGTGAAGAAGAGACAAACATACACACACACACACACTCACAAACTCTAGCCTTATAATATTAGTGTGATGAAAAATGATTTAGTTAAGACGGGTTTTAGGCTTCTAAACGTATTCATCAGATCCGCACCGGGACGTAATGACTAGGAGTGGGCGTTGCGACGACGAACCGTTTTCAAAGACCGCTTTGTGTTATGCGACGATGAAACCGTTTTACGTCCTGGGTTCAAACAGTTTTCGTTGCACAAACCATTCTTCGAATTATTTAGTGCGATTTTTTATTTTAAGTCTGAAAATTCAGTCGAGAACGCAATGAGTCAACTATCTCATCCGTCGCGTCGTCGTTCCGCGTTCGTTTACAACACAAAACAGCCCTTACAATAGAAAGTGAACTTGTATTTCAATGAAATACAGTCGATAATGATAAATACAGTCGATAAAATGATAAATACAGTCAATAAACCTTACAATGATAAACATAATGATAAACCTTACAATGATAAATACAGTCGATAAACCTTACAATGATAAATACAGTCGATAAACCTTACCTACCAGTTGTCAATGCTGTCGTTCGTGATGCGACGAACAAACCCGTTGATAGTTCTAAGAAACTGCAACTATTTCACTCGACGAAAACGCAATTCTATTTCATGTTGGATAAGTTTTGTCGTTCGTCTTCAAACCAGTTGCAACGACGACCATTTTTTGCAAGCGTTTTCGTCGGCCGGAAAACGGTTGCGTTTCGTCCGTCAAAAATTCGACAACGACCCGCCCCTAGTAATAACCGTATTGTTTTCCAAGGCTTTGAGATTAAGTGTACGGCCTGAGTGTAAATGCGTGCGGCGGGGCGTTCAGCGTTGCGTGCAAGCGGAGAAAGAGCGTTCGCCCAGTCGCCTTAGTGCACGCTTAGCGTTCTTGTGAGCCAGTTAAATTTTTCATCATGGCGTCGGGGTCGTACAATATTATTGATATGTATTTAGAAGAAAATGTTTGGTTAAAATATTTTTATAACTCGATAATTAACCAAAGAAAGCTGTGTGGGGAGTTTTCTACGAAAACAAACTGGTTTGAACTGAACAGGACACTCGCGAGGGATTGCATGTGTTTAACAAGAACGCCGCACATGCCGCCCCGCCGGACGCTCGATTCAAGCGCGCACTCAGTTCGAACACTAATGCAGCAGATTCTAGATTTATGGCCGTTCATAAGAAAACCGGCCAAGTGCGTGTCGGACCCTCGCACAATGATAAAGGGTTCCGTAAATGGGATGAATTGATCTGAAGAACAAACTTAACATTGTAGTTGAAAAACATGTTCTCTCATACAAAATGTATGGGGGAACACGTTTTTCAACTGCTTTAAGTTGGTCGACTATTACTCTGTAACTTGTAAAGCCTACTTAGCCGTGAAAGTTTTCCTTTTAACTTCGTTATATACAGGGATATTAATGTTTGAATTTCAATAAATTAAAATCTGATGAATTATTAGAAGTCAGAACTAAAGTTGTTGTTTATGATGTTAGTAATATCCTGAGAGGAAGTGTTTACCAATGACCCTGTATACTACTGCTGTGATTTTTTTGACATATCCAAATACAACAATTTAACTGGCAGGGGGGGGGACTTGACTCTAACAAAAATTTGCACTTTAAAGCTTAATATTACGCGAACGGATACCTGAGTCGAAAAATGGTTTTCACAAACCCGCAGTATTTTTGAACGGCCTATCCAACGACACTCCACACCATTAGATAGACGAGAAAAAAAAAATCTCATCCCCACTTTACGTGTAGTAGTCCCAGGGTACCCTAAAAATATATATTTTAAGATTTTATTTTATCACTGTTGATGTCGGCGTGATTAATTTGTATAACCATGCCAAATTCAGCTTTCTGGTACTAAGTCCCGTATAGAACGTCACTCAATACTCAAGCATTACTTAAAACTAGTTTCATCCAATCAAATGGCTTGAATCTAGTTTTAAGTGAGGCTTACTTGAGTATTTAGTGACATTCTGTAATACGGGCCTAAGAGTCTCTGAACTAAGCCGTGGACAGACAGACAGACATGGGTTCCTTGTAGACCCTAAAAACTGGTTTCAATATGACGTGCAAGGTACAAGCTTGATCTACATTATTTCGTTCAAGAGCTGTAGAAATAGCAGGGAAGAAATCTTATTTCGCTGCGATTATTATCACATTCATATTCTCTCATTGAAAATAAACATTTTCATGTAGGTATGTATATTTTATCTATTTAGGAAATTTTAGACATTATTTTACAAATTCATTGTAAATATCCACTACAGAAAATCAATGCGCACGACAAGAACTCGTTACAAAACGCGATTTAATGGCCGTCTCGAACAGTAGACTTAAACCAAGACTCGCTAAACCACTTTTTGTATTTAGGGGAAATTCAAAGCAAAAATTCACTAGAGAAATCCTTACACTTAAATGTAACTTTGTCAAAGTTACTTTTCATCAAAAATAACAGCGTCTAAGAAATGAAGTATAATAAGTCTACGTTATTTTATTTTTGTAATATAATTGTATAATTATGATTAAAATAGTGTCGTATAATTTGTCTTTTATTGTTTACCCAACCAATTTTATAAGCAAGCCACCCGATTCCTTGAGCTAGGGCAACCCGTGGTTCGAAGTCATCAGGGCTTCGTACCAAAATGGATAAAAGGAACTCTGCTATGCTCCATTTAATATAGCACTTAATATTAGCATTTAATATAACAAATAACGACAGCTATTGTGTAATATTGTTGAAATTACTGCACTTTAGAGTTATTTTTTTAATGTAAATGGCAAGTAGATTACAGTGATTTGTATACATCGTTAAATAACGGAGTTTATTAAACGTTTACATTGAAATAAGGAAAGGGTGAAATCAGTTATTTGTCTAATGTTTTAATAAATGGAGTATAGGTACAGACGCCAGCAGGTCAAGCTACCCGAAACTGTCAAATTTTCAACCTTGAACCTTATACTGTAGTGATTAAGTTGAAAATCTAATAAAGAATTTTGACAGATTGTAGTAGCTTGATGTGCTGGCGTCTGTACATCGAATAAACTCGGTACTGGCAACACTGACATTCATTGCCTGACAGTGCTGACATTCCAGGGTTGTCATGTTGGAGGTTTTTTCGCGATTTTGGGGGAGAATTTGGTATTTGGGGGAAAAAAAATGCAATGGGGAAATTTGGGGTTGACTAAGAATGAATGAAACGTATTTAAAAATCTTAGTTGAGGTCTAAAAAAACCCAAGAACAATAAAAAGATCGGTTTAGCGAGGAGGATAAACTAAGAACCGCAGTTTTTAGTTGAATTGAATGCAATGGCTAGACGATATAGGCAGTTTAAACTTTAATGCCTCTTCAATAAATAATAAAAAAATTGTATGATGTGTTGTATATTTCTTAATTATGTTTGGAGTATATTCTAAAAAAGGTACTATTTTGGGGAAAAATAACTTTGATTCTGGGGAAATTTGAGAAATCACATCTGGCAGCCCTATGATATTCATGGAATTCAATCTAATTATATAGTCTGTGTGGAATTCTTACGAAAGGGTACCTATCAAATTCTTGTGAAATGTTCTGACCAGTGTTGCCAACCCGTACGATGATTGTGGGGACGTACGATAATTTGGGCAATGGCGTACCATTGCCCAAATTATCGTACGCCCCCAAAATTATCGTATGTTAGACATTCACTATCGTACATCGTAATGTACGATAGTGAATGTCTAACATACGATAATTTTGAGTATTGAAGACAAAAAAGTTCCATTAACAAAACGTATTTGTCAGACAAATTAAAAACGCTGATAAAAAATCAACTAAATGTCAATGTCACGTATGTCAACAAGTAAGTTCATGTCACAGTAAGTGTTTCTCTCTCTCTTTCCCTCACATTTCTTTAACTTGCGTTTCGTCCGAAGCTCGTTTTATCCTGTATTCCTGTGGTTATATGAAATGCCTTTCTATTTGCTTCTATCTAGAAAACAAAAAAAAAATAAAACAATTAGACTGACAAAACATGTTTACGGTTTGTGCTGCTAGCGCCACTAGAGGTGAAACTTGGCATGAACTTCCACTTCTTTTAGTCTACATACATAGTTTAAAATTCATTGACGTTTGTTATAATTTTTTTTTATTTAGGGTTGGTGTGTTTAATCGACATATAATTTTTATTCGTGAAATAAAATTGATCTCTGACAGTTTTTATAAGGAAGAAGTGTAAAAAATTCCTCCGATAAAATTAACTGGTGTTGAAAAATTCTGCTCAATTTTTTTTTTAGGGTTTTGTCTTTTGTACGATAATTTTGCCCACAAAACGATAATTTTGACTTCGGAACTAGATAATTTGAACTTTTGGAGTTGGCAACACTGGTTCTGACGTTCTGTGAGAAATGAAATGTTTTGTCAAATGTGAAATAAACTGAAACTTGGCTGCAATAGTTATTGCACAAAGTAACTTATTAGATTATTATAATTTTATTTTGCTTGACTAAAGAAAGTTAATAAATTGAACTTCCTGTAGAAATTACAATGGAAAAAGATAGTTGCACTTTTTACTTTGAAGATGCAAGAACAAATCGCAAAAAACTTTTTGAAGAAGCTTTACTACATGCTAAAAATGGAAAAGTTTTATACATATTATCTGAAGAATTAAATGAACTGCCAGAATTATCTCAAGACTTAAGTTCATTAAACAAGCATTACATGAAAATGATAACATTTATGTATGTTAAGAGTTTGGATTCACTAATAGAAAGCATTTCTGCATTACAAGATTGGCAAAGTATTCCTTCCACAATAATCCTAGATGATTTAAGTGCATACTGTAATAAAAATAATTTGCAAAATGCATGTGGTGCTGTTGCTCTACTTCGAGATTCCTCAAGATGTTGTTCTAAGTTATTAAAAGGAACATGCAGACTATTTATATCAGTTCCTAGAATGATTGTAGGTGAAGACTATTGTAACATTTTGAAGGAATTTTATTGTTTATAAAACCACCTTTTGTTAATAAGATGTTGTACTTTAATATCTCTAGTGCACAGGATTTATTATTTATTAACTTTACCATGTCCTATTATAATAGCGTATAACAGAAAAAGTTATCAGATTTTTTTTGGAAAAGATTTAAAAAAAATTATATAGCAGTCTCTAAAAAGCAATAAACCAGTGAACTTGTATCAAGATCTTTATTTACATGGGAATAATGTTTTACATAAATACACAGGAATGAATTGTTATGAATAGTACAATGATAAAATCACATCACCTAAATTTTAATACAATATAAAGTAAAAAGAATACGAAAATAGCGAAGAGAAATAAGTAAAATATATAGTAGTTATGATTTCCTTTGCCCAATCTTAGAACACGGCCCATAGTCTTGCCAAGGAAACCTGAACTTCTGTCGGCATCATCATCAAGACCACGCAGCATTTTCTCCTGATACCGTACTTCGTTGCCCAGCTCGATGGATATATCTTTCAGTGAAGATATTTTCTCACCAAGCTCCTCTGCCATCCGGTTGTTGTCGAATTCCAGTGCATCTTCTGTTGCCACTCTTGGCACTGGCTGATACTGATACCCCTCCCGCGCTCGACGCATACTGTTTCGTCCCGCCGTTTTGATTAATATTTATAATAAACTGAATAAATATTGCAAAACAATGCTATGCAATGGCACTACTACACAATATTCTGGACAATTATTATGTTCGAAAAGAATTCTTCGCTTACGGATCAATTCAAAAAGATATTACTGACGCAATAATGATAATAATATGAAGCGAAACATCACAATAATTTCCTGTTTTCGAGAATGAAATTATTACAGCTTACAAAACAAGTACCTATTGCTAAACTGGCTGGCAGTAGGTGACAGTGACAGTGACAGTTGACAAATCATCACTATGCGGCCGCGTTCCAAATTGCACTGTAATCGATTTGAGTGTTCTTATACGCGTACCGAAATGGCGTGAGCGCGATATCGATATCCCGTGAATCGCCATAGATGACGTCATTACATGCGCCATGACCATATTATAGTAATATCACCGTGAGCGCTGTCACACAGCTCTTAGTTGTCATAATCGTGATATTGTAAATCGGAACGTAAATTATTATTGATGTGAGCGGTATGAGCGATTATGGCCTTATTCGGAATGCAGGGTCCGTTTTTAATTGCTTTCTTTGCTGAACGTATGGCTGACCGGAACATGAAGATGATCATAAAAAGTTGGTTTTGTTTGATGATAAAGTCGCCACAAAGTTAGTTCTGAAATGTTATCATAATTTTATATTCCTATATTCATAATAGCAAACTAATTAACATAGAAATAGAAAAGTATCTGCCTTTAGCCAGCAATCTTTCTAGCAATAAAAATTACAATACAACTTTGTTATGTATTATTACACCTGTAGCATAGGGTATTCCTCTTAGCTTGAAGCATTAAATTAATCGCTTTGGGTCTCGGAGTACAAACAGTACATAAATCAAAATCACTATGAACTAAGAGAGCGTTGTGAAGTGCTGCTTTTCTGTATCCAGTTATCCACTTCTGCCATCACGATGAAAACGGTGATTTTACCAAGTTCATCTATTAACTTTAACCTCTCGTATGCCGAAGTTACAGACACAATATTAAAAAAAAAATACTGTCTCGCGTGGATCTACGTTCCGTAGAATATGAAGAGAAAACAATTCATTCTGATTAACTTTGGTTGCTTCATCCAATTTTAAATATTCATTCCGGCGTAATGGCAATCATCTTTGCAATCGATTATAGCCGTGAATGCATGGGTTAGAGAAATAAAAACAAAATTGAACGTCGTATCGTACATAAACGTTTTATTCCAGTATATGTACAATGTATTTATTGATCTCCATTTTTTACATGAATTTCAGAAAGACTTACATACATACTACCATGCATTTTGGGGAATGTATTGCACAATGTATTTAATACTAGCTTAGATTTTACAAGAAAATAAACATTTGGATTATAACATGAATTTTTTTAACCAGATCAGCAAGTATCTCTTGTCTTTAATGGGACAAGGCATGAAAACATTTCTCATCCATCACATGGCACAATTCTACATTAACGTTTTTATGTCTATATCACAATAAATTGATAAAAACCGTAAAAACCCCAAAACATACAGTATTTGTACTAAACAATGAAAACTTTAGAACTGTCACAAATGTTAACTACATACACATTTTATGTACATAATTTTACACTAGCGTATAATAAATTTACATTGAACTAATCAATAAATCAGTCAATTAGTATAATACAACAATACACTCGATACCCAACGCACTTCGGTAATGTAACAAAACAGTCAAACCTGCAGTCAATATCTAGTCAAACAACAACGAAGTATGCGCCGGGTTCGATGTGTAAATGTCGCAAGGTGACATGAAACAACATTCGACCAACAGAATTATTGTTCTAAATAAAAGTTTATTGTGAAATAAAAATATGTGCATCTTTACTGTGTTATTTCAACATCTGAATCCTTCGTATTATTCGTGTTAGATTACACAATGTTCATAGACTGAAAATAATAATATGAGCAACCGGCAACCAATATAAAAATTCTAACTTATTTAGCCTCGAGAAACAGTTTTCTGAAAGTTCTTTTTGAACTGTATTATTTCATAAGCCTTAAGCAAAATTAAAAGTTAATCCATTAACAAACTAATTTATTTGGTGATCATTAAAACATGGTAGTATAGAAGGAATAACGAATGGCCATCATACAAAATTGTTTATCTATCACAACAGACAGCTATATAATAAACATGAAATAGTGGCTTCACATTAACATTAATATTTTATACAACATTTTATAAGTATTCCATAATAATATAGTAAACTAAGATTTATTTTAATACAATATGATGTTCAATGATTTTCAGGTTACAAAGTCTTTCTATTTCGAGTCACAGACTACATGAAAGTAAGTCATCAGCTTGCCTCGAGTGCGACATTGGTTCACGTGAACGTTTGGGCTGGTACCTGGCAAGCGCCCGCCCCGTCGGTTCAAGATCAACAGTGGAGATTCATCACACGATTGTTTCGGGTCAACCCGAGGGGGTTTGCCAAACCGCACCACTCTTATAGTGCACGATACATGGAACTCAGTCGCTGTGGCTCAGGAAGCGGGCGGGCGGCGCGCGCGGCCGTCAGATGTGCACCGGCACGTGCAGCAGCAAGGCGTCGCGGCGCGGGAACTCCAGCGCGCACATCTCGCACTTGTAGGGCCCCGCCGCGTCCGGCGCCGGCTCCGCTGGCGGCGCGGCGCGCGGCGGCCGGCGCCGGGCCGCGCGCGCGGGCGGCGGCGACGCGCGCGCGGCCGGCGCGGCGCGGCGCCGGCGCGCGCTGGGCCCGGCCGGCCGCGCCTGCTCCGTGTGGATCATGCGCGGGCGCGGCGCGGGCGAGGTCGCGCGGCGGCGCCGGCGCCTCACGGGCGAGGCGGGCGACGGCGGCGAGGCGGGCGACAGGAGCGGCGTGTCGGACGCGGGCGAGGGGGAGCGCGAGGCGGGCGGGGGCGAGGGGGAGCGCGAGGCGGGCGGGGGCGAGGGCGAGGTGCGCTCCCAATCGCGCGGCGTCGCCGGAGACTGCTCCGTCTTCAGTTTTCGTCTTCTCTTGTACTTCCGCGGCCCCGTCTGGAAGCACATTATGATATTACCGCATATACAGTTATGTTTAAACAGTACATCCCGTTTGCCCTAATATCTGAAAGTCATTAATTCCAACAACAGCACCAACAATTAATACAGTCCATTTCTTTTATTATAAAGTCCCGATTGAGCCTATTCAATGATCCGGCTCGAAGGACCATTGAATAGGCTCAATCGGGACGTTATAATAAAATACGTGGATTGTATTAAAATAGGTGTAATACCACAATTAACAACGACCAACGTGTTAGAACAGTATGTAGTGTCCAGCGTCTGAGAGCTGAGTAGTGTGGAGGGCGCGCAGCGGGGGTCGTGTAACGGGTTCGTTACCCCAACCCCGCGCATATGTCGTGCGCCGACATGCTGGAAGTTCCCAACAAAAGCATTCACCTTAGTCGCAGTCCTCACCTGGGGTTGTCTCTTGAGCGCCGTGTTGGCGTCACAGTGCTGTATGAGGTGCTGCACCAGTTCAGCGCTCGAGTGAAGCGTGCGCCCACACACTACACAGCAGTAGGCGGGGCCACCTAGCACAAAGAAGATACAAATACAGGGTAAAATCAAATTAGCTAGCAAAACTCCGCAAACATGATGAGTATCGAGAAGGGGACTCCATGGTATGGTATAAATAAGGAGACTTGTACTGAGACCATGGTAACTAGCATAGCCCGAAGATTTGCCAAACCTCCGACAAATAAAATCAGATGTCATTTATTCGAATTAGCCGGAGAATCAGCGCTTTTTGAACGTCAAAATTACATAAGACAGTCCTCAGAAACGTCCGCCCTTCACCAGTTCCTAATGCATTAGTTGGAAAGAAGAAGTGGCGCAACAAACTCCCCAGCAGCACAGCTGTCTGTTAAGTTAGAAGAACTTGATTCTATACAATAGTATGCAAAGTAATTACCATTCTCAAACAAAGAAACTCAAAACATTCGATTAAATTACACATACCGTTAGCGCGCCGGTCGGGAGCGGAGTGGTGCGAGCGAACATGCTCACGTAGAACCACGCGCTGGTTGAACGCGCGCGGACACACCGCGCATGCGTACGGTTTCTCACCTGCGACATAACATTACTTAAAGCTCTATAAGGTTCTTCGGAACTAACGCCAACTTGTTTTTATAATTAATCGCAAAAAAAAAAAAAAACGGCCAAGTGCGTATCGGACCACGCACACTGCAGGGTTCCGTAGTTGGGATGAATTTATCCCAAGAACAAATTTAACTTTGTAGTTAAAAAAAAAAAAAGTATTTACTATTATCTAAAATAGGGATGATGACTAAAAAAAATTGTTGTCCGTCATGTAGATTATAAAAAATATTGGACACGTATTTTTTTTTTTTACTTAATCAAAACATTACGGCGATACATTGAGTTCAAATTTGGCGTGACGTCACTGGTCGCTAGATTTTATATGTAGCTGTGACGTAACGAGCCCCCACTCCCGAAGTTTAATGTGTTTTATCTAAGTATTTTTTTATTAATATGATAAAGCAAAAAATACGTATCTACTATTTTTTTACTATCTGATTGACGGACTAACAGTTTTTCTTTTTTTTTTTACTCAGGACACATCCCTTGTAGATAGATATACCTACATTTTAGTTTTTTCTCCGACTTACCTCTCTCATAAAATCACCGTTCGCCACTGGCTGGTATTATAGATTACTTACCTGTATGTATTCTTTCATGTTTCCGTAGCGTGCCGCCGTCTGCAAACGCTTTCCAGCAGAAACGACACGCGTAAGGCCGTTCTCCAGTGTGGATACGGATGTGAATCTGTTGCGAGCTCCGCGAACCAAACACCTTGCCTATGGGCATATTATACAAAATATTAAAGAAAGGGAACAAGGTGCAAGTCCTCAGAAAAAGGAACACAATATTCGTAAAGAATTTCGGTTGTAATGGCACGGGTTAGAGATGGGCTGACTTTGACTTTGGCCGACCAAGCCGAGCGTTGCTTTCGGTGGAGTTCGGGTGTGCAAAATCGAAACTGATTTTAAAATAATTAATAAACAATAGGTCACGTATGTTCTTTATTCTCAGAGTTGTAGAAGTTCTCATTAAGAATATTAATTTTGTAAAAAAAATATTTTTCTTGATTCAAGTTAAATGATTGACTACCAAAGGCAGAGTTATATTATAGTTATTTATGCAACTGTTGTATAATAAGGGGCATTAAAACACGAATGTGGGTTTGATAATAGTATCACATGAGTGTTTTAATACCTAATTATTACAGTTGCATACAAGACATGAATCCTCTATAAAAGGTTCTGAAACAGTTTAGATTATATTAAAAACTATAGGTAAGCCTGATTCTAAAATTAAATTATCACACTAATATTATAAAGGCGAAAGTTTGTGTGTGTGTGTTTGTCTCTTCTTCACGCTCAAACGGCTGGACCAATTTATATAAAATTTGGTATGGACGTAGCTGACACCCTGGATTTACACATAGGCTACTATAGGTTTTTATCCCGAAAAAATGTAGTGTTTGCGGGTAACACCGCGGGGCGCAGCTAGTTAACAATAAAGGCTATGATTTCGTTTCAATCACCCTATTTTTAAGCATAGAAATATGAATAAAGTAAAGAACTGTCTAGTCGGTACATCTCTAGTACAGGTGCCATTAAGTAAAATCTATTTTAAACTTGGTACTCACCACATACTCGACAAGGGAATTGCCGTGAATTATTCGATGATGACGTGTTATTTCGACCTCTAGCCATTCTTTTTAACCTGCAACAGAGAAAGATATTCAACATCAAAATCTTTCGTACATACTAAGGGCGCGTTGTTTCACGTCCACTTGATGCACGCGTATACGTCATAAATGGCGCTAACTATCGTCAAACCGTTGTTTCACAAAATTATGCCCTTGACGTTAGTTAAAAAATAACGATTACAGTAACAGGTTATTCTTTTACATTTGAACTTTGACGATCAGTTTTTATGCAGTGAAAGAACGCTTATTTAACGAACGTTAAACATCCTATGCAATTGTTATTATTTGACGTACGTATGTTACGTTAACGAACTGTTTGAAACAATCGGCCCTAATATTATAAATGTGAAAGTAAAATTGTATGTCTGTACTAAACGTTTTCACGCCTAAACCGCTGAACCGATCGTCATGAAATTTGGCAGAGATATAGCCTGGGTTATGGAGAAGGACATAGGCTATTTTTATACGCGATAACCTACATCCACGCGGGCAGAGCCGCGGGCAAAAGCTAGTTTCACATAAACCTACATGGCTACATATGACAAGTCAGAAGATAGGTGCATGGTTCTAATTGGTCGTTTCCTATGGAGAAGAGCGTTTACTCTAACAATATTTTCAAATACCAGTGTTACTAGGAATACCAGCGCTGCGGCACTTTTTTTGTATTTTCTTATTATATATATATTTTTTTTGTTTTTTTTTTTTGAGGGTTTGTGGCTAAGTAATAATAGCCGCACGGGTCGATCGATCAGGTTAAGTTATGCTTGCCGTAGTTAGTCCGCGGATGGGTGACCATCTTTACATACCGACACCTCTCCGTGCATCGCAAAGCACGTTAAGCCGTTGGTCCCGGCTGTCATTTGTGGATCTTTGACAGTCGTTACGGGTCGTCAGAAGCCCGAATGTTTGACAACCAGTCTTACCAAGTGGTATCGTATTACCCAATAACTGGGTTGTGGAGGTCAGATAAGCAGTCGCCATGTAAAATACTGGTATTCAGTGCATCCGGTTAGACTGGATCTGACTGCGCACACGCCGCACGTGTGCTCTGCGCACGTGTTGCTTCAACTGTCGTGTTACCTGGGCTGAGCGTGCGGCGCGCGATGTCGCTCGGCGTGTCCCTCGGCGTGCGCGAGCAGCTGCAGCGCGTCCGCGAAGCCCTCGCCGCACACATCGCACGTGTGCTCCGCGCACGTGTTGCTTCAACTGTCGTGTTACCTGGGCTGAGCGTGCGGCGCGCGATGTCGCTCGGCGTGTCCCTCGGCGTGCGCGAGCAGCTGCAGCGCGTCCGCGAAGCCCTCGCCGCACACATCGCACGTGTGCTCCGCCCACGTGCTACTTGAACTGTCGTGCCGCTTGTAGCTGTCACATGAAACAATAATGTTAATTAGCTTCCTTTTACTCAAAATTTTGCACGCTTTCTAAAAAATAATAATTTCGTGTGTTACAGGTAAACATGATGATTTGCAACCAAAAAGTCCACCAGAACAGATTATAGTACATTACTTACCAAGGGCTGTAAAAGAAAGAAAGCCCGAAATCGCAGGTATTTGTGACCTGAGCCGCAGGCGAGGGTGGACCGATAGAAGGCTTTCTTTTTTACTGCCCGTGGTGGGTACATAATTTTACGTCTTCACCTGGCCATAATGCGAGTTTTACCGTACATGTAACGTATAAACTCACATTATTGCCAGGTGTGACGTAAACGTAATAGTAGATTGTTGCATCGAGCGCAAAGTGAGTTATTAGTTTATATACGCGAGGGCACTAAATTAACACGAGTGCATTAATTACTCACTTTAGCAAGGTGCGTAATCTACTTTTCTTTCAACTACCAATCTACCTACCGTGATAAAATATACCTATTCAAAATAAAAAAAGTTAATGAAAAAAAAATTTTTTTTTCTTCACGTCGATTTTTATTTTCAGCCAGTATCTTTTTGATCTAATACATACATTTTATATTAAACTTAAAAAAATCTAAATAAAAAATAGTGCATTAATGAAAAACTGTGCAAACATGAGATTTCATATAACATTTCTGCACTGTTTTGGTTCTAAGCAAAAAATACATCCTTTGTGATCGGTTTTGTAGTGATTAATGATAACATTACTACGTAGTTGAAAGAAAAATTATTAACATGTTGTAGTGTTTGGGTCTCCAAGAAACAGGCTGTTCTTTGTTTGGAACCCGCTTAAATCTGTCTAAGTTTTCTGTTAGAATTTCATACCATGTTTAAAAACTATGTATACGTAAAAAAAAAACATGTATTACCAACAACGTATTAGTACAGCCTAGACTCCAAACGGTGCTTATAATTTTTCGGTAACATGTTTTTTTTTTCGTCGCAATCACCGACTGTTTGATTCTCTACAGTTAGTCACATAATCAGTCAATGTTCCCACTGCGTCGTAGTTGTCATCACATGTCTTCAAAATTTTGGTTCCAGGACATCACATGGCGGTTTCCTCACAATGTTTTTCTTCACAGTCTTGAGAGCAATGTAATTAGTATTTAATTATAACAGAAATAATGAAATAAAAAGGAAGAATAATTACTATAAAAACTAATCTAAATGTAAAAAAAAATCTAAAACTAGTCTAATAGACCGCTACCAGTAGGCAAAGTTCTCAAAATGCTGCCGCAGCATTGCCATGTTGTATGGCAATACTTAGCCATTGGGCAAGATAAAAGCAAGCATTTTGGTCAGATGTTCCGTCGACCAGACGCCTAGATAGCAGGGGCGTTCCTTTCATTTAAGCCGAAAAGCCCGGCTTTCAATCAAAAGTGAGCCTATTAATAAAAAAACTACACCTGTAAACAAACTCAATGTCGCAAGAATCGATACGAATAATAACATTAAACTCTCCGCGTAGTACCGGCCACAAGAATAAAAACGTGGTACCGGCCGCGCGCTAGATACGTACTACGATGCAACGTTGCCAGAGTTACATACTCAAGGAATAATATTTAAATTCATCGCCTCTTTCATCATGCACCGTTGCCAAACTATCTCCGATGCCGCAGTTGCGATCTCGCTCTAACGTTATAGCGCTAAGCAGGAGGCGAGATCGTATCGATGAATGAAGTATAGCTTTCTCGCTCACACAAGGTGGCTTCAAATCGGGCTTCTAACTTCTCATTTTTTCGCAAAGAAATGTGTTAACGTCCTTGATATGATAGTATGTACTCATTTTGCAAATGTTCGAATTTTTAAGCCCGGCTTTTGACTTTTTATGAATGAAACGAATCGTAGTAGGAGGTGCTAGGATTGTAGATCCTGAGTATGTGTGCGCGAGTCGCTGCGCAAAGCGTGAATTTGCGTGATGTAATTTCAAATTAATTGTTTTGAGCGGTTACTGACGCCGTTTATGTTTTGATTTTTTTTAATTTTCTGTGAGTTTGTGTTGTGATTAGTTTTTGCTGTAATTACCTTCTTTTTGAAGTGATGAAAAAGTTTCTTATCATTAAAATTAATTCGGAAACGCATGCAATTGTTCCTTGTGAAGGATTAAAGTGTGTATTGGTGTGCAATCGTTACTTGGAAAAAGGTAAATACTTTGAGTTTTACAGACAAATATAATCTCGCTGAATACATTATGCGTGTCGAACACAATCGCGCTGTTTTTCAAAGATTAGGTTGATGTTGTGTGTCATTTAGCACTTTAAGAACTTCCTTTCCGAGGTCACAATGAGTTTAAAACCTCATTAAATAGAGGCAATTTCTTAGGGCTTGTATCTTTGCTTACTTTATACGACCTAGTCTTAGAGAAACATATGCAGCAACAAGATGGCAACAAACCGGAGCCCAGTTACTTATCAAACGAATTAAATGTAAGCAATGTGTAGTTAGAAATCACAAATCAATCAATTATTTGTGCGCCATCTAGTAGCCGTATTGTAATATTTTTCCCATAACAACTGTTGCGAATTTGCGAGCGTTTGAAATATGAATTATTACGACTCGAAGAGCTCTGTTGTACCAATAATGATAATAGATGGCTCACGTATCATATTTTACACGATACTGATAACTTGTACTTATAATAGTTGTGATTTTCTAAAGGATTACCAGTAGGTACTCTTCGTATTTAAAATTTACCTATATTTAAGCATAACATCACGCCTGTATTCCCCGGAGGGTTAAGCAGAGGTATGCCTACCTAGCTACACCCACATTTTTCAAGTCATGTTTTGTTGTTAATTCATATTTAAATATTTAGGTCTATATCTATACCTTATCTAGCAACTAATACCACTGATATTTGTTTCATCAAATTTGTTGAAAAACATACATAGTGGTATTAGTTTTGGAACAAAAGAATAAATCGCAATTACTTACAATTATGAAAAACGAATATTAGTCAGTTCTTTAACGGCTCAGTCGGTAGGCGCCACTTTGCCAGGCGATAGGGTAGGATGTGTTTTTTTATCCAAAATATATACTGGCTTGCCCTAATTTTGACCCCTAGGCACGCCACTGCTAGATAGTTCTTTATAAATTCGATGGGCTCCTGGTCCCCACGGCCCTAGCGTCTCGACCCCAAGGCTCTAATATGTACCCGCTATCGAGGGTACTATATTTGGGCTTCTCAAAGCCTTCCGTTGATTCAGCCGCAGCAGCCCAATTTTGAGATCCTGGAAGATGAGACGGCGCAAGGGTGTCTACGCAAGTAACACATCCCACACTAAAGGTAATTAGTAATTAAATTGAGTTGTGACATACACACACACGACCTACAGCTCGTAAGTCGTCGCCTGTTGTCGAAAACGTCAACAACGTCAAACGTTCTGTGTGACGAATTAAAGTGCTAGTGTTGTCCCACGCGTAAACAAATCAAGTAGTGAAGTAAAATTAAATCCTAGATGAATTCGAGGCTATGAAAATTTACAAATTACTCGTCATGGACATCATTTCATGGTTTTCGAGGGCGCTGATACTGAAAATTCAACTCCGAGTACTATGATGTTTATCACGTACCTATGTGCTGCAGCCACATGTCTCCGCAGCAGGTCGGCTCGCTGGAAGGCGACGCCGCAGTCCTGACAGAACAGCTCCGGCCCGCGCATCGTGTCGTACACCGCACGGTCAGACGCCCCGTGTGACAGCGGGGATAGACGGAACTCCATGTCGTCTCCTGAATAGAACAACAATATAGAAATCAGCACTCAACTTGTTACATATACAGTTACATGTATTATAAGTGGAAATTTGTTATTAGCTGTAAGTTTTCTCAATAAAATAAAATTAAGTTTCCCAAAACTCTTAATAAATTAATACATGTACTTTTCACACAATTTTACTTGGTATATCTATACAAAAAATTTAATTGAAGTGTCTGTTTGTAATGTCAAAATAACAGTTTTTCACTAAATGCATATGAAAGTATATACGACATTAAAAAATGCATTAAAAAAGCTGAAAGCAAATTTACTTTTAAAAGAAAAGTTCGTAACCACAATATAAGTCAGACTAAATAACTCTCAATTAGTAGTCTAGTCATAGTAATTATTATTAGATGGTTTTTTGTTAAAATATTTATTATTTTATTTTATTTGCTTCTTCTGGGTAAGCTCACTCCATCGTAGACTTTGTCTCTGTCACCCAGACCTAGACCAAAGTCAAGAGCAAACCCATAGTAAAATATAAGAAAAATAGTATAAGTGTATTAGTATCAATAAAAGTATATAAATTCTCGTAATCAAGAAGTTAGTATTTCAGACATTATTTTTGTACCCTATCACTATGTTTTTATATTTAACACAAAGGTTGACTGGTAGAGAACGCCTTGTGGCATTAAGTCCGCCTATGTACCACTATTGTACATGAAGTTTAAATAAATAAATGCGATAATTATAACAAAAAATCTGTTTTAATAAAATTTTACATCGGTGAAGGAAAACATCGTGAAGAAACCTAAACTTTATAATATAAGCCTGAAATCGCCAACCCGTCTTGAGCAAGCGTGGTGATCAATGCTCGTGGCTTCTCTGTATGAGAAGCGGCCTTTGCATGTAGTGGGACAATAATAGGCTGGAGTTATGTGTACCCGAGTCGGAGTCTTCGTAGGGCGGGTCGGGCGGCTGGTCGCGCGGCGGCAAGTGCGGGTGGCGAGCGGCCGCGTGCGCCGCCAGCGCCTCGCGCGACCAGCACAGCTCGCCGCAAGACCCGCACTCCACGGGCGAGTCGCCGCCGTGCACCTGCCACATAAACATTATAAGTGAACTTGTAAGTGAGTGCACCTGAGCCGCAAGCAAAATATAACGGAGTACATCGCCCGCCTGCACTACACCACTAAAGGTCGTAGCACATTTATTATCAAATCGGAAAGGGATCGTAACCGTATCGCCTTTCGCGTCGCCGTCAAACAGTCGTCAACCTTACGTAAGCACGTAACCAAAGCGGATCAGAAGCTCCGATACGTCGACTCGGCTACGGCTAGGTGACGCCGCGCTTACGGCTCGCCGACCGCTGGCTGACGAAATAACAAAACAAAACGTTGTTGATATATATATATATATATATATTTTTTTTTTTTTTAAATTAAATACTTTTCAATTTTTGATTCTATGTCACACCTCTTGTATGGGGACGATCCACTGTGCGCGGGAGGGGCGTGGACGAAGAGACGTAAGCTAGGGTACGGAGAGCCGTAAGCTAGGGTACGGAGAGCCGTAAGCTAGGCTACGGAGAGCCGTAAGCTAGGCTACGGAGAACCGTAAGCGCGGGAACAGCAAGTCGACCACGCACCGCACCGCGGCACAGTGGAACGAATGTATGGGAGCGGTTGGACGTAGACATGTCCGAAAAATAAGAGTAAAATTATGACAAACTAATGATGCCATCTTATTCGATTACTTAATGCCTTCATAAATTGTGGTGATGAATTTCTTCATAACTCCCATATTTCGGGAGTAATTTGAGAAAATGTGAAATTTTACTATGAAAATGAGTGTATCGAGCTCTCTCCCTCCTGATTCCGGGCTTGTTTCAAGTAGCGGTCTCTAATATCGTAATGCTATTACTAAGAGCTATATTTAATACTAAGACACATAGTGCGCCAAATGTGCACTTTCTGGGATAAAAGGAAATGAAAATTTAAAAAAAAAAACGTTTTTTCCCCATTTGTATTTACTTTAAACCGCAGACAGACTTATTAAGAGGTCTATAAATATATTATATATATACAGAAATATATATTAACAAAAATATTCACAAGAACTGATGAGAGTATGACTTTTAAGTAAGTTGATAATAAATTACCTAGTTTCATTAAAAGTACAATAAATAATTAAGATGTAAGCTCTAATTTACTAAGTTACACATTTTAAAACAATAACATCATTTAATTATCTTCGTCATCATCATCATCATCAATTAATTCAAATTCAGAATCGATGTCCGCTAAATCATTTATGTTAACAAATTCGATATCACTTTTCTCAGAATCCGTAAGCTCATAAAATTCCTTAAAAGAAGATTTTTTTACAAACTTATTTCCTTTTGGACGGATACTTGTAACAAGTGGATCAGAAGACAGTAAAAGATTGTGCATAATATCTTCATTGCATGAGATACTGCTATGCTTTCGAGAATGCCCCTCTCTATATTTTCTAAAATCTTTATTTCTAGCCTCAGATGCCTCTTCGGATAGAAAACCAATGGGCACAATTGACATTTTCTGAACTATGTCTGGCCCATGCATTAAAATTTTATGAAGTGAAGAAGGCATATAATACCATGGGTATAACTCCACGTAAAGCTTAGCAGTATCAAAGCAGAACTCTCGGAATTTAGTTACGTTGATCTTCTCTCCTGATGAAATACACTGCAAGATCACACAGATTTTTCTTAAAAGCATAGCATCTATTCCGGTCAGTTCAGCAGATTTAGTGTAGTTTTCAAAAAATCTCCTTGCCGAGTTGCCATTGTTGGTGGATCCACTGCCTTGTTTCACAACATCGAGAAGTAAGCCCGTTTCTCTTCTTACAGCCTCTTGAACTCTTTTCTTCCTGTCATCAACTTGCCTTTTTGCTATATCACCCCTTACTTGCCATGATTTTATGTCTAATTTGTAGGAAATGTGTAATAAGCATTCCATTGAGCGAATCCAAGCGTGAAGGGTGCTTAAGCTATATTTATACATGTCCTCGTTTGCGTGTTTATCTTTGATTAACTCTAAATTATTCATTTCTTTAGGACAAGCCTTGCATATGTCACACACTGAAGCTGCTGTATTGGATATAATGGAATGAATTTTACCATCAATCATTGTCAACAGCAGTTGGTGTTTGACACTAATTCCATCAGTGATGGTGGATGGAGTTAAGGCTTCAATCTCTGCTTCGATTTCAGCCATCTCTCTCTGCACATTTTCTTTGGTTTCCTTTATAAACTTAAACAATATTGGCCGGCAAAATGAAGTGGAAGATGGTCGCTCGTTTTCCCAAATTGTTACACCTTTTGAGACGAGCCGCAGTGGTACAAGACTAATCATAAAATTACTAGCAAGATCGATTTGCTCATCTTCACTCGTCCTTTGATGATAAATGCTTTGGCTAGATGATCCGTCAAAACCCCATTTGCTGGTCAATACGAGCTGTTGATTGGGATCAACAGGGGTTTCTAACGACCTAATAAGTCTTCTTGAGGTTAAATCCATCAAGGCTTGTAATTTGATTTTTGCAGAGCTCTCTGTAACTGTGAGATCTTCTTTGGCCGGATAGCACTTAATTTTTTCTTTAACCAACATGTAGTAACTCGGGTATTGAAGAGCTCCTTCTTGAGTGTTGAAATCCCGAAGAGTGTTATAGCGCCATTTCGATAAGTTCATCGATACATAAAGAGCCAATGCCTTCAAAGGGGATATTTCCCGTACCTGAATTGATTTACCTTCAATGAAGGCTTTGATTTTTGAGGCCTCTTCTGGATTCTCCGTCAAGTATTTCATAACATAAGCTGTATCGCTTTGTCCTGCCTTTTGAAGCGCCCTTTCGGCCGAAAACATAATTTCAGCGCTGCTACTGCTGCATGAAAGACTATCTTCAGTGCGTCTTCTTTTTTGCCGGTTACTAAGGTCCTCAAAAGATTTACGAGGACTAGGATGTGTACAAGTTGAAGCATCAGATTTAGCAGGAGAAATTATGGGCTCGATGACGTCACTTATATTTTCTGTAGAAGGTTCCATATTTTCATTCTGTAATTCCGGCCATTGAATTGCAGCCTGTAGCCAAATCTCATGTTTCTTCCGAAACTTATCTGTGCTTCTTCCAGACTGTGTCCATTTTGCATAAATGCGGTAGCAAAATCGACGACACCAGTCTTTTAAACTTGTTTCAGCACTTTCACATAACTGAACACAACTGTTATCTTTTAAAACACTGAACAAATAGTTAAAGTCGCGTAAATCTTTATGTGCGCGTGCGCATAAAGCAACGTGAATATCAAGATTTGTATTAAAATTTGGAAAATACATTGCGAGATTAGCTTGGATACAACGAGGTGTAAATCAACACTGATTTTAAAGTTACTAATAGTGACCTATTTATATAAAATCCAGGTATCCCAGGTATCCTTTGTTAAATATTGCAAGGTAATTAGTTATTGTGATAATTAGTAAATGATGCATGCTAAATTAGTGTATTAAGAGCCATTTAGTAATTAAATAATAGCAATGTTCTTATCAGTAATCATTAGTGCATCAGTTTTATATGTAAACCTTAAGTCCCTAATTATATATCCTAATTAGCTTATATCTTCTCTAATTGGCTGCTCGGAAATGTTATTGTAATAAGGTAAACCTTTAGAAAAACGGTTTTAATCAACAAAATAAACAAAAAATAAAAAAATTGTGTTATAAAATAAACATCACTCTTTATCCCAGAAAGTGCACATTTGGCGCACTATGTGTCTTAGTATTAAATATAGCTCTTAGTATTAGCATTATGATATTAGAGACCGCTACTTGAAACAAGCCCGGAATCAGGAGGGAGAGAGCTCGATACCACTCATTTTCATAGTAAAATTTCACATTTTCTCAAATTACTCCCGAAATATGGGAGTTATGAAGAAATTCATCACCACAAGTTATGAAGGCATTAAGTAATCGAATAAGATGGCATCATTAGTTTGGCATAATTTTACTCTTTTTTTTCGGACATGTCTACGTCCAACCGCTCCCATACATTCGTTCCACTGTGCGCGGTTGTGAGCTTGTCCCGAGGCGAGGCGATTACGTTACGATTCCGATTAGTGTGCGCTGCAGTAGGGAGTTTCATACAAATAATACTGAACGGCTCGAGTTGAAACAGTGACGATCCCTTTCCGATTTGATACGTGTGCTACGACCTTAAGGCGTAGGACATCGTGTAGTACGTGCGGGAAAAGACGAGGTACTCGCCGAGGGTGCAGTTACTGGAGTCGCGCTGCAACGTCAACTTCAAGGAGTTCGTGGTGCAAGTACCGAACTGTTATCTACCCCTCGTCATGGAAGAAGACTTTTGGCCGCAGGATGTGATGATCCGTCGCTTCAGCGGACAAGTTCCACGAACATCACTAAGACAAGTTAATGCGAGTACTGAACTGTTTATAGCCCCTCGTCATGGAAGAAGACTTTTGGCCGCAGGAAGTGATGATCCGTCGCTTCAGCGGACAAGTTCCACGAACATCACTAAGACAAGTTAGTGCACAGTGAAGTGCTACTAAAATAGGTTTAAACTTTATTTATAACAAAGGTTTGCCTCGTTGGTCTAGTGGTCGCAAGCGCTACTGCTGACCATGAGGTCTTGGGTTCGATTCCCAGGTCGGGCAACAAGTTATTGGGTTTTTATATCTGGAATTTCTCAGTAGCAGCCCGGAGTCTAGATTTGTGCCTTGATGGCAATAAGCTCGCCTCCTATTACATGGGACTTTAACACGTTACTGGCGAAATGTGGGTGTACTATTCGTATTGTACATTCATAGTTTGAGTGAATTAGTAACACCTGGGTGCGCCAACATCTCAATACCTGTTGATAACAACAGCAGTAATCCAACATAAGCACTAACCCTGGCATGTGACTGCAAAGCCTTCTCCCGGGCGAAGCCTACGCCGCAGTGCCTGCAGACGAAGGGGCGCGAGGGGTCGCTGGGCGGCGGCGGGGGCGAGGGCGCGGGGGGCGCGGGCGGCGGCGAGGGCGGCGTGGGAGGGGGGCGCGCCGGCGAGCGCGCGCGTCGCGACCACTGCTGTGTGCGCGCTGACGTCATGTTCTCCCACATGCCGTTCTGAGGACAAACATTAGACAAGAACAAACTGTTTTACATAAATGGCTACAAGGCAACTTTTCATTTTACACAGTTACACACAGTTTTCTATGACTTCACTTTTATTTATTAAATGGATATTTAACACACTACATACCTCCTCGACCGGCTCAGGATTCTTTTTCCGTCGACCTCTTTTCTTCTTTGGTTTTACAATTTGGTTATTGTCTAAAACATCTTCTGCAACAATTAAACACCCATATTATTTTGAAGACTCAAAGGAACTTTGTAGAAACAAATCAGTTTTAACTTTTGATATCCTTTCAGCAAACATTGTAGAAGTTTTTCAACTAGTTGGACCTTAAATAGTCGCTTTTTATTTTGCACAAAACATGGTACTATCACGGGCACGGACATCTGACCATCGTAAGGACTATCCCTGCTTGCAGTGCTCGGCCGCTATAGTTACGCTTACCTACGCTCATCAACCAATAGGATCGCAGCATAAGATTTTTACTGAGCCCTTTGCTTTTGTAAATAAAAACAAATAAAAAAAATACAAAAACAACCCGCTGAGGTGGTCAGACATCTATGATCATTGTAACAGAGCATGAAAAATTTATAAAAAAAGTTTTTTTTTTTAATGGTCGTCGCAAAAAAGGCATTAAACAGATGTGGCCATCGTGTGCACGGGATTTTGATTGCATATGGTCAGATGTCCGTGACCGTGATTGTACGGTGGGCTGTCAATTGGGTACCCCATTTGTATTAAAATATGTTTCCACATATTTTGCTTACTTGCATACAAAAAATACCTTAAAATGAAATTATCAAAATACTTATTACTTGATACGGAAGGCGGAGCACCGGGTGTTGTGGTGTAATTTGGAAGAGACCAGCACCCCATTACGTAACACACTATCAATCATTTTGAAGGATATTGCTAATCCATTGCTTCATAAGTACGAAAAACTTGTGATTATTTATTTTGAAATTTGTGTTTGTTTCTTCAATTCACACCTAAAAGTGTGAGAATAAAGAAGTCTTCGGATTCGTATGCAAGGTAACATGTGAGTGTTATTTGAGGCCATGAGCGCCAGAGTGGCCTAACTGTATTTTTTTTTTACACTGATTGAAAAAAAAATGAAAAACTGCTTCCGAAGTAAGTTTAGAGCAGTTTTTAGGCCACTCTGGCTCTCATGGCCTCAGAGAGCCAGAGTGGCCTAACTGTATTTTTTTATTCAATACTGATTTTATTTTAAAAAACTGCTTCTGAAGTAAATTTAGAGCAATTTTTTAGGACACTGGCTCTCATGGCCTCATTTATTGCTCTTCCCACTCGGCAAACAATCACCATACAGTCCACTAAAAGAAAGGGAGACGAGCGGGATTGCTGAGTAGTGCTACAAACCAGGGGCCCAAGTCTGCTATTTTTATAAATTCGTCACTCCAACACGATCCCATTGTCATTTTGCTAAAAGTTCGTAATCTGCTAAATTCATAATGGTCGATCATTGGTCATTATGTATGCGATTACCAATTCTTTCAATGGAGTGTCAGTGGCTGACCATTGGAAAGTCATAATGACGCCATTATATTAGTAGATTACCAAACTTGTCAAAATGAACAATTATGAAATCAATGATAGCCCATTCTGACACTATTGTAATAGCAGACTTGAGGCCCAGCACATAATACCGCCGACACTTCGAACAAACTGTCAAAATGATGCCCATTGTTACTGGGGGCCAAGTCTACTAATGTACAAACGTTGCAATGGTCTCTTCAATGGGAGTTTTTGACAGATTTGCCATACAAACACGGTTAAATACTCACAATGGTGAGACCATTGTAACGTTTGTAAATTAGTAGACTTAGGCCCCTGTACGTGTGTTACGCAATTATCCCGCTGTATCCAACAGTGGACTATTATAAACTTATTCATAGTAAACTAACCATAATCTATAGAATCGGGGTTCTCAGGCACAAAGGCGTGAACCTTGAGATGGTTCATCAGGTCGCACTTGCGCACGTACCGCACGCCGCACAGATTGCATGCATGCGGGCGGTCGTTCTGATGGGCCACCATGTGGTTCATAAGAGCGGCCTTCTTACGGAACCGCCGCGAACAAAAGTCGCAGGGCCAAGGACGCATCGCAGTGTATTCATCCTGAGAAACGATAAAGTGTGTAATGCACCAAGATTTGTAAAAAAAAAAAAACGTTTTTTTTTTCCCGAGATGATTTTTTTTTTCTGAAGTAGGTTTTTTTTAAGATTACGAAAATAAAAATATGTTAAATATGAGTTGATATTATTTTTTTTTTATAAGGAAATACCTTAATGTTTTTTGTTAAATAGTACATAGGGACATGTCTTACAAATAATTGGCAATTGATTGTAACACTGATGAAAATTCAAGTATTTTTAAGTTCATAATAATAGGTTTGAACATAATTTGATTTTAACTACAAATAAAACAAACATAGTTGTGTTGTTTCATTCCATTTTAGTTATTGTATTTTACTTTTCTGTAAATAAAAAATAGATTCTATTTCATGTTTTTTTTTTTTGAAGTTTGTGAATAAACACATTTAGAAGTGCACCTAAGTTTCATACAATCTTGTTGTAATTAAAATATCCCGACTGTGGCCTAAGGGCCGATTCACACCGGGAAAATAATGTGAAATAATTTTAAACTTTCCAGGTGATTAATTTGACAGGACTGAACTAAAATTTTTCTTCTGTCCGTTTCTTAATGAAATAGAAAGAAAAAGATGCACTGAACTTAAATTTAGTTTAGTTTGTGAACAAGGGAATCGGCACCAATGTATGGCGCTAGTATGAAGTTACATAATCGTGAAGTAACTTCTGTGATAGTGCCGTTTTTTTCTAGCAGTTATTTTAAAACGTTTATAACTTGGCAATTTTTTAAGCTTCTACACTTTTTACATTGTTAAATTTTTTAATTATTAATAAAAATAAAATAATCTCCTGTGATCATCAAAAATTGTCATCTCCTGTCTATTCCTGTAGCTTTACTGGTCTAAAATACCATTGAACCATTTCTTTTGCTTTACTGAACATACATGTATTCAACTTACTTGATCTGTTGGCAAAGGAACATCAAGGTCATTTTCTTGTTTCAGAACAACATCAGCATTATTTAGATGATCCATAGGAACTTCAACTCTGAAATAAGATAATAAATTAAATGCAGTTATAACAATCATACGTAAAGAAGAAATATTCATTGTTCTAGAAATAAATAAAGCGACTTTCACTCTTAAGAGGACGTACAACGGTCCACTAGCACCACTACATTAAAAAAAATATTATCTCGTGACTGAGAAGGAATTATGAAACACGGCTCAATAAGGAAACTCAGTAAGTGTGTCTAGAATTTTCTAATACCTTTTATAATGTTTCATATTAACACGTTGGCGGACAGTACTATCTCACTGGTTGCCGCTACTGAGACACTACTTTTTTTCATACATTGCCCACGGGCGTAGTGTCTCAACACATGGTTAAAAAATCATATGATATGACAACGGATATAGGCGTAAACGATATAGCATAAAGATGATATAGCAGCTGTAGTCTGTCGTTTTCGTCTTGTTTTGACTGATTTTATGCAAGTAAAAACTCAGACGTCGACAGGCGTACTGCCGTATAATTTTTAGCTACCTAGACGCCTACGGGCGTTACTGTCCACCAACGTGTTAAGACACGAAGTAACAAAATACGATCTAGAGGAATGTGGCGAGTTTTCTTTAGATCGAATTTTGTTGCTTCGTGTCTCAATATGAAACGTTATAAAAGGTATTAGAAAATTCTAGACACACTTATTGAGTTTCCTTATTGAGCCGTTTTTCATCATTCTTTCTCAGTCAAGAGATTTTTTTTAAGGAGTGGCGCTAGTGGACTGTTGTACGCCCTCTTAAATGCAAAATTATTTTAATTATTAAAAGTCATGAATAAACTAAGATATATAATAATAATAATAATAACCCCACCGCCGTATCTCTACGTTGAAGTCGTGGTGGGGCTTGCGTGCTCTGAACTCTAGGTCTGTGCCGGTAAAGTTTACTTTGCCGGAACATGTCTAGGGTGAGGAGCCAGACCAAGAGAGATACAGAAACCCGCTGGGCAGCATGTGGCGAGCTGTTGGGCAGTTGCGACCCCACGGACCCTATCTCCCGGGAGAAGTCATGTTCCTCATCTCTGGCTTGCCTTTATTGGCCGGCTGGAGTGAACACTGACGAGGAACTGAGCTCCCACCTCATTCTTGCCTTTATTGGCCGGCTTGAGTGGAGATTCGCAAGAGCAAACGTGCTCGGAGGAAGGAAGTATTCCAGTAAGTGCTTGTAGGGATTTTGACCATCTTCCGGGCTCTGGGATTGTTCTGAGAGCCTTGGAATACCTCTCCACTCCTCGAGCACCTCAGGACATGTTGCTCCCTTGTCGCTACGTCACTATGTGCTAGCGACCGTTTTCGGGGGCCCATTATTGAGTGTGCAAGTCACCCCCTGCCATTTTATCCGTGTATAATAAAACATTGATCAGGCAGGGGCCATAGTCCTTCCATAGTTTTTGGTAGCCAGTCCATTTTAACCACCCAAACCCATAGTCCAATATCTTTGTTTTCCATATCCTGCAATAGTCCTACACCAACCGGGGGTCGTCCTTGGGTGCACTTGCATAGTGCGTACAGGGATAATCGTCGGTTGGTGCCTCATTTAATTAAAAAGCGTCAAACGGGCCTCTGCGAGTTGGCTTCGGCCCCTCGTACGCCTTCCAAAGGTCCGGGACCCTAGGGTCCCGAGATATGTAGACGTAAATAAAATAATAATAATAATTAGACCACAACATTGTTAATGGATTCTTATCTAAGGCACAATTGTGTCACTAAGTTGCAACAATAATTAAGAGAACTAAACCATAAATAAAATAATAATTTGAGAGATCTTACTGGTACCTTTCCTGCCCACCAGGAATCACCCAATCGTCTGTAATGACCTCTTCGGTGACACACTCCACACTAGGATCGTCGGCCAGCTCAGCTGTCTCTGTATAGCTCACTACATCTTGTGATAAAAACATTAAGTTCTCCGCAGCCATTTGGTCCGTGCTCATCATCTCTTCAGCTGTCTGTGTGTACAATTGATTCTCAATCTTCAACTAAATATGATGAATAAAAGTAATTTTAGGTAGTTTATTTAAAAAAAAAATCATTTCATTCAACACACACACACACACCCTCACATATTATTATTTATACAGCAATTCAGTCATGGCTGTGAATAAGTTACCACACAAGAGGTCTAAAGATTTTTCAAGCAAGTTTTAGTATGTTTATTGAAAACAAGACTGAAATGCCATGCTGCAATTCACACATAGACAAAACGTATTAATGATTTTTGTCTAAAATTCAATTCCCAAAGTAATTATTCTCACCATGTTGGAATATTCTGTGTGCTGCACGTTATCTAGGCCTGTTATCACTTCCTCTGACTCAACAACGCCTGGACTGTGCTGGAAAGCAAACATTTTCTTCAGTGGAGAAGAAAATAAAAAGAAAATGTAAGAAGAGCAGTGCAATAAATAAAAAATGTATTTTTTTCTGTTGTAGTTGTATATGAACCAAAAATAGGGTTGAGATCAACACAAGAAAAAAGTGGAATGATGGTATTATGTTCCAAAACAGGTTCAATGTTTTTTATGAAGTTCATCCTTCATAAAAACATTGAATGCATCTGTTCTGTTCTTCTGTCATCAGAAGTAGAGTTGACCCCTTAATTGCTTTACCACCCTATGAACTGTTGAATGTCAGTTCAATGTCATAAAGCGACTAGCCGGTCTATTCTGTAGAAATTGTGTAAGTGTTCGAACTGAGTGCATGCTCGACTCGAGCGTCCGGCGGGGCGCAGTGTTGCCAACCGTACGATTTAAATCGTATTTATACGACCTTTTTGGAGCTGGTACGACGTACGATCATGTAATCGAAATCGTACGCAAAATATACGATCTTTTCAAATCTCTCAATCAATCTTTAATCAAAATAGAAAAATAATATTACATTAAGTAAAATTTGGTAAAAAAAAATACAAAATACATCGTCTACTGCTGCGCTCATTTACTCTAATATTCAAATAATACTTGTTAGTTACAGTGGCCAGCACATCAAGTTACACGAAACTGAAAATTACTCCAAACGATTTTAAACTTTAAAATGTTGATAATTAAGTTCAAAATCGAACGAGAAAATTTGACAGATCGTGGAAACTATGTGCTGGCCACTACAAAGGGACTTTCTGGGTCAGATTCTACAAAAAAAACATAGATGGCACTGTGAATTGACCTATGGCAAATATAAACTTCTTAGTTGAATTTAGTTGGCAAATTAGTGTCCCGATTCTGGTAATCAAGATCCAGAAAATCACTCCTTGTTGCTATCTGAATACCAAATATTTAATGTAAATATTGATTTTAAGTTATAATATTATAACACATTTAATCATTTACTATTGTTTTATTGGAATTTCAATGCATACTATTTTTTTTTTAATTTTTATCAAAATACGATTTTTCCTAGTGTATGGTACGATCCCATGGAAAATAAAGTTGGCAACACTGACGGGGCGGCGCGTGCGGCGTTCATGTTAAACACGTACAATCCCTCGTGAGAGTCTTGAGTGGCGGCGAGCGGCGCGGCGAATAATCTTTCGCCACTTGTACGCGACGCAAAACGCCCCGCCGCACGCCTTTTCAGGCAGGCCGTACACTAACTGACACATTGGCTTTGAACATGAGCTGAGCTATTCCGTAAAAATCTCACTGTGTAAACTTGGATGAAGTGAGCTTTAAGTGAGGTGTCAATAGTGCCAATCCCTAGCATCAGGTGGAATGACAGCTCACATCACCCAAGTTTACACAGTGAGATTTTTGCAGAGAAGCTCGGAAGGTCTATATCACTTTCAAAGTCAAATCATTTATTTCAAATAGGCACGTAAAATACACTTTTGAACGTCAAGAATTACATAAATAGTTAATTGATTCTAGTTGCCCCTTCCAAAAGCTAGTTATGTATGGAGAAGAAAGAGCAAGAAACTCCATACTTACTCTTTTAAAATGTTAACAATAGTTTGTATACATTAATTAATAATTATAGGTGAAGACGATGTACCTAGAATAAAAATTACTTACCAGGCCAATGTGACAGTTACACAGTTTCTACCTTAGTGAAGTTTTATATTACAGGGAATTGTCAAAAATCGTAAAGCAATTACGAGGTAAACTATACAATAAAAATAAAACCTCCTTTTATTTACCTTCACTTCAACTTCTTCCTCCCATTGGAGGTTGAAGTCTTCGGCTTCCCCATCCATAATATGAATATGAAGTTCTTGATTTCATTCCATCGATAGCTTGGTGGATCCAGGGGCCACCTACAATTTTAGATGAAAGTCAACTGAAGTAATTGAGGCAGTTGGAAAGTTGAATATTTGTTCGATCTTGAAGTCTTTTGTCCTACTGTTTTACTATGGTACTTCCAGATGGTAATAAAAGTTTACTAAGATTTAGATTAATTAAAATGTTAATTATGCAATACCTGCCCGTAAAAAGAATATAATCTCATAAAACTACATGGTTGAACTGATAGAGGGAACTTATTGATTACATTCCTGTCATTAATTCTAGATACATCATAAAACATCCTTGAATCAAAACATCAACATAACCTTATAATCAAGCTACACTTTATATGGTTACAAATCAAGTGTAATACGAAAAGACCAATCGTTGGTAATAAAATATTCATTATTGTGGATGTCGTTCTAATAATAAAGCCTGAAAGCCGAAACAAAAATGGTGTCAACTTGGGAGTAAGATGTAAAAAAACGGTTAGGTTATCCTGTCAAAGTAGAAGGTTAGTTACAATAATCATTAAACCTTTAATTATTTATTGAAATGGTGAAAAAGAACACTCTTAAAGCGAGAAACATCGCATTCAATACGTTAATCATAGCTGTTTTACATATCTATACGTTTACGTGACGCAATCATAGAACTTATCGATAGTTCATCATCGATGAAAACAATAATATAACCAAAGTCATTACATTTTTTTGAAAATAACTTACCTGGATATTGTTTAATATTTATAGATTGACCGTTTTAAGCTCAAAATTGCACTCGTAAAGCCAATATTTTCTAATGTTTGGTTATCAGACAAATGGCTATCTTCCATTTCCATTCCAACCACACCATAGACAAACTAACGCAAACACTCCAACAAACCTGTAAAAAGTTTTTGGGCAAATAGAATACCCAAAAATTACATTATTTTGTATATTTCGACACAATGGTTAAAAATAGAGTTAATTGATGTTGTTAATTAAAAAATACAGGGGGCTGTATCACAAGGGCAATTTGATAGAGCTGAGCTTGGAGTAGTTGGAACAAGATTGATCGGCTAAGTTCGCTAGACGATTAATCTAGCGTCAGTTAATTAGTCATATGTTTGGTGTTAGTCTTAGTGATTGCGTAGTGGTGGTTTGGATGAACATTTTGCACTGATACCAGATTGATCGTCTAAGGTCCACCTATCACAAGCTTGGAGTCCGAAGTGGGCTGCCTTGCAAGTGAATGGGTTGCTTTATGCAATTTTCGTACTTGGACATTACCATAAGATCCATAGATTAAATAGCAGTTTTAGTTTCAGAACGATCAACGAATGTCGCTTGTCAGTCAAGTTGCCAGTTGACCAAGTTGACACTATTTTTGTTGACAGCTGACACTTGATTTCGTGTACAAATTCACAAATATTTGGTGTACAAGAATTTAATTTATTTAGTAACTATAGGTTGATGTGAAAAATGGCTCAGGAACTAAAAGAACTTTGTCAGCTTCTATTTCCAGACTCCACTGAAGGTAAACCGGCCTTTTATATGCACTCAATTCAATATTAGTCACTTCATATGAAAACAGATCAAGACTCGTCTTTTATATTCTGTTTTAAGCATGAAAACAATTTCAGTTATTCCAATATTTAAGTTTTAGAATTCATCTTGATACTGTTAATCATATCTCCCTTAATTTCTTTAAATCATCGATAAAATCATGATAAAACCTTTCAGTTTAGCACTTTTAAAACTCATGAGGTGTTGGTTCTATATTGGTACCAATATTTTGAAGCTGTGAATCTTTTGCTTTAAATTTTTCCTATGATTTTTAATTTTGCATTTCTTTTTCAATAATTCATAGTCTAATAAAATTGATCTTATTACGGAAACATTAGTAATTCAATATTTTTTATAAATTTACAGAAAATGCAGAATACTTTAGTGATATAACTGACTACATAAAAAAACTGGGATCCCAGAATTGGGAGCATATTCGGAAAGAACCAGAGAGACTGACTGAGGAGATGAAGCAGCTGACCGAACAAACACAAGAGCTGGCATTTGCTAATTATAAGACATTTGTTGAGACTGCAGAGATTTCACATACAATCATAAATGATTTAGCAAAGTCCAAAGATTCACTTTCTTCCTTCCTGGATAATACACCAGTTTTCTTACAAGAATGTGATAAATTCTCACAAATTGCTGGGAATATTGTCAAGGAAAAAAGGTATAACTTTTTAGTTAAATTGTAACAGCAAGTTCGTAGGAGTTTTTAACCATTTGATTAAAAATGCCACCCATATTTTATTATGATAATGATTATATAACTATAATTGAAATGATTTTCAGTCGCTATAGCACTATCCGTAACCAAAGTGATAAACTACTAGAGTTGCTGGAGCTACCATCTCTAATGCGAGAGGCACTCAATGCTGAGGACTATGAGAGTGCTCTGGACATCTTCACATTTGTCCGTAACCTATCTAAAAGATATTCTGAAATACCTATAGTGCAGGTATGAAACCCTATGGATTGATTTACAATTAGATTGTTCAATTGCCATGCTTCCAGTGTTGAATAATTTGAGTCTATTGAATTTATTGATTTTCAGAACACTACATCAGAAATAATGACACTCTGGTTTGAAACTCTCTACCACCTTTTCAATCAACTGCGGTATGATTTGCCACTTCCTCAATGTTTGCAAGTGAGTAACAAAAAAATTTCAAGACCATGCTTATGTGAACGCATTATATGTCCTAGCAAAAGGCAGAGCAATGACAAGATGGTCAGTTGCGATTAAGAAGGCTGTTGGATGCAGCATTTACCATGCGGTCCACACTGCATAAGACCGCATAGCTTGGAGATGCATCGTGTGTGGTCGTTATCCTCAGCATTGAGGGAACGACGAAGAAAAGAGAAAACAAAAAATAATATAGCATGATTTTCATTTTTTTATATACCTATATTTTTTAAATAATATTTCGTTATAGATTCTAGGCTATCTTCGCAGAGCCAATACGGTTTATAGATCCACGGATGAAGATGAGAGCAGTATGTATGCTGGCAGTATCAAATCAAATAATACAGCTACTTCTGATGGTCTACATGTACATTTTCTAAAAGCCAGAAATGCTTGGTTTGAAAAAGCGTTGGAAGATGCCAAGAATACGGAGGGTATGTCTTGTTTAATCTATTGCTAAAGGCTTACTGCAAAATCACTGTAGGTGATATATGGGTGGAAACACATTGGCGCAAAAGTGCGTGACCAATTGGTATTTGTATCATCTTTGCCGTACTTACTGCTGTGTCGCCGCCGTTGTCGTTTGCATCTGGAGCTCGTTGTCGAATCACGCATGCTCGCAGTTAACTGATGTTATGTTGTTTAAAAAAAAAAAAAAAACTGCTTATTCATTCTGCTTTTTTTATATTTCAGCACCAGAGAGATTATTGCGAAGAATAGTAGAACTGCACAGAATACATCTTTTCAATGTTTTGACCCAACACAAGTCTATATTCTTATCTGATTCTCAAGAATCCAAAATCAAAGATGATGAATTGAGTGGCACTAGTGCCTTATCCTGTTGGTTGAAATTAAAGGTAAGAAAACATTTCATAGTATTTTCGTGATTGTAGTCACACTGTTTACCTATAATGATTAATAAAGTGATTATTCAATGCTTTCCAGGTGGAAATATTGGCACATATATTAAACCAAGATTTGCCAAAGGAAGATGAAGCCAGTTTCGAGTCCCTTCTAAATCAATGCATGTATCTCTGTTTATCATTCGGAAGAGTTGGTGCAGATATGAGATGTGTTTTGACACCGTTGTTCCGCAACAACATTCTTGCACAGTTTCATAGTGGGCTAGACAAGGCAGACAGTCAATTTGAGAATCAGATGCGATTGTATAAAGTACCCAGCTTAAAGAATGTGCCGCGGCCGATAAACGAGAGTATATCAACGGGACCACCAGAAAATTTGCTGGATTACTATCCTTTAGCTGAATATTGCAATGGAATGCTTACAGTTTTGAACTCCATGAGAGTTACAGCACCATTGAATATTGTGAAGGAAGTATACAATGCGTTCAGGGAATCTTTTAACAAAGCTGTTCAGGTTTTGTTAACTTTCTACTACAGAGAGCAACAGAGCTTCACTGATACTGAGAAACAGAACTTTATTTCTCTATGTGTATGTTTCAATGAAGACTTGGTGCCGTACATAGCCAAGTGTCTGGCACAATCGTTTCCCTCCACACAAGTAGCAGAACTATTGGGAGTCACTTTGACTGTTTTACAAGAGAGCAATATTCTACAAGTTGACCAAAATGCTGTGTGTGAACCCTTGAATTGCATATTAGGAGTGGCGGTTAATTAGTGTAAAGGAATTAGAATGTAAATGCAAATATTAAAAAATGTAATGTTTATGTATAGATACGTGTAAATTATTATTTGAAAAAAATAAAACGAATAAGTATTTAGGAAGAAGGACTTTTAATCTCTTTATTAAAAAAATGAGAATAATTGTATCAAAAGAAATTAAGGCACGGCCTCTTAAAAACTAGCAAAAATAGGAATGATTACAATACTTTTCTTATTTAATAACAAGAACACTATGTAAACTTAAGTTTTTTAATTCTTGATTTTCCTTCATCATTTCTGGACACCTCATAGAAGTGTGTAACCTTATCAATTTGTCCTAAAGACTCAATAAACTCCCGATCGTGTGTGATAATGATGAACATGAAGTTTTTCTGAGTCATTCGGTCTTGTACGATATCTCCGAGAGCCTGACAAAGGCTTTTAATATTATCTTGATCTAAATTTGTTGTGGGCTCATCTAGGGCTAGAACTCCAAATCTGAAAGTTTGATATTAATGAGATTTTATTAAATACTACATACAATAATCAGCCTATAATGTTTCTCACTACTGGGACAGGCCTCCTCGCTCCGACAGGGAGTGGGCTATAAGGCCCCTCGCCCACGGCGACTTTTTGTAGCGATGCAATAGCGATGCGGTCGCGCGTTCGCATCGATACAGCCGCGATGCGGCCGCTAGCTGATGGCCCTCGCCGACACCACGATTCTCAGTCGCGATGCAAACGCGATACCGTCACGCTTCTGTCGCGATGCAAACGCGATTCAGTAACGGCACAAAAATGCCACAGTATCACTGATGCTCGGTTCTCCACACATGCGCCACCCTCCCTCCGTTCTCTCCCCGATGTCGTCCGACACCGTCGCGCGTTTGCATCGATACAGTTGCGATATTGTAGCGCGTTGGCATCGCTTCTGTAGTGCGTTGCAAATGCGACTAACGCGCGTTAGTAGTGATGCTGTCGCGCGTTTCGTAAACGCGCGACAGCATCGCTACAAAAAGTCGCCGTGGGCGAGGGGCCTAAACCTACCACGCGGGCCCAGTGCCGGTTGGTAGATGTCACGTCTTACAATTTTTGGTTCTAAGACATGCCGGTTTCCTCACAATGTTTTCCTTCACCACTTTGAGATGAATTATTTACACAAAGTAAACCGCCTGCATGGGTTCTAACCACGACTCCATAAATCGGCACTGTTACCACCACTCACAAAGGTAAAATTCTTAGCTTAAAACGGTCGACCACCACTGTAGAGAAAGGCTCTAGATTTTGAGGGCTAAAAATATACAGTAGAATCTGTTTATTATGACGCCGTCTATATTGACCAACCGTTTATTATGATGTAATTACACAGCGAAGTTTGGTTTTCATATAAAATTCTTTATACCTAAGTTGGATATAATGACTTCGCTTATAGTGACATGTCGCTTATTGTGACCCATTTTTAATAAATTGCGTCCAGTTATAGTGACCGACATGCTTCCTAACACATTCGGCAGTGTTCGGGAGAGTCACGTGATTCCCGACGACGTTCGGCGCGTGCATGGCTTTTTTTGTTTTGAGTCTCAGTTATTGATAGTTGAAGGTCACGAATTGATTGATCTTCAACTATACTACTTGAGATTGTTTATTTTCTACAAAACGCTTTGTATGACGTCCGCTTAGTATGACGTGTTTGTTATTTCCATTATTTCCGTTGATCTAGTGCTGACCATGAGTTACTGGGGTCGATTCCCAGTTTGGGCAGTGTTATTGAATTTTTCCATTAGGAATTTCTCAGTAGCAGCTCGGAGTCTGGGGTTGTGCTCAGTTGATGGCAAAAAGCTCGACCCCTATTACATGGAACTAACAAAGTGGCGAAATATAGGTACACCTCTGCCTAACCCCACGGGGAAAACAGGCGTGGTGTGGTATAATAATAACTGTCTGTACAGCTACTTAACACTTACCTAGAACTGAATGTTTCAGCAAGAGCCAGTCTTATTATAAGGCAAGCCAACACCTTTTGACCAGCACTACACCTATTTCGCATGTCGATTTCAACACCATTCTTACATTGGACGACCCTGAAAAAAAAAATGAATTTGTCACTGACACATCTTCAAACAATCCTTATAAATAATAGACTTTCAATTCATTATAGTCATGTCATGGGGTGAAGATACGAATGCATTTGAACAACATTTGCTAGTGCAACTAAGTGAAAAAAAAAAATAAAAACAAATATATTTCATACACAGAGCACGATATTGCCGCACCGAGGCGTTTCTATGCTCCACAGTGTTTTATGAAGCCCATTTTTCGGACATCACATTTTATTAAAAAAGCTGATATAAATAATCATTTAAATGCAAGATTTCATATCCCCCTTTAGCTACCAAGTCTAGTTTCTGAGCAATTTTTTATTTTAAACCAACCAATTTCCATCACAATATATAGAAAAATATATATATATATATACACTTAAACTAAGCATGATATGAAATAATGGTGTTAGGTAACATTGATGAGTCTTATGCTAAGTATTTTAGAGAACAAATAAACCTCGGGCAGAGGCCTCATTAGTGCATTGCGTTGCGTCGTCGCAACGGATCAACGCAAAAATGTCGTGTACCACATCTAGTTTGCCCCTCTAACAGTGGAACACTGTCCGTCGTCGCACCGCAGATCCGACAGTGCAGCGCTTTTCCCTCCCCCCGCTTAGTCTCTCACGCAACGCATAATGTGGCATGTCACTAATCACTAAAAAATTATATGTAAAAGTAAAACACCACCTACCAACCACCAACCTAACTTAGTTAGATCCAGATATATACGAGTATTTTGGTTTTTAGTTTTTCTTATTTTTCTCAAAAAATCCGCCGTATTAGGAAAAGTTATTTATACTGAAATTATTGTTTACTTCCCCAACTGTGTGGTTTCATACATTTTGATTATTATTGCATTTTTTGTGTGGAATAGGAGATATTACTTTCAGTTGCGTAGCGTATATTTCTGCCACCCGGGGCAGAAACCCTAAAGTAATTACATTTTGATCAACTACCACTTGTCTTGAAATTGTACGTAAATAAGTAACATGTAGGTCCTGATGACAATACAGTTATCTGTTCTGATGATGACCTGACGCCGCCGCCGCCTCCTATATCTGCGTAGTCCGGGGCCATGGCCACCTCTGCCCCCCCCCACGCTACGCCACTGATTACTTTATTGTTTCAGGGTTAGCCCCATAGTAAAAGTTGTGAATGATATCAAAGTCGGCCGAATTACACCTACTTATTACCTGATGTTGCCCTTTATTTATGTGTCATCTTTTGTTAGAGATCCTAAATAAATTACAATAAAATAAAGTAAAAGGATGAACATAAGTTTTACCTGTATTCGTATTTACGACGTTCTGAATCCATCGTCAAACTACCTTCAGCTTTGATTGCTATGTAATCTATATCGTTACCACTATAAATTTTACTCCAAAGTTCTCTGAAAATGCAGAAATAGGATTAAAATCAAAAATTATAGAAAAAAAAAAAAAAAACATGATGTCTCTTAGGACTCATGTTTTAAAAAATAAGTGTTTATTTGAATTTACTTTATTATAAGATTAATGCTCTCCATTTTCTTTTTGTGGAACTCCAAGAGACATTTTTCTAGATTCACCAAATAGTCCTTTACATCCTTGTCTAACATTCTTGTCACTTCCAGTTCAAAATATTTCTCTCTGTATTTCTTTTCTGTATCTTTAGCTAAAGCTGTTTTGAGATCTGATTTGTTTTTCTTAAGTGTAATCTGTAATGTATGATAAAAATTAATATCTAACTTTAATATTTCAGATATGCTTGCGAATTTCCCTACATGATAGAATCAGTAATTAAGAGATCCGCAGGAGAACCATGGTAACCAACATAGCCCAAAGAATTGTCAAACTTAAGTGGCTGTGGGCAGAGTATATGGCTCGCATAATAGATGGCCTATGGGGCCGAAAGGTTCTGATGTGACGACTGCGTACCGGAAGAAATAGCGTTGTAAGGCCTCCCACAAGGTGGACCGATGACTTTGTAAAGACCGCAGGAATCCGCTAGATGCGGGAAGCACAGAACCGGTCGAAGTGACGGTGCTTGGGGGAGGCCTATGTCCAGCAGTGGACCGCTTTCGGCTAAAATAATGATGATGGTGTTTGCTTTATGTTTTCTCTGAAGTAAGTAATCACACCCGCACTTTGCGTGGTACACACCACACCCACTCGAAGAGAGAAGGCCCTGTGTCCCAGCAGTGAGAAGACTATGCTAGTATGCTAAGTGGTAACAGGACGCGTCTATGTGAATATTACCTTTAGTTCATCTAGAATACCATCAGTTTTAAACTTTTCACTGGAAAGCTTCCTGTATTGCACTGACAAAGAATCTTTTTCCTTCAAAACATCTCTGTTTAATGAGCTCAACTTTTCTTTGATCTCAGCCTCCTCTTTCTCACATTCTGTAATTTCCTTTTGAATGTCTCTTAGTTTCAAATTGTCGTCTAATTCGCGTTTGTAAATCTGAAAAAACATTGCGTCATCATTATTCATCATATCATCATCATTTTATATGAATGGTCTATGTTCGAAATTGTCAGTAAAATGAGAAATATAGCATATATCGTATTCTATTCCTACCTCTTCCTTAGCGATTTCATCCTTCAAACACTCGATCCTCTTAGTAGTAGTCTGCCTATCACTCTGTATCTGTTTCAGTTTTTCCTCCAGTTTCTTTATTGCTTCCTCTTTCTTTTGCTTTTCAAGTGGAATATTTCTTTCTTTATGTTGTCTAATATCGATATCTACCGACTTTACTTTGTCAAATGCTATGGTTACTTTCATTATCTCATTGTTTTTTGTTTCTATGTTAGCCCTGCAAAATACACAATTGATTTAGAAGCTAAAATTATGGAAGAAAATGTTTTTTTTTAAAGAACTTTTTGTTCATTTTAACCTGTTCTGCTTTACAACTTCAGATTTAGCTTGTTCCTTCTCCTTGAGTGCTTCTTTCAGAGGTTCTACACCTTCTTTCAACTCTGCCAGTTCCTCTATGAACTTCTCCCTATCCGATTCTAGTTGTTTTTTCGTTTCTTGAAGGTTGTATAATCCCTGAACCTGTTGACATTTGATAAAAGAGATGTGCTTTAGGTTGGGAAAGAGATGACGCTATACAACAGACTTTATTCCGTGTTTAACTGTTGTAAAGCGTCATCTCTAAAAAAATATTCTTTTTTGAGAGCTTCCTTTGCGTGCGCCACGTAAACGGTTTAAGTTACGCAAATATCTTGTATGATGGAATTGTTCCTCTTTAAAAGTACTAAAAAAAAATCCGCGACAGCATAGGTCTATCTTTTCAGATTGACTCACTATAACCTTTTTTATGGTAATCAAATTTGTTCGAAATTAATGCATTATTTGCGAAGGAGTTTTATCAACATCATATTAATCCTTATCCAAATAAATATGTTATTAATCGCAAGTATTTAAATGTAAACAAAATTGTCCTTATTAACACTTGATTTCAATCAACATCTTAGGATATATCATAATTTTAAAATAACTTCGCAACAAAATAAGTATAGGCTATTTAACATCACGCTACGCCCCTAAGGAGCCGAGCAAAACGACAAAAAATCGGAAAAAACGCTAAGCGAAAACGAAGTAGTTGCGCGGACGGGCGATGCGATGCGTCGGGGTGGGTTGTGGGCCGAAATTTTACGCGGACGAAGTCGCGGGCAGAAGCTAGTTTTATATAAATATAATCTGATAGAGCATCTTTGGGCGCATATTTTCCAGTTTTTATTATTGGATACCGAGTAATATTAATTTTTCAGATTTTCGTTTTTATTTTGTTTGCTCCCTATAAACTCAAAAGTGCGACTTGACACTAGCACAGAAATATTGCTGGTAAGCCTATCACTGATTAAAAAAAAAACACGCACTAACACTAATCTAATCGATCGACCCATGCGGCTGTTATTATTTAGCCACAAGCCCCTTCCAGCAGGCAATCATGGGTGGCATAGGAAAATATTCATCTGGGTCATTGAATAGATATTTTGTAATATCTATTCAGTTTTTTTTAAGAAACAAAGAAATAAATAAAAATATATTTATTCAATTGTATTATGTTATCTGCTACACTTACCTTCTTCTGCAAATTTAGGCATTCTTCTTGAATTTTGTTTTTCTTATCGCGCAAATCCTGCTTTTTTTTATTGTGTGCGTTAAGTTTCTTCTGAGCATCCTTGAGTTTTGCCTTCAGACTGGCAATCTTTTGTTTTAGTTCCGCTTGTTTAGCAGTAGCATCTTCCAAAGTCATGTCTGATTCAAGTTCCGAACATTTTGCTTTTATAGCTTCAAACTGCAAAAATATAAAGTGTACAGTTTAAAATGTATTCTTTTGTAATGTCTTAGTCCTTTCTGGATTTATAAAGTAGAATTATAAAAACTATCTCACCTCCTTGGTGAATGTTTTCACTTCTTGGTTGCATCGATCTAGCAATGGCATATCTCCCTGCATTTGCTTTAACGTCTGAAGTTTTTGTTCAGGCTCTAAGAGAGACATGGATAAGCCATCCGCCTCTTCAGTAAGTTTGTTTATTTTCTGAAAAGTAAGAAACATTATCAAGCTGCTTTGTTTGATGTGCCGATTTTTGGCATTTTTATTTATAACTTACCGTTTCGACATCATCAATACGTTTCTCTAGCTGTGGTTTGACCTTCTCTTTGATCGATTTAATCTTTTCGTTCAAAGATTTCATACTCAACAGTTCATCTTTCTTAGCCGATTCTTTTTGGTGCTCCTCTGCTACCTTTTTAAGTTGGTCTGGTACATTCAAAACCTTAGTATTCAGTTGGCTTATTAAATCGGACACCTGAAATAATAAAATAGCACAATATACCTAGTTAGAAATATTAAATTAAAAAAATAAAAAGAATTGATGATTATAAATACCTCAGTTTCCGAGTCAAATCCGCGGTTACATAGCGGGCAACAACTATTGGCTTTTAGTTGCGATTCATATTTAGTTATGACAAACATCGAGGACTCGAGAACATTGCGATCATCCTGAAATATTAACAAGAGATAAGATATGGGCGATACCAAAATATTTCGATTTCTGATGAATGTTATCCATAGGGCCGGGATTTCAATTGTTAGAAAACTTTTATCTGTGAAATAAATAATGCGGTTAGACTATTGACTGCAAAAAAAATATCATTGCGTAGAACGTAAAATGTATTTAATGATTGCAAAAAAACACTTTTAAATTAAGACTAGACTATCACTGGTATCTTTGTCAAACATTGTTGAACTGAATTTCAGTGGAGTCGATTTATATAGCAAACATTTATGAATAATTTAATAAAAATTACAAACCTGCAGCTTTTCTACATTAGCAATAACTTTGTTCAGAGTGTTTTCATAGGTTGATGTACCGCAAACTTTGTACATTTGTTCTTCAGCTTCTACTAGTTCTTTGGACTTTTCCATTAATGTACCACGGACGTGTTTCCGTTCTTCCTCAAGCTTAGTTATCTAATGCAAAGAAAATAATATAATAAATATTTAATTCATAAGATCATCATTTAGTTTCTAGTGTCTGTTGTATGTGTTGAAAGTCTGAGCTAGACATGGACCAAGTATGGAACATTCAGGAACCCCTAAGATAACTTCCGATACTGGTTATCTCTTACTATTTACATTGAGCATCTGAGTTTTAAAGATGATAGAAAATCTCGATAGATTCGCCCTTTTTGCTATACTGGAGTTACTACATAAAGGAATGTTACAGTGAACACACTCGAAGGCTTAAGAAAACTCAAAGTAAATGTCACATGTGAATATTAAACGTCACAATATTATGGAATAAACACCAAGTTATAAAAAAAAAACATTTATAAAACAGGCTTTTCTCCAGAAATACGAGTGGTTGTCGAAGACTTTTTTATTGCTTTCTCGCCAATAGTAGTAAAACATTTAATAACATTACTTACTTTAGTCTTCTTTTCGTTCAAGCTTTTCTTCAATGTATTGACTTCAGAATTCAAGCTAGATTCTAACTTTTTCAGGGAAATTGCGAAGTCTTTCTCTGGCATGCTACCTAATAGTTCTGTTAACGATGTTCTATGCTTGTTTTTAAGCACAGTTAACTGTTTTTCCTTCTGTTTCAGCATATCTTCTTTCATCTCGCGTTCTTTCAGTTTGGCAGTTTGTTTTTGTAATTTTGCAATCTGGAGATGCAAAAGATATTTTTTAGAAAATAAGTATTATAGCGGTTACATCGTAATGAACAAATCATATTGGTTTACTTACCTTCTTATCAATAACATCAAGTTCTTCATCATCTTTTTCTAATTCCTTTTCATCCTCGTTGATTTGATGTTGATGCTCTTCGGTGTTTAACTCTTGCTCTACTCTTTCATAATTTCTGCAATCAAATTCAGAATGACACGGCATTAAAAACTGCTTAGACATGAATAAGTTCGGTTATTAATTAATACTTTTCTGAACACATGCTTACTCTTCCGCAATTTTTAATTTATTTTCGGCAGTCTCCAGACGTACTTTAGACTCGTTCGCAGCTACAATCTCTTTTTCCAATTTTGTTACCTCTTTTTGGTTCTTTTCAATATCTTTTTCTTTACTGGATATTTGTTGGTTGTGACCAGACTAAAAAACAAAATACACTACATAAAATTTTCCAACTTACTTTCAGTCAAGTACAGCTGTTTGTAGGTAAAAGTATACAAAGTAATCATACTATTCTGGAACATTAGTAATTCTACTTTTTATAAAAGTGTCAAGTGCATAGGGTACACAGAATAATACTCACAAGAGCAACGCGACTTTCATCTACTAATGATTGCTTTTGCTTCTCTTCTTTGTCAGCCTCTGACTTTAGTTTGCTTAGTTCCTGTTTCAGACTTTTGATTTTTTGCATAAGTTTACTCATTCCTTGTTCTGCTTCCTCATTAGTTTCAACTGTTACAATTTCCTCAACTCCTGTAGATATGTTATAACATGCATTAGTGTTTACTTACTAGTAAAATATTAACCCCTGTAACAGGTTTTTCCTAGCTTAAGGGTCATTGTTCAACATTTTGTACCAGGCTATTTCAAAGTTTAATTAAGTGTCATTCTGTATGTTTACTTTTTACGTCAAAGAAATATATTATTATTATTTTCGGTTCTTTACGTTTCTTCTCATCTAAGAGAGGTTAAGAAACTTTACACACGGGTCGGACCAAGTATGTAAGGTAAAATTTAAATAGAAAAGGTGGATCATGATGTTGAAGAAGTCGGGAACTTTCGGGTGATGCGACAGGTGTTAAGGATGGTGGCTTTTTGGAGCATGTAAAGTGTGTGAGTAGGCATCTGTAGGGTGTTAAGGCTTTGTGTGAGAGATTTTGGTATTACACCAGTAGATGAAAGAACAATGGGGACAATATGAACGGTTTGTTTCCCATTGGGTTTTCATTTCTATGGCGAGATCTTGATACTTACCGAGCTTTTCGGATATGGTGGTTTGAATATTGTGTGAGTTAGGTATTGCCTAACTCACACAATAAAACATTTTATCTAGTCTATCAGATAAACTATTTTATTGGTTTTATCATGAACGGTAATGTCAGGTCTATTGTAATGAATAGTTTTATCTGTTATTGTTGTTCGGTCTCAATAAATTTTCTGATCCTTACTTTCTAATATTATTTCTGGTTTATATTTATAATATGGTATCATTTCGTTAACGAGTTTATATTTATATGCTAACTGTTGGTGTATTATTGCAGCGACTTGATCATGGCGGTGTTTATAATCGGTTTGTGCAAGTGATTTACAAGCTCCTGTTATATGACCTATGATTTCAGAGGCAGTGTTGCAATGTCTGCACAAGTCAGTCAACTGATTTTGGTCCTTTATGATGTACTTTCTATAATTATCATAATTATCTATATACTCGTAATTATTACGAGTGGCTACTATTTGATCCTGTATGGCCAGCTTAAAACCCTCTGTCTCGGGAAACAAATCGCCTCGTTTGAGCCATTCGTTCGACTTAACTTTGTCGACGTGTGGCTGGCTCAAGTAGGCTCGGTGTCTTCCGTGTAGGTCTTTTGCAGACCATGCTGAATTTTTTTGTTGTGTATTTATAATGTGTTCATTTATTTACGTGTTCCTGTTTTGTAGATTTAGTGGTGTAAGTTTTTATCTGTTTCTGTTACCTGTTTTTGTTGTGATGAATGTTCTGATTTATTATGGAAGTACGCTCTGAGTGAATGTATCTGTTTGTTGTGTAAATTGTGTATGTCTATTAATCGTCTTCCTCCTTCTTGGCGTGGCAGTGTAAGTCGTTGTATGCATGATTGTGGATGGTGTTTTCTATGTTAGGTTAGGAGTGTATTGACAGTGCGCTCTAGTTTTTTGATATTAGTCTTTTATTATTACAGAAGAATATATTATTGCGGGTCACGTCAGCCGCGTACATAGTGACCGCTGGGCAACCAGTCAGCCGGTTCAGGAAGAGGAGGCGAGACGACCAAGACGCGTACCTCAAGGGTTTGATCGAGGTGGCTCTGGAAAAGGATGCCTGGAAGGATTTGGGGAATGCCTTTGCTCAGCAGTGGGGCAGTGTAGGCCATAGACACAGAGAATGGACTGAGCGTTCCGTATTTGGCTGTGCAGTGAATACAGACCAAAAAGTACGAGAGAGACAAAGCGAATATGCGGCTAGTAGTCATCTCTTTCTAGAATTCTGATTGGTCCAATGATGTTTTGACTTTAATGTATATACTTTCATGCCTGTAAAATTTTAATATCAGTACTATCTTTGAAATTTATTAATAATTAATCAAATAAAGCTATAAAGACTTAGTTCGCGTTAAAAGAAAAAAAAAAATGTTCTATCATTAATATGTAAAGTTGGTTTACGGACGATAGTTTAACGTGACAACGTCATAACAAACCATTGATGCGGCGCAAGCGTACAATGAGTGTAACGGGACAATGAGCGTAACGGGACAATGAGCGTAACGGGACAATGAGCGTAACGGGACAATGAGTCATCTTTTTTCGTGCATGCAGCCGGCGTTCATCGATTTATTAGACGTTGACACGTCAAAAAAATTGAAAAAAGAAATCTTTTAGTCTCGAACCTAAGCCAATAAAATCTAGAGATAATAATTAGTAACATATAGAAATAATTACTTTTTCTATTATTAGTCACTGTAATTTTCAATGTTTTTCTTGTTAATTAAAATTGGAACACTGCGCCTTTACAGGCTTGCAGAAAAGAGACACGTATTGCACACTTTTGTGAGGCTAACGAGTGGCTAATTGAAAAAAAAAAAAAAAAATATTGTGGCCTTACCAGCCAATTGTGCAACTTTCACAATCATTTCATTTCTCTCAATGACTTTCTTATCGTTTTGGCTGTCCAACAAGATTAATTTTTCAAGTCTTATCTTGTTTGCATCCTTTTCATTTGCTACCCTTTCTTCCTCATTATTGAAATTAGTAATTTTTGAATAAGATTCTTTAAGTTCCTTTTGGTTGGCTTTCACAGTTGCATCGTAGTTGCCTAAAATTAAAATTATGTTATTATTATCGCAATTTATTGAGGCATAAAATATTTTATACATATTAAAATTGTGAAAATATTATATCTTACTAATTTTCTCTTTCAATTCCGGTATTGAGCCCTCAAATACATTTTTGATATCCTTTTTGAGCTCTTGTTCTCGTTTATTACAGTTATCCAGTCTGAAATTTTAATTAAATGTTAATTGATCCATAACAAAATATGATTGAAAATATTTTTACAATTGTTATATCATCATCATTGTCTTGCCCACATGTCAATAAAATAAATGTTGCATTTTTTTTTATATTTGTGCAATTTGTTATACTTTTGTCATACATTTCATATCAATGAAATTATAAAAATGTTTCTAAATTGATCTGCTTGTCAAAAGTAACGAAAATTTGCAGAAAAGGGCATCTAATTCAAGCTGAAAACCAATCACAGGGTTGTCACCAGTGGTTGCGTGGTTAGTTTATTCGATGTTTTTATTTGGAATGGATACAAATAACATACTTCACTTTTAATTTGCCTAGTTTAGAATCATAGGTATTCAGTGTAGTTTCCAGTGTTTTGATAGTGTTCAATTTTTCTTCCATGGGCTTTAGATCTTTTTTCATTTCACAAATCTTCAATTCAGTTTCAGAGATTCTAGTTTCTGTATTGATGACATCCAGTTTCTTTTTGTCTAGTTCCTTTTTTTGTTCTTGCAGAACGTCAACTCTGTCAGCTATAAAATTTTGGATATTATTTGTCATCATAATAATGACTACTGATTATAAACTCTTCTTTAGAATTCGTTTTAGACAGTTAATGTAATTACTCACCAAGAATTTTGAGGTCTGTAGCATAACCTCTTCTAATTTTCTTGATATGTTCGAAACATTTACCATATTTGTCTGAATCAAATATTTCATCAAAGCGCTCTTTAACCTTTTTGCCTTCATCTAGAGGCCAGCTCGCTTCTTCTTGGTGGCAAAATATCACTGCATTTAGTATCGCCTTTGATACACCTGGAAATTATCAAGTCATGTAGGGTGAAGAAGTATTGATGTTAACAGAAACAATTTTCTCTTTTTTAATGAAAATTTTACATTTTCTTAATTACCCTAAATACCGAGTCACTCCAATTTTAATTCAAATACCAAACTGTAGAATGCTCATAATAAAATTAACAATATAGTTTGACCGATATCGCTGTACCGTTCCTTAGGATTGCGCGCAGCCCCCCTCCCCCCCTGGCCGGTCACATACCTAAGGCGGTACAGCGGTATCGGCCAAACTATTAAAAAAAAAGCAAAGTTTAAAAAAATGTGACAAATGATAATGGATGTGTGCGAACAGATTCAAGTAATAATAAAATGCATTATTGATTAAAAATGCATTTTATTACCTGATGCAAGCCTTTCTTCGCAATGCTGATCAATGGAGAGCATGGTAGTCTTAGAGTATACACTAGAGCATGTTAAAGGTAAAAAAAAAAACTTTTAAATGCACTAGTGTAAAGATTTTTTTTTAACGTTGCCCCACACTAGGAATTTCTCCTGTATCGTGGGTGCGTTTACAAACATTTAAACTCACATACACAAACAGCCAGACCCGGAACAACTACTTGTAGGTCTTACTAATATTTGTTCCGTGCGGGAATCGAACCCGCGACACGCATCGCTGCAGTCAATCACTTAACCACTGCGCTAACCGTGTCGTCAGTTGCCAACATGTTGTTTGGTAAAAATTGCCTTTCAAGCGTCGATATATTTTTTATGAATGTGTGGGGGATACCTTGCATTGGGTTTATGCCCTGAGAGTTTGGTCCTAAAGGACAGAAGCAAATGCAAGTGGCAAGTTTGACGGCACGGTTGACGCAGTGGTTAAGCGATTGACTGCTGCGCTGCGTGTCGCGGGTTTGATTCCCGCACGGAAGAAATATTTGTACGGCCTACAGTAGTGGTTCCGGGTCTGGTTGTTAGTATTTGTGAGTTTTAAATATTTGTAAACGCACCCACAATACAGGAGAAATTCCTAGTGTGAGGGGACGTTTTTTTAAAAGAATAAAAAAAAAGGATCCATATAATGCAGTGCTTATTTGCATGGTATTTCTTTTATTTACAACACATAACGACACGCCTGGTTTCCCAGAGGCACAGATTATAATAATAATAATAATAACCCCACCGCCGTATCTCTACGTTGACGTCGTGGTGGGGCTTGCGCGCTCCGAACTCTGGGTCTGTGCCGGTAGAGTTTACTTTACCGGAACATGTCTAGGGTGAGGAGCCAGACCAAGAGAGATACAGAAACCCGCAGGGCAGCATGTGGCGAGATGTTGGGCAGTTGCGACCCCACGGACCCTATCTCCCGGGAGAAGTCATGTTCCTCATCTCTAGCTTGCCTTTATTGGCCGGCTGGAGTGAACACTGACGAGGAACTGAGCTCCCACCTCATTCTTGCCTTTATTGGCCGGCTTGAGTGGAGATTCGCAAGAGCAAACGTGCTCGGAGGAAGGAAGTATTCCAGTAAGTGCTTGTAGGGATCTTGACCATCTTCCGGGCTCTGGGATTGTTCTGAGAGCCGTGGAATACCTCTCCACTCCTCGAGCACCTCAGGACATGTTGCCCCCTTGTCGCTACGTCACTATGTGCTAGCGACCGTTTTCGGGGGCCCATTATTGAGTGTGCAAGTCACCCCCTGCCATTTTATCCTTGTGTAAAAAAACATTGATCAGGCAGGGGCCATAGTCCTTCCATAGTTTTAGGTAACCAGTCCATTTTAACCACCCAAACCCATAGTCCAATATCTTTGTTTCCATATCTTGCAATAGTCCTACACCAACCGGGGGTTGTCCTTGGGTGCACTTGCATAGTGCGTACAGGGATAATCGTCGGTTGGTGCCTCATTTAATTAAAAAGCGTCTAACGGGCCTCTGCGAGTTGGCTTCGGCCCCTCGTACGCCTTCCAAAGGTCCGGGACCCCAGGGCCCCGAGATATGTAAACATTTAAAAATAATAATAAGAACTTTATTTCGAGCCAAGACTCAAAGGGTTAGTAACAATGTTCATACAACTACATGTTAGTAAACAACACAATACGGTGACACATGTAACTGACAACAGTGAACTATATAAGGACAGTCCACTCTGTCCGCTATCATTTTCAGAACCCTGTTGGGGCTGGCCATGACTCGTGCCACCATTGATGCAGCGCGCTTACATACGGCAAACTCCGCAGTTTAGATATGAAGTGACGAGTACGCGGTGGGCCCATCTCACTAGGCCAATTCAGTTGGACTGACGCGCGCTGCCGGTATAAGAGTTACGCGATAGAAAGAGAGGCAACTTGTAGGTAAATATAACTGTAGGTAATAAGCGTTGTGCGATCTGAATTGCACTTTATTGTGTCGTAGCAAGAGTCGCTTTTTATTTAAATGATTTTGCAGTGTCCATCTGTATTAATCTGTGCCAGAGGTATACCTGTAGTACACCCACATTTTTCTAGTTATGTTTAAGTCCCATGTAATAAGAGTGAGACTATTGCCATTTTCCTAATTTACTTAAAGCATAAATATGTGAGTTATAAAGTAGTAATGGCTTCCCCTTTAACAAATTTACCCCTAATAGGTTCATGCATATAACTTTAAAAATTTAATATTTATTAATGTTATGAGCAGTTTGGAACTGATGAAAAAACAAGTAAAAAAAGCCTTACAGTAGTCGCATATGATGACACCCTATGTAACAGTTCTACATTTATATCTGTAATTTTTATGGTCTACTTAATAGACAGTGGTGCCGATTCCCTTGTTCACAAACTAAACTAAATTTAAGTTCAGTGCATCTTTTTCTTTCTATTTCATTAAGAAAAGGACAGAATATAAATTTTAGTTTAGTCCTGTCAAATTAATCAGCGCTTGACGTAAATTGACGTAATTTTAGTCGGCAAGTTTTTAATCACGTCTAAACTTGTATGGAGTAGTGACAGGCGCTGATTTATTTGACAGGACTAAACAAAAATTTATCCTCTGTCCTTTTCTTAATGAAATAGAAAGAAAAAGATGCACTGAACTTAAATTTAGTTTAGTTTGTGAACAAGGGAATCGGCACCAGTATCTATCTACTATGATGTGTATGTTGTTCAACATCTGACATCTCACCTGGGTAATAAGCATCATTAACCCTCGAAAACCATGAAAACGAAACTAAAAATGATTTTTTTTTAAATTAATGCAGCCACTTTCTTGGATATTAATTTATATGCGGTAAAACCAAATTTTTGTTTGAGGTGCATCAAAAATTAAAAATAAGGTCCACCATCCCATCTGACAGCTAACTCTACCGCGCGCACTCATTGGTCAACTCAAATATTGCGCGCTTACCCGGCATCCTGTTACACACTTCTGTCCCTTTATATAAAATAGAAACCGATAGGAAAGACGTTACACATCATTAAATTTTGATATTCTTTAGATAGATATAGTGAGTGGGTGGGAAAGTTGTTCAGTTTGATGATCTGTACCCTTAAATATGACCACACCTTTCTTGACACATGCTATCATCATTCATCATTTCAGCCGAAAGACATCCACTGCTGGACATAGGCCTCTCCCAATTGGGGGGGTTTGCCATAATCACCACTCTTGGCAGGCAGGTTGGCACAGTATGGTGTAAAAAATGCATAGAGAACGCTGCTGCCCATTCCCTCGAAACCCGAGGGAAGAAATATGTATTATTATACATGCTGTATTATGGAATTAATTTGTTAAAAGCTATTTATTTTCTACTGAATCAGGCACAGATGAAACAACTTACCAAGCTCATCATATAGAACTGCATCTAAATCAGCACATCTTTTAGATATATCCTTTGTTCTCCCAGACTCATCAGTGACTGATAATAAAGAATCTAGAGTACGGAAGGATGCTTTCTTTTTTTGTAATACAACCTTCATAGATCTTGTTACCTCCATGTTTTTGTCTTTTGCATTTGCTAGCTAAAATATAAACATAAATACCTATTATAACACTCAAGCATTAGTAAGGTAATATTTTTAATGAGTCTGTCCTTTGAGAACTTATTTAACTACATAATCATTTCATCATAAGTATCCTTCAATATAAATACGATAAGAATCTGAATAAAGAGTTTATAGTAAAATCTACTTTAGGAAGTAGCTTCCAGAGAAAGCACAATCAATCACTAAATAATATTATGTTAATGTTGGTTTATCTATTTTCTTCTCTCCGTTGTTCTTGGAGATTGCACTCTCATTATCGTTGTTTGTTCTTAGTTAGCAAAGGACTTTGTAGGACGTACCTTCAGTTTTATTTGTGCCAAAACTTCAGTCGTTCTGTTTACTTTAGGGTCATGTACGAAACTTTCACCATGACCCATTCCCGGCGGCATTTGAGACGTGATGGCATAACGCACAGCTTCAATGATAGTTGTTTTACCACATCCATTTTGTCCTAATATCAGAGTTAGAGGACTTTCAAAAGTAATCCCCTGCTCGTCGGAATCATCAGGCCCAAAACTACGAATGCCTCGTATCATTAACGATTTAACAACCGCCATAATGAGGAGACACTAGTGGTAAAATGTAACGTAGTGTATTTCGCGCCAAGTGAAGATATCACCCAACACCAAGCGGCAAACAAGAATAATTTCAATCACAGTCGTTGACAGCGACAGGTTATGAGGGATCGGCAAAGCAAGCCAAGCTACCGCAAATTGACATTTCATTTTTGAATTCTGTCAAACAAGTAAAGAAAAGTGTTACCAACAAATAAAAGGCAAGCAATCGAGTTTCCGTTTTCAAAGTGATTTTCTTAATGTATAGGGCAACCGTTACAACAGTGGTAAGATTTGCAACGAAAACCACCCTTACAGCGAAGACATAAAGGTGTTTTCAACGTCGAATGATATCAAAACCTATGTGTGTGTGCTGGGCACTGCTGGGGCGGCTTGGGGCGGCTACTGGAGGTGCAGAAGAACTCAAACGGCGCGCGGCGTAAATATAACAACATTATAGTTATATTCAGTTCGAACCGTATGGGGTTGAATCACTAGGGCTATGGGGCTATGGCATCGATTTAGAATAATGGGCTATGGGCTCAATTTAAGGTGGGCATTCGGAAGTGCCCACCTAACTTTTCGAAGCTTCGGTTCGGTCCATCACCAAGCGGTTGATCGAATCTTCACGTGACTACAAAGACTAATTAGATTCGTGACTAGCACAGGACGGGGTGAGCCAATTTTTTTTTTTGTCAAAGTTAATTGGCATTCAACGTAGCACAGCTGTCATGATTTTGGGCACATTTATCGTTGACACCGATTCAAATCTTTGTGCATACGATGTAAGGTTTATGAGTTAAACTATTGAACCACAGCAATAAAGCATTGAACTTTGAAGCTTATCCGGACGGCATGATCGGCCTTATAAACAATACTTAAGTATTTTATTTCTGTGGGACTTAAAAGTTTATAATAATGTTTTAAAAAAATTGAAGAATCGGAAAAAAATCTTCGAATGAATATCGATTTTTGTAAGGTAAAACTCTACTACTCTATAACACACGCTTTCTGCCGCCCGCCTGCTGGCTGTCTCTACTTCTGTCATTCATTGTTTGTCAAGTGAAATATTATTTATTTTGTGTTTTATAGTTTGATTGATCATTTGTGAAATCCAGTTACAAGTCAATTCCTCAGCGTTATACTTTCCTAATTATTTGTGAAAGACTATTCATTTTATCATTTGGTGTACCTTCTCTTAATATTGCTGGGAGGAATCGTGAACACACATCACTGCATTGTGTGATTTTTTACATAAAATTTGTTCATGTAAGTATTTTATTATTTTTTAATTAATTGTCTATAGTAATTTTAATAGTCCGTCTACAAGTCTAATGTTCATAATTGTAGTAAGTAAACAAAATAAACTCAGTGAAGTGCTAACATAATGTTGGAACTATTTGGTAGCTTTAAGCAACCTTCTTCATAGGTATTTTGATAGGTTCTGAATTTAGTTTTTAATTTGAATGTTTTGTCTATTTTTCGCTGTCACTCTATTTAAAATATTATAATTACAAGCATTAAAATATATATACTGTTATACACATTATTTATTTGGAATTCTAGAAACCCACTAAAAACAATAACCTCCTTTTGGTTATGGGCCCAGAACTCTAGAACTCCAATAGGGTTGGCTTTAGTATCGTGCGGCACGCGGAGGGGGTTAAAAAGGATTAAAGCTAGTAGGGTTTGGGTCCCCGATTGTAACGCTATCACTCTTATTACAAGGTAATGCATATTTTTCGAGAAATTAATGAAAAATGTTTCTAACCTCAAATCAGTTTTATAGCGAAAACGGAACGTTAAAATGGGCGATTGACAACTAAATCTGTTCCAAATATTGTCTATGGTGCAAAATTACGTGAAAAGTTGACAAAATGGCACGTAAAAAAAAAGATATTAATGTTATTGTGTCACTGTCATTGTTCATGTTCATTCCGTTCACAGACTACTTGAGTACTTACTTGGACTTGGGGCACCCCGAGTCGGATAGTTTAGGTTAGAAGGGTATGGCGGGGTCGAATGAGCGAGCGAAGCGAGCGAATAGACCCCGCCATACCCTTCGTGGTTATTTTTTTTTAAACAACTCAGTAGTAGGAGCCCCGCGTAGCGGGGCTCCGTCGACCGCCCTTCCCTCGACTGTGCTACATTGAGCGCTTTTTATGCGACTATAAAATGTTTTGAGGTTAGGTTACATTTATTAGTTTTTCTCAAGAACGGTGTGTTGCCTTTACGTGAAAGTGGTGTCAGGGCAGACCTCCTCTCATTCCACCTCCTCATTTCCACTTCCAACCCAAATTTTAACCCTACTACGCCTTTTTAAGCGACTATAGTGTTTTGAGGTTAGGTTACATTTATCTGTTTTTTTCAGGAATGGTGCATTACCTTTTAATGGGAGTGGTACCAGGGGGCAAGAGGGGACCCCACCTTTCCTCCCCCCCAACCCCCTCCCCCTACGCGTGCCGCACGATACTAAATTTTACCCCTCCAATATTCTTCTTTAATAGTGTGTTTCAGAAATTTTGTGATTAATTTTTCGTATGTACTTCGAACTTCGAACATAAAAAAATGGAAGAAGATTCTTGCTCAAAACATCTTTCCCATAAGAATGGAAGTAATACTAGTGTAGTACCCCATGTTTCAACTACACAAACTGTAAGTACTCCATGTTTTAACAAATTAGAAGGACGTTCGAACTACACGACATGGGCATTTTCAATGGAGATGATGTTGATTGATTGTGGACTTTGGGATTGTGTTAAGCATCCACCTTTAGATAATAGTTCACAAGAGACGCTTCGCCGTGATGACAGAGCCCGCTCTAAAATTGGCTTGTGCTGCCACGAGAGAGTCTTCTCAAAAATAATGGGATCTAAATCTGCATTTGAAGCGTGGAATAACTTAAGAAAATCATACGCAGACAGCGGACTTGTAAGAAAGCTCACATTAATGAAAAAACTAATGAATTCTCGATATACTGACAACATGGAAAGCTATGTAAATGAGATTATGTCAACACATCAACAGTTACAACAGATTAATCAAAAAGTAGATGATTCATTTCTCGCAATTATTCTACTATGTGGTCTACCAGAGAAATTCAAGCCACTTGTCATGGCATTGGAACATTCCAGCTCTGAACTGACTTCAGATAATGTTGTTGCTGCACTCCTGAAAGAAGACAGCCGTGATCTAGCTGCCTGCAGTGACACGCGTGAAGATAGTGCTTTGGTGATGTTACATAAAAAGTTGAATAGAGACACTAAGAACATATTTTGCAATTACTGTCGTAAACCTGGGCATATAAAAGAAAATTGCAGAATACTCAAAGCCAAATCTCAAAAGGAAAAGGTCAATATTTCTGAGGTAACACTTATGGTTGATGATCAGTCAGTAAGTAATTCTAATTTTGATAATGCTGAAACTTGTGAAACTTTTGTAAACTCTTTTGTTTGTGAACCAAGTTTTGATAAGACGTTTATTGTAAAGAGTGATGACTGGTTTATAGATTCCGGGGCAACGAGTCACATGACTAATAGACGTGATTGGCTATATGATACTAAACCTATTCAAAAGCGTATTAGAATAGCTAATGATCAAATAATTCTTTCAGATGCCATTGGTAGTGTAAAACAAAACACTTCTAATATTACCGATGTTTTGCATGTTCCGAACTTGTCAACGAACCTGCTTTCAGTTAACTCATTGGTAAACAAAGGAAATGTCGTACTTTTTTCGAAATCTGGAGGTAAAATTATTGATGGTCAAACTTGTAAGGTATTTGGAAAAGTTATAAGAACAGCCTCAAACGTAAACGGTATGTACAAACTTGATTTACCTATTGATCAGGCGAATTTAACAGAAGTTACAAATAACTCAGCTTATTTGTGGCACAAACGTCTTGGTCATTTGAACTTCAGATCCATGGAATTACTAAGACTTCACTTAGCTCTTGGTGTTAAGTATCCAAAACCTGCTGGATCTATTAAAGATAATTGCATTGCTTGCGTGGAAGGTAAACTTTCAAAGCAACCTTTTAAAATGTCAGATTCAAAATCGTCGAATCTACTGGAAATTATTCATAGTGATGTTTGCGGACCTATGAGTACCCAATCTTTGGGAGGTGCTTCATATTTCGTAACTTTCACAGACGATTTTTCCAGAAAAACATTTACATATCTTATGAAACAAAAATCAGAAGTCGTTAAAAAATTTTGCGAATTCAAAAACTTAGTCGAGAAGCAAACTGATAAAAAGATCAAAGTTCTAAGTTCTGACAACGGTACTGAATATTTGAATTCTGAATTTAAAGAAATATTAAAACAATCCGGTATAGTTCATCAAACAACTGTTCCTTACAATCCAGAGCAAAACGGTTTAGCTGAACGGGTCAATAGAACTTTAGTTGAGAAAGCAAGATCTATGCTATCAGAATCTAGTCTACCTAAGACTTATTGGGGAGAAGCCGTCAATACAGCGACTTACTTGAAAAATCGTTCACCGACAAAGGCTATTAGAGGAAAAACTCCTGAAGAAATATGGACTGGAAGAAAAGTAAATCTTTCACATCTTCGTATTTTTGGATGTAAAGTATATGCGCACATACCTAAAAATCTTCGAAAGAAATTTGATGTTAAGGCCAAACTGTGCATATTTGTAGGTTATTGCACCGAAACGAAGGGATACAGAGTAGTTGATCCCGAGCATCCAAAAACTTTAATAAAAACAAGAGATGCCAAATTTTTTGAAAATGACTTTTTATATAAATCAAAGTCAACTAACCAAAACAATATGGTTGATAAAGTTGGAACTCAAGTATCAGAGTCTGTTCCTATTATATTTCAAGAAAATTCTGAAAATACGCCAACTGAAGGAGAAGTCAACAAAATTCTTACTGAACCTGTAATCCAGGAAACTCAAGTTATCGAGACTTTTTCTGAACCTTTAGTACAGGAAACAGAACTCAATATACCTGAAAATGAAAACATTGAAGAGGAATTTCATGACAGTATAGCAGAGATTCCAGATGATACAAACAATCAAGTTTCTCAACCTGATAGGAGATATCCTTTGAGAAACAGAATCAATAAAAAATGGTCCGAAGATATAGTTCTATATAAAGCTGCAGAAGATGAAACCCCTTCAACCTATAAGGAAGCCATGAATTGTGATGATAAAAATAAATGGAATGAAGCTCTTCAAAGCGAATATGACTCACTTATGAATAACGAAACTTGGATCCTTGTAGATAGACCAAAAGATAGGAAAATAGTTCGTTGTAAATGGGTATTCAAGATCAAGAAAAATGGAAACGGAGAAAACGTACGATATAAGGCGCGATTAGTAGCCAAAGGTTTTACACAAACTTACGGCATAGATTATGATGAAACATTCGCACCTGTGGCACGTCTTTCAACAGTCAGATTATTACTCGCTTTCGCAGCTCAATGGAACATTTCAATGGATCAAATGGATGTTGAAACCGCCTTCCTTAACGGTGATTTAAATGAAGAGATATTTATGGAACAACCTGAGGGTTTCACCAAAGAGTGCAACAAGGGGAAGGTATGCCAGTTAAAGAAAGCACTTTACGGTCTAAAACAAGCCCCTAGACAATGGAACCTTAAACTTAACGAAGCAATGATGCAACTAGGAATGAAAAGGTCTGAACATGATCATTGCCTCTACTATAAAGTCAAAGGAACTTGCAAATTAATTGTCGCAATCTTTGTTGATGATCTATGCATTCTTAGCAATAGCACTGACATGAAAGAAAACTTTAAAAAGAATATTCAAAATTTCTTTAAGGTCAAGGATTTGGGAAAATTGAAACATTTCTTAGGAATGAGGATCATTAAAGAGGAAAATGGAATAACCATTGATCAAGAAGAATATATCAAAAGGGTACTAGATCACTTTGCTATGACTGATGCAAAACCTGCTAGTACTCCTGCTGATCCAAATCTAAAATTAGTAAATCCTTCAAATGAAGAGAAAGAGGCAGCTCAACATTTGCCTTATCAGAGATTGATTGGATCTCTAATGTATTTGTCTGTCGGAACAAGGCCAGACATTACACATTCTGTAAGTGTGTTAAGTCAGTTTAACAGTAACTTTGGAACAATTCACTGGAATGCAGCAAAAAGAGTTCTACGATACTTAAAAGGGACAATGCATCTTAAACTTCAATTCCAGAAGAAAAATACACTTGCACTTACGGGATATACTGATGCAGATTATGGTGCATGTCAAATTGACAGGAGATCCTACACTGGATATGTATTTTATTTAAATGGACCTATTTCGTGGGAATCTCGTAAACAGCGAACAGTCGCCTTGTCAACAACTGAAGCCGAATATATGGCAATTAGTGATGCTTCTAAAGAATCTATTTATCTCAAAAACTTATTGATGGAAGTGTTAGGTTTTGACAATGGTGTCTGTATTTACAGCGATAATCAGGGAGCTCAAATGCTAACTAAAAACAACATTCATCACTCGCGAACTAAGCATATTGATGTAAGACATCATTTTATAAGGGATACTGTCGCTAGTGGTATTATCAATATAAAATATGTTCCCACAAATGAAATGAAGGCAGATGTCTTAACTAAGTTTCTACCGAAGCAAAGACATCTGTGTTTAACAAAAGAATTAGGATTAATTTAACATTAATTATAATGGCCTATTACCTATTCAGAAGTAGGGGAAGTGTTGGAACTATTTGGTAGCTTTAAGCAACCTTCTTCATAGGTATTTTGATAGGTTCTGAATTTAGTTTTTAATTTGAATGTTTTGTCTATTTTTCGCTGTCACTCTATTTAAAATATTATAATTACAAGCATTAAAATATATATACTGTTATACACATTATTTATTTGGAATTCTAGAAACCCACTAAAAACAATAACCTCCTTTTCATAATTTGCAAGAGTTTCACAAAAATCCACAATAAATAAAAATAAAACATTGGTTTCTTTTACTTTTCTAACAATAAAAATGTCATGTCTTGGACATGAACTTATCAATAAACATAGTGATTTAATTTTAAAAAGGTACCACAGAATATTTTGTAAATCATGCCCTTGAAAAAAGTAAATTAATATTTCACCCATGCTTGTGAATCATCACTAACTATAAATCTGTGTCTTGGTCAAGGCTAAAGACAGATTTCCAGTTTAGTATTAATGTCAGCATTGAAATGATGTTGGAAGTATAAATATATAACACCATATGGTTCAAAAAAGTGACTTGTTGCTCCATCTGTTTATATTATAATTTTGGTCTTATTATTAGTCTGGCCTCTGTTTCTGTAATAATTGTATGAGTACCTCTCAAAAGATTATTTAATATTGATCTTATCATTATTTGACTGACATTGTTGCTGCTTAAGGTGACGATAATCGACTTTAATGATTTTATACTGAAGATCACGTCTAAACGAGTAGTGTTAATGAATTGATTAAAAAAAAAAAGTTAAATTAGAGTATTTTCTTAATAACTTAATCCATACTAATATTATAAATGTGAAAGTAACTCTGTCTGTCTGTATGTTACCTTTTCACGCCTAAACCGCTGAACCGATCGTCATGAAATTTTGGCAGAGATATAGCCTGGGATATGGAGACGGACATAGGCTACTTTTTTATGCGATAACCGACATCTACGCGGGCGGAGCCGCGGGCAAAAGCTAGTATATTAATATTTTAGATTATGTTTATATTACATACTAGCTTTTTCCCGCGGCTTCGCCCGCGTGGATGTCGAAAAATATATATTATTTTTACTGCAATACAAAACTTCATCCCCCTTTTCAGACCACAAGGGTTGAAATAAAAAAAAAAAACATCGATCTATGTTGTGTTAGTTTCCAACCATAAGCCTAAATATTAGTGATTTTAACTTAAAAAATAAAGAACTTTAATTAAAAACAAAATTTCATCCCCCTTTTCACCCTCTTAAGGATTGAAATTCTAACAACACTGTTGCGTTAGCTTCCAACCATAAGCCTAGATAGTAAATTTAGTGATTTGTCTTCGAAAATTAAGGCCTTCTCAACTTCATCCCCCTTATTAACCCTTTGGGTAGAGAATTATCAAAAACGCTGAGACACATATAAATAAATTTTCAATCGTCAGCCTACACACAAAATTTGAAGATCCTAACTTCAAAACTGACAGACTTTCATATAAACTTCTATCCCCTATTTTACCCCTTTAGGGGTGGAATTCCCAAAAATCCTTTCTTAGTGGATGATAAATGATAAATGATAAATGATTTTATTTCTGTAAGTAGGTTTTTACAAACACTTTTACACGTCAATCATATTTTAAAACTAGATGAGGTCGGCGTTTCGTATCTGACTACTCTGAGAAGAAAGACCGAAACAAACTCAGAGATCACAGTCTCTTTTAAAGTCCAGACATAATCTTGGTCAAATCATGTGAAGACCATGTAGATTGGTGTCTGAAATGGTCTTTTGAAGAAAGAACCACACAGATTGAGTGGACCTATCCATTCAGTGCACGCATTTGTCAGTAATCGTGCAGCTCAACTCAGAACATAAGGAGCTCAACGATTCGACGAACAATACCAAAGAAAGGACATTTGGGCAGGCCGCATAAATTACTCAAACTGCCATACCATGATCAGAAAAAAAAAAAAAAATACTGAGAAGAAAAAAATAAAAATAAAGACCCACATAGTCTTCACATTCACAATAATTAAAATAATAATATTATACTTCACAAGTGCTCGCTCTTCACAAAGAACACACCCTCCAGGTTTTATGTCTCTAGGACCAGCGGTTTGGGCTGTGTGTTGGTATATCACCTAGTCAGTCAGTTTTTTTATATTATAGATTGAAATTTATTTGTAAACTTATGTCTAATGCAGATGAAAACTGAGAATCATGCAACATCTACGGAAGGTCATTGGCATATATCTGCATCTTAAGTACTTGTCTGTCTGTACTTCTGTCATGGATCTCAATGCAATTTATATTTTCAATGACTTTGTTTATCTCACACTTCATTTACAGTCTTAAAGTGTCAATATTATTGATAGTAGTATAAAGAAGACAATGGACAATAGTTTGTACTTATATCAACCGTAAATATAACAGCAGTTTATGAGTATTGTAAGAGCATTTGTGTGGATCATCCAAAGATAATAAATCTTGCATGCTATATATACTGATATCATCACATTATTATGCTACGGCTAACATTATAAAAAAAGTTGAAAAAATAAGAGTCCCACTTTATTATGCGACTGTTGAACAAAATGTTTGTTCTCATTATTCAAATTAAGTTCCTTTTACAGGAGAGAATATAATTCATAATGGCATCAACTACAGTGATCGAGACTGTCACTATAACCAGACCGCTAAAGGTAAGATTTTCTTGAATTTATCTATGTAGCTAAAATAAAGGCAACTCCTTATGAAAAGTAACAAAAAGCTTTATGGTCAAGAAATAAAAATATACTTAGGGGATGTCGGTGAAAACGGGCATCAGCAAGAATGATTTAATTTTTGTGTCGAGTTACCATTCACCTTAAAAAATAAAAAAAATTGGATACCTCTAACCATATAATAGTCCTCAACATTTATGTTGTTAAACAAATGAACTTCTTGTTATAATATTAATACACAAGCTTTGTGCAAGTAGATGATAATAATATGGCCTTCATTGTTGTGGTTTCTGACATACAGACTTATTGTTGACCATAATATGGTCAATGGTATGTTTGTCTTTTATAGTAAGTAGGTGCCTTGTATGTACTTCATTATTATTTACTTTTGTAGGTTGTATTTTCAGGGCTAATCAATAATTTTTACCCTAAAATTATCTGTTCTCTGATGTTTTATTATACCCAAAGTCTCAAATTCAGATAATTTATGTAAACAACGGGGATAACATATAAAAAAAATATCTTCGTAATGGTAATTTACATAAAATGGCGAATAAAGAGGTTTCATTTTCTTTTAAGAACTGATTTTAAGAAATAATAATTAAAAAATAATTATACCGTAATTATTTTTATTAATTTTCGGTTTTAAACAAAGTTATTAAAAAAAGGAGATTTTGTGGTATAACATATTTTATGATACTGGTAACAATGCAGGAGATACAAACATCTTCAACGAAACTAATATTACAACTCTCATTCATAGATTCATATTGTTAGTAGCATATCTAGCCACATCTTGGATGAAAACGGCTGTAAACTGTTTCGAGTGGAAATCGATTTTGGGAGGCCTACGTTTAGCACTGGACTTAAAAGAGCTGATTATGACGATCATATGGCCGTGTCTCCGACATACTACACAAAACATTGTTTGGCAATGGTATTTTGTTTGAATAGTTCTTATAATTAATTCACTTTAATTTTAGCGATGACTATTTACAAAAAAAGAAATATGATATTATGGCCGCTTTCCGAATTGGCTATAATCGCTCACAGCGCTCACATCGTCTCACATGCGTTCCGATTGAGATATTACGATTATGACAGCCGAGGGCTGTCAACAACTCGGAACGCTCGTGAACGCGCTCACGGTGCTCACGCAATGTCAAAACGATATTAGAGTATTTCTCTCTGTATACACCAAAAAGTTCTTCTTAGGTTAGGTAGCAACTGTAGCCAGAAGAAATTTTTTGAAAATGCAACGATACGATAAGATGAGACTCAAAACAAAACAGCACACTGTCATTTTTGACAGTGCTCACGGCGATATTAGTAAAAGGCATGGTCGGCGTTATCGCAAGATGGCGAATGTCATGACGTCATCTTTGACGTTTCACGGGACATCGTTATCGCGCTCACGCTAATTCGGTACGGGTTTTAGCACGCGAATATCGATATTATCGCAACTCGGAACGCAGGGTATGTTTTGCACCACTGTCCTGTCATTTTGACAGTGACATTTCTTGACATTACTTTGTTTACATAAATTATCTGAATTAGAGACTTTGGGTATAGTATGTCGGACTCATGCTCAGTCATGGTTCCGTTGCCAATGCCGATGACGATACCGTCCACTTTCCATTGTCGGACTGCCTCGTTAGTCTAGTGGTCGCAAGGGCTACTGCTGAGCTTGAGGTCCTGGTTTCGATGCTCAGGTCGGCGATATTGGGTTTTTCTATCTGGAATTCCTCAGTAGCAGCCTGGAGTCTGGATTTGTGTCCGGTTGATGGCAATAAGCTTGCCCCTATTACATGGGACTTAAACATAAATGGCGAAATGTGGGTACTTTTCGCCGTCCCTTATGTACCGTACTATAGGTACACCTCCGCCAAACCCTTCGGGGAAATACAGGCGTGTTGTTATGTTATGCTGACTCATACTCAAACAGTCATCGTTGCGTTTCCAACGCCGATGACGGTACCTACCACTTTCCATTGTCCGGAATATAAATGTTACGTAAATTCAACGAGTTGCGTAAAATAATTAATCACTGCATTCAGTATATTGAAACTGATACAACTTCACAACTTGTATTATGAACATGAAAATGCTGATAAATCTACATCACCAGCACCAGCTATGAATCAGCTCTCGCGCTTATCTCATCCCCGCCTTGAGAATGTGCAATGACAACTAATTACTCCTTCACATTTTTGCATTGTTCTGTATGCTACTACATGCCTGTCCCAGCGGTATTGAAAACAAAAAGTTATTATATGCACACAATGGTTTAGAAGACAGTTGCTTGTAGATTGCATTGAAAGACATTCATTGTTTGCGTGCATAACTAACTGTTTTGCCGTGTGTACTTTCAATAGGTACCTACTAATTTAATGCTCCTGGCTGCGTACGCGCGCGAAAATCCTCAAATGATTTTAGATTTATGGTGGTTGAGATTTTAATAAAGATACAAATTTACATTAGTGAATACTAATAAACAATTCGCAATGCATGCACCACACATATTGAAAAAAAAAAAGAAACAAAGTGGATTATTCCCATGCCCTTTGTTTATTAAATATTCGCCATCCTTGATCCAATTTAAAATACCTCTACAGACATATCTCTGCGAAAACCCACAAGTGCACAAAGCCTAGTATTGGATTAGCGAGCGTAGTTTGTGTACTGTTAGTGAAGATTGGAATCGTGATGCAAACGCACGGGAACTTGACAGCGAGCTACCTGTGGCAGCCGGGCGAGTTCGCCCGCCGAATGCTGGGAGAGCGACCGTCGCCCGTGCCACCTACGAGGGAACTGTGGCCTCCTCCGCAGCAACCCTTAAGCATCAGCACGCTGCATATTGCATATCTGCATGATGAGCCATTACCGAGACGCGCGGCAACTCTTCCTTGCCAAATGTACCCAGCAACAATTAACGCCGAGCATGAATACAGCAGTCACTGTAGACCACGCGTGTGTACCGTTGGAACGAATACCGAACCTCCTTCGACAATTCTCACCAGGATGAGGCTTCTTATTAAACGCCAACAAAATGAGCCTGACAAGACCATTATTGCAAGTTGCCCACCGACTGGACGTTTAACTGCTGTACCAAGGGAAACCACTTTCGACATCAAAGAAGATAAAAATTCGGCGCGACGAGCATTTAATGGAATAAAAAAAGCTATAACAGGAGTGAAATATCGGGTAGCTCCGGGTTCCGAGGCCGTGGATAGCCCAAAAATTGTTTATCATGTGCCTAAACCTGGGGACAGAATGACTACGACTTTCGGAGCAGAAGAAAATAAACGTAGCTGGTGCAAGCTACCTTCGCGCACGTCGTGTTCCCGACGGCTGCGAGCGTTTAGCGAGTGGTGCAGACACCGCCCTCGACGCCCTCCCAGACGTCAGCCTCATCCGCCACGTCTACAGATCACGCAGGTGTGATGATGACGAACACCCGTAGCTGGATTGTGAGCGTAATTCGCTAAGTGCTTTGTGTTTAAAAAATAATTCAGTCGGAAACATACAATATTACAGCTGACATAAAACGAACGCGTATTGAACGCTAAGCGATAATTGTGTACGTTTTGTAGAGGGATAGAGTTTTAAGTAGAGTTTTTGGCTAATAAATGTGTTTCCATAATCTGTGTTTTGTTGGCGCACGGGCGGATGGGTGTATGCAAGGGGGTTTGGGATGGCTGGGCGGGCGGCAGTCCCGTGTTAGGCGCCGCGTCGCCCGGTCTTACCGCCCGAATATCGAATCCCGCCCTCACAGCTTACCACGTACCTACATAGCCGATTATATCCAAAGCAAACCCCCTTTTATAGTTGATTGTGATTTATTTGCAAAGTTATAAGCTGCTGAAAGTGGTAAATACTTACGTACAAGGTGCTGTTTTATGTGAAGGCACAAAACCGGCGCGACCCAATGCGCAAACCTCACGAATGATACCGAAAACTAGGACGAAAAAATGTTTTACGTTTTTTGTGTATTTTATGAGTTCTGTACAATATATTTAAAAAAAAACCTACACCGTCGAAACGTTTTTTTTGTAAGAATGTTTAATAATTCATTTTAAGTGAATTTTACTGGCGCAGCCAAATTATCCAAGGCCTAATTATGGTGTTTCGACTAATGATTGAAAGACGACCAATAATTTGATATAGATAATGAGCTATTTTCCTAATTAGGTCATTTATTTTATTCAATATTTATGATTTATTAAACATTCTTAATTCTACTTACTGTTGAATTTTGAATGAGTACCTAAAGCGATTAGTTTACAAATTGAGACAACAAAATATAGGTTCAGAAATATAAAAAAGGGTCTTTAAACCCTTTTGGTTAAAGAAAGCATAAATAAAATAACAGAAATGAATGATTTTAACTTAAATCAAGTAAAAATAAATGAAACCAATCACGTGGTGTACAAGAATTATGATTTTAGATGGGCAACCAATAATATTACAGAGAAAATTCATACATATATAGACTGATATACATATTACCCTCCTTTGCATCGCGCAGTCGGGTAATAAGTAAGTACCTATACAGTACTGACTGACTGAAGACTCAATCAAGGATATTATTTTACTATGATTTATTTGATGAGTTGAGATCAAACAAATATTTATATTAAATAAATATTTTAGACGCTGCTGTATCACCATCTAATACAACAGACAATCCCTCAGCCACTAATTTTCAGATCATTGAAGACGTTGTAAAATAATAATAATTGAGGCTTCTTTTAGAACTTGGGAACACAAGAAATAACTGGCAACTTGTAGCTAAGGACTTGTACAGTGGCCAGCACAGCAAGCTACACGAAACTGACAAATTTTACCAAACAATTTTAAACTTTAAAATGTTGATGATTAAGTTCAAAACCGAACGAGAAAATTTGACAGTTTGTGGTAACTTGATGTGCTGGCTACCGTACATAAAGCTATAGATAGGAACTTAATTGATAGAATTGAAAAGCAAATGAACAATTTATTTCTATCTGGTGACATTTTAGAATAAAAGCAATACTTTAGCAAAACTCTTGCGGCTAAATAAAACTTTTCCGGGCAGGACTGAGCTAGACTCTTGACGAGTACGAGGACATAATCGAGCTTCCTCCTTGTTAAACGATACAAGGCCGTAGACGCTTGTCATTTATGTTGACAAACCATCAATATTTTTATAACGTACAAACTTACGTATCTGTTCCAAAATTCGAACTCCTTTCGCAATTTAACGTTTGATTTTTAAATTCAGGGTTTGTGACTCATCATTCTCACATATTATGATGATGAGTGCTCCCAATTCATAATTATGGGTAGTCGTCAGATTATTTATGTTTCCAATGCTTCCGGAGTAACCCGCAAAACCAACATTTTTCTAAGACAATGAATATTTATCTCGCTTTGTTTGGTTTGACGAATCCAAATAAACGCTTCTTTTGCTTTGTAGTTATGATACAAGTTTATTTGTTCAATGTTATTTTTAAAGATGATGAGCCACTTGTTCTTCGTTTATCATATCACGTATGAATATAGAGTGGTGTATATTATTATAACTTATAATTGCCATTATATCGTAAGTCGTATTGGTTTCACTTCCGTGAATCATGTATCTGATATTCATTGCAATGTTCCGAGGTGACGTATTTGTTATCGAGTCTCCGGAATGTTGACCGCATTTATTCAGTTTATTTTCAAATTCACAACAGTCGTTGATATTTATTATCTATAAAATGGTTTGTGATCCAGCGTCTCATAGATATTAACGAGTAGGTACATTTAACTGATTTGCGTCCTCTTCGTTGACATAGTTTGCTTCACAGTCGGACACGGATGGGATATTTTTCCAACCGTCTACAAAGTAGAATTCGTTTGGATAGCTGAAGGACTTACATTAAATTGTAACATACTTATCAGGGCTGGAGGATCATCAGGGGTCACTGATCCCACTTCCAGGAGATTTAAAACAGATAGAAATTATCATAATTTGCACCAAAAGTCGTTCCTGAACTAGAAATCTGCTTCCGGAGTCCCTTCAGATCAACGGAACACAGTACAGCCTTTTCTGTAAAAGTTTTATTTGCATGGTTCTCGAAATTCTAAGACAGTATCTACATGTAGCAGGGATGTTATTGTCCACCGTCACCGTCGCTTACGGGTGACCCCGTTCACCACACTCTTTCCCCCAAAGCGCAGGGTTGTGGGTGTTGTGACCTATATACAAACGAACCGATGTGGAAGGACGTAATCACGAATACTGCTAATGACGATGACAATTTTATTCTATGAAAGTAGTGCATAAAGTCGTTTTTCTCTTAATATGGTCGTAATATTCACATAATTATTATAAGGGTTCCCCTGCCCGCCGCTTGAACTCATTTATCAGCACTTGGCGGGCTTTCGTGCCCGATCCCTTTCAATTCTTTTCGTTGACGCAATCAATCACCTTTCGATCAGAAGTTTACTTAACCGCAGGGACAGGGACGATTTTTCTGTATTGTGTCTGTAACCTAATCGGCGGTGATTGATTTCGGTCTATCGTCCTTTGTTTAAAGTTTACTTAGCAGGAAGACGTTGGAGTATTTAGTAATTTGTCAATCTTATTTATAATCATATTATAAACGTTTACAATTTTTTTTCTATGATCAAAATATCCAATTGAACCCCATAAAGTTGTACGAGAACCCTGATGTTGTGATCAATCGTGGAGTTAAAGACAAGTGTCACAAGCAGTTGATTGTATTAGTGGTAGTGGTGTGATGTGTTGAGTTGTGCACGGGTTCGCGTGCTGTGGTGGCGGGTCGGTAGCGAGCGCATGCAGGGGCGCGCGGGCGCAGGCCCGGGCGGGCTCCGCTCAAACCCGCGCGCCCTCCCGCCGCCAGTCTTACCACCACCGCCGCAGTTCGCCACTGAGCAAGACGAGATGCCTGCCAATCAAATTGCACAGGTGCGAAAGATAAAAATAAAAACACGACAGGCTGCTATTCTGCCTTGCGTGCAATAGTGTAATTTTTGTCCAAATCGTTGGACATGGATTCGGAATCAGCGCCATGAGCTAATTCCGAATCCATGTCCAACAATTTGGACAAAAATTGTACATACTGCTGTTATTGCACGCGCGGCAGTATTGCTAGACGTACTAATCTATCGAGAAACTAATGCCTTTGGATACCAGTTCACCACAGTAGACTTGTAAATTTTTGTTGTTGGTTTTAATGAACGCTGCCTGTGGCCGGTTGCATCGTGAAAAAAGGCGACGGTGATGATTGGAAGTGCGAGGGGAGGACCGGGGTGGTACTCTGTTGTACTCTCTGAATCAACCTCATTAAACTGATGAGCCTAATTGCCAATTTCAGATGATGTCTTCGAATGCATTTAGTTCAATATATTTGCACCTAAGTGTTAAAACTTAGATTTTACATAAATACCGTTTCGATTTGATTAAACCGTGACCCAGAAGTTGCGGACACAATTTGGGCTGATATACATAATACGTTTACGATGGTATGCCATTGAACGTCACTTGCGTATTTAAATGGCGAGTATTAGGAGCAACTGAAGTGCATATGAGAACGGAAATTGGATTTTCGATCCCTCTCTTAACTACATATGTATGTATGTTCATGTGTTCTACGTGTCCTTTTGACCGCCACGTCAAAAAAGCAAAAACGTGACCTCGGCGCCAAGATACGAATTCATTATTTCTTTGTCATCTTATGTTAATTTAGATGAAATATAAAGAAATAAGTTCAACTAATATAATTTATCATGATTTAAGGAACATAATAATAACAATGTTGTTTTATGAGCTTTATTTACAGATTTACGTATAAAAGTCTGTCATGTAGTCGTGACCGTGGCTTGCTGGGCACATTTTGGTTTGTCTTCTATACGTGACTGTGGCGGTCAAAAGGTTAATTTATTTAAGGGGTTTTTCTAAGGGTTTGTTTCAATAAATAAATCATGACGTAAGTAAAACCTAACCATATTGATGATGAGTCTAAATTGGTTAATCTAAGGTGAATGTGGAACATGAGGAAAGTTTTGAGTATGAATGGCTATACTATAAGAAGAAATAATAGGTGGATTGTGTTAACGATGATGATTTATATGGTCAGGGCAGGAGGATGCAGCAGAATATTAATTAATAAATTTTAATCTTCTTTCAAGAAGACTATAAAATTATAAGAGTTGTAGGGAGGCCTTAGCCGTACTAAATTACCAATATTTTGTGGAGCATAGTTCTCTTACTGTCTTGGTATTCTATCAACAAAAACATACCTTAGTCCTGCTTACATCTATGAAAATATGCATTGCTTCAAACTATGTTTTGTTCTTCCCCCTTTACAAATGACCGGAAGGACCGAATGTGAACACATTCGCTTTATAATTTAATGAATGAAATCCCTCTTGATGACAGATGCTTCCGCCTGGGAGAGTTGATTAATAGACATATTTGACCCTTTTCATTCAAAGTTATTCTTAAAGGTAGGAATACTTTTCAAAGACGTGGTCGTTTCTATTATACGTTGAATTGATCAGTGTCTGGGCAACGTCATACAGACACAGCTATTGTTAGCTACAAGAATTACTAGGTATTTTTCTAGGCATATGAGTTTTTTATAGCCTCAATCAATAGCAATGAAATCAGCTATATACAAATACACTATAGCTGTAGTAAAACTTTGCTTTTTCCAATAGAACGGTAGACAACAATGCTAGGATTGCTAGGTAGGGGAGTAAAAGTGCGCCGGTGTCGTATGCAATACGTACTTAGCTTTAAAACTCTTGAGGCAATAGAGGAGCTATAAGGAGCACGCGTGAAGTGTGCTTGGGGAGTCCGAGAGGCGGATCGTCGCCGTCTCTAACAGCTGATGGCGGTCCCCGCGCCCCGAGCGCCGCCGTCGGGGACTGCGATCGATGACCGCGCCCCGCGCGCCCCCCTCACCTCTAGACACCGTCCGACGGGTGCGTCTCACTTTCCCGCTTTTCTTTCCTTCGAATGTAGGTAGATGTACCTACTTTGACGCACACCCACCATGCCGCTTGTTTTGACTTCTACTTATTGCGTCTCATTTGAGCCACTCGTGATGGATGATATATTTTTCTTCGTAAATAATTGCTGTGGCAATCTTTTTGTAATGACTATAGATTAATTTTATTACTCATCTTCGTTTGCTGTTCTGGAATATTAATGTAAAGACACGAGGGACATTTTTAAATATTCAACTCAACTTTCACCATGAATCGTAACTTATGATGTGTGTTTTTAATGATATCTACATTCATTTAATAATAGATAACAATGAAACCGACCCTTTATTGTTTTTATTTTCAATTAAATAGTTCATCTAATTTACACTCTCATTTTTTCAATTAGCTGGCAGTTCCTCGATACGAATATTGTTTTTGACTTTTATTGAACTACTCAACTCGGGAAAGACGCAACTGCTCCCTAAAATAAAAATGTGAGTCTTAGTCGCGAGTCATTAGTTTTGTCTCTGGGGGATCAGCTTTTGTACCTACCTAAGAGCAACAGAACGTATGAGCAATATAAACGGAAGATACTTCAGCTAGGGTTGGGTATACAATACGGTAGGAAATTATACAATTAAGTAAGTAGATAATACTGATAGAGCGTGACTGGGAAAATGTATGAAAGTAGCGACGTCTCTATTTTAATATGAAGATAATGCAGGTACTTATGTTGCACCAATTTTATGGCATATATCTCGTATATTATGGGCAGTTGGGGAGTTATCATGGCTGGTTTCTAAGTCGTGTGTATACTAACAAAATGTCGTTATGGGCCTGAAATGAATAAATAAATTAATATTCATTCCTCCATGCACACAAATCGATTTTGCGGTGTGTACGGAAGGCAACCATTTTTTTTTTTAGTAGGGTTACATTTTATTCCCTTTCTGCAACCAGAATAATGTACCTAATAATTAACCAATAATTTTAACACCTAAACATTTTTTATTTATTTACTCCTGGCTCAGCAGAAATAATCTCCAATCGCCATGATTGGAGATTGCGGGGCTCACATTCTCGGGGAGTTGACATAAGACAGCTCCCTTGATCTGTTAATTATGTTTGTTGGTAATTGATACATTAAAAAGCTACCAAGATTGGCGATACTGAAACATCTTGGTGACTAGCTGATATTTGACGGCGGTGTGGACACTGGCGATTAAGGGGGGGGGGGGGGGTGAAGAGCGGTCCTAGGGGCCCACTAAATCTAGAAAAGTAATTTTTAATCAAATCCTTAAAATTCCCAAAATATGTTCAGTAAGAAGCAGTTATAGCAGAAATATTCGAGCTCTCTTCGCTCGCTCATACTCTCTCTTATTCCTCGAACTTGTTTGCAGAAGAGCAGGCCTATTCAGCAATGGTTATAATATGCTGTGGTTAACGTTCTCTTAATCGTCAAACTTTTCAGCATAATTCGACAAAGCAACTCCCATTTCCGTATGAATGTTCAAATGAACCCTAAGCTAGAATTTCGAGCTGGGGTGCAAAAAAAAGTCGAGCTCGATTCGCTCTTGCATCCTACATTCTTGCTTTTCGGTGATCCATATAGAAGAAGCTACGTCCGTGAATAGCATAATGTAGAGATAAAAATGCTTGCCTCATTTTTATATGCCGCCCAGGCCCCTGACAGGCTTAGTCCGCCACTGGGTGTGGATTGTGAAACTAATAGGAGTTACCAAAATAAAAGGCCCGTATTTTTCTAAGGTTTTATGTCAGAGATACAAAAGCAAGAGAGTTGTCAGTGACAATCTACACTAATATTATAAAGAGGAAAGATTTGTATGTTTGTATGTAACGAATAAACTTAAAACCTACTGGACCGATTCAAAAAATTATTTCACAGTTGGGAAGCTACACTATCCCCGGGTGACATAGGCTATATAATATTTTCAAAAAAATTAGGGATCCCTACTAAAACTCCAATAATGTAACCCGAGGTGTAAAAAATTCCTTACATTCGCGTGTGCTGCGAAAACTATTCGCACCTTTAGAATTATAGAGACCTAATTTCTTCAGAAGTTGAAAAACATCACCAAATTAGGTCACTATAATAATATTATAGTGACCTATATTTGAAATTTTAAGATTTCAACCTTTCTAAAGAACATCACCAATGAGGTCACTATAATATTGTGAATTAATTGATGATGTCATTAACTGATGATGTGATTGATGATTTCAAATAAGGTCTCTATAATTCTAAAGGTGCGTATTGATGATAGAACAAAATAATGTACTACGACTTTGCAGAACACATCAATATCTACAAAAAGTGTCGCGACAGCATATGTATAGCTATTATAGTTATGTTATAATAAGTGTTCTTTTATTTAAAAAAATTAATTGAAATGCCGGCGCTAGAAAAGGCTCTTTTTATCAAAATAAATTACTTCATATTCAAGAATGCTTCAATACCTTTTTATAAAACTTTTTGAATTCGGATATTCCATTCTAAAGATATCACGAGTTTAAAAATGTAAGTATTAGAAAAAAGTCGCGTGGTCGCCGCTCACCCCGCTCGGCTAGCTAGGCAGCACCATATTATGCGATGTTGGCATTATCTATACTAATACTATAAAGAGGAAAGATTTGATTGTTTGTTTGTTTGCATTGAAATCCCATTTAAACGGCTTCAATTTCCAGTAAAAATATCTTTCACGTTAACTATTAACAATTCCCAAGGCCAAACCTTCGAATTAGTAGGGATCGACCTACGAAAAGAATGTTTTACTCATGGCCAACTGTATGTTGGCCTATCGCGGGTCGGAGCTCCTGAAAATCAATTTATTTTGCTACCACAAAATAAAAGAACATCAAAAATATCGTTTACGCTGAAGGTCAGACTTAATAAATTTTATGACGTTTGTTTTGTAGAAATAGTCTTTTTAAAAAAAATTGAAAAAAAAAACATTAATATAATACTAAACTAAACTAACTACTAAATATCCAAACTTTCTTTACAATTTTGTTCTTTTTTAACCCGACGCAAAAAGAAGGGTGTGTGTGTGGTTTAAAATTAAATTTTTGTTAAATACCCGTGCGAAGCCGGGGCGCGCCGCTAGTAAAATATAAAATAGTAAAATCAAAGAGTATCAAAAGGTATGCTATGCGATGCCAACAGGCTGGCGGCATGAGCTATTCCGCTGCAACTGGAAGATTTCATGATGATACTACATCCGAATTATCGTCCAAATGTATAGACATTCACATTTTCGTTCCAGGTGATCGCGCTGATATGTGGGTTGTTGGTGGTTATTCTGATGGTGTTGGGGCTGGCGTCGGCAGACTGGCTGATGGCGGCGGGATGGAGGCAAGGCCTCTTCATGCACTGTATAGACCCTGAAGCGCCCACGCCGCTGCCATTCGACATCACTGCACAGCCCGGCTGCTACGCTGCAAGACCTGCGCCTTATATTAAGTGAGTGATGCTTTAACCTTACCAAAGCTTTTTTTGCTGTGGAGAAATCCTCATGGATACCTTCCGTCTGAGTAAAACGGAATGTTATGTCGAACTCTTACCTAACCAACTACCCCACACGGTTCCTACAATGAGTTGGGTCAGGGACATTAGGTGGTGTGTAGCGCACATGATACAAAATCGCTTGGCAGTTTTTGTCCAACACCTAATGATCTGTTATATAAGAACAAATGGCCACCCCCTAATGGTATATCCCTATGTTGAATTACAAAAGCGGTTATCTTTTGGGCGTAGAACTTTAGTTATCTTTAGTGTTAATTTGAGGCTCCACACAGACGATTCGAAAACAGCTTTTATCCATCTTGCTAAGTATCCTGCCATCTCTACTCAAAGTTTGTAATCCGCTTGCTAACACCTCCCACTTTAGTTTGATGTCTAATCTCCCAAGTTTGGTATCGAGTCGCAGTTTAATGATTTTGACAACAAGGGTTTGAAGTATTTGATAAAGTTCTATGTTCTATGTTAGAGGGTTTTGTTTCCGCACTCAGTCCTTCAGGTGGACTATTGTGCGTGGGCCATGGCTACCATCGGTGGATATTTCAACCAGCCCACCTCTCAGTGTAGTGGATCACGTCTCCTGGTCTTTTAAGAATATCAATGAAAGATCTGTGTGCCCCGTGGGTTTCTGTCCTAATCTGGGATATTAGATTTTTTATTTGATAAGGTATTGCATTCTCAAAATGCGGAGTAATAAAACTATGTTAATATTTTGTTGTGTCCATAAAATAATGAATTTTATTAAATGGATTTGGATTTGGCTACATCAAAATGCCGTGTTGGCCGTCAATTGAGTTAGAATTATTGATTTTACATGAAGACTGAAGCAATAACATTAATATGAACAAACATTTTTAACTAACGAAATAAAGAATTCTTAATCCAGTCGTTTATGACTTGATGGCAGGCGAAACTGGGCAGCTTTTATATAAGAGCCTTATTTACATGGTATATATACTACAGACCATCAACTGAAATGATTTAAGTATCAATGTTGTCAGATCAATAAAGTCTTTCAGTTGATTTTAGTGTTGCTTTGTTAAGGGGAAAGCGTCAGGGTAGCCCTCGAAATTCAAATTTTCTTACGTATTTTGCAATTTTCTGCAGGTTGTGTCGATTAAAATATGATTTGCGACTGTAAAAAATATGGCTTTACAGAATTACAACCATTAGAACCAGAAATACAACTCCTTAAGTTAGAATTGTCCTCAAATGTCATGATTTCATGAAATAAGTAGTCATTCAATAGAATTATATGAAATTAGAGAGTTGTATTGATGATTTTTATGATTTTAATTCTATAAATAAATAAAAATACGGCCGCGTATCATATTTAGATCAACATATCATATACCTGCAAATTGCAAAAAAACGTACGAAAAACTGAATTGCGCGGGCTACCCTGACGCTTTCGCCTTAAAACATTTTCATTTCATCAGCGTACTCCCTCATCTTTTAAAAACATTAAACCCGAAAATTTAAACAATATTATCGGGTGAGTTTTTATTATCATTTATTATTTTATTATTTAATGATTGGACAGTCTATACTAGAATTAATTATTATTATATTTTATTTGAATGTTTTATTGTGTCGACAATTTGAATTTGAATGTCGATAAGTGGATAATAGTTTGATAATTTATTTTATTCATGTTTGTAATCCATACTAATATTATAAATGTGAAAGTAACTCTGTCTGTCTGTCTGTCTGTATGTTACGTTTTCACGCCAAATCGCTGAACCGATCGTCATGAAATTTGGCAGAGATATAGCCTGGGATATGGAGAAGGACATAGGCTACTTTTTTATGCGATAACCGGCATCCACGCGGGCGGAGTCGCGGGCAAAAGCTAGTATGTAATATTTGTACGCCGATGACGGCTAGACATAGCGTGCTTTAATAAACACATCAGCAGTTCTATTCTGTAACCATCTCACCGTGACAACTAAGGTGAAGTGAACATGGAGTGCGCTGTCAATAGTGTCAATCCCAAGCATCAGGTGGAATTACAAGTCAATTGAAGCTCACTTCGCCTAAGTTTTCACGGTGAGATTTTTACAGAATACACCTGCTGTACCTAACCTACCTATGTTCTACAAATAAAAATATTTGTATTTGTATTAGGCCACACAAGAAACGTTGTGCCTTTTTCAGTTTTATCAACATCATCTCAAGGCGAATTTCATCAATGTCATCATTGTTATGGAATACTAACTGCTGCCCGGGGCTTCGCCCGCGTGGCTTTTTCAAAAATAAAGTATACTTAAAAATTGAATTCGAGATCAAAAATGTAAACCAAGGTGTTGCGATTTAGAATAATAACTACAATTGTGTAGTTTGACGAAAAGTACTATAATATAGTGTTAAAATTACAGGCATATCATAAACAAGTAAATATAATATTGCGCACAGTTTTCAGCTGTAAAACTACGATCAAAGGATAAAATATAACTGTTTGATAAAAAATCGTGCAAATTATTTTTATTATACTGGCAATAATACAGAAGCTCTAAACATTTTGACGTCCATTTATTATTTTCTTTTTATAAAAGGTTTTTCCTTCTGAACAAGAGAATCTTGTATGTTATCTGGTGAAAACTGTTTAACTTTTAAATATGTTCGGTAAAAATTTAAATCTAAATTATATCAAATAAATAAACATGAGCAACTTGTTCAAAAGAATAGAAATGGTTTATTTTCATTCGTTTACGACGGCTATAAAATTGGTTTCATTTTGATACGCCGCTTCAGCTTGCTTTCAAAAGCACGAAATATAATAAAAACAAATAATTAGACTGACTAGGGAAATGTTGACTACCCCTGAAACGTCACTTTGACAATGACATTTCTTTGTTAACATTTTTGATCTAGAATTGCATTTTCACCCTTAGGTAAAAAGCTGTTATTTTGACGTAACAAACAGACACTTCAATTTTATTTATTTGTATATATCGATACCAGAAGTATCAATTATATTTATAACTAGCTGACCCGACAGACTTCGTTCTGTCAAAAGCTATTTGACTGTGGCAGTTTGTCTACGCGCAAAGGAAACTACCTACCTACCCTACCCTACCTTACCCTATCCTACCCTACCCTACTTACCTATCTACCCTACCCTACCCTACCTACCTACCCTACCCTATTCTACCCTACCCTACCCTACCCACCTACCTACCCTACCCTACCCTACCAACCCTACCTACCCTACCCTACCTAACTAAAAGCTTCAATTTTTTTTTTTTTTTTTATAAAATCTATTCTCAGACCTACCAAATGATGACTGACACGTTATGTCAAACGCCATAAAGTTACATTAGAAGATAGAGTTACCTACTTATTATTACAATAAAAATGTAAATATGGTCGTTTTCTTACAATTTTTTTTTTTAATTTTCTTAAATTTTTCTTACATAAGAACCTTCTCCTGACAATAACAAACACAACAAAAAAAAAATTGCGAAATCAGTCCAGACGTTCACGCGTGATGCCGTGACCAAGGGAAATAGGGATTCATTTTTATATATATAGATGTAAGGGACAAACCACGGTTTTTCAGGAGAGCCAAAAAACGTTTCTTTTTTAAATCTTTATAACTTTTTACTGGCTGCTCCAATTTTAATTGTGTGTAGAGCAAAGTTTCTTATAATTGCCTCATCTTTCATGCTATAAACAACATACTTTTTTTTATTAAGGCCCAGTGATTTATAATATAGCATGTCTTACATTAAAAGATGTTTAGTTGTCTTACGTTACTAATATTTTATGTGAAAACTGGCGAGCATAGTATAAGCAGCAAGATAAATAGAAAATCATACGTGATTCTATTCATAAGGATATTTACAGGGTTGCAATTTGATATAACTATAGATAAAATTGATGGTATTTTAACACCATGGAAATAAGTTCTTTACATGATTAATGTTGCTATGAACCATCATTAATCATTCAAAGCAAATCTATACGTTAGTTTCAGGTTTTACAGCTTAGCTATCACAGATTTAAATGAAATATAGGGATACAAAAATAAAACAATTGTTAATATTATGATTTTTATTTTCGACTTTTATATCTGCGTAATTATTATAAATTCAACACACTAAATCGTCTTTAAAACTTTTTGTTAAGTTTGAAAGTTCTAAAAAGTAACAGTGTTCCAATTAACAGTCTTACAAACCTTGTAGTTATCAATGTAAAAAAAATATTATGTTAAATTGAGTCTTTGATCTCTTAATTAACAGTCTTACAAAATCTGTACTTTTAATAATTATGTTGAATTGGCTTTATAATTATAATCACCATTTGAATAAAAATATTGTTACTTCTGGTATCGATATGTATAGATTGACACTGACAGCTCTTGAAAACGCTTTAGATCGTTTTTAGTTTCATTGGTGAAATTAGCCCTTAAAGCAATTGATGATGATGAGAACTTTGATCCAAAAAGTCACGGAGAACACTTGTTTTGTTGAAGTCGTAGTAATTTCCTTGTGTCCCTCAGAGCGGCGGCGGGGCTGTGCGTGGCAACTTTGGCAGCGGACGTATGTGGCGCGTTGTTGACCGGGCTCGGTCTGCGCTCCGCCGACCACCGCACCAAGTTCCGCTACTATCGGTTCGCCGTGCTCGCCATGTCCTTAGCCCGTATGTATTAACCTGAACTGTATCCACAATTTATGGAATTTAGAAGAAAGTTACTTTAATTCTTTTACATAAAGAATGTGAGAATGTTGTGACTGTAGATTTGTTGACCATTTTCTATTTTGTTAAGTACCTGGTATTTGTTGAAATGCCTACACTTTTCTCCCATACCTATTAACACTGTTATTTAAAAAGCCAATTATTTAAAAAAAAGTACCCGTGGAGTTTCTTGCCGGCTATTCTCCACAGAAAGCGACCTATTGGAACCGTGCACCTAGCTTCTGACGTTTCATATGTGCCCATGTAGGTTTATGTGAAAAAAAAAAAATATTCAATAATGCCTTTTATAAATAAATGATTTGTTTTTGACTTTATTAGCGCGCGTAAACTACTGCGATTGACTGTTGATAAATCATTCAACCAATCACAGCATTTTACGCGCGCTTAATAGTTTGTCACATTAATTTGCGTTCAAGAAACTGGACCTACGTCACTTGTTCCAATTCTGCCTTGATTGAAGAAGTACTCGAGTTATTGGTCGTTGAGTGGTTCGAAATAGTCGCAGGCCTGGATTTATGGATAGAAGGTTTGTGGATCAAGAAAAAGAATGTAATCGTTAATAATTTTTTCCTTTTTTTTTCAGTAATGTGCATTTTAATAGCATTAGTCATCTACCCAGTCTGCTTCGCTGCGGAGTTAAATCTGGGTAAGTAAAAAATATGATACTTTCTAATTTTCTTAATTTTTCCTTTCCCTTCCTAGTATCTTCTTCTATCTCTATCTATCTCGGTCTATCTTTTTCTGACCAACAATTTTTTTTTAACTCTAGATCATAAATTTCAACAGAGAAATTTCATTGTCAGTTTTATTATGTGTCATGTTTATTTATTTATTTGATATAAGTAATTTACATTTCGATTGTTAACGAATATATTTAAAAATTAAACTGTTTTCACCAGATAACATTACAAGATTCTCTTTATTAGAAGGAAAAACATTTTTTAAACAGAAAATAATAAATGGAAGTCAAAATGTTTAGAGCTTCTGCCTTATTGCCAGTATAATAAAAATAATTTGCGCGATTTTATTTCAAACAGTTATATTTAATTCTTGGATCGTAGTTTACGTTACTTTAAAGCTGAAAACTGTGTGCAATATTATATTTTACCTGTTTTAAGATATGCCTACATTATTAAGACTATATTATAGTACTTTTCGACAAACTACACAAGTGTGGTTATTATTTTAAATTGGAAACACCTTTGTTTACATTTTGATCTCGAATTCCATTTTTATTAGGTACAGTTCTTTTCACGCTTGGCAAAAACTAGAACTAAACTAATGCCGCCATCTTGTTTTTAAATAAGTATAATTTCGCAACAAGAAAAAGTTCACAATTGTTTACCAACAACACTCCCCTGTAAAGGAAATTCAAGCGCCATGCTATGCGTGTGTACAGGTAATAGGTCGGTGTGGGAGTTCGGGTGGGCGTATGGCGTGGGCTGGGGCGCTGCCATCTTTTTGTTTGGAGCTGTTGTGCTACTGCTGTGTGACAAGGAGAGCGAGGAGCTCTACTACAAGGAGCGAAAAGTGAGTGACTTCTAAGTGCAAGCGTTTAGAGTTTAATTTAGTTTGCCAAGTTTTTGTAGTGCAACAAAGTCAGTGTAAAACAATACCAACCTTTTACTGTTCCACTGCAGAGCAAAGGCCTACTATAAGTTCAGATTTAATCACGATGTTGTCCTTCTTCGATATCAGTAGTAATATTCAACATTAACACAGAAAGTACATATATGACTTGAAAAGTCACATTGGTACTTATTTAAAAGGGGCTTGTGGCTAATTAATAACAGCCGCACGGGTCGTTCGATCAAGTTAAGCTACGCTTGCCGCGGTTGGTCCGTGGATGGGTGACCATCTTTACATACCACGACCCCTCCGCGCCTCGGAAAGCACGTTAAGCCGTTGGTCCCGGCTGTCATTCGTGAATCTTGACAGTCGTCACGGATCTTCTGAAGCCCGAAAGTGACTATCAGTCTTACCAAGGGGTATCGTATTACCCAGTAACTGGGTTATGGAGGTCAGATAGGCAGTCGCTCCATTTAAAATACTGGTATTCAGCTGCACCCGGTTAGACTAGAAGCCGACCCCAAAATAGTTGGGAAAATTCTAGGCAGATCGTGACCTCGTACAAGAGAAGCGAGGCTTTAACCATTGGGCCATCACGACACAAAACAAAAAGTCTTTTGTAATGAATGATATTTACAACTTGAATGGGTTTTATGAATGTGTTCTTCTGTGTATTAACTGGTACCGCGTCCGCAGGTGGTGAGCGCGGAAGGCGGGGCGCGCCCCTAGGGCCGCGGGCGCCTGCCCGACCTGGTGCCGTGAGGCGCGCGCGCTCGCTAGCGCCCCGCGTCCGCGCCCGCACTCGCCGCGCCGCGCGCGCGCGCTCGCGCAGCCGCGAGCCGTGCGCGCGCGCTGGATCTGATGCGCACGCGCCCCGCCCACACGCCTGACGCCGCGGCTATAGACCTCTAGCCGACGCCGCCGCGCACGAAGCCCCGGTCCCCGCCGCCCCGCCCAAATAAAAATCGGCTACGACCAAAAAGATTCTAGACAAACGTGATTATTGAAGATGATTTTATTCTCTTGATGAACGGATTTCTCCCTCGTGGGAACAAAACGTTCTTCAGGACATTTTTTTTTGTCAGTAATCGGTCTTCATCATACGCACGTTTGAGCTATAAACTTGTTGATCGAGCCGCTCGTTCGGGCGTCCTTCGGGTTTGGCGAGTTCCGACCGCGCCCGGTTCGTCGTCGGCCCGCGCGCGGTCGCGTCACTCGGCGACGGGGAGCGACCTATCGATGCAGTTTTTGGACCTATCGCAACAGTAGCGACGGTCCCGTTCATTTTGTTGTTCGAAAATATCATAGTACTTGGGCTGATCAAAATTATAATTATTGTATCGCATTGACTGCGAGTCGTACTGAATTTTTACTGTAATATTAAATATATTATTGTATACAAAAATAATAGCATATATTGTACTTGTTTTTGGCTACTTCCAGTGTAAGTGCTATGATTCTTTTGTAGACACCCAGTTTCTTTTATGTTTAGTTTTCTTCGTAGTTTTTATAGGACTTACCTCGGTTGATTTATTAATTATTTTGTGGCATTTTGTTGATTCGCAATTATTTTTTATTTTGTATCGGTTAGAGCGATGAAATTATTAAACTTATAGATCTGAAAATGTGACATTAATTTGGATCTACGTATTAAGTAAGAATCGCCTTTTTCAAGGATATATTTTGTGATTTTTTTTATTGTTAAGAGTAGGTTTATATTTTTGGCAGCCGGTTGTTGATCCTCGGCGCGTCTCGCTCCCGCGATGGGCGGAACACATTCAGATATCTGTGTGTACTGGCGTACCTCGAATGTAATCCGTTCCAAAGAGCGTTACTTTTATTTATTCGCTTTAATTTATTGATTCGTCCTTAGTTGTGTGTAAATATCGTTTTGTGATGTCGTACGGCTTCTGTTGCATCTGGGGCGGCGTCTGCAGGTGTGTGTGGGTCGGAGTGTGCACGCGAGAGTGTAGGCGCAGCGGCTTCACGCCCGGGCAGGCGACCCACTCGGACTGCTACCGCTCGCTCAAATATATTCGTATCGCGTACTACTTGCGTCTTTTGTAATGCGAACTCGTATTTTAGTGTTAGTGCACGACTAGTGTAACACAAGTGATTGTGCGTTTCCTCGCCAAGAGGACCGACGTCGACCGCGTTCCGATGTACCGGTTATACATGAGATTATCGGACTATGAATACTGAGATATTTAAAGGAATTAAAATATATGTTTTGATTAAAGTTACCCTTTAGTATGATATACTTCATATTATTGAAAAACTATTTTATTAACGATTATATGTATACATAGGAATCATGTCTGTCTATGTACACAGATTCATCTACTGATTTGAGATCAATTTCCATTGTATTAGTGATGTCTAGAATCTCTTATTGATTTTACTATTTTGTAAATCTCATCAAGTTTGGAATTGAAAATTTGTTAAAAATTATATTTTCTTAATATTTATGTAAACGTAATGGAACAATTAATTGATGAATAAATTCGTAATTATTAACTAGCGGTAATTATATGTGTAAGTGTAATATTTGTGGACATTGTTATAATGGCATGCCATTGTGTTTGTCTGTCACTGCGAAATTAAAACCTTGTATTTATTGTCGAATGTTCTTGGTCATGGCTTTAATTTTTTCTTGTGTATTATGATCAACGCATAAATCATTTTATTTGTGCAGGTTAAACAACTAACATAGATAAAAACCTTCGAACATTACTAATTACAGTCCGATTCAAACTTTATGGCTATAACTTTAACAAATTCACTTGGCAGCGCAGCGGGGGGAGGGGCACGGTACTGCGCAAGTAGCGCACTTCAGAGCCGCCATAAAGACGCGTACTATACTATAAACTAGGCGTGGGCAAAGTGTATCATTTTTGCGATTGGAACATTTGAATCTGGATCACTGAAATGATCCGAAACACTGATATTGTACGACGGATAGTAGTAGTAGATTGTTACGCGTGATCACAGAATCCGGCTCGAAGGACCAAAAAATAATGTACGACGGATAGTCTATATACTTTGTTCAAGCGTACGGATCATTTTTCTGTTCACTTGTGATGATGGAAACTCTGGGATAAAGAATTAAACCGCCCGTGTTGAGGTAAAATCACTGATTTATTTTACTTAGCCAGTTCGCTAAAAGTATGCAATATATAATATGTATGCAATATAATATGCGTATGCAAACGCTGATGCAGCTTAACCTACTTAATGTTACGACATGTGCGGGTTCACCGTACAGATATGTTTCTTCGGATCATCAGCTCAAAGGACATAAAATACAGAATGTTACATATACATTAACGCATCAAAGTAAAAAGATAACTTGAGTGCAAACGTTATATGCAAAAAACAACTTTATAGTATTTTATTTGTAAGCGCCTTATCGGTCATTTTTACGTGCATTGATAACGACAACGAAAAACTCGGAGAGCATGAGTGATACAAATCTCATTTTGTATCTCTTTCTGACTTGTATAGATTGTAATATGTCACCCGCTCACTCGCGACTCGCGAGTCTGTAGTAAAGTAACTCAGTGTGTCTCAGTCTCGGGATCTCTCGCTCACTGCTCAGTCGCCTCGCAAGCGACGCATCACGCGAAAAGAGCATAGAGCTCGGTAATGTTCCAGATCCAAATGATGCGTTTGAAACGTTGTTACTGAACCAATCTTTTGAATCACTTCAATGATCCGGATCAGTGAGTCGGTTACGTAAACAGTTACACACGCCTACTATAAACTATAACGAATAGGTTCGTCGTACGATCTGGTCTCGGCAACTGTTGATTTAGTTATGATTCTGTTTGTGATAAAAAGCAGCTATTTGTAATGTTGATGTGAGAGGCTTTGCATAATTCATGTTTTCATATAGTCGGCGCAGAAGCTTGTGCGCTTTTGACAAAGATTCCAACTTGTATTTTCACGTACATTTGTCGATGACGCATGATTGTTAATAGTAAAACATAATTAACTCCCCAAACTTCCAATAAGTATGTATAATGTACGTCGCTCATCTGAACCTTCCATTCGCGAAGCCCGTTCATTCGCCCTTAGTCATTACTTTATAAGTCACACTGAAATAATGTCTACATAAAACTATGAGTATTCCAAAACGCGTCCAAGTTTTGGTATTTTTAATTGCATTAACATTCATTTAATCTTAAACACTAAGCTTTATTTTAGAATTAAATCAGATTTTGATTTAAGTACAAGACTAAAATTATAAATTATTTTTTTAAAGCAATTACTGTTGCTGTCATCATTAGTCCGTTAATTATGAATAAATCACACTGCCATGTCTATAAACTTACATTTTCTTTGTAAGTCATATTAATTTTACTGTAGTCTTAATGAATAACATTAAATTCCTAATGTAAGTGTACATTTTACATAGAAGATAACCCCTTTGTAATTGATATTGAATGACATTAGCTACTTAATTTTATGCACCTCGAATAGTACTTGGACATACTGTTTTTCTCTAATAAATGAACGTAACAAATCTTCTTGTACTCAAATGGAATTTTCAATACAGTCCTCTAAGATATTATTTTCACGAGTGAATAAATTTTGCCTTATTAACATTACTTAAAAATGAAATCTTCTAACAAAGCAAAAAAATGAAATAAAAATAGTTGCAGTTGTTCAAGTACATCAGTTATACAATTTCTATTTCCTTAGCCAAATTATGAGTCATATCAAATGAGATTGAATAAAGTAACTAGTAAAAATTGCGTGTTTTATTTATTTCCTACTCTTTTTTTACTCTTCCTAATGTTGCCTTTCTCTGCTTTCCACAGCTCTTTGGCAAGACAATAGTGGGGTAGATCATCGAAATACTACTCGATCAAAAACCATCGTTGCATCCACAAGGGCAACATGTTAGGTTTAATGTGACGATTAAGCACTACGCGGCATGGCACGGCAAAGCAATAATTGCCATGAAAGCCGAAGCCTGCCGCGGCATACCACAGCCTCGCGGTATCTCTACCTATACTCAAGCCCCCTTGTGACGTTATTAACGAAATGCGAGTACTAAGGGTATGAAAATAAGATTCCAAATCATTTTCGCTTACGAAAATCCTTTTCCATGCCATGCCGCCTTTATGTTCCAGCATGCAAGTAGGTACACTCGACTGCGAACATCGCGACGAATTGATACGGGCATAAGCGTCTTCGGGTTTTAGTCAACGCAATTAACACATAGTTATGGTCAATTATGCTGTCACTTATTTTGATGACTTTATCATTTTTCAAAACGAAATCGCCTCTCGTCCTAACCAAATGCGATCTTCGCTCGAGTGCGCGATTTTTTGTATGAATGACGTAGGTAGGTACTAACGCGGTCACGGAAATCAAACCTTGAAAACAAAATCCCGTGCACACGATGATCACATCTGTTTACCGCCCCTTTTGCGACGACCAATTTAAAAAAAAATGTTTAAATAGTCTCATTGTCAGGCTGTAACAATGATCACAGATGTCTGACCACCTCGGCTGGATTTTTACATTTACAAAAACAAGGGGCAATATCAGGAAAATTCTGATGCTGCGATGGTTGATGAGCGTACTTAGGTATGCGTGGCTCGGAGAGCACTTAGGTATAGACCTTGAGCCTGCGCCTGTTCTCTTCCTGGTCGTGTCTGATTGCCTTCCAATTAAGTTATTAGAGTAAAGGAATAGAGAGTACATCTGTGGGTTTAGGTACACACAGTGTGTTAGTGTGTGTGCGTGTATAACTTCTGCGTACTTATTGAGTCTCTATTGCGACTGCATGGCCGCCGTGACCGAAATTTGGTCGGGAGGTTATTATTATATTTTTGGTGTGTTCAGCATTAATGTAAATATTCAAATTGGACCATAGAAACACATAAATTATTCTATTTATTTTTTAATTGGTCAAAGCATTAAAATGGAGTCAACATACAAGCATATTGGAATACAGAATCTCCGCCTTCGGTGGTAAACGGGATAATTTTTCTATATTCTTGAATAACCTTGGTTTTCTTGAAATAGTATACCGTGATAGTTACATAAACGAAATCTGCATAAACCATATCTGTATACGGATTGAAATGTGGTATTTCCTTCATTATTTTTTGGAACAAACGATCTGAAATTTTATTTGTATCAATCATAATTTCTGAGCAGGGATCGAAACGAGCCGCTGCGCTGTCTGCAATCTCTTCTAGTTCGCTTTTTGTGAAATAATTCCTTCGGGTAGTGATAACATGAATGTTGTCCCTTGGATCTTCCTCCAATGTAATTCTGCCAAAATCACATTCCATGTCAGATTTTACGTTGTAAAGTTGAAGATTTCCACCTTTGCCGGAAGATTCGGAGCATTCTACAGTGTCTGTCGTTGTTCTTCCTTTAGTGTAAGTGCAAGTGTACGTTCCACCTGTTGAAACTTCTCCGCCCACTTCGAATGTCTTGATAAGAAACGAGGCTTTCGTGGAAATCTTTACGCCCCAATTGTAACCTTCGGCCGATGAATAAGTATCCACTGTAGACACGGTGTGCGTTAATTTACAGGCGGCGTTTTGACAAGCCACGGAAGATAACAATCGAGGACCGTAAGTATGAAACGTACAATTATACGGGGCGTATATGTAATTGGGCACATCTGGAGCGCACTCCGCCCGTATCGGGATGCCAGGGAATTGGTGATTTCTATAGGTTTCCTTCAAAAGCGCATGTTGTTTGGCAGCTATGTCCTCGATGTTAGGTTCCATTTCGGCGTTGTTTGTAGCAGCAGCAGTAACAGTTCTTCGTACTCGGGGCGTCTTTCCTTGTTCGCATCGCTCGGGAGGGAGCCACGCAAAAGAGCTCGAAAATAAATAAAAGATTACAGTTGTTATACGCATTTTTAAGCAGCGCGATGGTCCTGTATTACTCTACGCCGCCCTGCACAGTACAGAACTACACAGTTGGATTAATACTTATTATCCGCCGCAATCTGCTAAGCCATTTTATGTTATAATTTTTAGGATTCCGTTTCCAAAAGGTGAAAACGGGACCCTATTACTAAGCCTTAAGGGGGCGCTCACAGGTCCACTAGCGCCACTCTAATAAAAAGATTTCCTAGGAAAAGATATTGAGACACGAAGCAATAAAATTCGATGATCGAATTTTATTGCTTCGTGTCTCAATATGAAACATTATAAAAGGTATTAGAAAATTCTAGCCACTATGGTTTCAGTTTGTCCGCGAGTCCGACTCGCACTTGAACGATTCCTATCTGGACATTAACGTTTGTGTAGACCCTTTGTGATAAGCAATCGGTTAATTGACTCTATTGAAACAAAATCATTTATTTAGTGATTATTTAAAGGGTTTTCTCAAGACATTAAACGCTTTTTATCGGGTTGTTGACATTTTATCATGTCTGTAAACTATTAGACCAAAGATAAAGAAAAAGTTCGTTGCGCGCGACAGCGACGGAGTACACCCTCGCCAAAACTCCTGTTTTATCATCATTAAATTCGTCAGTTATAATATGAATTAATGTAACCGCCAAAAGGCGACTTTACAGGAGGCAAAAAACTAAATTACAACATACAAAAAGAGTTTTAGTGTAGTCATATTATATATTAGTCTATGAGTGTAGTGTAGTGGCGACTGCCAGCACATCAAGTTACCAAGCCAATTATTTTTTAAAGAGTAACCGTGGAGTTTCTTGCCGGCTCTTCTACATAGGAAACGATTAATTGGAACCATGCACCTAGCTTCTGACGTTTCTTAAGTGTCCATGTAGGTTAATGTGAAATAAAATATTTTGATTTTGATTGATCACAAACTGTCAGATTTTCTCTCATTCGATTTTGAAGTTAACCATCAACATTTTAAAGGTAAAAATCGTTTGGAGAAATTTGACAGTTTCGTGTAGCTTGATGTGCGTTCATAATTATTAAAATTATTAATTCTGTAATTGAGATCATAATCAACCAGTCTTCAAAAGGGACAATACTTAATTATTATGAAAGTATCATTTCTCAATGAGGTTTTGCATTGTAGGTACTTGTTGCAAATACTAGATTTTTGACACAATACAAAAAATAATAATAATTATCTTTAATTATCGACATAATAAAATTAAAATTTACAAAAAACATACCTAACAAAGTTATTGGATGTTTAGTTAACAATCAAAATAAAGTAAATCTTCATAAAATAACGATCAATATTATTGTTAATCGTTTTTTGATGAAGATTTTTACAGCTATTAGCTGTCATAAAAATAAAAATAAATGTTTTCAGCATAACTTATAAATGCTAACACGACATTACTTAGTAGAATATCTCTCGAATTAATAATAGCAAAATATAAATATGTGTTAATGAAATTAAAGTTTTTCTTTGTGAAAATGTCAGATCAAAAGTAAGTAAACGAAAACCAAATCAAATAGGTACTTACTAAACAAAATGACAAGAGTGAAATCTTAGATCACTTTTTGTTACCTATCCTATTAAGATCTGACAGTTCGCTACAGGCTAAACATACTAAAACATGGCTTCAATCTTTTGTACTTCTAGCTTTCCCTTCCTAATTATTATTTTTTCTGCACTGCTTTTCCCATTATCAGCTTTATTCGGTACCTTTTCTGGCATAGGCTTTATAGTTGGGAGCGCCAGGGGCACTCGCGGTGACGCTAGCGAAATCCTTTTGTAGGGGTTTCGTTAGGGCTTCAGACAGGCAGCGGGACGGGACGAGGGGTATGGGCGGTGCTGCGCGGAGGAGTAAGCGCCTTATGTGGTCCGATTTGGATGTCCGTCAGAGTATCTCAAGTAACTACAATAAATATGAAGTTTCGGTAGCTACTTGCATTTGAACTTGTTGTATAGATAACTTGATAAATAAATACAACATTTTAGAAAACATAAGATTTATTGACAAAAAATAGCATAAAGCATATTGTGTTCCATACTTGCATAATTTAACATTACATTACTACCAAATTAAATCTTATTACAAATTACATGATCAATGTTATTGATCACATTTCAAGGTGGATTATTGGAATTATATTAATAACTGAACTGTAATAATAAGCACGAGATAGTTTCGTTTTTAATACTAAAATTAGAGTTGTATACTAGACTTCGACGCCAGAGATCGCCTTTATGCTTGCGATTAATCTTTTGTTAGCATCTTTATAGTCGACTGGTTGTACGTTCATCACTGTTGTTTTTAGACGGGCTTCATCCTATAAAATACATTCAAATTAATATTACAAGAGGCTTCGAACGCGTGGCTTTTTCTAAAATAATGGGTAATTTTGCAAATCAGGTTAACGGAATTGTGACCATTTCCATAGGAAAATCCCATTGCACTCATCCACGAGGAGGTACAACACAACGGTGGTTATAATGTCATCAGTTCCTACGTGTTTAACGAAGAAAACCTCTAGGTTTTTCTTTATGCTAGGTATAAGGTATGTAGGTCTCTACACACGCAGTGACATTAGTCGCTGGCGGCTTCAAAGTCTCGAAAAGGATCCAATCCACAACCTGGTCAAAAATGAGTTAAGTGTACCAAACTGATGCTAAATATCGATACTATCGGCGAGTAAAATAGACCCAAGCAAAAATAACAGTTTATCATTTTGATCAACCTCAGAACCAACCCACATGCACGGAAATGTGAAATATTTTATATTTTCTAAACTTCAAACGTCAATATCGCTAAAAGGGCTTTGTGTGGATTGGATCCTTTTCGTTTAACTACGTCAAATTTGTCGCTGGTGTTGTCAAAATCTGTGTGTGGACGTACTCCATTTATTATAGCACTAGCTGTCTTTTTCTATTTCTGTTGTAAGAACAGTAATATTTTAATCGTTTTATAAGAGTTATTTTAACCCATTTACTGAAATAAATATCATATTTTATCATTTACTAGCTCTAGCCCAAGACTTCGCCCGCATGGCTTTTTCTAAAATAAAAAAGCCAGTGCATCTGCCAGTGAAAGTTCCGTCAAAATCTGTACCGTTTTGGAGATAAGCCGGAACAAACAGACAATAGACAAAAATTTTAAAAGTTGTATTTTTTTTTTGTTATAAGTACCGTGTATACTTTCATGTGCATGCATATAAAGAGGTTATTTTGACATTACAAACACACTTCAATTTTAATTATTTCTATAGATGAATATCACGAGAAGCGTACAAATGTTCCGCATCTGTTACTCGCAAGTGTGACTGCTGCAATGTGGGGAACTAGATTAATTTAAAGTTCAAGCAGAATTATTGGGTTTTCCCATTAAAAAATTCTCAGTAACAGCCAGGGCTCAAAATTTGTGCCCGATTAATAGCAATAGGCTTGCCCTATTACATAGGACACCGTAACCGGCGCGATGTGATGGTGGTACTACTAATAATCCACCTCTTCTCTATCTGTGTTTAGCGGTAACAAGCGTGGTTTTAGGTCATTGTAAAAAATAACAAACAAAGAAATATGTCAGTGTACTTACGTTGTAAGTCTCCATTTTTGTGCGGAACTTGAACACGAAAGTTCTGAACTTGACTTCCTCGAACAACTGCGTGTACGCCGTCTTGTCGTACTCGAACAAACGGCCGACTTCAGCGACATTTGTACCGAGCATCGCCTCCGCGGCTTCGTTAAAGGCTGTTATGCGCTGGTCACCTGTCGCATCTGACACATTTGCCTGTAAAAGAAGGGATTGATTGAAAGAGGAAGAATAAGCATTGTCAGATTGGCTATCCCGTACTATGTAGTCGTTAAAGAGTTATGGACCTTAGTTCAAAGGGATAGAGTATATTTTTACTTGATACTTTTTTTTTCAAATTGTCTTATTACTAGCTGCTGTGTGTGTCGTAAAAGGCGACTAAGGGACTTAAGAGAATGAGCAGCAGCGCCTCTATGTATTTTTAATACTGCGATCGCCAACCCTGCCAGGCGTGGCGATTATAGCAAATTCCCCCCTTTTGGGGGAAGCCTACGTCCAGCAGTGGACGTCTTTCGGCTGAATTGATGATGAATGATGAAGTTAGTCCTTATAACATCAGCTATCTGCCAGTGAGAGTCCCGTCAAAATCGGTCCAGCCGTTTCGGAGATTAGCAAGAACAAACAGACAGACAGACAAAAATTTACCTAAGACGTCTATCAAGGCATTTAGTAAAAAGCTGTTATTTTGACATCACAAACAGACACTTAAATTTTACTACAGTCAAGTCAATATAAGCCTGACTTTCCTTGTAAAGTTCTTTGGTAAAGTAACACAAAATACAACTTACCGCCAATAAAAGTCTATATTTATAATTAGGGTATTCTCTGTTGCACTTTTCGCATCTGTAAAGCCCATTTTCTTGATCGACGAGTTTCTTGTTGCACTGTTCCTGTGGGCAGGCCTTGTATACTGCGTTATCGGCGAAGGTGAATGTAAGTACTCCAAGGAGACTGAAGTAGTCACCCTTGTCACCAGAGCCGAGCTGACGGGCCTCCGCATCCGAGAATGTGATCCATTCGTTACTGCCGCCCGAGTAACCTCCAACTCTGAAAATTTGAAAAAATACAGTAGTTTCGCTTTCTTATTGCTTATAATATGACTGCTGGACAAATTATTCACAAAATTGGGAGGAATTATCTCGCTTTAATGACAGTACTCGACTGTCTGTCACTTTTTGAGTAATTAGAACCTAGCTTATAAATATTGGACAGAAATTGTGAGACGGAACCGTACAGGGTGTAAGAGACAGCTCTCCGCAGACTGATGGAGTGAATTCAGTATATCATAGTAAGATGACCGGTTCATGAAATTATTTCAGGAACTCAAGGTTATTTCAGGAAAACAAGGTTTTGTTACCTCTCACGCAATGTATCGTTACCGTAGCAAAACGCACGTAGAGAACGGCAGCTCGCGCGGTGAGTTCAATGTAAATGAATTCTGTAGCAGACAGAAAGTGAACAGCTGATTTCCGTGTCGTTCGTGAGAGTATTTCAACATCCATTGCAGATTTTTGACGTGACAACGTCTAATAAATCGATGAACGCCGGCTGCATGCACGAAAAAGGATGACTCATTGTCCCGTTACACTCATTGTCCCGTTACGCTCATTGTCCCGTTGCGCTCATTGTACGCTTGCGCCGCATCAATGTTTTGTTATGACGTTGTCACGTTAAACTATCGTCCGTTAACCAACTTTACAGACAACCAATTTTTTTTATTTCAGCAGCTTTATTTACATACATGGTGTGCTGCGTACAGGGAATGTAATTTTACATTGAAATAAAGGAATATTAACTGAAAATACGATTTAAAAAAAGAATTTTTCCTGAGAAATTTTCCAGTGGAATATGGTTCAAAATAAGGAGCTGAATGCACCCTGTTATTTTGCGGAGGGCTGTCACTTACACCCTGTATAGTTACTAAAATTGATTTTGTCACACAGTGACACTTCACACAGTAGAGCTGTGGTGGCCCGCTGGTAACGGCCGCGAGTTACGAGTTGTAGTTCATAGTTTCGAACTCCGACAAGCGCTATGCTTTGTGTAAATTATTTCATCACCACTATTCTCAAAACGGTGAAGGAAAACATCGTAAGGAAACTATGTCTAAGAACCAAAAGTTCGAAGACATGTGACATCTACCAACCCGCACTGGGCCCGCGTGGTGGATTAGGGTCCACTCTCTCTCATCGAGAGGCCTGTGTGAACATTAGGGCCAAAAGGGCCATGGCCCGGGGCTGCGCTCAGATTTTTTGACTTATTATGCCTGAAGAAATATAAAAAAAGCCTACCTAATTAACAAAAACTACAACTCATTTGGTTGTAAATTTGATAGAAATCAAGACGCGGGGCAATCATATTACTGACAGGCGCGCCGGGGGGCGGCGGCGGCGGTATGTCCGTCGGACTCTGTCGCGCGTCGCGACTCGGAAGTTTGGGGCTAGTAGGGACACAGTATAAATATGGATTGTGCTACTGGATTTTATTTTATGATTCAATGTTTTGCTCTTTTTCCGTTAATTTATGGGGTGGCAAACCCTACAGGCTACAGGCCCGGGGCGCTGAATCAGCTGGGCGGGGGGCTAATAATTATGCTATGCTATGCTCAGTCACTGATTTTCACAGCATGTACTGCAATAGGTAAGATCGGAGGTAGATCTCTATTCCATGATATTGTTGCGCGCCACAATTAATGCCTGGTACAGTACCACTAGCGCCATCTAGTATCGAGTAGCAGAACTAGTAGACTAGATACTTCTAGAAAGTTCCATGCTAGAACTATCGACATCTGGTCAGTCGAGGTCGGTATGTACTCGAACATCTTAGATGTTTAAAACAAGCGATCAAGCGACAAGTAAACTTCAAACGATACAAGCGATCTTCAAGTGCGACTTTAGAGTGATCAGTAGTGCAGTTGTGTTTTATAATTAGTGTGTTTGAGTTCAGTGTTGTTTAATTAGTCTCATTTATGGTTATTAAATCAGCAGTTTTTATTGTCACGAACCCGAAGCTCGTAACAATATTCTCTAATTTTGAATACCGCATTCTACTCCTTAACATACTGAATGACTGTTTACCTGGCAGAAATATTAACGATTTCCATGTCAGCGCCGCCATTGTCGTACCATCCTCTCAGTTTGTGTGCTTCAGGTACGTCCGGATTCAGTCGGATCATAGAGCTCGCCAAACAAGACAGGGACTTGCTGCCGTTGAACTCGGACAAACGGGCTCCCTATAATATTATGTTAAGATTATTGTGCTACCAAGATTTTTTTTTTTAATAACATTGCCCCACACTAGGAATTTCTCCTGTATTGTGGGTGCGTTTACAAACATTTAAACTCACATACACAAACAGCCAGACCCGGAAAAACTACTTGTAGGTCAATCAAATATTTGTTCCGTGCGGGAATCGAACTTGGACACATTTGGATGTAGAAGTTGTATACACCCTTGAAATGGGTTTGAATTCGTAAAATTCTGCTGGACTCAATTGTTTTTTATTTTATTGGGAATACAGGATAAACATGGATTATTATTGATTTTAATAAAGTACTTACTTTCACAGCTATGACCGGGTTTGTGTTGCTATCAAAGTTTTCTGCTTCCTTTCCCCACATTGTTAAGACTACCTGTAATTTTGATAACACATTAACATTTTTGCTTAACGACAATATTTCCCCTATATCATTTTCTAGTTAATTAGGACTGTTATGAACATGTGTTACTAACCGCACCACCTGAGTTGTCCACGAGGGTAAGTTCTCTCTTTTTCAACAACTTTCCGGTACTTCTAGCTGTCAGCTCTTGAAGGTCGGCGGCCGACTTGCATACACCTACCACATCTGTAAATGAAAAATTGATGTAACAATTCAAATCCTGATAGTTTTCAACAGAAAAAAAGGATGATTTATTATTTGACTACATTGTATGGGAAAATTATAAGCATATACATATATAATGTGTAGGCCACCTCTCTATGTGAGGGAGTGGGCTGTAATCTTGGCTGGGCTCTTGTTAACTAAAAGAAAATCCAACATGACCATAAATGAATTTGTGGCGTTTCTACATAATGTTTATCTTACCTAATAAAGTATCCACATTTTTGGAAGCAATCTCATTAATAGGCACAAACTCGAACTTAATGCTGGGCACACTGGAAGAGTCCTCCATACATTCAGCAACCACTGTGTTAGCTGTGAATGTCATCTCATAGTCGTTCTTCATACTAGTGTACTGTTTGTTTGCTGTTTTAAGTTGACAACGACTTATGTAGTATACTTTGTCCACCTGAAAAACATAAATATTAAAATACAGGTTCGTTCTACTTTCTATATTCTTTTTCTATTTTCCGAATGTGAGAATGTAATAGGCCTGTAGACCCATAGATGTCTCGATTTGTTGGACTACTTAAAACGGCCGGCTGCCAACGGTATAGCGAATCACTCTGCGCCGATGGTACGGTTCGCCGAAATTACTCTTAGTCGACGGTTGATTCCACGAATAAATCCATCGCTGATAGAACTATTCGTCGAAAACACCGTTCATCGATGGTCGCTTCAGCTACGAGTACAATACCTTTTACCGATGGAACGGGTCGCCGTAATACTTCAAACACAAATAATTTAAATTATATTTTATATAATTTATCTATTGTTGGTGAATCATTTGGGTTAGGTTAGGTTAGAACTGTGTCCCCCCCGGTGGGTTCCCGCATTGTCGAGGCGGGGGGGCTCAGTAGCCGTGGCTTGGAGGGCCACGGTGAAGCTAAGAGGAACCCGAGGAGGGGGCCGCTTGTCAGGGCTTTTGCGGCTAAGCCGACGACGTAGCGGCCGTAGGTTGCGGTGCCGCTTTGGCGACATCGCAACTGAGGCGGGCCGCGATGTCGAATGGGCGGCATCGCGGCTGAGTGTGGGAGGCCGCGGCGGGAGAGGAGTGCCGGTATTGCGGTGAGCCGTTCTCCCTACCTTCCGCGGCCTTGACGGGGTCGCCACCGATGAATGGCGGACGCGGTGGGGCCGCAGAGGAAGAGGAGTGTCGGTATTGCGTTGGCCGCTCTCCCTATCCTCTGCGGCCGAAAAGTGGTAGGCGGCGGGGCCACTAACCTGACCCGTTGCGGGGGGACCAGGGGCGCCTGGACGCGAGATCGTCTGGCGCGAGGTCCCAGGTGGAGGCCAGCAGGCAACGGGTGCGGGGGCACCCTTGCCTGTATTGCACAGGCCTCTACCAGTGTCGGACGGGAATGGCCAGGTATTCCCGGTCATTCCCATATCGCCCCCAGGCTGAGGGGCATGCGGGGCCCGCCAGTTAGGCGGGCATGCGCCGGGAGGGTTGTGGACGTAAAGGCTGTGCCGGTTTCCCATGACCCTCCCATCAAGGCGATGAGGGAACTCCGCTGAGTTTTAGTGGGTATTCTGCCATTTTGGCAGGGAGTCCCACATACCCCGTCTCGTCCCCCGACGAGCGGGCATGCGTAATGCATTTCCCAGCGTAAAAAAAAAAAAAAAAAAAAAAAAAAAAAAGGCGAGCGACCGTGGGGAGCGTACCACGGCAGCGGCTGTCGAGCGCCAGATCCCCTCTAAGTGAAATTGTTTTTTTTTATTTGTAGCGTTTTGATCTGACGGTCACTCCGAATAAATATTTGTAAAAACCATAGTGTTTAATTTATTAGAAATTTAAATAAGTATTTCGGCGACCCGTTCCAACGGTAAAGGGTGTTGTAGCTGAACCGACCATCGATGAACGGTGTTTACGGCGAATAGTTCTATCGGCGATGGATTTAGTTGTGGAATCAACCGTGGACTAAGAGTGATTTCGGCGAACCGTACCATCGGCGAACACTGATTCGCTATACCGTTTTGAGCTCTTAAATGGCATACTTGTTGACAGGCCTACACTGTCCTCTCATACCTATTAAAATTGTAATTTCAAAACATTGTAAAGATTTTTTTTTTAAAGAGCCATGGAGTCTCATGCTGGCTCATCTCCACAGGAAACAACCAATTGGAACCGTGCACTTAGCTTCTGATGTTTCATAAGTGCCCATGACTGTTCATACAACTGTAATATTGGAGGTATTTCTTACTGGATACAACATGGTGGTACTTCATCAGGATCTCTTGCTTAGCAACCATGCTTACGAGTATGACTACAAAACTTTAGAAAACAAGTGAAATCAAACTTGAATCAAGTATCTCTTACCTGTATCATATCATAAAACTTATCACATTCATTTTTAAAGGCAGTAGCTCTGATTTCTCCGCTGTCATCACAGAGGTCCATACTGAACAATTTGCCTTCTCCTCTGGCATTATTCCAAATGCGTATATCTGACTTGGACATCACGCGAGCTTTGATCACCCACCTGAGAAATTTAAAACCATGTATAAGATTGTGTAAGTTTAAGGCATAACTAACATGAAATATCAAATCTAGAGTACTACTAATTAAATTAACTCCGATTTGATATTTCATGTTAGTTATGCCTAAATGTAAAAAAAGAATTGCCACCGAAGTCAACCAAATAATGAGTGTCCTGATAATGACCCATACTTAATCTGGCTTCTGGCCAAGAATTTCACAGAATTTAATATTTTAACGTATGTAGCAGCCACTAGAGGTCACGGTTGAATGCCGTTATTACAGAAACAATTAAAAGGTCATTGTGTCTCGCGTGCATCCACGTTCGGCATACGAAGGGTTAAATATGTTTAGTGATGTGTGCTTAGTGACGGATTTACCAGTTGGCTGAGTAGGCTTGAACCTAGCGCGGCGAATTGGGCGAGTTTTTTTTTTTTTTTTCTAGACTGCTTTTTCGAGATTTTGCTCCCTCTTTTCAACATTCACTTAAAACACCATTCTGACTCTATCATATTCAAATAAATGACAGAAAAAGAACGTGTTATATATAGAAAGAAAGAAAGAAAGAAAAAGTATTTATTAGGACTCATACAGGAAGTTCACATTTTAAACTAAACACATAGTAACACAAATAAAAACAAAAGTAAAATGAAAACAAAACCTGTACGGGGCCAAAAGGCTCCTATCTCAGCATGATGCTGCGACATTTAAAAATAAGTGTCGCAGCGCTGGTATTCTGATAGGGCCTGATTAACGAACTCTAATATATATATATGTTGAGTTAACCCATTTAGTGATTTGCGGTTAGGGTTTGGGACTTTTTGTAAATTTTGTTGTCTCGGGTCAAGACTCGACACACGGTTGTTGAAAATTTATTTTCAAAAGGTCATAATAACCTTAATTAGCTTCCTGCACTCTGTCATCTATAAAGCTTAACGAATAATTACTTGATGTACAAAGTCAAATGAAACAGGTAATAAAAAAAAAAAAAACGAAGAAAATTGGCCCCAAATTCTTGCCAATGCTTTGAAGCAACTGAAAACGTACTGGAAGTTTGGAACTACTTTATAAAGCTTAAAACCGAAAATGTAGATTTTTACTAAAATAGCTTTTTTTATTGATAAGTACATCTAGCCCAAATATATATATCTGGCTCAAAATTAACTCAATCCTAATCTTATTCTGAGAAGTCATAATGTTTCGGGACATTGATCGTGGGTTGAGTCGTGTCCCAAGACTTTGAGACTGTCGAGACTTCGCAAACCCTATTTGCGGTGTTAGCAGGCCTAAGACCGTCAGCAATGGGTAAAAAAGATTGGAGTATATTTCAAAAACTCACTTATTCTGATACGGACTGAGACTAGCAATGGGGTGGGTCATTTGTGAAGAGAGTATGCTGGAATCAAGGTTTGCAGATGTAGTAGGTGCTAATGACATGGGTGCTGGAGTCATTTTTGGGCGGGGCGCGGGTGACACCGCGGCTTGAGCAGGCGCCGTCGACGCTCCTGCCGACTCCTCAGTCCATGTCTGAGGGTTGCCCAGCTTCTTGCCTACCTCGCTGCCAGGAGATACTATTGTGATATCCAAGATGATCATGACACGCCTGTAAGACACAATTGTTGTAGAGATTAGTGCAAAATATTGTTTAGAGTCACAGTTAAAGCTGGATAGTTTAAAAGTCAAGTTATGATAAAAATATATTATTACCAATGGCAGATTCAAATCCATAATTTCCATCAATTAGATTCAAACGGATAACTTTTTTATGAATAAGACAGAAAGATGTAAAAGTCACTGCTAACATAAAATAATGCAGATTTTATGATATTATGTACAAATAAATATATTAAATAATGTATATCACACATACTTCTCTCCTTTGCCAGTATTTTTCAGCAGTGATGTGACGAAACGGTCAATCTGCACAACGGAGTAATCTGACAGTTCTCCTGATATCAATTTGTCATTTAGTTGTGTAGCAAGCATAGCGAAACTGTGAGAATGCTTGCCATCTGACACAAGCAGACGAAATCTCTCATTGGCACCACTTCCCTGGATCTTTTTGCTGCCCAAAACTTGCATTATGGGTTTATCATATACTCCACCATTCATTATCACCTGTAAATATAGATTATTGTGTGTAAATGAGGAAAATAAAACAATTTAAAAACTTAAAACTCTGTTGAATTCAAAAGTAAACTCAGACAGCAGGACAGCAGTGCTGATGATGATGATGCTAGTAATATTGTTACTGTCTTATCTATACTAATTTTATAAAGAGGAAAGATTTTTTTGTTTGTTTGTACCGAATAAGCTCAGTAACTACTGGACCAATTTTATCAATTGTTTCACCAATAGAAAGCTTAATTATCGGGAAGTAACATAGGCTATAAAATATTAAAAAAAAGGAATCCTTAAGAAAATTACAATAATGTAACCCAAAGTAGCAAAATTTTGCCTATTAAATTCATTATTTGGCATGCGTTGAGAAAACTATTGATGATACATAAAAATTATGTACTACATGGTTAAAGTACTTATTTTTACCGATTAACTGTTATTAACAACATGCTAATACCCTTAGGAGCCGAGGAAAAAGAATGAAAGTCAGAAAGAAGCTAATAGTGCTGGCAGGCGATGCAATGTGATGGGGTGGGTCAGGGGAACAAGAAATTTCACACGGATTAAGTTGCAGGCAGAAGCTAGTTCATAATAAAGCCATTTGCTTCATTAACCTAATTAGCTATCAAACTGTTTTGTCATTTGCTGTCAAACTTCATTTTAACTTGACGGAAAGGGACATAACAGTTTGATAGCTAAAATAGGTTTATGAAGCAATGGCTTTATTATGAATAAAATGTGAATCTGTTATCCAAAGAAGTACCTGGTAATAGCAATGAAATACCTATTACCTATGTAAAATGTTAAGTTTTAAGCATTTTATGCAGGTTGATAATATTTTTTTTATTATATTGGTATTAGGATATCTTGTGTAATAATGAAACATGAAGTCCTAGAGATGAAATCATTATCAAATTAAATTAATATTACATGACATTTAAAACAATTGCATTCACCAGCCATAACTAGTCCTTTAGAGTACTTATTTGTTAAAGGTCACATTTAGGTATCAACCTTTACACCTTATCTGAACTATTTACTGGCGTTGCAAAATGGTTGATACTTATTATTTGAATTGGAATAACAATCTGTTATGTCGTAGGAGTAATTTCGAAGAAATTAACAATACGAAAAGTAGGTACAAGTTACAACCTGTCCGAAAACAACGATGCTCAGATTACTTGATATTCTTTTATTCTTTGTGCATCATAAAACAAATACCTGATTATACTTGCTGTTTATAAGTTATGATCAGCTTGTAGTTATCAAGCAACAAATTGTGTTTCAAATAGTTGAAATGCAAAAACTTACCTCAAGAGAGCCTTCAGATAGTTTGTGGCTCATTTTGGAAGAAGACTACGTTCCCACTCCTGTTTTAACTAATTTAACAATACCGCTGGGAGCAGAACCAGAGCTTTGTGGTTACAATACTGTATTTATTACAACTTTTATAATTAGAAATAAAACTAACGAACGCTCGATCGGTGTTTTTGCCGAGGCGCCAAAATCTGACACTGATTGTATTGACAGCTGACAGTTTTCCTTGATTGTCTATGAAATTTTGTATTGCCACAATAAAACAATCGACAATAAATTATCCTATTCAAACCATGAAGTTATAGTAGTATCCAATAGTATCTTTATCTTCATGATTCAAACTGCTCAATCCTAAAGCCGGCGCCAGACACAGCAACAATATTTGAACACATGGCCATCGGAACTCCTCAATGATAAGTATTTCACGAGTGGCGATAGTCAGTGTTTTATGCCACCGTCTTCAGAAATTAAAGTTATTTTTCACTTTGTAGTGTTTTTTTTTTTTGAAGTTTAAAAAAAAAAATTGTTTTAAAGTTTTTTTAAACTCCCTGCTGATCTTGAAAGGTAAGAATGATAATTATATTGTTATAATCAGAAAATTTTGGTCCGTGTGATCAATCGTAAGTTGTTTCACTAAGTACTTACAATTAAGTTCCCGTATCTATACGACATAGATATACTCTTTACATTTATTTTTATCTACGAATTATGGAATAACTCGGATTAGGTATAGCTGTAGGTACCTATCTACATCTTTGTGGAAGTGTAATCTTACTGAAATTGGCCTTTTAGTACCTACACAGACTGAAAAAAGTAGCCATTGCAGTTGCAGGTCCTTGGTTACCGAGATTTTGTCGTAGTAGTTCCATGTCCAGATGTCCTAAACTGGTTACGGCTGTTTTTTGAAAAATTAAGAAAAAAAAAATGTCGTGCACCATCAAAACCATTTATTTTACGAATAATAATACATTAAACACCACAGCAACGTTATTACAACTCCATTACAAAATAATACTTACAACCAGAAATATCCACCTTTATAATAAACATAATATCACAATCGATTTTCACTTGGATTCAATCCAATAAACTAGGGTAACTAAATAATGTAACAAATCAAGTTTTCGATGAGAAAAAAGATCGAAGTAGATATATAATATTATGTATATAGTACTATAAAATATAGTAATATTATATTATATACTATGGACTACTATTATGTACTCTATAGAGTACTATTTATACCTAAGAGGTTATTTGCTATTTTTTTTGTAGAGTTGTAAGTAGAGGTATGAAGGACCTACAAACTATGGTTTTCAAAGTGACCTTTTCACGAACACTTTATATAAGTAAATCGATTTTTATAAACTAGAAATTTTTTTGTCGTTTTCACTCGGATTTAATTCAACGTTTAACTAATTAAATCAAGTACCTAGTAACTTCGCAATGAGAAGGTACAGACGCCAGCAGATCAACTTTGAACCTTATCGTGTAGTGATAAAGTTGAAAATCTATTAAAGAAATTTGACAGATTGAAGTAGCTTGATGTGCTGGCGTCTGTACAATCTACAATAATAAAGTATGAACGCTATTTAGCCAAATGTAACAATTTAGCAAATAGGTTCTACGTTTTATAACACCTCTCTGCGAAGTGTAAAACTATTATGATCAGTCGATGATTAAAAACTATTTAAATTTAGAATCCATCGACGCTGCCAACTCGTCTGTGGTCAGTCTGTGGTACCAAGTAGCCGTCAGAGTCTCTAGCCGCAGCCACCATGGCTGCAAATCCGGCGGTCGGTCCCAGCTCGGTGGTTGCATGACCCTTTTCTTGAAGAGATGCGATGATTGCCTATTGAGAAATTAAATAATTAAAATATTTAAATAAAATTACCAAAATACCAATAGTCGCGCCTAGGCTTGCCAACCTTAATGCATGATTTTACCGGGACTTTGGCAATCAAAGTGCGGGACTTGGCAAAAAAAAGCGGGACTCAGCTGTCAAAGTATAAGGAGGCGAAAAATAAATAGAAATAATTTTAAATGGTTTTATTGAATGTTTTACTTTCACATACAAGTACAAGACTTACAACGTAACAAAAGTTAAAAAATAAGGAAATCTAATAAAACATAATAGTATCATTATCACTTAAATGGAAAAAGAAAACGTGTTGCGCCGACCCCAAGTAACATGGGACAAGACCAGGAAGATGATGAGTATTCATTAAAACTTGTGTCCGAAGGTTTATCCGTAGGTACGATAAAACGGGACAATTGGCGTCCCGCACACGTCTTTCGCGGGAAGCATCCTCTAAAGCTCTAGAAACGGGACGTCCCGGCTCTCGCAGGACGGTTGGCAAGCCTAGTCGCGCCGTTCGAAAAAACATATACCTATGTAGGTAACGTTACGCCTGTACCTATTCACCGAATAGATAGGCAGAAATACAGAAACTCTTCGCTCCTCTTCGCTCAAATTGACTGGTACCGTAGGCGCACTATACGGGCACCGCAACGGCATCGGCACCGCTTCAGCCCAGCAATTAACTTGTCATTCAAATTAAGGCTCGTGCAGACTAGTGCGATATCGCGGGCGCTACGCGACACTAGTTGCACAATTTCTTTGTCGCTGTCTGTCGCTGCCTGTCGCGCCCGCGATATCGCGAGAGTCTGTACGAGCCTTTAGAACATTAAAATAATCGTGTCGTGTTATTATTTCATAATGTCAATATGAAAATCAACAGCAGTCAGCGCGCTTGCCGCTACCAATACAACTCGACTCGCAGTCCGCGCGCTGCAAGCCGCGCGCCGACTCCGAGTCACAATATAAACAATGTTAATGTAAACCGAGACATTATGAAAACGCGCAAGTCCTAGGCGTGTTCAATCATAAATGCCATATAACAATTGTGTTCGCGGTGATAGCATGCTTGCACCTCACGGCCAGCGTGCGGACTGCGAGCTTGCACATCGGGGTCGACGCGTAGTTAGCACGCTGGTGACTAGCCGTAGTCTAAATTCGAGGCGACGCGACGCCGGCGCCGTGCTGCAGTTGTGCAATTGCGGTGCCGGTATAATGTGCCATGACCTTAACTCTGGGTTTTACCTTAGATACCTATCTATATTTTCCTTTATTATGTTTACCTAAGAACTTGGGTTTCCTGTGTATTTTCTTGGTAGGTATCTTAAGATGACTGCATAGTCAATAAATTTAAAAGGGTTCCCGCCACATGATGACTCAAACTTATCTGGCTTCGTTTTAATAAAAAGTTGAGAAATGACATTGAACTGGTACCTATTATGAGTGTGGCTCATGCGGTTTTTATGGTGTAGTCGAGCAATCAAGGAAAACGGTGAGGGCCTTCGAACACGTATTAAACATAAACTAATTTTACATAAAACACGTTCGGTCGATTAAAGAGATAAGTTTTAGCAAAACAGGAACAAAACCAAAGAATCGGCATCATATGCCTAATTTAAACCAACCATTCTAACTAGATGCAGCTGAATACGAGTATTTTACATGGAGCGACTTTCTATCTGACTTCACCAACCCAGTAACTGGGTAACACAAACACGATACCCCGTGGTAAGACTGTGGTTGTCAGACTTTTGGGCTTCTGGCTACCCGTAACTACTGTCAAAGATCTACGAATGTCAGCCAACGGCATAACGTGCTTTTCGAGGCACGGAAGGGGTCTAGATATATACCATGTTATTATACCATGATATGTACCTAATAAATGGTCACCCATCCACGATCCGACCTTGGCAAGCGTAGCTTAACCTTCGATCGACTCGTGCGGCTATCATTGCTTAGCCACGAGCCATAACTATCTTCTATCTTTTATATATGTAAAAATAAATGTTTGTATGTTTGTCCTCTATGCGTTCCTAAACCATTAACATTATAGGTATAATAATAATATTTATTTTTTTATTATTAGATTAATACAGTAACAATAAATATTAATTATTCTGATTTGATTTTTGATTTGATTTTGATTGATCAGATTGTGATGAAACTTTGGTAGGGTGCTCTGAGGACGCCCGCAAGGCTTTATAGCCCAAAAAAATAATCGACCAAACGCTTTTTAGGGTTCCGTCTGACTGTGTCTGTCCGTCTGTCTGCGGCTTAGCTCAGAGACTTAGTACTAGAAAGCTGTAATTTGGTATACATATTAATCACGTCGACAAAGTGGTATAAAACAAAATCAAGAAAAAAAAAATGTAGGGTACTTCCCCTACACTTAAATTGGGGTTGATATTTTTTTTCCCTTGTCTATCCCATAGTGTGGGGTATCATTGGATAGGTCGTTCAAAAATATACTGTGGCATTGCAACGCATGCAACGTTGCAGCTAGTATCTAAAAAATAAAACTTTATGTTCTAATAACAGACCATAAATACATCTAAGTTTATTTAGTACAATTTATGCCCGCGTCTCCGCCCGCGTTGATGTCGGTTATCGCGTAAAAAAGCCTATGTCCTTCTCCATATCCCAGGCTATATCTCTGCCAAATTTCATGAAGATCGATTCAGCGGATTAGGCGTGAAAACGTAACATACAGACAGACAGAGTTACTTTCACATTTATAATATTAGTATGAATATCGTATTGCTAACAAATTCTCAGCGTGCTAAAAATTCTCTTCACATCGCCATTGAGGAGCGTCTGTGTTACTTCTGCCATTTGAATAAGTACATCAACTATTATTGTACGTGAACAATGCATAGGCTGTACATTTATTGTCAACCGTACTAAACACAATGACATGTCGGTCACGGTATATTGCGTAATTTAGAAAACTCGCTATACTGAAATAAATATTCTATTCGTACATTCGAGAAATAAAGTAGGCACTAACAGTTACAACGTACCTTTACAACGAACAAGATAGGGAAATAGTTTGGAGTAAGATTGTGTAGAATTGTAGATAAGGGAAGTAACTTCTAAGATAATAAACAACAATAATAAATACTTAGTAGTAAGTAGTCTTCGATCAATAATGTGCTATCATTGATCGAAGTAAGTAGTCGATAAACTATAGGCTTGTCCTTATGACTTAGGCGGTATTTTTCATCGTTATTAACGATGAAAAATGCCGCCTAAGTGTTGATTTGGCCATTTGGGAGTACCGGTCCTGGGCTCAAGTCTGCTATTACAATAGTGTCAGAATGGTCTCGCCATTGTGAGTATTTGACAGTGTTTGTATGGCAAATCTGTCAAAAACTCACAATGAAGAGACCATTCTGACACTATTGTAATAGCAGACTTGAGGCCCAGGTGTTGGGTTACATAGCCCACTCTCTCACAGAGGCCACTGTGTCCAGTAGTACGAGTAGATTGTGCAGGCAAAGTAGGTAGGTACCGCATGAAAGTGTGAGGTATTAATTTATAGGTAGGTACTTATTTAACAGTTACGATTAGACTACCGTGAAGGTAGTTACGAGTATGTGGCATAAATTACTGGGTACCTACATAGCAGCTAGCTCGTATGACTAATAAGAGGCTATCGTTTTGGTTTCATTCTCATAATTCTAACGTATCATTATATAAAATATCATTTTCACTTATAATTTATAGCTTTTGCCCGCGGCTCCACCCGCGTGAATGTCGGTCATAGCGTAAAAAAGTAGCCTATGTCCTTCTCCATATCCCAGGCTATATCTCTGCCAAATTTCGTGACGATCGGTTCAGCGGTTTAGGCGTGAAAACGTAACATACAGACAGACAGACAGAGTTACTTTCACATTTATAATATTAGTATAAAAGTGTGGATATGGATATCGACGTATACAATGTGTACGTAACTGAATCGGCTGTTTGTTTATGTGAGTTTAAATGTTTAAATTTATTGTTTAAATTTATTGCTCATGTGCACTATTTATTGCACATGAGCAATAAATAGTGGGGCAACGTTAAAAAAAAATAAAAAAAATATGCACAATAATAATGCAAAGTAGTTTGTTTAGAATCGGTTAAGTAGGTGCTAAATTGATTTCTGTCATTTTTAATAATACATATAGGCAATTTAATATCACAAAAATAATTAATACTACGTAAATTAGGTACACAGCACAGTACAGTCACACTTCAGCTGTACAGCCAAAACAGACCAAAATGGACGAAATATCTACTATGTTAGACCGTTGTACACACGGCTACATATCAAGCTATACATTTCCAGTATAAGCTGATCTCTCATTATACGGAAATCCTATAGAATGCGGGACCAGCGTAAACTAGTTATGTATATCTTGATATGTAGCCGTGTGTACGTCTGCGACTGTGTTCGTGCGTAGATATGTAATGTCATCACAATTTTCTCTCACAATCAGTATAACTAATTTCGAAAATAAACGAAGTTTTACACATAATAGTAAAAATTCAGTGTGTGTATAATGATTATACCATAATATTCTAATTGGGGTGTTTGGTGGAATGCGTTGCCGGGACATGTTGTATAATTTATTATACATAATTATGTTGTATTAGCTATTATGACACAACTATTATAGTCAAGGCCGTTTCGGTTGACATGACATCTTGATTCGAGCATTGCATCCATATTGACATGCATCGTTATTTTTCTAAAGGGCTTTATCACACTAGCGAGTTGCGAGCGAGTGGAAAGCGGGGCGAGTACGCAGCGAGCTCGCCGCGAGTTCGCAACGTGTGCGCGGTGAACACACCGCGAAGAGGCCGCGGGTGCGCAGCGAGCTCGCGGCGAACGGCGCTGTTGACGCCATTTTATACATTCGTTTTGTACATTAGTGCTTGTTCACGTTGAGTCGTGGGCGCGGTGGCGGACGCGGTGGCGGGCGCGGTGGCGGGCGCGGTGGCGGGCGCGGTGGCGGGCGCGGTTGCGGGCGCGGTAATGAAATATCAAACATATGACGTGATATCCAAGTGTTCACGTACGAAACGCACGTGCGGTCTAAGTAGCGGGCAAGCTAGCGACTGGCGCGCGCGGCGTGCTCGCGGCAATATCAAACGCGTGAGATGTTTGTGTGTGTTCACGTTGAACTAGCGGTGAAGTGCGCGATTCACTCGCGACGTCAGTTAAGTTCAACCAGTTTGAACTTATCGCTGGAAACGATACGGGTCATTCTCAGGACACTCATTATTTGGTTGACTTCGGTGGCAATTATTTTTTTACATTTAGGCATAACTAACATGAAATATCAAATCTAGAGTTAAAACATATTAGTAGTACTCTAGATTTGATATTTCATGTTAGTTATGCCTAAATGAAAAAAAAAATTGCCACCGAAGTCAACCAAATAATGAGTGTCCTGAGAATGACCCATACGCGCAAACGCCTGGCGGCCAATGTGAACACGAGCTCGCCACGTCTACCGCGCCCGTACCTGTTCCACTCGCTCGCAACTCGCTAGTGTGATAAAGCCCTACACGGTTCTTTGCTATAGGTAGGTACTGCTATTATTTACTGGAAAGTTGTGGAGTTTTTCAGAGATATGTTAATTAAAGATGTTCTGACTGTGTCCAGCAGACGACGAGACCTTGTTTAACAATCAACTGGTAAACATGTAAAAAGCTATATTATCTTACCGGGTTGAAGTCCTCCTCATGCTGCACTTCCATCGGCAGCAGCTGATGATGGAGTCGCGGTCTCTGGACAGCATCCGGAAGGTCACTACCTTCTAATAGTGTATGCCGAGTCATCTGAAACAGAACAGAGCAACTTTGATGTTAACATGAACTCATCGACATGCATATCTAATTATTATGAGGTGCTAAAACTGGTAGCAATCACAGCCATTCTAGCCAGATTTTTGGCAGAGTTGCGTAGCAATAAAGACATAGTCTCATGTAGCATGCCCATTTCGGAAAAAATACAATCTCATTCATTATCATCATTTCAGCCGAAAGCCGTCCACGCCTCCCCCAATTGGGGGGGTTTGCCATAATCGCCATTTTTTATGGTGATCAAATTTGTTCGAAATTAATGCATTATTTGCGAAGGAGTTTTATCAACATAATATTAATCTTTATCCAAATAAATATTATTATTAATCACAAGTATTTAAATGTAAATAAAATTGTCCTTGACATCACTTGATTTCAATCAACATCTTATCAATTTTAAAATAACTTCGCAACAAAATAAGTGTATAGGCTATTTAACATCACGCTATGCCCCTTAGGAGCCGAGCAAAACTTCAAAAAGTCGGAAAAAACGCTAAGCGAAAACGAAGTAATTGCGCGGAAGGGCGATGCGATGCGACGGGGTGGGTTGTGGGCCGAAATTTTACGCGGACGAAGTCGCGGGCAGAAGCTAGTAATTTTTCAAGAAGTTATCTTGTTTTATTACTTAAGTAATAAAACAAGATAACTTCTTGAAAATCTGATAAATAAAATGCTTTAACTCTTGGGCTGTACCTACTTAGTGGAAAGGCAAACCAAGAAAATAAGTAAAAGCTTACCAGAGCGACTTGCGTGGTAATTTTAGTACCGCCGGCGGCTCCTAGGACCAAGTCCACTCTTCCATTCCTGTTCATCACAATACTAGGGACCATTGAGCTGAGTGGCTGCAGGTTAGGGGCCAACATGTTCGCAGGAGAAGGCGGCATACCGTATGCTGACTCCAAGTGCGGGATCGCAAAGTCATCCATCTCGTTGTTCAACATGAAACCCAGGCTCTGTGACCGCCTCTGAGAACCCCAACTGTAAAAATTCAAAGTCGTTAATTTTTTAAATGTTTTCGATTATACCACAAAGTAACATTTTGATCTAAGATTTGTTTTTAATTTTTAAAGAACATTAGGACAATGTCTCCTCAAAATGACCAGACGAATGGTTTTAAAAGATTTTCAAATCAAAATTTCTATCGAAAACAATGAGTATTTCTGTTGGTTTTGTTTTCACATTGGTTCCGTTTGAGATTTATTTTCGCTTACAAAATGTTACGAATGAATAGTATATTTATCGCTTTGTCCCATTTTTGTCCTACAAGAAAAATATTTTGAGTAGGTAATAATGGTCATGTAATTTAAGCTGATTTTATTTCCCTCTGGACACTCTGCGATCACCAAGGATTGTATGGGTCTCAGAATCTGGTCCATGTTCAGTCGCCGTTGCCGTTCTTAACCTGTTTTTTTTTAAAATTAATTTTAAAAGCATAGTTTCGGTACATATAATTAATGGTGCTGGTGGCCGAGACGACGCTGCCATCAGGGGCGACGACGATGATGTGGGCGGTGCCGTGGTCATCTGCGCCTTCAAATAGCGCACCGTAGTGTTGCCAGTCATTGTATGTTCTTGAGTCGTTGACTAGCTCCCGGAACGATCGCGCCCAAGCGGGATTTGTGAGATTTTGCTCCAACTGAAATAAAATGACGTCATGTAAAGTGCCTATGCAGCTGATTCTGGGGAAAGATCACAAGATAAATTTTTGACCAAAATCACAATTCTCAATCTAAAGTCTATCTTGATGTTTTTGGAAGTTAGTGCAACTTTGGGCTGTAGGCTGTATGTTTGACCCAGGACTTTTTTATTGATCTAGAATCAAGATATTGGATAGCTAATAGGTCTTAGGTTCAGTTTTGGGATTAACACAAACCATTTTATTAACCAGTGCCTGATAATATGATGTTGAGATAAATAAAGATTAAAAATAATTTCATGACGTTGCGATTTCCACTTCGATTTTTAAGAAATCTGCTCTTGACCCTACGTTTGCGCACCGTTTATTATGATGTCATCGGTTTCTTCGATGTACATAGTATTTTTGCTAATAACAACTTCCTATGCAAATAACCCGCAAATAGCACTTACAGAGTGTCCTCGATCTCTCGATTACTACGGTCATCTTAATTATGAACAAGCATAAGCTATCTGTTGTATTTAGGAGAAGTATTAGTTTCCTTCTCTGATCAGTGATCACTCACACCTTTCATCCACCTAATTTCATTATAATATCTATAGGTGACGTAAGCACCTAGTCTACTTCCGTTATTATAAACTAGCTTCTGCCCGCGACTTCGTTCGCGTGGAAGTCGTAAGATGACACAATATACTAAAATACCAGCCACATTTTAATCAAACTTCCCTGAATACTACGTTTGTAGTTTTGGTCACAGTGTACAGCAGTCGAAATATACAGAGAGTCAGGACTAGTGACGCGAGAGTAAGCGACGTATAGTTCCATGTTCTATGGTAAAGGGTTTGGTTTCCGCACTTAGTCCTTCAGGTGGACCATTTTACATGGGCCATGGCGGCCATCAGTGGTTATTCCAACCAGGCTACCTCCGTCCAGAAGATAATTACGTCTCCCGGTCTGTTTAGAACATCTGTGAAAGATCTAGGTGCCCCGAGGGTTTCTGTTCTAATCTGGATTATTCCTGACGAACAGCTATCACTAATATAATATAACAGTACATTGTAATTGTAAACACACGGGAAGTCAAGTATAAGTATAAGTCCTCTCTTTGAGGAGTGGCTAGAGAGGCGCCACGGCGTCCTCACCTTCCGCCTGACGCAGGTCACCGGACACGGTTGTTTCGGGAGGTTCCTGTTCAGGATAAGGCGGGAGGAAACGCCCGGGTGTTACCACTGTGTGGATCGCCCGGAGGACACGGTAGAGCATATGGTGGAGGTCTGCCCGGCTTGGGTAGAGTACCACCGTGTCCACATGGAGGCGATCGGTGGCGACGATCTCTCGCGTCCGGCCCTGGTCCAGGCCATGGTACGGAGTGAGAGTGCATAGGAGGCCGTTATCTCCTTCTGCGAAGCAGTAATGCGCGCGAAGGAGGAGGCGGAACGCGTGAGGGAGAGGTAGTCTGTGGTATCATTCGTATAAGTACTTAAATAGTTCTGTGCCCAGAAAAACTACAACTGTGCTTCACCCAAAGCAACCTGCGAGTAGGTAGGAAGGAGGACATTGTGGTTGTGAACCGTGAAATGTTTTTAAATTTTCATCGGCGAGGCCCATATTCGTCAAAGAATTGTAACACTGTGGTGTAGAATATTGCAGCTTTAGGTCAGAGCCGTCTCTTGACTGATACTAGTACTAATGTAAGTTTTGTTGATAATTTCTAAAAAAGTGTGTTATTTAGAGAAGTCGTTTTATTTTTCCTGTAATCTTTACATACATTTCAGTCACATAGAATAATTTCAGATTTTTATCTATGCAAACTTCGTAGATAAGGGGTGGGGAACGGTATTTTTTTTTTTTTTTTTTTTTTTCAAAAGTCGTAAACAATGCGGCCTAAAAACAATGTTTGAGAATGTACAAATAGCGCTCTTTCATAAGATACCCCACATGCCCTAGTAGTTAGTGTTAAGTTGCCTACTTCGATTTTGTAAGACCGGGGGTTTCTTATTTGCAAAATAGTTGGGCAAACGTCATCTGAAACTATTCCAAATTTCAAGTTGATAGCATTAATAGTTATTGAGATATCCAACTGTGCCAGACAGACTGAGTCGCACCATAAGGGTTCCTTTTTACCATTTTGGTACGGAACCCTAAAAGTAAGCACAAAAAAAATATCAATTCTTTGGAATCGAAATCAGATTTACATTGCTTTGTTGAAAGTTTACTGAAGTAGAATATGTCATAATTGACTGCTTAGATCCATAAGGTATGATAATCATTTAAAAGACTAACCGCCTTACTTATAAACGTGGAATAAAGTTATACTATGAATAACTTCGGTATATATAACCATATATTTTTGACGTTTATACCTAGTTTAACTTTATTCCGCGTTTATAAGTAAGGCGGTAAATCTGTAACTATTTGCTATATTCGTTTCCTATTCAACCCAGCGAAGTAGTAATAGAATAATTCGACTGTTGTCATACACTGATACATTGTGTTCGTTCTCATCTCGAGTCTCAGTCTCACCTTCGAACTGTATGGGATAACTTTTTCGATTTGTGACTTTTCTAGTACTCAAACCTCTATTGGTTTGATAGAGTTTTTTGATCCTCGTAAGAAACACGATCGATTGGCATCAAATGTGAAAATTGCCCATTTTCTTGCTGACTGTATTTTTTTTTCAAAATCTGTGAATGCAGATAATTTTTTTCCTAAAAGTTTAGGACATAACTAACCTAACATACCTAACATATGGACTTAAGACCGTTTTCTTGTAGCGACCACGGTTAAGGTACCTGACCCATCTCAAAAATATAATGCAATACTGCTCATCCCCCATAGCAAATAGCGACCTAGTAATTTGATCAGACCTATAGGGAACATCAATGTAAAATTTAAACAAAATATGTCCAGTAGTTTTTGAGTGATGGAACATACATTCAACAAACAGACAACAATTCTAAAACCTATATTTTCGGCATCAGAATCGTTCCCAGACCTCGTGGCAATTACTTTTTACAAAAATATTCAATGTACAGTTTTAACTTTACTACGATTTTATTATATGTATAGATGTATAGGTAATCAAAATGTTTCATAACAATAGCACATTTTAACAATCGTATTAACAGTTGGCATGTTCATGGTGAATATTTATGTAATATGCTATATCAAGTTTATTGACACAAACTACTCGGCGCAGCTATTATTTGCTTTGTGTCAATATTAATAAGTATTATGATGTTACAGAATGTTAGTTTTATAAAGCAAAAAGTAGATAGATTTAGGTTATGACATAAATTGGAGGTATACCTTCCCATGAATACTGGGCTAAGTAATTTTTTTGTGGGACACTTATAATTATTCCTGTATTTTCACCAGGATTCTTACTTTTAGAAAGGGTTCCATAGTTGGAATGAATTAATAATTAAAGGAAATAAGGTAGCTCGGTTTGATTATACCCCAAAAGTAGCCAGAAGGTTGAAAAATAACCTTCAATTCAAGTAATGAAAGCGCAGAACCCTTAACCAAAACTTATACATTTAAGTGAGTTTTAAAAACTCGGTACAAATACTTACTTCACGAATTTCATAGGGTAAGTTAGAGCGTGAAGGGTCGCCGAGGCCGGTTCGTTTTGCGTACGCGTACTTGAAGGTTTCGACGACGCGGTGCCAGTAAAGGTTGGAGCCTGTCGGAGCGGGCGTGCCGTCTCCGACCCAGTCGCGCAGCATGTTCAGAATGAACGCCAGAACCGACCCTGACCCCGGCAGAGGTACTGAATAAAGCGTGTACTCCTCTGTTAACGGTATCTCGATTGGCTCTTGCCATTCCACCCTAAAATTTTATAAGACTATTATTTGAGTCGAAAAAGTAAGCTTGAAGGCTCCACTTTCACACTTCTAAAGAGCAGAATATTCTGAAACTTTCTAACCCAATTAGACCGAGTCTTTTTCTGCCTTAAACAGAACAGCAATGAATGAATAGTCTCACTTGTAACTCGCGAGGTCTTCTTCTGTAATAATGCCACCGAAGCTCTGAATATCTTGAACGAGCCGCGCCGTCAAGGAGCCGTTGTGTATCGCCCGTGGGCCCTCCTCCGCGATGATTTCCAATGTTTTGGCCAACGTTGGATCGGTTATGTAGTCGCCCTCGTTCCATACCTCGCCTGTCGCCGGATTCACGTACAACTCCCTTATAGAAAATGATGTCGATTAATAGTTTAAAGGTCTTTAAATACCAAACGGTCAAATGACGTGTGAAAAAATTGGTCGCGAATTTGTTCATATTTTGATGAGGGAGGACTGAACAGTTAAAAGAGAGTTAAATATAGTAAAGGAATTTAAACATAGGGATGTGTCCTTACCGCATAGAAGGCTCGGCTTTGATTCGGTCGCTGTAAGTCCCGAGCACCAAACCCATGTAGGGGCTGACGAGATGTCCGCGGCGGCAGAGTTCGGCCGTGGGCTCCACGAGCTCGCGCCACTGCAGGCGTCCGTACGCCTGATGGAGGGCGCCGTAGCCTGCCAGCTCTCCGGGGACGGCGATGGCGAGGCCGCCCACGGTCGATGATGCGTTGATATACATATCCTCGTGTGCCGCGGCCGGCGCCTTCTCGCGTGCGTTGATCACGCGCACTTGACCCGTCGACGCGTCGTAAACCGTGGCCAGGAACCCACCGCCGAGTCCCATGCATTGCGCGCACGCAATACCCTCACAGAATAGTGTCGCTATCGCTGCATCCACAGCGGAGCCATTTTGTTCCAAGATTTTACTAAAATATTATCAAAATATTGCTTTGGGGAGATAATAATCAAATAAGTCGTCACACTGAAGTCATAATAACTCAATTAAATATTAGACATTTAAATAGATTTGGCTATCGTTAGTTTTTAATAAAAAATCGATTTCAGACAAAAGGATCGTACAGACTAGCGCGATATCGCAGGCGCGACACGACACTAGTAGCAGAATTTCTTTGTCGGTGCCTGTCACGCCCGCGATATCGCGCGAGTCTGTAAGAGCCTAAAATCGTGACGCGATAAAATTCTAGTTCAATCCAAAATTAATTTTATAGGACTTTCCGGCAAAACTGAGTAGGTATTGAAAATTATAATGAGGGCTACGAAGGTCCCTTCTGGTTTGCTTGGAAATCTGAGTTTACTTATTGGGTGCGTACCGTCCAATAGAAGCACATTCGGGGCCATTGGCGGCGACGGTAGCGCGCGGGTAGCGCGGGTGGTTGGGGCCGGCCCACGGCTGCAGAACCAGCACGGCCACCAGCGCGCCCGCAACCAGCGCTGCTAACACGCTGCCCACCAAGCACCAGCGCCGTAATTTGAAAGTCCTGACCAACAAAATAAAAAATATGGTCAAGAGCGAGTCGAACTCGTGCACCGAGGGTTCCGTACCATCAAAAGTTATAAAAAAGTTCCACTATCGGTCAAGAGATGGCGCTGACCTAAAACTAATTACTAACAATCTATGGACTGTAACGTCTGAAACAAATCATTTTTATTTATTTATTTTTATTTAAAACTGCAATATTAGAAAAAGTGTGCTATTTAGAGATATCGTTTTATTTTTCCTTTAATCTTTACATGAACTTCTACACATAGAATAATAATTTCAGATTATTCTCTATGCAAACGTTGCAGATAAGGGAACGGTATTTTTTTTTTTACATTTTTCATCAACAGTTGAAAACTATGCGGCCTAAAAAAGAAAAGAAAATTATTTGAGAATGTAGAAATAGCGCTCTTTCATATGATACCCCACATGCCCTTAGTAGCCCCACTTCGAATTTTAAGACCTGGCTGGACGTAAAAGGCGACTAAGGGACTTACTAAGAGAATGGGCAGCAGCGTTCTCTATGCATTTTAACACCATACTGCGATCGCCAACCCGCCTGCCAAGCGTGGCGATTATGGCAGACCTCCAATTGGGGGAGGCCTATGTTCAGCAGTGGACGTCTTTCGGCTGAAATGATGATGATGATGATGGCAGGAAGTACGACGCGTTTTTGAGCTCAGTACAGAACACGCAAGCTAATCACTCAAGGTCACTGGCATAGGTCTGCCTTAAGTATAAGAAAGAATGTGAAATTGTTATTAAAGTTTCTTTCAGGCAAAATAAAAACTAATAGGGTCAGGGGCCTTACTCCCGAAAACGATTCGAGTTTGATTTTGATTCCGATTCGAACTCGTTTCTGGGACCTTACTCCCGACAGCATCGAGTTCTGAATCAATCGAATTGGGTTCGAATTAAATGCCGATCCATACTCTTGAATCCAACACTAGCGCACGATCGTGCGTTGGTTCGAAGCGAAACTAACTACGGTCAGTTTTAAGTTTTAAATCGAATCAGAATCAAAATCAAACCTGGTATCTTCCGGCGGGATAGAGGTCAACAGAGGTCGAGTTGCAAGACAGCAGTTTAGTATTTAAGAAATTTATAAGTAATTACTGTGTTAAGGTTTACGTGAAGTAAACAATCATACATTACCTTATACCAGGATACCAGCTATTATCGTTTTATTTACAAACATTTGAAAAATCTCATCCTCACAATATATTAATAATTTTGGAATTCTATTAGTATTGGCTAATACAACACAACTGGAATATCTCCACAAAATGTCAATTGTGTGTCAAGATGTTTTCTTTTTTTTTGCAGACAGACAGTTATTAACCAAAAAGTTTCAACACAGAATTCATCACCTCTTTCTTATATTCCGTGGAATGCAAGTATTTACTTTAGAATGAAAAAGAAAGTTTATTTTGTTATGCTTATTGACCACTACTACCTAACTATTTACGTGATGAGTTCTTTTTGAAAACAGATCCATTTAAAATTTCGAGCACTAGTGTTTTAAGCATTCCTTGTGTAAATTAAAACACTCTTACCTACTTAAGAGTAATATGTTAATTATCAGTTTTTATCAGGGACTAGCGAGTGTCATTCTGAATTTTGACAGTAAATTATTTCGACACGGTCCCAATTTCGAAAAACAATAGTTCGACTACTCATTGCTTCGACAGAACACATATTCCACAAGCATTAGTCTGACAGAACATACTTCGACAACACACACCTTCGAAGATACTTCGATAGAAGCCTTCTTCGATATGCACTTGTTCGGCGGATCTCTATTTCGACGGAACATACCTTCGACATACTCGTTATACTACTCTGAAATGTGGCAATAATAATTGAAATTCGCTTTAAGGTTTTAGATACAAAATAAAAACATAAATGATAATCAATATTATGTTTTTAATTATAACCAGTAACAAATCTTTGTAAAGTCATATTTTTGAACGGCCTATACAACGATTCCCCACACTGGGATAGCTGCGGACAGCTTAGCTCAGAGACCATTAAGTACTAGAAAGCTGTAATTTGGCGTGAGTATACTATATACCCTACCTAAAACCTTCCCTGGCGCGTTGACATTATGACGTATGGTCTGGGCCTCAAGTCTGCTATTCCATAGTGTCAGAATGGTCTCTTCATTGTGAGTTTTTGACAGATTTGCCATATAAACACTGTCAAATACTCACAATGGCGAGACCATTTTGACACTATTGTAATAGCAGACTTGAGGCGCTGGGCCTCAAGTCTGCTATTACAATAGTGTCAGAATGGTCTATTCATTGTGAGTTTTTCCTGTCAAAAAATGTCCTGACAATAACGAACACAAAAAAAAAAACAATTATCCAATTTGGTTCAGCCGTTCTCGAGTTTTTGTGAGACTAACAAACGTCAATTCATTTATATATAAATAGATAATTTTTATATTGTTTTTTTTAGATAATCGATTAATATAAACAAGGACTGAAAAACGTTACAAGATGGCGCTGCTACATTACCTATGTAGCAGCCAGTGGTGTAGCTAATCATAAAAGGGCCCTGTATCGAAAAGTAAAAAGGGTCCCCTTGTTGCGGGCCCTATTTGATTTTTTATTTTTTGTGTTCCTTCAGTTGCCTGTGTGCCAGGGCCACGGTACCCCTTTCGGACAAACCCGCAACCCTGGCGGGCACCGGTCCTAGCGGACCCCGTCAGTGCGTGCTGACATCTCTTTGAGGCGCGCGTGTAACACAACGCGCCGTCGACCCGGGCCTAGTCCTTACCGGACGGCGAACTGCCCCTAGCTCGCCGTCCGCAAGCCCGTGCCTACGGTGGTCGGGAATCGACCGATTTCCGCCGCCCAGGGCGTCTCCTGCGGCGACTAGGGGCGTGAGGGCGCACAGACCGCCGCTCCCTCACGCGTTCCGCCGCCTCCTTCGCGAGCATTACTATTTCGCAGAAGGAGGTGACTGTTTCCCATGCACTCTCGCTCCGGACCATGGCCTGGACCAGGGCCGTTTGTAAGTAAATGCTTAGTTTGGCGGTCAATGGTGCCGATTCCCTTGTTCACAAACTAAACTAAATTTAAGTTCAGTGCATTTTTTTCTTTCTATTTCATTAAGAAAGGGACATAAGATAAATTTTAGTTTAGTCCTGTCAAATTAATCAGCGCTTGACGTAAATTGATGTAATTTTAGTAGGCAAGTTTTTAATCGCGTCTAAACTTGTATGGAGTAGTGACAGGCGCTGATTAATTTGACAGGACTAAACTAAAATTTATCTTATGTCCTTAAGAGGCTACCGAGTGCACAGTGGCGCCCTCATCGTTATTTCGGTGATTTCTTCTATTTTATAATGAAAATGCAGAAAATAAGCTCGTCAAGTTGTGCTTGACAAGACTATACGTTATTATTACTACAAACAGTAGTTTTAAATTGTTATGTTTTATTGTAATCATTAAAACGGAAAATAGTGGCCACTAAGCTCCGTTTTAATGATTACAATAAAACATAACAATTTAAAACTACTGTTTGTAGTAATAATAACGTATAGTCTTGTGAAGCACAACTTGACGAGCTTATTTTCTGCATTTTCATTCTAAAATAAAAGAAATCACCGAAATAACGATGAGGGCGCCACTGTGCGCTCGATGCAGTCTTAAGAAAAAGATGTACTGAACTTAAATTTAGTTTAGTTTGTGAACAAGGGAATCGGCACCACTGTCCAATCTGATCTTGTAATGATTAATAATAATCTATACTAATATATAAAGCTGAAGAGTTTGTTTGTTTGTTTGTTTGAACGCGCTAATCTCAGGAACTACTGGTTGGAATTGAAAAATTCTTTTTGTTGGATAGTCCATTTATTGAGGAATATTATAGGCTATATAACATCACGCTACGACTAAAAGGAGCGGAGCATAAATGAAAAATGTTGCAAAAATTATTCCTTTCTGAGAGCTTCCGTTGCGTGCGCTGCGTAAACGGTATAAGTTACGCAAATATCATGTATATTGTATATTATATGTAATTGTACCGCTTTAAATTTTCTAAAAAAAAGTCCGCGACAGCATATGTCTATCTTTTAAGATTGACTCACTATAACCTTTTTTATGGTAATCAAATTTGTTCGAAATTAATGCATTATTTGCGAAGGAGTTTAATCAACATAATATTAATCCTTATCCAAATAAATATGTTATTAATCACAAGTATTTAAATGTAAACAAAATTGTCCTTGACATCACTTGATTTCAATCAACATCTTAGGAACTATCATAATTTTAAAATAACTCCGTAACAAAATAAGTAGTAAATTTATTACATAAACCACTCTCTCTCTTAGGTGACGTAGACGAAGTTGCGCGGGTCAGCTATATTATAAAGCTATACAGTACAGTATAAAGAAAAGTTTGTTTGTTTGGTTGAACGCGCTAATCTCAGGAACTAGATACTGGTTCGAATAGAAAAATTATTTTAGTGTTGGATAGCCTATTTATCGAGGAAGGCTATATAACATCACGTTAGATCCTTAGTTCCGTGTGGTGCCGGACGTAAAGAATAGCTCCATCCCACCGTGGTTGTCCGCGTTTCCTACCGTGGGTGTCGTAAAATGCGACTAAGGGATTTACTAGAGAATGGGCAGCAGCGTTCTCTATTAATTTTTAACACCATACTGCGATCGCCAACCCGCCTGCCAAGCGTGGCGATTATGGCAAACCCCCCCAATTGCGGGAGGCCTATGTCCAGCAATGGACGTCTTTCGGCTGAAATGATGATGATGAGATCCTTAGGAGCCAAGCGAAAAGAACAAAAGTCAGAAAGAACGCTAAGTGATAACGAAGTTATAGCGTGGGCGAGCGACGGGATGCGACGCGATGGGTAGCCCGAAATTTCACGCGGACGAAGTCGCGGGCAGAAGCTAGTAATAAATAAATTTGAAAGTATTTGAATTAATTTGTATGTACATAAGTAGGTATGTATAGATGAAACACAATGAGTCGAATAGTTTTGTGTCAATTTAGATGATTTGTAAAAGTAATCCTATCATTTTACAGAACTGTGCAGGTTATACTACCTGGGCCTCAAGTCTGCTATTACAATATTGTCAGAATGGTCTCGCCATTGCGAGTATTTGACAGATTTGCCATACAAACACTGTCAAATACTCACAATGGCGAGACCATTCTGACACTATTGTAATAGCAGACTTGAGGCCCTGCACAGTTCTGTAAAATAGGATTCGATGTTATTTAAGATGTTTTGCTTTCGAGACGACATCTTTGTTTTAGAATTAGTAGTACTTAATAATCTAAAGGTACATAAATTATGGTAGGTATTATACAATTATACAAATAAATAAAATTGAAGTGTCTGTTTGTAATGCCAAATTATCAGCTTTTTACTAGTAGACATATGGTACTTTAACAAAAAACAATTTTTTTATATGTGTGGTGACACTACAGAATGTCCTTCTTTGGATAAGTATAGAAAGTAAAACGCCACAAGGCGTACTGATTTTATACAAGTCAAAACTTTGACGTCGACAGGCGTACTGTCGTATTATTTATTGCAGAGACAACGTCGAGAGGCGTTCTGTCCGTCAACGTGTTAACGAAATCACTTCTTGACTTTGTACTTCGTGAATTCGTGATCACTAGTGATTGGTGACGATTGACTTTAGGTACATAGGATTAGTGGTATCATCATTCATTCATTCATTTCAGCCGAAAGACGCCCACAGCTGGACATAGGCCTCCCCCAAGCACCACCACCTCAACCAGTTCCGTAACGTGCTTCCCGCATCCAGCGGATTCCTGCGGCTGTCACAATGTCATCAGTCCACCTTCTGGGAGGCCTTCCGGTACGCGGTCACCACTCCAGAACCTTTCAGCCCCAACGGCCAACTGTTCTGCGAGCTATGTGCCCTGCCCATTGCCACTTAAGTTTGGCAATTCTTCGAGCTATGTCGGTTACCTTGGTTCTCCTGCGGATCTCTTAATTTCTGATTCGATCACGAAAGGAAACTCCAAGCATAGCCCTCTCCACTGCCCTTTGGGTGACTTTTAGCCTTCTAATATGGCCCATTGTGAGCGACCACGCTTCAGTGCCATAGGTCATCATTAGTGGTTTATACAGGGTTATTGGTAACAACCATGCAGGACTGTATTGCTAACATCCTAACATCATAAACAACAACATTTGTTCTATGACTTTTTACAAAACATAATACATTTACCAAAAAATTTACTTTCAAGATTTCGTTGTTCTATCTATACCCAAAGTCTCTAATTCAGATAATTTATGTAAACAAAGTAATGTCAATAAATGTCACTGTCAAAATGACAGGACAGTGATGCAAAACATTTTATCATTTTTTTGTTTGTAAATAATCATCTATGAAATTAAAGTGAATTAATTATAAGAACTATGCAAACTAAATACCGTTGCCAAACAATGCTTTATGTAGTGTGTCGGAGACACGGCCTATGATCGTCGTAATCAGCCCTTTTAAGTCCACTGCTAGACGTAGGCCTCCCAAAATCGATTTCTACTCGAAACGGTTTACAGCCGTTTCATACAAAATGTGGCTAGATATGCTACATACAATATGAATCTATGAATGAGAGTTGTAATATTAGTATTGTTGAAGATGTAAAAAATGTGAAAATGTTTGGATCTCTTGCATTGTTACCAGTATCATAAAATATTGTATACCAGGAAATCTCCTTTTTTTAATAACTTTGTTTAAAACCGAAAATTTATAAAAATAATTACGGCATGATTATTTATTAATTATTATCCCTTAAATTCAGTACTTAAAAGAAAATGGAACCTTTTTTTTTAGCCATTTTATGTGAATTACCATTACAAAGATTTTTTTTTGATATGTTATCCCCTTTGTTTACATAAATTATCTGAATTTGAGACTTTGGGTATAACACATTTTAATTCTGTATTTTGTTGTACGGTTAGCTGCAGAGAAATCTCACCCCCTAGCAATGAATAAATACATTGCTAGGGGGTGAGATTTCTCTGCAGCTGACTGTACACACGGCTACCTATCAAGCTATACATTTCCAGAATAAGCTGGCCTCTCATTATACGGAAATCCTATACAATGCGAGATCACCTTATACTGGAAATATATATAACTCAAGTTACCACAAACTGTCAAAATTTTCTCATTCGATTTTGAACTTAATCATCAACATTTTAAAGTTTAAAACCGTTTCGAGAAATTTTACAGTTTCGTGTAGGTTGACGTGCTGGTCACTGTATCTACCTACGCCTCCTTTGCACTAGATACGGCAGTTTACTTGGCTACGCGTAGAGTTCGTAACATTTAGAACGTTGAATTTAAATATTTTATTTTTGTATGAAAATCTCATTAATAAAAATCTAATGATCTGTTAAAAGTCATAGAACAAAAGTTATTGTTTATGATGTTAGTAACATATTCATGAGAGGTTTTTAGTGTTTTACCAATAACCCCGTATATACCTGCAGTTATGTACAGTCACCAGCACATCAGTAGTGCTATTCTGTAAAACATCTCACCGTGAAAACTTAGATGAAGTGAGCTTGAAGTGAGCTGCCAATAGTGACAATCCCTAGTATCGGATGAGATGACAGTTCACTAGAAACTCACTTCACCTAAGTTTTCACGGTGAGAATTTTACAGAATAGACCGGCTGGCTACACGAAACTGTCAAAGGACATCGTCGGAAATGGCCCCAGGACCAACAAACATCTGACCTACATAATAATTATAAATATATTTTATTAGACTAATTGCGAATATAAAATAAATGTGAAACGGACATTCTGCGTTCCATAGCGAACAATTAAAAGAGCGACTATCGACATCACATAAAATATGCCGCCATCTTTGACAATTAGATTAGACATGACAATTAGTGATGTCCAATCTTTCAATAACATGACTAACGTAATTATTTGAGGTACCTAATATGACTTCCTACCTAAGTATAAATACATAAAATAATATAAAACATTAGGATAAAGTCGTTTGCATTGAAGTTAAATAAATAAGTACATATTTAACTACCTATCTATTTTAATACAAAAACTAGAAGATTTACCAAATACCTAATAGGTATTTAGGTAAGTACTAAAATGTTTTTCTGATTCTCTTAGCTTAACTAACCACAAGGCAATAGAAATAACAGTGATATGCATTAATTAGCATGTATTTCGAAGTATTGAAAGGATTGTTTCTTATTAAAAATAACCTCAAAATCTTTGTTTTCTTTTGAAATAAATCCTTTCTGCAAGTTTTCCGTCATTAAACTTTGTCGTCATGGGCATATACTTGTAATTTAAAACACGAAAAAGTATAATTTTCCTTTGCTGTTGGTTCTGGGGCGAACGATGTCATGTGCAGAACAATCTCCTTTCTCCAAACGATTTTAAACTTCTGACAGTTTGTGGTAATTTGATGTGCTGGTGACTGTACATAATAATACAATCTCCCTACTTATCTACAATGTCTGCCAAGTAAATTTGTTGAGTACCTTTATCTATGTAACAGACCGTACCTATTCGGATTGGAGTAGGTGCTTATAGAGTAGGTACCTATACTAATGATTGTCATGGAATTCCTAGCGATAAAATACTTTAATTCGGATAAGACTAATACACAGACTAACTACACCGTTTTAAGGCTCTCGCAAACAGGCGCGACGCGACGGTGCTCCGTGATTCTGATAGAACAATCTCCATGAAGTTTTCTTATAAATTGTTCTTCTAGTCATAAGTCATAAGTCATTTATTAACACATTGACTGCCACCGCGGTCACCGGTGACCGCTAACAAAAGTTTTTCTATTGTGTCTGTTGTCTGGCAGTCAAAGCCTTAAAAAAAAAAAAAAAAAAAAACAGTTGGTACCATTCAAAAAGAACGAAAGAAAAGAAAAGTATTTATTGTGACTCGCACAGGAAGATCACAAACTAATAAATACACAATCACAGAAACGAAAAATAAAATAAAAAATCATGTCAAAGATAATTAAAATAACAAATTCAACACGATAATAATCCACATTCAATTTAAAATAATTAATAATACAAATAAAAACGAAAAACAAAAATCAAATTAGTATAAAAAGATCAAAATTAATGATTTATGACATCCAATTATCTAAGAATATTGCAATAAAATAAAATAAAAAATGTAAATAAGATTAATAATATGTCATCAAATTTTCAGTGAATAATCAATAATAAAAATAGAATGTCAAATATAAATACCCAATGACACCCAATGGCCGCCCATTGTATATTTTATAGAGTATAAGTTTTTCTTTTCTTTTGTAATGTGTAATCTGATGTACAATAAAGTATATACAAATCTATACTAATCTATACTAATCTATATCTATACTTATCTATACTTAATATATAAAGCTGAAGAGTTTGTTTGTTTGAACGCGCTAATCTCAGGAACTACTGGTTGGAATTGAAAAATTCTTTTTGTGTTGGATAGTCCATTTATTGAGGAATATTATAAGCTATATAACATCACGCTACAACGAAAAGGAGCGGAGCATAAATGAAAAATGTTGCAAAAACGGGAAAATTTATTCATTTTTGAGAGCTTCCGTTGCGTGCGCTGCGTAAACGGTTTAAGTTACGCAAATATCATGTATCATGGAATTGTTCCTCTTTAAATGTTCTAAAAAAAAGTCCGCGACAGCATATGTCTATCTTTTAAGATTGACTCACTATAACCTTTTTTATGGTAATTAAATTTGTTCGAAATTAATGCATTATTTGCAAAGGAGTTTTCATAAACATGGTATTAATCCTTATCCAAATAAATACGTTATTGATCACAAGTATTTAATTTTGAACAAAGTTGCCTTTACATCATTTAATTTCAATTAATATCTTAGGAGATATAACTGTTTTATAATAACTCCGCAGCAAAATAATGATCAACTCTGCGAGGTAGTCTATTCTAAAGCTGAAGAGTTAGTTTTTAGGGTTCCGTACCCAAAGGGTAAAATAGGACACTATTACTAAAACTCCGCTGTCCGTCTGTCTGTCTGTCTGTCTGTCCGTCTGTCACCAGGCTGTATCTCATGAACCGTGATAGTTAGACAGTTGAAATTTTCACAGATGATGTATTTTCTGTTGCCGCTATAACAACAAATACTAAAAAACAGAAAAAAATATATTTAAGGGGGGCTCCCATAAAACGGACATGATTTTTTTGCCGTTTTTATTGCTCCGCCCGCGTGGATGTCGGTTATCGCGTAAAAAAGTATCCTATGTCCTTCTCTATATCCCAGGCTATATTCCTGCCAAATTTCATGTCGATCGGTTCAGCGGTTTAGGCGTGAAAACGTAACATACAGACAGACAGACAGAGCTACTTTCACATTTTTAATATTATATTAGTATGGATAGCTTTTGCCCGCGGCTCCGCCCACGTGGATGTCGGTTATCGCGTAAAAAAGTAGCCTATGTCCTTCTCCATATCCCAGGCTATATCTCTGCCAAATTTCATGACGATCGGTTCAGCGGTTTAGGCGTGAAAACGTAACATACAGACAGACAGACCGACAGAGTTACTTTCACATTTATAATATTAGTAAGGATAAGGATTTGTATGGATGAACGAAGGGTTCCGTGCAACCCTTCGTGCGCGAGTCCGACTCGCACTTGGCCGGTTTTTTGTTTTTTGAACGCGATAATCTCTGGAACTGCGAGTTGGATTTGAAAAAAAAAATTGCATTTTACAGCCCAATTCTTCAGGAAGAATTACATGCCTATTAACTAGGACACAATTTTTTTTTAATGAAAGTTTATTCGAAAACGAAGTAAAAGCACGGGCAGGCAATGTGTTGCGACGGGGTGGGTCGGGGGAACAAGAAATTTAACGCGGACGAAGTCGCGGGCAGAAGCTAGTTGTAAAATAAAATGTCAAACATAAAATTTATGATTATACCTACTAGAGATAATATGTCATTTAATAATCTATGAATAATACAATAATAAAACAAAAATTAAAAAAAGTCTAGTGTCGCGTCGGGTCTATCTGCGGAAGCCTTTATGGACTTGATGATTAAAATTTAATAACTACTGAGTGGGTACTTACCACTTTTTGTAACAAGTCTTTTAACCTTTTGACCGCCACAGTCATGTATAGATGACAAACCAAAATGTGCCCAGCACGCCACGGTCACGACTACATGACAGATTTTTATACGTAAATAAAGCTCATAAAACAACATTGTTTTTTTTATTTCTTTTGCTAATTATGTTCCTTGACTCATCCTAATTTATATTAGTTGAACTTATTTCTTTAGATTTCATATATATTAGCATAAGATGACAAAAACTCGAAAGGATGCATTCGTATCTTGGCGCAGAGGGCACGCTTTTTTGACGTGGCGGTCAAAAGGTTAAAGCCATCACAACGATCCTACGAGGTTATTGCGTAACACAATAAAATGACAGTCGATCGCAATGCCTCTCATTTTGACATCCATTGCTTCATAAGTTTGAAAAAGTCACCTGCTCAACAACAGTGCAACAACATACCTACATAGCGCCTGCGTTTAATTAACACAGTTCAGACAAGTTCATTGACTTGTCTGAACTGTCAAAATAAAATGCTTTGCGACTGATCGCCATTTGTATGTAACGCAATTACCGCGCTAGTCTGTCTACTTAGCACTTGAATGCTTCGCCAGTAATTTTTGGTTGTAGATGTAGCGTCGTATAAATGAATACAAGAGGTATTTTATTAATGTCTTATGTTTAGATTAGCGGTGCTAGACACTATAATAAATAGACAAAGGTGTGCATGCAGCTTAGATAATAATGTTGAGAGGCACATCATGTGTGAGAGGGTATGTGGAATTACGAGTAGGTAGTAAATTAGAAATGAGTATGTAATTTTGAACAGGAAATCTGAAAGTGGTGCCGTAGACCAAGAAGTTTTGTGGAAATATGGATATGATGCAGAGGAATGAGGGTTGGAACCAACCAATATATAACCGCTTGCCTAAATGTATTATGTGTCGTTGGGCCTACCCATAACACGTTTTCGTCGGGCCTTCGTAGGGCAATGTACGTTGGCCCCATCGCAAGTTGGGCCTTCGTAAGCAAATCCACGTAGGCCATTAGTTGTGGGCCCAACCCGCAAACTGCCCGCCAATTGTATGCATTCGCCAACTAACCAGAGGTATGTGGCCCAACTAAATGCCAACAAAAAATGCTACTAGGGGTATATCGTAAGGAAAGCTATGAGTGTGAATATGAATGGATAAAGATAAGAATTTGAAGACCAAGTAACAATGGGGGGATTGTGTGAACAATGATGATGATTTATGACACTGCAGCATTTACGGAAATGGCTCATTACTGCAACCACAAACTTAACTATGCGGACAATTAGATACACTCATTACGAATGGATAGTGAAAACCCGAACTACATATGTCAGCATTAATCTAATGGCCTAAGTTTTTTAAGCGGCAATAGGCTAAATGTCTGTGCGTTGGAGACCAAAATGGCGTACGAGGAGGTTATGCTTTGTTGTTCCGCCTCGTTGCACTATTGACCCGAAGCCCGAACCACACTTAGCTATTATAATAAATGCAGGGAAAAAACAGAAATACTTATGTGCAAGGCAACACACATTACAAGAGATTGTTATAAAACGTGCTCATCTGCGGCGTAATTGGGTATTCCATTGCCTCTTACGGTAGCAATGGGTTTCATTTTGACAGTAAGTTCAACAATGTTCATTGCGCTATTTACGTTGTGTAGGCAAAATTTTCGAGCTTATGAAGCAACGAATTAGCAATATCCTTCAAAAACATTCAGATTGTGAGTGATAGTGTTTTTTCTTTTTTTTTATCAACAACAGGGAAGCTCCAGGCCTTCATCTCACCTGGGCCTCAAGTCTGCTATTATAATAGTGTCAGAATGGTCTCGCCATTGTGAGTATTTGACAGTTTTTGTATGGCAAATCTGTCAAAAACTCACAATGAAGAGACCATTCTGACACTATTGTAATAGCAGACTTGAGGCCCTGATAGTAAGTGATGCTAAGGCCGATGGTAGAAGCGAGCTTCATCCGGAATCCTTAACCACAGAGGAACTAGCTACCTTACCTACCTCTGCCAAAACACAACAATTGCTGTTAACATTGTTGTTATGGCGACAGAATTAGATAAGATGGTGGCAAACTTAGCAACTTAGTCAATCGAAAATGAAATTGCAGAAAACATTACAGAGTTTGCCGATAAAAAAGCTAGTTATTTGTTATGCAAGGCTGCAAAGTTGTTTTTTGGCGCGAGTTCTTGTATTGAATCCTGCGTAACGAGGGTTTCAAGGGTACGAGATGCAGAATAACTTTACTGCCGAGCGAAACGACTTTCTGACGACTCGGACACAGTATCCGAACCCGAATTATTGCACTGATGATTCGGACCAATAAAAAATAATGTTTTGTACAGTCAGATAAAAAACTTCTGTCCAGCCGCCCCTAGTAGCATTTTCCGTTGGCATTTAGTTGGGCCACCTTCAGAGGTATGTGGCCCAACCAAATGCCAACAAAAATGCTACTAGGGGCAGTTGTAAAAAAAAAACAGTTTTTAACCGGATTTTAACGAAAGCAGCCATTTTTAATAAATACTATTACAAACCTACTTTTTATCTGACTGTACTTAAACAGCTTCAATAATTTGATGGTATCCAAATTGTCAGTGAAAAAAAAAAAAAAAATTGAATTTATAATGTGTCAATTCGGACACTGTCCGAATATATTGTGTCCGAGTCGTCAGCATGTACGGTGCTTCCACTAACTCTGCAGGTAGTGGGTGTAGGTGTAGTGTGTAATTGTGTATATCTTCGTCGCTGCTGGACTCGCTCATATTTTGTGATTTCTTACGATTTTATCAAAAAACAAACCAAAATGATGGAAAGTGATCAATTCACTTTACAATATACATCATTTTGGTTTGTTTTTTGATGATATCATTTAAAAAAGTTTAGTCGTCGTGCTGGCCAGTGCGATTATTCTAAAAATGAGGTTGGCGGAGTGACATGAAATAAGTGTGAATGCATTTTCAGTGGATTGGCGGTATAGAAAATTATTGAATAGAAAGGTTCGAATTTTCCATTTTCCACTCTAGCGGATAAAATGCAGTTTTGAACTCAGATTTCGAATGATAAACAGAATCTTTCCGAGCTTGTGAGGTGAAAAGTATTTTTTTTTTTTTTAGAAAAGTTTTATTGAAATATAAGGTTGTTTTTTTTAAACCCTTTATTTCCATTTTTTTCCATAAGAGTGAAATGGAGAGTAGAAAAGGGGGCGCTATAGAAACCTCGCCCAGGGCGCCGGTAACGCTAAAACCGGCACTGGGTATTTCGTCCAAGACAATTCAGACTTACGGACGGTCAATTTATAATTCAATTACGAAAATATTTGGACAAGGTTATCCATCTTGAACTACTGAACCTCTAACATCATAATTAGGTACTTGCTACACAATATAGAGCATTGTATTTCGCCTGTTTAGGTATCTATTGTTCCTTGTGTATTCCGTAATTTGCTATTTTCAGCTCGTGTGTGGAAATTAGGTCTAGGTTTTGTACGTACCTTGAACCTAAAATTCTGAACTTCTATGTGGCAATTATTTTTATTTTGTTTTATTTATTTGGGATAGTGAACGGATATTTGAGTACCTACACATACAGTATTACACTATATTTTAGCTACAGAGTAAATGTATAACCAACGAGATTTTCCACGTACCTATACTCCATTTAGCATTAGACAAATAACGGCTAAATAACGACAGTTATAGTGTAATAATGTTGAAATTACTGCACTTTAGAGTTATTTTTTTTAATGTAAATGGTAAATAGATTACAGTGCTTTGTATTTATCGTGAAATAACGGAGTTTACCCATTCGCTGCCCAGCACCCAGCATATTATATGTCAAAAATAATTCGTTCGTGTGCCTACAACCCGTATTCGAGCAGTCGCTATAGATGACTTCTGTTCATGCCCAGGACCCGACTAGCGACACCAAATCTAAGTATGTAAATTTGCCAAACAATTTATGGCTTACAAGAAGAAAATATTTTTGAACTGGGCAGCAAATGCATGCGTTTACATCGAAATAACGAAAGGGTGAGAACATTTATTTGTCTGTTATAATAAATGGAGTATCCATACTAATATCATAAATGTGAAAGTAACTGTCTGTCTATCTGTCTGTATGTTACGTTTTCACGCCTAAACCGCTGAACCGATCGTCATGAAATTTGGCAGAGATGTAGCCTGGGATATGGAGACGGACATAGGCTACTTTTTTACGCGATAACCGACATCTACGCGGGCGGAGCCGCGGGCAAAAGCTAGTAAATATTATAAAGACAAGTTATAAAACTAAAGCGAAGTGCGCTTACAATTTGATAAGTACAATAAAATTAATGTGTTAAGAGCGTTCATCCCGCGCGGGTTGGCATGGCAACGTCGCATTTATGGAGGTTTTCGTGATTATTTAATTAAATTTCAATCGAAGTACAATTTTTTTTTTTTCAGCCAAGCCCTTTGTCTTTGTATTTTATCATTCTTTTTAACATTTGCTTTATAGTAAACACAAATATTTAGTCGTACCTCAATAGAAAATAATTGACAATTTGTCCATTTTAATGAGTAAATACTTATACAATATACCAAACATCTAGTGCTTGGCTGAAAAAGAAATAGAAGTAAGGGCGGCAAAAAGTTTACAGCGTAATAAGAAACTGTGTAAATGCGCCACTGGTTTTGTTATATTAATGAGCTGATGCCGTGACTCAAATTATATCTACTAATTAATTGGGGATTAACCATTATAGTTTCGCTTATAATGGTTTTAAGCAGATTACTGATTGCAAAACGTCTTATAGTACCTAATTTTCAGATTCCTAATTATTAATTTCAGTGACAATGTTGCAATCGCGATCCGGGGATAGATTTCCCGCATATTAAAATGCAGGGTCAAAATTAATTACAAAAAACCATTTTTATTATATTTTTTATGTTTATCACGTTTGCGGAGTTTCGCTAAACTCCGCAAACGTGATAAACATAAAAAATATAATAAAAATGGTTTTTTTTTTGGGGTCAACGACCTTAGTTATTGTGGTTACTTGAAATATTAGTTTATAAAATCAGTTTTATTTTTGTAAACTAAATTTTTGTAGACGTAATTCCGATATCTAAACATTTTCTCAAGTCATACTGCCATGCAAGTTGCACTGTAATGTTGCACATAGTTTGCTTTCGTAGCCAATTCAAGCACGTCTTTCTACATTTTTGGATATCGTGTCTTGCCAAAATTGGGGCTTCTGGCTAAGTAATAACAGCCGCACCTGTCGATCGATCAGGTTAAGCTACGCTTGCTGCGGTTGGTCTGTGGAGGGGTGACAATTTTTACATACCAAGATTCCCCCGTGCCTTGGAAAGCACATTAAGCCGTTGGTCCCGGCTGTCATTTCTAGATCTTTGACCGTTGTTACGGGTCGTCAGATGCCCGAAAATTTGACAACCAGTCTTACCAAGGGGTTCATGTAAAATACTGGTATTCAACTGCATCCAGTTAGACTGGAAGCCGACCAAGGCCGGAAAGGACCATGACCGAGAGAAGGCTTGGTATGTAAAGATTGTCACCCATCCACAGATCAACCGCAGCGAGCATAGCTTAACCTGATCGATCGACACGTGCGGCTGGTATTACTTAGCCAGAAGCCCCAATTTCGTCAAGACACGGTATCCAAAAATGTAGACAGACATGCTTGAGTTGGCTACGAAAGCAAACCATGTGCATTACAGTGCAACTTGCATGGCAGTATGACTTGACAACATTTTTAGATATCGATACTCACTACGTCTGCGGAGTTTACAAAAATAAAACTGATTTTATAAACTAATAGTTCAAGTAACCAGAATAACTAAGGTCTTTGACCCCAAAAAATAAAAACCATTTTTATTATATTTTTTTATCGTGTTTATGTTTATCACGTTTGCGGAGTTTCGCTAGGTAATTAATTTTGACCCTGCATTTTAATATGCGGGAAATCTATCCCCGGATCGCGATTGCAACATTGTCACTGAAATTAATAATTAGGAGGACTTGACAACATTTTTAGATATCGATACTCATTACGTCTGCGGAGTTTACAAAAAAAAAAAAAACAGATTTTGTAAACTAATAGTTCAAGTAACCAAAATAAATGAACGCAATGACCGAGAAAAGGTTTGATGATGTGTCTTGACAAAATTATCCTTTTACTTATGCACGGCAGGGAAAAGTTTCAAACATAGGTAGAGGAAACTTACTACTACAGGTACAGGGATACTTTATACTGGCTTCTTTTTCAGTCTCCGACGTGTCATTGATTTAGTTTAACGTAGCTTAGGATAGGTCTTATTCTTCTTTCTTCTTTTCGTGTCGATAGTACTTTGTTATATAATGTTTGAGCCCAATAGGTAGGTGGCCAAGTTAATTGCGGCATCAGTGGCGTTCATTAGGTCTTCTTTAGTGCAAGTGAACGGGCACTTAGGACACTCCAGCAAGTGGGACATGGTCTGATCAGAAACACCGCACTCGCACTGAGTGTTGGTTGGGTCAGTAATCCCCCACTTTGACAGATTGTGTTTGCAGCGGCCTACATGGGTACGTAATCGATTGAGAGCTTTCCATATAGGCCACTGCAGATTCCGCCCGGGCGGTAATTGTTTCTGGTGTTTGACGAAGTCGGGACGGTGATGGACGCTTATCTTCCTACAACTTGCTTTTCTTATTGGATGGTTTGTCCTGGATAGCCTTTGTAGACCGTAAGAAGCTCTGGCGACTTTTAAGCCTACGCGTGGTCGTTGTGGAATCGTAGAGGGGATGTCGTGAATTGGATTCTTGGTTCATTTTTTCCAGCGCGCATGTGACATCCCTTCGTACGGCAGGTGGTGCGATTCTTGCTAGTGGGTAGAGCTTATTGAGTGGAGTATCCGACCGGTCTCGTTTAGAGCAGTATCTACTTGTTTGGCATGAGTGGCCCACAAATCACCAGCAGAGTAGCGGAAGGACATGGCTGTTGTGCGGAGAACAACGGTGCTGCCCCCCAGCCAGTGGAAATTAGGCGACGTAGCGAGTTATTACGAGCCCCGACCTTCTGTTTCATTTTGTAGCAGTGTGACTCGATAGGTAGGTAGTCACGTCTAGTAAAGATAAGTTGTGAAACTGGTATCTTTACGAGAGTTTTTGAGAGCATTAGGTCCGTAGAGAAACTCGCTCACTCAAGAAGACTTAAGAATTACTTAAAACTAGTTTCAACCAATCGAGACTACTTGATATCTATACGAGTGTTTGAGAGCATTAGACCCGTATTTCACAATGTCACGCAAGACTCTAGGTATTAAGTACTTAAAGCTGGGGCTGGGGTATTTTTAAGTCAAAGAATCAGCATTACCATCCATCGTGCCAATGCTACCAGGTTTTTGAGCGCTTTTTCCGTTGAGAACGATGCGGACAAATTTTTTGATGCCCAATGAGATCTTCCCTTTTTAGGGTTCCGTAGTCAACAAGGAACTTATAATTTCGTCATGTCTGTCTGTCTGTCTGTCTGTCCGCGGCTTAGCTCAGAGGCTGTTAGTACTAGAAAGCTGTAGTTTGGCATGGGTATACATATTAATCACGCCTTTAAAATCAAATCTTGAAATCATTTTTTTAAGGGTACTTTCCCTACACGGGGGTTGATATTTGTTTTTCTCGTCTTGTCCATGATGTGGGATATCGTTGGATAGGCTGTTCTAAAATATTGCGGTTTTGTGAAAACCATTTTCGATTCAGGGATACGTTTGCGAAATATTAAGCTTTAAAGTGCAAATTTTTGTTAAAGTCTAGTGTCCCCCCTGCCAGCTAAATGGTTGATTTTGGATATATGAAAAAATGTACGGCAGTAGCACAGAAAAGTAGGTTTAACGAGATAACGAGTCAACCAACTTACATTTGTAGTTGGAGAATTGACCGTCACGTATATCGATGTATGGGAGAACATGTATTTCAACTACAATGTTAAGTTTGTTCTTGGGATAAATTCGACCCAACTACGGACGGAACCCTTCATTGTGCGTGGTCCGACTCGCACTTGGCTGGATTTTTTATAATTTATATATATGTACACTGCCGGTGAAAAGTTTTTAATTATTAAAAGTTTTTATTTATTTCGTGGCCTTCTACGACGATTACACAGATAGGAACGTTTTTTTTATTACACTGCATATATAATAAATCCGCCGTACACTTAAAGAAGACGTTTGTAAATAGATATTGCACGAAGCAAATACTTTGTAAACACGATGTTTTAACAAAACATGAAGGATGTTTCATGAAAGTATATGCATGAATTACATCAAAGTATGTTGCGTTTGATAGTGGTATTTGCTTTCTTACTGTATATTATTTTGTTTTGACGTCCAATCATTTTAACATAATCGGTATTGCTGGATCCCTTGCATCGCTTCTGCCTTGGCTGAACATATAAAGAGTGTAAAAATAGGGCCAGAGTTAAAGATGGCCCTGGGGCAACCAAGAAGTCGAGACTCCGATTCTTTTTTGGAAATAACGAAAGAAAAAAATTATAAGTTATACTAACATTAAAAAAAACGTCAGAAAAAGGTGGGACTTTGACCGTCAATATCTCCATAGTCAGAAGGTGTCCAGACATAGTCCAGTCCAAAAAAAAATTCAAAATGATGGGGAGTAAGTATAATATGAAGACGCAGATACATATATTAGTGGTAGCTTGTGCCTAAATTATACTTTGACAAAATAATTAATAATGAATACCAATAACAGGTTTCAACGAACCCTACTTAAGACTTTAAGGCTCCTACAAACAGGCGCGACACGCGACACGACGAGCGGTTTCTTTGTGTCGCGTCGCGACTCGTGTGCCGCGCCTGTTAGTAGGATGGCATTCAAGACTAATTTTCGAAAGAAATGTCGCTTATTACCTTTTAACCGTCGACTCGAGTCTTGCATGAGGTTTTATAATACCTACGGGTTATAAGTTAGCTTAAAATCACTCAAGTCCTTCCAAGAACAGAAAGGCCAATAATGGCCTTTAGCAACTTCTTGAGAGTTCGAGACTGTATTAACATAATCACACCAGTTTCGGCACTAAGTCAATGATAATTTGATAACATATACATATACCTACGTATTTTTATTATTATTATTAATTATCTTGATAAACGAAGATAAATATGTGACGTTGCATTTTAATATCAGTATTACAGTGCCTAATATTTTATCATGAAAAAGAATTTATGAAGATTATGTTTATTTAAATGACTTCCCATAAATTAATTTCAAGGTTGTTTCTCAAAGTGGTCAGATGTCTGTGACCGTTATTGTATCTACTGCTACGGCGGTGATCGGACCAATTATGATCGGAGTAGGTACACACGGCCACAAATCAAGCTATATTTTTCCAGTTTAGGCTGATCTCGCATTGTATAGGATTTCCTCACAATGAGAGATCAGCTTATACTGGAAATTATAGCTTGATTTGTGGCCATGTGTACCTACACCGATCATAATCGGCCCGATCACCTCTGTAGCAGTACATACAACAACGGTCACGGACATCTGACCACTTTGAAAACAAAATCCCGTGCACACGATGTCCACATCTGTTTACCGCCCCTTTTTGCGAAGACCAATAAAAAAACTTTCGTTAATACATTTATTAGGCTCTGTTACCATGATCACAGATGTCTGACCACCTCAGCTGGTTTTTTTTTCTTTTACATAAACAAGAAGTTTGCAAAAATCTGATGCTGTGATGCTATTGGTTGATGAGCGTAGGTAAGCATTACTACATATAACGGCCGATCGCTGCAAGCAGGAATAGTCCTTACGGTCGTCAGATGTCCGTGACCCTGAGTACCTGTACGGGGTGTAACAAGAATTTACAAGACCCATCAACTACGCATTCTGTACCTACATCAAACTAAGCAACATTGCACCGTATCTCAGTAGTTCCATTCTCTAGTTGCATTATGGGACTACTGGGATTTTTTTCTCCCAGTAGTTCCATGGAACTGGCATATCGGGTGTTGCGTAAATAGTAGTCCGCCGTTAAGAGATCGATACACCATATATTCAGCTATCACATATCACAATTTAAACAACTCATTTGCTAGCTGTTATTTCTATAATAGAAATGACATTATTTATTAATTATATTTTTTTTTATAATACTTCAAGTTCACATTGTGGTATGTGATAGCTGAATATACGGTGTATCGACCTCCTAACGGCGGACCACTATTTACGCCACAACCTGTATGCTAGTTAATTCCAACTACTGGGAGAAAAATATCCCAATAGTCCCATAATGGAACTACTGGGATATACGCGGCGCAACATTGCACAAACATGATTGCTGGGCCTCAAGTCTGCTATTACAATAGTGTCAGAATGGTCTCGCTATTGTGAGTATTTGACAGTGTTTGTATGGCAAATCTGTCAAAAACTCACAATGAAGAGACCATTCTGACACTATTCTAATAGCAGACTTGAGGCCCTGGGCTTTTCCCATAATTGCTGGGAAAATACTTTTATTTTTGGTATGAAAAAATCGCTGTTTACGGTAGCGTTCTATATAACGCACGCACAACATGTACTTATGGGTGCATGCAAGAATGCATTAAGTATCTAGAATCTTCAGTTATCGAATCAAAAGTAGGTCCCTATACCTACCTATAGGGACGAAGTAGGAGGATTCCTATTGAGTATAGATATATTCAAAATTCCTCCCATTTCCTCCCGTGGGTGTCGTAAAAGGCGATTAAGAGACTTACTTGAGAATGGGCAGCAGCGTTCTCTATGCATTTTTAACACCATACTGTGATCGCCAACCCGCCTGCCAAGCGTGGCGATTATGGCAAACCCGCCCCCAATTGGGGAAGGCTTATGTCCAGCTGTGGACGTCTTTTGGCTGAAATGATGATGATGAATAAATCGCTGTTTACGGTAGCGTTCTATATAACGCACGCACAACATGTACTTATGGGTGCATGCAAGAATGCATTAAGTATCTAGAATCTTCAGTTATCGAATCAAAAGTAGGTCCCTATACCTACCTATAGGGACGAAGTAGGAGGATTCCTATTGAGTATAGATATATTCAAAATTCCTCCCATTTCCTCCCGTGGGTGTCGTAAAAGGCGATTAAGAGACTTACTTGAGAATGGGCAGCAGCGTTCTCTATGCATTTTTAACACCATACTGTGATCGCCAACCCGCCTGCCAAGCGTGGCGATTATGGCAAACCCGCCCCCAATTGGGGAAGGCTTATGTCCAGCTGTGGACGTCTTTTGGCTGAAATGATGATGATGAAATAATCGCTGTTTACGGTAGCGTTCTATATAACGCACGCACAACATGTACTTATGGGTGCATGCAAGAATGCATTAAGTATCCAGAATCTTCAGTTACCGAATCAAAAGTAGGTACCTACCTACCTATAGGGACGAAGTAGGAGGATTATTATTGAGTATAGATATATTCAAAAATGTTTTTGACATTCACGACTTTGACATTAGATCAAAGGGTAGCTGCATGGCAGCCGAGGATCGGGTAAAATGGCGTGCAATTAAGTATCCAGAATCTTCAGTTACCAAATCAAAAGTAGGTACCTACGTACCTAGGGACGAAGTAGGAGGATTCCTATTGAGTATAGATATATTCAAAAATGTTTTTGACATTCACAACTTTGAAATTAGATCAAAGGGTGGCTGCATGGCAGCCGAGGATCGGGTAAAATGGCGTGCAATTGGCGAGGCCTATGTTCACGGAACATACTTATTTTGTTCAGCTGTGAACTACATAATACGCTGATGATGATAGATTTTCATTTTCTATTTTGTTAAATACCTGGTAGCTAGTTGTTGAAAGGCCTACACCATCCTCCCATACCTATTAACACTGTTATTTGAAAACATTGTCAATCTGCCTAGCCTTTTCCCAACTATGTTGGGGTCGGCTGGATGCAGCTGAATACCAGTAGGTATGTTACATGGAGCGACTTCCTATCTGTCCTCCACAACCCAGTAACTGGGTAATACGATACCCCTTGGTAAGACTGGCTGTCAGACTTTTAGGCTTCTGAGGACCCGTAACGACTGTCAAAGATTCACGAATGACAGCCGGGACCAACGGCTTAACGTGCTTTCCGAGGCACGGAGGAGTCTCGGTATGTAAAGATGGTCACCCATCCACGGACCAACCCCGGCAAGCGTAGCTTAACCTGACGGATCGACCCGTGCGGCTGTTATTACTTAGCCACGAGCTCCTCGTTATTTTAAAACATTGTAAAAAACAATTATTTTTAAAAGAGTACCCGTGGAGTTCCTTGCCGGTTCTTCTCCATAGGAAACGACCAATTGGAGCTTCTGTGACGTTTCATAAGTGCCGTGTAAGTATATGTGAAAAAAATATTTTGGTTTTAACTTATTTTGATGCAGAAGGGATTTTCCTAACGGCGAGGTTTTCAGAAAAGGTAGGTAGTTACTTTTGCAAATCAGGATAACGAAAAAGTGACATTTCCTTAGGGAAACCCCATTGTACTCATTCCACGAGGAGGTATAACTCAACGGTTACCTTATTGTGTCATCAGTTCATACGAGTTTAATGAGGAAAACATCTAGGTTTTTCTTTAACTTACGTATAGGGTAGGTAGGTACTACACGCAGTGAAGTTAATCGCCGGCGACTTTAAAATCTCACGTTACAACAAAATACCTTGTGATGTATTTATTGCAATTAAATGAAAGAAAAATTCAAAACACATTAAAACTACACTTTGTAAACAAGCTTATTACAAATTAGAGGATTATATCCAAGATAAGAATGCTTGGAAACATGCTGGTCTTGCTCCATACGACAATGTAGAGTCTAGACAAAATCAAACAGGTTTGCTAATTTATGTATAATGTATTATTTTTAAGACATTAATTTTATGATAAGTTTAACTCGCACACTGACTTTTTATTTGTAAAAAATAATACAATATTTGTAAATATGTGAGCACCTTGTATCTAACACATGGTTAATTTATCCATCAATGCTTAATTATTTATTGTTATTACCTGTTGTAGTATAGTAATTTTACTCTAGGTACATCGTCTTCACATGTAATGATTTAATTGATGTATACAAACTATTGTAAAACAGTTTAAAAGAGTAACTGTGGAGTTTCTTGCCCATTTTTCTCCATGCGAAACTACCTTTTGGAAGAGGCAACTAGAATTAATTTTATTTCCGTGTAAATTTTGACGTTCAAAAGTGCCATGTATGTGCCTATTTGAAATAAATGCTTTGACTTTGACACGTCCACACACTCCACACACAGATTTTGACAGCCAATTTGTCGCTGATGTTGTCAGAATCTGTGTACGTGAGATTTTTAAATCGCGTGTGTATGCTAATGATTGTAACTGTAAATACATATCTGTTACGGTCGCAAATAATACTTTAATCAATGACAATGAGCTCCAAATTGCAAAAATTGTAACAAAATTTTAATTTCGCGGGCTAGCTTAGCGCTTCCCCCTTAACTTTATTTTGTTCTGGTTTTCTTTTTTTGCTGACGTGTATCAACTATCAGTGCAATTATGTAGATAAGTATTTAATTATAACACGCGAACATGACGTCTCTCTGAAATGCCATATCTAACTATGGTAATTAATAATAATTAAAAACAGCTATTTCCTACAAAAGGGCCTATACCTACGCGGTCAAAATGTGTGGGACAGCATTTTTTTTTTCAATTACCGACGAAAAATTTCAACGCCCGGGGCGGGTCCAGAATCATGTACTGAATGCCATGGTAACCGGCTTCGCGTCGATGCCCTACCACCCTGTATACTTTGATGACGACTACGACGACTTTTGGCGAGGCTTTTGGTTACTTTGTATTAGTATTTGTATTTTGTCTATTTTTCATGTAATGTGCGTCTTGTTTGTGCAGAATAAACAATTTTTCTTTCTTCTTTTTTAGGGTTCCGTAGCCAAACGGCAAAAAACGGAACTCTTATGGATTCGTCAAGTCTGTCTGTCTGTCCGTCCGTATGTCACAGCCACTTTTTTCCGAAACTATAAGAACTATACTGTTGAAACTTGGTAAGTAGATGTATTCTGTGAACCGCATTAAGATTTCCACAAAAAAAAAAAAAAAAAAAAATTGGGGGTTCCCTATACTTGACCTAAAACTCTAAAAAAAATTTTTTCATCAAACCCATACGTGTGGGGTATCTATGGATAGGTCTTCAAAAATGATATTGAGGTTTCTAATATCATTTTTTTCTAAACTGAATAGTTTGCGCGAGAGACACTTCCAAAGTGATAAAATGTGTAACCCCTGTAACTCCTAAAATAAGAGAATGATAAAACTAAAAAAAATATATGATGTACATTACCATGTTAACTTTCACCGAAAATTGGTTTGACGAGATCTAGTAAGTAGTTTTTTTTAATACGTCATAAATCGTAAATCGCAATTGCTGCTACGGAACCCTTCATGGGCGAGTCCGACTCGCACTTGGCCGCTTTTCTTTCTATATGCATTTATTAAAAAGTTGTTATTTCGAGATAACAAAAAGACACTTCAATTTTATTTATTTGTATTGGAAAAGAAGCCTAAAGAAATTAGAATGCAGTTATTCGAGAAACCTTCTGGCGGAAAATTAAGTTACAAACCATTAATTTATGGTTCGCGCAGGATGTAGGTTTATGTAGCTAGGTACCTATTTATTTTTATTAGCAGCCTTCTCCTAAATTATTGATTATTTAAATATCCCGTCGCATTAAGGGCCAAAGCACACACACTACTTTAAGCATCAATGATCGGCGATTTAGCCGCTTTTTAGAACCTAAATCGACGCTTGAAAGGAACGACCAAACGACATGTTTGCAACTTTACACTTTAAGTTCGTTCGCGTTAAGAATGCAGGGAGTCATCAGTGCAACTGCAAGATAAAGGTGTATTCACAGTGGTGTTAAATTCAAACAAATTATATTTTAAAAGACCTAAAACTGTCATTGTGAATTTGACTTTGTAATTTGAAATGATTTGATTGGTTAGGGAGCGGGGCTAGGCCGGATATTGATGACTGACTATATAGGATTTAAAAGTTCCTACAAAAAAAAAAAAAAAAAAATGCTCTAGTGGAGTATGCCTACTCAGAGTATACACTATACCCAAAGTCTCAAATTCAGATAATTTAATTTCAAAGGGGCTAACATATCAAAAAAATATCTTCGTAATGGTAATTCACATAAAATGGCGAAAAAAGAGGTTACATTTTCTTTTCATTACTGATTTTAAGAAATAATAATTAACCAATAATCATACCGTAATTATTTTTATAAATTTCCGGTTTTAAACAAAGTTATTAAAAAAAGGAGATTTACTGGTATAAAATATTTTATGATACTGGTAACAATGCAGGAGATCTAAACATTTTCAAATGTTTTACATCTTCATCAACACTAATATTACAACTCTCATTCGTAGATTCATATTGTAAGTAGCATATCTAGCCACATTTTGGATGAAAACGGCAGTAAACTGTTTCGAGTGGAAATCGATTTTGGGAGCCCTACGTCTAGCACTGGACTTAAAAGGCCTAATTATGACGATCATATGCCGTGTCTCCGACATACATACCACACAATACATTGCTTAGCAACGGTATTTTGTTTGCATAGTTCTTATAATTAATTCACTTTACTTTTAGTAATGACTATTTACAAAAAAAGAATATGATAAAATGTTTTGCACCACTGTCCTGTCATTTTGACAGTGACATTTCTTGAAATTACTTTGTTTACATAAATTATCTGAATTAGAGACTTTGGGTATAGAGCATTTTAAAGTTTTTTTTTTCACGCGGGTATAAGCTAGTAATATTATAAATGTGAAAGTAACTCTGTCTGTCTGTGTGTTACGTTTTCACGCCTAAACCGCTGAACTGATCGTCATGAAATTTGACAGAGATATAGCCTGGGATATGGAGAAGGACATAGGCTACTTTTTTAGGCGATAACCGACATCCACGCGGGCGGAGCCGCCGGCTAAAGCTAGTAATTCTAAAAATACAGATTTGGTATGGTCGCGAATCATATTCAGGTCAACATACAACCTGATACTGATCTGCAAATTAAGAATATCGCGAGCTACCCTGACGCTTTAACCTTAAGTAGAATGTCTAGAAACTCTTCCTCTAGAGAAAACAGATAATTTTGTCGAACTCCCACAGACTGAAACCTCAGTGTTCTACCTGTTAGGTCAGTAGGAACCATGTGTCGATGGATCCGTAATGGAATCCTTACAAAAAAAGATGAAAGCCTTGAGATGTAGTTTATTCACCTTGTGCTCTTGATCAATAATTTGAATACTAAGCTTAAAAAAATACCGAGCTTTATACACTCGGAAAGAACCTGCTAAATTAATTCATAAATAATGCGGCTGGCCTCTCTGAGACCTATAGTCGAAGCTTACGGAATGAAATCTATACATCTATTACGAGTATATGCAAATTAATAAAATTAAAGTGTGTTTGTAATTTCAAAATAACAAATTTTTACTAAATGTATATGAAAGTATACGAAAATTATATATTAAAAAAATAAAAATATTGTCGTTCCTGCGCTGTCCCACTCATCAAAGCAAAGGCCTCTCTTCCACTCCTTCCAACTTTCGCGCGCTTGCGCGTCCTCCTTCCAGTTTTGGGGACAGCGAAGGCTAGTAAAAAAAACCGGTCAAGAGCGAGTCGGACTCGCGCACCGAGGATTCCGTACCATCATTTATTTATTTATTTATAGTTAACTAGCTTTTGTCCGCGGCTCCGCCCGCGTGGATGTCGGTTATCCCGTAAAAAAGTAGCCTATGTCCTTCTCCATACCCCAGGCTATATCTCTGCCAAATTTCATGACGATCGGTTCAGCGGTTTAGGCGTGAAAACGTAACATACAGACAGACAGACGGTCAGACAGACAGATAGACCGACAGAGTTACTTTCACATTTATAATATTAGTATGGATAGTATGGATATGGATAGTATATAGTATAGTATGGATAATTACGGTGTCGTTAACTTCTTAATTGATACAGGTGGTAATAAAGAGTATTTGATAAAATAAACTAAGTCTATGTAATACAAAGGCATTAAGATTAGGTAGATAACTTACATTATTGTTCCTAGTAGATAATCAAATATCGAAAACCACCTAAATTCTATAGAACACTAAAACTCCTTTTTTGGGTTCCGTATTTCAAAAGGAAAAATGGAACCCGTATAGGATCACTCGTGTCTGTCTGTCTGTCTGTCCGTCTGTCACAGCCAATTTGCTCCGAATCTACTAAGTTGAAATTTGGTACACATGAACTTCTGCGAACCAAACACGGCCGTGTAACGTAAATAAATGAATTTTGAATATTTTTTGCCCACTTTTGGGGGCCAAATTGAAAAATAAAAAATTTGCCGAATGTGTAATATATCAAATGAAAGGGCTTATTTATTGTAAGGATTTCAAACAATTTTTTTTATAATATTAATATAAATTCTATTTAAAGTTTTTAAGAAAACATAGATGAAAACTGACCATTGTCCTTATTTCCGAAATTACTATACCCAAAGTCTCAAATTCAGATAATTTTTGTAAACAAAAAAATATCTTCGTAATGGTAATTCACATGAAATGGCGAAAAAAGAGGTTTCATTTTCTTTTAAGTAGGTACTGATTTTAAGAAATAATAATAAAAAATAATCATACCGTAATTATTTTTATAAATTTTCGATTTTAAACAAAGTTATTAAAAAAAGGAGATTTTCTGGTATAAAATATTTTATGATACTGGTAACATAAAATATCCAAACATTTTCAATTTTTTTACATCTTCAACAAAACTAATATTACAACTCTCATTCATAGATTCATATTGTAAGTAGCATATCTAGCCACATTTTGGATGAAAACGGCTGTAAACTGTTTCGAGTGGAAATTGATTTTGGGAGGCCTACGTCTAGTACTGGGGGGCTGGGCTGGGCTTAAAAGGGCTGATTAAGATCATATGCCGTGTCTCTGACATACTACACAAAACATTGTTTGGCAACGGTATTTTGTTTGCATAGTTCTTATAATTAATTCACTTTAATTTTAGCGATGACTATTTACAAAATAATAATATGATAAAATGTTTTGTACCACTGTCCTGTCATTTTGACAGTGACATTTCTACACATGAACATGATGATGTTTGTTGACTTTGTTCACATACATAATCTGAATTAGAGACTTTGGGTATAAGAATAAAATAGTGAAAAAAAAAATGAAAAAAAAAAAATAGTTATACTTAGGCCTGTGTTCACCAACATTTAAATCAACTGTTTAGATATTTAATCAGTTGTTTACTCAAAATTTCTTAGGAAATTTGACGTAAACCAACTGTTCAAATATCTAACCGGTGGTTTGAATGTTGGTGAACACAGGCCTTAGTTACGGGAAAAACTACCTGGTAAATCTCTCAATAATGTGCGTACAAAATAACATTTGCAATTGGAATGTATGGGAGAACTTGTCTTCCAAATACAATGTTAAGTTTGTTCTTGGGATAAATTCATCCCAAATACGGAACGCTTCATTATGCGTGGTCCGACACGCACTTGGCCGGTTAGTTTTTGATGACGTGTGAATATGGAATCTTATGGACATTAAATACCTAATTTTTGTTTTCACCATTAACGAATTTTAATTAATGACAGGTTGGTATTTATACAACCACCTGCCCAAATGAACATGATTTTATAATCTTTACATTGCGTTTATGGTTTTAACAAATACACACATTATATTTATTTAGGTAGCTAATGGTGCCGATTCCCTTGTTCACAAACTAAACTAAATTTAAGTTCAGTGCATCTTTTTTTCCAAAGTTAAAGTAAATTTTAGTTCAGTCCTGTCAAATTCATCAGCGCGCTGAATAATTTGACAGGACTAAACTAAAATTTATTTATTTATTTATTTATTTAATACTTTCAAATAGAAAGTAAAAGATGCACTGAACTTAAATTTAGTTTAGTTTGTGAACAAGGGAATCGGCACCATTATCAAATACTTAGGTACCATAAACGATTCGGTATTAGCAAATAATAGAAAACAACAATACAAGTCTAAATTGGTTCTCTACGCTGCGAAATTGGCCTTACAATTTAAGTACAAGAAAATTTAATTTACCTCCCTACCTAATGCACTAATAAAAACGATTAAAATAAATTATTTCAGTGATAAAAGTAACAGTAATTAAATAAACGTCGATGTTACTCACAACATGATTGATGCTGACGACAGTCCGTGATCGAAGTCACTCACAAACTGCGCGAGCGCAGGCGAAGAATTGTTTGAATGGTTTAAGGTCGATCGTTCGCTTTCCTATTGCGTAGGACCATGAATCGACGATCTTACCCTTGATGTATATCTTAGCTTACAGAAGATAAAATCGATGATATAAGATGATTACACACATTTGCAGACAGATTTAGGTGATAATGTTCTGATAAAGTTCGGCACGGGCGATTAACTTAATTAATGCTCAACTTCACGCACGCCGAGCTTCACACAAGCAGCAGTGGTCCAGTGTTAGCGGCCGCGAATTACGAGTGCTAGGTCGTAAGTTGGAACCCTTTTTTTTTGGGTGGGAAATGATCAAATAACTTCTCCCGCTGTGGGCGGAGCGGGAGGTCGTGTCAGACTTTTACTAACTAAAACCCACCCATGTTCCTTCAGTTGCCTGTCAGGGCCGCGGTATCCCTTTCGGACAAACCCGCAACCCTGGCAGGCATCGGTCATGGCGGACCCCATCAGTGCGTGCTGACATCTGTTTGAGGCGCGCGTGGAACACAACGCGCCGTCTACCCGGGCCTTACCGGACGGCGAGCTGCCCATAGCTCGCCGTCCGCAAGCCCGCGCCTACGGTGGCCGGCCGCGGCACGCAAAGAGACCGCTTGACGCTCGTCGCGCGGCACGTGGTGTCTGAGTGTCGCGTCGCGTGTCCTCTTGTTTGTACTGATTTCGAGTCGAAGGAGTCGATTTATTTAAATTTTTGTGCATGTTCCACATACGAAATAATCCAACTATCAGTTACGCAATTGACGTGAAGTTGCGGACACCAGCCCGAATTTTTGAGACAAATACTTAATTGCATTAGGTATCTGATAAAGTATCCGTCTCAAAAATTCATCCTTCTAAGTGACTTTTGACAATTAGGTATTAGTGTAACATAACATGTTAAAGGTGAGGAACGGGTATTTTGCTCTCGCTATCTTTCTACATTATGATAAGACTTTCACGTGGACACCGATATTTCGACTGTTCGATGGACTCTGGCTGCACATTCCCAAGATTACTTTTACGCAAAACCATTTGTAAGTCATTGCAATGTAACTCTTATACCATTGTTACATACACATATCTATTTACATAAACTCAGGCCTTCTTTATTCCTATGGGGGTAGGCGGAAACTATAAAACCCCACCTGCTACGCTCCTTACATGCTCTTTTTGCATTGTTTTATCTATACTAATATTCTAAATAGGTATTTGTTTGTAAGTTTTTATGAACGGATACTGAAAATTCTTTTTGTATTTGATAGCCCAATTCCTGGAAAGGATACAGGATATTTAACATGACGCTGCGACCCTAAGGCGCTGCGCAAAAGAAAGAAAGAACGCTATGTGAAAACGAAGTTATAGCGCGGGTAGGCAATGGGACGTGAAATGTTGTAAGTACCGTATATACTTACTTTAGTTAAAAGCTAAATTTAGTAAAAATCTGTTTATTTGGCATTACAAACAGACACTTCAATTTTATTTATTTGTATAGATAAATGCTTCTCAAGAGTGGCAATTTAGATTAGATAAGTGTTCAAATGAAAGTAGTTTGAAAGGACTTAGGTAAAACTCGTGTTTCGATTATATCATTTACCTACATGACATGAAATCTTGGTACAAATGAAAAAATAAAACCGGCCAAGTGCTTGTCTGACCACGCACAATGAAGGGTTCCGTAGTTGGGACGAATTTATCCCAAGAACAAACTTAACTGTAGTTGAAATACATGTACTCTACATTCCAACTGCCAGTGTAAGTTGTTTGACTATTATCGAATGTATGTTGAATGTTATCTTGTAAAGCCACTATTCTGTAATAGTTTTCCTTTTAAGTCGTTATGCTTTGAATTTTTCACATATCCAATAACAACCATTTAGCTGGCTGGGGGCCTTGACTCTAACGAAAATTAGCACTTTAAAAACTTAATATTACGCAAACGGATCCCTGAATCGAAAAATGGTTTTCACAGACCCGCAATATTTTTGAACAGCCTATCCAACGATTCCCCACCACATGGAATAGACGAGGAAAAATATCATCCCCACTTTACGTGTAAAGGAGTTACCCTAATAATATATTTCTAGATTTTATTTTACCACTTTTTCGGCGTGATTAAATATGTATGCCAAATTACAGCTTTCTAGTAGGTACCTACTAAGAGTTTCTGAGCGAAGCCGCGGTCAGACGGACATTGCTAAACTGTGTGAAATCCGGGTCGGGTTCCTGGTTGAACCCTAAAAAGACCGAGTGTAAAATTGTTGGACGGATTTGGATATCCGTTTGCGGTCACATTTAGAGATTTAAATCCTTAAATTAGCCTAAATTTATTAATCCTAATATTGACATAGTTGAGCGGTCAACGGTCTTATAATACCGGCAGGCGCTGCCTATCATTATGCAGTGAGTCTAGCTGCAAGTTAGAATTACACAGGGCTATTTTTTTTTATTGACAAAGCTTACTACACGATCCAAGATTTTCTTAATAATTAGTACCTACTATAATCTGTCACCATACACCTTATTCTTATTTTGTAAGATTTGCTTTAATGTGATGAACGATGAAATTTTTGATATGTTGCATGTTGACATAATTTATTATTGTATGCCTATTAAGCAGGACATAATGGATCTGTAATTTACCTAACATCTGTCTGTATAACCTATGCCCACAATAAAATGATTTGATTTGATTTACTTTAGGGGTCGAAATGAGCTGAGTAGTCGGTGGAACCATAAAAACGGGCACTGCATATTTTTCGGCATTTGACTGTGGCAGTTTGTCTACGCTCAAAGGAATTATAGCATAAACCCCACTACTCTACCCTACCCTATCTTACCAACCCTACCTATCCCTACCCTACCTACCTACCCTACCTATCCCTACCCTACCTACCTACCTACCCTACCCACCTAAACCTACCTACCCTACCCACCTAAACCTACCTACCTAAAACCTTCAAAAAAATAATTAATAAAACCAAAAAAAACATACAAAATGATGACTGACAGGTTATGTCAAATGCCATAAACTGACATTAGAAGATAGTTAAGACATAAGATTACATTAGAAAAGTTAAAATGGTCGTTTTCTTAAATTTTTCTATTTTTTTCTTAATTTTTCTCACTTAAGAACCTTCTCCTGACAATAACAAACACAACAAAAAAATTATTAGCGAAATCGGTCCAGCCGTTCACGCGTAATGCCGTGACCAAGGGAAATAGGGATTCATTTTTGTGTATATAATATATATATAGATGACTATTTATTATTAGGAATTACGTTTATTTTCACAATATAATTAATATTGTAATTCTTGTAACAATAAACAATTAAGTAAATATTTTTCTAGATTTTCTTGAACGTAAACGCAAACTTGTGACGTTTGTCACTTATTATTATTTTGTAGGCTGAAAATGACCTCTCTACGTCAAGTGACACTGAACAGAACTCGTTTGGCGCCATTTCTACAGAAATGCGAGCCAGCAGATCGTGTTCAGTGCGCTTGCCGAGTGCGTGTGATGTGAGGCGGCGCATGCGCGGCACGACACTGGCCTCTATGACACTGGCTGACTGGCTCACTGTGCACTGGCTGCGACCCGCCACCGTTCACGCGTAATACAATGGTGGTTTTACACCAGCGAGGTGAGGCGTGGATGGGTGAGAATTGAAATCACGCTAAGCCTTTTTGAAAGATGTCCATCGCTATACCGCGCCGTCTCGCGATAGCCAGCGCTGCCTCGCGATGTCACGCGCCGGCCATCGCTACCTCGCGCCGGTAACGCGTAAGTAGCACTGGGAGAGTGGGAGCCCCCCTTATAGGCCTTGCCTGGCAATTGCGGCGGTACCTAGCGCAACTTGCCTATGTGTGTGGAAAAGGCAGGCAGGATAGACTGCATTTTTGCAGTCGGTCCCGTGGTTCGTGAATAGAAACGAAGCTATAGTGTGAGCGAGATAGCATACGAATCGGGCGCAATTTTTACAGACCGTTTGCGGTTGATATCGACGTTTGAAAGGCAATATTGACCAAACGACATGGCAACTTTACACTAGAGCATCTTTAAGTATAAAAAAAAAATGGAGTATTTTATATTTTTTTGTGTATACTCTAGTTGAGTAGGTATACACAAAAAAAAGTGTGATATAGGTGTTTTTTTTTAATCTTTAAAATGCTCTGGTGTAAATTGCCAACATGTCGTTTGGTCAATATTGCCTTTCAAGCGTCGATATCACTTTTTCTGTCTTGTGATGATAGATATTATGTATTTGTGGATAATAAATAAGATTCTAAATAAAACATACAAACTTGTAAAAAATATCTGTTATTCAGGATAGCCTCCATACAATATTTTAAACATTGTTGAATCTGGTAACTAATGAATATAAAATCATATTCATGTAAAAGAGGCATGGTGTTCATAACTGTCCCATAGTTATGGTCATATTCGAATGTTAATCATGCAAAATATATCAATTATGGATATTTCTATAATAAACATTTATGTGGCCCTGATTTAATTGTGCACCAACTAAATTAAATTACGGTGGGACCTCTTACGAGACGCAAAAGGCTCATTTGCAACACGAGGAGTTTCTCGCCGTTTAAGATATACATATACTAGAATATTCAAGCGAGTCTCGCCAAGTGATTTTCGCACTTATTCGTGTGTTGGCTCTCAAGTCAGGAACAAAAAATCGACTACGACAATTTTTTATTAGACTCTGCTTTTCTCGAAAACTCTAAGATTTTAATCTTTAGGTAGGTACAGTCGCCGTCAGATATATTGTAGCAGACAAGGTGACCAAATACTTCTGAACAATTTAAAATGTCAATAAGTTCCATACACTACAAGTTACCATTAATATCTGAACATTCATTACTTCATTAATATCTGAGCAGATGCTTGTCAATAATTTCTATACACACAACTAACCAAAAATATCTGAACACTTACAACGTCAAGTGTATCTACGCAGACAAACACTGAGTTTACGTAATTCGTTATTGCGTGATATAAAGGACGAACCAAAAACGACTATCGACTTGACAAAAATAAATTAAATTCCAGGTAACACCCTTTCTGAACATTTGTTTAGGATACAACTGATATTTTATGTTAATGTCAAACTATTGATAGAAAATAGATCTTGGTTTTGTAATGAAATTAAAAATTATTGTAAATATTTTTTTATTTGTGACAACATAAGTAGATAAAATAATAGTATTTTGTGTAACCTCCTTCTGCATTTAATACGTCCTGTAACCGTTTTCGCATGGAAGTGTTCAGATATTTTTGGTTATTTGTGTGTATAGAAATTATTGACAAGCATTTGCTCAGATATTAATGAAGTAATGAATGTTCAGATATTAATGGTACCTTGTAGTGTATGGAACTTATTGACATTTCAAATTGTTCAGAAGTATTTGGTCACCTTGTCTGCTACGATATATCTGACGGCGACTGTACACTTGTGGTTTTTCTTAAGGCGAGACGATTCTCACTTTAGAAATACAATATGATTGTATATCTATTTTTTATTACTTACTGTTTGACATTTAGGTGAATGCTTTCTACGTCCGATTTATAAAAGTTTTGTTACTGTAGGCATTAATTTTTGACATAAATATTCAGTCTTAATAAATGTTTATAATTTAGCATGCCTTCATTGGTAGAACATAATGATCTGCGCATTCACTCAACATCCTGCAATGTATTTACATATTATTTTGTAATCTGTATTGTGTACTGTGTTCAGCAATACATATTTGATTTGATTTTGAGTATCGTACAGTATACACAAGTCAATTTTTTTCTCCTTCCCATACTCCTCTATTCGTGCCAAAATCCTATCCTTTGGTAAATAAGCCTTTTATTTAGTTCCTGCACATAATCAGTTCCAATAACCGTAAATAACGTTTGATAATTTTATTACATCGGATCTTAAATCACTTACTGTCCTGTGCGCATAGATATATAAAAAAGGAAGGTTAGGTTGGCGCTCGACTCGGGCCGCATAAACTATGCCGACCGGCACAATAGAACTGGCGTTTGTGTAGCACGTTAAGTAAAATTACCGTAATCGTCTAAATAAGCAGCAACAATGCCTTCCTGTGTTTTCAAAATGTGCACAAATAATTCACAAACCAAAAACAAGTTCCACGGGATTACTTTCCAGTCGTAAGTACATACATCAAAACTATATTGCTTTATAAGTCGCCATTTGTTTCTGAGTTGCTATGACAATTATTGCTATTTCGTTCCCGCTACACCCCGCGTCATATCTCTTTATTTCGGTTGTTGATGCATGACGCACGACATCGGGAAATGTAGTTGTGTGGGTGTGTTTACATGTAATTGTTTCTAGTCCAATAATGTTTACGTGACATCAGAGTGGTGCCTTATATTCCTTTTGTATACATTAATGCGTGCAATAACAATTTAAATAATTTGTTTTCTTAAAAATCTTAACAATTTTATTAGTCTTCTAATATTTGGCAAATAATAGCAAGGAAGTTCGTTTCAGACTGAATTGTTGTTTATAACCGGATTGCATTTAGAAACCAGTAATATTCATGATGATATTCAGTAATAGAATGTTCATTTAATTTAATTACATCATATTTCTGACTAAGGTCAGCGCAGCGCACACAGAATAGCAAAATCAATCAAATTAATTATTAATTTATTTATTATTGATAAATTGATAATTAATTAAATTACAACTGTAATAGAGTTCAAAATAGCGTGTAAGAGACGATCGTCTGCGGGTGTGTTCGAGCATGTTCGCGCTATTTTTACTCACAAGATTGAACACAGCTAAGAACATGCTCTAGCATTTTGCTGCTTTATCTGCGCTGACCCTATGGGCCCTTATTTAGCAAACAATAAATAAGGCCGTAATGAGAACATTTAAAAAAAATCTGTAAAAGATCTTCGTTTGTTGCCCGTCTTACTACCAGTATTACTACCAGTAGTACCACGGGTAAAAAAATCCCGTAGTGCTACCAAGCGATCCAGTAGTACCACGGGAAGTTTTTTTACCCGTGGTACTACTGGTAGTCCGCATTTCATAGTTTACTCCACGAAAACCCTAGAGATATTGCGAAAACACGGATAATTAGACAATGGTAAAAACATTTCTGCGAGCAACTTGGAAGTAGCGCTCGCAGCTTCAAAATGACGAATCATACAATTTGCCTGCGAGTGGATAATTAGACAATCGTAAGAAACATTTCTGCGGCAGATTGTATGATTCGTCATTTTGAACTGGGTGAAATAGGTTAGGTTTTTGTGTAAACTATGAAATGTTGACTACCAGTAGTACCACGGGTAAAAAAGAACTTCCCGTGGTACTACTGGATCGCTTGGTAGTACTACGGGTTTTTTTTTACCCGTGGTACTACTGGTAGTAATACTGGTAGTACCACGGGCAACAAACTAAGATCTTTCCTAAAAAGGCTCTTTGAGATGTACAGATTATGATGTATTTCTTAGTAATTATTATTACTCTTGAAAGCTTTTGACACTGCATCTATACATTACTTTCACTGGCATTTAGTTAACCGATATAATAAAGAGACGAACATCTTCATTGTAAAATGAGTTTTTTGTGCCAACATTTTTGATGAAAATTGAAATCTCTTTCAGATATTCTGACAATTTCATTTGTTTAAATACAATTTTCATAAACTGTATGTGCACAAAAATGTCATTTAGAAAAAGTTATCATACTACATTTGAAATGAATATAAATGTAAAAAAAAACTAACTTAAGCTAGGTATAATTATATTAATTTTCACTAGTCTGGTGTTCTGGATCTTGGCAACTCATCACCAAAACAATGCTTATTAATAGGGTCCTTATACGAGTTCTCATGGAGAACACTATGAGAACTGGTGCGACATTTCGTCAAACACAGTTCGTAATCGTCACTCAATGAATGGAAGAGCACATTCTTCTCCGTCGAGAGTTTGGATAACACTAATTCTAGCATATCCCTCTGAAAACAAAAGATAGTTAAAATTATTTTCAGATTAATGGCATATAATGTACAGTTTATGTATTTTTTATGTACTGTTAACATATACATGAGGATTCATATTAATATATGAACACGCCTATAAACACCCTTTATATGGCCTTCAGGAAGATTAGTTTCATATTTGCCAGGAAATAAATAATAATAAAACAAATTCATATCGAAGCTTGAAAGGCAATATTTACCAAACGACATCTTGCACGACTTACACTACGACTTTACACTAGAGCATTTTAAAGTGTACACACTCTACTAGAGCATTTTAAAGTTAAAAAAAAACATGTCGTTTGATAAATATTGCCTTGCAAGCGTTGATATATTGAATGGATAAAAATGTCAATACCTTACTGGGATCCAAACAACATGACACACAATATTCATATATTATACAGCAATTATTTTCTGTACACGTCTCACAGCTGTATCTATCTGCAGACTCAGCATCGGTGTCACAACATCCATTCTTTGTCACGTCACTTCTGTGGCACACATAACCTGAAACACAAATGTTTGTTGCTCAAAGTATAGCAGTAGTACAGTCGCCGTTAGATATATTGTAGCAGACAAGGTGACCAAATACTTCGAAACAATTTAAAATGTCAATAAGTTCATACACTAAAAGTTACCATTAATATCTGAACATTCATTACCTCATTAATATCTGAGCAGATGCTTCTCAATAATTCCCATACACACAACTAACCAAAAATATCTGAACACTTCCATGCGAAAACGGTTACATTACAGGACGTATTAAATGCAGAAGGAGGTTACACAAAATACTAATATTTTATCTACTTATGTTGTCACCTTTAAAAATATATTTACAATAATTTTTAATTTCATTACAAAACCAAGATCTATTTTCTATCAATAGTTTGACAGTAACATAAGATCAGTTGTATCCTAAACAAATGCTTTTCTATACAATTTTTATTCCCTTTTCATCGTATTTATACCTAGAACAGTCATTGGGTGTTCAAAAAGGGTGTTACCTGGAATTAGATTTATTTTTGTCAAGTCGATAGTCGTTTTTGGTTCATCCTTTATATCACGCAGTAACGAATTAGGTATTTGTCTGCGTAGATACACTTAACGTTGTAAGTGTTCAGATATTTTTGGTTAGTTGCGTGTATAGAAATTATTGACAAGCATCTGCTCAGATATTGATGAAGTTATTAATGTTCAAATATTAATGGTAACTTGTAGTGTATGGAACTTATTGACATTTTGAATTGTTCAGAAGTATTTGGTCACCTTGACTGCTACAATATATCTGACGGCGACTGTACCTGGGCATGAATTTGGCACATTGAGTTTTAGAAAGAGATAGTCACAAAGGTATCGATGGAGGACAGAGATAACGCCGTATGAAGCCAAACACTTATTAATAACTAAAATCTATCTGCCTTATCTAATTAGCCTTAGTATAACCGGTTGCAGCTGAATAATAGTATTTACATGGAGCAACTGCCATTCAGACCCAGTTACTGAGTAACAATACCCCTTGATAAGAGTGGTTGTCAGACTTTTGGGCTTCTGACTCGCCGTAACGACTGTCAAATATCTATGAATGACAGCCGGGACCAACGGCTTAACGTGCTTTCCGAGGCAGAGGAGTCTCGGTATGTAAAGATGGTCACCAACCCACGGACCAACCGCGGCAAGCGTAGCTTAACCTGATCGATCGACCCCTCCGTGCCTCGGAAAGTAATGGATTCACCCATCCACGAGCCTCCCGCGACATTCGTAGTTTAGCCGTCGATCAATCCGTGCGTCTGTTAATATAACAGCAAGATTTAGGCAGTTAGGTTGTGCACTCAGTGCTGCATACTCAAGCTTGCACACACACACAGGGCCTCAAGTCTGCTATTACAATAGTGTCAGAATGGTCTCTTCATTGTGAGTTTTTGACAGATTTGCCATACAAACACTGTCAAATACTCACAATGGCGAGACCATTCTGACACTATTGTAATAGCAGACTTGAGGCCCTGAACAGTTGTCTAATGCAAGCACATAATGATGAACGTATCCTTAGATCCAAACTACTATTATGTAGTTGAGGGTTTTGTTGTTTTCTACAAAACCTATTACAGCTATTACATGGGTCTTTTACATTACTGGCCTAAAAGCTCCAACAAACAGGCGCTACACGCGACGCGACACAAAGACACCGCGTGCCGCGCGACGAGCGGTCTCTTTGTGTCGCGTCGCGTGCCGTGCCTGTTTGTAGGAGCCTTAATGTGGCTGTACTATATACCTACACCTTTTTATCAAATAACTTCACCCACACTGGGCGGAGCGTGCCAGACTTTTACTGAAAAACCCACCCATGTTCCTTTAGTTGCCTGTGTGCCAGGGCCACGGTATCCATTTCGGACAAACCCGCAACCCTGGCAGGGGTCCTAGCGGACTCCCGTCAGTGCGTGCTGTCATTTCTTTGAGGCGCGCGTGGAACACAATGCGCCGTCGACACGGGTCTGGTCCTTACCGTACGGCGAGTTGCCCATAGCTCGCCGTCCGCAAGCCCGCGCCTACGCACAGTGGAACGAGTATATGGGAGAGGTTGGACTTAGGCATTTTCGATAAAAAAAGTTTAATTTTGAAAAACTAATAATGCCATCGTATTTAGTTATCAAATGCCTTCAAAACTTGCACTGACGAATTTCTTTCTATCTCTCGTATTTCAGGAGTTAATTGAGAAAATGTGAAATTTTACTATGCAAAAGACTGTATCGAGCTCTCTGCCGCCTGTGACTACCACAACTTGAAATAGGATCAGATTCAGGAGGCAGAGAGCTCGATTCAGTAAACAAATACATCACTCTATATGTCAGAAGGTGCACGTTTGGCGCACCATGTGTCTTTGGATGAAATGTACCTTTTGCTACGCGTAATACGATAGTAAAGGCCACAACTTGAAACGAGGCCGGACTCAGGCGGCAGAGAGCTCGATACAGTAATTTTCATAGTAAAATTTCACATTTTCTTAATTAACTCCTGAAATACGAGAGATAGAAAGAAATTTGTCAGTACAAGATTTGAAGGCACTTGATAGCTAAATACGATGGCATTATTAGTTTTTCAAAATTAGACTTTTTTTTTCTCCGAAATGCCTTAGTCCAACCTCTCCCATACACTCGTTCCAATGTGCTACGGTGGCCGGGAATCGGCTATTCGATTCCCGCCGCCCAGGGCGTCTCCTGCGGCGACTAGGGGCGTGAGGGCGCAAAGACGAGCATTACTGCTTCGCAGAAGGAGGTGACTGCCTCCCATGCACTCTCGCTCCGGACCATGGCCTGGACCAGGGCCGGACGCGAGAGATCGCTTCCGCCTATCGCCTCAGTGAAGATACGGCGGTGCTCTGCCCAAGCCGGACAGACCTCCACCGTGTCCTCCGGGCGATCCACACAGTGGTAACACCCGGGCGTTTCCTCCCGGCTAATCCGAAACAGGAACCTCCCGAAACAACCGTATCCGGTGAGGACCTGTGTCAGGCGGAAGGTGACGCCGTGGGCCGTGGCGCCTCTCTAGTCACTCCTCAAAGAGGGTACTTATCGCCACAATTGTGGCGTACCCGGTACTGTATACCTCTGCTTAACATAAGCGTAAGCAGCCTATTACTATTTGTTCTCACTGCTGGGACACAGCCCTCCTCTCTTTGAGGGAGTGTGCTGTAATCTACCTCTAATCTGTTGGTCACATGTCTTTGAATTTTTGGTTCTAGAACATGGCTTTTTTTTTTGTTTCCTTCACCGTTCTGAGAGCAGTGGTGATGTGGCGGCATCTACAGCGCCACATGCGAACTACGCATCAAAGACCTGACGTCACAAATCTTGCAACGCGCAATCAGAGTTTACCTCGCGACTAGCATATACATCCCAACATCAACCATCGGGCAGTTGCCCACCAGACACAACAGCCGTTTGGTCGGAGGATCCTCCTTTTACTATATAGATTATGAGTGAACTTTACACCCTGTTCCTCATGCCTCTATAGTGATAAAATTATTTACAAGTACCTCATCATTAAAAAAAAAAAAATTACATAAAGTGCCTGCGCCTAAACCCAAAACCTACAACTTGGAAGTCAGGGCCATTACCAATGGGCGACCTCTGCTTCCCTCTTACTAATACAGGTGTTATGTGTGAAAATATTACCTCTATCATCAACAAGTAATTGTTTCCCTTGCACAGAGTTTCGGCATATCATGTGCTCAATAGTATCATTGTGTTCTTGTAGTGTTCTCCAAACAAATGGCTTCCTTTCAAATGATACGTCTTGATAAATCATTCCTCTGCTGCTGCCCTGGAAAATTGATGTTCTTTATATTACTAATTGACCTGACAGACGTCTGATAAAGGATGTTCAATTTTTCCAAATTTGAAAACATTCAAGGCAATTTTTCTTTCCATAAAAGCTAATTCGGACTATTATGAATATTTTATAAAGAAAAATAGCCAAACCGGTCCAGCAGTTTTCAAGTGACATGCCTATCAACTAAAAGCATTTCATTTTTATTTATATATAACTAGCTTTTGCCCGCGGCTCTGATAATGATGATGATGAGCTGATGTCGGTTATTGCATGAAAAAGTAGTCTTTCTCCATATCCCAGGCTACATCTCTGCCAAATTTTATGACGATCGGTTCAGCGGTTTAGGCGTGAAAACGTAACATACAGACAGACAGAGTTACTTTCACATTTATAATATAAGTATGGATAATAGATTATTTTAATTATATTTTGATTCAATAATGTTAAGGGTAAGTTTTGTTTACATATTTTGATGACTCATGGTAACAGTATAACCATTTTATTATTTTAATATCATGAACTAAAAGACTAGCAAGTCTCAAATGCACTGCAATGCATCTAAGTGCACAAATGCTATTTATTCCTGATGGTCACATATTTATTTAATCTATACAAATAAATAAAATTGAAGTGTCCGTTTGTAAGTTAAAATAATAGCTTTTTACTAAATGTGTATGAAACTATATACGGTAAATAAAATAAAAAAATGTCTGTCTGTTTGTTCCCGCTAATCTCTGAAACGGCTTGAACAATTTTGACGGGACTTTCACTGGCAGATAGTTGATGTTATAAGGAGTAACTTAGGCTACTTTTATTTTAGGAAAAGCCAAGCGGGGGAAGCTGCGGGCAGTAGCTAGTTTAATCTACAAATGGTGCCGTGTACTTCACAATTTAGTAAACAACCAACATCAACAGCGTTGGCTGAAGGATACCTAGCTATCTGAAATACCGATGTTAACTGTCTGACATTAGTTGTTATTACAGAAGCAGCTGCTAATCTATACTTAGTTTTCATAAGCTCCCTGGAACATAACTTATCCTTTCAGAGGCTAGGATACAATCCTGCTTACTCTCTACAACCAAAAAGCTGAAATACTTAAATTACCTAATGCTTTTATTACTAACCTCTCTTAGAAAACTGACAATACAATAAGTTAATGAAGAAGCAAATATTATGCCCAACACTAATCTTCTTCGTATGAATCGCACTAAAGCAGCATACCACATTTTATACTTGTAATTAACACTTAACTTGCGAAACCGATTACAATCATGCGGAAATAAATCGAAAAATAATAACATTTTCAGACGTAGGTATGCAGTTTATAATGCAACACTTTTTCCGACGACATCGTAAATTGTACCCTAACTGAAATCTTTAAGAGTAAATTTATTGAATGCTTTGAGTATTGTCTTAATTAAGATAGACAATAATTGTTTGATTTGGACGTTTCGCGTTTACATATTCATTAGAAACTCATCTCGACCGACGAAACGAAACTGATTAGGACAGTAAGATAAGTTTGACTTTGGCAGTGACATTTAATTTTTTTGACAGTGGCATTTGCTTTTTTTTTATAATTATTAGTTCCTGACGGAACAGGCTACGGTCTGAGACCATGCTGCCTAGTCAACAGTATTTTTTCTTGAGTACAGCGGCATTTGAAAGATAGAGGCTGCGTTCAAATTCAATTAACTGCTCATGTAATTTTTGACGTTCAAAAGTGCATCTTCGTGCCTATTTGAAATAAATTATTTGACTTTATTTGACTTTATAAAATTCATGTATTCAATTTTTTTTTAAGCTGTGAATCAACAATAGACCCCGCATTCCGTATTACACTGTAATTGATTTCAGCGTGCTTATACGCGTACCGAACTGGCGTGAGCGCGATAACGATGTCCCGTGAACCGTCATAGATGACGGCATGACACGTGCCATCTTGCGATAACGCCGACCATCCCCTATAATATCACCGTGAGCACTGTCAAACAGCTCTCAGCTGTCATAATCGCGCGATATCCTAAATCGGAACGCAAATCAATTATCAATGTGAGTGCTATGAGCGATGATGGCCTTTATCGGAACGTAGCCAGTGTGGCATGTAGGGTTGTCAAGTTTTGTACAAACTTTCGGAAAAATATACAGTATCTCGGAAAAATAAATAGTATTTTAAATATATATTTTTTTGTTTTAAATATACATAATTAATTAGTGCTACTCGCGCATCTCATCAATTTTGAAGGCTTTATAGGCCTCACCAAATAGACGAGGAGCAACTGTTTAAATAAATGTATTGAAGATCTGTTTCTGTCACCCCACCACTCATTCATCAGTGAAAACATTCATTCTGTGAACAGTATTCACAGAACTACCAAGGTGGGAGAACTAACTACATAATTACTAGTATCTAAAAGGTATTCTGTAAACAATTATTTATGTCCCGAAAATTCAAGACATTAACAGTTTCTCACATAATTTTTCTCAAATTAAGGCTAGCTGAATGAATCACCGCACCCATAACCAGGTGCATGACTGCATGCAATCTACGTAGATGAAACTTTTTATTTTGGTATAGCTCGATATCAGTGAAAACATCATAAACTTTATTTTTGTTGAACTGTAAACGGTATTTTACAGTGAAAAACCGTGTAATACTGTATTTAATAGTATGGTTGGCAACCCTAGTGGCGTGTTACTATCCGCAATAATTGCAATTTTGCACTTTATTTCACAAATTATGACCACATGATTTTAGAAACGGAACAGATGCAAAACTTCCTACAACCGCACTTCCTCTTTCTTTTTCATGTGGTTAGTGACTAATCAGCATAGCACAAAGGTACGATTCACTACCGTATCGACAATGGAACTTGTTCGTTAACCTGATTTTTGAACCGAAGGACTGGCAAATCGTTATTCACGACATACATAGATAACGCGGACCCGACGGTCGCAGTGCTTATCGCACCAGTCTGCACGAGCCTTAACTGTGGTAGAAAATTAAAAGTCGTACTTAAAATGATTTTTATTGGGTATGTGAACTATTGAATACCTAACTAAACATCAAACCGTTTCCCAAGGAATGCTGATTGACTGTTTGGGAAAGATTCCTATTGGAGAGAGATAAGAGTTTCATATTAGTAATCTTCTACTTCGTTTATCACTGTATACGTGTATGGTGTATTTCCTCTCCATACTTTGTTGTACTACTTAGTGTATTAATCATACATACTTGATTGTGACTATGTTAAATATGATAATATGTTTACGTTTTAGTAGTGATAAACATAGCGTTTATACATGAATTAAGAGAAAAAGTACTTTTCTGGAAATGATGATAAAAGTTATATTACTGAGGATGGAATAAAAACATTGGTTCGGAGATAATAATCAAATAAAAATACATTGTATGCTGTATTCAGTTTTTTATTTTCTTTTATCCTTTCCGTTTATTCTTACATTAAACATGACGCAACTTTACATAAGCGCATCGATTAAACCACTGAACATGTTGCTGCCAAGGATCATCATCATCTTCCTAACCTTTTAAGCCTCCACCACAATTAAAAACAAATGGTCCTGTCTCCAAGACCACTAGACCAGTATAAAAGAAACCGGCATTAGCAAGATCCTCCGGCTTCTGATGCATAAGTAGAGGTCAGGCTATGAAACTACGCAATCGTTTTTGTTTTGAACTGAATCGGTACTGAGGTACGTGATCTCTTTTATATTCACTCATCAGAGAGGCTATTCATCTGCTCATCTGTGATGAACCAATACCACACTCATCCCTTCCCTCAGGATCATTATCATCACTTCCTTACACTATTTAAAAATTTTCACAATCATTCTGTAGATCATCGTTAACTCGAAACAAATGTATGTGTAACCTGACCATCACTCTTGAATACAAGGTAATGCGTGTTTCTCAACATTAGATATCACCGAATCTCTCATACAACTTCCATCAATATCTTGTTTTTGTTTTTAATGAATCTGAGTTAGATATTTTCTGAGCACTCCACAGAGTTTTAGTAAATATTATCTCGCAACTAACATTCTTGAAAATAATTTCATGAATGCCTTCCATTTAGCTGATTTCTCTGAATCGAACATTGTAAATGATAATATTATTATCAATGAATTTTCTTGTATAATAATAACGTTAAGAGATAATAGTTACATTGAACTTTCGTGCACCAATGCAGAGATCTGAATATAAATAAATACAAACGTAATACAATTCCTAAACTTCAAACTCATATGACGTTTAGACAGATACTACGTCACTTGCTATGACAATTTCACACCACACCGACGGACATTAGCAGAGAGGAATTCCTATACTTCAAACTCTAATGACGTTTACTTGATATTGACAGATACTACATCACTTGCTATGTTGTGATTAGGCGCTGTACTAACCTGTATTGATACTACGTCACTTGCTGTGCTAAATCATTATGAATGCGTGATAACTATTTTTAGGCAAAACACTTAGTAACTGTGTGGATTTATTGATAACTAGCTGACCCGACAGACTTCGTTCTGTCAAAAGCTATTTGACTGTGGCAGTTTGTCTACGCGCAAAGGAAACTACCTACCTACCCTACCCTACCTTACCCTATCCTACCTATCTACCCTACCCTACCCTATTCTATCCTACCCACCTACCTACCCTACCCTACCCTACCCTACCAACCCTACCTATCCTACCCTACCTAACTAAAACCTTAAATTTTTTATTTTTTTTATTTTTTATAAAATCTATTCTCAGACCTTCCAAATGATGACTGACACGTTATGTCAAACGCCATAAAGTTACATTAGAAGATAGATTTACCTACTTATTATTTCAATAAAAATGTAAATATGGTCGTTTTCTTACAATTTTTTTTTTTAACTTTCTTAAATTTTTCTTACATAAGAACCTTCTCCTGACAATAACAAACACAACAAAAAAATAATTAGCGAAATCGGTCCAGCCGTTCACGCGTGATGCCGTGACCAAGGGAAATAGGGATTCATTTTTATATATATAGATAATTCCCTTCACCCACGCATAGATTAATCTTTTCATTTCCTCTCCATCCTTTGTTCTATTACTTATCGTTTAAAACATGCATTAATGCACAGCATCGGTTTCCTGCATGTGTACTTCTCCTTATCGCTCAATAGTGTCCTAGTTCAATGTAATCATGCCTACCGCAAACACCGCGCCCCGCAACACTCCGTCCAGAATCCTTACTTCCCCTCCCCCGCACCCACCGCGCCCCGCGTCGTCAAAATGACGTTAACTTGATATTGATAGATACTACGTCACTTGCTTTTACAGTTTCATACTGACGCGTGACGGACATTAGCAGAGAGGGATTCCTAAACTTCAAACTCAAATGACGTTTACTTGACATTAACAGATACTACGTCACTTGCCGCGGCAATTTCACACCGACGGACATTAGCAGATAGGAATTCCTAAACGTCAAACTCTAATGACGTTTACTTGACATTGACAGATACTACGTCACTTGCTGTGCTGTGATTGGACGCTGTACTGACAATGAGAGATACTACGTCACTTGCTGTGCTGTGATTGGACGCTGTACTGACCTTGATACTACGTCACTTGCTGTGCTGTGAATGGACGTTGTACTGACCTTGATAGATACTACGTCACTTGCTGTGCTGTGATTGGACGCTGTCCTGACATTGAGAGATACTACGTCACTTGCTGTGCTGTGATTGGACGATGTCCTGACATTGAGAGATACTACGTCACTTGCTGTGCTGTGATTGGACGCTCCGTGGCTCCGTGGGCTTGGAACTCTCACAAACACACTACTAACGTCGTATGATATACGTGTGTATTGATGATTACCGTCCTCGGCTCTCTTAAGACCCTCAACTAACGGCTCGGGTCTCAATGGCGCCTCAGCGGTAATCACCAACATTACACACTTGTACCATAATGTACTATTATTAGTGCATGTAAATAGCGGCAGAATAAGAAGAAAATGAAGGGACGAACTTGACCCCTACAGAAACAGCTGGCCCGCAATGATAGAGGACAGACGTATGTGGAAAACGGAGAGGAGGCTTATGCCCAGCAGTGGGACATTATAGGTTAAATAAGCTAGAACGATGTAAAAGAAACAAAATAAAACAAACATTTACTTTTAAATGTTATTTTAATAAAATATAAATATTCTGATTATTTTTTAAATACTATTTTATACTTTCGGTTACTACGTATTACCCCACGCTGCTGGTTTGTAGAACTGGCTGTCCAATTCCTGGAATAAAAAATGTTTATTAAATGTTAAGAATAAAGTTATTTAAATCGATCAATAGATAATAATAACATGGCGGCAGTAAATATTGGATTTTTGAAGTAAAACGTTTTTTAGGAGCACTTTGCGCTCCTTCTGAATGGTGAACGAAACTGAATCGTCACGCTCGAGTCGGTGACGCTGAATCGTGAATGTAAGTTTTCATTTAATTCGTGTTGTCATAAGTACTCACTCACAAGCTTTTATTTAACTTGCAATTTTTGTATGTATTTTCGGGTCAAATCTTGCAACGGAATTTTAAAGCAGTTATCTGTTACAGACTCCTTTATTATCATAGATTTTATATTCTTTTGTGTCATAATTTTAGCATAGTGTTTTGTCATTCATTGATTTTTCCTTCTACGTCTTGTGAAGAATTTCAATAATATAAAATGCAATTAATGTTGTCCATAAATAATCTTTATTTTATTGGCGACGAGGCAAATTGTATTGTTCATTAAGCAAACAAAATGAACGCCGAACAATTCGCGGCTTTCCTTACCGCGCAACAGGAACAACAGAAGGTACTAACAGTCCTCTTACAGCAACTCATACAACAGCAACAACACCAGGGATGCCCCTCACCAAACAACAGCATGACAAACAACGATGATAACGCAACAACTTCTGCATCAAAACAAAACATTGTAAAACATTTCAAGTGCGACAAGTTTAACTCTGCTACAACCACCGCAGAAAACTTCGTGGATCTGTTTGAAGCGAAATGCCGAATATGGGGTGAAGAATCAGTTAGTATTCAAAAAGACCTATTCATAAACTGCATTACACCTGAAATATACCACGAATTGAAGGTAGCGTTAACTCCTGACTTTGACACAGCGACATACGACGATTTAAAAATGAAATTATTGGATTTATATATAATAAAAAAAACACGTTACAAAGCCTTAATTGACTTTTGGAACTCTACGAGAGAAACCGGCGAAACAATGGAACATTATTCTAATAGACTAAAGGAACTTTCAAAACACTGCGGCTATGAAGGAACCTTGCTGGAGAGACAGCTCCGTGATCGGTTTGCTACCGGTTTGAACCATATACAGCTGGAGGTAGATTTAAAACAAAGATGGCCTGAACTTCGCGAAACCACAGAAGGTGGTAAAACGAGAGAGATAACATTCGCAGAAATTTTTGCAATTGCCCAATCACGCGAAATTGCAGAGAAAGACAATAGCGACGAAAGTAACAAACACAATGACAATATTAACAGAATCAAACAAAAAAAACAAGGCAAACGCACTGATACTACGGTCAACTATGAAACACCCAGGAAATTGCGACCAGACCAATGCAGACGATGCGGAAAATGTGACATACATGATTACGAGCACTGCACAGCTAAAAGCCACCAATGTAAAGCATGTGGGGTGACAGGACATTACGAAAGTGTATGTATTAAATCAGGTAGAGCATATTTACTGTCACAACCCAAACACTTACAACGCAAAGACAAGAGGGACAAACACAGAAAGCTACATAAGCTTAACAATCGAACAGAGACATCAGACGCCTCATCAACGACATCGTGGCACTCTGACTCCTCCGCGGAAGAAAGTGATAGCGAGACCAACCCTGTCTACAGCATTAACAAGAAAACATCTCGATGCAAGAAAATTGACGTTACCATCAATGGTGTAAAATGCACGATGGACTGGGATCCTGGATCAATCTATTCAATAATTTCTACTAAATTGTGGAAAAAGATTGGAGCTCCAGCATTGTTGAAGGGACCAAAACTCCAAGCTTACTGCAATTATAAACTGAAACCGAAAGGTATAACAGACGTAACAGTTGAAGTAGACAGCATACAAAAAATATTACCTGTTGTAGTCATGGACAAGGCAGATCCTATGCTTTTCGGATTACAATGGAGCGAAATGTACGACATGACTTTTCCGAAGCCTGTGTACTCTATCAAACGTACCACAGACACATCACTGGATCTCGTGCTAGCTACCTACACTGATTTATTTGACAATAAATTAGGAAAGGTTAAGAATTATCAAGTGAACATCCACATCAAACCTGGCAGTAAAGCAAAACATCTTCCAGCACGTCCCATCAAGTTTAGCATACGCAAAAACATAGAAATAGAACTAGAACGGCTTCTGCGCGAAGGAATAATAACAGAAGTGGACCCCAACATGACACCTATAGAATGGGCGACACCCACAGTCAATGTTTTAAAACCAAGTGGCCAAGGACGGATCTGTGGCGACTACCGAACAACGATAAACCCAGTACTTATCAAGCATACTCATCCTGTGCCTCTTTTTGATCAGTTAAGACAACGTCTGGCACATGGGAATAAATACTCGAAAATTGACCTTAAGGATGCTTACCTGCAGTTTGAAATAACCCCTGAATCAAAAAAGTTCCTAACGATATCAACCCACAAAGGCTACTTTGTCTACAACAGAATGCCCTTTGGTATTGCAACAGCGCCTTCAATTTTTCAACATTTCCTTGACAAACTACTTGATGGTATACCAAACGTCGCTGTGTTTTTTGATGATATTGCCATTACTGGGAAAAATGACAAGGACCACATACATACCCTCTCAATGGTTTTCAACAAATTGAAACAAGCCGGACTGAAAGTAAATCTTAAAAAATGCACTTTCTTACAGCCAGAAATCGAGTATTTGGGACATATTATTGACAAAAATGGAGTACGACCAACAAAATCTAAAATAGAAGCAATTTCGAAGGCACCACCGCCAACAAATACCAAAGAACTTAGAGCGTTCTTAGGACTCATAAATTTCTACGAACGATTTATTCCACACCTACATAGTAAATGCGCCGATTTACATGAACTAACAGGTGACCGCCGAAAATGGCAATGGACCGATCACGAGAACGAAATATTTAATAAAACCAAGAAATTAATAGCAAGATCCAAATCGCTTGTGGCGTTTGACGAACATCGACCCCTTTTCCTTTCGTGTGACGCTTCAGAGAAAGGAGTAGGCGCAGTCTTATACCACAAAGATAAAGATATCGAACAACCTATTGCATTTGGCTCCAGAAAACTGAAACCGGCTGAAAGCAAATATTCTGTTATAGACCGCGAGGCATTAGCAATATTTTATGGTATTCAAAAATTCGACCAGTATCTCAGAGGCACAAAATTCACACTTGTAACTGACCACAAACCACTTATTCACATATTGGGCCCACAGCGAAATCTTCCAAAAATTGCCAATAATAGACTTGTGAGGTGGGCACTTGTGATTGGAAATTATGATTATAACATCATTTATAGAAAAGGGGAACATAACATTATTGCTGATTACCTGTCCAGAATGCCAAATAACACTGAAAAGCCGAATGACCCAGAGGTATCGATTTACAAAATCACTGAATTGATACAACATAATAAAATTAACGACTTGACTTTAAGTGAAGAGCATATCAGAAAAGAAACGAAACACGATGCCACACTGAAGCAAGTGCTGCAATTAATCAAAACCGACTGGTTTGACTGTTCACAGACTGATCTGAAACCGTTTATCAGAAAACGCAGTGAACTGTCTATAGAGAACAAGATCATCATGTGGCAAGGTAGGGTCGTTATACCGAGTAAATTAAGAAGTATAGTACTGAGTTATTTGCACATTGGTCATCCTGGAACTTCTGCAATGAGAGCTCTTACGCGCTTTTATGTATGGTGGCCAACACTCGAAGAAGACATTGATAATTTTGTAAAAAAATGTCAAAAATGCCAGGAAAATAGACCCAACAACCCAACTCTTCCTGTATACTCTTGGTCAATTCCAGAAAAGGTATGGGAAAGAGTTCACGTTGACTTTGCCGGGCCCTTTGAGGGCAAGTATTGGCTAGTATTGGCAGACGCCTTATCAAAATGGATAGAAATTAAACCTATGGTAAAGATAACCACCAGAACATTATGCGAGAAAATAGATGGTATTTTTACTACATTTGGATTGCCTCAAATTATTGTATCCGACAATGGACCTCAATTTACTTCCAAAGACTTTCAAGAGTATTGCAAGTCAAAGGGTATAGTGCACATAACATCTTCACCCTACCATCCAAGAACCAATGGACTGGCCGAACGACTCGTGCGAACTTTTAAATCAAGAATGGCTGCAAGTGAAGCAGACAGAATCAACCCAAAACGGAGGCTTCAAAACTTTCTCTTTTCTTATCGTAACACACCGCATACTACGACAGGAAAATCTCCAGCCCAAATGATGTTTGGCAGACAGTTAAACTGCTTACTGGATAATGTGAGGCCAAATATGAGACGGACGTTGCGCTATAAAAACATACAAGATAATATTCAATCTGAACAAAAGACCTCGAATTTCCAGAATGGGGAAGAAGTGTACATCCGTACCAAACTGGAGAATAAGTGGAAACCGGCTATCATTGAGGAAAGGAAACACAGGTATTCTTATGTGGTTAGAACTTCTGAAGGAGTCCTAAAGCGTAGACACGCCGACCATATACGCCCCAGGGCAAGTGTAGCTCAGTCATCAACCAACGAGCGAGACATTGCGATGGAACCATTGTCACCGGCTAACTCATCGTCCCTTTACTCACCACTTGAAGTACTACCTCATACCAGTTCAACTCCAATCAGCCAACCTCCGATTGAAGCCGTTTCCTACTCACCACGAACACTCGAGCAGACGCCGGTGTTGAGGCGTAGCAAGAGGACAGTACGTCCGCCGCATCGGCTCATAGAGCAAATGGACTAAGGCCGGGAGGAATGTTACAGACTCCTTTATTATCATAGATTTTATATTCTTTTGTGTCATAATTTTAGCATAGTGTTTTGTCATTCATTGATTTTTCCTTCTACGTCTTGTGAAGAATTTCAATAATATAAAATGCAATTAATGTTGTCCATAAATAATCTTTATTTTATTATCCTCAACCGATTGAGATGAAATTTTGCATACACGTTTCGTTTGGATGACAATGCATGGTTAGCTAAGTGACATAATTCTTAATCCAATATGGCGGACCGCCCAAGATGGCGGACTAGTTTTTTTTTATGCACTCCTATAATATGGGTATTAAATTAAAGAGTTTGCTGAGAAGAATACGAAAAATAAAATGACTCTCTAAATCCAATATGTCGGATCGCCCAAGATAGACTAGTTATTTTTACGATATGTGTAAAGATACAATAACACAGAGATAACTAAAAATAAATTAATAGTTAAATAAATTTTTTAAACAAGATTTTATTTGAGTGCTCTAAAAAGAAGAACATAAACTATAATTAAATCAATCACATCAATTTATTATATTAAACAATTTATATGATATAAAAGCTTGTAGCGAGATTTTACACACTAATACCAATACTATGGGTAACGACAACAGAGTATGATTATTATTGATATCGGTTCCGCGATGGATGCCGACCATGCAAGACAGAGAGAGCTCAACTGCCCGAAACCGTTCCGAAGAAAGCGTGTCCGTGCGACCCGAAATGAGAAATGGCATTTTTTTTGTAATGTTATTTCGTTGGTGACCTTAAGAGGTTGTAACTACTTAACCGGGCTTTCCTGTGGCTGCCTTAAGCGAACTCAAAGCCTCCAGCCAGGGTATAAAATAACTTATAAACTAAGCGACTGTACGCTTAGGGCGCACACACGGGCTGCACGCGACGTCACTATATACCCTGCGTTCCGAGTTGCGATAATATCGATAGTCGCGTGCTAAAACCCGTACCGAATTATCGTGAGCGTTATAACGATGTCCCGTGAAACGTCATAGATGACGTCATGACATTTGCTATCTTGCGATAACGCCGACCATGGCTTTTACTAAAATCGCCGTGAGCGCTGTCAAAAATTACAGTGTGCTGTTTTGTTTTGAGTCGCATCTTATCGTATCGTGGCATTTTCAAAATTGTTCTTCTGGCTACAGTTGCTACCTAACCTAAGAAGAACAAATGTTTGGTGTATACACAGAGAAATACTCTAATATCGTTTTGACATTGCGTGAGCACCGTGAGCGCGTTCACGGGCGTTCCGAGTTGTTGACAACCCTCGGCTGTCATAATCGTAATATCTAAATCGGAACGCATCACTATGGAAAATATAGGTCGGTATCGGATCAAAAATCTGTAACTTCATGAATTTTTGTTGTATCGTGATGAAATTTGGCACAAATATGCAGCAAGGTTCGGAGATTCGAACGATGTGTAGTTTATAGGGTTTTCTTGTATATCTATGTATGTTTTTTTGCATAGAATGAAAGAAATGGGAAAAAATCACGAAAAAAATAGTTACAAATTTATTTCAAGTGGAATACAAGTTTATAATGACTAAAAAGATTAAACCATGGTTAATTACAACAAGCAAAGTAAACAAAATATATATATATGAAAAAAAAAAATTACTAAATTAAAATCATATTACTAATAGGTACATCCTATACTGGTTAAAAATCACTTCCTCTCTCCTTAAACATCATCATTACTTAAAGTTCCTTGCTCTTGTATCATGTTTATTATTGTGTGTGTGTGTATATATATATATATATTTATTTATATGGATAAGTATCTATATGCTTTGTGTATATGTATTTATTGTATATATGTAAGTGGTACACCACTAAATACCTGCAGTATTGTCTGTCCTTCTACTTTTTGATCCATCCAAAGGTTGTCTGTAAAAGATCGCTTTTAGCGATAAGACCGCCCATTGTGACACCCTATGTAACAGTTCTACATTTATATCTGTAATTTTCATGGTGTACATAATAAAGAGTATTCTATTCTATTCTATTCTATACTCTGGCTTCAGGAAATGATGTAGCTAGGTACAAATATAAGTAATAACTAAATATAAATATTATTTTTAACTTATACCACTTCAGGATCAGGGTCAGTAAATGTGGGTTCACTTTCAGGTGCCACGTTTAAAAGACTTAGTGCCTCTTCTTCAAGTTCTTTCGCATTTCTTACGTACGGTTTTCTCAAACTTGTTATATATGGATCTGACGTGTATAAAAGCGTTTTAAAGACATCTTCATTTGTAGCAGATCGGGAACATTTTCTGGCATGATGAAGTCGTATGTTTCTGTAGTCTTTGTTGCGAGACTCTTGTGCGTCTTCCGATAGCTGTCCAATAGGAAGCACCGCAAAATGTTTGATAACGTTTTGCCCGTGTATGAGTATTTTATGAACGGAGGATGGCATATAATACCAATCGTAATTACTTACATAGATTCTTGCAGTTTCTATTGCATATTCCCCAAATTTTTCAGGGTCGATCATCATTCCAGAAGAAAGAACTTGCAAGATAATGTATAGGCGTTTAATCAATGCCTCATCTACACCTGTTATTTCCGATGAGCAAGTGCTATTATAGAAGAATCTTCGTGCGGTATTGCCATCGTTCGTATTCCCGCTAACTTGCAGAGGTTTGTCGACGATTAATCCCAACTCCTCCCTGAAACGTTTTTGAACAACTTCTTTCTTTTCTTTTTTTAATCTCTTATTTTCCTCAGTTGAAGCAGACCAAGTCTTAAACGAAAGATTATAGGAAATATGCAATATCATTTCCATGCAGCGAATCCAGGCGTGTAAGGTGGACAATCCGTATTGGTAGGCGTTTTCGTTTTCGGGTCTGGCAGTTACTTTCGATAGGTCATTCATTAGCCGTGGAGTAGCCCCACATATCGTGCATGTGGAACCAGATGGAGTATCTGTAAGGACCTGAGCCACCTTTCCATCGATCATCGTTAGAAATAGTTCATGCTTCACATTTACTACAACACCATCTTTGTTTATAAGTGATGCTTGTGCAGCCCTAATTTGTTTTTTAATATCATCAACAACTGCCTTGGTTTTTTCTGGAGTTTCCTTACAAGACTCAATAGAAATGGGTCTGCAAAAACGGACAGATGAAGGTACCGGATTTTGCCAAACAACGGATCCCGATTGCACATCAACTAATCTGATGGGGACTAATGAAGTGATGAACAAATTGGCATCTGAAATTGTTTCTGACTCTTCTGCAAGTATTTGCTTGTATTGGCTTTGACCAGATGAACCATCACATCCCCATTTAGAATAAAGGATCAATTTTCTATGTTGTTTTTGGAAAACAGAATCGATTTTTAAAATTCTAGCAGCAGTATGATCCAATAAATCTTGTATATTAATCACTTTAGCATAAGTATTCGTGATTTCGATTGTAGAAGATGGTGGATAACAGGATCTTTTTATTTCTTGTATTTTGTAGTAAGGCGGGAATATACAACACTTTCGTTCGTTGGTTAAGTTTTTCAGGTACATATATTGTGCTTTTGTTAGATCTAAATCTATAAAAGCACTCAATGCTTCCGTATCGGAAAGAATCTTCATCTGGTCTGAGTCGTTCCACGTACTTGAGATATCTAATTTCTTTTGAGTGTCAGCGGTTCTTAATTCTTCGACAAGATGAGCTTCTGTGTACTCACGTAAAGCCCGTAGTCCCTGCAGATAGGCGTTTTTTATATGCTCGAAGCCATAGTCTTGGAGTAGAAGAGTGTTTTTCCTCTTCTTGGTAGATTCTGAGGAGTCTCCATAAGCCACGCATGCTCGTCCTCGTTGGCCAGATGTTGATGGCGTAGAATATTGTTCAGAATCCGGTAAATTTAACGAATACCTTGAGTCCAACCAAGTACAATACTTCTGTAAAGATGTTTCTTTTTTCCGAGATGCCAGGGCCCAGCGTTTGTTGAAAATAGGAAGAATGTGCCTTTGTATGTCACTAATTATAAAACACAAGTTGTTTTCAGAAACATTCAGCTTTTCCACTAAAACTTTGGATAATGATTCCATGGTCTTGCCGCCCTCTATATAGGGTATTATGAAGTCTCGTTTGGTACAGCTGAAGGAAGACATTTTAACACTTCACAATCTGCAGAAATAATAGGCGTAGATGAGATTTGCTTCACTTGAAGTTACACTGATGTAGATGGTTCGAATAGTTTTTGCTTCCCTTTAAATACTCATTTTACAATATCGAATTGGTACCTACATCATTATTATCTTGTAATTTCCCACGCAAACCGAGTGCAAATTTGATAAGGTCCCTTTGTTATCACGAAATAATGAAGAAAATATCCAAAAAGTTCTATATTGTTCATGTGAATGGTGTCAGTGGTAAACCGCAAAAGATACTAATTTTCGGGTTCTGACTTTTATCAGTTTTTTTCTCATATCTTCTAAAACCGCAAATATCCGCAGCTGATTTTTTTTGCATTCTATTTATGAATAGTTAGACTACTAGTCGACACAAAAAGTAGCGCTTGGGCAAACGTGGGTAATACTGAAAACCTTCGACGAAAAAACATACAAGTGAAAAAAAAGGTATGTCACTTTTTAAGTAATTACTGAAATATTTTTCTTTACTTTTAAAATCATTAAGCTGTATCGCAAAAAGCATAAAATAACCTTTCTAAAAATGTATAATACTGCATATCTGTACCAAGTATTTTTTTCACAATATGGTATTGAAACATGTATACGCAAAGACTTGAGTTTGGCACTTCTGTCTTCTATGTATTTCTATCTAAGAAAAAAATAATAATTTCGCGTATTAAGAAAAAAAATCGTAATGAATATTATAATTTGACTATTAGAAAACCTAAAAGAATAGCCATATTAGCCAAATTATGATATTCGTAAAAAGCATTTTTGATATGCGCTTGTTCTACCATTTTCCATAGTGCGCATGTGAGACGATGTGAGCGCTGTGAACGATTATAGCCAATTCGGAAAGTACTATAAGTATACTCTCACGGCCTGCCCACGACTTTTGGCGGCGCGGCAAGTGGCGCGGTGTCGGCAGGCGGGGTGTTGTTCATGCCACGTACTGCTCAGTAGCGTTAGCGGCAGTTACAAATTACTTTGTAAATAATCCAAACTAAGTACATAATACTCTTTTGACAACTTTTCTATCGGCCTATACAGGGTGTTTGGCGCATGGACCGACACATTTTTTTGGGGGGGTTGGGAGGGTCATTAGCGAGGTTTCATCCAAAGACCCCATGTCCTAGTGTCACAGTTATTAAGATATGATTTATTTAGGTTTTTTCCTAAAATTACCCGGAATGTCGCCTTTAAATCGTCATTACTTTTTTATTAATGGTTGTAATTGCACGAAATAAATTTTATTGTATTCTGCAATGTATTTTTATTTTAAATAGATCATTATTTGATGCAATTGATCTGTAAAAAAATACTTATGTGCTTCCAAAGTCAAATTTGTTTTGAAATGTGTGAAAAATTGCAACTTCTAAATTCAGTATTAAAAAATTTGAACTTAGTTTTATTTTAAAAAGTTCTTTGGATGTAACCTCGCTAATGACCCTCCCAACCACCCAAAAAATTGTGTCGGTCCATGCGCCAAACACCCTGTATTATTAACATATTAGTAGGTACCTGGTAGGTACTTTTATAAATTATCAGTTTAATTACCTCATAATAACATTTTTTTTTTGCTGAGGATGTTTTTACATCCATATAGGCGGTCGATTTAAAATTTCTGGAATAAATTTTTCGGAGTTCATTTTCCGCTATAAAATCGTTTAAAATATTTTAATCGTCAAGCCGCCACCGCTCAGTACGCCGTTCCACCGCCGCTGTCCGTGCCGCTGAGCCGTGGCATCTCAATCATTCGCCCGTACATTTCGCACACCCAGAACAACACTGTATTATGTCGAAAAATCTTAAAATCGAGTTTTTTATTTAATAGAATAGCCAAAAAATTTCCGCGCATACCACGAAGTCAGACGTATTTATATTTACAAAAATGTCTAACAGAAGGCGCGCTAATTCTCTGTTGCTGAAGACGCGCTGCCAGTCATACCGCGAACACAAAACTATTTCCAGTTGCGACTTGTCGGCCTTAGCGAACAGCACGCAGATCCTTTACGCAACAGTGAATTAATTTGTGTTAGTACGGTGTTGTTGAATATATTATAACAATTACTCTGAATTACTTAGTTTTAGTTCGGTGTTGTTGGTGACTGTGCTTATATACGTGTATGACACTACATATTTCAAAATAGTTCTCTGTTGTTGACGAAGGTATGTTACACTTTTGTATCATTCCAAAATGGTTCAGTATTGTTCATAAAAGGTGAAAATCTGTGAAATGATGCACTATTGATGGTAGATATAAATTATGTCCCAACTTTGTTAAAATCACAATAAAATATTCTTATGTACTCAGAATTGTTACTTACATTATGAATTAAAAGAAATATATTTACAATTTATATTTTTCTTTATTTATAAGATTTTTTTTTTTGTTTTGAGATGATGCACTATTGTTGAATTAATTAAATTTGTAATTGTTATTTGCAGATGATGAGGGGTCGTGATCTCCTGTTACTTAAGAAGAGTTTACATACGAAGATTTTTACGAACTTAAGTCCTTCAGGAAAGTTGGGGCAGCAATTTCAATATAGATGAGGTAAATAATCAACTGAAATGGCATGACATTAAACAACTTCACGTTGAAAAGCTACATCCCTTGACTTTCTTCTATAAAACATCGTTCGCAGAGACTGCTTTTAAGAAAGTCTGTGTTCGAAATCGTTCAAGGCGGTACAAAGATCAAGCCTTTTCTCCTAATTATGTTAATTCCTATTACAAGACTGCATTAAATTTAGAATAGTAGCTATAAGTATAAGTACCTACTGGTTTTTGTAAAATTTTGTGTTTTATTTCATTTTTAACAGTTCTTTTCCTGAAAACTAAACAATTGAGTCTTTATTGTATGTTGAATTTCAATAAAAAAACAGTAGAATGTTAGTGCATTATTTCACAATCATTCAGTAACAAGCACGTAACTCAAAATATTTTTTTTTTAATTTCGTTCTGTCATTCCACAACAGTGAATTAAGTAAAAAAATGCATTATTTTGGTTTATTAGGATCGACTGAACGATATAATGCTGAAACGCATTGGATTCTTCACATGCAATATTCAGGACATTCGCAATAACTTTGACATAACATGAGATAATGGTTTTTCGTCCATTCTGAAAAATGAGCTATTTTGACTTAGTGCAATGTTGATCTGGGCGTGCGATTTGTTCAAGCCCCGCGCCGCACACCTCTGCTGCGAACCGCTTGGCAAAAACCGTTCACGTTGCCGCTGCGAGTGGCGCCTCGTGGCATGAATGCATGATTCATACATTTTTGTATATTTGTTTTTACTGCTCGCCGCCCCGCGCTAAGCTACCGCTGGCAACGGCAAGGTTGTGGCCAGGCTATCAGGCCGCCGCAGGCGAGCGCGATAGTGGGGCGCGGTGAGATACGTACACATGAACGCGCGTGGTACAGCTTTGTGTCACATAGTTTATTTTCTTCTTTTTAGAGTATCTAAATATAGGGCTGTTAAAAAAAAAAAGAAAAAAGAAATATTTTTAAATAAAGATGTTGATGTTTCTATAACCATCTAGCTCACACAGCTTGTAGAACAAGACCACTGAATAATGTCTGAACAGTTATTTTTAGATTCAAATACCAAAAAAAAATGTGTCATTTTTTTCTTTTGCTTGGGCGAGACAAAACTTCATTCATTTCATACTTTTACTGTAGGACCTCACGAGCACTTATTTCAATTTGAATCTGCACACACAGCCACAAATCAAGCTATACATTTCCAGTTTAGGTTGATCTCGCATTGTATAGGATTCCTGTACAATGAGAGGTCAGCTTATACTGGAGATGTATAGCTTGATTTGTGGCCGCGTGTACAAACATTATAATAACAAGCTTATAATTTTCCCACTTCTGGGGCACGGGCCTCAATTCTGTGAGGGAGAGCTCTGTAACCCAACACGCGGGTGGACCGAGTGCGGGTTGGTGTGCTGTGGTGACACAAATGTCTTCGAATTTTGGGGTCTAGGACAGTAGCTGTTTATTGGGGATTCAAGATCACCGGAAGTCCAGCGTAACTAGACCCGTGATGGTATGTAGTTTGGTAGAAGCGAGCCATCAGGTTATGTTGGTTTAGTTGTAAATATGGGGTGTTGTGGGGATACAAGACCAGCGGAAGTCCAGCTAGTAAGTTGGTTGTTTTGAAATGTGGTTGGAGATAAGGTGTACTATCGTGATACACAATGTAGTTGTGGTGTGTAATCGTGCTAAACAATAACAGTATTAGTTCCCACGTTTTGAAGTCGCTTCCGCTGTCTGTTCGCTTAGATCTTTTAAACTACTCAACAGATTTTAATAAAGTTTTCAGCAATAGATAGTGATTCAAGAGGAAGGTTTTTATTTATAATACATACATATCGCACATCGGCAACGAGAGTGTCGGAACACAATAAATGTAGTTTTTGGGAAACCTCTTTTATTTATTTTTTTATTACCCAAATGTCCATTAAAAATTTTATGAGAGAACTAGCTGACCCGACAGACTTCGTTCTGTCAAAAGCTATAGTATAAACTCCACTACTCTACCCTACCCTACCCTACCTACCCTACCTACCTACCTAGCTACCCTACCTACCTACCTACCTAACTACCTACCCTACCCTACCCTACCCTACCTTACCTACCTACCTACCCTACCCTACGCTACCCTACCCTACCTACCTACCCTACCCTACCTACCTACCTACCCTACCCTACCCTACCGTACCCTACCCTACCCTACCTACCCTACCCTACCCTACCCTACCCTACCTAACCTACCCTACCCTACCCTACCCTACCCTACCTACCTACCTACCCTACCCTATCTACCTACCTACCTACCCTACCCTACTCTACCATACCCTAATTTTTCGTAAAAACCATAAAAAAAAAAAAAAACGGTGCTATAAACCTCACGGAGCCCGAGACCTTTCCAACGAATGCAAAACCGTGGAAATCGGTTCGTGCGTTCTGGAGTTATAGCGTCAGGAAGGAAAACCCGACTTATTTTTATATAGTAGACATATCGGAGAAATTAAGATAATAATATATTTAAGAAGACTATTTAATGCTCTATTATATTTTTTATGGAAATTAAAATCTTAAGATATTTTTGATCCGTAAACTTCGTATTTTTATGTGTTGTGACTCTCTTGTTGCTGATGTGCGATATTATAGTACAGAAAAGCCGATAAATATATTTTTGTGAGCTTAAATCGCAAACGCTGGCTAAACCTTACGAGATAGATCAAATTAAGGTACTAATGAATTTTATAAAAAATATCGACAAAAAAGTCCACCATTTTTATTTTTTACATATTATAATAATTCACGAAAATAAAATTTTGAAAATAAGTTTTGATGTACTTACGAGTGGAAAGTAATCCCGTGGAACTAGTTTTTGGTTTGTGAATTATTTGTGCACATTTTGAAAACACAGGAAGGCATTGTTGCTGCTTATTTAGACGATTACGGTAATTTTACTTAAGGCGTTAAGATCTAACAGAGACCGCGATTACTAGTTTTTAGAATCCATGGGAAACCTAAAAAACAGTGGCATAAAATTCTGGAAAAAATATATGATTGTGTTATTTAAGGATCTGGCGGAGATGCAATCGCTTTTAATAACACGATTAGATTAACTTTTCTCGATAGAAAAAAATCACAAAGTTACCCCTTTTCGTAATGCGAAATCAATCTCATGGCTACAAAACATACCCTTTTTTCATAATTTTTATATGATTGAAAAGGTATTAAGATTTTCTAGTGCCAATCGCTGAGTTTGTCTTGATAAAATGATTAAAATAATTACTATGATCAAATACCTACCAAATGCGCAAGACAACCACTCACAACTGCGAGTGGTTGCCTTGCGCATTTGGTAGGTCTACCTAGGTTTGGTAGGTCGACTGAAATAGACTCGCCGTGAAACTTTGGCGCTCTTAGGCGACAGACCTATGTCAGTGCTTTACGCGCGATCACCTGACCGTACGTGAAAATAATATTGAGCAACTATGGGTAATAAACGAAAAAAAAAAAAAAACAGAAAATAAATCACGAACAGCTAGCAATAAACAAAGAAAATTCTGTCAGAAACCTAAAAAATTAAGTAAATGTTGAAATTATGTCTCGTCACTCTCTCTCTCTTTACACTCCTCGTCGGATCACCGCCCACTTCCCGCCGCGTCCCGCATACTCCCCGATCAACACCGTCTCACAAGACAGAGTCAAAACCAATATAACATCACCACCCGCTTCTACCAACCAACACACCGATCTTCAAACACTACCACCACCGCCGCCCCAATCAAAACGTGGGAACTAATAGGTACTTTTACATTATTAGCACGATTACACACCACAATTACATTGTTCATCACGATAACACACCTTATCTCCAATCTGACTTCCGCTGGCCTTGAATTCCCACGACACCCCATTTTTACACTCTAACCAACATAACCTGATCGCTCGCTTCTTTTTCTTCGCTCTTTTGACTACGTAGATTACGCTATTCTCTTTTGAAAATTTGAAGCCTACGGTATAAGAGGCAATTTACTTAGTCTTCTTGAGTCATAACTTTTTTTTTAACGGTATAATAGGCAATTTATTTAGTCTTCTTGAATCTTACCTGAAAGACCGAAAACAAATAACTGAAATTTGTCAAATTAATCCAGTTACCAAGCGCGATGAGATATATCGATCCTCGGAGCGTGAAGTTATCTTTGGAGTACCGCAGGGGAGCGTATTGGGTCCTTTTATAATCATACTGTACATAACGATTTACCACCTGAACGCATTGAACTACCAATAACACTGTTTGCGGACGATAGTAGGTACTGTGACAATACCATGTAAAAGTGTGGAGACATATGAAAGGGACATTAATAATTGTTTTTTTTTGTTGTAAATTGGTTAGAGGCAAATAATTTAAAAATAAACTTTCAAAACTTCAGCGGATTCCCAGCATTAGCCCTAATATACACTACAACGATGAAGTTGTAGAAAAGGTAGAAAATACAAAGTTTCTGGGACTCATAATAGATAAAAACCTAAATTGGAAAGCACATACTGATATTTTATGTAAGAGAATTAGTAAGTCCGCATACGCTCTGCATTCACTATCCCCAATAATATACATGGATGCACTTCCTACTGCTTATTATGGCATAGTAGAATCCCACCTACGTTACGGTATAAATATTCTGGGGAAACAACCGAAAGAGAAACAGTTTTTAAAGCCCAGAAAAGATGTTTACGGGCGATGTTTAAGCTTCAATCCACTGATAGTTGCATGCCATACTTTAAACAGCACAAAAATTAATACTGCCTAGTCTGTACATATACATAATGGAGATAGTTGTGTTTGTGAAGTCGAATCCAAGTCGTTTTAAATGTCTGGCGGTCGTATTCCCACGTAATAGACGCGACAATAACCAAGTGTGTTCCCATCCCGCAAAAACGGCACTAATGCGCAAGTGTCTACTGCATGGCTTCGGTTATTTATAATAAAAAGAATTGCCGCTATCATTGTTCAAAAACAGGCTCCGAAGCTTTTTAATGCATAAAGCATACTATAATGTCAGCGAATTTCTTGCTGAGAAATAATTTTATATTAGTATTGTGTAGTGTTTTTGTTAAGAATTTTGTAAATATATACTGTGTGGTAGTGATTTAAAACTGTTTAATGTATCATAGAATTGCCTTTATTGTTTTAGCGTCAAACTATAACTTTTGCATGCGTATTGGTAAAATATGGCTGAACCTATCTGTTATCAATTTATCACCATGTACTGTACCCATATTTGAAAAATAAACGCCTTCCTACTACATACCATCACTTGAATCCCCCAATAAACAGCTACGAAGGACATACAGGCAACATTGTAATAGTTTTGTAATAATTACCTGGCAGAGATAACTGCAGTAAAATGGTGTACGGCGAGGATTGTAGGGGTCATACAGCGTTGCGGGCGTTGAAGTAGTCTTGCCGCACATATAACACCGAACATATAGGACACGTGTCGTCGGATTTAATGAAGACACACTCGTTATTACTGGACTAGAAGTAACTTCATTTTCCATCTGCGTTCTATGCTGCAATCATAAATTACTAAATGAGTCTCTATTATAATAATAAAATAATAGATGTATTCTGTTGGTGTTAATACAAATCTTACCATAGGAATATTACTATTTGTGTTATCATGTAACAAATAGTTTGCATTATTATTGTCGGATGGCGATGTTTGATTGGTGTTAATATAATGCACTTGAGTTGGATAGCTGGGAACTGGTTGTCCTATGTTCAGATGATTTTGGTGAGGTGGTCTTATGTTATTATAATAATATGTCGGATTCGTATTCACATTTGTTTGATTGGACCGCTGAGGACTATAAGGTAAATTTTTGGAACTATAGTTCATATTGTATGGTGGTGGAGGTCGATCATAATGTGGGTTCTTCTTTTGTATATCTTTGACACGTTTACCGTATTTTGGTCTTGCAACTGGCGTCTTTTTTCTAGTCGCTTCACAACTTGGGGCAACATTATTACGATTTCCATTCTGTTCCGCTGTGATACACTGCTGTTTTTCGGTAACTTGTATTAATGTATCTGTATCGATATTAATACTAATTTCGTTGCCGGGAGTACCAGAAGAAAATATACATAGATTATGTTGTGTGTTTTGAGTTGCAATGTTACTGTTTGCAACGATTTCAGATTGTGGAAAATTCAATGGTAGCAGCGGTCTGATCAGTTGTTGCTTTAAAATTATATTTTCATTAGAATGACATGGAATGCGATTATTTTTAATATGTTCTCTTTTTTGTTTTGACCACGTTAGTAATTCTTTAAAAAATGGTTGCACATGGCCTCTGTGACATTTCCATCGCAAAGATTTGCTGTTGGCGAGTAGGACAGTATTATCTAAAAATTGATTAATAAAACTTTCATTTTGTTCTTGTGGCAAAAATATAGACTCGACCGTAGTATATGATAATTCAAAAAAATGGAATTTTATAAAATGAAATATCTCTTCTCTCTTTTTATTATCTGCATTAGTTTTCTTTACCCCGTAGTAGTAAAACGATTGCAGTATAATAACTATGTGTTCGGATAACTTGTTTAATACATCTTCAATAAACGTAGTAACTGGCTGAGGATGATCATTTCTTTGAAGTGGACTAGGTACACTCTCTTCGTTATTAATTACTGGGCCATCACCAATTAAAACCAGTTCATGTTGATTAGCATCGAATTCAATTTGATTATGATAATGGCCGACGTAATTTGTGTTATTTCTTATTTCTGCAATCTTGAAATTGTTTAAATTATTTCCACCTTTAATGAGCTTATTTTTCAAAATTCTGATATTTTTGTTCAAACTTAACATGGATTTATTTAAGCCTCCATCGTTGATTTGATTCTCAGAACTAATTTCATCCTGTTTTTTGTTATTATCCTCTATATTTTCTCTATCACTCAGTGCATTTTGAGATGTTTGGTCATCATCATTGCTGTCTTCAAATATCATTTGTACATCAATTGGTGCATTGAAGTCATACTCCGCCATCTGGTTCAGAACGTCAACTGAAACAGAAGAACAACCTGTTAATGATCTTGTTTACATGGCACCAATAATCATTATTTTCGTGACAAAATAATTATTTCCCGCATAAAACAGTAATAGGTTAAAAATTATTGAGCATCATCTGAAAAGTAATCAAATCAAAAATTAATTTCTTTACTTCTTAACTTCTTCTCTTATTATTCTGTTTCTTTTCTTATTAATTTCTTTTTACTCTTGATTTTACAGGATGAGTTTTTGAACAGGAATCAAGATGGCAGCACATTGGCGTAATGTTCCGCGTTAAAAGATTTCAGATGACGACTGTCATCGACATTAGGTATTTTGTGTAGTATTTTTCAATAATCTGTCTAGACAATGTGTTGCTACGAATATTATTGTATTCTTGACAAGGTCAGGGATAGAATGGCGTGCAATCGTTGGTGTAGGTCACAGTTTTCGGTGAGCCGATTCTCTTTGCATAAGAGTCTCATTGAGGTAGGTATATCGCCATCACCTGCCTAGGGTATCCAGTAGTTCCCGTGTAATCCTGTTCGTCCCCCTGCCGTCGTCCCACTGGTGGGACGAACGGGACTTAATAAATAATATTCAATTTATTCCCGTTCGTCCCATAATGATATGATTTTCGCATTTATAATATTATATTTGTTGGGATAAATAAGTGTTTTTTTTACCATTGAACAATTAGACTCAAATTATTTAGTGGGACCAGTGGGACTTAAAAGTAAAATTACTTAATTATTCCTGTTCGTCCCACTAACAAAATCAGTAGGACGGACAGGAATAAAGATATTATTTATTAAATTCCCGTTCGTTCCACCTGTGGGACGATCGGGAATACACGGTAATTCCACAACTAGTTTAGTAAGGCAGTAGAGAGGGAGAGGTAGTCGCCGCAGGAGATAAACTGGGCGGCGAGAATCGGTAGCCGATTCCCGACCACCGTAGGCGCGGGCTATGGACGGCGAGCTATGGGCAGCTTGTCCGGTAAGGAACAGGCCCGGGTCGAAGGCGCGTTGTGTTCCACGCACGCACCGACGGGGTCCGCTAGGACCGGTGTCTGCCAGGGTTGCGGGTTATTCCGAAAGGGATACCGTGGCGCTGGCACACAGGCAACTGAAGGAACACGGGTGGGTTTTAGTCAGTGAAAGTCTGACACGCCCTCCTGCTTCGCCCAGAGTTATTTAATAATTTCCCACCCAAAAAAAATAAAAATATTATTGATGCATGTAATTCTTTTCTTTTTGAGTAGCTTATGACTTACGAGGGCTGGTTTCAGGTAGCGCGGGAAAAGAATTCCTCAAAGGACTTGGGGGAGGTCTTTGCTCAGCAGTATAGTGTTAAAGAGGTTGTATGCTGGATACATTCTAGTCTCTTATAACTTTGGTTGCTAGGTAACGTTGTTAAAAAACATGTATGTCACTCTACTTATTAAAATAAAAAGTCAACTATTTTTTTGTGAGTTTTACTAAACTAGCTCTGTTTACAAGATATTTCCAACAGGTTATGGGCCCAGACCGTGCCTCGTTGATGCTAAGTTTGTAGGGCCTGGTCGAATTTACTATAGATAACTATAGTAAATTCGACCAGGTATAAAGATGGAAAGTTCGACGAGTGCGAGCTCACAGGGCGAAATAATTATGGCAGTTGGGCCGTCAGCATCGAAATGCTATTAATAGATGCGGGGCTCTGGGACTGTGTGAGTGAAAATTTCGTTACTACCAAACCTGAAGACCAAAAACGTGACGAAAGGGCAAGGGCAAAGATTTGCCTGTCAATTGCAGAACAGTGCATCACCATTGTCAAGAATGCCAAAACCTCATGGGAAGCATGGAATGCGCTCAAAAACGCCTATGCTGACTGTGGTCTAATTAGAAGATTAGGTCTGCTGCGGAAGCTATTTTCATTGAAACTGGATAATTTCAAAAATATGGATGCTTACGTCAATGAAGTGCAAGCTACGCATCAAGCCCTGCAGGCAATCCAAGCTGCACTGAATGATGAATTCATCGCGGTTATTCTCTTGACTGGTTTGACGGATACGTACGACCCTTTGGTGATGGACATGGAACATTCTGGCAAGGAATTATCATCGGAGAATGTAATTGCGGCTCTTCTGCGTGAAAGTCACCGACATCAAGTGAATGATGATAAGGACGATACGGTGTTAGCTAATGTTGCAGGTGGTAGTGGCAGCGATAGTGCTCGTAAGAAAATAGTTTGTCATTTTTGTAAAAAGAAAGGTCACTTTAAATGGCAATGTAAGCTCTTCAAAGCCAAACAAGGTAAGACTGAGAGCAATTTAGCGGCTGTAGGCAGGATGAATGATGATGATTCTTCTGATTTTGTAACTTTACTTGCCGCTAGTGGGGATAATTGCTGGGTGGTAGACAGTGGCGCGACATCACACATGACATCAAATAAGTCTATTTTAATGCCTATAGCAAGCAGTTCGAAAGCTGTTACTTGCGCGAATAATGACAAAATAGTGTCAACCTCGCAAGGTACTGTGAAGTTGGACGTACGTCACAAGGGACGTCCATTAGGACTGACAATGAATAATGTGTTGTTAATTCCAGAACTAGTCACCAACTTGATGTCTGTTGGCAAGTGCACTGATAATGGTTAGGTTGTAGTGTTTGACAAAAATCGTTGCAGAGTTTTCGATGGCAATGTATCTGTGGATGGGAACGTACTGTTTACAGCACCACGCAAGCAAAACGGACTCTATGTTTTAGGTTCGGGGGGTAACAAGGCAACGGTTCTCTTAGGAGAAAGTCAGGATGATTTTGAGTTGTGGCATAAGAGATTGGGCCACTTATCCCAATCTGAAATGCGCAAACTTAAAGACATCGTCCAGGGCCTTAGTTATAGCCTTGGGAACTGCAAGAATCCCTGCGTACCATGCAGTCAAGGCAAGCAATGTGTGAAGAAGTTTCCAAAAAGAAAATTCAATAGAGCTTCACAGATTTTGGAGCTGGTCCATAGTGACATTGCGGGTCCCATTGAGGTGGAGTCATGGGGCGGCAAAAGATACATACTGCTATTTGTTGACGACTTTAGCAGGAAAGTTTATGGCTATTTGCTGAAATGCAAATCAGAAGTTTTCGGAAAGTTTCGTGAGTTTCAGGCATTAGTTGAAAATCAAACGGGCCAAAAGATTAAAAAGTTGAGTTCCATGATTCAATGGACTCAAACTCGGATTCTGACAGAAGCGCAGAACGAGAAGCTGAACCAGCTGTAGAAGGGCCTCGATACCCTCAAAGGAACAGAGTTCCAAATAGACAGGAAGATTTTGAATATATTTTTCTCAGCGTGAACGATCCTGTGTCGGTACAGGATGCAATGGACCGTGGAGATAAGCACCTGTGGTTGGATGCGATGAAGCAAGAGAATGACTCACTTATCGAGAACGGAACCTGGGAGCTGGTGGATCGCCCAAGAGGAGCGAACGTAGTCAAACGCAAGTGGCTATTTAAGCTGAAGATTGGTGCTGATGGGACAGTGCAGCGCCACAAAGCAAGACTGGTGGCTAAAGGGTATTCCCAGAAGTGGGGGGAGGACTACTCCGAAACCTTTGCACCAGTGGTTAAACTGTCGTCGGTCCGACTACTGCTGGCATTATCGGCAGAAATTGGATTGACAGTGCATCATATCGATGTCACGACTGCTTTCCTTAATGGTGACCTTGCTGAAGACCTGTATATGGAACAGCCAGAGGCCTTCATCACGAGGGGGAAAGAAGGAAAGGTTTGCAAGCTGAAGAAGGCTACATATGGTCTGAAGCAGGCAGCACGATGTTGGAACGTGAAGGTTCACGCTCACATAATTGAGATCAGGTTCACGAGGTCAAAATATGACCCATGCATATACCTGAAGAAGGTTAAAAGCAAATTTCTCGCAATTGCCTTATACGTAGATGATTTCTATATTTTTGGGCATGACATTGACGAGATTCAGGCCGTGAAAGAGAAGATTGGGAACGTCTTCAAAATTAAAGACTTGGGATTGGCAAAGGACTGCCTGGGCATGGAGCTCACGCATAGGAAGGGAGAAGTGGAACTCAGCCAAAGAAACTTCATAAAGAAGGTCCTCCGAAAGTATAAAATGGAGGATTGCAAAGTTGTCGCGACTCCCACAGAGACTAATCTGAGATTGGAGAAAGGCGATCCAACTGGAGATATGAGCTACCAGGAGATTTTGGGTTCACTCATGTACCTGTCCTGTGGCACACGACCTGACATCACATTCATAGTGAGCTACTTGAGTCAGTTTAATTCCTGTTGGAATTCGACTCACATGGCTGCACTCAAGACAGTGCTGAGGTACCTAAAGGGTACAGTAGATCACAAATTGGCCTACAAGAAGACTGGCAATCCTCTGATTGCATATGCTGATGCGGACTGGGGTGCCAACGCTGATGGACATTCGTTCACAGGGTATATGATTGCCCTTGGCGGTTCTGCGGTTTCCTGGAACACCCGCAAGCAACGTTGCGTCGCACTCAGTACGGCTGAAGCAGAGTATGTTGCTATCTGCGAAGCAGCGAAAGAGATAGTTTGTGCCAAAGGTCTCTACCATGAACTGACAGGTCAGAATAATACAATTGATCTGTTCAGCGACAGCCAAAGTGCTATAAAATTAGTGTACGTGCCAACAGTCGGTAGGAGAACTAAGCACATAAATATTAGATACCATTATGTGAGGGAATTGGCCGAGGCAAATGAAATTTGTATCAAATATTGTAAGACTGATGAGATGCCTGCCGATATCTTCACAAAAGGACTTACTAGAGTTAAGCAGAACTACTTTAAAAAATGTATAGGCATACAGTGGGGGTGTTAAAGAGGTTGTATGCTGGATACATTCTAGTCTCTTATAACTTTGGTTGCTAGGTAACGTTGTTAAAAAACATGTATGTCACTCTACTTATTAAAATAAAAAGTCAACTATTTTTTTGTGAGTTTTACTAAACTAGCTCTGTTTACAAGATATTTCCAACATATAGCACCATAGGTTAAACAAAAAAAATACTTTCTTTGAAACTTACCGGTCTCCATTATTGTTAATTCTTCAGTTTTATTTTGGAATAAAATTCTTGTTCTCCGGTTTCATTGCCTGTAAAGAAATGATCGGGTGAGTATTTATATTCTTTTTTATTATACATACAAAATAAATACCATTTATGGTTTTATTAATGACGTAGTATGGTGACTAACTGTCAGTCTGTCAAGTATTAGACCATAAAACGGAACAACCTATTACGAACTTTAAAAAAACCAGGCAAGTTCCAGGCAATTCATTTCACTGGCTGGTTAAATTTCGTATTTCGACATTCCTAATTCTAAACGACTTCACGCTGGGTAGTTTGTCTATGGCTGGCTTGTAATTCTCTGCCGTAACGTTCAGAAACACAATTAAATATTTATCGGTAAGTTACGGTTTTTTTTAATCACATATTTTGTGATAAAAATAAGCAATTTATATTAATCTAGTTACTTTAATATAAAATTAGGTGAAAATACGAACGCACTGTATATTATGCTACCTATATAATTCATTAATATTATAATCTTTTGAGTTTGTAAATTGTAACGCGAGATTAGGTTTCCGAACGAACTCCACTTGAAGGTCAGCGGGGAATTCGACCACATGGAAGAGGATTGTTTCACAAACTACTATGAACACTATCCTATTGCTTGTTTAATACTTCCATTCGTAAGAATTTTCGGGGTATAAACAAAGAATATGGCGTAAGCTCGTCATTGAGTATTTTCCTATTCAGTTTTTGAGTATTTTCCTATTCAGTGTAAGAAAGTTCTTAGATATGATATTTTAAAGTTGTATTCGGTAAATCCGTGAATTTTATATGACAGTCCCTGACATGTCTCAACTCCTCACTTGATTAAGTTGATATCGTTCAATGAATGGCACAGCATCCATGTCGAACGCAGTAAGGCCCTTAAATACAGGCGCGACACAAAGGAACCGCGTGTCGCGCAACGAGCGGTGCCTTTGTGTCGCGTCGCGTGTCGCTTCTGTTTGTAGGAGCCTTTAATTTGATCACGAAGTCGTCTCCAACTCCTCACTTGATTAAGTTGATATTGTTCAATGAATTGCACATCATCCATGTCGAACGCACTATGGCTCTTACATACAGGCGCGACACAAAGGAACCGCGTGTAGCGCGACGAGCGGTGCCTTTGTGTCGCGTCGCCTATCGCGCCTGTTTTGTAGGAGCCTTTAATTTGATCACGAAGTCGTCTCCTTTTGTTCCTTGATTCGTTATTTTGATCAGAAAAGTCACTTTCCAGGAACTCAAACAGTTCATATTCGTCGCACATAATATTTTCTTTTGATATTTATTTATTACTCGAGTAAATTCGGCAAATAAACCCAAAACAATTCAATAAAAGCTCCTCTAAAGTAGCGTAAACTGGATAGATTGTGAGGTTATTTTTTGACAAGTTGTTATATATCCCTTTACCGCATGGAATTTTTAAATTTTTTCATAAAAATATATGATACTTAATAGGCTTAGTATGACTCAAGAAAAATATTTAAAAATAAATTACGTACTTTCAGGAAAGTTACAATCAAAAAACCGTTAGTTCCTAATCTGGAACAACATGCAATAAAGCATACGTAAATTATAGTTCCAGATTCGGAACATCGTGCAGTTTAGATAATTTGGAATTGGTGGGGTACTTACAATAAAAAAAACACATTATTTTACAAAGGATATAATAGAATATTTTAGATAGTATGAAACTGAGTAAAACAATTACGATCTTTGTTTAGGCACAAATAACATTTGCATTTTTGGCAATATATTTGGGACTTTTGCTGGGATGTAAGCAAAAGTCCAACCATCTTACACCTTTGACGGTCAGACTTCCACTGGGGCCAGTGGTTAAATCCATCCACTGCTACTTCGATTAGAGGCATATCCAGGCGTCGACGTCTTTTTATTTTATTGATGTTCTCAATGTCTTGGTTCAAAGGGCGTCCTCTTTTACGTGTCGTAGGTGTAAAAACTCTTACATCTTCTTGCATTAAAATATCCGCCAACATTAATTTGAAGTCTAGTAAAGGCAAATAAACTTGATCATCTTTCTGTTTCATACGTCGTCTCCATAATAACCAACTGTTGACACAGATGAGGTCAACAAAATGGAAAAATAATCGGTGGTACCATTTTTTGCTCCTAATCTTTATTCTATAAAACCCTAACATTGAATCAAGCAAATCCACACCACCCATGTATTTATTATAAATTGATATAGACTTTGGGCAAGGAATATCAATTCTAGTCTTATCTTTCCTTACGAATCTATTGATATAGACTTTGGGCAAGGAATATCAATTCTAGTCTTATCTTTCCTTACGAATCTATTGACTGTCGCCATTGGTTCTTTGCCGACATAAGATGAACATAAGCTAACTACCTTGTTGTCGACCCAAGTAGTAACCGATAATTGGACGTCATCTACGACTGTAGATTTCTCCACACAATAACCACGTTCACTTTTCATCAAGGCTTTTTTCTGCAAATCAAGACCTGGTGCTCTATTCAGCTGTATAGTCCCTAAAGGAAGGAAACCTTTTTGATGTAAAGTAGCCATTAGTGGCAAACTTGTGTACCAGTTATCCACAAATATTTTGTAATTTAAGTTATTTGGAACGGTCTGCAACAACCTTTGAACGATATTTCCAGGTACTCCTAGATCAGAACAATTTTCTGGTGGCCCAGAATGTTTTCCCGTGAACACTTCAAAGTCATAACTAAATCCACTAGATCCGCTCAACACGTAATTCAAATAACCCCACTTATGTTTTTTGGCATTATACTGTCTTATTCCTGAAGTACGAGCTTTAGTAGGGATCATTTGCTCATCAATAGCTAAATATTCTTCCTTTGGGACTTTTAAAAGCCTATCGCGTAATATATTTAAGAATGGGCGTATTTTCTGAAGCTTGTCATAATTGGGATCATCAGACTTTCGCTCTTCATTTTTGTCAAAAAAATGTAAGAATCTTTTTATCTGCTCGAATTTATTGCATGTCATTACGGACGCCACCTTTTCAATAAATGTCCCGTCTTTCCAATAATGACGCGTGGTAGGAAGGTGTACTACTGACATATAAATTAAAATTCCAATAAATTTCCGGATGTCTTCATGGGTCACTTCAGTCGAATTTTCTGGTGCAATTTGAGTTGCATATATGTATATTACTCTGAGTTTCTATTAAGTTTATCACTGATGATGGAAAAAGAAACTTGAAAAAATCCATGGGTGTTTCTAGCCGCATAATTTCGTCGGGAAGGGATTCACATCCAAGAAAAACGTTACTCGATTCATTATATTCAATGCTTTCATCTGTCCAGACTGCCTTAACCTTCTTAGTTTTTTTCACTGTCGAAGATGAAGAAGAAGGCTGATTCCTCATAACTTGTTCCTCAGCACCAGAATCAGTATCGCTACTGCTTACTTCACTTTCTGGTAAATAAACACTTTCTAAAGGCTTAGGAATTCTATACTCATCATCATCTGAAATATCTTCATCCTCACTAGTGTCTGGGACAAAGGTAACAACACGAGGTCGAGTAGACATTTTGTCTGTAATAAAATAATAAACAACTTAATGCATGATGTTCCAAATATGGCCATAAGTATTTTAGTATGTATTTTCCCAGAACTGCATGATGTTCCATATTTAGCACAAACTTCGGAATACATTACAATCAGATATTCATATCATTACTTACGTTTCTTTCCATAAAAGTGTCGGGTATCCATTTTTCTATGTCGTTAATCACTTAATTATTTTATTTTATCCTTTAAATGACTTCAAATCTCTCTCCGTAACTTTGCAAACTCTCGAAAGTACAAAATGGCGGAATCGACTGTTTTACCGATCCAGTATAGTGATAAAGCAGTACAATAAAACTGCCATATGTTGGTGTTTCGATAAAACTGTTCATGAACTGACATATTAGAGGCAATCATGATACAAAGATGGCATCACTAGTCCTCTGCGACGTATTTATGTTAGTGCGACAAATTTGGCACTGTATGCGGTAAAGGGAGAAAAGAAATGTCAAACGAACGTTCGTAATACGGTATTGCCAGGCAATATTCGGGCAGAAGTCGGCCAGGGTGTCACGTGACCGCTGACTGGCTTGTTTGACGAGTTCATAATACGAAATTGCAAGGCAGTTCTGTTTACGCTGTAAACTGCCTGGAAATAAGAGTTCATAATAGGGCCCCAGGTTTTATAAATACCCCTATGGTAACTAGATATCAGGAATTTTGCACTACTAGCATTCACCTATTTCAGACAATGCGATGAGTGATGATTTTCCGAAAACTCATTTCATACATTTCTAAATTCTTTCTTAATTAATAAATACCTTAAAAGAATGTTCATGTTGCCAATTAAAAATTAAAAATGGTTTTACATACAATCTTCTTATATTTAGTTATGTACCTACCCTATACATATTTTTTAAAAGAAATAAAACAAAAATTCTAAGACGCGTCTCCATTTGTGGTACAAATCTCCGGATATCCGGATATCCTTCGAATATAAAATCCGGATATTATTAGGCTTACTATCCGGATAAAACGAGTACTACGATTAGTTCCTTTTGTAGTAGTTAGTAGAGCACATGTCATTTTTTTATAATAATTATTTTGTTATAATTATTTACGTACAGTTGGGCTGTACTATATGCGTATTAATCGAACTTTTTTGAATCAACAGCCATTCCAGATGACATGGTAGTTTATAGTATTATGTACATACATTCGTTTTATAAGTTCTACATCTACTCCTGTAATGTCTGCAGAGCAAGAGTAATTCTGTAAAAATATCCGAGCTGTGTTTCCGTCATTACTATTTCCAGTGCCTTGTCGAGGTTTATCGACATGCAGTCCCATTTTTTCCCTAAACCGCTTTTGCCAACCAGTTTTTTCTTTTCGTCTTTGTTTTTTTTTTTTAATTTTCGGGTGTTAGTAGCTGACCACTTTTCAAAAGACAAGTTATAGGAAATGTGTAAGATCATCTCCATACTCCTAATCCAAGCATGTAGTGTTGACAGTCCGTATTGAAATGAACTTTCGTTCACATCTCGTGTCCTAATTGCCTCTAAGTTATTAATTTGCCGAGGAGTAGCACCAAAATCTGTACAAGAAGCGCTCGAACGAGTTTCAGTTATAATTTGTACCCTCCCCTCCCCTCCCCAACTTTCGCTAAAATTGAAAGGGCTGTAACTTCATAACGGTTAGTGATAGCCATTAGGTGTTTGAACAAATACTATAGTAGGCGTCGAAACCTGTCCGGTGGTGGTACCGGTAAAGCGAAGGGCGGAGCGGGCGAGCGAAGCGAGCCGGCGACCCCCATAACGTAGGGATAAGGTCACGATAGCTTTCCGGTGGTAGGTGGGTCCTGAGTGGAGCGAACCTGCGAGATCGAGTGGAGCGAGGCGGCGACCTCCGTAGCGTAACGAAGGTTGAGTGGGTAAAGCGTAACTCGACGACAAGCGTACTGTAGGGTAATGTTTTTTTTAATGGTAAAAGGTCTGAGTTTTTAAATTAGGTTTTAGATTGTTTTAGGGGATCTTAAGGGTTCTTAGATTGCTTAAAGGGCTATGGAGTGTTTTCATAACGTATTAGGGGTTCTTAAGGGGTTTCAAAATCTTTAAAGTGCTCTAATGAATTTAAAAATTCTTTAACGATTCTAATGAACCACAATATTTTTTTTTTACTTTAATATTTCTATTTATTGAATTAGTTTTTAGAATGTTTTACAATTTTGAGCAATTTTTTTTAATAAATTAAAATAATTAATATAATATTAATAATTAATATTTGTAACATATATTTTTTAATAGCTCAAAATTGTATATAATGGTTAAACATTTTTCTTCGGATTCGAGTTAATTTTCGTTTTTTGCATTTTCTGAGAAAATTTATCATATTTTTTTACACCATCAGAAAGTAGAGATTTCAACGAACAAAAAACAACCCACTTTTTAAAAAAAGTAGATATTTTGACGTGAGAATTTTCGATTGAAAATTAGGATTCTTTTTCGATATTAAGTCAAAATAAGGTGAAAAAATAAACATTTGTTTGGGACCTAAAAAGGTAAGTTTTCACCAAACTTCGTGAAAAAAAAAATACTTTGTAAAAGATAATAATAAAAAACCAAAAACTTGGTTATGTGAATTTTCACATACATTTTGAGGTTATGTGAAAAAAGTGTAAATACAAAAGTTGCAGATCTTTTTATTACCTAGAATTTTGCCGTTTAACTTTTAGGGCCTATAACTGGTATTTTTTTCAAACTTCTGCGACGAACAGTTTTCGACATTTTGAAAATCCCAAAACGTTACCCCAGCAAAATCTTGAATATCTCAAAAATTATAAGACGAACAAATTTTGCTATTGGTATACATTTATAATTCATCAAAAGCTATCTTTTCATGTACTTGGTTCTAGGCTAAATGCCTTTTTTGAAAAACATTTTGCTGGGGTAACGTTACTCCAGCAAAATCAGTTTTTCTCGAATAACTTCAAAAATACAACTTGGACAAATTTTTCTATACTTGAACAAATTGCAACTAATTATGAACTAATTATCTATACTAATATATAAAGCTGAAGAGTTTGTTTGTTTCTTTGAACGCGCTAATTTATATATCTATTATATAAAAATGAATCGCAAAATGTGTTGGTAAGCGCATAACTCAACAACGCCTGGATCAATTTTACCAATTCTTTTTTTTTACTGTCGTTAAAGTCCAAGGATGGTTTTTACGGCGAGAAAAATTTGCGTAGGGTAGAGTAGGGTAGGGTAGGTAGGGTAGAGTAGGGTAGGGTAGGTAGGGTAGAGTAGGGTAGGGTAGAGTAGGGTAGGGTAGGTAGGGTAGAGTAGGGTAGGGTAGGTAGGGTAGTGTAGTATAGTGTAGGATAGGGTAGGGTAGGTAGGTAGGTACGGTAGGGTAGGGTAGGGTAGGGTAGGGTACGTAGGTAGGTAGGTAGGTAGGTAGGTAGGTAGGTAGGGTAGGGTAAGGTAGGGTAGGGTAGGGTAGGGTAGGGTAGGGTAGGGTAGGGTAGGGTAGGGTAGGGTAGGTAGGTAGGTAGGTAGGTAGGTAGGGTAGGGTAGGGTAGGGTAGGGTAGGTAGGTAGGTAGGTAGGTAGGTAGGTAGGTAGGGTAGGTAGGGTAGGGTAGGGTAGAGTAGGGTAGGGTAGAGTAGAGTAGAGTAGAGTAGTGGAGTTTATACTATAGCTTTTGACAGAATGAAGTCTGTCGGGTCAGCTAGTATACTATAAATGTATAAAGCTGATGAAGAGTTTGTTTGTTTGTTTGTACGCGCTAATCTCAGGAACTACTGATTGGAATTGAAAAATTCTTTTTGTGTTGGATAGTCCATTTATTGAGGAATATTATAAGCTATATAACATCACGTTACAACCAAAAGGAGCGGAGCATAAATGAAAAATGTTGCAAAAACGGGAAAAATTATTCCTTTTTGAGAGCTTCCGTTGCGTGCGCTGCGTAAACGGTTTAAGTTACGCAAATAAATATCATGTATGATGGAATTGTTCCTCTTTAAATTTTCAAAAAAAAAGTCCACGACAGCATATGTCTATCTTTTAAGATTGACTCACTATAACCTTTTTTTATGGTAATCAAATTTGTTCGAAATTAATGCATTATTTGCGAAGGAGTTTTCATAAACATGGTATTAATCCTTATCCAAATAAATATGTTATTCATCACAAGTATTTAATTTTGAACAAAGTTGCCCTTGCATCATTTAATTTCAATGAATATCTTAGGAGATATAACTGTTTTATAATAACTCCGCAGCAAAATAATGATCAACTCTGCGAGGTAGTCTATTCTAAAGCTGAAGAGTTAGTTTTTAGGGTTCCGTACCCAAAGGGTAAAATGGGACCCTATTACTAAAACTCCGCTGTCCGTCTGTCTGTCTGTCCAGACGGACAGACAGACAGACAGACAGACGGACAGCGGAGTTCATGAGATACAGCCTGGTGACAGACGTCACCAGGCTGTATCTCATGAACCGTGATAGTTAAACAGTTGAAATTTTTACATAATATATGATGTATTTCTGTTGCCGCTATAACAACAAATAAAAAAAAAAGCAGAAAAAAAAAATATTTAAGGGGGGCCTAATCCCATACAACGGACATGATGTTTTTGCCGTTTTTTTTGCTCCACCCGCGTGGATGTCGGTTATCGCGTCAAAATGTAGCCTGTCCTTCTCTATATCCCAGGTCGATCGGTTCAGCGGTTTAGGCGTGAAAACGTAACATACAGACAGACAGACAGACAGACAGACAGAGCTACTTTCACATTTATAATATTAGTATGGATAGCTTTTGCCCGCGGCTCCGCCCGCGTGGATGTCGGTTATCGCGTAAAAAGTAGCCTATGTCCTTCTCCATATCCCAGGCTATATCTCTGCCAAATTTCATGACGATCGGTTCAGCGGTTTAGGCGTGAAAACGTAACATACAGACAGACAGACAGACACTTTCACATTTATAATATTAGTATGGATTGAACTACCTATTTAACTAGTTTTTTCCTGATAAAACTGATTAGAAGGATTGGTAGGTGAAAAAAAAAAAAAAACATATTTGCATTAATTATTTAATACAAATAAAATAAAAAAAGAACACTTATTTACATTAATTATTTCATATAAAATAAAAATAAATACTTCATTTAATAAAAATAGTCACAGTGTGGTGTAATTCACATGTACCAAATTGGCACCCTGGTGTTGTTGACGAAGCCAGTGATGGCGGGGGCGCTGGCGGCGGCGTCAGTTTGGCCAACTGTGCTTCACACACGCATTGGCACATTTGGCACCCTGCGGATGATGATGACAGAGAGGGCGCGGGCGGTGGCGAACGCGTCGTCGGTGGCGGACGCGTCAGCGGCGACATGGCCAACTTCGGTGATGGCGGCTCCCTTCCAACTGGGCTGGTTGCTGTCTCATTCTTGTCTACCTTCGTAGCAAGAAAACAGCCTGTAAAATAATGAGAAAACATTTAAGGTCTCTGCACACAGCGGGCGCGGCGCGGCGGGACGGGACGCCGACGTGACGCTGAGCAGTTGTAATGTACTAGATATTACGGACGACGCCACACAGAGCGTCGCGTCACGTCGCGTCGAGCCGGACGGCTCGGTGCAGAGACTTTTAAGGTGTCTGCACACAGCGGGCGCGGCGCGGCGGGGCGGGACGCCGACGCGACGCTGAGCAGTTGTAATGTACTAGATATTACGGAGGACGCCACACAGAGCGTCGCGTCACGTCGCGTCGAGCCGGACGGCTCTGTGTGGCGTCGTCCACACACAGGTGTGTTACGCTGAGCAGTTGTAATGTACTAGATATTACGGACGACGCCACACAGAGCCGTCCGGCTCGACGCGACGCGACGTGACGCTCTGTGTGGCGTCGTCCCGCTGTGTGCAAAGACCTTTAGTAAAACTATTTGCATGCCACATCCGTTTAGCGGTTGGTCGGTCCGTCGATATGTTAGTCAAAAGTTTATTTTAATTATTTCCATTTTACGTTGTTTTTATTATTAGTTTAAATTGACATAATTTATTTTTCTTCTCAAACTTGCTAATTCCACTAAATGCTCGAAAATATGCACACGGTAATTGTGCCTGTTGTCGACCATTTAGTGGACTATGATCTGAAACATATCGTCTTCTCACATTAAAACTGTATAATCTCAAAACTTACTAATTTTACAGGAGAGCGTTTTAAGAAAAAAATACTGGTGATACCAAACGTTTCCGCATATTAACTCAATTTCGAATATATTTGAAAATGTACACTTTTAATGCGAAAGGGCGATATTATTTAAATCGAATTTCGAAATATTATAGGCTCCCACACACTGGTGCGATATCGCGGGCGCGAACAACAGAAAAACGACATCTAAGGCTGGACGCACACATTCTGAATTCCTTTCTGAATTCAGAGTCGGAATTCATATTATTAATTAAGAAAGCCCAGAATTACATACAATTTAATTATGCTCCACACACATTCTGATTTTTCCAGATCGATCTGTAAAAATGACACTGACGAGCGTTCTGAATTCCGTATCGGAATATTTAAGATTGTGATTTCATAACGCGCGTTTTTCTAAACGTTTGAACACGCGAGCACACACACCGGAATCAGATTATGAATTGTTTCAGTTGACACTGCGTCTGCGAGCTGTAACGGTAAGACGTCTTAGATTACATACTTGTCTAATCTAAGTTAGACGTATTGCGACTTGTGAAATTGTGATCTCGCGTGATGTCCGACACGGAAAATTTAATATTGTGCGTTAAAACTTGAAAGCCGTCTATATCACGACAGCAAAGCAAAGACAAGGCGTGGTTGGAAATATGTACAATTATAATTCCAATTTGTTTTATTATTTAAAGCTAAAAGTAGTGCGATGAGTATTAATTCCTCTTCCATATTTAAGACGTTTACCTGAGCCGAGAAACACAAGACTACTGATTTATCTGAATTTTTAAGATATGTGTGAGGCAGCTTGCCGGAATTCAAACTCTGAATTCAGAGAGGAATTCAGAATGTGTGTGTCCAGCCTTAGCCTCACTCATAAAAAAATTACCCTATGTTTATTTCTAAGGAACAAGGCGACATTATTTTGGAGATTTCAATGTTTGTTTATATCCCGCTTCGCCTTGTCATTGAAATAGTACCCGTATTTACATTTATTCGACACTGTAATATTTAGGGTTAATGAAAAAACGGAACCTTTAAGGCTCGTACAGACTAGTGCGATATCGCAGGCGCGACGCGACACTAGTAGCACAATTTCTTTGTCGGTGCCTGTCGCGCCCGCGATATCGCGCGAGTCTGTATGAGCCTTTATAATATAAAATTATAAAGAGAAAATATTAGATTTTTTGTATATTTGTTTGTAATGGATAAACTAAAAAATATTTAACCGATTTGAAAAATTATCTACAAAGCTACATTATCAGTGAGTAACATGGGCATATCTTATTTACCAAAAAAAAAAAAAAACGGCGATCTCTGCGAAAATTGCAATAATGTAACCAAAGGTATCAAAAATTTGCGCATAAACGTCATTATTTGGCGTGCGCTGCGAAAACTATTGATGATACATAAAATACAATACAAATAAAAATAATTTATTTTCATTCACAAGTTATGTACAAACGCCAGCAGGTCAAGCTACCCGAAACTGTCAAATTTTCGCAATCAACCTTGAACCTTATACTTTAGTGATAAAGTTGAAAATCTATTAAAGAAATTTGACAGATTGTAGTAGCTTGATGTGCTGGCGTCTGTACTACATCTAGTGATTGAAGTGACCTTTTAGACAAAAATTGCCTGTGTTAGGACACTTCGCTCTTCCGAAGCTTAAAGTTACGTGGTGTACCAACAATATCTTATAATCAGAAAACAATTCAAAATAACTTAAGAAAAAGATACGCCAAATTTTGAATTAACATAAATAAAAATAAAAAAATGTACGTGTTTCGTCTATTTTCTTAAATAACTTTAAAAGTATATATTTTAAATTGATAATCATTACCTATATAATGTATTTGAAATCCTTACAATTAATCTCCCCGACCCTTGACTGTAAGCGAAGCGCCAGCACGCGTTTTAGCTGAGCAGCATGTAATCCAAACCCCCCACGATAATAATCAAAACACTGATTTTATCCAGCCACCGTCGGTCCCTTGCCACCCTCCCTCCGACTCAGCTGCCCTAAGCCGAGGTTCGTACCCCACAGGGGGTGCCCTTAGCGAGCAGCAGTCGTTTAGTTTATAGTTTTTACGCCCTGGCTGGAGGCCTTAAAATCCGTTAGGAGCTTAAGGCACCACAGGATAGACCGGTTAAAGAGTCCGAGCCCCTCGTGGTTACACTCTGAGTCGCCATTTCCAAAAAAAAAAAAACAATTAACCATTTTCATTTGATATGTCACGGTACAGAAACCATTTTTTTTGCAAATTTTCTCGTTTGCGTGCCACAAGTGACCCCCATAATCAAAATTCATTTAAAAACGGCAAAAAAATCATGTCTGTTGTATCGGAGCCCTAAAATATATTTAATTTCTGTTTTTTAGTATTTGTTGTTATAGCGACAACAGAAATACATCATCTGTGAAAATTTCCAGGAACTTATTCGTGAAGTTGTCACATATTTAGTACTTAAGAAAAAACTTAATTTTAACTGTAAGTAACTATCACGGTTCATGAGATACAGCCTGGTGACAGACGGACAGACAGACAGACAGACGGACAGCGGAGTCTTAGTAATAGGGTCCCGTTTTACCCTTTAGGTACGAAACCTTATCCATACTAATATTATAAATGTGAAAGTAACTGTATGTTACGTTTTGACGCCTAAACCGCTGAACCGATCGTCATGAAATTTAGCAGAGATATAGCCTGGGATATGGAGAAGGACATGACAGGCTACTTTTTCACGCGATAACCGACATCCACGCGGGCGGAGCCGCGGGCAAAAGCTAGATCCAATATAAAATTGAGACAGACGTCAATTTCTCCATTACCTGGTGGTTTTCAGATTAAGAACAAAAATATAATCACAATGACTGGAAAACAGGGGGCCTAGTCTACTAATGTACAAACGTTGCAATGGTCGGGTTGGCTTTAGTATCGTGCGGCACGCGGAGGGGGTTAAAAAGGGTTAAAGCTAGTAGGGTTTGGGTCCCCGATTGTAACGCTATCACTCTTATTACAAGGTAATGCATATTTTTCGAGAAATTAATGAAAAATGTTTCTAACCTCAAATCAGTTTTATAGCGAAAACGGAACGTTAAAATGGGCGATTGACAACTAAATCTGTTCCACATATTGTCTATGGTGCAAAATTACGTGAAAAGTTGGCAAAATGGAACGTAAAAAAAAAGATATTAATGTTATTGTGTCACTGTCATTGTTCATGTTCATTCCGTTCACAGACTACTTGAGTACTTACTTGGACTTGGGGCACCCCGAGTCGGATAGATTAGGTTAGAAGGGTATGGCGGGGTCGAATGAGCGAGCGAAGCGAGCGAATAGACCCCGCCATACCCTTCGTGGTTATTTTTTTTTAAACCACTCAGTAGTAGGAGCCCCGCGTAGCGGGGCTCCGTCGACCGCCCTTCCCTCGACTGTGCTACATTGAGCGCTTTTTATGCGACTATAAAATGTTTTGAGGTTAGGTTACATTTATTAGTTTTTCTCAAGAACGGTGTGTTGCCTTTACGTGAAAGTGGTGTCAGGGCAGACGGGCACCTCCTTATTTCCACTTCCAACCCAAATTTTAACCCTACTACGCCTTTTTAAGCGACTATAGTGTTTTGAGGTTAGGTTACATTTATCGGTTTTTTTCAGGAATGGTGCATTACCTTTTAATGGGAGTGGTACCAGGGGGCAAGAGGGGACCCCCCCTTTCCTCCCCCCCAACCCCCTCCCCCTACGCGTGCCGCACGATACTAAATTTTACCCCAATGGTCTCTTCATTGTGAGTTTTTGACAGATTTGCCATACAAACACTGTCAAATACTCACAATGGCGAGACCATTGCAAAATTTGTAAATTAGTAGACTTGGGCCCCAGGTCTTTTTCACGCCTGTGTATATTAATCAATATAATGTAAGTACCTTGATATTTTGTGCAATGTGCAGTCTGTAGGCCGGCGGCAAAATGTCAGTATAAGTTCGCCAACCGACAGGAATCCAGACACACCACGCAAAACCAGAAAATTTAAAAATAACGCACACACTATATACTGTGTCACTGTCACTGTGAATGCACATAAACAATTATTTTACGCAGCACCATTTTTTTAACCTAAACGTCCACTGATAGTAAATAGACAAGGCAAGGGCGTCAGTAAGGCGCGCGCACAACGTGGAACTGACTGACTTGAGTGCACTCCGAGCCTCAAACAAACACTGACCCGTCGCAGTCCCACTCCCGCGGCCCGCCCGCACGCCCGAGGCCTGAGATCATGCATGTTGGGGGGAGACTGGAGGAGGCGCGCGCGCCGACGCGACGATGACGTTGCAGTATCGCCGTAGTGCAATATAAACGCAAGCTATTGACCTTATATCTTACATACATATATATATATGTATGTAAGATGACTGACTGGGTGATATATCAACGCACAGCCCGAACCGCTGGGTCTAGAGATTCCAAATTTGGCACGTAAGTTCCCTATGAAGTCTACGGGTGCACTAAGAAAGGATTTGTGGAAATTCCACCCCTAAGGGGATAAATAGTGGATGAAAGTTTGTATGAAAAATCTTATTCATTTGGTTGATTAACTTGAAACTTGGCACAAATACGTGCCTAAGGAAGTAATAACATTTTTTCAATATTAGTTTTTCAAAACTACCTCTCAAAGGGGGATTGCGGGGTGTCAAAGTTTTTATGTAGGAATTTTAAAACCCATGAAATTCTGGATAAAATCCGATTCAACTAGGGAAGTATTGACATCCACGCGGGCGAAGCCGCGGGCAACAGCTAGTTATACATAATGGGGTTTCTTTATAAACGCTGCTTAAAGTTAAGTAATGATTAGCAACTGTTTAACCATACATTTTTGACGTTTGAACGTCACTTAACTTTAAGCAACGTTTATGAATAAACCCCACAATGTATACTTATATCTGGCATATATAATATCTGGCACAATAGTGCATAACTAATAATTAATCTTAATATTATTAATGCTTCTGCACACTGGTGCGATATCGCGGGCGCGGGCGCGACGGGCAGCGCGACCCTTGTCGCGCCCGCGATATCGCGCCAGTGTGCAAGAGCCTTTATGAATATTAGGTATGCACTATTTTGCCAGATCATGGTCACATGGAAAAAAGAGAATTGGTGAATCTGTCCCATAGCCCCGAAAATACAAGAAATTATTTTGTTTTAAAGCAATTTCTAACTTTTGTAGATTTTTTAAGCATTCCCCGCACATCATGAAGGCTCGTACAGACTCGCGCGATATCGCGGCCGCGGCAAAGAAATTACGCTACTAGTGTCGCGTCGCGCCCGCGATATCGCACTGTACGAGCCTTTAATTGGAGTAGGTAACTATTGAACTTCGAACAACGCCCTGTCACAACATAAAGGGTTGTCAATGTCAATGATTTGCTGGATCTTGATCGATCGTATCTAATTTGATTATTTATATTAAATTATGTATTTTTTTTTAATAACTTGACTGTTCTGATTATCAGTTGGAGTACGGGACCTTGTAGTCCCCGTGCTTCACCCAGGTGGAGTATCTAGGTGAAGCACGGGTCCGGACCCCATTTGCTGCGATCACAACTGGCTGAATTGTATAAAGGCTTCTTAAATGTTCTTCTGCATACAAAAATATTGATGGCAGTCAAGATAATGTCTGGCTGTTTGTGTATGTGGGTTTAAATGTTTGTGAATGCCCCACAATACAGGAGAAATTCCTAGTGGGGAAACGTTTAAAAAAAAAGTCGGACATACATAAGTATAAACTCTCGACTTTTTTCCACAGGGGCAGGCAGAACGCCACAACAAAAGAACGCTACCTGCTACGATCCTTAAAGGCTCGTACAGACTAGTGCGATATCGCGGGCGCGACGCGACACTAATAGCACTATATCTTTGTCGCTGCCTGTCGCGCCCGCGATATCGCGCGAGTCTGTACGAGCCTTTACATACTTCTTTTGCTTACTTTGCCACCATTCATCTGTTCATACACGCACGTCGGTAACGAGTGCTATGCACCTGACCTTTCTGAAGAACATCACAAGTCGGACTTCTTCCAACTAAACCCACTCTGTGGCCACTGTATTTTATTTTCTATGGTGGCCATCCTCAATTCATGACAAGAACCAGGATCTTCGGTAGAACGCTCTTTAAACCTCCTGTGTTCGATACAAACGGTCGGAGCAAGTTTGTAAAAATATGTTGTAAAGTGTTTGTGATCTATGTTTATATAACTTGGGACGTGGGATAATTAAACACAATTAGGGAACTGGGGGTCATTTATGGTAATTAACATTTCCAACTAATTACTTATATCTATATAAATATGGAGATGGTAAATAAGAAAATGAATATTCTGAATGGCAACTAATGAACTAACTTTATCTAGTACTTATTTATTCAGGGGTTTATTTATAAACGCTGCTTAAAGTTAAGTAATGATTAGCGACTGTTTAACCATTAATTTTTGACGTTTGGACGTCATTTAACTTTAAGCAAAGTTTATGAATAAACCCCTTATTGTGTAAGGGATCTAAGGGTAAACTTTACGCTTCGATATGTCAAAATCAGTGCTTTGTATCGTGATTTTGACAGCTCCAGACGTAAGTATACACTAAGTTTTGCCTCGTATCTTAAAATCATCTATAGATGATGTAACCAATATAGAGTGTTCGTGGAACTTCGATATCGCGTCTGCGGAGTTCAGCTAGCCAATTTAAAATAACCCTGTTTAAGGAACCTCGCAGATCAATGTAAATAAATTAAGACCTCCAGCCAAGGCATAAAACTTAAAAACTAAGCGACTACACGCTAAGGGAACCCCTTGTGGGGTACGAACCTCGGCTTAGGGCGTCGCTGGGGGAGGCCAGCAAGGGACAGGCTGGATAGGATTTCGATTTATTTGGGACGAATTTGAAGCTTTGGCTCAGCGGCGCGGGCTGGCTTGAGAAAGGGTCGGGACGGGCATGGACTGAGGTATCGCTGCGGGCCTCGGCGGAAAGGACGGAAGGACGGCGGCGGCGAACAGTGTTAGTGGCCCTACTGCTCTCTGGAGGAGGGTTGTGGCGTCTTAGGGAATAGTCAGTGTATATCGGGCCGCTGCCGCAATCAGGGGATTGGTGCTTTATAGCAGCGTCGAAGTAACGCTTTGAGAGGCGTTTTAAGTGTAAATTCATATTGCGATCAAGAGAGACCTTTCTTAGGAAACGGTTCTAGAGGGTTTGCATCCTATGGAGATGGCGTGGCTTAGCGTGTGTGAAGACGGCGCAAGCATAGGTCATGATGGTACGGATGACCGCAGTGTAGATGCGCAATTTGCACTTGAGTGAAAATTTGCTGCGTGCGATTAATATGAAGAGCCTACTGAGCCTGTAAAGTAAATCCTCAACCGCGTCATTCTGATAACGTACCTAACTAATCGTTAAGATTCTATCCCCGCGGGCTTAACTGTTATCGTAAACTATATTAAGCAACCACTTCGTTGTATTCGAGCTCTTTCCAATCTTGTAGTAGAACTAAGCATTTGTGTAACATTTATTAAAATTAAAATATTTTTTTATTATAAATCTCAGTCTCACTTGCCGTCCTTATGTGCTCACTGAAGGACGATAATGGTCAAGGATCACACCTATGTATTATATTTAGCTCGCTTCTCCCAAGAGATCGGCTTGCCATACATAGTGATCGGACTGGGGAGGGGAGGAAGGAGACAATGCGATCTCGAGAAAAGAACCGCCTGACTCTTATCGGGGTTGACCTCGATTCTCCATTTTCTAAGACGTTCAAGATCTGGAGAATGCGAGCGACAGAGTCCTGACAGCGACCTGTAGGTATAGTAAATGGCAGTTTCGTCGGCGAAGAAGATGTGGGGAGATAGCTCGGAGCCCTGAGGGGCCCTGAAGGGTATGGGGTGAGGGGAGGAGAGTGAACCCGATGCGATAGCGGAAAGTACAATCCGACAAAAAATTCTCGTTAGATAAGCACGAGACGGTCTGGCACTCCGAGTTGGTAATTTTTTTTTTAATAATAATGTCACAAGACAAAAGCATTAGTGCCATGAAAAAAAAAAAAGGTCTTTGAAAAAGATAAATGATAAATGATTTTATTTCTGTAAGTAGGTTTTTACAAACACTTTTACACGTCAATCATATTTTAAAACTAGATGAGGTCGACATTTCGTATCTGACTACTCTGAGAAGAAAGACCGAAACAAACTCAGAGGTCACAGTCTCTTTTAAAGTCCAGACAATAATCTTGGTCAAATCATGTGAAGACCATGTAGACTGGTGTCTGAAATGGTCTTTTGAAGAAAGAACCACACAGATTGAGTGGACCTGTCCATTCAGTGCACGCATTTGTCAGTAATCGTGCAGCTCAACTCAGAACATAAGGAGCTCAACGATTCGACGAACAATACCAAAGAAAGGACATTTGGGCAGGCCGCATAAATTACTCAAACTGCCATACCATGATCAAGAAAAAAAAAATGTATATATACTGAGAAGAAAAAAATAAAAATAAACAAAGACCCACACAGTCTTCACATTCACAATAATTAAAATAATAACGTTATACTTCACAAGTAAATATTCATGTCAATGTGTATAAAGCAATCACAATAAAAAAAGTTTCAATATATAAAATTTGGAGCAGCTCAATCCCAAGCCTTTTTGTCCTCAATATAATCTTTAATGGTATAAAAGGCTTTCTGACACAACTTAAGTTTAATGAATGATTTGAATTGATTAATGCTTAGATCTTGAACGTGGCTTGGAAGTTTATTATAAAAGCGTATACATTGACATTGAACGAACCACCTATTTTCTTGAGCCGTGTTTTAGGTACAACATACATGTGTTTGTTCCTAGTATTTATATTATGGATATCACTGTATTTTTTAAACAATTTTATGTTTTTATGGGCATATAAAAGATTTTCAAAAATATACTGAGAAGGCACAGTCATAACATTAATTTCCTTAAATTTCTCTCTGAGAGAGTGTCTCGAACTTAATTTATAAATTGATCGAACAGCTCTTTTCTGCAAAACAAAGATAGACTGAATGTCGGCGGCATTTCCCCACAACAGAATACCGTACGACATTACACTATGAAAATAACTAAAGTACACTAAACGGGCTGTCTCTATGTCAGTTAAATTACGAATTTTTATAACGGCGTATGCTGCGGAGCTCAGCTTCTTAGTCAATTTATCTATATGCGGGCCCCACTGAAGCTTAGCATCCAAAGTTAAGCCCAAGAATACTGTACTATCTTCAGGATTCAATTCTTCCCCCTTTATCAACACATTATTTTTCACCTGCCTAACGTGAGGTAGCGTAAACTTAATGCATTTGGTTTTTTTTTCATTAAGAAGTAAATTATTAACATTGAACCAATGAACTACTTTTGAGATCGCGCTATTTACATCGTCAGTAACCAGCTCCTGACGTTTGAGTTTAAACAAAAGTGAAGTGTCATCCGCAAACAACACTATTTCATGATTATCCTTTATGAGGTAAGGCAAGTCATTAATATAAATAAGAAACAAAAAAGAACCAAGAATTGAGCCCTGTGGGACTCCCACTGTTACTAAAGATCCGGGAGATCTTTTCCCATTAACGTCAACGCTCTGAAACCTATTACTCAAGTATGAAGCAAGAAGATCCAGAGCGGTGTTCCGGATCCCGTAGTGGCGGAGTTTCCTGATTAACGTTTCATGAAGAACACAATCGAATGCCTTGGACAAATCACAAAAGATGCCCAAGGCATCACATTTATCTTCCCATGCATTATAAATATGTCCTAAAAGTTCAACACCGGCATCAGTAGTTGAACGACCCCTTGTAAAACCGAACTGTTTACTGTGTAATAATTTATTTTTATTAAAAAATCTTTGCAATTGGTCTAACATTAATTTCTCAAAAAAAATTCTAAAGGTAGGTAGTACTGAAATAGGTCTATAATTTGTGGGGTCTGATGTACTACCTGATTTGAACAATGGTATTATTTTACTATTTTTCATAAGATCGGGAAACTCCCCACAGTCGATACAATTATTAAAGATAAGAGCTAAAGTAGGTGCTACAATGTCAATAATAGACTTAGCAACTTCTACAGAATTACCCCACAGATCCGCAGTCTTTTTTACGTTTAAAGTGTGAAAGGTTTTAATTATATCTCTACAGGTAATATGTTCAAAATTAAATTCCGAATCGCAAACATTAACATTTTCCTTAAGCAAAGACTCAGCAACAGAAGGTGAAGAGTTTAGGGATTTAGTAGTTAAAACGGGAATATCCGAAAAGAAATTTTCAAAGGCCGCGGCGACTTGTGAGTCTGATTTTATTATTTTGTCATTAACTGATAGGCTGTAGTCAGTATTTCGGTTGCTAGACCTTCCCGCTTCACTATTAATAATATTCCAAGTCGTTTTAATAACATTACTACTGTTTTTAATTTTCGAACTCAAATAACGCGACTTGGCCATACAACAAACTTTTTTAAATAATTTTGAATAATTTCTAACATATAAATTAAATTCAGCGGTATTTACACAAGTCCTTTCATTGTACAGCTCATAAAGCCGTGTTCTACTTTTATGAATACCAATGGTAGCCCAATCACTGAAAGATGCGTTACTATTAACCGATATAGTTTTGGGAATAAACGTGGAATGAAATTGTTTACAGTATATATCAAAAAAATCATCATATAGATGAATAGGATCAGCGTGAATAGACAAAGCTAGTAATTTATTAATGAGTTTAAAAGCTTTCAAGCGACTTGCAGTTTTGGGGTTAACAGTGATATCCTTTTTTGCCATTTTGTTATTTTGGTTTTGGATAGTAATCCGTTGCCCGCAATGATCAGAATCTAGTAAATTTATAATTTCTTTGTGGCTTGGTATAATATCTGTATAAATATTATCTAGGCATGTGGCGCTAGTAGGGGTTATTCTTGTGGGCTCCAAAAACAGGTGTCCAAGATTGTAGGACTGAAAAAGACTTATTATTTTACTACAAGAACCTGATTTTTCTAATAAATTAATATTAAAATCACCGCAAGTGATAATGGACTTGTTCGAGTTACAAATCTTGTGTAACACTTCATCCATTACCTTTTCAAAGCAGTCATACAATCCTGAAGGAGGTCTGTACACACTTAATACAATAAACTGCTCCAATTCTATACAGGCTATTTCAACTATCCGCTCAACAGATAGGCTCACAATATCTTTACGGTCTTTAAATTTAAGCTGGTTACTTACTAAAATTAATGAGCCACCATGTATAGCATTTACTCTGCTGAACGAACTACCAACCTGGTGATTACTAAAATTGAACAAGAACTGGTGGCTTTTAAGCCAATGTTCAGTTATACAAAGAATATCAATACTGTTACAATTCATAAATAATTCTACTTCTAAATCTTTGTTCATAAATCCTTGAATATTTTGATGCACCAGGCTGATACTATTTACTGATTTTAAACTTTTATTTTTGCAATTCTGTACATTATTGCTAGAGGTTGTCTCTGTTGTCTTAATTTCTAATTTAAATTATTATCAATGTCAATTTTTGAAACCAAATTATTGGCTGAATTATGTAACATGTCATAGCATTGCTCAATAGAAGCAATTTGTTTAGCTAAATTCTTGGCTGTAATAGAAAAATAATATGATAGCGACACAGCTATCTGTCTTTTACAGTACTTTGAAAGATAGTACCTATCCATAAAAAATCTATCTTTTGTCAAATATAAGAGACCTTGGTCATACCCATTGTGAGAAATTGTTTTTGAATTTTTAAAGCTTTGAGTAAAAGTTTGTTTTATAAAAGAACAATGAGTTACTTAATGGTTTCGGCGAACCCTAAACAGTTAATCCCACTCCTTTTTTTTTTCTAAGAACACTCACCAACCGACTCCGCTAGTACCTGTGTGCCTGCGCTCAGCGCTCACCCAAGGCGGGTTGTCTATTTTGTTTGTTGATGGTCAGTCGTAAAGCGCGTCACGTGCGCTGCATCAAACCCTGACTATCTTGAACGGTTTTTATGCCCGACAGTGCAGACACTTAGAATCAATCCGGTGTAAGAGCTTTGCTACAGGATAGGTTCGATTAAAAGTTCTCATTATACTGAGTATCTCTTTAAGTAGTCACTCGTCACCCGACCCTCGCATTGAACGGACGTGTCTCTCCTTGCACCACGATCATTTACATTGTTCACCTATGTTACGTTACGGTCATCGAGATCTATTACATACACCAAAAGCTGTCATTATAAAAATAAAGGCATAACTTCTGCCCTCAATGTGTAGGAGAATGAATAAATGATTTTATTTCTGCCGACGGAATGGAATGTTGTCATTTTTTTATATTTAAAATATTATTTTTATAAAAACTATTAGTAATAATTATGTATTGTTAATTTATGTTATTTTTTATCTCATTGCATGCTGCACCGGCCGACGTCATCACGTCACGCCGGTTGTCGCTGAAAACCAGCGCTGGGGCTCTGTCTCGCATAGGGTCGCACCATTATGCTGAGCGATGGCCATTTTGCGTGGATGTGACGCATATTTCCCCCAACTTGTTATTTTTTTTGTGTTTGTGTTCTTTTTTTTTTGCGTCATTTTTACCGCAAATAAACGTTTTTTATTTATTTATTTTTTATTTCCGTAAGTAGGTTTGTATTCATTTACAAACACAATTTTTTTAAACTAGCTGAGGGCTGAAAGTTAGTTATATTGCTGGACGTGGAGTCCTCTGAAAATGTTGGATGCTATCTTCATAGTGTTGGTAAGGGTGTTCCCCTCAAGGTTTTTTTTTTTTACTATGGCACCTCAGAGTTAACCATGAGAGGTTGAGACTCTTTATCCGGACTATCCTGTGGTTGCCTTAAGGTCCTATCGAAACTTAATGCCTCCAGCCAGGGCGTAAAAACGTATAAACTAAACGACTGCGCGCTATGGGCACCCTCTGTGGGGTACGAACCTCGGCTTAGGGAAGAGTTGGAGGGACTCAAGAAACCGAGTTGCCAAATATGACAAGTTACATGTGCTTCAGCAGTTTTCCCTCCCTACCTCCATTCCCTTGATCCATTCATTGTCAGAACAACATAATGAAAATTCCAAGAGCGGCCTCATCAAAGTCGTTATTAGAAATTCCAGACCCATTCTCTTTTCGAACAATAGCCCAATTCCCATTGTTCCCAACTCATGCAGCTGCAGAATTGTATGTTAACCTGCCCCCACCACGCGTAACTGTATTTTTAGGTTGTTTGTAGTTTCCTGTGTGAGTGCTTAATACTTTTTATGAACCGATTTGGAAAATCCTTTTTTATTTAAAATGAACCTACTTCCAGATTAGTCCCATATTTATCAAAATCCAGTTCTGATGATGGAATCTATGAGGAATTGAGGGAACTCCTCAAATTTTTATAAGCATACATATAACGATTTTTGTATTTTCATCAACAAATCAAGCATTTGCATTCAGAAAGTATGATTTGGTGAAATGGAACTGATGAGGAAGACCACAGATGGCCACCGGAACTCATCAATGTTACGTATTTCACGGGTGGTGATATCTTGATAAAGATAGAAGCAAATTTAAATAAATGGTTCTGATCAAACTGGTACCATCAAACTGATCTGATGATGAAGACGGAAGGTAGGCAACGGAACTCCGTAATAAAACAATGTATCCTAGCCGTGTTTGGGCTTATTGGAAATATCATGAGATGCACTCTGGCTATAAATGATTTTTAACCGACTTCAAAAAAAGGAGGAGGTTCTCAATTCTTCTAATGTATATATTAAACTAGCTATTGCCCGCGGCTTCGCCCGCGTGGATGTCGGTTATCGCAGAAAAAAGTACCCTATGTTCTTCTCCATATCCTAGTCTATATCTCAAAATCCTAACTTAATATTAATTTTAATGTGATCCACTATGTGAATAGAAACCGAAACAAATGATTTAATATAATAAAAGTACTTATGTTCTGAACGTGAATGAGTCTTTACCTAAAGATAACAAACACAAAATCAAAATACGAAATTTCACTCAAATTCTTAAAGCAATCAATTGTACCAAATTACAACACTTTAAAATAATTCACGTAAGTACCAACAATGTGAAAACAAAACGAAATCCTCCGAAATGTCGCACGATACACCGTTTGTGCTGATAAAACGCTCGAAATATAATATGAACACCATTGGTGCATAACTTTTCTCAGGGCCACGTTCGCAATTGGACGAAATATTTGACGTTTATTTTGCACTTGCAACACGACCTGGCTGTAGAATTCGATTAATCGACTAATACTTGACCGGTTGACATTTTAGCGGGAACACCACTACACGAACGAAAATAAAAAGAAAACAAAATACGTCTGTACTCTGTGGTCGTGTGGCGGTGTGGGACGGTGCTTAATGTAAACATTCATCAAGGCTGTACGTGCGTAAAGTAATGGATTCAATGTGAAAACGGTTTAATTATAGAAGAATCTTATACAGAATTACTGAGAAATAAGTGTAGATTTCGTATTGAGTGTTAGTTTATCAAAAAGTGATAAATATGTCAGTGAAAAAGTAACGAAAGTTTTGGAATGCACAAATTTTGATCATAAGGCCGCCGTGTTTAGTAATGTTTTTATGATAAAAATATTTTTGTATACAGTTTGAAATACACATAAGTAGCTAGCTTATTTATCTACGAACATAATTTGGCTAATAGCTACTGATATTAAAGCGTATTGTTATCGTAATCGTATTTCCAAGAGTAAAATTCGGCAAACAAATACCTACAAAAAGACAATAAAATGGATATAGTATGTTATCCTTAAGAGATAGACATTATGTCATCGCGGACTCTTTTGAAGACCTTTATAAGATACATAATTCCACCATACATTATTTTGTTATATCTCAAAGGGTTTAGACAGCGTTTTCGTTGAAAGCTCCCAGACGGCTTATTTTTTTCCGACACCTCCAACAAATATCGTTAATTCATACAGAAATGCATACAAAAAGTTAACAAATTATATATTAATTCTTTGGTACAACAACGAAAAAGTGAAAAAAAAAACAAAAAAAAAAAAACAACGATTACTAACAAAAAAAAAAAAAAAAAAAAGACGTGTGGCACTCGAGGACTGCCGCGGTAAAGCTATTGCATAGCATTTTGTATCAACTTATGCAATTATAATTATTTATTTATTTTATTTATGCAGTATTTCTTTTTCTTTGATATTAATTTTTTTTTTCGTTACGAAATTTCTGGATTCGGTCCCCGCGCTCAAGGCCCGCGATAGAAGCTATGCAATAGCTTAAAAACAAAATAAATAAGTGCTGAACGTCGTAAAAGTGTATAACTACGTAAACAAAGTCAAATACTATTCAAATATAAGCATAATAACAACTTTAAAATAGACGAAAGTGTTGAACCTAAAGTAATTTTAAATAAAAAAAAAAAAGAGTGACAAACTGTTTTGACAGCGAAAAAATTCCATGTACATGAGTCATTTCCAACCGTCTAGTCAAGTTTAAAAATTGTTCAACTGGAATGGTATCAACTATTTGGCAAGCTTTAATTAAGTCGTTGTAGCCTTGCGGTGCAACAGGGGAACTGAATGTACTCGTAATCGACTGGTCGAGAGTTCAAACCCCACTATCAACAATCACTTTTTGTGAAGATCATAATTTTATAAACTAATATTTATAAGAATAAAATACGCAGTACACAGAAAAAAGAACTGCCAGAAATTATTAGATCACTAGAGGGTACTGGTGTAGTAAAACCGTCGGAGTGGGGAGCGTGAGGTTTTTTCGTTACGGAATTTCTGGATTCGGTCCCCGCGCTCAAGGCCCGCGATAGAAGCTATGCAATAGCTTAAAACACTTAAAAGTGAAAATTAAAAGGGGTACTTTTCATATAAAAGAGCGCTATTTGCACATTCTCATACATTTTTTTAGGCCGCATAGTTTTCGAATTTTGACGAAAATGTAAAAAAAAAAATACCGATAACCCCTTATCTCTGAAGTTTGCATAGATAAAAATCTGAAATGATTCTATGTGATAGAAGTGTATGTAAAGATAACAGGAAAAATAAAACGATGTCTCTAAATAGCACACTTTTTCAGAAATCATCGACAAAATTACATTAGTTCCACTATTGGTCAATAGATGGCGCTGACCTAAAAGTGCAATATTTTACACCACATTGTTAAAATTCTCTAACGAATATATCTCTCGCCGATGAAAATTTAAAAACATTTCACGGTTCACAACCAAAATGTCCTCCTTCCTACCTACTCGCAGGATGTTTTGGGTGAAGCACAATTGTAGTTTTTTCTGGGCACAGAACTATTTAGTTAGAACTATTTACCTATACAAATGAAGTTAGATAATTATGATGGTACGGAACCCTCGGTGCGTGAGTACGACTCGATCTTGACCGGTTTTTTTACATTGATTTTATATTTGCTGTACCTTTAAAGTGCAAATTTTTATTAGTCAAGTGCCCCTTCCCCCCCTGCCAGTTAAATGGTTCTTCTTGGATATGCACAGCAGTAGTATATAATTATCATAATGTAATAGTTGATCAACTTACACTTAATAGTTTGAACAACAACAACAACTGCAGTTGGAATGTATGGAAGAACATGTATTTCAACTATACAATGTTAAGTTTGTTCTTGGGATAAATTCCGTAAGTCCGACACGCACTAGGCGGGTTTTTAAGGTTCCGTAGTCAACAAGGAACCCTTATAGTTTCGCCATGTCCGTCCGTCTGTCCGTCTGTCCGCCCCAGCTTAGCTCAGAGACTAGTACTAGTACTAGAAAGCTATAATTTGGCATGGATATACATATTAATCATGCCGACAAAGTGGTATAATAAAATCATGAAAAAAATAGTTATTTAGGTACCTCCTGTATATGTAAAGTGGGAATGTTTTTTTTTTCGCCTACCCTTTGGTGTAGAGTAGGTATTGTATGATGGGTTTTTCAAAAATATTGCGGGTTTGTGGAAACAATTTCTCGATTAAGGGATATTGGTGGCGCGAAGGGCTAATTTAGTGGACTATATTGCGATGCGGAACAAAACGATTGAAAAACGCTTGGCGATAGGTAATTCGAGTTGCGGTGGGTGTAGGACAATAGAATACAACCCGTAAATTAGGGAAGGAAGCACAAACCTTTACTGGAGCCACGTGCTCGCGTCGTCGCCGGTGCACCGGTTCACTATTCCAGCTTCAGGGGCAGTTGAGCTTCACGTACTGTCCTCATATGTTAAATACGAACACAAACACTTATTTAAGTCTTATAAAATGTGGAAAATGGTGAAAATGCGGTGATTCCAAAGCTAACAATATTTTTCGAGCGGAGCGGGCCTACGCCATAGCGCGCGCGTTACGGAGAAATTCGGAAGTGAATCGCGACAAAGAATGGCGGTCGAAATCTTCTTATTCACTCGTGCGGTATGTGCGGAAGGGAGATGGATATAGGAAATAGCGGATGTCAATCATATTTTGAATGTTGGCGCAACCAGATATGTTTCTGAAATATTAGGCTTTAAAGTGCTAATTTTTGTTAGAGTTAATTGTCCCCCCCTGCCAGCTCAATGGTTGTACTTGGATATGTTAAAAAATTCACAGCAGTAGTATATTTATCGAAGTTAAAAGGAAAACTATCACAGCCAAGTAGGCTTCACAAGTTACCGAGTAATAGTTAACCAAATTACATTTACAGTTGAAAAACATGTTCTCCGATACATTCCGTATGGTAGAACATGTTTTTCAACTACGATGTTAAGTTTGTTCTTGGGATAAATTCATACCAACTACGGAATCCTCCATTGTGCGTGGTCCGACACGCACTTGGCGGTTTTTTAGGGTGAAATCGGTTTAATGCTTATTTGGCATCTCAAGAGAAAAGGTTTATAGGTGTTCGCAGGGAAATGCCACCGTTGCCAACATTACGCTACCATCAAGCGTCCGAGCAACCACGCACTGCGGTTGGTCACAGTTCTAACCTTTTTTTTTTTTTTTTTTTTTTTTTTTTTTTTTTTTTTTTTTTTTTTACGCTGAGAAATGCATTACGCATGCCCGCTCCCGCAAGGGTGCAAGGGTGCCCCCGCACCCGTTGCCTGCTGGCCTCCACCTGGGACCTCGCGCCAGACGATCTCGCGTCCAGGCGCCCCTGGTCCCCCCGCAACGGGTCAGGTTAGTGGCCCCGCCGCCTACCACTTTTCGGCCGCAGAGGATAGGGAGAGCGGCCAACGCAATACCGACACTCCTCTTCCTCTGCGGCCCCACCGCGTCCGCCATTCAACGGTGGCGACCCCGTCAAGGCCGCGGAAGGTAGGGAGAACGGCTCACCGCAATACCGGCACTCCTCTCCCGCCGCGGCCTCCCACACTCAGCCGCGATGCCGCCCATTCGACATCGCGGCCCGCCTCAGTTGCGATGTCGCCAAAGCGGCACCGCAACCTACGGCCGCTACGTCGTCGGCTTAGCCGCAAAAGCCCTGACGAGCGGCCCCCTCCTCGGGTTCCTCTTAGCTTCACCGTGGCCCTCCAAGCCACGGCTACTGAGCCCCCCCGCCTCGACAATGCGGGAACCCACCGGGGGGGTCACAGTTCTAACCTAACCTAACCTATTTCACCAAGTTAAAAATGATGAATCTAAAAATCTGCCTGCGACTAGATAATTAGACAATGGTGAAAACACTTCTGCGGCAGATTGTAGGTGTGATTCGTCATTTTGAACTGTGTGAATAGGTTGGGTTAGGTTCATCCCAACATCCCCCCCGGTGGGTTCCCGCAACTGAGGCGGGCTGCGATGTCGAATGGGCGGCATCGCGGCTGAGTGTGGGAGGCCGCGGCGGGAGAGGAGTGCCGGTATTGCGGTGAGCCGTTCTCCCTACCTTCCGCGGCCTTGACGGGGTCGCCACCGTTGAATGGCGGACGCGGTGGGGCCGCAGAGGAAGAGGAGTGTCGGTATTGCGTTAGCCGCTCTCCCTATCCTCTGCGGCCGAAAAGTGGTAGGCGGCAGGGCCACTAACCTGACCCGTTGCGGGGGGACGAGGGGCGCCTGGACGCGAGATCGTCTGGCGCGAGGTCCCAGGTGGAGGCCAGCAGGCAACGGGTGCGGGGGCACCCTTGCCTGTATTGCACAGGCCTCTACCAGTGTCGGACGGGAATGGCCAGGTGTTCCCGGTCATTCCCATATCGCCCCCAGGCTGAGGGGCATGCGGGGCCCGCCAGTTAGGCGGGCATGCGCCGGGAGGGTTGTGGACGTAAAGGCTGTGCCGGTTTCCCATGACCCTTCCATCAAGGCGATGAGGGAACTCCGCTGAGTTTTAGTGGGTATTCTGCCATTTTGGCAGGGAGTCCCACATACCCCGTCTCGTCCCCCGACGAGCGGGCATGCGTAATGCATTTCTCAGCGTAAAAAAAAAAAAAAAAAAAAAAAAAAAAAAAAAAAAAAAAAAAAAAGGTTCATCCCAACATCCCCCCCGGTGGGTTCCCGCATTGTCGAGGCGGGGGGGCTCAGTAGCCGTGGCTTGGAGGGCCACGGTGAAGCTAAGAGGAACCCGAGGAGGGGGCCGCTCGTCAGGGCTTTTGCGGCTAAGCCGACGACGTAGCGGCCGTAGGTTGCGGTGCCGCTTTGGCGACATCGCAACTGAGGCGGGCCGCGATGTCGAATGGGCGGCATCGCGGCTGAGTGTGGGAGGCCGCGGCGGGAGAGGAGTGCCGGTATTGCGGTGAGCCGTTCTCCCTACCTTCCGCGGCCTTGACGGGGTCGCCACCGTTGAATGGCGGACGCGGTGGGGCCGCAGAGGAAGAGGAGTGTCGGTATTGCGTTGGCCGCTCTCCCTATCCTCTGCGGCCGAAAAGTGGTAGGCGGCGGGGCCACTAACCTGACCCGTCGCGGGGGGACCAGGGGCACCTGGACACGGGGTCGTCTGGCGTGAGGTCCCAAGTGGAGGCCAGCAGGCAACGGGTGCGGGGGCACCCTTGCCTGTATTGCACAGGCCTCCACCAGTGTCGGACGGGAATGGCCAGGTGTTCCCGGTCATTCCCATATCGCCCCCAGGCTGAGGGGCATGCGGGGCCCGCCAGTTAGGCGGGCATGCGCCGGGAGGGTTGTGGACGTAAAGGCTGTGCCAGTTTCCCATGACCCTCCCATCAAGGCGATGAGGGAACTCCGCTGAGTTTTAGTGGGTATACTGCCATTTTGGCAGGGAGTCCCACATACCTCGTCTCGTCCCCCGACGAGCGGGCATGCGTAACGCATTTCTCAGCGTCAAAAAAAAAAAAAAAGGTTCATCCCAACATTCTCATCTCCGCTACATGCAATCTTTTTTTATCCGTCTTCTTCACGGCTCAGCATTCCGATCCATACAATACGACAGGGATTGTAGATTTTCCCTTTTACGTTGGTCGCAAGTTGTTCCTGTGACCTGTCACCATTTCATCCACACTGAGTTGATCCGGCGCGATCTAATTCACCTTCATGTAATAAGATAATGTTTATGAAATAAGAATACATAGGTAATGTTTATCGCTGGAAGACATGTTGGGAAAGGCTTCCTGCCGGAAGTACTAAAACTGTATATTTACTACTTGCGTTTAAAAGAAAACGAAATAGAAAAGCCTACGTAGGTTATATTGCTTTTGGAGGCTTATTCCACTAATCCCCCCTGAGAGAATCCCCCTCAGTGGAAAAAACTGAACCCTAATGTAAAAAAATCACTTTCAAGGGATCTTGGAATAAGTTATTTTTTGTTTTTCTCAATTCTAGTTTTCCCCCCTTGGCGGGATTATCAGGGGTGAATTCTAGACTGTTTTCAGATTCCACTTTTCCTCCTAAGGGGGATTTTCAGGGGGGATTTGTGGAATAAGCCCTTTTGGAGTGTATATTATATAATGCTACGAGTAGTAAGTAAAACGATCCGTATATATGCTATAACTTATAACTACAATTACGGCGCAGTTACGCGCTAAATGAATTAAAAAGTCGTCATAATAAGCTCGTCCAGATAAAATCATAAATTAGTATGCGTAATAAAATGCTGACCTTAGTTTGGTAGGATAGTAATTTTCTGAATTTGTTTATATTATGATAAGAACCTAATGAGTTAACAATCATATAATTTTTTTTTGTTTTTGTATTTCAAAATCCAAGAGCGATTATCTAAATGTAAGTTAGAATTTATTTTTATCTAGAAAAACCAGCCAAGTGCGTCTCGGACCCCGCACAATGAAGGGATTCTCCCATACATTACAAATGAAAATATAAGTTTGTACGCACAATATTGAAAGATTTACTATGTTATTTTAAGACCATAGGCTTTTATAGTTTTTTTTTAAATTACTGTATTAAAAAAAAAATTGTTTCGGAGATGATTGAAATGATTTTGGGTATGGTTAATTTTCATATATTTTCTTAAATAACTTTAAAACTATTAATTTTAATATTATTTAAAAAATATAATCTGATATCCCTTAAGGCCAAAAGTGACCCCATATTCAAAATTAATTTATTTACGTTACACGTCCGTGTTTGGGTCACATCAATTCATGTGTGTAGGTATCTAATTTCAACTTAATCGGTCCAGTAGATTCGGACCAATTGGCTGTGATAGACGGATAGACACCCTACCCTACCCTACCTACCTACCTACCTACCTACCTACCTACCTACCTACCTACCTACCCTACCCTACGCTACCCTACCCTACCTACCTACCCTACCCTACCCTACCTACCTACCCTACCCTACCCTACCCTACCTACCTACCTACCCTACCCTACCCTACCTACCTACCTACCCTACCCTATCTATCTACCTACCTACCTACCCTACCCTAATTTTTCGTAAAAACCATAAAAAAAAAACCATCCTTGGACTTCAACGAACATTTAAAAAAAAGAATTGGTTACTTAAAATATTGGTTTGTAGTACATGATATGTATCAGAGATGGCGCTGTATGTGAAAAAAGATTTTCCCGCTTTTCTGTTGAAATTTTTCCTGAATTTTCTTTGCTATAAACCTCACGGAGCCCGAGACCTTTCCAACGAATGCAAAACCGTGGAAATCGGTTCGTGCGTTCTGGAGTTATAGCTTCAGGAAGGAAAACCCGACTTATTTTTATGTAGACTAGCAGCAGCTGCACCGTTCCAATGCCACGCAAAGTGAAAAAGTGTTTGGTCGAACTTTTTTATTTTCGCCAGAAAGCCTCGCGGGCTTCCTCAGAACACCCTGCTAAAGTTTCATCACAATCTGATCAATGTTTAAGGAACGCATAGAGGACAAACATACAAACATTGATTTCTATATAGATATATAAGGTGTATCTATTCATACACGAAATATTTTAAGAGAAAAATTTATAGGTGGTAGAAAAACCATAGCAGCGAATGTTTTTTTTATTTTTGTGTTTTATAATTTTACATAATTATTATAATTGTAAAATTTCTTGAGACATTTTGCAAAAAAGCCTTTACTTACTTTTTTTTAATTCTATGTATGACCCGCCCGAACGCGACGACGGTGGCGGCACGAGTGCGGTGCCTTTTCATAATTTTATTCATATATCATAATTTCATCATAACAAGTAATTTTAAATTATTTAATTTTTTAAATAATATACTCAGATTAAAAACATCAAATCGTTTCCATGTTTTCTTTACCACCTATAGGTGTATCTCTTACAATATTTCGTGTTTGAATAGATACAGCCTATATATAGATCAGCATTGCTATTCTGTAGCCATCTCACCGTGAAAACTTGGGTGAAGTGAGCGTGGAGTGAACTATGAATAGTGTCAATCCCTAGCATCAGTTGAAATCACAGGTCACTTCGAGCTTCAAGTTTGCTTCGGCTGCAACAAATTCATGTGGCCGCGGAGATGAGGGGTGCGGTACTGCGCAGCGAGTAGCGCACTTCAGAACAGCCATAAAGTTTGACGCTAACTATGAATAGTGTCAATCCCTAGCATCAGTTGGAACCACAGGTCACTTCACCTAAGTTTTCACCGTGATATTTTGACAGAATAGCACTACTGGTCCTAAAGATACTTTTAGCAATCTCCAAAGTGGTTTCCAACACTATAACACCAACCCCTAACAAACGAATAAAAATCGAACAATATTTACTTGCCTTTTACAAAAACTAGCAAACGCAATCTAAAGATTTAGGTATACCCAAAACCGAGATAAAATATCTGTAGGTACTGATAAAGTGGGTACACAAACACCTGTTAGAGTGGTCTCGCTAATAAGATCGAGATATAAAGGTGTGATGTTTATCGTTTTCACTGTTTTCAGGCTTTCAGTCGCTGTCCGGTCGTCGGGCGCGCCTCACGGTTTATACGAATTGAGGATAAGCGCGCCAATTTTCCGCGTAGTACTGAAAAAGTTGGCCACTGTTAACGATTCCATGATTTGTGTGAAGTGATTTTATTACAAGTTTATAGTAACTAATTAGATCAATTGGTACAGTTTTCCATTATTTTCACAGTCTTTAAAAGTAATGAAAATGTTATTACGTTTTACCAAACAATTATTTTAGAGCTATTTTCTAATCGCACGTTGTAGTAGAAATATTAAAGTCAAAATTGATTTAGAATACTAAACTTACATACTCGTATAACATAATTTCTAGATTTCAATGGGAACATTCATGATTGCAAATCAAGTAAATTGATTTGACATTCAAGCCCGTTAGAAAATCTGTTGTCAAGATGTTGATTAGCATCAGCTGCTGAAGCAATTAATTAAAAGCGTACATATATTTTATATTCTTAGAATTGTGAAAGTTTTGAAGAAGGACTCCACGGGACAGGCTCGACCTAGTGTGGAGTCCACAAGTTAAAATATTAAAATGATGTTTCCTTTGTAACAATAATTTTAAAAGTAGTTTTTTTGTATAAGTTTTAAGGAAATGTAAGAATTAAAACCGTCTGCCTTCAAAGCAAAAGTGATCAGGCAACATCTGGGCATGCACGTTCCATCATAGAACTCATCCATCGCTTTTCATCAGGCGAGATCAAGAGCAGGCCAAATCATCAAAAAAAAAAGTATACTCTATTTGGTTAATGTACGATTTATTATTATTTCCTTTATTTCATTAATATACATATAAATTATATTTTTAAATATTAGAATATAAAAAATATAAAAACATTTAAAAATATAAAAAATAGTAGCCCACCGGTATCGGGAACAGGGTCCAAGCTACCGGCGGTTAGGGCTTCATAGAGAGGAACCTCATAACAATGCGAGCCGTGTCCAGTAGTACCGCCCTCTGAATCAAGCCCTTAAACCAGCTGCCCAACGAGAGCCTCTTTAGGTGTTGGTCGAGGCTCTTGGTAATTAAGCCATTGGCTGATACTACTATCGGCACAATGATCGCTGAGTCCACATACCACATGTCGACAACCTCGTGAGCCAAGTCAAGATACTTGACTTATTATTATTATTATTTATTAATTTTGTTCAAATTTTTATAATCTTTTAATATGGTTAGGCTAAAAACTCACTTACAAACAGAATAATAGCAATATATATATATATTTTTTTTAAATCATAAACCTATAATGTAAATGGTGAAATGACGGTGAACAACATCCCTGTTTATAGAAGAAAACATACATCAAGAGGAATCAGAAGGCAATGAAAATGAGAGGTAAGTGTAAACAGGAAATTGTTTATCTTTAACCTTATTCTAATAGGATTCTGACCGATCAAACGGTATTATGTTGTACATATGTACTATACACACTGTGTTATTTAGTAATAAAAAGTTTTTTTTTCTAAACAAAACCAACAGAAAGGTCTGTTTGCAGACTTTACTCATATATTTAGTGTACTTAGTACGGAAGTATCATTTCCCTGGACTCGAGTCAGAACGATGATGGTTTTTCCTTCACAATGTGAAAATATGAAATGGTTTTCTACTCGGACTTTTCCTACTAATATTATAAATGTGAAAGTTTTTATGTTTAGATGTTTGAATGTTTGTTACTCAATCACACAAAAACGACTGAACGGATTTGGATGAAATTTAGCACACAGATAGTTTATAAACTGGATTAATACATAGAATAGTTTTTATTTCGGTAGTACGTTTCTGTGGGATATTTTCCGGCATAAACGCGGGCGAAGTCGCTGGCAAAATCTAGTGATTCATATTTTCGGAAAAGCTGCAATTTTCTTTGCAGCTGAACATTGTTGTGATGCTAAAACATTTTTTTTTGATAATTATTGTTAGATAGAATACTCTTTATTATGTACACCATAAAAATTACAGATATAAATGTAGAACTGTTACATAGGGTGCCACAATGGGCGGTCTTATCGCTAAAAGCGATCTTTTACAGACAACCTTTGGATGGATCAAAAAGTAGAAGGAGAGACAATACTGCAGGTATTTAGTGGTGTACCACTTACATATATACAATAAATACATATACACAAAGCATATAGATACTTATCCATATAAATATATATATATATATATATATATACACACACAATAATAAACATGATACAAGAGTAAGGAACTTTAAGTTATTATCATTTTTTATAAAAAAATAGGTAATCCTATATTTATACATTTTGCATGTATGCTGTAAAGTATTTTTCACACCACCTACTCGCTATGACAAATTAAATGTCTGTAGGTAGTATTCTACTTTAATCCATACTTCCATACTAATATTATAAATGTGAAACTAACTCTCTCTGTCTGTCTGTCTGTATTTTATGTTTTCACACCTAAGCCGCTGAACCGATCGTCATGAAATTTGGCAGAGATATAACCTGAGATATGGAGAAGGACATAGGCGACGTTTTTACGCGATAACCGATATCCATGCGGGCGGAGCCGCGGGCAAAAGCTAGTAATCTCTATAATAAAGTGGAATAATAAGTAAAAATTATGTGTATTAATAAATAGTAATAAAAAAAAATCAAAAACCCGACAATTTGTCCCCTTGTGTTTGCGATTGGGTCCCGCCTGCTACCAAACTTAATACGGGTATTTAACTTCGGCTTTCAGCTCATAATATAGTCTGTAAACCGAAGTAGGGTTTACTTTGTTTATAGTTTATCTCAATCTTGTTTCGGTCTTTTTAGTGCATTACTTTTAAGATGTCTTTTTTGCAGTCGGGTTTTTGATTTTTTAAATTATTTATTTTATTTTAGACTATTTCGTGTCACTCTTATGAACTAAAATTGTGTTACTTGTCAGGCAAAACGTAGAGATGATCGATTGCATTTCAACCAAAACAGACAAATGAAAATTATAATCAACATTAAAATTTAAATATATTCTCAACTTATATATATTTTTGAAATCCCCTTTTGATTTCCTTTATTTTGATACCCTACTCAATAGGTTTGGTTTTTTTTAAATAAACGTATTGTTATTTCGCGCCAAAAATCCGCAATTTAGTTTATTTTTTCAATCACCTATCTAATGACACTTGAGTTTTTAAGCCGAATATAACGAACGATACCTTAATTGTCGAAATCCATCTAGCCGTTTGGAAGATACGAAAGAAATTTACAAACATACAAGATACCCGCGATAAACTTGACCACTCCTTGGCAGTCGGGTAAAAAGACAAAACAAAAGTTAAAAAACAATAAAACCAATTGTTTTCTGTGTATGGTCAAGTCCAATATAATTGAATAATGTCGACTGTGAACGTAACTTTCATACAGTAATTAACTAATTATTTTAATTGATTCGCCGTCCCCGGCGAATAAAATGGTAATGTGCTATTACGATAGTTTTAACTTTATTACATTTTCGATATTTAGGGGCCAGATTTTTTTTCAGATATTTCCTACGTTTATTTCAGAAGTTACATGATTTTTACGTGTATTGTAATGAATTTAACAATATATTTAATCAATCTGCCTAGCCTTATCCCAACTACGTTGGGGTTGGCTTTCAGTCTAACCGGATGCAGCTGAATACCAGTATTTTACATGGAGCGACTGCCTATCTGACCTCCACAACCCAGTAACTGGGTAACACGATACCCCTTGGTAAGACTGGCTGTCAGACTTTTGGGCTTCTGACGACCCGTAACGACTGTCAAAGATCCATGAATGACAGCCGGGACCAACGGCTTAACGTGCTTTCCGAGGCATGGAGGAGTCTCGGTATGTAAAGATGGTCACCCATCCACAGACCAACCCCGGCAAGCGTAGCTTAACCTGGCGGATCGACCCGTGCGGCTGTTATTACTTAGCCACGAGCTCCTCAATAACAATATATTTAATATGTATGCATAATACACTTTTTGCAACAAATACAATTGTTAGAGACTATTACGAGTACAATATTTTCGATACGTTACATTTCCAGTAAGTGCTCTTACCATTATATTCGCGGGAAAAGTATTCAACATAATTTTCGTAAAGCTTAATACAATTTTATTCCAGTAAGTATTATAGTTTTGCCATGGAATACACGTCATGTAAAATTCTATTACTGTAATCTGCAATTGATTGTTTGTCAGCGAATAAAAGGGTCATTATTTATCAACCAATAACATAGCGATGCTTTATTACGGAGACATGTTACATGAGATTTTACGCGAATAACATCGTAATGTTGCTTTACAGTTTAAGATTATGCCTTTAATTTATGGTAAATTTAATTTCTTTACTAACAAAATTTTTAAGAAAGTTATATTAGTCAGTAGGTATATTATACAATAATTTTGTGAAAAATCACCTTTCTTTTGGTATTTGAACAATCCCGCTATGTATATATGTTAATGAGATATTCACGAAAAACAGTTTTTTATTTCTCCTGTAAAATTTAGTTTTTACGATTACCATTTTATTCGCCTGGGACGGCGAATTATATTATGTCAAAGTTATGTAAGGTATTATTCCTGTTCTAAATAAAGATTCGAGCCAAATCAGAGACCCAATTAATTGAACCCCTTAAATATTATAGGTAAAAAAGATTCGAATGCCCTAAATTCAATTATTGCCTTCTTTGAATATAAGGTTATTTTATTTAGTTACCCTTTGAGGAATTTTACAAAGGAATGTTGTATAATTCTACTCCAGTTATATTTGGATCAGTGATGTAATATCCTGCAATCGAATTGAATAGAAATCTTGGTAGAGTCTGTAGTGACTGTCGAGTCAGATTCGACCGAATTTCATCCGCACGACACGAATGTGGTTTCGAGCGCGCTTCGGTTTTACCATGACACTAGCACAAACTGAGAGACGGAACTCTCGTACTATCCCCTTTATTTTTGTGGTCAGAGGTACTTATTTTATACTTTCTGAAAGATTTTTTATGGGTCAAGCAAAAGAATATCCTTGACGCGCTGCAATCAAATAATTTACACATTAAACAACTGATTTACATCCGTAAGGGGCAGCTCACACCGAGACGCGACGCGACGTGTTGCCAACGATTTTACTATGGTTGCGATGCGTCTCGCGACGGCGCGCGGCGCAGCGCGAAATCACTGGCCTCTACCAATATCGTCTCGTCGCGTCTCGGTGTGAGCTGACCCTAAGACGTCCTCGCAAAATAAGGTCCCATAAACACCAGTGTCAGGCACTAGTTGTCTGACATTTATGGTGAAATGGGCATATTTGGCGTATAGCCGCTGCCCTCAAACCTTTGACAGAACCAGCAAAAATAAATAAAGCTCCTTGTCCTCACTATGTAGGTACTGCATCGTATCCCGACATTACCGCGAAACCTGCTAATTAGTTCTTGTATATTCCGTATCGTTTTAACATAGTGCTTTTCGTTGTGGCACACTTTGATTGGCTGAAAATGGATTAAAAGCTTATCAATACAGTTTAAAATTAAATCCGGGGCGGTTACCAGTACGGTCAACCGCACGTACTAGTAACACTCAATACGAGTACCGCTTTTACTTCTACGAAATAAAGGGCTGTCAATGTCAAATTGTTATCATTTTTTTTTGAGGATGGGAAGTCATCAAATGACCCCTCCCGCTCTGGGTGGAGCGGGAGTGTCAGACTCTTACTGACTAAAACCCACCCGTGTTCCTTGGACTTGTACTGTACTTCCAAGATGGTGGCTTGCAGGAGTAGAATGTTTTATCAGTCGCAGTGAACTCAGAAATAGGTTCGCAAAAATACCTAGATGTACATAATATATGTTTTTATTTTAAAATTACCTATACTTATAGTTGAATAAAAAAAAAAACAGACTAAAAAAAATTATAACTGAAAAATAACTTTAATTTTTGGAAGTCGGTGTCTTTGGTTCCGTATTTTGGTTTTTTGCCACAGATTAGTGTTTTTTTTTATTTCATTCAACTATATGTATAGATAATTTTACAGAATTGGGAACCTCCTCCTTTTTGGGAAGTTGGTTAAAAAATAGGCATCATACTTAATAAAAAACCTTTAGTAGGTAATTCATTCCCCACAGTCTAATACACTCGGTTTAGAAGCATGACATTTTGCACAAGAGTTCCATAAATACCTAAAGTGAGCAATAAGGAAGTATTTTTTAACATTCATCCCCTAAAGGGGTTAAATAGGGGATGAATGTTGGAATGGCATGGAAGTTCATCATTTTCGAAGTTAGCAACGTCGAAATTGGTATTTAGACTTCTGTTTATGAGGTTTAATTAGTTGTATCAACGTTTCTTCGAAACTCAACACCCAGGGCCGATTTCCCATCCACAAAAAAAAAAAAAAAGGGCTCCTGATAAGTTGCCGATGGGTAACCACTTTTATCTGTTTTGTGGGAAACCCCATCGGGCACACGGCTTGTATCATATAGTTTCTTATATAAAACTTGTGTACCTATTACATATTGGGTTATTTTCAGTACAGTGCTAACCAAAGCTAAGTATAAGATTGTACGAAGGTCGGGCAAGTATAATTTCCTGTGAATTGGTCTGTCACGAACACAATGTTTAGACAAAACATTGACATGACACATATGTGTTAATAAAATACCATAAATAGACAGCTAAAGGAGGATTTCGAGAGTTCCTGTGCAACAAAGTAGGTAAAAACTGTCGGTGAAGAAGAAAAACAAAACTTCGTCCTTTTCTTAGATTGCTAAGTTTATCTAAGACTTCTTGACCACATAGGATAAAGGAAACCAAGCGTGTTCAATGCTAGAAAGAAAAGTCTATATGAAAATAGAACAGTTACTTCCTGAAATCAATTTTAATTAAAATGGTAATTAAAATTGAGAATTGTTGTTGATTGTTGAAAGTTCCTAGACTTTGAGACCTACTTCAGATTAAAGAAGCATGAGCATTTATGATATGGTCATTCAATTTTGAAGGGTGGCAAGGTTAAATAATTTGATGAGAGGCACTACGCTAATGAAATTGTCTCATTGTTGCAAAAGTTGCAAATCAATCTCACCTGAAAGGCAATATCGATGAAAGATAGTGTTTCAATTAGCTAAGTAGTCTAGAGCGACTCCATAGTCATTTTGAAATGGAATATAATATGCAGGGAATGGTCGACGGAAGATAGTCGAAAGCGATAGCGTTGTACTGGCTCAGACATGGAAGAAGATCTTAGATCTTGGATCTTGGCAGTCAGTAGACCAGACAAGAAGCTAGCCGGAAAAATGTGGATACGGGAAAATGGAAGGTCCGTAAAAGTGGTATTACAGAAGAAGCAGACACAGAAGTGGTTGAAAATAAGCTGAAATTAGTAGCAATGCGTTATTAGGTACTCGGCTAACGGTTATTGGCCTCCAATAACCGTCAAAAAGGAAATTGCCAAAGTCGGCTTCCTTTAAACACATTAGCTGTGAAGTCAGATTTTAGCAACGAGAAGACAAGAGTCATATTTACGACACTTATGGGTAGAGAGGAAGCATCTAAATATTCTACATTGCACATGGAAGATGCCTACCTTTAAATACATTAGCTGTGAAGTCAGATTTTAGCAACGAGAAGACAAGAGTCATATTTACGACACTTTGGGTAGAGAGGAAGCATCTAAATATTCTACATTGCACATGGAAGATTAAGACCAAATAGAAAATTCACAACGCTTCGATGTGCGTGAAAAAAAAGTCCCACAACAGCCAATCGAAATGCAACAACAAAAACCACAATGTCGATGATTTGAACGAGAAATTCTCGCTCTCTAACAACGAGTCGAGTTGAATTATGCTCTGTTACTATGTACAAAGGGTTGTAATTGGTTTAACTCCAATTTGTATTGGTGAATTGTATCGAGAGCGTAACGACGAACAGCATACCGATGTATCAGCTGCATATGCTGACCTTGTATTCAGTGGCCATATCATTGTAGACACGGTACGAATAAATAGATTACCCATCTAGTCCTGGTGTAGTACCAGGAGTAGATATTCAGCAATATATAAATACAGTCACGATAGAAATATACATACAGGGTGGAAGCGACATCGACGCGAAGCCGGTTACCATGGATTCAGTACATGATTCTGGACCCCCCTGCGCTGAAATTTTTCGTCGGTAATTTAATTAAACATTTGGAATTTCTGTGATCCAAACACGAACGTGTATCGTAAATAAATTAATTTTGAATATGGGGTTCACTTTTGGGGGAAAAAATTGAATATTAAAAAAAAGTTTTGAAAATTGTACTGTGTCACATAGCAAATGAAAGGACTTGTTATGAGCATTTCAAATAATGTTTTTTATCATTTAAAATAATGAGTTATAAAGTTATTAAAGAAAATATATGAAAATTGATCATTCTCCCCCCTTATCTCCGAAACTGCTGAGCAAATACAGAGAATAGTTCTTTTAGTAGATTATAGGAAAACACATAAGAAGTCTATGGTCTTAAAATGACACGATAAATCACTAAATAATGTATGTACAAGTTACATTTAGAGTTGGAATGTATGGGAACATGTTTTTGTTTTTCAATGTTGCGATTAGTACCACATAATTATATTAATTTGCACACCTCATTAGGTTATAATACAGTGTACTTTTTATACCTGTAAGACCTTTTTGTCATGTAATATTATGCAAATAAACTATTTGATTTGATTTGATTTGTTAATTTTATAGTGTTATTATTGTTCAGCGGCGGTAAAAAAATGTAATAAGTTTACTGGCCACATTTTTCGCATTTCTTCCCTTTCAATTGAAAAAAGTCTAGTTGGCTAGTGACAGAAATAGGTCACGACATGCCAGACGTTATAAAATGTATATACGCAGTCAACGGGTTAAGATTGTTCTTCTAGGTACTAAAATAGGCGATTTGTGATAAGGAAGTTCATTCTTATACTTATCTTTAACATAAAAAGAAACACAGATGACTCAGACTCCAAATTAGGTATAATAACATATTAAAACCCGAATCATAATCATTCTACATTAATATCGTCAGTGGAAAGGTGAAAATGCTAAAGCGGAAATGAGGTTTAAAGTTTTGTTTTTTTGTTTTTAATTCATATCTTTTTTATTTTTATTCAGATTTTATAAATCTAAAAATGTAAAATTATTAAAAAATCTGTTGTACCTACCTGTAAAAAGTATTTATGATATTTATTTCTATTTCGCGAAATAGTAGTCGCTTTAGCAAAAGTATTTTGAATAATAAAAAATGTTAGTCAGGAAAAAATTGCTAATCTACCTCAAATGTATGAATCGAATTCTTCGAAAAATGATTATAAATGGTAAAAACCACTTCTCTTGGAAACAAAAAATGCTTAAGTAACTCAGACCGTGTAAACCTTGTAAAGAAAAATTGCTAACGATTTCTTATGATGGTTTCATGCGGTGAAGAAGAAGTACTAAAGAAGCGATATACTACACACGCTATGAAATCAAAATTGCTTAAGTTCACGGGCATAACTGAATAAATGCAAGCAAACGTTACTAAAGGTAAATCTTATGCAAACAGTTTTGCTAAAGCGACAAAAAGTTAAAAACAACAGTAATGAATAATGCTAACAGACTGCTCAACAATAAAATTCAAAAAAATTAAATTGCTAATGTAACAATATCATCCAAATTACAAAAAAGATAAAATGCTTATGTTGCTGTTGTGAAGAGAATGTTGAAAGGAAAAACGTTCTAAACGGCCTCTGTCTTAAAAAATGCGTTGCTAAAGCGACTTTTGTTCAAAAAACATCGGAAAACCGTCGCTTTAGATCTTAGAATCTGGGACATACCTACATTTTTACAAATGCTAAAGCGCCAAAAATTGGCTCAGATTAAGACAGATCGACGCAGAAAAAAAAAAAAAACGAATCCAACTATACAATACAAGGTGGAAAAAAAAGACCGTGGTTGGAGGAAAAGTACCCTTAATATTGATGATGGAAAATTTTACTGAAAGGAAACATTTAATTTTATAGTACATTATGGTACGAGTGTGTAATGTTGGTGATTACCGCTGAGGCGCCATTGAGACCCGAGCCATTAGGTGAGGGTCTTAAGAGAGCCGAGGACGGTAATCATCAATACCTACGTGTATCATACGACGTTTTTCAACACACTTGTGAAGAAAATAATAATAAAAAATTATTTTATTTAGTAGATGAAAAGTTTATTTAGAGAAACAGTAAATGTGCATTTAGTAAAATTATAATTAACTGTTTTTGATGGCAGATATATTATTTATTGAAATATTTTAAGAACAAAGCAACTCAACCAATAAAAAAATATAAAAACTCTTTAACTCACTTGAAAGTCACAGTTTATTTAAATACGAAGTTGCATGAAATGAGCAAGCAATAGGTACATTAATTTATTTGTTCTATTGAACACGATTTTTTTTGTATCGAAACTTTTTTAAGAACAAAGCAACTCAACCAATAAAATAAAAACTCTATAACTCACTTGTGAATAATAGCAACGAAAAAGTCGCAGTTTGATTACAGGTGTCATTATGTGCCTGATTGCGGTGAAATTAGAGCCACTTTACGAGCAAGTGTGTTGAAAAGTTTTTTTTTTTTCTTTTTAGTGCATTTCAATAAAATATATAAATATTTATTTTTAAATTGTAATGGATTCATTAGACTACCATTAATGGTAGTCTAATAAGGTGAAATAGGTATAAATCTATTACTAATCTATTCAATTTGTACATTATTATGTTACATCTGTGTTCTTTTATAATATCAGCCTGTTATTGTCCCACCGCAGGGCAAAGGCCTCTCATACAGAGAAGGCACGAGCAATCGAGCATTGATCACCACGCTTACTCAAGACGGGTTGGGGGGTGACGGGTTGGGCTGGGTATTCTTTTAGTGAGACAGAAATAAGAGCTGTCTTTTCTTTGTTCCCAGGATTCCCGGAGGCTCTGGTTCTATTCAGCGTGGTGACGGTAGTGACTCCTGGGTTTCAGTTCCGCGCTAGGAATGCCTCGGACACATCAGTGAGCAAGCCTTGTTCCCTCGGCGAATACACGGCAAGAGCAGAATGCGTACAGTCTCAGTATCGCCTCATGTGTAAGGATGGCTTCGCTAGCTACTGGATACGAGGAATAAAGTAAGTAACAAACCAATATTTACGGATATAATTAGAATTAGGTGATCAAAACAAGAATTCAATTCATGCAAAGCTCAAATTATTTGACTTATACTAACTTCATATGAGTTACGTTATTCAATTTAATATGGGATTTTCCTAAGTGGACGGTCTTCGGTGGACGTATCACTTAGAAGAATCGGCAGGGGTGGACGGTCCACCCAAAAAGGTAAACAGGGACACGACTATCGCCATAGAATTTCATGCATTTAGTAACATAAATAAAAAGTTATTTAGTGCGAGTGTTTAAAAAAAAAAGAAAAGAATTTTAAATCTAAAAGGAACATAATACATTTTGATGGAGATAAGTATATAGTATGGAAATTTAGAATTCCCAATCTATGTTCCGTGTGGCGCCGCCGTACGTAAAGAATAGCACCACCCCATTTCCTCCCGTGGGTGTCGTTAAAAGCGACTAAGGGACTTACTATAGAATGGGCAGCAGCGTTCTCTATGCATTTTTAACACCATACTGCGTGGCGATTATGGAAATCCCCTCCCCCCCCAATCGGGGGAGGGGTATGTAAAGCAGTTAACGTCTTTCGGCTGAATTGACGATTGTGAATCTATGTATTAAGTGAACTTGAAGTATTGAACGTTATTGACGGTTATGTTCCGACAAAAAGAAGTGTTGAGTGGCTAAAGCACAATGCATCCGCTAAAAACACGGTACCTAGTCGTTTTTAGGGTTCCGTACCAAAATGGCAAAAAGGAACCCTTATGGTGCGACTCAGTCTGTCTGTCTGACTGTCACAGCTGAATATCTCAAGAACTACTGATGCTATCAACTTGAAATTTAGAATAGTTTCAGATGACGTTTGCCCAACTATTTAGCAAATAAGAAAGAAATAAAAAAGTTAATATTTTTTTTGCAACAGGGACTGAAAGGTGGTCTTAAAAATTCGAAATGCGGCTACTAGGGCATGTGGGGTATCATATGAAAGAACACTATTTGCACAACAAAAACATAAGTCAATAATACAATTTTAAACCCAAGAAATGTTATCACTGTAGCAAAAGGGGTCCATTGAAAAGTAATTGTTTTTCTAACAAAAGAGCTATTGAAAACAAAGGAACCAACAATAAAACGGTTCAAGTAGTGAGTTCGAAATCACAAAATGGAAATACCAGTGATACAAAATAATGATAGGACAGGCAAATATATATTAATAAAAAAATAAAAAAAACTTTTCAAATATCGAGTAAAAGAGCTTTACCTTTCTTCTCAATTGTGAGTATTTTCTGTATGTATATATATATATATATATATATATATATTTATTTATTATGTATTTATATTTTTTAGCTTCATTTAAGTATGTTATATTTAATATTTTAGTTTAAGACTTTGCATATTAATATTTTCCTCTTCTAGTTCTCACACACTATTGTGTACATTTCTTTTTCATTTCTCCTTTCGCAAGTCTGCTGGAAGAAATTTCTTAAGAAATAAGCAATACCTTTGTACTGAAATTATAATGATGTCGTATCTCTATGTATTTAACTGTGTGTACGTAAATAATAAAATAAACAAATAAATGATATGACAGGCACAACGATATTACTTTTTTTTTGGATTCTGGAGCCTGGAGAAGAATTGGCACTAAACTTCACTGAGCTAGAAAAGCCAATAAACATGTCTGTTGCGAAAAACGATGGCGAACCAACGGTACGCGTGCCATTGGTGGCACGTATCAAAATAATTTGGGCATGGTATCATTTCAGGGATTTAGTTACCTAAGTCAATTAGTTTGCAACAGCAGAAGTCGCAGTAAATTGTTCTCTCATTGAAATAAATATAAAATTGTTAATGTTAACATTACTATATAATAATAATGGTATTATTGTGAAAGTATAGTTTTTTCCAGTATAGTGACTACTGGAAAAAAACTATGTACAAGTCTATAACTATAGTTAAGATTGTTTGCCATTTCATGGCCACATTTAATATTTATTTGGAAAAAAATTGGCACATAGATCTGGACAGGTTCGCCATCCCTGCTATAGGATGTACTTTTCTGTTCTGATATCCCTGACAACCTACAATCGGTAAAGAAAATGCAGCAAGCGGGAATGACTGTCGTTTTTTATAGAAACGGCAGTGTCCTTGTGAATGATGTTAAGCTGGTAATCAGGGCTTTAAATAGCGGTAATTTTTCATAACGTTACCTTGTAATGACAGAGTTAACGTTATTATTAAAATAACTGTAATCGATTTAACGTTATTTATGCGACTATTAATTTTATCGTTATTTTAAACGGGTGAGATGTAAGTAGTGGGGCCTGAGGCGTGCGGCGCGGCGGGAGCCTACCCTCGCGCCTCTCTGATGCCGCACAGTGGGCTGGGATTACAAGGTTGGGTCTTAAGAGATCAAATGTATTTTTTTGGTATCTAGGCATAAATTTAAAACGTTTTTATTCTTTGACTTTTTTTAATTTAACGAGTACTTTCGGAGATATAGCCATATCAAATTTGTATGAAGAGTCATGTTATTTTAGTTAAGCAATTTATTCCAATTAAATTGAAATTGAAAATAATGTATACTAAACGGCCTGAAAACCTCAATACCTACTTAGTTCTTTAAAAAAAAAAAACAATATTCGACATTTTCCACCACCATAGGTAGGTATGACGTAATTTGTTTTGAGACTTATTTCCGGGAATCAAGGGATAAGAGTGCGCGAGCGCAACAACAAGTTATGACGTGTCGTAACGTGATTGGTGCAACGATAGGGTATCTACGGAATGTTCGGTTGCATTCAAACGTACTTCAGTGTTCTATTACCCACCATAATAGACGCACTACCCCCACACATTCATTACTTAGTTATTTGTTATTTTGTATTTGTGAAAATGTTTGAAAATTTAGTGACAAACCTTGATCTTTTCGTTATTTTAAAAAACAGTGGCAGTATTAAAAATAATGACAGTTTGTGTAGTGAGATAAGGTCTAAATTTTTAGTCGAATTAGGTGATGATCACGAAAAGACCTTAAAGTTGTTTTGTGCAAAATTTTGTTATAATTTAAATAGAAGATGGGAAAACGCTTATCGTAAAGAAAATATATTCAGAACTAAAAATAGTGAATGGTTACAAGAAAACATAATATGGCCAAACTTTCTTAAGTGTTTAATAGGCAGTAATGAAGATCAACCAGCACCGAGTACATCAACTCAGTATGTCTCCACCGAACAAAGCCCAAGAAAACCTTTTTGTGAATTAGCGCCTAAACAGAAAAAAAGACGTGCAGAAAACTTTCATTTATCTTCGGACGAAATAAAATATGCATATTTTGAGCAGTTGAAAGCGGATGGGAATGAGGAGGTTGCTAAAATACTAGAACATTTACTAAAGAATCCCCAAGATGTAAAAAAAGTTAAAAAGTGCATATCTGTTAAAGAAACAAAACCTGTGTTTTCTCCGGATGAGGCTTTAGGGTTATTTTTATCACTTAAGCTGACCAAGTGGCAATACAATACTTTAACAAAAAGTGTTAACGAAAAAGACAGTAATATATTTCCATCTTATTATCAAGTGCAACATGCGAAACAGAAATGCTATCCACCAAAAGATGCTATTACAGTGACAAAAACCTCAGCTAAAATAAAGTTACAAGCTCTATTGGATATAACGACAACAAGAACAATGACGTCACTCGTCATAGATAGTGGTTGTAAAGAATTTACACTAATCAGTAAGTGGGGATTTGACGGTGCTTCTAATCAAGCCAATTACAAACAAAAAATGCAAACAGACGATGAACAAAAAAGTCAACTTGACGATTCAAGCATATTTATGGGTAGTTTAGTGCCAATAAAATTAGTGTGCGGCGAACAAGTTATCTGGCAAAACGATTCACCAAATTCATCTTACTGGTGTCGTTCAATCTTTTTTGAATTTGTGAAATAAAATAAAATAACGATATTGCGGGAAAAAAGTGCTATTGAGGAAGAGATTGTAAATTTAGTGAAAACAGAAGTTGGAGAAATAAAAATTTCACACTCTTTATTAATGACTATGATAGACAGAAAAGCAACATCAATTTTATGTGATACTTCATCTCAGAGATGCGACATTTGTAAAGCCACTCCAACAGAGATGAATAATTTGCCGTTAATTGCATCAAAACCGACTGATCCAGATCTCTGTAAATACGGATTGTCATCATTGCATACCTGGATACGAATGATGGAATGCATTCTGCATATAGCCTACGGATTAACGATACAGACATGGACAGTAAAGGGACACAACAAGTGCATCATGGAAAGAAGAAAGAAAGACATACAAGACGCTTTTAAAAATAGAATGGGACTTCTGATTGATGTTGTTAAACAAGGGCACGGCTCCACGAATGACGGAAATACTGCTAGAAGATTTTTTGCAAATCCAAACATGACTGCTGAGATAACTGGTGTTAGTGAAGAATTAATAAGGCGATTTGCAATCATTTTAGAGGCAATTTCATCAGGTTACCACATTGACACAGCTAAATTTCACGAATATGTTAAACTGACCATGCAACTGTATTTGGAATTATATAGCTGGTATTATATGCCTTCAAGTGTTCATAAAGTTCTTATGCATGGTGCAGCTATTATTGAAAGTTTTGGTCTAATACCAATTGGACAGCTATCTGAAGAAGCTGCTGAAGCTAGAAATAAAGACTTTCGTAGGTACCGCCAACACCATTCCAGGAAATGCAGTAGAAAAACTACAAATGAAGACATTTTAAATAATTTATTGACCAGCTCTGATCCACTCATCTCAGCGAAACGTCACAAACTTCGCAGAAAACATAAAACTTTGTCAGTAGAAGCACAAAGTTTATTAGTAATTGAACAAGCGGAAACATTTGATGATGACGAATACGAAAATTTTGCATTCGTTAATGTGGATACCCTTGACAGTGATTAAATTAAAACAGTGCAGTGGCCAGTAGTGATTGTGATTTTTACTTATGTATTTATTTATTTTATTAGTCCTTAGTGGATTAGGACTAAAGGGGAGACCACTACATAAAAAAAAACGCGCCTAGTTCTTAATCTCTATGGTGGTGTGGAATAGAGAACAAAATTTGAAATTGCGACCAAATCGCAGAAAATCGCAACCCGAGAATAGGCGCTAAAATAGGACAAATATACGTACTATGCATACGTAGAGTCAATTCTTTGAGAAAATTTGAGAATTTCGAGATTTTGACATTTTTTTCTTTTGCTTCATACAAAAATTAATTTGGATATTTATAACTCCGAAAATACTAAGTTATCTGAACGACCCTCATAGAAATAATTACTTATAATCGATAGATAAATCCAACACAATATTTAAAATTTCAGAAAAAGAAACTTTTTTTTTTTTAATGCTAAGTCCTTTACCGGCCCGTTTCAGCCCACTGTGTGCCGTGCCGATCAAAACTTTGCCTGAATCTGCCTGATTCTTACCCACAGAACGGCAACGTAGCTAAATTAACGTTAGTTATCGTATTTTTGTTCATGTTAATTAACGCTATATTACTGGCAATGTTAAATTTTTGTAACGTTAGTAGGTATAACATTGAAAGTTAACGTTACGTAACGGTTATTATTTTGTTATTTGGTAACGTTAACAAGCCCTGCTGGTAATCTAATTGGCGCTAACTTTATTATTTTTAAACATGCTTTAAATAGCGAATGCTCATTAAATAGAGTCGTAAATAATAATTATGAATTGTGCATCAAAGGTCAGGCCATATTAGCAAATCAAAATTTATGGAAATATAAAGAAAGAAACTATTTTCTGATATTGATAAAAATAATATTATGCCAAACGATAAATTGGGTGAAGCTTGTTTATATGGAAAACAAGCATGTTTGCCATTTAAGAAATTGAAAACAAAAGATTTGAAACGACCTCTATTTAAAATGCATACTCGTACAGATGTTTGCGGTCCTATTTCTCCTTCGTCTATTGATGGAAAAAAGATTTTGTGAGTTTACACACTCAATATATTGTGCGACCCACTTGTTAGCTCGTAAATCAAATGTTTTTGTTACGTATCGGGATTATGTCACAAAAAGTGAAGCTCGGTTTTGTGTGAGAGTTGTTGACTTATATTGTGATGATGGAGGAGAATTTTTATTCAATGAAATTAAAAGTTCTGTGCGCAGAAAGGTACTAGTGCCAAATACTCCGGTCTAGAATGGTATTGCCGAACGTATGATAAGAACAATAACAGAACAAAGTCGTGCAACAAAAAACTATTTATGAAAAAAAAAAAAATATATATACAACCTATTTCCAAAAAAAAAAATCCTTGGTTCTATATTTTCGTTTTTTGCCACCTACTTCCGAAATTAAAGTTATTTTTCACTTTTTAGTGTTTTTTTTTGGAAGTCGGTTGTTTTTTGTCGGTTGGTTTTGTCGGTTGTTTTTTTTTAAATAAAAGTAAAATAAAACAAAATTTGACAAAAATCGTCAAAGGGAATTTTCATTCAACTTATGAACCAAATGGTTATATCGTGTGGTTGAGGAAAAGTTTGTGAGAGTCAGAGATGTGGTAATGGGTGAGATTATTGTAAAGTAGGCCAGTTAAACCGTATACCGGTATTACGTTCACGTAATAAGGCTAGAAATAGCAATAAATCTGTTGACAACTCTGACTTTATACACCCTTTTGAAAATAGGTTTGAATCTGATAAGTATCAATCACCATTACTGAGTAAACAAACGGACGCAATACCTGCTAATAAATCTTCACCTACTTGAAAAGGGGAACGCTTGAAATGGTCTTCGTATCTCATTGACAATGAGTTAACTTTACCTCAAGACAATGTATCACATAATTTGAGTCGAATCACATACAGAAATTAAATCCAGGGATGAAAAGCATCTATGGAGAAATGCTTTCAAAGAGGAAAATAAAAATAAATAAATTGAGAATATTTATATTTTTATTTACGTTGATGATCCTGTGATTTGAACCGCAGATATAAATATTATGAATAGTTTTAAAACATACATAATGAACACTTTTAAGATGGTAGACTTAAAAGAGATCAAAAGTTTTCTGGGAATCTAAATTACCAAGTCAGAAAACAAAGTTACATTGAATCAGGAAATAAATGTACATAAAACAATTCTTGAGAAGTTTAAGATGATTGACTATAATTTTGTCACTACACCCTTTAAAAGTAAACTATAAAAAAAAAATATAAAAGAATATTTACAAAAACATTTAATGATAAAATGTTTTGCACCACTGTCCTGTCATTTTGACAGTGACATTTCTTGACATTACTTTGTTTACATAAATTATCTGAATTTGAGACTTTGGGTATAGGTTACGAAGCATTCAATTCGTGTGAAATAACAAGTACCTCTTGTAGAAATCTTATCGGGTGTTTGATGTAAATCATGCTATGCATTCGACATGACCTAAGTTGATTCGATAAGCAAAGGAAATAACCGTTAATTATTGTTACACTTAAAAAGGGTTTTTCGTTATTTAAAGGGAACTATAAATCTCAAGTTAACTTATACTCGAAATTATTACAAAAATATTCTGTGTGGGTTTGTTGATTGTGACTGAAATCATAATTAAAACCCAAATTATATATTTCCTTATTCCGTTTTTATAACCCGACAGTAGATACCAAATGACTATTTTCTTTTTAGTTACAAAATGGCCATTTTGTAACGAAAATAGAAAAGAAAACACAATTCTTCGCCACACAATTCGTTGAATTTATTTAAAAAAACTTCCGAATACACAAAATATCTAAAACAGTATATAAAAAAAGGTAGAAAATACAACAAAAAAAAAATACTTGAAAAGAAATATATCACTCGGTATCTACTGTCGGGTTATAAAAAACGGATTAAGGAAATATATAATTTGGGTTTTAATTATGATTTAGGATTAATCGAAGAAATTAAATAATTAATTACGCGAAGAGCTGATATCGGTTGCAACCTCGATCGAACTACAATCGCGGAACATTAATTAAGCCGAGTTAGTTATAGAATAGACATAAAGGGGTTTATTTATAAACGCTGCTTAAAGTTAAGTAATGATTAGCGACTGTTTAACCATACATTTTTGACGTTTGAACGTCACATAACTTTAAGCAACGTTTATGAATAAACCCCAAAAAGTAATACGGGTTATTTTTTAAAATTATTTTATCATAAACAATATGCTGGCAAACAAAGAGGCAGCAAATAGTGGCAACATCATCCACTGAAGCAAGTACTTATTTATTTATTTTTACAAAACGAACCATGATAATTTTTAGTAGGCACACTCATGGTTTCGATAAAAAGAGGCCAATCGATAACCTAACCCTTATTACTAGAGAGACAGTTATGTCGTAACCTTAAAAAAATGAATGAAATATGGTAGGTACGTTCAGAGAAAAACTAATTTTATAGACAAAAATCTGCGATTCGTCTTTCCATTATTGATAAACAAGTAGATCGTGGGGTCATCTATAATCATAGAATAGTTTTCGAAGAAGCCAATCTTTTTATAGGTATTCAATATTCTAATAATATTAAGTGCCGTCAATATTTTCGAATTCCTGTATTTGTCTAAAGGAATTCGAAAATATAACCTCGTGGTGAAGACTTGTTGCAATGTGTTTATAATTATTACATTTATTCACTTTGTAAAGTATTTTATTATTTGAATGATTGTGAATGACTATTAGGGTCATTGCTTTTTTTATAAGTGTTAATGATGGTCTGGGAGTTTGACTACTTTATGCGGCCTACCCAAATTTTCTTTCTTTGGTATTGTTCGTTGAATCGTTGATTACTGAAAAATGCGTGCACTGACTGGACAGGACAACTCAAATATGTGTTTTTTCCCTAAAAAGACCATTTCAGACACTAATCTACATGGTCCTCACATGATCTGACCAAGATTATGTTCTGGACTTTAAAAGAGACTGTGACCTCTGAGTTTGCTTCGGACTTTCCTCTCAGAGTATTCGGATAGAAAACGCCAACCTGGGGTCTTACTCCCGAAAACGATTCGGGTTTGATTTTGATTCCGATTCGATTTCGTTTCTGATCCGAACTCGATTTAAAACTTAAAACTGACCGAAGTTAGTTTCGCTTCGAACCACCGCATGATCGTGCGCTAGTGTCGGATTCAAGAGTATGGATCGGCATTTAATTCGAACCCAATTCGAATGATTCAGAACCGATGCTGTCGGGAGTAAGGTCCCAGAAACGAGTTCGAATCGGAATCAAAATCAAACTCGAATCGTTTTCGGGAGTAAGGCCCCTGGACCTAGTTTTTAAAATATGATTGATGTGTAAAAGTGTTTGTACAAACCTACATACAGAAATAAAATCATTTCTCACTGAATATCTAAAATGGTATGTTTTTCATATTTTCTCCCAACTTGTTTTTGTTGTTTGTGTTCTTTTTGTTTGCCGAAAATATTTTCTTTCTTTTTTCTTTCAAATTAAACCTTTGATGCATAATTTATATGAATTTAAAAGCGTTTGTTTATGTTTATGTTACTTTCAACGCAAATTTTAAGAGTCAACAATTTGCGTAGAAAGTAAGGAAACTGGTTATTGTGGTTCTGTGAGCGGTTTCTTCAGTTATTTTCCTTTAATTAATTTTAAACTGTGGCTGATCTTTTATCTTTACGTAGGTACCTACTACTAAAAGGTCTGCGGCTAAAACATCTTCTATTTAGAACTAACAAGACTGCTTGCTATTCTCCGGCCGATGAGAGAATGCGTTCCTGACACCTGTCAGCTGAGTACAAAAGAAAACGTGTTTTACGAATTGAAGGCTGGTTTTAGAGTCACGCTGACCATCGGCGCTGACAGCTCAGCGCGTAGCTTCTCAGCGCTGAGGTTCAGCTCGAGACGTTTCAGTATCGTGCATTCGTGCTGTTCTCTGCGGAGTACAGACGCACAAAAATGCGAAATGCGTCATGACTGTCCACGCTGACGGCGTTCGCTCGGCTCGACACTAGACCAAAACGCTCACTGAAGACAGAGGCGCGCGTGCGCCGGTCAGCGCCGACGGCTACGCAGCGCCGACGCGCGTCGCGTACGGCCGCTGACCCGTCAGCGCTGATAGCTATGCGTTATTCTAATTCTAAAACACTTCCTAGAAGTTCATATGTTTCGGCTGACAGCGCCGACGGTCAGCGTGACTCTAAAACCAGCCTAAACTTTATTAGTTCCTAATCCAATATGTCCAACTGACAGATGTTGGTGAGTGAACCCAGTGAGGGTTGATAGATATAATACATATATCTTCGAATTTATGCTTCTAGGATATGCCGGTTTCAGGTTTGCTCTGCTTGAAGCCTTGTGATTAAACCGTAAAACTTGACATTTTAATAATATTATACATCAAAATCAAAATATTTTATTTCACATAAACCTACATGGGCACTTATGAAACGTCAGAAGCTATGTGCACGGATCCAATTAGTCGTTTCCTATGGAGAAGAGCCGGCAAGAAACTCCACGGTTACTCTTTTAAAAATAATTGGCTTTACAATATTATCAAAGAACAATGTTAATAGGTATAGGAGGACAGTGTAGGCCTTTCAACAATTACCAGGTACTTAACAAAATAGAAAAGTGCCAACAAATCTACACTCTACTAGGCCTACAACGTTCTCACATTCATAAAATAGAAAATAATCTTTATAAAATCAAAATCAAAATATTTTATTTCACATAAACCTACATGGGCACTTATGAAACGTCAGAAGCTAGGTGCACGGTTCGAGTTAGTCGTTTCCTATGGAGAAGAGCCGGCAAGAAACTCCACGGTTACTCTTTTAAAAATAATTGGCTTTACAATATTATCAAATAACAATGTTAATAGGTATAGGAGGACAGTGTAGGCCTTTCAACAATTACCAGGTACTTAACAAAATAGAAAAGTGCCAACAAATCTACACTCTACTAGGCCTACAACGTTCTCACATTCACAAAATAGAAAATAATCTTTATTAAAGATTAATGACATATGATTGCAATTACAACTAAGTACAGTAACAAATCTGAATAAATATCATGTCCACAAAAGCCACTAATAAAGAATTGGAATTCGATTTGTAGGTAAATAATGTCTAATAATGAAAAGATTATGTCAAGGAAGTATGTAAAAAAATAAAAATCGAAATAAACATCGGGGAAGCACATGACAGACAAATGGGAGCAGTTAATAGACATAGTTATGTCGTTTATGAGGTAGGTACCAGGGAAGGCACATGTGCAGAAGGAATTATTGCCAAACTTCCTTGTCTTCAACGTAGTCTTTTATCTTATAATATGCTTTTTTGATAAGGACACGTTTGATGTGGGTTTTGAACTTTTCATCGCTAAGTTCTGTTACCGACTTTGGCAACTTGTAATAATACAACGTTTTATATACATAATTATTAATAATAATAAATAATAATAAATCCATTTATTTTCAGGCGACGCAGGCCCATACATAAATACCTTAAACTAAACATAGATATTTTTATTGTAAACTTGTGTTAGTAAATAAGACTTAAAACTATGTTGGTAGCACGTGGTATGGTAGTAGTATATTATTGACATTACTAAATATTACTAGCTGACCCGACAGACTTCGTTCTGTCAAAAGCTATATGAAAAATAGATGTTGGCCGATTCTCAGACCTACTCAATATGCTGACAAAATTTCATGAGAATCGGTCAAGCCGTTTCTGAGGAGTACGGGAACGAACATTGTGACACGAGAATTTTATATATAAGATATACAAAATGACATGTATATTTACTTTGAAAAATATTACATACATTACTTTTATTATTGTGAATGTGAGCATCTATATGGGTCATTTGTTTTCTTTAAGATTAGCTCTTTTTTTTCCTCTTTCTCTTCTCACGTAGTTTTAATGATGGTCTGGTATTTTGAGTACTTTATGCGGCCTACCTAAATGTCCTTTCTTTGGTATTGTTCGTCGATTCGTTGAGCTCCTTAAATCTTGAGTTGAGCTACACGTTTACTGACAAATGCTTGCACTGACTGGACATGTCCACTCAAAATTGTGTGGTTCTTTCCTCAAAAGACCATTTCAGACACGGATCTACATGGTCCTCACATGATCTGACCAAGAATTATGTTTGGGCTTTAAAAGAGAACGAAACGAACTATTCATACGAACGATTTCATTTCATTTCATTTCCTCACGATGTTTTCCTATACGAGCAGTGGTGATGAAATTATTTACACAAAGTAAAGCGCCTGCCTGGGTTGGAACCCACGACCTACAACTCGTAAGGGCTTTCTCACGCTAGCGAGTTGCGAGCGAGTGGAAAGCGGGGCGAGTTCGCAACGTGTGCGCGGCGAACACACCGCGAAGACGCCGCGGGTGCGCAGCGAGCTCGCGGCGAACGGCGCTGTCGACGCCATTTTATGAATGGCACTGAACGTACAACTGGCACTAATGTACAAAACGCGGATCGTACACCGCGAACTGGCTGCCCACCCGCGGAGAGCTCGCTGCGCACACGCCCCGCTTTCCACTCGCTCGCAACTCGCTAGTGTGATAAAGCCCTTAGTCGGGGCCGTCACCACTGGACCACCACTGTACTACTCCCCAATTCCAATAATACGCATCGGTAAATTTTATTTTTGGACGACCATAAAAATGGTATTGCTCTGACCTTCGCAAAATTGTTTTAATTTAGCCTCAGTTTACGTATACATATAATACATTTTGACAAGTTTATCTTTAAGGTGAATAGTATTTAAGTAAACTATATATATATAAAATAATGGTTTATTTTTTAATTTTAATGTTATATTTTGAATTGTTTTATTAGTTTTTACATTGTCTCACATATAGAAGCAACAAGAATAATGTACCCAGGTTTTTGTAATATCTTGATTTAAAAGAGTGTCCTTGGAGTTTCTTGCCCGTTCTTCTCCATAGTGATCTACGTATTGGAATGGGCATCTAGCTTCAACTTTCTGACTAACTGACCATCTCTTTGACAATTCAAAAGTGCCTGTAAATGGTTTAATTGAAATAAATGCTTTGAGTTTTGAGTTTGAGTTTGAATTAATTAAATTTTGATACTATGACTTCTAATATTAAATATTGTTAAAATTTTTACTGTCCTACAATTACCATAAAATATGAGCTCCCCTAGTAGCATTTTTGTTGGCATTTAGTTGGGCCACTTACCTCTGTAAGTGGCCCAACAAAAAATGCTACTAGGGTCATGTCGCCTGTGATAGGTACAGGTTTATCGTAGTACAGGCATCTAACATTATAATACCTTTGTAAATGCTTTCAAAGATTTTATGTTAATATTTTAAGTAACAATTTTAATACTGGATAATTATGGTATTTTCAGGAATCGTCCTTTACAAAATCACACCTGTGGTTATAGAAGGGTTAGGTTAACTTGGCCCATAGTAACAGAGGGCGATAACAACCTTTATACTATGAATAAAATTCATTTAATTCAGGCAAACTACTAATACTTTTTCGTAGGGCAAACCCCATATTACATAAAATAAAATAAAATTGAACCTCTAAACCTTGATTATAATACTTGGTTGGACCTTACAAAACAATATAGTTAGAATTACGTAAATAAATGGCAACAATAGAATCACAATTTGTCCTTTGCCATAGAAAAACGTGGACAAGTACCAAAACAAGCATTTGATATCCTTGTCAATACCACCTATAAATCTTCAAACTTTTTAATAGGAGTTTAACAATATCTGGAAAAGTTATACAACCAGTAGGTAATCGAATAGCGTACTAACACTTTAGTCGATATCATTTTCCTAACTCTACGGGGTATTTTATTAAATCAACCCGCACCCTAATTGCGTAACACATCATCAATCTGAATGATTTTGAAGGATATTGCTAATTCATTGCTTCATTGTATGTCCGAAAAATTTGTCTACTCAACAACGTAACTAACGCAATGAATGTTGTTGAACTGTCAAAATGAAACCCATTGCTATTGTAAGTGTGTTACGTAATTACACCGCAGTGGGTAATCAAAATCAAAATATTTTATTTCACATAAACCTTAGCAGTTATGAAACGTCAGAAGCTAGGTGCACGGTTCCAATTGGTCGTTTCTTATGGAGAAGAGCCGGAAAGAAACTCCACGGTTACTCTTTTAAAAATATTTGGCTTTTATAATATTTTCAAATAACAGTGTTAATAGGTATGAGAGGACAGTGTAGACCTTGAAATAAGTACCAGGTACTTAACAAAATAGAAAATGGTCAACAAAACTACAGTCTACTAGGACTACAACGTTCTCACATTCACAAAATAGAAAAGAATCAATATAAAAGATAAAAAAATAAAAATGATAACTTATTTAAACCAAATGACCTGATTGCCTTTACAACTACAGTAACGAATCTGAATAAATATCATGTCCACAAATGCCACAAATAAAGAGCTATACCCAAAGTCTCTAATTCTGATAATTTATGTAAACAAAGTAATGTCAAGAAATGTCACTGTCAAAATTACAGGACACTGGTGCAAAACATTTTATCATTATAATTTTTTTGTAAATAATCATCTATGAAATTAAAGTGAATTAATATAAGAACTATGCAAACAAAATACCGTTGCCAAACAATGTTTTATGTAGTGTGTCGGAGACACAGCCTATGATCGTCATAATCAGCTCTTTTAAGTCCACTGCTAGACGTAGGCCTCCCAAAATCGATTTCCACTCGAAACAGTTTACAGCCGTTTTCATCCAAAATGTGGCTAGGTATGCTACATACAATATGAATCTATGAATAATACTTGTATTATAAGTATTGTTGAAGACGTAAAAAATGTGAAAATGTGAAAATGTTTTGATCTCCTGCATTGTTACCAGTATCATAAAATATTTTATACCAGAAAATCTCCTTTTTTAATAACTTTGTTTAAAACCGAAAATTTATAAAAATAATTACGATATGATTATTTTTTAATTATTATTTCTTAAATTCAGTACTTAAAAGAAAATGGAACCTTTTTTTTCGCCATTTTATGTGAATTACCATTACGAAGATATTTTTTTGATATTTTGTTTACATAAATTATCTGAATTTGAGACTTTGGGTATAGTTACCTATTGTTCCTGTGTATTTTATAATCTGCATGAGTTTTTTGAGAAAAAGTAATATTCGTATATATCATAGCATATCCGACATGGATAGACTGTTGAGCCTAAAATGTTTACAGTTTTAATGTTAACAGTTATGCAATAAATATATCTTTATATTTATCTAAACATCGTAGCATTGCGTAAATTCTGCCTTCCTTTTCCCGTGGGGATAAGTTTACGAAATAATTGCCAATTACCATCAATAACGGATTATTATTGTTGGTTACAAAACGAAATACCTTAATTTAAATTAGAAATCGCAGAACACGTTTCACAATAAACAATGAGGGGCTCGTGGCTTAGTAATAACATGGGTTGATCGATCAGGTTAAGCTGCCCTTGACGCGGTCGATCCGTGGATGGGTGACCATCTTTACATACCAAGACCCCTCTGTGCATCGGAAAGCACGTTAATCACGTAATATCAATACGATCTTTGTCAGTTATTACGGGTCGTCAAAAACCCGAAAGTCTGACAACCAGTCTTACCAAGGGGTATCATATTACCCAGTTACTGGGTTGTGGAGGTCAGATAGGCAGTCGCTCCATGTAAAATACTTGTATTCAGCTGTACCCGGTTCGACTGCAGATGATGATGATGATGAACGCGTGTCACAATCTATCATGGAACGGAATCTCTTTTAACCTACATCACCTAATAAACACCTCTCTATGTGTAATCCACCTATTTTTCGCACACGCGCTAATCACTCGCACATCCCTAACACACTACAAACATACACTCACTTCATTCACTACACACAACACTGTCACAAAACACCCCATCCACTTCCTCACACAATCATCGAACTTACTCGAGGAGCGTCGGAACAAAAACCGATAAATCACATTGTTGTTTTTTGTGGAAAAATGTAAAAATGTGGCCAAGTTCATGGTTTTCTAATTTAGAGTTAAACAAAATCTATCAATTTATTGGTGTTAGCATCACTGTTTGGAAACCTAAAATACTGCATTCGTGACTGTGGTACCTGTTGAGTTATAAAAAAAAAGAAAATGGATATATCGGTTATTGACCAAACCAACTGGATATATCGGTTTTTGATAAAACACCTGAACAAAAATGTTAGGCATTTATCGGTATCTGTTCCGATCGCCATCGTTGTTTAGTACGATTGATGTATTTATCGGTTTATGTTCAGATCCGTGTATTTTGCGGACGAATTTAGAGCGGATTTAACAGTTTTGGATTTGGATTTGTTATGCGGGAAACCCGTGAATTTATAAACACAGCAGCTGGTAAGTCGCATTATAATGCTTTTGTTAGAAGTAACCTGGAAACGAGTGCCATCATCTGGAATCAGTTTGAAACTAAGTATTGTCTTATGGTAGAAAAAATGCAGAATAAGTTTACCCGGTTCCTTTATATGAAGCAATTTGGCGTCTACCCATTCTATCCACTTATGTATCCAACCCTTAGGGATGGTTGGTTACTATAAGTTGGAGGTAAGGCGCAATTTCGCTCTAGTTAAATATGTTTTCATGGTTTTTTGTGGTTTGCTGAATAATACTGAAATCTTTGGGATTGCTCGTTCTAAACAGTAGGCTGCGACAAGGGCCGAGAGAGAGGCTGTTTTAAATCCGGGTGGCTCGTACAAACTTGTTAAAGTTTGCACCGGTGCAGCGGTGGGGCGTGCAATAAAGATACTCAACAGTGTTTCTCTGCGATTGGATATCTTTACTTGCTCTTTGGCGGAATTCCAGAGGGTGACCTTAACTTATTGTCCTCTGTATGCATGGTGCCGGTACTTGGGACTTGTTAATTGGTATCCCGTCGCTCGCCCGCACTATAACTTCGTTATTGCTTAGCGTTCTTTCTGACTTCTGTTCTTTTCGCTTGGCTCCTAAGGATCATAGCGTTATGTTATATAGCCTATAGCCTTCCTCGATAAATGGGCTATCCAACACTAAAATAATTTTTCTATTCGAACCAGTATCTAGTTTCTGAGATTAGCGCGTTCAAGCAAACAAACAAATTCTTCAGCTTTATAATATAGCTGACCCGCGCAACTTCGTCTGCGTCACCTAAGAGAGAGAGTGGTTTAAGTAATGAATTTTCTACTTATTTTGTTACGGAGTTATTTTAAAATTATGATATCTCCTAAGATGTTGATTGAAATCAAGTGATGTCAAGGACAATTTTGTTTACATTTAAATACTTGTGATTAATAACATTTATTTGGATAAGGATTAATATTATGTTGATAAAACTCCTTCGCAAATAATGCATTAATTTCGAACAAATTTGATTACCATAAAAAAAGGTTATAGTGAGTCAATCATAAAAGATAGATATATGCTGTTGCGGACTTTTTTTTAAGAACTTTTAAAGAGGAACAATTCCATCATTCATGATATTTGCGTAACTTAAACCGTTTACGCAGCGCACGCAACGGAAGCTCTCAAAAAGGAATATTTTTTCCCGTTATGCAACATTTTTAATTTATGCTCCGCTCATATTAGTTGTAGTGTGATGTTATATAGCCTATAATATTCCTCGATAAATGGACTATCCAACACAAAAATAATTTTTCAATTTCAACCAGTAGTTCCTGAGATTAGCGCGTTCAAACAAACAAACAAACGAAATCTTTAGCTTTATAATATTACATACATAGTATATAGATAATTTTAGTCCTCGAGATTAGTATTGTACACTTTTAGTTAATTTTAGTTCATGAGTGGTGACCTCTTATGTATATATGGAACTCAAAGTGTTCAATACTAATCTCGAGAACGAGGCTAGAGTATAATGAAACTGAACACATAGGAGGTCAACAGAAGGTGAGCCACAGCCCTTACAAGTACAAAACGATACGATGAGAAATACCTGAAATAAATATCTGTTTTGTTCAAGACCAGATAATAAAATGTGCAAATGTCTGCATTACATCATTATTTTCATGGTGAACAGGAATGTAATAGGAATTCTTATATAAGCTAGTTTCAAGTCAAGTTAGATAATATTGCATTTTTAAAGGTCTTCTGCGTCTCAAGTTTGTTTGACAATTTATTTTTAGTTCGTGATGTAGATTGTAGTGCACAAAATGAACTATAAGGGAATATTCTTCAGACATTCATTCATTATTGTTAATTATTTTTCATTTTCTATCAATTTATTCAAAACTAGATTTTGCCCGCGGCTTCGCCCGCGTGGACGTCTAAAAAAATAGCCTATGTCCTTCTCCATATCCCAGGCTATATTATTAAATTTCATGATGATCTCTTCAGCGGTTTAGGCGTGAAAATATAACAGACAGACAGACAGAGTTACATTCACATTATAATATTAGTATGGAGTATCGATTAATGATTTACGAATTCGTTAGTCTATGTATTGGTATAATAAAACTAATCAGCTTTTCGACCCGGGCTTCGGTGAGCTGCCCATAGCTCGCCGTCCGCAACACCGCGCCTACGGTGGTCGGGAATCGGCTACCGATTCCCGCCGCCCAGGGCTTCTCCTGCAGCGACTAGGGGCGTGAGGGCGCACAGAATGCCGCTCCATCACTCGTTCTGCCTCCTCGCGAGCATTACTGCTTCGCAGAAGGAGGTGACTGCCTCCCATATTTATCAATAACCCAGTAGAATTGATGTGTACGCGTTCTAGTTTAACAGTTTTTTTTTGTAATAGAACAACAAGGAAAAAGTTAATCAATCGATCGCTGGTAACGGAATTCGTTGTTTCATATGCTCCAGTACCCGGTTTTTTTAACAGACTTCCAAAAAAGAAGACGGTTATGCATTCTGCCAGTTTATAGGGTGTATGATCTATTCAAACACGAAATATTTTAAGAGATATTTTTAGAGATTTTAAGGGTCAGCTCACACCGAGACGCGACGCGACGCAACGCGACGCGACGATTTTACTATGCGCCTCGCGACGTTGCGATGCGTCTCGCGGCGGCGCGCGGCGCAGCGCGAAATCACTGGCCTCTTCCAATATCGTCGCGTCGCGTCGCGTCTCGATGTGAGCTGACCTTAAGAAGCCACGGAAATGTTTTTTTTTTAATGTGAGTATATTATTAAAAAAAATAAAAATTACTTGATATGATGATTAAAATTATCAAAAGGCACCGCGCTCGTGCCGCCACCGTCGCTGCGTCCGGGCGGGTCATTCATAGAAATAAAAAAAATAAGTAAGTAAAGGATTTTTTGTAAAATGTCTCAAGCAATTTTAAAAGTATAATAATTATGTAAAAATATAAAACAATTAGAAAAATTTATTTTTTTCGCTTTTTTACCAGCTATAGATGTTTCTCTTAAAATATTTCGTGTATGGATAGATACATATTATGGGGGTTTATTCATAAACGTTGCTTAAAGTTAAGTGACGTTCAAACATCAGAAATGTATGGTTAAACAGTCGCTAATCATTACTTAACTTTAAGTAACGTTTATAAATAAACCCCTATAAATATTTTTTTTCTTAAATGCCTATTTCTACGTGATTACTCGGCAGATTTACGTGATTCTTTTTCATTTTGTAAGGAAGCTCGCGAAGTGGTTTCACATAAATTTGATTAACTTAGCTAAAACTTTTTTATAAAAACGTTTTTTTTTTAAGATTAGATAAGTTTTCCCTAGTAGTAGGGTAGAGTAGGGATGTCATACGTCCGGAATTTTATCTCATTGTCCGGAATGCGGACATATATATATATACACATATATCGCACACCTATATAGATAAAGAGTAGCACAACTCAAAATACCTCTTTTTTCAGGAACAGCAAAAAACGTTCTACTCATTTTCTATTTGACCGATTTAAATTATTGTTGTATGATGTTGTATATTATTTTACTAAGATATTAATTTGCTATTAATATATATATATTTTATATTAATTTAATAAAACAACAATTTTCAACAATACTGGGGTAAGTGGAAATAATTTGAAGAACACACAAGAAACAAGACCGATTCAATCACGAATACGAAATCAACTCAAAATAATTCACGCTTGATTACTGCGATTAGCCACGAATACAAAACTAAGTCGAAATAATTTACTCTTTGAGCGTATTGACAGCATCTTTCCCTGCAGCTGACATGTCGTAACTGGTGATGCGTTACTGTTGTTGGTGGAGGGTGACCGTAGAGCTACTCAAAAAGACTGACTTACAGCGCAATCTAGTCTTTTATGAATGGAGTTTGTACACCGGTGTCTTTGGAGTTAATGTAGTTTTCAACACTGATTCCGATAATCGCAATAACTCGATTTTGGATTATTTTGAGTTGTGCCACCCTTCATCTAGGTGTGCGATATATATATACATATACATATATATATCCTAAAGTGTCCGGAATTTCCAAATAAGAGTAAAAAAAGTAGGTTAAAATAAAATATTATTTTGTATTAAAAACTCAACATCAAAATCAACATTACATATAGGTAAAGCATGTAGGTTACATTTATGCTTATCTTAAGTATTTTGTATTTCGGGTAGGTACCCCACAATATTCTGCAACAAACCTTTCTCTTCTTTTATAGTTTTGTAAAAGTTTTGACATGTTATTTCTTTTAAATTATATTAAGTCACATAAGAAACCAATATGCCACGAAATTAAAAATTTTGAAGGAAAAGTCCGGAAATTTCCACGAATGTCCGGATTTTTCTTCAGGAAACCAATTGTATTGATTTGGGTATTGAGTTAGCTGGCGGGCTTACAGCCGCGTCCAGGGTAATAGGCTTAATTAATGACAATTTTTTTTTTTTTGTTTAAGTTTCTGATGAGCTCCCAATAGAATAATGTGGACTATATTTTTCAGAACCAATTAATAAATACATGTAATAATATTAATTAATATTAATTTATAATTTATAATTTTACCCAATTTATTGTTAACCGTTTTTATACTCTTTCTTTTTTTTCTAGGCGGGAGATAACTCATCTCCGGTTACAGAACTGGCCAGGGGATTGTTTCAACGTCGCTCGGCTTCAGTACCACTATCCTGAGCTGGTCTTTTTAGAATTCATCAATTCTACCAGCCTCAAGAGCTTCAAGGGACACTTCAGCGCTGTGAACAAGATTGAGGTTTGTGTCTATTATTTTGTTTTTGTTTATGTTTTTGGGGTACCAATGTGTTCGTGACTATAGAATCGTAGATTTGTATGCTATATTTTTTTTTTTGTAAAATAGATCTAGGGAAAAGCCGCCTGCAGTTCCTACACCCTTATTTTACGACCAATATGAAAGCGCTCGGTATTTGTGTAGTTCGCTGAACCATTATTAAAGGAGATTAGTTAGACAGATGCTAAGGATTCTACGGCGCTCCGGAAATTTCAGCCGGTCGATTCTGTAAAAATCTCACCGTGAAAACTTAGGTGAAGTGATCTCAAAGTGAACTGTCATTCCATCTGAGACTAGGGATTGACATTATTGACAGCTCACTCCACGCTCAGTTCACCTACGTTTTCACGGTGAGATGGTTACAGAATAGCATTGCAGGTCATGTGTTGTATTTGTTTATGGCCGTGCGTCGGACTTAAAATTAATTGTTTTATTATTTTCTAAATGTTTTGTTCGGCTTCATAAAAATGTGCATTTCTTTACTTAATACTTTTATTAGTTTGTAGTAAAAAAATTGTGCGGGCAATATTATCCGCACCAAATGTGTTTTCAATAGTTTAAATAAACAATATGGTAGCGAGTACTGTTGCTAGACCTCAAATGTGGAAAACGGTTGGTGTAACTGACGTCACTGGGGCATATAAAAGAGCCTTGCTTGTCCAAAGGTAAAACAAAAAAAAAAAATTTTTTTTTGTGTCCCCACCCGACGCCCTCTGTGAATGGACATGCCGCTGCTACCTGCTTGCTGCAACGCTGACTCACCGTTTACGGCAGCCGGGACGTTACGCCTGCCGTAACTTCTTCGATTCGAGTCCAGTCTCCTGTCCCTCGCACACTGTCTGCGCTCAACGCTCTCTTGGACGCTAAGCCTGACTGAGATGTGCTCGCGGATGGATGGAAGAAGATCTTGTCAGTATGTTTGGAGTATTGTGAGATGAGCGTTTGACTGTCGAGTAGTTGTATACTTTGTTATTATCCTTAAATAATGTGTTTAAGTGTCTTTATTAACTAATGTAATTGGCCTTGGCCGTTTTATGTTAAATAAATAAATAAATAAAGAGTTTTTATCAATAGCTGCTTTTTTCAAGGCAGCGTTAATAGTATATTTGTTTAACGTCAAAGGTTTCTTCGTGGTCATTTGGCCCCTTTAGCCCCCTTCCCTTTCAGCAAGGTCCTACCCCCTATCCGTGCCATGGCTCTGTTGCTGACTTCAGCGAAGCCTTAGAGAGCCCACACGTCCCCCCCGCCTTTTGCCGATTTATGGCCATTGTCTCGCTCACCATTGTTCCTAAAACAATAGGCCATCTTTGCCACACAGGAGAGCATGGACACGTCCGTCCCGCTCTCCAAATCAGACGATACTCGCTCAGCCTCATCCTCCTCTGAGGACGACTATCAAGTCGTCGTCAAGGGAGGTAAGAGGACCTGCTAGGGTCGCGGGTTTGTCCGAAAGGGGATACCGCGGCCCTGGCACACAGGCAACTGAAGGAACACGGGTGGGTTTTAGTCAGTAAAAGTCTTACACGCCCTCCCGCTCCGCCCACAGCCGGAGAAGTTATTTGATAATTCCCCACCCAAAAAAAAAAGGGAGGTAAGAGGAATAAAGGAGCTTCCTCCCAGGCCAGCAAGGCCAAAAAGCCCGTCGCGGCTTTAAATACTCCCCCTCTATCTACGTCTATCCTCCTCACCCAAACTGGTGAAGCGCGCAAACGACTGCCAGCAAAGGGAGAGTCCGTCTGTAAAGATCCTGTCTTCACAGTTGTCCGAGCGCCTCAGTCCTCAGAGGTCCTCCTCCTGGACTAACCTAAGCCATTCTAGTGATTTAGGTTAGTCCAGGGGGAGGTTCCGCAGTTTCGGGTCCCTTCGGCTTCCGCCGATCAGGCCACCCGCCCTATCAGCCCCTGGCCAGCTGGGTAGAAACCTGCAAGTGCTACTCAGCACTTACGCAGTGTTTAACACTCCCACCGCTGACGCGACGGTTAGCAAAATAGTTGCTACTGATAACAATGCCTTCTGTCTCTTAGAGAATTTCAATGCGTACCCTGAGGTAACACAAGCCTTGGAAACCCTAATCTTGTAACTGTTCCAATGGATAATGAATGGTTTAGGTGCACAAAGCCACGGTCCCCTAAAATTGGATTTTTTAATGCTATTAGCATTTCCGGTCAACGTGATGATATCGCCACTTTCCTCCGCGACCATCTGCTTGACATCCTCCTTATTCTGGAGACCTTTCTGAACCAAGAAGTCCCGAACATTGCTCATTATAAAATAGTTCGCAACGACAGGTCCCTCATATATTACAGAAAGGCAATGTACTACATCCTTTGGATCCACCTCTTCTCCTTTCCCATCTGGAGATCTCTGTTTGTCGGCTCGGCATCAACCGATCACCATCATCTCAGCTTAGATCCCTTCTCCCTCACTAAGGACTTCACTGCCCTCTTCAGTCTGGGTGACTCCGTCATTTTGGTGGGGGATCTCAATGCCAAACAACCCGCTTGGAACAGCAGCACACTTCTACCAGAGGTAGGATTGTGTTTAACCTAGGTGCCATCCTCAATTTTCATGTCATCACTCCGATGAACCCCACTTATTTCCTTAGCAATGTCAATTACCTTCCCGATGTACTCGATGTAGCGGTGCTCAAGAATGTAAACTTCCGTTTGTAATCTATTGAGACGCTACACGAGCTCTCAACCTGTAAACCAATTGCACTTTGACAAGGTCGATGCTGAAGTCGAACCTATAGTTTCCCTTAAGGCACTTTGAAGATCCTGATGTTCCTCTGCCTTCCGTCACTCCAGACGAAATGCACGACATCACAAAAGGGCCCCGCGCTCGGAAAGCCCCCGATTCGGACGGCATCACCAATAAGGTGTAGAAACTCCTCCCCGCTCCTCTCATTATGCTTATGACCGCCATCTTCAATGGCGCCTTGAGCAACATCATCTCTTCGGAATCGTGCAAAGAAGCCACAGTTATTGGTATCCCTTAGCCAGGTAAGCCCAAGTCTGTGCCCACGAGCTACCGTCCCATCAGTCACCTCAATGTTTTCGGCAAAATCTACGAGAGGCTTATTTATAAGCGTCTCAAGGATGTCAAGGCAAAGAGCCTCATCCCCAACGAGCAGTTTGGTTTCCGAACCCAAAACTCGTGAATCCAACAAGTCCACCGCATCATAGAGAACAACGAGAGTAATCGCTATGGGGTCGGTACGATTTTAATGCTGAAAATATAGTTATTAGAATTTTTGTCTGTTTGTCTGAATGTATGTTCCAGCATCACACAAATTTTACCAGATAGATTCTGTTAAAATATTGCATAGATATTCCCTATGAGTCTGGTCAGACGGTAGGCTATATTTATCATGCTATTTGCTATGGGGGATGAGCAATATTGCATTGTTTGCATTCCTCTATAATTTTCAGCAAATTACATAAAATAACATAACTTCACGCCTTGTTTCCCCGAAAGATTAGGCAGAGGTGTACTCATACTTGGAATACCCACATTTCGCCAGTTATGTTTAAGTCCCATGTGATATGGGCCGAGCCTAATGCCATCAACCGAGCACAAATCCAGACTTCGGACTGCTACTGAGAAATTCCAGATGGAAAAGCCAATAACATTTTGCCAGACCCGGGAATTTCCCGGGAAACGAACCCAGGGCCTTATGGTCAACAGTAGGGCTTGCGACCATTAGACCAAAGAGGCAGTTTTTTAATAAAAATGTGGCTGTTATTTTAGTATATTGTGGTGTCCTACGACTTTCACGTTAACGAGTTCGCGCCAGAAGCTAGTCCATACTTATAATAAATTCTATAATAATTTTAAACGTCATATGCTTGATGGACACCATCCGAATTAATTGCGTTGTTTATTCTAGACGTTTTCATATCTTTGTGTAGCAATCCAGGCGTAAATATACATTTAGTCTAGGTTCTATATTAAATAGAGAAATACCAACATGTCCTAAGCAATAGGCTAAAGGACATTAATAAAAAGCGGTCAAGTGCGAGTCGGACTCGGCCATGAAGGGTTCCGTAGCAGCAAGCGCGGTTTACGATTTATGACGTATTAAAAAAAACTACTTACTAGATCTCTTTTAAACCAATTTTCGGTGGAAGTTTACATGGTAATGTACATCATATATATTTTTTACTTTTATCATTCTCTTATTTTAGAAGTTATAGGGGAGGGGGGGACACAAATTTTACCACTTTGGAAGTGTCTCTCGCACAAACTGTTCAGTTTAGAAAAAAATGATATTAGTAACCTCCATATCATTTTTGAAGACCTATCCATAGATACCCCACACGTATGGGTTTGATGAAAAAAAAAATTTGATTTTCAGTATGAGGAACCCCCAAATATTTTTTTTTTTTTTTTTGTGTTAAAATCTTAATGCGGTTCACAGAATACATCTACCAAGTTTCAACAGTATAGTTCTTATAGTTTCGGAAAAAAGTGTCTGTGACACACGGACGGGCCGACAGACTGACAGACATGAGGAATCCATAAGGGTTCCGTTTTTTGCCATTTGGCTACGGAACCCTAAAAACCGGCCAAGTGGGTGTCGGACCACGCAAAACGCAGGGTTCCGTCGTTGGTATGAATTTATCCCAAGCACAAACTTAACATTGTAATTGAAATACATGTTCTTCCATACGGAATGTGTCGTAACCAGACAAACCGTGTTAGATGGTCTAATAAATGCGCTCGTAATGTCGTATGGGTTGGAGTGCGGGGTGAGGCAGGGCGATTTGTCGTCTCCCCGGCTCTTCAATCTATATGTTAATGAACATTGTGGACCTCAGCAGCATGCGTGTCGAATGCAGGGTAAATGGTGTTAGTTGTAACAACATCAGTTATGCGGATGACATGGCGCTGCCGGGTCCGTCGCCGGGGGCGATCGTGGAGTAGCTAAAAGTATGTGAGACTTACGCTGCTACACATGGACTGGTCTTATAATGCCAAAAAATGTGAATACATGGTCTTTGGGGTCACTGGTAAGTGCTAGGACTATGCCCTCAAACTTGCCATAAACGGTACGCCAATACGTAGAGTCCACAAAGATTAAAAATCTTGGGCATTTTCTTACCGATGATCTCAGTGACCATGGTGACATTGAGAGAGAGCGTAGGGCTCGGGCGGACAGGGGTAATTATGTTGGCACGAAGATTTGCTCGGTGTACTGATACTGACCAAGTAAATATTACACTTTTTAAAGCTTGTTGTCAGAGTGTTTACACCGGTAATTGGGTTAACTATTCGAAAAAGTCGCTGGATGTTCGGGCCCTATCAGATTATCAGCGCTGCGGTATTTATTTTTCAAATATCGCAGCATTATGCTGAGATGGTTACCTTTTTGGACTCGCAAAGGTGTTTTTCTATTGTTCTTTGCTGTTGTTTACAATGTACATTTTGTTAGTTTTAAATGCTTCTTTTTACTGTTTTTATTTCCTGTGCGTTACTAAAATATACTACATAACTAAAATATTTTTCTTACTTTCTTTCTTTTTTTCTTTCCTTTTTACGCGTCCAGTACAATGATGATTTTAGGATGCTGTTTTTGCAGTGCTTCAGAAATGTTGCCGGTAACCCATACCGATGGATTTCATGCCATCATCTGTAAAAAAAAACTTCACTCCTGAGCAGAATAAGAGGCAGTCACATTAGCATCCTGAAGGCTGGCGGGTGACGTCATCACGTCAGCGCCGGCTGTCGCTGAAAACCAGCGCTGGGGCTCTGTCTCGCATAGGGTCGCAGCATTATGCTAAGCGATAGCCGTTTTTCGTGGATGTGGTGCATATTATCCCCCAACTTGAAATTTTCGTGTTTGTGTTCTTTCTCTGCGTCATGTTTGCCGCAAATAAACTTATTTTCTTTCTTTCTTTTTTTTTTTCTAAATACTAACTCCGCCATAATAAGGCAATTTGTGCGAAGACTTGTACCATTGTTTCCATTTATCGTTGTGTCTAGTTGTTGGGTGGTCTTCTCATTCATTCGTCTTTAGTTCAAGATAGATAGATAGAATACTCTTTATTGCACACCATAAAAATTACAGATTTATTGTAGAAATTTTACAAGGGGTGACACAATGGGCGGTCTTATCGCTAAAAGCGATCTTTAAAGATAACCTTTGGCTGGATTAACGCATTTGCTGCCCAGTTCAAAAAAAAAAAAAATTCTCGTAAGCCATAAATAGTTTGGCAAATTTACATACTTAGATTTGGTGTCGCTAGTCGGGTCCTGGGCATGAACAGAAGTCATCTATAGCGACTGCTCGAATACGGGTTGTAGGCACACGAACGAATTATTTTTCGACCACAAATGCTGGGTGCTTGGCATCGGGAAGGAGAGACAATACTGCAGGTAGCCTGTGGTGTACCTATTACATAATTATTTATTTATTTATATATACCTACTTACACACACAGCAAATTTCCTCGACAGTAAAGCGCGATTTTTTAATGAAACATGAAAAGTTTTCAAGACGAAATAACTATTATGTAATTATTGTTGATAATTATAAATATTAAAATAACGTTTTAAGTTGCATGAACATATTTTTTTCGTTTATTGTGTATGACCCAGATATCTATTATGTGTGTCATGAAAGAACTTGAAACGTACTTTAAGATAAGAGGTGGTTGCAGGATTGAACGGAATACTGTAGAGCTGATAGATAGATAGATAGATAGATAGAATACTCTTTATTATGTACACCATAAAAATTACAGATATAAATGTAGAACTGTTACATAGGGTGTCACAATGGGCGGTCTTATCGCTAAAAGCGATCTTTTACAGACAACCTTTGGATGGATCAAAAAGTAGAAGGAGAGACTAATACTGCAGGTATTTAGTGGTGTACCACTTACATATATACAATAAATACATATACACAAAGCATATAGATACTTATCCATATATATATATATATATATATATATATATATATATATATATATATATATACACACAATAATAAACATGATACAAGAGCAAGGAACTTTAAGTAATGATGATGTTTAAGGAGAGAGGAAGTGATTTTTAACCAAAATTTTAAAAGTGGACAAAGATTGAGCACGCCTTATCGAGACGGGCAAGGCATTCCATAACCGTACTGCTTGAACTGTAAAAGACTTGTCATAAAAACTAGTGGAATGCATTGGCATCTCTAGTCTCACACAGAGCTGAAACAAGATATGAGAATTCTGGCGAATGCGTATGGGAAGTCTCTTGAGCTTTGTACGAAATACAGAAATGTGATCATATAAGTTACGAGTACTAACATTTGTATTTTAAGTGCAAGTGTTACTATCAATGTATAGATCTTTTAGCTGTCAGAAATAAAATGATTTTATTTATTTATTGAGTCTCTCGTAGACAAATAATTTATTTAGGAATATTTATTTAGTTAGTAGAGAATAATTATGTATATTTGGTACGATTTGACAGTGTGTAAGTTTTTCGTTCAGGCGTTATATCAACGACTTAAAAAAAAAAATTGTAGAAATTAAACGAAAAATACAAATACTGTTCTTTGTTAAGCTTGTTGGTAAGCGCATCACATAAGAACGCCTGAACCGATTTGGCTATTTTTTGTATTAAAATGTTTTTACGTAAAGAAAAATTTTAAAAGTTTCCCGGAAAATGTTCAAATGCGGAGAAAACTGTACGTCCTTTTCTCTTTGGGTTTTTTTAATTTAATTATTGGGACAGGACAACGTGTGTCCGGTCAGCCAGATGTTAGTAAAATGAACGCAAATGTCTTGCCGACAACGGCGTACAAATATTGGCGCAGTGGTTAAGCGATTGACTGCTGCGCTGCGTGTCGCGGGTTCGATCCCCGCACGGAACAAATATTTGTATGATCTACAAGTAGTTGTTCCGGGTCTGGCTGTCTGTGTATGTGAGTTTAAATGTTTGTAAACGCACCCACGATACAGGAGAAATTCCAAGTGTGGGGCAACGTTTAAAAAAAAAAAAAACTAATTAACTGCTATTAAAACTAAGATAAAACATTCAATATTAATAAACAAAATATTCATTATTACATTCAAGATCTAAAATAACAATAAATTGAGGCGACGATAACCGACTTTTAATGATTTATTATTGAAGATCACGTCTAAACGAGTAGAGTAAATATATATTTTTTTTTAACTAGAGCATTTTCTTAAGACTACGCCGAGCACACAGTGGCGCCCTCATAGTTATTTCGGTGATTTCTTTTATTTTAGAATGAAAATGCAGAAAATAAGCTCGTCAAGTTGTGCTTCACAAGACTATATGTACGTTATTGTTACTACAAACAGTAGTTTTAAATTGTTATGTTTCATTGTAATCATTAAAACGGAAAATAGTGGCCACGAAGATCCGTTTTAATGATTACAATAAAACATAACAATTTAAAACTACTTTTTGTAGTAATAATAACGTATAGTCTTGTGAAGCACAACTTGATAAGCTTATTTTCTGCATTTTCATTCTAAAATAAAATAAATCACCGAAATGACGATGAGGGCGCCACTGTGCGCTCGGTAGCCTCTTAATAACTTAAAATATGAATATTTTAGATTATGTTTATACCACATAGTGAAATTAATTTGTAAAGTGATGTCAAACGCGGAAAAAAAACTGAGAATCACGCAAAATCTATCAAGCGAATTTTTCTGAAACCTTCACCTTTTTAAAGATTAATTAGGGATGCCTCGATATTTTTATATTAATTAGGGATATATTATATTAATTACGGAATTTATTTTATATTAATTAGGGATGCCTCGATATGCTTTTTTGCCGATACGATACCGATACCGATGCCCTTATAAAAATATCGGCGATACCGATACCGATACGCTTATTGAATTCAAAAATGAAGGTAAAATAAATAAAACGTAATTCAGTTGATTTTTTTAATTAATACAAAAAGAACAAATAACAGGACAAACTAAATAACACCGTTTAAAACTATAGACAGGTTGAGATTAGTTAATAGTTTTAGTAATTAAAATTAACATTGATGAGAAAAGTATCGTTGAATCGACCATAAAAATATCGCCGATGCCGATATATCGGCAATCTTCGAGTATCGCCGATATATCGGCATCGGTATCGGTATCGGATGCATCCCTAAATTTAATTACTGATCTTTTAGTATACGTGTTTTATTAAAATACCTTATAAGTATAATAAAATAATAATGCGTCTTATTTGGGACAGTGCTTCTGGATGGGTGAGTCCTATTACTGGCTGGACGTACGACGCGTTGCGTGAGCTCAGTACAGAACACGCAAGCTAACCACTCAAGGTCACTGGCATATATCTGCGTTTTAAAACAAATTAAAACAGGCAATCATTCGTGATAACAAATACCATTTTTAAGAATACACAACTGCACACAACTTTCCTAGGCAATATTTGCCATATTCCTAGTTCCTACAGCAAAATTCCACTCGTGTGCGGTGTAGGTGTCGAGACTCTCGACACCTACACCGCACACGAGTGGTCGAGAGTGCACCTGTGTTTGCGCACAAACTTCGACACCTCCTAAGTACAACTAAGTAACTGACAAATGCAAGTTTTATAGGAGAGCGAATTGAAGATTTCAATTTTTTTTATCGCCGTAGCTAAGCCCCTATATATGTACGTTTGAGAAAAAAGTATGTTGGGTTAGTTAAAAAAATAAAATAAACTTGTATGTGTTAACTTATAGGTATATAGATGCCAAAAATGCAATAAAAACCGTTTCGTGTATCTGGCAGATAAATACGTATTCTTAGCGGGTGTCGACTTGTGCACTATTATCTTCCGCGCCGAAGGCTGGTCTCCGCTGATATTGGTTGCCATGGCCTAAATTCGGTCTGGCGGACAATTTTTTATTATTAGGTAATTAAATGTGTGGGAGTTGCCTTATTCAGAGAAGTTTATTTTGAACAGACTAAGTTACAAACCCACGATTAAGCAGTTGTGTTGATAATAAGCGCTCGAGTTACCTGAACCTACTTAACTTTAAGTTCTTGGAACTAAATCCTTATTTAATGTCAAGCTTGCTCCCAGGCACGGTAAGCAGATTAAATAAGTTCCTATTCAAACTCAAACTCAAACTCAAACGCAAACTCAAACTCAAATCATTTATTTCAATTAAACCATTTACAGGCACTTTTGAATTGTCAAGCAGTCGGGTCAGTAAGAAAAATTAAGCTACATTCCCATTCCAAAGCGTAGGTACCTATGGAGAAGAACGGGCAAGAAACTCCATGGACACTCTTTTAAATTAAATTGTTACAAAAGTACTCGTTACATCTATAATGTTGCATTTATAACTAAAAGTGAGAACGATGTAAAAATAAAAATAATAAAAACTTACACGTTAAAAGCGTCAAGCATAGGTACAACAAATAGAAACAAAATAAAATAAAATAACCCGTGGCAGCTAAGAGATGACCAGTCCCAACTGACGGCGCCCGTTCACGAACATGACGCATGGATTAGCACCATTCAGCTCAACCATTTTGAAGGGAGCTAAATGATCCAACACACACGCCACCATCAGCGAGACCTTTAAGTGAGCATGACATACTCTCAACCGCCAGGGCACATTCAAGTCAATGAAAGACATATTACCCGGTCAATGGTAGCTCTATAGTACATAGGACTCACACCTGTGCTATGCATTTATATAATACAAAGGAGATTGAGTTTATACAATGCAAAGATAATCTTACACTCTTCAGCAGCTCCAACATGATTGTCAAATGTTAATCAACTAGCTGAGGTTGTGGTACTGAGATTCTGGTTGGTACCAAGGCATCTATGTATCGAAATCAATATTTTTATAAAAACAATCAAACTTTGATTTAGATGTCTTTGATAGTTTGTAAATATCGAATAAATAATGTTCATGTTCATTATTTGTCGAAATGCAGAACTTGCTTTGCTTTGCCGATTGTAAACACGGCTACCCCGTACTACGTGAAAGCAAAATTAAGTAAGATTATTTTTATCTCGGTAAACTGTTGGATAGGGAAGTGTGCTGGTTGTTTTATTATGCATATGTAAATTATAGGTCATATGTTACGTCAATAAATATTACCAGCTGTTAAGTAGATTGCGAATATGATAACAGCAATCAATGTTCAACAAGACTATTTATTACAAGTTTAATATAAAAAATGTTTATCTTATCGAGCCAGTTTATCGTTGAAAGTTGTTCATGTTCCAGCTACCGAACTGTCAGATAATAATATCTCATCCATTTTAAATGTTGATGAGTAAATATCTTCTTGTGACTCAAATTCCGATTTATCGATAACTGAAAAGGACACGTGTTTAGAAGAGCACTGGTTTCCGCACGGGATAGGCTTCACAGCCTTGCTCATCTGCGTAATGCTGCTTGCCTGTCGGTCTTCTACAGACTGTACTTTGGAGAATGTGCGCAGAGCTCCACAACCTGATCCCACCATCGCTCTTTTATTACCGGACTACCAGACGTACTGCAGAGTACCAGCATACTTGGTTGATATCCCGTCCAGTCGTACTCAGCGCTTCTCCTTCACATTTATTATGCGCACAGGCAAAGTGTGGAACTCTCTGCCAGCATCTGTGTTCCCTTCCACATATAACCTTGCTTTTAACCGTGTCTTTAAAGCAAGAGTGAACAGGCATCTTCTGGGCAAGCTTGTTCCATCATAGACCTCATCTATCGTTTTCCATCAGGCCGCCTGATGGAAAATGCCTGACTCAGGCGAGATCGAGGTCAAGAGCAGGCCCAAAAAAATGAAATATGTTTCTAGGTTTATACACCGAGAAATTTTAGTGGTTGTTTTCCCGCAGCAGAACAACTTGCCATAAGGAGTACTTTCGGAATATAGAGTGAAAGTAAAAAAATAAAGATGTTTTTGTTCTAAAAATAATTTAAAAAATATGCATCAACTCGAAAACGTGAGAATCAATAGTAACACTAGAGGTAACTTGTAGGTACTACTCGAATCGCACGCGCCGCCAACATAGGGAACAGCGATTCATAAATGTTCAAAGCAAAATAAATTCTCGCACGTGGTGATTTTTCACAATGGTTAATCTGCCATTATTTGTTTCTAACATTTAATTTGTTTATAAAACGATTGTATTACCAAGACAAAACCATTTCGCTGCGGGAAAACAACCATTTAAATTTCACGGTGTATACAAAATTAGGCATAATATATCGTTAATTAGATATTGCGGAGCAATGAGGAAAATGTTGTGAGGAATGGTTTGAGTACGAAGGTTACGAAGGGGGTAGTAGACCAAAGAAACGATCGATGTACTGTGTGAAAGATGATATGGCGAGAAAGAGTGACTACCGACTAATAGAGAAAAAATGAATAAAAAGACATGTTGCGTCGGCCCCAAATAAATTGGGATAAGGGCAAGAGAATGTTGAATATAATATCGTGAATTAGGGATGTTATAGAAGGGACAAGTGCTCTTAAAATACTTAAATACTTTGTTTGTCTCTTTTATCTACCCACAAAACAGCCAAAGTAAAATATATCAAATTCTCCTTTTATAATTATACAAGATAAGTTTTTAACCAGTGCGTAATTTTTTTTTTGGTGGTTCAGTTTCAGTTATAGAACACATTTCCATTATTTGTTCAATACTTTTTTTTGGTCCACTTGAATTCAGCAAAATATGGATACAATCTATTCGTAATAATATCAATGGGCGAGCGCACAGCTGATAGATACCTACTACTGCGTTCCGCTTCACTGACCACGCCGCCGCGCTGGCTCGTTGCGCGACGAGTATCTTTTTTTTTATATCAGTTTCAAAATAAATATCTTTCGTTAACGATAACTTCATTTTTTGGGCTTATTCCACAAATCCCCCTTAGGAGGAAAAGTGGAATCTATAAAAAGCAGTCTAGAATTCATCCCTGATAAGCCTGATGAAGGGGGAAAACAAGAATTGAAAAAAAAAAAAAACTTGTTCCAAGACCCCCCTGGAAGTGATTTTTTTACATTAGGGTTCAGTTTTCCCCACTGAGGGGGATTCTCTTAGGGGAGATTAGTGGAATAATCCGGATTATCAGGGGTGAATTCTAGACTGTTTTTTATAGATTCCACTTTTCTTCCTAAGGGGGATTTTCAGGGGGAATTTGTGGAATAAGCCATTTTTTTACTAAGATTATATCTAAATAAGAAAAAGGTGTATAATAAAATACGTTTAAGTTTAATTTGTCAAAATTTGCGCACTGATTAAAAACGTTTCCTGTATACAAGATGAATGATGCAACTCTGGGCCCATCCGGATAGGGGCTGACGATTTTACTCGTACTATAAAAATCGATATTCACACTCGAACTAGGGCAGATAAGAAGTAATACGTATACATACCGCATGGATCAGCGTTGGTAGGTGCCCCAGAAGGCGGACCTACGACCTGATGAAGGTCGCAGGAATCTGCTGGATGTTCTCGTTGTGGCTATGCTTCCAGCAGTGGACGTTTTTCCGCTCATTGATGAAGATGACGTCCTGGCCTGCAACTGCAATGGACGAGTGTTCACCTACCGATATTTCACAAGCTGGGGGGACTGGTCACTATCTCGGGTCCACAAAATTTTTACTCATACTCTATTATTGATCGAAGTCATACTCTCATACACAATACGATGCGGGCGCTTCTGGATTATAGATACCGAATTGCACAGGAAATTAGTCTACACGTGTTGATCGAGCAGTCTTGTAAATCACAGTAGCGCCACAATTATTATAGTGACGGAAATGGCGATGTCGTTCCTTATAGTTTAAATTTTAATGATTGACGTAGGCTAGTTAAATGTAACACTTTAAGTACTATAAGTAAGTACCTTTTATTATATTGCGTAGAGATAAAGTATTGATTTACCTGTCAAGACTTGACTACTAAACTAAGACACAAGACAATATTCTATTGTGAGGTGTTACATTACTCCCCTGAGTCACACCACACGTGCAGATATAGGTACTATGGAAAGAGGAAAGGGAAACAAGACATTTTTTTTTGCAAACAGAGCGTAAAAATGGGTTTTGAATATTTACACGCAGAAATTGGAATTAATTATGTTTAAACAAAAATTACTTTCGTTAAATGCATAAAGTTGATACGGCCTGGGGTCTGTAACCGAACTAACCGATACTGAAACTGCGCGGTTCACGCAGTCGCGCTCAAGTTCAGGGTCAGTTATAAAACAATATTTATTCGTTGTATTGACCTTTTTGGTTTCTATTTTAGTTATCACCGGAAACTTATAAATGGCTTTCAATTTTATATTTCCAGAAACACTGGAAACACGCTATACCCGCATCGCTTTAAAGTGAAAATAGCGGTCATTGTCCTTTCGCTAATATCTCCACCAAACAATAAACTGTGCATGGTTTTTAGTCATTGGAAGATCATGATAGATAACTAATTGATTCAGGATGTGAGCGAAAATTTCAGTTTTTTAAATAAAGAATGCTAACAAATTTAGGTTAATGACCATTATTGCCGCACTAAAGTGAATAGCTTGGGAATAGCTGTAAGTATTCCTAAATCAATCTGCCTAGCCTTTTCCCAGCTATGTTGGGGTCGGCTTCCAGTCTAACCGGATGCAGCTGAATACCAGTATTTTACATGGAGCGACTGCCTATCTGACCTCCACAACCCAGTAACTGGGTAACACGATACCCCTTGGAAAGACTGGTTGTCAGACTTTTTGGGCTTCTGACGACCCGTAACGACTGGCAAAGATACACGAATGTCAGCCGGGACCAACGGCTTAACGTGCTTTCCGAGCCACGGAGGAGTCTCGGTAAGTAAAGATGGTCACCCATCCACGGACCAACCCCGGCAAGCGTAGCTTAACCTAACGGATCGACCCGTGTGGCTATTATTACTTAGCCACGAGCTGTAAGTATTCCTAATGGAATAATAAAAAAATACAATAAAAAAGGGGAGGGGAAAAAAAATTGGGACCTGTATCTATGTGTCCTTTGATCGATAATGAGTAATGACCCAACGTAATTATGTCAGTGAAAAGCTGGAAAGCTCTTTCATTTCTAATATTTTATGCTTTATCAAGATTTTATAATATCAATAATCTATATGAAAAAGCTGTGCCCGCGATGGGATTTTCCATTTAACCCCTTTAGGGGAAGAATTTTCTAAATCCTTCCTTAGTTCATTTTCGCTATATAAGGAACTCTTCTGCATTTCATGTTTTAGACACAGAGGTTTAAGATGTGTGTTGTCGGTTAGTGAATAAAGGAATGTCAGTTTTTTTTTTAATCATAGATAAGTTGAGTGTAACGACTATGAGATGCAGGGCAGACGATTAGACAGCTAGGTGGAATGCGACTTACCGTGTACAAATTAACTTGGTTGGCTTTAGCTGTATACTTAATATTGTTGTATTGTTAGGTATACCAATACATTATGTAGATAGGTATAGGTATAGAAAAACACTAAATTGGGCTACATAAACAAGTTTGCGGTCCGAGGTTTTGCTTTGACAGTGTGACTCACACTGTGGGAGTCACATTAGTACCTACTAAGAGCCACTTTGAGTATCACGGTTATGCAAATACTCACGTAATGATCCATCATGCATGGTTCATTTTCAATTGCAGCTAAAAAATCAGTCAAATAAAGTCATGAGATCATGACATTATGACTTTACGAGGGGCTGACGATATGAATTGTTTCTTTTTTCATTTGTTTTATTGAAAGTAACAATCAAAAAGATTTTGCAAGCATGAAATACACATTTGAAAAAAAAGAAGAGGTAGTTTCCGTCTAAAAACGAAATAAATAAATCAGTAAAGGTACGTACTATTTAAGTAGGTACAGGTACCTATAGTTTAATATCCTGTTTCTGCTTCCAATATAGGAAAATTTCTCCATTTCCGTGTTGTATCCACGATCTCTCCCCAGAGATGGTAAATCTCCTCATAATAAAAAATATCTTAGAATAAGTATTTTTATTTCAAGGTTCTTGTTATATACTACTTACCTTCCAACCTAAAATTATGTAAGTATGTGGAGAGATGTATAATTAAACGGTTAAGTTCACTTCGTGGTGCCGTGTGGTGCCGGACGTAAAGAATAGCACCATCCCATTTCCTCCCGTGGGTGTCGTAAAAGGCGACTAAGGAACTTACTAGAGAATGGGCAGCAGCGTTTTTTATGAATTTTTAACACCATACTGCGATCGCCAACCCTCCTGATAAGCGTGGCGATTATGGCAAACCCCCCCAACTGGGCTTATGTCCAGCAGTGGAAGTCTTTCGGCTGAAATGATGATGATGATGAAGTTTACTTGAAAGCTGTGATTTTTTAGACTGCGTAGATCGAAAGATGCACTGAACTATTTCATGCTTGGCTAGGAAACTTAGTCTTATGTCAAACAGAAAGCGGGTCTCTCTAGACAGAAGAATTTCGTACGGAACTCTTTTCAACAAATCCGCAAAAGTAAAAAACGAAGAATGCTCTCTAAAGAAAAGTTTTAGACTTCGTCACACATAACATGGTTCTCCCAGAGGAGACGCAACTTGACACAAGATTACAGTACTCAAGGCTTTTCAACCATCATCGTTTCAGCCGAAAGACGTCCACTGCTGGACATAGGCCTCTCCCAAGCACCGCCACCTCGACCGGTTCTGTGCTTCCCGCATCCAGCGGATTCCTGCGGCTTTCATAAGGTCATCAGTCCACCTTGTGGGAGGCCTGTCAACGCTACGTCTTCCGGTACGCGGTCGCCACTCCAGAACCTTTCGGCCCCAACGGCCATCTGTTCTGTGTTGTATGTTTTTATTTAAAACAATAAACAACAATGTGCCCTGCCCATTGCCACTTAAGTTTGGCAATTCAACCATGTTATGGGTAAATACACGGCATGTTTTGTAGCAATCAGTTATCTAGCTGAGCTGAGAGTGTATAATCAGTCTGTTTACACTCATACAAGGCCTCACCCAAGCGGCAACCTGAAAATTTTTCTTTCACCTTTTGCTATGTAGCGTCTATGTAGCGTTTATGTAGCGTCTCATGTTAATGACAGATATTTAGTTCTAAAGCTGATGTTGGTGAACGGTGTTTAGTTCTAAAACTGAACACATTCAATCAATCAAATCAGCCTATCGCAGTCCACTGCTTGACATAGACCTCTCTCAAGCTACGCCACAATATCTGGTTCTCCGCCTTCCGCATCTAGTCTGTCTCACCCAGCCATCTTTTTAAGGTTGTCAGTCCATTTAGCTGGGAGGCATCCCAAGCAACGCTTGCCGATACGCGGTCTCCAATTCAGGACTCATTTGCTCCACCGACCATCGGTCCATCGACAAATAAAAAAAAAAATGGCCAGCCCACTGAACCCAGACGACAGTATCAGTCACCATTAGCGGACGATTACTGTTATTACTTAGTTTGTGATTTGACAACATACAGTTACGTTAATAATTCAAAATCGAAATCAAAATCAAAATATTTTATTTCACATAAACCTACATGGGCACTTATGAAACGTCAGAAGCTAGGTGCACAGTTCCAATTAATCGTTTCCTATGGAGAAGATCCGGCAAGAAACTCCACGGTTACTCTTTGAAAAATAATTGGCTTTACAGTATTATCAAATAACAGTGTTAATAGGTATGGGAGGACAGTGTAGGCCCTTTAACAATTACCAGGTACTTAACAACATGGAAAAGTGCCAACAAATCTAAAGAAAGAAAGAAAAATATTTTATTTGGGACACGCACAAGAAATACAGACAGTAAAAAATAAAACTTGAGTTTTTAAAACTAACAAAATTTACATTGTAAACCTGTGCGAGGCTAAAAAGGCTACTATCTCAGCATAACGCTGCGATTTAAAAAAAAAAAAATAACGCAGCGCTGGTATTCAGATAGGGCCCGCAGTAATGCCACGGACACACCTACGGAAATCTATAAGTCCCACTAGGGGATTAAAAAATAAGTAATTCTAACAATAATCTACACTCTACTAGGCCTACAACGTTCTCACATTCACAAAATAGAAAATAATCTATGTATAAAACATTAATGACATGATTGCAATTACAACTACAGTAACAAATCTGAATACATTCATGTCCACAAAAAAAAAAAAAAAACATTGTATACCTAAGTAATTAATGAAATGCACCCGACCACAGTGTGGTTTGACCAGACTCGATTACTCGAATGAACCCAAAGATTCATACAGAGACCATTGCATATCAAGGAGTAGACCGGGGGGCGCGATAATGGTAGGGAAGACGTGCCCATAGGATAAGGATGGATTATTAGAGGCATACCGGATATGCATCCTAAAGTAAGCAATGGAATAGTGGAGAGACGGGTGATATTTATCGGGATCTTTTAATGACGTCGCTGCCATTTTGGCTCAGGTCCAGCTGCTTTCTCGACTCTTTTCTGTGTCACTGCTATGCTGTGGTACACGTTTACACGTTGCTGTTTCTAAAGTCTTCGTTTGAGGACCGTTTCCGGTTTCTTGTAAATCTCGCAATAAAGCAGCGTTCTTGATCGTATCTCGGTCTTCAGCCGTGTCTATCCAAAAATTGATTTCCTTGTCGAAGTAGTCATGTCCTGTTTTAGGTTGTGATTCCATGTGTAAATAGGTCGGCCGTTTTTCTTATATTTGGGATTGTACTGCATTGCTGCATGTAATCGGTGTGGTTCGCGGCGCCTAAAATGTGCTGCATGTAATCGGTGTGTGCGAGTTTTGAGGTCCAGCGACCGATCTCAAATCATTGTATACCTAAGTAACATAATTTATTATTTTAAACCATTTTTTTCATAGAAACTGACACTCCACGGACTGATGTCTCTCTGGGAGCTACCGCCCGAGGTCGTGATTGACATGCCAGTTCTTCGCGAGATGGACCTTCGAAGAAACATGCTGAGACACATCAAGTCGCCTCTGTTGACGGGACCAAGGAGTTTGGAACACCTTTATTTAGCAGGTATATGACTATAAAGTTATACTGCTACCTGCGTACCATAGGTATTTTTTTTTTACTATAGATTTTTTTACGAGTTACAATGTATACATACTAATATTATAAATGCGAAAGTAACTCTGTCTATCTGTCTGTCTGTATGTTACGTCACGCCTAAACCGTTCAACTGATCGTCATGAAATTTGGCAGAGAAAAAGTAAAAAGTAGCCTATGTCCTTCTCCATATCCCAGGCTATAGCCTGGGATATGGAGAAGGACATAGGCTACTTTTTTACGCGATAACCAACATCCACGCGGCCGGAGCCGCGGGCAAAAGCTAGTATAGCTTAGCTTAGTATAGTAAGCTAGTAAAGTTAGTAGCGGTTTAGCGGCATTATTATGTCGCACAAATGGCCGTATTTTTTATAGCGTTGACCTATTTAATATTACCGTGATAGTACCGTGTGATGCCGGACGTAAAGAATAGCACCACCCCATTTCCTCCCGTGGGTGTCGTAAAAGGCGACTAAGGGACTTACTGGAGAATGGGCAGCAGCGTTCTCTATGCATTTTAACACCATACTGCGATCGTCAACCCGCCTGCCAAGCGTGGCGATTATGGCAACCCCCCCCCCCCCCCCCCCGATTGGGGGAGGCCTATGTTCAGCAGTGGACGTCTTTCGGCTGAAATGATGAATGAATGATGATGATGATTTGATATTAATTTAAACTTGATACCACCACGCGTTCTTGAGAAAAAGGGTCATGGCAGACTAATAGACGGATGGACAGACGGACGGACAACGAAGTGATCCTATAGAAGTTCCGTTTTTCCTTTTACTCGTAGGTACCCTAAAAATATGAAGGTTAGCAAAGAATACAAATAAAAATATGTGCCGTCAACGCAAAAAAGATTAAAAATAATAATAATGGGACCACAATACCTGTGAACCTGTTTTAAGTTTTAACCACAGACAACCTATACATGCATATTCTTAGGTTAATGCCCTCGTGCAATGACTACATAATTTTCCATACATAATTCCGAGCACGGACATCACGTTATTGTACGTATTTATTTTGAACAGTCTGTTTATCGCTTCTTTTATTTCTCAATTGACCTTGACTGCCACTTCTCAGACGTTGAACTGAATTAGCTAGGCAATATAGCACGTAATAACTATTATCCGAAAATTACGTCACGGGCGGTTTACGGTAGGTACTCATCATTTGTCCTGTTGTAGGTACTACAAAGTTGTGACAAACAAAAATGTCTCATATGGTCATCATCATCATCATTTCAGCCGAAAGATGTCCGCTGCTGGACATAAGCCTCCCCTAATTGGGGGGGGTTTGCCATAATCGCCACGCTTGGCAGGCGTGTTGGCGATCGCAGTATGGTGTTAAAAACACATAGAGAATGCTGCTGCCCATTCTCTAGTAAGTCCCTTAGTCGCCTTTACGACACCCACGGGAGGAAAAGGGAAGGTGCTATTCTTTACGTCCGGCACCGACGTACCGGTACGTGGAGCATAATGAACAGAGATCGGAATAGGTAGGGTTAGTTTACCTAAACTTCGAGGAAGGGTAATATAGAGTATAATACCTTCTCTAAAATCCCGGAATAATTATAACGTATAAATCCCGGGATTTAAAAACTTTAGACTATTTATAATTGATTTGAAGAATCATATTTATATAACTTTTCTTATTATATCTGTTATATGATTTTTGATCTTGTGCTTGTCCCAACTTACTGGGTTTCACTGCATCATGTCTTCTCTACGACTTCACCCGCGTGAAATTTCTTGTTTTAACATAAAATATATCCTATGACACTCGAAAATACTGTAGCTTTATCATCATTATCATTTCATCAGCCAAAAGACGTCCACTGCTGGACATAGGTCTCTCCCAAATACCGCCACTTCGACCGATTCTGTGATTCCCGCATTTAGCGGATTCCTGCGGCTTTTACAAGGTCATCGGTCCACCAAGTGGGAGGCCTTCCAACGCCACGTCTTCCAGTACACGGTCGCCACTCCTGAACCTCCAGATCTTTCATTTCTGATTCGATCACGTAGGGAAACTCCAAGCATAGCCCTCTCCATTGCCCTTTGGGTGACTTTTAGCCTTCTAATAAGGCCCAGGCTGAGTGATGTACTCGCCATTGATGTTGATGCCAACCCCTTTCCAGTCCAGAACCTTAAAGCCATCCTCCAGTGCAGCGGTGAACAGTTTCGGAGAGATAACATCTCCCTGTCTCACACCTCGCTGCAGAAGGATAGGCTTCGAGGTCTGGTCCTGGAGTCGGACTGACATAGTGGCGTTTTTGTACAGACACTTCAGCACCTCGATGTACTGATAGTCGATTTGGCACCGTTGAAGGGACTCTAGCACAACCCATGTCTCGATCGAATCAAGGCATTTTCGTAGTCCACAAACGCTAAGCAGAGAGGCAGGTTATACTCCTCGGTCTTCTAAACTAACGATCTTCCTGAACACACACCCACTCCATGCACACTATTTGCGGATGACATTTCGATTATCCACACACCAATTAATATTGATATAAATAATTACACATCAACAATTAATACTGACATAAATTATTACAGAATTGACATTAATGATACAATTGACATTAGTCCACCGCTGAACCGAGCGCCATGAAATTTGACAGAGATATATCTAAGCCTGGGATATGGAGAAGAACATAGGCTACTTTTTACGAGATAACTGACATCCACATGGGCGGAGCTGCGGGTAAAAGCTAGTTCCAAATAAGTTATTATGATTATGATCTATAAACGTCCCGTCACTGTCTTGCACTTGTAGTTTGACAATGACAGGAATATCGCTAAGCCTACAACCAAACAACTACAATGCCAACTACATGGTAATTAACGTATATAAATCTTGGCTTAACACCCGCTTTCTGATTTGAGAATTTGTCTTTTAATTTTATCCCGCAAAATTCACAACTCGACGGGTCCTACGTAAACTAGTGTAAGTGCAAAAACCCAACTTTACAGGAGAGCAATTCAAAGGTTCTAAAGCTTGTAACTTTGACATTACTTAACGGAAATATTTGAAATTTTGATATGTTATACTTGAGTATTATTAAAACAATACTGCATAATTAAATTTCAGAATATTTGTATACTTTAAAAAATAGGGTGACATGCATTTATGTAGCTTATTTTTCTTAATGTGTTCAAACGAGTAAACTGGTATAAGCGACCACTTGTACCAGTTTACAGTATACTGGCTGTTTTTCAAATTAAGGAACAAGGAAGAATACAAATTTATTTAAGCGCATTTCTAGGTACATTAATAAATTATCAAAGCTTGTAATAATAAAAACATTTTTTTTTATTGAATTTGAACCCTTGCACCAGTTTACTAAGTATTCAAAAACTACTTGTGCCAGTTATCTTTGTATTACTCTGCTAATAAACTTGATTTTTTAAAGATAAATAAAAAAAAAATATTAAGGTTTATTCCAAGAAAATTGTATTATTATCAACCACTTTACTGCTATAATAATAAAAAAAGACAAAAAAAAAGTATTCTCAACTTAATTAGTTACCTACGTACCTGCTAATTATTTAATCAGTATTTCCGACATTATTATTAAAAAAATGCAAATGTACATGTAAGTGTAGTAAATTAATGTTTCCTATATAAATTCTCAAACTAATCAATAACAAACTACTACCTACATTGGTGCAAGTACCTTACACCAGTGTTGACAGTTGTTTGGCTTAAAATAATGTCACTTACATCAGTTTGCATGTTTGTATCTTCGAAACTAATTGATATTTGGAAGTAAATTTTACAGAATACAAAATATAGGTTATTTTAAGACAGTTTATGCAAAAAAACAGTTTTCGTCATTTTGCGGGTTGCACCAGTCTACGTAGGACCCGTCGAACTTACATTTTTTTACGAAGAAATTCAAATTTCGTAGGCTTTCACTTTCCTAAAGTAAAGTTTGTCAAGGTCTCAACTGCTAATTCTCAATCAAAAACCAGGTGTTAGTGTCGAGTCTCGGGAGCAAAAAGAGTAGTAGGATTACTGTTTGTATTTTACAAACATGGAGCTGGTTATATGAAATCCTCTACCAGGAGCTAGGTTTCGCGGAAACTACTTACGTAATGTATTAATGCTAATTTAAGCTATTTGCTCTCCGCTACGTCTTCTCTTTAACGTACGTCGGGTTTAACATCAAAGGATACATAATTATTTCCTACTCATGTTCCTGAAAAAGCAAAGGAAAACATATTTATGCCCGACTTTTTCGTAGAATTGATAAAAAATTTAATAGAATCTATACAAATAAATACAATTGAAGTGTTTGTTTGTAAAGTCAAAATAATAGCGTTTTACTAAATGCATATGAAAGTATATACACGGTACTCAAACAAAAAAAAAAGAAGCATTTTTAAACATTTTTGTTTGTCGGTCTGTTTGTGTCTGTCTGTTTGTTACGGATAATCTCCGAAACGGCTGAACCGATATCGACTGGACTTTCACTGGCAGATTTATTTTGGAAAAAATCACGCAGGCGAAGCTGCTGGCAGAAGCTAGTATTTAATAAAATAAAATATAATTAAAATATCCATACTAATATTATAAATGTGAAAGTAACTCTGTCTGTCTGTCTGTATGTTACGTTTTCACGCCTAAACCGCTGAACCGATCGTCATGAAATTTGGCAGAGATATAGCCTGAGATATAGAGAAGGACATAGGCTACTTTTTTACGCGATCACCGACATCCAAGCGGGCGGAGCCGCGGGCAAAAGCTAGTATTTAATAAAATTAAACTGCTAGCCGCGAGCGTCTAGAAAATATTTATAAAAGATCTCAGGCATCCCGCTTATTCAAAGAATAAGAATTTAATCAAAAGCGGTTAATACCACATGATTTTGGACTTCTTTTGTGATAAGAGAATGGGTTTATTTCATAAATATTTTGCATAAATATTTTTTTGATTTAGTGATTACGACATTTTTAACGATGGCAATGTAAAAGCTCATTAATTTATTGGACAAGTTAAAAAAAAAAAAAAAAAACACCAAATATGAGATTATTCAAGTCGGTTAGATTAGGTATTATAACTTAGTATCCACTTAGAAGATGGCGTAAAGGCAAACAGGCGCAACACGCGACGCGTCACAAAGAGACCGCTCGTCGCGCGGCACGCGGTTTCTCCTTCACCAGTCGGAGTGCTGAACGCATAGTTAAAATAAACTCACACTAGGGCCTCTGAACGCGTTGTTTAACTGAATACGAAGAGCAGTGTACGATTTTTAACTTATGCGCAATTTCACTAACGATAGTCGTCACCTATGAATGTCTAAATATTATATAAGCGCGCTGTTGCTCGGCTCTGCCTTTGCCTTTCTAAGCATACCCAAAGCAATGCATTGACCTTTAGGGCTTAGTCTTCTAGTGCTTAATAATTATATAAGAAACGCGGGCGATTCCACGCGCCGAGCGTCTTTTTAGGTCTTTTGAGGTTATTATTATTGTTAGAGTTAGGTGATTTAGGTGCAATTTTTATTAGTATTGGCTTTATTGAACTCTTAGCATTAAAATATTCGAATTGTTACATACATACGATGCATTGTTATTATGAAACAAACCGTTTATTAATTAAGAGATAAAACAAAGAATTTTGATGACATTGTGTCCTTCGAATTAAGAAAATAAAAGATAATTAGAAAAAATCAGCATTGCCATAAAAAGTAAGCACACAAAAATAATAGGCTTGTACAGACTAGTGCGATATCGCGGGCGCGACGCGATACTAGTAGCACAATTTCTTTGTCGCTGCCCGTCGCGCCAGCGATATCGCGCCAGTGTGTAGAAGCCTGTGGCGGTATCAACAACACCACATGCGAACTACGCATCAAAGACCTGAAGTCACAAATCCTGCATCGCGCTATCAGAGTTTACCGCGCGACTAGCATATATACAACATCCCGACATCAACCGTCGGGGCAGTTGCCTACCAGACACAACACCCGTCTGGTCGGAGGATCCTCCCATTACCATAGAGTATGAGTGAACTTTACACCCTGTTCCTCATACCTCTAAATTGGTGACCCCGAACATGGACATTAGCGCAGCCTTCGTGCAACTAATTCAGCGTGACGTCATCCTTCACTTCTTCAAGCTTTCGAGCGGCGAGTCACACAGCCAGCCAGCATCCACGGCTTCAAAGGGTATCCTGACCACCAGCATGCAGCGAACGCGCATACCTGGTCATCACCCTCAGCCTCATCAGCAACTTTGGCACAGCACACTGCACTTTCAGCCGGTCCACAAGCAGAGCCGTTCAACGTTCTCCTGGTCGACGCCAGCAGTCAGCCTCAACCCAGTGCTGTGCGACGTCCGACTCACTGGATCAAAAACGCAGCGCCACCCCGACTCACTGGGGAATCACCGCAGACAGTTCCGACTCACCATGAACTATGCGGCACCCGGTTCCGACTTACTTGAACCGCAACTGGCCCTGGCAAGCATCATATGCACTGACTCAGCCCATTATCGACTTCCGGTCTCCGGAGTGGAGTAATGTGGCGGTATCAACAACACCACATGCGAACTACGCATCAAAGACCTGACGTCACAAATCCTGCATCGCGCTATCAGAGTTTACCGCGCGACTATAACCGGATGACTTTTTTTACCGTCTCGAAAAAAATTGGGTATACTAGGTGAACGGAGTAGAAGCCTATGGCATAGCAATTTTTTTTTTTTTTTTTTTCAGATATAAAACTAAAATAAAAGATAAAAATATTGAAATTTGGGTGCGTATGATTTAAATTTAAATATTATTTATCGTATTTATTTATTTAATTATGTTTTTTGTTAAATTTCTGTGTTTATTGTTATAGTATGATAAGTTTACTTCAAATGTGTGGTATTTATCCATAGATCAATTTCTTTCTAGGTTAAAGAAAAAATAATAAAAACTATGCCATAGGCTTCTACTCCGTTCACCTAGTATACCCAAATTTTTACGAGACGGTAAAAAAAGTCATCCGGTATATACAACATCCCGAAATCAACCGTCGGGCATTTGCCCACCAGACACAATACCCGTCTGGTCGGGGGATCCTCCCTTTCCTATAGAGTATGAGTGAACTTTACACCCTGTTCCTCATACCCCCTTCCCTCTATGCCTTAACTCGAAATGTTGTTGGACGCGAAAGAGCTGTATTTAACGCTTGATTTACCTAACATAATCCACCTATACTCCAATTGAAACAAGATTAGACATTTTCAACCGATTTGTACTCTTATTCAGCTTGAGCTGAAAATAGCAAAAATCGTAAGAAATATGAACTTTGTGGGCTAATTTAGCCAAGGACTCTTTGTTAGATATCAATGAAAGAACACTCTATGGGACTCAAACATCTTTGAGTACACTAACGACAAAAGATGATTGCTGAAACTTTTAACCGTACAAGAAAATAGGTAAAGAAGTTTCTTAATATAAACTTTTAGTTCGAATTCACAAGCACTGCTCTTGATTTCAAACTTTGACATGTTTAAAGTCTGATAATAATACAATTTGACACGATGCACTTCACAATGAGCAATGTTCATATTTCAAGTTGATTCGGCGAAATAGGAGATATTAGAAATGGCATTTAAAAAAATGTATTCTATTTTGTTAGAAATAGGGTCCACAATTTAATAAAGAGTTGCTTCGGTTGAAATAGAACAAGTGGCTTTTTTGATGATTTTGTTAGTGCCCCAACACGTGCATACGCAATGAATACGTCTTTGTTAACAAGCGCTTTTAAAATAGCACATTTCTTGGAATATGCCACATATTTTGTAACACTTTATGGGTTTCTCCATTGAGATAAAACTCAAATAAAACACATGAGGCTTTTCTATTGATTTCAATAAAAGCTTACAGAAAAAAAAAAAAAAAAAGAACCGGCCATGTGCGTGTCGGAACACGCACAATGAAGGGTTCTGTAGATGGGATGAAATTTATCCCAAGAACAAACTTAACATTGTATTTGAAAAACATGTTCTCCCATTCATTCCAACTTCAAATATGTAAGTTTGTACGCCCAATATTGGGAGATTTGCCATAGACTTCTTATAGGTTTTCCTGTAATCTATAAGTATAGAACATTTTTTTTTTTCAAAATTTGTGGTTTCCGAGATCAGGGGGGAACGACCAATTTTCATCTATTCTCTTAAATAACTTTAAAACTACTTATTTTAAAATTAAAATAAAAGTATATACTTGAGACCGACACAGTATAAGCCCTTTCATTTGATATGTCACACGGTACAGTTTGCAAAACGTTTTTTTTTTTTTTTTCTTGTTTGCCCCCCAAACTGACCCCAATATTCTAAATTCATTTATTTACGGTTCACGTCCGTGTTTGGGTCACTCAATTTGATATGTATACCAAATTTCAACTTAATCGGTCCATTACATTCGGAGCAAATTGGCTGTGACAGACGGACAGACAGACAGACACACGAGTGATCCTATAAGGGTTCCGTTTTTCCTTTTAAAATTAAAATTTGTTTTTTAATTTTCTAATTTGTCTCCGTATAGTGACCACTATTATATATTCAAAATTAATTTATGTACAGTGGCCAGCACGTCAAGCTCCACGAAACTTTCAAATTTCTCCAAACGATTTTAAACATTAAAATGTGGACGATTAAGTTCAAAATCGAACGAGAAAATTTGACAGTTTGTGGTAACTTCATATGCTGGTCATAGAAATTGATATGTGTACCAAGTTTCAACTTAATCGGTTCATTGGAGCAAAATCGGCTGTGACAGACAGACATACACACTTGTGTGTATCCATTAAGGGTTCTGTTTATTCATTCGGACATACGGAACCATAAAAACACTTAAGAAAAAAAAAACACGAGATAGGGTGCGATTTATTTGCTTGTGACATAACGGAATCATAAAAACACTTAAGAGAAAAAAAAAAAGTAATAGGGTGCGATTTATGGACATTTTTTCATGGGCACACATGGGAATTGTTCCTCTTTAAAAGTTCTAAAAAAAAGTCCGCGACAGCATATGTCTATCTTTTAAGATTGACTCACTATCACCTTTTTTATGGTAATCAATTTTTTTCGAAATTAATGCATTATTTGCGAAGGAATTTTATCAACATAATATTAATCCTTATCCAAATAAATATTTTATTAATCACAAGTATTTAAATGTAAACAAAAATGTCCTTAACATCACTTGATTTCAATCAACATCTTAGGAGATATCATAATTTTAAAATAACTCCGCAACAAAATAAGTATAGGCTATTTAACATCACGCTACGCCCCTAAAGAACCGAGCAAAACGACTAAAAGTCGGAAAAACGCTAAGCGAAAACGAAATAATTGGTCGGACGGGCGATGCGATGCGACGGGGTGGGTTGTAGGCCGAAATTTTACGCGGACGAAGTCGCGGGCAGAAGCTAGTGTAATATAATTTTTGGCTCTAGGGCATGCCGGTTTCCTCACGATGTTAGATTAGATTACGAACGTTCAATTGGACGCAGTTAAGCAGAAAGGACTAAACCCACATTGTGGTCAGGGATGAGTTGTTTATACCAAAGAGGTCCTAACGGTGAACGGAAGGTATCCAGCTACATGTGGGTTGGTTCCCAACATTAAAAAAATCAACGTTTTCTTTGTAGAGTCACGGATCTTTTTCTCCAACCGTTAGGACCTCTTTGGTTGGTATATACAGCTCATCCCTGATCACAATGTGGGTTGAGTCCTTTCTACTTAACTACGTCCCAGGGCTTGTTAACGTTACCAAATAACAAATTAATAACCGTTACGTAACGTTAAATTTCAATGTTATACCTACTAACGTTACAAAAATTTTACGTTATTTGATAACATTACCAGTAATATAATGTTAATTAACATTAACAAAAATACGATAACTAACCTTAATTTAGCTACGTTGCCGTTCTGTTGGTAAAAATCAGGCAGATTCAGGCAACGTTCTGATCGGCACGGCATTAGAGAGGCGCGAAGGCGGGCTCCTGCCGTGCCGCAAGCCTCAGGCTCCACCACTTATATCTCACCCGTTTAAAATAAGGATAAAATTAAAAGTCGCATAAATAACGTTAAATCGATTACCGTTATTTTAATAATAACGTTAACTCTGTCAATACAAGGTAACGTTATGAAAATTTACCGGTATCTAAAGTCCTGCTACGTCCAATTGCCACTCAGCTCAACGCACATTTTTTTAACAATTTTTTTTTCTGTAATGGCAGGCAATAGTTGGGACTGCAGCGACGGTGGCCTCGACTGGTTGGCAATGGAGAATGAAAACGGAACAATCCGAAGAAAAATCATGGATTACGATGATCTTGTGTGTCATCAACAACTGTATAGAGGGAAGCCGCTGAACAAAGTCATGGATATTATACGGGTAAGTTAGAATTTTCCCGGCTGATTTTGAACTTATTAGCATTCTTTCAGACTAACTTTACTACAGATAATAATATAAACTCAGTTTTTATGATCTGTGAACTTCTACCGACCATCAGAATCAACCAGAACAACCAGGGGCCCAAGTCTGCTATTTTTATAAATTCGTCACTCCAACACGATCCCATTGTCATTTTGCTAAAAGTTCGTAATCTGCTAAATTCATAAAGGTCGATCATTGGTCGGTCAGAAGTTGGAAGTTTAGTAGGAAGTTTCATTTGTCATTATGTACGAGATTACAAATTCTTTCAATGGAGTGTCAGTGGCTGACCATTGGAAAGTCATAATGACGCTATATTAGTAGATTACCAAACTTGTCAAAATCAACAATTATAAAATCAATGAAAGACCATTCTGACACTATTGTACATAATAGCAGACTTGAGGCCCTGGACTCTAATTGCGTAACACACTTTCATTCTCTTAGACAGCTATTAATATCAAAGTGAAGCATTAGAACTGAGTAAACACATTAGTGGAATTACGGAATTTAGGCCTCCTAATCAAGCACGCCAGTTAAGAAATCGATTATCACTATGTTTAAGTAAACAGATTTGTGATTTCAGTGTGTTGGCACTAACCCCGAAGTACCAATACCTAATACTATTTTTTGTATCTCAGCTGGGAATCAAAGAACGTCAGATGTTACAAATGTTCATTTTTATCTATGGGACTCCCGTCTCTTAATATTATATACTCTTTGTTTATTTAATAAAAGAAAAAAATGTTTTCTTATCGGTCACCACGCTCAAAAAGTGTAACTTGAATTAATATCAAAGAAAAAGAAATACTGCATAAATAAAATAAATAAATAATTATAATTGCATAAGTTGATACAAAATGCTATGCAATAGCTTTACCGCGGCAGTCCCCGAGTGCCACACGTCTTTTTTTGTTTAATCTTTATTTATTTTATATAAGGTTTGATCAAACATGATCATGCCACCCTCATAGGCCTCACAAAGATTGACTTATCTACGCTCACTGGCTAATTTAACTAAATTATACATTGTCTTAGCCTCATCTGACAGGGGACGGGCCAGAATCAAGTTACACATGCCCATTTCCCGCAGATCCATCATATTTGAGCCTTAAGCTGACCCTCCCAACCTCGCTCCGTGCACATTCGGCCAACACATGGTAAACATCCTCCACCACGCCACACTCAGCACAATTGGTGAGTTGGATTTACCCATCAGGAACGCAAAGTTGTTTAGCGGTATGTGCCCGGATCGAAGTCTTAGGGCTGTCACAACATCTGTCCTAGACTAGACAAACCAGACTCTGCGAACCACGGTGAAGGCGTAAGGCAAGCCTGTCTTATACCAGATGCCTTTAGATAATGACCTATCGTTAAAATACTCCCTCCAAATCTCTGTGCACTTTTCCCTAACTAAGTACCTATAAGCAATCCGAGAACAAGGGTAAGCAGGTGAATGGTATTCCATTACAACTAGCTTCTCTGGCCAGACGATCGGCTTCTTCATTTCTTGTTGACATTTGAAGGTACCCACTGAATTTTAACTATTTTATTTCTAATCCTAAGTTTGCGGAGCGATTCCAACCTAAAAACTAAAGTTTCCGTAATTACAATTTATTTTAACGATGTCAAAACATATAGGCCAATTCCCATCTCGGCACTTTCCTATCTCGGCACCCATGAATTTATTTATGCCGAGATGGGAATTTTTCGTGGGCATGATAAATAAATTGGGACTAAACCCATATTTTGTGTTTTGTTAGGTTTTTGCTGTGTAAAGAGATAATAACTAGGCTTATTGGAAACAATAAGAGTGTCTCTTGACCTTGACTCCAAGAGGAGCGACGAACGTTGGCCTGGCGTTGTTGTTGTGAAACAGAGACGAACGGACATCTGCTACGAAATAAAGGCCATGTCAATATTGAATTGTTACCATGGGCCTACGGTTGGCTGTATAGTAATAGGAGGGAAGGCTTTGTCAATAAACCAATTGGCTTATTAATTATAACCTAAAAAAATAAAAAATAAGATAACGCATCTCAGGATCCCAAGATACAAGCGCTGCCTAGTTTGGGGACCACTGTTCGAATAACTATGTTAAATATTATAGTTACACTAAGCATATACTCGTATTATAGTATTTTTTTAAATTTATTTTGTATCAGTGGACCAATAAATTATTCTTATTCTTACCCGCAAAGATTTTTGAAGTGAAAACTTCTCTATGCGCGTTGAGCACTTTTTGGGTGAACAAAAATCATGGAAGTCGCGTCATCGTCACCGAACGCTTTCCATGAGCTATATGTATAAAAGAACAGTTATTCCAAAGTTTTGTGTTTTCACTTCTGTCGGCAGTCCTTATGACTGACAAATATCTTTAATACTAATTTTTTTATATTAGTTGTTTATACCATATTCCAGTACCTACATTCTAACTTCTGGCATGCAAAAATGTGATTATCGGTACCCAAATCTTAATTGTAAGTTGATAACTGCTGTCTGGGCACTTATATCAGGCAAATTATATCAATTCAGACGGAAATATTAATGTCAATAAGTATAACATGATGTAATACATCCCTACTTATAACGAACGAATCATACACGATGGTTTCTCTACCTGTAAAATCTGTGACGTCATGTGCAACGTCCTTGTGCTTCCTATAATCCAAATGTCCGAAGTAAAACAAGGCAGTTTGGTAATTACCTAATTAGTAGGTACAATAAGTCGCTTGCTTTGTTCTTGCGCTGTTTTCCTTATCTCCTAATCAGCCAATAAAATTTCTTAATCTTTAAGCAGTTTGTTACACAAAGAGCTCACATTATTTCTTTCAGCTTTATAATTGCATACTATTTCTGCTAAGAGCTATTAGAAAACGGTCGTACCATCTTGCCTTCCCATTTGTTTAAAGAGTATATTGCCTGTTAAGAATTTCCATAACTGTTAGTTTTTCTAAGAATAGATATTGCATTAAAGGAAGAAAACAATAAAAGTTGAATACGAGCGCTGTTATTATATGCGCTTGTACTCAACTTTTCAAATGCAAATGCAAGGTAGGAAAAATCTTATTTCTAGAAGCGTCCTGAAACTACCATGTTTTGTATCTTATTTAAACTCAAACCGTTTACTTCAATTAAACAATTCGCACTTATGAGGCTCTTACAGACTCGCGTGATATCGCGGCCGCGACAGGTACCGACAAAGAAATTGTGCTACTAGTGTCGCGACGCGCCCGCGATATCGCACGAGTCTGTCCGAATAGGGATGATGACTAAAAAAATTTTTTTGTCCGTCATGTAGATTATTAAAAAATAATGGACACGTATTTTTTCTTTTTTTACGTAATCAAAACATTACGGCGATCGGGCGATACATTGAGTTCAAATGTGGGATGACGTCACTTCTCATTAGATTTTATACTGAGCTGTGACGTAACGAGCCCCACTCCCCAAGTGTAATGTGTTTTATCTGTCATTTTTTATTAATATGATAAAGCAAAAAATACGTGTCTAATATTTTTTTATTATCTGATTGACGGACTAAACAGTTTTTCTTTTTTTTACCCAGGCATCATCCCTATTGTCAAGGTGTCGGTCAGTCAGAAACTAGTGTTGTTATTGTTAACATTTTAAAAGAGTAAGTATGGAGTTTCTTGTCCATTCTTCTCCATACATAACTACCTTTTGGAACTACAACTCGAATCAATATTTTTTTTTTTTGAATTTTTGACGTTCAAAAGTGCCTTATATGTGCCTATTTGAAATAAATTATTTGATTTTGAAACATGAATCTATTTGTCCATTCCAAAGCGTAATAGGTTCCTATGGAGAAGAACGGGCAAGATATTCCATGGATACTCTTAATCTAAAAAGATTCTTACAAAATATTGGTTAGGTACATACATAATCCATGTAGAAATTAGGTAATAGGTATTATCGCGGGCACGAAAAACTAACCACCTTGAAAACAATATCCCGTGCACACGATAACCACATCTGTTTATCGCCCGTTTAGCGAAAACCAATAAAAAAAAGGTCAGGCTCTGTTACAATTCTCACAGATATTTGACCTCCACGGCTAGTTTTATTTTTTTCAGTTACTAAAAAACGGGGCTCAGCAAAAATCTAATGCTGCGATGCTATTGGTTGATCACCGTAGGCTAGCGTTACTGTAGCGGCCGAGCGCTGCAAGCAAGAATAGTCCATACTCCATACGGTGGCCTGTAGTGCTATTCTGTAAAACATCTCACCGTGAAAACTTAGGTGAAGTGAGATGTCAATAGTGTTAATCCCTAGCATCGGATAGGATGACAGTTCACTTGAAGTTCACTTCAGCTAAGTTCTCACGCTGAGATTTTTATAGAATACACCGGCTGAGCGTGAAGTGAGCTGTCAACAGTGTCAATCTCAAGCATCAGGTGGAATTAGGTACACGTCACTTCAAGCTCACTTCACCAAAGTTTTCACCGTGAGATTACAGAATTGCTCCACTGATGTCCAAGACCGCGATGGTACATACTATGGGAACGATGTAGAGAGAATATACAGGAAGCAAAGGAGATTAGTGTCCAGACCGAGATCGTTGTGGCTTGCGCTGACTGATAAACCAAGTGCTTTCCATTTCTCCATGCGTTAATCAAATTCAAATATTGATTTCTATCATGTTGTAAACAAGTATACTATTTATTGCGATGAATTCGGGGAATTTCAAGTAAGACGTCATTATTTATTATTAAAACTACAACTTACCATATCTGCTGAGTATAAATAATCATGTACTTAGGTACTATCAATACCTCGCGGGGAAATAACATTTCGTTCGAGTTAAAAAGTCTAAATAATTCGAGATACCGTGTATTTAGGGAGTATTCCCTCCCGTTCGAGCACCAATTTTTTTTACACCAAACGTATTCCTAATTGATATCTTAATAATGAATACCTTACCCTAACAAATCTTACTAACGCATCTAAAACCAGATTTAAATTGCGCCTTTATAATATATTTTATACTGTGACATATACCAAACATACAACTAAACACACAAACACACCCTCATACACTCACACCACACACACCCATTCCTTGCTTACATAAATTTTAATAAGTGTTACTTAGTACTAAGTTTTATGCTTACCAATACTCCTACAAAGTGCAGCATATTGTTAATGAACTGTAAGAGGAAGGCGCCTGTGTCTGTAACATAGTTTATACTAGCACAGAGACGTTCAATCTGTCTCAAAAAATGCATAGCGTTGTACTTCTTAAAATGGCGTTTAAAAAATTTAAATGGACAAATTGTATTATTGAAAAAAAAAAAAAAAAAAAAATTTTTTAATGTTTACATATCTCGGGTCGCTGGGGTCCCGGACCTTTGGAAGGCGTACGAGGGGCCGAAGCCAACTCGCAGAGGCCCGTTAGACGCTTTTTAATTAAATGAGGCACCAACCGAATATTATCCCTGTACGCACTATGCAAATGCACCCAAGGACAACCCCCGGTTGGTGTAGGTCTATTGCAGGATATGGAAAACAAAGATATTGGACTATGGGTTTGGGTGGTTAAAATGGACTGGTTACCAAAAACTATGGAAGGACTATGGCCCCTGCCTGATCAATGTTTTATTATACACGGATAAAAAGGCAGGGGGTGACTTGCATACTCAATAATGGGCCCCCGAAAACGGTCGCTAGCACATAGTGACGTAGCGACAAGGGGGCAACATATCCTGAGGTGCTTGAGAAGTGGAGAGGTATTCCACGGCTCTCAGAACAATCCCAGAGCCCGGAAGATGGTCAAGATCCCTACAAGCACTTACTGGAATACTTCCTTCCTCCGAGCACGTTTGCTCTTGCGAATCTCCACTCAAGCCGGCCAATAAAGGCAAGAATGAGGTGGGAGCTCAGTTCCTCGTCAGTGTTCACTCCAGCCGGCCAATAAAGGCAAGCCAGAGATGAGGAACATGACTTCTCCCGGGAGATAGGGTCCGTGGGGTCATAACTGCCCAACAGCTCGCCACGGGCTGGCCTGCGGGTTTCTGTATCTCTCTTGGTCTGGCTCCTCACCCTAGACGTTCCGGTAAAGTAAACTTTACCGGCACAGACCTATAGTTCGGAGCGCGCAAGCCCCACCACGACGTCAACGTAGATACGGCGGTGGGGTTGTTATTATTATATTATCTTCAAACCTAACACTTTCTGTTGGCACTAAACATGATCAATCAAAAAATTTAAAGAAAAAACAAAAACTTTTTAAAAACAAGCTTTTATTATGTTCTTGTTAATAAAAAGAAAATAAAAATTGTAATTTAAACCTGATAAGATAAATCCATACGTCTGTCTGTCTGTATGTTACGTTTTCACGCCTAAATCGCTGAACCGATCGTTATGAAATTTGGCAGAGATATAGCCTGGAATATTATGGAGAAGGACATAGGCTACTTTTTTACGCGATAACCGACATCCACGCGGGCGGAGCCAAAAGCTAGTATCATTATATAGGTACCTACATTGTAACCTTTAACGATAATTAACCATACCTATTCGTTTACGTTACAATAATCCCATATCGTAAGTAGGTACATACCTATTAGACATTTTTATTAAACCCTAAAACTTGGCACCTTGTATTAAATCTTTGCGTTTTTATCACTTACCCCATTATTTATAAATAAAAGCGTGTTACATTGTGATGGAACATAAAAGAACATATAGCATAATTACACCTTCATTATTTTTCTTTTGTAATCATAATGTAACTCGCTTTTATTACCACCATCTAAAAACAAAGTACTCGTCAAGAGAATCAAACGAGCCAAAACTCGATGGGGTTGCGTAGTTTCATTACAGAGTTCCTATGACCACCTTCCAGCTCCATCATCAGACCCTGGTTACCATTGAAAGACAAACTACTCGTCAAGACGTTTCAAACGAGCCCAAACTCGACGAGGTTGTGCCGTTTCATTGCAAAGTTCCTACGGCCACCTTCCAGCTCCATCATCAGATCAGCACATGTCATCATAATGTTGCATTGCACGTGATTTACACATGTATGCAAAATTTTAGAGCAATCGGTAACCGGGAAGTGGATCAAATTTAATTTGCAATATTTGATGACAAACATCGGGACAGGTTAAACTAAATAAAAGCATGTAAAAAGTATCAGCATGCCACAAGCATTCGAGACGTGGGCGTAAGATAATTAAACACGTTACTAACCAAAATTGGATAAGAAATTACAAGATAACTCATTCAGATTATACAACATGTTCCAGAATTAACGCACACCACCAAACACTCCAATTAGAATATTATGTTATAACAAATTATAATACATACACATATTGTTTATGTGTATTTCCGTTCGTCCCACTGCCGTGCGTCGTCCCACTGGTGGGACGAACGGGAATTTGATAAATAATATTAAAGGACATTGTCGGAAATGGCCCCAGGACCAACAAACATCTGACCTACACAATAATAAACCTTAAATTCCTCACCCTCGCTCTCTTTTGATTTAGTAAAGGCGAACGTTTCAGCCTGCCCGATCGAATTTAACTTTAAGCATATTAACCCCATAATAGTAATAAAAGCTTTTAAGCAAATCAAGATCAAATTAACCGAAGATCTTTGGGGAATGTCTATTAAAGTCTGTACCTCTATAATTGAGACTATAGCGCCTTACTTAGCCTTAATATTTAACTTGTGTGTAGATCAAGGAGTCTTCCCGGATTTAATGAAATACAGTAAGGTAATACCTCTTTTCAAATCCGGGGACAGTAAAGACACCAATAATTATAGACCCGTATCCGTGTTGCCGGTTTTCAGTAAGGTGTTTGAAAAGGTAATGCTTAATCAAATGCTCAATCATTTTAACACGAATAAAATCCTTCACGAACAACAGTATGGTTTCACCAAAGGACGTTGCACGACCGACGCCGGTGTAACATTATTAAGACACATTTTTAACGCGTGGGAAGAGGCCCAAGACGCCATAGGAATCTTTTGTGACCTCTCCAAGGCATTTGATTGCGTCGATCACGAAATCTTACTTTTGAAACTTGAGCATTACGGACTTGGAAAACTTGCACTTAGTTTAGTAAAATCTTATTTAAATGATCGACAACAGCAAGTTCAAATAAATGGTATCAATTCACTCGGTTTAAAAGTAAAAATGGATGTTCCACAAGGCTCGATATTGGGTCCTTTCCTTTTTTTAGTATATATAAATGATCTACTCCATTTATTAAAAAATCAACCACAAATGGTGTTATTTGCTGACGATACTTCCTTAATTTTTAAGGTAGATAGACGTGCTACAAATTTTGACGACGTAAATAACGCTCTATTGCAGGTCCAAAATTGGTTTACTGCTAATAATTTAGTATTAAATGGGAAAAAAACGAAGTGCATAAAATTTTCTTTACCAAATGTCAAAAGTAGTGATTGTGAGATAGTATTGAATCAAGAGAAACTAGAATTCGTCGATAAAACTGTTTTCCTGGGGATCACGCTCGATTCAAGACTACAATGGGGTCCTCATTTAACATCTCTTGCAGGACGGCTAAGTTCAGCAGCATATGCTGTCAGAAAAATCCGTCAATTTACTGATGTAGTTACCGCGAGGCTAGTCTATTTCAGTTACTTTCATAGTATAATGTCTTACGGTATTTTACTTTGGGGACGGGCTGCAGACATCGAGTCTATTTTTATTCTGCAGAAAAGAGCCATCAGAGCCATATATAATCTCCGCAGGCGCGATTCTCTAAGGGAACTGTTTAAGGATATTAACATCATGACGGTACCTTGTCAATATATCTACGAAAACATCATGTAAGTACGTAAGGAAAAATTTACATCTTTTTAGAAAAAGAGGTGAAAGACATAATTATAGTTCTAGAAATAGGGACCTATTAGCTCAACCAGGTTTCAGACTGGCTAAAGTAGACTCATCTTTCATGGGGTACTGTTTAAAATGTTACAATAAAATTCCTCCCCACATACTTCAACCGAATGAGACTAAATTTAAATCTTGTATAAAACGCACACTATGCAGGCAGGCATATTATAAGTTGGGGGATTACATCGCTGATAAAAATGCTTGGCTGAATGCTGGTCCTGCTCCACAACCTCAGCTAGTTAATTAACATTTGACAATCATGTTGGAGCTACTGAAAAGTGTAAGACTATCTTTGCATTTTATAAACTCAATCTCCTTTGTATTATATAAATGCATAGCACAGGTGTGAGTCCTATGTACTATAGAGCTACCATTGACCGGGTAATATGTCTTTCATTGACTTGAATATGCCCTGGCGGTTGAGAGTATGTCATGCTCACTTAAAGGTCTCGCTGATGGTGGCGTGTGTGTTGGATCATTTAGCTCCCTTCAAAATGGTTGAGCTGAATGGTGCTAATCCATGCGTCATGTTCGTGAACGGGCGCCGTCAGTTGGGACTGGTCATCTCTTAGCTGCCACGGGTTATTTTATTTTATTTTGTTTCTATTTGTTGTACCTACGCTTGACGCTTTTAACGTGTAAGTTTTTATTATTTTTATTTTTACATCGTTCTCAGTTTTAGTTATAAATGCAACATTATAGATGTAACGAATACTTTTGTAACAATTTAATTTAAAAGAGTGTCCATGGAGTTTCTTGCCCGTTCTTCTCCATAGGTACCTACGCTTTGGAATGGGAATGTAGCTTAATTTTTCTTACTGACCGACTGCTTGACAATTCAAAAGTGCCTGTAAATGGTTTAATTAAAATAAATGATTTGAGTTTGAGTTTGAGTAATACAAATATATTTTATTATACTAATTGCGAATATCTGTATGAAACGGACATTCTGCTTTGCATAATGAACAATTAAAAGAGCGACTATCGACATCACATAAAATATGCCGCCATCTTTGACAATTAGATTAGAAATGACAATTAGTGATGTCCTATTTTTCAGTAACATGACTAACATACATGAGGTAATATGACTTCCTACCTAAGTATAAATAAAATAAATAAAAACATTGGAATAAAGTCGTTTGCATTGAAGTTGAAGTGACTTGTTTACCTACCTACCTATTTTAATACAAAAACTAGAAGATTTACCAAATACCTTAGGTACTTAGATAAGTAAGTACTTAAATGTTTTTCTGATTCTCTTAGCTTAACTAACCAACTATAAGCAATAGAAATAACAGTGACATGCATTTATTTGCAATTAGCATGTATTTCGAAGTATTGAAAGGATTGTTTCTTACTAAATATAACCTCAAAATCATTGTTTTGTTTTGAAATAAATCCTTTCTGCAAGTTGTCCGTCATTAAACTTTGTTTTCATGGGCATATACTTGTAATTTAGAACACTCAAAGTAATTTTCCTTTATTGTTGGTTCTGGGGCGAACGATGTATGGATGCAGAATAATCTCCTTTATTCCCGTTCGTCCCACTGACGTGTAAAACATTGTTTATTTATTAAATTAGTTATACTGAATGTGGGAAAAATTGTGGTCACATTAAAAATCTGTATACGCATACAGTCGCACACGTATAAGGTTCTAGCGTAGCAGGTACTTTGTTCTTTAATTTTATTTATGGGATTAAAAATAACTTATATTTACGTTCCGTGTGGTGCCGGACGTAAAGGTTCCGTGTTGTGCCGGACGTAAAGAATAGCACTACCCCATTTCCTTCCTTGGGTGTCGTAAAAGGCGACTGAGGGACTTACTAGAGAATGGGCGGCAGCATTCTCTGTGCATTTTTACATCATACTGCGATCGCCAACCCACCTGCCAAACGTGGCGGTTATGGCAAATCCCCCCCTTTTTAGGGAGGCCTATGTCCAGCAGTGGACGTCTTTCGGCTGAAATGATTATGATGATGATATTTAAAGTAACAGAAATCGATTCAGTAAACATACATAACCTCACGCCTTCATTCCATGGGGGTAGGCAGAAACTATAGAACGCCACCTGCTACGCTCCTTTCATCCTCTTTTTGCTTAGTTTTTACGTTCATACATAGGGCTTAGTGTGAGTTTCTTTTAACCATCTCGACTTTACGCATCGAGCGCGTTCAGCGCTCCGATTGGCCTCGGATTGTCCCTTCACCAATCGGAGTGCTGATCGCGGTCGATGCTTACAATCGAGATGGTTAAAATAAACTCACACTAGGGCCTCTGGTCATACACGCACGCCGCGCGCCGCCGCGCCGGTTGCGAGTACTACGCATCTGACCTTTCTGAAGAACATCACAAATTAGGTCACTGTATGTACTCCTAGGGCGTCCCGACTAATTAATCGTAAACAATTCTGAACAAACTACTTTCATAATGTGCATTAATTCAGCCACACATTGTAGATGAAAAGGAGAAATGGAAAACACGTCTCTTTGCTTATCAAACACTAACGACCCGCCCGTTCTCTGCACCGTTTTTACGACTTGTCAAAACATCGAGATTTCTTTATAATAATAATAATAATAATCATTTTATGACTATTGTATTTACCTAGGACAAACTGTGCGGTTAGGTAGGTCCAACTTCAAAAAGAGGTCAATCGTCGAATCCGACTCGGCTGGGCAGCGTTCGGGAAGCTACGCAATATCTTCTTGTCCTACATAGCGCAGTGTCTCAAGACGAAAGTCTTTGACCAGTGCGTGTTGCCAGTGATGACATATGGCACTGAAACGTGGTCGCTCACAATGGGCCTTATTAGAAGGCTAAAAGTCACCCAAAAGGCAATGGAGAGGGCTATGCTTGGAGTTTCCCTACGTGATCGAATCAGAAATGAAGAGATCTGCAGGAGAACCTAGGTAACCGACAAAGCTCGAAGAATTGCCACACTTAAGCGGCAATGGACAGGGCACATTGTTCGCAGAACAGATGGCCGTTGGGGCCGAAAGGTTCTGGAGTGGCGACCGTGTACCGTAAGACGTAGCGTAGGAAGGCCTCCCACAAGGTGGACTGATGACAGTGGTACGGTGGTGAAAGCCGTAGAAATCCGCTGGATGCGGGAAGCATGGAGCCGGTCGAGGTAGCGGTGCTTGGGGGAGGCCTATGTCTAGCAGTGGGCCAGTGGACGTCTTTCGGCTGAAATGATGATGATGATGATGAATCATTTAATTCAAGCAACAAGACTCAAAGTGTTAGTAAGAATATACTTACAAACTATGTTAGTAAAACATTAACACAGACACAATTTGTGACATCACTGCTGCAAGGTGACATTCCCAGCCGATACCTTGCAGCAGTGGTTCACAAACGCATAATCTAGCCTGCTTGCTACCATAGACAGGATGCTGTTGGTGCTGCCTCGCACCCTACTAACCAGGGATGCGCACCGCTTCCGCATCACAGTGTAGAAGCAGTCACCGCGAGCTTCAGCAAACATCCGAGATGCGTTGCAGTATCGGGGCTACTCCAACAGCACCCTGAATGCGTTCTTGTACTGAACGCAAAGGACGCTGTATGATTTCTGTGTGTAGCCCACAGTTAATAAGTAAGTTTAATAGTAATGTACTATACACATGAACCTTATCTAAATAATTGTGAAAACCGCATCAAAATCCGTTGCGTAATTTAGAAGAACAACGCGGTCACACAGACAGACCTACAAAGCGACTTTAACTTATAATAATTATTTATAGATAGATGAGATGTTATATGTGTTATTGGATCTTCAGATTCGTGAGTTTTATCTGGAGTTTCAAATGTGAATATCTCAGTTTTCGTTAATCCGATAAATCCCATGTTATCTTGTTTTCGTCTGGGAAATAAAGATTATCTTGGCTGATCTCGATGTTTTGCAAATGTTTTTTTTTAAGTTACGCGTTTACAATGCAAAGAAAATGTGCTTAAACATTATTCTCAGGTGAATATGTTATGGAGATTGTCAGGAATTATGTTAAGAGGATAGGCACTGTGCAGTAATATTTTTAGCGAATGATCAAGAAGCTGTGGCTAAAATTTGCCGTTAAAAATTATAATTTTTGAGTGTTAGGTAATTGGACGGTGAACTGTGATGTGTGATAAACGATTTGGTATAGAGGGCGGAGTTTTTTAACCACACCTCGAGGGAAAGTACTCTAAATACTGGACATAGCATATTTTACTCAAAGGAAACATTCCTTGTTTTTTTTTTTTAAGAAACAAATCTGCGTTCGATGCTTTTTGAAATTTTGCTTGTCACACTCGAGGATAGAACCGGCTAAAATCCAAAAAATATCATTCTGTATTTTTATGGCATCAATTGATAGGGTTTCAGTTCTAAGGATCAAATCTCTCTAACAAACATGATAAATTAAATGAAAGGAAAACCATGAAATCTAAACTTATAAATTCAATGGGACAAGATAAAGCACTTTCACTCAAATGTCCATCAGATAGATTACTTATCTTAGTACACACGGCCACAAATCAAGCTATACATTTCCAGTTTAGGCTGATCTCCCATTGTATAAGATTTCCGTACAATGAGAGGTTAGCTTATACTTGAAATGTATAGCTTGATTTGTGGCCGTGTGTACCTAATTAACAATTATTTTGAATTTTTGAGTGACATTGTATGGTCTGACGAAAACAACTTAGTAATAATGGCATGTACAACCGCCGCAATAATAATTTTTGGTCTCGAGTGAATCCTGTTCATGTTCATGAAAGTAACAGTCAAGTGAGATTCTCTTTGAACGTTTGGTGCGGAATTATGAGAAATATGGTTGTATTAGTCCACTTGTACGAAGGTCATCTAAACACTGTCAAGTATCTAGAAATACTGGACCTCTTAAGAAATGAGTTTAATGTTTTACCAGAGGAAGAGCGAAACCGTATAATTCTACAGCAAGATGGTGCTCCGGCTCATAACAGCAGAATCACCACTGCCTATGTTAATAAGCATTTTTCAGATTATCTAAGGTACATACATCTTTTATGGGGTACTGTGTTAAATGTTACAATAAAATACCTTCTGATATATTACAATTAAATGAAAGAAAATTTAAAACTCATATTAAAAGTACACTTTGTAAACAAGCATATTACAAATTAGAGGATTATATCCAAGATAAGAATGCTTGCAAACATGCTGGTCCTGCTCCATAGGACAATTTAGAGTCTAGACAAAATCAAACTGGTTGCTAATTTAACTGTCATAATTTTTATGATATTAATTTTATTTTACTGTGATTAATATTTTAACTCACACACTGACTTATTATATGTTGTTTTTATTTTTTATTTTTTTGGGAAATCATATACAATGTTTGTAAATATGTGAGCACCATGTACCTATCGCATTTATTAATTTTTCTGTTATTACTTCACTTTTCATTCTTTTTACCAATTGTGGTAAGTAATTTTGATGATTTTTTTTTATATTTTTTTTTTTTTTATTCTAGGTACATTGACTTCACCTATAAATATTAATTAATGTATACAAACTATTGTTAACATTTTAAAAGAGTAAGTATGGAGTTTCTTGCCCATTCTTCTCCATACATAACTACATTTTGGAAGGCGCAACTAGAATCAATTAACTATTCATGTAATTTTTGACGTTTAAAAGTGCATCTTCGTGCCTATTTGAAATAAATTATTTGACTTTGACTTTTGACTTTGACATTTCAAATCAGATGGCTTGCGAGATCACCAGACATTACCCCTTTATTTAATTTTTTTGGAGACATGTTAAAAACCAAATTTTCGAAAATCCTATGCAACTGTAAACGAGTTAAGAACTGAGGTTCACGCTACGATTTTCAATATTCTTGTCTTTCTTTTCCTGACTGTCCTTAGTTTTTTGAGAAATATTGATCCCCGTTCACAGATTTTGAAAATAATGTACACACGGCTACATATCAAGCTATACATTTGCAGTATAAGTTGACCTCTCATGGTACCGAAATCCTGACCAATGCGGGATCAGATTATACTGGAAATATAAAGCTTCGTATGTAGCCGTGTGAACAGTAAGCAAGAAAATGCGCTATTTTCACACAAACTTTTTTTGATGCCAATTGATCCTGTTTCTTATAAGATTCAAAACACTATCGAATCAACTGAGGTTTGAGTACTAGAATAGTCAGAAATCTCTTAAAACTTTTCTCATACATTTCGTAGGAAATGAGACTCTCAACTTTATTTTTTACTATAGATAGACTGGCCACTGGTTATTTGTATCGTTACACTACCCAGTAACTGTATTATTGTGGTCAGATAGGCAGTAGATATATGTTAAATACTGGTATTCAGCTGCATCCGGGTAGAATGCAAGCTTACCACAACATAATTGGGAAAGGCCAGGCAGATGATGAGCCTATTATCATCAAACGGGCACAAATCTAGACTCCAGGCTGCTACTGAGAATTTTTTGATGGAAGAACACAATTAAATTTAAAAAATAATAATTAAACTTTAAAAAGAAAACTTACACATACAACACAAGACGACGAGATCGTTTACATCGAACAACGAAAGGGTGAGAACAGTTATTTGTCTAATGTTATAATAAATGGATTATAGAAGAACACGTTAGAAAACAACACTAACAATACCAATTGTCACCTTGGACTCTTAATTTTCTTATTGTGAACACAGAGAATCGCACTTACTTTTATTTTTATCCTACTTTTATCAATATGTTAAGTGAACTGTAACGTTATTTTATTTTGAGAAATAAATATCTTTAAACCGAAGAACCAATAACACTTTGCCCGACCCGGGAACTGAACCCAGGACCTCGTGCTCAGACCACTAGACCAACGAGGCAGTACAAAGGAAACTGTTTCAAGAAAATTTCATAATGCAAGCCTTCCGGAATATTTATGCTTGACAAAGCGAAGAATGGCGAAGATTGCCCGTTTCCTTGAACTGAGAAAATGAAGGCTCCTACAAACAGGCGCGACTCGCAAAATCGTAACGCGAATCGCGCACGACATAAAGGTACCGCTTGTCGCGCGACCCGTGGTGCCTTTGAGTTGCGTTGCGTGTCGAGCATACAATTTTTAACTAAATTCTAAACGAGGCAGTCCAAACTTTACTTAGCACATTAAGCATTAAGTTTTAGCACATTAATTTTCAAAATTTGTAATCCATTGCTAGACGAGAACAACTGCCGACAAACTATTATGCAGTTTGGCAGACTTTATGTATGTTATTGTTAATACAGATTTTGAATAAATAAAAAAATCAAAAAAATAAACGAAACTGTTTCAAGGAAAGGACATCGTCGGAAATGGCCCCATGACCAACAAACATCTGACCTACATAATAATTATAAATATATTTTATTAGACTAATTGCGAATATCTGTATGAAACGGACATTCTGCGTTCCATAATGAACAATTAAAACAGCGACTATCGACATCACATAAAATATGCCGCCATCTTTGACAATTAGATTAGACATGACAATTAGTGATGTCCAATCTTTCATTATCATGACTAACATACATGAGGTAATATGACTTCCTACCTAAAAATAAATAAATAAAATAAAATAAAACATTATAATAAAGTCGTTTGCATTGAAGTTAAATAAATAAGTACTTATGTATCTACCTACCTATTTTAATACAAAAACTAGAAGATTTACCAAATACCTAATAGGTACTTAGGTACCTAAGTACTTAAATTATTTATCTGATTCTCTTAGCTTAACTAACCACATACAGGCAATAGAAATAACAATGACATGCATTTATTAGCATGTACATATTTCGAAGTATTGAAAGGATTGTTTCTTACTAAATATAACCTCAAAATCTTCTGCAAGTTATCCGTCATTTAACTTTGTCTTCATGGGCATATACTTGTAATTTAGAACACGCAAAGTAATTTTCCTTTGCTGTTAGTTCTGGGGCGAACGATGTATGGATGCAGAACAATCTCCTTTCATAATGTAAGCCTTCCGGAATATTTATGCTTGACGAAGCGAAGAATGACGAAGATTGCCCGTCTCCTTGAACTGAGAAAATGAAGGCTCCTACAAACTCGCAATGCGATTCGCGCACGACGCAAAGGCAACGTTCGTCGCGCAACACGCGGTGCCTTTGAATAGTGTCGCGTGTCGCGCCTCTTTGTAAGAGCCTTAACTTCATAAGAAATTATAGGTAGGTAGTAAAAACGAACATTCCTCGCAAAATTAACTTGTACAGGTTCTTTTACAAGCAAACATTTTATGCGCTTTTTAATTTTAATTGAGAGCTAATTAAACTCGGTAAACTCCTTAATTAAAAAAGTTCACCATGAACATTTTTCTCGGTCTGGTTTTAAAATGTACAGTGCGGAAGAAAAATAATTCTTGGAAAAATCTTTTTCTAGAGCTCGTTAGCGTTAGGTAGGTCCCTGTACCTTTGTAGTTTCAAATTGTTTTATTATTTTCTCATTTCTTTACAACAATTTATTACTCCATCTAGCTTATTTTTTTTTTTAATATTACCTGTAAAAGTGATTCCGATATCATAGTTACTGAATAAACAATTTTTCAAAATCAAAATCAAAATATTTTATTTCACATAAACCTACATGGGCACTTATGAAACGTCAGCTAGGTGCACGGTTCCAATTAGTCGTTTCCTATGGAGAAGAGCCGAAAAGAAACTCCACGGTTACTCTTTTAAAAATAATTGGCTTTACAATATTATCAAATAACATTGTTAATGGGTATGGGAGGACAGTGTAGGCCTTTCAATTACATTTTATATAATCAATCTTTATAGGCAAATGAATAAAATTGAAGGGTATGTTTGTAATTTCAAAATAACAGGCTTTTTCTTACTAAATGCATATGAAAAAATATAGGGTTCTTAAAAAAAAAAAACCATTTTGAAAATTTTGGTCTGTATGTCTGTTTGTTCCGTCTAATCTCCGAAACGGCTAGACCGATTTCGACGGGACTTTCACTGGCAGATAGCCGATGTTGTTGTTTGACTTTTATTTTAGAAAAAGTCACGCGGGTGAGGCCCGGGCAGCAATTAGTTCAAAATGAAAATAAAATATGTACCTACAATTCGCGTCACGTAAAAAGCGCGCTGGCCAACCGCAATACCATACGTTGTATTAGTTTATTTTTTTTATAATGTTTTAATTTTATTCTTATTATTGTTTTGAATGTAAGTAATTTTTTTAGTTTGAAATGCTCTTTTTTACTGTTTGTATTTCCTGCGCGTGTCCGAAATAAAATATTTTCTTTCTTTGTTTCTTTCATTCGCGTAAAAATGGTATGGTATGGTTGTGCGGTTGGCTAGCGCTCTTATTACGTGACATGATCTATACAATTTTTACGTGACGCGAACTGTAGGTATAATTAAAACTCAAATGTTAAATGGCTAAATGCACTGTTTCATTATTATATTACCGTACGAAAACCATTGTGCCGGCTTGCCTTGAACAAACAAATGATATAATAACCGGCACGAGTCGTGAGCAAAGGTGGGCAGTAGTGGGGGCAAAGAAACTCCACGGTTACTCTTTTAAAAATAATTGGCTTTACAATATTATCAAATAACATTGTTAATGGGTATGGGAGGACAGTGTAGGCCTTTCAATTACATTTTATATAATCAATCTTTATAGGCAAATGAATAAAATTGAAGGGTATGTTTGTAATTTCAAAATAACAGGCTTTTTCTTACTAAATGCATATGAAAAAATATAGGGTTCTTAAAAAAAAAAAACCATTTTGAAAATTTTGGTCTGTATGTCTGTTTGTTCCGTCTAATCTCCGAAACGGCTAGACCGATTTCGACGGGACTTTCACTGGCAGATAGCCGATGTTGTTGTTTGACTTTTATTTTAGAAAAAGTCACGCGGGTGAGGCCCGGGCAGCAATTAGTTCAAAATGAAAATAAAATATGAGTACCTACAATTCGCGTCACGTAAAAAGCGCGCTGGCCAACCGCAATACCATACGTTGTATTAGTTTATTTTTTTATAATGTTTTAATTTTATTCTTATTATTGTTTTGAATGTAAGTAATTTTTTTAGTTTGAAATGCTCTTTTTTACTGTTTGTATTTCCTGCGCGTGTCCGAAATAAAATATTTTCTTTCTTTGTTTCTTTCATTCGCGTAAAAATGGTATGGTATGGTTGTGCGGTTGGCTAGCGCTCTTATTACGTGACATGATCTATACAATTTTTACGTGACGCGAACTGTAGGTATAATTAAAACTCAAATGTTAAATGGCTAAATGCACTGTTTCATTATTATATTACCGTACGAAAACCATTGTGCCGGCTTGCCTTGAACAAACAAATGATATAATAACCGGCACGAGTCGTGAGCAAAGGTGGGCAGTAGTGGGGGCAAGCTCGCGCATGTACATTTTTGGCTAAATAAAAATGACACGCGAGAGTCCAATAGACGACGAGTATCGACTGACGACCCAATCGCATGCAGCTCGGCGCCCCCCGGCTTCTTCATTCCGCCAAAGAGACCTAAAAATGTACTACTGCGCAGGTGTCAGTTTGCGCTCACGACTCATGCCGGTTACTATAGCGTAAATTTTTTTGTTTCCGTTTTTGTAGATTATGTCTTTATTTCAGGACAGATTATAATTATCTACTTATCTCGAACGGATTGTAAGGTGTCGTAAAATGTGCAATCGTTATGATAATTTGCTTATCAGCACAAAACCTACAAAACCTACTATTGGTTTGGGTTTTGGTGCAATTAGTCTGAAAAAGATATACAGGGGGGAGAGTTAAACACTAACAACCTTGCAGTACTATATTACTAGAATACGACTATCATAATTGTCTTTTTCATTTCAGTTTTTCTTCTTGCCCCAACATGTCTCGATAGTATGGCCTTTCTTTTTACAGCTCTTGCAGTACAACCTTTGCCTATTTTTCTTGATTTGATATGCTTCTGAGCTTTCAGGCTGTTCATTTTCATTCCTTGCTTGGTTATCTTCCAAAATCTTTACTTTCAAATCTTCAGGATTAGGCAGGGTGTCTCGAGATTCGATGGCTATTCTAAAGTTCTCAAAAGTTGTAAGCAAACTGTAGAGAAGCGTTCTGCGCTAAGCAGTTCTGGAGGTACCTTTATATCCATATCTGCGATTGTCCACGATGTCCATGAACTTATTTATGTGGTCACGTATATCCTCTCCTGTGGTCATTAGGGCATGCATTCCGATATTCCGGAATTTCGTAATTCCGGAATTCCGTAACAATTTTTCTGATATTTCAATTCCGGAATTGAGAGGAGTAATATTGGAATTCCGATATTCATAATTTTTTGATATTATGATTATTATTTTATCTAAACGCAACCAAACTAGTTTGTGGAACTTTCCACAAGCCGCTAGACGGCCAGGCCGCTAATTAGAGTAATAAGGGAGAAAGATGTTTAATTTGTTACTAAAAATTATTAAAAGACTACTATTGTGTGATAAATAAGCCATGTTGATTTTACGGTTTCAAATGTTAAATTAGAGTAGGTATTAGGGGAGAAAGATGTTTAATTTGGTACTAAAAATGATTAAAAGACTGATATAATTATAAATCTTGTTTGATTTGAAACAAACTTTAAAAGTTACCAAGTTAATCAGTTCCGGAATTCCGGAATCATATTTCCATTATTCAGCTCCGGAATTGAGAACCTTCCGATATTGCATGGCCCTAGTGGTCATTCGCTTTAGAACCAACTGTTTTAATCATGTAGATTTCCTCGCAGGTCCAGTGCTTTGGTAAGTAGCTTTCAACTTGTCCCATACAGCTTTAGATGTTGCGTTGCGTGAGCTCAGTACAGAACACGCAAGCTAATCACTCAAGATTAAGACCCAGATAGATTCCAGTGGCTATCTGGGTCATGACGTTTTCCCTACATCTTGTTAAGTCATTCGCTGCTTTTTTGTCCTAAACTTCTGCTTTGGAAGTTAACGTCAAATAAATGTAAGCCATCATTACGATGACCATTTATTAAGTTCAAAAACAAGGGGCCATTCAAAATAAAACTTCTGTAACTTCCAAACTCACAAACGAGTGTTACGTAAACAGTCATTTGCTGGAAAAAAAAAAAATGTTCTTTTATGTAGACTTTGCATTGTTTTTACCTAAAACTTTTCTGAATGAGTAGGTACGTACCTACAAAATAAACTAACTAATTCATGGGCTTTGTTTACGTTACTTTGTAGAAGCGGTGACGTAATCGTCCTATTTTACGGGTGATTATGGTTAAGGTATAAAAGACATCAGTACTATTATTATCTATTGGGACTATTATATTATGTTAGAGCCGTTTGGGGTTGAAACAGTAGTAGTAGGGCCATGGGGTCCGAGTGCCCATTTAGTTTTTCGAGTTATTGCCAAGCGGTAGGTCGATTCTTCACGTGATCAGAAGGCTGGCCTATTTTTTGGCCAAAGAATTTTAGCGCATGCAATGGCCACTGTAGCCCCATGAAACATGAGGCTCCAGGGGCTAGTGTGAATCTTTCGGTTCATTCGAGTAATCGAGTTTGGTTAAACCACGCTGGGGTCGGTGTATTTCATTCATTCATTCAATCGTCCGCATAGCTGATACTGTTAATATTAACAACTCCAACCCGACTACTGACACGCATGCCGCTGAGCTCGACTATGAGGTCATTGACATATACATATGAAGAGTGTCTAACACCACACTCCAACCCATACGTTCTAGAGAGTGTGTTAGACCACTTAACATCATTCGTTTGGTTCGCGTACCAATACTGCAAGATTTTAACAACATTAACATGATCAAAAGTCTTAAAATCATCTTCTTCCACAGACGATGCGTCAGACCTGCCCCGACCCTTGCGCATGCACGATGACGCACGTGGTGTCTGACGCCGCGGGTGCCGTGATCCCCCTCATCACCGTGGACTGCTCCAACAGGGAGCTGGAGGACCCACCACCAGCGCTGCCACCTGGTACTACCACACTCCGGCTTGAGGGCAACAAGGTAAAATGGTACGAAGATTTTTTGATGTTTCATGTAACATTAATCGGGCTCCTTGGACTGCTGTGTGTCTGTCAATTGACTGATTTAGAAAGGGCTTATGTATATTGCGTTTCTTATTCCTCATCTAGTTTTACTAGTTTTCGGATTGCACGTTCCCTGATCTGATCACTTACCTACTTCAGTCATCATGATCAGAGTACTTTGTTTCGTCGCGCTACAGCTCCATGTACCTTATAAGGGGCCTATTGCTATCAGCTGGACATAAATCTAGACTCCGGGCAGCAGCCCGCGGAGAAATTTCAGATGGAAAACCCAATAATGCTTTGCCCGAGCCAGAAATAATCCAGCATCTTTTAATTAAATAACAGCCTTGCCCGAAAATACAATTTTAGAATTCCGCGTGTTGTAAATTAATATTGTAATTCGCAAAAGTAGGCACAAAATATTAAATAATATTAATAATAAAGTTTTAATTTGACCTAGTAAAAAAATTGTTACCAAAATTATTTGAGCGTGTAATTTTCCCAGCGGCTAGAGGTGGTATAAACCGATCATTAATCTCATCACAGCTGCAGGAGAATGGACAAGTATTAATAATACATTAAAACGTGAAGATTAATCACTTTCATTAATAATAATACTTACGATAGGACGGTGACTTTTCTTCTTTTTTTTTTTGGGTGGTATATTATCAAATAACTTTTCCCGCTCTGGAGGGAGCTGGAGGGCGTGTCAGACTATAACTGACTAAAACCCACCCGTGTTCCTTCAGTTGCCTGAGTGCCAGGGCCCCGGTATCCCTTTCGGACAAACCCGCAACCCTGGCAGGCATCGATTCTGGCGGACCCCGTCAGTGCGTGCTGACATCTCTTTCGGGAGCGCGTGAAACACAACGCGCCGTCGACCTAGGCTTGGTCCTTACCGGACGGCGAGCTGCCCATAGCTCGCCGTCCGCAAGCCCGCGCCTACCGTGGCCGGGGATCGGCTATCGATTCCCGCCGCTCAGGGCGTCTCCTGCGGCGACTAGGGGCGTGAGGGCACACAGACTGCCTCTCCCTCACGCGTTCCGCCTCCTCCTTCGCGAGCATTACTGCTTCGCAGAAGGAGGTGACTGCCTCCCATGTACTCTCGCTTCGGACCATGGCCTAGACCAAGGCCGGACGCGAGAGATCGCCGCCGACGATTGCCTCCGTGAGGTCACGGCGGTGCTCTGCCCAAGCCGGGCAGACCTCCACCGTATGCTCCACCGTGTCCTCCGGGCATGGGACGGTGACTGTGTTGGCATTAGATTTCCTTGGATAATAAGTAATTAGGATTTTCCGATTGAAGCGCGAAAAGTAATTGGGAAAGTGGTGCAATAATTGTGCTAAAACAATGTCAAATTATCAGCTTCTGCCCGCGATATCGTCCGCGTGAAATATTTATCCTATATTTGTGCCCAGTTACTTTGTTTTCGCTTAGCGTTCTTTTTGACTATTTTTCTTTCCTCTTTTTTTTGCTCGTCTCCTAAGCGTTGTAGCGTGACGTTAAATAGAAGAATCAATAAAAAATTAGGTTATCAAATGCAAAAAGATTTTATCAAATCAGACTGATCGTTTCAGAGATTATCGCGTTCAAACAAAAAAAAAAAAATTGGTTGTCTGTAAAGTTGGTTTACGGACGATAGTTTAACGTGACAACGTCATAACAAAACATTGATGCGGCGCAAGCGTATAATGAACATAACGGGTCAACGAGCGTAACGGGACAACGAGCGTAACGGGACAATGAGCGTAACGGGACTTTTTCGTGCATGCAGCCGGCGTTCATCGATTTATTAGACGTTGTCACGTCAAAAAAACGAACTCTTCAGCTTTATTATATTAATTACTAGCTGCTACCCGCGGCTTCGCGGATTTTTCTAAAATAAAAGTATCTTTAGTTAGTCTATATAACATCAGCTATCTGCCAGTAAAAGTCCCGTCGAAATCGGTCCTGCCGTTTCGGAGATTAGCCGGAACAAATAGACAGACAGACAAACAGACAGACCGACACACAGACAAACATTTAACAAATTGTTTTTTTTCTTGTAAGTATCGTATTTACTTTCATGATTAAATTCAATTTTAATAACAATACGGATTGTTGTCAAAACTGAACGGTTTTCTTCACATGTCTGGTTTCATGTTTCATGTTATTTTAATTAATTAATTATACAGAAATTTACATTAATATATAAATACTAGGTTTTGCCCGCGGCTTCGCCCGCGTAGATGTCGGTTATCGCGTAAAAAAGTAGCCTATGTCTGTCTCCATATCTCTGCCAAATTTCATGACGATCGGTTTAGCGGTTTAGGCGTGAAAACGTAACATACAGACAGACAGACAGAGTTACTTTCACATTTATAATATTAGTATGGATTAGTATGGATGTATTATATTTTTTATGTTTTTAGGTTAATTAATGTAATTAGTGTAGTACCTACCGTTTTAATTAACTATAAATGAATGAATAAATCCATACTAATCCATACTAATATTATAAATGCCAAAGTAATTCTGTCTGTCTGTCTGTATGTTACGTTTTCACGCCTAAACCGCAAAACTGATCGTCATGTTTGGCAGAGATATAGCCTGGGATATGGAGAAGGACATAGGCTACTTTTTTACGCGATAACCGACATCAACGCGAGCGAGATTATAAGTATTGAAACCAAGGGACGTGTTTATTTGTATTCGCGAAACTTGAGTGAGACGATATTTGCACTAACAAAGCGAGATGAGAACGGAATTGAACTGGATTTGTGTCCGTTTGTTGGCAATAGGCTCGCCCCATATTACATGGGAGCTAAACATAGCTGGCGAAGTACCCACACCTCTGCCATAGGGTTGCCAACCATACTTTATAATAAAGTATCCTACTTTATTTTCGATGAATATACATACTTTATAGTTTTGCATCCTATCTGCGACAACGCTTTTCCTACGATCGTCCTTCGGGTGCACCTTGCAGGTCGCATCTTAGAAATCTCTTTAGACTCTCGGAGAGTCTAAGGAGATTTCTAAGACTCTCCCCACTCATCCGACTTCTACTCCTACTCCTTCACTGTGCACGCGGCTCGGTTGTGGAATTCACTGCCACCTGACATTAGGGACTGCCAAACTGTTGCAGCCTTTAAAAGAAGAGTTTTAAAAGATCACTATCTTTCCACTTCGTCATAGTTGCATATTATTATGTATTTATTATTTTCCACTACATTGTAGTTCTAAGTATATCATTATTTGAGTGATATTTATTTTAGAAGTACGTATGTAAGTATATTCTCTTATTGTATGTTTATAAGTATTTATATTAGTGTACTCGTATAGCTATTTTGATTGTATATTATATTTTTTTCTCTTCTACTCTTACACACGTTGTCGACATCTATATATCTAATTTTCTATCGCAGGTATGCTGGAAGAGATTTCATTATAAATAAGCATCACCTTTGTACGTATTTTTCTGTTCCTTTCTTCTTGTCTGTTTATATGTGTGTACATAAATTGTTAAATAAAAGTAAAGTACGCGAAAATACTTTACTGTGTTGCGTAAAACGAAAGACTGAGGGCCCCACATTTCAATAAGGCATTAATAATGCTAATAGTGTATTGTTTTCTTCATGAATACCATCGCTGTACATGTTTATATAAGCCAAATATTTCCGGCTAATTAGTTTCGGGTTTCGTAAGTAATTTGTTACAGGAAAATTTATAAACATGACGGCTTTTTTTTCAAAGTTTGAGGATTTTTAAGGCTGGACTCACACATTCTGAATTCCTCTCTGAATTCAGAGTTTGGATTCATAATTTGAATTCCGGCAAGCTGCCTCACACATATCTTAAAAATTCAGATAAATCAGTAGTCTCGTGTTTTTCGGCTCAGGTAAACGTCTTGGATATGGAAGAGGACATAATACTCATCGCACTACTTTTAGCTTTAAATAATAAAACAAATTGGAATTATAATTGTACATATTTCCAACCACGCCTTGTCTTTGTTTTGCTGTCGTGATATACATGGGCGGCTTTCAAAGCAAAATATTAAATTTTCCGTGTCGGACATCTCGTCAGATCACAACTTCACAAGTCGCAATACGTCTAACCGTTACAGCTCGCAGTGCTAACTGAAACAATTCATAATCTGATTCCGGTGTGTGTGTTCGCGTGTTCAAACGTATGGAAGAACGCGCGTTATGAAATCATAATCTTAAATATTCCGGTACGGAATTCAGAACGCTCGTCAGTGTAATTCTAACAGATCGATCTGAGAAAATCATTATCTGGAAAAATCGGAATGTGCGTGGAGCACAATTAAATTGTATGTAATTTTGGGCTTTCTTAATTAATAGGTAATATGAATTCTGACTCTGAATTCAGAAAGTAATTCAGAATGTGTGAGTCCAGCCTAAGTGTTTAACAATTTGTGAAAGAATGCCCGCAAATTTAAATGAAAAGCCGTTGGCTGTTGGTACTGTTGATTGGAATTTAAAGCGAAGTGTTAACTAAATACGAGTAGAAGTTGTAATTCTGTTGTTTAAATATATATTATTTGAATTTGTTTCAAATTCTCAACAAATTAAATACCATTATAGGCGCCATCAACACAGGCAAGAATATCGCGGGGATAGCCACGCCGTGGCATCAAAATCAATAGAAACTGTATAAAAAGATCGCCACACAGCAGTATAATCGCAGCGAGAATTTGATGGAATGCCGAGACTATCGCTATCTTCGTGATTCTCTCGCTCGTGGATATGCCTCCTGTTGCAAACTCCTTGGTGTGGAATTTTATTTAGAAGATTTTTATAGTTTTTATTTGAATGGATATTTTTTCCTTTCACTTGCTTATTTTTTCATTTGTCAAAAGGTTTGGTTTAGGTTTTTGTGTTTCCAATTTATGTTAAATTATTCATTTTTACCTTTTAAATCCTTTTGTCACACTGAGCTTTAGTTTTATTTTATTCCACCAGCCATTATTACATACAGTCCATTCCCATCGCCAACACCTCCCTTGGCGCTCCCACACTGGGAGGTGATAATGGACATCGGGGATAATAGTGTCCGCCTGTAACGCCTTTACCTGTGACCTAGCCGTATTACTTTTACCTATATAATTATACCCTAACCTGTCCTCCTGCTGGTTTCAATTTTCATTCTACAATACCTAGCAGTTGATGGCCTGCGCAGTCTACTTGTAAAGCCCTAGCCGTTACTGGAAATCTTGGATTGTTACATTACAGACGAATGCTCCGGGTGAGAGAGAGCCTGCATCCTGATGTCGGGATAAAATAAGGCCCTTTGTACACACGTTTGTACACACGTTTTTCTTGCCGTGACAAACTACGGTTTTATTCGCTGTATGGATCACTATGGAAGCTTGTTGACAGACACGTTTTTTTCTACGGCGTGGTTTATACGTTGTGTGTAGGCGCGGTCATCAGAGTTACATGGATCATTATGGAAGCTTGTTGACAGACACGTTTTTTCTACGGCGCGGTTTATACGCCTGACCGTAAAGAAACCGCGTGCTGTGTAAAGGGCCTATGTCTGTGTGACGGACTGTCTTATACTCCATTTAAAATAACATTAGACATTAAAGTAAATCTTTTTTACAGTCTGTACAACCGATTTTGACTTCTATTGTGTTGGTGGCATGACGAATGGCAGCTACAGTGAACTGTTGGTACTGTAACCACTTTTTTGCTTTTAATGCCATCCTTATGCCTACGGAATAGAAGTCAAAATCTGTTGAACGGACTGTAAAAAACTTTCTTTAAATATTTTATCTTATTTTAAATGGAGTATAGGTATCTATAATTTTTTACACTTAGTTCTCAGGGCTCAGTTATTATGATAGAGTGTAAGTTCATTTCCCAGGTCTGCTAATTCAAAACACTGTCAAGCCATTTTGTATTGAATCGTGCTATATTGGTGATTCACAAAGTCACAAATCCGAGTCCTGTTTACCTGATACCACGGAATAAATATTTGAATGACCAACAGGCAATTTTTCTGGGCCTGGGTGTTTGTGTGTGCCAGATTTTCGTCTTTAAACAAACACATGAAGCGGGGGAAAATTCCGGTGAAAGTTAATTCATTGTTTTTGTAAAACTCATTCATGTTTATGGTTTCCCTCACTTGTGAGTTTCGGGGTCACTCGAATTCTTTTAGAATCCTTTTCTTGAGAAACGTGGCAAAATCGCGAGTAAAAAACGTGAGCAAATGCGAGAACAATGATTTTAAAATAATTATAAAAAGTTAAAGATCAAAAAAAAAAAAAAAAAAGAAACACTACAAAGTGAAAAATAACTTTAATATCGGAATTCTGTGGCAAAGACCGAAAATACAAAACCAAAGACACCGATGTTTTTTTGGTAGTCTGTTGTTTTTTTTTGGAATTTATTTTTATTTTGATCCCTATGTTATTCTTCATCAATATACAATAAGTGGAAAACACGTAGGTATTATTGAAGCTAACTCAAAAACCACTCATCAGAACTTGATCACAATCAATACGGGACCACTTCAGGAGTATTTCACAAAAAAAAAAAAAAAAAAAAACTTAAAATCTTTTCTAAAATGAGGGAGTTCTGAGGTAACAAACATTAAAATACAATCGAATTGAGAACCTTTTATTGAAGTCCGTTAAAAATGTTCTTTTGTAGGTACAGTCCGATTCAAACCTAATGGCGGCTTGGAACATGAGGCGATTCGCTGCGCAGTAAAAAACTCACGTGTCAGCGTGTCAGGGGTTAGGGGCCGTACTGCGCAGCGAGTAGCGCATTTCAGAGCCGCCATGAAGTTTGACGCGTACTACGACGAGTACATTTCCTTACTCGTTTTGAAACATGTGTCGGGCACATTCATTTTTGTTTCGAAACTTCTGGTCTGACTAGGCCTAACAGTGTCTATATTATTGTAAGTTTTGTTGTCAGGCGTTTTATTGTTTTATTTTTATTTAGGTATACCTAATGGTACCGTGTGGTGCCGTACGTAAAGAATAGCACCACCCCATTTCCCCCCGTGGGTGGCGTAAAACTCGACTAAGGGACTTACTAGAGAATGGGCAGCAGCGTTCTCTACGCATTTTTAACACCATACTGCGATCGCCAACCCGCCTGCCAAGCGTGGCGATTATGGCAAATTCCCCCCTCCTGGGGGAGGCCTATGTCCAGCAGTGGACGTCTTTCGGCTGAAATGATGATGATGATGATGATACCTAATAGTTAGTTAAATAAGTAATACCTAGTTGTTTGTATGTAGTTTATGTTTATACTTTTTTTTCCCAAAATTAATAGTTAATCTTTTAACCAGTGCGCAATTTTTTTTTGGTGGTTCATTATCAGTAATAGAACTCATTTCCACTATTTGTTCAACTCTTTTTTTTTTTTTGTCTACTTGTAATCGGCAAAATATGGACACAATCTATTACTAATAATATCAATGGGCGAGCGCACAGCGGATAGGCTGATAGGTGAGAGGACGCCAACGCGTCGCGCGACGAGTATCCATTATACCGGTTTCAAAATAAACATATTTCGTTAACGATAACTTATTTTTTTTTGTACTAAGACATATCAAAATAAGAAATAGGTGTATAACAAAACACGTTTAAGTTTAATTTGTCAAAATTTACGCACTGATTAAAAACGTTTCCTGTATTTGGTCTAGTTCTGATGAGTGGTTTTTAAGTTAGCTTCAATAATACGTATTTTTCCACCCAGTGTACATATTAGGTTGGGGAAAAAGTCTTTTCGCATTATAGTATGTATGAACTTGTAATAAAATCTCTTTGGCTATACTATTTGTATCTGGCTGGTTTTGGTATCATTGAAAGTTTAAATTTTAAAGAACATAATTCCAAATTCAAATTAGGAAAATGTGTGATTTTCATTTGTTTTTCGTACTGTCAAGATGAGTGAATCTAATGAAGAAATTCGATACATTTTAAAATTTTACTACAAAAAAGGTAAAAATGCAACGCAAGCCGCGAAAAAAAATTGCGATGTTTATGGACCTAGTGCAGTGTCTGTGAGAGTAGCACAAATTTGGTTTAAGCGTTTTCAATCCGGAAATTTTGATGTCAAAGATGCACGTCGCTCTGGTCGCCTTATTACGGATAAAATGGATGCCATTTTTGAAAAAGTGGAGCAAGATCTATCAGTAGTTACGACGTAGCTGAAGAACTGGGAATTGACCACAAAACAGTTTTGGCACATTTGAAAAAAACTGGGTACACAAAAAAGCTCGATATTTGGGTACCTCACGGGCTCACTGAAAGAAACCTAATGATCCGTGTACTCATTTGTGATTCTTTATTACGACGTAATGGAACCGATCCATTTTTGAATAAGCTGATAACTGGTGATGAAAAGTGGATCACGTACGACAAGAGCGTTCGAAAAAGGTCGTGGTCAAAGGCCGGTCAGGCTTCACAGACTGTGGCGAAACCCGAGTTAACTCGCAACAAGGTGATGTTGTGTGTGTGGTGGGATTGGAAGGGCATTATTCATTATGAGCTGTTATCACCAGGCAGGACCATCGATTCTGAACTCTACTGCGAACAACTGATGAGATTAAAGCAAGAAGTTGAGAGAAAGCGGCCTGAATTAATCAACAGAAGGGGTGTGGTTTTTCATCATGATAACGCTAGACCTCACACATCTTTAGCCACTCAGCAAAAATTAAGAGAGTTTGGCTGGGAGGTGTTAATGCATCCGCTGTATAGTCCTGACCTTGCACCTTCAGATTTCCACCTGTTTCGGTCTCTTCAGAATTCTTTAGGCAGTGTCAGGTTAACATCACGAGAGGACTGCCAAAACCACTTGTCGCGGTATTTTGATCAGAAGTCCCAAAATTTCTATAGCAATGGGATCATGTCCCTACCTACAAGATGGCAAAAAGTTATCGAACAAAATGGTACCTACATACTATAGTTAAATGTAAATAAACTATATTAAAAAATGTTTTGAATTTTCTTAAAAATGCGAAGAAACTTTTTCCCCAACCTATTATGTTGATGATGTTATGATAACTTCCTGTCACTGTTATTTACATAGCCAGTAGAGGTATATGAATTTGTGTGGGGCTGACAAGAAAACAAAAAAAAAACATTTACAAAAAAAAAAAAAAAAAACAACTGGCTTCCAAAAAAATCACTTCAAAGTGAGAAATAACTATCATTTCAGAAGCCTGTGGCAAAAACGAAAATACAAAACTAAAGACACCGACTTCCGAAATTAACCGAAATATTGGTTGTTTTTTTTAATTACATTCAACTTATAGCTAGGTTATACTTAAAGTTATTACATACTAGCTTTTGCCAGCGGCTCCGCCCGCGTGGATTTCGGTTATCGCGTAAAAAAGTAGCATATGTCCTTTTCCATATCTCAGGCTATATCTCTGCCAAATTTCATGACGATCGGTTCAGCGGTTTAGGCGTGAAAACGTAACATAAAGACAAACAGACAGACAGACAGAGTTACTTTCACATTTATAATATTAGTATGGATTGCATACCTGCTAGATAATATCACAATATTCATTATTACCTATACTACTTATTCTTTCATAATCTTACTAGCAATTCATATTTATGAAGTCATGTATGGTTTATTGACTGTTAATAACAATAACAAATGACTTCCTGAAAGTACCTACTGATAAGCTATAAGCAATGGCGACAAATTCTACTGCAAGTAGTACATACCTACCTATACTTGAGACGGTTACTTCTCCAGTGCTTGATGATGTCACACATCATTAGAATTCAGTTGTTTATTTCTATGTCCCTCTCATAAGAGGGCTGATAGAAAGGGATAAAAATAGTTAGAAACCGGTCTTTGTTCTTTCTGATTAATCACCGTCGCATATTCTTGGAAGTCTGGTATTTGAGAATTAAGTTTTTAGGGTTCCGTAGACAACAAGGAACCCTTATAGTTTCGCCATGTCCTTCTGTCTTTCTGTCTGTCTGTTCGCGGCTTAGCTCAGAGAATATTAATACTATTAAGCTGTTATTTAGTATGGATACACATATTAATTTTGCCGACAAAGAGGTAAAATAAAATCTAGTTATAAAAAAATAAAAATAAATAATTATTTATTTAAGGATTACCAACGAGATACATTACAATTATCTTTTACAATAATAAAAACTTGTTTATAATACATGATCCTGTAATGCACAATCAATTACAGGTAACCACAGCTTACACAACACATGCTCTGAATACATAATTAAAATTAGAAATACATAAAAAAAAACAGTATACTATGATTAAAAATTTACATGCAAAAATTACAAAAGTACAGTGAGACCAAGCGTAACTTGATTTATAACATCATATCTGAATAAATGAACCATATCAAAAAAAAAAAAAAATATATATATATATAGGAATAAAAAAAATATAATTTAAAATTGAATTGAATTGAATTATAAAATTAAATTAAATCATTTAAAATAATTAAAGTGAAAAATGATTCTATTGTTGGAATTATTGGAATGATAAGTCAAATGTCCTCGAACCGAAAGTACATAGATAATTTATTTTTTTATGTGTTAAGACAGTCATGGTTGATATCGATCTCAGCTTTGTGGCATATAGCATTATACAATCTCCCTTACACGTAAAGTGGCGATGATATTTTTTTTTTCTCGTCTATCCCATAGTGTGGTGTATCGTTGGATAGGCCGTTAAGAAATATTAGGGTTTGTGAAAACTATTTTTCGATTCAGATATCCATTTGCGTAATATTGCGTAAGCTTTAAAGTGCTAATTTTTGTAAGAATCAAGTCTCCCCCCCTCTGCAAGCTAAATGGTTGTATTTGGCTATGTAGAAAAATTCACAGCAGTAGTATATGTCATGACGAAATTAAAAGGAAAACTATCACAGCTAAGTAGGCTTTAAAAGTTACCGAGTAATAGTCGACCAACTTACATTTACAGTTGAAAAACATGTTCTACCATACATTTTGTATGGGAGAACATGTTTTTCAACTACAATGTTAAGTTTGTTCTTGGGATAAATTCATCCCAACTACGGAACTCTTCATTGTGCGTGGCCCGACACGCACTTAGCCGGGTTTATTTGCTTGCATTGTTGTAAAGTAATACTACAGAAAGAACATGATATTGTTTAGGTTTCTGAAAGCGAGTCGCGTTACTAGGCGGTACTTCGATGATTTATTTACACTCAAAGGAAACATTCCCATAGATACGCAATACGCAAGGACCCAGCACTCGGCGGTACTTGGTGATTTATTTACACTCAAAAGAAACATTCCCATAGATACGCAATACGCAAGGACCCAGCACTCGTGGTTATATCGTCGATTGCCTTGTTGGTGTAGTGGTCGCCAGCGCTACCGCTGAGCATGAGGTCCTTAGATTGATTCCCGGGTCGGGCAGTGTTATTGAGTTTTCCATCTGGAATTTCTCAGTCTCTCTGTTTCGGGCCAATTCCAATCAACAGTACCAACAGCCAACAGCTGTTGACGGCTATTCATTTAACTTTGCGGGTTTCTTTCACAAATTGTTAAACACTTACAAAACCTCACAAACTTTATAAAAAAGCCGACATGTTTGTAAAGTTTCATGTAACAAATTACTTACGAAACACGAAACTAATTAGCCGAAAATATTTGGCTTATATAAACATGTAAAGCGATGGTATTCATGAAGAAAACAATACACTATTAGCATTATTAATTCCTCATTGAAATGTGGGCCCTGAGTATTTCGTTTTACGCAACACAGTAAAGTATTTTCGCGTACTTTGTTTTTATTTATTTAACAATTTATGTACACACATATAAATACACAAAAAGAAAGGAACAGAAAAATACGTACAATGGTAATGCTTATTTATAATGAAGTCTTCCAGCATACCTGCGATAGGAAAGTAGATATAGAGATGTAGACGTATGCAAGAGTAGAAGAGAAAAAATATACATAAAATCAAAATAGCTATACACTCATATAAATACTTATAAACATACAATAAGAGAATATACTTACATACAAACTTCCAAAATAAATATCAATCAAATATATTATACTTAGAACTACATTGTAGTTAATTTAATTAGTTAATTTTGAATTAATTATGTTAGTTTTAAATCCTCCCTTTTTACTGTTTGTATTTCCTGTGCGTGTCCCAAATAAAATTATTTTCCTTTCTTTATTTATTTCTTTCTTACTTTTCTTTCTGTCTGGATTTGTACCCGGTTGATGGCAATAGATTCCCCCCATTACATGGGGGTGTACTTCTGCTTAACACTTCGGCGAATACAGGCGTGGTGTTATGTTAGACAGATAGATGGATAGATAAAACATGTATTCAGTGCACACGAAAGCATAATAAAATGATAACAAATTACATGAATATCTCAGGACTATAAATTACTCGCGCACTTTATGGGAGTAGCGCGAGGAGGTGAAATGCCGGGGCGTAACTCCGCTGCCACGAGAAATCACGTCAAAGCGGACAGAGCTCCGGCGGGATCTCATGGCGAAATGGAAGGTGCGATTGTCGTAACCCAGCGCTGGGCACGCCACAATCGTGGCGATAAGTCTCCTTTTTGAGGGCGAAGCTAGAGAGGCGCCACGGCGTCCTCACCTTCCGCCTGACACAGGTCCTCACCGGACACGGTTGTTTCGGGAGGTTCCTGTTTCGGATTAGGCGGGAGGAAACGCCCGGGTGTTACCACTGTGTGGATCGCCCGGAGGACACGGTGGAGCATACGGTGGAGGTCCCGGCTTGGGCAGAGCACCGCCATGTCCTCACGGAGGCGATTGGCGGCGGCGATCTCTCGTGTCCGGCCCTGGTCCAGGCCATGGTTCGGAGCGAGAATACCTCTCCATTCCTCGAGCACCTCAGGACATGTTGCCCCCTTGTCGCTACGTCACTATGTGCTAGCGACCGTTTTCGGGGGCTCATTATTGAGTGTGCAAGTCACCCCCTGCCATTTTATCCGTGTATAATAAAACATTGATCAGGCAGGGGCCATAGTCCTTCCATAGTTTTTGGTAACCAGTCCATTTTAACCACCCAAACCTATAGTCCAATATCTTTGTTTTCCATATCCTGCAATAGTCCTACATCAACCGGGGGTTGTCCTTGGGTGCACTTGCATAGTGCGTACAGGGATAATCGTCGGTTGGTGCCTCATTTAATTAAAAAGCGTCTAACGGGCCTCTGCGAGTTGGCTTCGGCCCCTCGTACGCCTTCCAAAGGTCCGGGACCCCAGAGTCCCGAGATATGTGGACATATATAAATAAAATAATAATAATAATTTAAAATAATATTTTAATTTAATGTATGCCGTGGATGGCTTGTGGCATCCTTGCATCATACATTAAATTTTCGACAAATCCGTTGGATCTTAAAAAGTCTTCTGCACAAGACAGGGTTGAACTCAATTCCTTCAGTTCGTTTAGTATACAAATTAAAATGGTACCTAATTAACCGACGTTGGTGATAGATTGATTTGGTAAATAAAATTATATTTGGTCCTAAAAGGCTCTGTATCAAATAAAAATTGGTTGTCTGTAAAGTTGGTCCTTTTAGGACCAGCTACGCCACTGCGAAGCGTCTCATGTTCTTTACAATTCAAGTCCTGAGAATAATAATTTACTTACCAAATCCCTCAATCATATTCTAAGAAAAACCCACCTTTTTAGTTGGTATTTATTAAATTTAATTATGTTTTATTTCCTGGTATGAGTATCATATTGGCTCTTTTGTTTAATGGTTTCACGTTCCGAGACATTCCTCAGAAACTGCTTGAGCAGCGCTTACACGGGCAATTTTTTCAGGAATCATTTCCGGCAATTCTTTTTTTTTTTTTTTTACGTTGCCCCACACTAGGAATTTCTCCTGTATCGTGGGTGCGTTTACAAACATTTAAACTCACATACACAAACAGCCAGACCCGGAACAACTACTTGTAGATCATACAAATATTTTTCCGTGCGGGAATCGAACCCGCGACATGCAGCGTAGCAGTCAATCGTTTAACCACTGCGCCAATCGTGCAATCCGTTCAAATTTCCGGCAATTGCTGGAGGTAAAGGATAAAATTCCCGCAAATACCGGGATCCCGCGGGATTGAAAATTCCTAGTCCCGAAAATACCGAGATTGAATACAGGCTGCGGGATTGGAAGCCCTAGTTTTACGACGTCTCGAATTTCACGCGCGCCCGTACTCACTTGTATACTATTTTTTGTTGAATATTTTTCTACGGCAGCATGTCTTTGTGTTCTGTTATTCGATTACTAAATCTATTCAAGTTATAGAACGTTATTTTTCATTTCAAATACCTATATGCAACCGAATTTGGTCAATGATAAGTTTGAGACGAGATTTTTTGCGCTTATTTTCAAGTGCTTTGGTGTGTGACGCCCAAGCCTGCCTCTACATGACATCTGATAAATTTTTGACAGTGCGAGCCATATGGTCTCGTCTTGGCAACATTTTACATGAAAATGTTTTTGGTAGGATTTATTATTCTTGCATGCTGTGCGTTTCAAGAGGCCAAACTTCTAGATTGACCTGTGACTTCTTCGCATGATGCGTGCTTATCTCTATTTACTCATGATATACACATGGCCACTAGATCAAAATAGTTCATGGCCAGTGTCTCTATCACCAACGTCGGTTAATTAGGTACCATTTTAATTTATATACTAAACGAACTGATGTAACCTGATATACAAGACCTAATTGAGTTCAACCCTGCCTTTTCCAGAAGACTTTTTAAGATCCAACGGAAATTTAATGTATGCCGTGGATGGCATGTGGCATCCTTGCATGCAACATGGCATTCACGGTACATATTAAATTTTTTGCGCTGGATATAAACTTTTTTTTTTTGTATAAAGAATATTTTGTTTAGTTTTATTGGAGGTTCTCAATAAATAAACAAATAACCGATCATTTCCAAGTTGTTTCCTAACATTTTCTATATTCCTCTATGCCTGCTTTTTTAGTTTGAAGCGCTAATGCTCGTTTAACCATTGTTGCTTGCTCATTTATCATCAGCCTAGGGAAGTTCACTGCTGGACATAGGCCTTTCCAATCGCAACGCCTCTGCTACTCTCGTCCAGCTGCTACCAGCATCCTGTAAAGATCGTTGCTTCACGTAACTTGAGAGTTAAATGCCCTTCCCTTCACTTGCCGTTGTTCAGCCCATTACCGCTGCTACTCTCTGGCTATAAGAACAATTTTTCTTCTTCTGCGGACTTTCTTGATGTTTTGAAGTGTAACATCGATCGTTTTTTGCAGTTGAATACGATTCGGGCTATAGTACACAACCCTCAGTACAAAAGACTAGCTGACCTGTATTTGGACAACAACAGTATATCAGCCGTCAAGGAGCTGGAAGGCACTGAGTGGTTTTCCACTTTTCGAGTGCTGAGTCTTCGTGGGAACTTGCTGAAACAGGTACGTTCACGTTAAATGGCTAGCGACCCATCTGACGATAAGTGGTCATCGCCACGTCCAGCATCTAATGGCCTTACCATCCCAGGATCAAAGCTGGAAAATCAGAAAAAGTACCGAACAAAGCATTATGCCCTACGGGCATAATGCTTTGTTCGGTACTTTTTGCGTCCGTGGCATCACAGCGGGTCCTATCAGAATACCAGCGTTGCGGTATTTGTCTTTTTTTTTCAAATATCGCAGTATCATGCTGAGAGATAGGAGCCTTTCTGGCCGCGCACAGGTATCCTTTTTTTTGTTTTTACATAAGAAAAATTGTACCTATTAATGTTCTTTTTTTATTGTTTTCATGATTTTGTTACTTTAATTTTTTTTATGTGTTGTATTTTGTTATTGTTTTTTTATTGTTGGGCGTGACCCAAATAAAATATTTTTCATTCTTTCTTTCTAAACAAGAGAAGGAATCGACCATAGCAAAAGTTTATACATATAAACCTGCTACTTAATTTGGAACATTCGTTCCTGAAACTTTAAAATGTTTTCTTGGTGTTTTTTTCCCATGTTCATTATAATTGGAAATAATCTAATAATGGTACATAAAATGTAATATGTAAGGATCGTATTAGGGGGGTTTGTAGTTTCTGCCTACCCCCTGGGAAGAAGGCGTGTGTTATGTATGTATTTGTGTGTAAAAAATAATGAGCTGAGGCGTTAGGAATCGCAAACTAACGCCTCAAGTTTTTTTAATCTCAAATATCACAACCTACGTACAATATGATATTAGTAATCAAGTTGCAATATGTCATTGTGTAAATAAACACGTTCAATTCAAAGAACCTGTATCTGGGAGTTGTATGGAAACGCAAATAATAAACAAACGGCATCTTTGACGTTTCCTTCCTGAATAAATTGCGGAGAAATTTTATTCGGAGCAATATTCTTAGATCTCGACATGGTGATCTTCTTAAGTCAACATACTGTGACGGTAGCAGTTTGCTCAAATTGTAGAAGAAGTATTTTATCAAAGTTATATTGATGTTGGTTTGCTCTAAGTTACTTGATTGCCATTTTAAGTATATGTCTGTAAAATTATACAGCGTGTATCAGAAAAGTGTCTGAACGACTTTCTCCATAGGCCAACATCGAAAAAAAATCAGCCGACCGATACATTTGGGCTGGCCATATTAGCCGTAGAACCGATGACCGTTGGGGTAGACATGTTTTTGAGTGGAGACCGCGAATCGGCAAACGTAAGGTAGGACGCCCTCAGGCTAGGTGGAGCGACGATCTTAGCAGCGTGGCTGGTAGCAGTTGGATGAGAGTTGCCGAGAATCGAGCTGAATGGCGTGCAATTGGAGAGGCATATGTCCAGCAGTGGACTGCTATCATATGGGTGATGATAGGATGATAATACTGATGTCCCACACATTTGAGTCGAATTGGTGTTAAACTTTTGTATGGCACAGTTGATAATTGTGTTTATTTTAAATATCGGGACAATTTTATTTTGTTTGGTTTTTGGCATTATTTTTAAACTTATTATTCTACTCGTACGTTACGTACTTTGAACTTGTTTCTTTTGATTTTTCCTACTTAGTTATTAATTTTAAAGTATAGTGCTTGTGGTACAATTATTATGTTTATGGGTCATGCGGTACTAACCTATAAAAAATTGGTAATCTAAGCTTAGATTTAAGTAAAATATTATTTTGAAATTGTAACGGTGTAAACAAATGTTGGTTGGCCATTTTTATCTTTAATTCTGTTGTCGTTATAATTTGATATTTTATTTTAATTTCAATTATGTGGCCCTTATAAATTGTACATACTCTATTGTTTATTTTAATTGCATTTGACATTTTATTTTATTATAATTCTGTGACCTGTATAATAATTTTTTTTTTTTTTTTTTTTTTTGCGATTTCGATGTTGGTCCCAAGTAGGAAGTTGTTCAGTTTGATGGTCTGTACTACACATTTAAATTTAACAACACCTTTCTGGTACATGCTGTATAGGTTCACAGTTCAAGTTTGTAATCTGGGAAAACAATTACAAATGTTTAGTCACGTTACCAGTGTTCGGAAGTCTTCTCATGTTTTCCTTATTTGAGATCTGAGCTTACGTACTCGCAAGTTTATGAAGTCCTTCAAGTTTTTAATTGAAACGTAATATTCCATTGGTGCGAGTTCTAATCTTGCGTTTTCCTCCTCAGATCCCTGTATACGCGTTTGACAAAGCCATCCAATTTAATAACAATATAATGCACGTGTTCCTGGGTGATAACCCTTGGCGGTGTGATTGCCACTTCATACCTCGCTTCCAAAGCTTACTGCTGAAATACAAGAGAGTCATTAAGGATCAGCATGACATCAGGTGTTCTAAATCCAGCGATAAGAAGACATCGCTTATACAGGTACGTTTTTTGTTTTATTTGTTACTACAATTCCTAGCTACCCGTCCCGGCTTCGCACGGATGCAATTTATATGTCTTCACATGTGACGGTATTCTGTTCACGACACGGTGTGCACAAGTTCTAAGCAACAACCGAACAAAAAGTACTAGCCTTGCATTCATTCATGATAGTATTTTATTAGTATTTTCAAGTACTTCTTTTTGTAGATATTTACATAATATATATAGCCTATGTCCATCTGGAATAATGTATCTTAGAAATGGTGAAAGAACTTTTCAAATAGAAGCAGTGGTTGCGGAGATTACCCTCCACAAAATTATACACAAACTCACAAAATAACAGACGGACAAATAATTGTTTTTTTTTTGTTATAACAAAAAAAAATTTTTTTTTGTCTGGGTGTCATTCTGTCTGTCGGTCTGTCTTTCTGTTTGTTCCGGCTAATCTCCGAAACGGCTGGACCGATTTTGTCACGACTTACTGGCAGATAGCTGATGTTATAAGGAGTAACTTAGACTACTTTTATATAAAGCCATGCAGGCGAAGCCGCAGAGAGAAGCTAGTTTTAAATAAATTAAGATGACACAGAAATCACGCAAATTAAAACCTCTGCATTTGACAGGCCATGTCAATGTCATGGCTCGTCTCTGGTTCTGAACGTTCCCAGCGCAGTGCATAGATCGCTGCTTTGCACGAATAACCGCACAATCCAAAAACACATATTTTACAGTGTAGCTATTTGAAAATTAAACAAAATATTTATTGTCCTTAACTCATAACTTTTCATGTATTTGATCAATAGAAGAATAAATAGAATGTATAAATCGAAAGGGCATTAATCAATGTTTAATTAAATGAGGCCTGTGTTCACCAACATTCAAACCACCGGTTAGGTATTTAAACAGTTGGTTTATGTCAAATTTCCTAAGAAATTTTGAGTAAACAACTGATTACATATCTAAACAGTTGATTTAAATGTTGGTGAACACAGGCCTAAGAACTATTTTGCATTTGGCTGTGTTATAAACCAGGTTTTTTCAATATTTTGGTTTATGCAAAGCAGCGAGATGTTCGCCGCAGAGAACATCTATGCACTGCGCAGTGAAAGCCTAACTATTTCTATTCTTCTCCTTCTTCGCTTCGCTCTTGACAGAGCGACCGTGTTCACAATGAGTTTTGTCCAATCGCAGGTGTTGTCGTAACTCACCTCAACATCTCCCTCCATCTGGTTCTGTTAGATGACAGTCTGGCGCATTCACGAACAGGGCCTCCAACTGCGGATTTAATTTGATCGGTCCACCTAATCGGTGACCTCCCGCGTGGCCTATCACCTTCTACTCTAACTAACTAACAAACTATTTCTATTACTACTAACATAATATAACGTCATTGAAACTGGTATTTTTCTCGTATATTCACAATCTTCACGTTCGGAGTATTTTCTTTGGAGATATTTATTCGTTACTTCTCTTTATATTTGCTCCGTAAACGTAGTGTTTTATGTTCCTTGATGCGTCAAACGAGGTGCCAATTAGTTGGAAAGCACTAGTTGAAAGGTGCAGAACTGCAAAATACTTTTCAATTCATTTCTTTTATTCAATATAATTAATTAATTCGATGTGAAGTTGGTACAGTACAACTATTTTCTTAATGTCCCTCGGCAAACTTCGTGTTTCGTCAATCGTCGGATTTCTATCAGTTGTCTTTTGCACTTGGTGCAAACCGGACGATCTCAATCGACTTGGAAGTACAGTCAGCGGTCATAACTGCAGTAGCACATTAATAATTATATTTCTATAGACGTAGCAATGCGAACTTCTGTTTGTGTGAGTGATGTCTTATCGCAGTAAACCTAATGACTAATGAGACCACACCACACACACACACCGTCCGTCGTCGTCGTCTCGTCGTCTTTTGTTTTGACAGGCAGTAAGCATGATTTTGGCCGGTTCAGTATATTGCTAAAATTCGCGCTGTTATGATAAGCATCGTCAGTAGGTAGAATCAGGTATCGGACTCATAAACCCAGGCCATGGGTTCGATCCTCGAGAGGAGTTTTTCTTTTTATCATTTTTATATTTGCAACAATAGTTATTATATTTTAATTAGTCAAATATTGTTGAAAATAGGAATAAAATAAATAATAGCAATTATAAGAACAATGAAATAATCACTCGATTATTTTACTGTTTTTTTTAATTTAGAATTATTATAGCAATTAAGACTTGTTCAGAATAAAAAAAAGTGATATTAAGACAGCATTTACAACAACATTTATTTACAACGTAGAAAACTACTCGTTTCTGTAAAATGTGAAAAAGTGAATGTGCCAATATATTACTAAGTGAGCGATATATAGAGTTGTTAATACTCTTTTAACTTAATGTAATTTATTTAAAAAATTGGAGGAAAGCTGCTGTGTGCCGAGACACATTAAGAAAATAGTTGAACTGTACCTAGGTAGAATAGAAAATGCTGCTTTGTAAGTATGTGTGACTGCCTATTACGTCATCATTATCATCATCAGCAACTCTCATCCAGTTGCTACCAGCCACCCTGCGAAGATCGTCGCTTCACTTAGCCTGATGATGTCCTATCCTACCCTAAGTTTGTCGATTCGTGGTCACCACTCAAGAACACGTCTACCCCAACGGTCATCGATACCACGGCTAATATGGCCGGCCCATTGCGACTTCAGCTTGCTTATTCTGTGAGCTATTTCGACAACTCTGGTTTTCTGCCAGATCACCTCGTTCCGGCAGTGCAAGTACGTAGGACTCGATTCGATAAATTTGACAATTATTCTCGATAAAATGAGTTTTTATCGAATCGAATCGATGTCGCAACTAAGTAACTTCTACTTTAACGATCGGTAAATAAACTCTAAAATTTTAACGAATTTAAAGAAAATGCACGAAACGACAATTTTACAGTTGAGATCGCCAATTTACGCTGTCAAGCTCGGTAATTTATCGACACCTTGTAAAAGCCCGATAAGCATAGCGATCATTAAGTACTAATACGAACGAGATTGATAAAAATGCAAACCTTAGCGATCTCGATGTCTTATCGAGATATCGTGGGCCGATTCGAGTCGTTAAGGATCGCTTGTCAAATGGCAATACTGAGGACGTCCACAGACAAAACATTTAAGGTGGGATTTCTGTGGCACGACTAATGTCAGAGATATATATATATTTTTTTCATACATTTTTGGATTGTAAACAATATTTATGGGTATAATTGAAAGAAGCTACACTGTAATTTAAGCTACGCTTATAATTTTAAAATTGCTTGAGACATTTTGCAAAAAAACCTTTACTTACTTATTCTATGAATGACCCGCCCGGACACGGCGACTATGGCGGCACGAGCGCGGTGAATTTTGATAATTAATCATCATATTTTATCAAGTAATTTTAAATTATAGTTTTTTTTAATCGGTTCCATGATTCGTGTTTGAATAGATACACCCTATTTATATATACTTTCTTTTCTTTTGCTTATATCTCGAAAATGGTGCGTCCTATCGCAAAAATAATGAAAATTTCGACACCCTTTAGGAAACGCATAAACCCGTAATACTCAACATGTAGGTAATTTTTTTTTTTCCATATAAAAGTGAAAATTTCCATATGAAACACGTTGAGGCCCCTGCGCACCTCCAGCTCTAAAAAAAATCATGAGATAGGGCAAACAAGTGCAACGTTGCGAAGCTAAAAAAAATACCACGTGGAGTCGCGATTGTCAAATTCGATTCACCCTGTTAAAGTTAGGTGGTTGAGATGTAGGAAAACAGTTAATATGAGAAAACGATAAAGAAATATATTGATAAATTAGTATTTAACAAACAATTAAAATGACTGTTATCAACAGTATGTAATAAAGTCATAACTTCATAAGTCCTAAATCCATGATTAGTAATGATCACTATGCTTATCGGGCTATTACATGGTGTCGATAAATTACCGAGCTCGACAGCGTAAATTGGCGATCTCAACTGTCAAAATGTCATTTCGTACTTGCATTTTCGTTAAATTCGTTAAAATTTTAGAGTTTATCTACCGATCGTTAAAGTAAGTACCGTATTTACTTTCTTTACGTGTTACGTACTTCCAAATTCGTTAACAAGATCGATAAAAATGCAAACCTTAGCGATCTCGATGTCTAATCGATGCAAAGTGCGTACTCGCACTGCGGATTCGATACCTCAGAGAGACAAGCATAGCCCGTAGCTAAGCGTAGCCTACCACGTATTTCTAATTAATAAAAAATAATTTATTTATTTTAAAACCATCACATGGTAAGGAAACTTAGAAATACATAAATTCTCTATTTCGTGTGAAAGAAACTAGGGACAAGTGCCGGCCGACAGGTCGAAAGCAATATTTCAACAAATTCTAAAGAAACGATAAAAATATTCGATTTCTAATCTGAACTCACAATAGAAGTACCTCATCTGGATACCATAAGTGGGGCCCAGGCGATAACCAAACGGACCCAGTAAACAATTGAGAAATTGTACAAAAACGGCAACCTATTTTGTGAATGTTAAAAGCTCAACACATAATTGAAAGGCATACGTCGTATTTATACATATTTTTTTCTAATTGTTAATTTAAAAAAACCGCCCAAGTGTGTGTTGGACGTGTGTGCTTGTGGGCCACACAATGAAGGGTTCCGTAGTTGGAATGAATTTATCCCAAGACAAAGACACACTTAAGATTGTAGTTGAAAAACAAGTTCTCCCATAAATTCCAAGTGCAAATGTAAGTTTGTACGCACAATAATGAGACATTTACCATGTTATTTTAAGACCATAGACTTATAGGTTTTTCTGTAATCAATAAGTAAAGAACTATTTCTGTATTTTTTTTCCAAATAGGCTTAGTAGTTTTGGAGATTCCCCCGAATAGTAAATTTTCATCTATTTTCCCTTATAATAAGGCTTTTTATTTGGTATGTCACACGGTACCTACAGTTTGAAAAACATATTTTTTTTTAATTTCATTTATTTACGTTGCACGTCCGTGTTTGGGTCGCAAAAGTTCATATGTGTACAAAATTTCAACTTAATCGGCCCAGTAGATTCTGAGCAAAGTAGCTGTGACAGACGGACAGACAGACACACGGGTGGTTCTATATAAGGGTTCCGTTTTTCATTTTGAGGTACGGAACCATAAAACGACCTTTGTGAGTCCAAAAACGCTAAATCATAACGCGACATTACAGCTGAAGTGAACAATCTTCAACCTACCCTATATTAAATAATACTCGCTATCTTATGACAGCTCCGACATGGTCTTAAGTAGGAGATACTTATGTATCTAGATTTGATTTTTAAGGTATATTAAAAAAAAAAAACTTGAGTATCTGTTTTATTTTTGCTTTAATTTAAGAGGCTACCGGTTTTATTGTAATCATTAAAACGGAAAATAGTGGCCACTAAGCTCCGTTTTAATGATTACAATAAAACGTAACAATTTAAAACTACTGTTTGTAGTAATAATAACGTATAGTCTTGTGAAGCACAACTTGACGAGCTTATTTTCTGCACTTTCATTCTAAAATAAAAGAAATTACCGAAATAACGATGAGGGCGCCACTGTGCACTCGGCGCAGTCTTAAGGAATGCTAGAATAGTTTTAACTTCAAAAGTTTAATTATAAAAATGATTTTATTATGTAAAAAAATTAAATAGGAGCTACGCTACGCCTGCCAACAAACTGTTTAGCAGTTTGGCAGAGGTATATATGTATATCTTGTTAACAATAATTTCTCTAAAAAAACAGTTCATTTATTTTTTTCATATGCTATACATTTTTAGTGTATGCTGACCTCTCATTGTAAGGAAATCCTATACAATGCGAGTTCAGCTTTTACTGGAAATTTATAGCTTGCTTAATGTAGCCGTGTGTTCTTTGACAACATTTTAGATCAGAAGTTTTATTATCTTTTTGGATTTTAGTCCTCCAGGAATATTAATAAAAGATAGCAATTAGGGAGAGGAGATCCATTTTAAAATTATGGAGAGCGTGCTCCTTGACTAGAAAAAAGAAATATACAGTACTACTGTTATAACAACAGACGAAGCCTTTACATTTCATTTAGTGTGATATCGTTTTCAATATTAGTATAATAAAGCTGAAGAGTTTGTTTGTTTATTTTAACGTGCTTATCTCTGGAACCACCATCCAGTCGGATTTGAAAAATTATTTTTTCATTTGGTAGCTCCTCATTCTTGAGAAAGATTATAGTTTATTTAAAATCACGCTATGACCCTTAGGAGCCGAGAAAAAGAAAAAGAAAAAAAGCAGAAAGAACGCTAAGCGAAAACAATGTAATAGCGTAGGCGGGCGATGCGATGCGACGCGCGTGGCGTGGTAGCAAGAAATTTCACGCGGACGAAGTCGCGGGTAGTCATGGTCACTCATGGTTATATTTATCAAGGCCATTCCATCAAATAGCAGCCAAAATTGATAAAACCGAATTTCTTTCTTTTCTTTCTTTCTTTTTAAGAAAACGTTGCCCCACACTAGGAATTTCTCCTGTATCGTGGGTGCGTTTACAAACATTTAAACTCACATACACAAACAGCCAGACCCGGAACAACTACTTGTAGATCATACAAATATTTGTTCCGTGCGGGAATCGAACCCGCGACACGCAGCGCAGTAGTCAATCGCTTAACCACTGCGCTAATTTGTTAACATAGTACAAGTAATTTTAATAAAACTCTGTAGCGTTCTTTGGGATCTTTATCGTTTTTTGCTTTGATGTTTGACCAAAATATATTTTATTAATAAAGGGGCGTAGAAGTTGATTACAGGCATATTCTCTTGTATAAGGTTTTTTTTATTCGATATTTGAAGCAAATAAAGCAGGTTATTAGGTTTGTAGAATTTAATAACGCGTAATTTTAGGGCGATTTTTTCAACAAGGAATATGGATAAAAATTATATCTGAGGGTTTTCGAAGAGCGAGACGAGACTGTCATTAGATAGAGTAGGTAAAGCTCTATGCAAACAACGATGGGGATACGATATGGAAACAGTATTTTTTTTTGTAACACAAAACAGCAGTGCTATTCTGTGACCATCTCACTGTGAAAACTTATGTGAAGTGAGCTGTCAACAGTGTCAATTTCAAGCATGAGCCGGTCGATTCTGTAAAAATATCACCGTGAAACCTTGCGGGTTGGTAGATTTTTTATCTTGACAGTCCGCAGAACAGAGTTAAAATACATACTTTGTGTGTTATTGAAAGAACTGTAGAGCAATTCTGTAAAAATCTCACGGTGAAAACTTAGGTGAAGTGATCTCCAAGTGAACTGTCATTCCATCTGAGACGAGAGATTAACACTATTGACAGCTCATTAATTCAAGCTCATTTCACCTCGGTTTTTTTTTTACTAGGGCATCTCAAAGTTAAACTTGAGAGGTTGAGACTCTTTAACCAGATTTTCCTGTGGTTGTCTTAAGCACCTAACGAAACTTAATGCCTTCAGCCAGGGCGTAAAAACTTTTGCTAAGGGCACCCCCTGTGGGGTACGAACCTTGGCTTAGGGCAGTCGGAGGGCTGTCGGGAGGACACGGCGTGGCATACGCTGGCAGAGTGTGCCGCTTGGGAGGAGCCGCACCGTGCCCTCATCTCTGGAGTAGGCAGTGACCTCTCGCTACCGGCCGTCGCTCGTTCGATGGTCGGCAGCGAGGAGTCCTGGGACGCGGTGGTTTCCTTCTGCGAGACAGTCATTTCGCAGAAGGAGGCTGCGGGACGTCCGTCGCCCCCCATATATCGGACCCGAGGTGGCGGCGCGTAGTGTTCCACGCGCGCCCCTCTGAGATGTCGCGGGGGGAGTCAAATACCTCACTCCCCCCCTCGACCGGAGGAGAGGCCTGCAGTGGCGGGCCGGCACCAGTCGGGGGTCGCGGAAGTATGTTCGTTCGCGTGACCCCCGGCGTAGGTGTGAGATGGAACACCGGGGTGGTTTTTAGTCAGTAAGAGTCTGACAGACCCCTCCGCCCGCCCCAGGGCGGAGGACATCCATGAGGATTTTCCAACCCGGAACAAAAAAAAAAAAAAAAAAGGGCAGTCGGAGGGAGAATGGCAAGGAACCGACGCTGGCTGGATAAAATCAGGGTTATGATTATTATCGGGGGAATTTAAAGCTACAGGCTCAGCTATAGCGCGTGCTGGCCCTTCGCTTACGGGCAAGGGTCGGGGAGGACTATTTAGTCGGGGATTTCTCGTTGGGTCTCGGCAGCGAGGTCGGAATGCTTCACCTAGGTTTTCACGGTGAGATTTATACAGAATAGCACTGCAGGTGGAATTACACGTCACTTCAAGCTCACTTCACCTAAGTTTGTACACGACACAACTATACCGAACGCGTTACGCGCGACAGTTTCTAGACGTCTTCACTGCTTGATCGCCACAGATGAACTTCACTTGTCGAATGTTTGGCGATCACTTGCCGCCGGTCGAACGTTATGTTGAAGACTCTGTCATGTGCCGCTAAACAGCACTGGCGTCCCGATTAGTCAAGACTCGATGGCGCGAACTCCACCATCATCATCCATTAAACGCCACTAGATTGCGCTGGCGTACCGGATACAATCCGTCTCCGACATATATATAAAATACTCACAGTTGAGAGGAAAGGTAATGCTCTCTGCTCTTGGTAATTATGTGTTTATTTGTTTCAGATCAGCACAATAGCACTAGGAAACATCTGTGGGAACGACGATATCATGCCAATTAGCTCTATAAATATAGTCAATTTAGTTCTATTATCGTTAATATTATTAGTTGTAGGAAGATTTCTTTACGACTGGCAGAGTTTTAAAAATACTGGTGAACTGCCCTGGTTGTCTTCAATATTACCTTAAAAAGTTTAGTTAATAGAGATTGTATCTAACATTAGCGTAATTTATTAAATCGAATAGTCAACTTCGATTCAAATAAAATAATTGACATATCGTTGAATTGTTTCTTTATTTCCTTTTTAATAGGTCATCATCATCATTTCAGCCGAAAGACGTCCACTGCTGGCCTCCCCCAATTGGTTTGCCATAATCGCCATGCTTGGCAGGCGGGTTGGCGATCGCAGTATGGTGTTAAAAATGCATAGAGAACGCTGCTGCCCATTCTCTAGTAAATCCCTTAGTCGCCTTTTACGATTTAAGTTATGGTTCTGGTAGGTTTGTGGTATGATTCCTATTCATCTATATGATGTTTTTTTTTTAATATTTACTGTAAACAATTTCATTCCACGTTTATTCCCAAGACTATCTTGGTTAATAGTAACGCATCTTTCAGTGATTGGGCTACCATTGGTATTCATAAAAGTAGAACACGGCTTTATGAGCTGTACAATGAAAGGAATTGTGTAAATACTGCTGAATTTAATTTATATGTTAGAAATTATTCAAAATTATTTAAAAAAGTTTGTTGTATGACCAAGTCGCGTTATTTGAGTTCGAAGATTAAAAACAGTTGTAATGTTATTAAAACGACTTGGAATATTATTAATATTGAAACGGGAAGGTCTAGCAACCGAAATACTGACTACAGCCTATCAATTAATGACAAAATAATAAAATCTGACTCACAAGCCACCGCGGCCTTTGAAAATTAATTTTTGGATATTCCCGTTTTAACTACAAAATCCCTTAACTCTTCACCTTCTGTTGCTGAGTCTTTGCTTAAGGAAAATGTTAATGTTTGCGATTCGGAATTTAATTTTGAACATATTACCTGTAGAGATATAATTAAAACCTTTCACACTTTAAACGTAAAAATGACTGCGGATCTGTGGGGTAATTCTGTAGAAGTTGCTAAGTCTATTATTGACATTGTAGCACCTACTTTAGCTCTTATCTTTAATAATTGTATCGACTGTGGGGAGTTTCCCAATCTTATGAAATATAGTAAAATAATACCATTGTTTAAATCAAGCAGTACATCGTACCCCACAAATTATAGACCTATTTCAGTACTACCTACCTTTAGTAAATTTTTTGAGATATTAATTTTAGACCAATTGCAAAGATTAAAAAAAATATATATATTACACAGCAAACAGTTTGGTTTTACAAGGGGTCGTTAAACTACTGATGCCGTGTTGAACTTTTAGGACATATTTATAATGCATGGGAAGATAAATGTGATGCCTTGGGCAGCTTTTGTGATTTGTCCAAGGCATTCGATTGTGTTCTTCATCAAACGTAAATCAGGAAACTCCGCCACTAAGGGATCCGGAACACCGTTCTGGATCTTCTTGCTTCATTCTTGAATAATAGGTGTCAGAGCGTTGACGTTAATGGGAAAAAATCTCCCGGATCTTTAGTAACAATGGGAGTCCCACAGGGCTCAATTCTTAGTCCTTTCTTGTTTCTTATTTATGTTAATGACTTGCCTTACCTCATAAAGGATAATCATGAAATAGTGTTGTTTGCGGATGATACTTCACTTTTGTTTAAACTTAAACGTCAGGAGCTGGTTACGGACGATGTAAATAGCGCGATCTCAAAAGTAGTTCACTGGTTCAATGTTAATAATTTACTCCTTAATGAAAAAAAAAAAAAAAAAAAAAAAACACGTTTACGCTACCTCACGTTAGGCAGGTGAAAACTAATATGTTGATAAAGGGCGAAGAATTGAATCCTGAAGATAGCACAGTATTCTTGGGCTTAATTTTGGATGCTAATCTTCAGTGGGGCCCACATATAGATAAATTGTCTAAGAAGCTGAGCTCCGCAGCATACGCTGTTAGAAAAATTCGTAATTTAACTGACATAGAGACAGCCAGTTTGGTGTACTTTAGTTATTTTCATAGTGTAAAGTCGTACGGTATTCTGTTGTGAAGAAATGCCGCCGACATTCAGTCTATCTTTGTTTTGCAGAAAAGAGCTGTTTTGTCAGAAAATCTTTGCTGTGAGCTGCAGCTTACAAGCTTTGAAAAGCTTCCGGATTTAATGACTGAATTTCGTCTATTAGAAACACACTGCCAAAAACAAATGAGCCAAGTTAAACCACAGAGCCTGCAGGCCTATTTTTCGAAAGTTTAACCAAATATTAGGTTATGTCCAGCAGTGGTCTTTCGGCTGAAATGATGATGACACCAAATTACCCAAAATCTTCTATAGGTACAGTCAGCGTCACGATGTGGGTACCCCCCTTGAAAGCATAAAATTTGCTTTTACAAATGGGGTACCTAATTGATGCAGCATAAAACAGCATAATCAGCCTATAATTTTCCCATTGCTGGGACACAGGCCTCCTCTGAGAGGGAGTGGTAAATGCTGTAATCTACCACGCGGGCCCAATGTGAGTTGGTAAATGTCACATGTCTTCGATTTTTTTTTCTAGGATATAACGTTTCCTCACGATGTTTTCTTTCACCGTTTTGAGAGCAATGGTGATGAAATTATTTAAACGAAGTAAAGCGCCTGGGTTTGAAATCGACCTACAACTCGTAAGTCGGGTTAATTACCACTAGGCCACCACCGCTCCCTGCATAAAATAGTAACGAAGAATTTTTGTCCGATTGTCTGGTTCTATCTTCCGGATTGGCGCTAAAACGGCTGAACAAAGGATGAGATAGTTTATAACCTGGATTAACACATAGGGCACTTTTCATCCCGGTATCCCGTTCCCTTTTGGTAGTTTCCGTCATCTACGTGGGCAAAGCTTAGAATCAAATACAAATAATGAAAAACTTAATAATATAGACACAAATTCAATTCTTACGTACAGACCTTCGTCCTTCATAAGAAAATGTAGGTACGTTTATTATTATGTTTTTGTAGACGATATCGTAATTTCGCGTTTGTAAGGTTTCATTATTATCGATATCTATACATATAATAAAATGTCAAAACCGTTTATAACGACATCGCTTACCTTACGTACCGGTTGTTACGACGAAATTTGAAGGTCCCAGCATTTCTGTTTACTCAACATACTTTTTGGTTATAACAATTATCGGCTATATCAACCGTAATCCGACGTTTTTTTTTTCTGAATGGCAGCTCGCAGGAGAGCCTAGGAGGTTGTCGTCTGTTTAACCGGTCTGTCCTGTGGGTGCCTCAATAAATTAAGGCCTCCAGCCAGGGCAAAAAACTTATAATCTAAGCGACTACACACTAAGGGCACCCCCTGTGGGGTATGGACCTCCGCTAAGGGCGTCGCTGGGGGAGGACAGCAAGGGACAGGCTCGATCCGAATATGAGTATTAGGGGACAAATTTAAAGCTACAGGGCCAGCGGCGCTGGCTGGTTCGAGCAAGGGTCGGGACGGGGTTGCACAAGGGACGTCACGGCGGGCCTCGGCGGCGATGCTGGATGGATGGCGGTCGGTGTGTTTGCGAATTTTTCGAACTGTGCTAGTGGAGGTTCTCGGGAATGGTAATCCGACAGTCCCTTCGAAGTCGTTATTTAATGGTTTTGACTGTAGTAACGAAGTCAAAACTGTATATTGAATACAATATACGGGGTGTGTATAATATTCGGGATAGCGATTATTCGAGACAAAGTGATTCGGGATTTTGAGTTTCGGTTTAACGTATAAGGGGCGGATAAAATGGCAGGGGGTGACTTGCTAACTTAATAATGGGCCCCCGGAGATCGTCGCTTGCACCTAAGTGATATATTGCCCCGTTGTTGCGGGCAAAATATCCTGAGGTGCTTGTAGACTGGAGAGGTATTCTACGACTATCAGAATAATCCCAGAGCCCGGAAGATGGTCAAGATGCCTACCAGTACTTACTGGGATACTTCCTTCCTCCGAGCACGTTTGCTTTTACGAATCTCCATTCAAGCCGGCCAATAAAGGCAAGAATGAGGTGGGAGCTCAGTTCCGCGTCAGTGTTCACTCCAGCCGGCCAATAAAGGCAAGCCAGAGATGAGGAACATAACTTCTCCCGGGAGATAGGGTCCGTGGGGTCGCTACTGCCCAACAGCTCACCACATGTTGCCCTGCGGGTTTCTGTATCTCTCTTGGTCTGGCTCCTCACCCTAGCATCCTACATGTTCCGGCAAAGTAAACTTTACCGGCACAGACCTAGAGTTCGGAGCGCGCAAGCCCACCACGACGTCAACGTATAGATAGATAGATGGAATACTCTTTATTATTTACACCATAAAAATTACAGTTATAAATGTAGAACTGTTACATAGGACTGAGATACGGCGCGCGGCGGCGCACTATGGAAAATATAGGTCGGTATCGGATCAAAAATCTGTAACTTCATGAATTTTTATCGTATCGTGATGAAATTTGGCACAAATCTGCAGTAAGGTTTGGAGATTCGAATGATGTGTAGTTTATAGCGTTTTCTTGTATATATATGTATGTTTTTTTGCATAGAATGAAAGAAATGGGAAAAAATCACGAATAAAATAGTTAAAAATTTATTTCATGAGGAATACAAGTTTATAATGATTAAAAAGATTAAACCATGGTTAATTACAACAAGGAAAGTAAACAAAATATATGTATGTATATGAAAACAATTTACTAAATTAAAATCATATAATATTACTAATCCTATACTCTGGTTTCAGGAAATGATGTAACTAGCTACAAATATAAGTAATAACTAAATATAAATATTATTTTTAACTTATACCACTTCAGGATCAGGGTCAGTAAATGTGGGTTCACTTTCAGGTGCCACGTTTAAAAGACTTAGTGCCTCTTCTTCAAGTTCTTTCACATTTCTTACGTACGGTTTTCTCAAACTTGTTATATATGGATCTGACGTGTATAAAAGCGTTTTAAAGACATCTTCATTTGAAGCAGATCGGGAACATTTTCTGGCATGATGAAGTCGTATGTTTCTGTAGTCTTTGTTGCGAGACTCTTGTGCGTCTTCCGATAGCTGTCCAATAGGAAGCACCACAAAATGTTTGATAACGTTTTCCCCGTGTATGAGTATTTTATGAACGGAGGATGGCATATAATACCAATCGTAATTACTTACATAGATTCTTGTAGTTTCTATTGCATATTCCCCAAATTTTTCAGGGTCGATCATGATTCCAGAAGAAGGAACTTGCAAGATAATGTATAGGCGTTTAATCAATCCCTCATCTACACCTGTTATTTCCGATGAGCAAGTGCTATTATAGAAGAATCTTCGTGCGGTATTGCCATCGTTCGTATTCCCGCTAACTTGCCGAGGTTTGTCGACGATTAATCCCAACTCCTCCCTGAAACGTTTTTGAACAAGTTCTTTATTTCTTTTCTTAATCTCTGTTTTTCCTCAGTTGAAGCAGACCAAGTCTTAAACGAAAGATTATAGGAAATATGCAATATCATTTCCATGCAGCGAATCCAGGCGTGTAAGGTGGACAATCCGTATTGGTAGGCGTTTTCGTTTTCAGGTCTGGCAGTTACTTTCGATAGGTCATTCATTAGCCGTGGAGTAGCCCCACATATCGTGCATGTGGAACCAGATGGAGAATCTGTAAGGACCTGAGCCACCTTTCTATCAATCATCGTTAGAAATAGTTCATGCTTCACATTTACTACAACACCATCTTTGTTTATAAGTGATGCTTGTGCAGCCCAAATTTGTTTTTTAATATCATCGACAACTGCCTTGGTTTTTTCTGGAGTTTCCTTACAAAACTCAATAGAAATGGGTCTGCAAAAACGGACAGATGAAGGTACCGGATTTTGCCGAACAACGGATCCCGATTGCACATTAACTAATCTGATGGGGACTAATGAAGTGATGAACAAATTGGCATCTGAAATTGTTTCCGACTCTTCTGCAAGTATTTGCTTGTATTGGCTTTGACCAGATGAACCATCACATCCCCATTTACAATAAAGGATCAATATTCTATGTTGTTTTTGGAAAACAGAATCAATTTTTAAAATTCTAGCAGCAGTATGATCCAATAAATTTTGGATAATAATCACTTTAGCATAAGTATTCGTGATTTCGATTGTAGAAGATGGTGGATAACAGGATCTTTTTATTTCTTGTATTTTGTAGTAAGGCGGAAATATACAACACTTTCGTTCGTTGGTTATATACGAGTATTGTGCTTTTGTTAGATCCAAATCTATAAAAGCACTCAATGCTTCCGTATCGCAAATAATCTTTATCTGGTCTGAGTCGTTCCACTTACTTGAGATATCTAATTTCTTTTGAGTGTCAGCGGTTCTTAATTCTTCGACAAGGTGAGCTTCTGTGAACTCACGTAAAGTCCGTAGTCCCTGCACATAGGCGTTTTTTATATGCTCGAAGCCATATTCTTGGAGTAGAAGAGTGTTTTTCCTCTTCTTGGTAGATTCTGAGGAGTCTCCATAAGCCAAGCATGCTCTTCCTTGTTGGCCAGATGTTGATGGCGTAGAATATTGTTCAGAATCCGGTAAATTTAACGAATACCTTGAGTCCAACCAAGTACAATTCTTCTGTAAAAATGTTTCTTTTTTCCGAGATGCCAGGGCCCAGCGCTTGTTGAAAATAGGAAGAATGTGCCTTTGTATGCCACTAATTATAAAACACAAGTTGTTTTCAGAAACATTGAGCTTTTCCACTAAAACTTTGGATAATGATTCCATGGTCTTGCCGTCGTCGATATAGGGGATTATGAAGTCTCGTTTGGTACAGCTGAAGGAAGACATTTTAACACTTCACAATCTGCAGAAATAATAGGCGTAGATGAGATTTGCTTCACTTGAAGTTACACTGATGTATCTACTTCAAGTGAAGCAAATCTAAACACACATCTAAAAACTATTCGAACCATCTGGTTCGAATAGTTTTGCTTCCCTTTTATATACTCATTTTACAATATCGAATTGGTACCTTCATCATTATTATCTTGTAATTTCCCACGCAAACCGAGTGTAAATTTGATAAGGTCCCTTTGTTATCACGAAATAATGAAGAAAATATCCAAAAAGTTCCATATTGTTCATGTGAATGGTGTCAGTGGTAAACCGCAAAAGATACCAATTTTCGGGTTCTGACTTTTATCAGTTTTTTTCTCATATCTTCTGAAACCGCAAATATCCGCAGCTGTTTTTTTTGCATTCTATTTATGAATAGTTCGACTACTAGTCAACACAAAAAGTAGCACTTGGGCAAACGTGGGTAACACTGAAAACCTTCAACGAAAAAAAATATGAGTGAAAAATAAGGTATGTCACTTTTTAAGTAATTACTGAAATATTTTTCTTTACTTTTAAAATGATTAAGCTGTATCGCAAAAACTATAAAATAACCTTTCTAAAAATGTATAATACTGCATATCTGTACCAAGTATTTTTTTTCACAATATGGTATTGAAACATGTATACGCAAAGACTTGAGTTTGGCACTTCTGTCTTCTATGTATTTCTATCTATGAAAAAAATAAAATAATAATTTCGCCTATTAAGTGAAAAAATCCTAATGAATATTATAATTTGACTATTAGAGAACCTAATAAAATGGCCATATTAGCCAAATTATGATATTCGTAAAAAGCATTTTTGATAAGCGCTTGTTCTACCATTTTCCATAGTGCGGCGGTGGGGTAGTTATTATTATTATTATTTGTTGGATTCTATTCATAATCATCATCCACTTTTACAATGTTTCTAAATATGTGAGCACCATGTATCTATCACATATTTAATTTATCTGTCTTTACTTCACTTTTCATTATTTTTACCTACTCTGGTATAGTAATTGTATTATAGGTACATCGTCTTCACATATAATTATATAATGAATGTATACAAAATATTGTTGAGTAAGTGTTGATTTCGTTGCCCATTCTTCTCCATACGTAACTACCTTTTGGAAGGGGCAACTAGAATAAATTCATTGTTTTTTTGTATATTTTGACGATCATAAGTGCCTTTAATGTGCCTATTTGAAATAAATTATTTGACTTTGACTTTAATTTATTCATAGCTATGTACCTTTCTGCTCCAATGGACAGGCAGCCGAAGTAAATGGATCCTACGCTTTGCGTCTTAATGCAAGTGTTGTCTTGTTAAATAGTTCCATTGGACTACCGACGGGAAAGTTGTTCCTACTTACTACCGACGGGAAAGTGGTTCCTATATAAGTAAGAACAACTTTCCCGTCGGTAAAGAAGAAAAAATAAGCGAGAATATAGAGACACCAACACATAAGTGTTGTTGTCTGAATATTCTCGCTCGTCGACTTCGATCAATACTATTATTAATCGAAGCTCGTCGAGTTAAAATTTGAATGTTAATTTTGTTAATTAACGCACATGGTAACGCTCAAGATAAACTGCAGCGTTTCCATGTGTGCGAAACCACAAAGACGATGTCCACAAAGGTTTGAATCATGATTTCATGAATTATGATGTCACGAAGTGAGAGGTGAATTTTGGGAGGTTTCCATTAATTATTTTGGAATAACTTCTTACAATTACAAAACTCTTGAGACTTTGTGTACCTTAAATGCAAATGTAAATCTTGTATTTTATACAAAGTAATTATTTTGCAATTATTTCTCACAATAACAAAGTTCTTAAGATGAAGTGTACCGTACTTAAACGGTTTTATATAAATCTTGTATTTTATAGAGGACTAGCTTTTGACCGCGGCTCCGCCCGCGTTGATATCAGTTATTGCGTAAAAAAGTAGCCTATATCCTTCTCCATATCTCAGGCTACATCTCTGCCAAGTTTCATGACGATCGGTTTAGCGATTTAGGCGTGAAAATGTAATAGACAAACCGACAGACAGAGTTACTTTCACATTTTTATAATATTAAGTATGGATTAAATAGGTAAATAATAGGTTTATAGGAATACACACGCTATGATGTATTCGATCATGTATTCGATATCACCAACACACTGACCGGAATGCAGAGCAAAAATACCATCACCGATTTATTGGTTTCGCCACATTATGAACGTCATTTTTTGCATACTCTTCATTGAATTTTAGGGGGTGTATTCTCTAAGCACGAAATCCGTATTTTCGGTAAAGTTACGGGCGTTTCCTACTCCGTATCACTTACGGACATATGATTAGTTAGGGCCCCGAATTAAGAATGAGTGACAACTCGATTTGACAGTTGTCCTTACTCCCGTTATGTATTTGCCCGTTCGAAAAATTTAATAAAACATTTGTTTTGATGGATCAACTATGTACGATCGCGGACATCCGAATCGGCATACTTTCAAAACAAAATCACGTGCACACGATAACCACATATCATAGGTTGGGGAAAAAGTTTCTTCGCATTTTTTAAGAAAATTCAAAACATTTTTTAATATAGTTTATTTACATTTAACTATAGTATGTAGGTACCATTTTCTTCGATAACTTTTTGCCATCTTGTAGGTAGGGACATGATCCCATTGCTATAGAAATTTTGGGATTTCTGATCAAAATACTGCGACAAGTGGTTTTGGCAGTCCTCTCGTGATGTTAACCTGACACTGCTTAAAGAATTCTGAAGAGACCGAAACAGGTGGAAATCTGAAGGTGCAAGGTCAGGACTATACGGCAGATGCATTAACACCTCCCAGCCAAATTCTCTTAATTTTTGCTGAGTGGCTAAAGATGTGTGAGGTCTAGCGTTATCATGATGAAAAACCACACCCCTTCTGTTGATTAATTCCGGCCGCTTTCTCTCATCTTCTTGCTTTAATCTCATCAATTGTTCGCGATAGAGTTCAGAATCGATGGTCCTGCCTGGTGGTAACAGCTCATAATGAATAATGCCCTTCCAATCCCACCACACACACAGCATCACCTTGTTGCGAGTTAACCCGGGTTTCGCCACAGTCTGTGAAGCCTGACCGGCCTTTGACCACGACCTTTTTCGCACGTTCTTGTCGTACGTGATCCACTTTTCATCTTTCAGCTTCTTCAAAAATGGTTCGGTTTCATTACGTCGTAATAAAGAATCACAAATGAGTACACGGTTCATTAGGTTTCTTTCAGTGAGCTCGTGAGGTACCCAAATATTGAGCTTTTTTGTGTACCCAGTTTTTTTTTTCAAATGTGCCAAAACTGTTTTGTGGTCAATTCCCAGTTCTTCAGCTACGTCGTAACTACTGATATGCCGATCTTGCTCCACTTTTTCAAAAAATGGCATCCATTTTATCCGTAATAGGGCGACCAGAGCGACGTGCATCTTTGATATCAAAATTTCCGGATTGAAAACGCTTAAACCAAATTTGTGCTACTCTCACAGACACTGCACTAGGTCCATAAACATCGCAATTTTTTTTCGCGGCTTGCGTTTCATTTTTACCTTTTTTGTAGTAAAATTTTAAAATGTATCGAATTTCTTCATTAGATTCACTCATCTTGACAGTACGAAAAACAAATGAAAATCACACATTTTCCTAATTCAAATTTGGAATTATGTTCTTTAAAATTTAAACTTTCAATGATACCAAAACCAGCCAGATACAAATAAATAAAAAAAATAAAAATACTTTTGTTTAAATGAATTTCTCAGGCTCTGTAACAATGATAACAGATGTCTGATCTTCTCAGCTGGTTATTTAACGAGTTTTTTTTAATTTATAAAACATGGGGTTCTGAAAAAATCTGATATTTTTTAATTTAATTTTAAAAAATATCATTAAAAAAACCAGCCGAGGTGGTCAGACATCTGTGATCATTGCAACAGATTCTGAGAAATTTATTTAAACAAAAGTATTTTTTTTATTGGTCGTCGTAAAAAAGGGCAGTAAACAGGTGTGGTTATCGTGTGCACGGGATTTTGTTTTCAAGGTGGTTAGATTTCCGTGACTGCAATAGTACCGACATACGAAGACATCCGTTGAAAGTCTTCATGGATCTCGTGTCTAAGAAAAGCTTATGTGTACTTGTACCAGGATTACCTTATGACGAGGGTTCCGTTCTACTGAACGGAACCCTCGTCACTACTGTGATCCGTGATGAGTAATTGTATTGTAAGAGGCAAAATACGATAAATACGATACAGAGGAATGTGGCCGCTTTTCTTTAGATCGCATTTTGTTGCTTCGTGTCTCAATATGAAACGTTATAAAAGGTATTATAAAATTCTAGACACACTTACCGAGGTTCGTTATTGAGCCGATTTTCATAATTCCTTCTCAGTCACGCGATAATATTTTTTTAAAGGAGTGGGGCTAGTGGACCGTTGTATACGCTCTTAAGAGTAAATTACATTAAAAGACCGTTCGGTCTGTTAAAGTAACGAAATTCTTGATTCCAGTCCTTAAAACGCGTAAAAAGTCTCATTCGATAGTCACATCATCATCATCAGCCTATAGCAGTCCACTGCTGGACATAAGCCTCTCCAATTGCACGACATTCAGCTCGATTCTCGGCAACTCTCATCCAGCTGCTACCAGCCACCCTGCGGAGATCGTCGCTCCACCTAGCCTGAGGACGTCCTACCTTACGTTTGCCGATTCGCGGTCTCCACTCAAGAACACGTCTACCCCAGCGGTCATCGGTTCTACGGCTAATATGGCCGGCCCATTGCCACTTCAGCTTGCTTATTCTGTGAGTTATGTCCACAACTTTGGTTCTCTGCCGGATCACCTCGTTCCGGATTCGATCCCTCAGAGAAACTCCAAGCATAGCCCGTTCCATAGCTCGCTGAGCGACCTTGAATTTATGGACCAAACGTACCGTGAGTGTCCACGTTTCGGCTCCGTAAGTCATAACAGGCAGGACGTACTGATTGAAGACCTTGGTCTTTAGGCTCTGTGGAATACGCGACGAGAAGACTCGACGAAGCTTCCCAAATTCTGCCCAGCCCAGCATTCGATAGTCACATTACTATTGAATCGCATGTGAATTGTAGGTATATTATGACTGGGTCAATGAAAACACTGTTTAAATATTGAAACTAAAATAAACACCTACGCCGAACACAAACAAAAACATGTTATTAAAACGGTATTCATACAAATACTAGTGACGAAAAGTTGAAAAGTTCGGGAGCACGTAATTTAATCATTGTAATGTTGTATGTTCACAAGCGAACGTTGTGTGTTGTGTCAATGGTGCCGATTCTCTTGTCACAAAATTCTCTAAACTAGACTAAAAATCACCAAAATTTAGTTTATTCCTGTCAAACGACGATTTTCCTATTCTGTAATAGACTAAAGTGACACAAGTTAACTATATTTTAGTTTTGACAGCACATCACGAAGATTGCACTGAGTTTTTAATTTAGTGAAAATGAACATTTTTCATATTCTGAATTTGACATTTTTAAACTAAAATTTAGATTTTCTAACCGAATCTGATTATTTTTAATCGCGATTAAAAAGGTGAGGAATAAATTAGTGGTCATGAACTAAAATTCACACCAACACCTCGACTTCTGGTACAAAACAGTACTGTATATTTTTTTTTCTTTTCTTTTGCTTATATCTCGAAAATGGTGCGTCCTATCGCAAAAATAATGAAAATTTCGACCCCCTTAAGGTAATCCTTAAGTCCCTGAAACTCAACATGTAGGTAATATTTTTTTTATTTTCCATACAAAAAGTGAAAAATTCCTTATAAAACACGTTGAGGCTGCCCCACCCCTGCGCGCCCCCGGCTCTAAAAAAAATCATGGGGTACGGCAAACAAGTACAAAGTTGCGCAGCCAAAAGAAAAAAAAAAATACCACGTGGAGTCGCGATTGTCAAACGATTTAGTTCTATCAAAGTTATTTTTAAATTTAGAGAATTTTGTTTGCAGAATAACTTTAAGATTCTCATAGCCAAAAGTAAGGAATTTTAGTGATAGTTTAGTTCGGTGTACAAGAGAATCGGCGTCAATGTGTGCCTGATACAGGGAGTTCATGAAAACGGTACGGCGAGTGGCGCTCCATTTTGCGGCCATCGGTTGAAAGCTAGTGACCGGTGATAATACTGTTCATTTCCTATCGGACATGAACAATAGCGTATTCTGAAATGAACGTCTGAAGTAATTTCTTTGCCGAACAGTACAGGAGGGTATCATGTGCCCTTGAATGTGGACTTTAGACATTGTGGAGTGATCGAGTAAAAACATGTTCTCCCATACGAAATGTATGAGAGAACATGTTTTTCATCTGCGAATTTAAGTTGATCGACTATTACTCGGCGGTAACTTTTTAGAGGTATGAGGAACAGGGTGTAAAGTTCACTCATACTATAGTAAAGGGAGGATTCTCTGACCAGACGGGTATTGTGTCCGGTGGGCAACTGCCCAACGGTTGATGTCGGGATGTTGTATATATGCTAGTCGCGCGGTAAACTCTGATAGCGCGATGCAGGATTTGTGACGTCAGGTCTTTGATGCGTAGTTCACATGTGGCGTTGTTGATACCGCCACATTACTCCCCTCCGGAGACTGGAGGTCGATAGTGGGCTGAGTCAGTGAATATGATGCTTGCCAGGGCCAGTTGTGATTCCAGTGAGTCGGAACCGGGTGCCGCATAGTTCACGGTGAGTCGGAACTGTCTGCGGTGATGCCCCAGTGAGTCGGGGTGGCGCTGCGTTTGTTGGTCCAGTGAGTCGGACGTCGTACAGCGCCGGGTTGAGGCTGACTGCTGCAGAAATGAAGAGATCCGTAAGAGAACCAAGGTAACCGAAATAGCCCAAAGAACTGTAAAATTTAAGTGGCAGTGGGCAGGGCACATTGTAGTCAGAACAGATGGCCAATGGGGTTTTGGAGTGGTGACCGGGTGCCGGAAGACGTAGCGTTGGAAGGCCTTCCACACGGTGGACCGATGACCTTGTGAAAGCCGTAGGAATGCGTTGGAAGCGCGAAGCACAGAACCGGTCGAAGTGGCGGTGCTTGGGGGAGGCCTAGATATGTCCGGTAGTGGACGTCTTTCGGCTGAAATGAACTTCTTATTTCAATATCTTCGTAGGAGGTAATCACATCGTTCACTATAACGTGTTTTATATAGGTAGGTAACTTATTTACTGACTAACTGAGTCAGTAAATCAGTTGTTAGGTATTATAACTTGACTTTGGAACTGAAACCTACGCAAATACAACGTTCGATTTTGAGAAATAGATGTATTGAGTACCTAGCCAATTTGAAGTTGCGTGGTTGTCAATAAGGATTTGTTGGGCCTACATAATTACTTTTGTAAGGCTTCGGGTTCTATTTGATTCTGAATTTGTTTATCAAAATGTTAATGGTAAGTTAAGAGGCGTGGAACTGCGTGGGTAGCCCTTGACTGGATACCCTATTAACCGTTCTAAGACATAATCTTTTTGAATCGTGGGAGATAATGTAATCAACAAGATATCGAATGCCAAATATACTTATTTAGACGGCACCTAGAGAAGAAATTAAGATGACAGTTTATTCAATGACTAGCTTTTGCCCGCTGGTTCACCCATGGATGTCGGACATCAGCATCATCATCATCATTCCAGCCGAAAGACATCCATTGCTGGAGATCGGCCTCCCCCAAGTACCACCACTTCAACCGGTTCTGTACTTCCCGCATCCAGCGGATTTCTGCGACCTTCACAAGGTCATCGGTCTACCTTGTTCTTTATGATGTCGGATATATCCCACGTTATAAACTATCTGTGTGCCTTTCATCCAAATCCTGTTTTTGCGCCAATCCGGAACATAGGTACATCCAAACGACTAGACGAACGGACAAAAATTCAAAAAACTATATTTTCGGCATCAGACTCGAAATTACTTTTTTCAATGTAAAGTTTTGACTTATTATTTTATTATATTTGTAGATAGAAGATAAGAACATTGAACCAGTTTATTTATTTACTTCTTGTCCTGTTATGAATATTAATTAACGATAACACAGTGGCATAATAATTTTCTGTAAAATATATTTTAAACGTAGGAACATCAGAGGCCCTAGAGTGAGTTTATTTTAACCATCTCGATTTTACGCATCGAGCGTGTTCGGCGTTCCGATTGGCCGCCGAATGGCCCTTCACCAATCGGAGTGCTGAACGCGCTCGATGCGTAAATTCGAGATGGATAAAATAAACTCACACTAGGGCCTCTGATGGTCCTACGTTTAAAATATATTTTACAGAAAATTATTATGCCACTGTGTTATCGTCATCACACTAGGGCCTCTGTTAGGTTTTATTGTATGTAAAATAACATAAAACGTATGTCTACATCTCTTTTTATCCTATAGATAAACTATCGCAGGTATGCTGGAAGGGATTTCTTTAGAAATAAGCATCACCTTTGTACGTATTTTTCTGTTCCTTTCTTCTTGTCTTCTTTTGTGTGTACATAAATGGTTAAATAAATAAAACAATAGTCCATTTGAAATAGATTAGACATTTAAAGAAACCTTTTACAGTTCGATTTTGAGTTCTATTGCGTTGGCATAAAAGGAAGGCATTAAAAAGAAAAAAGTGGTTACAACACCAACTTTTACTGCAGCTGCCATTTGTCATGCCACCAACGCAATAGAAGTCAGAATCGGTTGATCGGACTGTAAAAAAAGGTTTACTTAAATGTCTACTCGTAATATTATTTCAACTGGAGTAATTACGTAATTCCGTAACAATTTTTATGATATTTCAATTCCGGAATTGAGAGGAGTAATATCGGAATTCCGTTATTCATAATTTTTTGATATTTTGATTATTATTTTATCTAAACGCAACCAAACTAGTCTGTGGAACTTTCCACAAGCTGCTAGACTGCCAATGTTTAATTAGAGTAATAAGGGAGAAAGATGTTTAATTTGTTACTAAAAATGATTAAAAGACTTCTATTGTGTGATAAATAAGCCTTGTTGATTTTACGGTTTAAAATGTTTAATAAGAGTAATAAGGGAGAAAGACGTTTAATTGGTTACTAAAAATGATTAAAAGACTGATATAATTATAAATCTTGTTTGATTTCAAACAAACTTTAAAAGTTACCAGTTCCGGAATTCCGGAATCAGATCTCCAGTATTGGAACCCAGTCCCGGAATTGAGAAACTTCCGATATTGCATGCCCTAAGTATAACTGCTTCCATACACAATTACAATGGCTTTTAAAATTGTTTTTGTATAATAATCTACTAGTTAAATTAAAACACGTGCAAACTTTAAACCAGGCTGTTTTAATTACAGTTATCATTCATCACCATCATTTCAGCCGAAAGACGTCCATTGCTGGACATAGGCCTCCTCCAATTGGGGGGATTTGCCATAATCGCCACGCTTGGCAGGCGGGTTGGCGATTGCAGTATAGTGTTAAAAATGCATAGAGAACGCTGCTGCCAATTCTCTAGTAAGTCCCATAGTCGCCTTTTATGACACCCACGGGAGGAAATGGGGTGGTGCTATTCTTTATGTCCGGCTCCACACGGTACAATTAATTACAGTATTGTAAAGTTATTGTTACTATAGCTGGCCGTAGACTTGGTGTGCTTCTCAGAAGTATCTGCGGCCGTAAGGTGACATCTGGCGGGCACTGGCAAAACAGTCGTGCGAATAACTGCTGTCAGCCGCTGCTGCATCAAGGAACCCTGTGTGGTTTAGTCAGTAAGATTCTGACAGACCTTTCGACCCTTCCGACCGCCCCAGAGCGGAAGACGTTTATGGGGGTCAGATAATTACGAGAAAAAAAGTTTCAATGTGCGTTCCTCCATTTTATTGTTCAAGCCATATGGCTCTTGCGTTCAATAGGTTTAAAGAAATTTTATTCAAAATCAAAATACATATTTTATTTCACATAAACCTACATGGGCACTTATAAAACGACAGAAGCTAGGTGCACGGTTCCAATTGGTCGGTTCCTATGGAGAAGAGCCGGCAAGAAACTCCACGGTAAGCGCTCATGCCTACGAGACGATTTTTCACCTGAGCTAAGCCCGGCGTCAAATCGGGTATACGTTTGGTCGTCAGTCGTGTGTGGGACACTATGAAGTCATGCACACGAAGCGCCAGCTCACCGCGCAACCGGGCACGATGCTCGCCGCGTCTACGCCCGTTGCGCAGTAAAGTATGGCAGTGTATGAGCGCATGTACACGAGATCGGATCTACGCCCAGCGCGTGCCGACTACCTACGCGAAACCAAAATGTGCAACATTTTGTGAAATGTTTCTTTTTTCATTCGAAACTACTTCTCAAATTTATCTTCATGTCTCATTAGTTGCTTCGGAATGACCGTATGAAATGCACCATAATCTTCTTTGTCTGTTAACATAGGATGTACCCAATACCGTCTTTGTATTTTTTTGTCGTCTTTTTTTATCTTTTTATACATGTACCACGCGATAATACATTTTCTCTTTTTAACACTCAATATTTTGTGCGTCCACAATTCACAGATAAAAAGAGCGAATGAAGGCTGCACCTCCATGAAACCGGGTCGTGTACAAACCGTCTTGTGTGCAAGCTCGGACGGTTTCTATCCGGCGGCGCCAGCAAAAAACCGGTCCTTGTTAAAACTGTCTCGTGGGCAGGAGCCCTTACTCTTTTAAAAATAATTGGTTTTTACAATATTTTCAAATAACAGTGTTAATAGGTATGGGAGTACAGTGTAGGCCTTTCAAAAAGTACCAGGTATTTATATACCTGGTACTTTTTGAAAGGCCTACACTGTCTGAGTTATCAAAATATAACATTTTCAACAAATGTACGGCCTACTAGGCCTACAACGTTCTCACATTCACAAAATAAAAAATAATCTATATAAAAAATTTAATAAAAATATACATATAACCAACAATCGTCTTCTTCGATGTCCTTCTCATGGCTCTGGTTTCATTTACTCTTCTTTCTTTGTCCAGGCGGTTTTTTTTGGAATGTGCTCCCTCTGAACATCAGGACGGCACCCAGTCGGTTGTCTTTTAAAATGAAGGCACGTGAACATATACGTAGGAAGTTGGCATCATCTCAGCGCTGATTGCTGGATTCGTTTTCTCCTCTACTGTTCGTTATTTCTTATCTACCGATAGTTATTTCTCTTGATAAAGATTATTCTGTTTATATGTATGTATCTATTGTATTTATTCTTTTATTTTATAGTTATTTTCGTTTTATCTATCCCTTTATTATGTTTATTTATTTATTATATTATACAACTAGCATTACAGGTTGCCCTAAATAAATCGGTAGCGTGGTCTTAAATAATATTTTTCCTGTTACAGCTTATGTAATAAGCTGTAATTGAAAAAAAAATAAAAAATATATATCTATATTGAGTAACGTAATTTTTGTGAACTCATTCAGACAATAGGTAAATAAAACCACCCTCTCCGCGATTTCGTTAAGTGTATGCAAGGCGCGCGTCAAAGGTGCTTCACCCAGCAGGTTGGTCCGGCCGCGAGGCACCGCCAGTAATCACGGTCGCCGTCGTCGCCGCGACACGTAACTATCCGGCACGTTCAGACACACATCCTTTAGCACACCCGGGTTAGAGATCTTTCCACGCAACAACTTAAAATAGTTATTTATGATACTAGTGCGGTAAGTTGGTTTTTACAAACGAGTAGACGAATGTAAGAATGAGACGAAGTCGAGGGCTTACATTCGTCTACTCGTTTGTAAAAACCAATTTCTGCACGTGTGTCATACAATGTTTTTCAACACAATTGCGAGAAAAATAATACAATATGTAATGAAACAAAATGATTATATAAAAAAATAATGTTAATAAGTTATAACATTTTGATAGATATTTATGTTTTTTTTTGTCAAGAAACTCATTCAAAATATCAGATGGAGTAGATTCCATATTAATATCAGATTCCTCGCTTGAACTCATAATAATATTTTGTTTATAAAAATATCAGTCGGAAAGTCGCAACAATCTTTGACGTTTCTAATATGAAAATGGCGCGAATTTGTTGTGGTGGAAATTAGAACTACATCTTTCGTCTCATTTACTCTTTAGTATAAGTGAGACAAACGTATTGAGCAAAAGCTCTGCCAAGGAGGTTCGATCAGCCAGCTTATTTATTCTCGTAATGTGAAACTCCTTGGTGGAATTCTTATAATCTTTTTTTATGGAAATTAAAAAAAAAAACCGTAACGACTACGCACGGTGCTATACAACGGAGTATGCGGTAAACAAGGTACTTAGGTGAGAGTACCTATTTTACCGCAGGTTCCGGTGTATGGTGCGTAATTTTTAACTTTCGAACAATGTATACAGGCTTCGTAAATGCATTTTTTGAGCAAATGTGTTGAAAATATATGTAACAAGTACCAAATCCCTTCTTGCTTGTAGCTTGTACTCAACCATGCCTAACACAAATAGGGTTGGGTACATCAATGGATAGAAAGGATAGACTCCATAAAGTTTCATGTTGTACCGTGTGAATTTATTCTGTATGTTGCATCTGCCATGTTTTCTCTCTGCATCACCCAAGGTTGACTGGAAGAAAATGCCTCAGGCCTTTGTACGGTATTTTTTTTACTTGTGCATAAAGTTTTTATAAATACATAAATAAAAATGAAAACCTATTTAAACCAAATGACATGATTGCCAATACAATTACAGTAACAAATCTGAATAAATATTTCAAAAAAGACATATGTCACTTACTTGACAACAGTACTAGAACATACATAAATTACACAAAGTTCATCGTTATCAGTTACAAACTACATATATTATATAGATACCCATCCAATTAGCCTTCATTTCTCCAGAAGTGATCGATTCGCAATTATGTATATACTGATTAAGTTGAGTTTTGAACGCATTGAAAGAGTGTAGATTTCTTAAACTAGAGGGTATTCTATTATAAAGTTGCAGATCAGCGGTGTGGATGGTATTGTCAAATCCTACGGTATAATTAATGCGTTTTCGTATTTATTTAACCATTCGAATGCATTTTTATATTTTCAGTAATAAATACAAATTCTGTAAACAGTAACAATTATTTTGATATATGATTAATGTCTGTCACTAAAATAGTCTATGAGATACAGTAAAAAAAAAAAAAACAATTTTGAAACCGCTTTTTCACGAAAACTGATTTGAACGACTGTTACTGCACTCTTTATAAGGAGGGCAGATGTACTATCGTGGTCACGGACATGACATCTGACCATCATAAGGACTATTCCTGCTCGCAGCGCTCGGCCGCTATAGTAACGCTTAACGCTACCTACGCTCATCAACCAATAGCATCGCAGTATCAGATTTTAGGTGATTTTGGATTCGTAAATGAAAAAAAAAAAAAAAAAAAAAAAAAGACCGTAAAAAACCAGCTGAGCGAGTCAAACATCAGACCATATTGAATGAATGAATGAATGAATGAATGAATGAATGAAATGCACCGACCCCGGCGTGGTTAAACCAGACTCGATTACTCGAATGAACCCAAAGATTCGCAATAGCCCCTGGAGCAATCCGCGCTTATCACTGTCACAATCACAACACCAATTTTATATCGTCAGCTCGACGTCCGTGTGTCACTGCAGGGATCCAGCAGAATATCAGCGTTAGGTATATTTGCCTGACACATGCTGAGCTGGACTCCCATTTGGTGCAACGTTAAGACGAAAAAAAAAAACTCGTGCACACGATGACCACATCTGTACCTATATCGCCCCTTTTTGCGACGAACAATAAAAAAAAAACTTTTGTTCAAATACATTTCTCAGGCTATGGTACACACGGCTATAAATCAAGCTATACATTTCCCGTATAAGCTGACCTCTCAATGTACGGAAATCCTATGCAATGGTCAGCCTAAACTGGAAATGATGAAATGTATAGCTTGATTTGTAGCCGTGTGTACAATGATCACAGATGTCCATTACGGCTGGTTTTTTTACTGGCTTTTTTATTTTTTATTTGCAAGAACAAGAGGCTCAGTAAAAATCTGTTTATTCTTTCCAGTCTTTTACATTTACAGCAGTGACATATTACTGATTTTAGGATTCCGTACCTACGGAATCCTAAAATCAGTAATATGTCACTGCTTCATGTCTCATTATATATCATGTGTGTAAATGACAATCAGTAATGATGATTATTAATATAACGTTAATTACTACTTCGGAAAAAATACCGACCTGCCATGGAGTAAATTCACACTCCGCTTCCAGCAATATTTATCTGTAAGATCCTGTCAATTCGGATATCTTCAGATTAATTTATTCGTGCGAAAAAAATCGTACATTTATAGCGTAAAGAATGGAATGTATGAGAACCTTAGATTTTTTCATTCGACAATATTCACGTATTAGATATATATTTATTTTATAAGATTCTACAAGTGTATGATCCGTAGAAAATGTCACATTTTCATTTACGAGTATTGTTTGTGAGGACTACTCTACCTACGCCGTATTTTATGTTACAGTCAAGTCTTTTATACATTCGTTAGTTTTCAAATTATTTTCTTTATCAAGTCAGTACATAATACCTTTTGAAGCTACGACACTGAGCAGACTATTGCGCATTTAATAATAAATTTATTGTAATATTTTCATGAATAAATTACATAGAAAATTACTTATATTTAATTATTTGATAACACAGATCAAGAACTTAAAAAAAAAAAAACTCAACACAGTCAAAAATAAGTCGGTTGTATTTTTATTTACGACTTTTTAGTTATTGTTCCTACCCCACACCAATTTGTTTTTCACAACTTGATATGTAAACAACAGTGACTGGAAGTATTATGACATTATGACATCATCAAGATAGACAAAGTGGATTAATAATAATAATAATAATAAACCCCACCGCTGTATCTCTACGTTGACGTCGTGGTGGGGCTTGCGCGCTCCGAACTTTAGGTATGTGCCGGTAGAGTTTACTTTCCCGGAACATGTCTAGGGTGAGGAGCCAGACCAAGAGAGATACAGAAACCCGCAGGGCAGCATGTGGCGAGCTGTTGGGCAGTTGCGACCCCACGGACCCTATCTCCCGGGAGAAGTCATGTTCCTCATCTCTGGCTTGCCTTTATTGGCCGGCTGGAGTGAACACTGACGAGGAACTGAGCTCCCACCTCATTCTTGCCTTTATTGGCCGGCTTGAGTGGAGATTCGCAAGAGCAAACGTGCTCGGAGGAAGGAAGTATTCCAGTAAGTGCTTGTAGGGATCTTGACCATCTTCCGGGCTCTGGGATTGTTTTGAGAGCCGTGGAATACCTCTCCACTCCTCGAGCACCTCAGGACATGTTGCCCCCTTGTCGCTAAGTTACTATGTGCTAGCGACCTTTTTCGGGGGCCCATTATTGAGTGTGCGAGTCACCCCCTGCCATTTTATCCGTGTATAATAAAACATTGATCAGGCAGGGGCCATAGCCCTTCCATAGTTTTAGGTAACCAGTCCATTTTAACCACCCAAACCCATAGTCCAATATCTTTCGTTTCCATATCCTGCAATAGTCCTACACCAATCGGGGGTTGTCCTTGGGTGCACTTGCATAGTGCGTACAGGGATAATCGTCGGTTGGTGCCTCATACTCATTTAATTAAAAAGCATCTAACGGGCCTCTGCGAGTTGGCTTCGGCCCCTCGTACGCCTTCCAAAGGTCCGGGACCCCAGGGTCCCGAGATATATAAACACATATAACAAATAATAATAATAATTTATTTAAATCAGACATTCACAGTTCATAGACACACACATACATTAAAATTATAAATTATAACAATACAATTTAAAACAAATAAATACCCAAAATTAAAACTGTGATTAATAAAATTTTAATTCTCTGTCCATTAGAAATAATAATTAAAATTGTAAAAATGTCAAAATTGTAAAATTAAATGTCAAAATATTATAAAATAAAAATTTAAAAACTGTATAAATTGTAACCAACAATAATAAGATACAAAAAAATAAAAAATAAAATTGAAAATAATTATTTTAAATTTTTATCTGCCCCAAGCCCAATATACGGGTGCATGTAAGGCCTGCCAGTGCTGCATGAAGGGCCCGTCCAACCTGTTGGCAACAACGGTAAGAAGACTGTTGCCAGTGCCCCGCACTCTACTCGCTATCGAGGTCGCCCTCTTGCGCATGCTAGCATAAAAACAGTTAATGCGAACGCCCGCGAACATTCCCGATGCGCTGTAGAAGCGAGGCAGCCGCAACATCGCCCTCAGCGCGTTATTATATTGAACGCGGAGAGCACTGTAGGATTTCTGCAAATATGAAACCCACAGACCACTCGTTTAAAAATATGTGCAGTAGGCTCGAAACAAGGTGATCTTCACATCCTTGGAGCTACGAGCAAACCTGCGGGCAATCATATTCGCCCTCACCGACAGCGCCCTCCTTTCTCGCTCAATATCAGCGTTGTCCTTCAGATCAGACGTCACAATATGACCCAGATACTTAAAAGAATGTACCCGCTCCAAGGGCACCCCACATAGCCTAACTGGAGGAACCTCCGCCGGACACTTAGAACCCGCATTGAAAACCATGAGCTCGCTTTTTTTTACGTTATATTTTAGGCCATATGTATGAGCGTACGTTTCGCAAATGCTTATTAGCTCTCTGAGTCCCCCTATTGATGCGCTCAGCAGCCATATGTTGTTAAAGCAAACATCATCAACATGACATCCAACATGGCGGCTGCTGAGCTCGGCAACATGATTAAATACTTATTATCGAAGTTAACTTAAAAACTGCCTAATCAAAGTTAATAAAATGTATATGGAACCACCGCGCAAGCTTCTTCTCCCAATTGAAAGAAGAATTTTCAAAGTAGGTATACAATTGACGGAGAAATCGATGAAATTCCTATAACAAATGAAGATTTCCCTCCATTTTTATGGGATCCCGACATTAGATTCTGACCTGGTGACAATGGGACCATTGCGAAAGTATACCCTTTCAAACAGAATTATCAAAATCGGTTCACAATTAACGGAGAAATCAGTGGACATACATTAAAAAAAAACTTACATGCAGTCGAACATAGAACCTCCTCCTTTTTCGAAGTCGGTTGAAAATAGCATACAACTTTGATAATGTCGAGTTGAAATCAACTTATGAAGGCTGAATGACGGCGGTATCTATTGACATTACGACGCAGCTGAGTCGGTTAAGCAGATTCTATCACGGAATGAGCCCGTGAAAACAAAATGTTCCATAAGGTGATGATTGTATTTTGGCGGTGACTGTACAACCTAAGCTTTTGATGATATGAAGTATCTATATCGATTTGCCCTTGTAACGCTTGTCATACGATATGTTTGCAGAAAGTTTGTGTGGATAGCGGACGATAGAAACTGTAATTTCAACGAGCTTCTCATGTACTAGTCGAAAGTATGATGAAAAAGTGGCACTTTGTCAGTTAGAGGCGTTCCGGGTGGAAAGTGAAAAGCGGAGCCGTCCATCAATGTATGATATATCAGTAGTTGTGATAAATTTCAGAACGTCTTTTGTTTTAGCGTTATTGTGGGATGTCTTTGCTGGCTAGTGCAAGTGGTGAAAAAACTGTGCAAAACTAATTATTGGACATCCCACAGTCCAAATTCTAATGAAGTAAAGGCTCATTTATTTATTTATGGTACACCACTGACTACCTGCAGTATTGTCTCTCCTTCTACTTTTGATCCACCCAAAGGTTTTCTGTAAAAGATCGCTTTTAGCGATAAGACCGCCCAGTGTGACACCCTATGTAACAGTTCTACATTTATATCTGTAACTTTTATGGTGTACATAATAAAGAGTATTCTATCTATCTTTTATCTATCTATTGGTAAAACAATAAATAATGTACAGCTGTGTTTGAAATAATAAAAAATAAAAATAAAACTGTCCGACTTTCGGACTCTGACGACCCGTAACAACTGTCAAAGATGTACAAATGACAGTTTGGACCAACGGCTTGACGTGCTTTCCGAGGCATGGAGGGGTCTTGGTTTGTAAAGATCGCCACCCATCCATGGACCTACCATAGCAAGCGTAGCTTAACCTGATCGATCGAATCGTGCGGCTGTTATCACTTAGCCACAACACAAGCCCCTAAGCTACCTACATACAGGAAATGTTTTTAACCAGTGCGCAAACTTTGACAAATTAAACTTAAACGTGTTTTATTATACACCTATTTCTTGTTTTGATATGACTTAGTACAAAAAATGAAGTTAACTTTAAAGAAAGATGTTTATTTTGAAACTGGTATAATGGATACTCGTCGCGCAATGCGCCGGCTGCGGCGCGGTCAGTGAAGCGGAACGCAGTAGTAGGTACCTATCAGCTATGCGCTCGCCCATTGATATTAGTACGAATAGATTGTATCCATATTTTGCTGATTCCAAGTGGACCAAAAAAAAAGTATTGATCAAATAATGGACATGTGTGTTCTATTACTGATACTGCTGAACCACAAAAAAAAAATGCACTCTGGTTAATAACTTATCCTGTATAAAACTAAAAATTTATCCAAAACTTGAATTCATAAATAAAAAATGTAAGCAAAATATCATCAGCATATCTGCCAAAAGACGGCGACATCTGGACTTAAGCCTTCTCAAAGAATCACAATTTAGGTGCAGAATAAAATCCGTGTTATTAAATTTTAATTTTAATGTTGTGCTGTGTAACGTTATAGCCGTACACTTCGCACAAAGAATTGATATGACCTTGAACCCCGTATCAACAGGACTCAACCGGCGTCAACTCATCATACATCCATTGTTTTGTGTCCACTATCGAACGTGGCTCGTCGGTAGTCAAGCCACGTTATCGACACATTCTGGAAACCGCATGTATCTATACATATAGGCAAATCCTCTAGTGTACACAATGTTAAATTAACACACATAACATAATCAGATTATAATGTTCCCACTAATTCCCAGCAGAGAGGAGGGAGACAGAGAGGAAGCCTGTGGGGACACAGGTCTCCTCTCTGTCCCTCTCCACTCCTCATAGAGAGGATCTATGAGAGGGGGTGGGCCATAATCCACCACGTGGGCCCAGTGGGGGTTGTTGGATGTCACAAAATGTCTTCGAAACTTTTGGTTCTAGGACATGCCAGTTTTCTCGAGATGTTTTCTTTCACAGTTTTGTGAGATAAAAGAAAATGAGGAAAAACCCAAAGAAACTCCAAAAAATTCTCACGTAGTACGAAGTTCATCGGGTCATCTATTTAGCTGCTTTCAGACAACGCTATAATATAATAGCATATAGTATATAAGCTCATAGCACAACCATATCGTGCACCATACATTCCAATAATATATAGTACAGCTGTACAGTGTGAACTTGTCCATAACAATGTATGGTGCGCGATATTGTTGTGTGAGCTATATACTATATACTATTATATTATAGCGTAGTCTGAAAGCAGCTTAAAATAAAAATATCCAGAAAAGGACAATTAATTACAAGGCCGTCCCGACTTTTGCTCGAGCCAGCCCGCGCCGCTGAGCATGTAGATTTAAATTCGTCCCTAAGTAATCATAATCCGATCCAGCCTGTCCCTAACTGTCCTCCCCCAGCAACGCCCTAAGCCGAGGTCCGTACCCCACACCTCCTTAATAGTCGCTTAGCTTATAAGTTTATGCTCTGGCTTGAGGACTTAATTTATTGAGACACCCACGGGAAAGTCCGATTAAGCAGTCGACAACCTCCTAGGTTGACCTGAGAGATGCCATATATATAAAAAATTTGGTAAGCAAGCGAAGGTGGCAATGGGCGGTCCCTGGAAAACTGGTTGTCGTGTCGCAACTTGTGAGATGCCTATGTTCAGCAGTGCACTTTGGGGCTGTGCATAAGTTTAATAAAAAATAAAAAATGTGGCGGCATCTACAACGCCGCATGCGAACTACGCATCAAAGATCTGACGTCACACCTCCGGCATCGCGCAATCAGAGTTTACCACGCGACTGGCATATATACAACGGGTGCGCCAAAGTTCACCTAAATTTTCAACTCCGATAATTGGAAATCCGAAAATGTTCTTCCTAACATTTTTCATACTTACAATCACAATTCCTAACTACTCAGTCTCTAATGTTCATAATTCCGAAGCATTCAACTTCATAATGTCAGTAGCAATAAACATCTATTATACTTTTATTTGTTTTCCTATATTTTCTCAACATAACCATCTTTTACACTATTATTCAAAGTCATATCTTTTTTGTTTAGATTTCTTTTTATTCACAATAATCAAGTGCTTGCTTCGCACTCACTAATTATATGAATTGGTTTTTTGTTTTTATTAATTAAAGCGTCTTCATTTAATTTTATTTATAGCGGTGTGTACCTGCAAAGATATCCATAGGTTAGGTTAGGTTAGAACTGTGACTACGCGCGAGCCGTGCGAGCGAAGCGACCGGTGCCGCGGCAGCGGCCGGCGAGCGCTACCTCGAAATTAGTCGCGAAATTTTTCTAAGTATTATTTTCATAGTGCCCCCAAGACGACACTCTGACCTGAATGAATATTATGGTAATCATGTTTAGGGATAAAAGCGTTATGATAAAAAACAGTAGGTGTTATATATTTACATATATTATATTTACATTAATGATATTATTAAGTACAATTTTCGGAAACATGAGTGTTATGAACATCGCCGGTACAAATAGTATGAATGAAAACTTTAGGATGAAAAATTTTAGGAAGAGTGATCATTCGGATTACAAATCATTAGGAAGAACAATTTCGGGTAAAGAACTTTAGGTGAGCCAATATGGACCCATATACAACATCCCGACATCAATCTTCGAGCAGTTGCCCAGCAGACACAACACCCGTCTGGTCGGAGGATCCTCCCTTTTCAATAGAGGATATACGTTCACCGTAAAATAAAATAAATAACCAATCTTATAAGGTTTTACTCATAACATTGGTTGTGTTGAAATAAATAAATAAAGATTTTTCCCTTATTTATTTGAATAACAAAGAAACAAAAATAAGACTTTTTGAATCTTCAACAAAGTTTAGGCTAATTTTAAACCGACGATCTCATAGATCTCAAATACAGCAAATAAAAAAAAATACAAAATATGTCTCCTTTTTATATCAAACTAGCTTTTGCTCGCGGCTTCGCCCGCGTGGATGTTGGTTATCGCATAAAAAAGTACCCTATGTCCTTCTCCATATCCCAGGATATATCTCAAATTTCTAACTTAATATTAATTTTAAAGTGATTCACTATGAGAATAGAAACCGAAACAAATGACAATGATTTAATATAATAAAAGTAGGTACTTATGTTCTGAACGTCTGATGACTCTTTACCTAAAGATAATAAAGATAACAAACACAAAACCAAAATATGAAATTTCACTCGAATTCTTAAAGCAATCAATTGAATCAAAATAAAAATGCGACACTAATATTCATTTTAAAATAATTCACGGAAGTACCAACAATGTGAAAACAAAACGAATTAACCTCCGAAAGTCGCATGATACACCGTTTGCTCAAAATGTCTTATGAACACCATTGGTGCACAACGTTTTAAAGGTCACGTGACTTTAAAAAAAGTTATGCAATTAGACGAAATATTTGACATTTATTTTGTACTTGCAACACGATCTCGCTGTAGAATTCGATTAATCGACTAATACTTGACCGGTATTAATACATTTTTAGCGGGAACACCACTAAAGGGACGAAAAAAAAAATACGTCTATGGTCGTGTGGCGGTGTGGCACGATGTATAATGTAAACAAACATTCATCAAGTTTATACGTGCGTAAAGTAATAGATTCAATGAGAAAACGGTTTAATCATAGAAGAATATTATACAGAATTACTGAGAAATAAGTGCAGATTTCGTATTGAGTGTTAGTTTATCGAAAAGTGATAACTATGTCAGTGAAAAAATAACGAAAGTTTTGGAATGCACAAATTTTGATCATATGGCCGCCGTGTTTCGTAATGTTTTTATGATAAATATTCTTGTATACTGTTTGAAATACACATAAGTAGCTTATTTATCTACGAACATACTTTGGCTAATAGCTTCTGATATTATAGCGTATTGTTATCGTAATCGTATTTCCAAGAGTAAAATTCGGCATACAAATACCTACAAAAAGACAATAAAATGGATATAGTATGTTACCCTTAAGAGATAGACATATGCAATTGCGGACTTTTCTGAAGACATTACATTATTTTGTTATATCTCAAAGGGTTTAGACAGCGTTTTCGTTGAAAGCTCCCAGACGACTTATTTTTTTCCGACACCTCCAACAAATATCGTTAATTTATACAAAAATGTATACAAAAACTTAACAAATTATATATTAAAACCTTCTCCGAGAACCACGCTATCCATTGGTGAAAACAGCATGAGAATCGGTGCAGTACTTTTTGAGTTTATCGCGAACAGAAAGACAGATAGACAGACGCGGCGGAGGACTTTGTTTTATAATACTCGTATGTAGTGATACAGTGTTAACCAAAATAGCCCTATTTCTGATAACAAAGCACCTTTTCCCTTGAGCTTTGTATGTTAATAACAAGCAGTCATTGCACGGCTTCTTATTCATTCCAGAAGTTCCGAATAACTTATAAATGGGACATAAAAGAGGATGATGAAAGAAGCTTTTTAAAGGTAAGTACAAGATTCTTGATACTTTTTAGGTTCCGTAGTGAAATGAAATGAAATCGTTTATTCTGTAAATAAGATATCGGAATCACTTTTACACGTCATACTTACTAAATAATAAAATATTAAATAATAAGATAGATGATGTCGACATTTCCTATGTGACATCTGCGATTAATACAATCTTGTAATCAGAAGATTGTATTATTCGTAGATGACACTTCCCTCATTTTTTAAATTAAACGTCAGTTAGTCAACTTTGAACAAGTTAAAGATGTACTCTCTAGAGTGCATGGTTCGGGACAAAATTATTTACATTTAACTAATGGATAACTCTAGAGAGTGCATCTTTAACTTGTTCAAAGTTGAATAACTGACGTTTGATTTTAAAAATGAGGGAAGTGTCATCTGCGAATAATACAATCTTGTGATTATCCCTTATGTGATAAGGTAAGACATTTATATAAATTAGAAACAAGAAAGGACCTATAATTGAACCCTGCGGAATGCCCATAGTGACCGCAAATCCTGCAGATCTCTCGCCTTTACTCGTAACATTAACCCTCTGAATTCTGTTGTTCAGATAAGAAGTCAGAAGGTCAAGAGCCCTGTCCCTCATACCATAGTGATGCAGTTTCCTGATGAGTGTATCATGATGTACGCCAACGAAGGCCTTAGACAAGTCGCAGAAGAGCATTCTGCGACTTCTCCCAGACCTCGAATATGATCTTCAGTAATTCCATGCTCGCGTCTGCAGTTAAACGACCCTTTACGAAACTGTTTCAGATGAAGTAAATTATGTGTATTGAAATATCCTAACATTTGATTTAAAAAAAATAAACAAAGATTTTGCAAAATGTAAGTAATAACGAAATAGGCCAAAATTCGTGGAATCAGTTGTGCTGTCAGATTTGAACAGTGGAATCCCTTTGCTAAGTTTCATCAGATCATGAAATATACCAGATGCAATACAAGAGTTAAAAACAATTGCTAAAATGGGTGAAATAACATCAATTATTGAAGACATGGTATGTACTGACAATTCCCAAAGGTCAGCAGTTTTTTTTACATCAATATCTTTAAAAGATTCTATGTCTTTACCGGTAACAATAAATTGTGAATTTAAAGTGTTTATCACATTCAGGTATACATTCTTTTAGTATTAAGTAAGCAGAAGTGGAGGGCGACAATGGTTGCCACCTCCACGTTTGTTTCAATAGTCAATGCTACATCATTGATTTTTAGATGGAATTCACGATTCCGTACTGTCGCTCTTCCCGTTTCTGAATTAGGGTTCTGTAGTCAACAAGGAGCTCTCATAGTTTCGCCACGTCTTGTCCATGTCATATCATGTCTGTCTGCCTGTCTATCTGTCCGCGGCTTAGCTCAGAGACTCTTAGTACTAGAAAACTGTAATTTGGTATGGATATACATATTAATCATGCCGACAAAGTGAAAAAAAAAAAAAAAAAAAAAACAACAAGAATTATTTTGTATTGTACCTCCCTTATATTTTTTTCTCGCTTATCCTTTATATATCAAGCTTTTAAGTGCAATTTTTGTTAAATTCAAGCGTGTTCCTGCCATATAAATGGTTGTTTTTAGATAATATGTTACAAAAAAACACGGCAGTAGTATTTAACGAAGCTAAAAGGAAAACTGTCACAGTTAAGTAGGCTTTACAAGTTGAGGAGTAATAGTCGATCAACTTAAATTTGCAGTTGGAGAATTTATTGACCGTGACGTGGTGGAGAACATGTTTTTCAAGTGCAATGTTCAGTTTGTTCTTGGGATAAATTCATCCCAACTACGAAACCCTTCATTGAGCGTGGTCCGACATGCACTTGACCGGTTTTTCTGAAAAGATCCGCATAGTCGATTCGCAGGTGTTCATTTACCATGTTATACCGATACTTAAAAATAAGATGGGTGATTGCCGACGAGAACAACTACAGACTTATCTCATTGGCTACGGTGATCGCCAAAGTGCTGGATGGTTTGCTTGATAGTCACCTAAGTGAGCATATTATAGATCTGCACGAGGCCCAGTTTGGTTTCAGGGGCCTTACTCCCGACAGCATCGAGTTCTGAATCAATCGAATTGGATTCGAATTAAATGCCGATCCATACTCTTGAATCCGACACTAGCGCACGATCGTGCTGTGGTTCGAAGCGAAACTAACTTTGATCGAAAGATTCGTTACGATCGAAAGTTCGTACTTCGCACGCCATCTGACAGATAGATAGCGTTCGGTGACGATGACGCGAGTTTCATGATTTTTGTTCACCCAAAAAGTACATAACACAGTATACATATAGCTCATTGAAAACGTTTGGTGACGATGACGCGAGTTCCATGATTTTTGTTCACCCAAAAAGTGCTCAACGCGCCTAAAGAAGTTTTCAATTAAAAAAAAAAAAAACAGGAAGTAATGCGCCTGTCTGGGTTCGAACCTACGACCTACAATATGTAAGTCGCGGCCGTTACTACTGGGCCTCGACTGCACGTTGAAGGAAAACATCGTGAGGAAACCGGTATGTCCTGGAACCAAAAACTCGAAGCCATGACATCAACCAACCCGCAGTGGGCTCGCGTGGTAGATTACGGCCCTCTCCCTCTCATCGAAAGGAGTCGTGTGTCCCAGTAGTGGGAACATTATAGGCTGATTAGATTATGATTATGTAACATTAATAGCTAGGTTTATATTAAAAAAAAATAAAAAAAATAAGACATAAAGTAAGCATTTTGTGGTGGATTTCTAGAAACTACTACTAATTCAAGAAATTTAAGGAAACTCGCCGACTGGTCGACACTTCACGTGATCAGAGGGCTGGCTCGTTCTTTGGCCAAAGAATTTGCATTGCCATTCAACGTGGCAATGCTGCCAGTCTTCTGGGCACGTTTCCGAATGACAGCGATGCAGACGAGTACTTTGACGCCTAAAGACTTTATACGCACTAGGCGGTTACCGCCTCGGTGGCACGCCGCACATCCCGCCGCAATGTGTCATATTATGTAGGTATGAGAACCGCCGAATCTGTACGCAGTCGCACTAGTAGGCGGCTGGCCGCCTGTTTCTGCGGTTGCCAAGAAAGCGCGGCAGCCGCGGGCGGCGCGCCGCCTATCACTCGTGCGCACTACGCGGTTGCGAAGGAATTAAACGCAACGCAAGTTGCGTTGCGTTTCATTCCTTGCCTTTAACGTCCATTTTGAAACTGATTAAAATTGAACCGCAGAAAGCTGCGGTTGACCAACTGCGGCTTGCGTTTTCTCTCCGGGCGCGGCGTGCCGCCTTTCCTACCGCAGGTGGCGGTTTGACTGCGCGGCGCACCGCAACCGCAACCGTGTGTATGAGACTTAAGTGTCCTTTTGTTTTTCTTTGTATTTTTTGTTTGTTTTTATATATTTAGTTTGTTAGTCTTTTAATTTAGTACCTAGTGTAAATAGTTAGATGGAAACATAATTTTATGTTGTTACACATGTTTGAACAAATAAATGTATCTTTATCTCTACTTCCGTTTTCCGATTCGGCAAATAAAATCTGAAGCTATATGCATTGAACGCTAAGATGAAACTCTCAACTCTCAATTGAATATTGAAGACGAAAGGGTATGTCTACATAATCGTGCTCAATCGCTTTCAAAGATTTCTACTACCTATATTTACGTTGAACGGGTAGGTTTCGTTCAGGAGAGTTTTCTGAGAATAATCTGACCTAAAATTGTCCAATAATTTGCTTTGAATTGAACTCAGTCAAAATGAACGTTTCCCCGAGACATTGGGAAGATAATTTAATAACAATTACCCAGTTCAAAGGAAAGAAAGTTTCACTTTGCTGCACTTTAAATTTCTCATACCTGGAAATTACGCTTGAAGTTACCTGATAAGAGGGATGAAAGCAGTACTTTTCGTTCCTGGGAAACAATTTTTTCGGATGTAAAAAAAAAAAACCAAGCCATGCCATGTTCCAACTTTTTATACAGCCACTCTGTTAAATCGCGGCGTAAAATTGTATCCAATAAAAAAAAATATTATTAACAATTTTGTAACATGACTTATATACTTATAATTTACTTTTCACAAAATTATGGTTTAATTTACATAGATTTGAGCTAAATATTTACCATCATCAACGATAAAAATATTGGCTGGTAGAATACCACAGATAAAGAAATATAAAAATGCTTGAGTTGTTGATGAAAATACAAAAATCGCTATAATAATAGCGCACTCTTTCCGGAGACTGAAGGGTTCATGATTGCTATTCAGGATCAGGTAATTGAAACCAAAAATTACAGAAAGTTTATAATAAAGAATTTAAATAACGATACATGTAGGAAATGCAATAGTTCTCCGGAAACTATTCAGCAAATCACAGGCGCGTGCAAATCAATAGCCCAAACAGACTACAAACACAGACACGATCAAGTAGCCAACATCATACACCAAAAATTAGCACACCAGTACAAACTTATAGATTCCCTTACACCATACTACAAATACAATCCAGAAAATTTATTAGAGAACCCTTTAACAAGACTATATTTTGATGGCGCTATTCTCACCGATCGAACAATCCATTTTAATAGACCAGATATTGCACTTATAAACAAGATAAATAAAACTGGATGTTTAATAGATATTGCTTGCTATACCAAATACATATAACTTGCAGACAATAATAGCAGAGAAACAGCAAATACACTGAATTAAAAGATGAACTGGTCCGACTTTGGCATTTAAAAAAAGTTACAATCGTTCCAATAGTATTGTCTACAACAGGAGTAATACCAACACAACTTCACCAGTCCCTTAACTCCTTTAACTTATCTCCAAATACCTACCATCTGCTGCAGAAGGCAGCGATACTAAACACATGCAGACTCGTGAGAAAGTTTCTGCAATGTGAATCAGAAAACCCACATCCAAACCCAAATACGCTAACATCTTCTGTGCAATCTTCTGCACGTGACCGCACTTAATCCAACTGATAATCACTTGGCTTAGGCCCGTGTTATCAGCGCTTCCGGCTAACCGAGAATGTAAAATAAATATCAAAATAATAATAATAATAATAATACCCCCACCGCCGTATCTCTACGTTGACGTCGTGGTGGGGCTTGCGCGCTCCGAACTCTGGGTCTGTACCGGTAGAGTTTACTTTACCGGAACATGTCTAGGGTGAGGAGCCAGACCAAGAGAGATACAGAAACCCGCAGGGCAGCATGTGGCGAGCTGTTGGGCAGTTGCGACCCCACGGACCCTATCTCCCGGGAGAAGTCATGTTCCTCATCTCTAGCTTGCCTTTATTGGCCGGCTGGAGTGAACACTGACGAGGAACTGAGCTCCCACCTCATTCTTGCCTTTATTGGCCGGCTTGAGTGGAGATTCGCAAGAGCAAACGTGCTCGGAGGAAGGAAGTATTTCAGTAAGTGCTTGTAGGGATCTTGACCATCTTCCGGGCTCTGGGATTGTTCTGAGAGCCGTGGAATACCTCTCCACTCCTCGAGCACCTCAGGATATGTTGCCCCCTTGTCGCTACATCACTATGTGCTAGCGACCGTTTCCGGGGGCCCATTAATGAGTGTGCAAGTCACCCCCTGCCATTTTATCCATGTACAATAAAACATTGATCAGGCAGGGGCCATAGTCCTTCCATAGTTTTAGGTAACCAGTCCATTTGAACCACCCAAACCCATAGTCCAATATATTTGTTTCCAGATCCTACACCAACCGGGGGTTGTCCTTGGGTGCACCTGCATAGTGCATACAGGGATAATCGTCGGTTGGTGCCTCATTCCATTTAAAATTGTCTAAGGGGCCTCTGCGAGTTGGCTTCGGCCCCTCGTACGCCTTCCAAAGGTCCGGGACCCCAGGGTCCCGAGATATATAAATGTATATAAAATAATAATAATACCATTTATTTCAGGCAACACAGGCCCATAGAAAAATACCTTAACCTAAATATACATATTTTAATATAAAGCTTGTGTTAATAAAAAAGCTAAATCATCAAAAAAATAAAAAATCCAAACCGATCCAGCCATCTTCGAGTAATCGAGAACATACATAAAAAAAAAGGTTCCGATGAAATGAGAGCCTCCTGCTTTTTGAAGTCGGTTAAAAAAGGCGGGAATGCGGCAATTCGATCTTCAGTTGTTTTGTCTAGTACTAGTACTAATTTTATTTACATTTACAGATACTCGTATTTCCATAAAATGAGTACATCGGATTCAGATAATTATGTATTTGTTTAACTAATCAGGTTTTTATTTACTTTCCTCAATTTCAATGGCGCCCGTACCCACTTGAAGGCTCGTACAGACTTGCGCGATATCGCGGGCGCGACAGGCACCGACAAAGAAATTTTGCTACTAGTGTCACGTCGCGCCCGCGATATCGCACTACTCTGTACGAGCCTTGTGTCGACCTATTTTGTTGTTGAATTTTTTTATTCGGCAGCTAGTGGTTGTGTTTTATTATTAGATTAGTAAAGCTATTCAAGTTTCAGAACGTTATCTTTTATTTCAAGTACATGCAATAGAATTTGGTCAATGACTAAAAGTTTGAGAGGATGTTTTTTGCGCATATTTTCAAGTGCTTTGGTGTGTTCTCCGATATCTCGTAAACTTAACATTTTTAAATTCAATATTTATGTATTATGATTGTAACAACGTCGAATCGTTGAGCTCCTTAAGGCCCGTACAGACTAGTACGATATCGCGGGCGCGACGCGACACTAGTAGCACAATATCTTTGTCGGTGCCTGTCGCGGCCGCGATATCGCGCGAGTCTATACGAGCCTTTATGTTCTAAGTTGAGCTGCACATTACTGACAAATGCGTGCACTGAATGGACAGGTCTACTCAATTTGTGTGGTTCTTTCTTCAAAAGACACCAATCTACATGGTCTTCACATGATTTGACCAAGATTATGTCTGGACTTTAAAAGAGACTGTGACCTCCGAGTTTGTTTCGGCCTTTCATCTCAGAGTAGTCAGATACGAAACGCCGACCTCATCTAGTTTTAAAATGTGATTGACGTGTTTGTGAAAACCTACTTACAGAAATAAAATCATTTATCATTTAAAATAATGTTTTTTTTTTAAATCTTAGTTTATTAACGAGGGTTTGATCACATAGTGAACATTGAACATGCCACCCTCATAGGAAATCTTAATTACATGCAAAGCTTAACATCTACGCTTAATCCCTAAATTAACTAATTTATATAATATTCTAGCGGCTTTGGATGCTGGAAAAGTTAAAATAATGTTACATTCTCCTAATTGACAAATATTCATATGAAATTGATCTCGAATCAAATAAATATCATTCCGCTCCATTCCGGACACACTCCACCATAATATGAAAAACGCCTTCGACCACATTGCATTCCGTGCAGTTTGTAGATGTTACTTTGCCCATCAATGCAGCAAAACTATTCAATAGGATGTGTCCGGAACGAAGTTTCAAACTTGTCACGACTTCTTGTCTACTCATATCGGCATTATCAAACCAAGGATAACTATGATAACTAGCTGCATCGTCCGATAACAAATACCTTTTGTCAATGACTTCTCGTCGAAGTATTCTTTCCAAATTTCATTACATTTCAACCTAACTACACTTAAAATATCTGTCCAGTAAGGTTTATACGTCACCGGAACACCCTTTACGCACAACATAATGATCTAATTGGGGTGTTTGTTTGTGCGTTAATTCCGGGACACATTGTTATAGATATAAAAGTATTTCAGGTGTCATAATTATGTATGGCAGTGTACCTATTGCAGTGCAAAATGTATTTATAAGTAGGTTAGTAAATTCTGCTACACAAGACTTCCGAAGAAAAAGTTTCTGCTGAAACCTGCATTTGCAACAGTATCAAGTTAACGTTTCCCGCGAGTCGAATACTACCTACGTATGTAATTATGTGTGTGTATTATATGGTTTCATTTTGCAACAGTTACAAAATATCGATTACCGAGCGTTTCATGGAATAACTAATATAGGTAGGTCATCTCATGTTACATTGTTTAAGTCAGCTTTTATGCGTATACAGGTAGTATTATTTTCTGAGCAGTAACTCTAATTATGGCTATTATACATCAGCAGGAGGGTGCTGTTAAACCATCAGCCGTGGCGTGAATGGTTCGTGTCACTCACGTCTAAATAACTACCTAAGCGTGTTGGCGCGTTTAGATTAGGTCAGTTAAACCGTTTTCAGCTGCAACCGTATTTGGACAACAACTAGTATAAACAGGTATTCGGTTGGGCGTATTCGGTCTCAGCTCGTACTCTGTCACCGACTAGTGTAAACAAGTATTCGGTTGGCCGTATTCGGGTGACAAGACGCACGCCGCTGTTGAAGAATGCAGTCGCCGAATTCGGTGAACCAACCTATGGATAGCGATTATTCGGGATAAAGTGATTCGGGATTTCGAGTTTCTATCTAACGTATAAGAGTCATGTAAACAACCCAATTCGGTTAACCGATCCGGTAATACCGTAAGCGGTCGCCGATTTCGGTGAACCAATCTGGTGTAAACAATCCAATTCGGTTAACCGATCTGGTGCAACGAAAGCGGTAGCCGTATACGGTGGCCGATCTAACGTAAAAGCGCCATAAAGGGAGAGAGGCTTACAAAATACTGAATAGAAACCATTACGGTGAATTAAAATATTTCATTGTTAAAAACATCAACGAACCTTCTACAATTCAAGTCCGATATTTCTTCCCTTTTATGAAAATCCTGTAGTTTTATTATCATTATCATTATCGTAATTACCTTTAGCCGTATTCATTGGGGAATCGTGCCAGAAATCCTCGAGATTGCGTTGTTAAGATGAAACTAGTCGATACTTCTTCCATACAAATTTCGGGGGTGAGGGGGGGGGGGTATTACTCCACTGTTTTGTTTGTACGAAAGCAGAATATTAAAATAAAAAGCCATTGAAAAGTTATGATCCAACAAAGATTCGTTTTTTCTGCTAATTTTAACGCAACTTTGGGCGTAAATAAGTAACAAAAGAAATGTAAAATCTCCAAAACAAAGTCTGCTCCGACAAAGCTCAATTATCGAAGATTTCAATAAACTTTAGTTGTAATTGATTTATCCAGTAGTTTTATCATAAAATTCAACCTTCCATACGACTTTTCGTAATTTTTTAGGCGCGCGATTTACTATGAATTATCGTGAATTTCACTCAACGTACGATGACAGACACGATGCTAGGTGAGACAGCGTGCTTTTTGGCGACGCCCACCAGTGAGTTCGAGCCCGCGACTAGTTGGCTCTTAAGTTCAAGTACTCCAGGTTTTCGCCAGTTTCTTTTTTCCGTTAGTCATTGTTCCAAATTGGAAATCGGAATACTAAAAAGAACAGTTTCAATTGCAATAAGTTCTCTTTTTGCGTTTCATTATCTGCCTAGCTGAAATCCAATTATGTTTGGTGTCAGCAATACCAGTATTTTACATGGAGCGACTGCCAATCTTCCACATACACACCAGCCTACCTCCACAACCCAGTTACTAATACGATATCCTGTCTTTTTGAGTGAAATAACTCAAAAACGCGCGGAACTTTTGAAGAAAATAATGATTTACATAGAGAAAACGTTTATTTAGTAACTTGTGTTACCTTCAAAAACATTTACGACGGCCGTCATGCAGCTCGGCATGGAATTAATTAATGCAACTATGAGTTGAGTTAAGTTAGTTAACTTGAAACTTAGCACGAATACCTATCTCCCATCCCTACCCAATCCTATTCTCTTCTGTTACTTTCTTCTTGTCTGTTTATATGTGTGTACATAAATTGTTAAATAAACGAATAAATAATACAGTTCGTCATTTTTGTATGAATTAAATAATACAGTTCATCATAAAGGAGGATTGGGGTGTCAAAGTTTGTATGAAAGAATTATAACGCGCGATTAACCCAAAACTCAGTATTTATACTTGAGCCTAAAAATAAGGAATGAAGTGTATCAGGATTTTTGGAAAATCTACCCTTAACGGAGGAAAAGGGATAGTCAATTTTACAGGGGAGGATTTTACTGCGTGACTTTATTAATTCGGAAATTGGCATAAATAAACTTTGAGTCACGTTATGAAAACATTCCAAACGATTTACCAAAATTCCAACCCGGTGGGGGTGAAAAGTGGGGATACAGTTTATATGGTAACACTGGTTGTCAGATTTTCGGGCTTCTGACGACCCGTAACGACTGTAAGATCCACGAAAGTCAGCCGGGACCAATGGCTTAACGTGCTTTCCGAGGCACGGAGGGGTTTCGGTATGTAAAGATGGTCACCCATCCATGGACCAACCGCGACAAGCGTAGTTTAACCTGATCGATCGATCTTTGCGGCTGTTATTACTTAGCCACGAGCCCCTCAAGAAAATTGTAAGATTTAGAACGGAGTATGAATGTAGCCCTCAGATCAGACAAATATAGCCGGTTTTAAACTCAAGCTCCCTTGTTGAAATACTTGTTGTCTTTGTTCAACCGCAAGACAAAACCTTTATAAACGTTTTGATGTTACGACATTAACAATTATCATTGTTGTGCCGTGTGGTGCCGAACGTAAAGAATAGCACCACCGCATTTCCTCCCGTGGGTGTCGTAGAAGGCGACTAAGGTACTTACTAGAGAATGGGCAGCAGCGTTCTCTAAGCATTTTTAACACCATACTGCGATCGCCAACAAGCGTGGCGATTATGGCAAACCCCCCCAATTGGGGGAGGCCAATGTCCAGCAGTGGACGTTTTTCGGCTGAAATGATGATGATGATGATGATGATGATGATTGTTAACTAATATTTATATAATTTTACAGTTTACAATAATTGTATTGGAGGCTTTTCAACCAAAAACAAGTTACTTTTTGCTCGTCTATGTTTACCTACAGTACCTAAATGTTTTTGGGTTATGTGTGGGTAGAAATATTTATGTATCGTCCTCGAGAGTATGAATGAAATACGAGGAAAGCCTTAATTATATTTCAACTAGCTTTTGCCCGCGGCTCAGCCCGCGTAGATGTCGATTATCGCGTAAAAAAGTAGCCTATGTCCTCCTCCGTATCCTAGGCTATATCTCTGCCAAATTTCATGACGATCGCTTCAGCGGTTTAGGCGTGAAAACGTAACATAAACACAGACAGACAGAGTTACTTTCACATTTATAATATTAGTATGGATATTAGTATGGATGAAGTGCGTGACGAAATATTAAGTTTGGGTTCCAGGAATCCATTTCCTTTGGGGCTTAGAACGAGTACCATTTTCCCGTAAATATGGATTCTTACTTCATATTTTGTCGGATAATAATTATCATGACCGCTCGTGTGAATCGCCATGATATTATTATATTACCAGTTGCGAAGTAAATTAATAATTTGACATTTAATTCAAGTTCATTTTTTCTTTAACACATTTTTAAGCGGGAAGTCGGGAACAGCTTATTTCCTTGAAAATTTTCTTAGATAATCTGAACCAATAAATTTCTATTTAGAGTATTTTTTGGCATTGAAGTTATGATTTTCTTTCAAAATATCTATTCTGTATTCTAATCAAATTACTAGAGATGCCGCGAATAGTTGTTATACCGAAAAGTCGAATACCGATTAATCGCCATTCCCTATGGCGAATAGTCGAATACTCGCTCACCATAATCTGCCCCTTAATATTAAATTATTAATTAAAAAGCCTAACTAAATAACGTTCATGACTGATTTTTGGCAAACTTTTTATATTAACTATAATAATACTACCTAAGTGAGTTTTGTTTCTATAGATTAATAAAAGTTTAATTATTTTGATGTCTATAGTTTTCCTGTTCTATTTTATTTAGACAACTATTCGCCGAATGTCGAATAATAGACACTATTATTCGGAATTCGACGAAGAACAAAAAAAAAAATCGAGTAATACTGAATAATATCGAGTATTCGGGGCATCTCTACAAATTACCATAGAACAGTCACGTAGTAAATAGGTATATACTAGTGCTGTTGGTATCTTTTCAGGTTCTGCTGCGTATCAAATCAATAGGGAAGTGTACAGGGTAAAAAAAAAAAAAGAAAAACTGTTTAGTCCGTCAATCAGATAATAAAAAAATATTAGACACGTATTTTTCGCTTTATCATATTAATCAAAAATGACTTATATAAAACACATTAAACTTGGGGCTCGTTACGTCACAGCTCAGTATAAAATCTAGTGAGAAGTGACGTCATGCCACATTTTGACTCAATGTATCGCCGTAATGTTTTGATTACGTAAAAAAAGAAAAAATACGTGTCCAATATTTTTTAATAATCTACATGAATAAAAATATTTTTTTAGTCATCATCCCTATAGCAAGGTATAGCAAGGTACCAAAAAACAACCGCCAATATTATATGATCAGTGATTTTGGTACCCACCTATAAATCTTTATATAAGACAAAAGCACCACATGTGCATCGAATACGGGTGATCATGAAAATATAGTCGGTGCTGGTATATTTGTTTATACATTATTGCACGTTTCGCAACGTTTTAAAACATATTGTAAGAATTTAAGTAGGTGGGTACAGTCTTGTATGAGTAAGCAATGTTTATTAATTTGTATGTAATGTAAGGTGTATCGTTACAATAACAAATTAGTGTCGAATCGGCAAATTGTTCGAATGCCAGGCCATATTGTGAAATAATACAATGTTAAATTAATTTTAATCATAGCTATGTTGGTTGGTATTGGAATTGACTGGTATAACAGCAAGCTGAGAATTTAATCAAAACAATGTAACTTTTAGGACCAAGTTAGTAAGATAGATAAATATTATTTGATTCAACTATTGTCCGCGACTAGTCGGAAAACAACATAGCTCCGCAAGTTACGGGAAACTGAAAAACTACGTTTATAATGTGTTTAATGTCTAGTAGTGGACATTTGGAAGTTTTGTAATGAAAAACCTCAGTTTCTTCACATTCGTTTTTAATATTGATTTTTGGTAATTAATACAATGAATTATATATCACGACGCAGTCGTGTACCTAATGGAAGGGAAGTGACAGAAGTGCGGGTGAAAGTAAAATATTTTACAAAACAAAAAAACAATAGCACTACTTGGAATGTACAACTTGTTGATATGAAAAAACCATCAGGAGTAAGTACGGCGCAGACATCTTCCCCCCCGTTGAAAGACTTCTTTCAACCTCTTTAGTCATCATCCGGTGAAGAGGTAGGCAGGGGGCAAATCCGAGTGAGAGGTCTCCTGAAGCAGCCTCTGGAAGTTTCCACGTCTGCGACTCGTGTAACGCCGTCGGTCCCAGGGAACAGGCGGCTGACTCGTCCCATTCGCCAGCCGAGTGGTGGGACGTTATCCTCCTGGAGAAGAACTACATCTCCAACTTGCAGAGACGTTGATTTTGTACGCCATTTGGAGCGCTGCTGTAGTTCTGCTACATATTCCTTTTGCCAGCGCTGCCAAAAATGTTGATGAATCTGTTCAAGCTTCATGTAACGTTGAAGGTTGTTCTGGTTCTCGTGCTCTAGTGATGGACCAGGCAATGCATTTAGGGCACGCCCTATCAGAAAGTGACCGGGAGTTAGGAAATGGTAATCATTAGGGGAAGGCGAAAGTGGGCATAAAGGTCGACTGTTAAGCACAGCTTCCACTTGTGAAAAAAGAGTACATATCTCCTCAAACGTTAAATGATTGTTCCCCATAACGCGCTTTAAGTGGTATTTCGCGGATTTAATGCCGGCTTCCCAGATGCCGCCGAAATGTGGAGCATACGTGGGAGAAAACACAAACCTTATGCCTTCATTGGTAGCAAAATTAACTACAGGTTCATGATTAGTTTTAAGAAAATTGCCTATCTCTTTAGCTGCTGCAACAAAGTTGCGGCCATTATCGCAAAATATCTCCGCTGGCTTGCCTCGTCGCGATATAAACCTGCGTAACGTCATAATGAACGCGTCTTTAGACAAATCACTGACGGCTTCCAGGTGCACACATTTATACCGAAAACATACAAACAGACATAAATAAGTTTTGGTTAATCGTGCACCTCGACCCTTTCTATTTAGCGTCAGGAATGGACCAGCGAAGTCAACGCCAACAGTACGAAATGGAAAATCAGGTGTGATGCGCTGTGCAGGTAAGTTTCCCATCATGGGAGTTAATGTTTTTCCTTGTATACGTCTACATCTGACACAAGCATGTACTGTGCGGCGGGCTAAGTGCCTACCGTTTATAGTCCACACAGTCTCTCTTACACAGGCTAGCAGCAGCTGGGGTCCAGCGTGCATGTTGTGTAAGTGTTCATATATAAAATATAATTTGGTGAATGGATGAGAGGCGTGTAAAAGAATGGGATGTTTTTGACTATAGTTGTAATTAGATAATTCTATTCTACCACCGACTCTCATTACCTTGTCATCGTCTATAAAGGGTGAAAGTGACAAGAGTGTTGACTTGCTACTTAATGTTTTATTTTTTAACAAAATATTGTACTCTGGAGCAAATGAAGCTTGCTGAGCAATTTTACATAAACCAATAAAAGATGATTCTAATTCACTAACTGTAAATTTACCAAATAATTTATCTCTAGGACATTTATGTCTTGTGTTATGTATAAATCTATTAACATACGCAAATATGCGTCTCAGTTTCAAGAATGATGAAAACTTATCTATTTTTAGAATTCCTTTTTCAGGTTCCTGGACAACAGTGGAAGTGGATTTTATCTCAGGTAAGTCTGTTTCGTTTATTAATTTATTCAAATAGGGCCAATCAGATTCAGGCTGTATTAGAAAGTTTGGACCTGACCACCACAAATTAAAATTGATGATTTGGTCTGGACTTACGCCCCTTGAGATCAGATCAGCCGGATTCTGATCAGTTGGCACATAACGCCACGACGAACCATCGGTAAGTTCATTAATTTCAACTACCCTATTAGCTACAAACGGTTTTAACCTTGTAGAATTGCCATTCAACCAACTGAGGACAACGCTAGAATCGCACCAGTAAATGATGCGATTGACCTCATATCGCAGAGAATTGATAACTGACTTGCACAATTTTGCAGCCAATAAAGCAGCGCAAAGTTCCAGACGCGGTATTGTCGTCGGCTTCAACGGCGCCACCTTGGACTTAGCACACAGTAAGTTTACCTTTACATCACCAGCTAAGTTGTGTGACCGCAGGTACACACATGCACCGTAAGCGACTTGGGAAGCATCACTGAAGATATGTATTTCTATATAACTAGGAGCTTCGCATAGCGTTAAACGCGGGATCTGTAAATCTGATAAAAAATGTAACTTGTTAATGAACTTGTTCCAGGATTCCAGAATGTCGGAACTAACTGGCTCATCCCAGTCCTTTTTATTGAGCCATAAGGACTGAAGTAACATTTTAGGTATAATCACACACGGACTAAGAATTCCGAGAGGATCAAAAATCTTGAATGATGCAGACAGTATCGATCGCTTAGTAGCTACATCATTTTTATTGGGAATCTTAATCGATATTTGAATAGTATCGGTTTTGGGGTCCCAATTTAATCCTAAAGTATTAGTAGATTCACTTAAACTAACCTTATCATTTTGATCAATGACTGATGACGATAAAATGCTTGGTAAATTCGATCTGAATTTACGTAGTTTAAATCCACCAGATCTTAGAATGTCCGACACCTTGTGTTGAACGTATAATAACTCGGACTCATTGTTGGATCCGGTGACTAAATCATCGACATAATGGTCGTGTTTAATAATATTACCTATAAGTTCATCATCGCAATTCTCTGCCAATACTGACAAACACTTGGTGCTCAAATATGTAGCACTTGCGAGACCATAAGTTACGGTTTTTAGGCGTAAAGTCTTGATAGGATGGGACTCGTCACTTCTCCAAAGTATTAATTGTAAATTACAATCCTTTTCATTTAATCTAACCATCCTAAAGAATTTTTCAATATCAGCTGTCAAAATATATTTATACTGGCGAGCCCGAATCAAAATAGAAAACATTGAATCTTGAACATTGGGGCCGACCATCAATAGGTCGTTCAGAGATAAACCTGAGGAAGTCCGTGCCGAACCATCAAAGACAACACGAGTCTTTGTCGTTTCACTATTTTGTTTAAACACTGCATGATGGCAAAGATAATAGGATGGAACGGGATTAATAGTCGGGCATTCCTCTAAATGGCCTAGCTCTAAATATTCTTGAATAAAATTTAAATATTGTAACTTTAATTCTGGATTCTTACGGAAACGTTTTTCTAAATACAACAATCGTTTCTTAGCCATTTCGTAAGAATCTCCTAAACAATCTGGAGTATCAATTAGGGGCAGCCTAACACAAAATCTACCCGATTCTAAACGGTAAGTATTACGATAAAAATGGTCTTCACATGCCTGCTCAATTTTGCTAAAATATTGCTTATCTGGAACCTGCTCCAGTTCCCAAAACTTTGTCAATTGAGAATTAATATTGGAATTATTGCATTCGTCACTATCACTAATTGAAACATGACACGGAATATTTTTAGGTGACGAACGATTCCCTAAACTTGAAGAAATAGGGCCGGCAACGAGCCAACCTAGCTTTGAGCTACGTAGCTTGGGCATGTTATGACCTAATGTTAGCTGATCACATCCTAATAGGTCCCAAAATAGGTCCGCACCTATCAAGACGTCTATAGCCGAAGGCTGATTAAAATTAGGATCAGCTAACTGTATATTTCTTGGAATATTTAGTTTACTTATATCTATAGATTGCTTAGGAATAGCACCTGTTAATTGGTTCAATACATAAAATGACTGAACGACACTATAGTCATTGTTAAATGAATTTACTTGGGCAATGCAACTTTTGTTTACATGTTCTGCTAAGTTGTTGCCTATGCCAATAACATTTATAGTATTTATGGCACATACCTGCAATGATAACTTGTTCATGAGTGACTGGCTAATGAATGAGGACTGACTTCCACAGTCTAATAAAGCACGCACTCGAAATTGCTTCTTTGTTTGAGGATTAATAACATTAACCATTGCTGTTGACAAAAGAATGTGATTTTCTATTAAATTATCACTAATTGAATTATTGACTGATATTTCAGTTGAACCGCGATCTGTGTCAGTATTATTGGTGCTGATTGTACCAGCATTACTTGTACTAGTATTGTTAGAATTAGGTAAATGCAAGAGTGAGTTATGCCTACGCTTGCACTCACGACAGGGACCCATTTTGCAATCACGTGCACGATGCCCAGTTCGTAAACAATTGGAGCACAAGTACAACTTAAATGCTTCATCTCGTCGTTCCTGAACACTCTTCGCTAGAAAAATAGAGCAGTCGTATATCCAGTGGTCACCTTTACAGACAAAGCACTGCTTAGCGACAGAGCCGGTGTTCTGAACTGTAGATGAAAAAGATTTAGTGTTACGAGAATTATTATTATTATTTTGGCGTGATTGTGTTGGCTTGGGTATATCAGAGTTGTTTTGATACATAGTTTCTAACACATCAGCGCGAGCAGTTAAGAACTTATTGAAATCCTTTAGAGTGGGGAGATCGGGCAAACTATTACGATGTTCTTCCCACTTCATGGCAGTATGACTATCTAATTTTGGTATAAGAATTTTTATAATTATCATGTCAAGCAGTTCATCTTGCTTAGCTAAACTTGACAATGCTCGCAAATTTTTAGTTACGTGATCAACTAGAAACCTCAGTGATTTGTCTGATTCACGTTTGTGTTGTTGCTGTGTTGATTCAAAATATAACAATGAATTGAGGTGTTGATTTATAAGTTGGCGCTTGTTGTCATAACGATCGCACAAGAGCTGCCATGCTGTTTCATAGTTAGTTTCACTAATCTCTAAATTAGAAACAATTCGCGCGGCTTCGTTTTCAAGATACGATACTAAATAATGGAACTTATGAATAGGCTTGATACGCTCATTATTATGAATGAGCGACAAATATGTGTCTCGAAACTCAAGCCAGCGGAAATAAGCGCCACCGAACTTTGCAATTTGTATTTGTGGCAATTTAAAATCAATATGATGACATTGAGATGACTGATCATGATGACATTGTGATGAATTGTGCAAATCAGATCCGTGGGAAGTATTCTTATACTTATCAAGTTGCTCCTCAGCATTTGCAAGATGTGAAGTAAAGATCTGCTCAATTTCATCACGTTCGTCGATCTCAGAGTCCATATTTTCGCAATTGATTACCTCAATCTGAGCCTGTAGTTCATCGAATTTGCCAGACATAGCTCGTATTTTATCAGCATTAATTTCTAACTCTTTAGCTTGGGTTCTTGTTAATTTTGAAGAACCTACCAAATCTAAATATTTTTTAAATTTCGTTAAACGACCTTTGACCGAGCTACGTTTAGCAAATAGTTCCTTCAGTTGTTTTGCATTACTGTCTTTATCTTCGCCTAAAGTCATCTTGTTTATTAATAATCAATAGTAGCAACAACAAACGATAAACTAGGGCGGAAAACTTTAGAACAAATAGTTGAGTGATCTAAACAGTAACACACTAATGCCAAATGAAGGAATAAAGTTATTATGTTTAAAATCTTATCTGATACTCCTTCGTCGGCACCTGGGGTCCGAACGCAGCCACGCGGCAGCGAAGCGGCGCGGCGGCGACGGCGACTCGGCGCGGCGAGGCGCCGACGTCACCCGAACGCGGCTAGCGGTAACCGGCAGTGTCAGGGGGCGACCTGAAATAGTCGGCCGAAAGTATTTGAAATAATGTGAACTAGAATAATGTATTATTGGGAGGGCGACTAAGTTAGGGCCTCAGATTAGCTAGTAGAAGGAAAATATCGGGAATTTAATTACCTACCTACAATTTTACAAATGATTACGTAGGTATTTGACACTGAACAATCGATTTTAATTTTACTATTAAAGAATATTTACTGGTTATTTACTTCAAATAAGCTTTAAAATAGCTAGATACTTCGATAAACTAATGAAATACACAAATGGAATGTACCACACAGCGACCTTTTCGATAGGAAATAGGTTTAGGTATTAGGGTAAACTATAGGAAAAACACTTAACTGATAGGCGAGACTGCTGCTTCTGGCTGCACTGGTCCTCGCTGGTGGCTGTGGCACTAATAGGTACACGAGCTACTCGCATATGTTGACGGAATCCTCGAACTGGCGTGGCAGGCTGACGGTGAACCTCGACGTCGTAGAAGCTAAGGCTGGGCGCGGCGCGTTATGCTGACCGACCTGGCTGGCTTAGTTGTCTTCTATTATAGTGTTCTTGCGTCTGTAGTCCTCCACGATGAATCTTTTATAGATTTCCTTTTGATGAGAATTCTTTGTCTTCGTAGGTACTCGTTCTGAATTTTGCAAATTCGTCTTGTCACGGTCGCCAATGTTTAATGTCTAGTAGTGGACATTTGGAAGTTTTGTAATGAAAAACCTCAGTTTCTTCACATTCGTTTTTAATATTGATTTTTGGTAATTAATACAATGAATTATATATCACGACGCAGTCGTGTACCTAATGGAAGGGAAGTGACAGAAGTGCGGGTGAAAGTAAAATATTTTACAAAACAAAAAAACAATAGCACTACTTGGAATGTACAACTTGTTGATATGAAAAAACCATCAGGAGTAAGTACGGCGCAGACATAATGTAAGTTAAGTCAAGTATCAATATTATTGAGTCAGTCAATATTATTGATACTTGACTAACTTACTTGGCAAGAAACTGAGAAATGAGTTGACGGTTGTTAGAGATACGTATGGAAGAAACAATCAAGCTGAGTTGACCCCAAATAAGTTGGGATTTTGAGAGCAGGAGAATGATAATGATTAAACCAAGCGGAGAGCAGAAATTATTTTAACAACTAATCATCATCATCATCATCAGCAGATAGCAGTCAACTGCAGGACATAGGCCTCTCCAATTGCACGCCATTCAGCTCGATTCTCGGTAACTCTCATCCAGCTGCCTCCCTGCGAAGATCGTCGCTCCATCTGGCCTGAGAGCGTCCTACCTTACGTTTGCCGATTCGCGGCCTCCACTCAAGAACACGTCTACCTCAACGGGTATTTTCTACGACTAATATGGCCGGCCCATTGACACTTCAGCTTGCTTATTCTATGAGCTATCTCGACAACTTTAGTTTTCTGCTGGATCACCTCGTTCCGGATTCGATCCCTCAGAGAAACTCAAAGCATAGCCCGTTCCTTAGCTCGCTGAGAAACCTTGAATTTATGGACCAGCTATACCGTGAGTGTCCACGTTTCGGCTCCGTAAGTCATAACATACAGGACGCACTGATTGAAGATCTTCGTCTTTAGGTTCTGTGGAATAACCAATAGGTAAAGGTTTGCGTTATTGTCACATCTCAGCCTTAATACAATAACCTACCTAACCCCTTAGACAAAAACTACAGGTTGTGGTCGACAATGAAAGCTTCGCGCACATTGGCGTCGAGTTGCAGAGTCGCAACAACAGACTAGAGGAGCCGTACGCTCTCGCTACTTGTCGCAGCGTTTAGACGCACAGTTTCAGTCGCATACGTCAAGTCAGCGTCTTGTCGTCGAGCTTTCGCAGACGCATGTCGCATAGTGTGCGAGGATAACTTCAATAACAATAACATTTTACGTTGTTTACTGGCCATCTTTTCTCCTCTCTGCTTCAATGGATACCGGCCCTAATACGGATGATATATCTGTGGATGGCACCAGTGACATTTATGGAGAATGTTTCGCTGTTTTTGACATAATGTCAATGCAACGGTTTATTTATACCTTACTGAGTAGGTAGAGTCATTCGGGGCAACTGTGCGCACTTTTGCCTTTCATACGATACTGAAAGAAATAAAAACTTTATTTTTGAAAAAAGATTTATTATTCTACTAGCTTCTGCCCGCGACTTCGTCCACGTGAAATTTCGGCCCACCCATCGCGTCGCATTCGCATCCCGTCGCTCGCCCGCGCTAAAACTTCGTTATCGCTTAGCGTTTTTTCTGACTTCCGTTCTTTTCGCTTGGTTTCTAAGGATCGTAGCGTAGATATATAACCTATAGCCTTCCTCGATAAATGGGCTATCCAACACTAAAATATTTTTTTGCAACATTTTTCATTTATGCTCCGCTCCTATTGGTCGTAGCGTGATGTTATATATCCTATAATATTCCTCAATAAATTTACTATCCAACACAAAAATATTTTTTTAATTCCAACCAGCAGTTCCTGAGATTAGCGCGTTCAAACAAACAAACAAACAAACAAACTCTTCAGCTTTATATATTAATAAGTATAAGTATAAGTATAAGTAATAAGTAAATAAGTAAATAAGTAAATAAGTAAATAAGTAAATAAGTAAATAAGTAAATAAGTAATAAGTAATAAGTAATAAGTATAAGTATAAGTAATAAGTATAGATAAAAGACGTGTGGTACTCGGGGACTGCCGCGGTAAAGCTATTGCATAGCATTTTGTATCAACTTATGCAATTATAATTATTTATTTATTTTATTTATGCAGTATTTCTTTTTCTTTGATATTAATTCAAGTTACACTTTTTGAGCGTGGTGACCGATAAGAAAACAAATTTTTATTTTATTAAATAAACAAAGAGTGTATAATATTAAGAGACGGGAGTCCCATAGATAAAAATGAAAAACGTCGCTTGTATGAAACGTGAGCTAATAATGAATACCAACATAACAGAAATGACACGGACTGCAGACATGACATAAAGCTGCCAACATAATAACAAGATAGGGATGTACTACTACTCACTCGTAATTTTTATCGATATGTTGCTGTAAAAAATTTCGGGTTTTAGGATCCTGACATTTTTACGGTTTCATTCTTAATAAATTTAAGGCAAAGGTCACTTAGGCCAACGGTAACTTTCGATTTGAACTAAGGTTACGTGGTAATTTTCTTATAAAAAGAAACCAGCTACGGCTGTGATTCCACGTTGGCGTAAGCGGGGTTCAGAGACAAATCCCATTGTATAGTCTGATCTAATCCGAGGTAAACTTGAATATAAGATGAGATTTGCTGTGATGATAATAAAATAAAACAAAACTTTGGACTTAAGTTTTTTTATAATAATTAGAACACCTTTTCCTTTCTATTGATCATTCAATTGGCAATGGTTCAGCAGTTGATGTTGAAGGTACTGAAATGTAGAAAACACGTTGCTTATTAACTGACACATGAACAAGTGAATTCAAATTTAATTCTAATCTTGAATAGTTACTTAGGCTTAGTCTCATTCTTTTTATCACATTTTCATTTGAAAAAGGGTCTGTAATAGACAAAAAAGTATCTGTAATATTTACAATTGATACATTCAATACAGTTAATCAAATAGTAAAGTGAATTTAATAAGTTTAAAATAAACATAAACCTTACCCGCAATAGAACATATTTTCCTGTGTTTTGAACATTCTACTGGCAATGGTTCAGCAGTTGATGTTGAAGGTACTGCAATAAAAACAAAATGTAGTCATTCACTTCTAATTCCAAAAACAATGAAGGGTATCGTAGTTGGGATGAATTAATCCCAAGAACCGAATTAACATTGTAGTTGAAAAACATGTTTCCCCATACTTTCCAACTGCATAATAATAATGTAAGTACACACAATATTGAGTAATTTACCATGTTATTTTAAGACCTTCTTAAAGGTTTTGCTGTAATCTTTAAGTATAGAACTGTACACTGTATTTTTTTTAATGTTAGGATCAGCAGTTTCGGAGATAAGGGGGGAATTGGTAAATTTTCATCTATTTTCTTTTTTTTTTAATGTTAGGATCAGCAGTTTCGGAGATAAGGGGGGAAATGGTAAATTTTCATCTATTTTCTTTTTTTTTAATGTTAGGATCAGCAGTTTCGGCGATAAGGGGGGAAATGGTAAATTTTCATCTATTTTCTTTTTTTTAATGTTAGGATCAGCAGTTTCGGAGATAAGGGGGGAAATGGTAAATTTTCATCTATTTTCTTTAATAATTTTCATTAAAAATGTAAAATGAAATGAAAGGACTTGTCAAGATACATTTTGCATGTGTACCAAAATGCAACTTAATCGGTCCAGTAGATGAAGGTACATAAGGGTTCCGTTTTTTCATTCGGACGTACAGTACCCAAAAAAAAAAAAAAACTTACTAGATGTACCAGTCCAAGAATCGCAGTAGTCGAAGTAGAAGATAACTCTGCAAAATATAATTGAACATGAGTTACTAAAGTAATCGGAAAGGGTGAGTTAGGATGAATTACGACTAGAAAATAAAGTCTTACCTGTTTGCTCACTTTTGAAGATGTGTAGTGGAAATCCAACGAACAGCTCATCTGCCATTGGTTCTGCAGTAAGTTCTACAGACGGAGTAGCATTTTTTCTTAGTTGTGTCTTCTTTTTATTGAAATCCTTTGGTAGAAAATGACTGCCACAAATATGTTCCAATTGATGTAGCTTTTCAATGGGTACTACTACTAATACACCAAGTCTTCTTTCCCGTAACTTTAACCCATTTTTTACATCTAGCTGGAACATTTTATTACATTATTATGATTATAATAGTAGTGTATTTAAACTTATATCTTTGTTATTTTGGTTTTGCAGTATTAATAGAATAACAGAGAAAATTAAATGAAATAGGAATATTATAATAATAAAAATATCGACAGTCGATAAAAAAGTAACATGCGTCAAGCACTAGCATATTGATAGGTTACTTTGTAATTTTGTAAATTTTGGACTTTAAATCAAGTAATTTATTTTCTGTAAGAGCTTATCAATGTTTTTTAACATAGCAATTGAAAATATATGCTTACCTATCTTCATTCAAAGGAAATTTGGCTATGAAGATTCGCATTTGACCATCTGACCGGCCGGATCTTATAACACATATTTCACACGTTTTGTAATGCATTGCAACTTAAATTACGTCACACGTACATACATAAATACAACAATAACTCTAATTTACGATAAATATCCACAAAACACAGAATAAAAACAAAAACAGCGCTTTGTTCACAAAGTTCTTGACAACAAACAAGACAAGAATATGGCGGCCGGTAGCTATGGCGGCTGAGTAGCGTAGTGCGATAGAGTCGAATAGATGTTAAAGCGAGACAGCGATAGCGTGAGGTTTCTTCGTTACGGAATTTCTGGATTCGGTCCCCGCGCTCAAGGCCCGCGATAGAAGCTATGCAATAGCTTAAATGGAAATTAAAAATTAAACTAATTTAAAGTAATTATTTTTACAACAAACAATTAAAGAGAAAAAATCAAAATGCGTTCACTTGACCTATATTGTGGGTAACCGTGCGCATCCCAGTGGGGAAAGTGAACGCGTAAGGGGTAAGTAAACGCATTCCTCAGTAAAACACACAAACAATTACAAAACATATTATTTTGGTGACAGTATTTTCTATAAAAGTGAATAAAACGTTTCGCGGCGCAATATCATGTCACAACTAGTTTGCCTAACCTAACCTTGTTTCACCTAAACGTACCACCCCTCCCCCGCACCTAGAGTTACCATGTCTCAGGATTTGTCCTGAGATCTCAGGATTTTTAGACTCTTCTCAGGATTGCGGCCGGATTTTGGAAATCTCAGTAAATCTCAGGATTTCTAGAATTTTCAATAAAATAAAGAAATAGAGTAGATTTGAGGCGACTGAGCAGTGAGCGAGAGAGGGAGACTACGGAGTTACTTAACTACTGTGAGCGGGTGACACATTACAATCTATAAATATCAGAAAAAGATACCAAATGACGTGCGTATCACTCATACTCTCAGTTTTTTCGTTGTCGTTATCCATTCACGTAAAAATTTAAGGCGCTTATACGAGTAATTATATCAAATACTATAAGGTAGTTTTTTGCACATAATGTTTGCACTAACAAGTTATCGTTATACTTTGATGCGTAAATGTGTATAACATTCTGTATTTTATATCCTTTGAGCGATGATCCAAATGAAACATAGGCATCAATGTTTCGTATCATTTCAGTGATCCAGATGCAAATGTTCTAATCGCAAAAATTATACACTTTGCCCACGCGTTGAACTGACTGATAAAGAGCCGCGCGTTGCAAGGCGCAGGCAGGGGGGTGCGTGGGAGCGGTGGGAGGGGTGCATGCATGGTAGATGCACGCACTGCCCACGCGTCGTGCCACGGGCTATGAAGCAGTAAATTACGTTTATGAGAGAATTCGCAATTTCGAGAAAAGCTCAGGATTTTTCAATGAAAATCAGGTTCTTTCTCCGGACTTTTAAATTTTCTATCTGCTAACCCTACCCACACCTCGTTCCGGAGTTATAATAATAATAACATGATTGATTAGCCCACAGACTGCTGGTGTAAAATATTTGACAAAACGCCTTAAAAAGTGTTATTTTAACCGGTACTGAACAACCTGCAAACCTGCGAGCTAGCATTATTCCCCTCACAGCCATCGCCCTGCGCTCTCTTTCCATATCTGAGTCATCCTTAAGATCCTCCGTAACAATATGACCCAAATATGTAAACTTTGTTACCCTCTGCAAAGGTGAACCGTTTAGTTTTACGGGAGGGACATTTGAGGGACTTTTATTTCTTCCTCTAAACGCCAATAGCTCACTCTTTGACGAATTATATTTTAGCCCATGCTGCTCTGCGTATTTTTCACAAATGGTGTGCAATTTCCTTATTCCACCGATTGTGGGGCTCAGCAGCACCATATCGTCTGCGTAGCTTAAGTTATTTAAACTAACTCAGTCTATATGTCATCCAACATGAGTGCTGCTGAGCTCAACAAGCAAGTTGTTAAAATAAATATTAAACAGTCTCGGGGAAGTAAGACCTCTCTGCCTAACACTACATTTAAGTTTATATGGGTCCGACAATGCATTGGACCATTTCAAAAAGTTCCTCTGCTTGTCATACCACATAGCTAATGTTGACACCAATGCTTCAGGAACTCCCGCCTCCAAAAGTTTCTCCCATAAAACCTTATAAGAAACTAGGTCGAAAGCTTTGGAAAGGTCCAGGAAACAAGCATACACTGTTGTTTTTCTGTCCAAATAATATTTGATAGTGTGCTTCAACGCAAGTATTGCACTCTCAGTAGACAGCCCAGCACGAAAACCAAACTGTGTGTCATGACACACAGTTTGGTTTTTAAAAACACCAGTGTATGCTTGTTTCCTGGACCTTTCCAAAGCAATTTATACTACATGTAGTATAATATATCTACTGAGGTGGGCGTCAAGCACACTATCAAACACTTTGGCTATCACAGTTGCCAATGAGTTTGGCCTATAATTCCCTTTGTCTGCTATGTCTCCTGTCCGATTCTTTACAATAGGTACAACTAATGTATCTAGCATCTTCTGTGGTAGATAAGAATGCCCTACACATAAATTTAAAAACATAGTCAATACTCTTGGCAAGTGCAAACCAGCATTTTAAAGATGCTCAATGCTGAGTCCATCATGACCAGGAGATTTTCCCCGCTTCATAAATTTTATTACGGCTTTTATTTTTGTGCACGTAAACCGAAGTGGTATTTCTGATTGATAGGTCTCAGCATCGTTCACCCTCACCACAGACTCAAGAGGTGAGCTCACTATAAACTGTTCCTTAAACATATTAGCTATCGCAGTGTGGTCACTCTCACCCTTCACGCTGACTGGTAAGCTTGACGAGATATTAAGCTTTTTAGTGCCTTTCCAGAAAGATGAAAAATGTTTCTTAGAATGGAGCGAGGCCAATATATACACAGTGCGCTCAAGCTCACTTATCCACTGCGCACGGGTAACCGTGCGCAGTGGATAAGTGCGCGAATGACTATACGTATGTATTTATGAACATATGGACGTTTTTATTTATACACGTAAGCACGTAATGTAACAGTCTATTGCCCTTTCAGTTTATAAACCTTTAAGCTTTATACGCACTAGGCGGTTACCGCCTCGGCGGCACGCCGCGCATCCCTCCGCAATGTGCCATATGTATGAGATCCGTCGAGTCTGTACGCACTAGTAGGCGCCTGGCCGCCTGTTTCTGCGGTTGCCAGGAAAGCACGGCAGCCGCGGGCGGCGCGCCGCCTATCACTCGTGCGCACTACGCGGTTGCGTTGCGTTTAATTCCTAGCATTCGACGTCCATTTGGAAACTGACTAAAATTTAACCGCAGAAAGCTGCGGTTGCCCAACCGCGGCTTGCGTTTTCTCTCCGGGCGCGGCGTGCCACCTTTCCAACCGCAGGTGGCGGTTTGACTGCACGGCGCGCCGCAACCGCAACCGCGGCTAGTGCGTGTAGTCTCTTTTACGTGTCGTGTGTTTTTAATGGTTTGTGTTTAAACGCCTACCCGAAATACCTGCCAGAATGGATAAATGCTCACCAAATTGTGTTTCATAAATTATTGTAGAAATAAACCTGTTTTCCTTTTTATTATAATATGCCAGTTATAAACGCCTTCAAAGTTAATTTCAGACCAAATATTTTATATTATCGCTAAATAGATGTTAGCAATATTTTATTTCACGACTTTCAATTTAGTCAGTTTTACTGAGGCAAAAAAGCTAATGGTCGATCGTATATCAAATATAATATTGCGTACCTATCCCAAACGGTTGTCGTTGTTTCATGTTTCATGCAGCAGGCATGGTTTCTGTCACGGCTCCGGCGATGCGGGGTTCCGGCGGCGCAGCTTCGGCTTGCTGGCGTAGGGTCAAAAATTATTTTGGTGAGCATTTAAATTGTAGCCGTTTTTAATTGTTTGTTCGATTTTTATTGAGTAAAATAGTGTTTTAACAGGAAAAACCCCTTTATGAAAAAGGGTTTCAGTTAAAAAAACTATTTCTTTGTTTTTTTTTAGAACATAACGAATCAGTTTTTGTGTATAAAGCTAAAAACTGAATGAAAATACCTGTCTATAGCATAATTAGCCTATAATGTGTTTTCTGCTGGGAGTGCTGGGACACAGGTCTCCTCTCTTCGAGAAGGAGTGGATTGTAATCCATCATTTCCAGTGCGGATTGGTAGATGTCACATGTCTTCGGTTTTTTTGGTTCTAGGACATGGCGGTTTCCTCATGATATTTTCCTTCACTGTTTTGAAAACAGTGGTGATGGAATTATACAAAGTAAAGCACCTACCTGGGTTCGAACCCACGACCGACAAATCGAAAGTCGCGGCCTTTACCACTTGGCCACTACTGCTCTTTTTGGGTCACCACTGTATATCTGGATTACGAAGTAACAAAAATTAAATGCCTGTACTATAAGTTCGTTACAGATGAAGAGGTGCAAAAACGCAATTATTTCGGTAGATAACTTAAGAGCGCATTCATCGGTCCACTAGCGCACTCCTTAAAAAAAAATGTCTCGTGACTGAGAAGGAATTATGAAAAACGGCTCAACAGCGACCTCGGTAAGTGTGTCTAGAATGTTCTAATACCTTTTATAAAGTATCATATTGAGATACGAAGCAACAAAATTCAGTCTAAAGGAAAACGGCAACATTCCTCTAGATCGTATTTTCTTGCTTCGACGACGTAAGTATAGGTGGAGCGAGTATCGAACTAGATACTCGCTCCACATATATACGTCGTCAGCAAAAAAGGTTTCTCCATTTTTAAGTACAGCGCCATCTCTCAGATATGTTGTGGGTTACATGCTTTTGAAGCTACCTACCTTCTTTCAACAAAGCTCTTCCGATCGTTTTAGTTCCAACATCCGAATAAAGATGTCGTGGATTTAAAAAGTAGTTTCGAGTGCTGCTTGTAAAAAGTAAATCCAGTCTAGACTCTACAGTTCATTATAAGCTCGTCCTACGTAAACAATCTGTCAGTCAAGGCCCTGTGTGTCAGTATTAGTGCCAGGTGTAATTTAATTAGGTAATACATGATATTTCCATGTTTAGTTCTGCATGGCTCTGCTACAGATATTTACAGTATGCTACTAGGGCAGCAGCGTCTCAAGTAGGTATCCGTGTTAACTCATAGTTGAGACTCGTAGCAGCTCGCAGGTACTCTCGTAGCTTAGCTTTCGTAGCAACAAGACCGTACCCTACCTCGTAACAATTGATTAGTTCGTAGCTAGTAGCAGTATGACTACGCGTCGCCGCGGTTCCGCCCGCATGGATGTCGGTTATCGCGTAAACAAGTAGCCTATGTCCTTCTCCATATCCCAAGCTATATCTCTGCCAAAGGACATCTTCGGAAATGGCCCCAGGACCAACAAACATCTGACCTACATAATAATTATAAATATATTTTATTAGGCTAATTGCGAATATCTGTATGAAACGGACATTCTGCGTTCCATAATGAACAATTAAAAGAGCGACTATCGACATCACATAAAATATGCCGCCATCTTTAACAATTAGATTAGACATGACAATTAGTGATGTCCAATCTTTCAATAACATGACTAACATACATGAGGTAATATGACTTCCTACCTAAGTATAAATAAATAAAATCAAAAAATCATTAGGATAAAGTCGTTTGCATTGAAGTTAAATAAATAAGTACTTATTTACCTACCTATCTAATTTAATACAAAAACTAGAAGATTTACCAAATATCTAATAGGTACTTAGGTAAGTACTTAAATGTTTTTCTGATTCTCTTAGCTTAACTAACCACATACAGGCAATATAAATAACAGTGACATGCATTAATTAGCATGTACTTAGAAGTATTGAATGGATTGTTTCTTACTAAATATAACCTCAAAATCTTTGTTTTCTTTTGAAATAAATCCTTTCTGCAAGTTTTCCGTCATTAAACTTTGTCTTTATGGGCATATACTTGTAATTTAGAACACGCAAAGTAATTTTCCTTTGCTGTTGGTTCTGGGGCGAACGATGTATGGATGCAGATAAATCTCCTTTCATGATGATCGGTTCAACGGTTTAGGCGTGAAAACGGTAATAGACAGACAGACATACAGACAGACGAGAGAGTTACTTTTACATTTATAATATTAGTATGGATATAGTAATATAGTATGGATTAAATTATTTTACAAAGTGACACCAAGAACCCATCAGTTTTAACTAAGATTACCTACAACTAACTACGACACCTGTGTTTCGTTGTGTGTTTTGTGCATTGATGTATTAAAAGCATAGATACGAGACTTAGTAACAGCGCCTGGTCCTATCAAAGTGAGAGATTGCCCCTAGTTGGCACTCAGTCGCGCACGGGATATCGTTGATCAAACAGCTCCATAATTACAGTTTTTTTTGTGATAAATATGCATCAAAATGACTTCTTGTACAGCTAAACAGTGTTTTAATAATACAAGAAAGAAAAATAAGACACACGGGATTACTTAACATTCGTAAGTACAGCCAAAAATGCTAATTTGTTGAAAGTTGTAATATTATTTAACGTTTGCTTCGCCATGTTTGTTCTGCCACATGCAATGTCATTCATAATCGTAAACATTCGGCCAACATTCGGCAGCTAACGCGATTTTGCTCGCACGACAGTGACGTCTCATAACTCTGATCTTGTCTATCGGTAACTGTAGGTTTGCGACTGTGATCACAATTATCACATATGTGTGAGTTTTGGTGCATGTAATCGTGCGCCGAGCCCAGGTTTACTGATTGCGATGTTAGCGCGTAACATATCTTCCTCCTTTTAATATATCAATGGTTTTGTGTAATTTTTATCATCATAGCTGATACAAAAAGAGTGAGAAGAACCTTTCACCCATAAAATAAGTGGTAAATCCCAATCTGGCAACTCCTAAATTATTTACATTAAAATGCAAGTTACAGTCAAACACCTAGTCAAATAACCTGCCCCTAACCGTTCCCGGCGCAAAAGTGCCCATAAGGCGAGGTTCTTCAAGTTAACCTCTAGGAAATGTAATTTTATTTAGTAAAGATAATGATTAAACACGTGAAAAAATTATATGTTGCTTTTGAGACCTTTTTGTAGGTACAGTGGCAGAATGAAAAGGTTGACCACCTTAAGATCTGTTTTTGCTTGCGCAGTTTACGTTATCAGTATCTGCTTTATCGACCGAGTATGACAAATTCCGTCATAATGAATGTCATTTCACTACATGAATGAAAAAAAAATGGCAATGACATTTGACATTGACAAGAACTGTTATTCACATTTAAAGTTTTAATCATTAAAAGCGAAGAGGATGTAATTAGATTTATCAAACTTGACACAACGTAATGGCAAGAACAAACTAATAAAAAGGTTCTAGTTCAACTATTAATAGTCAAGGTACATTCGCCTAAGCAAATTTGAACTTTGTTGTCAAACAGCTTAACATAATTTTCAATACAACACTCTCGTCTGTTACACAGTTTAAAAAGGTAACATGTGCTTGCAACGCGTAAATGAATTTATTTGAAAACTGGTCAACCTTTTCATTCCGCGACTGTACATCGGGTACTCGTTACATAATTGGATAAAGTTCGCTCGATAGAAAAAAAAAAAAATCCAAACATACCCTTATTTTGTAGATTAAAATCATTTTATTTCAATATTATACCACATTATGTATTGAAAATTACATCAAAATAAACGTCTATGATGATGTAATATCCGTCGGGTTTAACATTGTTAATATCGTAAAACATATAATTTTCAACCCAAAATTAACGAAATTCACGGCACAATTTACTCGCGCCCAGCTGCTCTAGAATAAAAATGCACGCTCGAAGAACCTCGCCTTAACGCTTGCTGCATTGCCACGTTGGATGGCAATGGCTAACCTTCGCACCAAGAACGAGCCGGAGCGGGAGTCACCCGTTTTGTCACGTAGCTTGTGCCCTATCTCACTAATGAGCCTCTTGGCCTCAGTGCACCAACAACCCATGGTCTCAACGGCAATGGGCACAAAAATGTAACGGTAAGATAAAAAAAAAAAAAAAAAAATGGAAGTAATACAAATTACAATGATTAAATAATTATCTAAGATAATCCTGAATAAGTTAATATGATATCTTTTTTTCCAATTTTTGTCTTCCAACGGGGTTAAAAACTGAAAGCTCGTCATAGATGGCAGCACAGTTGTTCGTCGAAAAACCGCCATTGTGTTTTGTTTGTCATCATTGACTTTTGTGTCGATCACAAATTATACGAAAACTAGATAAATACGTGATACTAAGTATGTGAGTGGAGTGTAGCACTATTAAAAGACGAACTAAGGACAGGCGAAGCATCTACCACTCGTAGAAAAGCAGCTACCCAATTTTTTTTTTTCAAGGTTTGTTTTACCACTTTGTTAGCGTGATTAATATGTATATCCATACCAAATAACAGCTTTCTAGTACTAAGAGTCTCTGTGCTAAGCTGTGGACAGACAGACAGACATACAGACAGACAGACGGTCATGGCGAAACTATAAGGGTTTCCTGTTACTACGGAACCCTAAAAACATGACTAACATTGAAGAATTAAATTAATAACATAGAGCCATCTGCTATTAAATTCAATGTCGTAGTAAAGTGAGAGCATGTGCCAATAAATTGAACAAGAAGTGATTTATCGTGAAAGCCTGACATCCACTACGTTCGCCTTCGGGGTCCGAAGTTAACTGTGGTGAAAAGTATTGAGGCTAATTGAATGACCTTAATTGATTGTATTAATTTTGATTTAAATAATAAACTCAAACTCAAAGCATTTATTTTTTAGAAGTATGAGGAACAGGGTAGGATCCTCCGACCAGACGGGTGTTGTGTGTGGTGGGTAACTGCCCGACGGTTGATGTCGGGATGTTGTATATATGCTAGTCGCGCGGTAAACTCTGATAGCGCGATGCAGGATTTGTGACGTCAGGTCTTTGATGCGTAGTTCGCATGTGGCATTGTTTATACCGCCAAATTACTCCCCTCCGGATACCGGAGGTCGATAGTGGGCTGAGTCAGTGCATATGATGCTTGCCAGGGCCAGTTGTGAATCCAGTGAGTCGGAACCGGGTGCCGCATAGTTCACGGTGAGTCGGAACTGCAGTGATTCCCCAGTGAGTCGGGGTGGCGCTGCGTTTTTTGATCCAGTGAGTCGAACGTCGTACAGCGCCGGATTGAGGCTGACTGCTGGCGTCGACCAGGAGAGCGTTGAGGGGCTCTCCTTGTGGACCGGCCGAAAGTGCAGTGCCCTGTGCCAAGGTTGCTGATGAGGCTGAAGGTGATGACCAGGTATGCGCGTTGGCTGCATGCTGGTGGTCAGGATACCCGTTGAAGCCGTGGGTGCTGGCTGGCTGTGTGGCTCGCCGCTCGAAAGCTTGAGGAAGTGATGGATGACGTCACGCTGAAGTAGTTGCACCAAGGGTCACCAATTTAGAAGTATGAGGAACAGGGTGTGAAGGTAAAGGGAGGATCCTCCGACCAGACGGGTGTTGTGTCTGGTGGCTGGTGGGCAACTGCCCGACTGTTGATGTCAGGATGTTGTATATATGCTAGTCGCGCGGTAAACTCTGATAGCGCGATGCAGGATTTGTGACGTCAGGTCTTTGATGGGTAGTTCGCATGTGGCGTTATTGATACCGCCACAATTTCAATTAAACCAGTTACATTAACCAGTCAGAAATATGAAGCTAGTTACCCATTCTAAAGCGTAGTAGGTACCAATAGAGAAGAACGGGCAAAAAACTCCATGGACACTCTTTTAAATTATATATGTATTGTTACATCTTTAATTTTAAATTTATAACTATATGTGAGAAAGATGTAAAAAAAAAGAAGTACACAGTAAAATCGTCCAGAGAAGGTAACGCAAAAGAAAAAAATAATAATAATAATAAGCCGGTGCAGCTAAGAGATGACCTGTCCCAACTGACGGCGCCCGTTCACGACGCATGGATCAGCACCACTCAGCTCAACCATTTTGAAGGGAGCTAAATGATCCAACACACGCACCACCATCAGCCAGACATCTGTGTGAGCATGATATACTCTCAGCCGCCAGGGCACATTCATGTCAATGAAAGACATATTACTCGGTAAATGGTAGCTCTATAGTATACATATAGTACTCATACATGTGCTATGCAATGATATAATACAAACGAGATATGGAGATATAGTTTTACAATCTTCAGCAGCTCTAACAGTATTTTGTAAATGTTAATCAATTAGTTGTGGTTGTGGAGTAGGACCAGCATGGAGCCAAGCATTTTTATGAGCGATGTAATTCCCCAACTATAATATGCCTGCCTGCATAGTGTGCGTTTTATACAAGATTTGAATATGGTCTCATTCAGTTGAATATATATTTGAGATAACCAATCCGCAGTCGCAATCGAACAGTCACAAGATTTTTTATTTATCCAAATCCTAATTTGTTGGATTTCTGGCTGCTTTTTGGTAAATATAAAAGAAAGAAAGAAAAAGTATTTATTGGGAAAAACACTTCGTACAGGAAGATCACATTTTAAACTAAACATACTCATAGCAACATTAATAAAAAATAAATTAAAAAAAAACAGAAGGATACTATGAACTGAAAAAGGTGTAGAAACGTCAAATTGAGATTGAAAATTGAGAAGTGGTGAATCATCACCACCATTTCGAACGTGGTAATAACAAAAGACGGCGATTAAAAAAAAAAAAAAAAACGTTGGTGTTTCAGTAAAATATGTTACTGAAGCTACTATAAATCTTAGACTATCTTTAAAAGAAGATATGGACAAAGAATATCGCCTTTTCAATTCCATTCTATCTTTTGTCCAGATTACTGCCCAGAATTTCCGATCTTACTAACCGAATTAAGATTGTATGTACAATCGAGCACAAAACACTAATAAATCGAGTTTGGTGGCGATATATCACATTGGTGGCAGCTCAGCTGAGTCGGCAAGAGGTTGCACATAATGACGTCATCCGTTCGCGGGACGGCGTACGTACAATGCCTTCATTATGCCTTAACAGCTTGCTTACCATTGTGCCGACTGTCTGCCGGTTAATGGAAATAGACTGTTAGCAGTTGGTACTGACATCGAGTCCATTTCAGTATTTTTGAGCTGGAATTTTATTGTGTGGTTTTAATTTCAGTCATAGATAAATTTTGTAATCAGAAGGTTTGCTGGCAAATCTATACTATATATCGTCGGTTTATTGCAAGAACTATTAAGTAAAATAGTCAAAACTTTGAAATAAGCAATTATTTCGTTTTAGTTGTATTGATTGCCCTATATCATCTTCGTTATGATTATTTTTAATGAAAAACGGGCGATGCGACGGTACTCCCTCGGCCTCTTGACTTAAGAGGCCGAGGGAGTTATAAAATGTGGGTGTCATTTTAGAAAGTGAAAGAAAGAAAATACGTTATTTGCGGTAAATATGAGGCAAAGAAATAACATAAACACAAAAAATAACCAATTGGGTGAAAATATGCGTCACATTTACGCAAAACGGACATCGCTCATAATGCTGCGACCCGACAGCCGACAGCCGGCGTTGATTTTAGTATATTGTGTATGACGATTTCCATGCGAAAGAAGTCGCGGGCAGAAGCTAGTACGTAACGAATGCATTGCAAATGTCAATTGTCTAAATAATACTGTCGCAAAACCAAGAACAATTGCGTGATGATGCCAATTTTGGAGAAAGTTTGTGCCTGCAGTCGTTTGTATTTAATGTTTTACATAACAGGTTAATTATAAAATGTTATAATAATAATATTTTATACCTAATACTAATATTTTATAATTAACCTATTATTAATAAATAACAGGTTAATTATAAAATATTATTATAAAATACTAGCTGACCCGACAGACTTCGTTCTGTCAAAAGCTATATGAAAAATAGATGTTGGTCGATTCTCAGACCTACTCAATATGCTCACAAAATTTCATGAGAATCGGTCAAGCCGTTTCGGAGGAGTACGGGAACGAACATTGTGACACGAGAATTTTATATATAAGATAAGATTAGTATTATGAAATATTATAAGAAAATAAAATATATGCGTAAAGGTTAATATGACTTCACTCTATAACATAATTGAACCTACTTCATGAAACAAGCTTCCCTAACCACAGATTAATACAGATGGGACACTCCGCAAAATAATTTAAAAAAAGCGACTCTTGCTACGACACAATAAGGTACAATTCAGGTCGCACAACGCTTATTACCTACAAGTTGCCTCTCTTTCTAAAGTGTAACTCTTATACCGGCGGCGGCGCGCGTCACTCCTACTGAATTGGCCCAGTGAGATGGGTCCGCTGCGTACTTGTAGCTTCATACCTAAACTGCGGAGTGTCCCATCTGTATTAATCTGTACCCTAACTAACTTTCAACCGTAATAGGTACAACCACGTACAACAGTGTTGGCTCATTTTGAGTAATCAGCACTAATTATGGTTATTATCCGTACACGAAGCTAGAACATGTGTGTATGTGGGTATACAGGGAGTGTTTCCAATTTGAGATCTCTGCCGAGGGTGGTACCGTTTATTGGGACTGAAGCGGGAAACATCTTATTGGAACTTAGAAATGGGTGGCAAAATATTGTGTTCTCGTTTGTTTTTATAAAGCAGTGCAAATATTGTTGAATACCATGTGTTTTGTAGTAACATAGAGAGGTCGAAATGATAAAAGAGGCATCGTTTTCGTATCGTGTGCGTGTAGATTGAGTGCTCCTTTTTAAAAGATAATTATATTATTATGAAATCAAGGAAGAATTTAGGAAATATTATTGTGAAAACTTCATGATGAAGATAAAAAAAATTGTGAAATCTATGGTGAGAAAGTCGTGGTCAATTAACTAGAACACTCAATCTGCTAAATTAAAAATTGTAACTCGTGTCTCAAAATATACTACATAATATTTTATGTTTAACATTTTTATGTGAAATAATTGTAGATATTGAATTTGTCAAAAAATAAAGCAAAAGAGGAGCTCATGGCTAAGTAATAACAGCCACACGGGTCGATCCGTCAGGTTAAGCTATGCTTGCCGGGGTTGGTCCGTGGATGGGTGACCATCTTTACATACCGAGACTCCTCCGTGCCTCGGAAAGCACGTTAAGCCGTTGGTCCCGGTTGTCATTCGTGGATCTTTGACAGTCGTTACAGTTCGTCAGAAGCCCAAAAAAGTCTGACAACCAGTCTTGCCAAGGGGTATCGTTTTACCCAGTTACTGGGTTGTGGAGGTCAGATAGGCAGTCGCTCCATGTAAAATACTGGTATTCAGCTGCATCATGCAGGCAGATTGATTGAATTTGTCAAAACTATTCACAAATATTCAATTGACTTTAACGGTTTATTTGGATTTTATTAAGGTTTATTTAAAACAAAAAGCTTGAGGTTTTTGTTTCACAAATTGACTCTGAATTAGACCACGTAAAATGAATGGTTTCATAGTTGGGATGAATTTATCCCAAGAACAGTACAGTACAGTCCCAAGTACAGAATGTATGGGAGAACATGTTTTTCAGCTGCAAGTGTAAGTTGGTCGACTATTACTCGGTAACTTGTAAAGCCTACTTAGCTGTGATAGTTTTCCTTTTAGGTTCGTTATTTATATACTACTGCTCTGAATTTTTTCACATATCCAAATACAACCATTTAGCTACCAGGGGCGGGTGGGGGCATACTTGATTCTAACAAAAATTAGCACTTTAAAGCTTAATAGTTTGAAACTGAAACGAAAAATAAATGTAATCTCCATTCTACGTGTAGGGGAGGTACCTAAAAAAATTATAATATTATTTTAGTTTCGTTATTTATATACTGCTGCTGTGAATTTTTTCACATATCCAAATACAACCATTTAGCTACCAGGGGCGGGTGGGGGGATACTTGATTCTAACAAAAATTTGCACTTTAAAGCTTAATAGTTTGAAACTGAAACGAAAAATAAATGTAATCTCCACTCTACGTGTAGGGGAGGTACCTAAAAAAATTATAATATTATTTTAGTTTCGTTAATTATGTACTACTGCTGTGAATTTTTTTACATATCCAAATACAAACATTTAGCTACCAGGGCCGGGTGGGGGGATACTTGACTCTAACAAAAATTAGCACTTTAAAGCTTAATAGTTTGAAAACGATATCCTGAATCTAAAAATAAATATCATCTCCACTCTACGTGTAGAGGAGGTACCCAAAAAATTATAATAATATTTTTCCACTTTGTCGGCGATTAGTATGTATAGTGTATACCCATACCAAATTACAGCTTTCTAGTACTAAGAGTCTCTGAACTAAGCCGCGGACAGACGGACAGACAGACAGACGGACGGATATGGCCTAACTTTAAGGGTTCCTTGGTGACTGCGGAACCCTAAAACATAAATAGTACTGAAAACTGTTACCAAGAACGCACACAAAGAAATGTACCTACCTACTACATAAGTATAATTATCTTTTGGGATTGATATGAAAGAGAATTTGTCAAGGGTTGGAGATCAAAAAGGTATAATATTCGACCTTTGTGTTTCTCAAACAATAGGAAGCCAAACCATGATTATTGGACGGTTGGGATCCGACGAATGAAAGCAAATTAATGGGAGCTTTTTCATGAACACGAAGATGGAATTAATGATTTATATTAAGGGGACGATAACCGACTTTTAATGATAAACGAGTCATGATAATACTTTGGAAAAAATATGTGTTAAATTAGAGCATTTTTTTAATAACTTACTACATGAATATTCTAGACTATGTTTATATTACATAGTGAAATTAATTTGTAAAGTTATGTCTAACGCAGATAAAATACTGAGAATCGTGCAAAATCTATCAAGCGAATTTTTCTGAAACGTTTAAAGATAATTTAATTACTGATCTTTTAGTATACGTGTCTTATTAAAATACCTTTTGTTTTATGTTTAAATTAATAATGCGTCTTATTTGGGACAGTGCTTCTGGATGGGTGAGTCCTATTACTGGCTGGATGTACGTCGCGTTGCGTGAGAATACACAAGGTAACCAATCAAGGTCACTGGCATATATCTTCGTCTTAAAGGCCTGTTTTACTTTTTCCGGATAGCAACTATCCATCAGAGAATTTAAGAAAAAGTAGTAAATACTGTTTGAAATTGTATCCTAACTAGCTTCTTTCTGGTCGCAAATCGTTCGTGTCAAAGTCGTAAGATACACAATATACTAAAATAACAGCCATCCATACTAATATTATAAATGTGAAAGTAACTCTGTCTGTCTGTCTCTCTGTCTGTATGTTACGTTTTCACGCCTAAACCGCTGAACCGATAGACATGAAATTTGGCAGAGATATAGCCTGGGATGTGGAGAAGGACATAGGCTACTTTTTTACGTGATAACGATATCCACGCGGGCGGAGCCGCGGGAAAAAGCTAGTAATATTATAAACGTGAAATTAACTGTCTGTCTGTCTGTTACGTTTTCACGCCTAAACCGCTGAACCGATCGTTATGAAATTTGACAGAGACATAGCCTGGGATATGGAGAAGGACATAGTTTTTTACGCGATAGCCAAAATCTACGCGTGCGGAGCCCCGGGCAAAAGCTAGTATTAGTATAGATAAACATAAGTAGTTTACATTAATGAAACAAAAATGCGTCAAACAATTAAATTAAATTACCCATTTAAGAAAGTAAAAATAACAAACGGAAATTGTAGGTACTTCCTCATGTAATAAATTTTTGATCCAGGTAAATAAATCAGTCCCCCCTAAATGTGGTGTTCCGTTTCTAATGATGCTTTTCTTCAAAAAATATTAATTGGCAGTGGATGTTATGAGGTAAGAATTCATTTCTCCTTTATAATTCTTAACAAGGCGAAGGAAAATGTCATTATGAACGACATTTAAATATGAGGGGCCTGTAAGGTACCTACCTGGCTATTTATTTTAATTGTTCTCTGCAAAATGAAGCGAAATTAAATCTTGTGGATGTTGTGGTGACGGTTATTAACATTGTTGGTGCTTGCTATTTTATTTATCTTTATTTTACTATGGGTTTGCTCTTAACTCTAGCCTAGGTCAGAGGTGACAAAGACAAAGTCGACGATGGAATGAGCTTACCCAAAAAAAGCCTGTTCACTCTCACTTTGAATAGGTTAGGGTTGTATGCGTTCGGAAACACAGACACAGGCAGAGAGTTCCATTCCTTTGCTGTGCGCATTATAAAAGACATTTGAAAACGCTTAGTGCGAGTTGGTGGAATATCAACTAGGTAGAGGTGGTAACTTGCAGTGCGTCTAGATGTCCAATGGTACACTGAAAAAAATGTTTACTTATACATAACCAAACTTTCGTCAACATGTAACACAAAAAAGTGACCACATAACTTTACGCAACATGTAACCAAAACCTGTGCTGGCTGTTGTGTATCACTTTTATTAAATCAAGTTAACTTTTAAAAAGTCTTGTCAAACTTTGATTATTCCTGAAATAGCCGAAGTAGTTAGGCTAAATATTTTTTTCAGTGTAGAAGGGGGCCGGTGGAATGAGGTCGTGGAGTTCATGGGCATACTCGCCGAAGTACAATCTGTAGAAGACCGACAAGCAGGCAACCTTGCGGCGATAAGCTAAGCTGTGAAGCTTGGCATCCACCAGTGTTACGTCGCCAATGAGCCTCTTAGCTCTGCGTTCCACCGAGTCAAGCGCAGCAAGTTGGTACTTAGCTGAGCCATCCCAAAGGTGGCTGCAATACTCCATGCAGCATCGGACATGTGCTTTGTAAAGGGCTAAAAGCTGTCCAGGCGTAAAGTATCGCTTCACCCAATGTTTAGTAGTTTGTTTCAAATATTTGTGACTGCAAGAAACTTCTATTCTAGTTGGTATGATGGCAAAATTTTCCTTATTCATGTTCTACTAGATAATCGTTCTATAATATTCTTATTTCTGGGATACAGGCCTCCTCTCTGATGGAGAGGGCCGTAATCCCCACACGGGCTTAGTCCGGGTTGGTAGATGTCTCATGTCTTCGATTTTTTGGTAGATATGTACATGCTGGTTTCCTCACGATGTTTTCCTTCACCGTTTTAAGAACTGGTGGTGAAATTATTAACTCAAAGTAAAGCACCTGTCTGGTGTCATACCTATGACCTACAACTCGAAAGTCGCGGCCGTTACCATGGGCCCAGCACTGCTACTGGGCAATAGACATCTGGACAGTCGGCAAGGGCTGCCGCATTGCTGATTGCTATTTTACCACGGCATACTCTTATAATCATCATCATCATCATCGGCCAAATGCACGTCATTCAGCTTGATTCTCAGCAACTGTCATTCAGCTGCTACCAGCCACCCTGCAAAGATCGTCGCTCCACCTAGCCTGAGGGCGTCCTACCTTATGTTTGCCGATTCACGGTCTCCACTAAAGAACACGTCTACCCCAACAGTCATCGGTTGTACGGCTAACATGGCTGGCCCATTGCCACTAACTTTGGTTCTCTGCCGGATCACCTCGTTCCGGATTCTATCCCTCAGAGAAACTCCAAGCATAGCTCGTTCCATAGCTCGTTGAACCCACGACCCCACGACCTACAACTGTTCTTTATCCTAATAAACTTTTTTTACATTCCGTTCAACAGATTTTGATTTCTATTCCGTAGGCACAAGGATGGCATTATTTGTCATGCCACCAACGCAATAGAAGTCAAAATCAGTTGAACGCACTGTAAAAAGGTTTATTTAAATGTCTGATCGTATTTCAAACGGAGTATACATACATTAAATTCCAACCTTAAACCATAAAAAAAACCTAAACCTTCTTAAACCCTAACCGAAACCTAATGAAACGACAACCACCCACAATTAAAACCAACTAAAAGGTAACAAAGTACAAAAGCATTATACTTAACGAATTGCTAATTTAATTCATTATTCTGCATATTATTTCGTTAACTCTAGAAAGATTCAAAAGCTTTCAGACATGTCCCTATTAAAGCCCCCCCTCACTTGCAGGTGGAACTTATAATGCACTTTGGAGTTTCAGTTAACTTTGAAGATATGAACAAGTTTTCAGTGGCGAGCTTTCGTTCTTATTTGTTTTATGGCCCATCAGACGAGCGATGAGTTGTTAGTTTTTGCGTTACGTGACATATGGAGTTCGTTTGATGTCACTGCCTGTTATTCTGCATGCCACATGATAGCACGTCACTTTCGGGTGACCACTGAAAATCTTAAATTTGAAAACATTGAAAAAGCTAATTGTTTTTAAAAGAGTGACCGTGGAGTTTCTTGCCGGCTCTTCTCCATAGGAAACGACCAATTGAAACCGTCCAAAACCGACCTTTCCAATTGCACTCCATTCAGCTCGATTCTCAGCAACTCTCATTCAGCTGCTACTAGCCATCCTGCAAAGATTGTCGCTCCACCTAGTCTGAGGGCATCCTACCTTACGTTTGCCGATTCACGGTCTCCACTAAAGAACACGTCTACCCCAACGGTCATCGGTTGTACGGGTAATATGACTGTCCCATTGCCACCAACTTTGGTTCTCTGCCGGATCACCTCGTTCCGGATTCTATCCTTCAGAGAAACTCCAAGCACAGCCCGTTCTATAGCACTCTGAGCGACCTTGAATTTATGGACCAGCCGTGCCGTGAGTGTCCACGTTTTCGCTCCGTAAGGCCTAAGGCCTCTGTCTCGAATCTTGCGGGCAGCGGCGCGGCGGCAGCGACGGTGCAGGAGCGGCGCGGGCAACGCAGACCCGTTCTCGAAACCAGCGGACAGATCGCGCGGCACTATAGCGGCGTAGTACTCGTATTGTGTTCGTGGTTGTGTCGTCGAGATATTTGTTTTTATTCGCGAATAAAATGTCTGCTAACAACGGCGACAATATCTTTTTGATTCAAATTTATTCCTAACGTCACAAAAATAAATTGCACAACACTGCAATGCAGACACGCGGGCGAACACCGCTTGACTGGAGTGCACCGCTCATTGCCCGCGCCCGCGCCGCTGCCGCGCCGCGCCCGCGCCACTGTTTTCGAGGGCCGGTCCATTTGATTTTACGCATTCGATCCTGCCACTCCCGCGCCGCCGCCGCCGCCGCGCCGCTGCCCGCGAGATTCGAGGCGAAGGCCTAATAGGCAGGACGCACTGCTTGATGATTTATTGTCTTTAGGCTTCGTGGAATACGCGACGAGGAGTCGAAGAAGCTTCCCAACTCTTATAATAGTTGGTGCCGAAACGAGAAAAGATGACAGTTAATGATCTACTTACGCCCGAGGCACCTGTCCTACCGCCTACGAGGAAACGACTAGCAATCAACGATTTTCCCGCTCAAAAAACATAAAAGATTGTAGGTTCTGCGTAAGTAGTAAGTACAAGAGATACATAATTATATTAATAGTTGATCGCTGACTGTTCATACCGCCGTGCGCCGCGCCGGCGGCGAGTGGTAGTTTGTCGCAGCGACAAGTGCCTTAAGATTTACTTACATACGTGATACGTCTAGTTTTCGTATTATACACTTTTATTATTTATTTATTTATTTAAATAAAAAGAAAAGAAAGAAACATGCGTTATTGGCATTACAGCAAAGAATACATCTTGAAACTATAAAAAAATGGAAAATAATGATTATAATGCCAAAAAGGGCCTCAGCTCAGTATAATGTCAGATGGCACACAAGGTGTATCACACACCTGCATTGCCTCACAAATCGCAATTAGAGCACCTAAAGAGGAATGGATATATATATCTTCCAGGTGGTACGAGGACTTAAACACCGATAACCTTCGAGCTATTATTGATCGAAGCCGATAACTTGATATTAGTGGACTGTAATAACAAAGTTTTAAGAATGGGAAAACAAACGGTAAACTAGTTTTTTATGTCTACCCAAATTTACAATAAATAAAATGTCTTGTAAGTAAAATTACAAAGAAATATACACAAACTGACTTAAACTGACTGATGTATTCCCATGTCTATTGGAATACATTCAAAATTTGTTAGTTAACAAGCTTTTGTAACAAATACACCGTTATTTTACATTGAAGATACCACTCCTACTATGTATATAATATAATATAAATATATCTATACTAGAATGGGAGGAGGAGCTCGTGGCTAAGTAATAACAGCCGGACGGGTCAATCCGTCAGGTTAAGCTACGCTTGCCGGGGTTGGTCCGTGGATGAGTAACCATCTTTACATACCGAGACTCCTCCGTGCCTCGGAAAGCACGTTAAGCCGTTGGTCCCGGCTGTCATGCGTGGATCTTTGACAGTCGTTACGGGTCGTCAGAAGCCCGAAAATCTGACAACCAAAACCAAAAGTCTGATGGCCAGTTTTACCAAGGGGTATCGTGTTACCCAGTTACTGGGTTGTGGATGTCAGATAGGCAGTCGGTTTAACCAGTTATTTAAAAAAGAAAAAAAAAAACGTTGCCCCATACTAGGAGTTTTTCCTGTATCGTGGGTGCGTTTACAAACATTTAAACTCACATACACAAACAGCCAGACCCGGAACAACTACTTGTAGGTCATACAAATATTTGTTCCGTGCGGGAATCGAACCCGCGACACGCAGCGCAGCAGTCAATCGCTTAACCACTGCGCCAACCATGTCGTCAGTTACTGGGTTGTGGAGGTCAGATAGGCAGTCGCTCCATGTAAAATACTGGTATTTAGCTGCATTCGGTTAGACTGGAAGCCGACCCCAACATAGTTGGGAAAAGGCTAGGCAGATTGATTGATATCTATACTATAATATTTATTCTACTATAATAATTAATCAATCAAAATCAATATTATAAATGTGAAAATTTGTATAATGTTTGCTTCAATCACGCAAAAACATCTGAACGGATTTGGATGAAATTTGGCATATATTTAGTTTATAGCCTGGATAAATATATAGCTAATAATACTTTTTATCCCGGTACTACGTTCCTGTGGGATAATTTCCGACTTCGACGCCGGCGAAAACAGCTAGTAGCTCATAATGTTCAAACTGATCCGCCATGGATGCCAAGCCTATCCAGATTAAGTAGGTATACAAATATTTATCCAGGCACAACCTTTGTTTAGCACAAGAGACAAATCAATCCACCACTACGCCATCTAAGTCGAATAAAACCGACCCAATCTATAATAGTCGCAAATAACATCATAACTACGATGTTGGTCAATATTTCCGGAGGCCGGTTGATTGATAGCGTCGCTAGGACATAGGTAATGTCGTGTCACACATCCATCACATTTGTCCTTGGCATTGGCAGATTAATGGAGTGCACACGATCAATCCGTTTTATTGGGAATGGGGACGAAATAGCTGCGTTATTAGAGATGTGATTCTACCAAATATGGTAAAGGTCATTTTAGTGTTAGGATCACACTATTGTCAGTAGTTGTTTATAACCAATATCGCTTTTGCGAGGAGAGAGGAGGAGGTCGGAAATCATCCCACGGGAATGTACTAACAGGATAAAAATTCCATGTCATGGTCTACCCGTGTGATAAATTTTATCCAAATCCGTTCAACCGTTAAAGCGTGAAAAGGTAACAGACAGGGTTGCATTCGTATGGGATAGTATGGATGAAACTAGTATATGTCACCGAATGATTAGGGACATTGTTACTTTATGGCCCCTCACCCACGGTGACTTTTTGTAGCGATGCTGTCGCGCGTTTACTAAACGCGCGACAGCATCGCTACTAACACGCGTTAGTCGCATTTGCAACGCACTACAGAAGCGATGCCAACGCGCTATAGTATCGCGACTGCATCGATGCAAACGCGCGACCGTGTCGGACAACATCGGGGAGAGAACGGAGGGAGGGTGGCGCGTGAGTAGAGAACCGAGCATCAGTGCAACTGTGGCATTTCGTGCCGTTACTGAATCGCGTTTGCATCGCGACAGAAGCGCGACAGTATCGCGTTTGCATCGCGACTGAGAGTCGTGGTGTGGGCGAGGGCAAACAGCTAGCGGCCGCATCGCGGCTGTATCGATGCGAATGCGCGATAGCATCGCTACTGCATCGCTACAAAAAGTCGCCGTGGGCGAGGGGCCTATAAGCTATCTGGCGAGATTATACTCGTAAACTATCGAAAAATTTAATTTCAACAAACCATTTACAATTTAACGAATTATTTTTCGATAGTTTATAATCCATGGCAAACCGACAAATTGTGAATTGGCATCAAACTTGCATGCGACGAACTCACCTTGCGCTACTATTAAATATCCAAGTAACAAGTGCGACCACCTTGAAAGAAGCGCGGTTTGTCACAGTTCTAACCCAACCCAATTCATCGAAGTGCCGTGGCTTAGTTACTGCGACCAATTCGGCTACCGCCAAGACCTACCAATAAGGGACTGTTCACAATTTTACGGGTGATAAAATCGGACAGATTATGAATCCCGTCGATAAGTGCAGGTTCGTTCATAATTTGACGATTTGACATTGATAGATTATAAACTACCGAAAATGAATGCGAATTTACCTGTAAAAAAATTTAAGGTCACACCTGGCCACAATGTGAGTTTTACCGCACACTACGCGTACGGTAAAACTCGCATTATGGCCAGGTGAAGACGTAAAATTGTGTACTCACCACGGGCAGTAAAAAAGAAAGCCCTCTATCGCATACTCAGAACCCTCGGCTGCGGCTCGGGTTACTAATACCTGCGATTTCGGATTTTCTTTCTTTTACAGCCCTTGGTAAGTAATAAACTATTTAATAGTTTATAATCTCGCTAGATAAATTATAAACTACCAGTGCTCACAATCTTACGATAAAATTTACACACACTGAGCTACGTTCATGAATAGTAGACAAACTTTTGTTTTTTTTTCTTAAAAACTTAGCCTATTTTACAATTGTTTTAGCCACACAATGGAAACCTTTCAGGGTTTATCTGTGTGCTGGCGAGCCATTCATTATGATTTTACAAAAATGTTAATTACTACAATGATACATAGAAGACTTTTATAATGATGATAATAATCTAAAGCTAGGTACATCAATACATACATACATTAGGAGGAATATTGTGTAAGGAAACGTTTAGATTTGTACTTATAACTTTTCGAACTTGTTTTGTATATCGTTTGCAAGTTTTCTGGAAGTTTATTAAGAAAAAAGGTACCTACTAAATATTCTGCAACCCTCACCGTACCGTATGATGACCGTAGCCAACATGGTATCAACGAGAATAATCTTTAATCAGTAAACCTATGCAAACGAGCATGAGTAGATATTAGTAGAACAGGAGCTTATTTCTCTAACGTAGGTAATAACCAATCCTTGTCTAGACAAAGGACATACACGTGAAAGATCAGAATCTTCCAAAGTGATGACCTTAAAGATCAGGAAATACCGATTAGTTGAAGTATTACCATAAACTTATGAACAAATTAAACATCAAAGAAAAACTATGACCACGCGTCTCCCATATCCAAAACACGCAATATTTGAAAGATGTGATCAAACTACCGAACTTAGAATTTCCTACATCTTATAGCAAGTATTGGATACGTGTGGCTCGTGTAGTTTCAGAGACATTAATTAACGGAGGCTGCCAGCACAAGAAGGCGCTTCTACGAGATCAGACAAGCAACAGCACATGTCCAGTATAAGTAGACCCTTCACGTCTCAACCGAACTAGCAAAGAATGTACTTTCTTACCCAAAGGTCGGGTCGTCGGAGGTCAGGGTAAATTGGTAGATCCTGGTACACACGCGTCCAATAGATTAGTTTAATTATAACACGCCCCTAATAAATGACACTATCTTTACAGAGCTTAGTTTCGAAATTCTGTACGGTAATTTCACGTTCATAATTTTACTAATTTAGCTACAAAGGCTGGATCTTCGTGAAATGTTTTTGGCAACTTCCGCTAATGGTTAAATAGCGTTTTGTACTTCTACTGAGTTTTTGATGTGAATCTTCTATTGGCGCGTCTTGGCAGTAAAACCTACTCGTATGCCGTGACGGCAAACGGCATGACAGCATCATGTGATGCCCCCTCTACGCCACCGCTCTCGACTTCCGTGTGTGTGCGCGCGCGTATACTATACACTTTGTTGCTTCTCTATTGAATATATTCTGTAATTATTTAAGAATTCTAATATTAACATATATGTTTCACATCTTCCGCACGTCCCGTGACGACCAGATTTTTTTTTAATTGTCATTTTTAGTTTCCAGGACATCGAAGTTTGTACGTGACAGCCTGTAAGCTGTGCTGTATTTAGAAGGATTCGCCTTATTAGTCGATTCAATTCAGATATTAGTTCGACGAATGCAGCCTCGGTTGTGCATATTAATCCGCTTTGCTTTCAAGTATGTATATGGTTACAATCAACTTGAGGGGCTTGTGGCTAAGTAATAACCGGGTCGATCGATCTGATTAAGCTACGTTTGCCGCGGTCGCTCCATGGATGGGTGACCATCTTTACATACCAAGATCCCTCCGTGCCTCGGAAAGCACGTTGAGCCGTTGCTTCCGGCTGTCATTCGTGGATCTTTGACAGTCGTAACTGGTCGTCAGAAGCCCGAAAGTCTGACAACCAGTCTTGCCAAGGATTATCGTATTTCCCAGTAACTGGTTTGTGGAGGTCAGATAAGCAGTCGCTTCATGTTGGTATTCAGCTGCACCCGGTTAGACTGGAAGCCGACCCCAACATAGTTGGGAAAAGGCTAGGCAGATTGAAATGGTTACAATCAACTAATGCTTGTCAATATTAGTGGATGCGCGAAGCGAAGATTTTCTGCTGTATTTAGAATTGGTTTTATGAAAACGGTGGATGGACGTAACAACTACTGTTGGAGAGAATTGGGTAAAAAATCAGCAGCTGTATTTAAGGAAAGAATTTGCACACAATACCTTATTTGATGCGATGATGGCCTGAAGCGACGACACATACTCGTATAAGCGATTTCCACGAATTTCCACTTGATGAACGAATTGAGCACAAGAGCTGCTCACGCGACGCAATATACGATCATAGACGAACGCCATATTATTCCAATATGATGACGAGTAGCTTGGGCTTGCTCCCACTCGGACGAAAGGCAATGTGCAGGAATGGGATAGTAGATAAGGATGTAGCAAAACCAACCTTACTATATTAATACGTTTGCCAACATATAAAAAAATAAAGGAGGTGACAACACTGTAATTCGAATCGATCAGCGCAACCAATTAGCTACACTATTTTGAAGACTTCAAGTTCAAAGCACTACATCGTTGATAGTTTGTGAATTGTAGAGGATTAATTTAAGTGAGTTAAGCTGCTTTCAGACTATGCTAAAATATAATAGCATATAGTATATACCTCATAGCACAACAATATCGCGCATCATACATTGTTATGGACTCGTTCACAATGTACTGTACTATATATTATTGGAATGTATGGTGCGCGATATTGTTGTACTATGAGCTATATACTATATGCTGAAAGCAGCTTTAGGTTCAAGTCAGATATACAAAGAGGAGACAACAATATAACAATAAATTAAACTGTGTATATCTAATGACATTCCCAGTCTGCATCATCATTCATTTCAGCCGAAAGACGTCCACTGCTGGACGTAAGCTTCCCCCAATTGGGGTGGTATGCCATAATCGCCACGCTTGGCAGGCGGGTTGGCGATCGAAGTATGGTGTTAAAAATGCATAGAGAACGCTGCTGCCCATTCTCTAGTAAGTCTGTTAGTCGCGTTTTACGATACCCATGGGAGGAAATGGGGTGATGCTATTCTTTACGTCCAGCACCACATGGTACGCATACGAAAATTCAATCATATATATTTAATAGTCATTGTAGATAATCAAGGATTGGCAAAACCCATAGTTGGCCCATCACAACTACGTAGTTTGTTTGAAAAAAAAAAAAAAAAATATTTTATAGTTCCAAAATACTTTTATACATTAGTATTGCCAGCGTTTTAATTTATTGTGCTATTGTTGTCTTCACATTTTATAGAAGATTGCATTTGATAACAGTTTAAATCAAACGTTAAAACCAATAATGAGAAATGAGACATCGAATGATCAGAACCAATGTAGACAGTGAAAAGTTTAAAACGTATTTTGTATGTCGGGCGATTGACAAATATCAGCTCGTTGTCATCGATCACGAGCACTGAACGGGAACAGATAAATTGATGAAGCATTTTTCGAAATCGACTCCGTCGAACGGGGAACGAAATGTCGGTATCGGAGCGACATAATAGGCACCCATGTATAACGCAAAGTCATGTTTATCTCGACATCAGTTTCCTACCGACACTGAAATAAAGTTTGTTGTGTCGAATAGCTTCGATATTTCAACAAATATTGGCTGAATCGTAACAAATGATAAAAGATATTATGTTGTCCTGTGTCTAAAGATTTCCCATCTTATTCATAATAAAGCCATTCGCTTAATACGTATACCTATTTAACATGTGTCAAAGACATGTGACGTTGAGGATTGCAGACAATATCTTTCCGATTATCAAGTCACTAACGTACTGACTCAAAACATTCGTAGTATATAAAAGAACATAGATTTAAAATTTTCCTACATAGACTTAAATTTGATTGTGATATAATGGTATTTACCGAGTAATGGCTAAAATGTTCATCATTATCATTTTTCCGCATCGAAACCTCCCAGTAATACCTGGGTAGAACAACAAAATAATCACTAAAGGTCACAGTCGAGGAACATACTGTACATGACTGTATGAGTAATTGCTTAGTTATTAAAATTGGTAACACCACAGCGATAATCGTTATGTATAAGGTCTCCTTCCGCTAGAAACTTGGATTCTTTTTACAATTCCTTAAACCAAGCTTTTCAGATTATATTATGCCAGCGTCGCAAGAGTTGTTCAGTCGTTACCGACGGCATGGAATGTTACCATTTTAAATGCTATATTAATTTAAACTTTTAGAAGTATTGTATTTATTTTATTTCTTATTTTGTTATTTTTGTCTCACTATTTATGCTGCACCAGGTAACGTCATCACGTCAGCGCCGGCTGTCGCTGAAAACCAGCGCTGGGGCTCTGTCTCGCATAGGGTCGCAGCATTATGCTGAGCGGTGGCCGTTTTGCGTGGATGTGGCGCATATTTTCCCAAAACTTGTTATTTTCGTGTTTGTGTTCTTTCTCTGCGTCATGTTTGCTGTAAATAAACGTATTTTCTTTCTTTCTTTCTTTTTCAAGGGCTCAGTGCGGTTAAGAATATTATACTAACACGTGATTTAAATATAATTCTTGGCTAAGAAAACTGCGATGCTTGGACCCAAGATTACCTTTATATCTGTTTATACCATGGTTTTCTCCCCGCTCACACATTCCCTACTCATCAGAGCGGTTCCTGCCTCGATCATATGATGATCAAAACCAGCCTTACATATTACGCTTGTTAGTAACGCAACAATTTCTGACCATCACGCTATCCTATATACCGTAAATTTAACGCTGCCTAGGCTAAATCGTCCCCAGACCAAAAGGAAATTAAACACAAATAAACTCGAATATGAATTATGCAACCTTCATTTTAGCCTAGTTTACAATACTGCTGACGCTACTTTGGCTTTATCGTACTTAGTAAAATATTATATGTCCAACAAGCATATTATGTAACACGATGCTTTTTACAGTCAATAATTAAACCTTTGAGTACTCCTGGACTAATTCGGTTTATAAGACACAGAGATAAACTTCATCAGAAAACTAAGAGATACCCTGATAATCTTATTATTCAAACCACCTATAAAAGATACAGGAATTTCTGCAACAATCTCCTAAGGAATATAAGAAAAAACTACGATAAAAATTAATTAAAAACAGCAACAATAGCAAGCAACTTAGGAAACATTAAATACGCCACCAATATGTCTGATTGAAATTGATTCAAATTCGATTTGACTGTCCTTCACCACTCTGAAGAGAGTATTAACGTTTTTAGCTGAAGAGCTAAAAACGAACAAACACCTTTCCAAAAAAGTAAGCAATATCTGTAACCTGAAATCTTTTGCTATGCTGGACACTGACGAAGACGAAATTACCCGAATCATTTCTGGGCTAAAAGATGACTGTGCTCTTGGATGGGATAATACTAGCAATAAGATCCCTTAACTCTTTAAGCATATATTGGTACCTCCTTTAATGCAAATATTTCGACTCTTTTTCCAAAGGAGTTTTCCCTAGTTCTAGAAGGCAGTTGTAGTCCTTGTCTTTAAATCTGGAACTAAAGACTTTTAGGAATACCTTCGTTATATCCATATTTTTTTTGACGTTTATAGCTAGCATAATTTTATTCCGTGTTTATTTGTAAGGCCCTTAGTTAATAATTATAGGGCAATATCGTTACTCTCCTCAATATCAAAAATATTAGAGAAAAATATAAACAGTAGACTAGTTAACGTCTAGAAAAAAATAACTTCTTATCCCTGTGCAATTTGGATTTAGAGCCAAATTATCCATAGCTGATGCGGTGTATAGCCTGACCGATTACAATTCAGAAGAACTCGGCAAAGGGAACTCGATCCTGAGAGTCTTCCTTGATTTAGCCAAGGCCTTCGACACGGTGTCTGTTTCTGTTCTTCTAAACAAATCAGACGCCATTGGAATAAGGGGAACGCCGCTGAAACTTTTTGTTGACTACTTAGATGATCGATACCAATGTTAGAAATAGAAAAGATAATATCACGAGCGATGAACAGAAAGTACTGGTTTTGGTGTTCCTCAGGGAAGTATTCTGGGCCACACGCTAATCCTAATTTATATTAACGACTTGTGTAATCTTAATATTAAAGACGGCAAAATTATATTATATGCCGATGACACGACATTAATATTTACCGACTGATTGATAGTTAAGTTAAAAAAGCGCGCAAATTAATATTTGTAAAGACTCAAAATTAATAACACAAGTTTATTTGGCGCTATGTCAATCCATAATTCAATACTGCATCACTTCATGGGGTGGCGCATGAAAAACCAATTTAATTCCTCTTGAAAGAGCTCAGACAGCAATTTTAAAGGTAGCAAACTTCCATCCCCTTTTTTTCCCAGAGATCAGCTATATAAATCCTACAACGTGATGACTGTTCGCCAACTTTTCATTCTGCACTTAGTATTAAAACAGCACATCATGCTTACCTTCACTGCTGACAATACTAAAAAGAGACGGAATGATATAGTATGCACATCTAATGCAACCACAAAACATGTATTTGTAGAAAGTTTTTTACATTCTTAGGCCCATATCTGTACAATAAAATAAATAGAAGACTAAGTATCTATAAATTATTTTAAATGATCTGAAAAAAAGTTATACTTAAATACTTACTAACCATCGCTTATGCACAGACAGAAAAGCTACTTGTTGTCTGTAAATAGAACCGCTGACATGCTATTTTACTTTTATTTACCTAATTTAGATTTAGTTTTCATTTAATACTCATTGTTAATTTATTACATTAAGTATTTACACACTTCCTAGCCTGAAGCAAAGGTTCAACTTATTTCAGGCAAATAAGCAACTGTGCTCTATTTTAATTTTTAAGTAACTTATTGTAAATGAGTTTTTACCTATAAATAAACGATTAACGATTATAAACGATTATCAAGGCAAGCCCTAGCACGCCACCGATAATATGCGCCCGTGCAAAGCCGAGGTGGGTCCCTAATCATGAATAAAATTAACAATAAATAATTGTGGTTGGGTCGGGTAAATAAATAAATACTGTATTAAATTTGTTTTAAATAAATGTTATGTTTGTAAAAGAATCGAATTTTCAGAACATCAATTTTATTCGGTCAGTAAAACCGCCTATACTCGTAACGGTCACAGCACTACCGCAACGAACCAAGACATGACATTGTAATAACGTCATGTTGGAATATTAATCAACGACTAATTCGCGTTTATGAGTGGATTTTTCCAATAAAAAAAGACGTGTGGCACTCGGGGACTGCCGCGGTAAAGCTATTGCATAGCATTTTGTATCAAAATTTTGTAAAAAATTCCATGTACATGAGTCATTTCCAACCGTCTAGTCAAGTTTAAAAATTGTTCAGCTGGAATGGTATCAACTATTTGGCAAGCTTTAATTAAGTCATTGTAGCCTTGCGGTGCTACAGGGGAACTCAATGTACTCGTAATCGACTGGTCGTGAGTTCAAACCCCACTATCAACAATCACTTTTTGTGAAGATCATAATTTTATAAACTAATATTTATAAGAATAAAATACGCAGTACACAGAAAAAGGAACTGCCAGAAATTATTAGATCACTAGAGGGTACTGGTGTAGTAAAATAACCGTCGGAGTGGGGAGCGTGAGGTTTTTTCGTTACGGAATTTCTGGATTCGGTCCCCGCGCTCAAGGCCCGCGATAGAAGCTATGCAATAGCTTAAAACTGAAACTTGGTGCTTACGAATGATACTCATTGTTATAATGTATGCATAACATAATAATTAATTAGGATTATGAATTTGATTTTTCGATGTCTTACGTAGACGTTCATATAACAGTCATCGCGGCATGTAGAATGAGAAACGTAAGGAAATGCCGCAAGGGGTGAATCGGTACACCAAAATAATTATTTAAATATCAATTTTCCACTCGTTATGGATCTTGTCCCTTTTCCACTCACTCCGTTTTTTAGTTATTTTGGTGTTGTGATTCTCCCCTTCGTAAGGGGCAAATCACAACACGGAGAAACACAGAAAAACGGAGTGATTGGAAAAGGGGCAAGATTCAAGGGGCGAGCAGAGCCCAAACCGTCAAATCCGCCTTCTTAGATTGTCGCGATTATAGGTGCAATGAGATTTAAGTGAGCTGTCATTCCACCTGATGCTACGGATCGCTAGGGAATGACGCTATTGACAGCAACTATGATTTATGTTCCATTTTAATTGCATCACATTATGTAAGTAATGTCAATTATTTTGCATGCTAGTTTTAGCGAATTGTTTTAGAAACTGTTAAATAGCCAGACCATCTGTAATTTAATTTTTGCAAATAAATTTAATTTAATTTAATTTTCATTTTCATTTTTTTCAGGTTTATTTTGCAAATATGGGTACATTAATTTCTTTCTCAAATAATAAATTTTCATTTCCATTTTAATTTAATTTAATTTTAATTTAATTTCAATTTCATTTAATTTCATTTAATTTCATTTAATTTCATTTAATTTCATTTAATTTCATTATCATTTCATTTTCATTTCATGTGATTTTTATTTCATTTCTCACTGCACCTAAGATCGACACCCGGTGAGATTTTTACAGAATAGCACTACAGACGGCTTGGTCAGATCACGTCATGATCATGCACGAAGCATAACATAATATTGTGTAGAGTAAGCCTGTGGGAGTACTCGAACACCAATCGATCAATGAAATAACTTTCACATAAAAGTAATTATTGACATGTCAATTTTCATTACACGGAGAAACACGGCATGTGCTGCATAACTTTAGTTTCGTATTAATTTATGTTGGATGGATCGGTACATGTTCGCAGAATATTTCGATTATTAATAAAAATACTAGGTATCCGTTATCTGGTTCTCAAATGTTATTAGTTTTCATAATTAAAAGGCAATACGTGTGTTTTGTCATTAACTTATATGGCTCTTCAACTCACATGAGTATACTTAAATGTATTAAACTTAAACCAGACTTTCTACTTAAAATAATATAGTTAAACAGTTTTATTTGTCAATAAGAAATTACAAGGATATCACTTAAAATTTTGTTGGTTTTTAACTTTGACATACAAACTATGTAGGTATTGATTTTCTTTTTTAGAATAGTCGTAGTAAACAAGGAACTCTCATAACTTGGCCGTGTCCGTCTGTCTGTCCATCTGTCCGTCTGTCTGCGGCTTAGCCCAGAGACTCTTAATAATAGAAACCAGTAATTTGGTATAGGTATACATTAAAATAAAATCTAGTTTTGTATTTAGGGTATCTTTCCTACACGTAAAGTTGGGATAATATTTTTTTCTCGTCTGTCCCATGCTGTGGGGTATCTTTGGATAGGCTATTCAAAAATATTACGGGTTTGTAAAAACCATTTTTCGATTTAGGAGTCCGTTTGCATAATATTAAGCATTAAAGTGCAAATTTTTATTAGAGTCCAGTGTCCCCCCTGCCAGCTAAGTGGTTGAATTTGGATATATGGATATATTCACGGCAATAGTATATAATTATAACAAAGTTAAAAGGAGAACTATGACAGCTAAGTAGGCTTTACAAGTTACCGAGTAATAGTTGACCAACTTACATTTGCAGTTGAAAAACAATATGTTTTTCAACTACAATGTTAAGTTTTTTCTTGGGATAAATTTATCCCAACTACGGAACCCTTCATTGTGTGTGGTCCGATATGCACTTGGTCGGTTTTTTTTTTTACAAAAATTTACATAAATCATCATTGTCATTTTATACGCAAATAAAATTCAATCAATCTGCCTAGCCTTTTCTCAACAGTCTCAACTATGTTGTGGTCGGCTTCCAGTCTAACCGGCTGCAGCTGAATACGAGTATTTTACATGGAGCGACTGCCTATCTGACCTCCACAACCCCGTAACTGGGTAACACGATACCCTTGGTAAGACTGGCTGTCAGACTTTTGGGCTTCTGACGACCCGTAACAACCGTCAAAGATCCACGAATGACAACCGGGACCAACGGCTTAACGTGCTTTCCGAGGCATGGAGGAGTCTCGGTATGTAAAGATGGTCACCCATCCACGGACCAACCCCGGCAAGCGTAGCTTAACCTGACGGATCGACCCGTGCGGCTGTTATTACTTAGCCACGAGCTCCTCCTTGTACGCAAATAAAATTAACGAACACAATCCTAACACTTTTTAGTTTACCCGCAAAATAAATAATTAGGTAGTGCGGTCGCTCCTAATAAAATGCTATAACATAGTCTTTCCACAAAAAAATCACAGAAAAACCTATCAATCTACTGGCTGGCTTTAATTAAATGAAATGAAATCGTTTATTCTGTAAATAAGATATCGGAATCACTTTTACACGTCATACTGTTTTTTTATTTTTATATTCTAGATGGAGTCCACATTTTCTATCTGACTACCCCTGAGAAGAAATGGCAAAATAAACTCAGGGGTCAAAGTCTCTTTTAAAGTCCACACATAATCTTGGTCAGATCATGTGAGTGAGGACCATGTAGATCCGTGTCTGAAATGGTCTTTTGGGTTAAATGGTCTAATGTGTTACACCATGTTACACCACATCATGCCACACTGAAAAAAATATTAAACCTAACTACTTCGGCTATTTCAGGAATAATCAAAGTTTGACAAGACTTTATAAAAGTTAACTTGATTTAATAAAAGTGATACACAACAGCCAGCACAGGATTTGGTTACATGTTGCATAAAGTTATGTGGTCACTTTTTTGTGTTACATGTTGACGAAAGTTTGGTTATGTATAAGTAAACAATTGTTTTCAGTGCATATTCATGGATGGCTATGAATAGAAAGAAAATGAATCTTTAATGTGTCATCCAATTACAGATCCTCAGCACTTAGTTAAACTAACATCACTCAACAAATAACTTCAGCAAAACAATAGTTAAGTATACATAACAAGATCACTAAGACTTCAGCTACTGCATCGGTAAATCGTACCATCATCGAGGTAACTCGCTCTCTGCTTACAATGCAGTTACGCCGAGTGGCCTCTTATGTTTTACACACACTTCACTGAGTATACAGCTTGCCTTACGACATACAGCTTGCCTTACGACTTGCCTACGATAATGCGTCTCAAGTCCCGCAGTCTCGGAGAGTCGGAGACTTGGTAACAAGACCATTATGTGCTTTCAGAATGTAATGTTGTTGAATGGATATCTGTGTATACAAACTGTTCTGTTTTCATTAGGCTTGGAAATAAAGTTCTGCAAGAAAAAACTGGCCAAGTGCATGTCGAACCACGCACAATGAAGAGTTTCGTGGTTGGAATGAATTTATCCTAAGATCAAACTTAACATTGTAGTTGAAATACAAGTTCTCCCATACATTCCGACTGCAAATGTAAGTTGGTTGACTATTACTCGTTATCTTGTGAAGCTTACTTTTCTGTGATAGTTTTCCTTTTCCTTCGTTATTATACTACTGCTTTGAATTTTTTCACAAATCCAAAAACAACCATTTACTTAACAGGGGAAACTTGACTAACAAAAATGAGCCTGGGAGGATCCTTCGACCAGACGGGTGTCGTGTCTGGTGGGCAACTGCCCGACGGTTGATGTCGGGATGTTGTATATGCTAGTCGCACGGTAAACTCTGATTGCGCGATGCAGGATTTGTGACGTCAGGTCTTTGATCAATAAGCTACCTCGGTAAGTATGTGTTTGAATTTTCTAATACCTTTTATAAAGTTTCATATTGAGACACGAAGCAATAAAATATATAATAAGTTTCATATATAATAGATATAGAGGAATGTGGCAGCTCTTCTTTAGATCGAATTTTGTTGTTTCGTGTCTCAATATGAAACGTTATAAAAGGTATTAGAAAATTCTAGACACATGTGTCTTGAATTTTCTAATACCTTTTATTAATTTTATTAATTTTGAAAAACGGCTAAATCAGCGACCTCGGTAAGTGCACTTACCGAGGTCGCTGATTTAGCCGTTTTTCAAAATTCCTTCTCAGTCACGACATAATATTTTTTTAAAGAGTGTCGCTTGTGGACCGTACACTGAAAAACTTTTTAAGTTGATTTAACCTTTTTTTAACCTATATTTTGGGTTAATATAGCACCTACCGACATGATTTGTTAAATCAACAATTTTTTTGTTAAATCAACAAAAATTATGTCAAAACAAACGTCATGGAACAGTTTTTTTTAACACAATTTAATGTCAATTCAACAAAAAGGAAATCAACAATCAAAAAACCAATTATTCGGTTTTTCAGTGTAGTATCCTAACGCATTTTTGTTTCTTTCTTTCTAATTGCACGTCACTCCACTGAGGTAGACTCACAGCCTCTCATCAACCCATTGAATAGGTACTAGAATACTATACCAATAAACCTACCCTATCTCACTACAAAACAAACAGTCCCACAAAAACATACATCTTCCGAAAATCCTAACAAGCGATTCATTTTCAGAGAAGTCCAGCATTCTAAAAAGATCCACATGCAACCCCACATTACATTGGGGCAGTTATCTCCGGGCTAAGAGCGTCAGTAAGACGTACTTAAGAGCTAACTAAACCAGTTCGGACAGTCTGCCCCTATCAGCTGCCCCAACGGGCAAGGCTTACGTGCCCCGTAATAGATATTCCATGTAAGAGTAGTCGAGTACTACACACGACTGTGTCATACGATAACTCTTAAGTGCCCCGAAATGGGTAGTTTACCGAAGTATTATAGTGCGAATGGTTCTTTTTGTGGATTTGTTTGACGTTTTTCGGTGTATTGAGAAGGGTCTTTTTCTTGAAATGTTTATTTTATTTAAAATAGGGAATGGCATGTCCTTCCTTTTATTTTAGATGCTACATAAGGCGTGTTACGGAAAGGGTATATACATATCAAAGGCACGGATTCTTTTGGTGATAACAAACTACAGGGCAATATTTTTAATACCTATACCTACATAAATAAAAAGTTAAGAAACATTTAACTAAACATCAAATGTTTCCAATTGAATTCTACACATCACTAGACCAAGTCAGCTGATCGGTGTCAATAACTACACACAAAGAAACGGCGGTAATACGTTTGTTATGATTTAAATTTAATAAACGATCGAAATAAAAAAAATATTAAGCATTTTCTAGTTAGTGCTTTTGAGCTGAAATTTTGTACAGAGATTTTGAACCAGATACACTCTTCACCCCGTTTGTATGGATATACCCTTTCCGTAACACGCTGTATATAGGGTGTATATATTCAACCACGAAATATTTTAAGAGATACACAGGTGGTAAAGTAGTAGATACGATTTATTTATAAATCTGGGAATATTACTTTAAAAAAAAAATATGACGATTAATTATCAAAATTCACCGCGTTCGTGCCGCCACCGTCGCCGCGTCCGGACGGCTCATTCATAGAATAAGTAAAATTTTGGAAAATGCAACTCCTTTGCAAAATGTTTCAAGCAATTTTAAAATAATAATAATTATGAAAAATATAAAACACTTAAATAATATTTTTTTTTGCTGCTATGGCTTTTTCACCACCTATAGATGATCCTCTTAAAATATTTCGTGTATGAATAGATACACCTTATATTGTTTTGAAGAAGTAATGTGTATGATTAAGCCTTTCGATCGGTACAGTAACATTATATATTTAGGTTTTTATCACATTTAGCTGGTTCGATTCCCGATTCGGACAGGCGATTATTTAAAATTCTCAGAATGCAGTTCATATAAAAAAAAAAATAAAAAAAAAATGAAGTCATCATTCAGTAAATTTTTCTATCTACAGTATTTATGGTACTTTCCCTCCATGTAGCAAAGTCGTGGCACGCACTGTATACTTTCGTATGCATTTAGTAACAAAAACGGCCAAATGCGTGTCGGACCACGCACAATGAAGAGTTCCGTAGTTGGGATGAATTTATCCCAAGAACAAACCTAACATTGTTGTTGAGAAACATGCTCTACTATACAGATTGTATGGGGGAACATGTTTTTCAACTGTAAATTTAAGTTGGTCGACTATTACTCGTAAACTTGAAAAGCCTACTTAGCTGTGATAGTTTTTCTTTTAACTTCGTTATATATACTACTATCGTGAATTTTTTCACCTATGCAAATCGAACCGTTTAGCTGGCAGAGGGACACACACACACTTGATTCTAACAAAAATTTGCATTTTGAAGCATAATATTTCAGAAACGGATCCCTTAATCGAAAAATTGTTTTCACAAACCCGCAATATTTTTGAAAGACCCATCCATCAATACCCCACACCATAGGGTAGGCGAAAAATAAATAAAAACATCCCCACTTTTATACATGACAGGAGGTAGGTACCCTAAATAACTATGTTTTCATGATTTTAATTAACCACTTTGTCGGCGTGATTAATATGTATATCCATGCCAAATTATAGCTTTTTAGTACTAAGAGTCTCTGAGCTAAGCTGGATACGGACAGACGGACAGACGGACGGACATGGCGAAACTATAAGGGTTCCTTGTTGACTACGGAAAGATCTGATCTGTAAAAGATCGCTCTTAGCGATAAGACCGCCCATTGTGGCACCCTATGTAACAGTTCTACATTTATATCTGTAATTTTTATGGTGTACATAATAAAGAGTATTCTATTTATCTATCTACGGAACCCTAAAAAGCTGTTATTTAGACACTTAAATTTTATTTATTTGTATGTATGTGTGGAAATGGAAATGGATAATTATAATCGATATTTAAGACTATTTTTTAAGTAATAATAATATGTACAAATATATAAAAAAAAAAAAAAAGGGAGGGGAAAGAATCAAAGGGCATCAAAAAATTCGTCCGCATCGCTGTCAACAGGAAAAGTGCCCAAAAAACTGGCAGCATTGCCACGTTGTACGGCAATGCTGATTCTTTGGCCAAGAAATAGGCCAGCCTTCTGGTCAAGAGAAGAATCAACCAACCGCTTGGCGATGTCTCGAAAAACCAAGTGGGCACTCGGACCCCATGGTCCTAGAGTTTCAACCCCAAACGGCTCAAACATATAGCTCCCAATAAGGTTGATAATTATTAATTTACTAAAATAAAGTATGCCTAGGTACTGCAGGCCGCACGTCAGTGGTAACAAAACCAGTACAAGCTGGCCTCTTATTCTATAAAAACTTCGTACTTCGCTAGGCCAGCTCAAGGTCAATGTTTTACCACTGACATGAAGGCTACTGTACTTACCCCAACACTTTTTATGTCATTTTTTGCATCACACAGATGCAAAGAACCTAAATATATACAAATAAATAAAATTGAAGTATCTGTTTGTAATGTCAAAATAACAGATTTTTACTTAATGCATATGAAAGTATATGCGGTACCTATAAAAAAAAACATATAAAAAATTTGTCTGTCTGTCTGTTTGTTCCGGTTCATTTCCGAAACGGCTGGACAAATTTTGACGGGACTTTCATTGGATAGCTGACATTATATGGAGTAACTTAGGTACTTTTATTTTTTTTAACGGTAACGCGGGCGAAGCCGCGGGCAGCAGCTAGCTAGCTAGCTATATGAAGAAAAAGAAAAACAGGACCAGATATTACAACTTATTTTTAAAATATTGTGAATATTCCATTCAGGGTTATTTTTAAACAAAACACTTTGCAGACCTACCTTTTCATTTAATTTAATTAGCAATGTTGTTCTTGTCTCTGAAAATATAAAGACGTTTTCCACCCGGGTCATTTCTATACCTACATTTTGATATATCCATTTAAGTAAAACATTCGAGTATACGCATTGAGGAATAGGGAGATTAAAATAAAAAGTTCCCGCAAAGGACGGTTACAGAAAAGTGAATCTTGGTACACTTATGTACAGAGTTCCGTACGTATTAAATAGGAATCAGCGATATTAAAGAGATGTATGAGTGAATAATTTGCAGTTATCAAGGATACATAATTACCCAGCAAAATGAAGATGATTTACGTGATTCCTTTCCCGTTTTTATTGAGGAAAAATACAAAATTCTTTTAGACAAAATAGACCAAAAATTATCCCACATACATTAACTTCGATTTTAAATGTGGCCATGGACGACCAAGCTTGGACTAAAGTTACTCTTCCGATTTGTATGGGAGGTTTCGCCATTCGCAAAATTTCGAGTATTAGTTTACTTACGGCACTGAGAAATTAATCAGGAAAATCCTAGTCTCTACTCTGATTAATTTTGATGTGCCGTGCTTCACCGAGGCTATGATGCCTGGAGACTCGCTTGCCCGAGTTCAGATGCACCCGAAAATCCATCTTCCCAGAGACGGTGGGATGAGCCGCTCTGCAGAATTAGTCAGAAAATTTTATTTGACACGTCTGCTACTACTGCGGAGTGTGCACGCCTGCTGGCTGTGGGTAAATGAGAGTCGGCTCTTCATAAACTACCGTCGTCGAACATAGGTACTTTGTGCCACGACACTCCTACTCGCTGCTTTCTTGCGAATAGGAGTTCCATGTTGTTCTCCTCATCGCTGTCACTGTGGCGAGGTTGTCAACAACCTGGGACACCACTGGTTCTTGTTTAGCCGAAGTTCGTGTCACTTAGCACGGCACGCAAACATTAACGACATCATCCGATGAGCTCTTGTAACCGTCGTCGTTCCAGCTGTATTAGAACCCAATGGCATTGCGCGAGACCGAACGGCATGTCTTTTTTTCCATGGAAGGTGGTTAGACCTTTAGTGTGGGACGCAACGTGTGTCGGTACTCTTGTGCCATCCCATCTTCCTGGCTCGGCGTGCTATACTGGGGCTGCTACTGCGGCTGTGGAAAACCTCAAGCGGCGAAAATATTAACCTTATCGGTAATTATATTTGCGAGGCGTTTGGGGTTGAAACCCTCGGGCCGTGGGGTTCGAGTGCTTATGGTCTATTTAATGAAATCTCCAAACGGCTGGTTGACACGTCCCGTGACCCAAGGGCTTTTGGCGTGGCTAGAGGCTAAGCATTGCCATACAGCGTGGCAATGCCGCCAGTCTCTTGGGTACCAGTCGACAGCGATGCGGAGTAATTTTTTGTTAGGTTCATCATCATTCATCATTTCAGCCAAAAGACGTCCACTGCTGGACATAAGCCTTCCCCAATTGGGGGGGGTTGCCATAATCGCCACGCTTGGCAGGCGGGTTGGCGATCGCAGTATGGTGTTAAAAACGCATAAAGAACGCTGCTGCCCATTCTCTAGTAAGTCCCTTAGTCGCCTTTTACGACACCCACGGGAGGAAATGGGATGGTGCTATTCTTTACGTCCGGCACCACACGGCTAAGTTAGGATATTGTATTTTTATTTAATTAGTTATTAAGTTATCAGTTGTTATAAAAATACTTAGGTATTAACCAAAAAAATATCGTTAAAGGTGTAATAATGATTACACCCAGTACGATATTTATTTGGTTATTTAGTCAGCATCACAAAAATAAAACTGAAAATCACACGGGAAAGAAAATTACTACTCATTTAGAAAGATAAAACTCGATCCAAATCCCCAACACAAAGCGTAATTTTTGCGTCGCTTTTTATTTAGAACTGAATGAAACATAGTGCAGTACATCTGAGCTGCAAAGAAACTGAAACGTCTGTATCGGCTAATCAGTAATTAAGAAGATAAACTTTGAACGTTCGCTGTATTTTCTAGCGGATCGCTAAAAGCAGAGGTTCTGAACAATAGCAGTTTATTTATATTTGCACGGCTAAGTCTTTCCGTGAAAGATCGTTAAGAGGACAAAGCCATTCTGTTTATTAGCTCTCACCTGGCCCTTTTGTTATTATTATGAAGCAGACAAAGATTTTCAAAAGAAACAACATTTTAATGTCATTTCGACCATTTTCCGGTTTCACATGAATGTTTGCCGTGTTACATTATGTATTGTATTGTACATTACGCACAAATAGGACATGTTTTACAGATATGAGAGACATTACAGTAGAGATTAAATTTTATTTTATTGTTAAACATAAAGCGATGTAATAAGTTTGTGATAAAATGGATAAAGTTTATACAACTGTTGTTGATTACTCTCTCTTCAGTGACAACAGAATCGTAATTTTCTCATAACATTTAGTTATTATTAGAGAGTATCAATATAATATTATAGGAAGTTTGTTCTTTTTAAGGCGGTATGATCCGAAAGAGACCAGTTTTTTTAATACATGGGAAACATAAAAAATTGTGTTTTATAAATCTGGAAAAATAAAATATATCTTGCGACTGCTTTTAGTAACACGATTAGATTACTCGTAACTTTGCTAGATAGAAAAAAATCCCAAAGTTCTTTTCATAATGTTTAATCAATCTCATAGCTGCAAAACAGACATTTTTATAGCAATGAAAAGGTGGTAAGATTGTTTAGCCAGTTGGTCTTGATAAAATGTTTAAAATAATTACTATGTTTAAATACCAACCAAATGCGCGAGGTAACCACTCGCGACTTCGCGAGCCTTCTTCGGCTCAAGCATATCATATAGCCTTGATCAATCAATCTGCTTAGCCTTTTCCCAACTAGGTTGGGGTCGGCTTCGAGTCTAACCGGATGCAGCTGATACCAGTATTTTACATGGAGCGACTGCCTATCTGACCTCCACAACCCTGTAACTGGGTAACACGATACCCTTGGTAAGACTGGTTGTCAGACTTTTTGGGCTTCTGACGACCCGTAACAACTGTCAAAGATATAGCATATAGCCTTATATCATATAGCCTTGATCATAGCGCCTTAAATGATGCTGGTTTGTTCACCACATTCAACATTTTAGAAATTTTTACGACAACCAGCAACTACAGTTGTATAAGTATAGACATTATAAAAAAATCTGCCTACAGTTGAAGGAAACTACCATATAAAGTTGCTTACTTGTGTACCAAGGGAAATGATGCAGACAAAGTTTTTAATACAAAGACTGACTGTGGAACAGAGCCTAAGTTGTAATTTTTTTTATAAGGACTTTACTGTAGTCAAAATAATATTCAAAATATAATGATTGGCTTGAAGGTTCAAACTAGAAAAAAATTTAGAACTCGTTTTGTAAAAGTCTCTGTCAAAATCTCTGTGTGTCAAATTTACACCCGGGTTCTGTAGCTAGTGTTATAAAGAGAGAGAGCGAATTTTTAAGGGTAATCTCCGGAACTACGGCTCCTATTTGGAAAATTCATTCACCATTTGAAAGGAACTTATTTGCGGATGGACATAAGTTATATACCGTGTAAATATAAACAAAAATATCAATATTATAAAGAAAGAGAGCAAATTTTGTGAGTTTGTTTATATTTGGAGGGTAATCTCAGGAACCACAGCTCCAATTTGAAAAATTCTTTTACCATTTGAAAGGTACTTTATTCCTCTATACTAATATAAAGAGAGAGCGAATTTTGTGAGTTTGTGTATATGTGGAGGGTAATCACCGGAACCACGGCTCCTATTTGTAAAATTCTTTCACGATTTGAAAGGAACTTAATTTCGGATGGACATAAGTTATATACTGTGTAAATATAAATAAGAGTACTAATATTATAAAGAAAGAGGACCAATTTTGTGAGTTTGTGTACATATATGTGGAGGGTAATCTTCGGAACCACGGCTCCTATTTGAAAAATTCTTTCACCATTTGAAAGGAACTTAATTCCGGATGGACATAAGTTTTATACTGTGTAAATATAAATAAAAGTACTAATATTAAGTATACAGAAAGAGGGCCAACTTTGTGAGTTTGAGTGTGGAGGGTGATCTTCGGAACCACGGCTCCTATTTGAAAAATTATTTCACCATTTGAAAGGTACTTTATTCCAGATGTACATAGGCCTATGGGCTATAGGCCATTTATATTATGTAAATATATACAAAAATAAGTACTTAATAATACTATGCTACTACTATATATGTGGAAGCTTGTAATTAGCAATTGTCAGATGTTTACTACTTCGTTACCATTTACGTGTATTAGTCTGTAAGCTTTCTTAAAATTGTATAAATAAATAAATAAATAAATAATACTAATGGAATACTATCTTGAATTTATGCAAGTCTAGTACTTTTTGTTAGGTTACTGCAAAAAACTTGTGCCCAATTTATCGTGAAAGTATACCGTCTTTACATGTAAATTGCACCTATGCGGAGCCGGGGCGGATCGCTAGTGCATTTATAAAGCACAAAACACGAAATAAAAAGGAATTTACAGAAATGCTAAACACGGGGCGTGACTGAGCGGCGTTTCATTAGGGAGAAGTCAATTACATAGAAAGCCGCCGAGAACATATGGTGGGTCATATTTCAGCTCAAATAACCTTCATTTTGCCTCATATCGTGAATGAAAAAAATTTCATTAATGGAAAATGAGAAACATAAAATGTGTCGTAAATATTCGTTTTATTTTTGCCTTTTGTTTTATTGTTTGTCATGGCGTTACCGTGTATGTGCTATATACGTGTGACGGAAGGAAATTGTGTTATTTCGTACATTACCGAAACATTTTATGTGGGAACCAATTTTTTTATTTTTTGAAGAGAAAACTTCTTTAGCCGCGTTGAGCGATTTTTGGTAGGGGAAAAACTTATGGGTTTGCGATCGTCGCCGGACGTTTTCCATGAGCTATGTATATGTGTACTGTGTATATATGTGTACTGTTTGGGTGAGCAAAAAGCGTGAAACTCGCGTCATCGTCACCGTACGCTTCCCATGAGCTATATGTATACTGTGTATATATGTACGTAGATATACCTCCGTGCTTTATCACTATTTATATTTATCGTATTTTTCACGGTGTATACATTGTATACACCGTGGCATTTTAGTCGTCTTACAAAGACAGCCCACTTCATGTATCCAATGACTACTAATCATTCAGGTAATTTTTTTTTTTTCAACTTTTGATTTTTTATTTTTTATTAATTATGACACATGACATAGTTTAAAACACCCTGTTACGAGTGCAGTCCGAGCCTTGTGTTACAAGGGCGCCGCGGAATGGAGCGGTGACATCTTTATCAGAGTTTATTCACCCTAACGCAAAAATGTGTTTCTTACTATTGCAACATAAACTTAATCTAAATCCATTTAGCGGCGCCCTTGTATCACAAGGCTCGGACTGCACTCGTAACAGGGTGTTTTGAACTATATCATGCGTTATAATTAATAAAATAAAAAATAAAAAAATGTTCAAAAAAACATTTTTTTTTACCTGAATTATTAGTAGTCATTGGATTGGATACATGAAGTGGGCTGTCTTGTCTTTCTATTCTTGTCTGTAAGACGACTAAAATGCCGCGGTGTATATACAAAGAGTTTTTTTTAAGCGAAAACTTCTTTAGCCGCGTTGAGCTATTTTTTTTGTTACTGATTGGGCCTGCTCTGGACCTCGATCTCGCCTGATCGAATGTTATGGATGAGGTCTATGATGCAACGAGGATTAGCCAAAAAAAGGCAACACAGAGAGAGTGGACAACAATGGAAAGCGTTCTATAAGCAGTAGTGGAAAAGAGAGGTTGTCAAAAAAGACAATCAAGGCGAGGCTTTAGCTATAGACGACTACACTTAATTGTATTATAAATTTAAATTGATTCGATACAGAAGTTTAAACGCTTGGCGAAAACATAAATTGAGCTTTTGTTTAGATTGAGACTTTGAAGCAAATACGATTTTCATCAAGCTCAAGGTATTAGTTTGTGTAGTTTGAACTTTAAATTGGATTAGAGAATTAATTAATAAATATTGGACTAGGCTGATTAACTCTGAAAGGGTTCTATGAAATAAAGATGAAGAACTCCGTAATAAAGTAATCCCAACCAATTTGATCAATCTATTCTAATCGTACTACCATACTCGAGTAAAAATCGTACTTTGCAAAGTACTTTGTCGTAATGTGGCCTTTAATTTAGAGTCTCACTTCATGGTATTTTGATAAGCGCACTAGAATGTACGCAGTACAATGCGTGCCATGAAAGATGAGACTTGACCGCGCCTCCCGCGCCCTTTCTATCGCCCCGACGATGACCGATCCTGTCTCGCGCACAGACCTCATACCGCTAAAGAGACCTAAAATCGTGTACTGCGCCAGTCAAACCACGTGGTGTGTCAAGGTTTCATCTTTCGTGGCACGCATTGTACCAACGTTATGGAATGAGCCTGATATCGCATGTCAAGTCTAAGGATCAACTTAACAATGTTCTGCAAAAAACATTACGTCCATAGCTGTCTGTAACAAACCTCACGTCTGCGGAAATGCCTTTCTGTAAAATGTGAGATTTTTGATCTCGACTATAGGTATAGGTTATTATTTTATAGTTTAGATAGATTTATTTATTTATTTATAAAGGTACACCAGCAGCTTCTGTATAAAAATGATCAAATAACAGTAGGTAACAGTCATGGGCTTATACAGTTGCCAATAACATGTGAACCAACATTTTCAAAAACAAAACAAAACATTCAGTGCACACAAAAGACAACACAACACACAAGAGCATAAACGATAAAAAAATTCAATTCAATTTTTTTTTTCAATATAATAAAAAAAAAAAAAAAATTGCATTATTAAGTTATAGCAAATTAATATTCAAAATTTGTATTCATATTCATTTATTTGCGTTCCACAAGGTAATAAAGATGTTAACATGCTAGTGTAATCCATTACTAGTTATGCAGTTTGGCAGATTTTATGTAAGTTATTCTTACAGATTTTGAATAATAAGAAGTAATAAAGCAAGCTTAAATAAATATAAAAATTACACAAAATAAAACCTAGTTCAATTTATAACAAGTAATATATATATTTATATATGCTTTATTGTACATCAGATTACACATTACCTATAAAAGAAAAGGAAAACTGTTCGGGCGCCTCCGGCAATCTTCGGCTGCTGTCGTGAGACATCGGAAGGCGGCGAGCGGCGGCGTGCGGGACGCGGGCGGTCGGACCACTTCACTACCGATCTCGGACGACGGCACACGCGCGCACCCATACGTTTACCAACACCGTTATATCTTATTGGATTAAATTAACTTTAAAATACAGACCATTGCTTAATAATTCAAGTCCTTAGTTAGGTCCCTAACAAATGGCCGGATCATTTGTTAGGGACCAAACTAAGGACTTGATTGACTTATCAGAGTTCATTCACCCTAACGCAAAAATGTGTTTCTTACTATTGCAACTTAAACTTAATCTAAGGGCGCCCACACAAAACCGCGATGCGATGCGATACGATAATTCTTGCTGTGCATTCGTGCTCTAGCTCGCACGCAGATATTTGCGATGCGTTGCGAATTCGCAGTTATGTGTGGGAGCCCTAAATCCATTCTGCGGCGCTCTTGTATCACAAGGCTCGGACTGCACACGTAACAGGGTGTTTTAAACTATGTCATGCCTCATAATTAATAATAAAAAAAAAGGAAATTACATGAATGATTAGTAGTCATTGGATACATGAAGTGGGCTGTCTTTGTAAGACGACTAAAATGCCACGGTGTATATTATATTTTTTTTTTATGTTATTATTATATTTTTACATATTCATATTAATACATTTTAATTGGCACTTATTTAATCAATGAACGGATCTCTCGTTCTGTGGGTAAGACCGTACCAACATCTGTTTATTAATTTTTATCACTGGCTTTTACACGAACTTCGGTATCAAAGACGATTGTTCTTTTGATCTATAAAACTGCCATTGTCCATGATTTATTAGCGCTATAATGAACCCACTTGAGCGAATCGCTGGTAATTAGGAGTTTAGACATCCCTTCTTTTATAACTAATGTCTGATCGTAAATCTGTGTAATGTAGGTTGTGATTTTTGATATTTTTATGATGATCCTTCTTTTTGTCAAGTATCTTTGGGAACTGTTGAATAAAGTGCAGAAAATCATTGTATAACTACATTTTGAGGTCTGAATTCAAGGTCGAAATTGTTCAACACAAGTAGTAAAGTTAATTCCTGTTACTTAGTATAGTACTTCTTATTTAACTAGCTTGTTTAGTGAGTTGATGGTAGGCCGCATTTAATTTTGGTAAAATTCTACGACACAAAAAAAAACCGGGCAAGTTCGTGTCGGACCGCGCAAAATGAAGGGTTCCGTAGTTGGAATGAATTTATCCCAAGAACCAACTTGACATTATAAATGTAGTTGAAAAACAAGTTCTCCCATACATTCCAACTGAAAATGTAAGTTTTTACGCAAAATATTGAGAGGTTTTCCATGTTATTTAAAGACCATAGACTTTTTATAGCGTTACCTCTATAAGTATAGAACATTTTTTTGCAATTTTTTTATGTAGGCTCATTAGTTTCGGAGATAAATCGGGGGTGGTAAATTTTCATATATATTCTTAAGTACTTAAATTTAAAACTATTTCTAAAAATTATAAAATAAATAAATATATATATGGTCCTCACATTATGCCCTTTTTATTTAATGTGTCACAAGGTACAGTTTGTATTTTTTATTATATAATTTGTCCTTCAAAAGTGACCCCCATATTCAAAATTAATTAATTTACGTTAAATATCCGTGTTTGGATCGCAGAAATTCTTAAGTATACCAAATTTCAACTTAATTGGTCCATTAAATTCGGAGCAAATTGGCGGACAGACGGACAGACACACGAGTGATCCTATAAAGGTTTTGTTTTTTCATTAGTACGTACGGAACCCTAAAAGTGGTTTTTGGTACTCTTAAGTTTACCAAACCTAAAGCTAAAAATAATCATTTTTTGGTATTGCAAAAAGCAACACATTTTCTTAATAGCCTCTTTTGAAGTTTGACCCATAAACATTGCATCAGTAATTGTGTCATTGATGGATGATTGATTGATAAATAATTTCACAGAATAAGAATATAGCTGTTGATAACTATTTATAGTTTAATTTTATTATTTAAAACAAAGTTTTCTTTAAAAAAACAGTCATAAGCTTCTGTAAAACTCGAAACTAACGAAATATGGAACAGTTGAGAGTTTTGCTGGATACTGTGGAGATTATGAATAACACCGAAGCGGTTATGGATACTGTTGATGCACTGGTCAGGGATTCAGAATGTAAGATTCATAATACTTCATTACAGCGATCTAGCAAAAAGAGCAGATTCATCCAACAATTCATTGCACCTACACTATGTAATAATGCATACTTTGTAATCGCTCATGTACTTACAATACCTTTATGTACCTAAATAAATTATTATTATTACCTACAGTTTATTAGGTCCAATGTTTTCCACATGGGTGTGTAAAAATAAACGTTGTAGGTGCTTAGGTATATCACGCTAGCAGGTTGGTCTTTTGGAGCCTTCACATAAAGTTGTAGTGAAATTGCGATGTAAAAGCTGGTCTTGCGAATCAAATGTCAAACCTGAGGGCCTCGTCAGTCAGATACAGCTGTATTCAGTAACAGATTTTAATTAGCACATTGTTTTAAGAGGACTGTCTCGGGTCCACTAGCGCCACTCCTGTGGTGGCAGTTCCAAAAGTGTCTTAACACCTTCGGCGCCAGTGTATCATTTGCACACACTTGTTAATACAATGTGTATCAAAAATGATACACATGGCCTTGGAGATATGAGAACACACAAAACGATTTGGTAGGCCAATGTATCATTTATGATATATACTGAAAAACCTGAAAAAAGATGGGAAAAGGAAGATGAAAGCATAATAGTACATTATGATATAAGTGCGGTAAGTTGAAAATTACAGCCGAGGCGATATTGCTAGCCCGAGCCGTAGGTGAGGGCTACAAGAAAGCAGAGGCTATAATTGTCAAAGCGCACGTATGTCATACGACGTTTTATAACATATTTGCGAGGAAATAAATAAAACTCGGACTTTCTTAAACGAATAAATCTTTAATCACTTGTTAAAGTAGTTAGAAAACTTTGAACAATTTGTAAAATTGATTATTACGTTGCCAGTTGGCATTTTTAATGTTGTCAAGTTATTATTATTAATTACAATTTCACCAGTCTCTCTCTCACTCTCTTGAGTGAATGTAGGAGAAACGTGACCACAGAGTTCTGCAGTCGGTGGCGCTGCCTCTGAGACTTTTGACGGTGTCGAATTAATAAGTTCATCATTACTTGACGACATTTTCTAATAAAAACAACACAGCGAAAAGAAAAAGCGCGCGGAATAACTTGTACTTGTTCACAAATTAGCGATGCGCGCGCATCAGCGTTTTTTTTTTTTAAGGCAAAGGCACAAAAATAGCCAGTATTACTAATAAAGTAAATTTTTGTTTTTTTTTTGTTTTTGTTCTAGATAAATGGTTGTAATTTATTGTCAAGGTTAATTAAATTAAATTTAATATGTTATCTCATAAAGTTCATTTTATTCATAAAATGTTGACCACATTTCTGTCATAAAAACTATTTGCTAAGATTTAAAAAAGTACCGTTCGTTTTATACGGAGCATCTTGATCAACCGTACGTTTTACCTTATTATAAAGAAACTCGTGCGTTTTACATTACATTAACGTACAAGTACGTAATGACATACATTACGATATTGAAATTGGTGAAATAAGAGACTTTTTACGAGCAAATGTGTCATAAAACACATTAATAAAATAAATAAAACCATATAAACAATGTAGTGGTACGTTATCCACACACATGCCCGCTCGCTTGCGAGCTCAAGTGCAAGCGACGTCACATATCTCTTATAGTTCTCACAGGCGACTCACGATACACAGTCGTGTCACTAACCGTCACTCTCGCTTACCTCATGTCAATCGTGTTAATTCCTAATCACCATAATATTAGTTACTTGTTCTCATTAACCGTGTACTGTCTAGTTATAGTTACTTTAACAATAAAATCACTGTGTACTACTGAAGGAACATTTAATTTACTATAGAACCCAAATCACGTCACAACAAAAGTTCTATAACATAAAAAAAAAAATACAAAAAAAGTGTGATTTTGGAAATCATGCTTGGCGCCGAAGGTGTTAAGCATGGTTGCGAGTCGCCTAGACTGTGAATACGTGGGTCACTGTTGTGCGGTCTCTCATGGGATGTCACAGCGGTGACCAAACGTATTTCTTGTTAACTTTATTATTTTTGTTTAGTATCTGTGCTTACTGACATAGTCGTAAGTTTTAATAACATTCTTGTTGAGTCTTGGTTACTCTAATAAAGCTTAAATTCTATTCTATTCTAGGATGCTTTAGTTCATATGCAGTGTATACATATGTTGTTAATATTGCAGCTCGTGGCAGTGTGCTTGAAGACACTGGACATACGGGCGCGGGTGATGCTCCAGTGGCAGTCTTTCCAAGCACCGAATGCAATGATGGTGGTCAGTACCCTTTCATATTTTTTTGTTCGCGTAACGTAAAAAAGACCGCTGGCCAGCGAACAACTGTAACGTTTTATAGAACGTGTCACGTAATAGGAGTGCTGGCCAACCGCTCAACCATACCATACCATTTTTACGTGACGTGAACTAATGCAATGTATAGTTTTGCGGTTGGCTAGCGCGCTTTTTACGTGAAACGATTTATACAACGTTACAGGGCCTCAAGTCTGCTATTACAATAGTGTCAGAATGGTCTCGCCATTGTGAGTATTTGACAGTGTTTGTATGGCAAATCTGTCAAAAACTCACAATGGCGAGACCATTCTGACACTATTGTAATAGCAGACTTGAGGCCCTGCTGTGCTGTTGGCCAGCGGGTTTTTTACGTGACGCGACTTCTATCTACTGCTACACACACAAATTTTCTTTTGTGGGATTTTTTTTAGGCTAGAACAAAGGCCTCTTCTTATACAGAGAAGACATGAACAATAAATACCTAATGAGCATTTATTACTACACCTTTTAATGCGATTACAGACATGTGTTTATACCTTAAAAAGTGAGATATTAACACTGCCGGATTCTGGGACAACCAAGAAGTGGAGCCACAGAAAAAAGTTTGGATCAGACGTAAAAAATAATAATTTAAGACAGTAACCTTTTGAATATAAGCTTTTTTTTCTTTGATGCACACAAAGTTTGTTTCATAACTAAAAAAAAAAAAAATTGAGGCCCCTTCTTTGTGGAGGCCCTTGTTGCCCTGCCCTATATCCTTTTGAATATGATTATTTTTCTGTGATGACAATGGATGTATTTGTTTCTTATCTAAAATGAAATAAACAAATTGTGGAGGCCCCTTCTTTGTGGAGGCCTTTGTTGCCCTGCCCTACATCCGGCCCTGGATATTAAATAAAAGCAAGGTGTAATATGGCAGCTGATATAACGCTCGGCCGGGAGCGGATGGTGCAGACGCGTCGCGTCCGGCGGGGGCGAGCGGCCGACGTGCCCCTGCCCTTAAGTTACATTGAGCATGGATTTTACACAGAACAGACATTTTTTTTCGCATTCAGCGGATTCCTACCTTCACAAGATCAATCATCAAGGTGGACCGATTCCACCTTATTGGAGGCCTTCCAACGCTTCCGTTACCGTTTGATGCGCGACGCTTGGGGAAGGCCTATGCCCAGCAGTAGACGTCTTTCGGCTGAAATTATGAGCAAATCTTTGGCTTAGAATTTTTTTAACTAGATAGGTACTATAGAGGCATGTGGAACATTGTGTAAAGTTCACTCATACTCTATGGAAAACGGAGGATCCTCCGACCAGACGATTGTTGTGTCTGGTGGGCAACTGCCCGACGGTTGATGTCAGGATGTTGTATATATGCTAGTCGCGCGGTAAACTCTCATTGCGCGGTGCAGGATTTGTGTGACGTCAGGTCTTTGATGCGTAGTTCGCATGTGGCGTTGTAGATGCCGCCACAGATACTTTTGCCAATTTTTTGTTAGACCAAATTTTTACATGAGTTTTTTTTTTCTGATGTCGCTTTCTTGATGTAGACTGGCACGGTGGTGTCCCACCGTTCAGCTATCCTCGTTGATCTACGTCAACTTTGAGTCCCACTGTCAAATTAAGAAACGAAAACTCTACTGAATGTCAAGTAGTTGGAGCACCAAGCGTCGCGTTAACATTTTATTTTCTGTGATAATATACTGATGATGATTACTCACACACTGACTTATTACATGTTTCATTTTTAAGAAAATCATATACAATGTTTGTAAATATGTGAGCACCACATATCTATCGCATTTATTAATTTGTCTGTCATTACTTCACTTTTCATTCTTTTTACCTATTGTGGTATATTAATTTTATTCTAGGTACATCGTCTTCACCTATAATTATTATTAATATAAACAAACTATTGCTAACATTTTAACAGAGTAAGTATGGAGTTACTTGCCTATTCTACTCCATACATAACTACCTTTTGGAAGGGGCAACTAGAATCAATTAACTATTTTTGTAAATTTTGACGTTCAAAAGTGCCTTTTACGTGCCTATTTGAAATAAATTATTTGACTTTGACTTTGAACAGAACACTTCATATGAGACTTCAGGTCAGAGACAGGAGACCAGGCAGGAGCTTTACCTGAGGCAGCATCGAGTTCTGAATCAATCGAATTGGATTCGAATTAAATGCTGATCCATACTCTTGAATCCGACACTAGCGCACGATCGTGCGGTGGTTAGAAGCGACACTAACTTTGATCGAAAGATTCGTTAGGATCGAAAAGTTCGTACTTCGCACGCTATCTGACAGATAGATATCGACTTGTTGGATCAAAACTAAACGTCAAATTACACGATATCAATGAAGCTACTTTATTCAGATCGAGTGAGATAACTACCTAAAAGAGATAGAGCACTTGACGTTGACGTAATCCGCCGGATACGCATAAAACGACGCTGATATTACTCGAACCTATGTCAATCTTGGTTTACGATTCGAATTGGTTCGGGAGTAAGGTTTTAAATCGAGTTCGGATCGAAACGAGTTCGAATCGGAAACAAAATCAAACTCGAATCGTTTTCGGGAGTAAGGCCCCTGTTTTGTATTTGGGGGTGAGAACTAGGAAGGCAGGGGTTAGGCTTACCATATAATATACGGACTGATCCAAGCAGTTGTTATGAGCGGCGAGTGAAATGACAGTGTACGAAGCACTCGAGTTCATCTCCATCCCAACCAAACCCTGCTGTTAGGCATAAAACAAACTACTAATATTTCTCCACTCTATGCCCTACCGTCCGAGTAATTCCACAGCAAGTTAGCGATTTATTATCGACTCACTTCAACTCGGTACGTCGGATGCGATAGTTTATAGTTTTCGCAACTGTTACTTACCGGTTTTACCGCAACCTACCGCTCACGTACCACTCACGTACCTCTCGTACCGCTTACGTACCGCGTGGTACTATGCTAATCAAGATTGCCATTAGGTGCAGAACGAACGTAATTTGTTTTAATGTTGCCTATCTAGAAGTGGATCACATGTTTGTGGGTTTTGTTATAAGTACCTACCGTATGGTACTTGCGTTAACCGCGCATGTTTGAAGTTTTCGATGTATGTGGAAGAAGCCATTGGAAATAAGGATAGCACGTAGTGTTCAGTAGTAACTGCCTTTACTCTGAGTAAAACGCTGAAGTTTCAAACCGTTTTTTTCTGGGGCTAAGTGGCTTATTTCAATGAGGGCTATTTGTATATCTACCTACTTAGGTATATTGCGACGTAAAAAAGCCGTTCAGTTTTTCCCGAATTTGAAGTCTTTCAGGGAAACTTTTAAAAGGACAATGTCAAGAATCGCTCTGTGCAATAAAAGCATCGGATATACACGATAATTAATTGTCTATTTTATTATACTCTTTTTATTATAACATTAGACAAATAACTGTTCTCACCCTTTCGTTATTTCGATGTAAACCTTTAATAAACTCCGTTATTTCACGATAAATACAAAGCACTGTAATCTATTTACCATTTACATTAAAAAAAAAAAAACTCTAAAGTGCAGTAATTTCAACAATATTATACAGTAACTGTCGTTATTTAGCCGTTATTTGTCTAATGCTATAGTAAATGAAGTATAAATTTGTTGCAAATATTTTTAATCACTACAATACCGATCACAAAGGACATATTTTTTGCTTAGAACCAAAACAGTGTCGAAATGTTAGATATATGAAATCTCATGGTCGCACAGTTTTTCATTAATGCACTGTTTTTTATTTAGATATAAATTTACCATAGAGGTTTAATGTCTCCCATTAATTTAATATAAAATGTATGTATTAGATCAAAAAGATACTGGCTGAAAATAAAAATCGACCGAATAGAAACGAAATGGTGAAAAAAAAACAAATTGCGCGCATTTTGTACTATTGTAAAACTTTGATACTTTACATTTAGCAAGAAAATTTAAAAAAAATGGAAATAGTCAGCGATAGCGATATGAATTCAACTCCAGAAAGGTATATTTTATCACGGTAGGTAGATTGGTAGTTGAAAGAAAAGTAGATTACGCACTTTGCTAAAGTGAGTTATTAATGCACGAGTGTTATGTTGGTGCCCGAGCGCATGCGAGGGCATTAAATTAACACAAGTGCATTAATTACTCAATTTGCGCTCGTTGCAACAATCTACTATTATAACACGGACTAGCTGCATACCAAAATGAACACTAGAAAGTATTTTATGCGACTAATATCATTAATCACCGCCATCTTCGCCAAATGTCATGTCGTGTCGATTAAGATTAGGGATGCCCAATCGATTTTAATAGTTTTTTTTAATGTTGCATATTTTTTATTGGATTCACATTTAAATTTATTTCGATTATAGTGCAAATAGAAGCTACAATAAAACCATTCCACCATTCCATTATTATTATTCACTAAAAGTATAATTTATCTAATGAACGCGGTCACACTCTATTTTAATTAGGTAGTAAGAATAATACTGAAGTGAACCAAACCTACACATTTAATCATGATCATTATTCAGGGTTTTCTAAGATCTTTTAGAAAAGTGTGTGGTTTATTTCTAACTAAATGATCACTTATGAGTTTACGACAATTACTATAAAAATAAAAAATACTTTTCGTTACTGGATGAATTATAAATGTTTTCTTTAAAAAAAGCAATATTGTGGACTAGATACAGATGTTATTATTAATATTGTTATAAGTATAGAACAAGTAGAGACGTATGGTGATATTATAAGTAGGACATTGTCATACTTGTAAAATATTATCATATGACAAAAGTTGATGTAATACTGTTTGTAATGTATGGCCATAGTAAATCTTGGGAAATATCGTTTTTTAACGTATTGTACTCGTATTTGGCACCCCTATTTTTGACGTCACTAAATGGTCACTGGTCACTAAATATGGGTTAGTACCGATATTTATCAGTATTAGCAAATATAAATATATTCGTCTAGTAATATTATAATATCTTAACTAATATTTGAGTATCAGTGATATTTAACTAAGACCTAATACGTATCACTGCCGTACTTGTTCGATTGTTTTGTATAATATGCTTTTTTGATATGGACTCGTTTGATGTGGTTTTTGATATCTATTCTGTAGCTAGTCCGCTGTAAAAAAAAAAATATATATATGTAGGAATTTACTAAATATCGACAATAAACCACATAATTTTCTGATGCTTTTGGTTCCAGGGCGAACAATGTATGCCGAGCAATGTTCTTTCCTTTCCATAAAAATCTAATTTGGACTATTTACGTACATTTTTTAATAAAAAAATAGCGAAATCGGTCCACCCGTTCTCAAGTGATGCGCTTACCAACAAACATCAATTCATTTTTATTATATAGATTTAAGTTGCTCAGACCCAAATAAAATGCCCTGTTTGCTTTATTTTATACTGTAATATTTTCCAATATTTGCTGACGCAGAAATAATTCGATTCAGTGAAGAGTATTCGTGTATTCAATAATATTGTATTCAAACAATAAACGCCAGATATTATTTAAAATGGAGTCGATGTTTAAATAAATTCTAAACATTTTTACTTCAGATCTTATTTTGATTTGTGTTCATTATTCAGTCATTATTATTTCGTTAATACCCTTAAATAAAACCTTTTTTTTTTCAATAACATGTTACGTAAATAAGAGGCACCATTTGTGCGTTTAGTAGAATAAAAAGCGCTGATTCACGTTCCATTATGGAAAATAAATAAAGCGTAAAGCTGAAATTATTTCAACTCTTAAACGAAACGGAGGTAGCCAATGATGATTCTGCAGTTCTGCGGGTCGTATTTGAACAATAGTATCAGGAATATCGGTTTATATATCGATAACGTAATAAAATAAAACCTATTTAAAACCATGTTTTAGCCTTTTGGTTACCAATATTTAAACATTGAAAATTGCACGTGATATATTATTGTATTAATTCTTCCTAGAATTCTCAAACTATAAAAAAATTACGGAGCTTAAAGTTTTTTTCTGATTATTTCAGATCCTTGCTCCCCGTGCCTAGTTGAAATTAAATGATTATATCACTATACCTTTTATGCATAGGGAAATCTGCATGAACCATTTACCAAGAACAACGTAAAAGCATGTCTAGTAATTGTCTCGTGTAAAAAATAATCAAAAAGACAGGATGTGGGTACCTACCTAAGCGTCCAAAATCTGAAATTATTATCGTATCCTTTTTCCATTAACACACAACGTCGAGTCTGGTCGACATATAAAAAGGCGGGTTCGGACTTAAGTTTACGAAGCAAAAAATCGGTCGACAATTTATTCGTGGGCGGGTTGGGCATCACTAATCGGCGTCATCAATCAGCTGGTCCCGCGATCGGATCAACTGACGGACAACCCCCGCCTCCCGCACCCCGCAACCCACGCGTCCCTCGGCACACCTCATCTCACACTCCGTTAATAGGAGGCCGACTAGGCCTCGTTAAAGTGGACTGGACTGGCATTTCCATTATAAATTCAGTTTTTATTTTGTTATGGATTTTTTTTTGAAATTTACCCATCAAGTTACCATTTCGTTAAAATGATATGAGCAGGGAAGAGTTCGATGAACATCAGTTCTGGCATGAAATTCTGCAAATAATAAATGCGTCAATATTTACAAATATTGAGGCATATAACTGAAATATTAATAGACCCATTCCAGGTATTCGTATCCGTGAAATTGGATGTTCTCTATATGTTTTATGTTCGAGTCCAAAATTGACCAAAAATTTTAAAATAAGATACCGTTCTGAAAATTCAGCAGCTATAAAAAGTTGTAGGAAAAGTACCTATGAAAAGAAAAATAATAGCAAACGAGAGTTTCATGAAGTGGAAACAAAGAATGCTTGAAATTTCATCCGCATAACATTTGACAAAACCAATGTTTACCTGAGTCGTTGGACTGGCCGTTGTGTTATCTATGACAACAGTCTGCTCCAGGCTTGTCGCGATGAACGCACAGAAATATTCCTGCTGGCTTCACCAACGTAGTATTTATGTCGTCTGAATAGGGTTCAAATCATTTTTGCGCAAAACAATAACCAGTACCGAACCTTCGCGCTTCGCTGACAAGGGTAATGTTTGCACCCATCTCCGAATTGATTTACCCACATCCGTAAATGTCACGGTTTTTCGCGCCAAAATCGACTATTATTGGAATATGAATATGTCTACAAATATGGCAGTAGCGTTTTTTGTTTGTGGTTATTGTTGCGTGGTGTATAATTTTTGATTCGATTATAGTCTGGCGTTAGTTCAGTGATCCCTCTCTAGTTTGTGTGAACAGCAACCACCTATGTATCAGTCAAACAATTCGGCTCAGTTTTTATGTTTCCAATATAAAATAATAATAATAATTTGAGTTTGGTAGCAACGGCTTTGTGTTTTTCGCGTGGTTACAAATATTTTTCAACATATTCTTTTTGTGCTACAAAACCATCATGTTAAGTCCTCAACACTAAAACTAAATATATACTTACTCATTTTCAAAACACATCACGTGCATTTAAAAACTTTTATACATTCCAGTAAAATCCACAAAGATTGAACGTTATCAAAACTTCGTCTGACTTACCGCACTTTTACATTCACTGTTCGATATTCTGAAGACAAAGCGTCAGGTTTTATAATTTTAAACCTTCAAAGAATAAGCTTTGGAATAGTGGAAACTCTATTAAAATTATCCTCATACTTATGGATAAGTTTTATTCTAACACTTCGCACGTAGTTTGTACAAACGATAGCGCAAAACCTTAGATGGGTTTAGAAGTGAATGAAAATTCTGTTTAGATGGATTATTTTGCATAAAACTTAAACAAAGGTTATCTATGTTTACTATATTTATGTTATGCAACCTAGACATAGAACTGTGGGCCAAAATTACCACTATGTGGAGCCCTGACACAGCAGGAAGGCGCCGCGGCAGACCCCGTAGAAGATGGCGGGACGAGCTGCAGAAAACAAACGACCAGTGGTCCACATTAGCCCTGGATCGAAAGAGCTGGAAGTCATGGGGAGAGGCCTTTGCCCAGCAGTGGGATGATGCAGGCTAACAGTAACAGTAACCTAGACATCTTCGTTGTCATTTCTGGACCGATTGTCACTACACAATCACTGTTTCTATTTTCATTTCTTCGTGGGTGGGTACCTACATAAATGTCCTTTCCTTGGTATTGTTCGTCGAGTTGATGAGCTCCTTAAATCCTAAGTTGAGCTACACGATTATTGTCAAATGCTTGAACTGACTGGACAGTTCCAATCTTTATTTGGTTCTTTCCTCAAAAACCATTTTGGACATGGTCCTCACATGATCTGTCCAAGATTATGTTTGTACTTTAAAAGAGACTCTGACCCCTGAGTTTGTTTCGCCATTTCTTCTCAGGGGTGGTCAGGTAGAAAATGTAAATAAAATCAAATCAAATCAAATCAAATTATTTATTTGCATAGAATGTAGGTATTGTATAATAAAGTTGTTATAAAAATATAGTGAGCCAGGTACATTCTGCCTGATTTTTGGCATGCAAAATTTAACAAATAATATCACTATCAATAAGCTCATAAGCAAAATTAAGAAATAGATAATAAATTAATAAATCATTTTATCAAGTCCAGATCATGCACAAAAAATGTTACAAATAATGTCAATAATATAAAAATTGTTTAGATGTCACACATGGGGTCATTCAAAAAATCACTTATGGAATAATAACATTTCCGTATCAAAAAAGCCTTGAGTTTATATTTAAATTGTTGAAGGGTGTCACTTTTTATGCTGTCCGGTAGTTTATTAAATATTATTGGACCCATGCAGAAAACACTTTTTCTAAGTAGTGCTGTTTTATAGCCACCGACAATTAAAAGATTTTTGTATTGACTTGATCTAGCTTATTTAACACTTTCATTGATGTCACGGCCAGAGGCGTAATATTGTTCGTATTTAATATGACGCTACGCCCACAGGCGGTTAATTGGACCAAGTCAAAACAGACAAACCCGCCTCTACCCGTGTAAATTTGCGTATATTAATAAGAAGCCACGTGATCCAGTGTCGTATTGCACTCATTAAATTTTTTCTAGTGTCAAGTCATTAAGCAGTCCGGCTGTAGGCGTGGTATTATTTTGTATGAAATTTTTTAGTGTCATTTTCAGAATGTCATCTTCATCTCAGTGCCCGTTAAAGTTTAAAAAAAAAAAAAAAAAATCGTGTAAAAGTGATCCCGATACCGATTTACGGAACAATTTCAATATGCCAAAGGTGATATTTTAATAAAGTACTTTTTTGAATCTCTTCTTCGGGATTTTGTTGACCCATCATTTTAATAATATCTTTTGACCATACGTTACCTGACGTGAATAATTATAATAACAAAAGTTTATTTGTTGTTTCAGAACGAGCTATACTGGCTGGCTATGTGTCACTCATGCGACAATGCATTGAGCTTGCTGAAAAAGTTGAAGCAGCTAAGGCTTAAGCAGATCAAACTGTCTTCACTATTTACCACAAATATTAAGTTTTAAATAAAAGTCCTTTGGTTCACATATTTTTCGTGTAATTTTTGTTTCAAATATGACGTCGCCTTAGTAGTGAAGGGAGCTTATTACACACTAAACTGGTTCCAAGATAAAGATAAATCAAAAATTCACCTCTTGATTTTTCGTTCCTAGTTTAACTCCTTTCACGTCTGAATGAAAAACCAAACCTGTAGTTGAGCTATCACTTAGATCTCTTCACCACTAGAATCTCCGTCTAACGACGAGTATGGTGGTATTCATAACTAAATTCGGTCAAAAGTGTGGCTTGTGGTGACGATGTTTTAACATGACTATACATGTGTGAGTAGTGTCAGAGGTAATGAATTGTGAATTGGTTAAGAAGAAAGAAAGAAAAAAAAAAACGATTCTTTGCGGTAAGCATGACGCAAAAAAGAACATAAACACAAAAAAAAAAAAAAAAACTAGTTGGGGGAAAATAAGCGTCACATTCACGCAAAACGGCCATCGAACAGCATACTGCTGCGACCCTATACGAGACAGAGCCCCAGCGCTGGTTTTCAGCGACAGCCGGTTTGACGGTTCATTTAGGTACGGGAACCCGTCACCAACATAATCCGAAAATTTGCTGATACCCATGAACACCGACTCCACCGACATGTGAAGACATGTGAACATCGAGACAATTCAGATGTTAGACCAAAAAATATATAATGCGAAGGCTAAAACGAACAAAACCTTTTGAGTTAGTATAGTGTAAAAAGTATAGAAATAACAGTGACAATGACATACACTCTTCATGTCATGAACAAAGTGTTTATATAATATTATTTTACCAGACTCTAAGAAAGTGCAACGGACTTGTGTAAAGTACAATCTAAGTTTTAAAATAATTATCACGTAAAAAATTAAGTTAGATTAAAATCCATACTAATATTATAAATGTGAAAGTAAATCTGTTTGTCTGTCTGTATGTTACGTTTTCACGCCTAAACCGCTGAACCGATCGTCATGAAATTTGGCAGAGATATAGCCTGGGATATGCAGAAGGACATAGGCTACTTTTTTAAGCGATAAACGACGTCCACGCGGGCGGAGCCGTGGGCAAAAGCTAGTTGCTTATAAGTCTTATATATAAGACTTATAAGCAACAACTAAGACTTATAAGCAACAACTAGCTTTAATTAATTATTAATTATAATCTAGCCTATAGGCTAGGGTTCTTTTAAATAAAGGATAAAAAAAAAGATACATAATATAACGCTTGTATAACCCGAAGGCATGGGCAGTATATCTATATTTTGCAGGTTATGTTGAAGTCTTATGTACCTATGTATGGGCCCATCAACCAGCTACAAATCCAGACTGGGCTGTAACTGACATCGATATTTGTAATTATGGTTATATATTTATAGTAACTGTATGGTTCCTGAGATTTTCATAAGTTTAAAACCCATTCAATTGATCGATCCCGAATTCCCGATTCAAAGAAACGTGAAAACTTAAGGCAAGAAAGTGATGATCAATTTCTCTGCTCCAAATCAAAATCACAAGTTTTTTGATTTTGATTTGGATCAGGGAAATTTCACATCAGCTCTTTTCGAATGTCAAAATTACATAAGACAGTCCCCCAAAATATCCGCCCTTCACCACTTCCTAGTGCTTTAGCTGGGAAGAAGAAGTAGCGCAATAAACTACCCAGCTACACAGCTGTCTGTTCAGTTAGATAAACTTGATTCTATACAATACTAGGTATCATTTCAGCCGAAAGACTGCTCAAAAAAAGAAAGACTGCACTGCTGAACATAGGCCTCCCCCAATTGGAGGGGTTTGCCATAATTGCCACGCTTGGCAGGCGGGTTGGCGATCGCAGTATGGTGTTAAAAACGCATAGAGAACGCTGCTGCCCATTCCCTAGTAAGTCCCTTAGTCGCCTTTTACGACACCCACGGGAGGAAATGGGGTGGTGCTATTCTTTATGTGCGTCATTTTATTATTATTATTATTATTTTAGTCCCTTAGTCGCGTTTTACGACACCCATAGGAGGAAATGGGGTGGTGCTATTCTTTACGTCCGGCATCACACGGTACACTAGGTATACGGTATACTAGGTATGCAAAGTTATTAACATTACGAGAAACAGATTGCCATATGTCAGCTAGCACACGCTAATATACCAGCATGATAATCGACACTCCTCAAGTCAAAACCTCAGGTATCACTCAAGGTAGCTGGATCGGCAGTACCGAGCTTGTTCGTCATGCATCGATATTACGAAAAAGGTATCTTCAGAGAGGCAAGATAAACACAGATTACTTAAAAAATCTGCAAATCCTTCCAAGGATTGGGAGCTATTTTTACCTACTCCAGTACTCCTGAATATTGTAGAAGCTCTTCTCCTTGCTAGACATATCGATCAATATTGGAAATAGAATACTATTTGTGTACCCCGAGGCAAGCCGAAATGAATTGTGTTTTTTGTGATACCTCCCTATGCGTCAGCGAAAAACCGTGGAAGTGTCTCTTTACCGTTTTGTCCGACCCCACAGAAAGGGGCTCGAATAAATGTTTTTAAATGCAATTTTGTCATACAATACTCTGTTTTTGATCGAGTAGGAGTACGTATGATATAAGGTTTCAAAATTGTTATTTATACCTTTAAGGCTCGTACAGACTCGTGCGATAACGCGGCCGCGACAGGCACCGACAAAGAAATTATGCTACTAGTGTCGCGTCGCGCCTGCGATATCGCGCGAGTCTGTACGAGCCTTTATTCAATTTATTCTATCAGAAACATGAGTTGACTATTTATTCAAAGAAGTTGCCGGAATATATAAAAAAAATGTCTTCCTAGGATTTTTATTGGATCGTCAATCCATTGATGTTGAATCCAGGGCTCGGAAACGTTATTTAAAATAACGTTTCTAACAGTTCTCGTTCTCTTTTGTTCAGCATTTTGTTTGGAATGAAAACGAAATGTGACCGTTTTCAAAAACCGGTTTATTACGCAGGCGCAGCCGCGCACGGTGTTGCGCCGACAAGCATAATTTTTTTTAGTTAAAATTGTACCTTATCTTCGTTTCATTACATAATTGATTCCAATGCGCTTGTCGCTTATGTATTGATTAGGGTTGTGTTGCGAGTTTCGTATCGATCAACCAAAAAATGGAAAAAAAAAATCGGTTAAAAACGTTTTATTAACCAAGAACGATATAAATTTTGTTCTTCTTCAAAAACGTTTTTACAACGTTCCGTTCGAATGTAACCGAAATCAAATGAAATAATTTCTTAGGTTTTTAATACGAAACCGTTTCGAAAAATATACCGTTATTCGAGCCCTGGTTGAATCTCTAGATTTATTTTTTTATTGCTATCACACTTAATAATAACAAGGTAACACGAAAACCGCACATCACACATGCCCAAATAAATACAAAACCATTTTAGAACTTTTTTTTTATTTGTCTACATTAAATGAGGGTTGTGTGATGAAGGTGTGACCCTGGAGTCCTGCCAAATTTTGAGACATGTTCAAACATGTCTTCTTCGGTGTCAGCTCTGCGTGTATTTACGTCATCGCTTGCGTTAAAATTATATCAATAAACCGCACCTGCTACTAATATATGTATGCTTATGTTAGTAATGGTAAACAGCTGGCGACGCAGCGACGGCCTTTTTATTTTGAACATGTTTAGACATAACTCTTTTAGGGCATTTTGTTTTATATTTTTGAGGTTTTATGTTTAACTTGCAAACTCAAACTCAAAGCATTTATTTCAATTAAACCATTTACAGGCACTTTTGAATTGTCAAAGAGACGGTCAGTTAGTCAGAGTCGGCAAGTTGAAGCTAGATGCCCATTCCAATACGTAGATCACTATGGAGAAGAACGGACAAGAAACTCCAAGGACACTCTTTTAAATCAAGATATTACATAATCCTGGGTACATTATTCTTGTTGCTTCTATATGTGAGACAATGTAAAAACTAATAAAACAATTCAAAATATAAAATTACAAATTAAAAATAAGCCCTGGCAGTCAAGAGATGACCAGTCCCAACTGACGGCGCCCGTTCACGAACATGACGCATGGATCAGCACCATCCAACTCAACCATTTTGTAGGGAACCGAATGATCCAACACACGCGCCACCATCAGTGAAACATTTAAGTGAGCATGACATACTCTCAACTGCCATGCTCTTTCAAGTCAACATAAATCATAATAACATAGTAAACGACTCCATGGTATTCACATTTACAAAATTGAAAAAATGCTGCTAAATTATACAGAACTATAGTTTGCAATGTATTTGAGAGATTAATAAAAATTTACTACCAAAAAAGAAAATAATTATTATCTATTGGAGTATTCATCAATAAAAACATGCTTAAATAAAAACAAAATAAACATTAAGTTCGTAATGTCAGAAAATAAAATAAAATAAAAAAGGGGGAAGCAACTTCCAAGTATTCAAATTTTATCTAGTGAGCCCAAGTGGCAGTGGAGCAGGACCAGCATTTAGCCAAGCATTTTTATCTACGATATAATCATCCAACTTATAATATGCTTGTCTGCATAGTGTGCGTTTAATGCACGTTTTAAATTTCTTCTCATTTAGTTGAAGAATATCGAGTGGTATTTTATTATAACATTTTACACAGTACCCCATAAAAGAAGTGTGTACTTTAGACAATCTGAAGCGTGGTTGATCTAATTTGTTCCTATTTCTAGTGTTAAAATTATGCCTGTCACTTATTTTACTAAAAAGATGTAGATTTTTTCGAACATACATAATATTTTCATATATATATTGACAAGGTACCGTCATAATGTTAATTTTTTTAAACAGCTCTCTCAGAGATTCGCGTCTGCGGAGGTTGTAGATAGCTCTGACAGCCCTCTTTTGCAGAATAAAGATGGAATCAACATCTGCAGCTCTGCTATCTTTAAGGTAGGTTCTGTCACAACCAATATGTTCCGATCCAATGGACCGATTGAGTCTTTATTATTAATACACACATGATTTTTTGTGACCCAAACACGGACGTGTAATGTAAATAAAATATTAATTTTGAAGGGGGTCACTTTAGAGAGGCAAATAAGAAAACCATTACCCATTACCATGTGACATATCAAATGAAAGGGCTTACTATTTAAAATAAATAGTTTTAAAGTTATTTAAGAAAAAATAGATGATAACTGACCATTGCCCCCTTATCTCCGAAACTACTGAGGCTAATATATCGAAAAAATAATAATAATAATAATACGGGAATTTGTTCTATACTTATAATAATAATAATAATAACCCCACCGCCGTATCTCTACGTTGACGTCGTGGTGGGGCTTGCGCGCTCCGAACTCTAGGTCTGTGCCGGTAGAGTTTACTTTGCCGGAACATGTCTAGGGTGAGGAGCCAGACCAAGAGAGATACAGAAACCCGCAGGGCAGCATGTGGCGAGCTGTTGGGCAGTTACGACCCCACGGACCCTATCTCCCGGGAGAAGTCATGTTCCTCATCTCTGGCTTGCCTTTATTGGCCGGCTGGAGTGAACACTGACGAGGAACTGAGCTCCCACCTCATTCTTGCCTTTATTGACTGGCTTGAGTGGAGATTCGCAAGAGCAAACGTGCTCGGAGGAAGGAAGTATTCCAGTAAGTGCTTGTAGGGATCTTGACCATCTTCCGGGCTCTGGGATTGTTCTGAGAGCCTTGGAATACCTCTCCACTCCTCGAGCACCTCAGGACATGTTGCTCCCTTGTCGCTACGTCACTATGTGCTAGCGACCGTTTTCGGGGGCCCATTATTGAGTGTGCAAGTCACCCCCTGCCATTTTATCCGTGTATAATAAAACATTGATCAGGCAGGGGCCATAGTCCTTCCATAGTTTTAGGTAACCTGTCCATTTTAACCACCTAAACCCATAGTCCAATATCTTTGGTTCCATATCGTGCAATAGTCCTACACCAACCGGGGGTTGTCCTTGGGTGCACTTGCATAGTGCGTACAGGGATAATCGTCGGTTGGTGCCTCATTTAATTAAAAAGCGTCTAACAGGCCTCTGCGAGTTGGCTTCGGCCCCTCGTACGCCTTCCAAAGGTCCGGGACCCCAGGGTCCCGAGATATGTAGACATAAATAAAATAATAATAATAATAATAATAACCCCACCGCCGTATCTCTACGTTGACGTCGTGGTGGGGCTTGCGCGCTCCGAACTCTGGGTCTGTGCCGGTAGAGTTTACTTTACCGGAACATGTATAGGGTGAGGAGCCAGACCAAGAGAGATACAAAAACCCGCAGGGCAGCATGTGGCGAGCTGTTGGGCAGTTGCGACCCCACGGACCCTATCTCCCGGGAGAAGTCATGTTCCTCATCTCTAGCTTGCCTTTATTGGCCGGCTGGAGTGAACACTGACGAGGAACTGAGCTCCCACCTCATTCTTGCCTTTATTGGCCGGCTTGAGTGGAGATTCGCAAGAGCAAACGTGCTCGGAGGAAGGAAGTATTCCAGTAAGTGCTTGTAGGGATCTTGACCATCTTCCGGGCTCTGGGATTGTTCTGAGAGCCTTGGAATACCTCTCCACTCCTTGAGCACCTCAGGACATGTTGCCCCTTTGTTGCTACGTCACTATGTGCTAGCGACCGTTTTCGGGGGCCCATTATTGAGTGTGCAAGTCACCCCCTGCCATTTTATCCGTGTGTAAAAAAACATTGATCAGGCAGGGGCCATAGTCCTTCCATAGTTTTAGGTAACCAGTCCATTTTAACCACCCAAACCCATAGTCCAATATCTTTGTTTCCATATCTTGCAATAGTCCTACACCAACCGGGGGTTGTCCTTGGGTGCACTTGCGTAGTGCGTACAGGGATAATCGTCGGTTGGTGCCTCATTTGATTAAAAAGCGTCTAACGGGCCTCTGCGAGTTGGCTTCGGCCCCTCGTACGCCTTCCAAAGGTCCGGGACCCCAGGGTCCCGAGATATGTAAACATAAAAATAATAATAATAACTTTATTGCAGGCGACGCAGGCCCATAGATAAATACCTTAACCTAAACATACATATTTTAATATAATAAAATTAGATTATTGTACACGAAGTGATGACTGTGTCGGCGTCGTGTTGCGCTGCGTGGTGTCGCGTAACCTTCCACGAAAACGTCGGTACGCCACACCTTTCGGCCAAAACTCTTCTTTCATGAAGGTTTCTAGGTACTGAGTGGGAACCCGCACCACAAACGACTTGAAGTTTATGTTATGGCGTGACTCCAACTTTTCTACTCTCAAGGTCCACTTGGTCTTAACTCTGATGTATTCCACGATGTCTTCAGTCATTGTGGAGTGATGCAGACGGGATTTTATAGCTTACAGGAAAACGTATAACATGGTAAATCTCTCAACAGTGTGCGTACAGACATAGATTTGCTGTTGGAATTTATAGGAGAATATGTTTTTTTGTTTTTCGGCACGGTTGGCGTAGTGGTTAAGCGATTGACTGCTGCGCTGCGTGTCGCTGGTTCGATTCCCGCACGGAACAAATATTTGTATGACCTACAAGTAGTTGTTCCGGGTCTGGCTGTTTGTGTATGTGAGTTTAAATGTTTGTAAATGCACCCACGATACAGGAGAAATTCCTAGTGTGGGGCAACGTAAAAAAAAAAATACAAAAAAAAAAAACAACTACAATCTATTTTTTTTTCTATCTATTTTTAATCTACATTTTTGTTTGTTCTTAGGATAAACTCATCCCAACTACGGAACCCTTCATTTTGCGTGGCCCGACACGTACTTGGCCGTTTATTTCCGTGGAATTTTTGACAGAATTTCTGGCTTTCTTACCGTTTTAGTTAGAAAATCGTACAGCATGTCGACTAATTGGGAATGTTTACACAGTAGTGAACGGTTGATTAGTTCATTAGTCCAATTTTTTGCGTAACTACCATTTGAGTTAGCCGCTAAGTTCTAGGTAAGTGACTAACTTTGTTGTGTTTATATTAATATATAAATAGGTATTATGTGAATCATCCCTTAGTACCTAACTCTTATTTGTAAATTAAACATTAAGGCTCCTGCAAATTGGCGTGACGCGACACTAGTAGAAGAATTTCTATGAAAACTTTATGGATTTTGTTCTATCAGAATCGCGTCGCACCGTTGTCGCGTTGCTCCTGTCTGCTGTCTGTGGAGCTTTTAATGTTGGTGCAGTACAATTTTTTTTACCAAACGTTGCATATCTTCCTCTTCTTGGCAACTCCTCCACCAGATGCAGAAATGGATGCTAAAGCCGATATCAGACATTTCACTCAAGTGAATGTTCATTTTGGTTACACCGTGTTTTGTTGGTGTCGTGTGAACATTTCCATGTTACATCGGCAATATTAATAGGAATAAACTATAATACCTATATAATTTTTCGATTATTCGGTAGTCGAGTGAAAGATAGCAAGTGCCAAAATCCAGCATCATTGGATCGGTTCACTAATTAATTCATTTTTCAGTTTAGATTCATTTTGTGTTTCAGACCTTTGATATTGGCTTGAGAGAAACTTCACGTTCGAGATTATGGAGCAAGTTTTTGGTTCTCCATAATGTGTCTATTTTAGAAAATTCAATAAAAAATCTACTATCAAATTCATGAAAGCTAGGGCATACATTCTATTCTTGGTATTATTTATTCTCTATATAATAAGTTAGGTATTGACATTGAAAATTTTTCTCTGTATGAGTACTTATTTTGTCATCGCAACGAAGTCTTATAAATAGTATGATATTCGTAGATAAGTAGTTAGTAATAGGAGGACATTTTTACCAAAAATATCTTCACTAAAGAGTATTTTTCATTTAAATGATATCTAAAAATAATAAAGGGATCAAAAAAATAGGCATAAAATCTTTGTGCTAATAAAAATGAAAAATGTTTTTCATAATTCTCATGTGAAAAGTGTTTTACTTCGAAAAGATGAAGAATGAGATGCATGTTCAGATATAAAGGTGACTCAGACGACCTGTCACCTTAGGACGGGTTCACACGTGCGGTATTCAAAAGATTGCTGTAATTCTGTAATTATCAAAGGGAATGCTATTCTCACACCTAAAAGCCCTCGTGTATTTTGCGTGAGAAGTGCGTTACCTCTTGCGTTTGTTAAAAGAAAAAAAAAAAAAAAACTTCGTGCGCTCCTAAACGGGCTATACTTTCCCGGCAATGTGTGGCTGTACTATTGGCAACTATTGCTCGGCCATCTCGATTTTTTTTAATTATTACAGCTTATGGCTGAGCAATCTATGGCCGGGCCATGTATTGCAATATATCTGAAACTATATGGCCCATGATTTGCACTCGTAAACGGGCTACATAATCAGGCAACAATGGCTGACGAAATTACACTTGTCGCAGCGGCTTATATTATCTTAAAACAAAAAGACAAGATTGTGGATTCGACCTGACTTCAATAAGCGTGTAACTTTAGATAATTTAAGTCAAGAAGTAAGCCTTGATGAATAAAATATTTAGGAACTTTACTAGAATGTCAAATTGTTGACAACTTAATTAATAACTTCGAGTTTCTTTAAAAAAAAATTGGACCAAAAATAAAAAATCAGAAAGAGATGCACTTATACCAGAAAACGAAACAACAATATATCTGGCCCGGCAATATTTCAGTATTTTCTAACATGAGGCGATCGTTCCCGTTGCCGACTACACGTATAAATGCATGGCCATACCAATTATGTGTACATAAAGCCGGGGCATTACTGCAATATTGAATAGTCTGGCTGGTCTTGCTGGCAATGTTGCCGGCCACTGTTTTACAGCCACATATTGCAGTAAAATATTGCCCGTTTAGACGCATCTTACATAAAATTATTGAAAAATCAACGAGAGGGTTAAATTAAAAGATTAAAATTTGCTTTTATGAAAATAAAAGATAATTTCCATTATTTATTTATGTATTTATTTAATACTTCAAGCACAGAAATGTCTGTTGTTATTGTTGTTGTTGTTATGCCTGTTGTTATTTCGTGTAGGTACAAAATGATTTAGAAAATATTTTCCAACATCAGGCTCCTGTAGCCAGAATACAAATTCATTAAAATCAATAAAACAGCGGGAGCTTTATTAATTTATTTTACACCAGAGCGTTACAAAAGATTTCTTTGAATTAATTTCGCGCCGTGCTCCAAAATATGAAGAATCATAATTATTCGGTGCAAAATATTCGGATATTCGAAATTACAAGCACCAAACAATATGAAGGCTGTGAATGACAATCTCTTCTTAAAGAAAGTAACTGTAATTGCCTGCGACGAGGTCAGGTGGGTCTTCGTTGGATTTGTAAAGGGCCCGTCCTTTATTCCCTTCCTCCTTGATTTTCCGGTGCAGAACAAAAGCTATGGTGGCCTGAATGAGACCTCCTGCCCTGTTCTGTTGTCCTAGTACAGATTAGATGTATACTCTATACGCACTTAAGTACAGAGGTCGTGAGTTCAAAGAATATCCATTATTACGGATGCTTTATTGTCTTCCGTCTTTGGTATTATAGGGCAGCGTTGTACTACACAATATACTCATATCTACCTATCTATTTGCTGTTTATATAAGTATTGTACAAATTAGTTTTCTGCTCCTGTCTCTCATAAAAAAAGAACTTAAAAATCTTATATATCAAATTCTCGTGTCACAATGTTAGTTACCATACTCCTCCGAAACGGCTTGACCGATTTTTAGGAAATTTTATATGCATATTCAAGTCTGAGAATCGGCTACTATCTATCTTTTTTTTAAGTTTTAGGTAGGTATGGTAGGGTAGGTAGGTAGGTAGGTAGGGTAGGGTAGAGTAGCGGAGTTTATACTATAATTTTTGACAGAATGAAGTCTGTCGGGTCAGCTAGTAATATGCACAATTGTACAGGCACGTCAGTGTTTAGTTTTGTCTCTAGGGCCGCGACGATGGGATGCCATACTCCATAGATAACAGTGACAAGTAGTAAACACTTATCATGGAATTAGTATGTACTATAATTACAACACATTTTAAAGCAATGAAGATGCTTATGAGATTTGAAATTGAGGCCTATCAACGCATCCAAGAAACAGAAGGAATTTTCTTGTGTTTGTTAGGTAAATAAATATTTATAAAAAGAAAATAGTGGCTTCACATAGCTAATACATATTTTAACATCTTTGCTATAGAGTTCGCAAATGTAAATACAAAACCGTTATTTTCCTGTCTCCCGTTAAAAGAAAACTTGATAACCGCTGTAACCCTTCAGAGTAAACCACGGGGTTTTGTGTCCCTAAATCAGGGATGGGCAAACTTTTCCTATGCGGGCCACTATTAAAAAGACATAATCTATGTGGGATCATGTTTTAGACGTTGGCTATAATATTTTTTTTTTATTGACATAGAAATGTAGGTATTTGTATTTTCCGAAATAACATTATTTATTGACTCGTTTACCTATATAAAATTAAGTGATATGAACTATAGATATTCAAATCAATTACGCTATGAATTAGGGACATGGTGCTTATTGCAGGTAATCTATACCCCATTTAATAAAACATTAGACAAATAACGGCTAAATGACAACAGTTACTGTGTAATATTGTTGAAATTACTGCACTTTAGAGTTATTTCTTTAATGTAAATGGTAAATAGATTACAGTGCTTTGTATTTATCGTGAAATAACGGAGTTTAATAAACGTTTACATCGAAATAACGAAAGGGTGAGAACAGTTATTTGTCTAATGTTATAATAAATGGAGTATACTAAATATGAACAAAGATTTACTTATTTATTTATTTATTTTATTTTTAGGATAACTTACAGCTAAACAGATACAGTAAGAAATAATTTATGAAAAATATGGCCAATGACAGTAGTTTATAAATAATATGAAAGAGAAAATTTAAAATAGAAACACATAATAGTTATTTATGCAACTGTTGTATAATAAGGGGTATTAAAACACGAACGTGGGTTATCACACGAGGCGAAGCCGAGTGTGATAATAGTATCACATGAGTGTTTTAATACCTAATTATTGCAGTTGCATACAAGACTTTATCTACACCCATGACACGAATCCTCTATAAAAGGTTCTGAAACAGTTTTTGCAATACTAATATCGAACAAAAATGGTAATAGTAGTAGTAATGGTAATAGTAAAAGATGGATAATAGTATCACATGAGTGTTTTAATACCTAATTATTACAGTTGCATACAAGACTTTATCTACACCCATGACATGAATCCTCTATAAAAGGTTCTGAAACAGTTTTTGCAATACTAATATCGAACAAAAATGGCGGGATACGACGCTATGGTATAGTATAGTGAAACGCGCGTGCATAACAATGTTCTTTTTTTGAAATCCATAAAGATACCACAAATTGAGTAGTGAGAATGCAAGGGAGGATGATAATCCCTTCCTTACTCATCAAACAGATGAGTAAGGAAGGGATCATCATCCTGGTAAAAGCGAAGGAGTTGCATTATTAAATTCAGTACAACATTATAACTCCCGTTTGGATGCTATTATGGTTACTATGACACTGGGTGTTTTAATGTTGGCAATAAGCTAACTGTTTCAGAAACTTTTATAGAGGATTTGTAGCATGGGCGTACATAAAAGAAAAAATACTATTTACGCTCGAAGAAGCCATTAGACAAATGAAGCAAGTTCGCGTCACTGCACACTGTACGGGTTGATCAATGCGACACTGCACTTCTGTCTTGAATTCTTGATGAATTTTAGTTTCGCGCGATTTATGTTATTATCTACTTTAGGGTTGATGGCCGCGGGTCGGATTGCAACCATTCGCGGGCCGGAGATGGCCTGCGGGCCGTTGTTTGCCCATCCTTGCCCTAAATAAACATTCGCTTTCATAGTAGTGCCCCAACACACGGAACATTTGTCATTTGTCTTTTAGCAACTATGTCGGGATATAGTTGTGACGTGCAAGGGGAAAGTAAATCTTTGGGTTTTTCATGAATGCAACTTGGACAGGGTGGCTTGAATAACTTGTTTCTTTTTTATTTGATGTTTCATGTTTTGCTTTTTCGGGTTCCGTAGTAAACAGGGAAACCTTATAGTTTCGCTATGTCCGTTTATCTGTCTGTCTATCCGCGGCTTAGCTCAGAGACTGAGTACTAGAAAGCTGTAATTTGGCATAGGTATACATATTCATCACGCCAGCAAAGTGGTTAAATAAAATCTTGAAATATTTTTTACCTACCTCCCCTACTCGTAAATTGGGATATTTTTGTCTCGTTTATCCCATGGTGTGGGGTATCGCTGGATAGGCCGAAAGTATTGCAGGGTTGTGAAACCCGTTTTTCGATTCAGGGGTCCGTTTGCGTAATACTAAGCTTTAATGTGCTAATTTTTGTTACAGTCAAGTGCCCCCCCCTGCTAGCTAAATGGTTGTATTTCGATATGAAAAAAAATTCACAGCAGTAGTATATGTAACGATGTTAAAAGGAAAACTATCACAGCTAAGTAGGTATCACAAGTTACCGAGTAATAGTCGACCAACTTATATTTACAGTTGAAAAAAATTGGTTGTCTGTAAAGTTGGTTTACGGACGATAGTTTAACGTGACAACGTCATAACATAACATTGTTGCGGCGCAAGCGTACAATGAGCGTAACGGGATATTTTCGTGCATGCAGCCGGCGTTCATCGATTTATTAGACGTCGTCACGTTAAAAACATGTCCTCCCATACATTCGTATGGAGGAACATGTTTTTCAAATACAATGTTAAGTTTTTGACGTGACAACGTCTAATAATTCGATGAACGCCGGCTGCATGCACGAAAACGGATGACTCATTGTCCCGTTACACTCATTGTCCCGTTACGCTCAATGATCAATGCTTTGTTATGACGTTGTCACGTTAAACTATCGTCCGCAAACGAACTTTACAGACAACCAATGTTGGCCGGTTTTTTTATTTGATGTTTCAAGGTTTGTTTTTTTTTTTTTTTTGAGATCGTAAGATGTCCATTGTAAAAAGGAAAGTAGGTATACAGAGTGTATCAGAAATGTGTGGATATTTTTATGGATCCAGACTATCGAACTGAACAACTTTCCTTATGGAACCAACATGTTGGTCGATGTTGGTCCCATGGAGGAAATTACCACTAAATTCTATCTATTTGTTTACGTGCCGTCTTAATTTATTGACAAATTATTAATAACTATTAGTGTTGGGCAAGGTTACCGACATAGCTCGAAGAATTGCCAAACTTAAATGGCAATGGGCAGGGCACATTGCGCGCAGAACAGATGGCCGTTGGGGCCGAAAGGTTCTGGAGTGGCGACCGCGTACCGGAAGACGTAGCGTTGGAAGGCATCCCACAAGGTAGACCGATGACCTTATGAAAGCCGCACGAATCCGCTGGAAGCGGGAAGTACAGAACCGGTCGAGGTGGCGGTTCTTGGGGGAGGCTCATGTCCAGCAGTGGACGTCTTTCGGCTGAAATGATGAGTGTTGGGCATGACATAGTGACATCTACTTTCCAATTAACATTATTGAATTTTTTTGTTTTCATTTTGTTAATGAGACATTCGATTACCAAAGCTATTTAGTGTGCCTTCTGGTGGGACATAGTATGGACCAATTTTTTTTAAACATCTGTTTAATATTACCCTATGTTCACAAAATGAATATATGAATTTGAATTTGTTCAGTTTAATAGTCTTTGCCAAACCCTTAAGAGCGTTGTCTTGGATCCACTAGCGCCACTCCCTTAAAAAAATATTATCTCGTGACTGAGAAGGAATTATGAAAAACGGCTCAATCAGCTGTCTCTGTGTGTCTAGAATTTTCTAATACCTTTTATAAAATTTCATATTGAGACACGAAGCAACAAAATACGATCTAGAGGAATGTGGCCGTTTTTCTTTAGATCGAATTTTGTTGCTCTGTATCTCAATATGAAACTTTATAAAAGGTATTAGAAAATTCTAGACACCGAGGCAGCTGATTGAGTAGTTTTTCAAAATTCCTTCTTAGTTACGAGATAATATTTTTTATCTACGCCCATGCTATAAATCCTCTATAAAAGTTTCTGAAACAGTTAGCTTATTGCCAACATTAAAACACCCAGTATCATAGTAACCATAATAGCATCCAAACGGGAGTTATAATGTTGTACTGAATTTCATAATGCAACTCCTTTGCTTTTGCTTTGCCATTCTCACTACTCAATTCGTGGTATCTTTATGAATTTCAAAAAAAGTACATTGTCACACACGCGCGTTTCACTATACTATACCATAGCGTCATATCCCGCCATTTTTATTCGATATTAGTATTGAAAAAACTGTTTCAGAACCTTTTATAGAGGATTCAAGTCATGGGTGTAGATAAAGTCTGGTATGCAACTGTAATAATTAGGTATTAAAACACTCATGTGATAAACCCACATTCGTGTTTTAATACCCCTTATTATACAACAGTTGCATAAATAACTATTAAAGGAGTGGCGCTAGTGGACCCGAGACAGCCCTCTTAAATATGAGTTCACATTTAAGAAAGAGACGAGTTTACATTAGTAAACGTAAATAAAATAACGTAATCTGGTTTCAAATACTTCATCATAATTTGAACATTAATAAAGATAGGCCTATCTAATTTGTATATGCTAAAATAAACATTTCTAACCGAAAATATTGAGCCATATTTTACAACAGTTTGTGGCAATTTATATTTCACTTAAGTTACCCTATTACCTACTTTTGAACGTGGTACAGGGAATAATTTAGATTTAATGGCGCAGAAGATATTATAAGCTACCTCTCTGTATAAGGCATGATGAATCGGGCTAAAGTTGAGAATTTTGTAAAGTTTCAAGGATCCCGTTGGTAGTCGCCTGCGGAAAAGCGCACTGGAGTGTTTCTTTATGATGGAACTTGAGGAATTTTTGAAATATCTATTCCAGAGTTCTATTCAAGAAGTTCCGTTCTATATTTAAAATGTATTAATAAAGAGTCCTTCAATAAAAAATATTCCGATGTTCGCTTTATCTTCGGGATATCGACCAAGTAAAGATAACGCTTTTTACAAAGTCAAAGTCAAAGATCTTTATTGTGAAATAGTGGTTATTGAGTTGTTATTGTGTTATTTTGGTGTGCATTTGCACTGCTCCACCATGTTAGGCATACAATCATTTCATCATCATTCATTTCAACCGAAAGACGTCCACTGCTGGACATAGGCCTCCCCCAAAAGGGGAGGATTTGCCATAATCGCCACGCTTGGCAGGCGGATTGGCGATCGCAGTATGGTTTAAAAATGTATAGAGAACGCTGCTGCCCATTCTCTAGTAAGTCCCTCAGTCGCCTTTTACGACACCTAAGGTAGGAAATGGGGTAGTGCTATTCTTTACGTCCAGTACCACATGGAACATAGGCGTATAATATATTATACTTAGTGTTATATGATATACAGAGTGTAAGTGTCAGCCCTCCGCAAACTAACAGGGTGCATTCAGCTGCTGATTTTGAATCATATTCCACCGGAGCAAAGGATTTTTTTTTTAAATCTTTTTTTATTTACCTACTATTCCTTTATTTCAATGTAAAATAACATTCTCTGTTCAACGTTTACAACGTATACAACGTTTATTAGTAAGGAGGTTAGAATTTATTAATAAAGCGTTCTAAATTTGAAAATGTTCCAGTGTTCGTTTAATCTTCGAGATATTACTTCGGTGATGCATAACCATATGCCGTTCCCACTGTTGAGACACGGGCCTCCTCTTTATGAGAGGGATTGGGCCATAATCCATCTCGCGGGCCTAGTGCGGGATGTAATGTCACATTTCTTCGACATTTTGGTTATAGGACTTGCCAGTTTCCTCACGTTGTTTTCCTTCACCGCTTTGAGAGCAGTGTTGTTCCATAGATTACTTTTTTTTGAACCCACTACCTATGACACCATCCACTGCTGAGTTCCATTCAAGAAGTTCGCAAGTTTATTATGACTGCGCCGAGCGCACAGTGGCGCTCTCATCGTACGACAAGTCTATACGATATTATTACTACAAACAGTAGTTTTAAATTGTTATGTTTTATTGTAATCATTAAAACGGAGCTTAGTGGCCACTATTTTCCGTTTTAATGATTACAATAAAACATAACAATTTAAAACTACTGTTTGTAGTAATAATAACGTATAGTCTTGTGAAGCACAACTTGACGAGCTTATTTTTATTGTAATCATTAAAACGGAGCTTAGTGGCCACTATTTTCCGTTTTAATGATTACAATAAAACATAACAATTTAAAACTACTGTTTGTAGTAATAATAACGTATAGTCTTGTGAAGCACAACTTGACGAGCTTATTTTTATTGTAATCATTAAAACGGAGCTTAGTGGCCACTATTTTCCGTTTTAATGATTACAATAAAACATAACAATTTAAAACTACTGTTTGTAGTAATAATAACGTATAGTCTTGTGAAGCACAACTTGACGAGCTTATTTTTATTGTAATCATTAAAACGGAGCTTAGTGGCCACTATTTTCTGTTTTAATGATTACAATAAAACATAACAATTTAAAACTACTGTTTGTAGTAATAATAACGTATAGTCTTGTGAAGCACAACTTGACGAGCTTATTTTCTGCATTTTCATTCTAAAATAAAAGAAATCACCGAAATAACGATGAGGGCGCCACCGTGCACTCGGCGCAGTCTTAATAAATTCTAAATATAGAAATATTTAGAATTTATTAATAAAGCGTGCTTAAATTGAAAATGTTCCGGTATTCGCTTAATCTTCGTGATATTACTTCCGTGATGCTGATTCATCAAATATTGTTTGACGTTAAGATTGGCATGGCAATAATATTACTGTACGTTCTGTGTTCTTAAGCATCGACATTTCTCTTTTTGCACTGTAGTACCATGGCCTAAAACAAGGAAAGAAAAGAAAGAAAGAAAGAAAGAAAAAGTATTTATTGGGACTCATACAGGAAGTTCACATTTTAAACTAAACACACTCATAGTAACACAAATAAAAACAAAAGTAAAATGAAAAAAAAAAACCTGTACGGGGCCAAAAGGCTCCTATCTCAGCATGATGCTGCGACATTTAAAAATAAGTGTCGCAGCGCTGGTATTCTGATAGGGCCCGCTGTCATGTCACGGAGTACCTATAACTACATATTTTTAAAGCCTTTTACTTTGGAGTTAGCAGTTAGCAGTCTACTTAAGGCTCCTACAAACAGACGCGACACGCGACGCGTCACAAAGACACCGCTCGTCGCGCTACACGCGGTACTTTTGTGTCGCGTCGCGTGTCGCGCCTGTTTGGAGGAGCCTTTACGTGGAGTTTCGTGTTGGCTCTTCTCCATAGAAAACGACCAACTGGAACTGGAGCTTCTGACGTTTCATAAGTACCCATGTAGGTTTATGTGAAATAAAGTATTTTGATGTTGATTTTGACTTTTCCCGATTGATTAAAATTACTATGAAACTTATGCACAATAAATGCCATTTTTAATACCAACACTGGTTTCTTTTCAACGTAATCACCTCAAATGCCATTAATTCTAAGGGCGTGTTTGCCCAATTAGTTTTGCTAGTTACCCCATCCCAAATTAATTCCTACATGTAGGTACAGAAGTTCTAGCAATTGGGAAACTTGTGACAACGGTGTAACGCCTCTTGTCACTTTGGGTACCAACTATCGACGTAACAACTATCTATATTTGTTTCTAAATGGTTTTAAAAACCATCACAACACACATCAAACCAGACGTATATATACGTCTTTCAGGCGATCGATTTATGAGACTTTTGCCCCGCGGTAATCGTCTGTCAGCTGAAGATGAAGAAAGCCCTATCTTCCTAACTACAAACGAAACGGTAATCCAATATTTTGTACCTACCGACACAGAAAGGAGTCGAGAAAGCTGCTGGACCTGAGCCAAAATGGCTGCGACGTCGTTAAAAGATGGATTAAAAGATGGAAGATTCCATTGCTTGCTTTAGGATGCATATCCGGTATGGCGCTAATAATCCTTCCTTATCCTATGGGCACGAATTCCCTACCATTATCGTGCCCCCCGGTCTACTCCTTGATATACAATGACCACTGTAGTCCCATGATACACGAGGCTCCAGCTAGTGTGAATTTTTGGGTTCATTCGAGTAATCGAGTCTGGTTAAACCACGCTGGGGTCAGTGCATTTCATTCATTCATTCATACCTATACTCCATTTGAAATAAGATTAGACATTTAAATAAACCATTTTTACAGTCCGTTCAACCGATTTTGACTTCTATTCCATAGACACAAGGATGGCATTAAAAGCAAAAAAGTGGGTACAATACCAACTGTAAACTGCAGCTGCCATTTGTCATGCCACCAACGCAATAGAAGTCAAAATCAGTTGAACGGACCGTAAAAAAGGTCTAAATCTTATTTCAAACGTAGTATATGTAGATACAAAATAGTAAGTATTTTTTCCGCATTTTGAGGACTGTGTGTGATTGTAATTATTGGCATTTTTTATTCGTGTAAATGTGAACTCTGTTTTGTGCATTATTTGCGAACAGAGCGAATGTTAGCGACAATGCGAAATCACAAACAAAACAGTGTTTTTTTTTTACTTATACATAACCAAACTTTCGTCAACATATAACACAAAAAAGTGATCACATAACTTTATGCAACATGTAACCAAAACCAAAAGGCTGTTTTGTATTTTATAGACAAATCACTTTTAAGTCAACTTAACTTTTATAAAGTCTTGTCAAACTTTGATTATTCCTGAAATAGCCTAAGTAGTTACGCTAAATATTTCTTTCAGTGTACTATGAAAAATAATATCTGTATACCGGAGGTAAATTATCCTAAGTCCAAATATAAGTATCGTAAAAGTTCTAATATTTTTTTGGTAAAAAAAAACGACCTGTTAACCCTAGGTACTTTTAAACAAAACAAAAAATTACTTAGAATTTCACACAATTGTGTAGCCAGGTGACATACCTACGTGAATAATGTTCAAATTGAGACTTAAAACATGTGCACTGAATGCACTGAATAATTAGCCTTAATGTGACTTATGATAGTTTGCCTCCGAGGTACAGATATATCGACCACGCATCAGCTATTGTGACTCGGAAGCAGCACCATACAGTTTTACCGTAGCCTCATAGGTCATATCAGTGACACAACCGATGTTTCTGACGCTACCCACAAAAGTCTACAATTACACACAATCACTCGACACAAGCACACAATCGTAACATTACCTGTTTTATTTTTAATGTCTTCAGCGTAGAGGTCGTCAATCCACCATATTTCTCGTGTTTCTCGCCCGGCGCAAACAAGCAACTAACACTGGACTCATATATGGGTAAATTTGTAACATAGGACGGGCTCTCAAAGGATTTGCCCGTACAGCCATCGACAAATATTTGTCACTCTCTTTGTTTCCATTCGACGAACATTCTTCACTATAGTATTGGACCTCTGTGCTAGAGAAAATATTATTAGTATGTTTTTGTGTTTAGACTTGTGTTCTTGTTTTATGTTACGGTATTATACCGCCAATTTTCATTATGGACCGTTTTGGAGACGTAAACATTTTTTTACTTTTTCAGTAAACAAGCGTTTTTTTTTATTACAAATTACCTTCTGCCTGCGACTTCGTTCGAGTGGAAGTCATAAGGCACCACAATATCCGTTTCATACAAAATGTGTGAGAAAGTGATTTTTTTTCTTATTTATTTTTTTCGTGTATTTTTGCATGTTTTATTCGTTATTCTTTTATTCAGGGCGGAGACAAATCCAATAAATTAAAATATATAAAACAAAATTCAGGTTAGTTACACCATTTATATCTTAAGAACCCCACTAATAAAGGTCATGGCACACTATACCGGTACCGCAACGGCACCGCTTCAACCCAGCAATTAAATTGTCATTCTAATTAGAGCATTAAATCGTGTGTCGTATAATATATTTCATAATGTCAATATGAAAAAGCCAACGGCGCGGCGGGCAGTCAGCGTGCTTGCCGCTACCATACCACTCGACTCGCAGCCTGCGCGCTGCAAGCGAGCTAAGTCTACTAATTTACAAACGTTGCAATGGTCTCGCCATTGTAAGTATTTGACAGTGTTTGTATGGCAAATCTGTCAAAAACTCACAATGAAGAGACCATTGCAACGTTTGTACATTAGTAGACTTGGCCCCCAGACCGCTTGCTTACAGCATGCCGACCGCGTTTTTACTGCGCGCCGACTCCGAGTCGAAATGTAAACAAGTCAATGTAAACCGGGACATTATTAAAACGTGAAAGTCCTAGGCGTGTTGAATCACAAATGACATATAACAATTGAGTTTGCGGTGACAGCAAGCTTGCACCTTGCGGCCAGCGCGCGGACTCCGAGCTTGCACCTCGCGGCCGGCGCGCAGACTGCGAACTTGCACCTCGCGGATGACGCGCAGTTAGCGCGCTGGCGGCTAGCCGTAGCCTAAATTCGAGGGGACGCCGTGCTGCAGCTGTGCAGTTCCGGTGCCGATATAATGTGCCATGACCTTAAGTCAGACATTCAAGCAGAGGTGTAGTGGCTAATTTATTTTGGCTTTAATTTGGGTCATCGTTCAACATCAAATGGATGGTTATTATGTCCTGCATTGTTGTGCCTTAGGAAAATGGTGTAAATCGAAAAAAAAAAGGTATTTTGATTTTGCTGGAAAACTTCAATATTTGAGACTATTAGGATGTGTATACGTATAGCTCACCGTCGATACAGCGAAAGCCAGATGCCAATCGCTCTGAATATAGTTCTGACACGCAGAAAGCCGACCTCAACATTGTTGCTAGGCACACAAGATTAAATATGAACTAGAAAAATGCACCTTATATACACCCGATGCTAAAATAAATGAACTGTAAATAGAAAAAAACCTATCACAGGATCTACGAAGCTATAAAATGTACAATTTAGTCCTGAGTTTTCCTGTTTTTGTGTGTTATCGGCAGGCGGCGCTGGTGACGCGACTAACGACCGATGTCGACATCTCAGTGAAATGTCACAATGATTTATCGGCTGTACCATGGGCGTATACTTCGGATATTATGTACGTAGATATACTCGTAGGATATACTATACCTTTTTTTTTGGGTGGGAAATTATCAAATAACTTTCTCGCTCTGGGCGGAGCACGAGGGCGTGTCAGACTTTTACTGACTAAAACCCACCCGTGTCCCTACAGATGCCTGTGTGCCAAAGCCACGGTATCCCTTTTGGACAAACCCGCAACCCTGGCAGGCACCGGTCCTAGCGGACCCCGTCAGTGCGTGCTGACATCTCTTTGAGACGCGCGTGGGACACAACGCGCCCTCGACCCGGGCCTGATCCTTACCGGACGGCGAGCTGCCCATAGATCGCCGTCCGAGGATATACTATACCTGAGATGTATATGATATAGTTTTGAGGGTCGAAATGGGACCGTGAATCCGTAATTTTAAAACTCAATACTTTTATTACATTGCACATGTAAGTCAATTTTTGCCTATGTCGGTTCGCAAGATGTTTCTTTGTTTGTTTTATTTTAATGAAATAATTGTTATTTTTTCAGGAATTGTATTAGATAACCCAAGAAAATAGGAAAATTTTAGTGTGCGTATCGGAATGAATTAAAAAAAACGGTTAATTGCGTATCAAACCACGCACAATGAAGGGTTCCGTGTTTGGGATGAATTATTTATCCTAAGAACAAACTTAACATTGTAGTTGAAAAACATGTTCTCCGATACATTCCAACTGCAAATGTAAGTTTGTACGAATAATATTGGGAGATTTATGTTATTTTAATACCATATATATGTTTTTTGGTTTTCCTGTATAGAACTAAGTTATATATTTTTTTTCAAATTTGTATGCTCATTAGTTTCTTAGATAAGGGGAGGAATAGTCAATTTTAATCTCTTTTCTTAAATAACTTTAAAATTGTTTATTTTACAGAAAATATAATATAATATTTATAATAAATAATATATATAATAAAAATATAATAATAATATATATAATAATATATATTTATAATATTTTAATATATATATACTAGACCCTCATAGCAAGCCCTATCATTTGATATGACACACGGTGTGCAAAACTTCAAACATTTATTTACGTAACACGTCTGTGTTTGGGTTATAGAAATTGATATGAGTACCAAATTTCAACTTAATCGTTCCATTAGATTCGGAGCAAATTAGCTGTGACTGACGGACAGACAGACAGACAGACACACGAGCGATCCTATAAGGGTTCCGCTTTTTCCTTTTAAGGTACTGAATCCTAAAAACTAATTAATCCTATAAGCACCGTCAAAAGTCTTCACTATCAAAACTCAGTATTAAAAGATACTGTTTACTCTGAGAGAAAGAAAAATAGGTTGGACAACTTGTATTGCATTTAAATGAACAGATTATAATTTTGTAATTTGTTTTCCAGTTATCTGAACATACAGTAGACGCTATACATTTTAATATGACTTTACTCAAATAAATGTAGTAGGTATGTTGTATATGAATAAAGTCACTAGACATGAATATTTATACATATGAAAATTTTATTTTCGTCTATATTGCAACAATTATTTTTAAGTATAAGCATGTCCCAAATTTTTATTGTTTGATACTAATACTATATTTTATTCCGACTCATATATTTTTATTTCCCAGGCCAAATGGATTTTAACCATTTGGATTTATATTTATTGGTATACAACATGTATCAGAGAGAAGAGAGGGGTTTGTGATCGATCAGGTTAAGCTACGCTTGCCGCGGTTGGTCCGCGGATGGGTGACCATTTTATATACCAAGACCCCTCCGTGCCTCGGAAAGCACGTTAAGCCGTTGGTCCCGGCTGTCATTCGTGGATCTTTGACAGTCATTACGGGTCGTCAGAAGCCCGAAAGTCTGACAAAGTCTTATCAACGGGTATCGTATTACCCAGTAACTAGGTTGTGCAGGTCAGATAGACAGTCGCTCCATGCACAGCAGCATCCGGTTAGACTGGAGGCCGACCCTAACATAGTTGGGAAAAGGCTAGGCAGATGATGACAACATGTATCAGAAAGGTGTAGTCATATACAGGATAAGTTTTTAACCATTGCGCAATAGTACATTATTGCAAAGGCCGGGAAATAGGCATAGGCGAGCCGAGCCGTAGGCGAGGACTTCACTAATACGAGAGAGGCAATTGCCATTTCCGCCGAGGCATATATAGTGCTTTTCTCAAAAGAATGCAGGAAAATAAAACATTGCTGGAGCATTGTAATGTTCCAAATTCAAAAAAACGCTCCTGCAATGGATTTTATTTTCTTTGAAAAGTAAAAAGTACAGAACAAATAAAGGAAATAAACACATTTCCTTTATTTGTTCTGTACTTTTTTTTTGGTCCTACTTTCAATCAGCAAAATATGGATACAATCTATTCGTAATAATATCAATGGGCGAGCGCACAGCTGATAGGTACCTACTACTGCGTTACGCTTCACTGACCGCGCCGCAGTATCCATTATAACAGTTTTAAAATAAACATCTTTCGTTAACGATAACTTCATTTTTTTAACCGACGTTCCAAAAAGGAGGAGGTTCTCAAATCGGTTTTTTTAATGTTTGTTACTTCAGTACTCCGTCGTTTATGAACCGAATTCGGAAGTCGGTGGTAAAAACGAAAATAGAACCAAGGACACTGATTTCCGAAATTAAAGTAATTTTTCACTTTTTATTGTTATTTTTTTTTTTTGGAAGTCGGTTGGTTTTTTTATTATTTTACTAAGTGCAGGCTTATTACTAGGTGCAGGACAGAGTGTTATGGCCTGGGAGAGGCCGAAGTCCAGCATTGGACTGCGATACGCTGAGTTGATTGGGGTAGTTGATAATTTTTTCGCGATACCGGTGTTGGTCATATAGAGAAAGATGTTTAGTTTGATGGTTTGCCACACCCTTTAATATGACCACACCTTTATGATACATGCTGTATATGCTTAGATTGAAATATTACACCTACATCCATAGGTAGCCATTTAGCCCTAAGGTTTACTGGCAAGTAGGATCCGAGATACCTAATAATCCAGCAAGAGTCAATACTTAAGCCTACAATAGACGAATCTTGGTTTATTAGTATTACTTAGTAAGGAAAAACTTGTCTTGAACTGTTTCTCGCCCTCTTCAGTCGTAACAAAACAGGTGACTTAGGGATTATTTATTTATTTATTTAAACTTCTCACACACAATAAGGTATAAAGGCAGACTTAGAGATAAGATGGCAGGAGCTCTGTTTGAGAGGATCAAACAGAGCTCCTGCCATCTTATCTCTTCACCACCCTTGGTTGACTGCTAGAGGAAGCCTCAGGCATTAAGTCTGCCTTTATACCTTCTTGTGTGTGAGAAGTTTAAATAAATAAATAAATAATCCCTAAGTCGCCTGTTTTGTTACGACTGAAGAGGGCGAGAAACAGTTCAAGACAAGTTTTTGTCAAGTGCGTGTCGCGGGTTCGATCCCCGCACGGAACAAATATTTGTATGATCTACAAGTAGTTGTTCCGGGTCTGGCTGTTTGTGTATGTGAGTTTAAATGTTTGTAAACGCACCCACGATACAGGAGAAATTCCTAGTGTGGGGCAACGTTTAAAAAAAAATATATATATATATATATATAATAATAATAATTAAAAATATATCATCTTGACATATATAAATAAAATAGGAACACAAGTACATAAATAGGTTATAAACTTATAATAAGCGTACATACGTATTTATGTACAATAATATTTACCTACATTATAGTATATTTAAATACATATAAACAAATACACATCATATTTTTTTGTATACAAATTCTATAAAAGAAGTAATTGAGTTGACTTTATGATATTTGTTTTGAAAATAATTTTGTAATTTACGCTAAATGTAAATGTATATGTAATTTAAATGTATATCGATTGGGCATCCTGATATCAAGTTATATAATGCGCCTTAACTAGTCTAAGGATCATTTGATCTGAATTAAACAGACTAACCACATTTTTCCCCAAACTCTATTACGCTAATTTAAAATTACTTCAGTCTAAAATTTACATTCATATTCATTGATATCACCGATTTTGTTACACATTTCTGTGGCGCGTCGAATTTTCGATAACCGCGCAGGCCACTTATTTCAGGCAAATTTGTGTACAGACGTGTGCAAAATTGGAACGCAGAAATTTTCGGTTTATACGATATGGGGAATACTGAAGATGGGGCGTGGTCATGTGGTGTGTGCTGGTTTCGTTTTTGTTCTTTTAATTTATGATTTATGGGGTTTTTCGATTTTTGTCGCTATTGTCTGTCCCTGGTTGGTTTATCTTTTGGTTTTCAAGTAAGTTTTCATCTCTGTTTCGTGTAAATGTTTACACATTTACACGAAACAGAGATGAAACAGAGAAGAAAATTGACTTTTGTAGTGATACTGAGTACTTTGATGCTGCCATTACGCAGGCATATAAAAACCCCTATTTGAATGTAAATTCATATGGGTTTTTATGGGTTTTTTTGCATCAAAGTATCACTACAAAAGTCAATTTTCTTCTTTTAATATAATAATTGGTCCGGTCGGGACAAATTAATTAGCTCTAAATAGTTAAATTAAATATGTTTTTCATATAATTTTGTTACTGTCTTTTTATAAAACCTTGCTTTACGGCTGAGCTTTTTCTGTACGCCTTTAATTAAACGAATATTGCAGGTTTTTCACTTAATGAAATGTTGCCATTTATGAACTGTTTTTAATTTTGCTTGCTTAATCAGGTTAGGAACTGATGTTATTATAAATTTTAATAAAGAAAGCTGAAATGGTTATTATGAAAATAATTATGTAGGTACTTATTTTCAACCACCATATTATAATTTTATTATTTAAATTCATACATTGCAAATTACAGTAGTTATTTTAAATGAGTTTAATCGGATGCTGCGGTAATGTTTTTGTGATTTGTTTGTATTCCTATATGTACTGTATTAATCTTATTTCAATATTTAATTTGTTAGAGTGGAAATTACTATAACATAATAGTAATAATAATAATTATTATTATTCATATGTAACTATTAGTTATCATGTTTATTCTGCTTTAATAACTAGCAAAATAGTGTAGGTACCACTAAAAATATTTCACGTAAAGTACTTTTAAAAAGTTATCAGCTCTAGTGTAGACGGCCAAGCCGTACATTTTGACCAAGACGTAAGCATCTTGGTCAAAATGTACGGCTTGGCCGTTTCGCCGCCGTCGCACAGACACTGCTATGGACTTAAGGTATGAAAAGTCCCTGGTCTTTAATTGTTCAATGGGACGGCCAAGCCATACATTTTGACCAAGATGTAAGGTTTGTAGAGTTAGTTGTTTTTTTTTTTATGGGTAGGAAATTATCAAATAGGTAACTTTTCTCGCTCTGAGCGGAGCGCGAGGGCGTGTCAAACTTTTACTGACTAAAACCTGCCCGTGTTCCTTCAGTTGCCTGTGTGCCAGGGCCACAGTATCCCTTTCGGACAAACCCGCAACCCTGGCAGGAACCGGTCCTAGCGGACCCCATCAGTGCATGCTGACATCTCTTTGAAGCGCGCGTGGAACACAACGCGCCGCCGACCCAGGCCTGATCCTTACCGAACGGCGAGCTGCTCATAGGTCGCCGTCCGCAAGCCCACGCCTACGGTGGCCAGGAATCGGCTACCGATTCCCGCCGCCCAGGGCGTCTTCTGCTGAGACTAGGGGCGTGACGGCGCACAGACTGCCGCTCCCTCACGCGTTTCTCCTCCTCCTTCACGAGCATTACTGCTTCGCAGAAGGAGGTGACTGCCTCCCATGCACTCTCGCTCTGGATCATGACCTGGACCAGGACAGGACGCGAGAGATCGCCGCCGTCGATAGCCTCCGTGACGACACGGCGGTGCTCTGCCCAAGCCGGGCAGACTTCCATAGTATGCTCCACCGTATCCTCCGGGCGATCCACACAGTGGTAACGCTCGGGTGTTTCCGGTGAGGACCTGTGTCAAGCGGAAGGTGAGGACGCCGTGGCGACTCCCTAGCCACTCCTCAAAGATGGGACTTATCGCCACAACTGTGGCGTGCCCAGCGCTGGGTTGCGACAATCGCACCCTCCATATCGCCATGAAATCCCGCCGGAGCTCTGTCCGCTGAGCCGTGATTTCTCGCGGCAGCGACGCCCCGGCGTTTCACCTCCTCGTGCCACTCCCATAAGTGCGTGAGGATTTTTGCCTCCAGATCCAATGGCAGCAATCTCGCAAAGAGGCTCGTAACCCTGGCAGGAGAGTTAGGTACTTGGCTTAAGATGCAATCTGATAACTTTTTAACAGATAAAGCGTTAGTCTCGGCAACCTACTTTATATAAAATGTTTTTGGTGAGATTTCATTTCTTTTTGTGGGTAACTATTATCCGTAAGAAATACAGATTTGCACCTACTTTCTTAATTTTTCTTCTCTTGGGTTGGAGAATGGAAGTTACTCGAAGGACGAAGAACAAAGAACAGGCCACCTTGCCTGTTCACAACTACCATGGCAATCTCAAACCATCGAGGATTCTTCAAAAAAAATTTTTTTTCACATTAAGCAGTAACTTAACACTATAGAATTTTGGTACAACTACAATAAGAATTAGATATCCAGCTCCCGCATTGCGTAACACACTTTCAATTCCAATCCAAGGGTTTTGAAGGAGATTCCTACACCATTGCTTAATAGTTTTGAAAATTTCGTCTGTTCAACAACATAAATAACGCAATGAATGTGGTTGAACTGTCAAAATGAAAGGGATTGCGCTCAATGGGGGCTATCGTTTTTGTGCTCAACAGTTGACGCCACTGTTGAGTAAGGGTGTGTAATGTTTGGTATAATTATTACAGATAGTGTAATTTCATTTGACATGACTTTGATATGATATAATTTTCATAAGCTATAAAAGCATTTAACCTAATTTCATATTTGATATAATTTTCATTTTCTCTACGTCTTTCATTTAGTAATATAACGTTCATTTCATGTAATTTTCAAATTGTATAATGCTCTTTTTATATAATGTTCATTAGACCTAACTTTCATATTAACTAATTTTCTAAGATAACGCATCGTTCTTGAGAAAAGCAAATTATATTGTAACCTTTTTGACAAACACAAACAAAACAAAAACCTCAAAACATTAAAGTTGCTTCTGCATCATCTCCGGCGCTGCGGGAAGTGCAACCCCTTCGCCCTTACGTAACAAAGGATAAGCAACCAATCTTGTGCAGTTTCGGGCGACCAGCCTCAGCCGCTACGGCTCGCACGGGTGCCTCCCGGGGTTGCTCCCCCTCCGCGCCTCCGGTTTTTATATTCACTCTAGGGTAGGAGCCAAAAGACTACGTAAAGTCGGGGTGCCCCGATTCGGTTTTGGAACGGATTCAACCTATTAACTACAAGCCTTATTGTATTAGTTGCTATTATATCAACTGAATATTATATTAATTGAATATTATTTCAAATGTGCATTATATAAACTGTTTATTATACCATATGAAATTAGGTAAAATGAAATTATGTTAATTATTCATTATTTCATTTGAACGTTATATAAAAATAAAATAAAAATTGGTCTTATGATCATTAGAACTTTTGTTATTATATCAAACGTTACACACCCGTTAAGTAAGGTCCTGTCAGTACTTTTATTTTATATGTTTTGATTATATTTAAGTACGCATTACTTCATGAAATGTTTATTTTATTACATTTTAAAAAGTTCTTAAAATTGGCAAGTATCACAGACATTACATTACATTGCAGACAAATATTATTCTTCCTCCAAGTGCTACGAAATAAGATCCTAAGTTATTACTTAAAATCTTAAGCCATAATTTCCAGGAATGGTACAATTATTATTATTTATTTAATGGTACAAACAACAATGTTAACATTTGTTGTGTTTCGGCAGTTAGAGGTAAGATAGCCAGTTCCTCTTACCTCTTTTGAGTTGCTCCTTGCTCTTAGCTCCTTGGTTGAGGATTCCGGGTGAAGCTCGCTTCCATCTTCGGCCTTATCATCACTTACCATCAGGTGAGATGAAGGCCAAGAGCTTCCCCGTTGAGGGTAAAAAAAAAAAAAAAAAAAAAAAAAATATGAATAATTTAAAACAATTTGCGATAGAAAATTTCGCAAACAGTCAACGATCAGTTTCACATTGACATTTCTAGAGACCTCACTCTACACTAGCGTCTCTAGTAGCGAATTCAAGCGCCATAGTCCTCATTGTCATTTTATGTGTGTTACGCAGTTACTCACGGTACTGCTGGTCCATAAATTCAAGGTCACTCAGCGAGATATGGAACGGACTATGCTTGGAGTTTCTCTGAGCGATCGAATCCGGAACGAGGTGATCCGGCAGAGAACCGCGACATAGCTCACAGAATAAGCAAGCTGAAGTGGCAATGGGCCGGCCATATTAGCCGTAGAACCGATGACCGTTGGGGTAGACGTGTTCTTGAGTGGAGACCGGGAATCGGCAAACGTAAGGTAGGACGTCCTCAGGCTAGGTGGAGCGCCGATCTTCGCAGGGTGGCTGGTAGCAGCTGGATGAGAGTTGCCGAGAATCGAGCTGAATGGCGTGTAATTGGAGAAGCCTATGTCCAGCTGTGGACTGCTATAGGCTGATGATGATGATGATGATGATGACGCATTTACCCCACTGGTTGTTATTAAGTATCTGGTATCACGCTTATTGTGATGAAATAATACAACATTATTATGAAGAAGGCTCTTTTAGTAAAGGGTTCATATTCACGAATTTTCTCACTTTTAATAGGGATAATAAACCTGAGTTACGAGACAGGGGTCAAATGTTTCACATACAACTATTTGGGAACGTTAAGCGGTAATAGGTCAAGTTAATAGTTTAATCCAATTTATATGACCATAAATTCGGGCTCAGACGTCTGAATTCTGAATTAGCTTTACGAGTGTACGAGTATGACAATTTTCTTGATACACTTTTTTCTCTATGAACTGAATGTTGTCAGTATTTACAGTCACATCCAAAATATGTTTGTTACCTTAAGGGCTATTTTTGTCTGCTCATTGCTCGATAAAATCTGGTTTATCGACTCAGCATTATAATATTGCGGCAATGTCAATACCGTATAATCAAATTTTTACATAACAAAGTTAATCACTGGAGTGATTAAAAAATGTGACACACACAGATTAATTAATATACAGTAAAAACATTTTTTTTAATATTTACTTAAATAAGTAACACGGAGCGTGAGGTGGATGTAACAAATTCTGATATTGTGAGAATTTTATAGTGAAATTGCATGTAAAAAAAAAAAAAAAAACCTATTATTCAGGCCACTAAAAAGGTTTTAGATTGATGCCAACCCAACATTGTATCAAAGGTGTACGCTGTTTTCATCAAAATCAGAATCTAGTTATGAAATACACCGTGGCATTTTAGTCGTCTTACAAAGATAGCCCACTTCATGTATCCAATGACTACTAATAATTCATAAAAAAAAATATGAACATTTGTTTTTTTTTATTATTAATTATGACGCATGACATAGTTTAAAACACCCTGTTACGAGTGCAGTACGAGCCTTGTGTTACAAGGGCGCCGCGGAATGGAGCGGCGACATCTTTATCAGAGTTCATTCACCCTAACGCAAAAATGTGTTTCTTACTATTGCAACTTAAACTTAATCTAAGTCCATTCCGCGGCACCCTTGTAACACAAGGCTCGGACTGCACTCGTAACAGGGTGTTTTAAACTATGTCATGCGAAATAATTAATTAATGAATGATTAGTAGTCCTTAGACTAAAATGCCACGGTGTATAGTTTACTATGCAATATGCCTGACTCTTGAGAAAGAAAAGAATTTGAAAACTGACGAAGATATAAAATGCTTGACTGTACCTAAGTACTATTGAGTACAGATTGACACAAGTAGGCCGTTACGAGCACAATCTAGCAAAATGGGGGAATATAGATCCCACCGATACCCAGTGCGAATGCGCTGCTCCTGACCAAACCATGTCCCATATTTTGGAGTGTCCAAAGTGTTCACACACCTGCACTTCTGTTTTTTAAAATGATAAATGATTTTATTCCTGTAAGTAGGTTTTTACAAACACTTTTACACGTCAATCATATTATACAACTAGATGAGGTCGGCGTTTCGTATCTGACTACTCTGAGAAGAAATTTAATATGTAATAATGTGTATATTTTTTTATATGAATTTCAGTGTGATATAATTTCAATGTCATAATCATAATTTATTTTTAGTAAGTTTGCATGCTTTAGTTTTAAGCAAAAAATGTTCGTTCTAATATTTTATAATAACACCTTGTATACCATGTTTTATGCAAATAAAATATCTTATCTTATCTTCTGAGGCCCTAAAATGTCACTGATGCTGCGATTGGCGTGGCCACCTCCCTAGTAGCATTTTTGTTGGCGTTTGGTTGGGCCTGAAGGTGGCCCAACTAAATGCCAACGGAAAAAGCTACTAAGGCTACTGGACCCGATGCATTAAAATAATACATATAATTACCATGGACTCGAAAAGAAGAAGAAGATTGAAACTACATTTTAGAGTTATTTGTAAGATGTTAATAAGTAGGTAATTTAAGAGGGCATACTACGGTCCACTAGCGCCACTCCTTTAAAAAATATTATCTCGTGACTGAGAAGGAATTATGAAAAACGGCTCAACAGTGACCTCGGTAAGTGTGTCTAGAATGTTCTTTACCTTTTATAAAGTTTCATATTTATTTATGTACACACAAAATACTTGATAGGACAATATATTAACATAGAACAGCACAAAGGTACTGCTTATTTATTTATTTATTTTATTTTATATTAAATTTTCAAAATTAATTTCTTCCAGCAGACCTGCGAGAAGAAAGTTGGATAAGAAATGTAGACACAGTGTGTAGAAAAGTTGAACAAGATAATCTAAATTAAAACACTTAACTGGTATATATAACACATACATAATGAGCCTTTAATATTCCCATTGTTGGGACACAGACATCCTCTCTTCGAGAGGGAGTGGGCTCCCTAGTAGCATTTTCCGTTAGCATTTAGTTGGGCTACCTTCAGAGGTATGTGGCCCAACCAAACGCCAACAAAAATGCTACTAGGGCTGTAATCCAATACACGGGCTCAGTGCGGATTAGTAGATGCCACATGTCTTCGATTTCTTGGTTCTAGTAACACAAGCTTAGTATTTGACTGAATAAAAAAGAAAACGGCACCAGATTTCATCATCATCATCATCCCAGCCGAAAAACGTCCACTGCTGGACATAGGCCTCCGACAATTGGGGGGTTTACCATAATCGCCACGCTTGGCAGGCGGGTTGGCGATCGCAGTGTGGTGTTAAAAATGCATAGAGTACACTGCTGCCCATTCTCTTGTAAGTCCCATAGTCGCCTTTTACGACACCCACGGGAGGAAATGGGGTACACTGGATTTACTGTGGAAAAATGGTCATAGAAGCAGTATAAGATATGTATTTGGCTTGTATAAATAATTTCGACCGAACTAATAGGTACTTAAGAAAATTGGTGACAGTGAGTGAACTCATGTCATTTTCGTCAAATGAGACGTGTTATGAAGTTCTGTAAAGTGTCAGAACTTTTCAGAAAGAGCTGATGTCGCAAATTAGTTTTGACAGATTTGCAGTCTGAAATTGATGCTAGTTTTAACATAATATGCGGTTAAAAAGCATTAAATTATGAAATTTGCAACTCGCGTTGCTACAAAATGTATTATTAGTTATCTTATTTAAAACTTCATTAATAAGACTTACTTCGAAAATCGGAGATATCAATTTTAATTTTATAATACGGAGTGTCTACTTGTACCCCGCGTCCTAACCAAAAAGATCGTTCGCACGAATACGCTATCGCCGAGTTCATAATAATACATTTGTTCGGAAACCCGGAAGGCGGACGCCCTATGTCGACGCGACCACGCGATCGGGTTCGTCGACCAAAATGTACGCGACGATCGCATACTTGCGCGAAGACGGGTATTCTTGCGAATGATCTTTTTGGCTGGGACGCGGGGTTATGCAAATATTGTGCGACTAATTGAGAAGTGCTAAGGTCATGTAGAACAATATAATAAATTTAATATCCATTGTTGAGTAGCCGAAATGTGATATACCAGAATTTAAAACATCACACACCCACACACGTTACCACACCATACACCTCGTCACACACACCACACAAACCACACCACACCACACACCATACACCTCACACAACACCACGCACCACGCCACACATCACACCACATCGCGCGCCTCACCACATGCCATAAATTACACCGCACCACTTAACTTTATACACCACATCACATGCACTAACTGGGAATAAGTCCTAAGATTACTGTTAATAATTTAAACTGCAACTTTACTTAAAGAGTTTTATTTTTATTTTCTTAAGATTTGTAAATATAAACTAAATACAGAAAAATTTACTAGCATTGTATATTTACCCTTAAGGTCACACAGTACACTATATTAACTTTAGTTACTATTAAGTGTACGACAATAATGTGAAAGTGCGGAGTCTCCAAACACGTTTTTGTTAAATGTAATGTAATTTTCTATTTTTCAAAATAAACTATTTTGTATTTGTATTGTATTTTTGTATTGTGACACTAAATTAAGACACAAAAATAATATTTCTTGTGCAACTTCCCAAAAAAAAAAACTCAAGCATTTACAGAAATATTTCGCCACTTCCTTAGTTCAATCGAATTCAAAACAACGACTACATAAATCCGAAAATATGACGTCACGCCATCATATACAGACGTACAAATCTACTAGAATAGCGTGTCGACAATTGAAAACGGCGTGTTAATGCCGCGTCGATATGTGTAATGCTGGTTTGCAGTTTATAGCCAATAGGTACATTTAGCCTGTATTGTGGTATCAACAACTGGTATACGTATTACTAAACACCTGCGCTAATGGCTGTCATTAATGAGAATCGTGATTTGGTTACTGGATGAAATGGGCTCTGCGGTCGTGAGCTGTCTACAACTTTTGTCATTGCTGAGGCTTTATTAAATGTGGATCGGAATAATTTGGCTGGATAACGTAGCAGTGTTGATTATTGCGAGTACGAATTTTGGTTGTTTGAATATTTTAGTGGTGGGGATATTTTCTGAGCAGCTGCGTCTAATGGGGAAGGTTTTAAATTATTTATTCTATCTGTTCTTTAACTTTGGGTGAATTGCGTGATCGGTTTTTGACTAAAATTCAAGTGAATTATAAAAAAACTAGCTTTTGCCCGCGGCTTCGCCCGCGTGGATGTCGGTTATCGCATAAAAAAGTACCCCATGTCCTTCTCCATATCCCAGGCTATATCTCAAAATTCTAACTTAATATTAATTTTAATGTGACTCACTATGTGAATAGAAACCGAAACAAATGATTTAATATAGTAAAAGTACTTATGTTCTGAACGTGAATGAGTCTTTACCTAAAGATAACAAACACAAAATCAAAATACGAAATTTCACTCAAATTCTTAAAGCAATCAATTGTACCAAATACAACACGAAATAAAAATGCGACACAAATAATAATTTTAAAATAATTCACGTAAGTACCAAAAATGTGAAAACAAAACGAAATCCTCCGAAATGACGCATGATACACCGTTTGTACTAAGAAAACGCTCGAAATGTCTAATGAACACCATTGGTGCATAACTTTTCTCAGGGTCACGTTCGCAATTGGACGAAATATTTGACATTTATTTTGTACTTGCAACACGATCTGGATGTAGAATTCGATTAATCGACTAATACTTGACCGGTTGACATTTTAGCGGGAACACCTCTAAACGAAAAAAAAAAAAAAATCCGTCTATACTCTGTGGTCGTGTGGCGGTGTGACGCGATGCTTAATGTAAACATTCATCAAGGTTATACGTGCGTAAAGTAATGGATTCAATGAGAAAACGGTTTAATCTTAGAAGAATCTTATACAGAATTACTGAGAAATAAGTGTAGATTTCGTATTGAGTGTTAGTTTATCGAAAAGTGATAAATATGTCAGTGAAAAAGTAACGAATGTTTTGGAATGCACAAATTTTGATCATAAGGCCGCCGTGTTTAGTAATGTTTTTATGATAAATATTCTTGTATACTGTTTGAAATACACGTAAGTAGCTATCTAATTTATCTACGAACATAATTTGGCTATAGCTACTGATATTATAGCGTATTGTTATCGTAATCGTATTTCCAAGAGTAAAATTCGGCAAACAAATACCTACAAAAAGTCAATAAAATGGATATAGTATGTTATCCTTAAGAGATAGACATATGCCATCGCGGACTTTTTTGAAGACCTTTTAATGATACACAATTCCACCATACATTATTTTGTTATATCTCAAAGGGTTTAGACAGCGTTTTCGTTGAAAGCTCCCAGACGGCTTATTTTTTTCCGACACCTCCAACAAATATCGTTAATTCATACAAAAATGCATACAAAAACATAACAAATTATATACTAAAACCTTCCTCGAGAACCAAGCTATCCATTGGTGAAAACAGCATGAGAATCGGTGCAGGAGTATTTGAGTTTATCGCGAACAGACAGACAGACAGACAGACAGACAGACGCGGTGGAGGACTTTGTTTTATAATATGTAGTGATAGTGATTACGCGTCTATGTAATAGATAAATAAAACTGTTTGTAAATACTAAACGCATATTAAAGTAAATATATACGGTGCTTATTATTAATATAACAAAAATAAAACAATTTTTAACATTGTCTTTCTGTCTGTCTGTTTGTTCCGGCTAATCTCCAAAACTGGTGGACCGATTTTGATAGGACTTTTATTTTTTATTTCTTTTTATTTTAACTAGTGCATCTCAGAGTTTACCTTGAGAGGTTGAGAGTCTTTAGCCGATCTTTCCTGTGGTTGTCTTAAGCTCCTAAAAACTTTAAGCCTCCAGCTAGGGCGCAAAAACTTATAAACTAAACGACTAAGGGCACCCCTTTTGGGGTAAAAACCTCGGATTAGGGCAGAGTTAGAGGGAGGATGGCAAGGGACCGACGGTGGCTGGATAAAATCAGGGTTATGATTATTATCAGGAGAATTTAAAGCTACAGGCTCAGCTATAGCGCGTGCTGGTGCTTCGCTTAAGAGCAAGGGTCGGGGATTTCGCACGGGCGTAGGGGGCGAGGTTGGAATGACGGTCGTGTATTATGTTTGCGAGCTACTGTACTTGTTTCCTTACTGCTCTCCTGGAGGAGAGTCGTGGGGTCGTCTGGGTCGATCAGTGCCTTGGATGGCGGTTCTTACTAATGCGAGAGGGGGTATAATTGGCGGCCTTCTCAACTAGAGTGTTGCGATGAATGGCTGCGGAATCGAAGAAGCGCTTTGAAATGCGCTATCGTATAGGGATTTTAAGTTCTAAGTGAAGGTTCTGGTTCCGAACGAACCAGGGGGCTCCCGTGATTTTACGGAGGAAACGGTTTTGGAGGGTCTGCATCTTATGGATGAGATAGGGTTTTGCGTGTGCAAAGACGACTCGCATAGGTCATGATCGGGCGGATGGACTTTCACTGGCAGATAATTGATATTATAAAGAGTAACGTAGGCTTATGTAGCGAACAGCAGCTAGTAAAAAATAAATTAGATTTATCCACAGTTGCTGAAAAACCTCCAGATTATATGTCGTCATATCTCGCGACGAGCGATTTCATTGGCTATTGTAATTTTGTCGATGAATCACGATATCTGTTGCAGCATTACTGATCAGAGACTGGTTTTAACAGCAGAGTTCCTGATTCCTTGATAGACGTAATTAGGTTTGAAAAATTAGATTGTTAACAAAGCTGCTGTAACGCCAGCCGGTTTATTCTGTAAAAATCTGACCGTGAAAACTTAGGTAAAGTGAGCTGTCATTACACCAGCCGGTTTATTCTTTTAAAATCTCACCGTGAAAACTGACGTGAAGTGAGCTGTGAAACCCTAGCATCAAGTGGAATGACAACTGACTTGAAGCTCACTTAATTGGTAGCTGGATTATATTCTAAGTACCGTTTATTTTATTTTAATTCAGTGGCCTATTTATGTAAAATTCATTAAACCTGACTTCCGTACGTCTGATTCGGGTGACCACTAAAAATCAGCGCTGTGCTGTGGGTCCCTCATAGCACAGCATCATGCCGAGTGGAAGCCTTCTTGTCACAGTCATGACGTGCAGCCGCCGAGTATTTCGGTTTTGTGCTCGTGTTTATAATGTAGATCTATTTTGTTCTATTTTTCTGTTTACTTACCTACTCGAGTTAATTATATTTTGTATGCACGTGTTTGTGTGACAATAAACCTATTTTTCTTTCTTTTCTTTTCTTTTCTCATTTCTCCTTCGATTCGACGGTGAGATTTTACAGAATAGCACTACAGACGGTGTATTCTGTAAAAATCTCACCCTGAAAACTTGGGTGTAGCAAGCTTGAAATGAGCTGTCCGGAGCTGCCACTCTACCTAGACTAGGGATTTACACAAGCGAAAGCCCTCTTAAATATACCTCAAGTTTCACGGTGAGATTTTACAGAATAGCACTACAGACGGTGTATTCTGCAAAAATCTCACCGTGAAAACTTGGGTGTAGCGAGCTTGAAATGAGCTATCCGGAGTTGTCACTCTACCTAAAGCTAGGGATTTACACAAGCGACAGCCCACTTGAATATCACTTTACCTCAAGTTTCACGGTGAGATTTTTACAGAACAGCACTACAGACGGTGTATTCTGCAAAAATCTCACCGTAAAAATTTGGGTGTAGCGAGCTTGAAAAGAGCTGTCCGGAGTTGTCACTCTACATAAAGCTAGGGATTTAAACAAGCGACAGCCCACTTGAATATCACTTTACCTCAAGTTTCAAGAGATTTTTACAGAATATGTAGATCGGCTAATAGTACATTATTTACCAAGGGCTGTAAAAGAAAGAAAGCCCGAAATCACAGGAATTTGTGACCCGAGCCGCAGCCGAGGGTTGTAAATATGCGATAGAGGGCTTTCTTTTTTACTGCCTGTGGTGAGTACACCATTTTAAGTCTTCACCTGGCCATAATTCGAGTTTTACTGTACGCGTAGCGTGCGGTAAAACTCACATTATGGCCAGATGTGACGTAATAGTACATTATGATACAAGTGTGCTGTGTTGGTCATTGCACTCGAGGCGGTATTATTCGCGCGAGTCGCAGACGAGCGCGATAAGGGAGCCGAGTGCGTAATGATCAATGCACACGCGTTTCATACGACATTTTGCAACACACTTGCGAGGAAAAAAACAGGTTTGTTGTAAAAACTTATGCTACAATAACGTAATTATAGAGATACATTTAGATTTATAAAGTTCAACTGACCTTTGTTGCCAGGTACTAACTATCCGGACGTTTTTTTAAAAACTGTTCAACTTCGGTTGGTGACAATACTTTAGATTTCGTATTTTTGATAGTAACTTATAACAACACAACGAAAACGTTAACAAAACAAATATTTATGGAAAATGGCACGCTGGTTTTTTTTTTTTTTTTTTCGCGCGCCCCGCTTGAGCTGCGCGCGCAGGTGTAAATAGAGGCACTGGCAAAATCGCTAAACAGACTTTATGAAAAAAAAAAAAATTACTGATCATAGTTTAGTAAGTATGGAATTAGAAAGTACTATTGGCATAGAGAAATATACATTAGTTCAGTGAGAATCCACAATAATAGAACGTCAGTCAGGATCATTTTCGTTTGGTTCCGGGAGGGACCACGGACAATTTAAGGTAGGAGTGAGGCGTATATATCGTAACAGCTAAATACAACAGGTATCACAAGATACCAGACTGTAACTGTGACAAATAAACTAAAAAAAAAAAAAAAAGCTTCTGTTCCACGACGAGATAACAGAATCCATCCAGTCACAAGCTTTTGTCTATTCATGCTTATGACAGTTACCTTAGTTAGAATATAGATAATAAATGTTACTGTTACACTGTGACACCCTGTTACATCGTCCGTCACAAGCTCTTTCCTTTTCTCGCATAGGTGTAACACCATAGTTAGAAAGAGAAGTACCTCCGTGTATTATAACTGTGCAGCTGTGGTAACAGAGAACACACAATAGTTTGTTCCCACATAGTATGAAATAACAGCCTGCTATTTTGTAACAGGTTTTTGGAACTGTTAATTACGTGGAACAGAAACAGGCGGAATAGATATGGGATTTTACCTGTTACATTACAACCCACTCCTGATTTAAGATAAATAAATTTTAGTTAATTTTGACCAAAGACAATTCAGACTATTTAAAAAAAAAAGTGAACGCGCGGATTCCTTTTGGCATGAAGTTTCTTTGACGAGATTTAAAAAAAAAAGCGCAAGTTTTCGACTAGTAAACAATTATCTGTGGCGTTACAGCACTCGTATGGTAACGTAATGTTAAAAGCACGCGTTTTTAATGCACTGCATTATGGACCTAAAAGCGGTTCAATAAGAGCCACTTTACGAGCAAGTGTGTTGAAAATTACATTTACTTATTTCCTTAAATAAATAATTTAGGACCCGTCACATGTAATCAAAATCATAATCTTTACAGGCTTTTTGTTACATATATCTCTGAACGTTATCCTACTCTGTTATTCTATTAAAACGTTGGGTATCAGCTACAATCAAGGAAATTGAAATTTTAATAAACTGTTTAATTTCGCCGTCGGGTCGTCGCAGATTCAATATAGAGTATTATAAAGTATTATTAAGTTAACTCAGGCTATTTCTTTGCTCAGTTTCATATCGTAAACCCGTCGGGGGCAGCTCATTGCAGTTAAATCAAAACTATGTTATAACGCTGTATACTATAGAACGTTGTTTTATGTTCTGATAGTGTCATTGAAGGTCGTCGTGATCTGGTATCGAAAGATTTATGGAGCAAGTGAATAACTGTTCGGAAGAGAAATTAATTGTAAGTTTCGATTTTCTGCGTGAATATTTTAATAGAAGTATAGGCATCACATTCGACGTGACTGGTATGTTAAGGTTTAATTATTTTTACGGTCAAAAGCACTAATACAGTAGAAAGGGATAAAAATAAAGAAATTGTTTACTCTAAAAAAACAAGAAGAACTTAAAAAAAAAAAAACGGCCAATGGCGTGTCGGACCACGCACGATAAAGGGTTCCGTAGTTGGGTTGAATTTATCCCAAGAAGAAACTCAACATTGCAGTTGAAAAACATGTCCTCCCATACATTCCGACTGCAAAGGTAAGTTTTAACGCACAATATTGAGAGATATACCATGCTATTTAAGAATATAGACTTCTTATAAGTTTTCCTGTAATCTATAAGTATAGAAATATGACTGTACTTAAAAAAAATTGGCTCTGTAGTTTCCGAGTTAAGGGTAAAGGTCAATTTTCATTTTTTTTCATAGATAACTTTAAAACTATTCATTTTAACATTATTTAAAAAAAAATAAAAATGAGACCCTCACCCACCTCACTACCCTCACCACCACCTCCTCACCTCATTAAGACCTTTCATTTAATATGTCGCTTGGGACAGTATGCAAAATGTAAAAAAAAAAACTTTATTTGCCTCCAAAAAATGATGCCCATATAATCGGTTTAATAGATTCGGAGAAAATTGGGTGTGACAGATGGACAGACACACGAGTGATCCTATAAGGGTTCCGTTTTTTATTTGTACTTACGGAACCCTAAAAAGGTATCTAAATAACTTCACTGTCTAGTTAACGTGCATTTAATAACCAGCCTGGTTATTAAATCTTCGTGCTACGGTTTGAAACAAGATTTATGATCAGTTTAAGTACTCTAAGAAAATAAAAACCCTTTTTTGTAAGTATCAATCTAAATAGGTCATTCATCATCATAATTTCAGCCGAAAGACGTCCACTGCTGGAAATAAGCCTCCCCCAATTGGGGGGGAGGGGAGGGAGGGCTTGCCATAATCGCCACGCTAGGCAGGCGGGTTGGCGATCGCAGTATGGTGTTAAAAATGCACAGAGAACGCTGCTGCCCATTCTCTAGTAAGTCACTTAGTCGCCTTTTACGACACCCACGGGAGGAAATGGGGTGATGCTATTCTTTACGTCCGGCACCACAATCAATCTGCCTAGCCTTTTTCAACTATGTTGGGGTCGGCTTCCAGTCTAACCGAATGTAGCTGGATACCAGTATTTTACATGGAGCGACTGCCTATCTGACCTCCACAACGCAGTAACTAGGTACACGATACCCTTGGTAAGACTGGCTATCAGACTTTTGGGCTTCTGACGACCCGTAACGACTGTCAAAGATCCACGAATGATAGCCGGGACCAACGGCATAACGTGCTTTCCGAGGCACGGAGGAGTCTCGGTATGTAAAGATGGTCGCCCATGCACGGACCAACCCCGGCAAGCGTAGCTTAACCTGACGGATCGACCCGTGCGGCTCTTATTACTTAGCCACGAGCTCCTCACGTAGCTCTTTACGTCCGGCACCACACGGCAATCTGAATAGGTACCATAATTTAATTACATACGTTTCAAAACATAACACATTTCCAAAACATAATCAAACTTATAAACCGTTTGGTATTCCAACTTTTATAGAGAAAATCTTAATTATAGTAACTGCAGCGGATGGGAATATGTACATTGCAAAGTGTATTAGACAAAGTTCGGGCGAGCAGGTCGATAGGTGCCACAGTGTACGTGAATTAACTGGAATCGACTATTAAATGTCAGCTAAGCGTGGGTATACTGTGTAGTGAACGTGGATACACGGAAATACTACTTAATACTGAATTTCTGCGAAAGCTTAGTACGGAGGTGAATGAGGAAAGGTCGATCGCTCGTATATTTTTGATCAACCTAAATATTAATTAATGGAACCTGCATAAGAAGGTCCTGACACTTGCAGACTTCAAAAACTATCTGAGCTAAAAAAAAAAGATCTAGATCTAGATCTAGATATTTGCAAAAATAAATTTAACAACCTTGCACAATTTATGTAAGTAATAAATAAGCAGGAAATGTAGGTTTTTTTTTTCGTTTAGTCTGTATCAGCACTTATAATGGTTGCTAAAACGGAACAGATTCACTCTGTTCACCGTACTAGTAGGTATAAACTGTACTACGGTGGAACAGTTTTCCTAGTTCTCTGTAAAATTACTCATAATAGCAGACTTGTGACAAAATCATTATTGTAGTAGCATGAAGAATTTTTGTTATTAATAACAGAGCAACAAAGCAAAACAAAGCAGAAGTTAATTTAAGGAAGGTAAGCTGTTAGAACATTCTACGTCACTAGCCTGCAATATTGTGATGGGCGAAAGAGAGAGATGATGAGACTCGCATAGACCAGGGAAGCATGGCACAAAAGGAAGGACGTCTAAGAATTGCAGGCCAGGAAGCTTAGGTTAGGTAGATTGGTAAAACCCCTGTATAATTTGGAGAGCACAATTAAACACCTATTCCGGGTACCACAAATACTTTCTATTTGTGGTACCCGGAATAAAAAGAAAGAAATAGTACATTATTTACCAAGGGCTGTAAAAGAAATAAAGCCCGAAATCGCAGGTATTTGTAACCCGAGCTGCAGGCGAGGGTTTTAAATATGCGATAGAGCGCTTTCTTTTTTACTGCCCGTGGTGAGTACACAATTTTACGTCTTCACCTGGCCACAATGCGAGTTTTACTGTACGCGTAGCGTGCGGTAAAACTCACATTATGGCCAGGTGTAACGTAAAAGTATTTATTGGCCCTCATACAGGAAGATCACATTTTAAACTAAACAAACTCATAGAAATATTAATAAAAATGAAATAAAAAAACAAAATTAAAATTAAAACAAAATCCTGTACGGGGCTAAAAGGCTCCTATCTCAGCATGACGCTGCAAAATTTATAAAAAAGTGGCGCAGCGCTGGTATTCTGATCAAGCCCGCTGTGATGTCACGGACAGATACAGAAATAAAAAGTCAAATAAAAAAGTAGATATGTGTGAAAATAACATAAAAGAAAATATTTATGTAATAAAAATCATTATAATCCGCGTGTCAGTACCCAACGTAACAACAGTTACTGCTGCTTAGCCTTTAGTGTCTATGGCTTTGCTTTGACAAGTAAAGAGATGTAGGCGCTGGCATTCCGGGCAAATAGTCCTATGAGTCCTACGTCTGCGTATCCTCTATGCCCAGGTTTTCAGTATTGCCCAGTAGGTAATTGAGTTGCGAGGACCCGATGACATTTGCTCCGTGGAAAATATCGGTGCACCGTGTAGGCTTTAAAAACTTGATTAATTGGATTTTCAGGGTAAAACCAATACACTATTCGCACGTTTGTTAGCAAAGATAGGCGACATGAAAACCACTGCAAAAGTACCAACTACCAACACAGTCCCGGGTTTTATTTTAAGCTTTGCAATGCGGTTTTATTTCGTGGTATTCCGATCGAATGATGTAGGAATAGTACAGTGAACTGTGAAACCCATAATGTTTCGTTTTTATTTTTTTTGGGGCTGTATCAGATAAAAATTTATAGTAAAGGGCTTTGATAGCTAGTGGCTACGCATCATTCAGTTTATGAACTGGTTACCAGGCAAAAGCTAAACTGATCTGTGCAAAACTAAGTTGAGTGGAAGTTTAGAATATGGTTGATAGGAGAACTTTTGGTGGGTCTAGTCTATATTGAATGTAGGTTTTGAGCCCGATAGATCGGATATTTTCTCGTGGTCCTTCTATTAACTATGGAAAGACTATGGCCCCTGCCTGATCAATGTTTTATTATACACGGATAAAATGGCATGAAGTGACTTGCACACTCAATAATGGGCCCCCGGAAACGGTCGCTAGCACTTAGTGCTGTAGCAACAAGGGGGCAACATATCCTGAGGTGCTTGAGGACTGGAGAGGTATTCCACGACTATCAGAACATTCCCAGAGCCCGGAAGATGGTCAAGATCCCTACCAGCACTTACTGGAATACTTCCTTCCTACGAGCACGTTTGCTCTAGCGATTCTCCACTCAAGCCGGTCAATAAAGGCAAGAATGAGGTGGGAGCTCAGTTCCTCGTCAGTGTTCACTCCAGCCGGCCGATAAAGGCAAGCCAGAGATGAGGAACATGACTACTCCCGGGAGATAAGGTCCGTGGGGTCGGTACTGCCCATCAGCTCGCCACATGCTGCCCTGCGGGTTTCTGTATCTCTCTTGGTCTGGCTCCTCGCCCTAGAACTGTTTCGGCAAAGTAAACTCTACCGGCACAGACCTAGAGTTCGGAGCGCGAAAGCCCCACCACGACGTCAACGTAGAGATACGGCGGTGGGACTTATTATTATCAGTACGCAATTAAGGTGCAGGTCCTAAGTGCCCAGACTTATGTTTGACCGATAAAATTTATATAATAACTTACATTACATAGGTTTATTGATCAAACGCTGAGTTATTAAAAGTTGAGACGATATACAAGATAATACGATATATTGGTAAAACATTAACAACCTTGCAGCGTATTACTAACATCATAAACAACAACTTTTGTTCTATGGCAATAAAAAACTGGCCAAGTGCGAGTCGGACTCGCGCACGAAGGGTTCCGTATCATTATCTATAAAAACGGCAAACAAATCATGTCTGTTGTATGGGAGCCCCACTTAACTATTTGTTTTATTTTAATTTAATTATTTATTTTTAAAGTGAATATATAACTAAATATTCTGTGAATATTTCAAGCGTCTACCTGTTGCCATTATCAATATCGAGCAAAAACGGGCAAAAAAAAACACGTTTGTTGTATGGGAGTCTCCTTAAATATTTATTTAATTCTATTTTTAGTATTTGTTGTTATAGCGGCAGTATAAATACATCGTCTGTAAAAATTTCAACTGTCTAACTATCACGGTTCATGAGATGCAGCCTCGTGACAGGACGGACTGCGGAGTCTTAGTAATAGGGTCCCGTTTTACCCTTTGGGTACGGAACCCTAAACCATAATAAATTTACCAAAAATAAACCACAAGAACACCTTCAAGATTTCGTTATTTACATTTAGAGCGTTGAATTTGAATATTTTTATTTTTGTATGAAAGTCTGATGAATTAAAATGTGATGAATTTTTAAAAGTCATAGACCAAAAGTTGTTCTATAAGATGTTAGTAATATAGTCCTGAGATATTGTTAGTTTTTTACTAATAACTCTATATAAATCCACATTATTTATGCATATAAATAACATTGCCCTTATTTATAATACTGCATGCAGGCGAAAATTATCGTGATAATGTCGTGTTTGTTACAAATTAATGGAAAGTGGGCGGTGCAAGGAAGTACATTTCTAACGCGTCCGCCCCGCTGTCGTCTCGCAAACGCCCCGTCGCCGTCGGGCTCATGTTGTGTTACAGCCTGAAAAATAACATAAGTCGGTATTTTTTATTCTTTTTAGGTTTGACGAGAGACTGAAGAAAAATGTAATACGAAGTAGATGATTTGTAGGCCTTTCACGTCGTGAACTGTATATAATGTTGCTACAAAGTTGTAACCCAGTTAATCATTTACACTCATTTATTTTCGGTTGAAAAGTTACTAGCTATTTTTCTGCTCGTTCATGTAACGTCATTATTCTATAAGGATCTTTAATAATAAGCAGAGATCAGAATAGGTAGAGTTAATTCACCTTGTAGCATAGAGTGGATAAAACCTCCTCTAAAAATCCCGGAATAATTATAATGACGTTTAAATCCCGGGATTTAGAAACCAAGAATTATTTATTGCACTTTATTTATAGTTACAAATTATTGACTTGAAAAATCATATAAATTTTTTTACGGAACCTTAAAAAATGTGAAAAAAGCCCTTTAATTTGATAATTAAAGAGCTTTTTTTTAGCAATTTAAGTACGGAACCCCAAAAAATGTTTTGATTCTTCAAATCAATCATTTGTAACCATAAATAAATTCCATAAATAATTCGTGCTTTTTAAATCCCGGGATTTAAACGTCATTATAATTATTCCGGGATTTTAGAGGAGTTATTATCCACTCTATGTTACATCCTTCCCCGAAGTTTAAGTAAATTAACTCTACCTATTCCGATCTCTGATAAAAAGACTTTATTGTTATATAATATTTTACATAAGTGTGTCTAGAATTTTCTAATACTTTTTAAAACGTTTCATATTGAGACACGAAACAACAAAATTCGATCTAAAGAAAAGCGGCCACATTCCTCTAGATCGTATTTTGTTGCTTCGTGTCTCAATATGAAACGTTATAACAGGTATTAGAAAATTCTAGACACATTTACCGAGGCATCTTATTGTTCCGTTTTACATAATTCCTTCTCAGTCATGAGATAATATGTTTTTAAAAGAGTAGCGCTAATGAACCGTAGAATGCCCTCTTAACCTGTTCGATCGACCCGTGCGGCTGGTATTACTTAGCTACAAGCCAATCTTTTCACTATGTCATGGCTTATTATGTCCAAATGTTGCCAATAGAGGAGAAATAGAAATATAAATAATATTTATTTGCATAAAACATGGTGTTTAAAGATATTAAAGACATTACAGGGCCTTACTCTCGAAAACGATTCGAGTTTGATTTTGATTCCGATTCGAACTCGTTTCTGGGACCTTACTCCCGACAGCATCGAGTTCTGAATCATTCGAATTAGGTTCGAATTAAATGCCAATCCATTTTCTTGAATTCGACACTAGCGCACGATCGTGCGGTGGTTCGAAGCGAAACTTACTTCGGTCAGTTTTAAGTTTTAAATCGAGTTCGGATCAGAAACGAAATCGAATCGGAATCAAAATCAAACTCGAATCGTTTTCGAGAGTAAGGCCCCTGATCAGATCATACATGTTTTGCTCAATCATAGCATGCAAATATTAAAGGTTACGTTAAACAATGTTTCCCGTCAATAATTTTTTTTATGCTATAAAAATTATTTGTGTTTAACCATATATGTAGTTTTGTTTTAAACAATCTAATATCTAAAGTTTTTAAGTCATTTGGAATTTTATTATATATACGAACACACATGGCCAAACATCATCATTATCATTTCAGCCGAAAGACGTCTACTGCTGGACATAGGCCTCCCCCAAAAGGGGGGGATTTGCTATAATCGCCACGCTTGGCAGGCGGGTTGGCGATCGCAATATGGTATTAAAAATGCATAGAGAACGCTGCTGCCCATTCTCTAGTAAGTCCCTTAGTCGACTTTTACGACACCCACGGGAGGAAATCGGCTGGCGCTATTCTTCACGTCCGGCATCACACGGTAAATGGCTAAACAGCTTTTACAATATTTAGCCAGTCTTGGCAAGTCATTTAATAGTGAGGATCTCGCCAGTTTCGAGGATACACATCCTCTGCCTTTTTAAATAAGTCTTTATGCTTTTTAACACCTTCGGCGCCAAGCATGATTTCCAAAATCACACTTTTGTTTTGTTTATATGTTTTTATTTATTGTATTAATGTGTTTTAAGCTTTCATCTTCCTATTCCCATCTTTTCTCAGGTTTTTCAGAGTGTATATCATAAATGATACACTGGTTTACCAAATAGGTTTGTGTGTTCTCATATCTCCAGGGCCATGTGTATCATTTTCGATACACATTGTATTAACAAGTGTGTGCAAAAATGATACACTGGCGCCGAAGGTGTTAACAAACATGCATACTTCATAGATATAGAGAGAGGGTATCGGTAATAAACCAAGTTCTTTAAATATTGGCCTGCAAAAATATTGGCCTGCAAGAGTCATCAGGTTGTTTTTCATATATTGCACGAATACACTGTTTTTGTGCAACAAATACCCTAATTACCCCCATACGTGATGTTTACTTGTTTATTTCCCTTAGTCACATCCAGCCTCTCTAACTCCACATGGTATAGGTGAGCGGGCGATCTAAGCAAGGTTCTCTAGTCACGTTCGCAACGTTTATCGCGGACACGTTCACTGACGGTAATAAAAACTTCTCTAAAATGAAATATTTAATGCCACCCCGCCTGAGTGCTGCTCATGTTTCAGACGCGTCAATGAACAAGGGTGTTTATTTTTAAAATAAACTCGCACGGTTTATACACAGGTGCCTTTATAATCTGCGAGGTGTGGGTGAGGTGATTTTTTTTATACGTTTTAGGGTTCCGCAGTCAACAAGGAACCCTTATAGTCTCGCTATGTCCGTCTGTCTGTCCGCGGCTTAGTTCAGAAAATCTTAGTACTAGAAAGCTGTAATTTGGCATGGGTATACATATTAATCACGCCGACAAAGTGGTAAGTTGTTTTCTGTTATTGCACGTACTGTGTATTGTGTCTGCATCTCCCTTATGGTGACTGGTAGAAAATGCCCAAGGTATTTATTCCACCTTTGTACAGGTTTTGTTTTTGCATAAAGTGTTAATAAATGAAAAAAAAAAAAAAAAATATTATAATTTTTGTGGGGAAAAATATCATCTCCATTGTACGTTGTATTGTAAAGTGGAGATGATATTTTTAGTCTATCCCATGGTGAGGGATATTCTTAGATAGGCCGTTTATTTAAAGTTTAGTTAAACACCTGTTTGTCATAGGAGTCACAGACAGTCCGCTGTGCAGGGCCTGCATGGAGGACGACGATACAGCACCTCATGTGCTACTAAACTGCCCGGTGGTCGCCGCATAAAGAGCAAAGTATTTCGGTAACCCAGGTATCCTACGTGAGGTTGTCAGTAACACCAAGGCGTTGCTAGCCTTCCTTCAGGAGCTGGGGTGGATCGAATAATCGATATTCCCATCCGTACGCAAAATACGCGTATCGACGTGGAGTTGCGGACACCAGCCCGTATTACCTATTATTATTAAGGAAAACTATCACAGCTAAGTACGCTTTACAAGCATTCAGCCGAAAGACGTCGACTGCTGGACAAAGGCCTCACCCAAAGTGGGGGAGTTGCCATAATCGCCACGCTTGGCAGGCGGGTTGGTAGTATGGTGTTAAAAATGCATAGAGAACGCTGCTGCCCATTCTTTAGTAAGTCCCTTAGTCGCCTTTTACGACACCCACGGGAGGAAATTGGGTGATGCTATTCTTTACGTCCGGCACCACATGGTACAAGTTAACGAGTAATAGTCGACCAACTTATATTTGCATTTGAAATGTATGGGGGAACATGTTTTTCAACTACAATGTTAAGTTTGTTCTTGAGAAATATTAATCCCAACTACGGAACACTTTATTGTTCGTGGAGTCCGTCACGTACTTGGCCGGTTTTTTTTTGTGTTCACTTTGTCTTGGTGGGATTTTGCTGAGAGTTTTGTTTAGACGACATGTGGTTACATACATACATAATTAATCAGCCTATTGTTCGTTGCTGGAACATAGGCCTCCTCTTATCTGTGAGAGGAAGTGGGCCATAATCCACCTAACGGGCCCAGTGTGGGTTGGTGGATATCACACATGTTTTCGAATTTTTAGGTTCTTAGACATGCCAGTTTCCTCATGATGATTTCCTTCACCGTTTTGAGACCAGTGATCGTGAAATTAAATACATAAATTAATGTGCCTGCCCTGTTTCGAACTCACGACCCACGACGTAGCCGATACAACTGGGCCATGACTACTGTCACATGTGAACCACACAGAGCTGCGAGAGCAGAGCCTGCTCTTGACCTAGATCTCGCCTGATGGAAAGCAATGGATGAGGTATATGATGGAACGAGCGTGTCCAGAAGATGCCTGTTCACTCTTGTTTTAAAGGAAGACGGGTTATATATGGAAAGGAACACAGACGCTGGCAGAGAGTTCTACATTTTGGCTGTGCGCACAATAAATGTAGAGGAGAAGCGCTGACTACCTACGACTGGACGGGATATCAACCAAGTACGTGTACCTTGTAGTACGTCTGGTAGTCCGGTAATAAAAGAGCGATGGTGGGATCAGGTCATTGATCTCCTGCGCACACTCTCCGAAGTACAATCTGTAGAAGACCGACAGGCAAGCAACATTACGCCGGTGAGGCTGTGAAGCCTAGACACAAATGTTTCGGCGGATTTTCGTGTTGGTATCGACGTCATATTACCAGGCAATAGTCATAATATAGAACACCTGTCATTTATCATTCTTGGGGAAATTCTTTATTTTCTAATACCTACTAACAACCACCTACGTGATCACGTTTAGTCTTTAGTTTATCGCACATATAAAAGTAAATGAAAACGTCAGTATTACTAAATACAATTCAGAAATATGAAGTAGGAATATACATGAATATCCGCCGCCGTTAGCCCGAAAAATACCAAAAGTAAATATCAAATGGAAAACAGCTGGCAATTCAACCGAAAATCTCATAAGACAGTGCAGTAGGCCTCGGTTTTGACAAGCCTTCCATTTATCTTCGTCGCCAACAAATTCAACGCGGTTGCTAGGATCATAAGTTGTCTGAATTCCATTATAACTTTCCTAGGTGTGTATTAACTTATCTCGAAATTAATATGAATTTCGACGTTCCCATGCGGTGTAAATTAAATATGTTAAAGGAGGGTCAGACTACTAATTCCTGAAATTAGAGTTCATAGAAAATTACCAAATGTAAAGTCCCCGCAGAAGCCAAATGAAGGCACAACTTGTACAGCACAAACACGCTGGTCAAATATTAATTCGGGTCACATTTGCCGCTCCGAATGTCCGTGTTTGCAGAGATACAACTTTCGGGCCATCGAATTTAGAATGGTTTACTTTGGGCCTTGTGTATTTGACTATTTATGTAAATTTAATTTGACTTGGTAACGCGGGGCGGGTGCACCAGACACGAAACCCGCGCGCCAAGCCACTTGCGTAATCCGATATTTTACGCACCAGTTCCAATTAGCACAATATTCCTTTAAATATTATGTTGGAATGGAGTATGTCTCTAAGCTTTAAAATTGGCTTCTTTAGATGATGTTTTTTTAGATAATGTTCCACACACTGGTAAAACTCCTCGACAAACTTGACCGTCTTCTCAATTACTGCATTCAATTCGTTTTCAATCTGCGTAAATAATGATTATGTCTCTGCCCATCGGTCGCTTCTAAAGTGGTCGCCACACAGAGACACAGAGAGCAAAGGGCGCTGACCACCTTGTTTTCATTTCTTGACTCTCCTACTTCCTCTAATCTAGCCCCCCACTTTCAGTACATTTGTGCCAACCACAATAAAAATCTACGATCATCAAATAATCGCCCTCTTCAATGTCTCACTCACCACAGTCTTTATTCAATCTTCCTTCTTCGTTCAGTCTATCTCTCTGTGGAATGCGCTCCTTCTGGAAAACAGGCTGGCAACCAACCGATTATCATTTAAAGTAAAAGTTGGCTAGCACATTTGTAAGAAGCTGGGAGTATCACCACAACGTTAATGTTTTTCCATTGTTTGTCTTATTTGTTTTAGTATATTCGTGTATTTATGTATATTTATATATAATTAGATATAATTATATACTAAATTTATAGTTTTTATTAGATATAAGTGTATCTTTAAATTTGAATAAATCTTTATTCCTAAAGTCGTAATTGCACCTACCACTGTTTGTCTCTACATCACCCAAAGGTTGACTGGTAGAAAATGCCAATGGCATTAAGTCCGCCTTTGTACATTTCTGTGCTTGAAGCATTAAATAAATAATAAAACTGAGCAAAGTGAGTACAGGTCACATTTTGAAAATAATGTTATACGGCACTGCCACTTAAGGTACGCCAAAACCGTATATTTTTCAACGTGTTGTAACAAAAATATATATACTTTGCAAAGTAAAAATCAATACAACTGTCAGCGAAACTAGCTTCCAGATTTCGCTAACTTCTTGTATGTATCCTTGCTTCCACGTAACTTTATTAATGAACAGCTCAATATGTATCAACAGTTAAACCATGATCGATTTACACCGACTACCAAAGACTATAGCGCAAAATCCATTTTTTATTTCATTGGATTTTCCAGATAGTTGCAGATAGTTTGCACCGATTGACTGATTTTGTTACCAATATCACAGTTCATCACCTTTTTGTTAGATAAACAATAGTATGAAACATACGAAACGTGTGTAGGGTTAATTGGTGAATTGAGACCAATGGTGAGACAGACAGGTATAATCTCGTTTGCACGTGGGATGAGGTGAGGCAGCAACAAAGGGCAGTAAGCCAGAAATCCTCAATTTGATCGCTGTCTGTGAGAAGCTTGACAGATGATAGCCCGGCTTGGGAGGGCAAGATATATCGAGGTGTTGATTATAAATGACCACCTGCTATACATATGTTAAGTTATGGAAATACTCTGGTAAGAAGTGTGTTTGGCATTTGTTTGATGTTGATCTTAAATAATTACTTTTTCGGAAAATAAAAAATAATATAATATATAAATTTTAATTAAAAAATAAAAATTGCTGAAATACATATATATAGTTCTTAGAAAAAATATAGGTATTACAAAGAACTAGGATACCTGTACCACCTGTACCTGTGTTACCTGTACTAGGATATCTCTGTATCACAGACGGCATGAGTTCTTACAATTAGTAATAGAACAATTCGTTTCTTAACAATATTTAACATAAGTTTTATGAATAGTAACATATGTCGTTGGTTAATTAATGTATTATGTTATAATTTACTTAAACACTAATAATTAAGGTCTTAAACTTGTGGATAATTTCTATGTTATTTACAGACAATAGTTGTTAGCACTTAGTTACGTACGCGATTATGATTGCGACAGCAATATCCTTATCCAGGTTAAAATAAATATGAATCACCTTCAAGGCTACATTAAATTATTTAAGTGGTCTGCTTTTTTAATTTTTTTAAGTGGTGCTTAGACAGCGGCAAATCGAGGATAAGTAGGACAACGCAGTGGTCAGGTATGTTATTGAGTCGGCAACAAGCGATAATATATTTTTAATATACCTATCTACAACGAACGTTTTCTCTAGAACGAACGTAAATCATGCTTCGTAGCAGTCGCAGAAATTGTGACAGTGCCATTTGGACTAATTTAGAACTCAAAAAGTGACTGAACACATATTTAGATATACTTATGCAAAACATATTATTTTGTACAGTAGCCCAAAGTTCATTCAGTCCATCCAGTCGATCTATTCTGTAAAAATCTCACCGTGAAAACTCAGGTGAAGTGAGCATCAATACACAGTGCCAATCCCTAGCATCAATGGAATGACAGCTCACTTCACCTGTGTTTTCACGGCGAGATTTTTTACAGAATAGCACTACAGATTATATTGTTTTACCACTAAAACAGATGTATCATCACTAGAGATCGGATATTGGGATGCATATTCACCTAAAGTTGAGATGTTTGCTATTATGTAAAACGGTTTTGTATCGAATAAATCCCGCGGTTCCAGTGTTTTATTTTTATTTTAACTAACACACCCCTACTCTTACACCCTACATACACATATTTGCATAGGGGGTTAAAATAATTTTAAATAAATATGCATCTGAATAGTTATGTAATCCAAGAAACCCGGATATTTTTTTTATTTTAATAAATAATATTTTAGTAGTCGCTTCCATACTATACACCCGACGAGTTATGCATTGACGGTATTCCTGGCATCAAGGGATATTTTATTAAAAAAAATAAAAATAAAAAATAAGTAGCTGCTTCCATACTTTCATAGCTAATAATTAACTTTAGGTAAATATGCATCCGATTATCCGATCTCTAGTCATTACCACACAAAATACATAATTTGCTAGATAATTATAATCCAAACAATAATGTCACAGCGGCTGTTTCAAATCGGACTCGTGCCTCTACATAATTTAGTTATAACATCCAAAATGTTGCCTGTAACACCCACTGTTCCATAATTGCCATATTTAGTGCATTAGTAATATTTGCATGCATTTAATACATGAACTCGGGACTGTATTGTCATAGGCTTTAGTAGGTAAATATGTATGTTTGATGCATTTTACGTTACAGCACGGTATGATCCGATAGAGACCGCGCTTGCTACTTTTTTGAATCCATGGGAAAGATAAAAAAATCAGAGTCATAAAATTCTGAAAAAAAGATACGTTTTATTTAAGGATTTGGTGATAATGCAATAGCTCTTAATAATACGATATGATTAACTTTTCTGGATAGAAAAAAAATCCCAAATTTACCCCTATTTCTTGATAAAATAATTAAAATAATAATAATAAATAATGTGGGACGCAACTTGTGTCGATACTCTTGCGCCATCCCATCTTCCTGGCTCGGCGAGCTGTGCTGGCGCTGCTGCTGCGGCTGCCGAAAACCTCAAGCGACGAAAATATAGTTACCTTATCGGTAACTATATTTTCGAGCCGTTTGGGGTTGAAACCCTCGGGCCGTGGGGTCCCAGTGCTCATGTTTTATTCAGTAAAATCTCCAAAAGGATGGTTGACACTTCCCGTGATCCAAGGGCTGGATTATACCTTGGCCAGAGGCTAAGCGTTGCCATTTTTTGATCATGGTATGGCAGTTTGAGTAATTTATGCGGCCAGCCCAAATGTCCTTTCTTTGGTATTGTTCGTCGAATCGTTGAGCTCCTTATGTTCTAAGTTGAGCTGCACGATTACTGACAATGCGTGCACTGAATGGATAGGTCCACTCAATCTGTGTGGTTATTTCTTCAAAAGACCATTTCAGACACCAATCTACATGGTCTTCACATGATTTGACCAAGATTATGTCTGGACTTTAAAAGGGACTGTGATCTCTGAGTTTGTTTCGGTCTTTCTTCTCAGAGTAGTCAGATACGAAACGCCGACCTCGTCTAGTTTTAAAATATGATTGACGTGTAAAAGTCTTTGTAAAAACCTACTTACAGAAATAAAATCATTTATCATTTGTCATTATCATTTATTCAACTTGGCAACGCTGCCAGTCTCTTGGGTACATTACCAGTCGACAGTGATGCTGAGGAATTTTACGACGACATATTTTAGTTTATTTTGTTATTAGTTTTATTTAGTTTAGTTTATTATTATATTGTTATTTAGTTGGTAGGTTTGTTATTATTATAGATATTTTAATGTTATTGAATAAATATATTAAAATAATTACTATGTTTAAATACCTACTAAATGCGCGAGGCAACTACTCGCGACTTCGGGAGCCTACTTCAGACGGCTCGAGTCATACCGGATCATACCGCCTTAAAAGAGACCATTTTTTTTTAAACTTACAATCGTTTGCAATAAGTGGACTAAAGGGCTGGTGATTATTCAGAGAGCCATTCTGTAAGTTAATTCCTACCTACATTATCAATTCATGTACTAGTTTTTAGATTTATTGTGCAGTAGACATCATTATACTCGTAGCAATCGATACAGCTTTCTTTCAAATAATACTGAGTACCGATTGCGAATCAACGCAGTATTTTGAAAACAATGAAACATAATATCGACAGCCGCAAAGTAAAAAGATTCAACTGCACTTTTTACGAAATTCACTCTTTTATATAATTCGACTCAGAATTCTTAGTTTAGTCATAGGATTATTTTTTCTTTTTGATTCTCAATTTTTACTGATATTCATAGGTATGTAAAATAGGAGAAGATAGCTTTTTTCTTCTATTCATTATTACAGTTTTGCGTTAGAAACGCTCTCTTGTAAAATCATGTAGATAACCGTTTAGATATACTTTGTGGCCGTCGATATGAAATCGGTTAATAAGTAAATAATTCCTTTAACATTTCGTTTGACTTGCAGTATATTTCGAGGGAAAGTCAAAGTCAAGTTCAAATCATTTATTTCAAATAGGCACGAAAATGCACTTTTGAACGTCAAAAATTACATGAATAGTTAATTGATTCTAGTTGCGCCTTCCAAAAGGTAGTTATGTATGGAGAAGAATGGACAAGAAACTCCATACTTACTCTTTTAAAATGTTAACAATAGTTTGTATACATTAATTAATAATTATAGGTGAAGACGATGTACCTAGAATAAAAATAAAAATTACTTACCACAATTGGAAGGTCTTACCTACGTTAAAAGCAACCGAGCGACCAGTAATCGGTAAATCAAATCGATTCACATTCAAACAAACCAATAAATCGTCGGTTTTTGCAAGGCCTATTTTTGTCCTTTGTTAGTCTGGCTTGAACAATGCAAACTACGGAACATAAGTACATGGCTGTCACGCCTATGAATCCCGAAAAGTACTGCAGATAAATACCTACCTACCGTTTCTCGGGAGAATATGTGTGCGTGCGTATGTGTGTGTTATGTAGGGTGTGTTAGGGTGTGTGTGTGTGTGTGTGTTGTTGAATATGTGGTGGCATCTATAATGCCACACGCGGATTACGCATCAAAGACCTTTAGAAGATTTCCAGGTCGGGCAAAATGGAATTGGGTTTTTCCATCTGGAACTTCTCAGTATCAGCCCGAAGTCTGGATTCTTACCTGATTGATGGCAATAGGCTCGCCCCCTTATTACATGGGACTTAAACATAACTGGCGAAATGTGGGTCCAGGTACAGGTACTCCTCTGCCAAGCTCTTCGGGGATTACAGGCGTGATTGTATGTTATGAAGGGCATTCTTTAAAAATGTTAAAATGCTGATCAGAAACTCAAATTCAAACTCAAACTCAAATCATTTATTACCATTAAACCATTTACAGGCACTTTTGAATTGTCAAGGACTCGGTCAGTAAGAAAAATGCCCATTCCAAAGCGTAGCAAGAACCTATGGAGAAGAACGGGCAAGAAACTCCATGGACACTCTTTTAAATTAAATTGTTACAAAAATAATTATTAGTTACATCTATAATACTGAATTTATAACGAAATGTGAGAACGATGTAAAAATAAGAAATAAACACGTACACTTTAAAAGCGTCCAGAGTAAAAACCAACAATTCAAAAATAAAAAATAAGCCGTGGCAGCTAAGAGATGACCAGTCTCAACTGACGGCGCCCGTTCACGAACATGACGCATGGATTAGCACCATTCAGCTCAACCATTTTGAAGGGAGCTAAATGATCCAACACATGCGCCACCATCAGCGAGACATCTGAGTGAGCATGACATTCACTCAGCCACCAGGGCACATTCAAACTGTGCATTAGGATCGTTTGCTTCTTGAAAACACTTTTAACTCCTCTTCTTCAATCTGTAAGTCTTGTATCGAATTCATCTGGCTGAGGTATTTTAGCTTTTTTTGTTGTTGTAGATTTACATTATAGAGGAATGAGGAACAGGGTGTAAAGTTCACTCATCCTCTATAGAAAAGGGAGGATCCTCCGACCAGACGGGTATCGTATCTGGTGGGCAACTGCCAAACGGTTGATGTCGGGATGTTATATAAATGCTAATCGCGCGGTAAACTCTGATTGCGCGATGCAGGACCTGTGACGTCAGGTCTTGGATATGTAGTTTGTATGTGGCATTGTAGGTACCGCCACAAAATATTTTTATTTGCCGATATGGAATCCCATACGGCACACGGCTTGAAAATAATGAAAAGAAAAATGAAAATAAAGAAAGTAAACATGACGCAAAGAAAGAACACAGACACGAAATGAAGAATGAATGAATCCGGCTCGAAGGACCAAAATATGTTCATGCGTTATGCGCCTTCCTCTTATAGTTATGCTGCGGTTGAGTATAAATGATAACTCCTTGGTTTCTCCAGAATATAAAATTATTGATTGCCTTTTGAGTTAGTGATTATGTACAATATAAAAGGGACTCGTCAGAAAGTTCAAGTTCTAGAAAAATGAAGCGATACAGAGCAAAGTCGATTTAAATGTGTTAGTATTGAAGAAAAAACCGAGCGATTTTAACGTTCCGCGAAGAGGCACTCGGAAGTCTTCGTACTTTGATGACATCCTTGAGGACATCAAGAGACTTACGGAAACTAGGTGGATATGCGTAACATCCACGCAAAACGGTGATCGCTCAGTATAATGCTGCGACCCTATGGGAGACAGCACACACACATACACCCCAGCGCTGGTTATCAACGACAGCCGGCGTTAAAGTGATGACGTCAAGCAGTGCAGCATATAATGAGAAAATAAACAAAAATATAATACTTATAAACAACAACAATAAACTTCAGTCTTTGTCATAGGTATCATGACTTGTCGGAAAATATCTCTTCTATATCTCTACATAAAATATTAGCTTTATAATCCGAAATACACTACTTACCAATAAAATTAATGTAAAAGCATGATATCTGTTTTACTGGAGTTTTATTTCAATGTTTGGTATATTGCAAATTTTATGTAATGTCGTAAAGATCAACTACATCCACTGGATGTTAAAACTTTATTGTTGTGGAAATGCAATATACTAATAAAATATATTTATTGCTTCAAAACGATTAATTGTCATTTTTTTTTAACATACCTAATAAAGTTTTGAGTGATATTTTATTGGCAATATATTACTTTTATGACACACACTCAAACTTTTATGGTGTGTATGTGTCAATTATATTCTATAGTAAAGTACACATTTAATTCACTTTTATTTAATTCATAAAAATGGAGGCAGGTATAAACCCTAATACTATAATAAAAAATCGTTTATTAATAAACTAGTTTTTGCTCGTGGCTTCGCCCGCGGATTAGGGAAAATATCCCACGGAAACGATATATCGGTATTAAAAGTAGGTAACCCGCCTGCCAAGCATGGCGATTATGGCAAATGCTCTCCAATTGGGGAAGGCCTATGTCCAGCAGTGGACGTCTTTCGACTGAAATGATGATGATGATGATGACCCTATGAAAAGCGCTACTGCGGAGCATGAGTTTGATTCCCCGTCAGGCAAAGTGTTATTGGGTTATTCTATCTATTAGTGCCCAGTTGATGGCAATAGACTCGCCCCCTTTTACATGGGACTTAAACGTAACTGGCGAATTGGGCTATAAACTTTCTGTGTGCCAAATTTCATTCAAATTCGTTCAGTCGTTTTTGCGACAATCCGGAACATACGTCCAGATTTCTAAAAACTATATTTTTGGCATCAGACTCGTTCGCTCCTCGTAGCAATTACTTTTTCTCAGTGTTATTTTGATTTCGTTATTATTTATAGTAAAAAAATGGGTTGTCCGTAATCAACAACAACGGTTGTTTAACGTGACAACGTCATAACAAAACATTGATGCGGCGCAAGCGTACAGTGAGCGTAACGGGACAATGAGTCATCCTTTTTCGTGCATGCAGCCGGCGTTCATCGATTTATTAGACATTGTCACGTCAAAAAATTGGTTGTCTGTAAAGTTGGTTTACGGACGATAGTTTAACGTGACAACGGCATAACAAAACATTGATCATTGAGCGTAACGGGACAATGAGCGTAACGGGACTATGTGCGTAACAGGACAATGAGGCATCCTTTTTCGTGCATGCAGCCGGCGTTCATCGATTTATTAGAATTTGTCACGTCAAAAAAAAAGACAAAATCAAAGGCTGACAGCAAAACCAAACGCTCCCGAATTGAAAAAAATATGTTAAAAAAATACATCAGTCCAATAAGGGAACACCAAAATCCACACATAATCTGCAACCCTCATTGCAAAATTGATCACAGCCATTAATAAGACCTAACCTAAAACTCTACCGCAATGACAAATTACGGGCGCAACTGAGTCCTGCATGCCCTTAACATATAGCAAGGATGATTTTTCAATCCAAACCCATTATCTAGCGATTACAAGGGTGGGTCCAGACAGATTTGGGATGTTTTTGCGAGTTTTCGCGTAGCGCTGACAGGGGGCGCGCGGGGCGTAACGACCGACCATGATTTATTGACGTCACCGGCGAGCTGTTATTTTTTAAACCCCGTTTTATCTTAAACGTTTTTCGATCAACGGTCTATGAGATTAACGGTGGTGTGACGTTACGTACAAAGGGTGGTAGCGCTCCAGACAAAGAAAGGTACTTTATCGAATGTGCGAGTGCGATTGATAAGCTCCAGTAGTAAGTTTTGCTATCGTAGAAAGAAAAGAAAGGAAAGAAAAAACGTTTATTTGCGGTACACATGATGCAAAAAAAAAGAACACACAAAAAATAAAAACAAGTTGGGGAAAATACCACAGCGTAGCGCTATTCCAACTAATTTTCAATGTTCAGGAAGATAAAAGAAAGAAAGAAGCACATGAAGGTCACAAACTAAATGAGTGAATTTCTCATGCGAAAAATTTACGCGTTTAGGCTGAAAACGCAGTGCTGCTTTACAAATAATGCAACGATTTTTTTTCTCAGAATTATAGAGACGTGAATCTAAATAAAGCCACTTAAATTATGTTTATAAGACCAATACTTTTTAAGAAAAACATCAGTAAATGATAAATTATCAATTTCTGTGTTTTGTCCACAATCACTTTCATACACAGCATTTACCTCTCAGGAAGATAATCTCCAACAAATATAGGAAAAAATATTTTGATTGCGTTAAGTAATAATTGACCTACAAGAAGCTAATTATTTTTTAATGTTTAGACTCATAGTTAATGAGTACGGGGTTTATTCATAAACATTGCTTAAAGTTAAGTGACGTTCAAACGCCAAAAATGTATGGTTAAACAGTCGCTAATCATTACTTAACTTTAAGCAGCGTTTATGAATAAAACCCTACATGTCAACGGTAGTTTTGTCCGAGCGAAATTACTAATTTCTATGGTCATTTTGTTTTGCCGTCCTGAGCTTCCACCAATGAGTTTTTTTCTAGGATTTAAGATGTAGTGCCTAGTAGACTGTAGATAGTTGACGATTTTCTATTTTGTTAAGTGCCTGATACTTGTTGAAACGCCTACACTGTCCTCCCATACCTACTAACACTGTTATTTGAAAATATTGTAAAAGTCAATTATTTTTATAAGAGTAACCGTAGAGTTTCTTTACGGCTCTTCTCCATAAGAAACGATTAATTGGAACCATGCACCTAACTTCTGACGTTTCATAAGTGCCTATGTAGCTTTGTATGAAATAAAATATTTGATTTTGATTTTGAGTTGTGATGGTATTCTCTCGCTCAAAAACTGCCATCAAAATTATGATCTGTCTTGACTATATAAATATTTAGCACACCACGTTTTTTTTTTTAAGACGTCGCCGTTTCATTAAGCAACTAGTATACAGAAAATAAAAAAAATAAAAATTGTCTATTCTGCACAAACAAGATTTAAAAAAAATACACACTGTAAAAGTAATCAAAAGTATTCATGGTTTATGATCAGAGTGTCTAACTTTCAATTCGTCTACGATGCAAAATGCCTAAAATTAATGTCTACACAGCAATTTGCCTAAGCTGTAAATCGCCTAGAGATCAAAATGTTTAATAAGCAAAATGCCTAAAATGCAATAATTTCTAAGTAGTCGAGATGGTTAAAATAAACTCACACTAGGGCCTGTGAACTGTAGGTTAGGTTAGGTTAGAACTGTGACCACACAACGCGTGGCAGAAACGGTACTCCCTTTCTTCTCCTAAAATAATAGACATATTGCAAGGTAGGAATTTTGGTCCGTAGTCAGAATAAGGTTTAGTTCAAATACTGTATAGACATATTGCAAGCTAGGCATTGTGCTTCCTAGTCAATATAAGGTTTAGGCAATACTTAGCATAGACGTTTTGATTTCTAGTCAGCATGATCATAAAGGGTATTCAAAACCTTTTCCCTAATAAAAATAATGGAATAAAATTTTACTAGGTATAAACGACAAAAAATTTATGGTTATACCGAAGTTATTCCTAGAAGAACGGTATTCCGCATTTATTTGTATGGCCGTAACTGTAAAAAACAGTTTGACAATGTTATCCATTGCTTGATGTCAGGCCAGTTATACAGGACATATACCTGATAAACTTGTAGTAGCAAAGCAACTGACTTGAATGAATCGTTTGAAAATTTCTCCGTCTTCAATCGCTCGTAAGTTGTAAAGGCTACAAATAGTGAAAAGGGTTCTATCGATCAGCGAGTCGACATTAAGCGCTATTCATCGATTACTCTGTACTAGTCCGCGGTAACTGTTCCGATTTAAACTGTCAATGTATCGTTAACTACCGCAAGATGGCGCTGGTAGTGGTTACATACGTTGCTCATTTAGATGTTAGTGTTGTTGTTCTTTTTTTAATTTTCACATGTTTTATTGACTGTCTTTTTGGTCTAGTGTTCGCAAGCATTACAAGCGAGCAAAGTGTTATTGAGCTTTTCCATCTGAAATGTTTCAGTAGCAGCCCGGAGTCTGGAATTTGTGCCCGATGGTGGCAGTAGGTTCTCCCCCTATTACGTGGGACTTACGCTTATAGAAGTATGAGGAACAGGGTGTATGTGTGTGTTGTGGTTCACTCATTCTCCATAGAAAAGGGAGGATCCTCCGACCAGACTGGTGTTGCCTTGACTCTAACAAAAATTAGCACGGATCCCTAAATCAAAAAATTGTTTTCATTACCTACCTAACCCGTAATATTTTTGAACGGGCTATCCAACGGTAGCCCACACCATGGGATAGACGAGATTTTTTTTTATCATCCCCACTTTACGTGTAAGGGAGATATCGTAAAAAAATTTTTTTTTTCAATATTTTATTTTATCACTGTCGGCGTGATTAAATATGTATACACAAACTAAATTACAGCTTTCTAGATTAAGAGTCGCGGACAGACGCACAGACGGACAGACGGACGTGGCGAAACTAAGTTTCTTGTTAACTACGGAACCCTAAAAATAACAAGTTGGGGGAAAATATGCGTTACATCCACGTAAAACGGCCATCGCTCAGTATAATGCTGCGACCCTATGCGAGACAGAGCACAACAACGCAAGAAACAACCAACTACGGTCAATACTCATGTTGATCCATGAGAATGTTCACGTTTAGTAGTAGACGCTTATGAGCTTGTGGCCACAATGCCACATGCGAACTACGCATCAAAGACCTGACGTCACAAATCGTGCATCGCACAATTCGAGTTTACCGCGCGACTAGCATATATACAACATCCCGACATCAACGATGGGGCAGTTGCCCACCAGACACTACACCCGTCTGGTCGAAGGATCCTCTCTTTTCCATAGATCCCTGTTCCGAAGGAAATCTCTATATTATGTTCTTTATAACAGATTTGAAAATGTCTGTCAACAAACTAATTTCATGAACGCTAAGCCGATACCTACTCACTTCACCGTCCGTCGTGTATATAAATACATGGCTGGACATACGCTTCCCCATATTCCGTCAAACCGAATAGCCTCCCGCCTTTTCAATACCTCAGCGGCTTACTCTAATCCTTATGTACATACGTTTTTCCATAAAAGAAATAAAAAATGTCTTTTGAGGCTTCAAAATCAACCAGCAATAAGGGTATCATCCGAAGTTATTCGGAAAATTATACTTTCCCATCTCAAAATATTTTCTCCGATATAAAACATGACAAGGGTCTTGAACTGTCTGTGACTAACGAAATTTCTAACTTTTTGTATTCGAATAATGCTCCAATTATACGAATGACAACTTTCACATTTATCGAAGACCATTCTCGTTATTTCGGTCAGAATAATACATAAAACATCAGTCAAATAATTCGTTCATTCACTTCGGCGGTTGAATTTTGATTCGAACAGAACCGACTCTTCTCAATTTACATGAAAGAGACAGTGGACGTGATAGCTTATTCATATTCATTTTTTCAAAATCAAATAGATATAGACTACGAATTGGTTTATAAGATTAAGCAACGGACGAAGGCTGTCTTATTGCAACTGTGGACTTAAAGCGAAAGCGTCAGGGTAGCCCGTGAAATACAAACTTTCTTACGTTTTTTGGAATTTTGCAGGTTAGTATCAGGTTGTATACTGATCTAATTATGATTCGCGGCCGTATTAACTCTGTATTTACAGAATTATAATGATAAAAATCATCAATACAAGTTCATATAGTCCTATTGAATGACTATTCCAACAGAGCTTGACATTTTAGCATCATACTAACTAAAGGAGTTGTACTGATTCTAAAGATGATAATTCTGTTACTACACATTGGTTATGGTCGGGAACTTCCATACTTGAATCAACATCTCTCTCTGTGGTCGGTCCCTCATGTCTGAGAATCGTGGTCAGCTTCGGAGTTGCATCTGGAGCGGTTGATCCGCCTCCACCGGTTTCTGTCCAGCGCATCCCTTACCACCGTGTAGAATTTAGAGGACGATGATTCTTTCACCTGATCGGTCCACCGTGTTGGTGAATGAACACGCGATCGTTTCGGTGTTCCCAACCACAATCAGTTTTTCCAAACTTTCATCGCCTCTGCGTACTATGTGGCCGAAATAGGAGAGAATGCGTTATTGGCATATGGTCGACAATCGAGTTTTTATTCGAAGCTGGTTTAAGATCGATGCATTGGTGCGTTTGGCAGTCCACGGTACTCTCAACATTCGTCTCCAGCACCACATCTCAAATGCATCAACCCTTTGTTTTTCTCGGGTCAAAATCGTCCACGTTTCTACTCCATACAGGAAGATAGGGAATACTACGGCTCGTATCAATCTGATCTTGGTTTTGATACCAATTCCTCTCTTCTTCCAAATGTTATTTAAACGTGTCATAGCATCTTTGGCCATCCCAATACGCCTTTTTATCTCGGGGACACAGCTACCATCAACAATAACAATCAACATACACCCAGACAATGAGTGAGTCCTTGGTTAGCGCTGCCCCCTTAATGTTTAGTTAATCGAAATGTTGATATTATGTCTAGGAACCTTTTGTTGAGTCTACGTCTAATTGTGGGATTAGTGTTTATCAAAACAACCGTTGAAATGTTTCGGCCTCAGTATAAAGAACACTTTATTCATTATAGATTTCAGACATGCGATTATTTATAGTTATATATGCAACATACAAGACTTTATCTACATCTATAACACTATAAAAGGTTCTGAAACAGTTTTTGCAATACTAATGTCGAACAAAAATGGCGGGATACGACGCTATGGTATACTCGTAGTATAGTGAAACGCGCGTGCGTGACAATGTTCTTTTTTTGAAATTCATAAAGATACCACGAATTGAGTAGTGAGAATGGAAGGGAGGATGATGATCCCTTCCTTACATCAGACAGATGAGTAAGGAAGGGATCATCATCCTCGTAAAAGCAAAGGAGTTGGATTATGGAATTCAGTACAACATTATAACTCCCGTTTGGATGCTATTATGGGTACTACGACACTGGGTGTTTTAATTTTGGCAATAAGCTAACTGTTTCAGAAACTTTTATAGAGGATTTGTAGCATGGGCGTAGATAAAAATAATTTGAATGCAGTTCGTATTGTTTTTAGAATAAAAATGAAGTCTTTATTCATTAAATTATTCTATCTACAGTATTTAAGGTACTTTCCCTCCATCTGGCAAAGTCGTGGGACGCCCTGTATATATTTAAGATACATGTAAGTCTCAATAATAAATTCCTAACTAATATCTTCAACGTTCGAACAGAAATTTCCAATAAATAATCTTCCTACCTTTTAAATATTTTTATCCTTTAAATTGCCTTCAAATATCCATCGCAGCAGACACGTAGCGCCCAATCAGAAAGATCTCGTTTCTTTCTTCATTAGAGCTGCATCAAAAAGCTTATTCCGCTTAAATTAAATTGGTTCAATAATCCCAGCTCAGCGATAGTTGCTTTGTTCAATGAAGCCAGTTTGAACGCGTCTCTAAAAAAAAAAAAATACAGTGCATGCAATCAAGCGTCCCCGCTGCGATTAGCTCGCAAAAGCCGATGACACGTACTCACCATTTTATTATGCCTATGTGCATTCGGTGTGCACCTTGTTATTTTAAATTGGACGCGCAATACGAGAGTAATCGAATAATCAACGTGTTTATATTGATTGCGTTGACATTGCTTTGTTATCCATTTCTTTTATTACTCCTTTGGTTTTTCATATAAGTATTATTAGCTTACCAGAATGTTACTATGAATTTATTCCCATATTATTATGTCTTGCATTTTCATCGCTAAAAGACGAAGGAAAAATAGCGCATTTGAGTATGCCTTGAATAGTTTAGAGATGCAAAAATGCTTGTAATCTTAGGAACTCTCGGGAATTCAGCTCTCTGAGTTATTTTATTACAGTGAAATGTTTTGCTGTGTTGAGTTTAAGTCTTGTACTTCGAGACCTCGAGTTGCTCCCAGAGCTAGGATTCTTTGTAATGTGAATGAAAGAAAAAGAAAGAAAACACGTTTATTTGCGTTATTTGCGGAAACGCGGAAAGAAAGAACATAAATACAAAAAATAACAAGTTTCGGGAAAATATGCGTCACATCCATGTAAAACGATCATCGATCAGCATAATAATGCTGCGACCCTATGCGAGACAGAGCCCCAGTACTGGTTTCAAGCGACAGCCGGCGTTGAAGTGATGACACCGACCGGTGCAGCATACAATGTGATATAAATAAAAAATAAAATAAATACACAATATTGAATTCTAAGTGTTTATAAGTTTGAATATTATATTTAAAATGGCAACATTGCAGTCCATCGGCAACGGCGCACGTGCCGTTGCCGGCTTGCGATATGCATAAGCAATGTGAGGATAATAAGTCTGTATAGGTACCCCAAGTCTCTAATTCAGATTATATAAGTAAACAAAGAAACGTCAGAAATGTCACTGTCAAAATGACAGGACAGTGGTGCAAAACGTTTTATCATATTTTTTTTTATAAATAATGATCTATAAAATTAAAGTTAAGAAGTTAATTTTACGAACTATGCAAATAAAATACCGTAGTCAATCAATGTGTTGTATAGTGTGTTGGAGACGCGACATATGATCATCATAATCAGCCCTTTTATGTTCACTGCTAGACGTAGGCCTCCCAAAATCGATTTCCCCTCGGAACAGTTTTCACCCGTTTCCATCTAACATGTGCCAAGTTATGACCTACAATATGAATCTATGAATGAGAGTTGTAATAATAATTTATGTTGTTGAAGATATATATTTTTTTTTAATGTTTGGATCTCCTGCAATGTTACCAGTATCATAAAATATTTTATCCCAGAAAATCTCCTTTTTTTTAATAACTTTGTTTAAAACCGAAAATTTATAAAAATAATAACGGTATGAGATTTTTTAAATATTATTTTTTAAATCTGTATTTAATAGAAAATGGAACCTTTTGATCCCCCTTTTTTTTGTGAATTACCATTACGAAGAAATGTTTTGATATGTTATCCCCTTTGTTTACATAAATTATCTGAATTAGAGACTTGCCGCCTTACTTACAAACGCGGAATAAAGTTATACTAGGTATAAACGTCAAAAATGTATGGTTATATCGAAGTTATTCCTAGTATAACTTTATTCCGCGTTTGTAAGTAAGGCGGTTTGGGTATAGGTAATTATATTTTAAGTTTTGTTTTATTTTAGTTTCGTCACATGGCCGGATTAGAAGATCAACGTTCAACCGCATACATGCATTGGAAGGTTGAAGAGATGAAACAAACATGATAGAGAAAGATTGGGTTCACGTTAAAAACACAATGAGCACATACCTACTTATTTATTTAAAAATGTATAGTTTTGACTTCGCTACGATTATATTATATGTATAAATGTACTCCACAGATACAGCAGCTGCTGTGATAAACAATCCATTGTAATCTAGAAATAAATAGTGATAAGTATATTTTATCGAAAAGCCAGTAGGTACCTTTGATTTGCAGCAGAAAAGTTTCAAAATGTAAATTGAGAAAACATCTGCTGGGTGTAAAGTGACCACTCAAAATTACTCCGGAAAGCAAGAAGTCCTAAAACAACTTTCAGCTTTGGGAAGTTATAGAGGGCCCCTTTGAGAAATAGGTTCGAATGTTCGATGCGATAGTTTCAAAAGTCAGTGAGAACAAGTTTCCTTAGAGTTACTACAGACCCGGCAGGTCAACTTTGAATTTCACTACCAATTTCTATTGTGCGTTCGAAATTCGAAATACGAACTCCATTAAAAAAAAAAGTGGTAATGCAAAGGTGAAAAGTTTTGCAGGACCTCGATTTCATCAGGCTTACAAACATAATGTGGGACAAGTTGGCAACGCGGGCGTCCGCTTCAAATTTCGTAATACTTTAAGCAAACTTGTGAAGCAAAGTTAGCGAGTTGTCGGGGAACAGGTGCTGCATCGAATACGTCCTGATATTCAGTGGATCATGCACATAGAAATGAGCAGACGTGCCTTCAATGTCCTCCACATTATGTTGCTAAACGATAAGCTTTGTGCTCATTACAACATCACTTGTCGGCGAATTCTTTCGTACTGTGTATAAAACTGGATTTTATTCTGTTTGTCATAATCGTGACGGAATTATGATCTGTAAATTTGTGAAGCCTGCCAAGATTTATAAACAAGAAGATTAATTTGACAGTAAAATATACAGCCACTTTAAGAATTTACCCAAAAATTATAATACTCGGTACTAAAGTCCCGTCTACTGATTTGTACTCCCATGTCAGTCGTACGTTCATGGTATGCAGGGTGCCGCTTTGGGGGTGGTAGTGCAGTTCGGACGAGATAACGAACCCGTTCGAGAGCTACGTGCCTTTCCTGACTCCGTCTGTCAAACTTCGGATTGATTATTTTGTCAAATATATCCACGTGTGCCCCGTAACTTTGGATAACTTCAACTATCTACAGTTTGCGAACACCTATAATGATTTATTAGTTTAAAACTTAGAGCGTAGATTCTAAATTCATAAATCTTAGATTTTTATGATTTATGATACGGGAAGCTATTTTTAAAGTTCTTCTTCATTTTCTTGTGGTTATTGACTAAATTGGTGTCAGAGTTTTTATGGGCCTTTGAATTGGCTACACATGCCGTCGAGAAATATCTCTCAGGAAATATCCTCACGCACCGTTTTTGCAATACGCACATGAACCCGAAAAATCAGAGGTGCGTGGTGTATTTTAAAATTACACAATAAAACTACTACTATAAAAAAAAAATTTTGACCGTCATGTTGATTATAAAAAAATATTGAACACGTATTTTTTCTTTTTTTACGTAATCAAAACATTACGGCGATACATTGTGTTCAAATGTGGCATGTTCTCACTGCTCGCTAGATTTTATACGTAGCTGTGACGTAACGAGCTAAGTTTCCCCAAGTTTTATGTGTTATAACTAAGTTATTTTATATTAATATGATAAAGCAAAGAATACGTGTTTAATTTTTTTTTTATTATCTCATTGACGGACTAAACAGTTTTTCTTTTTTTTTGCCAGGACACATCCCTATTCAAAGATGAGATAATAATAATCTTTATTCATGAATATGAAACAGTCATACAAAGTAACTAATAGAAAACACAAGATAGCCCGTCAATAAAATGTAGGCAGGTCAACAGTTGGAGAATATGAAATGGTAAAAGTGGTTTGGTTGTCTTTGGATTGATTTGCCCTGTCCCGTACCTACTACTCGTACTAGTATAAAACTGTACCACGAGTGGATAGTCTTCCTCAACCTTAGAACAACAGATTCCCACAAGGTTCCAGTTACAAGTCACATAGTTAAGTCTGCAGTGTTGCAAAATTCACTCGCGGTGAGTTATTTGCGCAACTTTGTATTTTTTTTTTAAACAAATTAATGAAATAACATGAAATATTATTATTGCACAGAAATAAACATAATATAAGTAATAGCTAGTAAATTTTTTTTAGTACATCGAGGTGGATTATGTTAGGTAAATCAAGCGTTGAATACAGCTCTTTCTGCCCAACAGCATTTCGATGTATGTTTGTGCACCTACTTTAGGGTAATTAAGAATTATTTTCAAAATCTGTTCAGCGCATAATCAGCTGAACATTCTCGTCTTCAAAATACGCGCATTAGTTTTTTCTAATTATCTTTCATTTTCTTATTTTGGAGGTCACAAAGTCATCAAAATTCTCTGTTTGTTTCATAATAACAATGCATCGACCTATTGTTACAAAAACTTGTACTCGTAACAGTAGGAAAATTCCATTGACATTTTGTCATACAATTCAAAGATGAACAAGGTTTGTCATTACACAACATTGTTCTAATAAGGCCAAGTTTGTACGTTTGAACTGACGACGAAAAAAATAAAAGACAAAGCTTAATAGCATGCCTGGGTCGGGCGAATACCGTAGCTTATTTATAAAGAACAAAGCTGATTAAATTGCTGTTGAGACCGACGAGATGCTCTTTATTGGAGCGCTCGGCTGCGGTCGGGGGCGGTTGAGATCTTCTATACATCGTGAATTTTCTCCCGCGAGGTACATGCGGGCACAAATTCGGTTTAGTTAGGTGTTTTGCCCGGAAAATATACATTTTTAAACAGGTTGTGATGAGAGTTTTTCTTCGTGCTTTGTGGATTTCTTTTTGAGTAGTCTTGAGCTGTTTCGTCCGGTGTTTCCTTATACTTCCTATAAAAATCTAGGATTTTTAATTACTCTGCAATGAATTCTTTGTTTCAGAAAAATTGTTAAAATGTTCTAGAGGAAAACATCGTTTAATAAAATGGTAATAAATGCGTCGAAAAAATTTTATAATAAAATGAAAAATTCGCATGATAAATATTCATAAAATTTCATATGTCATGCCGTTGGTGGATGGGACATGGCAATCATTAATCATTCTTATTGTTATAGGTTTGTTGTTACAATATTTTTATATTCGTTCGTACGGGGAGCATGTGCTTGAAGTATGCCCGTGCAACAGTATGTCTGGTACCTATTATCAGACCTACTTTATAAGGTGGCTATTGGTATTTGGATCCAAAAAAGTGCTAGTTGTATTTTCTAGCTATTTTCGAATGAAAAGTAGTATTTTTGGTACACGTCAGTAGCGAGGTGAGAAGTTTTGTAACACGTATATCATATTTTATAGTGTTTCAAAAAACCATCGGGGCGAATACGTTTTAAAATAATACGTTTTATAATATTACATCGGGTAATGACGCGCGGATTAAATGAATATTTTATTTGTTAATATTTTACACGATTATATCTATTTTATTGATAATTATTTATATTTCTGTATCTGTCCGTGACATCACAGCGGGCCCTATCAGAATACCAGCGCTGCGGCACTTATTTTTAAAGGTCGCAGCATCATTCTGAGATAGGAGCCTTTTGGCCTCGTACAGGACTCTGTTTTTATTTTTTATACTTTTATAATTGTGTGTTTACTTTGTGTTCTTCTTATGCGAGTCACAATAAATACTTTTTCTTTCTTGCTTTCTTTTAACTGAATTACATTGTTATTTTATAATTAAAAACGTAACTTTGAAAAGTTCTAAACTTTTGTTTTGTTATGTCTTATAATGTATTGAATACCTATAATGTGAGTGTGTACTATATTATTTAGTAATAGCAGATTCAATAGAGTGGTTGTTCCGAAGGGAAGCCGTTAGGAATGGAGTTGTATGTAGCCCTCGCTTCTGGTACACGTGCTCTTTTTTATGCCTCAATTAATAAGAATGTAGTTCCTATTTATTAAACGTAACGTGACATAAACTGTAGACATGTAATCATATAATAGCATAATCTTAACACCAAAAACCATCTCGGTCGCCAAATCTATGCTATGGACATGCGTAAAAAGGTAAGTGCCGACAAAGTTAAGTAAAGGCGGCCTTAATTCCCGAGTCATAAAATGCAGGCACTCCACCACACATTGCCAACATAATTTAAAAATAAATTTACGTATATTTAAAGGTAAACACCTCAGTAACCCAATATTTTATTAAAATGCAGATCCTGGCTAGGACGTTGAAAGTACATGCAAACTAAGGTGGCTGCAAGTAAATTGGTACTTATCTCTCGACTCGACTAAAGGTTGATGAATGAGTATAAATCCCGTATATGTACCGAGGAAGCCCCGGAAAATTTATCCAGGCCTCCGGGGAATAATGGGTCATCGCATAAAATCAAAGGGGCTAGATTGCAAAGTACGCCGTTATTTGTAACTGGTTGGTAGTGTACTGGGTGATAAAGCTTAATTAAATCAAACCCTGTGTGCTGTATTAGTTCTAGATAAAGTTTTATAAGTTTTGAGTTTGGATTTTTATTGACCCTTTATCGAGGGTGTCTAGGACGAAATTGGTAGCTATAGTCGTGTTGAAAAAGTTAAGATAGTGTCTACAGAAATTGACCACTCTTAAGTGTGTTCGAGTATGATGTCTGACTTTTGGCCTTAGTTTAATATCTAATTAAAAATATTGATAAAAAACGGAAAAGAAACGAATAAAGCTATGGATGATGACGATAACACATTTTATAAATACTACTAACTGACCCGACAGACTTCGTTCTGTAAAAAGCTATAGTATAAACTCCACTACTCTACCCTACTCTACCCTACCCTACCTACCCTACCTACCTACCTACCTACCTACCCTACCCCTAACCTCTACCCTACCTACCTACCTATCCTACCCTACCCTACCCTACCCTACCCTACCCTACCTACCTACCTAACCTACCCCACCCTATCCTACCCTACCCTACACTACCCTACCTACCTACCCTACCCTACCCTTCCCTACCCTACCCTACCAACCTACAAAAACTTAAACAAAAAAAAAAAAAAATTGTTGGTAGCCGATTCTCAGACCTACTGAATATGCATATAAAATGTCATAAAAATCGGTCAAGCTGTTTCGGAGGAGTATGGTAACTAACATTGTGACACGAGAATTTTATATATAAGATATGCCATTACCAATAAATAAAGAGAAAATTTATCCCATTCTGCAAATATTAACTGGGCATTTTTCGGTTGCTTTTGGCAAATTACAATGTGAGTTTAATTTGTGATAATTCCTCATCTACCAATCAACCGCAAAGCCTGCTACTATAAATTAAATCATACCTATCTGCATTACTGTTGTTTATAACTAAATGTATGCAGGAAAGCGTGGCCGGTCGTACATCACGGGATTAATGCTTGCACCCGATCTCTAACTAACGTGGCTGCCATAAAGGCAAATATTATCCGCCTCGCTTGAAACACTGGGACAGCAGGAGCTTCTAGGAGCTTCTATAGGTTTAATGGTGAAATATCATGATGATGCGGACAGAGAGAGCCGTGTGAGTAGGTTCTGATACTATGGTTTACTTGTTCATTTACTGAGACCCACATTGTGTCCAAACAATACCCAGCTAGCAAAATACCCTTACAAACAAAAGCTTGTAAGAACTATGGTTGTATACAAGTTTTATACTTGTTCTGATTAAGTCAGAAACCCTTGTAAGAGCTATGGTTTCATATAAGGTTTATAGTGTTCTGATTAAGCCAGAAACTCTAATAGTGCTATTTTATAAGTCTATTTAAGTTTTAAGAGCATTCATACTTGTTACATATTCTTATAGACGTATATATGAAGTCGTTATAAAATATTAATAAGAGCAGTGGCATTATAAGCACCTTTAACAAGCCTTTGATTCTTAATTAATACTTATAAATATATTTTATAAGTACATTCAATCTTAGAAGTGTTTTTTATTAGACTTCTGTAAAACTAGTATTTTAAAAGTGTGATTTATCTCGCCTAAGACATATTAAAGAGTAGTAGCACTTTAAGAGTCCTACAAGTGTCTTAAACAAACAATTCTCTATATTTTTGCCCTAAAACATAATAATAAGCGTGTTTACATTGAATCAACGTTGTCGATTAATTATTTATACTTAGAATGATTTCGTCCTTGGATTTCTTTTACTTATTAAGGAACCCCAAAATGATGAGCCATAGCCGAGTTCGTTGTTTTTGTTCATTATAAAAGTATCAGCAAGAGTTTCGTAAGTTTGAAAATATACTTCACGAGACCATTACAAGGCAATTGCAAGTGTGAATATACTTATAAAGTGCACCTAAATCCACACTTATAAGTATCTATAAGTGTGATATAAGACTGAAAAAAATATGGTCTTGGGATATTTGTAAGATTATTTTTTGCTAGCTGGGTAGATAATTGTATTTTGCTTGTCTGTTTTGTTGGTCTACTCATTACAGTAGACACAAGCACAACTTTTTTAATAGTTTTTCTAATAGAATTTTCTCAGTTCAGACTCTGGTGAAAACGCATTTTGTATTTCAGAGTAAAATATAAGGCTACTTTTAGTTTGACGGATTTCTTTTAGGGTTTCGTATGTCCGAATGAAAAAACGGAACCCCTTATAATAATAATATTAACTTTATTTCCAAAAAGCAAAGTACAGTACAATAATAATTAGTATGCGCAGCATTTACAACGTGGAACTTACAAGTGCACAGAGATTTGATCAATGACCCGCATGCTAGGTGGGATCTGTATTACAGGGGCTGTGTTATAGGATCACTTGTGTGTCTGTCTGTCCATCTATCACAGCCAATTGGCTCCGAATCGAATGAACCGATCAAGTTGAAATTTGGTACAATTTCTGTGACCCAAACACGGACGTGATAAGTAAATAAATGATTTTTGAATATGGGTTCACTTTTGGAAGAAAAATAAGAAAATTAAAAGAAGTTTTGCAGACTCTACTGTGGGACAAATCAAATGAAAGAGCTTATTGTCAGAGTCTCAAGTATATTTTAAAATAAATATTTTCAAAGTTATTTAAGAAAATAGATATAAATTGACCATTCCTCCCCCTTATCTCTGAAACTACTGAGCCAATTTTTTTTAAAATTCATGAAGTAGTTCTATACTTATATATTACAAAGAAGACTATGGTTTTAAAAAAACATAGTAAACCTCCCAATATTGTGCGTATAAACTTACATTTGCAGTTGGGTTGTTGCAATGTATGGGAGAACATGTTTTTCAACTACAGTGCTAAGTTTTTTCTTGGGATAGATTCATCCCAAGTACAGAACCCTTCATTGTACGTGGTCAGACACGCACTTGTCGGGAGTTGTAAATCCTGTAGGTACCTGCCACAAATTCACAACCAACACACATTGTTTTATTTGTCTGTAAAATTTTTGGGTGATTGAAAAGCATGAAATATAAATTCGAAATTCACCTTTTCGGACGGCATTGCCCTAGGGCATTTATTCGCAGTTTTATAGTGCATACGTGTTGCTCATTTGAAACAAAACTCAATGAAATGGGAGACATCCCGAGAGGTAGAACTTAAAGTGAAGGGGAATCAGACGGTACAAATTGCAAATGTTAACACGATAAAACATACATACAAAAACTCACGCCTTTCTCCCATGGGGCTAGGCAGAAAATACAGAACGCTTCCTCCCGATCCTTACATACTCTTTTTACTTTGTTTACGTTCAAAAATCTGGTCACACACGTGTGGCGGCATCCACAACGCCACATTCAAACAAAGACACATCAAAGACCTGACGTCACAAATCCTGCATCGCGCAATCAGAGTTTACCGCGACTAGCATATATACAACATCCCGACATCAACCGTCGGGCAGTTGCCCACCAGACACGACACCCGCGATCGAATTTCGTTTGAATATTTATCCCAAACATATTGTAAATATAACTACGTAAAAGAAAACTAAGGATTAGGTATAGGTTTCTTTATTAGGTTTCTCATTGTTTATGCTTTCAAATTCGCAGTAAGTTGTAGGTATCTTGTACAAAAGCCTGTATGAAGGAGGTGTCCATGCTTTTTCTACCGAAGATGTTTCTAATTTAATTTATCGGAACCAGAGTGGGTTTCGACTAAATAAAATTAGAAATTTCTCCTAGCTGTACCATCTTCTTTGTTTATTTATTCTACACTGATACTTTTAAGTCATTTAAACCTTAAAACCATGGATTGTAGTCATTTTATTTATAAAATTCACAGTCACAATGTTAGTAACCATGCTAATCCGAAACGGCTTGACCGATTTTTATGAAATTTTATATGCATATTCAGTAGGTCTGAAAATCGGCTACTATCTATTTTTTTTTAGTTTTAGGTCGGCAGGTAGGGTAGGGTAGGCTAGGTAGGTAGGTAGGGTAGGGTAGGGTAGGATAGGTAGGTAGTAATAGTAATAGTCCATTTATATGTCAGAATATTGTTACAGAGTTGTTACATACATTTTTAAAAGTTCATAATATTCTGCCGTTTCCGGCGTACAAATACATTTTCAGGATTTTGGTTAGATTATTAGATACGAGTATAACATTCAATAAAATAAAATAGGATAAAATTCAAATTGCAAATTAGTCAAATATTAGGTATGGAAATGTCAAAAATATTAAATTAAGTCAGAGATGATAAGTATTTAAGTCAACTTTTCATTCATAAAATCATCAGTCGAGTAGGTAGGTAGGTAGGTAGGGTAGGTAGGGTAGGGTAGGGTAGGGTAGGGTAGGGTAGGGTAGGGTAGGGTAGGGTAGGGTAGGGTAGAGTAGAGTAGAGTAGTGGAGTTTATACTATAGCTTTTGACAGAACGAAGTTTGTCGGGTCAGCTAGTAATTATACAAAACAGTACAACTTTTAATAATTAAGGTACAAGACTGAAATAGTAAAAACAAAATCTCAGTTCCATACATTTTGATCGAGTAAGATTATTCTACAAGGTCTTCTTTTGAAATATCTTCGAAATAATAGAGCTGTTGTCTCTATAAATGCTACACAGTCGTGAAATCTGCAACAAAGTAAATCGGAAGAAATCTAGACGTCGGAAATTGAAATGGGGAAATTAAGGAAAGAAGGTTCCCTTTAGTACTGCTCATCTATTTTATTCATATGATTTATTAGCGTTATTTTCTTACAGAATATCGTTTAGGGTTGTAGTCTTTATCTGCAATACTTCTTTTATAACATCATGCCTGTATTTCCTTCATCTCACCTGATGGTAAGTGATGATAAGGCCGAAGATGGAAGCGAGCTTCACCCGGAATCCTCAACCACAGAGGAACTGGCTATCTTACCTCTAACTGCTGAAACAAAACAAATGCTGTTTACGTTGTTGTTTTGGCGACAGACTTATATAAGATGGTGGTAGCTAACCAGGCGGACTTAGAACAAGCCATACCACCAACCAAACCGAGCAAAATTTTTTGCCCCCGCTGGGAATCGAACCCGGGACCTCTGGATCTGAGACAGGTGGTTTTACCACTAGACCACAGAGGCGGTAAAAGTAAAAGAAAAGAAAAACACTTACAATGGCCATTTAGCTGCTGAAAATCCAAATAGATAACAATTCAATAATGACACAAATCACTTGTTTTTGTTTGTCTAAGCATAACAATCAGAGAACTGTCGAAGAAGTGTACACTGCACTTTTTATAAATCAATTAGCTTCGATATAATTCTGTCGTTGCACACAAACTGAGAGGATAATTCACGAACTCCACTGTGAGTTTCTTCAATAACAGTATGAATAAGATTACATAAAACCACACAAACCGTAACTGGGTTCACACCCAGTTCCAAGTAGGTACCTGAAACAAGACAAAGCGGTAGTAAGAACTATGACTTTAGTTGATAATCATCGAAGATGAAACTATATTCTTAAATACAGAGCGATATGATAAGACACGTGTCACTTACTAGATTTGTGTGAGTTTTAAAATGAGCACAAAATTAACTATGACGTAAAGAAGTCAGTAGTAGCGGAGGCGCGGAACGTGCGCTTAACAGGGCATACATCCAGATCATTCGGGCAGCTACTGAGAAATTTTTATTGGAAAAATTTAACATGTAACACTTTGCCCGATCCGGGAATTGAACCCAGGACCTAATGCTCAGCTGTAGCGCCAGTTCAATAGTTTGTGGCGGCATCTACAACGCCATCGCATATCAAAGACCTGACGTCACACAAATCCTGCATCGCGCAATCAGAGTTTGCCGCGCGACTTACATATACAGGATGGAAACTTTCAGCGGGGCAGTAAGGGGAAGTACCTTATCCATTGCAGCTACACGAACATGGTATTAGGAGACTATCCATATTTTTTTATGGAATTTTGATCCCCATTCACAGATTTTCAAAAAAATAGCCATTTAATACAAAAAAAAAAAAAAAAAAAAAATTGATGCTAATCGATCATGTTTCTAATACTGATCAAAAACTTCTATGGGACCAACCATCGTTGGAGTACTCAAAAAGTCACAAATTTCAAAAAACTTTTCCCTTACATTTTGTAAAGAATTTGTGTAACTGAAATACAAAAAATAAAATAAAAGACAAATTTTAATGATCACGTAGAATTTTACACATATCAAAAAGAAGGCGTAATAATTTTCTCTGGTCATTTTTCTCTTATCAATAGCTGTCCAATCATGCACTTATTGAAAATTCACAACACACTCAGAGCTTTTCTGACGCAAAAAACTGTCAAGATTGTTTTTTATTTAATAATAAGGAGTTCCAAATTTGAATTGTTTTTAAACTTATCTTTTTATTCAGTCAACAAAAAGATCTCAACCGTCACTAAAAAAGCTTTTGCGTAAAATTTTCATACAACATGTACGGGAAAAGTTTTTTGCAATTTATGGCTTTTTGAGTACTCCGACGATGGTTGGTTCCATAGAAGTTTTTGATCAGTATTAAAAACAGGATCGATTGGCATCAAAAAATGTTTTTGTGTAAAATGGCTATTTTCTCGCTAACTGTACATTTTTTTGAAAATCTGTGAATGGAGATCAAAATTCCATAAAAAATTATGGATAGTCTCCTAAGACCATTTTCGTGTAGCTGCAACGGATAAGGTACTTCCCCTTACTGCCCCGCTGAAAGTTTCCATCCTGTATACAACATCCCGACACCAACTATCGGGCAGCTGCCCACCAGAAACAACACCCGTCGGTCGGAAGATCATCTCTTTTCTATAGAGTATGAGTGAACTTTACACCCTGTTCCTCATACCTCTATGACTTCTTTCACTTGTTCTAAAATCTTGTGAGATTTCTATACAGTACACACCAAGGTCCATACACTTGTTGTTGTAGGTATCTACTCTACAATGCAAAGCAGCTTAGTTTCAAGATTACACTTCTGAGAAACGAAGAAGTTGGCTACTCTAACTTTCATAGCATTTTACGACTAAACTGTTTGCAACATAATCTTAGCATACTAAATGAAATACTTTATACTGCAATTTGCAATTAATAATAAAACTACAAAAATATAATTTTATGAGATTAAAGAGCGTTGTCACCAGTCCACTAGTTCCACTCCTTTAAAAACATATTATCTCGTGACTGAGAAGGAATTATGAAAAACGACTCAATCAACTATACCGGTAGTCTCGGTACTCCATTTATTGAGCATAGATATAGATATAAGAATAGAAAAAATAACTGTTCTCACCCTTTTGTTATTTCGATGTAAACGTTAAAAATAAACTCCGTTATTTCACGATAAATACAAAGCACTGTAATGTACTCGTATTTACCATTTGCATTTAAAAAATAACTCTAAAGTGCAGTAATTTCAACAATATTACACAATAACTGTCGTTATTTACCCGTTATTTGCCTAATGCTATAGTAAATGGAGTATAGAATTTTTTAATACCTTTTATAAAGTTTCATACTGAGACACGAAGCAACAAAATACCGTGGCCGTTTTTATTTAGATCGAATTTTGTTGCTTCGTGTCCCAATATGAAACTTTAAAAAAGGTATTAGAAAATTTTAGACACACTTACCGATATAGTTGATTGAGCCGTTTTGCATAATTCCTTCTCATTCACGAGATAATATGTTTTTAAAAGAGTGGTGCTATTGGACCGGTGACAACGCTCTTAAACTAGTTGTACTAAGTTGGCTAGAAAATCATGTGTCTCATGAATTAGAATGCCTGAAACCACAAAAGTGTACATAATATCGGCAACCCATTCCGGCTTAGTCGAAATTGAGGGCTTGTTCACAGTGCGCGCAACACCTGTGCCCAAAATGAACGACAATGGGTACGTGTTTTCGAGTTGGCGTACAAATTACGTGCATTTTATTGAACATACGTACCAGTGTAGGTGGTGTGTAGAGGAATGCATGGATACGGTACGAGTCTTGCAAATGAATCGAACTGCAATGTGGTAGGAGTTTCGATTCGATGTTCGAAAATATTTGAGCCATTTCTTAGGCGCGTGCAAATTAAACGGTTTTTAGCGCCTCGTGATCTTAATAATTTGTGAAATAAAATTTGATAAATTCATAATAAGTTCCGTGTGGTGCCAGACAAAAAGAATAGCACCACCCTATTTCTTCCCGTGGGTGTTCGCGACTAAGGGACTTACAAAAAAATGGGCAGCAGCGTTCTCTATAAATTTTTAAAACCATACTGCGATCGCCAACCCGCCTGCCAAGCGTGGCGATTATGGCAAACCCCCCCAATTGGGGGAGGCCTATGTCCAGCAGTGGACGTCTTTCGGCTGAAATGATGATGATGATTCATAATTATGGGAATAATAAAATAAAAAAATGCCTGTAATGCAATGTTTGGTGGGTATGTGTATGTTTAAAAAATATTACTATTTCGGTGGATGTGTATGGTCGAAAAAACGTGTGCAATTGTGCGTTGATCTAAACAATGGGTTCATTGATCGAAAATACGATTGAAAACATCGTGTTTATTAGCCATTCAACTAAATGGTTGTTTGATAGTTAGTCGAGTTTTTTAGTTTAGAAATCGAGTATATTCATATTTTATTTTAAAGGTGTTTCAAAGGCTTAAAGCTAAGGTACTATTACGGACCCTGTAGGGCACAGAAATAAATTAAAATATTTATTAAAATAAAAATAAAATTAGGAAACAAATTAACAAACTGCCAAACCGTTGCAGACTTTAAAAGAAGAGTAAAAGATCACTATCTTTCCACTTCGTCATAGTTGCATATTATTATGTACTAGCTGACCCGACAGACTTCGTTCTGTCAAAAGCTATTTGACTGTGGCAGTTTGTCTACGCGCAAAGGAAACTACCTACCTACCCTACCCTACCTTACCCTATCCTATCCTACCCTAGCTAACTATCTACCCTACCCTACCCTACCTACCTACCCTACCCTATTCTACCCTACCCTACCCTACCCACCTACCTACCCTACCCTACCCTACCCTACCAACCCTACCTTTTTTTTTTTTTTTTTTTTATTTTTTTTTTTTTTTTTTTTTTTTTTTACGCTGAGAAATGCATTACGCATGCCCGCTCGTCGGGGGACGAGACGGGGTATGTGGGACTCCCTGCCAAAATGGCAGAATACCCACTAAAACTCAGCGAAGTTCCCTCATCGCCTTGATGGGAGGGTCATGGGAAACCGGCACAGCCTTTACGTCCACAACCCTCCCGGCGCATGCCCGCCTAACCGGCGGGCCCCGCATGCCCCTCAGCCTGGGGGCGATATGGGAATGACCGGGAACACCTGGCCATTCCCGTCCGACACTGGTAGAGGCCTGTGCAATACAGGCAAGGGTGCCCCCGCACCCGTTGCCTGCTGGCCTCCACCTGGGACCTCGCGCCAGACGATCTCGCGTCCAGGCGCCCCTGGTCCCCCCGCAACGGGTCAGGTTAGTGGCCCCGCCGCCTACCACTTTTCGGCCGCAGAGGATAGGGAGAGCGGCCAACGCAATACCGACACTCCTCTTCCTCTGCGGCCCCACCGCGTCCGCCATTCAACGGTGGCGACCCCGTCAAGGCCGCGGAAGGTAGGGAGAACGGCTCACCGCAATACCGGCACTCATCTCCCGCCGCGGCCTCCCACACTCAGCCGCGATGCCGCCCATTCGACATCGCGGCCCGCCTCAGTTGCGATGTCGCCAAAGCGGCACCGCAACCTACGGCCGCTACGTCGTCGGCTTAGCCGCAAAAGCCCTGACGAGCGGCCCCCTCCTCGGGTTCCTCTTAGCTTCACCGTGGCCCTCCAAGCCACGGCTACTGAGCCCCCCCGCCTCGACAATGCGGGAACCCACCGGGGGGGCTACCAACCCTACCTACCCTACCCTACCCTACCCTACCAACCCTACCTTTTTTTTTTTTTTTTTTTTTTGTTCCGCTGGGAAAAATGCATTACGCATGCCCTCCCGTCGGGGGACGGGAGGGGTATGTGGGACTCCCCGGCAGAGTGCCGGTATACCCACTAAAAAACCCAGCGGTGTTCCCTCAATGCCGTTATGGGAGGGCCATGGGAAACTGGCACAGCCTTTACGTCCACGACCCTCCCGGCGCGTGCCCGCCTAGCTGGCGGGCCCTGCATGCCCCCCAAGCTGGGGGGCTACGGGAATGGCCGGGAACACCTGGCCATTCCCATCCGACACTGGTGGAGGCCTGTGCAATACAGGCAAGGGTGCCCCCGCACCCGTTGCCTGCTGGCCTCTACCTGGGAGGAGTCGGAGATGACTGTCATACTGACGTCTTCTTCGACCCCTCCTCCGCCTTCGGAGCGGCGCTGCGAGAGGATCGTCCTCCCGCACGCGCTCCGCCTCCTCCTTCTGCGACATCACTTCCTCGCAGAAGGAGGCGACCGCTGCCCAGGCCCCCTCGCTCTCCAGCATCGAGCTGACAACGCTGGGGAGCGAGAGGTCCCGCCCGACCGCTGCGACCAGACTATGGCGCAGCTCGGACCAGGCAGGGCACACCTCTAGGGTGTGCTGTGCCGTGTCCACCGCCGCGCCACAGTCGTGGCACGACGGGGTCTCCTCCCTTTGGATCCGATGCAGGTGCGATCCGAAGCATCCATGCCCGGATAACACCTGCACCAGACGGAAAGAGAGGAAACCATGGGACCGCTCGAGCCAATCCTTCAGGACTGGCCCGAGCGCGTCCAGGGTTCGGCGGCCAAAAGTGGCAGAGGCGAGGTCCTCCGTCCAATGAAGGACGATAGCGTCCCTCGCCTCTTGCCGCACGGCCTCCCGCTCTTCTGCGGCGGGGAGCTCCCCTAGCGCCTTGCGCCGCGCCGTCCACTCGTACACTCTGGTCAGCACCCATGCCTCGAGCTCCCAAGGAGGGGTGCCGGCCAGAGCGCACGCTGCCGAAAAGCCTACCGAGCGGTAGGCCCTCGCCACCCGCTGTGCAATGGCCCTTTGGGGCCTGCGGATGGCAGTGGCGTTCTCCCTCCTGTGGAGGGAGTCCGCCCAGATCGGAGCCCCATAAAGGGCCATGCTCTTGAGGATGCCGGCGTACAACTGCCGGCATCGCGCCTTCGGACCCCCCAGGTTCGGGAGGAGCCAGGACAGGGCGTTCGCGGTCTTCAGCAGGCGGGTCGACAGCCCGCTGAAGTGCGGACCGAAGCGCCACCTGCTGTCGAGTACAAGGCCCAGATATTTCATCTGGGCCCCGACCCCAATCCTTACGCCCTCCACGACAATGTGGCCGTCAGGGGGGATGCGCTGCCGAGGCCCGTGGAAATACACGGCCTCGGTCTTTTGCAGCGCCACCTTCAGCCCTAGGCGGCGGATCCTTCCCGCCACTAAGGACCCGCCAGCAGAGGCCAGACTGGCCGCCTCCCTGAAGTCCCTCCCCCGGGCAATGAGGAGGGTATCATCCGCGTAGCAGATGATACTCGTGCCACGGAGGAGGGTTCCCCGCAGGAGCCAGTTGAATCCAATGTTCCACAGCGGTGGTCCTAGGACCGACCCCTGTGGAACACCGGACTCTGCGCTGTATCGCCTCATGGTCGCCGACTTGTCTTCGAGGAGGACCACCCGGTCCTCCAAGTAGCTGGCCAACAGTTGGCGCAGGTACTGAGGCACTCCGTGATACCGGAGCGCCTCCAAGATTGTAGAGTGGGGGACGGAGTTGAAGGCGTTGGCTATGTCGAATGACACCGCCAACACTCCGTCACCCGCCTCCACGGCCTCCTTGACCTGGCCCTTGAGTAGGGCCAGCGCGTCGACCGTCGAACGACCCCGTCGGAAACCGAATTGGGCGTCCGACAGGTCCGGCCCCACCGTCCCCAGGTGGCTATTGAGCCGATCGGCGATTATCCCCTCGAAGAACTTACCGACCTCATCGAGCAGAACGATAGGCCGGTAAGCCGAGGGGGAATCCGCCGGGCGTCCCTCCTTTCGGAGAAGGCATAGCCGCCCCTCCTTCCAGGGCTTCGGGAACCTCCCAGTCGTAAAACACGCGCTAAAGAGGTCCCGAAACCTCTCCTCCATCTGTGAGGCGGCGATGGCCACCACCCGTGCGGGAACGCCGTCCGGCCCTGGGGCTGTGTTCTTCGCGCGGAGGCGCAGAATCCCCGCGTACAGTTCCGACTCCGTAACCGCGGGGACCCCCTCCTCCGGCGAAACCTCCGCCCGCGGGGGGTCCATCACTGGAGGGGTGAAGTCGGTCCTGGACGGAAACAGAGTCCGAACCACCCCATCCAGCAATGCCGGCTCGAGGGCCTCCGTCAGTGGAGGACCACAGGGGCGCAGTTTGTTCCGCGCCGCCTTGTATGGTCGTCCATAAGGGTCCCTGTCGAGACCCTCGAGCATCTCGGCTCTCGCCGCGTCCTCGGCCGCCCCCATTGCCGACTTGAGGACCGTCTTGGCGTCGACGTACGAGGCATAGAGGCCCTCCTCGTTGGTGGGGTCTCGGGGCCTGCGTCGTCGACTCCGCGTGTAGGCCCTCCTGGCCGCCACGCAGGCGGCCCGGAGCCCAGCCAGTTCCTCCGACCACCAATAGACGGCGCGGCGGGGAGCCGGGCGGCGAGACCGGGGCATGCTGGAATTACACACCTCGGTCAGGGCCCGCCTCAGCTCGACCGCCGCGGCGTCCACGTCCAATCCCTCGACAGGGGGCGCGAACCAGTCCTGGAGGAACGCCGTCTCCTGCGCGGCCTCTCGGTCCAGGCGGGTGAGAGCCCACCGTGGGAACGCAGATTGGCCCGAGCGGACCGTCCCCTGGGAGCTCTGGGTGGAGATGTCGAACCGCACGTATCGGTGGTCCGACAAGGTCTCCACCATCTCCACCCGCCAGTTCACGACGTGCGCGGCTAGCGCGGGGGTGGCAAACGATACGTCGACCACCGACCCTCCCTGCTGCCGCACACACGTGTGGACAGTCCCTCTGTTAAGGAGGGACACACCACAGGACGCCGCCCAGAATTCTGTGGCGCGTCCCCGGACGTTGCAGGAGGCGGCCGGATTGCCCCAGGCCGTCGATTTGGCGTTCAGGTCGCCCAAAATGGAGACCTGGCGTGGCGCCACTCTACCGACCACTGCGGTGAGGACCTCGAGAAAATTCTCGAAGTCCTGGAGGGGGCGGTTTGGGGAGAAATAAACGCCCACAAGGGCGAATTCTCCCCACGCGGCGGCCACGTATCCCGGTCCCCTCTCTAATAGCGAGAGGGGAGGGGAGTCCGTGGAAGACCGCGCCGCTAGTGCCACCAAGCCATCCCGGTCACCCAGCCAACGGCCAGGGACCGAGTACGGCTCGGCAACCACCGCCACGTCCACCAACCACTCGGCCATGGTCTGCATCAGCAGGTCCTGGGCCGCTCTGCAGTGGTTGGTGTTCGCCTGGAGGATGCGGTAGTCGGAAACCATTACTCCGACATCGCACCCTCCTCCTCAGCTACCGCCGCTGGAGCTGGAGCTACAGCGGCGACGACAGCGGCGGTGGTGGCAGCAGGGCGAACCTGCGCCGACACTACGCCCTTCCTCGCAGGTGGCCGGCAGCTCTTGCCCCCCATCCTGTGCCCCGCGGGGCGGCCACTGGCGGCACATGCCGCGCAGCGAGGCGTGGCGACGCTGCACGTGGCACTCCTGTGCCCCTCCTGCCCGCACTGGAAGCAGGACTCGCCCCAGTCGGACTTGGAGGGACACGTGGCTCGGGTGTGGCCCGGCGCGAAACACTTGAAACACCGCAAGGGCTGGTCCTCAAGCGGCCGGACCACAGCCGAGCTGAAGCCCACTAACAGCCGTCCCTTGGTCGCCTTTAGAGCGGCTGCAGCCGCGGCGACTGGGCACTCGACGCGGATGGTGCCCATGCCGCGGCGGCCTAGCCTGATGGCTCCCCCTCTCACTGCGCCAGCGTCGCAGCCTCCAGCCGCCGCAACGGCCGCCACCACATCCTCTTTGGTGACCGAGTCATCAAGATCGGCCACCTCCAAGGCTGCGGTCTTGACTGGTCTGGCGACCGTTGCCGCATCCGCGATGACCTCCCGCAACTTTGTTGCGAAGAGGTCCGCGTTTGCGCCGCGCTGCTCCCCCCCGAACTCAAAAATCCGGGCTCCGGTTAGGGTGCGGCGGCAAGTGATGCCACCGATCCCCAGCCGGGAGGGGTCTGCGTTGGCACGAGCCCGTCTTAGTACGGACTCGTACGTCTCGCCCCGCTCCACGGCCTCCGGGGTGATGGTCACCACAACCGCCGCAGTTTTGGGAGGAACCAACTTCCTCCCACCCGCCGGAGCCTTCTGGGCTGCCGAAGCAGCCGCAGCAGGCTTTTTGCCCTTTCCCCTCCTGACCACTTCCGTCCACGTCTGGTTGGACGGGGTGGTGGAGGGAAGAAAGGCGTCCTCCCTCTGCGAGCTCGGGGGGGCCGCTGGAGCAGCAGGCGCTCCCTCCATGTCCGTAGCAAGGGTCTGAGGGGTGGTCCTCTTTCCCTTGCCTTTGCCCCTGGACGGCTTCGGGGCCTGGGGCTGCTCCCCTGATGCCGGGCCTGCCGCAGGCACAGGTTCCGGCTCCTTCGCCGTGCGACGCTTGTCCGCCGCTAGCGGTGGGCGTAGCCGCGTTTCCGGCAGGAGCCGGTCCTCAATCCCTGCAAAGCAGGCTCTGGTGAAGGCCCTCTCCTCCATGACAACCTTTCGGATGATATCCTCAAGGTTGCGAGGGGAGGAGTGGCCCTCTACCACCGGTCCAGGGGCAGGAGCAGGTTGTACGTGCCGAGCCGTGGCCTCAGCCAGCTTCTGGTGCAGCTGGCTGACCTCCAGTTGCAGGCGATCCACCCTCGCCTGCAGCTGCCGCGTCTCCTCAGTCGCCGTGCGCTGCACCAGCTCCGCCACGATGCCGTGCATGCTTACGGCCCGGCACTTGAGGGCCTTCTGGAAGGTCCCTTTGAGGTTTGAGGACCTCGAGGCGACCTCCAGTACTTCCTCCTTGTCTTCGAGCGCCATGCGCTCAAGTTCCGCCAGGGAGTGGTCGGCGTACAGCACACTCGATGTACCGTAACCGGCCCTCGACCTGGCGGCCCGCGCCTGACGCTCCTTCGCGGCGACCTTCTCCTCCAGGTCCTGCTGGAGCTGCGCCCTCTTGGCTAGGCCGAGTTGACGCTCAGCGTCCAGCAGGCCTACCTCGTGGGTGGAAGACGAAGGAGAGGTCGAGGCCTTTTTTGACCTCGGCTTCTTCTTCGACCCGCCAACCGACTCCGACGAGCCCCCGGATCCGGGCTTCAAGAATGCCCTTTTCCGCTGGAGGCGGTCGTTTTCGGCCCCCGACGTGTCCATGGAAGACACGTCAGAGTCCGACAGCTCCAGCTCCGCCTGGAGGCTGGATAAGCTGGCCGCCGATGGTGCGCGGCCAGCCACAGCGCGGCCCTTAGAAGGGCAGGTGCCCCGAGAAGGGCCACTGCGTTGACTCCGAGTCTCAGACCTAGTGGACCCGTTCTCGGAGTCCGCTAAACAATAGAAGCTAGCCGCAGACGATGCGCGGCTAGCTTCCGACGCCGAAGCGCCCTCGGATTGGCCCTGAGAAGGGCCTTTAGGTTGGCCCTGAGAAGGGCCTTTAGGTTGGCCCTGAGAAGGGCCTTTTGGTTGGCCCTGAGAAGGGCCTTTATGTTGGCCCTGAGAAGGGCCTTTTGGTTGGCCCTGAGAAGGGCCTTTTGGTTGGCCCTGAGAAGGGCCGTTTGAATCGCCCTGGGGGGGACGATTCGGATAAAAGCGCCCGGAGGCGTCACGCGACATTTTCTTCCGCATTATTCGCAGAGATCCGCTTGTGGTCTACGAATCGCAGCGCTCTTTAGCCACCGGTCTGCCACTCCGTTACGGTGGTCAGACACGGCGTTGCCCAGGGGTCACTACGTGGAAGTAAGCGCTGCGGGGGAACCCCCCTACCAACCCTACCTACCCTACCCTACCTAAGTAAAACCTTCAATTTTTTTTTTTTTTTTTTTTTTGATAAAATCTATTCTCAGACCTACCAAATAATGACTGACACGTTATGTCAAACGCCATAAAGTTACATTAGAAGATAGAGTTACCTCCTTATTATTACAATAAAAATGTAAATATGGTCGTTTTCTTACAATTTTTTTTTTTCAACTTTCTTAAATTTTTCTTACATAAGAACCTTCTCCTGACAATAACAAACACAACAAAAAAATAATTAGCGAAATCGGTCCAGCCGTTCACGCGTGATGCCGTGACCAAGGGAAATAGGGATTCATTTTTATATATATAGATTTATTATTTTCCACTACATTGTAGTTCTAAGTATATATTTGAGTGATATTTATTTTGGAAGTATGTATGTAAGTATATTCTCTTATTGTATGTGTATAAGTATTTATATTAGTGTATAGCTATTATGATTTTATGTATTTTTTTTTCTTCTACTCTTACACACGTTGTCTACATCTCTATATCTACTTTCCTATCGCAGGTATGCTGGAAGAGATTTCATTAGAAATAAGCATCACCTTTGTACCTATTTTTCTGTTCCTTTCTTCTTATCTGTTTATATGTGTGTACATAAATTGTTAAATAAACAATCAATAATAAAAAATAAAAAAATGGATATGTTTTAAACATTAATTAAGTAAATATAAAATAACTAACTTGTGCACAATTTCGTATATTCACTATTGCTTAAAGTCACCCAAAGGGCAACGGAGCTATGCTTGGAGTTTCTCTACGTGATCGAATCAGAAATGAAGAGATCCGCAGGAGAACCAAGGTAACTGTAGAATTGCCGAACTTAAGTGGTATGGGCAGGGCACATTGCACAGACCACATGGCCGATGGGGCCGAAAGGTTCTGGAGTAGCGACCGCATACCGGAAGACGTAGCATTGGAAGGCCTTCCACAAGGTGGACCGATGATCTTGTGAAGGCCGCTGGAATCCGCTGGATGCGGACACACAGAACCGGTTGAAGCCGGTGCTTGAAGGAGGGCTATGTCCTTCTTTCATTATTTTCTTTTATTCTGCGGCGCCCTTGTATCACAAGGCTTGGACTGCACTCGTAACAGGGTGTTTTAAACTACGTCATACGTCATAATAAAAAATAAAAAAATATATTAAAAAAAAAAACATTTTTTTTACATGAATGATTAGTAGTCATTGGATACATGAAGTGGGCTGTCTTTGTAAGACGACTAAAATGCCACGATGTATAATATGTGGCACTGAAGTCGTGAATTATGTTACTCACGCTCCGCTTATTTTATTTCCAGTTCGGCTCGAATTCACCTAATGTTGAGTAATAGCGAGTAGACCTCACTTTGTTTATGCCACTTATCCTAGTCCTATCCTTTATTCCCGTAGTACTCTTATCTCTAAATCACTAGCTTGTTAGACTGTTCACGCTAATCATTTGCAGTTGAAAAGGGTTTCTCGATGGTTCTTGTAATCACGTGGCTATTCGTCTTTAGTACCTACAATCTAGACAAATAAATAAAATTGAAGTGTCTGTATGTAATATCAAAATAATAGCTTTTAATAAATGCATATCAAAATAAATACGGTTTTTATCAAAAAAAAAAAAAAAAAATTCTTTTGTCTGTCAGTCTGTTTGTTCTAGTTACTCTCCGAAACGGCTGGATCGATTTTAACAGAACTTTCACTGATTGATAGCTGGTATTTTAAGGAGTAACTTAGGCTACTTTTATTTTTCGGGTGATACCGCGGTCAGCAGCTAATTTCGAGATATATTCATGAACTTCTATTTCAATAGGGCTCGTCTATGGGTTGGTACAATGAGCGCTCTTGTAAGAAGAGTCAAACACAAACTCAAACTCGAATAATTTATTTCAATGAAACCATTTACAGACACTTTTGAATTGTCAAGGAGTCGGTCAGTAAGAAAAATGAAGCTACATGCCCATTCCAAAGCGTAGTAGGTACCTATGGAGAAGAACGGGCAAGAAATCAGTGCCATAATCATTTCGCAGCGGATTGTTAATCATACGATGCATGGTGTAATGTTATCGTGCGTTTAGATGCATCGTCTTTACATTACTTTATGATCACAGTGTCTAACTTTCAATTCGTCTACGAAACAAAATGCCTAAAATTAATGTCTACTCAGCAAATTGCCTAAGCTGTAAATCGCCTAGAGATCAAAATGTTTAACAAGAAAAATGCTTAAAATGCAATAATTTCTAAGTAGTCGAGATGGTTAAAATAAACTCACACTAGGACCTCTGAACTGTAGGTTAGGCTAGGTTAGAACTGTGACCACACAACGGATCCAGAAACGGTACTCCTATTCTTCTCCTAAAATAATAGGCATATTGCAAGGTAGGCCTTTTGGTTCATAGTCAGAATAAGGTTTAGTTCAAATACTGTATAGACATATTGCAAGGTGTGCATTGTGCTTCCTAGCCAATATAAGGTTTAGGCAATACTTGGCATAGACATTTTGATTTCTAGTCAGTATGATCATGAAGGATTCTTCTCCATACGAAGGGAAGGGGCACCTAGAATCAATTGTATTTTCCTGTAAATTTCGACGTTGACTTTGACTTGGATTTTATAACGTTTACTCGGATGCTGCTGCCAAACCATTGGATTGGAAAAAAAAATGTCATCTAGGTATGCTACATATCGCACCTTTAGAATTATAGAGACCTAATGTCTTCAGAACTTCTGAAGACATTAGGTCTCTATAATTCTAAAGGTACGATATTATGTTAGCAATAATAATAAGACTCCTTATGCTGTTGGTATCCGGCAAGAGATGAAATAAACCTGCCATTAGAGCTCTTCCATATCAATCTCTTAATTCTGAAACTTATATTCTTATTCTTAGAATAAAGCCACTGTATTATGATCTTGCTTTTTCATAACATATACCCCCATACAGTAAATTGCACATTCCAATATCCAGGGTAGTAACAAAGTTATTATTTGCAGCGGGCACTTCGCATGCACTAAGTCGTTAATTATTCACTGCGCCGACACCTGACGCTTTCTGTTCAGTAAAAAGCCAATAGTTAGGGAGCGAGGCTGCTAATTTATGAATTTATGTGTTCACTATGTTTATAGGTGAATGGAAATGAGAATTTACTCAACTTTTGGGCTTTGAAAGAGTATAATTATTTAGTATTTATAGTTCATTGAATATCAAGGATTTTAGTTGACCAAACTTCAATTTACATACATAAACTCACGCCATCTTTAGATAGATATAAAGAAAGAAAATAAAGAAGAAGAAAAGAAAGGAAGAAAAAAAGTATTTATTGAGGCTCATACAGGAAGATCACATTTTAAACTGAACACACTCATAGCAACATTAATTAAAAAAAAATGAAAACAGAGAGTCCTGTACGGGGCCGTATCGGTATCTTTGATATCGGTATCGGATAAGTCCTGTACGGAGATCCTGTGGGTAGAATACTCTTTATTATGTACTTTTTTTTAATCTAGGGCATCTCAGAGTTGACCTTTAGAGATCGTGACTCCTTAACCGGACTTTCCTGTGGTTGCCTTAAACTCCTAAAAACTTAAAGCCTCCAGCCAGGGCATAAAACTTATAAACTAAACGACTGCGCGCTAAGGGCACCCCCTGTGGGGTACGAACCTCGGCTTAGGGCAGAGTCGAAGGGAGGAGCAACAAGGGACAGGTGGTGGCTGGATTAGTTCAGGGTTATGATTATTAATAGGGGAATTTAAAGCTACACACTCAGCTACGGCGCGGGCTAGCACTTCGTCGAGCAAGGATCGGGGGAGACTGTTAAGTCGGGGATTTTGCAAGGGGCCTCGGCGGCTAGGTCGGAATGACGGTCGTGTTTTGTGTTTTCGAGCTGTACTGGTTTTCCTACTACTCTCCTGGAGGAGGGTTGTGGGGTCGTCTGGGTCGGTCAGTGTTATTATGTACACCCATACAAATTACAGATGTAAATGTAAAATGTTACATAGGGTGATACAATGGCGGGGTCGTATCGCTAAAAGCGATCTTTTACAGACAACCAATCCATCCAAGGATCAAAAGTAGAAGGAGAGACTATACTGCAGGTAGTCGTTAGTGGTGACATTTACATATTATTATACAAAAAAATACATACATAAAGCATATAGGTACTTATCTATATAAATATATACAACATTATTTTTAGTATATGCAAAACCTGAATATAGTTTGTTCAGAATAAGTAACTGAAACGATTCCAATAGTTTTTACACTATGTTATATTTTTTCCCAAAAATATTTAAAAAAGGTTACAAGTTGGACACCGAGCGACACTAAGTACCTATCCGCACTTGACCATTACGACAAAGTCCAAAGCCTGCAAGTGTGATGGAAAATGTTATCACCAGTTAATTACATTACAGTCGTCGTACGGTTAGGTACCTACTGCCAAATTAATATTATTATTAATGAACGCAAGGCGCGGGCGGCGCGGGTGCGCCGCGTGGTGAGCATGTTTTTGTATGGACAACCAGGTAACATAACAAGCTTATAACTTTGTTATTTTTCATGATACAGTTTTGAAATTTTGTACATACATTCTTTACATAAAAATACTAGACACGTGTTTCGGGTTTCGCATAAACTAAAACGAATGTTGTATATACAGGGCTATTGGTAATACACTAAAAACCTCTCACGATTATATTACTAACATCATAAACAAGAACTTTTTTTCTATAACTTTTAATAATTCATCAGATTTTAATTTATCAGATGTTCATACAAAAATAAAAATATTTTAAATTCAACGCTCTAAATGTTACGAACTCTACGCGTAGCAAAACAAACTGCCGTGTCTTACGAGTGACAGTGCACGGGAGGCGTAGGTAGGTACAACAAAATACAGAATTGAAATGTGTTAGATAGAACAACGAAATTTTGAAGGATTGTTTTTGGTAAATGTTTTATGTTTTGTAAAAAGTCATAGAACAAAAGTTGTTGTTTATTATGTAAGTAATATAGTTCTGAGAGGTTGTTAGTGTTTTACCAATGACCAAGTATTAAAAAAAAAAAACCATATATATATAATTATATTTATATAGATAAGTACCTATCCTGCAAGGCAGAACCGATTCTTACGTAAAATCACGGGAGCCCCCTGGTTCGTTCGAAACACTAACCTCCACGTTCCACCGCCCCCCTAGTATCCGACCGATCACCATGTTCGGCAAGCCTATCCCCTGGGAGAAGCGAGCCAAATATCTAGGTGTGATTCTCGACCACCATCTCTCCTTTTCTGAGCACCTAAAGAAGGTACGCGCTCGCGCAGCCTTCGCTCTCTATAGGCTCCACTCCATCATAAATGCAAAAAGCAAATTGTCACTCCAGTGCAAATTGCGCATTTACACCGCGTGCATCCGCCCCATCATGACCTATGCGAGTCCTATCTTTGCACACGCCAAACCCCATCTCATCCATAAGATGCAAACCCTACAGAACCGAGTCTTACGTAAAATCACGGGAGCCACGTTGAACTCAAAATCCCCACGATAGCCCAATTCATGAAGCGCACTTCAAAGCGCTTCTTTGATTCAGCAGCCACTCATCGCAACGCTCTAGTTGTGAAGGCCGCAAGTTATGTCCCCTCTAATATTAGTTCGACCCGCCGTCCAAGGCATGCACTGACCTACCCAGACGATCCCACTACTCTCCTCCAGGAGAGTCGTAGGGAAACTAGTACAGTTCGCAAAATAAGAACACACGATACACGATCGTCATTCCGACCTCGCCGCCGAGGCCCCGCGCGAAATCCACGACTAACGAATAGTCCTCCCTGACCCTTGACTGTAAGTGAAGCGCCAGCACGCGCTTTAGCTGAGCAGCATGTAATCCACAATCCTGCTGATAATAATCAAAACACTGATTTTATCCAGCCACCGACGGTCCCTTACCACCCTCCCTCCGATGTTGCCCTAAGCCGAGGTTCGTACCCCACAGGGGGTGCCCTTAGCGAGCAGCAGTCGTTTAGTTTATAAGTTTTAATGCTCTGGCTGGAGGCATTAAGTTTCGTTTGTTTCGTTTCGGCTTAAGGCAGCCACAGGAAAGTCCGGTTAAAGAGTCGGAACCTTAGTGGTTACACTCTGAGATGCCCTAGATAAAAAAAAACCTGCAAGGCTGTTGTTAGTTTTTTATCAATAACCCTGTATAATAATAAATAATAAACTTGACACAAGAGCAAGGAACTTTAAATAATGATGATGTTTAAGAAGAGATGAAGTGTTTTTTTTACCAGTATTTTAAAAGTGGATAAAGATTGAGCACGCCTTATCGACACGGGTAAGGCATTCAAAGCCTTCTTCCTTTGGGGGTAGGTACAAAATACACAACGCAACCTTCTACGATCCTTACATACTAACTTTCCTTCGTTTACGCTCATAGCACGCCGGTTGCGAACTTCAATTTATTTGTATCTTATATCCTTCCATTTTTAAATTCAAAGTCAAATCATTTATTTGGTCTATCATCAGAGTGTCTAACTGTCAATTCGTCTACGAAGCAAAATGCCTAAAATTAATGTCTACACAGCAAATTGCCTAAGCTGTAGATAAATCGCCTAGAGATCAAAATGTTTAACAAGCAAAATGCCTAAAATGCAATCATTTCTAAGTAGTCGAGATGGTTAAAATAAACTCACACTAGGGCCTCTGAACTGTAGGGTAGGTTAGGTTAGAACTATGACCACACAACGTTACTGCCGCCAGAAACGGTACTCCTTTTCTTCTACTAAAATAATAGACATATTGCAAGCTAGGGATTTTGGTTCATAGTCAGAATAAGGTTTAGTTCAAATACTATATATACATATTGCAAGGTATATAGGCATTGTACTTCCGAGTCAATATAAGCTTTAGACAATACTTGGCATAGACGTTTTGATTTCTTGTCAGCATGATCATAAAGGATTTATTTCAAATAAGCACATAAAACGCACTTTTGGACGTCAAAATTTACACCAATAATTAATTGATTCTAGTTACCCCTTCCAAAAGGAAGTTACGTATTGAGAAGAAAGAGCAAGGAACTCCATACTTACTCATTTTAAAATGTTAACAATATTTTGTATATATTAATTATTAATTATATGTGAAGACGATGCACTTACTTAGAAATGAAATTACTATACCACAATAGGTAAAAATAATGAAAAGTGAAGCAATGAGAGACAAATTAATTATGCGTGAGATACATAGACCTCACATATTTACAAACATTGTAAAAGTAAATGATTTCCCTAAAATTTTAACATTTGAATAACCTATGTCAGTGTGTGAGTTAAAGTATATTAATCACAGAAAATAAAATGAATGTCATAAAAATTATAAATTATACAATTAAATTAGCATTCAATTTGATTTTGTCTGGCCACTACCAGTTTTACAATTCTTTACCTACGTAGGTACTTATTCCTATTTTAACTAGGTGATGCAGGAGACTGCAGCAAAGTTCATTTTCTTCTCATAATTCACTGGATTTGACCGAGGATACGGCACTTACATAATGTTTGCAGAATATCACATAAAAGCTTTCTTACTAAAAGTATTGTTTGTATCGTTTTTACGACCTCGCGTTCGAGATTAATTACTTGAGCGTCCATCAAAAAGCCAATTAAAATAACCAGTGAAGTAAAAATGCATGTAAAGAGAAAAGTTTAAGGAGTTTTGTCTTCATCTGTTTCTTAAAAGATCGTATTTATTTTATGAAGGTTTAAGTGAAGAATAAAATGTTTGGAAATGCAAATTGTGAACCTGTTAATTTGCAATAATGTTTTATGATGTTGGTCCTACTTTATACATGACTACGAGTATTAGAAATGAAGAGATCTGCAGGAGAACCAAAGTAACCGACATAGCTCGAAGAATTGCCAAACTTAAGTGGCAATGGGCAGGGCACATTGCTCGCAGAACAGATAGCCGTTGGGGCCGAAAGGTTCTGGAGTGATGACCGCGTACCGGAAGACGTAGCGTAGGAAGGCCTCCCACAAGGTGGACTGATGATCTAGTGAAAGCCGCAGGAATCCGCTGGATGCGGGAAGCACGGAACTGGTCGAGGTGGCGGTGCTTGGGGAGGCCTATGTCAAGCAGTGGACGTCTTTCAGCTGAAATGATGATGATAATAACTATTAGAAATGGTCTTCAAGTCATGTAGATTTAAGCAATATTCCTCACCTTATCATCTCTCACCATAAAGTACAAAAAAATCACATTAATGTATGTACACTGCATTTGACTTTATCGATTAAACCAAAGAAGAATTGCTTGGTAACACAATCATTTGTATGTTCATACCGTAGAGTCAGGAAAAAAATATTGAGCAGATTGACACACTATGTTAATTTTCAAACGAAGAATGACAGTGACTTAAGTAATCACCGGTAATCACGGACAATCGCCACTGCTGGCCGTGCCTGCTGCCAAAACCAACTTACTGTCAAAAACACCCCTCACCCGCACACTGTGTACTAAACGAAGTGCATGACAGAATTGACATATTTTCGTGCAATCTGAGTGAATTCGCAAGAGTTTTGTTGAATTTTGTTAGTTATATTTAAATGTTAATATTCTGTGTTAAGTCTGACTTTGTATTTTAGAGTTAAGTGTTGCTTTCTATTTTTAAAGTTTAGATTTTAAGTGTTAGCCGTAAGGCCCCTCGCCCACGGCGACTTTTTGTAGCGATGCAGTAGCGATGCTGCCGCGCGTCCGCATCGATACAGTCGCGAAGCGGTCGCTAGCTGTCTGCCCTCGCCCACGGGCCCAGATTCAGTTGCGATGCAAACGCGATGCTGTCGCGCTTCTGTCGAGATGCAAACGCGATTCAGTAATGGCACAAAAATGCCACAGTTGCACTGATGCTCGGTTCTCCACTCACGCGCCACCCTCCCACCGTTCTCTCCCCGATATGGTCCGACACGGTCGCGCGTTTGCATCGATGCAGTCGCGATGCTGTAGCGCGTTAGTAGCGCGTTGGCATCGCTTCTGTAGCGCGTTGCAAATGCGACTAACACGCGTTAGTAGCGATGCTGTTGCGCGTTTACGAAGCGCGCGACAGCATCGCTAATTCGGTACAAAAAGTCGCCGTGGGCGGGGGGCCTAAGTTGATTTTTCAATTGCTTGAAAACCACTATTGTATTGGGGTCATCCTGTAAAGATAGTGTGTGTAAGTGTAATAAATAAAATAATAAATAAATAATAAATTCAAGTTTATGATCACTTTGCCAAGGAATAATTTTTCCTGTCTTTACAAAGGTACATTACATTAGTCTATGAATGTAAATAATGGCTTAGTGAAACGGGGAAAGGAAGTACGCAGAGCGAGCGGAAAAAGGCAAGGATTGATCGTAGATTGCTTTCGCTATGCAAGCGGTGTTGTAGATTAGATCTAGTGACGCGGGTATAAGGCAGACATAAAAAAAAAATGAGGTGAGCTTTACTTCTGTTCCTGATGCAGGAAAGGCTGCATTTGTTTATGTATTTCCAAAGATTAAGGCATACGTTGCAAGAAAGTTTTTTTTGAACGAAGTGTTTTATATGGCTTGCGGTAGGAATAATTTGGTAGTAATCGTCAAGTAAAGTTAAATCGTTATATGGCGGCTGCGAAAATGTTAAACATTTTCATCAGGGGTACCTATCGTTTTCATGGTTTTCGAGGGTGCTACAGCCGATAGTGAAGACAAAATATTAATCCAAGATGATGACTACGATCATTTTATTTTTGATTTTGTTTAAGCGCAGGTACCATCTCGGTACCGTTCGAGACAATGGCGAAGTCGGAAGTGTGTGTATGTGTGCGTGAATGTGTGTGCTATGCGCTGACGCTGCTCGTCTTCACGCACACATTCACAGCTCGTTTGTATACTTGGTTACCACAAGTAAAGCGCGCGTCGCTTTGAGAGATAAAAATACTGTACTAGAAAAAATCCTCGAGTACCGTTTTTTTTTTTTTTTTGAGGATAGGAAATCATTAAATGACCCTTCCCGCTCTGTGTGGAGCGGAAGGGAGTGTCAGACTCTTACAGACTAAAACCCAACCGTGTTCCTTCCTTGGCCCTTTATGTTCCGGGGCAGCGGTACCCCTTTCGGACAATCCCGCTCCTCCTCTCCTTCTCATCTCCTCATCTCCTCGAGTACCCTAAGAAAACTTTTAAAGCAATTAAAAACCAAGGTTCCTTCACGAAAAACCACATAAAAAAAGCACAACAGCATTACTCTCGTATCATCAATTACTACAGGTTGGAGGCTGTGACTGGCTACTTTCATAATTGCCTCAGAAGTAACGACGCGGTGAGTTGGCCAAATGATGCGTTACCCCGATGGGGCTAAAGTAGGGGAAAATTGCTATAAGTTATGCAATTTCCCTACGCACCATTAGCCTCCAGGCAGAGAATTTAGTACTCAATACTTATTGCAACGTCTGCAACGGATTTTCTTTGTTGTAGTACTTTGTATTTTCACTTTTGATGTGAGAGTTCTTGAAGGAATTGAATGTGCATTTGTAGTTTGATTTTGTTTTATTTATGTATTTTATTATTGTACACACGGCTACATATCAAGCTATACATTTCCAGTATAAGCTGATCTCGCATTGTATAGGATTTCCGTACAATGTGAGATCAGCTTATACTGGATGTGTAAAGCTTGATATGTAGCCGTGTATACTTGTTTGAGTTCTTTGATGATGAAGGATGACCGGCAAAAAGTCACTTGTCCAAGTACACGAAGGTCTGTTGATTGTCGCTGAATTTCACAAAGACCTACATGGGCACTTATGAAACGTCAGAAGCTAGGTACACGGTTCCAATTAGTCGTTTCCTATGGAGAAGAGCCGGCAAGAAACTCCACGGTTACTCTTTTAAAAATAATTGGCTTTACAATATTATTAAATAACAGTGATAATAGGTATGGGAGGACAGTGTAGGCCTTTCAACGATTACCAGGTACTTAACAAAATAGAAAAGTGCCAACAATTCTACACTCTACTAGGCCTACCACGTTCTCACATTCACAAAATGGAAAATAATCTATATCAAAAAATTAATAAATAATAATTATAATAATAATAATTTCAATTTCAATCACAGTAAAAAATCAGAATAAATATCATGTCCACAAAAGCCACTAATGAAGAATTGGGATTCGATTTGTAGGTAAATAATGTCAAATAATGAAAAGATTATGTCAAGGAAGTATGTAAAAAAATAAAAAATAAATAAACATCGTTATTTGGGAGCAGTTAATAGACATTTACATAGTTATGTCGTTTATGAGGTACCAGGGAAGCCACATGTGCAGAAGGAATTATTGCCAAACTTCCTTGTCTTCAACGTAGTCTTTTATCTTATAATATGCTTTTTTGATATGGACACGTTTGATGTGGGTTTTGAACTTTCCATCGCTAAGTTCTGTAACCGACTTTGCCAAACTGGTTATAAAAGCGGATACTGTTTATAAGAAATGACTTGCTAGTTTTAGTTAATCTGAATTTGGGTATCACAATTTCATGTTTACTACGTGTATTTATGTTATGGAAATCGCTTCTTAGTTTTAAAAGTCCTAAGTTTTTGCGAACATACAAAATACTTTATAAGATGTGTATTGGTGTTGATGAAACCGCCTGCCGAAGGTTGATATCTCCACTAAAACTATGTGTGTTGGCCTAAATTTCTATTGGAAAGGGTCATCAATTTTGCAGATTTAAGCAATAATCCTGTGTAACTGTTGTTACGTCGGGTACTAACACGCGGATTATAATGATTTTAATTAAATATTTATTTTATTTTGCGTTATTTCACAAATATCTATTTTTTAGTTTATTTTTATTTTACTTTTTATTTCTGTATCTGTCCGTGACATCACAGCGGGCCCTATCAGAATACCAGCGCTGCGACACTTAGTTTTAAATGTCGCAGCATCATGCTGAGATAGGAGCCTTTTGGCCCCGTACAGGATTTTGTTTTCATTTTACTTTTATTTTTTATTTTATTTTTTATTCATGTTACTATGAGTGTGTTTAGTTTAAAATGTGATCTTCCTGTATGAGTCCCAATAAATACTTTTTCTTTCTTTTTTTCTGTACCTCACCTCATCATCTCTCATCATCATCATCATCATCATTACAGCCGAAAAACGTCCACTGCTGGACATAAGTCTCCCCCAATTGGGGGGGTTTGCCGTAATCGCCACGCTTGGAGCGGGTTGGCGATCGCAGTATGGTGTTAAAAATGCATAGAGAACGCTGCTGCCCATTTTCTAGTAAGTCCCTTAGTCGGCTTTTAAGACACCCACGGGAGGAAATAGAGTAGTGTTATTCTTCATCTCTCACCATAAACTAAACAAAAATTCATTAATCATCAGGTGTCCTATTTCCTCTACAGTGCGAGAGGTTACGTTTCATTAATGAGTGACTAGTAGTAAAACGGAACGAGGTTCAGCGAGGGAGCCTTACGACGTCGTAAAGTGATATAACTGACGTGCTAGTACTACTTCTTTGACTTTTACTTGTATTGGCCTTGTCAGGGCACAGTTTATGTAGGTACTCGTACCTACGCATGCTTCTCCGAGACTAGTGGCATGAATTTTAGTTTTCACGGTCGTAGAATTGTTTTTTTTTTTTTGGGTTCTGTACGTTCGAATGAAAAACGGAACCCTCATAGGATTAATCGCGTGTCTGTCTGTCCGTCTGTCGCAGCGAAATTTCTCTGAATCTAATGGACCGATTAAGTTAAAATTTGATATTATAAACGGACGTGTAACGTAGATAAATGAATTTATGGGGGTCATTTTTGGGGGTGGAATTTGAAATGATAAAAAGAAAGTTTTGCAAACTGTACCGTATAACATATCAAATGAAAGGGCTTACTGTGAGGGTCTTAATTTTTTGTTTCACAATTATTTAAGAAAATAGATGAAAATTGACAATTTACCCCTCTTATCTCCGAAAACTACCCAGCCTATATTTTTTTAACAAATACAGGAAATAGTTCTATACTTATAGATTAGGTACAGGAAAACCTATAAGAAGTCTATGGTCTTAAAATAACATGTTAAATCTCTTAATATTGTACGTATAAACTTACATTTGTAGATGGAATGTACGGGAGAATATGTTATCCAATACAATGGTTGTTCTCGGGATAAATTCATACCAACTAGGGAACCCTTTATTGTGCATGGTCCGACACGCACTTGGCCGGGTTTTTTTCTTCGTAGAGATGATAGTAGTATTAGGTTCTTCTGTTTTATTGTTCTTGCTCGAATTGGTATTTGGAAGCGTAGTTTTTATATGCGTTTGAGGCAGTATTTCTTTAAGTTAATTTTAAGACTAGTTTTAATTTAAATAAAAAATTCAACATTTACTCTGAAGTTTTGACGAGCGAGATACTTGGTACGATCGTCTGAAGATCCTAACATATTTATAATTTGTGAAAATATAAGAATGTTGATTGTACATATTTGATGATCGTTCATATTTTAGTTCTAAATAGATTAGATTTCTTTGAAAGCAATCGTATTTTCAGAATTACTAAAATAATAATGTTAGTACCAATCACTTATTGTTGGGTAAATATTTTATTCTATTAACTCGGAGTCTTCGAGTCACAAGACGTGAATAGACCTACAATGATAGGACTACATTGTTCTCATGGGAGGGCAGTGTAGGCCTATAGGTATGGAACTATTATATAAGCCAATTTTTTTTTTAAATGAGTAACCGTGGTGTTTCTTGCCGGCTCTTCTAGTTCGTTGCCGACAGAACCGAATGTTGCCATTTTAAATATTATACGTTATTTATATAAACTTTTAAAACTAAGTATTGTATTTATTTTATTTCTTATTTTGTTATTTTTATCTCTTTATATGCTGCACCGGTTGATGTCATCACGTCAACGTCGACTGTCGCTGAAAACCAGCGCTGGAGCTCTGTCTTGCATAGGGTCGCAGCATTATGCTGAGCGATGGCCGTTTTGCGTGTTTGTGACGCATATTTTCCCCCAACTTGTTCTTTCGTTTTGTGTTCTTTCTTTGCGTCATGTTTACCGCAAATAAACACATTTTCTTTCTTTTCTTTTTTGAAGTGAGAACTTCTTTAGCCGCGTTGAGCACTTTTTGGGTGAACAAAAATCATGGAACTCGCGTCATCCTCACCGAACGCTTTCCGTGAGCTATATATGTAAACTGTGTATGTACGACGATAGTCTATACACTTTGTTCAAGCGTACAGATGATTGTTCTGTACACTTGTGATGAGGGAAACCCGGGGATAAAGAATTAAACCACCCATGTTGAGTGTGGTAAAATCACTGATTTATTTACCTTAGCCAGTTCGCTAAATGATCGCGCGTATGCAAACGCTGATGTAGCTTAACTTACTTAATGTTACGACATGTGCGGGTTCACCGTACAGTGTATATATGTGTACTTTTGGGTGAACAAAAATCATGGAACTCGCGTCATCGTCACCGAGCGCTTTCCGTGAGCTATATGTATACTGTGTATTGTGTACTTTTTGGGTGAACAAAAATCATGGAACTCGCGTCATTGTCACCGAACGCTTTCAAGTTACTTAGTTTTCACTTCTATCGGCAGTCCCCAAAGACTGCCCCGTTTTTTTTTAACATAGTAAACGAGAAATGAGTCGCTTAACTTCAAACTCGAGTAAATCCACTTTACCCTCTTGGGAGATATAAAAAAAAAAGTAATAACAGTCTTAATTCCATGTATTAAAAGGTGGTTTTTTATTTATTATGTCAACAATACTGAAGGTAACGATTCTATAAAGCAAATTTAGTATTATAACCATACATTCTTTCAAAAATGTAAAATTAAGATTGGATTTACCTTCATTTGATCTAATGGAATGCAATTTATCTACCTTTGAAAAAACTCAGTGTGGATTTTTATATTAGGCCGCTTACTTGCTCGGTGTAATATTTTAATGGCATTATCCATGGAAACTGTCTATGATTAAAAAGAAAATAAAAAACGGGAGCATACGGTGTTAATGTCGCAGAGTTGACGTCGACTGACCGCCATGTTGAACAAACGCGGTTAGCTGATTGGCTCTCATGGACTTAACTGCATTTGAATAAAACTGTCTCATGGATCTATCAGAATTAGATAAAATGTTGTGATTTTAACGGATTTTTTTTCAAGAACTATGCGGATTTATATATAACTGATAAAATTGTTTTAAAAGTCTGTTTTTGGCCTTTAATTTGGTACCAAAATCTTAAAAATTCTCAAAATTGGATTTACCCGAGTTTGAAGTTAAGCGACACAAATGGAACCGTGACGTTTAGCTTCTGACGTTTCATAAGTGCCCATGTAGGTTTATGTGAAATAAAATATTTTGATTTTGAATACGTTGCTTCTTGACAAGCCAGTATCTCATCGGCGCCAGCATCATGGCTCAACATCAGGCGGTGTGGTAGTCCAACGCTGGCAAAGAGAACAGTCGATCTAGATTCAATTGTTTTCTGTTGTATTATATTAATAAAGAAACCAATACAACTTAACAACATCACAGCAATTCCAGATTTCCTCACGTCTGATATCAAAGGCACTAAACGTTTCTGTCGTTAAATTAATAGTCAGCTCGAGGGGCGTTTATACAAAATCTTTTAAATAAAGCGGGTACGTGACCTCTCGCTACGGCGGCCCTGCCAAATGGTGCAACAACAGATTTTTGTAATGTTCTGTGTTGGTAAGCTAGGTCTGGACCGAAGCCAATTCGGTCATCGATTTACAAGTTCACTTTATGTTTTCCTGATACTTTCCGTAGTAGACGAAATAGAGGAGACTTCCGTTTGTTTGTTGTGTTCTTGTAATGTGGATGTTGATTTTGTTTTAATTTATGCTGATGGTTGTTGGAAGGTTGTCTGGAAGCGACTAGACTTTTTTTTTAAACATCACATAAACTTCCCATGGGGGTAGGCAGAAACTATAGGACGCCACCTATAACGCTCCATACATCCCCGATAATAACCATAACCCTGATTTTATCCAGCCACTGTCGGTCCCTTGCCATCCTCCCTCCGACTCTGCCCTAAGCTGAGTTTCGTACTCCACAGGGGGTGCCCTTAGCGCGCAGTCGTTTAATAATAATAATACGCTAACATCTTCTGTGCAATCTTCTGCACGTGACCGCACTTAATCCAACTGATAATCACTTGGCTTAGACCCGTGCTATCAGCGCTTCCGGCTAGCCGAGAATGTAAAATAAATATCAAAATAATAATAATAATAACCCCACCGTCGTATCTCTACGTTGACGTCGTGGTGGGGCTTGCGTGCTCCGAACTCTAGGTCTGTGCCGGTAGAGTTTACTTTCCCGGAACAGGTCTAGGGTGAGGAGCCAGACCAAGAGAGATACAGAAACCCGCAGGGCAGCATGTGGCGAGCTGTTGGGCAGTTGCGACCCCACGGACCCTATCTCCCGGGAGAAGTCATGTTCCTCATCTCTGGCTTGCCTTTATTGGCCGGCTGGAGTGAACACTGACGAGGAACTGAGCTCCCACCTCATTCTTGCCTTTATTGGCCGGCTTGAGTGGAGATTCGCAAGAGCAAACGTGCTCGGAGGAAGGAAGTATTCCAGTAAGTGCTTGTAGGGATCTTGACCATCTTCCGGGCTCTGGGATTGTTCTGAGAGCCGTGGAATACCTCTCCACTCCTCGAGCACCTCAGGACATGTTGCCCCCTTGTTGCTACGTCACTATGTGCTAGCGACCGTTTTCGGGGGCCCATTATTGAGTGTGCAAGTCACCCCCTGCCATTTTATCCGTGTGTAAAAAAACATTGATCAGGCAGGGGCCATAGTCCTTCCATAGTTTTAGGTAACCAGTCCATTTTAACCACCCAAACCCATAGTTCAATATCTTTGTTTCCATATCTTGCAATAGTCCTACACCAACCGGGGGTTGTCCTTGGGTGCACTTGCGTAGTGCGTACAGGGATAATCGTCGGTTGGTGCCTCATTTAATTAAAAAGCGTCTAACGGGCCTCTGCGAGTTGGCTTCGGCCCCTCGTACGCCTTCCAAAGGTCCGGGACCCCAGGGTCCCGAGATATGTAAACATTTTAAAATAATAATAATAATAAAACTTTATTTCGAGCCAGGACTCATAAAGGATTAGTAACAATGTTCTTACAAATACATGTTAGTAAACAACACAACACGGTGACACATGTAACTGACAACAGTGAACTGTATAAGGACAGTCCACTCTGTCCGCTATCATTTTCAGAACCCTGTTGGGGTTGGCCATGACTCGTGCCACCAATGATGCAGCGCGCTTGCGCATTATAGCGTAAAAACAATCCACACGCGCCTCCGTTTAGTTTAGCGTTTAGTTTATAAGTTTTACGCCCTAGCTGGAGGCATTAAGTTCGTTAGGAGCTTAAGCTCCTAACGAACCAACCACAGGAAAGTCTGGTCAAAGAGTCTCAATTTCTCAAGGTTAAGATGCCCTAGATAAAAAAAAAGCTCCTTACTTACTTCTTTTACTCGCACGCCGGTTGCGAGTGCTACGCACCTGACCTTTCTGAAGAATATTACCAATTAGGTCATTCGTCCTCCTAGGGCGTCCCCTCCAGGCGTTTCCACTCACATCTGCCTTGTAAATACCTTTTGTGAGTCGCCTTTCATTCATCCTCTCACAAAAATGTTAACCCTATTCTTTAGATCAAGCATTTCCTGTCGAAACAACATTTGTGATGACAAAATAAATAAATAATTAGATACTAACAATAAATAAATAAAAAATAATAAATAAAATAAAATAAATAATAATAAATTGTCTGCTGCACTTCGATGTTGTCTGTTAATTTTGTTTGCATTATCTTTTAGTTTGTGTTATGTAGTTTAATTTATTTATTTGTCTGTTCTATGGTTTCTTTTTTTAGGGTTGCAACTGTGTTATACTAAGACGTTAACATAACAGCAATTATATCATTTTCAATAATTTATATCATCTAAATTGAACTCGTTATAACTCGTATAACCTTTTTTTATTTATTTTTAATGTGTTCTTTTATTTTTTTCGTATTTTTATATTTTGTCCAAATTATACGTTCTATAGTGGCGTAAGTGTTTTACTTCAATTTCATACGCTACAAATTATTATTATTATTTATATAAAATTATTATTCTTCTAGTTAATTAATTTTTAAGTAATAATAATATGTACAAGTATATAAAAAAGGGAGGGGAAAGAATCAAAAATCAAATCAATTAATTATTTATAATTATTATTTGTTAATTTTTATTAATTTTTAATTTTTATTATTATTGTTTATTTTATTTGGTATGGTCATCCTCTCAACATGGTCATATCATAAGCATACTGTTATCAGTTTTTAATAACAAGTGGGCGATATTCTCTTTTTTTCTTGTCTAAACTGTTTTATTTCTTGATAAATTGTATAACATAGTTTTTGGTCTTGACTGATTACCTACTCCAATTGTTGTTGAAGATTAAATTTTTAAATCACCCCTAAATTAAACGGTTGAATTTAATAACTGTAATACGCTCTGTAATAGCGTTAACTGATTGCTATCAATTAACCACCTTAGCATGATTCCTAATAAATTTCTTAAAAAATTATACATCTATGTGCACACCAGATTTTTCTTACTCAGAAAAAGCAGCGACATCAACTATACCTACCTACGGGCAAATGGGAGCCGTCAGTAGGCACTGGTCACCTCTAAGCTGGCACGACTTATTTAAATTTTTATATCGTTTTTTGTTTTTATCAATCTATAAATAAAAAAAATACGTACCTACGCTTTTAACGTGCACATTTTTCTACATTGTTCTCACATCTAAAATTGCAACATGAATGATGCAACAATACTTTGTTTTAAAAGAGTGTCCGTGGAGTTTGTTGCCCGTTCTTCTCCATTGGAACCTACTACGCTTTGGAATGGGGAAATAGCTTCATCTTTCTGAGTGACCGACCCCTTGGCAGTTCAAAAGTGCCTGTATTGGTTTATTTGAAACTAGTTTGTGCCCGTGGCTCCGCCCGCGTGGATCTCGGTTACCGCGTAAAAAGTAGCCTGTGTCCTTGTACACATCACAGGCTGTATCTTTGCCAAATTTCATGACGTGTAAAAATGTAACAGACAGACAGACAGACAGAATTACTTTCACATTTATAATATTACTAGCTTACTTATGCCCCCGGCTTCGCTCGCATTAATTTAGAAATTGACAATCAATTCGGGTTGTAACTCTTAGCACACTACTAAAGTTTCTATAATAATATACATAATTTAATCATGATTCGAAAGACATGTGGCGCCATCTATTATCAAAAGGATTTATTGTTTTTTCCTCGAGAACAGTACTTCTTTTCGGGATGAAATTTACCCTACGTCCGTTTCTGTATATCTGACCACGTATATGCAAAATTTCAGGATGATCGGTTCAGTGGTTTAGGCGTGAAAAGGTAACAAACAAACAAACTTACTTTCGCATTTATAATATTAAGTTAGGATTAGTACCTATGGATACGGTAGGTACGATGTTTCTTTTGACATCGATTGTGAAGTAAATAACGCTTTTACATGATTATACACTAACAAGTTACTGTTGTTAAATCTATGGTTAAGCAAATCCCATGCTATTATGTAGTTTTCAGCTGAGAACTCTAATGATTTTATCACCTGACTAGCATTCCCTGTTAGAGCAGCTCTTAAATAATGGAACTTTTGAATTTCATCAAGCTGCGTAGATTTATGGATTAATGAAAGGTAGGTATCTCTAAACTCAAGCCACGCATTGTATGACCCATCAAATGAAGGCAAATTTATAGTAGGCAATTTTACTAACGGGTTTGAGTTGCACTTAGATTCATCACTAATAGCCGAACTAGGATTACTAACGCTCTGCACTAAACAGTCAACTTCTGTAAATACCGTTTTCAGTTTGAGTTTGAATAAATCGTACTTCCATACAAACATTTATCTCACATTACAAAACACACTCCTCACTGTTAAATGATTAAATAGTACCCACGTACAATTAATGCATAAGTCCCTACATAACTACGTATAAACTATCATAAGGACTCAGACATGCCAAAGCTTTGACATCGTCCTTATTTTACATACTAATGTTTCACGTTAGCGAGTTTTACAAACACAAGTGTGTTCTAAGGCGAGCAATTAAACAGAGTGGTTTTGCGTGTATCTTACTTCGGTACTTGTATAATAAATGGTAATTATACTGTATATGAGGATAACAAAAACATTTGAAGATCTTGAACTAAGCAGAAATTGGTGAAAAGAAACGTAAAATATGGAATTATTGTGTTTTTTTTTTGTTGTGTAATAACGACCAGCCATCGAGACCATCGAGATTGTTTTTATCAAATGAAAGTATAATATACCTAAATGTGTTATCGTATAAACCCACCGGAATAACTTATCAAGAAGATGGTGAAAACCGAGTCAAAATCCATTTTTTTTTTCAATCCCGTATAACAATGCGGTTACACAGACAGACACGAAAAGCAACTTAAATGTATAATATTTATGGAGGTTCGAAAGCTAAAGTAATTATTTTGGGCGTGTTTAAGTAAGTATAAGTAATAAAAGAGAACTTAGAGTTATGATTTTGAATACCAAATTAAGCCTGAAAGGGTTTTAATAAACTTTTCGTAATTAAAAACTTCTGTTTCATACAGAAGTAAAAAAAAAAAAAATGTTTTCAGTATAGATCAACAAGAAACTGGGTAAACCTTTCGTTAAGGAGATTACTGTAGACATTGAGTCTCATGCCTTTAAAAATGGATACTGTTTCTCAAAACGCTCTATTAAGGCGGTATGATCCGACAGAGACCGCGCTTACTAGTTTTTTTGGATCCATGGGAAACATAAAAAACTGTTATAAAATTCTGAAAAAAAAAATATATATCGTACTAGCTTTTGCCCGCGGCTCCACCCGCGTAGTGGCGGTTATCGCGTAAAAAGTGGCCTATGTCCTTCTCCATATCCCAGGCTATATCTCTGATAAATATTATGACGATCGGTTCAGCGGTTTAGGCATGAAAACGTAACATACAGACAGACAGACAGACAGACAGACAGAGAGACAGATAGACAGACAGACAGACAGACAGAGTTACTTTCAAATTTATAATACTAGTATGGGTTTAAGGATCTGGCGGACATGCAGGCCTTTTAATTACACGATTAGATTAATTTTCTATGGGTATGAGGAACAGGGTGTAAAGTTCACTCATACTCTATAGAAAAGGGAGGATCCTCCGACCAGATGGATGTTGTGTCTGGTGGGCTTTTGCTCGACGATTGATGTCGGGATGTTTATAATATATGCTAGTCGCGCGGTAAACTCTAGTTGCGCGATGCAGGATTTGTGTGACGTCAGTAGGCCTAGCCAAGTTACTAACGTTTCGTATCGAATCTCTTTCTACAATCGTTGACGCCTCAAAGTTACAGTTGTGTACTTAGTGTGCGGTTATTTATTCCGATCATTTATATGGGATGTAGCGATCAACGTTGTAAAAAGGATTAAATTTAATTCTAACATTTTAAACGATCTGATAAGTTGTAAACTTGTCTACGGATTTTTCTATTCGTTTGTTCTGACCACGTGACTTAACGTTGAGATGATGTCATTCCTATACATTTGATTAGTTTTCTATTAGCGTTATCGATTGTAGATTGTCGACTTGGTTAAACCTACAGGTCTTTGATACGTAGTTTCATGTGGCGCTGCAGATGCCTTCACAACTTTGCTGGGTAGAATAGAATCCCAAAGTTATCTCTTTTCGTAATATTTAATCAATCTCATAGCTACAATACAGACTTTTTTTTCTTCAATTTTTATATAAATGAAAATGTTGAAAAGATTGTATAGCAGAATTAGCTGAGTTTGTCTTGATAAATGATTAAAATAAATAATATGTTCAAATACCTACCAAATGCGCGAGGCAACCACTCGCAACTTCACGAGCCTACTTCAGTCGGCTCAAGCCGGGATCATATCGCCTTAAGTACATGTTTACTTATTTTCTCTATGTCCATACATTATGTACATATATACTTTTCTAGGTAGCTATTTCGACATGCTAACAGTCTAAGCAAAGTCTTGTCTCTAGTCTCGTCTAGTTAGCCCCGGAAGAAGCTATTTTCGTTACTAATGCATTGGGACTGCATCTCAAACAGCTCAGTAGTGCATTGTTAATTTATGTTAGTGGCCCATCTCGTGTTATCTTGCTTACATCGTGGCCCAGGCGTATAGATAGCTATAGTGTAATTAAATGTGGTTTAGCTCAATAATCACGTGCTTTTATTACAAAAGAGGGTTAGGTAGAGGTGCACTGAAAAAAATGCAAGTGACTTTTTAGCTTGATTGACGATATCGTATTTATATTAATCAATATCTTAGTTAAGTTGATAATCACGACATGATTGCAGCAATACTAGTTCAAATGATTGAACGCTCAAACAAGTTTCTCGATTACCCTTAACATGACAACATTGTAAAAAAAAAAGATCATTTTCAACATCTTTACGTTTGGATGATTTATTTAAACAAGAAAATATGAATCCTTATCTAGAACAGTAACATTATGATAATTGGTTGTGTAGTTTCGGAGATAAGATAAAATTACTGAAACACAAAGTGCCGTTTAGATTTGTTTGTATGTTTGGGGGTAATTTCTTGAACTACCAGTTGTATTTGAAAATATATTTTTGCATTTGATAGCCCAATTCTTGACGAAGGTTATATGCTATTTATCGTCACGCTGTGACCCTTAGGAGTCGAGGAAAAAAAAAAAAAGTCAGAAGATACGCTAAGTAAAAACAAAATAATATCGCGGGTATATGGGTCGGGAGAACAAGAAATTTCCCGCCGACGTAGTCGCGAGCAGAACAATGCATTCCATCAACTAAGATGAGATTCATTTGCATAAATAATAATAATAATAACCCCACCGCCGTATCTCTACGTTGACGTCGTGGTGGGGCTTGCGCGCTCCGAACTTTAGGTCTGTGCCGGTAGAGTTTACTTTCCCGGAACATATCTAGGGTGAGGAGCCAGACCAAGAGAGATACAGAAACCCGCAGGGCAGCATGTGGCGAGCTGTTGGGCAGTTGCGATCCCACGGACCTCATCTCCCGGGAGAAGTCATGTTCCTCATCTCTGGCTTGCCTTTATTGGCCGGCTGGAGTGAACACTGACGAGGAACTGAGCTCCCACCTCATTCTTGCCTTTATTGGCCGGCTTGAGTGGAGATTCGCAAGAGCAAACGTGCTCGGAGGAAGGAAGTATTCCAGTAAGTGCTTGTAGGGATCTTGACCATCTTCCGGGCTCTGGGATTGTTCTGAGAGCCGTGGAATACCTCTCCACTCCTCGAGCACCTCAGGATATGTTGCCCCCTTGTCGCTACGTCACTATGTGCTAGCGACCGTTTTCGGGGGCCCATTATTGAGTGTGCAAGTCACCCCCTGCCATTTTATCCGTGTTTAAAATAAAACATTGATCAGGCAGGGGCCATAGTCCTTCCATAGTTTTTGGTAACCAGTCCATTTTAACTACCCAAACCCATAGTCCAATATCTTTGTTTCCATATCCTGCAATAGTCCTACACCAACCGGGGGTTGTCCTTGGGTGCACTTGCATAGTGCGTACAGGGATAATCGTCGGTTGGTGCCTCATTTCATTAAAAAGCGCCTAACGGGCCTCTGCGAGTTGGCTTCGCCCCTCGTACGCCTTCCAAAGGTCCGGGACCCTAGGGTCCCGAGATATGTAGACGTAAATAAAAATAATAATATAAATAATAATATAATAATATTTTTATTTTTTATTTTTCATTTGGATATATTTTATGTTAAAACAAGAAACTTCACGCGGATGAAGTTACGGGCAGAAGCTAGTAGTATGATAAGTTAGTAGAATGAGTTAGAATATGTGAAAAGTTATTGTTGTTTGTGATGAGAAATCGAAGTAACTATTTATGTAGGTAATAGATCTGTCAGTACGCCCAAATGATAAACAATGTTTTTCTCTTGCTCCGAATAAATTCTCAACAGGAATGGGACCCGAAACGTAGACAAAAAGTCAGATTTTGAACGCGATTTGTCAGGTAAAGCGAGCCGACAGTAAAATATAGGGATCATTAATTGAATCGCAATATTGCTCTAACAAAACAAAAGGACACTGTAAATGACAAATTTGTATCGTCCTGAAGGCATCAGTTGCTTACGAAATTTGACGGAACCCGCCCCGGTAGCGATACCAAAATAATAAATGGAATCCTGAATGGCCCAGCTTTAGATTTAATTTTTCTTGATTTGTCAACCGTGCTCATTATGAGAATAAAAAAAAAAAAACATCATAAATTATTATTTCAATGCAATATTTTAACTTTTTAAGGTTCCAGCATATTGCCTCAATTTCAATTAGAGTACTGTGTCGCTGGAGGAAAAATATTTAATATAAAATAACGGTCCCGTCATTCAGAGGAAAATGGGACGCTGTATTGACGATTACGATCGGGAGTTTCTGCTAAATATAGTCAACATTTTAAGTAAATTATTTTCTTTTATTGAGCTCTGGGAGTTGGTCGTTGCTTATTTTTAATTAATAATGCTTTGATGGAGTATATAGTACCTATGTTAAGAACAGATGGAAATACATGTCTTGTGTTATGTTATGTAGCATATTGATGTAGAATCGGCAAGATTTACGTAAATTACACGTACATAACTGTTTGTTGTAACTATCACGCATTCTAACCTTATTTTTTCAGACTGCCAGCTTGCTTAAGTATACCTCTGTGAAAACGTAATTATTGACTTAAAACTTAATAATTATTAACTTGAATAAAAAGCATAGAATATCATGCTTTAACATGTAATATTAGAACTCTAAAAGAGTTAGTGACACAGTGGTGCCGATTCCCTTGTTCACAAACTAAACTAAATTTAAGTTCAGTGCATCTTTTTCATTATATTTCATTAAGAAAAGGACAGAAGGTCAATTTTAGTTTAGTCCTGTCAATTTAATCAGCGCCTGTCACTACTCCATACAAGTTTAGACGTGATTAAAAACTTGCCGACTACAATTACGTCAAAATACGTCAAGCGCTGATTAATTTGACAAGACTAAACTAAAATGTATCTTTCTATTTCTTAATGAAATAAAAAGAAAAAGATGCACTGAATATAAATTTAGTTTAGTTTGTGAACAAGGGAATCGGCACCATTGTCTTGTTTCTAGAACACGGAAAATCTATTCAATTGCCTTATAACTTTGTAGTCCTTCAAAGGTACTCTCAAGAAGTACACCGAGAACATAACATAACAAACAGGACTCACATTAAACATCATATTGCACTTAACATCAGCTTTTGTTAGCTGAAGACGAACGATAAACTAAGAAACACTACGTAACCGAAACGCGAATGAATTGTTGGAACTTGCGTTGAAACTAAGATCCCACTGAAGAGGAATTTATGCAAATGAATCTCATCTTAGTTGATGGAATGCATTGTTCTGCTTCTGCTATATCACACAGTGGATGTAACATATAAATTATCTTTGTTAATGGAACATGCGAGGCAAGTAATTGATGTAAGTTGATAGCTTGTAACTAAATCTGTGTATTGATTTGTTCGTGTAAATGATTTAATAAGTAGAGACAATAGTATCAGGTTCGCAGGTTTTCCCAGTGTATGTGCCGCAGTAATGATGGTTTCCTCGATTTTAGAATTCGTATTCCGTATTCAAAAATTTGTTTCTTATTAAAATTAAATTACGTTTCAAACACAACAATCCAACTTTGTTACCAATAAAGCAAATGGATTCCCAGAGCTTTGTACTCGTAAAATGTACAAATTTTTAGGATTATTTCAACTTCTTTGTAACCTTTCTATTTCTTATTCAAGGCCACAATCAATCCGGTTCGGGTAGAATTTCGCTTTAATTTCCAACCCTATAAATTTATTTGGAGTGGTATTTAAAATACGTAGCGATATTTTCTAAAACGCGTCTGAAATTCAAATTTATTAGACGCTCGCATAAATTTTGCAGTTTAGTTTTGTGGCATTGCGCGGCGCGGTCGAGCTATAAATCTGCTGGTGCCGTTGGACGCTAATAGCGTGCACCTGTCACACGCGTGTGGCATTCAGAAAGGTGTTCCTGCTATCAGTAGCACTTTGACGTGTCGAAGCTATGACATCACTGCAGCCGTTACAACCAACGTGTAAATTTTCTGCATACGACTGTTTGAAAATGCGCAACGTTCGAATTTGTTTTTGAGTTTTCTGTAAGCACTTTGGGCTCTGTCCAGGTGCAATGCGCAAAAACGTTTGGTATTTAGAGAAATGGAACGCGGTAAATAACAAGTGAGGGGAAGATTTAGTGCCGGTATTAAGTAAACTGCCTCGGGTTCTGTAGCTGTTTTTTTTTAAATACAGACTTGCGTTTGACTACCGCTTTTCTTGATGACCTGCAAAGACGTCATTTACAAAGAATACTAGGAAAGAAGATGCTTTTATTTTTTTACCATCCCTAGGATAAAGTGTCTTGATAAATTCGCTATAACACGATTGTGTAATTACATGACCTCCCTAGAGTAAATTAAATATCAGGGCATTTTCCATCACGGAGGCGATCGGTGGCGGCGATCTCTCGCATCCGGCCCTGGTCCAGGCCATGGTGCTGAGCGAGAGTGCATGGGAGGCTCCTTCACACCTTCTTCTGCGAAGCAGTAATGCTCGCCAAGGAGTAGGCGGAACGCGTGAGGGAGCGGCAGTCTGTGCGCCCTCACGTCCTTAGTCACCGCAGGAGACGCCCTGGGCGGCGGGAATCGATAGTCGATTCCCGGCCACCGTAGGCGCGGGCTTGCGGAAGGCGAGCTATGGGCAGTTCGCCGTCCGGTAAGGACCAGGCCCGGGTCGGCGGCGCGTTGTGTTCCACACGCGCCTCAAAGAGATGTCAGCACGCACTGACGGGGTCCGCTAGGACCGGTGCCTGCCAGGGTTGCGGGTTTGTCCAAAAGGGATACCGTGCCCCTGGCACACAGGCAACTGACGGAACACGGGTGGGTTTTAGTCAGTAAAAGTCTGAGCCCAGAGCGGGAGAAGTTATTTGATAATTTCCCACCAGAAAAAAAGGGCAGTTTCCGTCGTTAAGAGTTATCAGATCCTGACTGAGAATATCACATAACACTTCACATACATTTATGCATGTAATATGCCAAAATGGTATAATAATCATATTTCTTTAATCAATCCATTAGAACCATTCCTATTGATCTTTCATAGTAATAATTTTAGTCCTTGACAGAATAACGGCCATTCACTTATGATGAAAAGAAAGATAAATGATAATATCTGTTCCTAGGATTCCTTTGAGAAGTTATTCCAAATGTTTTTATTTTTGTGTGATCAATGTTAGCTCAGGCGTGTATGTTATGGCTAACTCTTAATGCCACTTACTTGAAAGTATGCCAGTAGTTTGCATGCCATTGAGACCAATCAGAACAGAGTCTCATTTTCAAATCATTAATTATCATTTATATATTTCAACTTAATAAGGTACTGTGCATAACGCACCTTCTTGAGTTTTCTCTATGTTTTTGATACGAGTAATATTTGTCTATTGATTTTTATAACGTTTTTACAGTTCTTTTGTTCTAGTGTATAAGAAAGGAAGTAAAAATTGCTACCATTAAAAAGCGCTTTTCTTTTAATAATATAATATAATATACGTAATGCCTTCGGCGTTCTCTACCAGTTAACGAAGGGTGGTGAAGAGATAAGATGGCAGGTGCTCTGATTGATAGGAGATAATAATAATAATAATACAGAAACCCGCAGGGCAGCATGTGGCGAGGTGTTGGGCAGTTGCGACCCCCCACGGACCCTATCTCCTGGGAGAAGTCATGTTCTTCATCTCTGGCTTGCCTTTATTGGCCGGCTGGAGTGAGCACTGACGAGGAACTGAGCTCCCACCTCATTCTTGCCTTTATTGGCCGGCTTGAGTGGAGATTCGCAAGAGCAAACGTGCTCGGAGGAAGGAAGTATTCCAGTAAGTGCTTGTAGGGATCTTGACCATCTTCCGGGCTCTGGGATTGGTCTGAGAGCCGTGGAATACCTCTCCACTCCTCGAGCACCTCAGGACATGTTACTCCCTTGTCGCTACGTCACTATGTGCTAGCGACCGTTTTCGGGGGCCCATTATTGAGTGTGCAAGTCACCCCCTGCCATTTAATCCGTGTATAATAAAACATTGATCAGGCAGGGGCCATAGTCCTTCCATAGTTTTAGGTAACCAGTCCATTTTAACCACCCAAAACCCATAGTCCAATATCGTTGTTTCCATGTCCTACAATAGTCCTACACAAACCGGGGGTTGTCCTTGGGTGTACTTACATAGTGCGTACAAGGATAATCGTCGGTTGGTGCCTCATTTAATTAAAAGCGTCTAACGGGCCTCTGCGAGTTGGCTTCGGCCCCTCGTACGCCTTCCAAAGGCCCGGGATCCCTGGGTCCCGAGATAAGTCAAAGACATTTAAAAATAATAATAAAAATATTAAAAAGATAACATAATTATAACTAATATTATAAATGCGAAATTAAATTTGTTTATTTGTTTGTTACCTTTTCACGCCTAAACCACTGAACCGATCATCCTGAAATTTTGCATAGACGTTGTCAGGTGTACAGAAATGGAAATAGGGTACCTTTCAAATAAATACATTAAAAAAAAAACTACGGGAATTATTGATAAATAAATGTTATTACTCTATAAGAGAATTTCTAAATGACAATACATTGAAACACACTATTTTGTAAAAATGACTAATCTGTAATTTGACATAAGTATATTATATCTACTAATTTAATCTTAATGTATTGCATGATAATTTGATGTATTGTATTTGAGGAATGTACCGAATTTATGTTATGAATTTTGTATGCCTCAATGGCGGGACATAGCAGACTTACCTGTAACTAACACAACATCTTATGAGCCTATGATCCACAATAAATTATTTGAATTTGAATTTGAATTTCATCCTGAAAAAAAAAGTATTGTTCCAGAGAAAAACAACAATAACGTTCTTATGATAATAGATGGCGCCACGTGTCTTTCGAATCATGATTGAATTATTTTATTACAAGCAGAGAACAACCCAAATTGTTGGTCAAATTCTAAATTAACGCGAGCGAAGCCGCGGGCAAAAGCTTGTTATAAATAAAATAGGTACACAAGTAAATAAATAGGTTATAAACTAATAATAGACATACATACACATATTTTCTATAATATATACCTACTTTTAAATCATTTATATCAGTTACTTAAAAATAAAAAATATTTAGGTACAGTATCGCTGTTCGGTTCGATGGTTGAGCAAAGTATAATTGAGTTTTTCCATCAGGAATTTCTCAGTAGTCCGGAGTCTTAGTGCCCGTTTGATGGCATTAGGCTAGACATATGCCAGTAACCTTGAGTGGTTAGTTTGCGTGTTCTGTACTGAGCTCACGCAACGCGTCGTACGTCCAGCCAGTAATAGGACTCGCCCATCCAGGAGCGCTGTCCCAAATTATACGCATTATTAATTTATTATAATAAAAATAATACATATTTTTTTAAAGTAACAAAACCAAATAATTTCCTATTTTATTAGCAAGCAGTAGATTTAAAAAAAATACAATTTTGATAAAAAATGAAGGAGTAAAATGGTTTCATCAACGATTTGGAGGTGATTTGGTGGTTTTTTGAAGTGAGAACTTCTTTAGGCGCGTTGAGCACTTTTTGTGTGAACAAAAATCGTGGAACTCACGTCATCGTCACCGAACGCTTTCCGTGAGCTATATGTATGTATACTGTGTATATATATGTGTACTTTTTTTTTGCTTATTATGTGATACCGATAGAAAAATTATGGCTAAACATAATTACGTATGTACATAATCATGTAGATTACAAAGAATTTTTGCAGATGTAATTTCTCTGTAAATGCCGACAAAAATTTGCTTTATCTGCATACTTTTTTCAAGCTTTTTTCGAGAGAGCAGCCTTAATACATGGGACTAAAACATAACTGTCGAAATTTGGGTGTAGGTACACACGGCGACAAATCAAGCTATACATTTCCAGTTTAGGCTGATCTCGCATTGTATAGGATTTCCGTACAATGAGAGGTCAGCTTATAATGGAAATGTATAGCTTGATTTGTGGTCGTGTGTACCTACACCTCTGCCTTACGCTTCGGGGAAAACAGGGGTGATTGTTTTCATTTATTTCTTAAATATAGTACAGTTACTTATTTACCCTAACTAGTTTGAGCCTCTGCTTCAGCTTAGAAAGTGATTGTATGCGTGTATGGCACAATAACATGCAAACAAATTCAATACTTTTGTGCATGTTACTGGCATATGCATTGATGTATATGTTACACTAGATTAGTAATTACCGCGCTAAGGCATTGCCATTTGACATATGGCCACAGCCATATGCGTAGCTAACGTCAGTACAGTGCTCTGTGTGACGCCAACCGAAGTGAACCTAAATATATTAATAATAACTTTTTAATAAGAATAAGAATCAGTGGTGCCGATTCCCTTGTTCACAAACTAAACTAAATTTAAGTTCAGTGCATCTTTTTCTTTCCATTTTATTAAGAAAAGGACAGAAGATAAATTTTAGTTTAGTCCTGTCAAATTAATCAGCGCCTGTCACTACTCCATACAAGTTTAGACGTGATTAAAAACTTGCCGACTAAAACTACGTCAATTTACGTCAAGCGGTGATTAATTTGACAGGACTGAACTAAAATTTATCTTCTGTCCTTTTTTTAATGAAATAGAAAGAAAAGATGCACTGAACTTAAGTTTAGTTTAGTTTGTGAACAAGGGAATTGGAACCAGTATCTTATTACTTTACAATGTTTAGTGGTTTCAAACCTACGTCGTCGCGTTTAAATAGTGGTTAAACTTTTTTGACACATTTTAATGAGGTTTGCTTCTATAGTTATTTAACTCAACGGACATAATTATGTCATCATTAGCCCCCTTTTCCCAACTTTATTGGGGGGGCGACTGCTTATATGATCTCCATAACAGATTAACACGTGTGGCTAGTGTTGATGCGGTACTATGTAGGCTATGTGTATGCTATGTGTCATCTTTTGCGTTATGGTTGGTGGTTCTAATTCTGTAGAACGTAACAGAGTATTTCGAGCTCAAAAGAAATGCATCCGCTCAATATGTGGAGTGCACCCACTGGACAGCTGTGTTTCATTATTAAAAAAAAAAAATATTATCACTCCCAGCTCTATATATTTTTGATATTTGTATAATAATGAATAAGAATGAATTTCAATTGCATAATGATCTTGTATCCAGACCGAGCCGCAAAGTTCACATGCTTCGTGTACCTAGACGAAATAATCAACTATTTGCTAACAATGTAGGTATTCTGTATGGCGACCAAAGTTTATAATAAACTACCAGATTGTTTTAAAACTCTTGACTTTAGGACATTTAAATGTAAATTAATTAATTATCTCTGAACTAAATGCTACTACTCGACTGATGATTTTATGAATGAAAAGTTGACTTAAATACTTATTATCTATGTGACTTAATTTAATATTTTTGACATTTCCATACCTAATATTTGACTAATTTGCAATTTGAATTTTATCCTATTTTATTTTATTCAATGTTATATCTAATAATCTAACCAAAATCCTGAAAATGTATTTGTACGCCGGAAACGGCAGAATATTATGAACAAAAAAAAATGTATGTAACAACTCTGTAACAATATTCTGACAAATAAATGGACTAAATGGACTATAACCCAGTTTCTGAAATACACGATACCCCTTGGTAAGACTGGTTGTCAGACTTTCTGGCTTCTGGCGACCCGTAAAGACTGTCAAAGATCCACGAATGACAGCCGGGACCAACGACTTTAAGTGCTTTCCAAGGGACAGAGGGGTCTTGGTATGTAAAGATGATCACCCATCCAGGGCCTCAAGTCTGCTATTACAATAGTGTCAGAATGGTCTCGCCATTGTGAGGATTTGACAGTGTTTGTATGGCAAATCTGTCAAAAACTCACAATGAAGAGACCATTCTGACACTATTGTAATAGCAGACTTGAGGCCCAGGGACCAACCGCAGCAAGTGTAGCTTAACCGGATCGATCGACCCGTGCGGCTGTTTTCCTTAGACACAAGCCTCCCATCTGTAGTCTTGTCTTAATTGAGTAAAGTCTTTATCGAGAGAGTGGTTATCGAGAGATCGTGACTTGAAAGAAAGTCAAAACCCCTGTGTGTACTCATTGTGAACTGTTGAAGGAGTTCAAGAAAATTTATAATGACGTTTCTTTTCAACTTTTGTCTGTTTATTCTCGTAGATAAAAATATAAGCTTAAAGAGAGTCGTACTATTAAAAACTCGTGAAGGAACATTACTTGTCGTTGTGATCTTGTTCTTGTAACTGTAATCCATACTTAAAATTATAAATGTGAAAGTAACTCTGTCTATCTGTCTGTCTATCTGTCTGTCTGTATGTTACGTTTTCACGCCTAAACTGCTGAACCGATCGTCATGAAATTTGACAGAGATATAGCCTGAGATATGGAGAAGGACATAGGCTACTTTTTTACGCGATAACCGACATCCACGCGGGCGGAGCCGCGGGCAAAAGCTAGTTATCTATAGATTTCATTTATTTTTCGTTGCTTACATATATTTAGTATGTATGTATCTATTATTTAGAATATGTAACTATATATCTGTGTATCTATTTTAGTATATTGTTATATTTACTATCCATACTTATCTCCATTCTGTGGTTGCCTGGAAGAGATTGCAGAAAACGATAAGACCGCCTATTGTGTATTTTGTTTTGTTTGATTTATTTTTTTGTTATGTATTTTTGTGGTGTACAATAAAGTATACATAAATAAATGAATAAATACTATGGATTTGGTCCCATTTGTTTTCACTCTTGATATTGAGACAGGTTGAGGCATTTCAACTTCCCTTGAGCCTGGTGACTAAAAACCATCATTCTTCACTGAGATCTAACATAATCATGAGAATAATTTCCCGTTTAGACGATTTCGAAACCCGTTTTCACCGTTGAAACTTTCTATTTTGTAGGTGCGAAAACGCACCTACAAAATAGAAAGTTTCAAAATAAATTTGGTTGTCTGTAAATTTGGTTTACGGACGATAGTTTAACGTGACAACGTCATAACAAAACATTGATGCGGCGGTGCAAGCGTACAATGAGCGTAACGGGATAATGAGCGTAACGTAACAATGAGCGTAACGGGACATTTTCGTGCATGCAGCCGGCGTTCATCGATTTATTAGACGTTGTCACGTCAATAATAACTAAAAACAAATAAACCGAAATATTCTTCACCACATATATCAGAATTACAAGGCTATACGTATCGGTAACTGAATAAACAAATATTTGTGTGCTCGCTACCAAATGCCGAATGTTATTACGCCACTTCTCTATATGGCAACACATGTACGAAGCATAAATTCGGTCCTGCACGTTAAAATTAGAAATGTAAGCGCGGCGCCGTGAAATATGTGCCTTTAAAATTTATACCGTATTATATTTGCTCACACCCGAACACCAACAATTGTTTTATCCGTAAGCAAATAGTATCCTCAGATATATTTTAATAAACTGGCCAGTTCTTTGTTACACCTGCCCCGTTTTCGAGGAAAACAGGATTTGGTCCGCAGTTGTTACAAATCCTGGGTTGATTGTTTGTGGATTTTCGTGTAAATAATTAATTTTTGAGACCCTTTCAGGGAAGTACTTTTGGTAGGGAGCGTATTTAAAAAGGTCGCCGTACAAAGTGTAATACGGTTCAAGTTAAATAGAAGTGTGTCTGTAGTATAGCATTCGCCTTACTTTAGATCTACAAAGGATACGAGAACGCAGATTTATATGGCGTACTAGAAGAACTTATTTGAGAGAACTGTACATATACGACACGATACGACACGACACCACGACACGGTTGGCGCAGTGGTTAAACGATTGACTGCTGCGCTGCGTGTCGCGGTTTCGGTTCCCGCACGGCACGAAAAGTGAGTTTAAATTTTTGTAAACACACCCACAATACAGGAGAAATTGCTAAAATGGGGCAACGTTAAAAAAATTGGTTGTCTGTTAATTTGCTTTACGGACGATAATTTAACTTGACAACGTCATAACAAAACATTGATGCGGCGCAAGCGTACAATGAGCGTAACGGGACAATGAACGTAACTGGACAATTAACGCAGCGGGACTATGAACGTAACGGGACAATGAGTCATCCTTTTTCGTGCATGCAGCCGGAGTTCATCGATTTATTAGACGTTGTCACGTCAAAAAAAAAAAAAATTATATCTATACCTTGCCCTTGTGTTTATACATCATCGTGCCGTCAATTTTTGGACCAAGAAGCAATTTCTCCCAAAAGAGGGCTCTTGGCGACAAGAGGATGGGCAGCAACGTTTCAATGCAAGAACGTCATTAACTGGGATGGTTATAATTCGAAATAGATGTGCCTTAGAAACCCCCTTACACTCTCTACAGAAATGGAAAGAACTCTTTATTAAAGACCTTTGTTTAGAATCATACTTTTTGACGTGACAACGTCTAATAAATCGATGAACGAAGGCTGCATGCACGAAAAAGGCAACTCATTGTCCCGTTACTCCCATTGTCCCGTTACGCTCATTGTCCCGTTACGCTCACTGTCCCTTTACGCTCATTGTACGCTTGCGCCGCATCAATGTTTTTTTATGACGTTGTCACGTTAAACTATCGTCCGTAAACCAACTTTACAGACAACCAACTTTTTGTACGAGTATGATTCTAAACAAAGGTCAAGGTAAAATGTAGTTGGGTTTCCAGTGTCTTAAACATGAACTGTTTAATATAAAACAATCCTCTATAAAAAAAAACATCAACTAGCCCTCTAGGACCAAGTAAAACATTATTAATTTCAAAAATGTAAAGCGAAGCGCACGTGTATTTTATGGCGCAATACATCCAGCAACATTGTATGATCGTGGGTAGTAAAAACCTCCAGAATTCTCATCTAGTCGGACACTGCAGTTTAATCAACTTCATTCTTTCCACCGTTATCTGCCACCCTGGTAACTGAAGTTACCCGTACGTAACCAACTAAACTTTTCAATCAAGAATATCTTGATTAAAATATCGTTTTGAGTATGCTTTGAAGTTTTTGAATTAGTTCCTTTAAGTAGCTGAGTTTTTGAAGATTTTGGGGTTGGAGTTTGTTTTAAGGGTATTTTTTTGCTGCTTACCATTATTAACTTTCTCGTGGTCTATCGTCAATAGTTACGTCCTGTACAGATAAAGTATTAAATGGTCAGTATTTTATTTTGTTTTATTTTATTAATTTTAGGAAAACTTACAGCTAATACATTTTATAACTAGTTCAATGTTTAAAGATGGCCAATTACAAGCTTCCACTAACAATTAATGTGAGTAATATTAACATATACGCTAAAACAGCAAAGTATAAGAGATACACATATGCATTATCTCACGCTCAAGAAATACAATAGTAAGACAAAAATAAATGTTTATACATCAAAAAATTAATTGTTCAAACTTTTCTTTACTTAACGCTACTAGTAAATAAATCTAAATCTAACTCGACATCCTGACACACCATATTAAAAGTACGACAAGCTCTTATCACGTAAGAATTCTGTCTGTAGATAGTTCTGCCTTGAGGCACATGGAGAAGACGTGGTGGTCTCCGAAGAAATGCACTCGGTATACGCAGCCCGATCTTGCCCACCAACTCAGGGACGTCAGTAAATCCGTTCATAACACTAAATAAGAAAGCAAGATCTGCAATTTTCCTTCGCTCGTGTAGAGGCAGAATATGATTTTTTTACACCGACTTATATATTTCTGGTTTTTATTTATTTATGTATTTGAGCGATATTGAGTGTACCTCAAAAATCGCCTTTGTATACCTTCAACCCGATTAATGTATATGTTACCGGCCAAACCCGATTTCAGGCCAAACTAGTTTGTCCTAGGCCAAACCCTCCCTACACGCGATAGGACAAACCAGTATAGCCTAGGCCAAACTCCACCTGCGCTAAGATAGGTCGACGGAGCCCCGCTTGGCGGGGCTCCTATTTCTGGGTGGTTTAAAAAAAAATAACCACGAAGGCTAAGGCGGGGAGCTCCGCACCGCTTTGCTCCCACCTTAGCCTTCTGACCTAACCTATCCGAGTCGGGGTACTCTGAGTCGGGGTGTTAACCAAAATAGTTAGGATAAACCGGTTTGGCCTAGGACAAACTAGTTTGGCCTGACATCGGGTTTGGCCGGTAACATATACATTATAATTATTTAGTAAGTATTTGAAAGAAGTATAATAAAACTGTGGATTTGTCTCAAACCATCTTTAATTGGAACTGGTCCTAGACCGTTTTAAGTACGTAATATATAATAAAATTAAAGTAACAAAAATATAACGCCTGACTAGACCACCTAACTTTAATATTATGAGACCAAGTGCGCACAGCGACTTTGTATTGAATTTATTAAATAAGTAGCACTTGAAGAATCTCAAAGCACTTCTCTACGACTTTTATTATCAAAACTTTAAAAGGTGAAATTAAAATAAGACAGTTCTTCAATGTAATTTCTTATTATGAATCTAATTAAGAAAAATAACGACTGCAAGGCTCGTCTACAAGAACTCGTTCAAATATTTATTGTCTGCTAAAATCACGAAATAGCATTTTAGTAAAATGAAACACTTTTACAGCACTTTTACTATTACTTTACTTCTAAATTTAATTCTAAAATCTTCAGTTACTAGTAAAGTTGTTAACTTTTAGAACATTCAATATCATCTTGTTTACTGTATAAAGTTTCATTTTATTCAAGGTAAATTTTCCTACAATCTGTGTCTTCAATGCGAACATATTTTACCTGTAATGATTTTGTAATTTCTTTGTTGTAAAACATCACAAGATTCTTTTGAATACAATACAATCTTTATCGTTCCCTACTGGAATTCTTTTCGAGACAAAAAAGTCAACGGTGCAGAAATGTTTGGGGAGAGAATATTTTGTGCTTCGATTATGATGTTTCATACGAACTGAATTACTGTCGCACGGTTAAGTAAAACTGCAGCCTCTGCTTGAAATAAATCACTTTTATTTCGACAATTCATTGCATTGAAACATAAAGTAATTGGCGAGACCAATTTTAAATTTTAAAATAAAAACATAGAAGACAAGTAAAAGATTTTGCTGTCGATATTGTCAGAATAAAATGATGTTTGACATAGGCGTCAGATACCTTTTTTTTAGGTGTGAAATCATCAAATAACTTCTCCCGCTCTGGGCGGAGCGGGAGGGCGTGTCAGACATTTACTGACTAAAACCCACCCGTGTTCCTTCCGTTGCCTGTGTGCCAGGGCCACGGTATCCCTTTCGGACAAACCCGCAACCCTGGCAGGCACCGGTCCTAGCGGACCCCGTCAGTGCGTCGCGCATGGAACACAACGCGCCGTCCGTCAACTCGGGCCTGGTCCTTACCGGACGGCGAGCTGCCCATAGCTCGCCGTCCGCAAGCCCACGCTTACGGTGGCCGGAAATCGGCTACCGATTCCCGCCGCCCAGGCCGTCTCCTGTGGCGACTAGGGGCGTGATTGCGCTCCAGTCTGGGAGCCAAACGTCGAAAATGTTCCGCGGGAAAGGCACAAGTTCCACCGGCTGTCGAGGACGAGTCCCAGGTATTTCATCGTCGACTCGACACCGATGTGAACCCCTCCTAAAAATGTGGAACGCTTCACGATTTTGCATGTCATCCTTCCGCAGGGGCCATGCTAATCTTCTCTGTATTGTTCCAATTTTAGTATATGTACTGCCAAAGCCAGATACCTAAGAAGTCTATTTTCATATATTTTCATATTCCACATTTAATAGCCCCTTAAAACGTATGGCCAGGCAATATAATGAAAAGTCCAACTTGACAGATTACCCTATTGATATTTTCTCCATGAGTTTCGCTTCATACAGATGCTCCCTATATAAATAGTGCGACGGGCGCACTTCTTTGTAGCTCAAATTGGTTTGTTTTGTAGTGTTCTAGATTCTAGATTTGGGTCTAATATACACACTTTTTATTGTTCTTTTTTGTCTCTAATATTCATATACTAATGTCATGCATACCTGTTATTTGCATGGTTACTAAAACGATATTTTAAGATGTTATTTTTATTTGAATTGTAAGTGACTATACTGTTGGTGTGCTTATTATAAATAAATAAATATATAAAGTAATTGAAATTCTTACAATAAACTAACCTAGCTAAATCTCGCACCTTGATTTTAATCTAGTCATTCCATTTAAAATTATTTCTCATCAGCAACTACACACAACAAGCATGCAACTACGGTTATATTAAATTCTGTGGTCGAACTGTACGTCGCGACATCGCTCGCTACGTGTGGAAGGGCGTTAAGACTGCGAGCTTAGTGATTTCGTACAGCGAAATGATTTAGTAAGTCGCGTCGGGCCCGCTCGCGTCCTGTCGCGTGCCATTGTTTCACCTCATCACGATTCTCCAGACGTGCGCTTTGGTTTGTTCTGCTTTACTCTTTAGGTATGTACGAAGTTGGGAACTTTGTTCAGTTTTAAATATTTTTAGTGAAAAATAAGTATAAAATAGGTTGGCCAAGTTTGGGACTAGGCAAGAGTAATCGGGCGTTATTGATGCCGCTGGAAGTGAGTCGTCGAAATTATGTACGCGTTTGTGACGAGAACTCTACCTCGCGATATGAGTAAGTTAAATAGAACGTAAATTCTAAAAAATAATTTTGGGCAACGCAAATTACTTTTGTTTAGCGCTTGGAACATATTTATGTAATATTCTATTCCATAAAAAACAGGAGCTAAATAAAAAAAGTTCTTCAGGGGAAGCAATTGTTACGAGACCGCTACGCTTGCTACGTGTCCGCTACATCCACTATTCACTTGCTACGCACACGCATTCCCTGGGCGCTACAACTCGCAGAACGCGTCGTATACATTCTAAAGACTTACTGTATCCTTTGTTACAACAGAGGCCTTACTCCCGAAAACGATTCGAGTTTGATTTTTTTTCCGATTCGAACTCGTTTCTTATCCGAACTCGATTTAAAATCTTACACCCGAACCAATTGGAATCGTAAACCAAGATCGACATAGGTTCGAGTATTATCAGCGTCGTTATACGTATTACGTCGTGGATTACGTCATCGTCAAGTGCTCTATGTCTTTTAGGTAGTTATCTCACTCGATCTGAATAAAGTAGCTTCTTTGATATATCATGTAATTTGACGTTTAGTTTTGATCCAACAACTCGATATCTATCTGTCAGATGGCGTGCGGAGTACGAACTTTTTGATCCTATCGAATCTTTCGATCGAAGTTAGTTTCGCTTCGAACCACCGCACGATCGTGCGCTAGTGTCGGATTCAAGAGTATGGATTGGCATTTAATTCGAATCCAATTCGATTGATTCTGAACTCCATGCTGTCGGGAGTAAGGCCCCAGGTAGCTGGGATATGATATTATTATTAACAATAGATTCAGGGTTATTATTATAATACAACTTTCAAATTACAAGTTGCTAAGTTTTCGTGTAATTTAAGTATTTCGATCTAATTTAAAATTCATTTCAAGTAAAAAATCGATTTATTAGTTGGACTCAAAATAATAATTTGGTTACTTTACTCAAGAAAGTTAATACGGTTAGGCGTGTAGGTATACGCTAAAAATAAGATTGATGAGGTAACAAATACCGTCATTCCTATATTGATAATAAAAAATTGGCTTATTCCACTAATCCCCCCTGAGAGAAAACTGAACCCTAATGTAAAAAAATCACTTTCAGGGGATCTTGGAACAAGTTATTTTTTGTTTTTTCAATTATAGTTTCCAGATTGTTTTCAGATTCCACTTTTCCTCCTAAGGGGGATTTTCAGGGGGGATTTGTGGAATAAGCCGAAAAATTAGGCCTTTCATATAGATGGAAGACCTAATTTTTCATTATCGGTATAGGTTCATTGTCACATAGGTGACCAACACAACCTTTAACCTCTAAAAACCCAAATTCTATTCTACACAATCTCGACAAAAAATCTAAAACAATCTACTCGTTAGAAAAACGATCACGTCGTTTAATCAAACCAGTCAGCCTGAAAAAACCTGATTGAATTCCAACTTTTGCTCAATAAATCAACTAGTGTCAGATAAGTTTACTGTCATCAATTTCATGGGATCATTTATCATCACTCAACTTACAAGTATGGGCATTATTTATTCGTGGGTTCGAAGCGGAAAAGCCTTTTTAAACAAATGGCTGGTCGCGTTCTTAGCGTTACGTATAGAATTGAAGCATGTTTATAACAATTTCATGGTTTTCCCGAGAACTTTCCTTAAGCGACTTACATTTTAGAGCTGAGGTGTTCTTGCTAAGCACGTTTCTTAGAGAGAAATATTCTTTTTTGTCTTCGTTAAATACCAAGTTTTTATTTTAGGTACATAATCTTTTATTTTGTTTATTTCTGTATTTTTTCAAGTTTAACTTAAAAACAACATACAAACTAAAAATAAAATATTCTTACTACCTATATACCTACACGAAAAAAAAAAGAAAAAAAAAAGGGGGAAGTGCTCATTGGGCATCAAAAAATTCTTCCGCATCGCCGTCAGTGGGAAAAGTGCCCAAAAGGGTGGCAGCATTGCCACGTTGGATCGCAACGCTGATTCTTTGGCCTAAAAATAGGCCAGCCCTCTGGTCACGTTATTTAATCTTTTATTATATATTTTCTGCCTGCGACTTCTTCTGCCTGTCTTGTACCCCCGTTCCTCAATCCGTTCTTAAGATACCATCTGAAAAGCTGTTCTGTACAAAATGGAGGAGAAATTGAATTTTCTAAACAATTTTCGCATTTTTTATAGTAATTTTGTAATCTGATGTAACATTTTATATGGGTGTATTCCTGAAATAAAAATGATTTGATTTTAATTTAATTTGTTAGTTATTCTGCTATTGGGGGCGGAGACAAATCCAAAAAATTCAAGGTCATATAAATCGTTTCAGCCGTTCTTGAGTTATAAATGGTGTAACCCGACTTTATTTTCATCATCATCATCATCATCATCATCATCATAACAGCCGAAAGAAGTCCACTGCTGGACATAGGCCTCCCCCAATTGGGGAGTTTTGCCATAATCGCCACGCTTGGCAGGCGGGTTGGCGATCGCAGTATGGTGTTAAAAACGCATAGAGAACGCTGCTGCCCATTCTCTAGAAAGTCCCTTAGTCGCCTTTTACGACACCCACGGGAGGAAATGGGATGGTGCTATTCTTTACGTACGGCGCCACACGGACTTTATTTTATATTATACCTATTAAGATTTGCGAGGAGTATGGCTAATTTGAACAGGTTGATTCGTAACTTGTTTTTTCTAAATCAAGTGTAACTTTGGTATAATTTTTATTCACCTGAAGAGGCCATATATATTCATAATACATACATACCCTATCTCGGTCTTAATCAGGCGAAATATGAACTTTTTTCGTCTTCTATAACCGTACACGTATGTGAGGTTTGTTAAGGAACCTTATTTCGTCATACAAAGGGCCCGTGCTTTGGAATAATGAGGTTCTCACGAGAGCACACTTGAGCGTCGTTCCTCCTATTTCAAACTTGACTTTACAGCATCAAGAAATGAGATGTGAAAAAACTTTTAGTGGGACTTGTTCGTTGAAGTGTTTTTTTTTATTATTAAACTTTTGGGTATGTGGTTGTATTGTGCCGACTATTTACATTACAAAACTAGTTGCGTAAACTTAGTAATTCATTATTTTCACGTATAAATAGATAATTATTTACACGTGAACAGGGTTGGCATAAAACAAGCAAGTTGTTTCAAAAAACGTATTTTAGTCAATTGAAACACTTTGAAATAAAACAATGTTGTTTATTGTTTAAAATCACAGTTTAAAACAAGTTTCAAACAATGTTTTAAACATTAAGAAAAAAAAAAAAAACATGGTTTTAAATCAAATTTTATTTGCGGTTGAATGGAAATAAAAGAAAAGTTGGATATAAATATTTAGGACTTGAAATAGTTCGACAATAAATTAAAAAGTTTAGATAGAGTATTATTAATCTATATTAATATAGATTAATAATACTCTATCTAAACTTTTTAACGCGGGCCTTGAGCGCGGGGACCGAATCCATAAATTCCGTAACGAAAAAACCTCACGCTCCCCACTCCAACGGTTTTACTACACCAGTACCCTCTAGTGATCTTATAATTTCTGGCAGTTCTTTTTTCTGTGTACTGCGTATTTTATTCTTATAAATATTAGTTTATAAAATTATGATCTTCACAAAAAGTGATTGTTGATAGTGGGGTTAGAACTCACGACCAGTCGATTACGAGTACATTCAGTTCCCCTGTTGCACCGCAAGGCTACAATGACTTAATTAAAGCTCGCCAAATAGTTGATACCATTCCAGTTGAACAATTTTTAAAATTGACTAGAAATGACTCATGTACATGGAATTTTTTCGCTGTCAAAACAGTTTGTCACTCTTTTTTTATTTAAAATTACTTTAGGTTCAACACTTTCGTCTATTTTAAAGTTGTTATTATGCTTATATTTGAATAGTATTTGACTTTGTTTACGTAGTTATACACTTTTACGACGTTCAGCACTTATTTATTTTGTTTTTAAGCTATTGCATAGCTTCTATCGCGGGCCTTGAGCGCGGGGACCGAATCCAGAAATTCCGTAACGAAAAAAAAAAAAAAATAATATCAAAGAAAAAGAAATACTGCATAAATAAAATAAATAAATAATTATAATTGCATAAGTTGATACAAAATGCTATGCAATAGCTTTACCGCGGCAGTCCCCGAGTGCCACACGTCTTTTTTATTTTTTTAATAACGTTAACGTTGCCCCACACTAGGAATATCTCCTGTATTGTGGGTGCGTTTACAAACATTTAAAGTCACATACACAAACAGCCAGACCCGGAACAACTACTTGTAGGTCATACAAATATTGGTTCCGTGCGGGAATCGAACCCGCGACACGCAGCGCAGCAGTCAATCGCTTAACCACTGCGCCAACCGTGGGTTTGGGGGGTTGCATGTAGGCTATGTCAAACAATAAACACAAAATAAATAATCATTTTTTCCAGAATGTCTTTGTCAATACAAAAACAATATCCTCAAATTATCATCCCTTCAAACACATCCCGTCAACATTTACCTACACAGACAGAAAACTACAAAATGCTTTGTAAAACATCAAAGTGATCTTATAAAGCACGGAACAAAAATCTATTACGTTATATTCCAATTTCTCAAACGTTTACCTGTACAATATATCCGTCTATTATCCGAGGCTCGGATCAATATGGGATCCGACAGAATGTTGTATCATTGTTTATGGTAAGTCATTCAATCGTTCCGTACAATGGAACATATCGTTCTAGTCTTACGTAGTCTCGTTAATCTTAATCTTTCTATCTGCTGGTCATGGCTCGCTTGGTTGAATGACGCAGAATAATAAATAATAACAGAATTTTTTAAGTAAATTCTCTTTGTTGGTCTATTTTGTTGATGTTTATTTGTTTCATATAATGAACTAGCTTCTGCCCGCGACTTCGTCCGCCTGAAATTTCGGCCCACCCATCGCGTCGGATCCCGTCGCTTAGCGTTTTTTCTGACTTTTGTTCTTTTCACTTGGCTCCTAAGGATCGTAGCGTGATGTCATATAGCCTATAGACTTCCTCGGTAAATGGGCTATCCAACACTAAAATATTTTTTCTGTTCAAACCAGTATCTAGTTCCTGAGATTAGCGCGTTCAACCAAACAAACAAATTCTTCAGCTTTATAATATAGCTGACCCGCGCAACTTCGTCTGCGCTACCTAAGAGAGAGAGAGTGAGAGAGAGTGGTTTAAGTAATGAATTTTCTACTTATTTTGTTACGGAGTTATTTTAAAATTATGATATCTCCAAAGATGTTGATTGAAATCAAGTGATGTCAAAGACAATTTTGTTTACATTTAAATATTCGTGATTAATAACATATTTATTTGGATAAGGATTAATAGATAGATAGATAGAATACTCTTTATTATGTACACCATAAAAATTACAGATATAAATGTAGAACTGTTACATAGGGTGTCACAATGGGCGGTGTTATCGCTAAAAGCGATCTTTTATAGACAACCTTAAAACCCCCGCCCCCCCCCGCTTTAGAAACCTTATTAATATTTTGTTCATAAAACTCCTTCGCAAATAATGCATTAATTTCGAACAAATTTGATTACCATAAAAAAAGGTTATAGTGACTCAATCTTAAAAGATAGACATATGCTGTCGCTGACTTATTTTTTAGAATTTTTACAGAGGAACAATTCCATCATACATGATATTTACGTAACTTAAACCGTTTACGCAGCGCACGCAACGGAAGCTCCTAAAAAGAAATAATTTTCCCGTTTTTGCAACATTTTTCATTTATGCTCCGCTCCTGTTGGTCGTAGCGTGATGTTATATAGCCTATAATATTCCTCAATAAATGGACTACCCAACACAAAACGCAGTAGTTCCTGAGATTAGCGCGTTCAAACAAACAAACGAACAAACTCTTCAGCTTTATAATATTAATATATATAAGGTCCCATTAAAATAGGTGAACAAATTTTAACACAGCGTTCAGTACGTCTAACCAAACATATCCAAGCAAAAAAAAAACACTGATTAAAGTGATTTTATTTTGACCTAAAACAAATAAATTGTTGGCACACTAGAATAAACACATCCGTTACGGGTAGGTACTTGCACTCGCGCCCCGCCGCGCGCGTGCTCGTAGGTAGGTACCTACCTAGTCAGTTCTGTTAACATCATTCAGTTATAGTAACTTTCAGTTGAATACACATCACCTTTTTAGGGTAGTGTTCATACACACGACCATTTCCAAGTATTCTTGGTTGCTGAACGCGTAATTAGGCATTGTTGTCGATCGTTATACCTACGTAACAATACACACACAATTCGCGTTCGTGCAACATGTTTTGCCGGCTCGGTTGCGCGACGAAAACTGAAATTGCGGCGGGCTTCCCGCGGCGCGGAAGGGCTATGTTAGACTGAGATGGCATGAGTTGAACAATGAACGCTGCGAGCGCGGGCGCCGGGCGGTAACGTGGTGATGTGCTCCTGCACATTTGTGAGATAACAAAGACATGGATGTGTTTATGCATTGGGTAACCAACATTTTTAGTGTATTTTCGTTAGCAGTTTTTTTTTTTATTGTAATTATTTTATGCGTTTTTCAATTATTATTTTTTACCATTTTCCTTATTTTGGTGGTCTGAATTATTTCTAAAAGTTTGTCCACCTATTTTAATGGGACCTTATATAATAATAATAATAAATATATATATTCAGTATAGATAGATAGTGTATAGTCGACGTCGTAATTGCTTTATCACCCTAAGGTTGTATTTCACTTCATCATCATCATCTGCCAATCAACATTCAATGAACTCAGCCTATCGTAGCCCACTGCTGGACATAAGCCTTTCCCAGGCTGCGTCACAACATCCTGTCCTCCATCCTGTCGGCTTCAGCCACCTTTTTAAGGTCGTCGGTCCATATACCTCGGGAGCGTCCCACACTAAACTTGCTGATACGCGTTCTCCACTTCAGGATTCGTCTGCTCCACCGGTAAATTACGGGAGAACAAAAATTTAAAGTACGGTAAATTTACGGTAACTTTATTTCACAATTAAACATTAAGTTTCAGCTTATTTGTACAGACGCCAGCACATCAAGCTACTACAATCTGTCAAATTTCTTTAATAGATTTTCAACTTTATCACTACAGCATAAGGTTCAAGGTTGATTGCGGAAATTTGACAGTTTCGGGTAGCTTGACCTGCTGGCGTCTATACATGGAAACATTAATACTTTTAATCATTGTATCGGTAGGATGGAAATCTACGCAATTTTTGCCTGTTCTCCTATTGATTTGCTGCGTAAGTAGATTCCCAATAACCGATTTTGTTGACAATTAGTTCCTTCTTTTTGTTTTCAAGTCGGTAATGTGGCTGAAAATGCGCTCGCAGCAATCGGCGTTTGAGTGGGACAATGACAGGAACCTTGTTTCAAATAAAAATAAACTGTATGTAAGGTTGGGAACATCAATATTAAGGCTCCAATCATAAAGCTGAAATTACGGTAGAATTGAACATGTCTACGGTAGGTGGTAGATCTATATGTTCAAATATTACGGTAAGTTTACCGTAATTACGGCATTGTTGGAGACACTGCGTCTACGGCTGCCTTTGCCGTTGTCAACGTTTATGTATATGCAATGTATATGAGCACTTAGTGAAGTATTAATTTACTGAGGATTGTTATCAAAAGTAGTAAACTAATTACGAGTTCGACTGTACTTATATTTTAATCCCACATATCCTATTAGCGAGCATAAATTTGTTGTATGAAATTATGGTAAAATAATGATGTGTTTGTGTAAACTTCAAAATAAGCCTTTATTAACCTATATTAATAAATTAACTCAGGACAAATAAACAGTTTTAAATGGCTTTGCAATTGTATACTAATTCATTACACGAATTTACCAAACAGCTAGTGACGTCAACTGGTGCTTCGCATCAAAACAGCCCATTTATTCAGTTTATTTAAAACTACCTTTGGATAATAAAACTGGTTTAAAGACTTTGTCCTTACTGTCCTAATTACAAAACAAGGTTTATCTCTGGAGCCAGGTTTAAACCATCGAGCCGTTTATGAATTTCGAATTGCGCCGTCAGTTGGGACTGGTCATGTCTTGACTGCCAGGGCTTATTTTTAATTTGTAATTTTATATTTTGAATTGTTTTATTAGTTTTTACATTGTCTCACATATAGAAGCAATAAGAATAATGTACCCAGGATTATGTAATATCTTGATTTAAAAGAGTGTCCTTGGAGTTTCTTGATTGTTCTTCTCCATAGTGATCTACGTATTGGAATGGGTATCTAGCTTCAACTTTTTGACTAACTGACCGTCTCTTTGACAATTCAAAAGTGCCTGTAAATGGTTTAATTGAAATAAATGCTTTGAGTTTGAGTTTGACTTTGAATTTTATTCCGACGAAGTTAAAGTTCGCATTACAGAACAAGTGTCTTTAAACCCGATTCTAATTGACAATGTTATGTTAAGAACTTTACATTTTTGTAGGAAAAAAGTTCAAAATACAATAACTGTCTCGAAGGTTTGGGCTTGGACTACAGTTTACTCGTTTTGAAAGTACCCGCGGTATGTCACGGGGCATACCCGATGGCCCTTGAGCTTGCTTAGCGACCACGCAACGCAGTCGAAAATTTGCTTCTGAAAATTGAAAAACGGGCGGCGGCGGCTTGGGAGGCAATGCGGAGTGCCACCCCGCTTGCGTTTCCTCTCCCCGCGATCATACTCCAGCGCATACCGACGCACGCTTACGCAACCCGCCGCATGCCGTCGCAACCTGCCGTTACCGCCCGTCGCATGCTGTCGTGTCCCGTCGCGGTTTCCTCCAGCGCGCTCTTCATTACCGCAGAGAGAAATAAATACCCTTTGATGCTTCGTGGTCGGTCTTTGAGCGATTGAATCTATGTCTTGTTACCATTAGATACATACGAATTTACGACGGCGATCCGCCGATGTGCGCTAGCCTAAATTAATACTCTGTACTTGGACCACACCTGTTTTATTACAAAACTTTATTATTTTGGAAGCCAAGTACACTATTATAGTAGCCGGTATTGATATTCTGAAAAGAAACTTATTAATTCGAAGAAAACCTTCGCTAATATTTCTTTAGGAACTATAAAAAGTCGATTTGCTAAGAAATAAAAATAATATTTACTTTCCTAAACAACATTTTATTTGGTTTCTTGTGTAAAGTGATACTCACAATTAGTTTTAGTTGTATATATGAGTACTAGCTGCTGCCCAAAGCGACGCCGCGTGGTTTTTTTATAAAATAAAATTAGCTTCTTGTAATATCAGCTATCTGCCAGTGAAAGTCCCGTCAAAATCGGTCTAGCCATTTCGGAGATATTCAGACCGACAGATAGACAAAAACAAAAAAAAAAAAGACGTGTGGCACTCGGGGACTGCCGCGGTAAAGCTATTGCATAGCATTTTGTATCAACTTATGCAATTATAATTATTTATTTATTTTATTTATGCAGTATTTCTTTTTCTTTGATATTAGTTTTTTTTTTCGTTACGGAATTTCTGGATTCGGTCCCCGCGCTCAAGGCCCGCGATAGAAGCTATGCAATAGCTTAAAAACAAAATAAATAAGTGCTGAACGTCGTAAAAGTGTATAACTACGTAAACAAAGTCAAATACTATTCAAATATAAGCATAATAACAACTTTAAAATAGACGAAAGTGTTGAACCTAAAGTAATTTTAAATAAAAAAAGAGTGACAAACTGTTTTGACAGCGAAAAAATTCCATGTACATGAGTCATTTCCAACCGTCTAGTCCAGTTTAAAAATTGTTCAACTGGAATGGTATCAACTATTTGGCAAGCTTTAATTAAGTCATTGTAGCCTTGCGGTGCAACAGGGGAACTGAATGTACTCGTAAGCGACTGGTCGTGAGTTCAAACCCCACTATCAACAATCACTTTTTGTGAAGATCATAATTTTATAAACTAATATTTATAAGAATAAAATACGCAGTACACAGAAAAAAGAACTGCCAGAAATTATTAGATCACTAGAGGGTACTGGTGTAGTAAAACCGTCGGAGTGGGGAGCGTGAGGTTTTTTCGTTACGGAATTTCTGGATTCGGTCCCCGCGGTCAAGGCCCGCGATAGAAGCTATGCAATAGCTTAAAATTGTTATAAGCACCGACTACTTGTTGTACTTGTTGTTATAAGTACTTGTTTATTTATTTGTATAGAGTATAGATAGATGTATTTTTAATGAAAAAAAAGTAAAGGCTACGTAAGGCGCGACACGCGACGCGACACAAAGGAACCGCGTGACGCGTAACGAGCGGTGCCTTTGTGTCGCGTCGCGTGCCGTGCCTGTTTGTAGGAGCCTTATAGTGAATTATGTTTACCTCATCATCTATGAATTAATATATTATGCACTAGGTTTTGCCCGCGGCTTCGCTTGCGTGGATATTGGGAATTATCCCACAGGATCTTACTACTAGGATAAAAAGTATCCTATGTCCTAACTATCTGTTCCGTGGTCCTAACCTAGGTCATGGTCTATCATTGTGGCAGTCTTCATTCAAATCTGTTCACCCATTAAAGGCCTACCACACGCACAAGATTCATTACAGTTTTACCTGCGCAAGCTTCTCGCATAAAAATAACTGTACACGGTCCTACCACACGGCAGGGTCCACAGAGGGCCCTTCCCGGTCCGTCTATCGTCAACGCAAGCATGATTGAAAAGCTTGTTGTTTCATCCAGCGCAATGTTAATGCTAACAGGCAAGTGAGAACGCAATAACATTGAACGAAAAATAGTGTTCGGAAATTTCATATAAATTGTTCCAGGAAATACGTGTGTTTGAGAAAGCCTTACAAGCAAGTTTGTGAAATAAATGTATGTTATTTATAATCTCCATTACATGTGCGATGTTTCTATCCAGATGTTTTTTTTAATTTTTACAATTTATGAGCACATAATGAACGGCCAAAGTTCTGGTAAAATGTGGGCAAAAAGCAGATTTTTGGAGGCTTATACTGAATTTGTTTCTCCAAATTTGAATTTTTTGCTTTCATAGAAACCTAGATATAGTGCACGTGATACCAATTAGTTAAAAAATTTCATTGAAAGATGTGTTCCGTCGCCATAATCACGTACGAGCGTTTGTATGAAAAGTATGGCGGGTTGGCCGCTCTTAAGTACGCACAAGCCAAATTCTTGTCGAAATCGTCGGCGTGGAAACAATTTTTTCCAATAAATCTAAAATATTTAAGTACATTTGCAGATAAAATAAGACCAGATGTATATGACCAGGGGCCCAAGTCTGCTATTTTTATAAATACGTCACTCCAACACGATCCCATTGTCATTTTGCTAAAAGTTCGTAATCTGCTAAATTCGTAATGGTCGATCATTGGTCGGTCAATGGTCTCGTAATAGATTTGTATTACAATGGCATTTTGAACATTTATTCATGCCAGAATTCATTTATATATATTTTATTGGTTATGCATACAGTCTTAATACAGGTTCGTTTGTTTAACATATTATATATATATATACATATTTTTTTTTTAAATATATTTTTACATATTATTTATTAGTTGTTAGAAGCAATCTGAAGTAGTAGGAAGTTGGAAGTTTAGTAGGAAGTTTAATTTGTCATTATTTACGAGATTATCAATTCTTTCAATGGAGTGTCAGTGGCTGACCATTGGAAAGTCATAATGACGCCATTATATTAGTAGATTACCAAACTTGTCAAAATCAACAATTATGAAATCAATGATAGACCATTCTGACACTATTGTAATAGTAGATTTGAGGCCCTGATGTATAAATCTAAACGAAACAAAAGGAGTAAGGAGCGGGTCAGTGGCGTTCTATAGTTTCTGCCTACTCCTATGTTAAGAAGGTGTGAGTCTAAGTATGTATGTATATTCTTCAACATATTCTATTTTGTTGCCGTTGACTGTGATGGAGGTTTTGTCAAGGTTTGTAATTTTTTTTTTTCCTTTTTTTGTGTTATGTATTTCTTATGTTGCACTTGTCTCTGCATCACCCTAAGGTTGAATGACAGAAAATGCTTCAGGCATTTAGTCCGCCTTTGTACAGTATTTTTTATTTTAAGAATATTATTAATAATATACTTGTATTATATAATTGCATAGCACAGGTGTGAGTACAATGTACTATAGAGCTACCATTGACCGGGTAATATGTCTTTCATTGACTTGAATGAGCCCTGGTGGCTGAGAGTAAGTCATGCTCACTTAGATGTCTCGCTGATGGTGGCGCGTTTGTTGGATCATTTATACTCCATTTATTATAACATTAGACAAATAACTGTTTTCACCCTTTCGTTATTTCGATGTAAACGTTTAATAAACTCCGTTATTTCACGATAAATACAAGGCACTGTAATCTATATACCATTTACATAAAAAAAATAACTCTATAGTGCAGTAATTTCAACAATATTACACAATAACTGTCGTTATTTAGCCGTTATTTGTCTAATGCTATAGTAAATGGAGTATAGCTCCCTTCAAAATGGTTGATCTGAATGGTGCTAATCCATGCGTCATGTTCGTGAACGGGCGCCATCAGTTGGGACTGGTCATCTCTTAGCTGCCACGGGTTATTTAAATTATTTTATTTTTGAATTGCAAGTTTTTTTTTTGGTTTTTATTTGTTGTACCTACTCTGGGCGCTTTTAACGTGTAAGTTTTTATTTTTTATTTTTACATCGTTCTCACATTTAGTTATAAATTCAACATTATAGATGTAACGAATACTTTTGTAACAATTTAATTTAGAAGAGTGTCCATGGAGTTTCTTGCTCGTTCTTCTCCATAGGTACCTACTACGCTTTGGAATGTGCATGTAGCTTCATTTTTCGTACTGACCGACTCCTTGTTAATTCAAAACTACCTGTAGACGGTTTAATTCAAATAAATGATTTGAGTTTGCGTTTAAATAAATAAATAATTTGGGTTTTGTAGCGTTCATTGAGAGCCCGATTCTATCACTTTCGTTCACAAATTGTTCAAGAATCTCTTGCAGGCTTCTTGGATGCAACCAAACCATCTAAGATTTGCAGACGATCTAATTCTAATCTTTGAAGATTTTAGTTAGATAATCTAGTTAAAATGGCTAACGGGATCATTCTTAAATCCACATTAAACATTCGCCTATAAAAAATAGGCACCAAAAACTAAAAACTGGTACGGTAGACACAAAAAGCGGCTATATTTTTTTGAAGCCAAACTAACGGTACCTAATCGAAAACTGTAATGAATCAAAGGACTGTTGCGTGGTTCAGATAGCTTTTTCCTGCTCTACCTTCTACCTACTCTTTTATTTTTACTTTTTACCCGTTGGAGTCTCGTTAGCTGGGACTGAATTGAAATTATCTTGTTATTCCTAGTTTTTTTCAAAGTGGCGGTTTTAATACACCTCTACTTTTTGAAATTATTTTTAGCTTGGTATTCGTAATTTATTTTGTAGTGGACAGATTTACTGGGACGCTGATTCTTTGTCTCGTATCTAGGTCAACAGGTAAAGCAAAGAAAATGAGGTTTATGTAAATCGTTTTGATGATTTATACTTACATTTATTTACGAAAAGCAGAATATTCCAACGTTCCAGTTTCTTTCCAATTCCCACGCGAAATTTTTAAGGTCATCAGATCACTTGAAGCTTAAAATGCCCATGCTTTCCTTGACAAATCCTTTACGACCCAGGCCGCTCGTTTGTGGAATGCATTGCCAGATCCAATAAAACGCGCGTAATCGTTGCCTGTGTTTAAGACTCGTGAAGGAACGTTACTTGTCGTTGTGATTTTGTTCTCGTTGTCAGCTGTTATAATCTATAGTCTTCATTTATTTTATTTGCTTATATAGTTAGTATGTATGTATCTATGTATCTATTATATAGCATATATCTGTGAATCTATTATAGGTATTGTACTGTTATACTTTTTATTTGCACCAATGACAATCCCATTTTATGTCCAGAAATTCACTGTCCATGCTCAGGTTGCCTGGAAGAGATCGCAGTATGCGATAAGGCCGCCAATTGTATATTTTATAGCGTAAAAGTTTTTCTTTTCTTTTGTAATGTGTAATCTGATGTACAATAAAGTATAGGTATATAAATATAAATATTTCTTAGGTTTTGGCACATTTGGCCAATAAACTTTTTAAATTTAACTAAAGGTGGTACGTATATACACCCACACGATCGATATTGCAACGATGCCTTGATCCGTTGAACAACTTGAGCTAATAGGTACGATCGACGTTCATTAATCGGAATTATTGATCACTGTCGATGAGTGGGTGTTATAATATCACCATAACATACCCACTAATACGGTAGGAAGAAAAACATTAATGGTTTTGTTCCATCATTACCGTCAATATAAATTAACTAGCACTTCGCCCGCGTCTTCGTTCGCGTGGGTTTCGTGGTTTCCACAAAACTTTTATACCGCCCAACCTCCTTTAAAACGAAGTTTTTTACCATTTATTTAGATAAATAAGCATTCGGGCCAAGTTTCAAGTTAATTGATTAAAGGAATAAGTATTTTCATACAAACTGTAAGTACATCACCCCTTTTCACCCTTGCCACAAGGGTGGAATTTTGAAAAATCGTTTGGGACGTTTCCATAACTTGAATTAAAGATTATATACTGATTTTTGAGTAAAAGCCACTTAGTAAAATCTGGTCCATAAAAATGTAATTACCCATTTTGTTAGTAGTCCATTTAAGAAAACCCAAATCTTATTATTGTTTATTTGCTGTCAAAAGTATTAAAACTGATTTACAGGTTAATCGAACCCCATTGAGGGGTAGTTTTGAAAAACGAATAATTAAAACTTACTAATGCAAGTATTAATTATGTTAAGTTTCAAATGTATTTACTCAAGGAATAAGATTTCTCATATAAAATACGTCCTTTTTACCTACTTAAGGCTCCTACAAACAGGCGCAACACGCGTCGCGACACAAAGAGACCACTCGTCGCGCGGCACGCCATGTCTTTGTGTCGCATCGCGTGTCGCGCCTGTGTGTAGGAGCCTTTAAGGGTAGAGTTTCCAAAAACCCCTTCTTAGTGCTCACCTAGATTATAAAAAAAATCGGGTTGTGTGATTTACGTGGATACGTGTACTTAATGGGAAATATTTTATTTGAATGAATTCATTGATTTTTTATCTAACGGGTGTGGGGTGTAATTAAATTTTGGATGTAATAGATAATATATGTAGCTGCAACACCAAACTGTACGTCCCATGAGTTATGATCAGTTTTCTGAATAACCTCCTACTATGAAAGCAAATTTAAATACGTCTTTACGTCAAAGGGAAGGTTTCCGCACAGCCAAAACTACTGAGCATACCCAGTTGTTTCGACAGTCAGATATTTCAGTCAGTCAGTCTGTCACTTTCTCCTTTTATATTTATATATAAAAGTAGAAAGTGACAGACTGACTGAAGTGACAGTTATTTGTCGTCTATTTAAACGACAAAAAACTGTGTCACGGTGTATAAAAATACACCGTGACATTTTAGTCGTCTTACAAAGGTGGTCCACTCAATGTATCCGACATAAAATACCTCTAGGCGCGATTAAAAAAAGAGAGATTGATATTTAGATTAAGTTTAAGTTGCAATAGTACGAAACACATTTTTGCGTTAGGGCGAATGAATTCTGATAAATATGTCGCCGCTCCATTCCGCGCCTTGGAATGCCCTCGCCAACAGGATGTTTCAAACTATGTCATGCGTCATAATTAATTAAAAAAATATATTCAAATGTTCAATTTTTTTTTTTTTTTAATAATTGATTAGTAGTCATTGGGTACATGAAGTGAGCTGTCGTTGTAAGACGACTAAACCGCCACGGTGTATAGAAGACTAAAACCTGTGAGTTTCAAGAAAAACAGAACTACAAATATTATTTGTTCGTCTTTTCTTGCCATTCCAATCATATTTTTCAATTTATTAATTCCGTTGATAGATGTTGAAAACAGACTTTAAGAAAAACAATACTCATACGAATATACTGAATTGAATATCTACTCTGTTTATTTGATACATTCAGCAGTATCATAGTTTATTTCGTATATTCAATGAAAGAGAATAATACTCTGTAGACTTTATTGATATTCAGTCATATTTTTGGCAACGGTTCTTCATTTGTTTGACTTATCGTGTAGGAGTTTTCTTTAGATACTGTTGTCTCGCTTTTTGATTGAGTAAATTAATATATGCTTTTATCTCACTGTCTCTCGTGTCGGACTACGCACATAACTTGAAGGTATGGATAACTTTTATAAAGAAAACGTAAGTAAAATTAATAGACAACCTCAAATTATAACATCTATCGATTAGACAGAGACCTAAAGATAACTGACTCGGAAGATAATATATAACAATTTCATCGCAATTCATATGGGCTCGCTGGCTAGTGCGTTAAACTACCGATATGAATATAACGACGTTCGGTAATGCGATGGTTCGAATCCAAGTCGAAATAATTAACTCTTTTTGAAGTAGTCTAGTAGTAGTAGATTATTCATAACGAATTCAATATTGTAGCAGTATAAAGGTGTGATCGAACATAAAGCGGCAATCGTGCACGGCTGCCGCGCGCGGCTGGCCGCGCTATGATTGGACAACATCCGCGCGCGGCAGCCGCGAGCTACCTGCCGCACACGGCGAACGCCGCGAACGATATAGTGTTGGTTCGCCAGTTGTTGTGTGTGGACGGACGTATTTTATCAAGTAAAATGGATAACGAAACAGCAATTCGTCTTTTTGAAATATATGGCTCCCATAGTCCATTATGGGATACTAGGGAGCTACAACACACGCGGCCGCTTTCTTTGTGGTTTGAATACGAAATTAGGAGCGCAGCGTGTCTCGGACGTGCCGCGAAGCACTGCCGCGCAGAAGGTCTAATCGCGCGGCAAATTTGTGTCTTGCGAATGCCGCGCGTAGCTGCCGTGCACCTTGCACGCCGTGTTGGGACACACCTTTACATTTTAGAACTTGAGGGGTTAGCACATAATGACGCTGTGTGTACCTAGAATAAAATTACTATACCACACTGGGTAAAAATATTGAAAAATGAAGTAATGACAGAAAAATTAATTATGTGATAGATACATGGTGCTCACATATTTACAAATATTTTAAAAGTAGATGATTTTCCTAAAATTTTTACAAATAATAAGTAAGTGTGTGAGTCTTCAAATTCTACGTCGCAAAACACACTGGATATAAGAGGGATCTAATACCCTTTCCATTTATCTACATACAAATCGGAACGCCCTGTCAGTGTCGTGTTACGTCGCTCGACAAAGGACGCGTTTCTCCGCGCGTCTCGTCATCTCTTTTTACATTGCTTTGAATAAAGATGGCAGATTTTAAATTAGTGTCTAACTGAGTTGAGACGTTTCTGCTATTGTCTTTTGTTTACATTTAATAGCGAGTCTTTAGAATCGTTGTCAATAGAATGCTGTCCGATGAACAAAGGCTTGTCGAAAATTATACCTATTCACCTTTAACTTTAAAACTATAAAGCATACAGTAAAAAACCCGACAGCAACTCAAAATTTGACCACTTTTCAAGCAGTTAGTTTAGTTCAATTTCAGAATTGATACCACCGACTGCATCAGACTGCTCATGCGTAGTTGGATTTTAACATCTATCTGTATAACCTATGCCCACAATAAAAAAAAATTGATTTGTTTGATAAATATCAGCTTAAAATAATTGACAAATGTTTCCCTAACGCCAAGTAACACGTATGGCAAATAATCATTGGTAGATATGGCTGAAATCGTACAAAATTATCCCAAGTAAAATTGTTTACGTCACACCTGATGAAGACGTAAAATTGTGTACTCACCACGGGCAGTAAAAAAGAAAGCCCTCTATCGCATATTTAAAACCCTCGCCTGCGGCTCGGGTCACAAATACCTGCGATTTCGGGCTTTATTTCTTTTACAGCCCTTGGTAAGTAATGTACTATTAACAATTACAAAAACATTCACTGTTTATTACTGGTATATCTTGTTTTTCCTGTAAACATAATAGAACCTTCACATTTGTAGATACAGAAAACAAACATTGTTAACATATTACGTATAAACAATACAACAATGTAACACAATACTTTGGCACAAATACAAGCAATTATGTTCTCAAAATGTGTTTGTTATTACCTAACTATTAGGACATGGCGAACACACACATAAATATTACACATACATTTGTGTATCTAAGTGCAAATGCAGACTAAACTGCTAACCGCAGCAACAGTGCGAACGCAAGTCGCCGCAAGTTGCGGTCGACAGTTCACATGCATTTTCTATGAAGTCTGCGCAAATTCGGCATTCGTCGCGCCCGACTAAGTTTGGAAGCTCGGTACGTCTTGAGCTAATTGTGGCCGGTATTTGTGGCGGCCACAACTCAGTGCTAACAGGAGGAAGATACGTGCAAACAGCTAAAAATAGATCATCTCGACTACAAAGATACTTACAGGGGTGGATAAACAGCAATGTCGACCTATTCATTCCAATAACGTCACATCTGATAAGAGCCCCATACTTATTATAATACTTATTTTTAGCCCCATTGGTACTCATTTTATTTTTGTTTTAATAGTTGTTAGTCATTGTTCTGTTAGATAAGCAGTAAACGATTAAACTAGAGATTACTTTTCAGAAAAGTAAATAAAGATCTTTGTGTTTAGTACATTTACAAAACAATAATAATTATTAATGATAACAAAGTGTTGTCTAGTTTGTGGACGCGCTTACAGTATGAACCAAAGTTAGCCAACAAATCACATGTCTCATTATTTTATGATTACAATGCTGAATTATACAACTGTTCCATTTGTATTTACGTTTATGAGTATTTGTTATTGGTGTGTAATACATCTTTCATTATCGTTATTATTAGCTTCTATTATTGAGTAGCATCTCTATCTACTAATCTGCGATGTTAAGTTGGTTTTCGCACAGTAAGTGCTTTGATGAATAACTATTCTTTTTAAATTGGGTGTTAATTGTTTTCCATAACTGTTTTTACGTCACACCTGGCCATAATGTGAGTTTTACCGCACGCTACGCGCACAGTAAAAGTTGCATTGTGGCCAGGTGAAGACGTTAAATTGTGTACTCACCACGGGCAGTAAAAAAGAAAGCCCTCTATCGCATATTCACAACCCTCGTCTGCGGCTCGGGTCACAAATACCTGCGATTTCGGGCTTTATTTCTTTTACAGCCCTTGGTAAGTAATGTACTATAAACTGATAGCACTCAGAGTTTTCTTCACTACTTGTAATAAAAATAAAAAACTACTATCACGAATTCTTCAGCATTGTTATTTTCAACCTTTCATAATAGCTATTCTTCAATGATTATTCATCTTTCAACTGGGTTTTAAAAATGTCTAAACTCAAAGTATAGTTCGTACTGTTGTGTCGCTTAGCATTGCAAGAAAGAAAAAAACTGAGATCCTATATATCATGTGATACGACGCGGTGTCAAAAACTTGCGAAGTAAAAAGTTTTAGCCTACTCACAATGACGTAGCCATGGATAATGGCGACATAAAAGTCATATACCGAAACGTTTTATGACGTATTATTTCGAGATTTCGTCTTGTTATGTTTGTGATGAAAATTGCCATTTGGCTTGTGGTTTAAAAGCCGAATGAGATATCGGGAAGGCGCAATTACTGGCGAAGGTTTTTGAAATAAATCTTATAGATACCTATTGAATATCTGTCTTCTGACCCTACCTACCGGCTACTATCCAAACTAAGATTCAGTTGAAGCTAATTGTCTAACAAGCCCATTCTTCGTACGTACGTAATCATCAACAGACTTAATGAAAGGGCTCCGCGAAGAATAGCTTCTTTGACGACCGTTTACTCGCAAACAGTCTCTAAACCCTTATCGATATCGATTTTACAATCAAAATCGTACACCGTCCATGTTTCCTTATTTCTTTTCCGCATTTAAACTTGCGAATTACTCGATTAATCCCTTGTGCGTAGGACGGTACCCATTCTCTTCATCTCCAAGTTAAAAACTGACGCAGCCGTCGCTTTATTCAGAGGTTTCCTTTCACACTTTTTGTGCGCGTTCGCGTGGCACTTCATTTATAATTCTGCTTAATCCAAGTGAGTGAGTTCTTACCGAATGAATTTGTAATGTAAAGATTAATGATATATCCTACGAGCTCTTTCAAACCGTTCTCTAACTGCTATTCAATCGTATTTATAGCCATACAGGGCCACAAGTCTGCTATTACAATAGTATCAGAATGGTCTCGCCATTGTGAGTATTTGACAGTGTTTGTATGGCAAATCTGTCAAAAACTCACAATGAAGAGACCATTCTGACACTATTGTAATAGCAGACTTGAGGCCCAGCTCTATTGTACTGTCGAACCTAAGTGTGTTTTTTTAGCCTACGTAATTCGTGGACTATCAAGTATTAAATTGTGTGGAAGGCATACAGTTTTTTGTAACACAAACACGGGTTCTAACCGATCCATGTCCCTTATTGAAATGTTATGTTCAGACTTGGGAGTAAATTTAATTGTCGAAGTTCAGATTGAAAAAGTTAGAGGCGGTCGCATAATTCCACAAAACGAGCCTCGGTGCCCGCGGCGTAATTATTAGATATGTTTGTTTGTACAATTTGGTTAATGTAGCCGGTGCCGGGAGAGTTTTATGGCTAAAATTTTCGGGAACCTCTTTAAACGTAGGTGGAAATTATTTCTTCAACTTTTATTACTTTCCCCTTTATAAAAGTTTTTAAGCTGCGTTCGCATTAAATTAAACAACGTAACGGCGAGGTTGTTGCCTAGACAATTACTTGTGTGTTTCAGCTTTAAACATTCATTACTTGTAAATTATTACTTAGTACGACGATATGGCTGAACTTGGCCTATAAAGGGTGTATCTATTCAAACACGAAATATTTTAATAGATACACCTATAGGTGGTAAAGAAGCCATGGAAATGTTTTTTTTTAATCTGAGTATATTATTAAATAAAAAATAAAATAAAAATTACTTGATATGATGATTAATTATCAAAATTCACCGCGCTCATGCCGCCACGTCCGGGAGGGTCGTTCATAGAATAAGTAAAATTTTGGAAAATGCAACTTTGCAAAATGTCTCAAGCAATTTTAAAATTATAATAATTATGTAAAAATATAAAACACTTAGATATTTTTTTTTTTTATCTATACTCCATTTACACATTTAGACAAATAACGGCTAAAGAACGACAGTTATTGTGTAATATTATTGAAATTACTGCACTTTAGAGTTATTTTTTTAATTTTTAAACTGTCAAGGTCACTAATATTATTATTAAAATAAACGGGATATTTACCATGTTTATTAATTGTTTTGAGTTCCCGATATTTCGGCGCTGTTGCAAGCACCATGATCACGGATAAACAAAAAAATAAAGAAATATCGGGAACTCAAAACAATTAATAAACATGGTAAATATCCCGTTTATTTTAATAATAATATTTTTTTAATGTAAATGGTAAATAGATTACAGTGCTTTGTAGTTATCGTAAAATAACTGAGTTTATTAAACGTTTACATCGAAATAACGAAAGGGTGAGAACAGTTATTTGTCTAATGTTATAATAAATGGAGTTTAAGTGGCTTTTTTACCAATTATAGATGGTCATCTTAAAATATTTCGTGTATGAATAGATACACCTTATATAGATAATCATTATGGATTACGTTCAGCTTTTGAGAGCAAGTAGTGTGCGTATAATAAAAATGACATAAAAGTATATTAAGGGGCTAAAAGCCATGACTACGTTTATTTGTATCTAAGCTAAATATGCGTTACCTAAATTTACGTAAAAGAAAGCGGCCAATAACGGATTCATGTAAAAGGGAAGTTTTTGTTATATGATTTATTGGAACGACTTTCAATAATCCGGGGCCCATTGCCTTTCGCGGGCGTTAAATTTCGATGAAATTGGAAAAAAATGGTATGGAGAGGCGGAAAGGCCCCCGGAAACTTTTCTTTGTACAAAGGAATTTTCTTTATAAACTATTATGAGATTACAGAAGGGTAACGACATGTTTCAAATTTTAATTTTGTAAATTATGTACTACAAAAATCTACTTAAAGTCACCCAAAGGGCAATGGAGAGGGCTAATGCTTGGAGTTTCCCTACGTGATCGAATCAAACAGCAAGAGATCCGCAGGAGAATCAAGGTAACCGACATAGCTCGAAGAATTGCCAAACTTAAGTGGCAATGGGCAGGGCACATTACGCGCAGAACAGATGGCCGTTGGGGCCGAAAGGTTCTGGAGTGGCGACCGCGTACCGGAAGACGTTGCGTTGGAAGGCCTTCCACAAGGTGGACCGATGACCTTATGAATGTCGCAGGAATCCGCTGGATGCGGGAAGCACAAAACCGGTCGAGGTGGCAGTGCTTGGGGGAGGCCTATGTCCAGCAGTGGACGTCTTTACGGCTGAAATGATGATGATGATGATGATGATGAAATTATGTACTGAATTACTGTTTAAAACATCACGTTGCTAGTCAAATACATTTTCAGAATCAAAATTTAACTTGAAATCGATTCTGTGTATCCTAACTAATATTAGTTAGGATACACAGAATCGATTTCAAATAAACAAACAAACTCACTTTCGTAGTTATAATATTATAACTACGAAAGTGAGTTTGTTTGTTTATTTGTTTGTTTGTTTCACTTTCACGTCTTAACGGCTAAACAGATTTCGATGAAATTTGGCCCAAAGATATACCATGAACTGGGTTAGAATATGTCCAAACCCAGGTCATGGTTAGGAATGGTAAGGAAATTATCCGAATAATTTACGAAATCCACCCGGGCGAAGCCGCGGGCTAAAGCTAGTAAGTAAATACAAGGAAAAACAGCGGTGGCTCCGAATGTAACAAAAATTCAATAAATCCGATATCCAATAAACCCCTTACTTTGACAGCATGTAAAACTACCCCCAAACAAAAAGCACGTTCTACAAAAGACTACAATATCCACAATTTAAAAATAATTCATCGCGCGTCAATAGTATCCAATAAATTGGGGTAAAAATTGCTAACATACACGGCTCGCAGTAACAAGTTTGCTCAACGTTTTCATGTACAGGGTGTCCATTACGCGAACAATCCAGCTGCGGCCGAATTTAATCCATTTAACTGCATAACGCCGGCAAAGTTATCTCTCTGAATATGTGTGTAAAATCAGCCCTGGTTTAATGAGTCCAAAATAACGTTACAGTGTGCGGTCCGTTTATTTGCACGCCGTGTTTTTCTCAATTTGTTAATGTTGTAATTAATTTATTTGTGTGTTTTGTTGACGTGTTTTGTTTTTTTATTGTGTTTTTGTGTATTTTTGGATGAATTCAGTGTTACCAACCAACCTATTGGGTACTGGACTGTCTCTCCCGCGTAGCCACTTCATAGGAGAGAGGATTCTGACTAAACCACGCTACGGTAGTAGTCTTTAAGCATCCCAAAGGTTTTCGGACTATCTAAAGCCGGGTCCGCTGCATCATGTTTTCGTGTTTTACAAATACATAACATTGTTAGCTAACCGATTTTGGCTTAGCCGTTTTGTTAGCAAAAAATTTTTTTTTTTTTTTCATTTTCTCATTTCGTGTTTTCACACTGCTCTCCGGATGAACGTTTCGTGACATTTTTTAATGTTATAAGTGCAGTGATGAAGTGGAATAAGGGCGTGTTGTTTCATGTCCACTTGACGCACGCGTATACGTCATAAATAGCGCTAACTATCGTCAAACCAAAAAAAGAGTTGTTTCACAACATTATGCCCTTAACGTTCGTTAAAAAATAACGATTACAGTAACCCACTGGTTAACGTCATTTTATTCTTCTACTACATTTGAAGTTTGACGATCGGTTTTTTATGCAGTGAAACAACGCTTTGTATTTAACGAACGTTAAACATTATTATGTAATCGTTATTATTTGACGTACGTATGTTACGTTAACCACCCGTTTGAAATAACCGGCCCTAAAGAAAGCTACATCAATTGATTTTAAAATCTATTTCAATTTTTTTCTTTTCACGTCTTCCTCGTCGGAACTCATTTTTAAAAGAGATTTTCTAAAAAAACATTGTTTACTGAAAAGTCGCAGCGGACTGGCTGTTTTGCTAAAATGTTTTGGTTAAAAACATGGCACAGCGGACCCGGCTTAAGGCTGCAGTCTTGCAAAATTCACTCGCGGTGAGTTATTTGCGCACGTTGTATTTTTTTTTTAAACAAATTAAAGACATAACATGAAATATTATTATTGCACAGAAATAAACATAATATAAATAATAGCTAGTAATTTTTTTTTTGTACATCGAGGTGGATTATTTTAGGTAAATCAAGCGTTGAATAAAGCTCTTTCTGCCCAACAACATTTCGAAGTATGTTTGTGCTCCTACTTTAGGGTAATTAAGAATTATTTTCAAAATCTGTTCAGCGCATAGTTAGCTGAACATTCTCGTCTCGTCAAAATGCGCTGATTAGTTTTTTCTAATTATTATTATTATTATTATTTTTTATATATTTTATTCTACTATGAGTTTGCTCTTGACTTTAGTCTAGGTCTGGATGACAGAGACAAAGTCTACGATGGAGTGAGCTTACCCAGAAGAAGCATTATCTTATTTCAAGAATTATCTTTCATTTTCTTATTTTGGAGGTCACAAAGTCATCAAAATTCTCTGATTTATCTCTTAATAAACAAAATACAAAGTTGCGCAAATAACTCACCGCGAGTGAATTTTGCAAGACTGCAGCCTTAAGAATTTCCTTACTATGTTTAGTTATTCTGATACTAAGTACACACACGGCTACAAATCAAACTATAAGTTCCAGTATAAGCTGACCTCTCATTCTACGGAAATCCTATACAATGCGAGATCAGCCTAAACTGGAATTTATAGCTTGATTTGTGAAATATTTCTATCTATACATGGCATTCGTATGGGTTGCAAATATTAAGTACATCAAATATTTCATCTATACATGGCATTCGTATGGAAATCCAATTAGTAACGTTCGATCAGCGATTTAATTGGTAAATGTAACTGCCAAAAGTGATGGTTATGGCAGGTTCCACCCTGTTCATTTTGGGGATCGCCGGAAACGACTGGCGTGTGGATCAGTACGTAGCAGAACAGAATATTTAAAAAAATATTATTTAATGAATGGAGCTTTACTTTAATTTTGATGTTTTTAATTACAAACTTCTAGATTCCTGGGCAGCTCCCCAAAAGTAACCTTGATTTGGCTAGTATGTTTAAAGAAAAGTATGGAAGATTTTTTTTTTATTCTGTGCAAAGACAACGAATATTACAAAAGCAGCAAGCAGACTTGTGGCCCAGGTAAGTCTGCTATTTTTATAAATTCGTCACTCCAACACGATCCCATTGTCATTTTGCTAAAAGTTCGTAATCTGCTAAATTCATAATGGTCGATCATTGGTCGTTCAATGGTCTCGTAATAGAATTGTATTACAATGGCATTTTGAACATTTATTCATGCCAGATTTCATTTATATATATATTAACATATTATTTATTAGTATTATAAGCAATCTGAAGTAGTAGGAAGTTGGAAGTTTAGTAGGAAGTTTCATTTGTCATTATGCACGAGATTACCAATTTTTTCAATGGAGTGTCAGTGGCTGACCGTTAGAAAGTCACAATGACACCATTATATTAGTAGATTACCAAACTTGTCAAAATCAACAATTATGAAATCAATGATAGACCATTCTGACACTATTGTAATAACAGACTTGACGCCCTGAGCACTTTCAAAGACTCCATCAGAATGATATAATGAAAACTTATCAATTGAAAAATGGAAACTCGTTTGATCTACTTTAATCCCAGTATGTCGTGTACGAAGCGAGGGAATGAAACTGGAAATGTCTAACGAGATTTTATTTTGAAAAGAAACACGTAAATGCTATTTATTGCGAGTTGCTCTATTTGATTTGCTTTGGTACGGCTAGGTTTTGAAGTGTGCAAACGGATTAAAGCGATGAAAAATATCTATTTAGCTCCTCTCCTCTACTTTTGAGTTCTAAGCGGCGAAGGACTTAAAGTACCTGGGTATGTAGCCTTTTCAACCGACTTCAAAAAAAGTACGAGGTTCTCAGTTCGTTGGACTATTTTTTTGTTGAGGGTTGCGTATCTAAAAAGGAAAAAACGGTACCCTTATAGAAACACTCTTGTGTCTGTCTGTCCGTCTGTCTATCTGTCTGCTCGTCTGTCTGTCTGTCCTTCCATCTGTCACAGCTGGTTTACTCCGAATCTATTGGACCGATTAAGTTGAAATTTGGTAGATACACGTAATTATGAATTTCTGTGACCCAAACCGGACGTTTAACGTAAATAAATAAATTATGAATGTAGGGGTTTTGCAAACTGTATCGTGTAGCATATCAAATGAAAGGGCTTCTTGTAAGTACTTATTTCTGATTTTAAAGTTATTTCAGAAAATAGATGAAAATTTACCCCCCTTATCTCCGAAACTACTGAGCTTAAAATATAGAAAAAAATAATAATAATAATAATAATACAGGAAATAACTCTTTACTTGTAGATTCCAGGAAAATTTATAAGAAGTCTATGGTCTTGAAATAACATGGTAAATATCTCAATATTGTGCGTACAAACTTAGATATGCAGTTGGAATGTATGGGAGAACTTGTTTATCAACTACAATGTTATGTTTGTTTTTGGGATAAACTCATCTCAACGCTAGTAGCATTTTTGTTGGCATTAAGTTGGGCCACTTACCTCTGTAAGTGGCCCAACTAAATGCCAAAAAAAAAATGTTACTAGGGAACTACACAACCCTTCATTGTCTGCGGTCCGACACGAACTTCGTGGGTTTTTTTTTTGTATGTTCCCCATTTATTCGAAGACGGCTGGACTGTTTTTTGTGATATCCTAATTATCTATGTGATGATAGTGTGAAGATTTTATGTAATGAAATCTAGTTTTTCTAAATTTCTGTGTAAGTACTACCCATATTCTATGTATTCCTCTTTCTACAAAGTACGGTTAAACAAATATACTAACTCAAGTATTGGTTAAACTTTCAGGCTATACTCAAACTATAGCAAGAAACACTCATATTCATTGACAATTTAAAAATAATAGTATGAACGCAATATCTTCTCATCCCACATACCGCAGTGTCTTCAAGACGATAGTCTTTGACCAGCGTATTGCCAGTGATGTCCTATGGCACTGAAACCTGTTCGCTCACAATGGGACTTATTAGAAGTCTAAAAGTCACCCAAAGGGCAATAACACAGGTTGGGCAGACCTGGGAATTTAACTATCAAGATTTTTTTATTTTATAAATGGCATCTTAGAGTTAACCACGAGGGGTTGAGACTCTTTAACCGGACTATCCTGTGGTTGCCTTAATTAAGCTCCTAACAGAACTTAATGCCTCCAGCGAGGGCGTAAAAACGTATAAACTAAACGACTTCACGCTAAGGGCACCCCCTGTGGTGTACGAACCTCGGCTTAGGGCAGCGTCGGAGAGAGGATGGCAAGGGACCGTCGGTGGCTGGATAAAATCAGGGTATTGATTATTATCAGGGAGATTTAAAGCGACAGGCTCAGCTATAGCGTGTGCTGGCGCTTCGCTTACAAGCAAGGGACGGGGAAGACTATTTAGTCGGGGATACCGCGCGGGGCCTCGGCGGCGAGGTCGGAATGACGATCGTGTAGTGTGTACTCTCTTACGAACTAGTTTGCCTATGACTCTCCTGGAGGAGAGTGATGGGGTCGTCTGGGTCGGTCAGTGCAATATCAAGAATAAGACTAAGATAATTTATACCTACCAAGAATGACAATGACATCAAATAGATACAATTTATTTCTTTATGTAACTGGCTTGGACACAAACCGTTAAAAAAGAAAAAAAAGAAAACAAGAAAATACGTTTATTTGCGGCAAACATGACGCAGAGAAAGAACACAAACACGAAAATAACAAGTTGGGGAAACATATGCGCCACATCCACGCAAAACGGCCATCGCTCAACATAATGCTGCGACTCTATGCGAGACAGAGCCCCAGCGCTGGTTTTAAGCAACAGTCGGCGCTGACGTTATGACGTCACCCGGTGCAGCATAAATAATGAGACAAAAATAACAAAATAAGAAATAAAATAAGTACAATACTTCTAAAAGTTTAAATAAATATAATATTACGGTAACCAATCAGTTCACATTTAAAGTGAAAGCTCGAGAACACATACACAAGAAGTTGGCAGATTCGTCTCAGAATTAAGTTGTTGTAGGTTTTATTGTTTAACTCTCATAACATTTTATTTTTTATATATATGTATATATGTATTTATTCTTGTATCTTAGTTATAAATTCTTCTAAATTGTTTTCTGTTATTGCACCTACTATGTATTATCTCTGCATCACCCTAAGGTAGACTGGTAGAAAATGCCCAAGGCATTAAGTCCGCCTTTGTACAGTTTTTACTTGTGCATAAAGTTTTAATAAATAAATAAATATTTAAAATGGCCGTCGGTAACGACTGAACAACTCTCCAAAACGTCGTTTCCAAAACGGCTGGAAGTATCTAAGCTCTGTAAGTAGGTTCATAGTATACACGTACTTGTAACTGCTACTTGTAATTCCGTGGGAGTAGCGAGACTCACCTAGGGAAAACAGGCTATTACTGGCGCATACGCGTTGACTATCAATGCGTGTGTTTGGCCAATAGCTACCTTGTACTTAGTGCAGCTTGTTAGACTAGAAACCAACCCAAACATGGTTGGAAAAATATAAGGTAAATTATAAGAGCAGCTTGTAAATCTGCTGTACATACAACAGTTTTTGGTAATTGGCAGTTTTTGGCTCTTAAAATCTACAGATTTTTAGACTTTTTATCTATAGATTTTACCAAGTAATTATTGTTTTGCTAAGGTCGGAATGACAGTCTCGCCATGTGAAACTTTGATGTTCAGACAATTTGGTAACATGACAGCGACCTTAAAATACTTTGGAAGAAGCTATATGAATAGGCTACTAGCTAGAAGCTACTTTATGCGGCCTACTCAAATGTTGTTCGTCGAGTCGTTGAGCTCCTTAAATCCTGAGTTGAGCTACACTTTTACTGACAAATGCTTCCACTGACTGGACAGGTCCACTCAAAATTGTGTGGTTCTTTCCTCAAAAGACCTTTTCAGACACGGATCAACATGGTCCTCACATGATCTGACCAAGATTATGTTTGGATTTTAAAAGAGACTTTGACCCCTGAGTTTGTTTCGCCATTTCTTCTCAGGGGTAGTCAGATAGGAAATGTCGACTTCACCAAGCTTGTTTTCATTTTTTTTATATGACGTGTAAAAGTGATTCCGATATCCTATTTACAGAATAAACGATTTCATTTTATTTCATTTTTACAAAAAGCTTATAAAATTAAATCAGTAGTTTTTTAATAAGTTGGAGAAGGCTTGAGGTATGGTAACTTAATATGTACTGATAAGATTCTTTAGAACACAGCTTACGAGTATGTAGTCTTTATGTAGTCAGTTTTAGAGCTTATGTTAGTCAACATGAAATTTTAATAGTAGATATTCTGATTAAACTAGATCAGATTTTTAGAAACCGACAATTATTGGTTATGACTAGTTTTCAGAACTATCCTGTAATTTAAAAAGATACCAAAGAAGCCGCTAGTATTGTACAGGTCGTCTATATCGATATTGGGTTTGTCGCTATTTGTCGGGCACAGTTCCAATCTCTGGCTTTATTGAGAGTGTTTTATACACGAGAACTTTATCACATACGAATATTTTTGTCTGACTTAGGGACTTTTTCTAGAACCTCAATACTTGGTCATACGAGCCGAAATTGGTGGTAGCACTTGATATTACTATCATAAAAAAAGGTTTACGTTTATGAGTTAAGATGACTTTGTATCAACCTTATCTTCCGTGTATAAATAGGTCCACATTCAGTCATCACTGTCCTGCTACGCAAATACGCCATTAACAAATTTTCACAAAATTCTAATTTCAAATTCAAATCTGTCATGTTCCACGCAAACTTTTTGATAAATCTCTCTATTTAATTTGTGAACAATGACATAACAGACGTCGAAGTTCGATAAGTGAAACTTTTTATTCATGTAAATCCATATAATAATATGGATGGAACGGAACAAGAGCTTGCCGGGATTTATAAATGGAACATTCACGTTCAAATTTCAATTTCCTACTAGTAGCAGCCATTTTGATTTAGGGTGACGTCATTATGGTAGTTCGTATTACCTACTGTTAGTTTTGTTTTATTGATATCGAAATACGTTGGTCTTTGGAGTTATAGGGGGAGTTATAAGTTAATTGATCACACCATGTGTTACCATCTAACTTAGTTCAGTTTTGATGATTACCCCATCTTTTCAAAAGGTGGACATCCTCAAGTCAAGAAATGGTTTTACAAAAGATTTCACTTGTAATATTTATTGTTCACACTTGATTTACAAGCAGGTATAAGATCAAAATAGGTACCAGTTTACCTACGCTAAAAACGACCGATAATACAAATCTTCAAATAATATAAATATTATCACTTTTATTGGGTAATTCATAAAGAAATAGCGATCTTCTTATTTTCGGTAATTTGCTGGGTTTTGTAAGAAAGTTTATGATTGTATTTTACTGCCACTTAATGACTCCTAAACTTTGAAATGTGCGTCATAATAAAATTTAATGATGCTATTTCGAAATGTATTCTGTTTGTCAAACATTCTCCTAAAGAGCCGTATTTTTTTTAATAATAAAGCCTTTGATGCTGCTTCGTTTTCGTTTTAGTATTGTACTCATACTTCCTTTAGGATGAATCAATCTTGCGTCCTTTTTCAGTTTATGATATAGCGTAAAAATAATCAATTTTCTGTAATGCGTTTCTATTCCCTTCGCATTTCTGTCGTTAACAACTTGGTATGATAGGTTTACCCTAGTAGCATTTTTGTTGGCGTTTGGTTGGGCCACATACCTCTGAAGTTGGCCCAACTAAATGCCAACGGAAAATGCTACTAGGGTATTGTAAGAGGAAACATCTAAATTAATTAAAACTTCACTGAATGCTATTTTATTGTTTAATTAATATTTATTAGTAGATAAAATGACAAAGTTAAAATATACCTGTTACTAATTTAGGTTTAAATATCTCTCAAAAATTCATGTAAAGACCACACAGACCGAAAACATTAACAAGCTAAAATCTATATAAAATCTGATGTAAAAACTTTTGATATTTTTTTTCCCTCGAAACGTAAACATAAACAAATACTTTAAACAATACCTTTATCAATAACAACGATACAGTTTTCAAGACATGTCCGATTAAAGACAAGCGAATCATTAAAACTAACAAAGCCCCGCTTTGTAAAAACAAGGGCTGTTTCCCTTGTTTCCTTTGGACTTCTATTAAAACTTACGGAGCCAGCCCGTTCAGACCATTCACCCGGATTACATGTAACTTTAAAATGTGGCTGAATAGAAACTGCCTGATTAGAGACTATATAATACAATTAGATTCCCTTAATACTTCGCGCGATTTGCTTCAACACTCGCGATTAGTGTTTACAAGTTAAGTGGTATTTCGTTTTATTATTTTACCAGCAATTTGCTCTGAATTTCGTTTAAGAAAAATATATGTTTTAGTTTTCTTGTTGAAGGAATTAAGGCGGTATGACCCGACAGAGACCGCGCTTACTAGTTTTTGAAATCCACGGAAAACATATAAAATCAGTATTATAAAATTCCAAAAAAAGATATATATTATTTAATGATCTGGCGGACATGTACCTAATCGCTTTTAAGAACACGATAAGATTAACTTTTCTGGATAGAAAATAATCCCAAAGTTACCCCTTTTTGTAGTGTTTAATTAATTTCATAGGTACAAAACAGACGATATTTTCAACAAAAAATAAAATAAAATTGTAATGTTAGGTAAGATTGTATAGCACGATTAGCTGAGTTTGTCCTGATAAAATGATTAAAATAATTACTATGTTTAAATACCTACCAAATGGGCGAGGCAACCACTCGCAACTTCGCGAGCCTGTTTTAGTCGGCTCGAGCGGATCATAGCGCCTTAATTTAGAATTCAAATAATAAATAAAAAGGTTTATTGCAGAAACTTGTATAACTTTTACAGTAAATCTTACATAGAGACCTCCTTTTAGGTAAAAGACATACCTGTGTTAGGAGAAACTGCTCTCCAATGACAACATTATGAAATGGTATAAGTTGTGTACAAAAAGAAAACTGAACTTAAACAAAAAAATATAAGTAAAATCTCAATATAAACAAGACAAGACTTGAACTATATTAAATTTATAACTAGCTGTACAATAATGCAATGTTCAGCCACCGACGGTCCCTTGCCATCCTCCCTCCGACTCTGCCCTAAGCTGAGGTTCGTACCCCACAGGGGGTGCCCTTAGCGCGCAGTCGGCTAGCTTATAAGTATGCCTTAGCTGGAGGCCTCAAATTTCTTTTAGGAGCTTAAGGCACCAAAGGATAGCCCGGTTAAGAGTCTCAACCCTTTGTGGTTAACGCTGAGATGATATTTATAAAATAAAAAAAAATTATAATAATAATGCAATGCATTCTATCAATATAATATTCAATGCAATATGTGTGTTGTGTAATATAATGCATTGCAACGCCAAGTAAAATCAAAAAGTGTTTGGTCGAACTTTTTTTTTGGGCCACACGGGCTTCCTCAGAACACCCTACTAAAGATTCATCACAATCTGATCAATGGTTTAGGAATGCATAGAGGACAAACATACAAACATGCATTTTATTTATGTATGTAGATAGATAGATTATAATTTAAATCTTATCGAACAAGTGTAGAGTTACCCCAGCTGTCCTCATCGCCCGTGTCCCCATTAATGTGACATTATGTTCGTGAACGGGCGCCGTCAGTTGGGCCTGGTCATCTCTTGACTGCCAGGGCTTATTTTTAATTTGTAATTTTATATTTTGAATTGTTTTATTTGTTTTATTAGTTTTTACATTGTCTCACATATAGAAGCAACAAGAATAATGTACCCAGGATTATGTAATATCTTGATTTAAAAGAGTGTCCTTGGAATTTCTTGTCCGTTCTTCTCCATAGTGATCTACGTATTGGAATGCGCATCTAGCATCAACTTTCTGACTAACTGACCGTCTCTTTGACAATTCAAAAGTGCCTGTAAATGGTTTAATCGAAATAAATGCTTTAAGTTTCAATGGTATGCATATTATATTTCACATAAAATGGCGAAAAAAAAAAAGGTTCAGTTTTCTTTTAAGTACAGATTTTTTTATTATAATATCTAAAATCAGTACCTACTTAAAAGAAAATGGAACGTTTAGTTTTTGTTCCGCTGTCCCCACCGCCCGTGTCCTCATTAATGGTAATTCACATAAAATGGCGAAACTAAAGGTTCTATTTTTTTAAGTACTGATTTTAGAAATAATTATTAAAAAATCAGTAATGGAACCTTTTTTTTTACATTTTATGTGAAATATAATATGCATACAGTTGATGGGGACACAGGCGGTAAATTCTAAATTCATTCGTTTTTGTTGAAAATAGCCCTTTATTCGGTTAAGGACAGATTCTGGTTACGGCAGATTCTAGTTGCGGCAGATTCTTTTTAGGGCAGATTCGTTTTACGGCAAAAATACAATCATTAAGAAAACTATAAAGAGTAGGTAATAACTTTTTTGGTAATTACAGACTCAGTAACTTTATTGTATTTATGTACTTACTACGAATTTTATCACCACTGCTCTCAAAACGGTGAAGAAAAACATCGTGAGGAAACCGGCATATCCTAGAACTAAAATTACGAAGTCATAAATGACGTCTACCTACCTATCCGCACTAGGCCCGCGTGGTGGATTACGGCCCACTCCCTCTCACCGAGAGGCCTGTGACCTAGCAGTGGGAATATTATAGACTGATTATGCTATGCTAAATGAAAACAAGAAAGCAATGAATTATACTTTTGTGTCTGTGTACTTATTATAAAAGTATGCGTATCTATAGTCAAAGACGTTTATGCTCAAAACAAGATCACAAAATTAAAGTGGTTGATTTATTACATAGATTACCTTTCATTTAAGTTCTGATGACTTTTTAAGTATTACAGATTTTGGTCGCGACTGCCCAATTTCTGCCGTAACACGAATCTTCTATACTAATCTATAAAGCTGAAGAGTTTGTTTGTTTGTTTGTTTGGACGCGCTAATCTCAGGAACTACTGGTTGGAATTGAAAAATTATTTTTGTGTTAGATAGTCCATTCATTGAGGAATATTATAGGCTATATAACATCACGCTACAACCAAAAGGAGCGGAGCATAAATGAAAAATGTTGCAAAAACGGGAATAATTATTCCTTTTTGAGAGCTTCCGTTGCGGGCGCTGCGTAAACGGCTTAAGTTACTCAAATATCATGTATGATGGAATAGTTCCGCTTTAAATTTTCAAAAAAAAAAGTCCGCGACAGCATATGTCTATCTTTTAAGATTGACTCACTATAACCTTTTTTATGGTAATCAAATTTGTTTGAAATTAATGCATTATTTGCGAAGGAGTTTTCATAAACATGGTATTAATCCTTATCCAAATAAATACGTTATTGATCACAAGTATTTAATTTTGAACAAAGCTGCCTTTACATCATTTAATTTCAATGAATATCTTAGGAGATATAACTGTTTTATAATAACTCCGCAGCAAAATATTGATCAACTCTGCGAGGTAGTCTATTCTAAAGCTGAAGAGTTAGTTTTTAGGGTTCCGTACCCAAAGGGTAAAATGGGACCCTATTACTAAAACTCTGCTGTCCGTCTGTCTGTCTGTCCGTCTGTCACCAGGCTGTATCTCATGAACCGTGATAGTTAAACAGTTGAAATTTTCACATATGATGTATTTCTGTTGCCGCTATAACAACAAATACAAAAAAAAAAATTAAGGGGGCTCCCATACAACGGACATGATTTTTTTGCCGTTTTTATTGCTCCGCCCGCGTGGATCTCGGTTATCGCGTAAAAAAGTAGCCTATGTCCTTCTCTATATCGCAGGTCGATCGGTTCAGCGGTTTAGGCGTGAAAACATAACATACAGACAGACAGACAGACATACAGACAGAGCTACTTTCACATTTATAATATTAGTATGGATAGCATTTTCCCGTGGCTCCGCCCGCGTGGATGTCGGTTATCGCGTAAAAAAGTAGCCTAAGTCCTTCTCCATATCCCAGGCTATATCTTTGCCAAATTTCATGACGATCGTTTCAGCGGTTTAGGCGTCAAAACGTAACATACAGACAGACAGACAGACAAATAGACAGACAGACAGAGTTACTTTCACATTTATAATATGAGTAAAGATAAGGATTTGTATGGATGGTACGGAACCCTTCGTGCGCGAGTCCGACTCGCACTTGGCCGCTTATTTGTTTTTTGAACGCGCTAATCTCTGGAACAGCGAGTTGGATTTGAAAAAATCTTTTTGCATTTTACAGCCCAATTCTTGAGGAAGAATTACATTCCTATTAACTAGAACACCATTTTTTTTAAATGAAAGTTTATGCGAAAACGAAGTAAAAGCACGGGCAGGCAATGTGTTGCGACGGGGTGGGTCGGGGGAACAAGAAATTTAACGCGGACGAAGTCGCGGGCAGAAGCTAGTAATAAAATAAAATACAGAGAAATAAATTATTACAATTACAATACCATTACTTATAATTACCTATTGTGTTAGTGAAATCTTATGAACTATGTTAGTCAACACCCATCACAATATGCATCCATTTGTTCTGGATGGGGCAATCCGCACGAGATACAACCATCTGCAGGATACTGTTGCTACTGCCTCGCACGCGCTGCAATAAGGAGGCTACTTTCTTCCGTATTACCGCATGAAAGCCGTCCGTCCGCGCCTCTGCAAACATTCCGGACGCACTGCAATAGCGAGGCAGCTGGATAAGCATCCTGAAGATGTTGTTGTATTGGACACGCAGAGCATTAGCAACCCGGCGAGTAAAGGTTACCCACAGACTGCTCGAGTATAACGATTGGCAGTACGCCTTATAAAGAGTAACGGTGAAAATTACAATTGCATCCATATTTTAATCACTACACCGCAGCTTGTTATAGCCAATTAATAATTCAGGACTTATTCAAACAGGCAGTGAGCAAGCTAGAAAATATGCAGAGTAACGAGCAACGACCCATTTTTATAGCTTCCTGGTTATTAGGGTATAAATAAAACACGCTGTACAACGCTAATGTACTCTATGGTTGGTTTTTCTTTACGAGTATGATATTGACGCTTGAAAGGCAATGGTGCCGATTCTCTTGTCGCAAAATTCTCTAAACTAGACAAAAAATCACCAAAATTTAGTTTATTCCTGTCAAACGACCATTTCCTATTCTGAAATTGACTAAAGTGACACAACCTAACTATATTTTAGTTTGACAGCTCTAAGATGGTACTGAGTTTTTAAATTTAGTGAAAATGGCAATTTTGCTATTCTGAATTTGACGTTTTTAAACTAAAATTTAGATTTTCTAACTAAATCTAACAATTTTTAATCGCGATTAAAAAGGTGTGGAATAAAATTAGTTTTCATGAACTAAAATTCATACCAATCACCTCGACTTCTGGTGCAAAACCAGTACTGTATATAAGGTGTATCTATTCATACACGAAATATTTTAAGAGAAACATACGTCGTAAAAAAGCCACAGCAGCGATTTTTTTTTAAATCTAAGTGTTTTAAATTTTTACATAATTATCATAATATTAAAATTGCTTGAGACATTTTGCGAAAAAATCCTTTATTTACATATTCTATGAATGACCCGCCTCGACGCGGTGACGTCGAACGGTGCCGTGGGGTGGCGGCACGAGCGCGGTGAATTTTGATAATTAATCATCATATCAAGTAATTTTAAATTATTTAATTTTTTAAATAATATACTCAGAATAATAAAAAAAATCATTTCCATGGCTTCTTTACCACCTATACCTAGGTGTATCACTTAAAATATTTCGTGTTTATCCCTATATTTTTTTTCTTTTCTTTTACTTATATCTCCAAAATGGTGCGTCCTATCGCAAAAATAATGTAAATTTCGACTCCCTTTTAGAAACGCTTAAAACCCTAATAATCTACATGTAGGTAACCTTTTTTTTTATTTTCCACACAAAAAGTAAAAAATTCCATTAAAACACGTCGCGGCTGCCCCCCCCCTGCGCGCCTCCGGCTCTAAAAAAAATCATAGGCAAACAAGTACAACGTTGCGAAGCCAAAAAAAAAAAAAATACCACGTGGAGTCACGATTGTCAAATTCGATTTAGTTGTGTCAAACTTATTTTTAAATTTAGAGAATTTTGTTTGCAGAATAGCTTTAAGATTCTCATAGCCAAAAGTAAGGAATTTTAGTGATAGTTTAGTTAGTTTAGTTCAGTGTACAAGAGAATCGGCACCTATATTGACCAAACGAAATGTTGGCAACTTTACACTAGAGCATCTTAAAATATTTTTTCGAAAAAAAAAAAAATGAGTATTTTATATTTAATTTATTATTTTATTATTTATTTATAATAAAAATAAAATAAAATAAAAATTGTTTATTTGCACCTTCAAGTAATACAAAACATGGTTTATAGAAAAATAGGTACTTAAGGTAAGTAAGGTTGTATGTTCGAGTTGCAGCCAATACCTAAGCTAAGATAACTTAATATCTTGTAATTATAGGTATCAGCGCCCACCCTCGTTATCATCACAGGCGATGTTTTTGTGCCTACCTTATGAAATAATTTAAAATTAATGAGAAAAACACCTTGTAGCATACCTTGTACATATTTACTTCAATCAACTTTGGATCATAGGTACAATTAAACAGAATTATAAAATCATTAACACAATTAAAATTAAAATCACAATTAAATATTAAAATTACAATTAAAATTAAAAAAAAATAACAAAATTTAATAAAATTAAAACAAAATTAAAATCAACATCAAAATTAAAATTATTATAAACTTAAATCAAATTAAAACAATATCTTAACATTAGTCAGGACGTGAACCATGCAGCAGTGGTTCACGTACTGACAGTCGAAACGTTAATATGTTTAGTGTAACTTACTCTTACTCATACTCTTGTAGAATATACAAAAAAAAAAAAAAGTTTTTTTATTGGAAAAAAAATCTTTTAAATGCTCTAGTGTAAAGTTGCCAACGTGTCGTTTAGTAAATATTGCCTTTCAAGCGTCGATTAATTTTTCTGTCATCATCATCATCATCATTTCAGCCGAAAAAAGTCCACTGGTCCACTGTTGGACATAGGCGGCGTAGGTGGCGGTGCTTGGGGGAGCCCAAGCACCGCCACCTTGACCGGTTCCGTGGTTCCCGCATCCAGCGGATTCCTACGGCTTTCACAAGGTCGGTTCGGTCGGTTCGGTGTATTTTTCTGTGTTTCTCATTTATTATGTTTGGAGTTTTAAAGGTGCGACTGCAGTTGCGACTTCTAAGGGGTCCCGGAATCTATCAATTGTAATACTTAATTGATTAATTGCCATCGATTTCTATTCAAATTCAAATTAAAAATTTATTGGTCAACACAGTACATAATCTTTGTATACATCTTTAATCAGTCATGTCCACAATCATTAAAATTATACAATTTTATAAACTCCAATTAATACCGTAGAATTACTACGGTATTAATTGGAATTTATAAAATGTCATAAAATCAAATTAATACGTTATACAATGTCATAAATTCAAACTAATAAGTTATCCAATGTCATAAATATAAATTAATAGGTAAGTAGTACATACATGTACTCGTATGACACGTGTTGTAGTAATATTGTCGATCGCTTCAATTGCATTTGTTAGACGATCAATTTTTATATGAATGTGTATCAATCACGTAAAAATTGACAATTGCAATTGATCGTTTCGGGGACCCTTAACTAGTGATGGCAATTAATGCGTTTTCGCTTAAATTTTACGAACATGCGAATTCTTTAGTCTTAGCATGCTAATTGCTATTGATTGCTATGCTATTTGCTAAGACGAAAATTGTTAATGAATTTTGTTAATATGCGAATTAAAGAGCGCGTTCGCCTTAGGACGTCTCCTAGCTTGCGTTTAGTTTACTAGCCAATAACGTTTTATTTGTGCACTAGTACACTACACTTGCATATTTTATGTTATTAAGATGATGACGCAAGGACCGTGGGGTCCGAGTGCCCACTTATTATTTCGAGACATCGTCAAGCGGTTGTTTGGCCCTTCACGTGACCAGAGGGCTGGCCTATTTCTTGCCTAAAGAATCAGCATTGCCATACAACGTGGCAATGCTGCCAGCCTTTTGGGCATTTTTCCTGTTGACAGAGATGCAGACGAATTTTTGATGCCCTTTGACTCTTTCCCCTCCCTTTTTTATATACTTGTAGATAATATTCTTACTGTTTTAGGACTGTTAGCTTTTAAATTATGTCAATATTATCCAATAAACAAAAGAGTATCAATTTCTGTTAACACCATCTAGGAAAAATATAATATAATACAAGCTGCATTGAATAAATATTCAAGGTTCAGACCTTGAATATTTATTTAATGCAGCTTGTATTATATATACTTAAAGGCTCTCTCGTAATGCAGGGTAACCGAGTGGTTGCATTATGCGACAGTGGCGCTCTCTAGGCCAAGTGGCTGCACGGAGGGACTATATAAATTGTGCACAACCTGTATATAAAATAGCTGTGGTTTTAGTTTTATGAGAAATACAATTTAAAGCAGGCTTAATGACGTCACAATTCCAAATGAGAAAGCAAGAATTGTATTTATTTTCTTATAGATAAGTACTTTGCTTTCACTTGTGAAACTCTAAAGGATTTATTGAACTTACATAGTATGAGTGATGAAGTCACGATATCTATATAATAATGAAGGTTTTTTGTCCTAATTCCTTCGATTAAACCATACCTAATTAGCCAGTAATATTCCCACTGCTGTTTCTAGAGCTTTAGAGGATGCGTCCCGCGAAAGACGTGTGCGGGACGCTAATTGTCCCGTTTTCTCGTACCACGGCTAAATCTTCAGGCAGAAGTTATAGTGATTACTATTATTTTTTATTAGATTTCCTTATTGTTTCAACTTTTTTTGTGTTGTAAGTCGTGTACTTGTATGCCAAAGTAAAAAATTCAATTAAACCATCTATCCACCCATTTAAGGCGAGATTCTTCCAGCGTGCATTTTTGTTCTAGAGGTGGCATCTGGGCGCGAGTAAATTGTGCCGAGTATTTCGTTAATTTTAGGTTAAAAATTATATGTTTTACGATATTAACAATGTTAAACCTGACAGACGTTAGGTCAACATAGACGTTTATTTTGATGTGATTTTCAATACATAATGTGGTATAATATTGGAATAAAATTATTTTGATCTACAAAATAAGGGTATGTTTGGATTTTTTTCTATCGAGCGAACTTTATCCAATTATGTAACGAGTACCCGACGTACCTAAAAAAAGGTCTCAAAAGCAACATATAATTTTTTCACGTGTTTAATCATTACCGTTTCTAAATAAAATGACATTAAAATTACATTTTTTACAGGTTAACTTGAAGAACCTCGCCTTAAAATGATTACTAATTGTATTTTTCGCTTCCCCAAACTTTGACAGTTGAGTCTCGCTTTTTTTTTGCCATGTCCCGCACTTTGATTGCCAAAGTCCCGGTAAATTCATGCATTAAAGTTGGCAAGCCTAGACACAACCTCTCTGTGAGAGGGAGTGGGCCATAGTTTACGACGTGGGCCCAGTGCGGGTTAGTAGATATCACATGTCTTCGAAGTTTTGGTTCTAGGACATGCCGGTTTCCTCAGAATGTTTTCCATCACCGTTTTGAGAGCAGTAGTGATGAAATAATTTACACAAAGTAAAGCGCCTGTCTGGGTTCAAACTTACGACTTATAACTCTTAAGTTGCGGCAGTTACCACTAGGCTCCTTGCACTTCTATTAAACCATACCGAATCTTAGTAATCCTAAATCCAAGACTTTGTAGGCCGGACGGCGCGTACGTGTTCCACGCGCGCCTCAAAGAGATGTCAGCAACGACGAGGGGGCCCAATAGGGCCCAAGCCTGCCGGGTCAGCGGGATTGTCCAAAAGGGGTACATAAAGGGCCAAGGAAGGAACACGGGTGGGTTTTAGTCATTAAGAGTTTGAAACTCCCTTCCGCTCCACCCAGAGCGGGAGGGGCCATTTGATGATTTAGAAAGAAAGAAAGAAAAAACGTTTATTTGCGGTAAACATGACGCAAAAAAAGAACACAACACAAAAATAAAAATATTAGTTTGGGGTAAATATCCGTCACATCCACGCAAAACGGCCATCGCTCAGCATAATGCTGCGACCCTATGCGAGACAGAGCCCCAGCGCTGGTTTTCAGCGACAGCCGGCGTTGACGTGATGACGTCGACCAGTGCCCGGTGCAGCATACAATGAGATAAAAAATAACATAAATATACAATACATAATTATTACTAATAGTTTTTATAAAAAATAATATTTTAACAATAAAAAAATGGCAACATTCCATTCCGTCGGCAGCGGCGTACGCGCCGCCGTCTAAAGTTATCTGTGCGTATCCCATCCCCAAAAAAAAAAAAGTTTTTGTAGGCAGCACATACATGTTAGCTAAAACTACGAATCTAGACATCTGCGAGTCTCTGTCTAAATATAAGAAGTGTGTAATAGATTTAATTTAATTTAAGTATCTCTGAATGCTATATTTACTTTTTTTATGTCCTTTAAAATTTTATAATTTTTTCAATATGTTAACTATTATTAATATTTTAACTTTGTTAGCTTAGTTGTTAACTATGTATATTGTGTATGCTGTGGTCTCCTATAAGTGAAGGAGTACACCTGCTTACAACCTGATGTTGCCCTTTATTTATGTGTCATGTATTGTGTACCTACATCTTTTGTTGGAGATCCTAAATAAATAAATCCAAAACATTCACGCATCAAATCCATGTCGACATAAGTATCTACTTATAGGTACTACTTACACAGCCTAAAAGCCATCTACTCGTACCTACCTACATCGCTCTACATCCGAATCACTTAGTCATGTAAGATGAAAGCATATATCAAACGGTATCAAAGGATCTACGGAGCCCTAATCAGGTGTATCGCTCACTAATGATCCGATCTCGGCGCTAATCCGGTTCCAGCCAGGCGGGGCAGGGCCACTTTTTCTCGTTAATCCCTTCATTAAAGGTGCTTACAGCTTTCCAAACACACAGTACCGTCCAGGTATTGTACGTGGATGGTTTAGTGCCGTGCGATTGATTCGGAAATTCTCAATTCTTTATTGAGTACCTTAATGTTTAAAGTTGGTAGGGACATAATTATCATCATTCATCATTTCAGCCGAAAAACGTCCACTACTGAACATAAGCCTCCCCCAATTTGGTGGGTTTGCCATAATCGCCACGCTTGGCAGGCCGATTGGCGATCGCAGTATGGTGTTAAAATGCATAGAGAACGCTGCTGCCCATTCTCTAGTAATCCCCAGCGCATAAACCTTATTTTGACCAGTTTACGCAAGATCCTGACTCCTGAAACTTATCATCTGATAAACTATAAAATACGACGATTATAATAATATAAAAATCATTATTGAACATTTTCTTTGACTACCTAGACAATCGCCCATTGCTCCATCAGACATGTCCATTGCGATCTCAATTTTAGTATGAAACTACACTGGCGATGCCGAAATACACGCATAATGCGTGGAGCCCGTGGGTTGACTATTTGCAGAGGGCATACCGTGACCTGAGAGTGCAGTATAAGAATGCATTCAGGATGCTGATGGGGCTGCCACGGTACTGCAGTGCCTCTGGCATGCTTGCCGAGGCCCACGTAGACAGTTTCACTACGATCATGCGCAAGCGTTGACATCCGTCCTAACACGCATGCGTGCAAGTACCAACAGCATCCTGTGCGTATTTTCGGACCGGTGGGATTCTCCGATGCTCGAGCGCTGGATACGACTGCACACAGTCAAGTAATACAAGACACTTGTATTTCAAGCTGTATGGGGTATGTCCTTTTTACCCATTGATGTAGCCTACACTATTTGTACTGTTTATGGTAGGGTACAACGAGTTAAAGGTGCGACGGGACTTTGCACTCGCAGCGTATGTAGTAAAGCTACTGTGTGGCGGGGCGCAAAACCCGGGAGTGCTGCGGTACCTGGAATTTTGCGAACCAGATCGGTACGTGTGGAGGCGGCGCCGCTCGCCCCTGCTTGCTGTGCCTGCAGCCAGAACCAACCTACTGGCGAGAATTCCTCTCACTAGAGCCATGCGTGTGGTGAACGAGGTTCACGAGAGGGTTGATATATTGTGGTGCGACTTGAGTGAATTTGCAAAGGTTACATATAATAAGTATGTAATTTCATAGGATGTAGAATAAGGATTTAGCATGTAAGGCCACTCTATCGCATTGGATCGCAGATCTGTAATGGTACTTTTAGATAAGATTTGAGTAAATAAATAAGTAAACATGCGCTCGAGTATCAAATTATTTTTTTATTTCTATATAAGGACCGCCTAGTGCGGTAAATGCCTCCTCCATCTGTATCCCAAGATGGATACAGATGGAGGAGGCTTTTACCGTGTTTTTAGGAAAAACATGGAGCAGACTAGCTAGAGACAGAACAAGATTTGTTTGTAGGATACCAGTTTCTTATGGTTTTGGTCCATCTGTCATCACTAACTCTTTGTAAATGTCGGCTTATTCCACAAATCCCCCCTAAAAATTCCCCTTAGGAGGAAAAGTGGAATATATAAAAAAAACAATCTAGAATTCACCCCTGATAATCCCGCTTAGGGGGGAAAACTAGAATTGAAAAATAAAAACTTATTCCAAGACCCCCCTGAAAGTGATTTTTTTTACATTAGGGTTCAGTTTTCCCCACTGAGGGGGATTCTCTGGGGGGATTAGTGAAATAAGCCGGATTATCAGGGGTGAATTCTAGACTGTTTTTTATACTCTATTTTATACACTTTTCCTCCTAAGGGGGACTTTCAGGGGGGGTTTGTGGAATAAGCCTAAATGTCCAGCCCATTTCCATTTTAGTGTTAGATTCTGTTTGCTTACGTCTTTAGCCTAGGCTAAATATTTAAATACACCTAAATAAATATTGACATAGGTATGCAGGTAGCAGGCTTAGAGTAGTGATTGCAATATTACATCTAAGTAATGCTAGATCGCACTAACTAGTGTATAATGAATTAACTTCAGTTAAATCTTACCGCTTGCACTAAGAACCACGGAGGACAGAAAGTTATAACCGAGTAACTTGGCTCTAAGAACATTGAAATAGCTACTTAACTCGTCTTGTGTATACAGTAGCCATCCTGTATCATAATTATTATTTTACTTTTATATTATATCCGGTTTATTGATTTGTTGCAGATACAGTCACGAGTACCTTATACTTACGCGAAATTCGAAAGTGATATTCTGATGAAAGAACGATTGCAACTTTAAGAAAATACCTATTATTGTGAAATAGATATTTTCCTTAAGTTACAATCGTGGCATTATATACCCAAAATTGTAATGTCATCTCTTTATTAGTTGCTTTTGTGGGCTTATTTAGTCAGTACAGATTCAGATTTGTTACTGTAGTTGTGGCAAACATGTCATCATTATTATTTTAGCCGAAAGACGTCCACTGCTGGACATAGGCCTCCCACAAAAGGAGGGGATTTGCCATAATCACCACGCTTGGCTGGCGGGTTAGCGATCGCAGTATGGTGTTAAAAATGCACAGAGAACGCTGCTTTCTATTTTCTAGTAAGTCCCTTAGTACGACACCCACGGAAGGAAATGGGGTGGTGCAAAATAGTATGGTTTCGGAAATACTACATTCGTAATACTATAAAATTTATATTAATACTTTAGGAGAAAATTGCTTTTGAATCGCGCGTAAGTTGTAAGGTATCTCAGTTCGTGATTATACTCCAAAGAATATAACAGTCATCCAATGAAATCGTCCTGCAAGACGAGATTTTAAACACAACTTAGTTTATTAATGAACTAACTGCTGCCTGTGGCTACGTCTGCGTAGAGTTTTCTAAAATAAAAGTAGCCTTAGTTACTCCTTATAACATCAGCTATCTGCCAGTGAAAGTCCCGTCAAAATCGGTCCAGCCGTTTTAGAGATTAGCCGGAACAAACAGACAGACAGAAAAAAAAAATCTCTTAATATTATAGTATGCTTTATTTACTAAATGTGTCTTCAGTTTTAAATTATACTTTCATATGCATTTAGTAAAAACGCTGTCATTTTGACATTACAAACAGACACTTAAATGTTATTTATTTGTATAGATGCATCAAAAAGGAATAACAAGAACTAACTTTACTAAGATCTAACATCAGTGTACTTACGAGCACATAAACTCACGCCATTTTCCCATGGGGTAGGCAGAAAATATAGAACGTACTAACCTAATTATAGTACTTACCTATATATAACTACACTGATAGTTTGCCTCTATAGTACAACCGCTGGGAAATGAACTCATGGCCCTTTGATCGCCACTCTAACTTCTTTTTCATTCTATGCCGTTTAAGCATTTAAACTGTTTCCACTCCATATTGCGTTTTCACTCGCAGTCAGTCTGAAAATAAACAAATATTTTATAAAACAGAATATCAGGTTTAGATGAACTGACGCTTAAAAATCCCTGCATTAAGTTAATCCTGGTATTAGTATAGCCCCTTTCAGTCCAGTATTTCGTGAGTAAAGGGGTCGGTATTCAGAGTTTTATTTTATTTGGGTTCCGTACCTCAAAAAGAAAAAACGAAATCCTTATAGAATCACTTGTGTGCCTGTCTGTATGTATGTCCGTCTGTCACGGCTGATTTTCTCCGAATCTACTGGAACCATCAATTTGAAATTTGGTACACATATGAATTTATTTGAACCGAACACGAATGTGTAACGTAAATAAATGAAGTTTTAAAGTTTTTTAATTTTTAAAATGATGTAAAAATGAAAACACTTAGATTAAAAAAAAAATATTGCTGCTGTGGCTTCTTTGCCACCTATGGTGAATCTCTTAAAATATTTCGTGTTTGAATAGATACACCATAGACACAACATGTGCACATTAAATCCTGTTCCTCATACTTCTATAGGAGAAAGTTGCATGGAGGGGGCATTACGCTTTTTTCTTATGAGACGCTTCTACCAGTCAAGTCCTGCCGCAATCCGCGTTAAGGCATGTCGTTCCAAAAACTCAGAAATTTTGCTTCATTCCCTAAATTTTACATAAGACAGCGGTACATTACTCTGGGTTAACTTACATTTGAGAACACATTAAATGTAGACTGCACATATCGCTCGATTTATCCATCGCCAATAATCCATCTATTACAAAAGCTTATTCAACCATTGGTTAAAGTTAATTCTGACAATGAAATCTATGAACGAGCGTCTCATTCCGGCCCGGTCCGGTTCGCTAGCGTCCGGCATTCGGACGAGTACGGCTGTAATATTTTATAGATATTGGACCGCGTTTTCTGTCATTATCGTAAAAGTAGCGTCAGCAAGAAAACTATTCCCTCTCCTCTATTACTTTCATAATACTTAAGTGGATCCGATACTTGCGTAAAGGAAATTGAATCCTTTATTGTAACGGCATAATACTGCTTTATCAGATAGGTTTCGGATGAACATACCTATGATTGTTTACTACAAAAGATACGAGCTAACCCTTGCTCCGAGAGAATTGTATACGCCCCAATCATACCGATATCAATATGTACAATCAATTTCGTGTGTACGATAAAATTTTATTCGGCAGAAAACAAGAATAGTTTTGCCATGATTGAAAAAAAATCGGAAAAAAGAAATCCTCTTTTATTTTCGGTAATATTCAAATGGGTATATAAATAATTTTACATGGCGATACACGTCATACATACGTATTATTGCAAGCATAACTATGCAACTGTCGACTGCACACAATAACACCGAAAATTCTCGACAATATTAAAACGAAATACAACTTTATTCGGTCAGTATTCAAAGACATAAATTGGCGGGTTAACCACGCTCACGCGGCTTCACCCATGAAATCATAAAATCAGAACTACAAAGTGGGTGGAACGTCAGGCGTCATGCGGTATGCGTCACACATTAATCTATGTACAGGGTGTGCCACTTGCAACTGTCCGACAAAATCCGCATGCGGTGGCCGACAGAGTAAAGCCCACCGAAAGCTGCTTTGAGTTTGTCCCTGAACGGATTAAAAGCACAAAGTTTGTTGAATGCAATTTTAAAATGAAACTTTTGTAAGCAAGTGCATTCTATTATGTACAACTTCATATAATTTGTAAGCAGCTCGAGAGCAATATTGGAAAAGGGTTCTATGTTAAGCTACATTATGGCTTGATAAAATATTGTTAGCTACGAGTACTAATATGAAACCTTTCTTTTTCCTCTTTCTCCCCGGGGGGATATGGGGTACTTTCGCAAATCACGCACGGATACGTCAAACACATCGCTTTCACGTTTAGCCACAATAAAAACGTGCATCAGCGCGATGTCATCTCAAAATCAAAAAGCTTTTAATTTTCATTTTATCGTGTTCGACAAAGTTTTTCCATTTGCTCCGATTCTTGTATCTGCGACATTTCCGCGGGCAACTTTTTCATTTTCCCTACTCATGTTACTTTATACGAGTGCTCTCCCCTTCTAGGAAGTCGCCTATTGTGCGATAAAGATATTGACAACAACTTTTCATCAGAAACGAAACTGTTCACGTAGATTATGTCGTTCATTTGCATCAACACCTCTCTTTGTGGAGTGCTGATAACGTTATTGTTTAAAATAAATGGAATAATTGAGTGAATTTGTATTCACTATGAATGTCCGCTTATCATTATTCTGTTGCACTGCGGTCGGCTTTTTGTATTTTAAACGTTCTGCTATTCGTTGAATATGTTTGCATTATTTCACTCTCGTTAATATGCATTCGGGATAGGCTTTACGAAAATAGATGATACATAATAGTACATTATGATATAAGTGTGCTATGTTGTGTTATTACTCTCGAGGCGGTATTATTCGCGCGAGTCGCAGACGAGCGCGATAAGGAAGCCGAGAGTGTAATGATCAATGCACACGCGTTTCATACGTTTTTTAACACACTTGCGAGGAAATAAAGAGACTTGTATTGTTATTAACTTTATGAAAAATGGCACTGGTTTTGTTTTTACGCGCGCCGCGCTAGCGATGCGTGCGCAGGTATAAATAAAGGCACTGGCAAAACCGCTAAAGAGCCTCTAAAAAAAACACCAAATAGTGTTAAGACTGACCATAGTGTTGTTGTTTGTCCAATTATAGTTTAGTTAGTTTAATTAGAAAGTACTATTGGCATAGAGAAATATACATTAGTTCAGTGAGAATCCGTAATAATAGAACGCCAGTCAGGGTCTTTTTCGTTTAGTTCGGGAAGGACCACAGACAATTTAAGGAAAAATTTTAATCCATATTGGGACCAATAAAAAAAAAAAGTTAAATATCCGACTAGTAAATAGTTATCTGTGGCCTTACTACACTAGCGCGGTAACATAAAGTAAAAAGCACGCGTTTTTAATACGCTGCATTATGGACCTAAAAGCGGTTCATTAAGAGCCAGTTTACGAGTAAGTGTGTTGAAAAATGATTTAAAGTAGTTAATTTCGTTTAAACGGATTCATAAACGGGTTACAGCCTGTAGCTATTCCAGCTGACAACGAAGACTTCCTTAATTGGAAAGACAGAACAAGCAACTACTTTGAAACCTAACATTAGAAATTGTAATTGTCAGTGTAGATAATTATAGTATCATCAATACAAACAAAACGTACAACTTATATTTTTACTTAAAACCATAGTTTAGAAACTAAATCTTATTCATGATAGCGAGATTCAAATAAATTTATAAAATCAAGCTAGAAGGTGGCAATTCGCGTTCCAGCTGGAATATTCTGGAAACAGTTTACATGAACCTGGCACCGTGCGGTGTCGGGCATACTTGGGGGCAACTCATCACTTCTTACGACCCCAACTATCCGGTGGAAAAATGATGTAGAGTCAGAGGGAAGGTACAGTTTTAGTTAGGTTGAGTAATACGGTGATAGTTTTAAGTTTTTGATTGTATTTGGTTGTGTGTCGAGTGATAATAGGGATATATTTTAGACAGCGTGTAGCTGATACTGGGTCAGGCAGGCTCAGCGACAGAATAAATGCAACTATGTATTTACTGATTAATATACAGGGTTATTTGTAAAACACCAACAACATCGCAGGAGTAGATTACTAACATCATAAACAACAACATTTGTTCTACGACTTTTTCGAAAACAGGCAAAAAAATCGACTTTTCAATACAAAACTCGATCAGCTGTTCGGACATAAAATGTATGGAGAGTTGTTTTTTTTTTTTTTGTCTATTTTCGGAAAAGTCATAGAACAAATGTTGTTGTTGGTGTTTTACAAATAACCCAGTATATTTTGATTTTATGCGATTTTTTTTTCAATATATCCTTAGTTTTCCCAGGTTATTTATTTATTTATTACATTTGGGAAAACAAACAGTAGTATATTAAGCATAAACAATGTTGTATTAAAATTAAACTTAACAAATATACTACCCATAGCATTTTCCGCAGATTACTATATTATATAATTTAAAAAAAAAAAAGCTGTTAGCAAATGTTAACTGTAGCAGGGCTAACTCAATGAAAAATAAGCTAAAAGAACGGAAATAAATACATAAAGACAAACAATATTCTATAAAAGATGTTGTTACATCTTTTATAGAATATTGTTCATCTTTAACAAAAACAAAAATAAAATAAAATTATGCGCGATGTGTCATCCTGATGACACATCGCGCATAATTTTATTTTATTTTTGTTTTTTTTCTATCATTATATCATTATTGAAATAGGCTAGGGAATAATGATATCTACATTGTGTAAAGCCTATGGAGCGTACTGCTGATGCTTTAGAATTTTAACAATCTCATTTTTAAATTTATATCTGCTTAGGAATAATATGTCTATGGCACCAAAACGCGTATTGTAAGTGTCGACTAAGCGGTATAGTGGTGAGCGCACACCAGCATTGGATCTACAAAAGCTGGTAGCGAAAAGTCGCCTAGTGCGTACCTCCCGTCCATGTACTGTTCGAGGAACCAGGTAACACAAACCAGTCACCAAGTCAGGGCAATCAAACTTGTTTCGGCATACACAACAACGTCATTGTCTCAAGGAGGACGCGAGGTTAGAGGAAACTAAATTCTTAAACATATTCAATTAAACCCAGAAAATTAAAAGACACAGTACAAGTTCTCCTTCATAAACTTCATTTGAAATAAGATTAGACATTTAAGTAAACCATTTTAACAGTCCGTTCAACCGATTTTGACTTCTATTGCGTTGTTGGCATGACAAAGGGTAGCTGCAGTAAACAGTATTGTAACCACTTTTTTTTCTTCTAATGCCATCCTTATGCCTACGGAATAGAAGTCAAAATCGGTTGAACGGACTCTAAAAAATGTTTTTTTATAGGATAATATTTTTGTGTTCACCAAAAATCTTAAGGTACATCTATGTATGCATTTCTAAAATTTTATTCTTCCTCGAAAAATACTGATCGTGCACCAAATATGTTAGGTTAGGTTATATTTTGGTGCACATTCAGTATATTTGGTGGAACACAGGCAAAATTAGGTAAATGAAATGAGAGTACTTTTAAATAAAATTGAAGTACTTTTAAATACCATCCTTTTTTAAATGTCTAATCGTATTTCAAATGGAGTATAGGTATTTACTGATTGATATATATTTTGATTTTGTGCGATTTTTTCTCAATTTATCCTCAGTTTTTACAGGGTAGAGGACACTAAATTCTTTGACATATTTAATTAAATCCAGAAAATTAAATGGAACAGTGCAAATTCACCCAAGATAAACGAAAAATCCTCATGATTAAAAACCGAATCAGGCATTCGGTAATTAGCAGTGCAATAACTTATCGTAGCAAAACACGAAAGCATGTATATTTTTACCTAAAAACCTCGCAAACTATGAACTATGAAACGTCCGACATAGTCTCTGTTTTAGTTTCGGCTTCTTTATACCAGTGCAAACATTTACATCAAAGTAAACATTCGTTTCGACTGAACACGGTTGAATTCCTTTGTAAACGATGTAACTTGTTATGTATTTTAAGTTTACGGTAAAACTGGACTATGCTAAAGTTGAAATATGAATTTTATTTTCTGGTAGCAATTTTTTTACTAAAAGTGTTTTCATAATTTTATAATGGCCAATACTTATTTATTTATATTATTTATGTATACTTTATTGTACAGTGGCCAGCACATCGAGCTACACGACACTGTAAAATTTATCCAAACGATTTTGAACTTTAAAATGTTGTTGATAAAGTTCAAAATCGAACGTGAAAATTTTACAGTTTGTGGTAACTTGATGTGCTGTACACCACAAATATACATAGCAAAAAATAAATCAAACACAACAAAATGTACAGACGCCAGCAGGTCAAGCTACCCGAAACTGTCAAATTTTCGCAATCAACCTTGAACCTTATAATGTAGTGATAAAGTTGAAAATCGATTAAAGAAATTTGACAGATTGTAGTAGCTTGATGTGCTGGCGTCTGTACAATGGGCGGCCTTATCGCTTTATGTGACAAGGCTTAACGTGCTTTCCGAGTACATGGACGAGTCTCGGTATGTAAAGATGGTCACCCATCCACGGCCCAACCCGGACAAGCGTCGCTTAACCTGATGGATCGACCGTTTCCTGATGGATTGATTGATTGCTGTTATAAGCGTTACTGGTCAAGAGCCAAGTAACGCATTTTATATTTTACTTTTTCTCACTTTACTAACTGGCGATATGTAGGTAGGTACCCTACATTCTGATTAACCCTTCAAGTAATTTGGGCGTAATCTATAAGCGCTTAAAATTGATCCTTTGACTTCCTTTCCTTTGGCTTTTGGCCTCGTACATGCCGTTCGTTTTTATTTTTTATAATTGTTTGTTTAATTTGTGATCTTTCCGTGCGAGTCACAATAAATACTTTTTCTTTCTTTCTTTCTTTATCTAACCGCCAATCTTCTTAGCGTTTCGATGGCAAAAAGTTCATATTATATGTTTGGCCCAAAAATTCAGCTACGTGAACTGCACTCACTGGCGCAGTCATAAGGTCAACAAGTGCATAGGTAACAAATAGGGCATGCGGCGCAAGATGGGCCACAGTCAGTGTAGAGACGCAGCATACGCACTTGAGATCTGAGCTGTCCATGAACCCCCGTGTGTGAATATTAGTCTTTGCTCCAGCCGACGTGGGTATTTAGAGATTTAAGGGATTCTACAGAAACACCCAACAGTTTCAACTTACCACGTGTGGCTTCAAGCAATATAAAACAAGCTAAAGCAACAAAGAGTACAGCCACCTCACGTCGTAATACACACGTAAACAAAACACAAAGCCATTCAATTTCATAAATATCTCGCCACCTGCCGACATACATAACTACTAGTGATGTAACGAATACCACTTTTACGAATACGAATACCGATTGTACTATTCGCCGAATACGAATACCTGATTATACTATAGCTGTACACAATTATTAGTCAAAGAAGGTGAAAGGAAATTAAATACGCTAAGCAATATAAATATTTATCTTTAGCTAAATACGTACCCACTCCTAACAAACTTAGCTACAAACAAGAACTAAAAGGTCGCCACAATTGCTGACCATTTGAGGATATAAACAAAAGATAACAATTTTTTATGATTTCATAAATGAATGTTTGTCTGTCAACTCAGTCGCAATGGAATATCTATATAGGATTTCTAGAAAGTTAGTAATTACGAATGACATGAAAGTATTCGGCGAATACGAATATTCCGTGATTTGATGCTATTCGGCGAATATGAATATTCGTATTCGCTGCTTCACTAATAACCACGGCCGTCATTTCATCAACTTTTAGAGCCGTGAATTCCCTATCCCACTTGGAAAACTTATCATTCAAGCGCACTCGAACTTCGTTTACTCTCGTAGGTATCTCTTCAAAGTTAGCACGTAGCGTTTTACACAAATGTGTACCTTAATGACGAAGAAACAAAGTGTGACTGGATGGAATATGCTTCATTAGTTTTTGTTTTGCAAACCTAAGACCTTTAGAAGTGCATTGAGTCATTTTTATATGATTTGTTTGTTATCAGAGTTTTCCTGACTTAGGGCGCAGTTCCACCGCGGGACATGCTGTGCACGGGCACGCGGCGCATTTTAGCTGCGTGGATTAATTTGTTTGACCACGTGGGTCCACGTTTCTACTGCAGTACATACTATACTCCAACTATAACCACTTCCTAGTTTTAGCTGGGAAGAAGAAGTAGCGCAACAAACTCCCCAGCAGCACAGCTGTCTGTTCAGTTAGAAGAACTTAATTCTACGAGTATACAGTAATTAGTATGCAAAGTAATTAATGTAGCTACACTACATAGCTATACCGAACACGCAACAGTTTCTAGACGTCTTCACTGCTTGACCACCACTGACCAACTTCACTTGTCGAATGTGTGGTTATCACTTGCCGCCGCTTGAGCGTTAAGTTGTAGACTCTATCATGCGCCGCTAGGCACCGCTAGCGTCCCGATTAGTCAAGAATCGATGGCGCGAACTCCACTAACTACATCGAACGCCACTAGATGGCGCTGTCGTACCGTCTCCGACATATAAGATATAATACCTATTAAATAAGTTTTTGTAACATCACAAATTCATAACTAATTACTAAAAGCAAATGACAACATGTCAGTATTCCCAAAAGGCATATAGGCGTACACTGTACAGTACATCCTTCGCTAAATACACTCACTAATCCCATCACCCTTCCAGTATCTCTATCCCGCACTCCGTATTCCGATTCGAATCGCAAAGTTGGAAGCACGTTGTAATTCCGATGCACTTCCAAGATAACTTTCTAGATCGTGCGGGGCCCAAACGACCTGACAAAGTTTCGCCACCTCGTCCTTCAGATTGTAACATTGTATTTATGCGTTCCAAAATTCCGACCATCTTTGAAATGAAAGGTATCCCGTCTGTCCCCTTTGCTTTAGCGTTGGGTATTTTAGGACGGACTGCGTGCCTTAAATGCCTTTGTGTCTTCCCCTTAATTAATTTGTGAATGTAAGTCGTTGATTGGGTTCTTTTTCATATTTTCATTCCTGTTTGATATAGGGATTGGGTGCATTTTGATATTTGGGATGCTCTGATAAAGTCGTTTTATATTTTGTAAGTTTTTTGGGGTTGATTTTAGTAATATTTATTTAATTCGTTGACTTGATTTTTAGACACCAAGTCTGCATCGAGTGGAGCTCGTGTAAAAAATTAGGTATTACAGCTCGTTAGAAATATTTGCAATACCGAATAAGCTTAGGTAAAGTTAAAAATTTTAAGTAGTTAAATATCTTCACTACTCATCTATAGTAATGGTAATAATAAAGCTGAAGAGTTTGTTTTTGAAGTGAAAACTTCATTAGGCGCGTTGAGCACTTTGGGTGAACAAAAATCATGGAACTCGCGTCATCGTCACCGAACTCTTTCCATGAACTATATAATTATATACTGTGTATATACAGGGTGTTTGGCAGAACGTTGAACATACGAAAATGGTGGATAGGTGGGGTCATCTGCTACTTACTCAGCCCTAATTTATTTGGCCCTGGCCCCCTGAATATAAAAAAAAAATTTGTTTGCTTTCTTTTAGTTTCACCACTTTCTTAACTTTAAAGTGTATTTTTTTATTAAAAATGGGTAAAACAGGCAATATTTTAGTTTATTTTTTTATCTTTAATATTGGCAGATTCTTATAAAATTATTGCTTTATTCAGATGTTAGCTAGGAAAAAAGTTATGACTCCTCAAACTTACAGAAAGATGTAATAAATAAAAATATTGCCTGTTTTACCCATTTTTAATACAAATTACACTTTAAAGTTAAGAAAGTGGTGAAACTAGAAGAAAGCAAAAAAAATTTTTTTTTAATATCCAGGGGGCCAGGGCCAAATAAATTAGGCCTGAGTAAGTAGCAGATGACCCCACCTATCCACCATTTTCGTATGTTCAACGTTCTGCCAAACACCCTGTATGTGTACTTTTGAGTGAACAAAAATCATGGAACTCGCGTCATCGTCACCGAACGCTTTCCATGAGCTATATGTATACTGTGTATATATGTGTACATTTTGGGTGAACAAAAATCATGGAACTTGCGTCATCATCACCGAATGCTTTCAACTTACTTAGTTTTCATTTCTATCGGCAGTCCCCAAAGACTGCAGCTTTTTTTTTTTTTTTTTTTTTTTCTTCTAACCTCTGGAACTACCAGTCGGATTTGAAATAATATTTTTGCATTTGATAGCTAAATTCTTGAGGAAGGTTAGAGGCTTTTTAACATCAAGGTACGATATATAGGAGCCAAGCAAAAAAAAAAGGCAGCGAACCAAGATAGCGCGTGTGCGGGCGATCGGATACAACGCGGTGGGTCAGGCGGGAGCCGCAATTTCACGCAAATAAAGTCGCGGGCAGAAGCTTGTCTATGATAAAAGTCGATTCAACATCTAATAATAAAAAATAAAAATAAAAAATTAATTAAGAAAAGCCTAAGTACAAAAAACAAAGAAAAAAAAAAGTTATATTTATAACTAGGAGGCTATGCTATGCACAAAACATTGAAACCCTGATCTCCAAACTAGGGGTGACCCTGTATTTTAGAGATCAGTGTTCCTCCGCAGCAAAATCACAAGCCAATATTTGTAACTCTATGTTTACTTAATTAAATAAAAATGAAAAAAAAAATAAAAAAACTGTCTTCTACGTCAAAGTGGTTCATCAATATGGGATTAAAGTTCACACATAAAATTATTTTAATTTAACAAATAACTGGATAGTCCTAGGATCAAATAATTGTAGTCCAATATTTGGTTTCTAAAACTAAAACGAGATATTGAAAACATTCATGGAAACTGTATTAGAATTTCAAGGAAATATAATTGATGAGATTTTAATTAAAATTGTTTTCAGGTAAAGTTGAGATTAAAATATGTGTTGGTAGGTATCTAATATATAATATAGGTACCTACTATATAATACCGTAACTACTGTAAAATTTTACCATCAGCTTAGGCAAATAAATTGCCAAAAATAAATAAATATAAAATATAAAAAAAAAAATATTTACTTGAAATGAGTTAACATAAATTGGATAATTAACCTTATTGATCAATTCCTATAAATGAATTTTAATGGGTGTGCATTGTGTGCAATGAATAAATTCAGTATAATAACAGTATGGTATAATTTGTACCAGATATAAGCAAACAGTACCTGATAACCCAGGTAGGTTAGGCCACCAACCACCAATAATGATGACGTTAACCACCAATAGGTATGATGACAAAATATTTTTTGTCCGTCATGTAGATTATAAAAAAATATTGGACTCGTATTTTTTCTTTTTTTACGTAATCAAAACATTACGGCGATACATTGAGTTCAAATGTGGCATGACGTCACTTCTCACTAGTTTTTATACGTAGCTGTGACGTAACGAGCCCCCACTCGCCAAGTTTAATGTGTTTTATCTAAGTAATTTTTTATTAATATGATAAAGCAAAAAATACGTGTTTTTTATTTTTTTATTATCTGATTGACGAACTAAACAGTTTATCTTTTTTTTTACCTAGGACACATCCTTATTGATGCTTATATAAATTATCAAAATAAGAAATATATATTACATAAGCTATAAAACTTTCAAGCATACTTACCCGAACCTGTTTAAACAGCATACTTGTTACCAAAATACTGAGAGTGTTTCTCGAGTGTGTCCCACAAAATGTGTAACAAGAGCGCTGCATAACCAAGCACGACGGAGGCAAGACAGGCCTGACATCATGTGAAAGGACTGGCCCATAATAGCACTGGGATAAGTGGGAACAAGACTGACGGGAATTTGCTGGGAATATGCAGGCCGAAAATGAATTAGGGAGTCTGCGTATCACTGGTCAGTTTCCCTCAGTCATCAGTTTATTTAATTCGCCAGTTTCGTTGATTAGTCATTATCATTATAGATGTAACTAATATTTTTGTAACAATATAATTTAGGTGAGTATCCATGGAGTTTCTTGCCCGTTCTTCTCCATACGTACCTACTACGCTTTGGAATGGCATGAAGATTTATTTTTCTTACTGACCGACTCCTTGACAATTCAAAAATGCTAATGGTTTAATTGAAATAAATGATTTGAGTTTGCGTTTGATTGTAGTTGAAAAACATGTTCTTCCATACGAAATGTATAGGAGAACATGTTTTTCAACTGAAAATGTAAGTTGGTCGACTATTACTCGGTAACTTGTAAAGCCTACTTAGCTGTGATAGTTTTCCTTTTAACTGCTACTGTTTAAAAAAAATCTCATATCCAAATACAACTATTTAGCTGGCAGGGCTGGGCTGGGCAGGAAGGGGCCCCAAATGGACACTTGACTCTAACAAAAATTTGCACTTCCAAGCTTAATATTACGCAAACGGATCCTTACATCGAAAAGGGTATTCACAGACCCGCAATATTTTTGATACTCCACACCATGGGATTAGACGAGAAAAAATATATCATCCCCAATTGTGTAAGAGAGGTACGCTAAAAAGTTTTTTTTTAAAGATTATATTGTACCACTTTGACGGCGTGATTAAGAGGCTACCGAGCGTACAGTGGCGCCCTCATCGTTTGTTCGGTAATATCTTTTATTTTAGAATGAAAATGCAGAAAATAAGCTCGTCAAGTTGTGCTTCACAAGACTATACGTTATTTTTACTACAAACAGTAGTTTTAAATTGCTATGTTTTATTGTAATCATTAAAACGGAGCTTAGTGGCCACTATTTTCCGTTTTAATGATTACAATAAAACAACAATTTAAAACTACTGTTTGTAGTAATAATAACGTATAGTCTTGTGAAGCACAACTTGACGAGCTTATTTTCTGCATTTTCATTCTAAAATAAAAGAAATCACCGAAATAACGATGAGGGCGCCACTGTGCGCTCGGCGTAGTCCATGCCAAATTGCCATGCCATGACCCATGCCAAATTACAGCTTTCTATTACTAAGAGTCTCTGAGCTAAGCCATGGACAGACAGACAGATGGACATGGCGAAACTATAAAGGTTCCTTGTGGATTACGGAACCCTAAAAACCAACCTAATCAACGTAACTCGTGAAGCAAAGTAACCTCAAAATAAAACTACAAGGCACAATAAGTCTATTCAGAATCAGTGGCACTTGTAGTACGTCGATTGTTTCGCTCGCACATCGTACTCTATTGCTAAGTCGAGACGACTGCATAAGCCACAGCTGACAACTCAGTTGGTCCCTTTCCAATTTGCGTCCGAATAAATGGAAACGCTCGAATCGCATAAATGAAAACGGTGGAACAAATTGATTTCTCACTCAAACAGAACCGTGCACAAAACAACCTATTACACTTTCTATTTTCTGTTGTGTTCTAAAAATATGCTTTATTGTAATATGCGAGGGACAATTCTGTAGTGAAAAGTTTTGGCGAAATTTGGTGGCGCTTTTTCGTGAATTGGAAAAATTGTGCCCCAAACTAAAATAAAACACAGTTTTTTTCAATCAACTTTCTGAATAAAATTCAAATCAGTCTATTGATATTCTACATTTTAATTTTTAGGGTTCCGTAGTCAACAAGAAAACCTTATAGTTTCGCCATGTCCGTCTGCATGTCTGTCCGTCTGTCTGTTTGTCTGACTGTCCATGGCTTAGCTCAGAGAATTTTAGTACTACAAAGCTGTAATTTAGCATGGGTATACATATTAATCACGCCGAATAAGTGGTAAAATAAAATCGTGAAATCTTTTTTTTAGGGTACCTTCCCTACACGTAAAGTGGGGATGATATTATTTTTTCTCGTCTATCCCATGGTGTGGGATATCGTTGGATAGGCCGTTCAAAAATATTGCGCGTTTGTGAAAACCATTTTTCGATTCAGGGATCCGTTTGCGTAATAATAAGCTTTAAAGTGCTAAGTTTTGTTAGAGTCAAGTGTCCCCCCCTCTTTTTTTTTGGGTGGGAAATCATCAAATAACTTCTCCTGCTCTGGGTGGAGCGGGAGGGCGTGTCAGACTTTTACTGACTAAAACCCACCCGTGTTCCTTCAGTTGCCTGTGTGCCAGGGCCACGGTACCCCTTTCGGACAAACCCGCAACCCTGGCAGGAAGTGTCCCCCCTGCAAGATAAATGGTTGTATTTGGATATGTGAAAAAAACAGCAGTAATATATACATAATTATAACGAACTTACAAGGAAAACTATCATAGCTAAGTAGGCGTTACATGTTACCGAGTAATAGTCGACCAACTTAAATTTGCAGTAGAAAAACCTGTTCTCCCATAAAAATTGTTTAGAACATGTTTTTCAACTACACTGTTAAGTTTGTTCTCGGGATCAATTCATCCCATCTACGGAACCCTTCATTGTGCGTGGACCGACACGCACTTGGCCGGTTTTTACAGTTAGAATGATCTAGTTTTGTTGCTATAAAAATGTGCTTTTAATTATGTTTTTGTTCAAGTAAATGATAAGGCCACGAACTTTAAAACAATGATTATAAATACGAAAATATTTTTTTAAGTAGTTAGGTACTTAATTTACGTGAAACGACGATATAGCTGACAAAATTAAAGCAAGCTGCTTCAGGAGTAGTATTTTTGTAAGGTTCGATTTTCAATCACACACAAGTCAGACAGAAATGCCATCGTACGTCTCGAACGGTTCATTAGAAAATTTTGCTCCTCCTCCATCTCGTCCCGGTCTAGCCGACCGATATATTCCGTCTGACGCTCAATCTACCTTTTTATGCCCCAACCAACTCGAAATATCTGTATAAACATGTAATATGTAGTCTAGAACAAGGGTAGCTGTATACTCGTACAAGGTATTTATTGTTAAATAAGACGCTTATATGTATAAATTTAACTATACACAACACACAAGAACAAGATACAAACTAGTTCCCCAAGGCCCGGGGCCTCACCCCGTTAAGGACAGTAATTCCCTATTTACAAAACTTATATAACATCCGATAAATTTTGGCAATAAATCAGACAACTTGTTAACTGAACTGACACAAGAAAATAGTCCAAATTTTTCCCTCAATAGGTACATAATGTAAAATAAAGGGCCCTTTGTCGTTACGTGATCCCCAGGCAAGCACCACGCACGAGTCGACCGGGGCCAACGAAGCGTTCACAAATGCCTAATTGAATTTTCAGCCACGATATTGTGACCCTGTCAAAAAGATTTATACTTATAGATTCTATACTTGCTTTTATTTTCCAGTAAAAAGCAAATATACTGAACAAAATGAACAGGTTTTAAGGCCCGCTCAATACAGGTCGTAAATTGTTGAAGCCTGTGGCCATTCATCCAAGTCCGGTATGATTGCTACGTTTTTTGTGTCGTTTCTCTACAAAATGGACTAGTATCCTGAATGAATGATCGCCGAAGGAATGGCCGAGTGCGATCGCAAAATAGAAAATAATATGAGAAGAGAGTCGCGTTTTAAAATATTAATAAAGTTGGACTGGACTGCGGTAACGTTGGTTGGTAGATTGATCGATTAAATATTAATATGGATATTAAATATTAATATTAATATTATATATCCATATTATATATAAATATTAATATTAATATTATATTAATATTAATATTAACACTCTTCAAAATGTTTAACCTATCATAATGAAATTGATGCATCAAACTTTCATCAAGCAGTAACTCTAAACTTAGGTATATCTTTCATCTACGTATAAATGGGCCGTGTACACATCATATACGCTGAGTATTCACTACAATAACGTGTAATTTCCTAGCCCCGTTATACGAAGATTTATGTGAACAGGAACAAATAATGTGCGTAGAGCACACGAATTAATTCCCCATAAACGGATTCATGCTTACATTCTCTCAATATTTTTTGTTATAATTCTCATATCTGTTATTTTTTTACTTGACGGCTTTGCCGACGGTTGGGTAATCCTTTTTATCATATTCATATTTAAGGATTTCTCGTACGTCTATTAGCAGCAGCTGTCTTATATACCTAAGTGAGTTACGTTTTTTTATATCAAAATGCCAAGTGAATGTATTATTTAAGCAAGTTATTTGATTTTTCAAACTATCACATATCATAACAAAGTATCTGTAAGATAGTTAAGACATTTGATTGACACGAAATTGAAATGTTAAAGTTTTAACGGATAGCAAGCATTTCACACACACTTAGAAAGAACGAAAGAAAAAAAAAACGTTTATTTGCGGTAAACATGACGCAATAAAGAACATAAAAAAATATTTTAAAAAAATATGGGGGAAAAATGCGTCACATCCACGCAAAACGGCTATCCCTCAGCATTATGCTGCGACCCTATGCAAGACAGAGCCCCAGCGCTGGTTTTCAGCGATAGCCGGCGTTGACGTAATGACGTCGTCCGGTGCAGCAAACAATTATTAAGACGCTGTACCAGCACAGCGTAATATTATTATTACTTAAAATTATTATATATCTATATTGTCTATATTTTATACTTTGCAACATGTATCAATAATATATCAATAAAGTACCCACCTCATACACCGCAAATTGAACATCTTAAGCTCTAAAAAAAATCAAATTAACCGCCTAAATAAACACACCATCCGCCAATGAGCATGTTCGCTTTCGTTCGCATTTCAAAACGTAGACAAAAACGAAGCGACAAATGTTCAGTCATGTATAAACCCACATTATTACTTGTCAAATCAAGTAACGAGATTCCGCTTACAGCCGATATTCGGAACAATTCAAAGCTGACCCGAATTTCTGTACGAGGAAAGCCTAGTCTCTCGAAATCTTGAGGAGGCTTCACTTAATTGAAAGAGATCGCCCCACACTACTCCACGTTGAGGGTGAACAAACTATGTGATGCCACTTGCTTCTACTTGTATTGGATGTGTGTTTTAGGCTTAAAAAGGGCAAGCTCTTTAAAATACTTTGGTTGTTCGATTGTGTGCACGTAAGGAGTTTGTATTGAAATCATACGATTTAAATTGAAAAAACTAAAGTATCTTGGTTTAAGTTTATTTATAAGTAGGTAATTAGTAGATATTGTTAAGGCGAGGTTCCTCGAGCTTTGTAGACATGTAACGCTTACCCCAGCCCCCGCAATGAATAGCGATACGTAACAAATTATGAGGCGCGGGAGACGCGCGCGCCATGCGCACCGCTCTCATAAGTTCACGAACTCGAGTTGGTTTAGTACCTACTCGAGTCGCGACACAGAATAGAGCAATGCAGTAGATCAACTTGAATAGATTAATATAAGTTTATTTTGTTTTTGATGTGTAACATCTTTCCTCTCCCTTTCCTGCAATCTGTGGGAGTGATTTCGTGAAAAGGGACGGAAGTGTGTAACAGGAGGCCGGGGAAGCGCGCGTTATTTGATTTGACCAATGAGCGCGTGTGGTGGTAGATTTAGCCGTCAGATGGTACCAACCCCTTTTTTATTTTTAAATGCGCATCAAACGAAAATTTGATTTTACCACCTATAAATTAAAATCTTAGATGGCTGCTGCGAACTTTTTAAAATTTTCCATCATGGGTGTCGTTTTCATGGTGTTTGAGAGTGCTAGAGCCGATAGTGAGTTCAAAATGAAAATGTAAGATGGCGGCTGCGAAAATTTACAAATTTTGCATCATGGGTGTCGTTTTCATGGTTTTTGAAGTGTTGAAGCCAATAGAGACGTTAAAATGTAAATCCTAGGTCGTTTTTATGATTTTCGAGAGTACTGACAACGATAATGGGGTCAAAATGAAAATACAAGATGGTGGCAGCGAAAAGCAGTTTGGTTTTTTTTTCTATCGAGTGAACTTTGTTCAATTATGTAACGAGTACACGACGTACCTTATAACGTTACATTTTTCCGGGAGCGGAAAAATGTAAGGTCAGAGATAAAACTACCACCTATCTAATATCAGAACAGGAGGAGTCCTAGCTTTAGAAGAAAATAAATAAATAAAAGAGTAAACAATTTAATAAATAAAATACAATTTAGATGATTTAATAGGCCCTAACGAATGGGTATTGGAGGGTCCTAACTGAAGGATAATAAGAAGCCAGGGAAACCGGGTAGAAATTACGTTTTAGGTCCGTCCTTAAGAGTGACAGGTCCAGGGGTTTCTTGGAGGGAAACCTCGAGTCATGCTTCCAAGTCGCCGACCTCGGAGGAGCAGGTCATATCAAGAGGTCCGAGAGCCACCAGCCGTCGGAGAGTCAATGCTTGAAGATATAATGATGTTTTCTGTAACACGAAGGTAATATTATGCACTGGCTTGTGTCCTCTTGCGTCAGGTGATAGTACTGACGCCAGGGTTAGACATCACCAGCTTAGTAATCCTCTTTGAAGATTACAAGTTATGCTGGAATAACATTGAAGCTACGCAATTTTCCAATCCTTGACATCTCCAGAGGGTTGGTAACGTTACAACCTACAGAAAGGTCTCAAAAGCAACATAATTTTTTCACGTGTTTATTCATTACCGTTTCTAAATAAAATGCCATCAAAATTACTTTTCCTAGAGGTTAACTTGAAGAACCTCGCCTTAATACACACTCTCTGATCGAATACATACTCTCACTTACACTTACACCACACACTTACTCAACTTAACTGTTTTTAGGGCTCCGTACTTCGAAAGGAAAACAAAAAAAAAAAAAACATCCTTATAGGATCTGTCGTGTGTCTGTCTGTCTGTCTGTCTTGAAGTTTGGTATAGCCAATTTGCTCTGAATTTACTGGATCGATTAATTTGAAATTTGGTACATATAAGAACTTCTGTGACCCAAACACAGAAGTATAAAGTAAATAAATGAATTTTGAATAGAAATCCAGCGACTGACGAAACACGAGGTTCCGAGGGACATTAAAAAAATTGTTGTACTGGTCTTGCATATTTAAAAACTTTTTGTAAGTGAAATAAATGAATTTGAATTAAGAAAATTAGATTCAAATATAATAAAAACGTTATTCTAATTTAAAGAAAAATAGGTTTAGATATGTAAAATAATAAATATTCATACGTTATTTAAAGTATCAAAGGGCTTCAGTATCTTGTTATTTTGTACTTAGAATTAAAATAATAAGCTAAGTTCAAAGTTAAATATTTAAAAAACACTCCCTCAAAATAAACACGCTATAAAAGCAATATAAAGGCACGTAGTTCAAGTAAATACGTTTTAAATTAAATTCGCATGAAAGCTACTTAAGTTGAAGTTAATAAAGCCACTTAGTTATCACTCAATATTCTTATCGAAGTAAAACAACTATCTACTATTTTCTAAAGTTAATAAGATTATAAATATGATTAATATGTATAGAATTTATAGATCGGAATGCTGAGCCGTGAAAAGGACGGATGAAAAAAGATTGCATGTAGCGGAGATGTGAATGTTATTTTTTTTTTTTTTTTTTTAAGTTGAACGGACGTCGTTTGGCATGGTATGGGCATGTGATGAGGAGGGAGGAAACGCATGTGACGAGAAAAGTGATGAATATAAATATGGATGGATGGAGATGGAGAGGAAGGCCAAAAAAGAGTTGGATGGATTTTGTGAGAAATAATAATATAATAATATTTTATTTATTTAAGAAAGGTTACAGACTTAATTTACTTATCCGTATTTGTTATAAAAAGGTATAATTACAGCTAGTGGTAGGAGTTAAGTACAGAGCGAATAACCTATGCTGCAGAAATCTGAAGAGAAATGATATGAAAGAGAAGGGCGTGAATGATAGCGTGACGGTTGACAGGGGAGAATGGAAAAGAAAACGTCTTGCTACGACCCCAAGTAAACTCCTGGACAGTGTTAAGTGTGAAGTAGACTCCTGGGTAAGTTCCTGGATAAGGGCAAGAAGATGATGATGCATAAAATTTGTTTAAGTTTAGCTTTAAGTGGTTCCGTTTTCATGATTTTAATATTTAAGCCCACTGTCTATTGTATAAAGTATCACTAACCGACCCAGACGACCCCACGACGTCTCTTCCAAGAGAGCAGTAGGGAAACAACTACAGTAGCTCGCAAACATAATACACGACCGTCATTCTGACCTCGCCGCCGAAGCCCATCGTGAAATCCTCGACTAAATAGTCCTGCCCGACCCTTGCCCGTAAGCGAAGCGCCAGCACGCGCTATAGCTGAGCCTGTAGCTTTAAATTCCCCCGATAATAATCATAACCCTGGTTTTATCCAGCCACTGTCGGTCCCTTGCCATCCTCCCTCCGACTCTACCCTAAGCCGAGGTTCGTACCCCACAGGGCGTGCCCTTAGCGCGCAGTCGTTTAGTTTATAAGTTTTGCGCCCTGGCTGGTTGCTTTAAGTTTTTAGGAGCTTAAGGCAACCACAGGAAAGTCCGGTTAGAGAGTCTCAACCACTCATGGTTAACTCTGATATGCCCTAGATAAAAAAGTAATCTAAAGTATAAAGTATACGATTTTAAATAATTTAAAAATCGAATATAATTGCATGGGTTGCTTTCATTTGGTTTGGTAGAAAAAAGCTTAAAATAATTGCATTATTTTGGCACTGTCAGTGTCAAAATATTATGCATGATTCTGTCACGGAAAAAGAACACTCAAATCTCTTCCTTTATCAACAAAATATTAATATTACTGTTTAATTTAAATTCTAAAAGTTTAAATTAATCCAATTTGAGGACATCCAGTTTTATCCATAATTCTAAACTTTTTGGCTTTGAGCCAACTTAACCTCTTTTACATATTTGTCTAGCCTTTGTCAGTTGTAGGTATTGTACTCGTACTAAGGCTTGGAATTTTGGGGTTAAACTGTTCAAGTAGGTTTTTTAGTATTTTATTTTATAAAGACCTTTATTTTCTAAGGATTTTTTTTGGTACCCTTTTGTAATCTGATTTTTTATGTTTCAATGTCATCATTTTTTAAGGCAACTTTAAAAGAATAACGATTTAGACACTCAAGACAAGTGGAGTATAGTTGTGACAGAATGGTACCCTAGATATGGCAAAAGGAACAGGGATGGATAATTCAAAAGATGTGAAGACGAATTATAGCTCACAGCGGGTCCAAATTGGAGAAAGCTCTTGTCCAATTTAGAGAGACAGATAGGAAAAAGTGGAAGTTGTTAGAGGAGGAGTTGTTATGAGAAATTCTGTAATCTACCACTAAAAGTACCACAACGTAAATGTTCAGAATTAAAGGGATTATTATTATTTCCTTTATTTCATTTAAATACATACTAATTACATTTTCAAATATTTTTATAAAATCATAAAAAAATACATTTAAAATGTAAAAAAAAAATGAAAGAAGACCGTATCATGTCATATAAAGCCAAAAAATTTGCAGCATAACCCTGCAATTTCTTCTGATTAAACTGAGATGCGCCACAAAAATTTGAGTGGCTCATTCATATTTACGATTACATCGGTTCGCATTACATACCTCGATATTCTTGTTCCAATATTATTTTATCAGAGGGAAGGCGGGCGCTTCCGGGATACGCTTATTCTTCAAAGCCTGTTTCGAGAGAGGCTCGTAAAGTTTACGAGCGTGAATGACAGTGCCCGGGTCAAACGGTCCTAGCCCGGTACCAAACGGGAATTCCGTTTATAACACTATTCTGTGCTAAGATAAGGCTCCCGTAAGCCTCTCGATGGTCTCGCCTCCAAGGTGCACACGTTAAGTTCGGTTATAGCGTGCAGATAGTACATAAATCTTTGGGAGGAATATTGGAGGTAGGTACTGCCAGGAAAATGGAATTGCTATTATAAAGAGGTGGAACTCATTTGCCTTTCTTGTCTCGTCTAATACTTCTACACATAGCTTGTATCAGTCAGTCAATTCTTTTCACTGTATAAGACTTATTATGTAGGTAGATTGTATTAGGAAATAAGAATTTTGTTTTTCCTCTATATGTTATCATTTGTCATTCGTAAATCTCTCTTACTGAATATAAATATACGATCGACTACGATTGTCCGGCGGAATAATGAATAATATGGTATTAATATAATAAATAATAAAATAGAGAGTAGTTAGGTACCTACCTACTACTTTTGTTCTCTCTGACAATATTTATGAAGACTATGTTAATAACATTGATTGGGTTAACGTCAAATTTTATTGAGTTTCTGCGCTCATTTTTGGCTTTTATTTAACCTTTTATTTTACATAGATACCTACAAATACATGTTAACACTCTCCTTAACTCAAAATGAATATAGATCGTTTTTGCAAAAAAGTAAGTAATTTGTTACATAAGTCTTAAACGTCCTATAAGGTTACAAATTAGGTTTTATCGAGTACATTAAACAAACAGCCGGTATCTCGCGCACGAAATCTGCTTCTAAGGGTGCGTTAAGATGTGACTTAAACAACTCGATGACTTGATACAATTTGCTTCGTAGATTCGATCTGACAACTCCGATGATATGACGGTTTTGTGTTCCAGATTGATCGCTTGTACTTTCGTAGGTACGCGATTTAGGAATTGGTTTATTATTTTTATGATTAACACACTAAACGCCCATAGATTCATGGATTGGTCTGGTCTACAACGTCGCTAAAAGTGAAGACATGGTATTTGGTGTCAGCAGTCGATGTTCTGATCCTATGCCTCCGGTGAAGTTGAGCGGAATTTCACTTGTGAGGTGAAATTGGTGAATATAAGGTGAAATGCTTAGATAGAATAGATGAAGATATTAAAAGAGAAAAGGGTTGCTGTCAGCGAGAGCTAAGGTAATCGCTTGCAGGTTTGCACATTGTTCTAGAGTAAAAGAACCTTATTTCGTGCATATTTCACCTCATTGTACACGTACAGCCTGGGTGTAGATTACACTTAAAAATCAGTGCCCTTCGCATTCAATATAATAATACATTCCGGGATTTCACCGGGACATCAGCTATCTGCCCAGTGAAAGTCGCGTCAAATCTGGTCCAGCTGTTTCGCTTCGGTTCGGGCTTGTTAATGACAGCTCGTTTGCAATAACCTACTTTCCACCCTTGTATTACAATAAACTATTATTTTCAGTATACATGAGAAGATACGACGTATTTCAGGAAATCTTACCAAGCAGTGCATTAAAACGTAAATAAATCTGTGTTATTTAATTAGCAAAGTAATAATATACTACTCATACTTTTGACACAAAACCCTAGTACCTACAATTAACAGGATATAAAGAGCCTGAACATTCTATTCATCATAAGTAAACACAAAACTACCCCCTAAAAGTGTTCCCACAATCTTCAGAAAGAAAACTTTCCCTATAAATGTTAATACCAAAAATCACGTCCCAATAATAAGAATGACTTAACGATCTCTAATCGCCCATAGACTACTTACATTCATATTCCCAGCTCATTCATCCGTAGTACTGAGTACAGCTTGTTGAAACACTGTTGATGGGAAAAGTTCGGTTATTGTACTTATTGTAAGCTTTTTGTTACGTGTGTGTGAAACTGAACACCTGGCTACGGGATTTGCTGAAGTTGTCTTGTATGTTTTTCTAACAAATTCTTTTAGTAAAATGCTGGGATGTTTACGTTGTGATTAGTTTTGTTTTTTAATGTTTTGGGATCTGTGGGGTCTAAGTGTGTTTTCGGACAGTACTCTGTTTATTATGAGGGCTATATCCATCAGGGATCGCCCGAGCAGCTATTATTACTTAGCCACGCATAAGCTATGCTTGCCGTGTTTGGTCCGTGGATGGGTCACCATCTTTACATGCCGAAACTCCTTCGTGCCTTGGAAAGCACGTTAAGCAATTGGTCTCGGCTGTCATTTGTAGATCTTGACGGCACGGTTGCCGCAGTGGTTAAGCGATTGATTGCTGCGCTGCGTGTTGCGGGTTCGATTCCCGCACGGAACGAATATTTGTATGATCTGTAAGTATACTTAAGGACCCGGAACAACTGCTGCAGCTGTTTGTATATGTGAGTTTAAATGTTTGTAAACGCACCTACAATACAGGAGAAATTCCTAGTGTGGGGCAACGTTTAAAAAAAAATTGCGGTTGTTACGGGTCGTCAGAAGTCCGAATTTGTCTGACAAATCTCAGTAACTGGGTTATGGAGGTCAGATAGGCAGTCGCTCCATGTAAAATACAGAATTCAGCTGCATCTGGTTAGATTGGAAGCCAACCCCAACACTGTCGAGAAAAGGCTAGGCAGATTGATTACTTATTTATTATGAAGTTCGTAGCCAAGACGATTTCGTTCCGATATAATGAGGTTAGTAGAAGTAATATCAACAACGTTGCATGACGTTAAAATTAGATTATTGAAGCTGTTTTGTACAGTCAGATAAAAAAGTGGGTTTGTAATATTATTTATTAAAAACGGCTGCTTTCGTTAAAATCTGGTTAAAATCTGTTTTTTTTTACAATTACAGGCTGGGCTGAGGGCGGATTTCTACAATAGGGATGATGAATAAAAAATATTTTTTGTCCGTCATGTAGATTATAAAAAAATATTGGACACGTATTTTTTTTTTACATAATCATAACATTACGGCGATATATTGAGTTCAAATGTGGCACGCCGTCACTTCTCACTAGATTTTATATGTAGCTATTACGTAACGAGTATAATCCCCAAGTATAATGTGTTTTATATAAGTCATTTTTTTATTAATATGATAAAGCAAAAAATACGTGTCTAATATTTTTTTATTGTCTGATAGACGGACTAAACAGTTTTTCTTTTTTTTACCCAGGATACATCCCTATTAAGGTATCTTTGGAAGTTTTTTATCTGACTGTACAAAAATGCTTTTTTTTATTGGTGTCCGAATCATCAGTGAAAAATATTTGGATTCAGACACTATGTCCGAGTCGTCAGCAAGTCGAAAATCTTGCTTGAAATGAATTTTCCTTTGACTCACAGATACTATCAGTCCTGAAAACTAAGCCCAGCCTTTTGCACGGCTAGTTTATAATCTATCTATCTTGCATACAGGGTTATTGGAAAAACACTAATAACCTTACAGGATTGTATTACTAACATCTTAAACAACATCTTTTGTTCTATGACTTCTTACAAAACATAATACATTTACTAAAAACAAACCTTCAAGATTTCGTTGTTCTATCTAACACATTTCAATTCTGTATTTTGTTGTACCTACCTACGCCCTCCGTGCACTGTCACACGTAAGACACGGCAGTTTGTTTTGCTACGCATAGAGCTCGTAAAATTTAGAGGGTTGAATTTAAATATTTTAATTTTTGTATGAAAATCTGATAAATTATTAAAAGTCATAGAACAAAATTTGTTGTATATGATGTAAGTAACATAGTCTGAGAGGTTGTTAGTGTTTTTCCAATAACCCTGTATATAAAATTCAATTGCCGTGTGAATAACTCGAAAGCCGCCCGATACAGCCCCTCCCGTATTAGTAAGATTCGCCGTCCGAGGCATATTCTCACTATCGGGGATGACGCTATCACTCTCCTCCAGTACAGTAGTCCCTCTACTAGCACAGTTAGAAAGCACATCTTCCGACATCCGTCCTATCGTCCTCGCCGACAAGGCCTGTCGCGACGTTCCTGTCCATCCCCACCCCGATCCTTGCTCGAGCCAGCCCGTGCCACTGAGCCTGTAGCTTTAAATTCGTCCCTAAATAATCATAATCCGATCCAGCCCATCCCTTGCTGTCCTCCCGCAGCGACGCAATAAGCCGAGGTCCGTGCCTCCGGAGGGGGGTGCCCTTAGCGTAGTCGCTTAGTTTTTGGAGGCCTTCATTTATTGAGGAACCCACAGACAAGTCCGGTTAAGCAGTAGACAACCTCTCAGGTTGAACTGTGAGATGTCATTCACAAAAAAAAAGTAACACTCGAAAATGGCTCGACCGATTTGTGATTGTTTTTTGATTTGTTTTGTTCGTCTCATTATTGGGGTAGTTTAGGAAAAAAGAAAACTAAACTAAAAAACCTAAAGGATCTGAAGAAGAACAAACAAAAAAATAAATAAAAATACCTCGCGTGGTCATCTAGTTATTAATAAAACGTCAACCAAATATGATTGAAAACTGACAGGATTCTCCATTTAAAAAAATCTTTTAATTTAAGTTGGACTACATAATAAACAAGCCGTAACCATAAAGTTCCCATGGCGAAAGGATTTAAATATGTAAGTACTATAAACAACCCTAATGGATTACAGTAGTTGCAGATCCGATAGTCCCTTCACGTGGGGTGATACCTACAAAACTTTATTTCTGACATGTCGGTAGCAAATCGATTTGGGAGGCTTTCTGCACACGGACGATTAAGTCGTGCGACTTGTAAATCTTTTGAATCTTTCTGCCCTTGTCCCATGTTTTCTTTTTCCATTCTCCCTTGTCAACCGTCACGCTATCATTCACTCCCTTCTCTTTCATATCATTCGTCACACAATCCATCCTTCTTTTCTTTGGCCATCCTCTCCGTCTCCATCTACCAAAATTTATATTCATCACTCTTTTCGTCACATGCGTTTCCTCCCTCCTCATCACATACCCATACCATGCCAAACGATTTCCTTTCAACTTTTCTGTCTACGGCACCACTTTTATACTTCCCGTCGTCATGTCTGTCTGTCTGTCCGTCCGTATGTCACAGCCACTTGTTTCTGAAACTATTAGAGCTATACTGTTGAAACTTGGTAAGTGGATGTATTCTGTGAACCGCATTAAGATTTTCACACGAAAATAGAAAAAAATAAAACAATAAATTTTGGGGGTTCCCCATACTTAGTACAGAAACTCAAAAAAAAAAAAATACATCAAACCCATACGTGTAGGGTATCTAAGGATAGGTCTTCAAAAATAATATAGAGGTTTTTAATATATATTTTTTCTAAACTGAATAGTTTGCGCGAGAGACACTTCCAAAGTGGTAAAATGTGTCCCCCCCCCCTGTAACATCTAAAATAAGAGAATGATACCTAAAAAATATATGATGTACATTACCATGTAAACTTCCACCGAAAATTAGTTTGAATGAGATCTAGTAAGTAGTTTTTTTTTCAATACGTCATAAATCGTTAACCGCAATTTACCTTTCATTCAATCAACTCAAATATAAAAATAAAACATTTAATTAGATAATGGTACGGAACCCCTTGTGTGCGAGTCCGACTCGCACTTGTCCGGTTTTTTTTTAAAGATTGTGTTAGACCGAATAAATAATATTAAGAAAATGTGACGACAGTGAAAAAAAAATTGTATTATGTGTCCAAACAAAAGTCTGGCGAAACGAAAATCCGACGAAACGGAAACAACGCATCATTTTTATCCTATATACATCTAGTTATATGTGCATGCTAAGCTCTCCTGTAATTGAAGAAGCACATGTAAAATAACCTTTCGTATTGTTGTGACCTTTATACTGTACTAGCTTTTGCCCGTGGCTTCGATCACGTGGATATCGGTTATCGCGTAAAAATGTAGCCTATTTCCTTTTCCATATCCCAGGCAATATCTTTGCCAAATTTTATGACGATCGGTTCAGCGGTTTAGGCGTGAAAACGTAACAGACAGACAGACAGAGTTGCTTTCACATTTATAATATTCATTCTTCTTTCTTTCTTTAAAACAAAAACGTTGCCCCACACTAGGAATTTCTCCTGTATCGTAGGTGCGTTTACAAACATTTAAACTCACATACACAAACAGCCAGACCCGGAACAACTACAACAACAATTACTAGCTTTTGCCCGCGGCTTCGCTCGCTTTAATTTCTATAGAAAAAGAAAAGCTCTTTTATACACACTACTAAAGTTTCTTTATTAATATAATTCAATCATGATTCGAAAGACACGTGGCGCCATCTACTATCATAAGAACGTTATTGTTGTTTTCCTCGGGAACAGTACTTTTTTTTCGGGATAAAATGTACCCTATGTCCGTTTCTGTACACCTGAAAACGTATATACAAAATTTCAGGATGATCGGTTCAGTGGTTTAGGCGTGAAAAGGTAGCAAACAAACTTACTTTCGCATTTATAATATTAGTTAGGATAGTAGTATGGATCTGTGTATCCTTTGTTGGTGATCCCAAATAAATAAATAAGTAAACAAGACACAAAATTAAATTCATTATTGAAAATTATAACTACACCTAATGTAATATATCACCTATTCTTTACAGATGGTTCAGCCACTTTTCCAGTAACCTATGTTTCGCAATCACTAAACTAACATCAAGAATATGTCCCCTAATAATCTACGTTCCCCACACATACCATTTCCTCTACAAACCGGTCGTAACTAATAGTCTACAGGGAAATAATGTAAGAGACGTATCACAAATTTATTTCTCTACTATTGTAATAGTTTTCCGCCCCTATTTCTTCTTATCTCCCCTTTGTCCTGCGTTAAGTCGTACGTGCAACCATACCACTTAGTCGTCGATTGGTAGCTGACATCCCCCGATGCAATTGATTTATATTAATTTTATTTTATAAGGTGGCTTGTTTGATTGCTTTACAAGTCTGATTATTTACTTGGACTCTGTTTTGGTAAATAATGGAGTAGATATTCCAGCTATTTTCCATACCTAATTAAATACTACCAAACAACCATTTGTTTTACGTATATGATAAGTGATATTTATTTCTGTAAGTTTCATAAATATTTATATCCTATACCACAATTTATTCATACTAACATAAATAAAACTATTAAGAAACTAAAATATAGCGTCGAAAAATTCCTCCGCATCGCTGTCGACTGCTAATGTACCCAAGAGACTACTTTTTGTTTTATAAAAAATTTAAAGAAGTCCTTGCGATCACAGCCATAACTAATCTTGTCTAGGTTTTCTTTTGTATTTTTTTTTTTAATCTCGTGCGTGTCTTTTGATATTTAATAAATTAGCTTTAATTATACTTATTCGTGTTTCGTGAAAGATTCACGAATAAGTTCAAGATAAGATTCACGAGAAGCCAATTATACATATTAAAAAAAAAAAAACATGATGACAAAACTTAAGTGTGCGTCCACACTGAATGCGCGGGGACTGGGGCCTGTGGCGGGCGCGGCGGCGGAGGCATGCGGTGGCCACAGTGACGCGTGTGCTCTTGTAGCTGTTCGACGAATTTCAGGGGTTGCAAACTATGGACGTGGGTTTGGTATTTTTATTATGGAGCGAAACCAAAGAACAATTTCCTAAATTGTTCTTTGGTGTCGCTCAATAATTTTCTTATTAATATGCGATTACTGTGGTGAGAATGTTTACTTTACCTAGCTGGTTTAGATTGAATCATACTTATAAACACTTCAGTATTTATCGCCATTTTACAAAAAAATAAAAAAAACTTACGTTTGTACGCCAAGCGATAAGACCGAACTGGTTTGATACCCCCGCCAACCGCGCATTAGATTGCTTGCGGACTAGGCCCGTAGTGCGGCCATAACGCGCGGATGGGAACGTTTGAAAACTACGCGTGCTATCTCGTTCGAGCCCGTCGCGCTAGGCGCCCGCCTTAGTCACTAAACTATGGACGCAAGCGGCGGTTTTATTTGTTTGATATCTCGCGCCCGTCGTCGCAACCGTGCTTGGCCGGCAGTGTGGAGGCACACAGAGTTTTGTCATCATTTATATATCTTCTCGCAGTTCAACCTAAGAGGTTGTCTACTACTTAACCGGACTTTCCTGTGGGTGCCTCAATAAATTAAGGCCTCCAGCCAGGGTATAAAACTTAAAAAACTAAGCGACTACGCTAAGGGCACTTCCTGCGGAGGTACGGACCTCGGCTTAGGGCGTCGCTGGGGGAGAACACCAAAGGACGGCCTGGATCGGATTATGATTATTTGGGGTCGAATTTAAAGCTACAGGCTCAGCGGCGCGGGCTGGCTCGAGCTAGGGTCGGGGCGGGGATGGACTGGGACGTCGCGACGGACCTCGTCGGCAAGGACGATAGGACGGATGTCGGGAGATGTGCTTTCTAACTGTCGCCGTATCTCAGTAGTTCCATTATGGGACTACTGTGATATTTTTCTCCCAGTAGTTCCATGGAAGGACTACGCTAGTGGAAGGACTACTCTCCTGGAGGAGAGTGATAGCGTCATCGGGGACGGTTTGTCATCATGTCATTGTTTTTTTAATTTTTAAACGATTTTAGTCGCAGTTAATAATAATGATTATTTATTTATTTAAACTTCAAGACACAAACATCTGCGTCGTCCTGACTCTTGTACTAGGATTTCCTGTATCACAAGAGCCAGTTGTCCGTTCCAATAGCATCAGTCGTGGATTCGCGGCAGAGTCAACCCCCCAGTGCGGTCGGTTAGTATTAATTGTGAAAGTTACTCGGCTGTTAGCTAAACCATATATCTGAACGGTACGTAGGTACATATCTATCCGAGAATGCAGGATTTATGTTGCTTACAATTGTTAAAAAGAGGGTGTGTGAATAAGCACAAACTATAGAAACATACAATAGATGCGAACACTTTCGACTGGAGCCAAGTATACGCGATTCAGCATCACCGACCGACTGGAACCAAGTATACCCGATTCAGCATCAGCGACTCGAGTGGTGCGGTTCAGTTTCGTTCACTGTCCAGAAGGAGCGCAATATGCGCCTAAAGTTTTAATTAAAGAGAATATGCGAGTTCTATAATTATGACAGAGAGTGTGAGTTAATGCTGTGTATGTGCTTAGTTAGTAAGCCTTAATATGAATAAAATAAAATATACTTAGGTGATGTCGTGATTATTAATATATTTTTCATTTCAATATCCACTTTTTTGCGATAAATTGCCATCCAATCACATCAGTCGTAGATTCGCGGCAGACTCAACCCCCCAGTGCGGTCGGTTGGTATTAATTGTGAAAGTTACTCGGTTGTTAGCTACACCAACTAATCTGAACGCTACGTGTTCTCCGTGTGCCACGCAACTGTGACGCACGGAAACTTATTTCTAATTTCCTGGGAAATTCTACAAAATGTCCTTGTTGTTTAGAAGCGAGAGATTTTGTTTTGATTGTATTAAAAGCCTGATGCAGCAGAAATTGTATGAAAACTTAGCAGTCATTCTTTTGTCCCTGGCTGCATCATCAACGTCATCAAATTATTGTAAAATCGACGGTTTTAAACCGAATAAAAATTAATAGAATTCATAAATAACTTTATAACTTTAAAACTACAGTGAAAATCCAGTCTGTTTTAAAATTTGTTTTTATTTATTTATTTATTCAGTATATATTATTATTATTATTATTTTATTTTTATGTTTACATATCTCGGGACTCTGGAGTCCCGGACCTTTGGAAGGCGTACGAGGGGCCGAAGCCAACTCGTAGAGGCCCGTTAGACGCTTTTTAATTAAATGAGGCACCAACCGACGATTATCCCTGTACGCACTATGCAAGTGCACCCAAGGACAACCCTCGGTTGTTGTAGGACTATTGCAGGATTTGGAAACAAAGATATTGGACTATGGGTTTGGGTGGTTAAAATGAACTGGTTACCTAAAGCTATGGAAGGTCTATGGCCCCTGGCTGATCAATGTTTTATTAACACGGATAAAATGGCAGGGGGTGATTTGCACACTTAATAATGGGCCCCCGAAAACGGTCGCTAGCACACATAGTGACGTAGCGACAAGGGGGCATCATATTATTTTGAGGTGCTCGAGGAGTGGAGAGGTATTCCACGGCTCTCAGAACAATCCCAGAGCCCGGAAGATGGTCAAAATCCCTATAAGCACTTACTGGAATACTTCCTTCCTCCGAGCATATTTGCTCTTGCAAATCTTCACTCAAGCCGGCCAATAAAGGCAAGAATGAGGTGGGAGCTCAGTTCCTTGTCAGTGTTCACTCCAGCCGGCCAATAAAGGCAAGCCAGAGATGAGGAACATGACTTCTCCCGGGAGATAGGGTCCGTGGGGTCGCAACTGCCCAACAGCTCGCCACATTCTGCTCTGCGGGTTTCTGTATCTCTCTTGGTCTGGCTCCTCACCCAAGACATGTTCCGGTAAAGTAAACTCTACCGGCTCAGACCCAGAGTTCGCAGCGCGCAAGCCCCACCACGACGTCAACGTAGAGATACGGCGGTGGGGCTATTATTATTATTATTATATTTTTATGTGTTTACATATCTCGGGATTTTGCGGCTAATTGATCAGTGAAGTTGGAATTAGCTTTGCAAAATAGAATAATTATACGAGCTACAATAATTATTTTACTGTAATATTCCTCTACACAAATCCCTTTCAGCTTTATTTTGTACGAACAGAAGAGAAAATGACAGTCGGGCTAATAAACTGCACACAACAGCGCTTCATCAATACCAGCATCAATTTCACAATCTACGTTTGATTTTGCATCAAAAGCCTTGATCGCTTTTATACGCTGTTTCAAAGCGTAGATTGGTCAAAGGCACAATTTTTTATTGAAAAAATAAAACTTCAAACATATCACGCAAAGGCTCAATGACTATGCAAACCTGGTTTTACAATAGTGTCTCTATAACACTAAATAAAAAAACCGGCCAAGAGCGTTTCTGTTCACGCAAAATGAACGATTCCGTAGTTGGGACGAATGTATCCCAAGAACAAACTTAACATTGTAGTTAAAATACATGTTCTTCCATACATTTTAACTGCAAATATACGTTGACTAACGGTTGACTATTAATTGTTAACTTGTAAAGCCTACTTATCTGTGATAGTTTTCCGTTTAACTTCGTTATATTACTACTGCCGTGAATTTTTTCGCATACCCAAAAACAAAAATTTTGCTGGCAATGGACACTAGACTCTACGAGTAACAAAAATTAGGACTTTAAAGCTTGATATTACGCAAACCGATCCCTGAATCGAATAGTGGTTTTCACAAACCAGCAGTATTTTTGAACGGCCTATCGAACGATACTCCACACCGTGGTATAAAGGAGAAAAAAAAAAAATCATACCCATTTTACGTTCAAGAGATTATATTTCCAGTTTGTCGGCGTGATTAATATGTATAATTGTATACCCATGCCAAATTATAGCTTTCTAGTAGGTACTAAGAGTCTGAGCTAAGCCGCAGATAGACAGACTGAAAGACAAACAGACTGACGTGGCGAATCTATAAGCGTTCCTTTGTTTACTACGGAACCCTAAAAATTGTACTATCAAGCTAAATGTGATTATGCAAAAATCATGTCAGACCTTTGTAGGTCTGACATGATTTTTGCATAAGTGTGAAAATTCTATATTCCAGTCAATAGCTTGTGCTATTGTCTGAAATATAGAATTTTCACACTTAGACGATATTAATGATCTATATTCGTGATGGCCCGTTGGTTAAGGCCTCGCCTCTCATGTATGAGGTTGTGGGTTCAATTCCGGGCAAGTACCAATGTGACTTTTTCAATTCATATGTACTTTCTGAGTTTATCTTGGACAATACTGACGTTGATGAAGGAAAAACATCGTGAGGAAACCTGGACTTATATAAGTCTGAAATCGCCAACCCGTCTTGAGCAAGCATGGTGATCAATGCTCGTGCCTTCTCTGTATGAGAAGAGGCCTTTGCCCAGCAGAGGGACAGTTATAGGCTGGTATTATGATTTTATCTATATTCTATGCAAAATTAAAATAATTGATCGCTAACCACATGCCGAAACACAGTTGCAAAAATTCAAAATCCTAATTATTATCTGAAAAAGATATAACCCAGTAAATTTCATAAATACAATAATCCTCGAGATAAGTTGAGCTAGGATTTATTTGGAACCCCCCGGTGGGTTCCCGCATTGTCGAGGCGGGGGGGCTCAGTAGCCGTGGCTTGGAGGGCCACGGTGAAGCTAAGAGGAACCCGAGGAGGGGGCCGCTCGACAGAGCTTTTGCGGCTAAGCCGACGACGTAGCGGCCGTAGGTTGCGGTGCCGCTTCGGCGACATCGCAACTGAGGCGGGCCGCGATGTCGAATGGGCGGCATCGTGGCTGAGTGTGGGAGGCCGCGGCGGGAGAGGAGTGCCGGTATTGCGGTGAGCTGTTCTCCCTACCTTCCGCGGCCTTGACGGGGTCGCCACCGTTGAATGGCGGACGCGGTGGGGCCGCAGAGGAAGAGGAGTGTCGGTATTGCGTTGGCCGCTCTCCCTATCCTCTGCGGCCGAAAAGTGGTACCCGTCGCGGGGGGACCAGGGGCGCCTGGACGCGGGGTCGTCTGGCGCGGGGTCCCAGGTGGAGGCCAGCAGGCAACGGGTGCGGGGGCACCCTTGCCTGTATTGCACAGGCCTCCACCAGTGTCAGCCGGGAATGGCCAGGTGTTCCCGGTCATTCCCATATCCCCCCAGGCGGAGGGGCATGCGGGGCTCGCTAGCTAGGCGGGCATGCGCCGGGAGGGTTGTGGACGTAAAGGATGTGCCGGTTTCCCATGACCCTCCCATCAAGGCGATGAGGGAACTCCGCTGAGTTTTAGTGGGTATACTGCCATTTTGGCAGGGAGTCCCACATACCCCGTCTCGTCCCCCGACGAGCGCATACGCAATGCATTTCTCAGCGTAAAAAAAAAATATATAAAAAAAATAAAAGGATTTACTTAGAAGCCGTTGTCATACAATGATCAACCAAAATTACAGCTATTACACCTTATTGAGACCGAAATTTTGGGGGTTCCCCATACTTAGAACTGGAACTCTATTTTTTTTTTTCATCATACCCATACGTGTGGGGTATCTATGGATAGATCTTCAAAAATGATATTGAAGTTTCTAATATAATTTTTTTCTAAACTGAATAGTTTGCGCGAGAGACACTTCCAAAGTGGTAAAATGTGTGTCCCCCTCTGTAACTTCTAAAATAAGAGAATGATAAAACTAAAAAAACCACCGAAAATTAGTTTGAACGAGATCTAGTAAGTAGTTTTTTTTTTTATACGTCATAAAACGTAAACCGCAATTTACCTTTCTGAATGATCATCAAAGAATGTCTTTTTAATGTTTTAGTTAATGGTACGGAACCCTTCGTGCGCGAGTCCGACTCACAATTGGCCAGTTTTTTTCCTATTTATTCCTTTTATGTACTGCTGTTGGTGTACCAAAAAATAATAATAACGAGACAGCGATAGCGTGAGGTTTTTTCGTTACGGAATTTCTGGATTAGGTCCCCGCGCTCAAGGCCCGCGATAGAAGCTATGCAATAGCTTAATAATTGTGCGGGGTTTGAACACAAATACGATTGCTTTGTTTTCACTGGAATTCCGAATACATAATTAAACCATGTAAATCAAGCAATCTACCTGTCATTCATAATCATAAAACAATAAAAATTCTACGCTCAGGTTTAAAAGAAATCTTGGAACAAGGAAAATTGCGCATCCCGCAGGATTTTCCTGAATGGACATACGACCTTTTTGGTTACGAGTTCACCTGTTTTCATTCGCAGCTGATTTCTCTTTCTGCTTCCCTAGTCCCTATTATCTAAGAATATTGACGTTACTGTTTGAAAAGAAGGAAAAGTATTGCTTAAATGAGCTCAGGTTTGTGGCGGTATTAACAACGCCACATGCGAACGACGCATCAAAGACCTGACGTCACAAATCCTGCATCGCGCTATCAGAGTTTACCGCGCGACTAGCATATAAACAACATCACGACAGCAACCGTTGGGCAGTTGCCCACCAGACACAATACCCGTCTGGTCGGAGGATCCTCCATTTACTATAGAGTATGACTGAACTTTACACCCTGTTCCTCATACCTCATACCAGGTTTAAACAAATTCTTGGAACAACATTTTTTCTGAATGGACTTACGACCTTTTGGATTAAAACGAAGCCGTATTCCAATTAACCTATATGTAATTCCTGTTTTCATTCGCAGGTTCATTCTTTTTATGCTTTCCTAGGACTAGTATTGTTGGTGTGATGTGCAATTGTCTTCTTCTTCATGATGGAACATTCCAGATGGAATAACACTGCCTCATGCACAGCAGTAGCGCTTATGATCGCTAGACCGACGAGACAGTCTGCCATTTATATTATTCTCTTAAAAAGAAAATCTTTTCTTGATTGGTAGCATTAATTGCTTATTGGTCTGTGTTTATGAACTGTTATTGGATATATCATGTCGTTAAAAGAAATAAAGCTTTCGTTTACGCAATAAATCCAACTCTCAATATGGTATTTATTCAGAAGTTACTCCTATAACATCAGGTATCTGCCAGAGAAAGTCGTGTCAAAATCGGTTCAGCCGTTTTGGAGATTAGCCGGAACAAACAAACAGACAGTGAGACAATAGACAATTTGTTTTAGTTGTCGTATATTCTTTCATAACCATTTCAAAAAAAAGTTGTTATTTTGGCATTACAAACAGACACTTCAATTCTATTTATGTAGAATAAAATAATATAAAAATAAATAAATATATACATTCGTAAATAACAAAGTATGCCTAATTCATTAAAATAACAAAATTAACTTTCTATATCGTTTATCAATGTTAAAATGAGATTGCATTCTTGTCTAATACCTAGTGTTAATATTAGAGGGCTTTTCAGAAACAATTTGGTTCCCAAGGTCAAACTGGGACAATAATCTATAATGTATATGATTAAAGTAACGTAGTTTGTATATTATGTAGTTGTGTTACGTATTATGTAGTATATTGCAGCCACTTATAGAAAAGCTCAGAAAAATGCCAACTTGTTGCAATTGACTCGGTGGAACGAAGAGCAAAAATGCTTATAGGCAACGAATCGTTGGTGGCTGGGCTTCACAGCCTGGCCTATCGGCGTAATTTTGCTTGCCTGCCGGTCTTCTACAGACTGTACTTCGGAGAGCGTGTGCAAGAGCTCCACGACCTGATCTCACCATCGCCCTTTTATTACCGGACTACCAGACGTACTCCATGGTACCATCCGCTCTTGGTTGATATCCCATCCAGTCATACTCAGCGCTTCTCCTCCACATTTATTATGCACACAGCCAAAGCGTGGAACTATCTGTCAGCGACTGTGTTCGTTTTCTTATATAACCCGTCTGCCTTCAAAGCAAGAGTGAACAGGCATTTTCTGGACACGCTCGTTCCATTATATACCTCATCCATCGCTTTCCATCAAGCGAGATCGAGGTCAAGAGCAGGCCCAATCTGCAATAAAAACATAATTTAAAAAAGTATTTTCACATGCAGTGATACTCAACGAGACCAATTCTTCATCATCATAGGCCTCTCCAATTGCACGCCAATCAGCTCGATTCTCGGCGACTCTCATCCAGCTGCTACCAGCCACCCTGCGAAGATCGTCGCTCCACCTAGCTTGAAGACGTCCTACCTTACGATTGCCGATTCACGGTCTCCACTCAAGAACACGTCTACCCCAATGGTTATTGGTGCTACGGCTAATATGGCCGGCCCATTGCCACTTCAGCTTGCTTATTCTGTGAGCTATGTCGACAACTTTGGTTGTCTGCCGGATCACCTCGTTCCGGATTTGAACTCTCAGAGTAACTCCAAGCATAGCCCGTTCCATAGCTTGCTGAGCGATCTTGAATTACGAGTACCATGACCAATTAGTTTCATTGATTTAATGCTTATAGGCGTTCAACATCGCTTTTACCCTAAAAGTGTTAATAAAGTAAAGCAATTTTTGTGAATACGATACCTTCTTTTATTTGTTTGTCCACGCTTCCATGGCACTCTTTCGTAAATTTATTACCTACATAGTCAACCAAATCAGATTCTCGACATCAAATAGCCTAATAATGGTATTTCACAATTACCCAGACTATGCCGCCAGCCAAAATGTTACCGTGCAGGCGAGAGGTCCCTAGGGAGTTTTTAATCCAACCCCGAAACTTCCAGACACACATTAATGAGGAAATAATACTACATTACCTGCCCCTATTTCGTTCACAAAGTTAGATTGAATAAAAGGTTGTATACCTGTATTAGTGTCAAAAGTTTATGATTTAATTTCATTGCATTTATCCCAGGTTTTTAATTAAGTCGTTAAGGTTAGTTATTCAATTTTTGGGCTGGCTTTTATTTAATTTTTGTTTTTTTCGTTGGAAGTTGACCTAATTTGATTTTTGTGGCAGCTTATAACTTTTGTTAACCATGAATCCTGTTATTAGGGATTTAAGAGTAAGTTATCATTTTATAATACCTATAGGTAAAAGGAAGTTACCGATTAGTGTACCGCGTGGTGCTGGACGTAAAGAATAGCACCACCCCATTTCCTCCCGTGGGTGTCGTAAAAGGCGACTAATGGACTTACTAGAGAATGGGCAGCAGCGTTCTCTATGCATTTTTAACACCATACTGCGATCGCCAGCCCGCCTGCCAAGCGTGGCGATTATGGCAAACCTCCCAATTGGGGGAGGCCTATGTCCAGCAGTGGACGTCTTTTGGTTGAAATGATGATGATGATGAAGAGGAAGTTTACCGTGTACTAAGCTACGCTTACCGCGGTTGATCTGTAAATGGGTGACCAACTTTACATACCGAGACCCCACCATGCCTCGGAAAGCACGTTAAGCCGTTGGTCCCGGCTGTCGTTCGTGGATCTCTGACAGTCGATACGGGTCTTCAGAAGCTCGAAAGTCTGACAACTAGTCTTACCAAGAGGTATCGTATAACCCAGTTACTGAGTTGTGGAGGTCAGATAGGCCGTCGCTCCATGTAAAATACTGGTGTTCAGCTGCATCCCGTTAGACTGGAAATCGACCCCAACATAGTTGGGAGTCAGCGGGATTGTCCCAAAAGGGTACCGCTGCCCCGGAACATAAAGGGCCAAGGAAGGAACACGGGTGGGTTTTAGTCAGTAAGAGTCTGACACTCCCTACTGCTCCACCCAGAGCGGGGCCATTTGATGATTACCCATCCTCAAAAAAAAAAAAAGAACAGTTGGGAAAAGGCTACACAGATGATGATGACTGTTTACAATATTACTATTTCACAGTAGTTGAATACACTCCATTTGAAATAAAACATTTAAGTAAACCTCTTTTACAATCCGTGCAACCGATTTTGACTTCTATTGCGTTAGTGGCATGACAAATGGCAGCTGCAGGAAACAGTTGGTATTATGACCACTTTTTTGCTTTTAATGCCATCCTTATGCCTACTGATTATAAGTCAAAATCGGTTGAACGGACTGTAAAAAGGGTTTTTTTAAATAATTATTTCAAATGGAGACATGTCACATGACAATCAAAATAATTTTCTCTGAAATCTTTTTGATAGAATACTGTTATTACTGCTATGGATTTATTTATTTATTTAAGGAAAAACAAACAGTAGCATAATAAGAAACTGTCATAATATCTTAAATATTTATTACAATTTAAAACAATTATGCTACCCACTACGTTCTCCACAGATTACTATTTAAAGTATTTAAAAACTGGCTATACCCAAAGTCTCAAATTCAGATAATTTATGTAAACAAAGGGAACATAATGAACAAAAAAAAAAAAATTACTTCGTAATGGTAATTCACATAAAATGGCGAAAAAAAAAAAAAAATGGTTCCATTTTCTTTTAAGTACTGTTTTAAGAAATAATAATTTAAAAATAATCATACCGTAATTATTTTTATAAATTTTCGGTTTACAAAGTTATTAAAAAAAAAAAGATTTTCTGGTATAAAATATTTTATGATAGGTTCTGGTAACAATGCAGGAGATCCAAACATTTTAATTTTTTTTACATCTTTAACAACACAATTATTACAACTCGCATTCATCATATTGTAAGTAGCATATCTAACCACATTTTGGATGAAAACTCTTTTGGATTAAATCGATTTTGGGAGGCCTACGTCTAGCACTGGACTTAAAAGGGCTGATTATGACGATCATATGCCGTGTCTCCAACATACTACACAAAGCACTTGTTTGGCAACGGTATTTTGTTTGCATAGTTCTTATAATTAATTCACTTTAATTTTATCAATGATTATTTACAAAAGATTTAATGATAAAATGTTTTGTACCACTCTCCTGTCATTTTGACAGTGACATTTCTTTGACATTACATTGTTTACATAAATTATCTGAATTAGAGACTTTGGGTATAGTAACACAGATACAATACCACTACAACAGACCATTATCCTAGAACTCCTATCTGGATTTTTTTATTTATAAAAGAAAAAATAAATTTAAATTTGTGTGCGTACATTACTAAACATTACGTCATTATACAATACTTTGCTGATCCTTTAGGGTTGCTTGGATTTGCTTCTTAAATGCATTTTTACTAAGAAAAAGAATAGAATGGATAGGTTTGAATAGATCCGAATGATAATGATCCGTAAAATCTACATTTGCAATTCAACTGGTGCATAGTCCATGCTAATTGATCCCAAAAAAACACACAGTAAAAACCAATAAATTATTCCCTCACCTTCCAATCTCTATTAATAATGAGAAAATTGCGCCACCCAAATGAGGCAGATTCAACATTGTTCCACCGCCCAATTTCGCTATGGAACGTACTCCTACAATTTATGACGGGACACGTGTGAAGCGGCCCGCGGTTTTAATATCTGCTGTAAATTAGACTGAGCGAATGGATACTGCACAAATTGGCCCGTACTACGCTCTTATTTACTTTATTGTTTTAGAACCGAAGGTTGATGTTATCGGCGTTATTTATGACTGATGGATTAATGTGATGAAACTTTTTGGTTCGTAACTATCTGTTTTTTTTTTTTTTTTTTTAATATTGTGAATTGTTGTGAGTGGAACACAGAACAGAGGTTTAGTAAAATTGTTGTATATTTTAGATACTTTGTGTTCACAGATTAGATTGTAAGACAGCAGCATCCAGATGTTTACTATTTTAATAATACGAATTGTGTTTCGCGCTCACAATCTGTTAAAATATTTTTAACCCTAAATTGAAACCTCTAGTAGTGACACTTATGGGTACACTACGGTTTGATAACCATTTCAGCCGAAAGACGTCCACTGCTGGACTTAGGCCTCTCCCAAAGGGGGGTTTGCCATAATCGCCACGCTTGGCAAGCGGGTTAGCGATCGCAGTATGGTGTTAACAATGCATAGAGAACGCTACTGCCCATTCTCTAGTAAGTCCCTTAGCCGCCTTATACGACACCCACGGAAGGAAATGGGGTGGTGCAATTCTTAAAGTCCGGCACCACACTGACCCGGTTTGATAATATTTTCGTTCAGACATTCAATAAACATTAACATAATTTCTGCAACAGAATCTGATGAAGTAGTTCCGTTATTAGAATGATAAACGCAGTATTATTAAGCCGTAAGAGTCGCTTCGATATGAGCCGTTATTAGCTGATAGAAACGTGCTGACAGCACTTCGGCAAATGGCACTAGGTAATCAGGTCGGTCAGCCAATCGGAGCGCCGTGCGGTAACGTAGGCACGTCTGATTGGCTTAGGAAGCCTTGCGCTGACCGACGGATTAGCTAATACAACTGGCCGGGTGCTGCTAAATCCAATGCTGTTGCCCCAAATTTCAGGCATTGGACTAATTAGTTCGTGATGCAGTTAGCGATTAGGTATGATTTCATTTAGCGATCTTTCCTAAACCGTGGATTTCATTTGTCATGACTGTCCGGTGTGTTCTGTTTTGACGCTTATCCGCGGTCTGAGTAATCAGATCTATTTTATCTGGGATAAATATGTACACTATCAAATACTTTTTAAGTTCCTATTGTTAGCAATTATTGGTTAATTTACAGTGTAAATAAAGTCTGGATAAAGTGAGCTACACAGAACGATGGAACTGTAATATTGTACTTACAATTTCAATCTGATAACAAAGTAATGGATTTTGCATGTGCATCTTGCATACTCTGGGCAGCCCAGCACATTCCTGATTGGTTAATATAAAGAAGGTTAAAATTTACTCGGAAATAAAATTGATTCTAGTTGCCCCTTCTAAAAGGTAATTTCGCATGGAGAAGAATGGGCAAGAACCTCCACCGTTACTCTTTTAAACTATTTTACAATACTTTGTATAAATCAATTATATCATTACATGTGAAGACGATCTACCTAGAATAAAATTACTATACCACAACAGGTAAAAACAATTAAAAATTAAGCAATGATGGATAAAAATTAAATTAATATTTGCTACGGCATGAGCCGAACCGAAGTTAATATTCCAACAAAGTTCGTACCGAAGAAGATGGGTAGAATAGGGATGACGTCTAAAAAAAATTTTTTTGTCCTTCATGTAGATTTAAAAAAAATATTGAACACGTAATTCTTTTTTACGTAATCAAAACATTACGGCAATGCATTGAGTTCAAATGTGGCATGACGCCACTTCTCATTTGATTTTATACTGAGCTGTGACGTAACGAGCCCCCACTCCCCAAGTTTAATGTGTTTTATCTAAGTCATTTTTTATTCATATGATAAAGCAAAAAATATGTGTCTAATACTTTTATATTATCTGATTGACGAACTAAACAGTTTTTCTTTTTTTTTTTACCCAGGCGTTATCCTTATTCCATGCATTACAAATAACTATGTAATTATTATTCTACATACAAGTACTTACAAAGATCGTTATGCCAAACCAACACTCACATAAACGGCGTTTCTTACTAGACTTTAATCCCTTCTAATTATGCATCCCATCAACAAAAGGAGACAAACAACATTTGTAGCATACCTATTGTGCACTTTATACCCAAAAAGCTGACAACATCATGCATAAACTGCTCTTACCCAGTGACCCGTCCAAAGCCAGCCGCTAATCTAAATTAAACCGTGTTTTGAAGAACAAAAGGTGTATTATCATTTGGTCGGACATCACGTCAACTCTTATTAAGTTCGCCTGGTAAGCTCCTTATCAGACAGTGTATGGTAAAGATAAAGCGTACGCCAATGCCCGCTGTCTGCTGGAATGCATTCGGTGTAATCGCGTACAATGGTGATTTCGGTATATTTGTCCTACGTTCCGTGTTGAAAAGATGTAATGTCGAGTACTAAGCATTATTTTCCCGATTCTGGGGAGATTTTGTCGTTCGGTTTGCAACGGTTTTCGTAGATACCAGCTGTAAATGTAACTTTATTTCAGTTTTATTGTGGCACCTTGACTGTGCCATGGCAGTCTAACGTTTCGACTGTAGACTATGTTGTTCTTACTTAAAACAATTATTATGGTTGCGTGCAATGTAACAATATATTTTGTATCGAGGGACTAAACGAAGCCATAATATACCAGAGGTGGTTTGACTCCCGAGCGTGCGAGGGAGTCAATGAAACCGAGGGTATATTAAGTTGGCGTTTAGTCTCGAGGTGCAAACTGTACTTTTCACTTTGAGTGCGAGAAAAATAGTCAATTTAGTACAAAAACACTTAATAAATATTATTCCTCCAGTCCATAAACCTTTCGTAAATTTTTAGGTAAATCTTCCGCGATTTTGGTGGCAAAAGATCATCTATTATTTCTTTTACTCTTTGCTCGACGTCAAACTCTTCACTGTCACTGGACATTCTTAATAAATTTATTTAAAACCGGACAAAACACTCAACAAAAATTCTGAAATTTTCGCGTTCAGTTTGTTCTTCTAAACCAGTCACAGATTAACAATTTAAAACGCATGGCGCCACTTTCTTTGCAGAAAAACCATGGAAGTAAAACTCTCAACATTTTCGCAATGAATATGGTCCACACTCCACAGATATTTACTGGCTGTTTGAGTTTGTCTATGTCACATGAAGGAAATTAAAAAACTAATTACTTTTCACTCCCTAGAGACTAAAGTGGTCACTTTAGTCCCGCTTCGTAGGGCTATATTGGCGTACTTTTAGAGCATGAGAAGTGAAAATACAATTTATAGTTCAATAATTTTAGTTTTAGCCACTAAATACCGCAAGTAGAGCAACAAAAGTTATGCCACCACCAGTACCTGTCCGAGCGAATAGGGCGGAAGACCATTTCTGGAGCTTTACTGCACAAAATTTGACAGCTTCGCTCCCTTTCGCCCCAATTCGCCCCGTTTCGCCCGTAGCATTTCACACCCCAATATTATTAAGCTGGCTTTTATCGCACCTACCTCACCGCGTAAATTAATAGAGGTAATTGTGGCGTACAGTTTAAATGAATAAAAACTGCTCGGAACATTCAATTGTGCGGTTCGGTTGAGGAAATATGGCTGAAGGGGGTGAACTTGTAAAAACCTTTGTTTTAGTTATGACTGCGTGATTATTGAGACTAATTAGTAGGGTTTGTGGTGAATGTTTTTTTAAATGTTAATTGACTTATTCGTTGTTATAATTACTTTTATGTACATACCTTTAGGTGTGGATATTATAAAATAAAAAAACATTTAGTAGGTAATTATTTTTGCTAACTCAAATAGCATCATACTTTCAACTTTATGCTGCAAACAGTACCTACTGGCAAAACAAAATGCCGTATTTTTTTAAAATCACGTTAACCATTGGAGTATAAATCTATAATATAAAAATGAATCGCAAAATGTGTTTTGCCAACTCTACGGGCATACGCAGAAGCACTGTTTTGCGACACCCAGGTGCGTAAAGTGCCTGGGTTCGCATAGCACTGCGGAATGCGAACGTCCCAAGGACCGTGCACTTTGCACCGAGCCACCGAGCTGCGTGCTATGTGGCGAGGCTGGCCACCCCGCGAACTACCGTGGCTGCGCTAAAGCCCCAAAATCCGCGCCCCCTCGCTTAGCGAAGCGTACCGACGCGCGTCAATCCCGCGAATGCCCGTCCTATTTGGAACCAGTAAGACTGAGTCCCCAGAGACCCAGTCCCTGGAATTACCTGCACCATCAGCAGGCGTTCCCAAGCCTCCAGGCTAGACCCGCCCCTCAGGCAGTCGCTCCCCAGGCCCCCCAGGCCAGTATACCCCGATTAATGGACCCGCGAACCCGATTCGAGAACTCGCAATCGAGACCCGCGACCATCGCACCCCCCACCGCACCCGCGCCCCTCGCCGCCGCGCCCGCGCCCGCGCCCGCGCCCGTCGCCGCCGCTCCGTACGCGCGCCCCCCTCCTAACCACACCCCCACTCCCGTGGCCGGTGTCAACAAAGTAGATCCCTTCCAGGTGATCTCTTCCACCTACATGGTCTTCCTCACCCCCCGCGCGAGGAGGATGGCCGACGAGATAGTCGCCGCGACCAACGCCGGTGACTTATACCAAATCCAGGCAATCTACAATGCGTATCCCGAGATCACGCAAGCATTGTCTAGATTCGCGAACAACACCCCTAGACCACTTAATGGATACTAGGTCCCCCGCTAGAAACAAACCCCGATCCCTAATGTTAGGTTATTTTAACGCCAATGGCTTGGACGGCCAAAACTCAGAGATCACCGAATTCCTCGGCGATCATAAGGTAGACGTTTTCCTAATTCAAGAGACCTTTTTAAAACCCAGGCACCGTAACCCGTCAATTGCGAATTATCGTATAATTCGCAACGATAGGTCGCGGTGCCACCTGGGAGGTACTCTAATCTATTATAAATCAGAGCTCTATTGCACGCCCATAGACCCTCCTGTCCTAAAGTCCCTATTAGAAGTCTCGATCTGCCGAATCGGTATGACGGGCCACCCATCTATAACGATAATATCAGCCTATCTGCCCCCTACCATTACAATTGATCCTATCCAAGATCGACTACTGACCGACGACCTTAGCACCCTCTTGAGCTTGAGTGATTCCGTCATCATGGCGGGTGATCTCAATGCCAAGCACCCAGCCTGGAATAGTAGACTCACCTCCCATAGGGGTAAAGTCCTCTTTGACCTCTGCCCCCTCCTAAATTTTGATATCATCGCCCCGATGAATCACACCCACTATCCGCATAATCCTGACCATGCCTCTGACGTGCTCGATGTGGCACTTCTAAAGAACATCAACCTACGGTTGGTCTCTATAGAGGTGCACCACGAGCTTCACTCTGACCACCGACCTGTTCTCGTAGAAATGGCCCCTCGCATAGGTCTTCACGACCCCAATATCCCCCCGCGCACCAAAAGGATAACGGACTGGAAGCGAGTAGGCGAAAGCTTGAAAGCTAACACGTCCCCCCAATTGGACTCGATCCCCGACCAGTTCGACTCTATCGCAGACACGACGACCGCGATCGACTCTCTCACAGAGCACGTACAATCTGTCCTGAACACATGTTCAAGGGAGGTTCCGGCGACGGATAACCGTCGCGGGAAACTGCCGGACGATGTACGTGCACTGATGACGGAGAAGAACGCAGCCGTCCGTGCGTACAGTAGCTTTCCCTGCACGGCTAACAAAATCCACATGCGCTACTTGCAGCGTGCTGTAAGTAAACGCGTGAAGGAATTTCGTGACGCCGACTGGGATAAGCTACTGAACAGCCTAGAGCCGAACCATCTAGCATTCTGGCAACTCCAAAGGAAACTCAATCCCCGAGGAGGTAGCTCAGCCTCAATGCCCCCACTGATCCGCCCAGACGCGTCTCTCGCTTTCGAAGACATCGACAAAGCCGAATGCTTAGCCGACAGTCTAGAGGCCCAGTGCTCGCCCAGCTCTCAACCAGTAGACCAGGCGCACCTCGATGAGGTGAACGCTGAAGTCGAACGTAGAGCCGCTCGCCCGCCCGTCGAAGACCCTGAGTATCCTCTGGCTCCCGTCACACCGGCGGAAGTGCACGAGCTCATAAAGGGTCTGAAACCTCGTAAAGCCCCTGGCTCTGATGGTATCACCAATAGGGTGGTCCAATTGTTCCCCGCCCACCTGATAATGCTCTTGGCCACCATCTTCAATGGAGCCATGAACAATAACGTCTTCCCGCAAGTGTGGAAAGAGGCCACAGTAATCGGTATTGCCAAACCCGGTAAACCCAAGAAGGAGCCCGCGAGCTACCGCCCCATTAGCCTGCTCACAGTCATGGGCAAAATCTACGAGAGGCTTATTCATAAGCGTCTCAGAGACTACGCCGAGACTAAGGGCCTTATCCCCCACGAACAGTTTGGATTCCGTACCAAACATTCGTCGACCCATCAGGTCCACCGTATAGTCGAGGACATAAGCGCCGGCTTTCAACGCGGCCTTATGACAGGAGCTATCTTCTTTGATATAGCGAAAGCGTTCGACAAAGTCTGGCACAACGGCTTGATTTACAAGCTGTACCAACTCGGTGTGCCCGAGCGTCTCGTGCTCATCTTACGAGACTTTTTGTCGAATCGCACCTTTCGCTATCGCATAGAGGGAGCCCTCTCCTCCCCCCATCCCATACGCGCAGGAGTCCCTCAGGGCTCTGTGATATCCCCCTTGGCTTTTACGCTTTACACCAGCGACATCCCGAAGTTTAAAAAGGCTCAGTTGGCTCTGTTCGCAGACGATACGGCCGTTTACTACAGAGGGAAGTGTCATAATGTCATTGCCAACACTCTCCAGACTGCAGCCGACAAGCTCGGTGCGTGGTTTAGAAAGTGGCGGATCGAAGTCAATCCTGACAAAAGCCAAGCGGTTCTCTTCGTAAAACCGAGAAAAATCCCCCCAAAGCCCAAACCTGTCACCATGTTCGGCAAGCCTATCCCTTGGGAGAAGCGAGCCAAATATCTAGGTGTCATCCTCGATCAACGCCTCTCCTTTTCTGAGCATGTAAGTAAGGCGCGTTCGCGCGCCGCCTTCGCTCTCTATAGGCTTCACTCCCTTGTCCACGAAAATAGCAAATTGTCACTCAAGTGCAAATTGCGATTGTACACAGCGTGCATCCGCCCCATCATGACCTATGCGAGTCCAGTCTTTGCCCAAGCAAAATCACATGTCATCCATAAGATGCAAATCACTCAAAATCGTTTCCTCCGTAAATGCACGGGAGCCCCCTGGTTCGTTCGGAACACAAACCTCCATGTAGAGCTTAGAATGCCTACAATAGCCCAATTTCTGAAACGCTCTTCCAAGCGATTCTTTGACTCTGCCGCCACCCACCGCAACACTCTCGTTGTGCAGGCCGCCAATTATACCCCCTCCCGCATTAGTACGATCCGCCGTCCAAGGCACGCACTGACCGACCCAGACGACCCCACCACTCTCATCCAGGAGAGTCGTAGGGAAACTAGTACAGCTCGAAGAGTACACACAACACGAACACGATCACAATTCCGACCTCGCTTTAGAGGTCCCGCGCGAAATCCACCCCGATCCACTATTATTATCGTCAATAATAATAGCCCTCCCCGTCCCTTGACGACGCTTAACGATGTGCCAGCATGTGGTTTAGCTGAGCCTGTAATCCAAACTCCCCCGATTAATAATCAGAACCCTGATATTATCCAGCCACCGACGGTCCCTTGCCACCCTCCCTCCGACACTGCCCTAAGCCGAGGTTCGAGCCCCACCTGGGGTGCCCTTAGCGAGCAGTCGTCTAGCTTAAGTAGATTATAGTAAAAACCCCCTGGCTGGAGGCGTAAACTTCGTTAGGAGCTTGCGGCACCACAGGAAAGCCCGGTTAAGGAGCAGGAACCCCCAGTGGTTATACCTCCGAGATGCCATTTAAAAAAAAAAAAAAAAAAAAAAATGTGTTGGTAAGCGCATAACTCAACAACGCCTGGACCAATTTTACCAATTCTTTTTTTTAAATGTTCGTTGAAGTCCAAGGATTGTTTTTACGGCGAGAAAAATTAGGGTAGGGTAGACTAGGGTAGGGTAGGTAGGTAGGGTAGTGTAGTGTAGGGTAGTGTAGTGTAGTGTAGGGTAGGTAGGTAGGTAGGGTAGGTAGGTAGGTAGGGTAGTGTAGGGTAGGGTAGTGTAGGGTAGGGTAGGGTAGGTAGGTAGGGTAGGGTAGGGTAGAGTAGGGTAGGTAGGTAGGTAGGTAGGTAGGTAGGGTAGGGTAGGGTAGGGTAGGGTAGGGTAGGGTAGGTTGGTAGGTAGGTAGGGTAGGGTAGGGTAGGTAGGTAGGTAGGGTAGGTAGGGAAGGGTAGGGTAGAGTAGTGGAGTTTATACTATAGCTTTTGACAGAACGAAGTCTGTCGGGCCAGCTAGTTGCTTAATAAAACATTGTCATTTGAAATAATCCTATCGTAAAAAATTTAGTATCATACCCAAAGCCTACATATATCAATGTAGGTATAAACTATTAATCCAAAGGATGATGCCACGAAGTGTATGGAAACTGGTACCCGCTCCAATAGGAACACAACATGATATATAATTAGAAAGGTATTAAGACTTTATAGAATAATTCCAATGGCCTTTGTTTTTATTCTTTGTCCGATCGGAGTAATACAGGTTGGAAGTTGAGACAAGGTATTAAGGGTAGCTTTTTTTTTTTTCGTAGATAAATGCGCATGCATACTACACTACCACGGGGAGGCAGTGCAGTTATGTGGGACTCCAACCCACTAAAACTCCACGGTGTCCTCCTCTGCCGCTTATGGCGGGAACACAGGAACTTGAAATCATCCGCGAACCCGCCGCGGCCTTTCGTCAACGGACCCTCCTCTGGGGAGTAACCCCCATCACCGGCGCACCAGAACACACTGCGCGCCGTGACCACCCCAGGGACCAAACCAGCACAGGGGCGCCAGACGACCCCGTGTCTAGGCGCCCTTGGTCCCCCTGCGACGGGTCAGATCAGTGGCCCCGCTGCCTACCACTTTTCGGCCGCAGAGGATAGGGAGAGCGGCCAACGCAATACCGACACTCCTCTTCCTCTGCGGCCCCACCGCGTCCGCCATCTACCGGTGGCGACCCCGTCAAGGCCGCGGTAGATAGGGAGAACGGCGCGCCCCCTCCTGCCGCGGCCTCCAACCCTCAGCCGCGATGCCTCCCATACCACATCGCGGCCCGCCTCAGTTGCGGTGTCGCCAAAGCGGCACCGCAACCTACTTGTGGCCGCTACGTCGTCGGCTTATCTGCAAAAGCCCTGACGAGTGGCCCCTCCTCGGGTTCCTCTTAGCTTCACCGTAGTTGTCCAAGCCACGGCTACTGAGCCCCCCCCGCCTCGACAATGCGGGAACCCATCGGGGGAAAGGGAAGCTACCTTAACCATTAAAAAGTTACATGAATGAAATAATAAAATGAAAAAAAAAAAAAAAAACAATATATATATTATGATATTGAAACGGAATGAAAAAGTGTTTATTCACAGAAATTATTGTTTACAAGATATAAATAACTCTGCCAAAGAGCAAAGTAATTTGTTGGCAGATGTAGCTCCTTTTTTTTTGTACATTTTAACATGATTTTTATCATCATGATTTTGATTAATAATAATGTCAAAATCAACATTAATTATGTCAAAATCATTAATAATACAATAAAAAAGCTGTCAAGCAGCTGAAATCTGTTGTGAGCTGTAATCATGTCAAAATCCCTGTTTGGTACCTTTCTCCAATTATAGCCAATCGTAGGACTACGATTGGCTATAATTGGAGGAAGGTACCAAAAGGAGCATCATCCTTTAATAGCTAACTTAGTTACAAAATCTTGTACAAAAACTTTCCTCCAATTTAAAAGTACGCAGTTAATGTAATTTTGTAAGTTAATTTCAATGCTTCTACGTCGCCCTAATTCGATTAAACTGGGAACGCTCCCGAAGAATGTTATCGGGATTTTATGAATATTCAAACCGAGTAATCATGTCGAGGTAAATACGATTAAAACGAGTCTGCTATATTATTTAATTCTGTCTAATAATCTCGAAGTATACAATAATAGCTTTTGCCCGCGGCTCCGCCTGCGTGGATGTCAGTAATCGCGTAAAAAAGTAGCCTATGTCCTTCTCCATATCCCAGGCATCTCTGCCAAATTTTCTGACGAACAGCCGATCTATTCTGTAAAAATCTCACCGTGAAAACTCAGGTGAAGTGAGCATCAATACACAGTGTCAATCCCTAGCATGAATGGAATGACAGCTCACTTCACCTGTGTTTTCACGGTGAGTTTTTTACAGAATAGCACAGCAGTTCACCGGTTTAGGCGTGAAAACGTGACAGAGTTACTTTCACATTCATAATATTACTAGCTTTTGCCCGCGGCTTCGCCAGCGTGGATGTCGGTTATCGCGTAAAAAGTAGCCTATGTCCTTCTCAATATCCCAGGCTATATCTCAGCCAAATTTCATGACGATCCGTTCAGAAGTTTAGACGTGAAAAAAAAGTAAAAAGAAAAAGTAGCCTATGTCCTTCTCCATATCCCTGGGATATGGAGAAGGACATTAGGCTACTTTTTTACGCGATAACCGACATCCACGCTGCGGGCAAAAGATAGGTTCTATAAATTAACAAAAAAAATACTATAATTTGGCAAATTGACGTAGGGTGTCAGTTTGCTTTCCAATTAATTTCCCTGACAGTAGGTACCTAAAAACTGCGTACCTACATTATACAAAATAACATACTTAATGTGAGATTACTGGAACATTAAAAAAAAGGACTATTATCTTTTTATTGTATCTCTTTATTAGCTAGAAACTTTCCCTAGACTCCATACTTACATTAAACTTAATGTGAATTTAAAAAGTTTCATAATTAAGCACTCAAGATATTACGAAGGACATGTTTCAGTTCTCTTTTTGCCTCATGAGAGACACGCGGTTTGCCTCATGAGAGAGTAGCCTCGTCTTAGGCTACTCTTTCCCTGTTTTAGTAGTTTACAGATGTTAAGTTCCTCAGGTTAACTTTTGTTAAAACTATGGCAATAATGGAGTTTTTTTACTCGCATTACCTATCTGTATGCAATTATACCTACGAGGCAATCGTTAACGCATTCAGGGCAATATTTCTTTATAATAACTTCTCTTTGTATGCATTGCTTTGAATAAAAGAAACAGTTTTTAAAGAGTTCTTTAAAAACTGTATCAATAAGACCTAGTTAGGTCTTATTGATAACCCTCAATAAGAACAGAAGCAGCTCATTTCTTTGCTCCAATAAATGTAATATCTCACTAGGATTACGAAGAAGTATTTTCAGTTCTGTTACCCGGTTAAAAGATTTCTATCTAAATTCGTTCCAAATTCCTTGAAAATAAGTTTAGTAGACTTTATAAGTAAGGAATGCCGCATTCCTACATACCTACAATATCTTGGTAGGTAAGTACCTACCTACGTCATCAAAGAATATGGTTGTCATCCAAACTTATTTCAGACGTAAGGGGAAATAAACAGGGAAATGAGAGATGTCGTTTCTGTTACAAGTGCCATTTTCATGATATTCAGTGTTATGATAATGTCTTGTAGTAAATAAAATGGGGAGAACTGTACGTAAAGAATCTGTGCCAAGGAAACGGGACGAACTTTTATATGAGTCTATGATTTTAGATGGGTATAGAAAATGGTGTTACTCATAGATATGGCTGTTTTTAATCTAGTTGATCGTTGAGCTTCTTAAGTTTTTAGTGGAGATATACGATAACCAACATGGACGTGCACTGTTTGGACAGATCCACTTAAACCTGTGTGGTGCTTTCCTCAAGCGACCACCTCAGACATTAAACTACATTTTTTTCATCTAATCTAACCATTACAATGTAATTACTTTGACTTTAAAGACAGACCGTTGAGTTTGTTTCGGTGTTACTTCCCAGAGTAGCCAGCTAGGAAACACCGACCTCATATAATTTAAAGGAAAACAATTACGAGTTTGAGTGTAATTTTTTATCAATTAACATAATAAAAATCATTTATCATGTATCATTAGTATGCTTATAAGTCGGACACCCAGGTACCGAGCATGGTTTCTGCAAGTCTAAGTTTCAATTGGTTGGTGACGCTGTTCATCCTAACCTACCTAAATAGGTAGACGAGGAACACAGATAGCAAAACTTTTATATGCTTAAAAAACTCAGGTTATTTTGCACTTTAGAGGTCCAACAACAAATCGGTTGAAAAAAAATTTGACCTTCTACTTTTTGAAGTCGGGTAAAACCATTGAACGCAATCAAAATGCGCGAGATTACATAAATACTGGTTCAGCTTAACTTTATTCAAATTTTAATTCGGAAACTTCTGCTCAGAGGCCTCAATAAAAATAAAACCAAATTACACAAAACAATAAACCCAAATAAACAAAAGACAAAGAAACTTAGTGAACCGCTTTCACAATAAACTACATAAAATACAGACATTATAGTCGTTTGAATAACAAAAGCAAGAACAATAAAGAATTATAAGATTCGATGTGAATTAAACTTTTTTTTTCTTAGGTACAATTCCGGGGTAAGCCATAAACTTGGTGGAAGTTCTTAAAGAGAAACATTCGGAATCAGTACAAAGGCGACTTGATAATAACGCGCGACTCCATTCAGTGTACTGTAATCATCTTCCATTCGCAATTTCTGAAACTTTTTTCATCTTTGTTCACATCTGTTTGGGCGCTTTGGTAGCCGTCTTTTGATTCTTGTGACGCGTAAGATACTTTGTACACGGAATTACTTTGCGAAATATACGTTAGGCTACTCCCTTGTTTGTGGAAATCTCTACAATATAATGGGCATTTCAATTGAAATCAAAATGGGTATCTCTTGCAAGGTCAGGAAGGGTCCATGTCAGTTCAAGGCCATTTTTCGGTTGAAGGATTTTTGTATGAAATATGCACTGAATGCATTTAACGAACCATTATTGTGGTTCTAAGAATCAAACCAGCTTCCAAAAAAAAAGTAATCTATGAATTAGGTACAAGTAAAGCTCAGCCTAATTTTGCTACAAAATCATTGAAAAGTTACGTTTTTGTAAGTCTCTAACTGAAGGGACTTCCGAAATAAAAAAATCTGCCATCGGCGCTGTGCTAAATTCGACTTTATAAACATCACATCTTGACACATTAACGGCTCCGTCTCGTGATGGCGAAAATCAGCTACAATAAGTACGAAAGTCGGTTGTTTTTGTCAAGAAATTACGTTGTTTCATAACGCAATACCTGAATACCTACTAAAAGTTCTTGTTTTCTTGTGTTTAAGTTAATGTGGTTGTTACTAAGCTACTGCTATTAAAACTCTTCTCAGTTTATTTATGATTTTAATTGCTACCATATTTGTAAAATGTATCACAATAATTTAATATAACTAACTAACCATTATTTGTTTATTACTCTACAGCAGTTAAAGCAAACGATTGTACTGGATAAATGTCATCTGGAAATCCTTTTTGAATGACCATCTTCACAGTTTTCAGTTTGGCTTGTTCGAATAATATTTCCAATAGTTTTATAGGCCGTGTTACAGACGAATCATCCTCATCATATTCTAATACTTCAGATGTTGCTATATTTTCTTTGACGACAATCACACCGTGCTTGTTCAAAGACATTCGGCATCTCTCAAAGAAGTCAATCAAGTCATAATCTTTTAAATATCCGATTACCCATTGGCACCAAATAAGGTCGTAGTGTTTGTCAGGCTTGAAATTCTGAAGACCCGTTTGGTAAAGTGTTCCTATCTTCGGATTTTCTTTGCCGATGAATTCTTTGGCGTTGTTCATGAACTTTTCATCCTGGTCGACGAGATCGACCGTTTCGAAACGTGGAATCAGTACATACTTACTTACTCTTCCGATACCCGCGCCACAATCGAGGGCTATTTTTGTGGCTGGTGGATTTTCAAACGCCAGTATTTCGTCTAAGAACTCCTTTGATCCATCGATATCGATTTGCGACATGTGACCATATCCTCCGAGCACACCATCGATTGTTGCTGGTATATTAGCCCAGTAACTTGCGCCTCTTGAGTAAAAAAAGCTTTCGGTCATAGTGCCATTTTTTTTACAGAATAGATATTTTTTTACTTTATTGGTCAACCGTTGTAACGGAAGCATGACAATTGAAATTATTGCTGTCACTTATGACATAACAGTTGCAATGTTTTTTAAATCAACTCTATAAACGAGCTGTTTTAAAAAAGTCTCATTCATAAGATAAATACTGTTTATCCTCTGTCGCAGAAAACGAGTGCCCCACAGAACACGGATGAAACACTTCTTAGATGATACACAAAACGCAAACATACGATAACAACAACGAAGTAACATCCCTATTTTTAGGGTTCCGTAGCCAAATGGCAAAAACCCGAACCCTTATGGATTCGTCATGTCTGTCAGTCTGTCCGTCCGTCCGTATGTCACAGCCACTTTTTTCCAAAACTATAAGAACTATACTGTTGAAACTTGGTAAGTAGATGTACTCTGTGAACAGCATTAAGATTTTCATACAAAAATAGAAAAAAAAAAAACAATAAATTTTGGGGCTTCCCCATATTTAGAACTGAAACTCATAATTTTTTTTTTCATCAATCCCATACGTGTGGGGTATCTATGGATAGGTCTTCAAAAATGATATTGAGTTTTCTAATATATTTTTTTTCTAAACTGAATAGTTTGCGCGAGAGACACTTCCAAAGCGGTAAAATGTGTCCCCCCCTGTAACTTCTAAAATAAGAGAATGATAAAATTAAAAAAATATATGATGTACATTACCATGTAAACTTCCACCGAAAATTGGTTTGAACGAGATCTAGTAAGTCGTTTTTTTTTAATACGCCATAAATCGTAAACCGCGCTTGCTGCTACGGAACCCGTCATGGTCGAGTCCGACTCGCACTTGACCGCTTTTTTTTGTTCTAGGCTCTAATAGCGGCTGAGAATGAGACTTCTTAGAAGGATATCTCTGAAGTCGCAGTTGGAGCTGATGCTCCAACTGCGACTTCAGAGATAAAAGCTAAAAGCTTAGGGCCGCGTAGCACGAGCGCTAGCTGATGCTAGCGCTCGTGCCGACAGCTCGGCCCTAAGCTTTTGAAGGACTCCGTCGCATACACTACAAGGAAAGATGAAACAACACAACATTGTAAGGTACCGTAAGTATTGCCGTCTGGGGTATGCTAAATTCGTCTTTATAGACATCAAATAAATGTTCTTGACACATTGACGGCTCCGTCTCGTGACGATTAAAATGTTATAAGCAAGAAAGTCGTTTGACTAGCAATCACGTTACTTCATAGCACAATAGCTAGTACCAACAGCGTGGCCAAAGTTTAATAGATTTTGTTCTAGAACTGGCAAGCATGAAATGCGCGAATCGCTTCCCTTGTTCTCAACAAATTCAAAACAGATTTCAAGGGAATTGTTATATTTTAATTGTATATACAGTTTAGAAGAAAGTTTGTGGTGCTAAAGCTACACTGCAAGCTTATGAGTTTACGAGGCATGCCTGACTTACCTTAGCTCCTTTGTTTGATCATCTTTTGGCTTAGGATCCCCGTTGTCGTTCGCAGTTTTCGTCAGTACTTGAAATAACAGGCAGACATCTACATCTACACTAATATTATAAAAAGATTTGTATTTTTGTATGTTTGTATCATCATCATCATCATTTCAGCCGAAAGACCTCCACTACTGGCCATAAGCCTCCACCAAAAGGGGGGGAATTTGCCATAATCGCCACGCTTGGCAGGCGGGTTGGCGATCGCAGTATAGTGTTAAAAATGCATAGAGACCGCTGCTGCTCATTCTCTCTATTCTCCATTCTTTATTTTGTATGTTATGAATAAACTCAAAAACAACTGGATCGATTTTGAAAATTCTTTCACCAGTAGAATGCTATATTATCACTGGGTAACATAGGCTATAATTTATAAAGATATCACGCGGGCGTAGCCGCTGCTGGCGGAAGTTAGTCTGTTATATATAGACAAATAAATAAAATTGAAGTATCTGTTTGTAATGTCATAATAACAGCTTTGTACTAAATGTATATGGAAGCACTTAAGGAACTTACAAAAAAAAAAAAAAATCTGTCTCTCTGTCTGTCGGTTTGTCTGTCTGTTTGTTCCGGCTAATCTCCGAAACGGCTGGACCGATTTTGACGGGACTTTCACTGGCAGATAGCTGATGTTATAAGGAGTAGCTTTTAGTTTTATTTTAGAAAAGCCACACGGGCGAAGCAGTGAGAAGCAATTAGTCTCTAAATAAAACGACGATATTTTTACGTACCGTCATTCAAATTGATATAAAGATAGAATACTCTTTATTATGTACACCATAACAATTACAGATATAAATGTAGAACTGTTACATAGGGTGACACAATGGGCGGTCTTATCGCTAAAAGCGATATTTTACAGACAACCTTTATTGCTTCCAAGAATGTTAATAAAATAGCTAAAACCTAGTTTCCAAATTCTACTTAAATAATTCTCGTGAAAGGAGCACACTTTTGAATGAAACAGGTGCACTAGAATTGGACCTTCAATCAATAAACTCACTTCGCTTGCCGGTGTTAATTCCTAGAAACCTTGCCTTGACATACTTCTAAGTAAACTACTCTCAACATTACGACCGTCTATGTTCCCTGGAGGGGCAGGCAGGGGTGTACCTATATAGTGGAGTCACAGTTCGACAGATTTTGTGAGTTCATTAGCATTAAGGCTCCCACACACTGGCGCAATACGGGCGCGACAAGGGTCGCACTGCCTGTCTGCGCTAGCCTTTATCTGGGCATAGACCATGGGTCTGGGAAGCTACTAAGAAATTCCCTCTGGAAAAACCTGAACACACTTTATTAATTTTGGGTATACCACCTCAACGCTAAACAGTCGAGCAACGAGGCAGTCTACCTACCAGACACAATAATGCTTAGAATTTACGACAGCAAAGGATCCCAGACATTAAAATAAACACAATCGCAACAATAAACAATAAAACAAAGCTTAAATAAAGGTGTGATTTTAATGTAAGAGCCTAAATCTAGAATTTAGCAGTACTGAAATGAAATAACTAAACCGAATGTGTAGGATGCTCACCTGCGGCTATATTGTTAAGTATTATATGGTCTACTGGAGCGTAAAACTGGGTTTTAGGTTCGACATAAAACTATGAGCCTACATGTTATTGTAGCAGTCCCTTTCCTTTTTTTCAGGGAACAGGGAAAAAGAGATCCGCAGGAGAACCATGGTAACCGACATAGCCCGAAGAATTGCCAAATTTAAGTGGCAGTGAATATCAGTCAGGGAAATTAAGAAGAATTAATTCATTAACATGAACAATCCAAAGACCCACGAAAATGATACCCATGAGAATTTTCCCAGTTTTCATAAACCACGGAGCTTCAAACCACATAGCAAGAAGTTCAATAATATGAATGTATTCTTAAACCCCACAAATGACTTCAACGACCTTCCTCTAAAACATAGCTCTTACTTCCAATCCAATAGCTCCCCATCGATTTTCATGACCTACAAATACAAATAAAAATCGTAGCACTTAAAAGTTTAATATCAAGGATTCCTTAACGTATTCTCGTCTCAAACATGTCGGTGATTGGTCGAACAGGGCTGCAAGTGTCTACCTACGTGATTCGGAAGCAAATTCACGGAGCTCGGTACAGTTGGCACAAGAAATAAGTGGTTAAGTTAGAGCAAGGAGAATTTGAGAATTGTCCATACCTGAAAATAGCATAAAACGTAAGAAAATTCGAATTTCGCAGGCTACCCTGACGCTTTCGCTTTAAACGACTTCAAAAAAGGAGGAAGTAATATTAAATCAAATTAATATATACGCATTCTAGGTTTTTTCGGTCGGCTTACAGCCTAACCGGATGCCGCTGTATACCAATATTTGACATGAATTGACAACTTATCTGACCTCCATAACCAAATTATTTGGTAACACGATACCCCTTACTGGTAAGAATGGTAAGACCGCTTGCATAGTTCATGATGTTTATTGTACTTACCTACGCCTGTATACTTGATTATTTTGTTATTTGTACCTCCCGTACTTGTATCCGAAGTAAGTTTTACGTCGGATTTTACTACTGCAACGTGATTGATACAGTGTAGAATTACTTGGGGAGTCATTTTTATAGCGGAGTCTTTGTGAATAAGAATCGGCCTTGTTTAAAATTTTGAAGATGTTTCTGTTGTTACGGCGAAACTGTTCCATACAATGTTTTATCGGGGACCGACTTGAAGAGATACTAAAGAAATGTTTTTATTTCAAATAAATTATTATCGGTAACTTTTTGATATTTTTCTGTTAAAATATCTTTTGTTCGTTTCTTTTATTGTCCTTACGTGTTTTCCAGTGCTAAAAGAAATGCAGATTTTTTTGGGCAGATTTGCATTTATTTATTTTTTGTGTTTTTGTGGTGTACAATCTATAAATAAATCAATAAGTAGGCACCTACCTGCTAGGTATCATTATACACTTTAAAATACATATGAGGCCAAAAAATTGGCAAGGCATATTTTCTAGGTGCCTACCGATAAGTTTAATTTGGACTTTTAAAGAGACTGTGACTTCTGAGTTTGTTTCGGTCTTTCATCTCAGAGTAGTGGGGTTAGAAACACCGAACTCATCTAGTTTTAAAACATATGTTATTTTTGACCAAGACCAAGACAAAGGTCTTAAGACCATTATAATATACATAGTTCTGACAAAATAGTTGACAATTATTAATAATTAATGTATACAAACTATTGTTAACATTTTAAAAGAGTAAGTAGGTATGGAGTTTCTAGCCCATTCTTCTCTATACATAACTACCTTTTGGAAGGGGCAACTAGAATCAATTAACTATATATGTAGTTTTCGACATTCAACGGTGCATCTTACGTGCCGATTTGACTTTGACTTTGAAATAAATGATTATGATTATGGTTTTTTATTGATGTTTTTAAGTGTTTTTTGGAACCAATTTACAGAAATAAATAAATATTACGATCGGTTCAGCGGTTTAGGCGTGAAAACGTAACAAACAGACATCAGAGTTATTTTCACATAAGTATGGATATGGATTTATTGTCATCTACATATACAAATAAATAAAATTGAATGTGTGTCTGTTTGCAATGTCAAAGTAACAGTTTTTTACTAAATGCATAATATATGAAAGTATATACTTTCATATATTATGCATTTAGTAAAAAACTGCCGTATATACGGCAGTTACAACAAAAAACAATTAAAAACGTTTCGTCTGTTTGTCGTTCATCTGTCTGTTTGTTCCGGCTGATCTCCAAAACGGGTGGACCGACTCAAACGAGACTTTCACAGGAGTAACGTAGGTGTTTATTTTGCTTATACACTGGGGCTAATTAAAGTCCAATTACATAAAAAATGGTTTATTGAAAAAATTATGCGTACAGTAACAAGGTTGGTAGCGGAGTGGCTTGGCCACTACGGGTGGAGAGGGAACAGCGGTGTACAATTACGCCTGGTAAATTAGCTGCCGATCGATGTGATGTGGATTTTGACAACGGTGAGACAATAGGCCGCAAAAGTAAATTAATTTTAGAAAAAGCCAGGCGGGCGAAGCCGCGGGTAGCAGCTAGTTTCATCAATAAATAACCTAATTGCGTAATGGCAACACATAACGGAGTAATTATTTCGAATTGTAATGAGGAAATGATTATGGAAATGAGGTCAGTGTCACAGTTTTGCTAATGTGAAATTCTAGTTTAGCGCTAATTTATTGAATCTAATTGTGAGCGCAGTAAACTCTATTTCAACCAGCCTAACTAACGATATTGAACGCGCATGATTTACATTCTAATTATATCTGCAGCAGGCTGGTGTAAACACATCTGCTGTAGGTAAATTATTACATTTACAGCAGAAAGAAATAAAGACATTATGTAGTCATGGAAATAAATTGTTTAGTTGTTTTGCCTACCTATTTAAACTATCCGTTTATTTAAATTTCAACTGTGATTTTTTGACAGTTGTATTGGCTTTAATACGAAAAAATACGTGGTGTTTGAATTCAATAAACAATTGATTTCCCTGACTGTACCTACACTGTTAAACTTATGATTAAAATAGACCGCTGTTATGTTATTTTAGTTGTTTTTAAACTAGAAATATATTTCGACGTATATTGTCTTGTCAACCGTGTGTACCGTGTGGTGCCGGACGTAAAGAATAGCACTACTCCATTTCCTCCCGTGGGTGTCGTAAAAGGCGACTAAGAGACTTACTAGAGAATGGGCAGCAGCGTTCTCTATGCACTTTTAACACCATACTGCGATCGCCAACCCGCCTGCCAAGCGTGGCGATTATGGCAACCCCCCCCCCCAATTGGGGGAGGCTTATGTCCAGCAGTGGACGTGTTTCGGCTGAAATGATGAATGATGATGTCTTGTCAAAATTCACTAAGTATTTTGTTTTTATTAAAGAACAATGGCGAAAAAATTGTTGATGAAATTATTAAGCGTCTACATATATCACCGTGATAGGTACCGACGAAATAATTCACTAAGTTTTATCAAATCAAGCTTATGACCTATTAAACCCTGGAAAAAAAGTCGTCATAATTAAAAACGGAATTAACTCAAACTCAAACTCAAAGCATTTATTTCAAATAAACCAATTACAGGCACTTTTGAATTGTCAAGGGGTCGGTCAGTCAGAAAGATGAAGCTAGTTGCCCATTCCAAAGCGTAGTAGGTTCCTATGGAGAAGAACGGACAAGAAACTCCATGGACACTCTTTTAAAACAAAATATTGTTACAAAATATGGATTACATCATTCATGTTGAAGTTATACATGTGAGAACAATGTAGAAAGACGTGCACGTTAGAAGCGTCCGTAATAGAAACAATTCAAAAATTAAAATAAGCCGTGGCAGCTAAGAGATGACCAGTCCCAACTGACGGCGCCCGTTCACGAACATGACGCATGGATCAGCACCATTTAGCTCAACCATTTTGAAGGGACTACTAGATTAATGATCTTATGATGATGATAAATAATCATGGCTTCGTTACTTTTTTATGGCTTAACTTCATGACTTTTGGCTAAGCTGAATGTTTAATGTTGCCATGCAATATAAATCTTGGTCAAGTTACATAAAATGCTTTGCTTTTCGTATTGCATTAATATACTTTTGAAATACATTTCTGCAACAGAAAATAAATGTGAAAATAAAAATAATTGTTTGTGCTAAGAATATAGCGGTCTTAATTGTTTAATTTAATATATACATGACCTCGTAGTGCAATTTATTCGAGTATGGCAACATCGCAAAAAAAGAAATATAACATTTAAGTTGTCAACGTTGCATATTGACATCTACCGTACTGACAACTTGTTGTTTACGCGTGCGTCTCGTTATTTAGTTCTCCATCGATTTTCCGTGATTTTCTACTTCATCAATTGCTTCTGCTTAGGGACTCTGAGATTTACTGTCCCTGTGTGACTAGTGCTTGCCTAAGAATTCTGATTATTTGCCTATACGACGACATTTTTCTGTGACTCTGGATTCCGATTCTGGCTGATACCTTGGATTTTGTTGTGTGTGCATCGATTTGTTTATCACGATGGGTAACCGTGTAAAGCCTACACGCATCATGTGTGTCAACTGCAACATATGTGCCAATTAAATACGCCGATGCCGGGAATAATACTGTGAAATAAAATAATAACGAACTGTTAGATGTTGCGCTCATACAATGACTGTAGTGTGATATCTGGGATGGGCTAGACATCAACAAAATATCTCAGCACCTGCAGGTTTTCTTGATGACATTGTAATAAGAGAAGATGAGGAATAAATATATTTTTTTTAAGTTTTTTTTTCCATACCCGTGACCTACCTCTACCATGTAATTGACCATATACTTTATAATTATATAACTTTCTGAATACGTACTCCGTATCTTATTTTGTCGTAAAAATGCATTTCTATCAATGATATTTTAAGTGATATCTAGGTATTTCTTTTTCGATTAGTTTGTTGTTGACAAGACAAACTCTAGAACATCAAACTGGAATATATTTAATTCCTGACTTCCTATAAAAGTATAACTGAAGACAAAGCTGTTCAGGAATTCAAAATCTATACTTAAACATATTTTTCATAAGCAAACGCAAAAAAATGTCAACAAAAAATTGTTCGGGAGTTCGCCTTTGTTCTTTCTTCACGAAAATCATATCTATCAGCCGAGGGAAAATGGCTCTCACTCTATCTCACGCTCTCTCTCCCTTTATCTCATGTCCACTCTATCTCATTCTCTCTCTATCCAACTCTCACTTTATCTCACTCTCGCTATCCCTCTACCACCTATCTCACTCTCACTCTCTATTTCTCTTTTTCTCTCTCTCTCTCTCTTTATCTCTCTATCACACTCCCACTATATATCAATCTGACTGACGCACTCTATCTCACTCTCACTCTCCTTTAATCTCATTTCCACATTCTCTATCTCATTCTCACTTTTCTTTCTGTCTCTATCTCACCCCCACTCTCCCTTTATCTCATTTCCACTTTCTCTATCTCACTCTCTTTATCTCATTCTCACTGTCCCTCTTTCTGTCTCTTTCTCTCTGTCTCACTCCCACTTTATCTCACTCTCACTCTCCCTTTATCTCATTTCCATTTTCTCTATCTCACTTTATTTATCTCATTCTCGCTTTCCCTCTATCTCCTATCTCACTATCTTTTTCTTATTCTCGCTCTCCCTCTATCTCCCTTTCTCACTCTCTCTCTTTTTCTTTCTATCTCTATCACACTCCCACTATGTCTCAATCTGACTGAATTACTCTCTCCCTGTCTCACTCTCTCTCTCTCTCTTCCCCTGTAAAACTCCCTCTCTATTTCTCTTTCGCTTTATCTCATTTCCACTCTCTTTACCTCACTCTCACTCTTCTTCTATCTGATTCTCACTCTCCCTTTATCTCATTTCAACTTTCTCTATCTCACTCTATCTCATTCTCACTCTCCTTCTTTCTCTCTATATCTCTCTCTATCTCACTCCCACTTTATCTCACTCTCCCTCTGTCTCCCTGCTGTCTCATAGTCTCTCACTCTCACTCTCTCTCTCTCTCTCTCTCTTCCTCTATATAACTCCCTCTCTATATGATTTCCACTCTGTTCAGCTAATTCTCTCTCTAACTCCCACTTTATCTCACTCTCACTCTGCCTCTCTCTCTCTATCACACTCCCAGTATATCTCAATCTGACTGACTCTCTCTCTCTATCTCAGTCTCACTCTTCTTCTATCTCACTTTCACTCTCCCTTTATCTCATTTCCACTCTCTTTAGCTCATTCTCTCTCTATCTCACTCCCACTTTATCTCATTCTTACTCTCTTTTTCTCTCTATCTGTCTCTATCTAACTCCCACTTTATCTGACTCACGCTCTCCCTCTATCTCCCTATCTCACTCTCTCCCTCTCTCTCCCTCTCTCTCTCCCTCTCTATCACACTCCCACTATATCTCAATCTGACTCACTCTCTCTATCTCAGTCTCACTCTTCTTCTATCTCACTCTTACTCTCCCTCTTTCTGTCTCTATATCTCTCTATCTTACTCCCACTTTATCTCATTATTACTCCCCTCTTTCTCTCTCTATTTCTCTCTATCTATCTCCCACTTTATCTCATTCTCGCTCTCCCTCTATCTCACTATCTCACTCTCTCTCTCTCTCTCTCTCTCTCTCTCTATCATACTCCCACTATATCTCAATCTGACTGACTCTCATCTCACTCTCCCTCTTTTTCTCTCTATAACACTCCCGCTTTATCTCTCTCTCACTCTCCTATCTCCCTATCGCACTCTCACTCTCTCTCTCTCTCTTTCTATCTCCCTACCTCACTCTAACTCCCTCTCTATCTCTCTCTCCCTTTATCTCATTTTCAGTCTGTTTAGCTCATACTCTCTCTATCTAACTCCCACATTATCACTCTCCCTTTATCTCATTTCCTTTCTGTTTATTTATTTATTTAATTTTAAAGATAGCTTACAGACTAATAACAACATTGAATATCCTGATTATGTTTTGAAATTTGCTAATTACAAGCTTCCACAAGTTTAAATCTACTTAGTTACGCGTTATTTGCGCTGACCAGTTACAGCGAATTAACTAACAGATTATACAAATATATATATATAAACATATTAGGTATGTCGAGATAATATAATTATTAGGTATGCAAGTCGTACAATATCAAAATCGGAATTAAAAGTTATATACGGTTGTCGTCACCAAAATACTTCCTGTTTAAAATCTTTCTGATTTTATGTGCGCTGGTGCAAAATAAATCAATTTCGAGGTGTGATGGTAAACTCTTGAAAGCTATAACATCCTCCGCCTCTACCTCCCTATCTCACTCTCTTTATCTCATTCTCGCTCTCCCTCTGTCTCCCTATCTCACTCTAACTCTCTCTCTCTCTCTCTCTCTCTCTCTATCTCTCTACCTATGTCCCTCTCCATTTCAACTCTCTTTATCTCATTCTCTCTCTATCCAAGTCCCACTTTATCTCACTCTCGCTATCCCTCTATCTCCCTATCTCTCTCTCACTCTCTCTCTCTCGCTCTCTCTTTCTCTCTCTGTCACACTCCTACTATATCTCAATCTGACTGACTCACTCTATCTTAGTCTCACTCTTCTTCTATCTCACTCTCACTCTCCCTTTATCTCATTTCCACTTTCGAGATATCTCATGGATGGGAGGTTGGAGATTTATAGAGAGAGAATGAGATAAAGAGAGTAGAAATAAGATAAAGGGCCACTATCCCTTTATCTCATTTCCACTATCTCTATCTAACTCCCACTTTATGTCACTCTCTTTATCTCATTCTCACTTTCCCTCTTTATCTCTATCACTATCTAACTCCCACTTTATCTCACTCTCGTTCTCTCTCTATCTCCCTATCTCTCTCTCTCTCTCTATCACACTCCCACTGTCTCAATCTGACTGACTCACTATCTCACTCTCACTCTCCATTTATCTCATTTCCACTTTCTCTATCTCACTCTCTTTATCTCACTCTTACTCTCCCTCTTTCTGTCTCTATCTTTATCTCACTCTCACTCTCCCTTTATCTCATTTCCCCTTTCTCTATCTCACTCTTTTTATCTCGCTCTCCCACTATCACCCTATCTCACTGTAACTCTCTCTCTCTCTCTGTCTCTCTATCTCTCTCTATCTATCTAACTCCCTCTCTATGTATCTATCTCCCACTTCATCTCATTCTTACTCTCCCTTTTTCTCTCTCTGTCTAACTCCAACTTTATCTCACTCTCGCTCTCCCTCTATCTCCCTATCTCTCTCTCCCTCTATCTCCCTATCTCTCTCTCTATCACACTCCCACTATATCTCAATCTGACTGATTCACTCTCTCTTTCTCACTCACACTCTCCCTTGATCTCATTTCCACTTTCGATATCTCACTCTCACTTTCTTTATTTCACTCTCACTTTCCATCTATCTCGCTCCCACTTTCTGTATCACTCTTACTCTCACTCCCTCTATTTCAATCTCACTCTATCTCAATCTGACTCACTCTCACTCTCTCTATCTCACTCTCGCTCTATTTCACTCTCGCTCTATCTCTCTCTATCTCACTCTCCCGCTATCTCTCTATCTCACTTTCACTCTCACTTTATTTTCTCTCAATCTCTATCTATCTCCCTCTTGGGCTCGGGTTAGGCCTACGTCTAGCAGTGGACGTCTTTCGCCTGAAATTATGAATCGTTAGAATCAGTAATACGAGTACAACTCCTTGTTCATTAAATAAATACTCGTAGTCATTCAATACGGTAATAGGAAATTGTAGAATAATATTGAAGATTTTAATTTTATATTTAATTATAATAGATTCTATTATGAAAAATAAATAAATATATAATTATAATTCTATAAATACAGATTATTTTTTTACGATCGCCAATCATATTCAGATCAACATGAAACCTGTAACTGCCCTGCAAATTGCAAAAAAACTTAATAAAATTTGAATTTCGCTTTCGCCTTACAACAATCAAGCAACCGACAATCTTCTATAATAGGTTGATCTTTGAGACGCCAATAAAAAAAATGCCTACAAATTAGCTTCTAACAAACAAAATTCTTTGTCACGCTGGTTTATTCATCACGTACTGATACCAGCATCAAACCGGTCGGTTACTATGTGAGCCAACAAATATTGCAAACAGCTTGCTGCCCGGATTGTGTGTCTAAAACACTTCTGGTACACGTATTGTCCGAACGCCATGCAAGCGTATAACGTTCGCATTTCAAGCTTAGAGCACACTCATGTAGCCTGCAAAATTTAATACTGTATATTCTGAGAGCGACTTCGGGGAGGTCTGTCTTCTCGCAGATTGATTTATTGGGAGCCCCCGGGCCTTCGACGCATTTCTATTCCCTGTTAATGGAAATCGTAACGGGGTGTCCTTTTCATTTTCTACCAATGACTACGCCCGATGTAACAAAAAAAAGTTTGAAGATTTTTTTTCTTTACGTTGATTTTTCTTATTCCACTTTTCCTTCCTCATCGTTTATTGTACCGTTCGGATTTGTGTGCTCAATTTTTTAGAATAATCCGGCGGTTGATCGAGATTAATAATAAGGAAAAATAAACGATAGCAGTCCAAAGGATAGAATTATGTTGGGATAATTGAGGGGTTCTTTTCGATTTCGCATCCACTTGTTTTGACAAAGTTTTATATGTAGTAGATTGGAGATCCTGTATATTTTTCTGTAAAAGCTATTTAAAATATATTTACGTCACACCTGGCCATAATGTGAGTTTTACCGCACGCTATGCGTACAGTAAAACTCGCATTGTGGCCAGGTGAAGACGTGAAATTGTGTACTCACCACGGGCAGTAAAAAAGAAAGCCCTCTATCGTTACAACCCTCGCCTGCGGCTCGGGTCACAAATATTTGCGATTTCGGGCTTCCTTTCTTTTACAGCCCTTGGTAAGTAATATACTATAATATTATGCTTTTTAATCAATAATATACAACTATTTTCCAATAAAAGTGAAACACTTTCATACAAAGGCAACTACGTAGTACATTTATAAAAATAAAAAAACTAGCTTTTGCCCGCGGCTCCGCCCGCGTGGATGTCGCGAGGTTATCGCGTAAAAAAGTAGCCTATGTCCATCTCCATATCGTCGTTGCGACTTCAAGACCTCTTATGTGTAAAATTCAACTTTATGAAAAAACAGATATTTTAAGTACCAACATTTTATTATGAAGCACATTGTAGATCTTGAAATTGGTAAAGAAATGACGATTAAATCGTTGTATACACATGAGAGTTTTTGCATTCCATAGAGCTTCAAAATGTGAAAAAGGCTGGCGTAAAAAAGTGATTTTTCCAAAAGTGGCACTTAAGAGTTCTTAAAGTCGCAACGACGATATCCCAGGCAATATCTCTGCCAAATTTCATGACGATCGGCTCAGCGGTTTAGGCGTGAAAACGTAACATACAGACAGACAGACAGAGTTACTTTTACATTTATAATATTAGTATGGATACTGAATAAATGCTGTAATCTATTCCAGAATAAATTAGATTGCGTTCTTAATTAAATCGGTAGATGTTCATAGTGAAGGTATTTCAATTAATGTAGTTATCAGCATATGCTTGAGTTAATTGGAGGACTTTGATATTGCAAGGACTGAGTACTGTAATATATTATTGTTAATGTTATTACTAAAGGTTCGCTTTGAATAATTTTGCATTCTGTGGAAGTTGCAATTTGTATGTCTGATGTATTAAAATTAGTAATCGATTTTTGTAAAGTGACTTTTAAGAAAGCTTAGATGTCGTTTCTTCAAACTTAGCGAAAGCTAATTGGCAATAACATTCGGCAATATTAAAAATGAAATAAAATCTCATTTGACATTACTCTGGGCCTTGACTTAGCTGTATTTCGAAGAGTTAGATAAAACCTAACTGATGTTTTTAAAATATTGGATTTCTCTTTAAGTGTACCAGTTGACAATGATGCAAAAAAAAAAAAGCATCATTAACCGCTTATTATATAATTACATAAAATATTAACAAAACAAACACCAAACAACGTACTATAATATTCCACTGATTAAACCTGTCTGCAGCAATCGAGAACATAATATACCGTACTTATGTAAGCAAACAGAATACTTCTAAATGATTTATTGAAGGCTCCTTCCATTGTGGCGCGAATCCCTCGCACGAGCTAAATATCAATGACAGTAAGAAAGATTTATTATGTTTCGCAAGAAACACTGCCGAGCAACTTTCGCTGCAGTTGGCTAACCGATAACTTTGAACGGGAGTCGGTACTTAAGAGCCTTTAATCTATTTGTACTAGACGGTTTGAGGATGGAAAATATTATATGCATATTTTGCAAATAAATTGGCTTTTATGTTTTTAGTTTGAGTATTGATTTTAGTATTTAAGAGCACTGTCTCGGGTCCACTCCATTAAAAAAATATTATCTCGTGACTGAGAAGGAATTATGAACAAAATACGATCTAGAGGACTGTGGTCGTTTTTCTTTTGATCGAATTTTGTTGCTTCGTGTCTCAATATGAAACTTTATAAAAGGTATTAGAAAATTCTAGACACACTTACCGAGGCAGCCGATTGAGATAGATAGATAGAATAGTTTTTATTATGTACACCATAAAAATTACAGATATGAAGAACTGTTACATAGGGTGTCACAATGGGCGGTCTTATCGCTAAAAGCGATCTTTTACAGACAACCTTTGGATGGATCAAAAAGTAGAAGGAGAGACAATACTGCAGGCAGTCAGTGGTGTACCATTTACATATAATACAATAAATAAATACATACATAAAGAATATCGATACTTATCCATATAAATTTAAAATATATACTCGTATACATACAATAGTAAACATGATACAAGAGCAAGGAACTTTAAGTAATGATGATGTTTAAGGAGAGAGGAAGTTTAGTTAGTGGTTGTTTAGTTTCGTTTTTCATAATTCCTTCTCAGTCACGAGATAATATTTTTTTAAAGGAGTGGCGCTAGTGGACCCGAGACAGCCCTCTTAAAGCTGGCTTCACGTTCACAATAATAATTATATCACTATGGGTATCGATTATCGATTGGCTATGTAATAATAGCCGCACGGTTCGATCCACCAGGTAAAGCTACTCATGCCAGGCTTGGTCCGTAGCCCCCCCCGGTGGGTTCCCGCATTGTCGAGGCGGGGGGCTCAGTAGCCGTGGCTTGGAGGGCCACGGTGAAGCTAAGAGGAACCCAAGGACCGCCGCCGCTCGTCAGGGCTTTGCGGATAAGTCGACGACGAAGCGGTCGTAGGTTGCGGTGCCGCTTCGGCGACATCGCAACTGAGGCGGGCCGTGATGTGGATTGGGTGGCATCGCGGCTGAGGGTGGGAGAGGAGTGCCGGTATTGAGGTGCGTCGTTCTCCCTACCTTTCGCGGCCTTGGCGGGGTCGCCACCGTATGATGGCGGACGCGGTGGGGCCGCAGAGGAAGAGGAGTGTTGGTATTGCGTTGGCCGCTCTCCCTATCCTCTGCGGCCGAAAAGTGGTAGGCGGTGGGGCCAATCATCTGACCCGTCGCAGGGGGACCAAGGGACAGACCAGCACAGGGGCGCCAGACGACCTTGTGTCTAGGCGCCCCTGTGCTGGTCTGGTCCCTGGGGTGATGGGGGGTTACTCCCAGGTGGAGGCCAGCAGGCAACGGGTGCGGGGGCACCCTCGCTTGCATTGCACAGGCTTCCAACAGTGCCGGACGGGAATGGCCAGGTGTTTCCGGCCATTCCCGTATCCCCCCATCCGGGAGAACATGCGGGGCCCGGCACCTAGGCGCCGGGAGGGTTGTGGATGTAAAGGCTGAGCCGGTTTCCCGTGACCCTCCCATCAAGGCGATGAGGGAACTCCGCTGAGTTTTAGTGGGTATACTGCCATTATGGCAGGGAGTCCCACATACCCCGTCTCGTCATTCCTCAGCGTCAAAAAAAAAAAAGGCTTGGTGCGTGGGTAGTTGACCATCTTTACAAAGCGAGACTCCTCCGTGCCTCAGAGAGCACGTTAAGTCGTTGGTACCGGCTTTCATTCGTGGGTCTTTGACAGTCGTTACGGGTCGTCAGAGCCCGAAAGTCTGACAACCAGTTTTAACAAGGGTTATAGTATTACACCCAGTTGCTGCGTTATAGAGGTCAGATAGGCAGTCGCTCCATGTAATATACTGGTATTCAGCTGTATCCGGTAAGACTGGAAGCCGACCCCAACATAGTTAGGAAAAGGGATTGATATTGGGTATCGATTGGTATTAACTGAAGTCGACTGAAAGCGACTATCTGTCTGTATTATTTATTGATGCACACCTATCATCTATTCTAGGAAACGTATAAACTATAACGGTAACTATAAGGGCCAGTTGTTTCAAACGGTTGGTTAACGTAAAATACGTACGTCAAATAATAACGATAACATTTATGATGTTTAACGTTCGTTAAATACAAAGCGTTGTTTCACTGCATAAAAAACCGATCGTCAAAGTTCAAATGTAAAAGAATAAAATGACGTTAACCAGTGGGTTACTGTAATCGATATTTTTTAACGAACGTTAAGGGCATAATTTTGTGAAACAACGCTTTTTTTGTTTGACGATAGTTAGCGCCATTTATGACGTATACGCGTGCGTTAAGTGGACGTGAAACAACCCGCCCTAAGTGTGTCATTTTTACTTCATAGATTTTTAGTTTTTAACCCCCGATGGAAACAGCGGTGAGAACAGGGGGAGGGGATTTAAGAGAGTATGTTTTGGTTGGGTCGTTTTCAGAGTATGAATGAAAGGCCCATTTTATATTTTGTAGTGTATCAGTTTTTTTTTTCTTTTGTAATGTGTAATCTGGGCTAAAATAAAGTATATATAAATAAATACCATTAGTTTTTAAAGGATTTTGTGTTTGTGTCGGGGTTTTTTAAATTTAACTGTTTATTTTATGAAGAGCTGTCCTATCGTCTTAATGATTGGGAGCTTTGATCCACCCACTTGCACTGCTGAGTATAGATTTCATAATAAGGGGGTTGGAGCATTTCCGAAGTAGCTGAGAGGTCCTAGGCAAAGTGACATTCTATCAGCGGTAACGATGATGGCAAAGTCAAAAGTATAATTATGAGACTGACGTAGTCGTACGAAACGCTTTGAAAGCGATGGCCAATTGTTTAGATCATTAGGCTACGTTACCTTTTTTGTGCTACGCCTTTGGCTCCGGCCCCATAAATTCAGCCGAAAGACGTCCACTGCTGGACATAGGCCTACCCCAAGCATCGCCACTTCGACAGTTTCTGTGCTATCGGCATCTAGCGGATTTCTGCGGTTTTCGCAAGGTCATCTGACCTTGTGGAATGCCTTCCAACGCTACGTCCTCCGTGGCTCCGGCCTGGTAGCAAAATGTAATAACTACGTGCTATTCTCCGCTCCGAAATGGTTTCACAAACGCTTCGACTCTTCGTCCGGGCCAAAAATATACAAAAATTATAAATTGATGGCCTCAAAGCTACCTATATTTAAGTTAATATCGTAATCCCAATAGCCTATGATTTTACTATGATTGATAGGGTAATTATCAGGAGCTAATTAAGCTACACTATTAAAACGAGCATGTTGTATTAATTAGCCTTAAATTAGCGTAATAGCTACTGCTGAATAGTGAATGCGTGAATTAAATATGTACTAGCTGTACATATTTAAAATAAAAGTGTCAATTACGAATGAACTACATTATTATGAACTAGCTTCTGCCCGCGGCTTCGCCCGCGTGGATGTCGAACAAAAGCCGACGGGAACGTACGGCTTATTCCACAAATCCCCCCCTGATAAATCCCCCTTAGGAGGAAAAGTGGAATATATAAAAACCAGTCTAGAATTCACCACTGATAATCCGGCTTATTTCACTAATCCCCCCAGAGAATCCCCCTCAGTGGGGAAAACTGAACCCTAATGTAAAAAAAATCACTTTCAGGGGATCATGGGGTTTTTTTTTTTCAATTCTAGTTTTCCCCGCTAAGTGGGATTATCAGGGGTGAATTCTAGACGGTTTTTTATAGATTCCACTTTTCCTCCTAAGGGGGATTTTCAGGGGGGATTTGTGGAATAAGCCGAACGTTCTACCGGGATTAAAAAATAACCTATATGTTAATCCAAGTTATAAACTATCTGTGTACCAAATATCATATAAATTCGTCCATCCGTTTTTTATGCAAACTGAAACATACATACAAACAAACAGACCAAAATTCTAAAAACTATATTTTCGGCATCAGATTCGAATATTCAATGTAAGGTTTGACTTCGTTACTATTTTATTTTCCTTCGTCTGCGTACAGTATAAATTCTTTTTTCTAGATAATTATGAATTATTATAACAATAACAGTATAGAGCTTTGTTCATGGCTAATTGTCCTCCACTGGTTGTGATATTTGAGAAATACTGTAAAGAAATACCTACTGTAAAGGACCAGTATCCACCTGGTTAAGCTACACTTGCCGCAGTTGGTCTGTGGATGGGTGACCATCTTTACATACAGAGACCCGTCCGCGCCTCGGAAAGCACGTTAAGCTGTTGATCCCGGATGTCATTCATGGATCTTTGACAGTCGTTACGTGAAATCAGAAGCCCGAAACTCTGACAACCATTTTTACCAAGTGGTATCGTATTACCCAGTAACTGCGTTGTGGAGGTCAGATAGACAGTCGCTGCATGTAAAATACTGTAAAGCTAGAAACAGTACACGTGTAGGTACTTATATTATTTTTACTTGAATACAAAATTTAGCGAATGAATTGCTTCAATACAAAACTACATCCCCCTTTTCAGATCCTTGTGGGTTGAAAATAAACATTAAAACAACGATTTACGTTGTGTTAGTTTCCAACCATAAGCCGAAATATTAGTGATTTTTACTTAAAAAATAAAGAACTTGAATTAATAACCAAATTTCATCCCCTTTTTTCCCTTAAGGGTTGAAATTCTAACAACACCGTTGCGTTAGCTTCCAACCATAAGCTTAAATAGTAAATTCTGTGATTTTTCTTCGTAAATTAAGGACTTTTCAACTTCATCCCCCTTTTTAACCCTTCGAGGGTGGAATTATCAAAAACGCTGAAACACATACATTTATTTTAAATCGTCAGCCTAATCACAATATTTGAAGATCCTAAATTCAAAACTGACGGACATTCATACAAACTTTCATCCCCTACTTTATCCCCTTAGGAGTGGAATTTCTAAAAATCCTTTCTTTGTGCACTCCTAGACCTCATAAGGAACCTACGTGCCAAATTTGGAATATCTAGACCCAGCGGTTTGGGCTGTGCATTGTTATATCAGTCAGTCAGTCAGGACTTTGAATTATATATATATAGACATAGAGATAGCTTTTGCCCGCGGCTTCGCCCACGTGAATGTCGGAAAAAATCGAACGGGAACGTACTACCGCAAATGAAAGTACCCTATGACCGGGATTAAAAATACTTTTGAGTAATTCAAAAACTTAAAAATAAAAACTTTTGAGTTATTCAAGGCACGCAGTTAAATACTCCCCTAAAAACTTAATTACCCCTCATTCCCCTGTTTGGGATCAATTCTCGAAAACCCCATATACTCGTAATCCTTTTTTTTTTCTTTGAAAAAAATAAGCACCTTAAGACCCATGACCATGTTTTGAAAAACGAATTATGACAAATTTGTGTTTTATGTATTAAGAACGTATTTGTGTTGAGTTTCAAGTTTATGAATTAAAAAAAAAAAAGATTTTTCATACAATCTAAATCTCCCCCATTTCACCCCTTTAAAGCCCTTCTTAGAGTCTACAATGTATGGAATGGAAATTTATTCTGAAATAGATCAGTCCGTTAAGGTTTTTTGTTTTTTCATACAATCTATGACATCCCCCAATCCCCCTTGTGCCAAGTTTAACCACTTTACGGGTTGAATTTTCATAAATCCGTTCTTAGCGGATGCCTGCGTCACAATAAATATCTGTTTGCCAAATTTCAGCGAAATCCGTTCAGTGGTTTGAGCTATGTGTGTTGATAGTCATCAGTTTTTCCATACAAACTTTGACACCCCCTTTATGGGGTAGTTTAAAAAAAATATTGAAATAATCAAACTTTTTTATTTAATAAGATACGCATTCGTGCCAAGTTTCAAGTTTATAAACTCAAGGAATAAGATTTCTTTTTACCCCCTTAAAGGATGAATTTTCAAAAATATTTTCTTAACTGATGTGTTCTAATCTATATCCTAATCTAATCTAACCTAATCTAACTTTACTATCTACTGAATTGTATATATATAGATCGTTCGCTGCATTTGCAAAAAATTTAGTTTTAGTAACAGAAACGAATCGCTGTAAATCCGACTCCACGTAGAGTGCACCACGTGCCCTACCCCTAGAGTGTAATTTAGAATCGCGTAGGCGCGGAGGGGCGAGGCGGCCCGCGAGTTGAGGAGCAGGTGGTTGTAACGCTTGCCGCCGCGGCTGAGGCTGGCCGGCGAAGCCGGCCAGCAAGACGAAGCTGCGGTGGTGAGCGTTAAACCATCTGCGACGATAAGCTCGCGTGGGACCGCCGGAGCCCCGCAGCGCCGGAGCCGTGACAGAACCCATGCCTGCTGCATGTTGCATGCTCCCTTGTATGCTGCATGCTTGCATGCTTGCTTGCTTGCTTGCTCATTGCATGCTGTATGCTTGCTGAATGCATAGTGTATGCTTGAAACTCCATGTACAACAATCAACTGTTTTATTGAGTGATAATAGATACATCCAGCGCCGGAGCCGTGACAAAAGCCATATTGCTTAAATTGCATCTTTACTATTTATGTATTGTATCAGTTGGATGAGCACTATCGCATTCTGTTAGTATCCTAACTATCCTAATCTATATCGATTCTCCCGGGGAAGGGGATAGGGGGTTTCTCCGGGGGAGGGGCCCATGGCTAAATAATAACAGCCGCACAGGTCGATCGATCAGGTTAAGCTACACTTGCCGCGGTTGGTCTGTGGATGGGTGACCATCTTTACATACAGAGACCTGTCCGTGCCTCGGAAAGCACGTTAAGCTGTTGATCCCGGCTGTCATTTATGGATCTTTGACAGTCGTTACGGGAAGTCAGAAGCCCGAAAGTTTGACAACCATTCTTACCAAGGGGTATTGTATTACCCAGTAACTGCGTTGTGGAGGTCAGTTAGGGAGTCGCTCCATGTAAAATACCGTAAATTTAGAAACAGTACACGTGTACTTATATTATTTTTACTTGAATACAAAATTTTGCGGATGAACAACTTCAATACAAAACTTCATCACCCTTTTCAGATCCTTGTGGGATGAAATTAAAAAAAACTTTTTAACAAAAAAACAACCGACTTCCAAAAAAAAAAACTAAAATTGAAAAATAACTTTAATTTCGGATGTCGGTGACCTTGGTTCTGCATTTTCGTTTTTTGCCACCGACTTCCGAAATTAAAGTTATTTTTCACTTTATAGTGTTTTTTTTTTTTTGGAAGTCTGTTGTTTTTTTTGTTTAAAAGTTTTAATTTTTCACTTTTTAGTTATGGTACCTACCCCACAACAACTCGATTACCACTACTTGCTACACCGCACAAACAACAGTGACACAAGATGTACGAAGTGGATTAAATACGTATTATCGAAGCTAACTCAAAAACTACCCAAGCAAAGTTAATAAAAATCGGTTAATTATCATTTATAGCCCGAGTGAACCACCCGCCACCCGTGAAATACTTATCATTGAGGAACATTTGAGGCCATTTGTGGTCTTCTTCATCAGTTCCACTTCATCAAATGATACTTACTGAATGCAAATGCTTGAGTTTTTGATGAAAATACAAAAATCGCTATGTGTTTGCCTATAAAATTTGAGGAGTTCCCTCAATTCCTTATGGATCCCATCATCAGAACTGGATTTTGGGACCAATTTGGAAGTATATCCTTTCAAATAAAAAAGAATTTGCCAAATCGGTTCACAAACAACGGAGTTCTGACGTAACAAACATTAAAAATAAAATACAACCGAATTGAGAACTTCCTCCTTTTTGAAAAGTTGGTTAAAAAAAACCAACTATTTACGTTGGTTGTGTTAGTTTCTAAACATAAGCCGAAATTTTAGTGATTTTAACTTAATAAATAAAGAATTTTAATTAAAAACAAAAAAAAAATCATCCCCTTTTTCATCCTCTTAAGGGTTGGAATTCCGACAACACGCTTTGGCTTCCAACCATAAGCCTAGATAGTAAAAATTTGTGATTTTTCTTCGAAATTAAGGAACTTAACTTCATCCCCCTTTTTAACCCTTTGGGGGTGGAATTATCAAAAACGCTGAGACACGTATAAATTAATTTTCAATCGTCAACCTGAACACAAAATTTGAAGATCCTAACTTCAAAACTGACGGACTTTCATACAAACTTTCATCCCCTATTTTATCCCCTTAGGGGTGGAATTTCCAAAAATCCTTTCTTAGTGCACCCCTAGACCTCATGAGGAACCCACGTGCCAAATTTGGAATCTATAGACCCAGCGGTTTGGGCTGTGCGTTGATATGTCAGTCAGTCAGTCAGTCAGTCAGTTTCTTCTTTTATATATTTAGAAGATGAATGTATTAGTAGAATCAGATAATGTTAAAAAACATGTTTATTATTGACTCAGAGTAAATTAACTACAAATTCCAATAGCCTCACAATACACTAAGGTAATAGCGATTCTCGAAAGGTCAAAGTAATTACGTTTCCAACCTCCTTCTCCTTCTGTAACTGTACATAACAAATCTATACGTTCTGTATATTCTAAATTCCTATTTGATTAGGGAGCATTAAAATTGCCTTCATGAGTGGACATTTTTACAACGAAATGGACAATTCTCATAAAGTTATACGATATGGGAGAAGATGAAGCCTTGTTATTGAGTTTATTTTTGTAGAATTGATCGCTTGCTCGCATGCTACTACATAATTTGGCTTAACATTGGACTATTCCATAACAATAAGTAATAGTTTTTTTTTTTAAACATTGAAACATTGAAGTAGAATAAATGCTGTTGAAATACGTTCCTTGCGAAGCATGTATGGTGTAACTATAAATGATTGGCTAAGGAATTATGTAATAAGGCAATATTGCGGTTTAAAAGAAGATGTAATGACAACAATTGAAAAAAGTATGCTTAGATGGTTTGGTCATGTTGAGAGGATGAATGATAGGCGACTAACAAAAGGTATTTGAATGGCAGATGTGACTGGAAACGCTGGGAGCGGACGCCCTCGAAAGACATAGTAACCTTAAGGTGTGCTTACACGGGCAACTAAAATTGCTCAATCCTGGTCAATTCTTGTCAAATATGACGTCACGACTACATCCAGCAATTTAGGGCGATGGCAACATGTAGTAACCTGTTGCCAGAGATACGGCCACACAATACCAGGCAATATGGAGCAACTTAAAAACTAGGCAATACAAGTCAATACACCGACGACACACTTGTACTGCACTGCACGTAGAAAGAAAGAAAATGGCGGCGGGGGCAGCGGCGGCGCACTCTCCCGCTATCCTCACCGCCGGCCGGTTCCTCTTGTAAAAACGAGACGTAGTTATACCACAGGTTATACGTTCAAACGTGATAGAAAGAAAATTGACAAAAAATTTCCAAACCGATTGGATGTTCGGCAACTCATATCATGGTGACATTGAAAAATGTGAAATATATGAAGCAATTAGAAGCAATATTCCCGAAACAATTGCCGCATTTTATTGTTGTTGCTCCAGATTGCTCCATTTAGTTGATCCAGATTGATCCATTAGTGTTGCCGAGCAATAATTGCTCAAAAAGTTGCCCGTGTAAGAGCACCTTTATTGGTAATGATTTAAAAAAAGCACAAAGAGTATACAGGGTTTTGGTAATTTGACGTATTCCTTGCAGGACGTCATAGTAGGGTTAAAATGCAACAAATGAAGCATCCAAATGACGTCTTGTAAGGAATACGTCGAGTTACCAGTAACCTTGTAAACGGATCGTAGCAGAAAGTATTCTGAAGTTTCTGCCTACCCCCATGGGAACAAGACGTGAGTGTAAGTATGTAAAAAAAACATGAATCACTTGGCCAATCAATTGTCTTCCGGGTTAGTAGTGCATTAGTGTACAAATGCACAATGCTTACTCGATTAAAATCTATGTAAATGAGACAAAGATCAGTAAAATCGAATGCAGAGAATGCTTTGTTTAGAACCGAACACTGTTTAACTACGAATAAAACCGTTTGTTACTTCTTAACTAGATAACTGTTCGACGTCGAATCGTTTTCAATGAGATCCTTTATTGAAGATTTACTGTCGTCTAGGGAGCTAATATGTTTTGAGAGGATATTCCTTCTCAATTTAAAATGAGTTTGATAGTTTTCGAACGCAATACAGTGTAACAAACCAGGTATATTATGAGTATTTTTATTAAAAAAACATTGTGTTCTAGCTAGTCTTTGATTTTTGATTTAATAATTTAAGTTAAAAAAAAAAAATCATCTGCATGCATGGAAGAAAAATGTTCACGATCAATGAATATTCACATCTAGTTTAGGACATAAAACTGATTATTTTTTTATCAGGTCATGACAAAAACAATTTAATAAGTACCTACACAGAATTTTTCTACACGTTTGAAGCTGCTCTCACAAATTAACTAAGCTCAGCAGTCAATTATAAGAACAAGTACAATAACATACTATAATGGCTCTGAGATAAGTTCAATCCAGCCTTAATCCACTCCGTCGGAGCAATTGACCTATGAAAGGTCACAATAGGCACAATAATAGAGTGGACATTTTCCAAAGAGTTCCCTTTTACGATAATTGCTTATGGCCTTTCGTAGCTCCGGGTCTGAAGTGTCGAGATTTACGTGTGCACAACTATTTCGAGGTTTAAAACTTAAAATTATTGATTATCGAGAGTTTCTGAGGCGAGGGTGGCTTCTGTTTGGTTTCAAACCTTTTCAGGGAATAGAATAGAATAGAAAGTTGTTTATTTCCCTGGTTCATAATGTTACATTATGTCCACAGGTCGGTGGTGTAATCGGCCTGTGGGTATATCAGCTACTTATGTTTGTCTGAAAGAGATCTATGTAAGTGTAAGATCTATATTAGTACTTTTGACCGCATACCATGCTTATGTTGCGTCGACACTGAGATATACAGTCATTATTATTATTATTTATCTTTTAAAGTAAAAGTTCGTGAGCATATTCGCAAGAAGCTGGCAGTATCATCATAACGGTAATGTTTTCCCATTGTGTGTCTTATTTGTTTTAGTATACATATTTATGTGTATTTATTTGTGCTTATATTTATATATAATAAGATTTATATATTGAATTTATAGTTTGTAATAGGTTTATGTATATTTAAATGAATATTTATTCCTCAATTTTCGCTATTGCACCTACTACTGTATGTCTCTGCATCACCCAAGGGTTGACTGGTAGAAAATGCCTATGGCATTAAGTCCGCCTCCGTACATGTTTTGTGCTGAAAGTATTAAATAAATAAATAATAAATAAATAAATATATTGGGGCAATGCCACTATTAGGGATTTAGTGTTTAAAGCGCAAAAAAGATGTGTACGTGCGATTGCTGGTATCCGTCTTCCTGATTCATGTGAACCATATTTCAAAGATTATAAACCTAACCTAAATTTAACCTAAATTTTAATCTTTCTTGCAATTCACATTTATGAAGTAGCCGTTTTTATAAAAACAAATTAAACTCTATTTGATAAACTCAAATCGAAAAGATATATGTTAAAAATTTCTAATGTACCACATAAAACGGCTCTATTTAACAAAAGCTTCTTTGGCATTGCATCAAAAATATATAACAAAATACCTATTGATATTCTGAGCACTAAGGAACTTCCAGTATTTAAAAATAAATAACGTAACTTTTTAATTGATAAAGCATACTACACGATCCAAGATTTCTTGAATTATTGATTGATTGAGGGCGCACAGACTGCCTCACCCTCACGCGTTCCGCTTCCTCCTTCTCAATCATTACTGCTTCGCAGAAGGAGGTGACGGCTTTCCATGCACTCTCGCTCCGTACCATGGCCTGGACCAGGAGCGGACGCGAGAGATCACCGCCGCCGATCGCCTCCGTGAGGACACGGCGGTGCTTTACCCAAGCCGGGCAGACCTCCACACAAAGGTAACACCCGGGTGTTTCCTTCCGCCTTATCCGGAACAGGAACCTTCCGAAACACCGTGTCCGGTGAGGACCTGTGTCAGGCGGAAGGTGAGGACGCCGTGGCGCCTCTCTAGCCACTCCTCAAAGAGAGGACTTATCACAGCAATTGTGGTGTGCCCAGCATTGGGTTGCGACAATTGCACTCTTCATGTCACCATGAGATCCCGCCGGAGCTTTATCTGCTGTGCCGTGATTTCTCGCGGCAGCGGAGTTACGCCCCGGCGTTTCACCTCCTCACGCCACTCCCATAAATGCGCGAGGATTTTTGCCTTCAGATCCCATGGCGGCAATCACATGATCTTGGAGGTTGAGATCAGGAACACGTTGAATTTCTCTTTCAATAAATTGACAACGTGAAGCGTTTGACAAATTGAGCTGCCGTTTTAAAAAAACACTTTAATCATTTCATCACGCTGTTCAACTTTATAGCGACTCATCTTGATAAATGCCAAACATTAAATGACTCGTTTGTCAAAACATTCGCGCCGATAGACAATCTAATATGGCCACCATCAGCTGTCAAAGATACGTTGTCCCTATTGAAAAACCCTGTAGGTATTTATATAGCAAAAACATGGTACGTTTAATTGTAGGGTTTTCGCACTAGGAAAACACACATACTCGTATTTGCCAGAAAAGTATAAACGTATTCGCATAACACAAAACAAATGGGTCACTTTTTTCCAGCGAATAAAAAATATTATGTTGTTAGGTAACTAACGCATGCATGTTGTATGAATAGCAATTTTCTATAAAAAGCACTATTTTCTGTATTATTCATACAGTAAACTACGAACAGTAATAGCTCTTGAAAATCATATTAACAAAAGCTAACCACGGTACAATAATCCTTCTAATTTTGAACGGAATATTCGAAAGACGAAAACCCGTATGCCATGGCATAAAGAGGTAGTTTAGTAAAGAAGAAAATGCGATTAAATTAAATTTCCGCTAGTCTCAAAGGGTTTTTCGATAGCTGCAATATCTTAAGCCGGCTCTCTAAAGGTCTGGCTATCGCGGTCTTGCCTTTTCCACAGCGAGCCTTTTCATGTAGTAGTTTATCCTTAGGGCGCGTTTACACGACAAGGAATTGCTTGTTTTTTGTTGGGGAAAACAGAGCGTAATTTTGTGTGTACTTCACACGCGAGGCTGTCATGAAATGAATGAAGGGTTGCGAAATACGTTGCGCGAATTTGGGTTACGGTAATCTATTTTCTTCTTTTTTTTTTGTTACGTATTTTGGAGGTATATATGTATGTCGCTGATAATTCGAATTTTCGCGAAGACCCTAGGGTTATTGCGAAAACACGGATAATTAGACAACGGTGAAAACATTTCCCAATCTTACTGGAATACGATAATAAAATAGGGTTTTTGCAAAAAACACGAGTCGCTTTAGTAACATTGAATGTCCTTAACTCTGATTGGCTAGATTTTTGCTAACTGCACAAATCTTATTCTGATTGGTTCCTAGTTTTACCCTTTGAGCTTTGTAGGAACTTTACTTTTTATTGTAAAATTAGTGCTCAACTTATTGTTAACTGTAGAACTATTCGCACTATTTTTCAAGTCCAACCATACTTTTAACCGCACTTAAAACAAAAGACTGCTGACGCGCTCTCAAAACCACAAACCTATACAAATCAACGTGCGTGAATGATTGACATTTAAAACGTCAACCAATCAGAGGAGGTCTCGTTTTGGGCGCTCCGACCGGCCTATCAGCGTTCTTATTTCATAATAGCTAACGTTTCGTTTCGCAATGTTACGAGTACTAGAGCGACTCGTGTTTTTGCAAAAACCTTATCTTTTTCCAGTAAGATTGAGAAATCTTTTCACCATTATCTAATTACCGTGTTTACGCAATATCCCTAGAGTTATCGCAAAAAATCGAATTTTCAAATCAGTCTACGACATATATATACAAAGAATGTTGGTACATTATATTGTGATGATTTTTAGGTTTGCGTACCCGAAGGGTGCCAAACGGAACCTTATTACCAAGCCTCCGTTGTCCGTTCGTCCATCTGTCTATCAGTGGTCTGTATCTCATGAACCGTAATAGGTAGACAGTTGAAAAAACCTCCTCCTTTTTGTGAAGTCAGTTAAAAACGACCCAAGGGAGTAAAAGAAACGTTTAGTAAAAGCAAAGCGAGTGAAGGGTAATTTGTAAATTTGGTTCTTTCGCCTTAATGAGGAGCTCGTGGCTAAGTAATAACAGCCACACGGATCAATCCGTCAGGTTAAGCTACGCTTGCCGGGGTTGGTCCGTGGATGGGTGACCATCTTTACATATCGATACTCCTCCGTGCCTCGGAAAGCACGTTAAGCCGTTGGTCCCGGCTGACATTCGTGGAACTTTGACAGACGTTACGGGTCGTCAGAAGCCCAAAAAGTCTGAGAACCAGTCTTACCAAGGGTATCGTGTTACCCAGTTACTGAGTTGAGGAGGTCAGATAGGTAGTCGCTCCTAGTAAAATACTGGTATTCAGCTGCATCCGGTTAGACTGGAAGCCGACCCCAACATAGTTGGGAAAAGGCTAGGCAGATTGTTCTTTGGCCTTAATGAGGATTGAGTAAAAGGAGTTTTTGAGATACGGAAGTCTGGCCTTGAGTATGACGCACTATGTGCCCTCTTAATCGATGGAGTTGAATCTGTATTCTGCAATTTTTAGGGTTCCGTACCTCAAAAGGAAAAAACGGAACCCTTATAGGAACACTCGTGTGTCTGTCTGTCTGTCTGTCTGTCAGTCTGTCACAGTCAATTTGCTCCGAATGTAATGGACCGATTAAGTTGAAATTCGGTATACATATCAATTTGAGTGACCCAAACACGGACGTGAACTGTAAATAAATGAATTTAGAATATTGGGGTCAGTTTTGGGGGGCAAATAAGAAAAAAAAAAGTTTTGCGAACTGTACCGTGTGACATATCAAATGAAAGGGCTTACTGTGAGGGTCTGAAATATTTTTTTTTTATAATTTTAAAATAAATTGTTTTAAAGTTATAAGTGAAAATAGACGAAAATTGACCTCCATATCTCCGAAACTACTGAGCCTAAAATTTTGAAAAAAAAAAAAAAAAAAAACTGAAAATAGTTCTATACTTATAGATTACAGGAAAATATATAAAAGTCTATGGTCTTAAAATAACATGGTAAATCTCTAAACTTACATTTGCAGTTGGAATGTATCGGAGACTATGTTTACCAACTACAATGTTAAGTTTGTTCTTAGGATAAATTCTTCGCAAGTACGGAACCCTTCATTGTGCGTGGTCCGACACGCACTTGGCCGGTTTTTTTCTATCAGGTATAGAAGATAGGTATACATTTATAAAGCCACTTTTCTCTGAGCAGCTGAATACAATACTGAATTACTCGCTAATCATTCAAGCGGCAGACATCAGTTACGCTCCCCGCTTCCTGTCGTAACAGTTTTCACATACTCTCTCGGGCCGCTTCCTTAGCTAGTTACCGTACCCAAATAGCTATTAATGTTCTAAGTTATGTTTTGTATAAAAGAAAAATGGCGTGTATTACAACAGCCTTCATAACTGGCCATGCTTAAAAGCTTCATAATGATAATAATAATAAACATTTATTTCAGAAAGTAAATTTCCATATTACACACACATTATCTTAACTAATATAACTAACAAAAATTAAACAATGACAAAACAAATTTGTTGGCACTTTTCTATTTTGTTAAGTACCTGGTAATTGTTGAAAGGCCTACACTGTCCTCCCATACCTATTATCACTGTTATTTAATAATATTGTAAAGCCTTTTATTTTTTAAAGAGTAACCGTGGAGTTTCTTGCCGGCTCTTCTCCATAGGAAACGACTAATTGGAACCGTGCACCTAGCTTCTGACGTTTCATAAGTGCCCATGTAGGTTTATGTGAAATAATTTTGATTTTGAAACAAACAACGCTTGCCAGCAGTAAACAAAGATAAAGAGCAAAAAATCTAAAACCGATAGTCAGGTGCATCTTGGACCTGCCAAGGTTGCGGGTCCAACACAGGCACACAGGCAAATGAAGGAACTCGGGTGGGTTTTAGCTAGGAACAGTCTGACACGCCCTCCCGCTCCGCCAGGAGCGGGAGAAGTTATTTGATAATATCCCAGAATAAAAAAGAGTCGCGTCTTGGACCTAATTAGCCCTGGCGCTGCCTAAAGCAACCTATGCTGGTATAGCTGTTAGGCTGGTGACTGGTTTACGCAACTTCCCATATCAGGCGCATTTTATTTACGGGTGGGAACACCTAGCTGACTTATTTATATTTTCTTCTTACTTTCGCGTCCATAACTACTTTTCTTCGATCGATCAGGTTAAGCTATGCTTGCCACGGTTGGTCCGTGGATGGGTGGCCATCTTTACATACCGAGACTCCTCCGTGCCTCGGAAAGCACGTAAAGCCGTTGGTCACGACTGTCATTTGTAGATCCACTGTGCATTTGTAGAAAAAAACTGTGCACTTCATATTGGTGGTTTATATTTCTTGTAAACTGAATTATTGGTATGTAGATTGAAATGTATTCAACGAAGCTCATGGCCAAGTAATTACAGCCGCAGGGGTCAATTTATCAGGTCAAGCTACATTTCGTTACGTTTGTGGTCCGTGGATGGGTGATCATCTTTACATACCAAGATCCCTCCGTGCCTCAGAAAGCACGTTAAGCCGTTGGTCTCGGCTGTCATTTGTTTAACCGACAGTCGTTAGGGGTCGTCAGAAGCCCAAAAGTCTGACAGTCAGTCTTACCAAGGGGTATCGTGTTAACCAGTAACTGCGTCGTGGAGGTCAGATCAGTTTAATCAAATTAAACCTTTTCGTTTTTTTTTTTACATTTGACGGGGAAGCTCTTGGCCTTCATCTCACCTGATAAGTGATGATAAGGCCGAAGATGGAAGCGAGCTTCACCCGGAATCCTCAACCACAGAGGAACTGGCTATCTTACCTCTAACTGCCGAAACACAGCAATGCTGTTAACATTGTTGTTTTGGCGACAGACTTAGATAAGATGGTGGTAGCTAAATTGATATTTTTAGTCTTCGTTACTAGTAATCGTCTACCAAAAAGACCGTGACAGTCATATTATTTTTGAAAACTTAACCTTATGGGTGATCCCTACTCTACAGTATAAGCTTCTAATAATTCAGTATCAAACGTGGGTAGGCCCAATTATAATAACGGACAATTATGTGAGAAGATTACCTCGATCACGTGCTTGCCACTTAGATTAATAGTCACACTGTAATCTGTGACTTAATTGTTCATATTAAGTACTTATACGAGCATGTAGTTATCATGTTGAAGCTGCTCTAGATCCTTCTAATAATTATTTTCTGTGATCTATTTTTAGGATACCTTGATCCTAAATAATTTGTGTGTAACTTTTGATAATTATTTAAGTTAATTTCACGCCTTTATTTGAAGAAATGTGTAGTAATGTGTCATGATGGTCCGTTGGTTAAGGCTTCGCCTCTCATGGATGAGGTTGTGGGTTCAAATCCGGGCAAGTACCAATGTGACTTTTTCAATTCATATGTACTTTTTGAGTTTATCTTGGACATTACTGACATCGGTGAAGGAAAAACATCGTGAGGAAACCTGGACTTATAGTTAATATAAGTCTGAAATCGCCAACCCGTCTTGAGCAAGCGTGGTGATCAATGCTCGTGCCTTCTCTGTATGAGAAGAGGCCTTTGCCCAGCAATGCACAGAATAACAATTAACAACATAACAATTACAATACAATACAACAATTACAATTATTAACATTTTGCAATATGAAGAACTATTGTGTATGTTATAAAATCCGTAAAATACCATATTTCTGGCAAATAAATGAATCTATTTATCTATCTATGGAACAGTTATAGGCTGGTATTATTATTATACATGTTTCATCTAAACCACTACGTAGGTATAGGTACCTACGTAGGCTGCTGCTATTATAGGCTGGTATTATTATTATATATTATATTATATTTGAAGAAACCTATTTCTTCAAATAATATTATACCTACATGAAAATTGTAGTTTTTGAGCGATTAATCAGGCTAATTAGATAAACTTTTATTTTAATTATTTAGAGAATTATTTAGAAAATTCCTGAGATATTTCTCAACGGCATGAGTAGCCACTTCAGAGGCCAATGGGCGGCATAAAAACTCTAACACCAGGTGAGTCACTAACCACACGAAAAGAAGAAGGAGATATTCCGTTATATATCTAAAATCCTGATTCTGAGACCTTTTCTTTATCATCTGCCTAGCTTTTTCCCAACTAAGTTGGGGTTGGCTTCCAGTCTAACCGGAATCAGCTTAATACCAGTATTTTACATGGAGCGGTTGCCTATCTGACCTCCACAACTCAGGTTATTAGGAAATACGATACCCCTTGGCAAAACTGGTTGTCAGACTTTCTGGCTTCTGACGACCCGTAACCACTGTCAAAGATTCACGCATGACAGCCGCGACCAATCGCTTAACATGCTTTCCGAGACACGGAGGATCAACCGCTGCAAGCGTAGCTTAACCTAATCGATCGACCCGTGTGGCTGTTATTACTTAGCCAAAAGCCCCTCTCGAGTGTTTTTCTTATAGAAACCTTATTCAAGTGTAGTTGGTTACCTCGAACAAAGCAATAGAATTTTAGCTATTTGATACCAACTAAAGCAACCTAACTTACGTTCACCGAATATTTTACCGCCACCCCACTCTCTATATCTACGACCTGAGTCACATCCATTTGTTCCTTAGTCTTTGTAACACAAATGGTGTAAGTGCGACGCCGCCGAAAGAATGATCGCCCACTAATACTGCTTCGAAATGGTGAATAGCCGTACGGCCATGCAGTTTTATTGCAGCTTTTCAAGTGAATCGACCGACCGTCGAATTGTCTGTTGAAACGATTGGTATTTAAGATAAAATTGACTGCTACTCATGGGTACTTAGTTTTATTTGGGAAGGAATTGAAGATGATATCTACTATCTTAAACTATGTTACAAACAATAATCTTACGAGCTATATTTTGATATAATTATAGGTTCATCATCATTAATCTTCTGTCCTTATCGAAATTTATTTGGGGTTGGCACAATATATTATTTTTAAGACATTATTTTTATGTTAAGTTTAACTCGCACACTGAATTTTTATTTGTACAAAATAATACAATATTTGTAAATATGTGAGCACCTTGTGTCTAACACATGGTTAATTTATTCGTCAATGCTTAATTTTTTATTGTTATTACCTGTTGTGGTATAGTAATTTTATTCTAGGTACATCGTCTTCAAATGTAATGATATAATTGATGTATACAAACTATTGTAAAATAGTTTAAAAGAGTACCTAACGGTGGATTTTCTTGCCCATCCTTCTCCATGCGAAACTACCTTTTGGAAGAGGCAACTAGAATCAATTTTATTTCCGTGTAAATTTTGACGTTCAAAAGTACCATTTATGTGCCTATGTATTTGAAATAAATGCTTTGACTTAGACTTTGAATTTGTCATTTTCTTACATGCTTCTGTATTAGTTGTCATCTCGGTTGTCACCCCCTTTCTAGCCATATCATCTTTGACACAGGCTATCTATCATTTCTTTGGTTCTTATAGCCATCTACGTTCATACTCAAAACTTTCCCCACGACATTTTCCTCATTGCTCCTATCACAAGGCCATATCATTACAACCGACTTCCACACAACTTTTCCGTTACCGGTGCCATTTTCAGACTTCTTTTTATGTACTCATTTCTTATTCTATCCTTTCGCGTAACATCACACATTCCATATAGCATTCTCATTTTAGCAGCATGAAATTGCCTTTCATTCATTCGTTTTGTGGCCCAACATTCTGATCCATACAAGACAGCAGGTTTAACTATTGTTTAAAAAATCTCCGTCTTAAGTTTAGGAGGAATGCAGGAGTCACAAATTGTACCCATGACCTGCCGCCATTTCATCCATCCAGTGTTAATTTTGTGCTTAACAATCCGATTTACTCCGCCATCCGCTACAGAACTGGAGAGATATTCAGTTTTGGTTCTGCTGATTTTTAAGCCAATATTCTTCAGCTTCTGTTGCCATTTCTACAACCTGTTCTGGATCTCAGGTCCATCTTCACCGACAAAAACAATGTTATCGGCAAACAGCATGCATCAGGGTGCCTCTTCCTGTGTGTCCGACGTCAGAGTATTCATAATCAATCAGTCTATAATGTTCCTACTGCTGAGACACAGGCCTCGCTTCTGTGAGAGGGAGTGGGCTGTAATTCACCACGCAGGCCCAGTACGGGTTGGTAGATGTCACATGTCTTTGAATTTTTGGTTCAAGGACTTGCTGGTTTCCTCACAATGTTTTCCTTCACCGTTTTTAGAGCAGTGGTGATAAAATAGTTTAATCAAAGTAAATTATTTAGCTACGACCGCGGTTTCGACCGCATAAGTCTCGATTCCGTGGGAATATGGGGATACATAATTGCTAAACTTAAGTGGCAATGAGCAAGGCACATTGCTCGCAGAACATGTGGCCGTTGGGGCTGAAAGGTTATGGAGTGGAGACCGCGTACCGGAAGACGTAGCGTAGGAAGGGCTCCCATAAGGTGGACTGATGACCTTGTGAAAGCCGCAGGAATCCGCTGAATGCGGGAAGCACGGAACCGGTCGAGGTGGCGGTGCTTGGGCGAGGCCTATGTCCAGCAGTGGACGTCTTTCAGCTGAAATGATGATGATGATGATGATGATCGGGATAAAAGTATCCTATGTGTTAATTCAGGTTATAAACTGCCTGTGTGCCAAATTTCATCCAAATCAGTTTTACCGTTTTTTCGTGATTGAGTAACAAACATCCATCCATCCTCACAAACTTTCACGTTTATAATATTAATAGGATTATTATTATTTTGTCAATGTCCAATTCTACTTCGTTGGTCTAGTCGCAAGTTTAACTGCTGATTGTGAGGTCCTGGTTCGATTCCCAGGTTGGACAAAGTGTTATTGAATTCTTCCGTGAGGGAGTTTCCTAGTAGCAACCTGGAGTCTGGATTTGTTGGTTGGTTTTTGGTTGGTAGTTTCGCAACAGGCTCGGCAGGCATCATCTATTACATGGAACTTAAGCATATCTGATGACATGTGGGTGTTACTATACACCTCTGCCGAACCCTTCGGGAAGTACAGGCGTGATGTTATGAAAGAAAGAAAGAAAGAAAGAAAGAAAATACGTTTGTTTGCGGTAAACATGACGCAAAAAAAGAACCTAAACACAAAATAAAAGAACGTTATGTTATGTCAATGTCAAAAAGCCACTTGACGCGAGCTCGTGATTTGCAACGATAGTAAAATTATGAATGACTCCAGTCATTTAACCATAATTTTTGTATGTAAAGTAGATAACACCTAAACAGTATTGGTATAGTTACGATTAACATTGTACACAGAAACCTTGATTGGATTCAAGGAACAACACAATATTAAATCGCACTGCATATTCCACGGAAGGGTCGGGCTCCAAAAATACCATCTGTTATATCGTTAACGTTTCAGTTACTTTAGGTAACAATATAAAGTAGCAACAAATTGTTTTCCGTGGGCCGTACGCATTGCAGTGAACCTTTTTGCTACTGACGGTGACTGGTAGTGCGGAAAAATCAATCCATAATGTTGTTTTTTTACCTTTTACAGATCAGTAGGAAATTATTTTCATGTTACGGAATGTTTGATGAGATAATATCCGAATAGCTACTGATATATGATTGGTTAAAGATAGGTATATGGAATAACGTACCTTACCTTCTCTAACCTTATAAAATACTAGCTTATGCCCGCGGCTTCGCCCGCGATGTATGTCGATAATCCTATGTCCTTCCCCGGGATGCAATCTATCTCTCTGCCAAATTTTATCGAAATCCGTTCAGTGGTTTAGGCGTGAAAAGGTGATATACTGACAGACAGACAGAGTTACTTTCGAATTTATAATATTATTAGTATTAGTAATAGTAATATTAGTATATTAGTATTAGTATTAGTATATTAGTATTAGTATATTGGTATTAGTATATTAGTATTAGTATATTAGTATGGATGCACACAGTATACAAATGAAAAGGAGGTTCATGAGGGTAGCGATTTAACAGAAAGAGTGACTCGTACTCGTATACCAAGAAGATTGCCGGTAGTGTCCATAAAATAGGTACTGCGAACATCAGTTCGTCTACCAAGTATTGTAACAACTATGTGGCGGAATCTACAACGCCACAAAACTACGCATCAAAGACCTGACGTCACACAAATTCTACACCGGGCAAGTAGAGTTTACCGAACGACAAAAATCTTACAGTACCCTCCGAGTCCAATTTAATAATGCATTTAGGGTGCTGATGAAGCTGCAACGATACTGTAGTGCATCAGGGATGTTTGCTGAACATCGCATAGACTGCATTAACGCTACGATGCGTAAAAGGTGCGTATCCCTGGTGCGCGAGGCAGCACCAACAGTATCCTGAGAATGATCGCTAGTCGGCTGGACTATGCTTTTGTCATGGAGTGGCGTAGTAGTGATTGCATGTTGAGTTTACTTACCAGTTGAGTTTACTTTCTTTTATATGTTTTGTTGTTTGTAGTTTTAAGTATTACTAACACTAGTCTATGAGAACATTGTTACTAACAAAATGGACACCATGGTCTGAAATAAAGTATTTTATTATTATTATTATTATATATACAACAGCCACACATCATCCGTCGGGTTCCCCCCCGACCCTTGCTCGACGAAGTGCCAACCCGCGCCGCAGCTGAGCCTGTAGTTTTAAATTTCCCAATAATAACCCAGTTTTGATCCAGCCTGTCCCTTGCAGTCCTCCCCCCGACGCTGCCCAAAGCCGAGGTTCGTACCCCACAGGGGGTGCCCTTAGCGTGCAGTCGTTTAGTTTATAAGTTTTATGCCCTGGCTGGAGGCTTTAAGTTTACTTAAGGCAGCCACAATAGATGCCTTTACACACGCACTCAAACTTAAGTGGAAATGGGCAGGCCATGTTGCAAGACTGCATGACAACAGATGGGCCAAAAGGATGACCTCTTGGATGGGACCGGTTGGCAAACGCAAACGTGGAAAACCTCACATTCGCTGGGAGGACGAAATCGTGCGTATAGCTGGATCACGCTGGATGGAATTTGAAAAAGACAGAGAAAGCTGGCACTCTCTGGAGGAGGCATTCACTTCAGGGGTTCTCTAATAAAAATAATTAAATTTTAAAATTTAAGCTCCGTAAAATCTTTAGGGAAATATAAGGCTTTTTTAATTTTTTTTTTATTTAATATTTTATTTATATTACAAAGCAGCCACAGGAAAGTTCGGTTAAGGAGTCACGATTTCTTAAGCCCACGATACCATAGACCAAAAAAAAAAAATCCTTCAGGCAGTTAGCCACCAGACACAATATCTGTCTGGTCGGAGGATTCTCCCTTTTTTATAGAGGATGAGTAAACTTTACACCCTGTTCCTCATACCTCTATAATGACATTATCCTTTTAATTGGATTAGTCATGGAAAAGCCCCATGATCCATGGAAATTTACGAGGCTAAGAGAAATTTTCAGAACCTTTAATAAAGCTTTAACGACACACTTTACCAAAAAGCAGCGCGTCACAGATACACAGCAGGTTTTAATGAAAAAACTTTCTTACATTTCAATTAGTATCCGTTCAAAGACTGTAATTTTCCGACGTTAACGAGTTTAATTTTATCGAAAATTAATTGCGACATCTTCATTGAAAACTTTTCACTCAACTTTAATACCTACGTAAATTTTCGTTCGGGGAAACTTCGACAATACAGAGTATCTACCGGGGAACTCGGAGGGGTGACTGAGTAGCTGTTACGTTGAAGTAAATCTTAAACAAATTTTCTCTTCAATCACCCGTTGAAACCTTCAACTGGATTGCCAAAACATTATTAAGAAAGTTCTCATCTCGTTTTGTGCTGTTTAATTACACAGAATCAATAAAGACTGAAAAGTCTTGTCTTGTGTCACGAACTGAGGAAGTTCATTTAAATTTTGCGAGTACACGTGCAGTGGACCTATTTGGCTCGGTCATGAGGCACAAGTGATATACCATTATATGTTAATTTTTAATTTAGCTTTACTGTGCCAAATAGTTTTTTTCATATTCTTTTACTGTTATGAAAATTCGCATCTCGACGTGTTTTACCAACAGCTTTATGTGTGTTTTTTTTTTAACGTATTCCCCAGAAACTTTTCTTTGTATCTTAAGTGCAATGACCTAGATCATATACGTCCATTACAAGTAAGTCCAAAATTACATTAATTATTGTGAATGTGAGCAATATAAGGGTCATTTTTATTTTTTTTCTTCCTCAGTTATTTTTAATGATGGTCTGGCATTTAGAGTATTTTACGTGACCTACCCAAATGTCCTTACTTTGGTTTTGTTCGTCGAGTCATTGAGCTCCTTAAGTCCTGAGTTGAGCTACACGATTACTGACAAATTTTTGCACTGACTGGACAGGTCCACTTAATCTGTGTGGTTCATTCATCAAAAGACCATTTCAGACACCAATCTACATGGTCTTCACATGATCTGATCAAGATAATGTCTGGACTTTAAAAGAGACTGTGACCTCTGAGTTTTTTTCGGCCTTTCTTCTCAGAGAAGTCAGGTAGGAAACGCCGACCTCATCTAGTTTTAAAATATGATTGACGTGTAAAAGTGTTTGTACAAACCTACTTACAGAAATAAAATCATTTATCAAGCAAAATAATAATCCGTACAGGATTCGAACTGGCGAGTCACTGTAAGCCAATCGCTCAGTCAATGCACCAGCCGCGTTGTATTTTATTTACAAATGAGTACCTAATAGCGTTCTCTATGCATTTTTAATAACATACCTACTGCGATCGCCAACCCGCCTACCAAGCGTGGCGATTATGGCAAAGCCCCCAATTGGGGTAGACCTATGTCGTGCAGTGGACGTTTTTCGGCTCAGATTGTGATGATGACCTAGTTATACATAAGTAAACACACTTCTCCTTCACTTCTTCTTCTTCTTCTTTTTGTTTCTTGTCAGAAACTGGATGTAAACTACATTTATAAGTATTGGTAGCCACTTTATTAGCAAGCTTTGTGTAACTAGTAGTTTACTATGTATGAAAGTCCCTATGAATATGGTGTGTAGGGAAAGGATTCTATAAAGAAAAGCACAAAAAGACAAGACTAGGCATTTATTTCAATTAGGCTTGTCAAAGTAACGTTACTGAGAAAGCTAGTAGTTCGTTCCAAAACTAGGTCTTCGTGGAGAAGAATGGACAAGAAACTCCACGGGAGCAGCATTAAAGTATTCTATCATCATATTTCTTACATTTCCATAAATTACCGTTATCTCAAAACAGATAATTCTATATATTGGATTATAATTCTATATATTTTATATATTTAATAACACTCAGATTAATAGCAACATTATAACAATAGCAATATTGGCAACAATATACTTTTCTCATAATCATAATCATAATAGGCAATAATTAAGGTATAATATCGAATTACTTAACTTACGTGACACCTGGACGAACCAACCATTTGAACATATATGTTTATACAGTACCTTAAATTATTAGTGTACTAATACACTAATAATTTAAGGTACTATATAAACATATGCTTGGTTTTAATTAATTTTTATGCCCTATGAAAGTTAAGGTATAACAGTTCTTTACAAAACGGCATGCTTCCTGTAAGTTCCTTGAGCTGTCAGTCATAGATGTATTGCTTCCATTTACCTGTCAAGCTGCTTTCAGACTACGCTATAATATAATAGCATATAGCTCATAGCACAACAACATCGCGCACCATACATTGTTATGGACACGTTCACACTGTACTGTACTTTATATAAAGGGAATGTATGATGCGCGATATTGTTGTGCTATGAGCTATATACTATATATTATAGCGTAGTCTGAAAGCAGCTTCAGTGTTTTTGCATATCGAGTCAGGCCTATCGATTTTATGTCGTGGGATATGCGATTGAGCTGAAGTAATGTTTTTTTTTTTAATTCTTTATTAAGGAGCTTTGTCACAATACTGATTATGTCACTCCATTATAGCCAATTATTTTTTCATTTTTTTATTATAATTGTAATATATGTTGTACAGAGTTCTAGCCTCATCCGACATAGACTAAGCTACAACACTGTTTAAAGTACCAATTCCAAACATATTTTGGGAATCAAACAGATTTCTCCTGAGGCGTTCGCCCCGCTCACACTCGATCAAGACATGATATACGTCCTCGATTATTCCACATTGCTATCAGTTAGGTCAAGGTGTGATACCCATAAGGAACTTAAACTTCCTTGGTGGGATGTGACCAGATTCAAGCCTCGTGGCAGTAACAATAACTTTTCTATTTAGTGAACAGTTATCTAACCAGGGAATTATTAGAGGCTCAGCCCTGCCAATGTTTGCCTGTCAGTGTTCCTGCATATCGAGTCAGGACTATCGATTCGATGTCGTGAGATATGCGATTGAGCTGAAGTAATGAATATTGAGAGCAGTGGTTGCCAAGTGGTGGCCCCGACTTACGAGTTCTAGGTCGTGGGTTCAAACCCAGGCAGGTGCTTTACTTGGTGAAAATTATTTCAACACCATTGCTCTTAAAACGGTGAAGAAAACAATCGCGAGGAAACCAGCATGTCTTAGAACCAAAACTTCAAAGACATGTGACACTCTCTCAAGAAGAGAGGACGCCTGTGTCCCAGCTGTGGAAACATTATCATCATCATTTTAGCCGAAAAACGGCCACTGCTGGACATAGGCCTCCCACAAGCACATTATTATTTGTGCTTGTCATTTGGGGGGGGGGGGGGGGGGGTTGCAAAATCGCCACACTTGGCAGGCGGGTTGGTGATCACAGTATGGTGTTAAAAATGCATAGAAAATAGTGGTGCCCATTGTCTAGTAAGTCCCTTAGTCGCCTTTTACGACACTCACGGGAGGAAATGGGTTGGTGCTATTCTTTATGGCCGGCCACACGGGCCACATTATAGGCTGATAATATCAATACATATTACTTACAAGGAATTCTCGATTCAAAAATTTCACATTTATTTCAAACTATTTCATTCATACGAAAATTGGCTTACGATCCGAAAAGTACACGTAACTTACGCATAATTATTGTTCGATCGACGGCCAGATATGACTAAAATCAAACTTACTTGTTTCTATTTCAGTATAAACGAAATCCGTTGAATACAAATTATCGTTAGGGATTACAAGTTTAAATCGCTTCTATGTGTATGGGCATGAGAGAAGTTGTGCGTTGAGCGCGTCGCGTGTGTGAGTAAATCACCATTAGTGTGTACATCATTTACAAGCCCAAAAATGTTACTTTCCCGCTTCCTCTCGCGGCCCTCTTGTAAGGGGTGCAGGTGTGTGCGTGAGCCGCCCTGTACCGATAGGTTCGCGAGCTCGATGTAGATGTGTAGGTGAACGGTCCGGGCTCGCGTAGCCCCCGCCAGTGGCGAGCCGGTCGTAGCGGCACTACGACGCGCCTACGCCGTAGCACACGCGTTTGCCCCCCCCCCCCCTACCCACATCATCGGACAATAGGACCGGCGACGATTCGTGGCGTTTTGTTATTTTTTTGTTAGATGTGAATAAAAACGACTCTTTGTGACATTCACTCGTAAAAAGCAGAGACAATATGCTGAAGGGAGACGCTTTGTCCCCAAAAGAGACGGTTATTAAGGCAGTACTATGTAATTTTTTAACATTAATTTGTTGAAATGATAGCTTACAAATTGGGACAGTTTAGTCGTGTTGCGGTAGATTGAGCGGGATGTAAGTCGGTCGCAGCGGGATTCGATGTTGTGTATTCATAAATAAGCGCAAGGAAGCCAATTTTGGCGTAATAATGTAATCCATGTGACGCTAGTGTTGGTGTAATGTAATTAATAACAGACAATTTTACTCAGAGTGCTGGAATGGAGTTTGTATTTCTGCCTTCACAAATACAAATGTAAGGTAAATAATAATACGTTTTGGAACACTTTTCATCTTCCAGCATCCCTTTCCGTTTTTGTTTTTACTTTGTTCCGTACTTTTGTCCTTTGTTGTATTTGTAATGTTTATTTACTGAAACTTTGTTTGTAAAATTAATGTATTTCCCTAAAAGGCTTTTAAAGGCGACAGGTTGACGAGGAAGACAAGGAAATAAATGGTGCGAGTTTCTTAGGGTAACGTGATAAACGGAATTATAATTTAACTCAGGTTTTTTAGATGGAATGAACTTCAAAACCAAAACCCTTGAACTCCACGACCTCATTCCACCGGCCCCCTTCTACCATCGGACATCTAGGCGCACTGCAAGTTACCACCCCTACCTGGTTGATATTCCACCAACTCGCACTAAGCGTTTTCAAACGTCTTTTATAATGCGCGCAGCAAAGGAGTGGAACTCTCTGCCTGCGTCTGTGTTTCCGAACGCATACAACCCTAATCTATTCAAAGTGAGAGTGAACAGGCTTCTTCTGGGTAAGCTCACTCCATCATAGACTTTGTCATTCAGACCTAGACTAAAGTCAAGAGCAAATTCATAATAGAATAAAAAAATAAAAAAATGGACTACTACTAACAATTATTAGATAAATAAATTAGTACATCAAAACTTCAAAATTATTGATTGAATTGATTGATTTATTGATTTGCATTTGGTTACAAAGTTTACGTAACGTTACGTTTTTAATAACATAATTTATTTATTTATTTTATTTTAAAAAGAACGGCTGAAGCCAATTACACTATTTAAACATATATTATTATAATTTATTTAACACAGTCATGCATTCTTCTCACAAAAATTCAAACATTCCGACAGTATCATCTTCCATTCATTCGCAAACATATCCAAATCTATGTTTGAGTTCAGGAGAGCGTTAATAGCGGCTAATGTCCGAGGAATAGGTGACTTGGAGTGTGCAATAGTACGGCAAGTTGGAACAGCCAGTAAGCGGTGCTTTCTGCCACGACAGTAATTGTCCGGGACAAATAGATTGCAGATTTCATTATGCAGATCAGGAACATCTACAATACCTCTAATAATTTTAAATATTACAGTCATGTGATCACGCGATCGTCTTGCTTCTAGAGAATTGAAACCCAAGCAACCCAACAGGAATTTAGTGTGATACAAGAGAGGATAAAACCCGTACAAGTGCTTGTAAAGGTATCTAAATTGACCTAATATAATAAAGTATGTCATTGCATACGCTTTTAAGTGGTTTTTAAGTTAAATGCAATTAGCTGAAAAGCAAAATTCACTGCAAACATCGTCACCAATTAAGAAATAATTGTTCAACGCTATACAAATAATGCTCTATCAAAAATCAAAAATATAACATTTTAAATATCAAAATTTAACTAAGAAATACCATGCTAAATCCAAGTACGTACTAGATACTAAACTGGGTACTTAGCTTATAAAGAACTTTTCGGAATGGCACTCCTAAAAAGTTAGATCTGGTAATTTTTTATTTTGAGTCGGTTTTTACCACTTTTTGAAGGATTTCAGATGCATAAAATAAGTCTCCACTATTGACAAGTATTGTCCAGACGGTGCCACCGTCTGGGCAATCGGTTTCACTGTCAGTTTATCTGACTAGCTTACACCATAGCTTGAGCTATCATCGTATAGCTCGTGTCGAAACGAAAGAAGAACATTTAAGTCCCATTTACACGATACAAATGTCTTGCCTGTGGCATACCATCAAATAGAAGCAACAATACTCAATACTCAATATCTTTATTGTAACTATATAATTTAGATCATTATTGACCCTTTAGGGCACAGCAAAAGGGTAGGAGAGAGAAAGCCCTGTTTTAGTTATAGGAACAAGTTTTAACTTACAATCAAAGTCAAGAGATCGTGACTTGCATCGTCTAAACACTGTTTAGATGGTGCAAAGGTGTTTTATTATTGTACTAATATACAAGGTGGGTAATAAATCGTGGATCAAACGAAACAGGGCGATAGTTGGGGTTATTTGCAGTTATTTTTTTTTCAAAGATATTTTTTACCGCAACCCCAACTATCATCCTGTTTCGTTTGATCCACGATTTTTTACCCATCCTGTATAACGGTATTTTATTGTATTTATTTTATTTTATTTATTCTCTGTAATTTGTGGTATGAAATAAATAAATTATTATTATTGCTTAAACTTATAGTACATAATTAGCTTATAATATTCCCACTGCTGGGACACATGCCTTCTCTTTTCGAGAAGGAGTAGGCTGTTATCTACCACGCGGGCACAGTTCGGGTTGATAGATGTCACATATCTTTAATATTTGGTTCGTGGATATGCCGGTTTCCTCACAGTGTTTTCCTTTACCGTTTTGAGAGCTGTGGTGATGTAATTATTTACACCAAGTATAACGCCTGCCTGGGTTCGAACCCACGACCTACATCTCGCAAGTCCCAGCCATTTCTACTCGGCCACCACTGCTCCTTACTTAATTATTAATAAAAAATATAAATAAAAGTTTATGGACACGTAAAAAAAAAATGTAGCTTCGTACGTTTTTTTTTTTACGTGTCCTTTATCCTTAATGCCCCTTCACTGTGCAATGTGCCTTGTATGTTCCTTTAATGTGCCTTAATGCCTCAGACAATTTCTGTCAGTCAACCCAGTATAAGTTCCTGGCAGAAACTTATGGTATGCCACAGGAAATTAAATCGCACCGTGTATATCAAGCTTAAGATTTTGGTATCATGGCGAATTTCAGAAGCAGGTTATAGCAGGAAGTCGACGGCTATAGTGGTCTGGTACACTGGTCAATGGAGGAATGTAAACAGTTAAGATTATAAACGTCAACATGACGTTTCGAAATTGGTGACATAAAATGATACTTTTTCGTACAAGTATGCGGGCAGCGCGAAAGTCTGGCGGTCGCGTTAGTCGCTCGTCCGCGTGAACCATGGGACTATCACTAACGAAACAGTCGCCTTATAAGTTTATGTAATTTGATGGCACTAATTCGTGTGATGCAAGACGTAAAGAATAGCACCACCCTATATCTTCCCGTGGGTGTCGTTAAAGGTTAAAGCGTTCTCTATGCCTTTTTAACACCATACTGCGATCGCTAACCCGCGCCAAGCGTGGCGATTATGGAACTCCTTTTGGGAGAGATCTATGTCCAGCAGTGGACGTCTTTTGGATGATGATGAATTTCGTAATGTAATTTGGGCTTAACTTACGCCAAGTTACATCACAACCAAATTTGAATCATTTTTCTGTTGGGAAATCCTCATGGATACCCCCTCCTTCTGGGGAGAATTGAGGGTTCTATCGGTCTTCTACCGACTGAAACCTCATGGTATTGAAAGGTCCATTACCATGAGTCTCGGGCCCGGTATGTACTCGTACTTTCGCTTGTACCCGTGGTTGGACCCAAGATAAGTAAAGTCTAGGCAGATTGATTGAATGAAAAATTGTTATAAAGAATACTATGGACCAAATAACTACTAATCCCAATTGAGAAGCATAGTGTTCATAATAATTCTATCCTGGGCATTGATAGCCGCTGCCTCTAGCTAGGGAGTTAGCGGACCCATAACATGAAGTCACAGGAGGTTTCTCATCCTTTTGTCATATTAACTTCATGGGCATCTACTTCCTGTCTCGTATCGACATAAATTGTAGAAAAACCAGCAAAGTGCGTGTCGGACCATAGTTAGGTACCATAGTTAGGATGAATTTATCCCAAGAACAAACTAAACATTGTAGTCGAAAAAACATATTCTTCAGTACAATGCATATGTATACTGCAAATATACATAAATTGGTAGACTATTACTCGATAACTTGTAAAGACTACTTAGCTGTGATAGTTTTTCTTCTATCTTCGTTATATGTATACTACTGCCGTGATTTTTTCACATATTATGTACTTGCTTTTGCCCGCGGCGCCGCCCGCGTGGATGTCGGTTATCGCGTAAAATAGTAGCCTATGTCCTTCTTTATATCCCAGGCTATATCTCTGCCCAATTTCATGACGATCGGTTCAGCGGTTTAGGCCTGAAAACGTAATATACAGACAGACAGACAGACAGAGTTACTTTCACATTTATAATATTAGTAAGTATGGATATTTTTGGGACACTTGACTCTAACAAAACTTAGTACTTTGAAGCTTAATATTACGCAAATGGGTCCCTGAATCGAAAAATGGTTTTCACGTACCCGCAATATTTTTGAACGGCCTATCCATATACCCCACACCATGGGATAGACGAGAAAAAAAATATCACCCCCAGTTTATGTGCAAACCAATTTTTTTTTTTTTGCTCTACGACGACGTGATTAATACTCGTATGTATACCCATGCCAAATTACAGTTATCTAGTACTAAGTGTCTCTGAGCTAAGCCACAGACAGACAGACGGACATGGCGATACTATAAGGGTTCCTTGTTGACTACGGAACCCTAAAAAAGAAGAAGAATAGAATATAATAATAGCTAATAAAATAGCATCTATAAAACTGCACAAGTTGCGTCATGCGAGCATTAAAAGGATGCATTCTGAAAGTTGGTATCGTCTCAAATAGCTGTCAAAATATTTCGCTATTTTGATCGATTTAACAATATTGCTAAATTAATTTTACTAAAATATTCAGACAGATTCTAAGTGGGTATATGTCTGGAGGTGAACGTGTCCGGACAGTGTTGTTTCTACTTCAGTAAGACGAATGTCAATGTGTATTCCACAGCTACCTTTCCCGAAAAGGTATGGAGTTATTGGACAATCACCTTGTGGATGCACTAAGAAACGAGCTTCATCATCATCACCATCATTATTTCAGCCGAAAGACGTCCACTGCTGGATATCGGCCTCCCCCAAGCATCGCCACCTCGACCGGTTCTGTGCTTCTCGTATCCAGCGGATACCTGCGGCTTTCATAAGGTCATCGGTCCACCTTGTGGGAGGCCTTCCAACACTACGTCTTCCGGTAACTGCTCCCAAGTAACGATGTTTATTTAGAATTTTTTATTTTTTTTTATTTTACATACTTCCTTGACATAATCTTTTCATTATTTGACATTATTTACTTACAAATCGAATTCCAATTCTTTATTAGTGGCTTTTGTGGACATGATATTTATTCAGATATGTTACTGTAGTTGTAATTGCAATCATGTCATTAATATTTTATATACTTAGATTATTTTATATTTTGTGAATGTGAGAACGTTGTAGGCCTAGTAGAGTGTAGATTTGTTGGCGGTTTTCTATTTTGTTAAGTACCTGGTAATTGTTGAAAGGCCTACACTGTCCTCCCATACCTATTACTTATCACTGTTATTTAATAATATTGTAAAGCCAATTATTTTTAAAAGAGTAACCGTGGAGTTTCTTGCCGGCTCTTCTCCATAGGAAACGACTAACTCGAACCGTGCACCTAGCTTCTGACGTTTCATAAGTGCCCATGTAGGTTTATGTGAAATAAAATATTTTGATTTTGATTTTTGATTTTTGATTTTTTGGTACGCGGTCGCCACTCCAGAACTTTTCGGCCCCAACGGCCATCTGTTCTGTGCGCAATGTGCCAGTTGTAAAACAAGCTTACACACTACAAAATTACCGAAATAATAATAAATAGCTTCTAGTTTAAGTATTTGCCTAGGGGTGAATAGGGAGGTCAAAGTTCCAAGCAAACAAAGTCGCAAGCACTACTAATTAGTATTTTATAAAGCACTTTTAATGTAATCTCTGTAACTATGCACTCATTATTGCATGTATGTGGTCCATTTAGTTCTTTCTGTTTCTTTTTTTTTTGTTTTCACTAAAGTTACTGAACATGCATTGTAGCGGCACTCCTGCTTTATGTGTTTAGCTCTGAATAAATTAGGACTACTCACCAAACATTTACTTGGCACACTCATTTGTTTGTACTTTAATTATAGCTTTGAAACAGAACGGAACTTTTAATGTATTGAATTGCATCCCTGATATTCAACTATCAGTATACTCGTACATGATCATAATTGGACGTAGTTTAGTAAAAAGGACTCAACCCAAAAATGAGTTGTGTACACCAAAGTAGTCCTATCGGTTAGTTCTTTCTTTTAGCAAAAATGATCCGTGATACATAAAGATAAGGTTGATTTTTAGGGTTCCGAGGTCAACAAAGTCAAAGTCAAAGTCAAATCATTTAATTCAAATAGGCACGAAGATGCACTTTTGAACGTCAAAAATTACATAAAAAGTTAATTGATTCTAGTTGCCCCTTCCAAAAGGTAGTTATGTATGGAGAAGAACGGGCAAGAAACTCCATACTTACTCTTTTAAAATATTAACAATAGTTTGTATACATTAATTAATAATTATAGGTGAAGACGATGTACCTAGAATAAAAATAAAAATTACTTACCACAATTGGTAAAAAGAATGAAAAGTGAAGTAATGATAGAAAAATTAATAAATGCGATAGGTACATGGTGCTCACATATTTACAAACATTGAACATGATTTTCCAAAAAAAAAAAAAAACATATAATAAGTCAGTGTATGTGTTAAATTATATTAATCACATAAAATAAAATTAATATCATAAAAATTATAAATTATAACGAGGAACCTTTATAGTTTCGCCATGTCCATATGTCTGTCCGCTACTAGAAAGCTGTAGATAGTTTGGCATAGGTATACGCCGTTATATTAATCACGCCGACGAAGTGTTTTTTTATTTTTTATTAGGGTTCATCCCGTACCTACACGTAAACCGGGGATGATATTTTTTTTCTCATATATCCCATGTTGGATAGGCTGTTAAAAATATTGAGGATTTGTGGAAATCATTTTTAGATTCAGGGATCGGTTTGCGTAATATTTTTTTTTTTTTTTCAACTTTCGTTTATCCTTACAGGGTAACCTATTGCGATAGCGTAGGTACATATCTAATCTTATTTTAACTTATAATTAACTTATTATTATAACTACATTTTGTAACTTAGTACAAATAAAGCATTCTTTGTGAACTCACTCAGAGAACAACAAAATAGGTCCGAGTCACTAGTTATAAGGTTAAGAGTGCGGAGTGCACGCGTCAGTGGCGCCTCACTTAAAAGATTGGTTCGTGCGCGCGGCTCCACCAGCAGCCGTGGCTGTTGTCGTCGCCACACGTACCACGGCAGTAGTATCCTAACTTCCTAACTAATATTATAATTGCGAAAGTAAGTTTGTTACCTTTTCACGCCTACGCCACTGAACCGATCATCCTGAAATTTTGCATAAACGTTGTCAGGTGTACAGAAACGGACATAGGAACAATAACAACTGTTTATTGCAGCTGCCATTTTTCATGTCACCAACGCAATAGAAGTTAAAATCGGTTGAGCGGACTCTAAAAAAGTTTTACTTAAATGTGTAATGTTATTACAAATGGAGATGAACATCAATCATCATGGTGAATGGGTATATGAACTTCGTCCCAACCGGGTGGTTGCCAAGTCGCAAGTCGACTTTTTTTCAATTAAGTATTATCACGTTTGACAAATAAACATATTGGTGGATAGCAGCATTTCCAATATATTCTTCCACGTATCAATTCAAATATCAGGCTTGTTTGATTGCTATGCAAATCTGACAGCCCCCTAGCACCTGTCGTATGTACGTTTTCCTCATGTCGACATGAATGATCAAATAAAATATTATGTAGGTTGGCAGATTTCGCGGATCCTGGTCTTTCGTCAGAATCTAATTAGGCGAAGGTAGATACATACTTGATTTTATTATTTATTTATTTACTTTATTTTCGGAAGGCTTACAGACTAATAACATTATAATAACAATAATATATAACTAAATTGCTAATTACAAGCCCCCACAGATAAATACAGAATGATTACTCCCTCATAATCTTAAGTTACATCTTATTTGTATAACCACATTATAAGCAAATAAAAATGATTTCTATTCAATTTTTTTTAGCTGCTCTCTCAAAGTTGGTTAATTTTGTTTAATTTTAAGCTAATTTGTTCAAATTTAAAGTCAATCCAGACAACAAACGGCTATATTAATAAGAAGGTATTCCATATGTAATACCTAATTCGGTTTTTTCATGAATTCCATGCCGCTAAACCATACAACTAACGAGAATACGTGTTCGATGTTCAGTCATTTAAATAAAAACTGCCAGATTTCATGGAATTCTTTACTAAAAACTATTTTTAAATTGAGATATATTCTGTTTAGGCGTCATTCTATACGGGGTAAAAAATCAATATCGGTTTAATGTCAAAAATACAAAATTTTGCGACATTTTTCACTGTATTTGATGTGCACGTGAGGATTAAAATCTATAAACGAACATACAGCAGCTGAGAGCAGTGCTTTTGTCCTAAAAATAAACAAACTTTTATCCAATAGATGGAAAAGAAAAACTATAAGTACCTACTAGAACTTCGCATCTGTCCAAGAAACAATCAGGATAGTAAAGGTTGTCTGTAAAAGATCGCTTTTAGCGATAAGACCGCCCATTGTGACACCCTATGTAACAGTTCTACATTTATATCTGTTTTTTTTAATGGTGTACATAATAAAGAGTATTCTATTCTATCTTGTGGCGGTATCAACAACGCCACATGCGAACTACGCATCAAAGACCTGACGTCACAAATCCTGCATCGCGCTATCAGAGTTTACCGCGCGACTAGCATATATACAACATCCCGACACAATACCCGTCTGGTCGGAGGATCCTGTTCCTCATACCTCTAAATATATAGAATAGAATACTCTTATTGCTTTGTTATTTAAAATTACTTTTTACTTGTACACACAGCGTCATTATGTGCTAACCCCTCAAGTTTTAAAATGTTACACTGCTACAATATTGAATTCGTTACGAATAATCTAAAGAATACTTCAAAAAGAGTTTACTACTCGTAGTTCGACTTGGATTCGAACCATCGCATTACCAAATGTCGTCACACTCATACCGGCAGTTTGACAGACTAGCTAGCGAGCCCATGAGAATTGCTATGAAATTGTTATCCACTATCGTCCAAGTAGTTTATCTTTAGGTCTCTGTCTAATCGATGGATGTTATCATTTGAGGGTATCTATTAATTTTACTTATTTACGTTTTCTTTATAAAATTAATCCATACCCTCAAATTATAACTACAACGTTGTCTAAGGACCCGTTTGTGTCAGTTGACAAAATATGTAATGACTAATGATAACTGTGTATTATCAAATTTTTCCAATAAAAAAAAAAACAAACAGAACTTTTACATAAAGAAAAAATTATATAAAAGAAAATGTAAATAACAAGATTGTAAAGATAATATAAATTATTATCATTTATAATATATATATTTTTTAGTAAAATAAGATCAAAATTTTGTTAAATAATAGCAATAATAAATATTGTTATTAATTGAATATTAAAAATATTTTATTTTTCTTGATTTTTAATTCTTTCTATATATTAAGAAAGAAAACACATGTTGTGCCTAGGATTTGAACCTCCAATATTATGCAAGGCAAGCGGTCTGAAACCTTCAGACTACTTAGATGTCGTATGAGTCTTCATAAATGTTAAGCTTATTATTGCTTGTCATTATAATTATGCATTAATAAAAGTATTAACTTTTAATTGAATAAAAACAATATTTAAAACAGAAAATACTTATTTATTCACTAAAACAATACATTAATTGTAATAACATGTTTTTGCAAAATACAAAAACCAACGTGGGCCTATCACGGATTTGAACGCACATCTCTTTTGGGGGGGTAAGGACTTAATGGAGCTTTGTGTACTAGATAGATCTAGTACAAGTAAAAAGTAGTTCAAAATAACAAAGCAATTTAACGTAATAGATTGCAGACTAACCATTACAAGTTAATCCTTTGAACAATCAATACCTGCCCAGTACACTTTGTCTATAACTGACGTAGAGAAATACTTTGGAAATGCTCAAGTCCAAGAATGTTTTACGAAGTTCAACCAAGTTTATAAAATGGAGAAATACGTACTTTTACAGCTTCACCTTTGTTCTTTCACGGCAGCTGAACTCTGTTAGGAGTTATGTCGGCGGGTTATGCTTGATATTCTAGATGGTTGGTCAGATGAGCAATTTTTGCAACGTTTTTATTACTGATTTTAAAGATTGTCGAGCTAGCGGAGATTTTCCACTCGAAAAGTAGGTATGGCATTTTACTTTAATGATGAAAGAAAAATGCCTCTTTGATACCAAGGGATATTCGAGGAAGACAAAGCTTTGCGTGATAACACCAATTCATCTATTAAAACCCCAATTTATTCCTCCAACCTTTAGGCTAAGGGTCAGCAAACGCTGTACATTCCTGCATAGATTACCCTATCTCTCAACCAAAATAAAATGACTTTACAATTTATAAGTGTCACGCTTCAATATAATCATTTTCCTCGATTTGTTCCAGGTCATATTTCTAATAAAAAAAAATATTGGCAGTCATAAGGACTACCGACAGAAGTGCAAACTCAAAACTTTGGAATAACTGACAGCTTGGCGCTACACGTCACAAGCATGTTGCACATTTCGGTGACACGAATCCATAAGTTTTTCTCCTAGCTAAAATCGCTCAACGCGGCTAAAGAAGTTTTGACTTCAAAAAGCTTTCCATACATTCATCGAAATTGTCTACTGTTGGATAGGAATTTGTATTTTTGTTCACCCAAAAAGTACACATACATATACAGTATACATACAGCTCATGGAAAGCGTTCGGTGACGATCGCGTACCCATAAGTTTTTCCCCTACCAAAAATCGCTTAACGCGCCTAAAGAAGTTTTCACTTAAAAAAATTGATTGTCTGTAAACTCGGTTTACGGATGATAACTTTACATGATAACGTAACACTAGCCGAACGCTAAGGCCGATCGTGCCTCTCTATCGCTTGTTCCGCGCTCTCGCTTGCACACGGCTCAGGCGGAATGTGACAATGAAGGCGCGGGCCCACCGCGGTACACGGAGAGGCTGCACGTGTATTAAGCTTCGGTTTGTAAGAAAATGTATGTGGTTGTGTCCACTGGAACCCACGGAGAGGCTACGCATGAATTGACGTCATTGATACATGCGTGGCTTGCTCGAATAGGCGGTTACATAGCTCAACACTGTCGACGTGGGTCTACGTTTCTACTGGAATACACGAATATGACCCACGACTATGTACAGCTCACTTATCGCAGCGCAGTTTTCAGTAATACACCTTGTGGAATACCTATTGTATTATATTATTACCTTTGACGCTCACTTTCCCCGCCTGTCCCACCTCCCCAAACCTCCCGCAGTGAAGTCCGTGTCCGTGGATTGCAGTGGCACGTGCGTAGCCTCTCCGTGCGCCGTGCCACGCTATACATAGTCGTGGGTCATATTCGTGTACTCCAGTGGAAACGTAGACCCACGTTGTCAAACAAATTAATACACACAGCTAAAATGCGCCGCTTGCCCGTGCACAGCATGCGCCGCGGTGGGCCCGCGCCTTTAGTTATGCTTTTTCGTGCGTGCAGCCGGCGTTAATCGATTTATAAGACGCTGTCACGTCAAAAACTCGCTTTCATAAATGTTCCCTCCCACTGCTAGGACACAAGCGTCCACTCTCTAGAGGGAGTAGACCGTAATTCACCACGCGGGCCCAATGCGGGTTGGTAGATGTCACATGTCTTCGAATTTTTGGTTCTAGGACATGCCAGTTTTCTCACGATGTTTTCCTTCACCGTTTTGAGGGCAGTGGTGATGTAATTATTTACAAAAATTAAAGCACCTGCCTGGGTTCGAACCCACGACCTACAATTAGCGAGTCCCGGCCGTTTCTCCTGGGCCACAATTGTTCTCACAAAGACTTCTCTAACTCTGTACCTAACCAATCACGCATATTAATACTGGGTCCCAAATATTGTTAGATACCGTCATTATAACGGAGACTGTAGATTGACGGGATCGATACAAACTTCATCCCGGTACACAATAGACGCAACCAAAACCCACCTTTAAGTCCCGTATACACTTGCAACAATTCCCCGTTGTTACGCCCAGCGGTGTTGTTTGCAGTACCAGCGATACCGCGATTGACTGGGTTCATTGTTTGACGCGGCGGGCGTAACTCTATTGTGGATGGAAAATGTCATAGCCCACTCCGGTGTGTACCCGTCCTATGTTGCTTCGATGTATTATATTTTACGCAGTTTTATGACAACTTTGATATGTCTGACGAAATTTTACACAATTTTTAGCCGTCGCGTCTGTCGGTGTCGACCTGGTTTTACAATATCAGTTTGTGACATGTTTTTCGGTAACAACAGAAAAAAATATTAAGCCAAACTGTATGGGATATCTAAATATTTTTCGTAATTAATGTTTTGAAAAATGAAACTAGTTCAACGGATTGTCATGTCACATCGGGTCCTCGGGGACTCTGAGCTGCAAAATGTTCGAAACTGGAAAAAAAGTTTGTCACGTAAATAATCCATGAACATTTTCGTAGTTGGTTTTATGTTCACGTAGGTAGGTTTTATGTTATTTCCAAAAAAACGTGCCAGTATTTTGTTTGTGAGTTAATATGTATTTATTAATTGATGCCCTGATCCAATCAACTATGTGTCTGAATACTACTGTTTAATGCTGCAGGTACGTATACTGAAAGGACACAATTTAAAAACTCGTGTACCAACGAAAAGACAGCAAAATACTCTTTATTATGAATTTAATTTTAGATATGAAACAAAAATTGTATTGTCTCGGTAACGAATACAACCGTACTCTATTTTTGTTGCTTTGCTTCTTCGTTTTATTTTTGCGAAGAAAGGTTAATGGCGACACATTTTATGTCTTTGCCTACACCGATGGTATTTGGGGGCAAAAAACAAAAGTTCACGCTTTGCATTCCTAATATTATAATGTCAAGTAAGCAAAATTTCTCATTAAGCAAATTGACTACATACTTAAAATATCCGTATAAAAACAATCACAACTGCAATTCTTTGACAGTTGTATGAAATGACTTCAACACGACAAATTGACGGATTTTGCCATTTCATAAAAATATATTTTTTCTTTCTAACAAGATGTCCCTACATTTTGTTGTTATTTCGTCTGCAATAAGAGTCAACAATTCACAATATCTGTTACATAGCCCCCAGTTACATTCTTATTAGTCTCGCACTCCGCCGAGAGCACAAATCATAATAAGTAGCTTATTGGTCCACGCGAAAATACACTTATAATCATTCACGTATGATATATAAGACTACTCTTCACATAGATTTAGTAAGTTTTCCAAATCAATCAAATCACAATCAGCTTTGTATTAAAAAATTTTACTAATTAACCCCGAGAAAGAAGACGTATAGTGTTATTCTGTGACACAGTCTATGAGAGAAAAAATTGGAGCACGGAAATGCAAACAAGAAAAAATGGGACATTAAAAAAAATGGCAATGAATGATAAAGATTTGAAACTCCATTATCAAAATAATTATAAACATCTAAGGCTGAAAAAAAACTCCGGATTTGTAACCTGGATATCATATCGGTTTTTCCATTACAGCATTGAAGCTACTTCATCTCCATGATTGTATCAAAGGAAGCAATTATGAGATTGTTTTATCTGCAATGGACTGTATCATTACTTGCATATTAATACGTAAAACTACAATCATTGACGTATATTATAATACATTATATACATATACATTTAAAACTATAGGTATAATGCACCTAGATTCTGCATGGTTGCTATTCGCATTTAATTACAAATAGTAACTAGCTGTAGTCTAAAACAAAATTTTATTAACAATTGTAGTTAAATGTTTACACAATTATTGAATTATGAAAGCGCTGGAATCTATTATCAATCATCAAATAAATAAATCAATGCTATTTACTATAAGTTCCTAATTGTACCACAAAATACACAGTATTGCAATTAACAAAATGCTATCGTAATTGTTGTATACGGACAAAACAAAGATTAAGCGAAAAGCACTTACTCGTACTTGCACTGAATTGAACGAAATTGGCTCCACTGTTGAAACTAGGAAAAGAGCATTATATACTTACTAAAGAATGCAACGGTGTGTGCTTAAACATCATTATAACTTTGTTGCATGTGCTAATGCAATTACCATAAATAATAGTACCCCTTCAATAAACATCCCCGTCCCCAACTCAAGAATTAAAAGTAAAACTTACATAAAAGTTAGAAATAATTTTAAAATGAAAGCCAAAAAGCGTGGTTTAAATAAAATAAAAATTAAACAAGTATTACAGTTGAGAATCATTTTCAATAAACCACCAGATGATCAGGCGACCGACGACGATCTTTTGACCAGATGTGTGAATGTAAACGAAGCAAAATGAGTATGTATTACTATGTAAGGAGCGTAGAAGGTGGCGCTCTATAGTTTCTGTCTACCCTCATAGAAAGAAGGCGTGAGCTTATGTATGTATGTATAATTTTAAATGCAAAGCCAAAAAGAGCAGTTTAAATTTAAAAAAAAATGTACAAGTATTTTAGTTTCAGTAGATTTATTCGAACAGAGCTGTTTGCGAAGTGGCCTATCCTATATCACTCTGTTCGCTGGACGCTTACTTTACTGCCCTTGAGTCAATAGTGGCACAAAACGAGATTTTAAATAAAAATGGCTCGTTTTGCACTGATAGTTGCTCTTCCGTTGAGTATTCAGGGCCGGATTAAATGATATTCTTTGCAGGACTAGTGTAGTTGCATAATATTTAAACAGTGATTTTAAAATTAAGCATTGCAGTTTTTTAATATAACTGGCATTAAAATAGTGCCAGTTCTTTAAGATTATAAATTACTAGCTTTTGCCCGCGGCTCCGCCCTGGTGGATGTCGGTTATCGCATAAAAAAGTAGCCTATGTCCTTCTCCATATCCCAGGCTATATTTCTGCCAAATTTCATGACGATCGGTTCAGCGGTTTAGGCGTGAAAACGTAACATACAGACAGACAGAAAGACAGACAGACAGACAGACAGAGTCACTTTCACATTTATAATATTAGTAAGGATTAGGTACCTTCCGCCCGCGACTTCGTCCGCGTGAAATTCTTGTATTAACATAAAATAAGTACTAGAACTCGTCAATTCTATGGCTTCCTATTAGTGAAAGTATTTTCAGTATCGGATCAGTACATGCAGATTTGTTAATTTGCATGTAGGGAGTAATCTTCGAAACTAGTACAGATTTAAAATTGCTCATCATTGCTATTTACAGACTATGACCAACATCTGACGCAAAGCTTAAAATAATATTTGTGCTATACACAGTGTGACCCATTTGCAACACTTAGGCACCCCATAGGTCTATGTCTAGCAGTGGACATAAAGCCTAGGCGAAAATTCATGGGATTTGAGAAAACGAAATTTTTATTTATTTTGGATATTTTCCCAGATTTTTCCACTAAATATCACTTTTTTTCTAAACTTTCAAATTGAATAGCCTTCATTGATATTCCATTAGGTACCTAATATTTTAAAAAACCTTTCGATGTAACCAAATTTTCTAAAACATCAAACAGTTAAAAGTTACAGGGAGAAGTTTATTATCCTATTTCAAAAAAAAATAAAAAAAAATGTATGGCCTCAAGCAAATAGGTTACATTATCACGTCTAGGAAGGAATACGTCAAATTACGAAACGTATATAATCGCACCCCCAGTACGATAAAAGCGTAAGTAAGAATATGACACTTTTTTATTGCAGTTTCGTATAGCGCAGATAAAGATACACAATGCTCAATTTGTCCGTTAAGATCTGACGAAAAATTAAGCCATTATAACAAAAAAGACATTTGTCGCGTCACATAAGTTTTACACAAAAAGTTCCATAAACGTTTAAATAACTTAACATAACCTTAGATAACATAACTTTTAACGTTTAAATTAACATAACTTTAAATATTAATTATTCTTTACACACGACAATTTGAGGTATCTAAAATATTGTTGAAAAAAATCTTGATTTTTTTACTGTTTAATGGTATATAACAAAAGAACATAAGATCAAATGCTAAACAGATATACCAGACCAAACAGTCAAACTCAAACTCAAATCATTTATTTCAATTAAACCATTTACAGGCACTTTTGAATTGTCAAGGAGTCGGTCAGTAAGAAAAATGAAACTACATTCCCATTCTAAAGCGTAGGTACCTATGGAGAAGAACGGGCAAGAAACTCCATGGACACTATTTTAAATTAAATTGTTACAAAAGTATTCGTTACATCTATAATGTTGAATTTATAACTAAAAGTGAGAACGATGTAAAAATAAAAATAATAAAAACTTACACGGTAAAAGCGTCAAGCGTAGGTACAACAAATAGAAACAAAATAAAATAAAATAACCCGTGGCAGCTAAGAGATGACCAGTCCCAACTGACGGCGCCCGTTCACGACCATGACGCATGTATTAGCACCATTCAGCTAAACCATTTTGAAGGGAGCTAAATAATCCAACACACACGCCACCATCAGCGAGACATCTAAGTGAGCATGACATACTCTCAGCCGCCAGGGCACATTCAAGTCAATGAAAGACATATTAACCGGTCAATGGTAGCTCTATAGTACATAGGACTCACACCTGTGCTATGCATTTATATAATACAATACAGTTTTTTTGCTCTCCTGTAAAGTTAGTATATTCTTCTTACGCCTTTGTCGTACTAGGGCTGCGATATGAAGGTACAGCATAAAATATTGAAAGCCTCTACCCAATCAAATATTACTTATACTGATTTTCATAATTTTATTTTTTTCAATAATTGTTCAGCACTAAGTAGCTACCTCAACTGGAGTCATAACTAAAAAGATTTCCCAAAACCAATACAGCAGTTCGAGTGAAATCGCAACAATAAAAAACTTCTAATCCAATTTCATTCTAGACCATATTCCCGTTATAACGTTTTTACGTACGAAATAAATTGAAACAAGTATTTCTGACCACACAAGAGTAGGTGCGGCAAAAAGTTGTGCCTTGATCATGCGAATGTAATTGTATCAAAAGGCACAAAACCACAAATCGTCAGATTAAAAGAAAAACTTGAACATTGCGTTTATAGGTCTGATAATGTTACTTTTTTGTAGCCACTTGCGAGAATTGGAAAGGGATTTAGATCTGATTGTTTTAGGAAATTTGTCTCTACTTTTGGGTTTTAGAGTACGTGCCCAATTGTTGTCGGTTTGGAATGGGGAAACACGGGCAAAATGGGTCCTTAGGATTGCCTCATGCTAAAAATACATAGAAACGGCTGATTCCCTTAAATGACTGTGTAGAAAGTTTGGATAGCATTACTTATAACACCAAATAAAGCATACTACCTCTCATTTACTTATTCCGAGTTTATAAGTAAGGCGGTTGGGGCCTTACAAATAAACAAGGAATAAAGTTATACTACAAATAACTTCGATATAACCATACATGTTTTATGTTTATGCTTGTCATAACTTTATTCCGTGTTTATTTGGAAGGCCCTAACCGCCCTACTTATAAACGCGGAGTAAAGTTATACTATGAATAACTTCGGTATAACCATACATTTTTTATGTTTATACCTAGTTTAACTTTATTCCGGGTTTATGAGTAAGGCGGTAAAAGTATAAAAAAGACCATGATATAAAAATACTTAATTAAATTTAAACTCCACCACCGTTACCGTAGCAAATTCCATCCAATAACTACCTTCATAGGAATCCAAGAAATATGATAAGATTTGAAAGCGAAAATCGTTGAAGTATCCAAGCCAATGTCGTGGTCAGGTAGAAGCACCTTTTATGTGCCACGCTCCAAAGAATGCGATCATTGTACTCTTCGAATGTCACCTCGCACTACTGGTACTGCTACCTCAATCGAGAAAATTGAATTGAGTTCGTAGTACCTCTTTTGAAAATGTCTTTTATAAGATACACGAAATACTTACTTGTTACTGGGAACTGGGAACCAATAAGTTGAACGTCAAAGATTTGTGTCGAACGTTTTGCAGGATATACTGGTACGAGTAGGTAGGTAACGAAAGGATTTGATTTTCTGCGAGTAATTTAAACGGTTTGAAATGGTGCGTTTTGATGCAGATCTTTTTAACTTTCGTTTGATAAGATACCTTATAATTAAACGATTACCACATAATACGATAATATAACATGACGCTTGTTCGATGAGAAGGGTATAATAACAGGAGCACCATGTAAAAGGGGGCGAGCCCATTGTCATCAACCGGAAACAAATCCAGACTCCAGGTCGTTATTGAGAGAAATTCCTGATAGAAAAACCAAATAAAATTTAGCCCGACCTCGGAATTGAACCAGAACCTCATGATCAGCAGTTGCGCTTGGGACCATTAGACCAACAAGATGTAATACGGTAACGTGTACCACAAATTTCACTTTAAATTATATCACATTTTTTAATAATCAATTTATTGTAACCACAAATGAATTAATTGTGGGTATAACCATCCAAAAGTTTTCATGATCCTGATATTATTGGTTAATTATACTTATTAAATCAATTGAAATTTTGAATGTTAATATAGGGTGTATCTATTCAAACACGAAATATTTTAAGAGATACACCTATAGGTGGTAAAGAAGCCATGGAAACAATTTTTTTTTAATCTGAATATATTACTTGAAAAATTAAATAATTTAAAATTACTTGATATGATGATTAATTATCAAAAGGCACCGCGTTCGTTCCACCACCGTCGCCGCGTCCGGGTGAGTCATTCATAGAAAAAAAATATTAAAAAAATAAGTAAGTAAAGGTTTTTTTTGCAAAATGTCTCAAGCAATTTTAAAATTATAAAACACTCAGATAAAAAAAATTTTTTTCACTGCTATGGCTTTTTGACCGTCTATAGATGTTTCTCTTAAAATATTTCGTGTATGAATAGATACACCTTGTATATTTATAGACAGCAAAAAGGAGGTTAGTAAAATAAAGATAACAATGAAAATAATTCTGAATTTTACAATTAATTAAGATCAAAAACCAGTCATCTCCCTAGCCTTTTCCCAACTATGTTGGGGTCAGCTTCCAGTCTAACCGGATGCAGCTAAACCATTACTTTACATGGAGCGACTGCCTATCTGACCTCCACAACCCAGTTACTGAGTAATACGATACCCATTGGTAAGACTGGTTGTCAGACTTTCGGGCTTCTGACGACCCGTACTACTGTCAAAGATCTACAAATTACAGCCAACTACCAACGGCCAACGGCTTAACTTGCTGTTCGAGGCTCGGAGTGGTAAAGTATGTAAAGATAGTCGACCATCCACGGACCGAGCGCAGCAAGCGTAGCTTAATCTGATCGATCGACCCGTGCAGCTTATTACTTAGCCACAAGTCCCTTATCAAAAACCAGTACAAACTTTAATTTATAACATAATATAACATCACGCCTGTAATCCCTGTAAGGTTTGGCAGAGGTGTGCATGTCTGTGCGCCTTTACGTCCCTAGTCGTCGCAGGAGACGCCCTGGGCGGCGGGAATCAATAGCCGATTCCCGACCGCAGTAAGTGCGCGCTTGCGGACGGCGAGCAACGGGCAGCTCGCTGTTTGGTAAAGACCAGGCCCGGGTCGACGGCGCGTTGTGATCCACGCGCGCTTCATAGAGATGTCAGCACGAACTGACGGGGTCCGCTAGTACCCACAATGTCCTACTCACCGATCTGGTTTCATTCAATCATCTTTCATTGTCCAGGCGGTCTTTCTTTGGAATGCGCTCCTTCTGACAGGACGGCAACCATCCCGGTTATCTTTTAAAGTGAAGGCACGTGAACATATTTGTAGACGTTGGCAGAATCATCCCAGTGCTGATTTGCTGGATTTTTTTTCTCCTCTACCTATCGTTATTTCTCCTAATAAAATATATTCTGTTAATAATGTGTGTATGTATGTATTTTATATTAGTATTTAATCTTTTTCGAGTTATCTATCCCTTATGTTGCACCTGCCATATTTCCTCTCTGCATCACCCGGTTGACTGGTAGAAAATGTCTCAGGCATTAAGTCTGCCTTTGTGCAGTATTTTTTTTAATTTGTGCATAACGTTTTAATAAAATTATAATAAATAAGTGTACTTTGTAATTGAAATAAACTTTTTTTTTTAACACTTTGTCCAATCGAACCCAGGACTAGCAGTAGCGCGTGCGACCACTAGAACAACGAGCTAGTCAATAATAAATTGAATGTATAGATAAATACTAGCTGACCCGACAGACTTCGGTCTGTCAAAAGCTATTTGACTGCGGCAGTTTATCTGCGCAAAGAAAATATAGTAACGGGTGTCTAGCGGGAATTTTTCTAATTCAAAATTAAATAACAAATAAACGAATAAGTTTCGAATTTTATTTTATTTTTAAAATGTAAAAAAAGTCTGCAGATTTCACTTGTTAAAAATAATTTCTTCCAAGTGACGTCCATTTCTCGCAATACACTCTTGTAAGCGAACCCTCACATTGGCAAGTACGCGCGAACAAAGCTCTGGGGGGATGGCAGCGATTTTACGCCGAATATTATCTTGTAGGGCTGTTATGGTACGGATATTGTTGCAGTACACTTTAGACCTAAGGTAACCCTATAAGAAAAAATCACACGGCTTCAAATCCGGCGATCGAGCTGGCCAGGGTAGGTATGTCTCTGTAATTGCTTATTAATTTTCCAGGGAAAATTTCCCTTAACCTCAACATTGAGATCCTGGCAGTGTGTGGAGTTGTCCCATGTTGATGAAAATAAATATTTATAGCTCATTCGATGGAGAAGCCAGACCGAAAAGTAATTTACATCAAAGAGAAAAAAAAAAAAAAAAACGAACGATCTCTAATAAAATTACCGGCGTAGGAAAACGGGGCCAGTTATTAATAAAGATATAATTTCCCCTCAGTTATGAGTGCGGACCACCATCCGTTACGCAATTAAAACACGCGAAATGGCTTCATGTCCATTGAGATTTGCATACAGATATGTGATTATAGCCAAAATGGCTTTATGTTATGGGTATAATGCGTATGAAAAAGTATTATGTCCCGAAATAGGTATTACGGATTTTATTGCTCTGAAATTCAATCTATAGCGTGGTATTTATTTTAATTTTTTTTTTGTGTGTAATTTTTTTTATATACAGTGTTAAGAAAAACCTATCAAATATAAAAATCACACAAAAATATCATAGAAATCATATCATAGATCTAATATAATATATCAATTTAGAGATCGGATATTCGGATGCATATTCACCTAAAGTTGAGATGTTTGCTATTATGGAAAGCGCTTTTGTATCGAATAAATCCCGCGGTTCCGGTGTTTTATTTTAATTTTAACTAACACACACCACCCCTACTCTTACACCCTACATACACATATTTGCATAGGGGGTTAAAATAATTTTAAATAAATATGCATCTGAATAGTTATGCAATCCAAGAATCCCGGGTATTTATTTTTTATAAATAATATTTTAGTAGTTGCTTCCATACTATACACCCGACTAGTTATGCATTGCCGGTATTCCTGGCATCACGGGATATTTTCTTACAAAAAAATATTTTAAGAAGCTGCTTCAATACTTTCACAGCTAATAATTAACTTTACGTAAATATGCATCCGATTATCAGATCTCTAAACAATAAAAAAAATACAGTGCAAATGTAATACATTTGTAATTTATGTTTTTTGTAGAAACAAAAATCTTGTGCTCTATTTATCATTTTGCTTTGAAACAAAAGCAACAAGCAACACGTCATCAGTTCCAATGGTACTAGGTACCTGAATCCCCACGAGCAATCGTCACAGCATCCATCCGTGTATGAATACCAATTACCAATTATAGCTAGCGTGATGAACATGACATTATACAGGACCGTTCATTAAAACAGTCGTGAAATGTGGACGTGAAATGCGATGACTGTGTCTGTAATTTTTAGATTTGCTATAACAATGGACACGTAGCTAGACAGGCAAGGCAGGGAAATTAACTGTTTACCAAATTGACTTCCAACTTAAATTGCCCGTGTATATTCAAATAACAACAGTATTTGGAAAAACAATCACTGTCAGTTTTAGTAAATTTTTACGTAGAAACAAAAAACGTTTTTGGGCAGCATAGCTACATATGCAATTACGTATAGATACATATACGATAGGTCATGACGCAACATATACTTTATTACTGTAGTCATGCAAAATATTCCATAGAAACCCATGAAAAATGTGAAAAATAACATTAACATAGGCACTTTTTCCAAATAAAATATGTAAAATATCGACTAATGCTTTTTTTCCAAATAACATGAATATGAATAAATAAAACAAACTTAATGTATTTTACAAATTTATTTGTTTTATTCACCACCATCGCTGTTATCGTCCTACAAAACAACGTCCATACAAATGTGACGGTAGTAATCACGATTTTATGGCTTACTCAAATAACCTTTGTCATTGACTTTGGCAGTTCTTCCAAAACCATCCTGGTTGTTTTTGCAAATATCAAACAAAGTTTTACCAGTAATATCTCTTGACTAAGGCGCTTTTACGAAAAACTGTGTTTATGTTTGATAGGCACCATTACAAAGAAACCATAGACATCTAAATCTCATTACGATTTTTTTTTGACATTGGTTGTTCTTCCAAATAGCCCTTCTAACTGTCATTCTTTGACAGATGTATGACATGACTATTTCGCGGAAAAATGACATAGTGTGTGTATATGAGTTTATAATACTCTAAAATTGAAGATCACCAGTCCACCAACTATAACTCAGAACGATCCTTGGATTAAGTACCCTTTATTCAAACAAATAATCAAATTTTGCACTTTATTAAAGACCTTTTGGTTTCAGAACGACAAAAATAGCAACGTTATATAGTAGAAATAATAAACTCCGATAGTCCGCACATTATAAAGTAAAGAGAACAAACTATCCCATTATGATTCTGATGACCTCTTTTAATTTAATCACCAAGTAATTTGGCACCGAGATAATATTTTCCTCACAATATAACAAAGCAGAAAATATATTTTAAAACCACCCTGTATTTTATTTTACGTTTGCACATTATACTAGGACTCCAGTTTATATTTGAATGCTGGCAAAAAAAGAGATTATTCTACCAAAAGATTACAAGATAAGGCTTTTTTGCAAATATACCTAAACAAGTGAAGTTACCAAATACGCAGTACATTATGTTGGGAAAATGCCTGAGGTAAGCGGTTTTGTAAGCTGAAGGCTATACGACAATGCTCTTCGACCTTGAATAAAATAGACGAAATTTTTCGCTCAAGGAGGAAACTCATATCCGAGCCTTTTGAGTTATCTATACAATAGTTACATAAGTACGCCTTTTACTTGACCGTGGCAGTTCGGTCGATGTATAACCATCAATATCTCGATCGGCAGTAAAGAGAATAAGCTCTTTCTCTTGAGCATGATTTTATTTTCATGAAAATCGGAATTGGATATTGAGATTGACGCAAGTGAATTCATTCTATACTAGATTTGAACTTCAGACGATGATGGCTATAGGTAACTGAAAAATGCCAACGTATTGTCGAATAAAAACTGTCTAGCGTTTGTGACCCAAAGTTTTCATTTCATTTAAATTTTTCATAACTTTGTCAAAAACGTAGTCTTTGTCAAAAGTCCGAGAAAATACCAGGAAGGAAAAGAAAGCAATGGATTCCCAACGTAATTCAAGACAAGTGTCTTACCATGTCGACATATCAATGTCTTTATTACGTCCTAGATAGTGGACATCGGATGTCAGCTAAGCAGGTCAATGTACGCGATTCCAGACATCCACCCATTTATTAAAGTTGGTCGCCGCGGCGCGACTAAGTGATGAAGAGCTAGAATAGAATGTTAGCGACATATCGACGACTTATAGACTTTGCTAGTAGCTTGGAAGTGTTTCGGGTACTTGGGAAGCAATATATTGTACATTTTCTACAAAGGCACAGTATTTGGAGATATACAATGTGTAACTGAATCTTAATGAACATTATGAAAGTGGTTTGTTCAGAATCGTTAGCTGAATCGATGTCTGTCATTTTTAATATACGTAATTTTGGTCCCAAAATAACTAACAAGGAGACGGCAAGGGTGTGGAAGCAATATATTGTAAATTTTCTACAAAGGCACAGTATTTGGAGATTTATATTACAATGTGTAACTGAATCTTAATGAACATTATGAAAGTAGTTTGTTCAGAATCGTTAACTGAATCGATGTCTGTCATTTTTAATATACGTAATTTTGGTCCCAAAATAACTAACAAGGAGACGGCAAAAGTGTAGGGTACTCAAATCGAAATGTGGTTCCGCATGTAAGTGTATCCATATCCTCAAACCGTAGAGCGCAATACTTGGTCATTTCCAAGAAAAAAATCCTAAACGATGTTTTTTTTTAAATTAAAATTTAATAACTCGTTATGAACAATTTCTTTTCGACCTGTATTATTGAACGCGAATCCAAATTATTTTCCTTTCGAAATCTATGCGGATACATTTAATGAGGCCCTATGATTATGCCCCCCCCCCCCCCTTTTGTATAATCATGTACATAATATTATTGTTATTATTTTAAGACTATTGTTTTTATTATGTTTATGAAAAAATATTGGTCAAAATCCAAATTCAAAATTCTAAAGTCATTTATTCTAATTAGGCTGAGAAACAGCACTTTTCGAACGTCAAAATTACATAAGACAGTCCCACAAAACGCCCACCCTTCACCACTTCCTAGTGCTTTAGCTGGGAAGAAGAAGTAGCGTAACAAATTACCCAGCAGCACAGCTGTCTGTTCATATAGTCTGTATGAACAGATAGTTGTGCTACAGGGGAGTTTGTTCGTTTTTTTGGCCAAAGAATCAGCATTGCCTACAACGTGGCTATGCTGCCAGCCTTTGGGGCACTTTTCCTTTCGACATCTATGCGGATAAATTTAATGAGGCCCTATGATTATGTCCCTCTACATATTATTGGATAATATTTTTGTGTTCACCAAAAATCTTAAGGTACATCTATGTATGCATTTCTAAAATTTTATTCTTCCCCGAAAAATACTGATCGTGCACCAAATATTAAAGGTTAGGTTAGGTTAGGTTAGGTTCGGGAGGACACGGCGTGGCATACGCTGGCAGAGTGTGCCGCTTGGGAGGAGCCGCGCCGTGCCCTCATCTCTGGAGTAGGCAGTGACCTCTCGCTGCCGGCCGTCGCTCGTTCGATGGTCGGCAGCGAGGAGTCCTGGGACGCGGTGGTTTCCTTCTGCGAGACAGTAATTTCGCAGAAGGAGGCTGCGGAACGGGAAAGGGAGATTTCGTCCACTAACCCGGCCCGCAGCAGGCGCACCGGGCGTCGGCGGAGGGCGGACAACGCCCTCTTCCAGCCCCCCTAAATGGGTCCAGGGACGACGGACTAGGGGACGTCCGTCGCCCCCCATATATAGGACCCGAGGTGGCGGCGCGTAGTGTTCCACGCGCGCCCCTCTGAGACGTCGCGGGGGGAGTCAAACACCTCACTCCCCCCCTCGACCGGAGGAGAGGCCTGCAGTGGCGGGCCGGCACCAGTCGGGGGTCGCGGAAGTATGTTCGTTCCCGTGACCCCCGGCGTAGGTGTGAGACGGAACACCGGGGTGGTTTTTAGTCAGTAAGAGTCTGACAGACCCCTCCGCCCGCCCCAGGGCGGAGGACATCCATGAGGATTTTCCACCCCGGAACAAAAAAAAAAAAAAAAAAAAAAAAAGGTTAGGTTAGGTTATTTGGGTGCACATTCAGTATATTTGGTGGAACACAGGCAAAATTAGGTAAATGAAATGGGAGTACTTTTAAATAAAATTGAAGTACTTTTAAATACCATCCCATATTATTGTTATTATTTTATGTCATTTTTTTTTTTTACATATATAAAATCTTGATTCTGTACAATATTTGGTATGCAAAGTAATTACAAAAGACAGAACAGTACATAAGTTTATTTGCCTTATGTCAGCTAACACACGCCAATATACCAGAAAATACAATTAAAACTATACTCAAGCAAAAAAAAGGTAAACAAAACTTAAAACCTAAATAAAAGTCTCCAGACATAAAGAGTGTGCCCGTTTACATAATATATGCAATGCTGGATTATGTTCATATATCTGCAAAAGAAATGATAACTAGGACCATTGGGTGGTTATTGATCTAGCATAGACATTGCACAGTTTCTACGTCAGTTATCAAATCAAATCAAAAATATTTATTAGTTAGCATATGGTACAGTAAATTTGTTTCAGCCTATCCTGCCATAACATGGCGTGCAAATGTATTGAAAATCAGCGACGTCTACTATTCAAAGTTACAAATTACAGATTTTATTGATTTGTCTTCTAAATAATCCTTAATGGTATAACATCTTTTAAATAACAATAGTTTGAAAAGTATTTTTTTAAACATTGTCAGCGGTAAGTCTTGAAAACTATTTGGTAAATGATTGTAAATATTAATCGACATGCAGTATACATTTTTCTTAAATAATTTTAGTTTTATTGGTGGCAGCCGAAGTCTATCTTTATGCCGTGTTCGGCTATTTGGCCTGTCAGTGCTAGTGTCAAATAAATTGTAGTTTCTCATAACAAAAATACATATTTCAAAAATATACAAATATTGCAGAGGTAGAATTTTAAGTTTTTGAAATAGTGGCTTACAGCTGTCTAAAAAGTGAGCACCACAAATTGCTCGGATACATTTTATTTTTTGAGCTTTAAAAACTCTGTCAAAATCTACTGAGTTGCCCTATATTACAATGCCGTATCTACATAAGTACAAAGTATGATATGTATGATACATAACCATGATAAGCCAGCAGTAAGAGCACATTAGGACTGATTCGGATTATTTTATACACACGGGTCACCTGAGTTGTTGATAATCAGAAACAGAGCACTGTCTAGAGCAATCCTACACTACATGAGGCACGTTTAGCTTTGCACAATCACGACATACACAGACCAATAAAAGTTTCAGACCAAAATCTAGAATTATGTCAAGCAGTGTAAACTTTTCTTGTTATTATCGGAGAAGTAAGAGCTTGTGTAATGTGTGAAGACTTTCAATTCCGTCGTCAGGTCGAGCAGCGAAATATAAAAAGAAAATAAAGAAAAAGAAATTGTTAATGCGCGCCAATTGCGGTTGTCACCCCAACCGCAACACATTCAGCGTCTAGACTTTTAAGCACTTATAAGTCTTATTCATGTGCAGTTTCCGCAAAGGAAAAGACTCGATCTATTACTGTGGCTGTTAGAAAAATACTATATTCTTATTCTTGTTGTATTGGTTTTGATTTTTATCTCACCGTGTGTGGTACCTAAGCGATGATATCGTCGTATCCTACGAATAGTGCCCTAACGAAAATATGGGCTTTCTTTTTTTATTGCACATATAACCAGTTCAACAAAACAATTAAAAACGGGATTTAAAGGACAAAATGCGTATAAAATATAAAGATAATTTATTGAAAATAATCCTAGCCGAACCTTAAAATACTAATACACATTATAAGAAATCACCAATACATATATTTTTTTCATATTTAATTTAATTAAACACAAAAAAGTGTCTCCTGAAAAGTAGCTATTATGAAGTTACGCCCCTATTAGTAGGATACGACGATATATTGGACGGCGATGTACCTAAATAAAGCCTAGAAGTAACTTATTCTCAAGGGGGTTGGTCAAGGAGTTGTAATCTACGTCAAAAATAAATGAAAATACCAGCAACTAATAAAGCGGTCCCAGTAAAAAACAACTCATTTTGAATATTTTGATGTGGGCAAGTAGTCGTTCGTACCGTGTGTTGCCGGACGTAAAGAACACGAGTAGCACCACTCCATTTCGTCCCGTGGGTTTCGTAAAAGGCGACTAAGAGACTTACTAGAGAATGGGCAGCAGCGTTCTCTAGTCATTTTTAACACCATACTGCGATCGCCAACCCGCCTGCCAAGCGTGGCGATTATGGCAAACTACCCCAATTGTGGAAGGCCTATGTCCAGCAGTGGACGTCTTTCGGCTGGAATGATGATGATGATGATGATGATGATGAAGTAGTCGTTCTTAACTAAAAGTTGCATTCCAAGACACGCAACTACACCTGAATTCTACTATACTCCACACCTAATTCCATCACCTCCAAGAATTGAATTATTAGCATACATAACTGAATTCCGTGTTAGATAGCAAGAGACATCGATCTCGGAGTCAGTTTCTAGGTCAATATGACGACAGTAACGGCTATCAAGCAAACATTCGGATCAGATTTCAGTAATGTCACCAACGGAATCCAATGTGCCAATTTAGGCATTGTGGGAATTTGGGGGCTATTGTAAGCTATTATGTAGGTGTTTATTGTATCATAATAATGTTGTCTAGAATTGTTCTGAAAAAATATATGAATATAGATATATCCATACTAATATTATAAATATGAAAGTAACTCTGTCTGTATGTCTGTCTGTTACGTTTTCACGCCTAAACTGCTGAACCAATCGTCATGAAATTTGGAAGAGGTATAGCCTGGGATATGGAAAATGACATAGGCTACTATTTTACGTGATAACCGACATCCACGCAGGCGGAGCCGCGGCCAAAAGCTAGTCATTTATTTTTATCAGGTCACGCCTATTCTATGGGCTACTACAATTTTTTTGGATCCTTTTGCTTCATCTACAATACTGTTTTATGCAATACTGTGGTATGTCTTTCTGGGACGTCTTTTCTAAAACATTCAATTAACATCTATAAAAAAATATATACAAAGTACATAAAGAAACGCATTGAAGCGAAAAACTTTTAATGCACGTTGACCCATTTTACACTAGCTAGCTATGCCGTCAAAGTTCTCTGATGCTCTGGTTCTTTGTCGGTGAACTTTTACTGAGTGATATTATCGTGACTTTTTTAATGCTTAATTTTTCTATCGTGCCCTGAGCAAGACGAAGTCTCTTCTCTGCAAATCGTAGTATTCCGCAGTTAGTTAGTTATATTTGCATTTTTTTTTCTTCAAATGATTATGCCGCCTAAAAAAAAAGAAGAAAAATGACCTAGTAACCCCACTTCGTATTTTTAAGACCCCTGTTCCGTCCCTGTTGCAAAAAAATAAAAATTCTTTCTTATTTGTAAAATAGTTGGGCAAACGTCATCTAAAACTATTCCACACCATAAGTGTTTCTTTTTACCATTTTGGTACGGAACCCTAAAAAGAACATGACGCGGTGGTCACGTGTTCGAGAGATAATCGCTTTGGACAAGGCCGCGTCGTAATTTAAAGGCTCTTACAAACAGCCACGAAACACGATGCGACACAAAGGCACCGAGTGTAGCGCGACGAGCGGTGTCTTTGTATCACGTTGCGTATCGCGTCTGGTACTTACTCTCATTTGAATGAAATAACTAAAGCTACAATAACAATCTCTCCTACAAACCGATTTCCATAACGCCTACGTAAATCGACTTTTAACTAAAGGAGATTACGTTTCACTGTATACGAGTATTCACTTACCTCTACGATTATTTCCGACAGTGGCCATACATACAGTTTCCAGGTATTATTGCACAAGCTATCGTTTCACAATAGAGTAAATGGTTTCCATGAAACGATTTTTTGTTCAGCGTTTGCATTAAGGCTCCTACAAACAGGCGCGACACGCGACGCGACAGAAAGGCACCGCTCGTCGAGCGACTTATATAGAATGGGGTTCGTATTTCTCGAAGTTTGGCTGTTTTACGTGTTTGATTGAGATAAAGTGTACAACTTTAGTTATGTATGTATGTCGGAGAAACGGTAGTTCTCTCTCGTTAGCATCAGCCTTATTTTAACTACTGTGGGCGTAGTGTTGGTTATTGCGCAATAGAAAAACCCGTTATTAGAATCAAAAGTCATGTACTCAACCTAGGCACACTCAATCAGCACTTCAAAATTACATAAGATACTCCCCCGAAACGCCCCCCCGTCACACCATTTCCTAGTGCTTTAGCTGGGAAGAAGAAGTAGCGGAACAAACTCCCCAGCAGCACATCTGTCTGTTCAGTTAAAAGAACTTGATTCTATACAGTAATGGGTATGCAAAGAAATTAATGTAGGAACACGACACAACTATACCGAACGCGCAACAGTTTCTAGACGTCTTCACTGCTTAACCGCCAATGATGAACTTCACTTGTCGAATGTGCGGCGATCACTTCATTCATTTAATTTTTATTTTTTTTTCATTTTTGCCACCGGTCCAAGGTTATGTTGTAGTCTCTGTCATGCGCCGCTAAACAGCACTTGCGTCCCGATTAGTCAAGAATCGATGGCGCGAACTCCATCAACTTCATCGAACGCCACTAGATGCAATATGCAAGATACAACCCGTCTCCGACATGTAGATAGAAATTATGAACGTTCACGTATTTTTTTTTTTTTTTTTTTACGTTAGGATTTGGGATGGTATTCAAGTTATTATTTGTCATCAATATGTATACAAAGAAAAGGGGGCTCGTGGCTAAATAATAATAACTGCAGGGGTCGATAGACGGTTAAGCCACGGTCAGTTCGAGGATGGGTGATGATCATCCAGTACATACCGAAACCACTCCGTGCCTCAGAAAGCACGTTAAGCCGTTGGTTCTGGCTGTCATTTAGCCCGGCTTCTTCCCATGGGGGAAGGCAGAAACTATAGAGCGCCACCTGCTACGCTCCTTCCTTATTCTTTTTGCTTTGTTTACAGTACTGTGAGATGCCGGACGTAAAGAATAGCACCACCCCATTTCCTCCCGTGGGTGTCGTAAAAGGCGACTAAGGGACTTACTAGAGAATGGGCAGCAGCGTTCTCTATGCATTTTAACACCATATTGCGATCGCCAACCCGCCTGCCAAGCGTGGCGATTATGGCAAACCCCCCCCCCCAATTGGGGGAGGCCTATGTTCAGCAGTGGACGTCTTTTTGCTGAAATGATGATGATGAATGATGACATTCATACATCGTTACGGGTAGTCAGAACCCCATAAGTCTGACAATCAGCTATATTGCTAAGGGGTATCGTATTACCCTGTACCTGGGTTGCGGAGGTCAGATAGGCCGTCGCTCCATGTAAAATACTGATATTCAGTTGCATCTGGTAAAGGATAGGTATGTGGCGGCATCTACAACGCCACATGCGAACTACGCATCAAATACCTGACGTCACAAATCCTGCATCGCGCAATCAGAGTTTACCGCGCGACTAGAATATATACAACATCCCGACATCAACCATCGGGCAGTTGCCCACCAGACACGACACCCGTCTGGTCGAAGGATTCTCTCTTTTCCATAGAGTATGAGTGAACTTTACATCACCCTGTTCCTCATACCACTATAGGTAGATTGATAACATATACAAAGAAAAGTTCTGACTCACTCACTCTCTGTTTCATCAACGCCCAGCCCAAACCCTTGGACCTAGAAAGCTGAAATTTTTGTGCAGAGGTTCCCTTTATGATGTAGGCTTTTTTTCACATTTAGCGGGTTCAATTACCGGTTCAGACAGGCGATTATCTTAAATTCTTTGAAAACAGTTCGTATTGTTTTAAAAATAAAAATGAATTTTTATTCAGTAAATTTTTCTATTTACAGTATATATTGGTACTTTCCCTCCATGTGGAAAAGTTGTGGGATGCCCTGTATATTTTATATATATCTAATACTAGCTTTTGCCCGCGGCTCCGCCCGCGTGGATGTCGGTTATCGCGTAAAAAAGTAGTCTATGTCCTTCTCCATATCCCAGGCTATATCTCTGCCAAATTTCATAACGATCGGTTCAGCGGTTTAGGCGTGAAAACGTAACATACAGACAGACAGACAGATAGACAGACAGACAGAATACTTTCACATTTATAATATTAGTATGGATAGTATGGATTATTAATGTGAAAGTAACTCTGTCTGTCGGTTTGTTACGTTTTCATCCCTAAACCGCTGAACCGATCGTCATGAAATTTGGCAGAAATGTAGCCTAGGATATGGAGAAGGACATAGGATTCTTTTTTACGCGTTAACCGACATCCACGCGGGCGGAGCCGCGGGCGAATCTCCATAAAACAGCAAAAATGTATGCGGTATGTCTCATACCATACATAATATTCGACGGGAAGCTATAAGACATCGTTATCAACGAGCCAAATATCCAAGAATTTCTGAGGCTGAATATCCGAACCTGAGCAAGTGAGCACTTATAATACAATGTCTACAGAGCCGTTTTATGACTTCTATAGTCAGATATTGTGGTCTCATGAGTATTTTTGTAAATTACTTCTTCTACTCGACATCATAAAAAAAGCAATCATAATAGGTGGGTACCTACCTAACCTTAAAACCTACGCCGACAAGTTGGTCCATTGAACCTCTTCAGAATTATTTGTGTTTTATTGAACTCAGGTCATAAATACTGAAAAGGAGACATATTGATCATAAGTTCTTACCGCCTACGTTCAGTTTCGGTTTCGAAGACAACCTTCTCCCTTAGGCTTGGGTGGCGCTTTATGTGATAAATTACTATATATTTGTATTGCTTATTTGGCATAAAAATGTGTTAGAAGTTATCTCAATAAAGATTAAGGACATTTTGACTGACTTTAACTACAATACAGATGGGACACTCCGCAGTTTAGGTATGAAGCTACAAGTACGTGGCGGGCCCATTTCACTGGGCCAATTTAGTAGGACTACCGCGCGCCGTCGGTATAAGAGTTACGCGGGAGAAAGAGAAGCAACTTGTAGGTGAATAAAAACTGTAGGTAATAAGCGTTGTGCGACCTGGATTGCACTTTATTGTGTCGTAGCAAGAGTCGCTTTTTATTTAAATGATTTTGCGGAGTCTCCCATCTGTATTAATCTGTGGTTTAACTATGTATTTTTGGCATGATTTTTACTGATTGCATTTACTTTACTGACTTATTGATTGCAGAATCAAATGTTACCTTACTTTGTTTATCACATGAGGGTTAATGCTAAAAGTACACTGAAAAAAAAGCACGCCAATCATGTGACTTTTTAGCTTGATTGAAGATATCTTGTTTAGATTAATCAAAATCTTAGTTAAGTTGATCATCACCACATGATTGCAGCAATACTAGTTCAAATGATTGAACGCTCAAACAAGTTTCTCGATTACCCTTAACATGACATCATTATAGAAGAGTTAAAAAAGAGCCAAGTTAAAAAAAAATACTGTAACAAAGTAAGTTAGTTGTGTCAATCAAGCATTTTGATTACTTCAATAAAGATCATTGAAACTTTAATCTAATAATCTTGGTTGGAGCAACTATCTTTTGACTTGATTGCTGCAAATAGGTTTTGTGATAACTCCAATCAAGATCCCGTTTCAAATCTCAATCAAATAAAAGTAGTAGCTGTGATCATTGTGCTTGATAGGCTCAGATGCAAACAAGTTACTTAGTAAATCTAAACAAAATCTTGATTGTGACCACTGCTTTTTTTTTCAGTGTACCTTTCATAACTGATATTTTAATTTTGTTATTGCTTTATATGGGTAAAAAGATAACTTTTAAATCCAACTGCTCTCTAAAAATCTCACAAAATGCCCACAGATAGTATAAACTAGTTTTATACGAGCTTTTAAAACAGCGTTGGCCTTTTAAAACACCGTAGTACAAAGGCGGCCATATTCGAAAAATAAAAGTAACCCTCGCTATTTACTGAGTAATTAAAGCACTGGCTGGTCTTTACGACCAGACCCAGAATGTTCTATTACATTCAGAAAAGACGGTTAAAAAATATACAAAACACTTATTATTATTTACGTAAATGTTGCTCGTTATAAATAATATGAGACTTTTTAGGGTTCCATACTAAAATGGTAAAAAGAACCCTTGAGGTGCGACTCAGTCTGTCTGTTTGTCTGTCACAGCTGGATATCTCAGGAACTACTAATGTGCGTAGCACTCGCAACCGGCGTGCATGTATGACCAGATGTATGAATGTCAACGAAGCAAAAGGAGTATGTAAGGAGCGTAGCAGGTGGCGCTCTATAGTTTCTGCCTACCCCTATGGGAAAAAGGCGTGAGTTTTTTGTATGTATGTACTAATGATTTAATTACTGCTACTGAAATTTGGAATAATTTTAGATGACGTTTGCCCAACTATTTTGCAAACAAGAACGAAAAAAAAAAAAAAAATTATTGCCTGAACGGGTTTCTTATAATTTCTTATAACACTAGGGCATATGGGGTATTATATGAAAGAACGCTATTCGCACATTCTCAAACATTTTTTTAGGCCTTATAGTTTTCGACTTTGACGAAAAATGTAAAAAAAAAATAATACCGTTACCGCTCCTATCTCCGAATTTTGCATAGAGAATAATCTGAAATTATTCTGTGTGATAGCAGTTTATGTAGAGATTACAGGAAAAATAAAAGGATGTCTCTAAATAGCTCACTTTTTCTGATATTGCCGTTTTAGGTCAGCGCCATCTCTTGACCGATAGAGGAACTAATGTTTTTTTTTTTTTTTAAATGATTTTTGATGGTATGGAACCCTCGGTGCGTGAGTCCGACTCGCTCTTGTTTAAAAGATAATGAAGTTGCCAGCATTAAAATATTGAATTACATTTTATGGTGGTCCGGGCTTTTTGGGTCATGGTGTAATGCATTTTTGAGTCTTTGAATACATTTTTAAGTAGGTAATTATTTTCTTTAATAATTAACTGTTACCTCGTTTTACACCCCTCAATAATAAAAACAAGATTGTATATTCATAATGACAAGTTCATTTCAAATTATGCAGGCAAAAATATCTCTACCTAAACAGAATTTGAAGTGGAAATGTCAAACGTTCAAGCACCCGAACTCCCCTAAACATAACCACGGCATCTTGCCTGAAACCCTCATCATTACATAAATACTTAGAAGTACCTACACAGATAAAACACATAAATAAAGTGGACCCAAACGAGACCGGAATATCTTCAAGCAAAGATGCGAGTAAGCATGAACACAATAAATTTTCATACCACTTAAATCAGCTTTGATCATAAATACACAAAAAACCGTGGAAAGGAACCCCAGGGCGATGGTTATCGATCAACTGACCGTGTACGGACCCCTCGGGGGTCGGACGAACGCCCTTTGTAATCAAAACAGTAATCAAACGGTATGAATTTGGGAGGAGCGAGTGAAAACTTCATTCGAATTTTGAACTCGCATGAATGTCCTGCCCTAAATATTTCGTATTGATTTTTTTATTTAACAAGGGATTAATTGAACAGATTACTTTGGAACTGATTTGCATAACTATGAATAGAAGTTACCCTCTTTTCAAATTTAAATTGGCATAGAGTTTTATTACGCCAACTGTTGCGAGTGGTTAGAAAGATGATTTAGATGGGTTTATGATGAGCTATTGTTTTCTTAAGTAGTTGTTTGTTCAAAACCGATTTTGTAATCAAGTTTTTATTTTCTGAAAAGTTTTCGAGCGAGCTCATTTTCTTAGTTATACACATTATATTTTGTTGTATTCATTGTCATTTTCCATTAAATGAAAAGGGTTCATGAACTTTGATATTTGCTTTAATACACGGTCTAAGTAAATCATTCGAAGTATATCCTAACGATGATAACGTTCATAGCTACAGCTTCGCCGTGGCGGCACCAAAATCCTTTTAGCCAGTTTTACTAAAACCAACGTATTCAGTTCATCCTACATTATTATTAAAAAATGCTGAACAAATAACAATATGAAAGTAAATCCACGTATTAAAAGGAGTGTTCGCGCAGTGTTGTCGCACCCGGCTTTAATCTGGCGACCCGCTTCGTTCGCCAAGCAATTATCTACGTGAAATAGTGTCCGTATTAGGAGCACTTACTTTGTACAGGATTAAACCGGATTACGCTAACTGTAAGTAGCCGTCTGTACTGGTATTCAGTCGGAAATAACAGTATTAGACAAAACAATCATTTGCCTGTACCCAATGACGACTCCGACTAAATTGTTTGCACTAATTTTATTCGAACTGCCGAGTAGTGAAATGGACTTGAATTAAGTCTTCGTATACATAAGCTTGATGGGAATTAAATGTACTGTTATTGCCAAGCCATTGCTACAACCCATTGCCGGGAGTAAACAGAAATACAAGGACAAAACGACTTCAAGGAAAGCGGACGGGCGTTATCCGAACCATTCATATTTATTACAGCAAAACATGATGTTAAGTTAACTTGAAATACCAACAATAATTCAAACGATTTCAGGCTCTTTTTATAACACTAACCGCTTACCAAATCGGCTGTATTTGTGTTACACAAATAAAACAAGGTATTTCGTTTCGACCTTTTGATTCAGACCCGAAACTAATGCATCACAATAGATAATCCAATCCAACATGGATGTCACCTTTGTTCTGCTGAAAAATAAGCCTTAGTGCTACATCCGATAAATCGTGTTTCGGAAAAAATACACTGTGGGTGGGTTACGTAACGATACCCATATTATGGGCTGTTTGTGGGACAGAAATCTCTACGTAATGGTTCCCACATGGCTCCTTATTTTAAGAATACACGCGATATAGCAAAATGTTTTCGCAAAATGGCTCGCCCATTTTACTGTATTGACATAGATAATGTACTCTGAAGCCAGTGCGACGGTGGAGGGAGCGAGGCGGTGCCCAAGGGAGGTTTTTCTAAAACAAAGCCGTGAAAGCAAGGGAAGATTAGAAACGATGTACTTTTACTAAAGGCGTGGTGTTTCGCTGGGAAATATCTAACGGACGCCGCGAGAACTAAGATAACCGTCTGGGTCTGATACGAAGGACGAGAGAAAATATATTGCCTGTTTTTTTTTATAAAGGTTTCCTATTTAATAATATAACGAAAGTCTTCTTTTGTGTAACCTAGGAAATATCACGAAGATTAATTTTTTATTACTTAACATAACATCACGCCTGTTATCCCCGAAGAGTTAGGCAGAGGTGTACTTATGGTACACACGGTCACAAATCAAGCTATACATTTCCAGTATAAGCTGACCTCTCATTGTACGGAAATCCTATACAATGCAGGATCTGCCTTAACTGGAAATGTATAGCTTGATTTGTGGCCGTGTGTACGCCCACATTTCGCCAGTTATGTTTAAGTCCCATGTAAAAGGGGGCGAGTCTATTGCCATCGACCGGGCAAAAATGCAGACTCCGGGCTGCTACTCTCTCTCTCTTCTCAATCGCTCTCTCATTGCTGAGAATCGTGACTCCTCTTCAAATTGTCAACGGTCTTTCTCCATCTGTTACGATCGGCGGCCTGGTGGAGTGCGGCGCTGATAGGTACCTCCAGTTGCTCAGATATTTGATCCGACCACCGTTTTGGGGCTTCTGCCTCTTGGACTTTTACTCTCTATCTTCCTTGTTACTATAGACTATCCATGTTGTTGGTAGCTCTGCGGGCAATGTGGCTACTAAGAAATTCCTAATGGAAAACCCAATATTACTTTGCCCGACCTAGGAATTGAACTCAAGATCTCATGCTCAGCTGTAGTGCATGCTACCTCTAGACCAATGCTACAGTTGGTGTATTAGATTGCGTTTTTTGCAAAATACGACTCCTAATACGGCTAACAGGCATGTTTACCAAAATGTGTATTTAATGTTCATAAATGATTTATAACATCCCCGTCAAAACATTGAATAATTTATCAAACCCACTTTAATATTGACGACCGCATAATCGCACCTGGATTCGCCTCATCAATAAGCTTTCTGGCTAATCCCTTCGAGCAAGTGCGGGGACCACAGGCTAGAGAGACATAGACTAACTGAGACCCAAAAATGTAGATGTGCCGTTTAGCTACTTATCTACGCCCCCTCGTTTGCTTGTTTTGTTTAAAAGCCCTCGACACCATGTGCCAGTGTAAAAACAGACCGACTCGAACCGTCCCCTTTAATCCAGGACACACAGCCGTTCGTACACCCTTCACTCATTTGCATAAGTCCTGTCCGTCATAAGATGGGTTGTAAAACTTTAATAAGACTTTTTGATGGCAGCTCTCACAGATTTAATTGGATTATACGGGATTATAATGATTGACGTTGCGTTTAAGTGTTTTGATAAAAATCTCTGTTACCTTTTTTGTACTTGGATTTTTTTAGAACATTTAGTAGGGACGGAGAGTGTAAATTCAATAATTTTATATTTTGGCCAATGTAAAATATTGTTGAACGTTCATGGAATACTGATACAAAACTTCCATTTTATGGTCTCATCTGTTTTAAGTGATAAACATCAAACTTTGCCAAAATGGGGCCCTTCTAAAGTCGTGTACACGTGCTGTTCAAATATGTTAATCCATTACAGTTTAGCATTTCAGATGGAGAAACTGTAGCCCGTAAGGCCATCCCAAACTTAGTTCCAATAAAATACGTGAGTGATAAACCACGTTCTCCTACATAAATTTTTGAACAGTCGTTTCAAGTGGTAACAAGATAGAAAAATAGCGAAGTGATTGTACAACTAAATCGAAATTGCCATCGAAACTTTTATTACCTTCTATATATCTAACCCCATTGGGTAGATACAAAAATGGCTACAATTGGCTAAAAAGCGACATCACGCCACAAGTTCATCCAATAAATATTCCTAACTGCCGTTTCGTAAGGAAACAAATGCTCGAAAACACAATGATGGCCGACAATACTGCTGAGAACAAGTGAAGCGTGTCAGACATATTCTGTTTGTTGTGTTGTGGGGTTCATGTTTTTCTCATGTTGCGCATATTTCTTTATAAGTTGTTTGTTCGGTAATCGTCGTAATCGTTCAGTTATGGCTATTTGTTTCAAATATTTTAACTGACCGGAAAGTGTGGAACACACGGGGAGGTTATTTGTTTATCGTGGCCGGAATCGGGAGTGTTTTGATGTCACGAATACGAGGATAATAACCATAAAGAGCTTGATATGTGGCCATGTTTTTATGTAAAGTTTCTATTACAAATAGAGCACTCGGACAGCTTAATGTTTGCTTAAGTACGATTCAATTAATATTCGTAATGGAAGATTAATTGTTTCATCTCCTGAGAATTTATTAGATATTCCATACTCGTTGTTATTACTAAAAGTGCTGTTATAATGTATCATAAATATAATGTATCATAAAATATTTGTATCCAACGAGAAAACTCGTGATCCTAAATTCATGACGAAGTTGTTTTCCTTTTGGAAAATATAAGACGAGGAGCGATATATAACTCAGGCATTGATAAAGCGCCCTTCGGCAATCCATAATTTTCCGAGAAAATTATTCTCATGTAACTTATTCCCACAACATTAATTCGTATAAGTTTCAGGGAGGGTTCTTTTTACAACATTTTTGCATTCTGTGGAATTGAGCTGACGTAAATTATATTCGAAATAAGGAAAATATACTGCCCTATGAGATTACACACGAAATATTTTCTTCGTTTTATCTTTCTTTGGAAGTAAAGAATAATGTCAACGCTGCGGCGGTCAGCGAAGTAACCGAAACGGAACGACGTTATCTTTATAGGCGGTATCCTTACATACACCTATTATTCTGCTATCGCACTTCCTTAGGGTTTCGTATGTAGTCGGTACCTATAAGTTGGAACCTGTAGGTATTAGATGTGTAATATATCTTCTATCGGGCTTAATAAAGAAGACATGGCTGCCTCGGGAAGTTCCTAACCAAAGTTTTCTGATGAAAAATGTCGATCTATTTTTCTCCGTCGCTCGCGTAATTTGGATCATGTGGTTGGTTGCGCGATTGCGCACCGAAGAGATTATAATAAAGTTGGGACAGTCTGAAGGGTCATTAATTTTATACAATATTATAGGGAGTTTGATGGAAAATACTTTGGATGTTTTGTATTCGAGATGTTTTTGGGATCTAATCGAATTTTCTCTAAATTATTTTGGTGCGCGCTGCAGCGTAAAAAATATTTTTGTGCATTTAGAAACCACCTCAATTTAGAAACTTTTAACTTTACCATGACCCCATTTAATAGCTTTTCACAATGTTTACCCAAACTTTTCTATAAAATACTTTGAGACAAATTACGTACGGTCTGTAGAACAAAAAGGTCTCAAAGAGGTCTTCTAACACGGATCACTTAAAGACAATGAATTTAAATATACGGCGGACTAAATTCGGGGCAAAAATTATTTGAAAAGGTACCTTCCTACTTTGCCTAACATACCGTAGAGAATTGGGAATAACAACTTAGATGAACACTTCGTTAGGAAGAAAATGCGAGGGCAAAAGATCTCAGTGACAGGGTCCCCAAATGAAATTTGTAAAAGAAAATCTGCATTAATTTAAATTTTTACTGTTAAGAAGATTTTGTTGATTAATATAGATGTCTATGTTCGTTCTACGTTTATTACGTCACAAAATATTGTCATTGGAGTGTTCGTAAATGGAATTGCCGTGTTTCAGCGCGAGCGTCTTGTAAACACAACTGTGTAGTTACAGTCTGTATACTATAAGAGTTTATTTGCAAATTAAGCACTACATGGATAATTGCTTTCGTTGTTAATTAAACTGTACATTTTGAAAATATTTTTGTTTGTATAAATATACAAACAAAAATATTTTCAAACCCAACGTTCACTACATGAATTCATCAGAATCTTAGGTAGTTGGTTGCAATGGTACTTGGACTTTTTTATGTGTGACTTCGAGTTTGTGGTCCTTTAATAAGCAGCTAGGTACCTATCTGAGATTCTGAATTCAAATTAAGTCGTTGGTATTTTGTGAGTTATTTACATTTTAGCTCAAGAGTAATCTAGATCAAACCTGGGCTTTTCATATTTTATGGACACTTACTCGTAAGTCATAGAACATTAACGTAATGCTTGGTCGACATAATATACTACGATGTTATCAGCTTATAGGTCAATGTCCTGCCAATTTCCGCTATTGAGCATGGCTTTTCCCTATTAACGGCTGCGCTGCAATAATCTGTGCGTTCCTACACTGTTATCGATTTTCGATATTTTTCTGTCTATAAAATGTTGAAAATGATGAAAAACTGTGTGAATAATAATTGTGGTCATTTTTCGGTGTGGTCAAGGAGGAAGTCTCAACTCAAAAAAACCCATCTACGGCTTTTTTTAAGCAGTCAACAAAGAATACTAATACTGGCGCAGTTAAAAGCTGAATTAACAGAGTCACCCTATTCAAGACTCAAGGACTACTCAGCAACTTCCAATTAGATATAATCCAAACAATCCTTTTCTCCCCCATTCAATCTCAACTTTTCAATCACAAAACAATTTGTTTACTCAGTTCACTGATAGAAAATATACAATACATACTGCTACAATGTTCAATGAGAAACTTAGTACACGTATTTGTGCAGAGATTTAGCTGAATACAGGTGAATATGGAAGCAATTAAAATTCTTAAGCCCATGATCAGAAGAATTTAGCGAAGAAAGTTTTGGGGGTCCCAGTAAAGTATAACTGCATACTGCTTAATTATGTATGGGTGCCAAAAATTTAATCTTAAGATAATATTGACTCAAAGACTACTCAGCAATTCCTTCCAATTAGATATAATCCGAACATTCCTTTTCTCCCCCTTTCAATCATGAAACAAATTATTTACTCAACTGACTGATACAGAATCTGTTCTATACCGCTGCTCCTATTTTCAATGAGAAACTTATTTGTGCAGAGATTGGCCTACATCAGGGATTTAACTGAATGCAGACGGTAGTTTGCCCGGCGGAACGTACAGGCATTTAAGAAATTTGCATACGATACTATCGGGGAGAATCTAACGAAGAAACTTTTGGGGACCCTGTAAAGTGTTATTGTAAGCTGCCTAATTATGTATTGGGAGCCGAACCTTTAATATTAAGGGAATATTGATTTTGTTTGCTTTAATAATAATTAGAAGTGATTTTAGTTTGGTATTAAGAGATTAGGTTATCTTTAATCTGAATTGAGTCGTGATTGGATCGCTCGTTGAATTTTCGCCTGTATTAAAACCAAAAGTCCCTTATCTAAATATTCATAAACCAATACCAATATTCGTAGATGAATAAATGATAAGTAAATAAGTAGTATCTAAAATCCTCTTTATTGTTATTAAAATATTTCTTCTTCATAAAGACTGTAATTAATTGTGTAATATTAATTGTCATACCCACTTCATTGTCAACTTGCAAAGTCGTTAAAGAATTATCAGACTTCAAGAGTATAATCGACAATTTTCATATATATGTATATCTTACCATAATAAAGATACCATAATTAAATTTAACCTAGATAAATATCGAAGTTTATCTCTAGTGTAATGGTTTTGTAGGTTACAGTACCTAATCATAATCAACACGCCTAGCAGACAGATTGGAGGAGATACCAATTAAATTCTAACGCTCCCTTGATAAACTGACACCGTCTTGGATGCTGCAATCAAAACGTTGTATCCTAACGTCAAACATTTCATAAATGTGCACAGAATATAGTATTTCGCAGCTCGTTCTATTGATTTTCCTCATAAACGGTTCCAAAGATTCACAATCTACTTTTTATTTTGAGACACAGCGCATATTTTGTGAAACGATTATTTTTCAGTTTCCACTCAAACAAGCATTTTTTTTAATTTTTTTTTATTTAAAGGAACAAATTCAGCAAACAGTTACATTACAAGAACTTACAACTAAACAAATAACTATAACAAATTTTGTAAAAATATAACCCACAATAGGTAGACATAAAAAAATAAAAGTGTAATTGCTGGGAATTTTAGTAGCAGTTCGAGCAGTGATTTGTTGTTTATATAGCAATAAATTTATAAATATAAAATTCAACTAAGGTAAAATTCAACTTGAAATTTATATATATAAATTTATATATATATATATATCTTTTCCCGTTCCCACACTAGGAATTTCTCCTGTATTGTGGGTGCGTTTACAAACATTTAAAACTCACATACACAAACAGCCATAGATGAAGTTTACATAATATAAAGTATGACATTTGTAAGTTTGATAATTTTCAAAAGGGTACAGACATGGTATATAGTTTCTTCAAATTATTCGTCTACAAATATGATTGTATTTTTTTTATACGATACACATACATTTACAATTACATTTTCCAATTATTAAAACCGCAGAAAATCCAGATAATCACACATTCACACTATCACGTCACACACACAATTACGTCAAAACGCGTTACACTGGCCAAATGGTTGATTAAATAATGAAATAACCAAATAAAGACCACAGCATGGTTGTTTCCATTTTGAAATTATTAATCAGCATGCTAGTAAATTATTAAGCAAATAATAATAATATACGAAGTCGCATTTCACGCCGTTTAGTATGCAGGAAACATACAACTGAGCTCGCTGGCCGTGCAACGAACAACCGGCTTTTATTGTACTACCCACTTATATAAGTAATAAAATTATATGGACACTGGTTCAATATACCTACGTTGGTGCTCGTAGATTACGGACGTATACGTATTCGGTTTGTTTAATGATGTTGTGTCGGGGAATAATGCACAAAAGTAATGGAATTTTTTATTGTGCTTGGGTCGGGTGGATATAATTTGGTTTTTAAGCATATTAATTTTGGAAAAATAAACTATATATCCTCCCCGACCCTTGCTTTCAAATGAAGCGCCAGCACGCGCTTTAGTTGAGCAGCATGTAGCTTTAAATCCCCCTGATAATAATCAAAACACTGATTTTATCCAGCCACCGACGGTCCCTTGCCATCCTCCCCCCCCCCCCCCCCCGACTCTGCCCTAAGCCGAGGTTTGTACCCCACAGGGGGTGCCCTTAGCGTGCAGTCGGATAGCTTATAAGTATGCCCTGACTGGAGGCCTTAAATTTCTATTAGGAGCTTAAGGCACCACAGGATAGCCCGGTTAAAGAGTCTCAACCCCTCGTGGTTACACTTTGACATGGCCTAGTAAAAAAAAAAAAACTACATATTATATCTACAAAAATATACACCATATTTGGGAAAAGTGTCCGTATTGCAAAGAGGTACTTTATGTTTCCTCTGCAGTACTGTTCATCGTGTTTTCTGCTTCCTACAATATTTTTTTACAAATTTACATGACCTTCCGAGTCATCCCAATAATTAATTACAACATGTGTGATTTAAAACGTTCTCGTTAATTTTTAACAGCATTGCAATAAATCAATCAGATTTAAAATTAATGAGGACTATCGCGGTTGAATTCGCCGCCAGAGGCGCCAGTGTAGAGTGAGGTCTCTAGAAATGTTAAATAAAAGAAACTGAATGTTCACTGTTTGCGAGCTTTTCTATCGCAAATTGTTACGAATTATTCAAAATTGTAAAGATTGTGCCATTCCTGATTAATTATGGTTTAAGATTTTAGGTAACAACTAAGGATCTAATTTCGTAGCACTTAGAGGATGAATAATATTTGTCTGTTTAACCTCTCGGACACAATTAAAAACCCATTCTGCCTTGCGTGGATCCACGTTCAATATATGAAAGGTTAATGCTTGCCAATTTTAAAAACATTATAATGTAAATATTCATTTGATATTTTATAATGAATAAACATTTTATAAAGTATTAAGTGCTTAAACATCCAAAACATATAAAATAAAAGCCTGACAGGACCTTACTCAACAGTGGCGCCAACTGGTGAGCACAAAAACCATAGCCCCCATTGACCAGAGCTGTCGCACATTCATAAAATACTCGTCGCCTTTTTTATTTAAAAGTATGAAATGCATAAAATACTAAAGACACAGTTCCAACCAGATTGAAGAATTAAAAACAAACGACAACTATCATAAAGTCAAGTTTCCAACTCAACTTACTTTTAACGAGACAAGATGAATATATTTCAAGAATGTTCCTTCGCTTTGCCTCATCTGCGGTTGCCGTTGAATAATGGTTGGCATTAATAAACAGGAATGGTTTGCTCCACAAAGTTGAAGTGAGATCGTATAAGAGGATATAATTAATTACGAGGAAGAGAGAGACAGAAACTATCACTTAGGATTGAGTAGGATTCTGACGAGGAAGGTACACCTATATCAGTTGTCTTTGTTTATGGGCTACCATACGTTAGGGGATGAGTTATGTTGCCAGTGCGACATGTTTGTGTGTCGCATATGCTCATTACTGTTGCTTGCTCGACGGCTGTCACGCAAATTAGTAACCGACTGTTGTCACGGACTGAAGGCTAATTTCGAATTTAATTGCGATGACTGCAATAAAACGCAACATGCCTGTACTTTTTTTCTGAAGAATTAGGTTTGTACAATCATAACCTAACCATAACCCTATTTTTTCCCGTGGGTGTTCGTAAAAGGCGACTAAGGGACTTACTAGAGAATGGGCAGCAGCGTTCTGTATGCATTTTTAACACCATACTGCGATCGCCAACCCGCCTGCCAAGCGTGGCGATTATGACATACCCCGCAATTGGGGGAGGCCTATGTTCAGCAGTGGACGTCTTTTGGCTGACATGATGATGATGATGAATCATAAAAAAAATCTAAGCTGGACCCTAATTTCGTAACACACTTTGAATCATAATCAGAGAGTTTTAAAGGTTATTGCTAATCCATTGCTTCATAAGTTTGAAAAATTCGTTTGCTCAAAAATGTATATAACACAATTGACGTGGGTGAAATGTCAAAATGAAATCCATTGCGATCAATTTTCACTTTATGCGTGTTACACAATTACCTCGATGCTCAAATATGGCGAGGTAATGGCTGATCTTTGCGTTATGCTCGTGAACAATAAGATAAAAGACTACAAGGAAGTTTGGCAATAATTCCTTCTACACATGTGGCTTCCCTGGTACCTCGTAAATGACATAACTATGTAAATGTCCCAAATAACGATGTTTATTTAGATTTTTTATATATTTTTTTTACATACTTCCTTGACATAATCTTTTCATTAGGTATTTGACATTATTTACCTACAAATCGAATTCCAATTCTTTATTAGTGGCTTTTGTGGACATGATATTTATTCAGATTTGTTACTGTACTTGTAATTGCAATCATGTCATTTGGTTTAAATAGGTTTTCATTTTAATATATATCTCTCTTTTATATAGATTATTTTCTATTTTGTGAATGTGAGAACGTTGTAGGCCTAGTAGTGTGTAGATTTGTTGGCACTTTTCTATTTTGTTAAGTACTTGGTAATTGTTGAAAGGCCTACACTGTCCTCCCATGCCTATTTATTAACAATGTTAGTTGATAATATTGTAAAGCCAATTATTTTTAAAAGAGTAACCGTGGAGTTTCTTGCCGGCTCTTCTTCATAGGAAACGACTAATTGCAACCGTGCACCTAGCTTCTGACGTTTCATAAATGCCCTTGTAGGTTTATGTGAAATAAAATATTTTGATTTTGATTTTAACGTCTGCTTCTTATAGTGACTGGTCGTCTTGCTGACCATGGTTTCTTTTCTTTCTTTTTTATCTAGTAATTAACTGTTTATTTATTTTACTTCGATGGTCCTAGTTTATCATTTATGTTACAGCTATGTGAACATAATCAGGATTGCACATGACTTTGACTTGACTTTTATTTCGGTATTAAGTTTTGCTAACATGTTTTGTTTTTTGTTTTCATTGTATTTGCTAGTATATTGGCGTGGGCAATTACTTTGCTAGGTATGCAAAGTAATGCTTAACATAACGAGAAACAGAACAGTAAATTAAATTATTTGCCATATCTCAGCTAGCACATGCTATTATATAGAATCAAGTTTTTCTAACTGAACAGACAGCTGTGCTGCTGGGGAGTTTTTTGCGCTACTTCGTCTTCCCAGCTAAAGCACTAGGAAGTGGTGAAGGGCAGGCGTTTTGGGGGACTGTCTTATGTAATTTTGACGTTCGAAAAGTGCTGATTCTCAACCTAATTTGAATAAATGACTTTTGACTTTGATTTTTATTTTGCTTGTTGTTTTATAATGATACGTGCGTTGTATAATCTAAACCTGCGTGCTTATCAAAACATACAAACAGCCAATCGTGATGATTCCTTTACGATGACTTGTTTTAGCAGTCTGTATTAAAGATATCTACTCATATCCAGTACTAGATTTTTTTCAGGTCAAACTAAATAATAGTAAATTGTACAGCTAGTACATAAAATAAGCCATTTTACCCTGAAACGTATATATCTACCCGAGCCGTAGGCGACGGTGGATAGTTAAGTCGAGGGGTAAAATGGCTCGTTTATGCCCGAGTTCTATACTCTGCTAAATAATATAGATAACTATTTTATCTAGTTTTATTAAATTAACGATAGAAAACATGGAAGCGATATAAGTTAAAGAAATGGCAATAAAATAACGACTTTAATCTGCGACGTTTTATTATGCGTGTGGGCTGTTGGGCCTGAATATCTTAAACATAGAAAAAAAAAAAACTTTATGCACTAGGGCATTAAAAGCGACTTTATGTCGCCTACGCACAACATGAAGACGGACTTTTAGAGCATGAGAGGTGAAAAATATAATAATTATGCCATGTTTAATGCGTAACACCTATGCGTCACATTACCTCATTATAGATCAAATCTCCTTGTTACCTGAAGTTAATTACGTGTAACGAGTAGTTCTAGATACTAATTTACCTAGGTGTTTATGTACTTCAGATATCAATTATCTTAATGGGAAATAGTATACATAATTATTCGGGATTAACGTTTCGAATAGCCATCTACTTACGAATCAAGGGTGTGATGGTGATATAGGAATGGCAGAAGGACACCAGCTGCTTCCATTTGCTTACTGTAAGTATAAGTAAACCACCAATCCAGTCATCAATTACGTATCAAACTCAAACTCAAATCATTTATTTCAATTAAACCATTTACAGGCACTTTTGAATTGTCAAGGAGTCGGTCAGTAAGAAAAATGAAGCTACATTCCCATTCCAAGCGTAGGTACCTATGGAGAAGAACGGGCAAGAAACTCCATGGACACTCTTTTAAATTAAATTGTTACAAAAATATTAGTTACACATATAATGTTGAATTTATAACATAATGTGAGAACGATGTAAAAATAAAAAATTAAAAACGTACACGTTAAAAGCGTCCAGAGTAGGTACATCAAGAGAAACAAAAAAAAAAAAAAACAAACAATTCAAAAATAAAACAATTAAAATAAGCCATGGCAGCTAATAGATGACCAGTCCCAACTGACGGCGCCCATTCACGAACATGACGCATGGATGTATGTAATTATGGTAGAGCTGTATTTAATTCAAAGAGGCTTGAAGGGGCAAAGGAGGTTGATCCGCTTGCCGTTGTTGGACTGTGGATGGGTGACCATCTTTACATATCAAGATCCCTCCGTACCTCGGAAAGTACGTTAAGCCGTTGGTCCCGGCTGACATTCGTGAATCATTGACTGTTGATACGGATCGTCAGAAGCCCGAGAGTCGGACAACCAGTCTTACCAAGGGGTATTGTATCACCCTGTAACTGGGTTGTAGAAGTTAGATGGGCAGTCTTTCCATGAATAATTATGTATTATTATTATTATTTCAGCCGAAAGACGTCCACTGCTGGACATAAGCTGCCCTCAACTGGGGGGTTTGCTATAATCGCCACGCTTGGCAGGTCGGTTGGCGATATATTGGTTGGTTGGTTGGGTGTACCTTGTGGTGCTAGACGTAAAGAATAGCACTACTCCATTTCCTCCCGTGGGTGTCGTATAAGGCGACTATGGACTAGAGAATGGGCAGCAGCGTTCTCTATGCATTTGTTTAAATACCATACTGCAATCGCCATGAATAATATTGGTACCTATTCAGCTGCATTTGGTTAGACTGGAAGCCGACCCGAACAAAATACCTATTATTATATTATCTAGCAAATAACATTGCTCTTCTTCTGTCTTATAAATCTTAAACGAAAATAACTCGTGTTGTGTAAACTTAGCCAGATACCATAGTGGTAGCAAAGCTATAAAGCCCAGGATGCATTGAACGTAGGTAAAATTAACCTATCAACCTCATGGAGGCTGTTTTAAAGCAAAACTCACTCAGCAAGAACCTAATTCCTAATTTCCTTTTCATACGAACTAACTGGCTCTCTTTATGAGCCAATGTTGCAAGCGTTGTTATTGTTTCTGTGAAACGGAAAAGCAAACCAAATTAAATTATTAGAACACTACCAGAATCCATAAAGCGAAAACGTCGAAACCTAATTATATATACGGCTAGCTTTTGCTCGCGAATTCGTACGCGTGGAAGTAAACTATAACCTACTATAATAAACATGACACTCGGCAACAGTGTAGGTATCTATCAGTGAAGGATTATTTTAAAATCGGATTAGTATTGTCAAACTCACAAATAAATACTTCTTTCTAACATTAGTATAGAAGTTTGTATTATATAATTATGTTTGCCGACGCTCGTAATGATGGCTTCCATGCCATCCTCAGAAAGAGAGCTGCATCGTTGATAAGTCGTGCCCGCGGCAGTGGCAACAGCATTCTTATTGTTATTACTGTTTGTATTTTCCCATAAGACGTACCAATATAACCAAAATGCGGTACAAACCAAGTGTGCAAGTAAGTGCAAGACTTGCAATTGGCCAGTTTTTTTAATACCAAGAGCTTTTGAGTTCGTGCCAAAAAAGTTTGGTAGTTGTTCGTCGACCACAAACGGGCGGGACCTTACTAATTCATAGTTCCCTAGTTCCCCAATCTGTTACTGGGACACTGGATTTATGAAAATTGATAAAATAGTTTGTGGAGTGCAGTTTATGACTTGTGGTCTGGGTTTAAATAGACCGGTTATGGATATTGGCTCCAGAACGTCTTGTTAGAGGGACTATTCAACTAAAGGAAGGCGGTGAGATCCATCTAGGCTAGTGGTTTTACTTTAAATTGTTATGAAAAGAGTGACTTTTTGTGAAATGTGATTGGGGTTTATAAAATCCGATAAGGCCTTTCAAAAGCCACCTTATACTCCATTAGTTGAGATAATTAACTAAAGGTAAATAAATCGTGAAAAGGGTTTTTTTATAGATGACACTTTCTTGTTTAAAAAATCATTATAACCAAACTACATTTATTTTAGATTTTTACGATAGTTTTCTCTTTTATTAATCTATGTTAAACTTTATCATTTATTCTTAAATTACTTTTTGTAGATGTAACTGCTTGAGCACAATGTTTTAGTTAGAGTTATTATTATTATAACTCTAACTAAAACATTGTGCTCAAGCATTTTCAATATTTTGTAATCTATCTATTGAAAAAAGCCCAAAAAGACAGGTTCTCAAAACCTTAAAAAAATAGAACGAATTATAACGTTGCTAAATTAAAGAGTACAACTATGACGTAGCACAATAATTCAAATGGCAGGTACTACATTAAGTCGGTAAACCAGACGTCTTTGACAGCTCTCTCGTCACGTGGTATTTTTTGTTCAACTTTAGTTAACTACCTAAACCAACGGACTATGTATATAATTATGTAGAGTTTTATTTTATTGCATTGAAGTTTATATACACCAGAGTATGTTAATAGAGGAAAACGCCTCTGAAGTCTTAGAGGAAAAGATCCTCTGAAGTCCAAAAGGTTTTGAACAAAGATTACACTTCGTAACTCTAAAAAATCATAAAACCTACCCACTTCATGCAACAAATCTTCATGAAAACAAAAGCTAAAGTCTGGATTCCCTGACCCACCATCGCCCTTTTACTACCGGACTACCAGACGTACTGCAGGGTGTCATCCGCACTTGGTTGATATCCCGTCCAGTCGTACTCAGCGCTTCTTTTCCACATTTAATATGCGCACAGCCACAGTGTGGACTCTTTGCCAGCGTCTGTGTACTCTTTCACATAGAACCCCTTTGCCTTCAAAGCAAAAGCGAACAGGTATCTTCTGGGCACGCTCGTTCCATCATAGACCTCATCCATCGCTTTCCATCAGGCGAGATCGAGGTCAAGTGCAGGCTCAATCAGTAATAATAATAAAAATAATACAAATAGAGAAACAAATAAAGTATCTCGACTTAGCACACGAGGTTGTTGACATGTGGAATGTGAGCTCAGCTATCATTGTGCTGATTGTCGTGACGGCCAATGGCCTACTGGCCAAAAGCCTCAATCAACATCTCTCGAGGCTTTCGTTAGGCAGTTGGATCAAGAGCCTGATTCAGAAGGCAGTACTCCTTGATACGGCTCGCATTGTGAGGAGGTTCCTGTCTCTGCAGCCCTAACCACCGGTAGCTTGGACCCTGCTCCCGACACTGGCGGACCACTATTATTTATATTTTTAAATGTTTTTTATATATTTTTTAAGAAATATTTAAAAATGTATTTGATATGGTTAAAAATAAATAAACGTCATAAAAATAAACCTAGTTTAAAGTTGTAGTAAGAAAATTGTACAGACTCTAAGTACTGCCGTGTTTACTTATGACTTAGAGTCCTAAAACCACAAAGCAGAAATAATTCAGCTAGATCGGATTACTGTATGAGGCAATACGGGTCTCTCAGGCTTAGGTTACAGCAACCAAGGGTACTTGGGACCCCTGCCTGGGGACTCCTTATGTTTTAAGTATTGCTGTTGCCGAAGTGACAGTTTGTAGAAAAATCTTTATTGGGTTTGTTCCCATGTGTTTTAAAGAGAAAAGGAGTGAAGACCAAAGGGTTACTTCATAATACAGGTATCCATTTTGTACATTTAATAACCGGCCAATTACGTGTTGGACCACGCACTATGAAGGGTTCCGTAGTTGGTATGAATTTATTCCAAGAACAAACTTAATATTGTACTCCTAGTTGAAAAACATGTTCTTCCATACGGAATGTATGTAAATGTAAGTTGGTTGACTATTACTCGGTTACTTGTGAAGCCTACTTAGCTGTGATAGTTTTCCTTTTAACTTCGTTATACAGGTTGAAATTTAAAACATGCGACAAACCGAAATGGGAGATTGTACTCATCATTATGAACATATTTTATTAAGGGACCAAAGCTGTAATCGCGAAAAAATAATCAGCTGTACCCTACATTTATGTTCGCATAACTCGTCAAAATGTAGGGAACAGCCGATATTTTTTTCGCGATTGCAGTTTTGGTCCCGTAGTAAAAGTTGTTCATAATGATAAGTACAATCTCCCATTTCGGTTTGTCGCATATTTTCAATTTCAACCTGTATATACTACTGCTGCGATTTTTTTCACTTATCCAAATACAACCATTTAGCTGGCGGGGGGGGGACACTTGACTCTAACAAAAATTGTCTCTTTAAAGCTTATTTTTTTTTTTTTAAACGTTGCCCCACACTAGGAATTTCTCCTGTATCGTAGGTGCGTTTACAAACATTTAAACTCACATACACAAACAGCCAGACCCGGAACAACTACTTGTAGATCATACAAATATTTGTTCCGTGCGGGAATCGAACCCGCGACACGCAGCGTAGTAGCAGCGTGTAGTTTAAGACAATTTATTTCGCTCAAAAAGAATACAATTATTCACTCCTATGAGGAAAAACATAATAATTAAGTTATATTTTAGTTATATGTAGTATTACGCAAACGGATCCCTGAGTCGAAAAATATGTTTCACAAACCCACAATATTTTTCAACGGCCTACCCTACAATACCCCACACAGTGGGGCAGATGGGAAAAAAAACCCACTTTACGTGTAGGGGAGGTACCCTAAAAAAAATTTTTACCACTTTGCCGGCGTGATTAATATGTATACTCATACCAAATTACAGCTTTCTAGCACTAAAAGTCTCTGAGCTAAGCCGTGGACAAACAGACAGATAGACGGACATGGCGAAACTATAAGAGTTTCTTGTTTACTACGGAACCCTAAAAAAAAATTACCACTTTAGGTAACAAATCTTAATTAATGAAAAAGCTGAAGTCTCGAATAAATCCTAGTTTAAAGTTGGGGTAAGCAAATTGTACAGACCCTAGCTACTGGCGTGTGTACCCTGTGTGTGCTTTAGAGCCCTAAAACCACAGAGCAGAAATAATTCAGCTAGATCGGATTACTGTATGAGGGCAGACGGTCCTAGCACAAACATGCGACGGAAACGTACACAAAAAAAAAAGTTGTTGCCACAATCAAGATTTTGTTTAGATTGACTAAGTAACTTGTTTGCATCTGAGCCTATCAAGCACAATGATCACAGCCACTACTTTTATTTGATTGAGATTTGATACGGGATCTTGATTGGAGTTATCAAAAAAGCTATTTGCAGCAATCAAGTCAAAACATAGTTGCTCCAACCAAGATTATTAGATTAAAGTTATTGGAGTTATCAAAATGCTTGATTGACACAGCTAACTTACTTTGTTACAGTAATTTTTTTTTAACTTGTCTCTTTTTTACTCTTCTACAATGATGTCACGTTAAGGGTAATGGAGAAACTTGTTTGAGCGTTCAATCATTTGAACTAGTATTGCTGCAATCATGTCGTGATGATCAACTTAACTAAGATTTTGATTAATCTAAACAAGATATCGTCAATCAAGCTAAAAAGTCACTTGATTGGAGTGCATTTTTTTCAGTGTAATTTCAAACGATTTTTGCATCGAAAATACAACTATCGTACCAACATTTATGATTGAATTTTATGGACAAGCACAACTAGTGCAGGTTGTAGGTTCGAACTCAGACAGGCAAACTTTGTGTAAATTTGCCACTGCTCTCAAAACGGTGAAGGAAAACGTGAGGAAACCGGAATATCCTGGAACCAAAAATTCTAAGATATGTGATATCTACCAACCCGCACAAGGCTCGCTTGGTGGATTACGGCCCAGTCCTTCTCATAGAAGGGAGGTCTGTGTCCCAGTAGTGGGAATTATATAGGCTGATTATGATGAAAGTTGAAATTAGAAAGAAATATATCACTTATTTGCTGATAATGTAGGTGTACATATAAGTTGGAATATTTATTAAGTGTCCCGATAATTTTACCTTACGGCATGCAAAATATTAGGTTTGAATTAAATAGTAATATAGATACAGCTATTATAATTATTATTAGCCATTGTCGAATTAATAGGTAGTTACAGATCAGACTAAAAAAAAACCGGCCAAGTGCGTGTCGGAACACGCACAATCAAGGGTTCCGTACTTGGAAAGAATTTATCCTAAGAACAAACTTAACATTGTAGTTGGTAAACATAATCTCCCATACATTCCAACTGAAAATGTAATTATTGTACGCACAATATCGAGAGATTTACCATGTTACTTTAAGACCATAGACTTTTTATATATTTTCCTGTAATCTATAAGTATAGAACAATTTTCTGTATTATTTTCAAAATTTTAGGTTCAGTAGTTTCAGAGATAAGGGGAATGGTCAATTTTCGTGTATTTTCACTTATAACTTCAAAACAATTTATTTTAAAATTATAAAAAAATATATTTGAGACCCTCATAGTAAGCCCTTTCATTTGATATGAGTATGTCACACGGTATAGTTTGCAAAACATTTTATTTTAATTTTCTTGTTTGCCCCCCAAAACTGACCCCAATATTCTAAATTCATTTATTAACGGTTCACGTTCGTGTTTGGGTCACTCAAATTGATATGTATACCAAATTTCAACTTAATCGGACCATTACATTCGGAGCAAATTGGCTGTGACAGACGGACAGACAGACAGATAGACACACGAGTGATCCTATAAGGATTCCGTTTTTCCTTTTGAGGTACGGAACCCTAACAAATCAAAATAATTAATGAATCAAATATAATTCTCTCGCGAATCATAAAATAAAGAATATAATATGTCGTAATGTGTAATGTCAAAATATTCCAATACATTAACAACAATCACAATTATTATTAGTTAAAGAATTTAGATAATCTGGTATTGTCAAAATCTGTTATGTCAAATTATAATTTAAGACCAACCATTAAAAAAAAATCGCTAATAAAATAAATAACAATGTCATTATTATGATATAAAACATTCGAAATTGCAAAGACAACGTAGGTACATTTATCAGTAACATTTTCATATATTTTAGTTTTGTCATTTAAAAAGTCTTTAATTGTGTAATAACATTTCTGCAGCAATAGTTTAGTTAATTGTCTTTTAAATTTTTTTATGGGTAGGTCTTTTAAATTTTCAGGTAATTTATTATATATAAGCGGTCTTATGGAAAACACATATTCTTTTGTACAGTGGCTAGCACATCAAGGGTACACGAAACTGTCAAACTCCAAACGATATTATTATTAACATAAGCGGGATATTTACCATGTTTATTAATTGTTCTGAGTTCCCGATATTTCGGCGCTGTTGCAAGCACCATGATCACGGATAAACTGAAGTCACTGCGGGTGGGTGTTTATGAGCAGACAAAACGGTCTACCCTCTTTCTTCTTTCTTTCAGCTGTGTAAAAACCGAAGAAGTGCCGAAAAAAGTTCACGAGCGGACACAGTGAGTTTCGTGTGTCGGGAACAGAATCGAGTTGCGAGTGACAGTGGTAGCGGTACTGAGTGCAAAAAACGAACAAGAAAGAGGGTAGACCGTTTTGTCTGCTCATAAACACCCACCCGCAGTGACTTCAGTTTATCCGTGATCATGGTGCTTGCAACAGCGCCGAAATATCGGGAACTCAGAACAATGAATAAACATGGTAAATATCCCGCTTATGTTAATAATAATATTAGTGACCATGACAGTTTAAAAACTTATATTCCAAACGATATTAAACTTTAAATAGGACGGATGAAAAAATATTGCATGTAGCGGAGATGAGAATGTTGAGATGGATGTGTGGAGTGACGAGAATGGATAAAGTCAGAAATGAGTATATAAGGGGAAGTTTGAAAGTGGCGCCGGTGACAGAAAAGTTGAAAGGACGTCGTTTGGCATGGTATGGGCATGTGATGAGGAGGGAGGAAACGTATGTGATGAGGAGAGTGATGATTATAATTGTGGATGGATGGAGAGGGAGAGGAAGGCCAAAATATGTGTATACAATTACAATTTTGTCATTGATCTGTTGTGGTCGATCTCCTGCAAGTCACCGAGTTAGTCATCTACACGACAACACATAACACAATTTCACAAACACTGTTTACAAAAACAATTCCAACACAATCACATAGTACATCGTTTGATAACTTGTTTCCATCCAATATTACATCATGCGCCATGTTATTGATTAAGTCATAAGGTTCTGAACTGCACGCCACAGAGTACTATAAACTATACTCTGCACGCACAGATAACTTTAGACGGCGGCGCGTACGCCGCTGCCGACGGAATGGAATGTTGCCATTTTTTTATTGTTAAAATATTATTTTTTATAAAAACTATTAGTAATAATTATGTATTGTGTATTTATGTTATTTTTTATCTCATTATATGCTGCACCGGGCACTGGTCGACGTCATCACGTCAACGCCGGCTGTCGCTGAAAACCAGCGCTGGGGCTCTGTCTCGCATAGGGTCGCAGCATTATGCTGAGCGATGGCCGTTTTGCGTGGATGTGACGCATATTTACCCCAAACTAATATTTTTTTTTTTGTGTTGTGTTCTTTTTTTTTTGCGTCATGTTTACCGCAAATAAACGTTTTTTCTTTCTTTTTCTTCTTCTGTATATATATGAAAGAGAAGGGAGTGACGGTTGACAAGGGAGAATGGAAAAAGAAAACGTGTTGCGCCGACCCCAAGTAACATGGGACAAGGGCAGGAAGATGATGATATTAAACTTTAAAATATTGATGATTAAGTTCAAAATCGAATGACAATATTTGACAGGTTGTGGTTACTTGATATGCTGGCCACCGTACTTAAGGTCTCTGCACACAGCGGGCGCGGCGCGGCGGGACGGGACGCCGACGCGACGCTGAGCAGTTGTAATGTACTAGATATTACGGACGAAGCCACACAGAGCGTCGCGTCACGTCGCGTCGAGCCGGACGGCTCTGTGTGGCGTCGTCCGTAATATCTAGTACATTACAACTGCTCAGCGTCGCGTCGGCGTCCCGTCCCGCCGCGCCGCGCCCGCTGTGTGCAGAGACCTTTAGTTTTTCCAGTCCGTTCTGTTATTTTACCTCTGATTTTGCATCTCAGTGATTTTTATTATCGTTGCTATAAAGTAACTGTCAGATTTAAACTTACTGTGAAAGGACGGTATTTAACTGACAGATGTCAGTAACACATTCTCTCGTGGGTTAGAATTAAGTTTAATATTACGTGCGTAAAGAGTATTTTCATTTCTAAAATCGTTCAAATTTTTGAAATGTTTACTCCGCGCGTTCGTGCTAGACCCACACTGTTCTCTCAGACCTAGCTTACGGCAAGGATACTTAGGACCCCTGCCTGTCACTCCTTATGCCTTAAGTATTGCCGTTCTTACAAGTGATGGTTGGTAAATATCTCTATAAAGGTTGAAATAAACTTTGAAATATTATTGAGCCAGAGAAATGCGTGATGGTTAGAAAATGGCTGCTATACGAAGTTTTTGCTTTGACTGCAATTAATCTCAAAGATTCATGATAATAATAATAATACTCATTTAATTAAAGAGCGTCCAACGAGCCTCTGCGAGTTGGCTTCGGCCACTCGTACGCCTTCCAAAGGTCCGGGACCCCAGGGTCCCGAGATATGTAAACATACAAAAATAAAATAATAATAATAATAATAACATTTTTATTTATCTCAACATAATATTACAGGAACTGGTTATTAAAATGAACAATTAAATAGAGAAAGGTGTCTGAGGTAGGAATGTCCATTTTAGGACCTAAACTGAATTGTTTTTCTAATTCGTACCATGACATCAGTTTAACGATTCAATTTAGGCGATGGCATCTGACAGCGATTTTCCCAAACTGAGTCGCAAGTTTTGGTTTCATTCATTCAATTTGGTACCATGACGTCCTTAACGCAGCTCAACTGAAACGCTCAACTGTCAAAATAAGCGATTCATTTATTCATTAAAAGTTACTATTTCTCTAACATTAACTGAAACGTTCGGTGAATTATTGACGAAAACAAAGTTGTTTAGTGCTATTTTAGTGGAATTATACAAAAACTAATGTAAGTGTACTTTAATCTTTCCTTTAAAGTCTAAAATACCTATTTTTCATGCCTTTTTAACCGCATTTGTTTTTCTCTATCAGATGTCTGATGAACTACTATTATTTGAGTTTTTTGAGGAAGATTCTGCCTCACACTATACCCAAAAACGTAAGAGGCTCCAGTTACGCGGCCAGTTGGACCCCTTCAATAATTTTGAGGATGCCGAATTCATTAGGCGCTACAGGCTATCCAAAGAATTAGTGCTCAATTTGTGCACTGAGTTGAGCCCAATGTTTAAAGAGCCTGTCAAGTCAACGGATTTATCCTTAGAAAAAAAGGTAAATAACCTAACATAGCTTCTTATTTCTTACTTAATTCATTTAGCATACTAACTACTTAGCTCAAATTTAATAGATGTAAGTAGGTAGCTATGGCTTAGTCACAGTTTATTGTTTTATACTACATACCACATGGCATGCAAGTAAATAAATAATAGATTGACCTCTAGTTGCATAGGTACATGACGTGGATAGCAAATGTGTAGTGAATTTCTGAGAGTCAGGTAGATATTGCAAGGTTAGACACTAGCTGAACCTTTACTTACAGTGAACTGATACTTTTTTTAAATTACCTTTAAAATAAGATGTACCTACTATCTGACTTGGCCAATGTATGTCAATAACTCCTGTTTTTGTTTGTTAGAAAAGAAATCTGAGAAACTATATCCACTTTTTTCAACTATAAGCTTTATTAAACATAATAGGTATAATTGTTAATATAATATTTGTTTAAGGTTTTGACTGCATTGTCATTTTACGCCACAGGGTCTTATCAAAGACCAATTGGAGATATAGGTGGTCATTCCATGGCACAACAAACTGTGTCATCAGTATTGACTCAAATAACCACGGCGTTAAATTCTCCTCAAATGAGAAATAAATATATTGTTTTCCCAAGGACATTAGAGGAAAGGAATTCCATAAGAAGAAAGTAAGTAAAATAATCATTATGGGTTGATCTTGTCTCGGCGCGAAGAATAATAATGTGTTACCTAAAGCTGCAATAAGTAGGAACCTACGGCCACATTCCAGTTCCACCACTTCACCCTATATACACCATCCCAATGCAGAGCAAAAGGCCTTCCCTCGCCATGAATCACATTAATTGTAAAAAACTTCAACAGCGTAATTAATGGAAATGATTCATGATGAAATATAATTAATTGTTAAATAGTTTCCTTTTAAATTACATTATTTAATCAAATAATACAGAAATAGGGAGTAGAGAAGCACAATTAAATACTTAACAAAGTTTTATTTTTATTCTTAAACCAAACAATTGAATTAGTAACTAGATGATGCCTGGCACTGGACAAAAAAAAACCCAATCAAATGGTTTTTCATACCATGTAAATAAAACAAGTTAATAAAATTTGGTATTTTGAAATCACAGACAGACACTCAATTAATTTTGTTTAACATTGATTATAAATAATAAGTCTTAAATAAGTATCACCTTCTAATATACATTTTCAGGTAAACAATAATCTTTGGCTATAATTACTTACTTATCATTTAAGTATTTACATTAATTATCGATAAAAGTAAAAAGTTAGAGTGCAATTAGGTCACTTAAATTCCATAATTTATATTAATTAATAATATTGTATCAATTAATTGCTCCACTGTTCAGTTGAAAATACATGAACCAAGGAATAATTATAAAATAATATTGACAGCAATAGGTATGGTGGCCAGCACATCAAGCTACCACAAACTGTAAAATTTTCTCATTCGATTTCTTTACTTAATCATGATCATTTTAAAGTTTAAAATCGTTTGGAGAAATCTGACAGTTTCATGTAGCTGGATGTGCTGGCCACTGTACTTACTTATTTACAATCGCTTGCAATGTTTCTCTTGATTTTATCTAAAGTTGTGTTGTAGATACGCACGGCTACAAATCAAGCTATACATTTCCAGTTTAAGCTGAACTTTCATTGTACGGAAATCCTACACAATGCGAGATCAGCTAATAATGGAAATATATAGCTTGATTTGAAGCCGTGTCTACGATTCATTTTTTATGGATGAGTTCTCAAACTACCGATTTTTTTTTAGATTTTATGAACAATTTAGAATCCCAGGAGTTTTGGGATGCATCGACTGCACGCAAATCGCCATCATCAGACCCAATGAACATGAAGAAAGATATTTTTGTAGAAAACACTATCATTCCTTAAATGTTCAACTGGTAAGTAAACTATAACAGTACATTAAACTTTTATTATAATATAACATTTTAAACATAGTATTACTTTTAAATAATGAACATAACTATGACTGTGCAAGTCCAAGTTAAATCTTTGGTAAGCACGGCTACAAATCTAGCTATTATTCCAGTATAAGCAGACCTCTCATTGTACCGAAATCCTATACAATACGAGATCAGCTTATACTGGAAATTATAGCTTGATTTGTGGCCGTATGTACATTCATTAATTTTAAGTTTGTATTTTTTTTAGATATGTGATGCTAATATGTACATCACAAGTGTTGATGCCAGCTACGGAGGAGCTTCGCATGATTCATTTATCTGGAATCAACATCCAATTAAAGCTCATTTAGAAGCACTTGATGAGCAAACTTGGCTTCTTGGTAAGAAATTACTTACATTATAGAAATTATATTATAGGAGCATCTCTACAGTCTACAGCAAACCACTACAGTGTGATTTGATAAGAGATATTTCTATTGTAGTGCAGTCTGTATTCTCTTAAGTGCATGTAATGTATAATGTATAATTCAGTTAAATTAATCCATACTTACTAATGTTATAAATGTGAAAGTAACTCGGTCTGTCTGTATGTTACGTTTTCACGCCTAAACCGCTGAACCGATCGTCATGAAATTTGGCAGAGATTACAGCCTGGGATATGGAGAAGGACATAGGCTACTTTTTTACGCGATAATCGACATCCACGCGGGAGGAGCCGCGGGCAAAAGCTAGTGTACTATAAAAATTAGATCACGTATATTTTTATTCTAATATTAAATTTGAGTACTTTTTTAAAGACTAATAGGTGAAATATTTATTTACAGGTGACTCTGGATATCCACTAAGACCATATATGATGACACCAATATTAGATGCTGCACCTGATACGCCTGAGAGACATTATACAGATATGCATATTCGGGCCAGGAACATTGTTGAGAGGACAATTGGGCTTCTGAAAGCACGTTTTCGCTGTCTGTTAGTGCATCGAGTTTTACATTATAAGCCAGAAGTCGCAGCCTCTATTGTAAATGCCTGTGTAATTTTACACAACATTTGCAATCGAGCTCAGCTTCCAGTGCCAGAATTGACAGATGTCGAGGTTCACCAAGAAGCCCAATTGCAACACAACTATGTTGATGTTAGTGATGGCAGCCAACATAGTTTACAGCAAGGCACGTCCACGAGAGCTAGGCTTGTTCATCGGCTGTGGGCAGCGCGGGAAGCCTGAAAAATAAATATTTTATAATGTATTTTAAGTAGTTTCATTTTGAATATTACCACTGTAAAGGGTAGAGTTATTTATTTAAAGATCTATCACAAAGTCTGAGCATTTTTGGGAATTTTATCAACTGGTAGCAGGTTAATAGATTAGTAGTTTTTTTTATTTTATTACAGCAGTGGTGTTTAATTGTTTTTTTTTTTTTAAACTTTGCCCTACACTAGGAATTTCTCCTGTATTGTGGGTGCGTTTACAAACATTTAAACTCATACACAAACAGCCAGACCCGGAACTAGTCGTTCCGGGTCTGGCTGTTTGTGTAGGTCATACAAATATTTGTTCCGTGCGGGAATCGAACCCACAACACGCAGCGCAGCAGTCAATTGCTTTACCACTGCGCCAACCGTGCCGTCAATTTGAAAGAAAAACATAAGTATTCTTACCTAGTAATTAATATGCTTTTTATTTCTCTGAGTTCAAGAGTTAGATTTTCCAAAATTTGATTTCTTCTTTCATCAAGTCTAACTCTCTCCTCAGACATATTAACGAGTAGGCGCCTTGATGTATCTGCAGACATAGGTAAAACTCTGCGCTGCCGCTGCCGCCGACGCGGGGAACGGCGTGGAGTGGATAAGGCGTATGGAACCGATGCTGGGGCTGGCGGAGGGGGCGGGGTCATCGCCAGTATGGGCGATGTAGGCGCCGCTGCTGTCGGCTCAGGAGGAATCACTATTAGATCTACTGACTCTATGTTCAAGTGATGAGCCAGTATGCTCTCTGATTCCTCACTTTGAGCAGATAATAGCGGAGCACTCCCTGCCTCAGTCCGATCTTCAGTTGGCTGTTAATGATTGAAAAATGTTAAGCAATGTCTATCAGATAGGTACTGTATAGAGTGTACCTACAGGCCAGAAATGCATTACCTACTCTTCATGTATGTTTTAAATAGAGAAACATCAAAATCAAGGCAAATACTTAAAGTTACACACTTACAATATCAAATGGTTCCACTCTAACTCCAGGAAGACCCGATCCAAAATCCTCACCCAATATTTGAATGAATTTTAATTCTAGATCGGACAGTCTTCCTTCATGAGATGGCCCACCTCCAGTCCTATGCAGAGCGGCTCGTGCACTGGCAACTTTAGATTTTAGTTTACTTTTGTAGTCATTCCAGTACTGAAAAGATTACTAAGTTAGTAAATGTTTATCAATAATGTGAACCAATTCCGGTTATTTAATACTTAATGAAACTTACCTTACACCAGCTCTTCCAATCCTTTTGCGCACCATCACCCTGGGAGTTTAAAGTGTCGGCCGCGATCTGCCACATCCTTTTGGAGTACTCTCTCGCCTGGGAAGATTTATTATAGCCAGTTGCGAGAGCTCTATTATCATTTAAAATCTCCCACAAGGCCTCGAGCTGGTTATAAGTTACTCTCCTTCGACTAGAATGCAACAAAAAAAGCACTTGAAATTCTTGTCACAAAGACTCAAGTGGCTTGTCGAGGCAAAATACTCGTACATGTATTCACATTCCTAATAGGTTTATCGAAGGAATAATTTAGTTTCAGTACCTAGACAAATTATACAATGTTTAATACTTACGACATTCCTTGAAATAATTGTTTAATTGTGTAATAACAAACTCCTTCAAAACTTCACTTCACTTTGTTTATGTTTCCCACCGCAATTACAACTGACAACTCCACAGACTTTTGTGCGTTCGAAACATGCATAACAAAAGTGCGGTTTCATTATGTCGAAAAAAATTTTTTTTTCGTGTAAGAATAGCAAAACCTAAATAAATATTTACTTCAACTAAGAATTATTATAACGATAGTTACCGAAATAACGTAAAATCTTAAAAACAACTGTTTTAAGTATCTTTTTTACTTTAAAGTAATGATACTGAGTTGAGAACAAATATACTGTTACTTGCTTCTGAACGTGTCTGACACTAAATGTGAGCGAAACAAACTTATACGATATTAATAGCGTTGTCTCTTTTTCACCAAAAACGTTTCAAATGAGACTCAGCCAGAAATTGCGATCTTTCATTCACATAAAACGATTCAAATGCCGCTGAGCTTATTGGACGTCATGGTACGAACTTGAAGCGATGCAGTTCAGGAACCTAAACTGAAATGTCTTGCTTTTGAATCGTTTTTAATTAGATCATGGTAGGCCACCTGAGTTACAGATCACCTCAATTTATGTTAAAATAAAATTCAATGAAAAATATACAAATTATGTACATTACTATTATTAATTAACGTACTTAAATATCTACTTAAAAAATAAATTAGTAATGAAGAAAGGAAATGAAGAATGTTGTGTGTAGATAATGAATGTTTGTAAGTGTGCGTAAAAATGTGTGGGTGTTAACATACTGGTTTTAATAGGTTTTCAGTGGTAACGTAGTTCAGATTTAATAGCCAAATGTGTAATTTTCATTTAAAAATTTTGAATCAAAGTCAAAGTCCAAGTCAAAGTCAAATAATTTATTTCAAATAGGCACGAAGATGCACTTTTGAACGTCAAAAATTACATGAATAGTTAATTGATTCTAGTTGCGCCTTCCAAAATGTAGTTATGTATGGAGAAGAATGGGCAAGAAACTCCATACTTACTCTTTTAAAATGTTAACAATAGTTTGTATACATTAATTAATATTTATAGGTGAAGACTATGTACCTAGAATAAAAAAATAAAAAATATAAAAAAATTCATCAAAATTACTTACCACAATTGGTAAAAAGAATGAAAAGTGAAGTAATAACAGAAAAATTAATAAATGCGATAGGTACATGGTGCTCACATATTTACAAACATTGTATATGATTTCCCAAAAAAAATAAAAAATAAAAACAATATATAATAAGTCAGTGTGTGAGTTAAAATATTAATCACAGAAAATAAAATTAATATCATAAAAATTATAAATTATACAGTTAAATTAGCAACCAGTTTGATTTTGTCTAGACTCTAAATTGTCCTATGGAGCAGGACCAGCATGTTTCCAAGCATTCTTATCTTGGATATAATCCTCTAATTTGTAATATGCTTGTTTACAAAGTGTACTTTTTATATGAGTTTTAAATTTTCTTTCATTTAATTGTAATATATCAGAAGGTATTTTATTGTAACATTTAACACAGTACCCCATAAAAGATGTATGTACCTTAGATAATCTGGAAAATGGTTGATCAAGGTACCGTCATTATATTAATCGTTTTAAATAGTTCTCTAAGAGATTCGCGGCGATGTAGATTATAAATGGCTCTGACAGCCCTCTATTGTAAAATAAAAATGGATTAAATGTCGGCAGCCCGACCCCACAGTAAAATGCCATACGACATAATGCTATGGAAGTAGCTAAAATAAACTAAACGCGCGGTTTCTATATCTGTTAACTGTCTTATCTTTCGAACAGCATACGCGGCCGAGCTTAGCCGCCCCGCAAGAGATGTTGAATGAGTGTAGATAGATATTTTGTTATTAATTGAATTATAAAGAAAAGAGCCAAGAGAACAGTAAAACTTATGAGAGAAAGAAGTATTATAACGGATGATTGAACAAATAATTATTATACATCAAGATTTTGATCTTTCTCATTAACTTATCTACTACGAAAGTGCCTTGTACGTAATGAATAATAATAGTATTATTATGAAACATAATGAAATTCAGAGTCAGGGTAAATATGAACTAATACCGGTAGCCTCGATAATTTTGTTCGGGCTTTCATATGACACAAAAATAATATCTACGTTATACGTGTTCTCATAAGGAAGGCTCGCGACCTAATCACCGTTATGTGTGAACTATTCACAGAAATTGCAACCACCTAACCGTAAGCAACAGAACATCGCCTGAATGTTGTATCAAAGCACTCCAATCACTACAATTCCTAGAACAGAGCAAGGATTAACCCGGCCGCATTACCTCAAGCAATTCAAGCCCTAACAGGTATTCTTAGGAAAAAGCAGTTTTGATGTTCTACAGCTAAACCAAGTCGCTCACTCAATCTGTTACTGAATATTTGAATTTATGCAAATTAATAAAATAGTTCGTCGAGCGCAGTGTAGCCTCGGGCTGGCCGACCTAATTGAAGTGGCCGACGGAGATTCGATGACAAAGAGGAATGTTGTTTGCATTTAGAAAATTAGACTTTGCTTTATTAGTTATCGATTATCCTCCTTTGTATTATAATGTGGATTATTTTGTGATATTATATTTATCGAAATGGTTAACGGAACGGGTTTTAATTTACATTTCTGTGTGCTTGTCCTACGTACCTAAGCGATGAAGTGTAGCTAAGATACTAAAGAAAGAAAATACATTTATTTGACGCAGTTTAACGCACACAATACTGACACAGAACACAAAAAAGACGGAAAAAATAGCAATGTGTGCCTCGCGGCTACGCCAAATAGGCCCGGTTCAGCATAAATGCCAGCCAACTAGTGCCTGACGCTGGTTTTCAACTGAATCTTGTGTTGCGAGGACGTCTTCTACTACTACAGTCTTATGCACACGGAGTTTTTGATATGCGCGATCCATGTAATTACGCGCGTCATTTACGCGGTGATGGCGCTTTTCCTGCCTTGAAAATGCAGCGCTAGTTGCGTTTGAAGCGCTTGTACACACGGCTACAAATAAAGCTATACATTTCCAGTATGAGCTGACCGTTCATTGTACCCAAATTCTATACAACGCGAGACCAGCTTATACTAGAAATTATAGCTTAATACACTGAAAGAAATGTTTAGCAAAAACTTGGTTACTGTTTACACAAAAATTGTGACTTGCGAACTAGATGTTATCTGTTACAAAACCCTGTTTTGCACACTACAAAATCGTGTTGTTAATTTTAAGCAAAGTTCATTTCTTTATAACTAAAGTTGAGTTATTTTTGAAGTAACTTAATTAGTTCGGCTAATTATTTTTTCTGTGTATGTAGCCGCGCGTACGCGCCGTCGACGAAGACGTACGGTAGCCAGAACATCGAGTCAACACAAACTGTCAAATTTTCTCGTTCGATTTTGAACTTAAACAACAACATTTTAAAGTTTAAAATCGTTTGGAGAAATTTGACAGTTTCGTGTAACTTGATTTGCTGCCACTGTACCTACCACTAAGAACCAATACATTCCGGTCACATCCAATTCGTTTACCTCGCGTTCGTGTGAACTGTTTTATTAGGGCATACACTGTCTTTACAATTTAAACATTCACGCGTATAAAAATATGCTGACTATAATATTACGAGTATTTCCTTTGTTTTAAGTTACCTAAATGTAAACCACGTTTAATGTTTCCACGGATCCCAGCGCGACGCGCATACCTCTCAATTCTTATTATTTTCTGTTTGTCCGGGAAAGTTTAACACGTTGTGTAGCTAGGATTATGGGTACCACCCCTTACGTGTAATCACAAAATGTAGATTTTAAGTTGCGATAAGTACATATTTTATAAGACATGACATCGTTTTTAGGGTTCCGTAGCCAAATGGCAAAAAACGGAACCCTTATGGATTCGTCATGTCTGTCTGTCTGTCCGTCCGTATGCCACAGCCACTTTTTTTTCCGATACTATAAGAACTATACTGTTGAAACTTGGTAACTAGATGTATTCTGTGAACCGCATTAAGAGTTTCACACAAAAATATATAAAAAAAAAAAAAAAATTTTGGGTATTCCCAAAACTCAGAACTCAAAAAAAAAAAAATTGTCAAACCCATTCGTGTGATAATGAGGTTGGCGGTTGGTTGGAGGTGTGGAAATGATATTGAGGTTTCTATAAAAAAATAAACTAAACTGAATAGTTTGCGCGAGAGATACTTCCAAAGTGGTAAAATGTGTCCCCCCCCTGTAACTTCTAAAATAAGAGAATGAACAAACTAAAAAAAATATATGATGTACATTAATTACCATGTAAACTTCCACCGAAAATTAGTTTGAACGAGATCTAGTAAGTAGTTTTTTTTTTAATACGTCATAAATCGTAAACCGCGCTTGCTGCTACGGAACCCTTCATGGGCGAGTCTGACTCGCACTTGGCCGCGTTTTTATTTCTATACTCCTTTTCTTAAAATAAAATGGTTTTGAGGAATGACTAGCCCGTGGGTCATGCACGTATAAACTCTGTACTTCATGACCCTTGTTTGGACACATGCCCCATGGATGGGGCATGCACGTACGATATGAGATTCAAAATGCACCATCGATGGGTCATGCACTGTTAACGTTTCTAATAAGCACGACGAATAAACCATTGCCTATTTAATATACAGTCCACTATTTCACTTGCTCCCCGCGCTAACATTGGTGAAATTCAGAGTCGGAGTATAGATGAACTATGTAGTACCAGTCGCTTCAATCGTATAGGGAACAGCGTTATTTAAATGGCTTATAGAAAAATCATTATAATTGACGGCACGGTTGGCGCAGTGGTTAAGCGATTGACTGCTGCGCTGCGTGTCGCGGGTTCGATTCCCGCACGGAACAAATATTTGTATGATCTACAAGTAGTTGTTCCGGGTCTGGCTGTTTGTGTATGTGAGTTTAAATGTTTGTAAACGCACCCATGATACAGGAGAAATCCTAGTGTGGAGGAAAGTTTAAAAAAAAAAAATATATATATATACTGTGAAGGAGTATTTAGACTTTAAAGATAGACACTGACATATTACTGTTACAATTTGACAAATACTTGACATTTAAATTTAATAACTATGATTTATGTAACAATTTTATTTTATTAGCTTCATTTATTTAATTAATGTACCTAATCAACAATTTTGCATGCTAGTTTAAGTTATTTTAGAAACTAAAAAAACCTGACAATCTTTAAAGTACTACAATTCTTGCAAATAAATTTCATTTCATTTCATTTCTAATGATTTTGTTGGAGCTTTCACGTGACTCAAAAAAGATATCTACGTTATACGTGATCCCATAAGGAAGTGCCCTGGCGGCTGAGAGTATGTCATGCTCACTCAAATGTCTCGCTGGTGGTGGCGTGTGTTGGATCATTATGTTCCCTTCAAAATGGTTGAGCTAAATGGTGCTGATCCATGCGTCATGTTCGTGAACGGGCGCCGTCAGTTGGGACTGGTCATCTCTTAGCTGCCACGGCTTATTTAAATTTTTGAATTGTTTCTATTACGGACGCTTCTAACGTGCACGTCTTTCTACATTGTTCTCACATGTATAACTTCAACATGAATGATGTAACCCATATTTTGTAACAATATTTTGTTTTAAAAGAGTGTCCATGGAGTTTCGTGTCCGTTCTTCTCCATAGGAACCTACTACGCTTTGGAATGGGCAACTAGCTTCATCTTTCTGACTGACCGACCCCTTGACAATTCAAAAGTGCCTGTAATTGGTTTATTTGAAATAAATGCTTTGAGTTTGAGTTTGAGTTTGAAGGCTCGTGACCTAATCACCGTTATGTGTGAACTATTCACAGAAATTGTAACCACATCCGCGATAAACCTATTTTCATGCTTACAATCATAATCGTTGGAAAGGAAATAAACAAGACTTGTACCTACATACAATTTCTATAATGGCGGTTCTAAGTAAAAAGTCAAAAAGCAGAAACCTTTGAACCCAGCAATGCTTGAAGCTTTTCATTAGTACTACCAAACATACAAATTACGTTGCCCGTAGGTACTTTAATAAATATAATTTGTAACAGTTGCCACGGAAACGATTTCATAATCGGCGCATTATATTGTACATGACCACGCTATTGCAGTTTTTTAAGTGCCCTAAGCACGTCAAGTAACAAAGAGTTCGTTTGTGGACCTAATTACATTACCCTACATAATGTACCTTCTTTGACCTAGTCTTAAGTGGTAGGTACAGTTCAAACGTGAGTCATACCTGCCACACTTAATTTTTACGATTTTATCGATCAATACCAAGCTACTATTAAACCGTATCAAGGTAAACATGTCTTTTAAATACCCCGACAGTCATTACTGAGCACCAGTATCGATTGTTGAAGTTTTGTAGACCTACCTACTATGTCAGGCTTGTCGAGAATCGTCGCCTTAGAGTGAAAACCTCGTATATGCGAAAAAGGTAACTTTACAGGAGGAAGAAAAAACTGCACCGTGTAAAATTTTATTACCACAGCTTCTCCAATTTTAACCACTTCTGTGGTCTAGTGGTAAAACCACCTGTCTCAGATCCAGAGGTCCCGGGTTCGATTCCCAGCGGGGGCAAACATTTCTGCTCGGTTTGGTTGGTGATAGGGCTTGTTCTAAGTCCGCCTGGCTAGCTACCACCATCTTATCTAAGTCTGTCGCCAAAACAACAATGTTTACAGCATTTGTTGTGTTTCGGCAGTAAGAGGTAAGATAGCCTGTTCCTCTGTGGTAGAGAATTCCGGGTGAAGCTCACTTCCATCTTGGGCCTTATCATCACTTACCATCAGGTGATATGAAGGCCAAGACCTTCCCCGTTGTATGTAAAAAAAAAAGTGTCTTTTAATGTACAATATTCAAAATCGACATAGATGACGTTACAGGTTGCAAAACTTTTTTTTTGTGAAACTATAACGCGCTCTGCGAGGTTTTCTTTCCAAACTAATAAATTAAAAATGACCAAAATTAAATTCCCGAGGTTTTCACCCTAAGGCGACAAAATGCGAAAGTAACAGTGTGTCTATTACCTTTTCACGCTATAATGGCCGAACGGTTTTCGATGAAATTTACCACACAGGTAAACTATGACCAGGGTTAGAACATAGAATACTTTTTATCTCGGTAGTATGTTGCCTAGGTATATTTTCCGGACTCCGGGCCCAAGCTAATATAATATACCGAATGACCACTTCGGGATCAAATTAATCAGACCCTACTTTGTATATACATAATTATATATATATATAGTTATGTATATATATAAGATCTATATAAGATACTACTATTCAACTCCTTGAAACCAAATGGAAAGTGATTCTAGATAAACAAAAGGCATTTTTCAATGAAATTGTCTCGCTACTCAATTGTCTCGCAGTGAGGTATGTGGGGCGCAAATATAGATAGATTTGCGGCGATGATTCGCAAAAAAGTTGTGTCCCTGATGCACCGTATATGAGGATAAAAACAGCTACCTTCAGCTGTTCGCATGGAGGATGGATCTGGATCAGGATTGCTCAATAATGCGGTACTGGAACAGGTTGCATGTTGAGCACTCCGTATCCAAACCTAAATTTAGACTAAGATAAAACATATAGTGTATTTTAAGCTTATTAATCTGTTTGTTAATGGAAAATTGTAATTTATAATGTTTTTATTGATGACTTTTGTAACGTTTATTTTTTTGTAATCATTTAATTAATTCATCATGTCTGATATTTTTAATTTCACAATTATTTATTTATTTATAGAATTAAAACGATATAACACCAATTATATTAATTAACATAAAAACATTAAAAAATATGAATATTGTAAATTTTTGTATATAGGGAAAGAAATTGTATATTTGGAAGAGGTATCTAAGAAAGGTTTTCTGGACCTTTTCGAGTATCAGTGTTTGGGTCGCGGTATAGGGGTGCCAAACACAGGCACTGGATTCGAGTTTGCTTCGAACCAGAGTGGTGTACAAAGAGCCTTAACACTTGGTTTGCGGAAGTCGCGAGTATTTCGCAAAACAAATCCCAGGCGCCTGAAAGATTCCTTCGTAAGGGTAGAAACAATGTATTCATATCTACGCTTGAAAGGCAATATTGACCAAACGACATGTTGGCAACTTTACACTGAGCATCTTAAAGTTTTTTTTTTTCCAGAAAAAAAAAAGGAACCTATAACATGGAGAATTTTATGTTTTTTAGTTTATACTCTAGTAGAGTATACACTAAAAAAAGCATTTTAAAGGTTTTTTTAATGGAAAAAAAAAATCTTTAAATGCTCTATACTTGAAGTCTCTAATTCAGATAATTTATGTAAACAAAGTAATGTCCAGAAATGTCACTGTCAAAATGACAGGACAGTGGTGCAAAATATTTTATCATTAAATGTTTTTGTAAATAATCTATATATATAAAAATGAATCCCTATTTCCCTTGGTCACGGCATCACGCGTGAACGGCTGGACCGATTTCGCTAATTATTTTTTTTTTGTGTTTGTTATTGTCAGGAGAAGGTTCTTATGTAAGAAAAATTTAAGAAAGTTAAAAAAAAAAAAATTGTAAGAAAACGACCATATTCACATTTTTATTGTAATAATAAGTAGGTAACTCTATCTTCTAATGTAACTTTATGGCGTTTGACATAACGTGTCAGTCATCATTTGGTAGGTCTGAGAATAGATTTTATCAAAAAAAAAAAAAAAAAAATTGAAGGTTTTAGTTAGGTAGGGAAGGGTAGGTAGGGTTGGTAGGGTAGGGTAGGGTAGGGTAAGTAGGTGGGTAGGGTAGGGTAGGGTATGGTAGGGTAGAATAGGGTAGGGTAGGTAGGTAGGGTAGGGTAGGGTAGATAGGTAGGTAGGGTAGGGTAGGATAGGGTAAGGTAGGGTAGGGTAGGGTAGGTAGGTAGTTTCCTTTGCGCGTAGACAAACTGCCACAGTCAAATAGCTTTTGACAGAACGAAGTCTGTCGGGTCAGCTAGTCATCGATAAAATTAAAGTGAATTAATTATAAGAACTATGCAAACAAAATACCGTTGCCAAACAATGTTTTTTGTAGTGTGTCGGAGACACGGTATATGATAGTCATAATCAGCCCTTTTAAGCCCAGTGCTAGACGTAGGCGTCCCAAAATCGATTTCCAATCAAAACAGTTTACAGCCGTTTTCGTCCAAAATGTGGCTACTTACAATATGAATCTATTTATGAGAGTTGTAATATTAGCGTTGTTGAAGATTAAAAAATGTGAAAATGTTTGGATCTCCTGCATTGTTACCAGTATCATAAAATATTTTATACCAGAAAATCTGCTTTTATTAATAACTTTATTTAAAACCGAAAATTTATAAAAATAATTACGGTATGATTATTTTTTAATTATTATTTCTTAAAATCAGTACTTAAAAGAAAATAGAACCTTTTTTTTTTTTCAATTTTATGTGAATTACCATTACGAAGATATTTTTTTGTTGTGTTATCCCCGTTGTTTACATAAATTATCTGAATTTGAGACTTTGAGTATAGTGTAAAGTTGCCAACATGTCGTTTAGTCAATATTGCCTTTCAAGCGTCGATATGGACTGGTTCTGAAATGAATGAATTTATTATTATTATTATTATTATTTAAATCTTTAAAGCCAAACAATATTATAGTACCAACAAGAATAATACAAGTTTAAACAAAAATGGCTGGAAGAGTCAATTTGTCCAGCTTAGCTCCGAGGTGGCATTTAAATTGTGCAATTATTTTTTCTTTAGTCTTCATTTGTCATGGCGTCTCTTTTTAACCAACGGTTTTCGTAACTGATCGTTAACAACGCTTTGTTTACTCAATTTATCACTGTCCTGCAAATTATCTTGTCTAATGGGATCAATGTCGCGATTTAAAAAGTTTTTCCGATCGAGATTATTGGATGTCTTTAAATTGTTGCAAGTAAAACCTTGGTTTGAATTAATTACTATTCAGCGGTTTTCTAAACCAGTAATGTAACAATGAAATTGGATATTTACTTACACTATTTCATGTCAAAACAGACTTAAAATATCCAATTATACACATAACCTCCCATGTAGTGGCTATACCAGCAAACATCGGCCTTGAAAAAAAAAAAACTAACATTACTGAAAATGTTACCCGCAACACTGTTGTCATAATTATAATAATAATACCAGGCTATAACTGTCCCACTGCTGGGCAAAGGCCTCTTTGAAAAAATTATTTATTAAGGAGCTTTGTCACAATACTATGTCGTTCCATCATAGCCAAATTTTGAATTTAAAATTATTTAATATGATTAGAATATATTTTGTACAGAGTTCTAGCCTCATCCGACATAGACTAAGCTAAAACACTATTTAAAGTACCAATTTCAAATATATTTTGGGAATCAAACAGATTTCTCCTGAGGCGTTCGCCCCGCTCACACTTGATCAAGACATGATATACTTCCTTGATTATTCCACATTTCTCGCAGTTAGGTGAAGGTGTGACACCCATAAGGAACGTAAATTTCCTAGATGGGATGTGACCAGATCGAAGCCTCATGGCAGTAACAATATCTTTTCTATTTAGTGAACAGTTATCTAGCCTGGGAATTATTAGAGGCCACTGTTACATAAAAGATTTTGTCCCCCTAGTTGTAGTGGAACAAAAGCTCAGATGCAAGGTGGTTATGTATCGAAATACAAGGAAACAATAAACTGTTTGAAATAACATATATTTATAAAAATACTCCTCCTTATAACAACATACGGTAGCCTTTAGGGGTCTACCGCAATAATAATTTATTACATCAAACACTTATATGTATTTAAGTTATCCTGTATAATAGGCAGGTGACTATAACTGTCACTTATTAATGCCAGCTAGCCTAAACGTCAGCAGAAAGAACTAAGGTCGTGGGGAGTTGGAGATAAAGCCAGTACTGTTCTGAATATAAGTTTAAATTAAATACTAAAAAATTCAATATTAAGGTGTTACCTTCCTATTATTATGCCAGATTATTCCAATTATTATTATTGGTATTGTACACACGGCTACATATCAAGCTATACATTTCCAGCATAAGCTGATCTCTCATTATAAGGAAATCCTAGACAATGAGAGACCAGCGTAAACTGGATTTGTATAGCTTGATATGTAGCCGTGTGTACCATACATTTTTCTCTTGATCTCACATCATGATATTCTTTCCACAATTTATGACAATATTTTTTAACCACACAGAAGATATCTGAGAAAATTTGTATCATATCTAACGGTGTACCCTCGACACAGGAAAGGCCTCTTCTCATACAGAAAAGGCATGAGCATTGATCACCACGCTTTCTCAAGACGGGTTGGCGACTTTAGGCTGATTATTAACTATAAATCCAGGTTTTCTCACGATGTTTTTCCTTCACCGATGTCAGTAATGTCCAAGATAAACTCAGAAAGTCAGTTCGTCATAATTAACAATCCGTAAAACAAAAACACAGCAACAGGATTAATTAGTACAAATGAAATGTCACAAATAATTACAGAATGCAACCCCACGGCAATATTCAACCATCAATGGGATTCAGCGCAGTAAATACAGCGTCATGTCCAAGCTCACAGTTCAAACGTTATCTACCTATCCACATACTCACTCGACGAGCCATCCAATCGGTTTTACATTTCAACGTATTATCTGCATCGCTTTTATAATAGAATTGCAAATTTAAACCCTTTATAAGCGCTCTGCATTGGGGAACACAAATTCGCTTTTACGTTCATTTGCATTGCAACGTCACAGTTGTGGTGGCTTCCGAAACGCCTAGTCGTGCACATTGCACGGTTATTAATGCAAACAGAGCTAGAAGGGCTAGTGGCTTTCAGTATTGTGGATCGATTGTTCTGCGAAGGTAAGCTGCACTTGCTGCGGTGAGCCTTTGGATGAGTGATAATTTTAAACACTTGAAGACTAAATGATCCTAATTAATATTATTAATGGGGAAAGTAAGTTTGTTTGTTTGTTACCTTTTCACGCCTAAACCACTGAACCGATCATCCTGAAATTTTGCATATACGTTGTCAGGTATACAGAAACGAACATAGGGTACCTTTCATCTCGAAAAAAATTACTGTTCCCGAGAAAAAAAAAACAATAACGTTCTTATGATAATAGATGGCGCCACGTGTCTTTCGAATCATGTTTGAATTATAATTATTATTATAAAAACTTTAGTAGTGTGTTAAGAGTTTTTTTAACCCGAATTGATTGTCAAACTCTAAATTAACGCGAGCGAAGCCACTGGAAAAGCTAAAACTAAGTACATTTATAATTATAAATTCAACATTAATGATGTAACTAACTAAACTAAACTATTTTGTTACAATACAATTTAAAGAGTGTCCTTGGAGTTTCTTGTCCGTTCTTCTCCATAGAAACCTACTACGCTTTGGAACCCATTCTCTTTACTACGTTAATTTTTCTTAAGAGGGTGTCGAGCGCGCATTGGCGCCCTCATTGTTTGTTTGGTGATTTCTTTTACTGAATGTAATATGATTTAATTGAATGTAATAAGTTTTAAATTGTTAAGTTTTATTGTAATCCCTAAAACGGAGCTTAGTGTAGTCCTCTTAATGACCGACTCCTTTGACAATTCAAAAGTGCCTGTAAATAGTTGGATTGAAAAATGTTTTGAGTTTGAGTTTACGAATATATTTACATAGTTGTTGCACGTAGTTCTAAAACCTACAACTAACGTAAAACCTAACAACTGGAGTTAAAATATTGGTTCTGCTTAGTTATTGGGTTTTGGATCATCTGATGACAGTTTCTTTATGAATATATTATACTATTCAGTATTTTTTTCAAGTATAACTTAAATACAACGTACAAACTAAAAATAAAATATTTATACTATACATACATCTACACGAAAAAAAAAGGGGGGAAGTGCTCATGGGGCATCAAAAAATTCTTCCGCATCGCCGTCAGTGGGAAAAGTGCCCAAAAGGCTGGCAGCGTTGCCACGTTGGATGGTAACGTTGATTCTTTGGCCTAAAAATAGGCCAGCCCTCTGGTCACGTGAAGAGTCGACCAACCGCTTGACGATGTCCAGATATACACGATTAGCACTCGGACCCCATGGACCTAATGTTTCAGCCCCAAACGGCTCAAAAATATAAGGTTGTTATATTTGCGTCGTTTGAGGTTTTCTGCACCTGTAGCAGCCGCCCCAAGACAACCCGCCGTGCTAGGAAGATGGGATAGCGCGAGGGTGTCGACACAGGTTGCATCCCACACCAAAGGCCTACCCAACTTCGAAGGCATTATGAACATTCCATCAGGGGGCCAAGTCTACTAATGTACAAACGTTGCAATGGTCTCTTCATTGTGAGTTTTTGACAGATTTGCCAAACAAACACTGTCAAATATTCACAATGGCGAGACCATTGCAACGTTTGTAAATTAGTAGACTTAGGCCCCTGGCCTCTTCCCATTGTGTTTACGTGCCAAGCCACTGGGTTTAAAAACAGCAGGCACCCAAGAAGGCAGGTGACAAGAGCCCGACGGATAAAATTATTATTACTATTCAGTTAGACTAGAAGGCTATCCCAACAGGATAATAATGCAAACACAGCTGTTTCTCTTGTTAAAGGAGTATATTACTATGAAGCCTTGGATACTTCATTTTATTGGATACGTAGCATTGTTTTTATGTCTAATTTATTGAGCGCAACCCCCATTATAATTATAACCGGCGTTTAATTAAGCCGGCTTAGCTTGGTACATATTAAGGGGTATATAGTATGTATTTGTATTATTGTTTTCATAAGCTATAATTAATGCCTTATTGAAACGTTTGTATGAAATTATCAACAAAATTAAATTGTACGAGTGTGTGCCATAACATTTTGGTATTAAAATTTATCAATATTTGACGTACTGAATAGGTATTTTAATATTAATTAAATTGCTATTGGATTTGAAACACGATTTCACAATTTTGTATCAGATTTATTCGGGCATGCTGGTGGTCAGGATACCCGTTGAAGCCATGGGTGCTCGTTGGCTGTGTGACTCGCCGCTCGAAAGCTTGAGGAAGTGATGGATGACGTCACGCTGAAGTAGCTGCACGAAGGCTGCGCTAATGTCCATGTTCGGGGTCACCATTTAGAGGTATGAGGAACAGGGTGTAAAGTTCACTCATTCTCTATAGTAAAGGGAGGATCCTCCGACCAGACGAGTATTGTGTCTGGTGGGCAACTGCCCAACGGTTGATGTCGAGATGTTGTATATATGCTAGTCGCGCGGTAAACTCTGATAGCGCGAGACAGGATTTGTATCGTCAGGTCTTTGATGCGTAGTTCGCATGTGGCGTTGTTGATACCGCCACACTACAAACCTACTTTGAATTAAAATACAGCGATCATTTATAAAAGTTAAGAATAAAAATCACTTTTGTCACAAATTCCTTTTCAAGACTAAAACCGCGATTTGAATTCTTGATTCCAGTAAAGGATTGAAATGAAGGAATTTAGGAAAATTTACATTTGAACGCCGAAGGGGGTGACGACTTACATTCGCTTATGAAAACGTTACGACGATCCCGAATACAAAACTGTTAACAGAGTATCCTACTTCAAGATAAATTCTATGATTGAACTACAAAGAGATAGAATACCTATACAAAGAAAGGAAGACATTTAAGTGTCCTGTAATAAAAGGAAAAGTCTTGAAGAAGGAAATGAATAAGCTATAAAGAAATTCGAACCCTTGCAATCTTGAAACAAAGGCTTTTTGCACTTGCTTTTTATTAATATACTAGCTCCGCCCCGGCTTTGCCCTGGTTCGATTTACATGTGAAGACGGTTCACGATACGTTATGCACAAGTTCTGAGCAACAACTCAAGATTTTTTGTATAATTAAGTTTTCAAATAGTAATAGTAATAGTCTTTATTTATACAAAACAGATTGTAGTACATGTAACAGTTATCACAAAGTGGGTAGAATTGAATCTCTGACAATCAAGTGGGTGACGTGCTTGTCTCCTTGCTAGGCTTTATTAAGGGCCTATACTACCTCAAATGGCTTAGCCTGATCCTTCCTTATGTCGAAAATACTGCAGCATTAATTTTGAAATAAATATATGGTAAAGTTGAGAATTAATGTTAAGTACTATGTTAGCCGAAAACACGATTCCATAAAATTTTCTCGATAGAAAAAAAATCCAAAGTTACCTCCAAACCGAAAAATAAACCGTCGGTATTCAAAAAATACTTCAAATTAGATAATGAAACTTTGCATATTAACTGAACTAACTATAAAGCAGGTCTTATGCTATTTACTTTTTTTAAATGACTATTATTTTCACCGTAAAACGAAATTACCTAAACTATCGGCGCCTTGGAGCTTTTTCCCTGTTGCCCTGTCTCGCTTGCTCGCGTGACCGGTTGCAATAGTGTGCGAGCGAGATACAGAGTGAGGTGGCGCTGAGGTTGTATAGACTCTTAAGGAGTAACAGTGCCGATCCCCTCTAACTGTATTACTACAATTTTATATTATTTTTACAAGTATTTTTTTTTTTACATTAAAATAAAGGTATTTGTAAAAAAATAGGAGCTGTGCTTCCGGAGATTAACCCTCCACATATACACAAACTAACAAATTCTCTCTCTTTATAATATTGTATATTATAATTATGTATTGATAAATGATAAATGATTTTATTTCTGTAAGTAGGTTTTTGCAAACACTTTTACACGTCAATCATATTTTAAAACTAGATGAGGTCGGCATTTCGCATCTGACTACTCTGAGAAGAAAGACCGAAACAAACTCAGAGGTCACAGTCTCTTTTAAAGTTCAGACATAATCTTGGTCAAATCATGTGAAGACCATGTAGATTGGTGTCTGAAATGGTCTTTTGAAGAAAGAACCACACGGATTGAGTGGACCTGTCCATTCAGTGCACGCATTTGTCAGATTATTGATGTAAACTGGTGAAGTTATTGAAGTTTTTTGGGTACCTTGTCGTATCTTCATTTAGTACTTCTTATACGAGGAGTAGGTACCTAATTATACTGATTTATTAGTTTTGTTTCTGGTATTCAACAAATTTCCGCCTCTTGCTTATGGCACTAATTTAATGCGCAAATACTTGGCACTACTTTTGAGTAATTTTAAATGAAAGATAAGTTAATGGTGGGAAATAAAATATGAGAACTCAAAACTTTATTATCACGCGTAAAATTAAATCTACCAATTCAGTATTTTCGTAAACGCTACAATGAAAAAACTGCACTCCAATCAAGTGACTTTTTAGCATGATTGACGATATCTTGTATAGATTAATCAAAATCTTATTTAAGTTGATCATCATGACAACTGCAGCAATACCTACTAGTTCAAATGATTGAACACTTAAACAAGTTTCTCGATTACCCTTAACATGACATCATTGTAGAAGAGTTAAAAAAGAGACAAGTTATTTTTTTTTAACTTAACTGTAACAAAGTAGGTTAGTTGTGTCAATCAAGCATTTTGATTACTTCAATAAAGATCATTGAACCTTTAATCTAATAATCTTGGCTAGAGCAACTATGTTTTGACTTGATTGCTGCAAATAGGTTTTGTGATAACTCCAGTCAAGATCCCGTTTCAAATCTCAATCAAATAAAAGTAGTAGCTGTGATCATTGTGCTTGATAGGCTCAGATGCAAACAAGTTACTTACTTAATCTAAACAAAATCTTGATTGAGGCAACTACTTTTTTTCAGTGTAGAAAAAAGATACCGTTCACTGTTCCCACCTACCGAAGCAAATACAAAGGGCAAATCATATAACACAAACGTATATGAACTCAGTAAGTGTGAAGCAGGATCGACCTCTCGTAAGTAGGGCAATACATTCAGCCACCCTTTCCGACATGTGTGGAGACCATAAATTACAGCGCGCACCTGTAAGTGCTAGATCATGCCTAGATAAAGAAATGTATATAGAAACTGATTTATGATTTTGTTATATGCACTTTGGGATTTCGTACGGAATTTATGAGTATTTCTTGGTAAGTATTTTCGTTGAAGAATAGTTGCCCTTTTTTGGTGGAAGGCCTTATTTAAGTAACCGTACACTTAGGGGAATATTACACTATCATATGTCTATGATCATAATTTAAGATCATGATATATTTTATTATTTAAGAAATATTTAAAATATCGAAGCTCAAAAATGATTCACATGTTTATATTACACTAGCTTTTGCCAGTAGATTCGCCTACGTGGATGTCGGAAATTATTCGACGGGAAAATACTACTGGGATAAAAAGTATTTTATATGTTAACTAGCTGCGCCCCGCGTTTTCACCCGCATAAGTGTCGATCCCGTGGGAATATCGGAATAAAAAGTAGCCTATATCATATTAGTGACAAACTCACAAACTTTCGCCTTTATAATAATAGTGTGACTAAGGTTATAAACTATCTGTGCGCCAAATTTCATCCAAATCCGTTCAGTCGTTTTTGCGTGATTGATTAACAACCATCCAAACATCTAAACATACAAACTTTCACATTTATAATATTAGTAGGATAACATTCATCACGCCTGTAATCCGCGAAGAGTTAGGCAGAGGTGTACTTATCGTACACCCACATTTCATTTATATTAAATTGTCATTATTTTATCTATGACTAGCTTTTGCCCGCGGCTCCGCCCGCGTGGATGTCGGTTATCGCGTAAAAAAGTAGCCTATGTCCTTCTCCATACCCCAGGCTATATCTCTGCCAAATTTCATGACGATCGGTTCAGCGGTTTAGGCGTGAAAACGTAACATACAGACAGACAGACAGACAGAGTTACTTTCAGATTTATAATATTAGTATGGATTCATAGATCTATGATCACAGATCTATGATAGTGTAATATCCCCCTTTGGATCGAGATCAATCGGCGTAGTACTACTTCAATAACTATTTCGCCACCAAACAGCAATTTGTTTCGTTGTAAAGTTTATTTTTATTTTTATTATTAAGTTTTGTTAAGAGTTTTTTTTATTAGGGTTCCGTAGTCAACAAGGAACCCTTATTGTTTCACCATGTCCATCTGTTTGTCTGTCAGTCTGTTTTCGGCTTAGCTCAGAGACTCTTAGTACTAGAAAAGTGTAATTTGGTATAGGTATAAATATATACTACTATATCCATGCGTCATGTTCAATGACCGACCTAGACGACCCCACGACTCTCCTCCAGGAGAGCAGTAGGGAAACGAGTACAGTTCGAAAGAGAATACACAATACATGACCGTCATTCCGACCTCGCCGACAAGGCCCGCGTGAAATCTCCGACTAAATAGTCCTCTCCGACCCTTGCCCGTAAGCGAAGCGCCAGCACGCGCTATAGCTGAGCCTGTAGCTTTAAATCCCCCTGATAATAATCATAACCTCGATTTTATCCAGCCACCGACGTTGCCATCCTCCCTCCGACGCTGCCCTAAGCCTCGTACCCCACAGGGGGTGCCCTTAGCGCGCATTCGTTTAGTTTATAAGTTTTTACGCCCTGGCTGGAGCCATTAAGTTTCGTTAGGAGCTTAAGGCAGCCTCAGGAAAATCCGGTTAAAGAGTCGGAACCTTAGTGGTTACACCCTGAGATGCCCTAGATAAAATAAAAAAAATAAAAAATAACTTATTAAGTTTGTTCTTGGGATAAATTCGTTCCATCTACGGAACCCTTCATTGTGCGTGGTCCGATAAGTACTTGGCTAGATTTTTTTCATTGCACTACAATTATTTAAAAAGATAGAGACGTTTGAATAAAATGCAGCCAAGTGGGCCAACCGGTCAAGTGCGTCTCGGATACACGCACTTGGCCGGTTTTTAGGGTTCCGTAGCCAAATGGCAAAAAACGGAACCCTTATGGATTCGTCATGTCTGTCGGTCTGTCTGTCCGTCCGTATGTCACAGCCACTTTTTTCCGAAACTATAAGAAATATACTGTTGAAACTTGGTAAGTAGATGTATTCTGTGAACCGCATTAAGGTTTTCACACAAAAATAGAAAGAAAACAATAAATTTTGGGGTATACCTAAATTCTTAGAACTGAAACTCAAAAAAAAATTCATCAAACCCATACGTGTGGGGCATCTATGGATAGTTCTTCAAAAATGATATTGAGGTTTCTAATATCATTTTTTTCTAAACTGAATAGTTTGCGCGAGAGACATTTCCAAAGTGGTAATATGTAAAATAAGAGTAACTTCTAAAATAAGAGAATAATAAAACTAAAAAAAATATATGATGTTCATTACCATGTAAACTTACACTGAAAATTGGTTTGAATGAGATCTAGTAATTAGTTTTTTTTTAATACGTCAGAAATCGTAAACCGCGCTTGCTGCTACGGAACCCTTCATGGGCGAGTCCGACTCGCACTTGGCCGCTTTTTTTTAAGTAGCCTATCAAGTGATAATGTTCCTTCCTATCTTAGGATGATTTCCAAAAAGTAATTGGCTGCGGTACGGTTTACATAATTCTCTAATCTGTTCATATATTCATGTCATGTAGGTATGCGGTTTATGTTTCTGTCTTAGCGGTTCAAGTTTAATGATAATGATACCCAAAGGATTACCATTATGCCATTGTTGAAATAAGAATAATAGTTATTTAGTTATTTATATAGACTTTATCTACACCCATAACATGAATCCATACTAATATTATAAATGTGAAAGTAACTCTGTCTGTCTGTCTGTATGTTACGTTTTCACGCCTAAACTGCTGAACCGATCGTCATGAAATTTGGCAGGAATATAGCCTGGGATATGGAGAAGGACATAGGCTACTTTTTTACGCGATAACCGACATCCACGCGGGCGGAGCCGCGGGCAAAAGCTAGTCCTCTATAAAGGGTTCTGAAACAGTTTTTGCAATACTAATATCGAACGAAAATGGCGGTATACGACGCTATGGTATAGTATAGTGAAACGCGCGTGCGTGACAATGTTCCTTTTTTGAAATTCATAAAGATACCACGAATTGAGTAGTGAGAAGGGAAAGGAGGATGATGATCCCTTCCTTACTCATCAAACAGATGAGTAAGGAAGGGATCATCATCCTCGTAAAAGCAAACGAGTTGCATAATTAAATTCGGTACAACATTATAACTCCCGTTTGGATGCTATTATGGTTACTATGACACTGGGTGTTTTAATGTTGGCAATAAGCTAACTGTTTCAGAAACTTTTATAGAGGATTTATAGCATGGGCGTAGATAAAGATACATACGGCATTGCTGATTTATGATTTATACGAGCATGCACTTCGGGATTAAGTCTTAAATTTACGGGTGTAGATACATTTGATTTAATAGGATTAAACAAAAATGTGTGTTTGTAATCGGATTGGTCCCAAGTGTTTTATGGTCGGATTATGATAATACAAGGGTAGTGCTTATTGTTTGTTTTTGTATGGTACGTTAATGGGATTATTTTGTGTTCAATGGCTCCCGTATCTATTTGTGGAGGCCTGTTGATAAATATGAGTAAATAGGTACGGGGTTTTTTTTTCAACGCATGTTCGCTACTTAAAATTTTCTATTGTTATGCTATCATTTTCATAGATAAAGGTAAAATCTTGTTCTTTTCATGTAAATTCTTATTCTTCTCTTATTCGTTGTTTTTTTTATTTTATTTTATAATAGCATTTGCTCGCGGCTCTGATGTCGCGTAGATGTCGGTTATCGCGTAAAAATTAGCCTATGTCCATGTCCATATCCCAACCTGAATAACTGCCAAATTACATGACGATCGGTTCAGCGGTTTAGGCGTGAAAACGTAACAGACAGAGTTACTTTCACATTTATAATATTACTAGCTGACCCGACAGACTTCGTTCTGTCAAAAGCTATAGTATAAACTCTACTACTCTACTCTACTCTACCCTACCCTACCCTACTCTACCTACCCTACCTAGGTAGGTAGGAGTAGAGTAGTAGAGTTTATACTATAGCTTTTGACAGAACGAAGTCTGCCTACCTACCTACCCTACCCTACCTACCTACCCTACCCTACCCTATGCTACCCTACCCTACCCTACGCTACCCTACTCTACCTACTTACGTACGTACCTACCCTACCTACCTAGGTACCTAAAACTTAAAAAAAATTGATAAAAGCCGATTCTCAGACCCACTGAATATGCATAAAAATCGGACAAGCCGTTTCGGAGGAGTATGGTAACTAACATTTTGACACGAGAATTTTATATATAAGATAGTATTGAAGTATGGATTGTATGAGCCTAGTCGGTAGCCACGTTAATTGCGGCATCAGTGACATTCTTAGGTCATTCGAGTTGTAGGTGAACGGGCACTTCAGACACTCCAGCAAGTGGTCTCAACAGATGCACCGCATTCGTCTTTCATTTTATTTTATTCATCAGGTGCGACTGTTGCACGCGGAGAGCCCCGGGCTCTTCACTCCATTGAAGTCTGGCCTATTTTTCTAGTGTAACCTAATATTTATTTGTATTATAAATATTTGTTGACGTTGCAGTTTGAAATTATTTCAGGAAAAACATGAGCCTTGATAATATGAGTATGATTATTGAATCTCATTGGTAAATGAAAGAAACCAGAAGGTATCGACTTCTGTTTAGTAGTAACCATAATTTGATTAGATGACTTGATTAATTCACACCAAGTTTAAAATAAGAAAAAAAAAATACTTAGGATGGAAGCAAACCCCAAAATAGTTGAGAAAAAGCTATTATTGGCTGATTGGCTGATTGAAAGGTAAAATAATATAAAGCAGTTTACGTAAATGCTTTTTAGTGAGTTTTTCAAAAGAAATCGAGCAAATTGATATTTCATTTGAATTGAATGGGCTACTTTTTCGCTACGCTACACACTTTTATCTATAGCCCGATCAAAATCACAAACACAAATCCGATTATTTGTAATTTATATACCCTTTAAAGCGAAAGCGTAGTGTACGTGAATCGTACCAAAACCTATCGTGTACTCGATGACATCAAGGGCCAAATTAACGTTTGAATTATTTTCAAATCAGTGAACTGAAAATCCAAACATAGTCGTATTATGATATGGTAATTAAAATGTATATAAAAACGTATTTTGATCACATATTGTTCACTGGATGTAGCTTTTAGGGAACACTTTTTGTTCCCTAAAAGCTACATCCAGTGAACAATAATGTTGTGTTCTGGATTATCGAGGTTACGGAGGAATTCTTGTGAATTCTTGTGAATATGGGTAAAAGTTTCTGTAGAAACCAAAAGTATCCAGACAAAATACTTAGTCAAGGACGTCGTACGAATACTCGGTATTTTTCGGGTTAAATTTTGTTCGATGTCATTGATGTAATTTATTTGACATTTTGTTAACTTGAACCTTAAAAATAACCGGCCAAGTGCGTGTCGGACCACGCACAATGAAGGGTTCCGGAGTTGGTATGAATTTATTGCAAGAAAAAACTGAACATTGTAGTTGAAAAACTTGTTCTTCCATACGTAATGTATGGGAGAACATGTTTTTCAACTGTATATGTAATTTGGTCGATTATTACTTGGTAACTTGTGAAGCCTACTAAGCTATGATAGGTTTTCTTTTAACCTCGTTATATACTACTACTGTGAGCTTTTTCTCATATCCAAATACTACCATTTAGCTAGACACACACACACACACACTTGACTCTAACAAAAATTAGCATTTTAAAGCTTAATATTACACAAACGAATCCCTGAATCGAAAAATGGTTTTGACAAACCCACAATATTTTTGAACGGCTTATCCTAAGATACCCCAAACTATGAGATAGATGAGAAAAAAAATATCATCCCCACTTTACGTGGCGGTGCCCTAAAAAAAATTATATTTCAAAATTTCATTTTATCCCTTTATTGGCGTGATTAATATGTATCCTCATACCAAAATACAGATTTCTAGCACTATGGGTCTCTGAGCTAAGCCGCGGAAAGTTAGACAGCAAACAGACAGACAGATAGACAGACAGACAGACGGACATGGTGAAACTATAAGGGCTCCTTGTTTACTACGGAACCCTAAAAACCGGCCAAGTGCGTGTTGGACCACGAAGAAGGATTCCGTAGTGGGACAAATTTGTCCCAAGAACAAAATTGACATTGATGTTGAAATACATATTCTTCCATACATTCCAACTGCAAAGTAAGTTATTCGACTATTACTCGTTATCTTATAAAGCCTACTTTTATGTGGCAGTTTTCCTTTTAACTTCGTTACATATACTACTATCGTGAGTTTTTCACATATCAAAAAACAACCATCTAGCTGGCCCTTAACTACAACAAAAATTAGCACTTTAATATTACGCAAACGGATCCCTGAATCAAAAATAGTTTTCATAAACCCACCCAACCTACCCCAACCCACTGCCCAATATTTTGAATCGGCCTATCCAACGATACCCGACATAGAATGGAAAAAAAAAGGAAATTGTTCTCGGGTATCCCATGGCACACCATGATACTAGAGAACATTTTTTTTTTTCAAGATTTTATTTACTGCTTTGTCGGCGTGATGAATATGTATGTATACTCATGCCAAATAACAGCTTTCAAGTAGGTACTAAAGTAGTCTCTGAGCTAAGCCGCGGACAAACAGACTGACGGACATGGCAAAACTATACGGGTTTATTGTTGACGGACCCCTAAAAATATGTCTCAGAAGATTAACATTATGTACATTCAGAATTTGGTAATCCCGTTTGTTACAGTAAAAATAAATGGTATATTTTGAAATCTATTTCAAATGATTACAATTTTGAATTAAATAGCTACCGATTTATCGAACAATAATGACTTAATTATTTTGATATTATAATCTATACAAATTATAAATTACTTTGTACAAAGTATAAATTACATTGATCTTCTAAACAGCGCAACGAATTTTGATACGTTTTTCACCATAATTTAGAGAATTTTTATCAGAAGGTTTATGTGTATAATACATCAAGATTAAACTGACATATAATATAGACATATAGATGTTAAGTCAGGTCGTAAAATATGCGCGAAGCCAGGGCTGTTCGCTAGTCTTCTATAGTAAAATGATTTTACAAGCTCAATCAAGAGTAATTTATAAATGAATAAATAATAAAATTATATGTAATTCACTTTACTACCATCCATATGTAAATAAGCACCAAATTACTTTTAAATAATTCAGTATCGAAGCTTATAATTACATTTAAGGTATATTTTTATTATTAATTAAATTGAATGAAATGTGCGCATAAATCAATTTATTTTAATCTTTTAATTATTTTAGGCATTTAATTATTTTGCGTTTTTATGGTGTTTTTTTAATGATGCGGTTTTACCGATTGAGTTTTATGCAGAAGATAACCATAATTATAATTAAACTTTTTAAATACATAATATAACATCACGCCTATTTGCCCCAAAGGATTAGGCAGAGGTGTATGTACCATTATACACCCATATTTCGTCAGTTATCTAACTTTTTTAAAGTCTTTATTTTCTTAGTTTTTGATGTGAAACATCTATTGGCGCGCCTTGGCAGTAAAACCAACTCGTATACCGTGACGGCAAACGGCATGACGCTGTCATGCCGTGATGCCCCCTCTACGCCATCGCTCTCGACTCCCTTGTGTGTGCGTGGCGTAACAGCTATTCTTTCAATATTGTTTCACATGTGGCGGGCGTCTCATGGCGGCCACATTTTTTTTTTAAAGTTAGTTAGGTTGGTACTTAACCCCTTATGTACCAACCTAACTTAAAAAAAAAAAACTTAGTTACTTAAAAAAAGTCAAAGCATTTATTTCAAATAGGCACATAAATGGCACTTTTGAACGTCAAAATTTACACGGAAATATAATTGATACTAGTTGCCCGGAAGCGCTAATGTTAAGTATGTTTGGTAAGAAGCTGTGATGAATGTCAAGATTTCATGAAATAGTCATTCAATGGGAATACCTACATGAACTTAGAGAGTTGTATTGATGCTTTTTATGATTATAATTCTATAGATATAGATTTGATACGACCGCAAATCATATTTAGATCAACATACTACCTGATACTGACCTGCAAATTGCAAAAAAACGTAAGTAAATTTGAATTACGCGGGCTACCCTGATGCTTTCCCCTTAAGCAATAACCACTAATGTGTTCACCAATTATGATGACCAAGTATACCTCACCAAGTTCTTTTGTTAATCCTATAGGCTTTTCACGTCAAAATGTACTGAAAATGAGTTGCAAACCACGTTTCTCACAAGGTTTCCTTTATGTTGGCTAGGTTCCTTTATAGGTCGGCAAAAAGGGTTAGGTACAGGAATATGCGAATCATTTTCTGTGTGAGCCTATCACAAAGGTGCTACCAGTTACCTAATCTGTTATCTATCTACTAAAGGGGTAATCCGTAATGGGGTATATCCGTTTTACCCGTTGATGTACAGTGGCCAGCACATCAAGCTACACGAAACTGTCGAATTTCTCCAAACGATTTTAAACTTTAAAATGTTGACGATTAAGTTCAAAATCGAACGAGAAAATTTTATAGTTTGTGATAACTGGATGTGCTGGCCATCATACCCCACTCTGTTTGTGCTCGGTATGGTGGGGTACAACTAACTGAGGGTACGACGGGAATTCACGCTTGTCGCGTATCTGGCTAGGTTGCTTCGTGGCATTGAACATAACCCAGGAGTACTGCGTTTTGCGTGGATGTGACGCATATTTACCCCAAACTATTTTTTTTTTTGTGTTGTGTTCTTTTTTTTTGCGTCATGTTTACCGCAAATAAACGTTTTTTCTTTCTTTTTTCTTTTTTTTTTACTGCAGCAACTGAGTCTATGTGTACTAGACCGCTATGTGTGGAGGTGGCGTTGCCCGCCGCTGCTGGCCGTGCCGGTCGCCAGGATCAACCTTCTCGCCAAAACACCATTGACCCGCGCAATTCGGGTTATTATCAATCTTTACGGGAAGATCGATGTATTTACATGCCATTTGAGTGTATTCGCAAAAATACTGTTATTTATTTTATGTTATATTGTAGTTTAGAATATGCTTTTGTTTTTTTATATTTAGGGAACTTAGTAAATAATAATAATAATAATAATTTATTTATTTCTGAGTAAATGGTACATTAAGATCTTAATATTAATTAATAGATTCACATATACTACCGTTGCTGGTGTAGAAATATTCATATTAGAGTACAATTGATTCTCCCATTAATTTAATTATAAATAAGTTTAAAATGAAAATATTTAATTATTTAGTACAATGTCAAGTTTTATAAGTACGATATTTTCATTTTTAGTTTATGAATGAAATGTCTTAATTTACTAATTATATAATGTCAAAGGCTTAAAAAAAAAGAAAGAAAAAAGTCAATATCCGCTATTACATTGCAAGCTCCTAGTTATTATTTTTAGATGTCTACGGACAGTAAGTAGTAGTAGTCGTTTTTTTACGTTTTTCATAGTTTTAAAGCGCTATTACATTAGGTATACACCTGTAATGATAGTTGTAAGGGAATAAATATATAAAAATTATTAATTAAATAAATAAATAAATAATAATATACAATAAGTATTTCGGTACACGCTTCGCTACAGCACCAGTGCGCAGTGGCGCCCTCATCGTTATTTCGGTGATTTATTTTATTTAAGAATGAAAATGCAGAAAATAAGCTCGTCAAGTTGTGCGTCACAAGACTAAACGTTATTATTACTACAAACAGTAGTTTTAAATTGTTATGTTTTATTGTAATCATTAAAACGGAGTTTAGTGGCCACTAAACTCTAAAAATGAGGGTGCCACTGTGCGCTCGATGCAGTCTTAAAGTTAAGTGACGTTCAAACGTCAAAAATGTATGGTTAAACAGTCGCTAACCATTACTTAATTTTAAGCAACTTTTATAAATAAACCCCTTTGTAAGTAGCTGTAACTAAGTATGATTACGTAAACGAAAACCGACTTAGGCCTGTGTTCACCAACATTTAAATCAACTGTTTAGATATTTAATCAGTTGTTTATTCAAAATTTCATAGGAAATTTGACATAAACCAACTGTTTAAATACCTAACCGGGGGTTTGAACGTTGGTGAACACAGGCCTTAGTCCCTACAAGTAACGGGTTATGTAAAAGTTTGTGCCGTCGTATTGATTAGCATAAAATTTTCCTACTATTATTTTAATGACTTCCCGCTAAAGCTTGAGGTAAACGTTTGAAATAACTTGAAACAGTGAATAAGTAGATGTTTTGTAGGCTATTTGGGTCACGTGCGAAAAATGAGGAGTTTTTAAAATAACTCAAAAGAAAAAAAAAAAAAACTCAATCCTACATGGGCACTTATGAAACGTCAGAAGCTAGGTGCACGGTTCTAATTGGTCGTTTCCTGTGGAGAAGAACCGGCAAGAAACTCCACGATTGCTCTTTTAAAAATAATTGGTTTTTACAATATTTCAAATAACAGTGTTAATAGGTATGGGAGGAAAGTTAACAATTAACAGGTACTTAACAAAATAGAAAATGTTCAGCACATCTACAGTTTACTAAGCCTTAAACGTTTCACATTTACAAAATAGGATATAATCTACATATGTGAAGATAAAAAAAAACAAATTCATATCTACAAGTCAAATAATGAGATGATTATTTGATTATGTCAAGAAATTATGTAAAAAATAAAAAATAAAGATAATAATAGCATAGAGCCTAACATAATTTGATTCGAGGGCTGGAAGACGAAGTCTCGGTCGTGCGGCGGCGAGATGGGGGAACGAAATTGTCACCATCACTGGTAGATTCTGAATGAGGCTGGCACAGGAACGTGGGGATTGGCACATGGAAAGAGAGAGAGAAAGAAAGAAAGAAAGAAAGAAAGAAATAAAGAAAGAAAGAAATTTTATTTGCTCGAACAAGTGTATACATACAGAATTAAAATAAATACGTGCATGCAAGATCTTGAATTATGAGTGGCTCATGACATGTCTGCCATTTCTCATGGCGTGCAAATATATTTGTACAAATATTAATAATAAATTAATGATTTTTAACTATTGGCCTTTTTGTCTATTGTAGGCTTATGGTCAGCAGTGGGAGAAGTCAGGCATAATGAACATAATTTGATATACCTACATTTTGAATATTATTTTGCATTTTTGGCGTTCATTCAACCTTCTTTCCTCGTTCGTGTTTCTATTGGGAAAACTCTTCTATCTCCATAAATATATATCTGTAAACTCTTAAACAGCTACAGCGATCTGGTTGACGTGTACTCTGACTCATTTGCCATGTTCCGCAGAATAGCTGTTAACAACGTTTAGATTCTAGATTTTGCTTTTTTTATTTATTTATATATTTATTTATTTAAACTTCATGTACAATATTGGTACATAGGCGGACTTAATGCCACAAGGCTTTTCTCTACCAGTCAACCTTTGGGTTAAATATAAAAACATAGTGATAGGGTACAAAAATAATGTCTAAAATACTAACTTCTTGATTACGAGAATTTATATACATTATATTTTTTTATTTTTTTTATTTATATTTTTTTTTTTATTGATACTAATACACACATACAAATAAAATAAACTAATAGATATTTTAACAAATACTAGACTACTAATTGAGAGTCATTATTTGTTGTTTATTCGTGTCTCTATGTTTTATGTTTAAAGCAAATTTTATATTATTTGATTTTGATGGTATTTTTAAAACTGTTATTATCTCACGTTAGTTCCTTTGAACTTGTTTCTTTTGTTTTTTCCTACTTGGTTATTATTTTATAGTATAATTTATTTAACAATTTATGTACACACATATCAACAGACAAGAAGAAAGGAACAGAAAAATACGTACAAAGGTGATGCTTATTTCTAATGAAATCTCTTCCAGCATACCTGCGATAGGAAAGTAGATATAGAGATGTAGACAACGTGTGTAAGTGTAGAAGAGAAAAAATAAAATAAAAAATAAACATAAAATCAAAATAGCAAAATACAATAAGAGAATATACTACTTACATACATACTTCTAAAATAAATATCACTCAAAGTGCACTGTTTATGGGGCATGCGGTGATAACCTATAAGAAATTTTTGTACTAAGCTTATTTTAAAATTAAGGTAAAATATTATTTTAAAATTGTAACAGTGTAAACAAATGTTGGTTGGCCTTTAAACAAAAAAAAAACTCCATGTGATATATGTCCACCAAAATATTTATTACCTTTATTTATTGTTGCAGGTACTAACACAGTGCAGTGCTCGCCCGAACAAAATGTTGTGACAAAAGTGCGAACTGGACGGTGACTTAAAAATGTGTCACCCAAAGTATTTCCTAGATGTGACCAGCAGTAGAACATTTCTGTTCATAATAGTGTTACTATCACTAAAACTGTGCAGTCCTCAGGACTTAAATGAGGAGTTTGTGAACGAGGATAGTATAGAGACGTCAGATATTAGTATAGTGCCAGTTAAAACAGTGAAATTTCCAAGGAACGTTGGTGCAGCGACGCCTTGTCGCTTGAGCGAACTCTTGTGTGACACTGGACAGTGTATATCGTTGGACAAGTATTGTAATGGAGAGGATGATTGTGGAGATAAGAGCGACGAGCCCAAGTCCTGTACACGTAAGTACTTATAGTGTTATGTTACTTGCATAATGTGAACGTTGTATAAGATTATTGTTACGTGTCGTGCTTCGGGACTGCAAACTTAGGCGTTAAGCCCCATTTACACGATGCCAGTTTCTTGCACTAAACACTGATTAGACTGCGCAACTTTTATTATTGCTTTAACTTACCTAAGCCCCAATTACACGATGCAAGTTTCTTGCATCTCTTTAGAATAATTGTGTCATAATGTTCCTAATATCGATGGGCCCACCGAATTAACGTATAAGAGAAAAATGACAACTTTTCAGCAAAAAATAAAAACGAACTTCAATAACGCTCATTTCATTGTAAATAGGTATAAATAATGTATAATCGAATTATTGGTAAAAAAATAAGCTATAGACTTGTATATTTACTTTCTAGGCGACTCCAAAAGCATGTAATTATGACATAAACAATTATTCCTATAATTTTAAAATTTATTATTTCCCTAGAATAATGAAATTCACTATTATAATAGGTGTGTTTTGAGTCTAAAATTCATAAAGAAAAGTAAGTGCAGGATTGGCAAAAGAAACAAAAAATGTAAAAAAAAAATCGTGTAAGAATCATTGCACGTTTATTCGTTTTTTTTTTATATAGGGTATCTCAGAGTGTAACCACTAAGGTTCCGACTCTTTAACCGGACTTTCCTGTGGCTGCCTTAAGCTCCTAACGAAACTTAATGCTTCCAGCCAGGGCGTAAAATACTTATAAACTAAACGACTGCACGCTAAGGGCACCCCCTGTGGGGTACGAACCTCGGCTTAGGGCAGCGTCGGAGGGAGGGTGGCAAGGGACCGTCGGTGGCTGGATAAAATCAGTGTTTTGATTATTATCAGAAGGATTTTGGATTACATGCTGCTCAGCTAAAGCGCGTGCTGGTGCTTCACTTACAGTCAAGGGTCGGGGAGGTTTATTCGGTGGAGCCATCGATATATTTGCACACCTCAAATGGTTATAATACAGTGTACCTTATGAACCTTTTATAACATCCTCTGATACCTGTGTTGTGCAAATAAATGATTTGATTTTCCTGGGGCATACAATAAAATGAAAGCAACAAATGACTTGACATAAAACACTGTTAAGACGATGCAGCTTTTATTTGTGCTTCAAGTTATTTATTTATTTATAGTTAATTTAAAAGGTAGGTACAACACCAATTACATTAATTAACATAAAAACATAAAAAATATTAATATTGATAGCTTTTGTATATAATTTAATTAAAACCAATATGAAACAGTAGAATCCCTTGCATACTTCATCTCACAGAACACCAGACATATACGCATAATTTTACTCAATTCATCCGCAAACACATCAACATTCAGGGTTGGTAGTCAGAAGGGCATTGAGCATCTTCAAAGTACGACACACTGGGGATTCAGCTCTGGCGACAGTTTTGGTTGACGGTTGCGCAAACAGATTGTGCCGGCGACTCGGACGGTGTCCGATGTATTTGTCGGGCACAAATAGTTGGCAGAAGAAGTTATAGTATGGCAATTAAATCGCTGTATGTTTTTATTCGTGTCGTCGAATTCAGAGCAACTCATATCTAAGAAATAATTTCAAGATTATTAGGTACCTTTTGAAAGCCCACAAATACATAGGGGCATTGACATCAAATATGTAATTTGTAAAAGTAATATGTGAAGTGAAAGAAGTCGAAGTCATCATAACAAAAAGCCGCGCGAATAAATCTTTTGAAACTCATTTTAGGTCATTCAAACGCATTTTTAATATGTCTCCCCTTCTCGGTTTGCTGACATCTGTCACAAAAGAAAAGGTAGTAAAGGAAGGCTAAGGATTGAAGGCCTTAGAACAAGCGACTTTGTAAGGAAGCGGAAAGTTTGAGATGTCTAGGCGTCTGTGCGTAGATGTTGGTAGCACTGGACTGTTTTGTTTTTTGTTCTTCAAGTTCTTTTGTTTTGCAGTACCGTCTTTCCACTTGTACATAAATTGTTTACCTATGTTTTCAATTATATTACAGTCTTATTTTACATACTATCTTGTAATATAAACTTAGATCATTTTCCGGTCATAATTTTGATGATTTTAATGAGTTATCAAACTTGATGGAAAATCACTTTTGCCTTGTTCAATGATTGATGTGACGTAAGCAAACGGGTTTTTATAAGCTCACACGCATCTTTTTATTATAATTAACAAAGTTATTGTATTATCAATAGATGACAAACTTTATTTCGCAAACGAATGCCACACATCAGAGGCGTAGCGCGCTAACAACTCCATTCCTACCGACTTCCCTTCGGATCGATCGGAAGATCAACTTCAGCTACCACTATTGAAAAATAGCACGTTCGGTAGTGTCAACGATTGTCTAATAATATAGAACAGCAAGTGATACTACAGGTTTTTAATACACTATAATATTAAAACAAAAAAATACAGAAAAATAAAGGAATGATTTTTATTTCTGCGTAAATACATTAATTTTGACTATTTATAGAATGAACAATTTCTTCTTCGATTCCCCTCCTACGAAATGTCTAGCCTCGCCATTGCCACACATTATTGACCCGATTGACATTATACACCCGTTTTCATAAATGTTCTTACGGGACCCAAATCGCAGTTTTCGTAGCCTCGAATGCTTCGTTGTGTGGCAGCGGAGTGGCTGTGTCAGCGATGGACAGACTTGGCTCCCTTTTGCCTTTTATGTAATATTCATCCCGGGGAGTTATGCGGGGACTTCGCCAAAACATATTATACAACATGTTTATGGATTTACGTAATCGGTTGGGTTAGGTTGCTTGTATCGCTTTTGCATCATTTTGTTGGTAAGTTTGTTTGGGAGTTGAAGATACCTATACTCAATTTGAAATAAGATTAGACATTTAAGTAAACCTGTTTTTCAGTCCGTTCAACCGATTTTAACTTGCCACCTCCGTGGTGGCATAAAAACTCGGATACCAGGTTAATCACTGACCTCTCGAAAAAGTAAGAAAATAATTTCAAGTCATATAAAAGCTATAAATCATTTCCTCGTCAAATCTTGTTTATTAAAACCTGAGTAACATAAGGACGAGGTAGGCTTTCACAAAAATGGTATTAAATTAACTATAATGTATCAGTTGACAGTCAGTACCAGTCAGTACCGTGTGGCGCCGGACGTAAATAATAGTACCACCCCATTTTCTCCCGTGGGTGTCATAAAAGGAGACTAAGGGACTTACTAAAGAAAGAAAAAGTATTTATTGGGACTCATACAGGAAGTTCACATTTTAAACTAAACACACTCATAGTAACACAAATAAAAACAAAAGTAAAATGAAAACAAAACCTGTACGGGGCCAAAAGGCTCCTATCTCAGCATGATGCTGCGACATTTAAAAATAAGTGTCGCAGCGCTGGTATTCTGATAGGGCTAGAGAATGGGCAGCAGCGTTCTCTATGAATTTTTTAAACCATACTGCGATCGCCAACCCGCCTGCCAAGCGTGGCGATTATGGCAAACCCCCGCAATTAGGGGAGGCTTATGTCCAGCAGTGGACGTGTTTCGGCTGAAATGATGACAGTCAAAAACAGTAGAAATTGTCTTTTTGCTCAAACAACACGACAACTATGTCACCCAAAACTCCACACTTCGAATAAATAAACCAAACATTTTACACGTCAATCTAAAACAGCGGGTGTCAATCCGTAAAGCCACTTTATCGTCTTTCTCTAACCTATAATATAAAGCGTCAGCGATCAAAAGTTATGAAGCACCTGACCCTTTCTGAAGGGCATCACTAATAGGTCGCCGTACGCCGTGCGTCCTTGTGGGATGTCCTTTCCTGACATTTTCTTTATTATTAGTGTGTTGCATAAAATCATTGTTTGCGTGATTTAAAAGAACATGTTATTAGTATTTTATTTTTGGAAATAATTGAAGTTTTATAGTTATTGTGAGTATGCCATAGGTAGTAGGTATGACTATTAAAAAAACCGGCCAAGTACGTGTCAGACCACGCAATGAAGGGTTCCGTAGTTGATATGAATTTATCCCAAGAACAAACTTAACATTGTAGTTGAAAAATATGTTCTTCCATAGGGAATGTATGTGAGAAGGTTTTTTAAAAAAAACAACCTGACTTTACATGTATGGTAACTATAAAAATATTTTTTTTTAGGTTACCTCCCCTGTACATCGTATTACAATATTTTTCAAGATTTTATTTTACTGCTTTGTCGGCGTGATTAAAAAAAAAAAAACAAACAAATAAATTACAGCCTCCTAGTAGGTACTAAGTCTCTGAGTTAAACCGCGGACATACAGACAGACAGACACGGACAGACAGACGGACATTTCGAATCTAGAAGGAACTTTTTTACTAAGGAATCCTAAAAAACATTATAATGATTATAATGATAAATAATACAGAGGTATGTAAAAAAAAAATAAGGTTAAGAAACAATTCTAATGATTATTACTTATTGTTATCACATTCAAATTCATTTATTTAGCTTACACAAAGATCTTAAAAATACACGTAGCAATTTGAAATTCTTACCACCAGAAGACTCAGACAGATTAAAAGGTGGGTCTCAAACTAGGCAAAGCCTATATATTGTAGGGGACCCAAAACAGATTTATCATTATTTTGATTATTATATTTTATATTTAGATTATTTTTAAGAAAACTACATTTTTTCATTAGCTTCGTAGAATGCTAAGCCGTTGGTAGTTACAAGAATTTCGTTTCGTGGAAACTAAATTCGTAACAGAACAAAGACGAACCTAAACCACAGAACATTAGTTGTAATAATCCCCGTCTATATTAGCCGAATAAGCTTTTAGAACGGGTTCCCAAACAAATTATACTCTTGGGTACATTTGCCAGTCCATAGCACTATCGCCGAACCCTAACACAAATAAATTCTCTTGCAAAGCATGCCTTAATCTGCCTCGCGCAGTTTCACCAAAACGGCTCTCATTCGGCGCTGGCAAAATACGTTTTTGCTCAGAAAATGTCTGCAACGATAATTGTCTTACACAAAAGAACTGAAGATGTACTCACAAAGGGAATTGAAAGAAGTAGATTACAATGAGTTTGTTCAGTTCTTTCTCTCAGGGGAGTCGGTGCATCAGTCTGATGCAGACCGCAGAACGAAGTTAGAAATTACATTTTTATTGAGCGAGCGGTATAGAAATTGTACTGAGACAATAGAGTTGCGATTTCAATGCAACGAATTTGCAGTCAGTCTTTAGGGGATTCGTTTCAAAACTGAATTGAAAATAGTCAAAAAACATGATATTATCAAATTAAACTTAGAATAGGTAGAATCAGGCTCATAATATAGGATAAATTTTTTGTGTTACGTTTGATTTTGTTCGTACAAACTGTATTCAATGAGACAAATTAATCGGGATTAGGGTGTGGCGGGATCAACAACGCCACAGGCGAACTACGCATCTAAGACCTGACGTTACAAATCCTGCATCGCGCTATCAGAGTTTACCGCGCGACTAGCATATATACAACATCCCGACATCAACCGTTGGGCAGTTGCCCACCAGACACAACATCCGTCTGGTCGGAGGATCCTCCCTTTACTATAGAGTATGAGTGAACTTTATACCCTGTTCCTCATACCTCTAAATTGGTGACCCCAAACGTGGGCATTAACGCAGCCTTCGTGCAACTTCTTCAACGTGACGTCATTTATCACTTCCTCAAGCTTTCGAGCGGCGAGTTACACAGCCAGCCAGCACCCACGGCTTCAACGGGTATCCTGACCACCAGCATGCAGCGAACGCGCATACCTGGTCATTACCATCAGCCTCATCAGCAACCTTGGCACAGCACACTGCACTTTCGACCGGTCCACAAGCAGAGCCCTTCCACGCTCTCCTGGTCGACGTCAGCAGTCAGCCTCAACCCGGCGCTGTACGACGTCCGACTCACTGGATCAACAAACGCAGCGCCACCCCGACTCACTGGGGAATCACCGCAGGCAGTTCCGACTCACCGTGAACTATGCGGCACCCGGTTCCGACTCACTGGAATCAAAACTGGCCCTGGCAAGCATCATATGCACTGACTCAGCCCACTATCAACCTCCGGTTTCCGGAGGGGAGTAATGTGACGGTATCAACAACGCCACATGCGAACTACGCATCAAAGACCTGACGTCACGAATCCTGCATCGCGCTAACAGAGTTTACCGCGCGACTAGCATATATACAACATCCCGACATCAAACGTTGGTTAGTTGCCCACCATACACAACACCCGTCTGGTCGGAGGATCCTCCCTTTACTATAGAGTATGAGTGAACTTTATTCCTCATACCTCTAAAAGGGCGGCCATTGTCAAAGTTACGATTACTATGAATTGATTGGGTTTTGTTTCGTTTGCCTAGTAGTAAACAAACCATTTGATGGGAATAGGAAAAGAAGGGGCTCATCGACATATTTCGTAAAATCTAACTAATTATGCCATTCGATTCGTTATGAGCGTGCCTTTCATTGGTATATTCAGAACAGTATAAAAAGAGCCCATAGTAAAGATAATCCACAAACAAAAAAAAAAACCACAAAAGACTAAAGGCTCGTACAGATTCGCGCGATATCGCGAGCGCGACAGACAGCGACAAAGAAATTGTGCTACTAGTGTCGCGTCGCGTCCGCGATATCGCACTAGTCTGTACGAGCCTTAAAAAGATCCCATTGCAGCTCAAATAATAATAATAATAATAATATTAGATAATGTACCTATAATTACAGATACACTAGGTATGTGATATATAAAATTTACAGTTAGTAAATACAAGCGCTGATTTTATTTAGCCATTAATTACATTTAATTGCATGCCAAACATTTATTTAGCCATTATCTCTGACAATTTTTTTTTGTTGATGAGCCTGTCCTGTGCCCTGCATTTGTGAGCACAACAACGCATAATTTATTTTCTTCAATATAATTAATGAAATGCTGTTCGTTGATAACCGCATCACTTCAGAACGGCTGGACCGATTTGGCAAAAAATATATATATATGTACGTAGTAGCACAGATTAATACAAATGGGATACTCCGCAGTTTAGGTGTAAAGCTACAAGTACGCGGCGGACCCATCTCACTGGGCCAATTCAGTAGGACGGACGCGCGCCGCCGGTATAAGAGTTACGCGATAGAATGAGAGGCAACTTGTAGTTGAATATAACTGTAGGTAATAAGCGTTGTGCGACCTGAATTGTACTTTATTGTGTCGTAGAAAGAGTCGCTTTTTATTTAAATTACAGTATGGTGATGAATTATAGTGGACATCTTCGTCGGCCCCGGGATCCGGGACTCTCAAAGTCCCTGTCGCCCATTTATGAATTAACTACACCCATAATAATTGGAAGGTTATACTTTAAAATTGAAATTTATAATATTTAATTTAAACTTTTACTCGAAACAGTACTGGCTTCTTCTCCAACTCCCCACGACCTTAGTTCTTTCTGCTGAAGTTTAAGCTGGCTGGCATTAATAAGTGACAATTATAGTCACCTACCTACTTTACATGTTAAATTAAATTGTAAGGGTAACTTATTATTGCGGTAGACCCCTAAAGGCTATCGTGTGATGTTGTATGGAGAAGATATATTTTTTTAAATATAGGATATTCCAAACAGTTTGTTGTTTCCTAGTATTTCGATACATAACCACCTTGCATCTGGGCTTTTGTTCCATTACAACAAGAAGGACAAAATCTCATGTGTAACAGTAACCTAACTACTATATACGAGTATGTTAACTTATAAGGGTTTGATGTAATAACTTATTATTGCGGTAGACCCCTAAAGGCTACCGTGTGATGTTGTATGGAGGAGATATATTTTTATAAATATATTTTATTTCAAACAGTTTATTGTTTACTTGTATTTCGTTCCATAACCAACTTGCATATGGGCTTTTGTTCCATTACAAAAAAAGGAATAAAATCTCATGTGTAAAAGGGACATGGGATGGGTGTGTCCCATCTGTATTAATCTGTGGTAGTAGTCCGAATCAGGTTTTTATGGGGATCATTAGAAAATTTCGGGAGAACTGGAAGTTCATTTTCTATGGGGATTTTGTATGTATTGTTGAAATTTAGACAGAACATCAACCCGTCGGGTTAGTTGGTAAAAAAATAAAATATTAACTAAACACACCCCTATTATAGCAAGCACAATGATTGTCCCTATGAATATTCTAGCGAGTTAAACGCACACGGCCGTATCTCGATGTAGGTTCCGTGACTAATGTCAGTCCATTTTGTAAACACCGCCACGGTAAACTTAACACCTTATTAAACGCAGGTTTTTTGTTAATTGTAGCTATATTTTGGCTTAATGACCACCTACGTGGGTACGATAAAAGGGAAAGCTCGTTTTCAGGCGGTCGCTATAATTAAAGAAGGTTTATTATCCGTCTCAGTGTATGAGTGGTTGGCCATTTAAATTTTCACGATGTTTGCATTAATGAATATTTCCTAAGAATATTTGCCATTTTTTTACTGTGCCTCTATTATACGTCTTTCACAAGTTTTATTTTGTGTATGCGAATAGGTATTGTCCGCCTCAGTCTTTGTGTGGTTGGTTATTTAAATTTTCGCGATGTTTGCATTAATGAATATTTCCTAAGAATATTCGCCATTTTTTACTATGCCTCTATTATACGTCTTTCACAAGTTTTATTTTGTGTGCGCGAATAGGTATTGTTCGCCTCAGTCTTTGAGTGGTTGGTTATTGAAATTATCACGATGTTTGCATTAATAAATATTTCTTAAGAATATTCGCAATTGTTTTACTATGCCTCTATTATACGTCTTTCACAAGTTTTATTTTGTGTGTGTGAACAGGTATTGCCCGCCTCAGTCTTTGAGTGGTTGTTAATTTAAAATATCTCGATGTTTGAATGAATAAATATTTCCTAAGAATATTCACCATTTTTTACTGTGTCTTTACTTACGCCTCTAACAAGTTTTATTTTGTGTATGTGAATAGGTTTACACCTAAGCAAAATTATTTTATACAGCGTGTAAATACTCGATGGTTGGTTAAAAATATTCGGTTGAAAACGTAGTAGGTACTATCGGGGACATTCGAATCGGCAAACTTTCAAAACAAAATCCCGTGCTCACACGGTTGTCCACGTCTGTTTAACGCCCCTTTTTGCGACGAAAAATAAAAAAAACTTTTGTATAATTAAATTTCTCAGTCTCTGTTACAATGATCACAATTATCTCCTCGGCTCGTTCTTTAGTCTTTTTTTGTTTCATTTAAAAAATCAAGTGGTTCTGCAAAAATCTGATGCTGCGATGCTATTGAGATGATGATGAGATGAGAGTAGGTAAGCGTTACTATAGCGCCCGAGCGCTGCAAGCATGAATAGTCCTTATGGTGGTCTGATTCGGAGATCCGTGTTAGTACTTAAAATAACGAAAAAATTTAATAAGTTTTGCGGAGTTTTTAACGCCCACGCTCATGAAATAAGTTAGTGTTATGTTAAGCAGTAGGTAGTAAGCTAGGAGGTTGCCGTTTAAAACAATTTCTGATTCCAGTGTAGGATCAAAGCGTAATCTATAACTGCTATAATATATAAAATAACACAACACGCCTCAATCACACCTGTAATCCCCGAAGACGTAGGCAGAGGTGTACCTGTAGTAGAGCCACATTTCACCAGTTTTGCTTAACTCCCATGTAATAGGGGGCGAACCTATCGCTATCAACCTGGCACAAATCCAGACTCCGGGCTGCTACGAGAAATTCCTGATGGAAAAACCCAATACCGCTTTGCCTGACCCCAAGCTCAGCAGTAGCACTAGCGGCCACTAGACCAATGAGGCAGTCATCCAAACTAATATGATAAATGTGAAAGTAACTCTGTCTGTCTGTCTGTTACGATTTCATGCCTAAACCGCTGAACCGATCGTCATGAAATTTGGCAGGAATATAGCCTGTGATATGGGGAAGGAGATAGGTTACTTTTTTTACGCAATATCCGATATCCACGCGGGCGGAGCCACAGGAAAAGTTAGTAATAAAGTCTGAAAAGTCTGTTCGTTTGTTTGAACGCGCTGATCTCTTGAACTTCTAATCGGATTTAAAAAAAAATATTTTTAGGCCAATTCTTGAGGAAGGTTATTAAACTTCACTATACTACCCTTAGGGGCCAAGCAAAAAGAAAAAAGACAGAAAGACCGCTAAGCGAAAACTAAAGGTGCGCTTACACGGGCAACTAATATTGCCCAATCCTGGTCAATTCTTGTCAAATATGACGTCACGACTACATCCAGCAATTTAGGGCGATGGCAACATGTAGTAACCTGTTGCCAGAGATACGGCCACACAATAGCAGGCAATATGGAGCAACTTAAAAATTAGGCAATACAAGTCAATACACCGACGACACACTTGTACTGCACTGCACGTAGAAAGAAAGAAAATGGCGGCGGGGGTGGCGGCTGCGCACCCTCCCGCTGCCGGCCGGTCGGAACCTCTCGCAAAAACGAGACGTAGTTATAAGTACAAACAAGATAGAAAGAAAATTGACTACAAATTTCCAAACCGATTGGATATTCGGCAACTCATATTGGCAACATTGAGAAATGTAAAATATATGGAGCAATTATGTAAATGACTCTAATCAAACTGCACCAGTAAACAATAATAATTATAACTTTATTTTCTAGTTGTATTTATTTTCAATAATAATTATAACCTTAGTATTACTACACTACTTTTATAACAATACTGGAGGTGTTACTCGTACTGTATTCCATGATCAACTGCCGATCACTCCTCACAATATTTGTGTGGCAAGTGTCGCCCCACCACTGCTCCGGAAGTTCGCAACAGAATAATAATGGCGCGACACCAGTGCTGCCAACACAAAGTGATCAGATAATATCTATAATTTTAAATAGGTAAACGTATGTAATTTTAAGTAGCTCTAAATAGGTTATTAATTACATACGTTTTTAACAAATAAATCAACCAATAATTAAATCATAAATCAAAATAACTTCTTTTATGTGTAAATATGTATGGTTGTCATTGAAGCGACAACATCCGGCCGTCCTGCGCACGCATCCGTCCCCGGATAGCGTCCCAGTCTGGTGCAATTGCTGAGAACAAAGTATAAACAATAAGTCACAATATTTCATAAAGTGAAGCTGCGATTACTTATTACTCTTCATTTGAATTGAGCGTCTACTCTACTATTCCATCAACGGCCAGCAGAGAAAGACCCCAACCCAAAAGACTTGTTAACATGACATATGTTGGTATTTACATGTATCTAACTGTTCCATCAGCGGTCAGTTAGGTTAGGTTTTAGAGTTTGCAGTTTTCCCTAGGCGATGCCTTTGGCCAACCCTAGTTGCATATCACTACAAACCCTAAACTCATTTGTCACAGATTTATTTTACACGAATAAATACTGTAACTAAAATAATCCAAACACCAAAATATGTTTGAAGCAAATGCACTAGACAGCTTAAGACAAGTAGTAAATACTATAAAAGATAAAATATGAATAAATTGAATCATTATTTGGGTTTAATAAATACCTGACAACATCTTAGGCCTTTTTCGAACCCTCAACATCTAAGTCTGCCAACTTGATCCAAGATTTCACATTCCCAGCACACGCGGGGTGATCACGTATGCCGAAAATATGAACCCGATTGTTTTTTCAACGCTACGCATATCCTTGACTTTATAGCGGTCATGACCTAATAGGATCTGAAAAGTTCCTTTGAAAAGTAGTAATAATTTAGTATTCTGCCGTCATTTGATTGACTGATCATATGAGTGTCCCATTTGTCATAGCCAATGCGTCAAGGATGTTGCGATTAAAGCGTTCCACCTGACCGTTTGAGCGTGGAACAGCAGTCGTTACATGTCGTATTATTTTTGTCCTGAGAGTACTTAATGAATAACTTAGATGTGAAAGAACTGCCAGCATCACTTAAAGAGGCTTAGGATTACTAAAAACTTTAAATATTTTGTCCAACTCGCTAGTAAAAACTTGATATAAAGAGTTCACAGTCACCAAGAGCCAGGTATTTTTACGCGTAGTCTTTACATGGACCCAGAGGTGGTCTATGTGAAGCGTGTGAAACATTTAGGTTTAGGAAACAGTTTTGTCTTCCTTTGTGCCAGGGATATTTTAAAAGTAAATGCAGCTTATACACATTTTAATATATTATTAGGATATTACTTTCTCAATTTTGGGAAAACAATAACATGATTTTATTCTTTCAAAATCTTATCAACGGGAAAATTGCCAAGGTCGTCATGATTAGCTCTAATAATTTGCCAAATACACTGTTTAGGGACAACCCTCTGTGTACCGTAGTCAGTTTGACGTTTTGACGCGGACGCTACTATGGTATTTATTACCTAACAACTCAAACTTACTCATTATACGCTTTCTTATTAAGCTCGGCCTGACCTGATTCTAACATTTCTCTTGCACAAATAGGTACTTAGGTAACTGGACTGACAATAACCAATCTGCTTCAGTAATAGCCATTTTCATTGCATATGGAGGTGGAATTTGTATCAATTGTTTTTCGGCTGTATCAGTAACTTGAGGACTGTATGCAGCCCATACCATCGCGACTGGCATCAGCGTATAAAATAGTAGGTAAGTTGGGGTCATATATTTTAATAAAGCAACAACTGCAATTATGTAACAATTCATCTTTTAATTTATTATCCGCTGAAACTTGGTCGGATCCCCACTCGTAAATGATATCTTTTTTTTTCAAGAGCTTTGTTAGCAGGTTTGCTTTATGAGCACCATCCTTTATAAATTTTCTAACATAATTAATTAGGCCCAAAATATGTATGCAAATTTTTAGGTTCAGGATATTTTTCTACTGCCTTTAATTTATTTTTACCTGCATGGACATATACAATTCTCGTCCTTCGTAAAATTCCTATCAATTAAAATAGGACAGCTTAGCTAATTCATCACAAATATAATTATAGGACCACATTAAGCTCGGCATTATTAACTATAATGTCAACCTGTGCCCCATGTGTGACCTCAGAGAAAGAATATTTTAAATCCTGTTAATAAAACATGTTTATTTATTTGGAAAATTGTTGTTATACAAGATGTTATTAGAGAACAACCACTGCCCACATCAATAAAAGCCTGTCGTTTACATCCATTATACTTACAATTGCCTTATTAAATTTAATCTTAAAGTGAAAGTTCAATAATTAATTATACTTCGCTATCCTTTTCAGGTTTCATTTTAGGTTTAGACCTACATGCAAGCTCTAAATGACCAAATCTATTACACACATTACATTTGACATCATCCTTCTAACTGCAGCTGGTCTTTTTGTGACCAGATTCGCCACAGCGAAAACATGTTATATTTGTACCAGCATTGGGAATAGAATATATATATGCATTAGCACTCCATTAGAGTTGGAAGAATCCTCTGTCTTTTTATCAACATTACTATAGGATAAGTGAGTTGAGTTTTTAACGTGCAAATTGTTATGATTCTGAACGAACTTTTGTTCCGGGTCATCATAGATTTTCCCGTGTAAAAATGAGGCCAGCTCATCACAGTATTTAAAATTACCAGCATCTGCTGCAGTGATTATATTTTTATCGCCAATTGAACCTACGATTACTGAAATTATATCTTGATCAGAAAATGACAATCTCATTTTGTCAATTTTGCCTTTTTGTACAAAGTAAAATTCGTATAATGACTGGCCATCAGAGGGTTTTGTTTGGATCAAGTCTTTTAGCAAACAATACATATTACGCTTTGTTTGAAATGTGCCTAATAGTGTATTTCACCAATCCTTCCATTTCCAGGTAGTCCATTGTGTTTTAGTTTTTTGAACTGAGTCATACCATGTTTTGGCAGTATTACGCAATTTTTGCAAAGCTTGATATTGTAGGACACGATCAGACCAACAAAAAGCACGCGCATTGGCTTCCACGACATTTATCCACATTTCAATATCGTCCACTAATGGGTCAAAGTCAGGAATCACTGAAGATAAAATAACATTTTGGCTTACTGTGGGAGACGCATGCCTCCTTTTCCTACGCCTGTGTCCATCAGAGCTGCTGCTGCTGGAGGAAGGCGAACCAGAGCTCGATGTCGAGCTACTCGTACGACTTATTTTTGACGCACCTTTTTTTCGTCGAGTGCGCTTGCGGCTTCGCGGCATTTGGGCGCGTTTCCGTACCACTACTGATGTAAATGACTCTAATCAAACTGCACCAGTAAACAATAATAATTATAACTTTATTTTCTAGTTGTATTTATTTTCAATAATAATTATAACCTTAGTATTACTACACTACTTTTATAACAATACTGGAGGTGTTACTCGTACTGTATTCCATGATCAACTGCCGATCACTCCTCACAATATTTGTGTGGCAAGTGTCGCCCCACCACTGCTCCGGAAGTTCGCAACAGAATAATAATGGCGCGACACCAGTGCTGCCAACACAAAGTGATCAGATAATATCTATAATTTTAAATAGGTAAACGTATGTAATTTTAAGTAGCTCTAAATAGGTTATTAATTACATACGTTTTTAACAAATAAATCAACCAATAATTAAATCATAAATCAAAATAACTTCTTTTATGTGTAAATATGTATGGTTGTCATTGAAGCGACAACAATTAGAAGCAATATTCCCAAAAAAAATGCCGCATTTAATTGTTGTTGCCCCAGATTACTCCACTTAATTGATTCAGATTTATCCATTAGTGTTGTCGAGCAATTATTGCTCAAAAAATTGCCCGTGTAAGAGCACCTTAAGGAACAGCGCGGGCTGGCGAAGCACAGCGACGCAGGTACGTAGGGGGCCGAAAAAAAGACTTTCTTGAGTTGTCTCTATGAACAATATGTGCTGTTATTTATTGATCTAACAACGATGTAGACAAACTTTATACTTGGTAAAAGACTGTGTGGTAAAACAACTTCATTCCAACGTTCTCCCTAAATTCCAAAATTCCTCCTTAAACCTGGGTTCAACACCGCGAACTATCATGAGCAGTATCTAGCGTTATTCCCAAATATTTTACCTTTCTGTGTCAGCGTTTTAAAGTCTTAGGAAGCTTTATTTCGCTCTACAGACTGCAGTCTTACCGGATACTTGGATAGAACGTCTCAAATAGCCGACGGCATTAGACGGTAACTCTTATCTTTGATATTTAAGACAAGAATTTCCTTTATAAACCAGTTACTTACATTATCAAACAAACACAACAAACAAACAACAACAACAAACACACACACAACAAACAAACAAGCACAAACATTTTTAACTCTTATATCTGCACGGTTGGCGCAGTGGTTAAGCGATTGACTGCTGCGCTGCGTGTCGCGGGTTCGATTCTCGCACGGAACAAATATTTGTATGACCTACAAATAGTTGTTCCGGGTCTGGCTGTTTGTGTATGTGAGTTTAAATGTTTGTAAACGCACCCACAATACAGGAGATATTCCTAGTGTGGGGCAACGTTTTAAAAAAAAAAATAATAATGGAAAGAAAGAAAGAAAAATTGTTTATTCTGCACAAACAAAACGCACTTAACAAAAATAAAATGGGGATTTGGTATACCTAGGTATCAAAAGCAATTTCCATTAATCTGTAAAAAAAAAGTTATCTCGTAATCATCCCAAAAGCTCGGAATTTACAGGAGCCAAAAACCACCAAATATTTTAACATTCATTCGCGAAAATTGAAAAATATATTTTGTCGTTTTTATACCCGAATTAAATATGTAAATGGGTCATACTACGGAGGTTTAAAATAAAATCAATTCACTTTTTTAAATATATACTCTTTGTGAAAACCAAGGGTACAAAAAATATTTACACAAACCGAAATTAGGTCAGGTGCAACAAAAAACGGAAAGCCGGGCTTTTTAAAACATTTTGTGAAAATACGCCGCATTGAGTCAAGGCGGATGATACCGGTAAAATACGTCTGCCAAAAGCTTAAAATTATAATGATCCTTATTAGTATTTTTATTAAAAATAGGAAAGGAAATGAAAAATATACCGCAGCTGCAAATCACGATGAGCTGCTTGGCCAGTCCAAGCACCTCATCGTGATTTGCAGCTGCGGTATATTTTTGCCTTGGCTCATTCGTCTTAAGGTGACGATAACCAACTTTTAATGATTTTATACTGAAGATCACGTCTAAACGAGTAGTGTTAATGATTTGGAAAAAATATAAAATGTTAAATTAGAGCATTTTCTTAATAACTTAATATATAAATATTTTAGATTATGTTTATATTATATAGTAAAATTAATTTTTAAATTTATGTTGAACGTGGATAAAAAACTGAGAATCACGCAAAATCTATCTAGCGTATTTTCCTGAAAGTTTCATCTTTTTAAAGATAATTTAATTATTGATCTTTTAGTTTACGTGCTTTATTAAATATTAAAATACCGTTTGTTTTATGTATAATAAATAATAACGCGTCTTCTTTGGGACAGCGCTTCTGGATGGGCGAGTCCTATTACTGGTTGGACGAACGACGCGTTGCATGTGCTCAGTACAGAACACGCAAGCTAACCACTTAAGGTCACTGGTATATATCTGGACCTTAAGGCTAGCTACATAACATCATGAACCCAAATATAACATATTTTTTTATTTAATGGAGTTTCTTGTCCTTTTGTTCACGTTAACTGACTTTCTGGTTAATTATTGACAAGCCTAATTGAAATTGATCTTCTTCTTCTACTTCTTTAATTGGTCCCTCATTACTAAGGATCTTGGACCCCTTTAAGTGGACAATCTGCCTCCGTCGACTCCGGTTCATCGTTGCCAACACCGCCTACTGAAATTTGCTTGAGGACGTAACTTGGTGGGACCATCGTGTTGGTGATAGACCTCATGCTCTCTTCCCCTCGGTATTGCCAACAATGACCAGCTTTTCAGGGTTACTATCTCCCTTTCCCATTATGTGGCCGAAAAAGGTCAAAATACGCTGAAATGATATAAACAAATTCAGGTTCAAAGAAACTTTATTCTCAATCAAGACATATACATATCTCTTACTTGAGAACAATACTAAAACATACATAAATTACGCAAAGTTCGTCGTCATCACTTACAAACTAGATACCCATCCAATGCTTTTATTTCTCCAAAAGTGATCGATCCACAATTATATATTTATTTATTTATTTATTTTATTATTTATGTACACCCAGTTAAATACATAGAGATACGACATAATTATAATTTCAGTAAAGTACATACTAACCAAGTTGAGTTTTAAATGCACTGAACGAGTGTAGATTTCTTATGCTAGAGGGTAGAGGGCCTTATTAGAAGGCTAAAAGTCACCCAAAGGGCAATGGAGAGGGCTATGCTCGGAGTTACCCTACGTGATCGAATCAGAAATGAAGAGATTCGTAGGAGAACCAAGGTAACCGCAATAGCTCGAAGAATTGCCAAACTTAAGTGGCAATGGGCAGAACAGATGGCCGTTGGGGCCGAAAGGTTCTGGAGTGGCGACCGCGTACCGGAAGATGTAGCGTTGGAAGGCCTCCCACAAGGTGGACCGATGACCTTATGAAAGCCGCAGGAATCCGCTGGATGCGGGAAGCACAGAACCGGTCGAGGTGGCGGTGCTTGGGGGAGGCCTATGTTCAGCAGCGGACGTCTTTCGGCTGAAATGATGATGATGTTGATGAGAGGGTATTCTATTATAAATTTGTGCTCCTTCAAAAGTAAGCATTTTTTTGCCATAGTTAGTTCTATTTTTGGGTTTTTTTAGAAGTCTACATCTAACATTAGGTTAAATTCCGTAAAGATAGTTATGCTATGAATGTAGGCACACTCACATTAAAGTCTACTTTAAAATATTAATCTCTGTTTAGCCACCATTTACAAATTGCTGTATAGTGTAACTCTGAACTTGATAAGATAAGATAAGTAAAAAAGCAATAATGAGGAATAGACTAGCAATTCTCACCAGTTTCAAAATGCTTAAACCTCGAATTCGAAATCTCCCAAAATTGCCAACCCCTGTTTGAAACATTCCACCGATTGCATTCGAATAGGTGACCGGTAAATGGGGACAAATTGTGAAAACATCCGATCCCGTTGTTGGAGAGGACTACTCAAGAATCTGGATCAGTGACGCAACCCGGGTCGCGAACCTGAAAACTAAACATTTTGTAAAAATACTTGAAGATGGCGACGGTGTAAATGTGTGTGTGACGGTCTCGCTGCAAAATAAGGTTGTGTGTCTATGAGCGTACTATTTTCAAACATTTGAGAAAGTTGTTTAGAGATTATTTTATTTAATTCATAAATATTTAGCTTATGTTAGCTTTTGTTGTCTTAACCTTTCGTTGTGGGTTTCCAAGTAAAAGTGAAACAACTAAGTATTTCAAAAACACTGAAGTTTTTGGTTAGTAAAATATTGATGGGGCTTGATTTCCTAAATTAAAAGTTAGATGATGAGGCCGAAATGGGATGAGTTCCGTATAGTGACGGACGTAAAGAATAGCACCACCCCATTTCCTCCCGTGGGTGTCGTAAAAGTCGATTAAGGGACTTACTAGAGAATAGGCAGCAGCGTTCTCTACGCATTTTTAACACCATACTGCGATCGCCAACCCGCCTGCCAAGCGTGGCGATTATGGCAAACCCCCCCAATTGGGGGAGGCTTATGTCCAGCAGTGGCGGTTATTCGGCTGAAATGATGATGATGATGATGATGAGGCCTTAAGCTAGTACACTGCATCACTCTCACTATAGCAAACATATCACAAAATAACACAAACATTTTACATCGTTGAACGATAAATTATTTAACATTGAACACATCGAATACCCGAATAGTGGTGAAAGAATAATTAACTACACCGCAAATGTAAACGTGACACAGATACGAGTTTGGAAACGAGAGTATCTACAGCACAGCGTATGTGCACAAATGTTTGGTAATGTATGCTGTACACTCTTTCCAATTCATCTGCCTAGCCTTTTTTCCCAACTATGTAGGGGTCAGTTTCAACTCTAACCGGATGCAGCTGAATAATAATAATGATAATAACCCCACCGCCGTATCTCTACGTTGACGTCGTGGTGGGGCTTGCGCGCTCCGAACTCTAGGTCTGTGCCGGTAGAGTTTACTTTGCCGGAACATGTCTAGGGTGAGGAGCCAGACCAAGAGAGATACAGAAACCCGCAGGGCAGCATGTGGCGAGCTGTTGGGCAGTTGCGACCCCACGGACCCTATCTCCCGGGAGAAGTCATGTTCCTCATCTCTGACTTGCCTTTATTGGCCGGCTGGAGTGAACACTGACGAGGAACTGAGCTCCCACCTCATTTTTGCCTTTATTGGCCGGCTTGAGTGGAGATTCGCAAGAGCAAACGTGCTCGGAGGAAGGAAGTATTCCAGTAAGTGCTTGTAGGGATCTTGACCATCTTCCGGGCTCTGGGATTGTTCTGAGAGCCTTGGAATACCTCTCCACTCCTCGAGCACCTCAGGACATGTTGCCTCCTTGTCGCTACGTCACTATGTGCTAGCGACCGTTTTCGGGGGCCCATTATTGAGTGTGCAAGTCACCCCCTGCCATTTTATCCGTGTTTAATAAAGCATTGATTAGGTAGGGGCCATAGTCCTTCCATAGTTTTTAGTAACCAGTCCATTTTAACCACCCAAACCCATAGTCCAATATCTTTGTTTCCATATCCTGCAATAGTCCTACACCAACCGGGGGTTGTCCTTGGGTGCACTTGCATAGTGCGTACAGGGATAATCGTCGGTTGGTGCCTCATTTAATTAAAAAGCGTCTAACAGGCCTCTGTGAGTTGGCTTCGGCCCCTCGTACGCCTTCCAAAGGTCCGGGACCCCAGGGTCCCGAGATATGTAGACGATGATAATAATAACTACCGGAGACATATTATGAAGGAAGGGAAGGTTGACGTGTGTCAGGCATGCCACCGTGCTCCGGCGGGATCTCATGGCGACATGGAGGGTGCGATTGTCGCAACCCAGCGCTGGGCACGCCACAATTGTGGCGATAAGTCCCCTCTTTGAGGAGTGGCTAGAGAGGCGCCACGGCGTCCTCACCTTCCACCTGACACAGGTCCTCACCGGACACAGGTCCTCACCGGACACAGTTCCTCACCGGACACGGTTGTTTCGGGAGGTTCCTATTAGGATAAGGCGGGAGTAAACGTCCGGGTGTTATCACTGTGTGGATCGCCCGGAGGGCACGGTGGAGCATACGGTGGCGGCCTGTCCGGCTTGGGCAAAGCACCGTCATGTCCTCACGGAGGCAATCGGCGGCGGTGATCTCTCGCGTCCGGCCCTGGTCCAGGCCATGGTCTGGAGCGACAGTGCATGGCAGGCAGACACCTCCTTCTGCGATGCAGTAATGCTCGCGAAGGAGGAGGCGGAACGCATGAGGGAGCGGCAGTCTGTGCGCCCTCACGCCTCTAGTCACCGCAGGAGACGCCCTGGGCGGCGGGAATCGATAGCCGATTCCCGGCCACCAGGCACGGGCTTGCGGGTGGCAGCTCGTCGTCCGGTAACAGGCCCGGGCCGATGGCGCATTGTGTTCCACGCGCGTCTCAAAGAGATGTCAGCACGCACTGACGGGGTCCGCCAGGACCGATGCCTGCCAGGGTTGCGGGTTTATCCGAAAGGGATACCGTGGCCCTGGCATACAGGCAACTGAAGGAACACGGGTGGGTTTTAGTCAGTACCTAAAAGTCTGACACACCCTCCAGCTCCGCCCAGAGCTGGAGAAGTTATTTGATAATTACCCACACTAAAAAAAAAGCTTCGTGGACAGGTAATGTCAAATATAATATATAATATAATATATTATGTTTAATATCGCACACCTAGATGAAGGGTGGCACAACTCAAAATAATCCAAAATCGAGTTATTGCGATTATCGGAATCAGTGTTGAAAACTACATTAACTCCAAAGACAGTGTACAAACTCCATTCATAAAAGACTAGATTGCGCTGTAAGTCAGTCTTTTTGAGTAGCTCCACGGTCACCCCCCATCAACAACAGTAACGCATCACCAGTTACGACATGTCAGCTGCAGGGAAAGATGCTGTCAATACGCTCAAAGAGTAAATTATTTCGACTTAGTTTTGTATTCGTGGCTAATCGCAGTAATCAAGCGTGAATTATTTTGAGTTGATTTCGTATTCGTGATTGAATCGGTCTTGTTTCTTGTGTGTTCTTCAAATTATTTCCACTTACCCCAGTATTGTTGACAAATGAAAGTAATTGTTGTTTTACTAAATTAATATAAAATATATATATATTAATAGCAAATTAATATCTTAGTAAAATAATATACAACATCATACAACAATAATTTAAATCGGTCAAATAGAAAATGAGTAGAACGTTTTTTGCTGTTGCCTGAAAAAAGAGGTATTTTGAGTTGTGCTACTCTTTATCTAGGTGTGCGATATGTAACCAAAAATGCCGCAGTTCTGGCTAAAATGTAAAAAATGGTATAATTATTGAAAGCACCGTTAAAATATTAATTACGTATACCGCAAATATTTCCTCAACGGCACAAGTTTACGCATAACTAATTAGTGAAACGCATGCGCTCATTTGGTAATGCAGTCTTACTAAAACTTGCTGAACAAACTTCGGTGTATGATTTTGCAATGAATTAGAGTTTGAGATAAGTTTGCTTTCTAACATCGTTTACACGTAGATAAGTACCTTCTCTGAAATTTATGACTTTGAAATTCTGTATAGGTTAAATAACTGAAAATCTCTTAGGGGGTAATTGTACACAATCATCATTATGATCATATTTTACTAAGGGACTGAAACTGAAATCACGAAGAATAATATAAGCTGCTCCATTTATGATCGATCAAAACCGAAATCACGAAAAAAAAATCTGCTACTCCATAAATTTATGTTTCCATAGCTCGACAAAATGTAGTGAACAGCTGATTTACGATAACTGTAACATTACCTAACAGTATAATTATTAATTAATGTATACAAAACATTGTTAATATTATAAAAGAGTAAATATGGAGTTTCTTGCCCATTCTTCTCCATACGTACCTTTTGGAAGGGGCAACTAGAATCAATTCATAATATTTGTAATTTTTTACATTCAAAAGTGCCATTAATGTGCCTATTTGAAATAAATGATTTGACTTTGACTTTGACAGTGTTTGGTAGCATAGTAAAAGTTGTTCAGAATAAACAGATTTTCAGCTATTTCAATTTTTATATATTTTTTTATGTTTTGTGCATATTTATGGATAATGCTAAGTGGAAGAGCGGAAACTCCTAACACAAGCAATTCTTGTTTAAAAGGAAATCTCCAAATCATGTATGTAAATAGAGTATGTAATTAGAAAAAAAATACATTTACACCTTTCAAGGTTTTTTTCTTCTTCAGCTACTTAAGATTTTTTCATGTTGTGGTATATTCCATTTGAAATAAGATTAGACATTTAAGTAAACCATTTTTACAGATCGCCCGATTTTTTTGGTTTTGATTTTGACTTCTATTTCGTCATATTCGTGAACGGGCGCCGTCAGTTGGGACTGGTCATCTCTTAGCTGCCACGGCTTATTTTAATTTTTGAATTGTTTTTGTTACGGACGCTTCTAACGTGCACGACTTTCTACATTGTTCTCACATGTATAAATTCAACATGAATGATGTTACCCATATTTTGCAACAATATTTTGTTTTAAAAGTGTGTTTTCTTCCCCGTTCTTCTCCATAGGAACCTACTACGCTTTGAAATGGGCAACTAGCCTCATCTTTCTGACTGACCGACCCCTTGACAATTCAAAAGTGCCTGTAATTGGTTTATTTGAAATAAATGCTTTGAGTTTGAGTTTGTATTTTGTGTATTTTTCTACTTGAAAACGTAAATAACGCAATGAATGTTGTAGAAATGCCAAAATGAAAGGTATTGCAAATGTTGGTATGTTACGCAACTATCCCGCAGGTCCACAATGCTAACCTATCAAGTACAGATAACATTAATTACACTACGAATTCCGACTCATTTACTATGCATAGTGATTATTCCATTCCCACGGTGTATTGTGACATTCGATCAGAATACAAAAACAAACTAAGCTATGTATTTTGTCTTACTGTGCATTAGATTAAAATATACATGATGAGGCTTTGAAGAGCTATGCTCTTTAACGGTACCACAATGGCAACCATACCAATCAAAAATTAAAACAACTTTTTTTTTTTTTTGCTACTGCATCTCAGAGTTAAGCATGAGAGGTTGAGACTGTGGTTGCCTTAAGCTCCTAAAAACTTAAAGCCTCCAGCTAGGGCGTAAAAACTTATAAACTAAACGACTGCGCGCTAAGGGCACCCCCTGTGGGATACGAACTTCGGCTTAGGGCAGAGTCGGAGGGAGGATGGCAAGGGACCGACGGTGGCTGGATAAAATCAGGGTTATGATTATTATCGGGGGAATTTAAAGCTACAGGCTCAGCTATAGCGCGTGCTGGCGCTTCGCTTACGGGCAAGGGTCGGGGAGGACTATTTAGTCGGGGATTTCGCGCGGGGCCTCGGCGACGAGGTCGGAATGACGGTCGTGTATTATGTTTGCGAGCTACTGTACTTGTTTTCCTACTGCTGGAGGAGAGTCGTGGGGTCGTCTGGGTCAGTCAGTAACTATATATAACAAATACTACGACTATATATATTAATTTTTTTTTTTTTTTTTTTTAAATGCCTCAGGTATTAAAGTCCGCCTTTGGTATTTTATTATTTGTACATATAAATAAATAACCAGCTGCTGCCCGCGATTTCGAAAATTTACTCCTTATAATATCAGCTATCTCCAAGTGAAAGTCCCGTCAACATCGGTCCAGCCGTTTCGGAGAATATCCGGAACAAAAAGACAGACAGACAAAAATTTAAAAATAATGTTGTTTGTTATAAGTAACGTAACTTTCATATGCATTTAGTAAAAAGATTTTATTTTGACATTACAAACAGACACTTCAATTTTATTTATTTGTATAGAAAATAGATAGTTTTGTGAGCTAATCATGAATCAATTTAATAATAGAAATGACATGTGTAACTCAAAATTATTATTATAACTAGGACTTTTATTTTATTCACTATTTATTCACTAATTACTATGACATTCATTCAATTATTGACTACTTCCGATACTTCTTGACATTGAAAAATAAAATGGTTAAAATGATTTTCCAATTTTGTAATATTTATTCTTATTCAGCATGATATTTTGATTGTAATTTATGTGTAAATTTTGCATGCCCAAGTGCCGGCAGAGCATGGAGAACTTTCGAAACATGTTTGTCATCTATACCCCTACCCGTGTTGGCAAAAAACAAATGATTTGATTTGATTTGAATGAAAACCTACAATTTTCCTTCAAGTAGCGAGATTTTTATATTTTGTAGATTTAACTTGACAAAATCATTTTCTTTAAACAAATCTTAAAATAATGTTATAAGAGCGCTGTCTCGGGTCCACTAGTCCGATCTAAAGAAAAACGGCCACATTCCTCTAGATCGTATTTTGTTGCTTCGTGTCTCAATATGAAACTTTGTAGAAGGTATTAGAAAATTCTAGACAAACTTCCCGAGGCAGCAGATTCAGCCGTTTTTCATAATTCCTTCTCAGTCACGAGATAATATTTTTTTAAAGGGGTGGCGCTAGTGGGCCCGAGACAGCCCTCTTAATACGTTTGAAATTGATGTCTTAAATCAAATACTGTTTCAAACGGTAGAAATATCTGACAGTGATCATAACAGGGATACTATTAAAAAAATCACGCAGTATATCCAAGCTATGCCCTGGCATTGATGCACATATACTTGCAACATAATAATTATGTACTGTGATCGAGAATTCTATATCTACCTTGCTCTTTCTATCCAAGCTATCTCGCTCTGCTTTTGCATTGATGTTCATACACTTGCACACTATAATAGTAATGATTTGCTGTAAAGCATACTACAAACTACATATATTCATCTCGCTCTATCTACGTTGATGCACGTACACGGCAAAATAATAATTATCCTCTCCACAAATGTTCGCGCTACACGCGGGCTCGTACATAATTAGTGCTGGACACAGGCTCCCGTTGTAATGCAGTCTTAACAAGGCCTGTTTGTTGGCAACATTGCTGTGTCAATCTTTGTTACATTGGCAACACGAGGTTTCTAATGATGAAGTTTACTTGCTATTTGTTCTGCAGTGCTTTGCAGTAATACGAGCTGTTTGTTGCCTGAGATCTTTGTTACGTTTACTGTACGCTTAGAGTAATAATTAACATAGAAACCTTATACGCTTCTTTCAACCTTATATGTTACAGTGGTCATTAGCTTCTAAGGAGGAGCTCGTGGCTAAGTAATAATAGCCGCACGGGTCGATCCGTGAGATTAAGCTAATCTTGCCGGAGTTGGTCTGTGGATGGGTGACCATCTTTACATACCGAGACTCCTCCGTGCCTCGGAAAACACGTTAAACCATTGGTCCCGGCTGTCATTCGTGGATCTTTGACAGTCGTTACGGGTCGTCAGAAGCTCAAAAGTCTGACAGCCAGTCTTACCAAGGGGTATCGTGTTACCCAGTTACTGGGTTGTGGAGGTCAGATAGGCAGTCGCTCCATGTAAAATACATGCTATTGGTATTCAGCTGCACCCGGTTAGACTGGAAGCCGACCCCAACGTAGTTGGGAAAAGGCTAGGCAGATTGATTGGTCATTAGCTTCTAAGGTGGTAACAATGTTGCACTCACTCTATCAGGGATGGATTGTATGATCTTCAGATCAATTTCTGGGACAACGTAATGGACAGGGTTTGAAATCCTGTTAATGTATAGTCTAAGTTCCTCATCATCATCATTTCAGCCGAAAGACGTCTACTGCGGGCTTAAAGCGTAAGAGGGGCCTATGGTTAAAATTATAGCCGACAGCAACAATCATGATTGTTTACCAAGCGTGGAAATTTCACAATGTTTATTTTTTTGGGATCGGTCACTTCAACGGTATACAAGCATACTCGTATACCTAATTATTGTATTTGGGGACCCATTCAACGGTTCTATAATTAAATTATAATTATGATTGCCATATGTATGTCATCATCATCATCATCATTTCAGCCGAAAGACGTCCACTGCTGGACATAGGCCTCCCCCATGCACCGCCACTTCAACCGGTTCTGAGCTTCCCGCATCCAGCGGATTCCTGTAGCTTTCACAAGGTCATCGGTCCACCTTGTGGGAGGCCAGCCAACGTTACATCTTCCGGTACGCGGTCGCCACTCCTGAACCTTTTTGTCCCAACGGCCATCTTTTCTGCGAACAATGTGCCCTGCCCATTTCCACTTAAGTTTGGCAATTCTTCGAGCAATGTTACCTTGGTAACATTGCTCGAAGAATTGGTCTCCTGCGAATCTCTTTATTTTGGGTTCGATAACGTAGGGAAACTCCAAGCATAGCCCTCTTCATTGCTCTTTGGGTGATTTTTAGCCTCCAACTTCGAGAAACAGGTCAATCGTCGACCCACGTAGTGTCTCAAGATGAAAGTCTTTGACCAATGCGTGTTGCCAGTTATGACCTATGGCACTAAAACGTGGTCGCTCACAATGGGCCTTATTAGTAAAGTAAGTATTTCTAAATAAATATTGAATTTATTGATAAAGACTTGAGGCGATGTTTCATAATTTAATCATTTACTCTGCTGCATGTTCACGGTACACGTGCTGGTTTGTACATAATTAGAGGCAGATACAGATGTATAATGATGACTGTTTACGGTTTTACTCACGTTTGACGCAACTATTCAAACGATCCTGAAATTTACATCGTATATTCATAAGGGTCTTTCAAAAGTTATTATTCAAAAGGGTACCAACCCACTCTGATGTGAAACTCACTAAGTGCTTACTCAGTTACAAAAACCGTTCCTAAAACACTTTCGATTTCTTTGATAGCATCTAAAAAGAAGTCTCACTTAGGAAGCAAACATTTACTTCCCATTCCCTGCTATACCTACTATCATTCGGTAATCGCAAACGTTCTAGCGTGCCTATCCGAGAACCGTCTCCGACTAACTTTCGAAAGAACAATTTCGTTCCCATTCTGAGAAAACTTTAGCGAGTACTAACTGCGTTCGCACTAAAATGTCTCAATTATGTTCGCTAAGCAAACACATCCTTTCACGTCATTCGCTCTTGGTATATTCGGAACAGTTCTTGCTGGTTACTTTGGGCTTTTATTTGCTAAGAACGGGCTAAAAACTCAGAGATGAGTCTGTAAATGCTTTCTATTGCTAAAGAGATCTAAAAATTGTTTGAAACATAATAAAGATCAATAAACTATTTAATTACGGTATTCTAACAGATGGCAGTTTATAAAAGTGTGCTTGACCAGGCCCGAGTCGACGGCGCGTTGTGTTCCACGCGCGCCTCAAAGAGATGTCAGCACGCACTGACGGGGTCCGCTAGGACCGGTGCCTGCCAGGGTTGCGGGTTTGTCCGAAAGGAATACCGTGGCCCTGGCACACAGGCAACTGAAGGAACACGGGTGGGTTTAAGTCAGTAAAAGTCTGACACGCCCTCCCGCTCCCCCCAGAGCGGGAGAAGTTATTTGATAATTTCATACCCAAAAAAAAAAGACGAGTAGCGATCGCTTTCAAAATGTTTCGTATTTCTACAACGACTTTCAACAGTATTACCATTTTTGACTTTTCCATTATCGTTATTGCTGATAGAATGTCAGTTTGTCTACAACTTTTGAAAGATTTTTTGTCTTTTTTGTTAGTTCATGAACAATAAACATGGACCTCTCAATATGTCAGTGTTGAAACAGTTTTCAAAGACTTGAGAGTTGTAAATGATTTATCCCTTTACACCTCTCAAGATTGTCTTCAGTATTTTGTCAAAGGACTGTGTCAAAATATAACGATTAGTACCTTATCAAAACAATTTTTTGTCTTTGTTTTACTAGAACCGACAAACGGTAACTTTTTACGAAGCTATAAAATTTTTGTAACTGCAAAAATTATGAGGACAGTGAGTTTGTCTTCCATTAATCTTTTGTTATTACTAAATCCTTAAATAACTCGGTTCAGTTGACTCAGTAATTCAGGAGAGCTAACATAATATTTTTCCTCCTACTTAAATTTGCTCTATAATTCAATATAAATTATGTCCCGGGGACCGGTCATAACTTAGTCTTTTTTATTAACTTTGACTGTGCGGTAAAATATAATATTTATTTGTAACTCAATGTTTAGTAGTATCATATTTTTAACCGAATTCCAACAAAAAGAGGAGGTTCTATGTTTGTCTGTATATATTTTGTATGTATGTTCATCGATTTCTCCGTGACTACTGAGCCGATCAACTTTTTTTTTAATTGTATTCAGTTTGCTTGGGTAAGTTTTTGAGTTAGCTTTAATAATACTTAGTAGTGGAATACGAATTTATGTCGGATAGGTACAAAAAAGATAAGTCAAAAATATCTTTAATTTTGGAAGTCGGTGTCTGGTTTTGTATTTTCATGTTTTACCACCTACTTCCGAAATTAAGGTTATTTTTCACTTTGTAGTATCGTTTTTGTAAAAAAGTTTTTTGTTTGAGCATTTCCTCCGTAATTGGGCAATGTCGTCTCGTTAAATGTTTGAGGAGCTATGTGCCTAAAGTAGGGTATTTGGACAGAGTGACCTGTGGTAGTTTCCTATACGTGGTAACAGAAATTCTCTTGGAGTCGTTTTTACAGACTGTATCATGCAATCATTTTGGTTCCGTACGGGAATTGAACCCCTGACTCGGGGGCAAAAGCTAATTGCTGAGCCAGAGTCTACCATTATAATTAACGAGAAGGCCTAAAGTAGAAACTAAAACAACTTTACCGTTTCGACAGCTCGTCTTTCACTTAAAAGTTACAATCAATAAAAACTTCCAAATCTAAGTTATATTACAAGAAATAAACCTAACAAATTTGGTGTTATCATTTTACGTAATAATAATGGTGAAGTTGTTTTGATATTTCGCGTTCGCCTACCCGAAAACAAAAGCGGGAACATTAATGGGAACAATGATTTCTGGCCCGAAGTGTACACTTGTCTTATGCTATGTAATGCGCTGTCAGTGTAGACAAAAGGCGCGTTTTTTTTTTAAAGATCGTAAAATATGGCCGACGCCCATTGTACGGAGCGCTTTATTCACGACCTTTTTCCTTCTCATTTCCCTATTTTTATTCTGAAAGGATTAACAAAAGCACAGGTACGGTGGTGTATTTTATAATGATTTGCATAAATTTAGGACATTTATAACGTAGGTATTTCTGTTTAGAATTTTCGTGACTACATATCCTAAAATAAAAGTTGTGGTGCCTTTCAAAACCGTTTTCTCCGTAAAATTACGGGAGCCCCCTGGTTCGTTCCGAACACCAACCTCCATGTAGACCTCAATATCCCCACCATCGTTCAATTCATGAAGCATTTCAAAGCGCCACTCACCGCAACATTAAAGTTGCGCAGGCCGCCAATGATACCCCCTCTCGCATCAGTAAGACCCGCCGTCCACGGCATGCACTGAATGACCCAGACGACCCCACAACTCTCCTCCAGGAGAGCAGTAGGGAAACCAGTACAGCTCGCAAACATAAAACACGACCGTCATTCCGACCTCGCCGCCGAGGCTAATCGCAAAATCCCCGACTAAATAGTCCTCCCCGACCCTTGCTCGACGAAGCGCCAGCCCGCGCCGTAGCTGAGCCTGTAGCTTTAAATTCCCCTGATAATAATCATAACCCTGATTTTATCCAGCCACCACCGTCGGTCCCTTGCCCTCCTCCCCCCGGCGCTGCCCTAAGTCGAGGTGGGGGATCTTATCGCGCAGTCGTTTAGTTTATAAGTTTTACGCCCTGGCTGGAGGTTTTAAGTTTTTAGGAGCTGAAGGCAACCACAGGAAAGTCCGGTTAAAGAGTCACGATCTCTAAAGGTCAACTCTGAAATGCCCTAGTTTTTAATTGTGGCGCCTTTACCTTATAATCTTTAAAGGATAATAATAGTTTCTGGATCAGAAAATAGGTTTGAATCCAAAAGGTGTTGCATTCATCACGCACTCTAATGCGATTGCAAATGGAACATAATATATTATATGACTGACTTCTCCGGACCTTTTCATTATATACGAAAACAAAATATACAAATATGTATACGGTTTTCTTGAGGAACTGAGGAGGCAAGTGTCGGATGCCACATAGGCGGCATGTGCTTTAATAATATAAATTATGCCGATGACATGGTCCTCTTGAGCCCCTCGATAAGAGCTCTCAGGCAACTAGTGCTTTATTTTTTATTTCTGTCTGTCTTTCTGTCTGTTTGTTTCGGCTAATCTCCGAAACGGTAGAACCGATTTTGCCTTTCACTGGCTTTCTGATAGCTGATGTTATAACGATTAAATTAGGTTTTTATTTAAGAAAAAAGGCACACGAACGAAGCCGCGAGCAGCAGCTAGTCTTACATATAATATAATATTTATACCTTCACTATCGACTCGACAAGAAGAAGAAGCCTCATATTAAGGTTTTTGCAACGAAAAACAATGCTAGAAACTAAAACAATCCATCGCGATCATACTAGACAAATCGAGTCACTATCGACCGATGTCACAGTAAATATTGATATCCATAATTGTAATACATGTTGTGTATGTTCGAACGATTCAGTTGTATGCACTATGACAGTCAAACATCAATTATAACTGCGCAATAGACATAGGCATAACGATTAATATATCGAGTGGTTCAGACAGTAGCTTACGATATGTGGGAACATTTCTCAAATGCTTATGGGAGCGTGTGTGATGGGTTTATTTATGGTCTACAAATTATAATATCAACCGATGTACTGCAATTGCATGAACGTTTGAACAGCGTAAGTTCAAGGTATAACATACGTTTTTTCACATAAAATAACATAACAATAAAGCTTTTTTTTTTGTGGGTGGGAAATCACCAAATGACCCTTGTGGGTGGAGCGGAAGGGAGTGTCAGACTCTTACTGACTAAAACCCACCCGTGTTCCTTCCTTGGCCCTTTATGTTCCGGGGCAGCGGTACCCCTTTCGGACAATCCCTCTGACCCGGCAGGCTTGGGCCTTATTGGGCCCCCTCGTCGTTGCTTACATCTCTTTGAGGCGTGCGTGGAACACGTACGCGCCGTCCGGCACGGACGGTGAGCTACCCATTACTCACCGCTCTCAGATCCGCGCCTACGGTGGCCGGGAGTCGTCACGCAGCTCCCGACGCTCGGAGCGGCGGCTGGGACGGGAGACTCTCTCCCTCTCCCATCCCGCCACCTCCTTCTCTAGCATAACTGCTTCACAGAAGAAGGTGACTGCCTCCCATTCCCTCTCGCCCCGGACTATGGCTTGAACCAGGGCCGGGCGCGAGAGGTCGCCACCGCTGCCAATTACCTCTACGATGACACGGCGGTGCTCCGCCCAAGCAGGGCAGACCCCCACCGTATGCTCCATCATGTATACCAATACGCCTATATTCCACGAAAGGTTAGGCAGAGGTACGCCTATAGTAGGCACACCCACATTTCGCCAGTTATGTTTAAGTCCCATGTAATAGGGGGTGAGCCTATTGCCATCAACCGGTTATAAATCCAGCCTCCGGGCGGCTACTGAGAAATTCCAGATGAAAAAATCCAATAACTCTTTACCTTACCCCGGTATTGAACCTCATGCTCAGAAGTAGCGCTTGCGACTACTAACGAGGCAATTACGTTACGTTAAGGTTTTTTTTTTCCAAGCGTGGCGATTATGGCAAACCCCCCCAATTGGGGGAGGCTTATGTCCAGCAGTGGACGTCTTTCGGCTGAAATGATGATGATGATGAAGGCTTTATATTACAACATTAATTTCACGTAACTAGTTTCAATAACAGTGCAACTTGTTTCGTAAAATAATTAGTATAGTAAAATCTACACTATCACCGAAATCATGGCCCTGACAGCACCAAAGCTTTATTTTGCAATGTAAAATATTATCGTACACTACATACGTAGCGTGTGCTTTCGTAGCACTACATTCACGTCGCATTTGTCAGTGAAATTAGTTATGCGACATTAATTTTATCATAAAATCGCGCTTGGCACGAAAGTATTTTGATTTCATAAAATTAAGGTATGCATCGTGCCGTGTGGTGCCGGACTTAAATAATAGCACTTCCCCATGTCCTCCCATGGCTATCGTAAAAGGCGACTAAGGGACTTACTAGAGAATGGGCGGCAGTGTTCTCTTTGCATTTATTAACACTATACTGCGATCGCCAACCCGCCTGCCAAGCGTGGCGATTATGCACAACCCCACCGATTGGGGGAGGCCTACGTCCAGTAGTGGACGACTTTCGGATGAAATCATGAATAATGATGAAGGCATGTATCATATGTAAAATTAAAAAAAAAAAAAATGTTCGGTTTGGTTGATGGTAGGGGTTGCTCTGAGTCCACCTGGCTAGCTACCACCATATTGTCTAAGTCTGTCGCCAAAACAACAATGTTAACAGCATTTGTTTTGTTTCGGAAGTTAGAGGTAAGAAAGCGAGTTCCACTGTGGTTGAGGATTCCGAGTGAATCTCGCTTCCACCTTCGGCCTTATCATCACTTACCATCAGGTGAGATGACGGCCAAGAGCTTACCAGTAGAGGATAAAAAAAAGTATACTTAAATTGTTTACTGTCTGAGTAGTTTAGAAGTGAAAACCATTTCAGTAGAATCAAAAATATGTAGATTTGTAGGTATTACTCGTATTCTATAACCTAATTCAGAGGCGCCAAAACGCGATTATCAAATTCCTTTCAAAAATTCAACGTCAATGTTTTCAATTTCAAAGGCGACCTTTTGATAGTGGATCGAAGTTAATCAAAGCCTTCGCCTGGGCATTGTGCTACTGACTTTATAATCAGATCACAGTATCAGATATTCTAGGCTGCGACTAACGTTGTTATATTTGCTTTAAGGTTTGCTTAAGACTACGCCGAGCGCACAGTGGCGCCCTCATCGTTATTTCGGTCCCTCCTCTTTATGAGAGGGATTGGGCCATAATCCATCTCGCGGGCCTAGTGCGGGATGTAATGTCACATTTCTTCGACATTTTGGTTATAGGACTTGCCAGTTTCCTCACGTTGTTTTCCTTCACCGCTTTGAGAGCAGTGTTGTTCCATAGATTACTTTTTTTTGAACCCACTACCTATGACACCATCCACTGCTGAGTTCCATTCAAGAAGTTCGCAAGTTTATTATGACTGCGCCGAGCGCACAGTGGCGCTCTCATCGTACGACAAGTCTATACGATATTATTACTACAAACAGTAGTTTTAAATTGTTATGTTTTATTGTAATCATTAAAACGGAGCTTAGTGGCCACTATTTTCCGTTTTAATGATTACAATAAAACATAACAATTTAAAACTACTGTTTGTAGTAATAATAACGTATAGTCTTGTGAAGCACAACTTGACGAGCTTATTTTCTGCATTTTCATTCTAAAATAAAAGAAATCACCGAAATAACGATGAGGGCGCCACTGTGCGCTCGATAGCCTCTTAAGGCAAAAACGTCAGGGTCGCTCGCGGCATTAAAATTTTCTTCAGTTTAAAAGAGTAACGGTGGAGTTTCTTACCCATTCTTCTCCATTCAAAACTACCTTTTGGAAGGGGCAACTAGAATTAATTTTAGTTCCGTGTAAATTTTGACGTTCAAAAGTGCCATTTATGTGCCTATTTGAAATAAATGATTTGACTTTTCTTAGGTTTTTGCAGTTTGCTGGTCAGTGTCGGGTTATATGTGGATTTAAATATGATTGGCGGCCGTATTAAATATTTATTTATAGAGTTAAAATCATAAAAATCATCAAAACAACTCTCTAAATTCATAATTATAATCCTATTGAATGACTATTTCATGAAATCAACCCTGAAAGGCACCGGTCCTAGCGGACCCGTCAGTGCGTGCTGACATCTCTATACGGTGCGCGTGAAACACAACGCGCCGTCGACCCGGGCCTGGTCCTTACCGGACGGCGAGCTGCCCATAGCTCGCCGTCCGCAAGCCCGCGCCTACGGTGGCCGGGAATCAGCGATCGATTCCCGCCACTCAGGGCATCTCCTGCGGCGACTAGGGGCGTGAGGGTGCACAGACTGGCGCTCCCTCACGCGTTCCGCCTCCTCCTTCGCGAGCATTACTGCTTCGCAGAAGGAGGTGACTGCCTCCCATGCACTCTCGCTCCGGACCATGGCCTGGACCAGGGCCGGACGCTAGAGATCGCCGCCGCCAATCGCCTCCGTGAGAACACGGCGGTGCTCTGCCCAAACTGGGCAGACCTCCACCGTATGCTCCACCGTGTTCTCTGGGCGATCCACACAGTGGTAACACCCGGGCGCTTCCTCCCGCCTAATCCGAAATAGGAACCTTCCGACTCACCGAAAGATTGTACCAGCTTACTCCCATTGTACCGGCCATACGTTTATTCGAAGCATTTCCATAAACAATACACAGCAGCAGCAACCGTGACGGAAATCAAAACTGAAAATAGTTATTACCACATCCCAATAACGAATACTCTACTCGTATGTCTACAATCTACGCTCTTACACTTCACGGTATGCTAAACAATTATGTCTGGGAAGAAACTGCTTTTGTTTGTCCCGTGCCAAGAGTAACGCAAATTTAACATGTGTTTTATTGTTATAGTTGTTTGTAAGTAATGTTTAATCTTAATGTTGTTTTTATATTTTGGCAGTTTTATTTTGAATTTGACTTGGGTTCATGTTGGTTAAATTAAGAGGAGCGGGTTGGTTGAATTAAGCACTTAACTCTGAGCGATGAAGTTCTTTAATCAGCGAGTCTAAGTTGTCTACCTTTTGGATAGGTGAAGTAATACCAATTGTATACAACTTTCGCAGTAGACTGACGCGGTTTAACCTACGTCAACATATAAATAATAAAGATATTTGCCACAAACTTTTGTATAAAATAGCTGCGGTAACTTATTTTATTATTAATAAATTCGAATTCTTGAATTTCATGACGTAATTCGCAATATACTGTCGACTCGTTGATATGTCATAATGTCATAATCTTGTCGAGCAGAGTGGATAATGTTGTTTCTATATTTAGGTAGTTTTATTTTGAATTTGACTTGGGTCATAATGGCGGGTTGGTTGAATTAAGTACTTAAATTGGAGCGATTAAGTTATTTATTTTGAATCGTAAAAACCTTCAAGTACATTTTATGTATTGCTATAGTAACTTAAGTTTACAATAAATTGATAACGGTCTAACAAGTGACTGGCTCAAGTCCAGGTATTCTGATCGTTTAAACTACTTTTAAACATAGCTTATAAAATCCTTCTCCAGTTCTGGCTTCATTCATTCTTCATTCTTTGTCCAGGCGGTTTTTCTTTGGAATGCGCTCCCTCTGAACATCAGGACGACACCCACCCGGTTATCTTTTAAGGAGATGGCACGTGAACATATTCGTAAGAGATTGGCAGAATCATCACAGCGCTGATTTTCTGGATTCGTTTTTTCCTCTACCTATCGTTATTTCTTCTGACAAAGTTTATTCTGTGTATGTATGTATTAGTATTTATTCTTTTTCGAGTTATCTATCATGTTGTACCTGCCATGTTTTGTCTCTGTATCACCCTAAGAGTGACTGGTAGAAAATGCCTCAGGCATTAAGTCCGTCTTTTACAGTGTTTATTTTTTTGTGCATAAAGTTTTAATAAACAATTTAAATAATAAAGTAAAGTAAGATAATAACGAACTTACCTGTGTGCTATCTTATTTGCATTTTCAAAACGTAGTTTCCATACAAATTTTATTAATTTATTTATCCTCCCACTGGAACGCCATACAGCAATGGGTGCTATCGTTTGTGTGATCAACATTTGGCGCCACTGTTGAGTGGGGTCCTATCAGTACTTTTATTTTATTTATTTATTTATTAAAACTTTATGCACAAGTAAAAACTGTACAAAGGCGGACTTAATGCCTTGGGCATTTTCTACCAGTCTACCTTAGGGTGATGCAGAGATAATACACAGTAGGTGCAATAACAGAAAAAACAATTTAGAAGATATTTATAGCTAAGATATAGGAATAAATACATATATACATACATACAACTAAAAATAAAAGTTATGACAGTTAAACAAGAAAACCTACAAAAACTTAATTCTGAGACGAATCTGCCAACTTCTTGTGTATGTGTTCTCGAGCTTTAACTTTAAATGTTGTTTTATATGTTTTGGATATGTTTAAGTACTCATTACTTCGTAAAATGTTTATTTTAATATATTTTAATATATCAAATTAATATTTACATAATAATGTTCCTAAAATTAGCAAGCATTAAGCTGATAAAAATTATTCATCCTCCAAGTGCAACGAAATTAGATCCTAAGTTGTTACATAAAATCTTAAGCCATAATTAATCAGGAATGACACAATCTTTACAACTATAAATAATTATTAACAATTTTTGACAGAAAATCCCGCAAACAGTGAACGTTCAGGTTCACATTTGACATTTCTAGAGACCTCACTCTACACCCGCGCCTCTAGCGGCAAATTGAAGTGCGATAGTCCTCATTGCACCAACGGAGCAAAACATGACTTCAACATATCAATGACTTTAGTTGAATAAAATGTTTATTGGAAAAACAACAAAGCATCATCTGCTTAGCCTTTCCCCAACTATGTTGGAGTTGACTTCTAGTCTAGTACTTCTAGTATTTAATAGCGGTATTTTACATGAATCGTCTGCCCATTGCAAACTCAAAGCATTTATTTCAAATAAACCAATTACAGGCAATTTTGAACTGTCAAGGATTCGGTCAGTCAGAAAGATGTAGCTAGTTGCCCATTCCAAAGCAAGGTAGGTTCCTATGGAGAAGAACGGGCAAGAAACTGCACGGACACTCTTTTAAAACAAAATATTGTTACAAAATATGGGTTACATGTTGAAGTTATACATGTGAGAACAATGTAGAAAGACTTGCACGTTAGAAGCGTCCGTAATAAAAACAATTAAAAAAATTAATATTTGGCAGCTAAGAGATGACCAGTCCCAACTGACAGCGCCCGTTCACGAACATGACGCATGGATCAGCAACATTTAGCTCAACCATTTTGAAAGGAACTTATTGATCCAACACACACGCCACCACCAGCAGATTTGAATGAGCATGACATAATCTCAGCCGCCAAAATGTTGCCCTCCAAAACCACAAAACTAATAAAAATAACCTCCTAAATCCAATTTTCTTTGTTACAGCGTGCAACAGGACATACATGGGGGACGTGGGGCGTACATACGAATTAGAGGTCCGTAGGCCTCGTGAGGACCATCTCCCTTTCGTCTGCCACCTCAACTTCACTGCCACAGGAGGAAACTATGGAGACATTATACAGGTATTTAGAAATGGCGACGTGATCCGAATTCTGAAACGGACCCCCGTCAAACGGATCGGTCTGAACTAGTATGTGATTGTAATCTGAAATAGGAAGATTGTATTTTAGTGGACGGGTTGGGTTGAATTTTGATGGGGTGGAATCGGTATTGACGTAAAAGTGGTCGGATTATGAAATTTACTGATAAATTTCACTAATGCGATTCTCTTACTAATGCGATTCTTTATGCTAGAAATGTGAAGCTATTTTGAGTTTACTCATGGTAATAAAGGGAAATTTTGTATTTTAGTTTAACAACCGCCACCCGTGTTGAATTTTTATAGGGTGAAATAAAGGAAGTCAAACATGAAGGAAATCTAATATCTAGATAATTTTGATGTAAAAAAATTTGATACAAAAAATAACATCATACCTGTATTCTCTGAAGAGGTAGGCAGTGTAATTAAAGAACAACCACATTTCGTTCACCAGTTTAGCTTAGATAACCTTTACGCATAATTCAAAAAAGATTTTCTCATGAAATAACGTTTGCACTTTGAAAGGAGACCTATCTCATAACTGTACGGTTTCGGAAAGACTATGTTCGTAACAGTATTATCAAAATTTCAGGGGAAATTCGCTGTTGAATATTGCGTAATTTTAAGCTAGGTATGCTGGTGATTATAAAAGTTGTATAAAGGCTCTTATTATTATTTATAAATAGTCGGTGCGGTTTAAAAGAAGATGTAGTGACAACAATTTAAAGAGCATGCTTAGATGGTTTGGTCATGTAGAGAGGATGAATGAAAGGCGGCTAACAAAAGGTATTTTACAAGGTAGATGTGAGTGGAAACGCCGGGAGCGGACGCCTTAGGAGAACATATATATACTGCCCTGCTAAGCCGAAAGGCGCTATCTCTGAGATACGCCCTTTTAGTTTTTTTTATACCATTCAATAGCTAGAATAATTTCGCATCTAATGATAAAAGCCAAATAGCGCTATCTAACTTAAAACATTTAAAAAAACCACTAACAAGTTTTTTTATATCTCAAATTTTCCCTAAATTACTAAGTCATCTCTTAGCTGCCACGGCTTATTTTTAATTTTTGAATTGTTTTAATTACGGACGCTTCTAACGTGCACGTCTTTCTACATTGTTCTCACATGTATAACTTCAACATGAATGATGTAACCCATATTTTGTAACAATATTTTGTTTTAAAAGAGTGTCCGTGGAGTTTCTTGTCCGTTCTTCTCCATAGGAACTTACTACGCTTTGGAATGGGCAACTAGCTTCATTTTTCTGACTGACCGACCCCTTGACAATTCAAAAGTACCTGTATTTGGTTTATTTGAAATAAATGCTTTGAGTTTTGAGTTTGACTAAGAGATTTGACGGCATGACGGAAAAACTAATTTACAAAAAGTCGTTTTTCTCAAAACTTACTCTGATTGAGTTAGCGCTTTTCGGCTTATCAGGGCAGTATAGTGACCTAATTGATGATGTTTTATTTTTTGGTGTTTTTTTGTTTTTCTGTGTAGATATTTTTACTTATAACATTGCATTGGATTAGTCTGTAAAGGTGGTATAATTGCGATTAAAAATAAATAATAAATACATGTTCTTCAGAAATGTCAGGTGCGTAGCTCTCGCAACCGGCGTGCGTGAATGACCAGATAGATGGATGAACGTTAACGAAGCAAAAGGAGTATATGTATATAAGGAGAGTAGCAGGTGGCGTTCTATAGTTTCTGTCTACCCCCATAGGAATAAAATAGTATATTATATATTACTTTAATTATTGTGAATGTGAGCACTATGTGGGTCATTTGTTTCATTTTAGATTATCTTTTTTTTTCTCTTTCTCAGTTTTAATGATGGTCTGGTATTTTGGGTAGGTATTTTATGCGGCCTACCCAAATGTCCTTTCTTTGGTATTGTTTGTCGAGTTGTTGAGCTCCTTAAATCCTGAGTTGAGCTACACGATTACTGACAAATGCTTGCACTGACTGGACAGGTCCACTCAAAATTGTGTGGATCATTCCTCAAAAGACCATTTCAGACACGGATCTACATGTTCCTCACATGATCTGACCAAGATTATGTCTGGACTTTAAAAGAGACTCCCCCCCTGACACCCCTGAGTTTATTTCACCATTTCTTCTTAGGGGTAATTAGATAGAAAATGGTACCGATTCCCTTGTTCACAAACTAAACTAAATTTAAGTTCAGTGCATCTTTTTATTTCTATTTCATTAAGAAAAGGACAGAAGATACATTTTAGTTTAGTCCTGCCAAATTAATCAGCGCTTGACGTAAATTGACGTCATTTTAGTCGGCAAGTTTTTAATCTCGCCTAAACTTGGATGGAGTAGTGACAGGCACTGATTGATTTGACAGGACTAAACTAAAATTTATCTTCTGTCCTTTTCTTAATGAAATAGAAAGAAAAAGATGCACTGAACCTAAATTTTGTTTAGTTTGTGAACAAGGGAATCGGCACCAATATCGACTCCACCGAACTTAGTAATTTTTTATATTTTTTAATAAAAAAATATGACGTGGTTCCTATATCCTATTTGCAGAATAAACAATTTCATTTCATTTCGAAGAAAGCGTGATTTTGTGTTGTTGTTGTTATAAATAGTCTACCTCAACAGACGAAACAATTCTGAGTCACAAGATTAAAATAAGTCACAAAGCCTGTCAAAACATTCGTTGAAACCGCGTTTGACATGATTAAGGTAGCTTTAATATTCACAAAACTCTATTTAGAATTCTTGAAAATTTGACATAGACATGAAATATTGTTATTAGACTGTTATAGTCAGACTTTTAAATAAATGATGAATAATATGATTACGTAGAATTTTGATTTGAACTCTAAAATTCAACAGACTTCGGTCTCAGTTTGGCCAAGGAATACTTAATCTGGAGAGGATTCATAGACCGATCCAACCAAGAGTGCTGTTCTACTAACAATAGAGTACTAAAACTTTTGTAACAGAAAAAAAAAACAACCGACGTCCAAAAAACACTACAAAGTGAAAAAAATACTTTAATTTTAGAAGTCGGTGTCTTTGGTTTTGTATATTCGTTTTTGCCACCAACTCACACAGTTATTTTTCATTTTGTAATGTTTTTTTTTGGAATCGGTTTTTTTTTCACTTTTTAATTGGGGTACCTACCAAATACAGAAATGTGTATTCCACATCTTGCTATGTAAAGAACAGTTAAAGGAACTTATAATAACATCATCCACAAACACAAAGTGGATTAAATACGTATAAGTTAGCCACACAACCATAGATTCTACAAACCTACTTACAGAAATAAAATCATTTATCATTTATCAAACTTAAAACATGCTCAAATGTCAAAAACATATCAAACCCAGTACATTTGAATTTTTCACTCCACTCAGTTATCGTTAATATTATAAACGGTTCATTATTTGCCTCTGTGTGCGGGGGCAGAACACAAATTGCGCTACCATTCCTGAAATAAGATACGGCACTCCATTTCCTTCGGTATGAATGAAACGCACGCGTCATCTATATTTAGGGGTGAAATTGTGACAAAGTGGATTAAATACGTATTATTGAAGCTAATTAAAAAACCACTCATCAGAACTTCATCAATTTTATATGGGACAATCTCGGGAGTATTTCAAAGGAACACAAAATAAAAAAACTGTTCTCTGACTCCGTATGTGAATACAGAGTAGTTAGCCACACAACCATAGATTCTACAAACCTACTTACATAAATAAAATCATTTATCATTTATCAATCTTAAAACATGCTCAAATGTCAAAAACATATCAAACCCAGTACATTTAAATTTCACTCCACTCAGTTATCGTTAATATTATAAACGGTTCATTATTTGCCTCTGTGTGCGGGGGCAGAACACACGTACGGCACTCCATTTCCTTCGGTATGAATGGAACGCACGCGTCATCTATATTTAGGGGTGAAATTGAAACGGAAACTTATCGACAAACGAGCTCATTAAAAATATACGCTCCACAGAAGTTACTGTCTTATTCTTGTGAAGGTTTAAATTCTTCTTCATCTGTTGGTCGGCGATCATTAGGACGATCTTCACTTTATTTTCTGGGTGGTACTCGTATTGTGCTTGTTTAAAACTACGTTTATTTGTAAGACTTTCAATCGAGACTGGGGCTTTGTTGTGTTTTTCACCTCAAAATCACAAAATAATATCTTTTTAGGGTTCCGTAGTCAACAAGGAAGCCTTATAGTTTCGACATGCCCGTCTGTCTGTCTGTCCGCGGCTTAGCTTAGAGACTCTTAGTACTAGAAAGGTGTAATTTGGCATGGGTAACATATTAACTGTGCCGACAAAGTGGTGAAATAAAATCTTGAATTTTTTTTAGAGTACTTCCACTACACGTAAAGTGGGGATATTTTTTTTTTCTCGTCTACTCCTATGGTGTGGGCCCAACTAGCAAAAAGTGGTTTTTAAACTATCCTAGAACCATCATTTATCGAGGACTATATGAGACTTATATCCGCATATAAGTCTCGAAAAGGGCCCACTTTATAAGTCTAAACGTATTTATATTAGACCGCTGAAATGCCATATATGCCTATATTGCTCCTGTAATTGAGTTACGTCAATGCAATTACTCCTGTAGATCTCAATATAAGTAAGTTATAGTAAAAAATGAGATTAATACGCGCCTAGAAATGCTTCTATAATAAATATCTGAACAGTCGAAGTGTGCTCTGTTTTTTTTTTTTTTAAACGTCTTGAGAGTAAGTATTTATATGAACCAGAATTTATTAATGTCAACCTTAGTAGAAAAACAAAATCTTATTGTTGTCAAATTGTTAGTCTTATAGATAGCTTATTCGTAGGGGAATGTGAATTTTCTGTGAATCTATCATGGTTTTGGTAAAAAAATTAAAGCGCCTCTTGAAATTTGCTTATTTACATTTTAGTATTAATTAATATTAAATAAATATTATGAAGTCAGCTGCCATTTTCTTGGTGAGCATTTCCAAGTATGACATAGTGCTAAAATAAGTATTTTTAGCATTTCCAAGTGTGACATAGTACCAATATAAGTATATTGGTTCTATATTGGGTTTTCTCAAAACCGAAAAAGATTCGCCATTGTTACCGATTAGGGTTCCGCAATGCCCAGATGAAAATCGATTAATATTTAGATATAGATAAGTAAGTTAAACAAACGTATAATTTAATGTCTTTGAAGTTAAAGGAGTATTTTAAGGGTTTGTTCTACGTGCTAGGTTAAACATCAGTTTAAACAAGCAAAAGAGTTTTAACCAGGATTGTTTGACAATAACATTACTGTGGAATGCCTATATAAATATGTCTACGTTTAAAACGGCATACGATAGATCGATATAGAGAACATTTTATCCTACCGAGTGCTGTTATATTCTTGGTGATTTATTATTTTTAAAATGTGGGTATGAAATTCATTTAAACTTACTTTTAAGTTTATGTAAAACCTAACCAGATACATAAATGATTTACAGTAATTTAACTTTAATTTACTTAAATTGGTCACAAAATATTAGCTTATATGAAGTTATAAGTAAAAATAACAAGAGTAATTGCTCCTCATTGCATATCTTCCTGGTACATGCTCCTACAGGAGTATTAAGATTTAAATGGTCCGCAGATGTTATCTTATAGGCGCATATAAGTCTGAGTTACCGGAGTAATTACTCCTGAGTGCAATTACTCTTGTTTCATGCTTTTATTGGAGTATTGATCCTAAATTTGTCAGGAAATATGATCCTATATACCGATATAAGTACAAATGATAGGATAAAACGTACTTGAGTAACAACAGCATGTATTTATGCTGTTAAAAGCGCAGTAGCAACCACCAAAACTATCATCGGAGTTTTGTAAGTCCACGTAGCATTATAAAATCGCATTCCAGGATTATTTTGCTTGTTGGGGGGTATCGTTGGAAAGATCGTTGAAAAAGATTTCGATTCAGAGATCCGTTTCCGTCAGCTTCAAAGCTTGACGGTACGGTTGGCGCAGTGGTTAATCGATTGACTGCTGCGCTGCGTGTCGAGGGTTCGATTCCCGCACGGAACAAATATTTGTATGATCTACAAGTAGTTGTTCCGGGTCTGGCTGTTTGTGTATGTGAGTTTAAATGTTTGTAAACGCACCCACGATACAGGAGAAATTCCTAATGTGGGGCAACGTTTAAAAAAAAAAAAAAGTGCAAATTTTTTTAGAGTCAAGTGTCCCCCCGTCCAGCACAGAAAAAAATCACAGCAGTAGTATGTATAACGAAGTTAAAAGGAAAACTGTCACAGCTGAGTAGGCTTTACAAGTTACCGAGGAATGAAAAACATGTTCTCAATAAGAACAACATGGTGTCGAAGAACATGTCTTTCAACATCAATGTCAAATTTGTTCTTGGGATTAATTCATCCTAACTACGGAATCCATCATTGTGCGTGGTCTGACACGCACTTGGGCAGTTTTTTTTTTAAATAAATTTTATTAACGATTACCTATTTAAGTTAACAGTTTTAAAATATGTTTTATGAATATAAAAAAGGATAGAGCATCAAAAAATTAAATATGAAGTAGGTACATATTTCTGTAAGGTCCACATTCATTTTACTCTACATATTAATGTAAAAGGGTGTGTATGAGTACCTATTTGAAGTTTTTAACTGTTTAATTTGCCGAATACTGGAAAGCATCGTAAAATATTTTTAAAGATGGCATAAATTTACCGTGGTCCACGTACCAAGACATTCAAAAGAGACCACACAAAACGCATGACCGTCGTACGCCTGCGTAAGCCCTAACAATAACCATTCAGTCTTGGACCCGGCACGCATTCTGAGGAAGTTCCTCTCTCTGGATCCGTAAATGGATAGTCTTACCACCTCGCAATGGGGTGGCACTATTCTAAAATGATTATTACATAACATCACGCTATCATCCAAGGTTGCCTGAAAGAGATAGCAGAGAGCGATAAGGCCACCCGTTGTATATTTTTGATTGCTTGATTTATTTTTTACTATGTATTTTTCTGGTGTATCTATAGTAAAGTACATACAGGAAAAAAAAATTACCAGTGCGCAATTTTTTTTTGTGCTTGTGGTGTGTTTTGTAATAAAACACATTTCCATTATTTGTTCAATACTTTTATTTTTTTGGTCCACTTGAAATTAGCAAAATATGGATACAATCTTTTCGTAATAATATCAATGGGCTGTTCCGCTTTACAGACCTCGCCGCCCCGGCGCGTTGCGCGACGAGTATCCGATAACAATAACTTAATTTTTTTGTACTAAAAAAAACTACATATCAAAATAAGAAATAGGTATATATAATAAAACACGTTTAAGTTTAATTTGTAAAAAATTTCGGACGGATTAAAAACTTTTCCTCTGTATAAATAAATATAAATAAATAACATCACGCCTAGCTTCCTCGAAGGGTTAGGCTGAAGTACGGGTGTACATTTAAGCTGTACCTATATTTAAGTGCCTAAAGCTAATCTTGAAAGATTAGAACAGTTTGTTATGCAAGCAAAAGTTTAATATAAACTGCAGTCATACAATCTATTTTTTTTTCCATTATAAAGTGTCATGGTTGATGAAACTTTATCCACATTACAATCTAGCCTATTAGTTAATAAGTAATTTAGATATGACTTAAACTGCTAAGTACCTATAAAATTAAGAAACTGTCCAACAATGTCCGTCCTACGCGTACAATATAATAAAGGGTCCTACAAATAGGCGCGACACGCGACGCATTTAAAGCTACGGGCTCAGCGGCACGGGCTGGCTCGAGTAAGGGTCGGGGCGGAGACGGACAGGAACGTCGCGATGGGCCTCGTCGGCGAGGACGATAGGACAGATGTCGGGAGATGTGCTTTCTAACTGTGCTAGTGTAGGGACTACTCTCCTGGAGGAGAGTGATAGCGACTCTTACTAATGCGAGAGGGAGTGTATCGGGCGGCGGCCGCAATCAGGGGATTGCGGTGCTTAATAGCAGAGTCAACGAAGCGCGTAATAAAGTATAAAGTATAAGTACCAACTGTGGTACCTTATATACAGGGTTACTTGTAAAACATCAACAACCTCGCAGGAGTAGCTTACTAACAGCATAAACAACAACATTTGTACTACGACTTTTCCGAAAACAGACAAAAAAAAAAATCTGCTCTCCATACATATTATGTCCGAACAGCTGATTGAGTATTGAATGAAAAGTCGTTTTCGGAAAAGTCGTAGAACAAATCTGTGCGTCCTGTGAAAAGTGATATAAGTCAACTTATATCGAATGTGATATTATTGTTGCACCTTCATCAGAAAAAAATGCTCTATTATTCTGTCTAATTAACATTTTGATACGTCTATTAGTTTTCAAGATCGTATGGTACATCTAAGACGAAATGGCGTGTTTTGATAAATATTTTTGTGTAAATAAATACATATTGACATGTATCGTTCACAATATTCAAGTTATGAAATAAATAATTGTGTTTTAAGATGTATCTCAAGTCATATCATTATTCACATATATTTATTACGTTACACGTTTTTTTTTTAAACAAAACTTTATAATGAAAAAATATAATGAAGACAACATTAAGTTTTGAAGAATACGAGTTTTGTGTTTACAGTGCTTCTGCCGACTGAAAAATATTACTCGTTTGTTTGACAGCTTTCAACAGGAGTTGATTTAGTTTCGTATAAAACTACCTGACAATGCAACAATATCACCTTTCACCAAAGCTTCACACAAAGTGTAAAGCGATACAACTCATTTAGAATCATACACGATCATTCATTTGGTGTGTTTTGATACAACATATAGCTTTTTTTAAATATCTCTTCCTGCAGTAACGCCTTTTGAGCTGGAACATAATAGGTTGTAAACAATACGACACTAAATACAAATTATGTCACTATTTTTGTAAAATTATTATCCTAACAAAATTTTATAATTTTTTACACACAAAAACTACTATATTGTAAAGTTGACATTTTCGAGATGTATCAGTTTTCACAGGACGCACAGAAATGTTGTTGTTTATGATGTTAGTAATATACCCCTGCGAGATTGTTGGAGTTTTACAAATAACCCTGTACATTTAAAAAAAATCTAATCAAAAACCCTTGTTTCAGCTAACATTCGACACGTTCACGGTGGGCAAGTTCGTGTCTTTCACCTCGGATGGCTGTCCTGACGGGCACATGACGATAGTGGAGCGCTCTCCGTCTCCGCCCACAGGTCAATGGTGTGGCTCTGCGTGGGGATACACTGTGTACTTCTCAGAGTCAGATTCTATTAATATGACGTTGAGATTGGACAGGTTGAGTCAACAGGTGAGATGGATTTTGTGGATGAATGTCCGTTTTTAAATTAATTTTCTTGGTTTATTGAGAATCATTTGATAAAAGCTTCTTGACAAGCGACGTTATGGGTCACATAGCAACAGTTTTTTAAAGGTGTTAAACACGTGTTTTAAGAAACCTTTTCATTTTAGACGAGAGGTTTTTCGAAAGTTACAAAGTATTTAGGATGTTCTCAATTAAGATTTGGCATTTTATCTCGGTCGCATTAAGGTTGACGTTGATTAAAAACTGGCCAATTGTGTGTCGAATCACGCAAAATTAGGGGTTACGTTCTTCCAATGTTAGGATGAATTTATCCCAAGAACAAACTTAACATTGTAGTTGAAAAACATATTCTCTCATACATTACGACTGCAAATGTAAGTTTGTTCGCACAATATTTAGAGATTTGCCATGTTATTTTAAGATCATAGACTTCTTATAGGTTTTCCTATTTTATTTTATGTATTTTATTCAAAATGTTAGGCTCAGTTTCTGAGATAAGAGTTGGGGAATGGTAAATTTTCATAAATTTTCTCAAATAGCTTTAAAACTATTCATATTAAAATTAAAATAAATAAAAAAATTGGGACTCTCACCCTATCATTTGATATGTTACACGGGACAATTGCAAAAATTAAAAAAAATATAACTTATTTGCCTCCCAAAAGTAACCCCCATATTCAAAATACATTTATTTATGCTACATCTCCGTGTTTGGGCGATAGAAATTCATAATTATGTGTACCAAATTTCGTTGTCCATTGAAAAAATAAAATAAAATTACATTCGAAGGAAAATGGCTGTGATACAGGGACCGACAGACACAGAAGTGATTCTATAACGGTTCCGTTTTTTCATTCGGACGTACTGAACCATAAAAAGACCGTGAAAAGATGAGCCTCTTCCGTGCAAGGAATTTTAAAACCGACATGAAAAATCTCATACACGTTGGTACATTTAGAAAGGGAACACGTAGGGATAAGGTTTAACATACAATTTGTTAACACAACAAACTGACACGTTTAATTAGAGTTTTTGCTCTCAGCAAAGTTAATCCGTATAAATGAACAACAGTATTTATCTTCATTAAGAGTCACTTACTAAGCATCCCTTTGTGTTGTACTGACGTGATGTAACTAACTACATGTTTTCGCCTGTGACTTGACTAATATTTCACATCGCCCCGCTTTTAACGGTTCGCTGCCTTCCCTTTATCTCTTGTTAGCAGCCGTATTATGTGCACTAAGGGTTGAACTTTCGATCAATTAATTAGGCGACGATTACGGATACCCTCCCGGGACCGCAGGATAAGGATACCTCCCTATTACAATAATGTTATTAGGTACCGCCTTAATTCTTTAATTTAATAACGGGAATTTCGTTTCGGAACCATTTAAGACTACGCCGAGCGCACAGTGGCGCCCTCATCGTTATTTCGGTGATTTCTTTTATTTTAGAATGTAAATGGAGAAAATAAGCTCGTCAAGTTGTGCTTCACAAGACTATACGTTATTTATTATTACTACAAACAGTAGTTTTATATTGTTATGTTTTATTGTAATCATTAAAACGGAAAATAGTGGCCACTAAGCTCCGTTTTAATGATTACAATAAAATGTAACAATTTAAAACTACTGTTTGTAGTAATAATAACGTATAGTCTTGTGAAGCACAACTTGACGAGTTTATTTTCTGCATTTTCATTCTAAAATAAAAGATATCACCGAACAAACGATGAGGGCGCCACTGTGCGCTCGGTAGCCTCTTAATACATTTCGGATGGCTCCCTAAATTTTGTTAATGCGCATCGCCTTTTATCTCTTACTGATATTTTCCTTTTAAAGCGAATCTCTCGAGGTATAATTTAGCTTTTCTAATTGATTAATGACTGTTTCTCAATACGACAGGAGCTGAAAATTTTAGATTACTTTCCGTTATATTTTTGAGTGCCCTTCTAAAAGTTATGTTGGTTACTACTTAGGTAATTAATTAATTTTATCCAATGTTGTAAATAAAACAAACTTTGTTGATGGTAAACACATAAGTTTCACTTATTAATTAACTGTTTTACTTAACTCAAAGCAACAATCCAAAACTGTTTCAAAACTCCCCTTATCAACTTAATTCCCACCATTTACCTACACGAATTTACCCGTACAAATTCTGACACCCCTATTTGATCACAGGGCGTGGGCTACAATTTCGACTTCAAGCTGGCTTACAAGTTTTTAATGCGAAGTGAAGCAAGATTACGATACGGTAATGCCACTGTCGGCGCGTGGAGAGGAGAGAGGGTACCTGGGACCTACTGCGACAGAATACTGAGTGACTGCGACCTTAGAGCTTGTCGCATCCAGTCCCCGAACTTTCCTGGCGTTTATCCCCGCAACGCAACTTGTACATACCGCATTGAACACACTAAGGTAAGCAATGGAAATGGGATTTATCTTTTTGTGTTTGTGTATTCTTGCGTTTTGGATACGAGAAACCAGTGATGTGATTGGTTACAAGGAGTTCTATACAGTACATTTTTGTGATCTTTTTTGGTATCGATTTCATATCGTCGTCAGCTGTCGAATTTCTGTCAGTTGCCTTTTGCACTTGGTGCCGACCGGACGCTGTCAATCGACTTGGAAGTATTTAGAGTTGTTACTTATACTTGTATTTTTTTGTCAACTGATTGAAATCCGACGACTGACGTAACACGAAGTTTGCCGAAGGACATTAAGACAATAGTTGTACTGTACACATCTAGATCTTAGTTTTAGTAGTGTATAACTACGTCATGTTTTGGTAACTCTGATTGTGTAGGTGTATGGTTATTGATACAGAGATGAAACCATTGTTCCATTTAGAAATGGAGGACGGATACGGTAACGTAAGTGACGTTACCGTTTTATTGTTTTCTCACATAATACTGTATAAGGATCATTTTCATGTAGCTTCATAGACTAGCTGTCTGGATGGCTTGTCTTATTGCTGGTTTGAAAATTAAGCCGCCATTGGGTCATCATTATATCATTTTATTAAAATAAAAGCTAAAACTCAAAGTTAAGTTTTTATATAAAAGGTGTGAAGCAAAAGTTAAAACCAGAGAACAAAGCAATTAAAAAGGTGCTTGTTCCTGGTTTTGTTTAGAAAATAAATCGTAAGCAAGATATGTGTAATGTGGCCTTTGTGTGGCTCTTTGTGTTAATATTTAATATAAAATTCACACCAAACTGCGTAACTGTTACACCTGAAATGTACATAATAAATGTCGGATGCGTAAGGGTTGGAAGTTTTTTCGGTAAACAAAAATGTACTTTGGCAGCTTGCGCACAGAGCTGGATTTACTTTGATGTTTTTCTTTTCAGATACCAGCAGATAAACATGTTTTAGTAGCAGTAAGACAAACGAATAGTCACAAAATACATATCAAAGACCAAATAGTGAAGTACGATAGGAGTCAGCGCGTCTTAAAGTGAGTACACATAAAACTTCTGTGTTTCTTTACTACCGTAAGTGTAAAGTTTTGTTAGTTGAAGGAACTAGCGTTCGTAACTCTTTCATATTATAATTTTATAAGAGATCTGGGACTACAAGGCCAATTCCTGTAATTAAAATCGTTGAAACCTAGTCGCAATTACATTTAAATGATATTCAATGTCAACAAAAATGTAGGTAAATAAAATATATTTTTCACTTCTCATGCTCTAAAAGTACGCCAATATAGCCCTACGAAGCGGGACTAAAGTGACCACTTTAGTCTCTAGGGAGTAAAAAGTATTTAGTTTTTTAATTTCCTTCATGTGACATAGACAAACTCAAACAGCCAGTAAATATACTATTATCTGGGGAGTGTGGACCATTTTTGTTGCGTAAATGTTGAGAGTTTTAGTTCCATGGTTTTTCCGCAAATAAGGTGGCGCTATGTGTTTTAAATTGTTAATCTGTGACTGGTTTAGAAGCAAAAATCGACCATGAAAATTTCAGAATTTTTGTCGTGTGTAAATTTGTTCGGTTTTAAATAAATTTATTAAGAATGTCCAGTGACAGTGAAGAGTTTGACGTCGAGCAAAGAGCAAAAGACATAATAGATAATCTTTTGCCGCCAAAATCGCGGAAGATTTACCTAAAAACTGAAGTAATATTTATTAAATGTTTTTGTACTAAATTGAGAATTTTTCTCGCACTCAAAGTGAAAAGTACAGTATGTACCTCGAGACTAAACACCAACTTAATATACCCTCGGTTTTATTGACTCCCTCGCGCGCTCGGGAGTCACTACCTCTGGTATATTATGGCTTCGTTTGGTCCCTCGATATAAAATATACTATTATAGTTGGGTCCACAACGGATGATCCAGTGTGGTCCGATCGGGTGGGGCAGGAGCGCGATCCACATGCGCGGTCGGTGTGGACGTGTGCGCGATCCGAGCACATTCAGAGGAGCGCGCGCTCCGTGGATCGGCTGATACGAGCGCTCTGTCGGTTTTTTGACAATGCTAAAAGGCGCCTCAGTTGTTTGGTGCGCTCGGTGTATACGGTTGTGTATGGATCGGATGATCGGGCAATATGGATAATGCGACAACTTATTATAGCTAAAACGTGGTTCGGCACTGGAGCGTTCGGCACGATCGCAGGTTTCTTAATGCGTGCGAAAGAATCTCCGATCCACGATCTGCGCACAATGATCACGTGTATGTGTGGACTCACCTATTGACAGATTGAGACTGAGATTAAAATGCGAACTTTCATAAAATTACGGGAATTGTCGCATTTTCATTTTACTTTCATGAATCATTTCATAAGATTCAGATCCGAGTCTTTTTCTTCATGAACGCAAAATGAAAACGCAGTACATTACTCGTATTTAGAACTTGCTGACAATACCTTACCGTAGTAAACAAAATTCTTGAATATTTTTGTTGCAATTCTAAGTAGATGCTAAAATAAAAGAACACTCTAGTATAGAGTTCCCTTAAACCCTCGATATTGTTACCATAATGTATGTCACCATAACCTTGTTGATATGTGTGAAAAATCGGTTTTCGGGATATGAGTGAAAATTCTTTTTCAAGAATATCTTAGATAAGACTGTTTAGAAACTAAAAAACAATGTTCAAAACATAATTCCTTGGTTATACAGGGTCAAATTAATTTAGCTAGCAAAACTCTGCAGACGTGATGATGGTGTCGATATTTAATAATGAAAAAAAAAAAAAGACTTCAAACAGAAGAGGCTTATACGAAGCAATAATGAATTTATGCTATTGTAGAAAACATAGCTGCTGTTAACTTCCAATCCAATTTTCATTAGCCGTCCCCCGACGCGAGGACGCTTGGATCAAAATATTTCCTACAACTTATATTAAACTTAAAGGGTACAACATATCTGTTTAATATAATATCAATGATATTATATTAAACAGATATGTTGTGAGCGCGCAATCGTGAAGACTCGAAAACGTCCTAATTGGAACGTAGCTGTCTCTTTTTTCTTGTTGTTTTTATCAAGCCATCTCTTTTCTATCATTTTTACTTGTAGTGAAATGTAAAATGAATGAAAAGTGGGTATGTGTGCTGCCGCTGCTGCGCGGAACACTTTTTTCGGTTGTTTTGTGAGTACATAACATATCTGTAAATATAATATCATTGGTCAATATTATATTATTATTTTAGTTTTTAGAGATTTTTGTTTGGGTCGCGGGTTTTTAATTTTTTTTGTGTAAACTTCTCAGACGTGAAGATCTATTCCTTAACACGATTTAACAAAAGAAAACAGATTTTCTCAGCTCATACTCGTACTTCAAGTAACAACATAACTAGCGGTCGTTGACCCAAAAAAATTACATCTTTTATTTTTTATTTATCGCGTTTATCGATATCCATTACGACTGCAGTTTCGCTAGCAAATTTAATTTGAACTTGTATACTGTATAACCTTTCGGATGTTGGCCCCATTTTGCGTATTTCGCGAATCGTCGTGGGTGGTCCCGCGGAATACGCCGCGGCTACGCCGCGTATCAAACAAATTAAAATATCTCTGTATTTTTGTATGGAAGCTACAAAAGAAGCATATATCGTTGGAATCGTCATAAAATTGTCTAAAAAAATAAAAATGGGTTATTCCAGTTGTTTTTTTTTATAAATTCTCCATTTTAATGTAAAATCAGGGAATTAGTAAATTTTTCTAGCATTTTTTAAAATAACAAAAAAAAACTTTTTTCTTTTTTTTTTTACTTAAATACTAATATTTTCCACTAATCAATAAAAAAACCACCCCTCTCCATACATTTTTTTCACCCTACACGCTTTACAAAAACATGCATTTTTAGGGTGATTTACCTGCCGGATTCTGAGCACACAATAAGTCAAGTGGCTAAGATTAATAACACAACGGTGTTTACATTGTCTACAAGCTATATTACTATTAAATATTTTACTACTACTACTACCGTCAACCTGCAAAACGTACACTCAAATTACAATTCCCGAAAACCCTTATAACAAACCACTCCTACCTATGTACATAATCCACCATTACTCATGTCAGATGATAATAGTAATTACAACCGTAATATAGATTAATGAAACAACTACTGTCCAGCCCCGTTATTAGTTAACGCACTGTCTTAGCTGCCTCGCACACCTTGCGACTCCGACAGCTCGACGACTAGACGCAACGACAGACTGCGGCCGACAATTTTCATACATTTTGTTCAAAGCACCGCACATTTGGCGTCGAGTTGCAGAGTCGCAACGCCAGGCTGGTGCAGACCCTGCCAGTGTTGCGGGTTTGTTCGAAAGGGATACCGTGTGGCCCTGACATACAGGCAACTGAAGGAACACGGGTGGGTTTTAGTCAGTAAAAGTCTGACACGCCCTCCTGCTCCGCCCAGAGTGAGAGAAGTTATTTGATAATTCCCCAATCAATAAAAAAAAAGGCTGGGGCAGACGCACGCTCTCGCTACTTGTCGCAGCGACTACATGCACAGTTCACGTGAACATTCGACGATAGTCGCATGCGATAAGAAGCAGATGCAACCATGCTCTGCGTCTTGTTGCAGTGTCTAGACGCAGCGACAAGACGCACAGTTTGCGTTGCCTCTTACTCCTTGATATTAAACCTTCATTTGTTACCCTAATAATGTTGACAAATTCTATCCGTCCAAGACATTTTAGTAGCGTTATTAACGGTTGATTTAGAAAGCGTCGGAGTGCGAGCGAAGATGGGCAAATTAGAATTTTGTTTCACAATGGATTTATTGAATATCTGAGGAGATTCAGCTTAGTTATTTTTGGTGGCTTTATTGATGTTGATGTTAGTGTTTTTGGGTTTCCACTTTAATATTTCTATTGGGAGTTGTAAAAGCTGTCATTTATTTAATGGATGTTTTAGAACTAGGTTTTTATGTTTAAATATTGACTATAGTTTTACGAAACTTTGCCATCCATTAAAATGTTTATGTCCTACTATCCTCAATGAGGACTGTTTTTTTCAATAGCTAGATCATTTTCATCTCAAGCAAAAATATGTAGTTTTAACAGCTTTTGTATACACCGTGGCATTTTAGTCGTCTTACAAAGACAGCCCACTTCATGTATCCAATGACTACTAATCATTCATGTAAAAAAAAAAATGTTTTTTGGAACTTGTTTTTTTATTTATTATTAATTATGACGCATGAAATAGTTTAAAACACCCTGTTACGAGTGCAGTCCGAGCCTTGTGTTACAATGGCGCCGCGGAATGGAGCGGCGACATCTTTATTAGAGTTCATTCATCCTAACGCAAAAATGTGTTTCTTACTATAGCAACTTAAACTTAATCTAAATCCATTCTGCGGCGCTCTTGTATCACAAGGCTCGGACTGCACTCGTAACAGGATGTTTTAAACTATGTCATGCGTCACAAATTAATTAAAAAAAAAAAATTCAAGTGTTCCAAAAAAAAAAAATTACATGAATTAGCAGTAATTGGATACGTGAAGTGGGCTATCTTTGTAAGACGACTAAAATGCCACGGTGTATAAAAACTGTTGTCATACTGTAATAATATTTTTTTTTTTGATAAAAGTTGTTTTGATCAGTCAGTTATCTAAATATTGAAAAATCAGCTTTAATTGTAGTTTACGTTCAAATAATCCACCCCAAATAGACGACAAAGCTTCAAATTATCACTCAACAACACTCCAGATCCCAATCTATTCTAAAACCTTAACTTGTCAAACTTCACTAATCCATCAATCTTCCAGGATTTGGGACCAGTGCAATGTCGTGCAAGATTACCTCACAGTTTGGGACGGCGACACTCGCGATTCACCCGTCCTGGTACGCCTTTGTGGTGGAGATGCGGTCCCAGATATTGTCAGCAGAGGTCCCAATATGTTGCTGGAGTTTCATACATCGCCGTACGATAATCCTTTTCACCCGGTACCGTTGAGCTACCTGCCCGGATTCGAACTTGAAGTACAGGTGAGATTTTCGAATTGTGAATGTTGTTTGGAGTATTGAGGAGGACAGAATCTGTCGTCTTTAATACTCACACACAAGATATGAATAAGAGAGAAAGAAGAAATGTGGGAGATTTGTGATGGAAACTTACTTCTCTTCTTTTTAGTCTTTAAAACTAAATTTATAATAGGGATAATGACTAAATTTTTTGTCCGTCATGTAGATTATTAAAAAATATTGGACACGTATTTTTTCTTTTTTTTACGTAATCACAACATTACGGCGATACATTGAGTTCAAATGTGGCATGACGTCACTTCTCATTAGATTTTATACTGAGTTGTGACGTAACGAGCCCCCACTCCCCAAGTGTAATGTGTTATATCTAAGTCATTTTTTATTAATATGATAAAGCAAAAAATACGTGTCTGATATTTTTTTATTATCTAATTGACGGACTAAACAGTTTTTCTTTTTTTTTTTCCCACGCATCTTCCCTATTGTAATTACAAAGGGAATTTTGCATGTATTGTTTGCCTGTAATTGGTTGTGCATTGAGACTAAAGACACAATTACTTGTTTGTTCATATCTGTAAAATATCTTTAACAACTGTTGGTGAACCTTAATTAAATAAATAAATAAAAGGTTTGCAAAGTATGAAAGATATTTATTTAACAATAAATTCAGCATTTAAATCTATTTTCAGTGAATGTTTGAATGATTTTGTTTCGGTGTTTCTTCTCAGAGTGCGCGCATAAGAAAACCGACCTCATCTGGTTTTAAAACATAATTTATTTTTGACGTTAAAAGTTTTTTTTTTAATACAGTTGTTAAACATGGCGTACTTTCAGAGGCTATAATTATGATTCGAAAATCAAATCTTTTGCATAGGCATCTTTCTGTTACGCGGTCGTGACTTTTATTTTACCAGCTCGATCATTTTGTTTTGCAGTTTAGTTTAAATTTATAAGACAATTTAAAAAGTTTAGTAGCAAGGAGTTTTCATACATAGAATAAAATGGGATAGATTTTATACGAGGAAAAACGAATGAGTCCGTACATCTTAGCATTGAATTCTCAAAAGTCTTTTAAATGGTTGTTTAATATATATAATTACCAGTTTTAATTTAATTATTTTCACATCATAATTTGTCAAAAATCGAATAGGCTGTATAATAGGCGTATTTTTTGTTGTAAAAAAAAATATGTCCAGTTGCAAAAACACGCCATGTTCTGAAATGTTTTATTTCTTTGATAAATTGATCTTTTTTTTTTATTTGTTTTTTCCTATTGTCCACAACTGTATTGAAAAAATGTCGTGTGATACACGGGTGTTTAGGTTATTGCAAACTCATGTCATTAACTTTCCACCCCTGTATCACAATGTACTATGGTGAACCAATTTACAAAAATAAATATCATTTATTCATATGCATTCTGTACAATGGATTGTACAGAATGCATAAATTTTATTTTTACTAATTCGACGATGAGTTTTCAATTGTCATAATATTGCCAAAGCCTGTAGCTAGTAATCGCTGTAAAATTTATCGAAGATTCTCTATAAAGCTCTATTTGATAAGAATTTCTACAGTTTGGATCTGTTTGCTTTACCACAAGGAAAGTTTAGACTCATGTTACTTAACATATTGAAAAATTAATTTGACACTGTTGTTCCACTTATGCGGCACTATGCTGGCTGCTTTATGTTATGTTTTGTTGATACTATACTATTAATATTGATATTCTCTTTTTTATTGTTTATAACGCTGGTCTTAAAGTTTCCCAAATTGTCTCATTATGTATCTGTGGAGAACGTGGTTGATTTCACATTTGTATCACTTCTTTATCCTATCTTTTTGTTATTCTTAATGTGTAATTGTCTGTTTTTCCGAATAAATAAAATAAAATAAGAAAAACTTTCAAAGAAAACAAACCTCTATTTCAAATAATAAAGACTCCGTCTTATAAAATGTAACAATTCCAATTTAGACTGAACGATCGCTAAGTTAAATCCATACAATTTCTGCACTGAAAAGCTGATTGTATTGCATCCAATACAAAGCGAAGTCGTTGGTTCTTGTATATAATATACGTCCAAGTAAATATATGTCTTCCTGTGCAGGTGCTGTATGTGGAGAAGGATTCACATTCGTACGTGCGTTCGGATGGTCGGTGCCGTTTTGTGCTCCGTTCCTCAGACAAAACTAGCGGTGTATTGAGGAATCCGAGGCATTCACTGCCACCGAATACTTCGTGTGTCTACTATTTTCAGGTACATTTTTGACTGAGATATTTTTATTTTGTGCTGTATTTTTAGAAAATAGGTACATAAAACCAGTCTGGTTCGGTCTCGCAGCAAAGAAATGGTGTTTTCCTTTACCGAGACAGAACTATGAAGATTGTATTTGTTTAGTTATTTAGTATACAGTCAGTATTTTAAAATAATCCCTGGTATTTCATACAAACTGCCTTTGCGTACAAAATACCATTATAATATCCGTTGACGTATTCAGTAACTGAATATTGATACCAATTTTGTTTCAAAGTATTTTTTTTTTTTTTGTGACACTGTGCCATGATGTGCGTTTTATTCCTGTTATTGCTAAAATTCCGGAAAACAATATCTTTTAAGCGATTTAACTACATTCCATAAAATATTTGAAGCGGAACTAGACCAAATCCGTCCGGAAAACTAAAATGCCTAACGTCAAAAATATATTGCTGTTAGTTTGTTTGCCAAATTAAAAGTGAAACAGTATTTATGTTTATTACTCTATTTATGACTAGCTTCTGCTCGTGACTTCGTCCGCGCGAAATTTCTTGTTCCCTCCTCCCACCTCATCGCATCGCATCGCCCGCCTGCGCTTGTAACATTATTGTAATTTTCTTAAGGATCTCAATTTTTCTTTTGAAAATATATTATAGTCTATGTTACTTCCTGATAATTTAGCTTTGTACTAGTGAAAAAATGGTTAAATTCGGTCCAGTATTTTCGGAGCTTATTAGATACAAACAAACATAATATCTTTTCTCTTTATAATATTAGTATAGACTAGTAGATTAGTTTTTTTCTTTACAAATAAATAAAAGTGAAGTAATGTAAAAATATTTTTTCGTCCTCGCGAGTGAACCCGCGGGCATCAGTCACGTGGATTTTTCTATAATAAAAGTAGCCTACTCCTTATAACATCAGCTATCTGCCAGTGAAAGTCCTGTCAAAATCGGTCCAGCCGTTTCGGAGATTAGCCGGAACAAACAGACAGACAGACAGATAGACCGACAGAGAGACAGAAAGACAATCGTTTTTAATTTTTTTTCTTTTAATTTCCATATTTCCTTTCATATGCATTTAGTAAGAAGCTGTTATTTTGAAATTACAAACAGAAACTTCAATTTTATAGTAGACGATGTTAGTCCATTGCATTTGCATTGTCCATTCAGACATCATTATTCAATATTCCATCAATCAGTAAATTATTATAATGGATCAACAAATGAAGTGAATATTATTGACCACTTCGTTGACTAACAGAGAATATTGCTGCTTGTCTATGACCTAATTTTAAAGAAAAGTAAAATGAAAATTGTTTAATTGACAATATTTTCCGTATTATACAAATAAAACAAATATCTCTTTATTTCGCTACTGTAATGACTAAAGATCGGATATTCGGATGCATATTCACCTAAAGTTGAGATGTTGGCTTTTTTTTTATCTAGGGCATCACAGAGTGTAACCACTAAGGTTCCGACTCTTTAACCGGACTTTCCTGTGGCTGCCTTAAGCTCCTAACGAAACTTCCTCCAGCCAGGGCGTAAAAACTATAAACTAAACGACTGCTGCTCGCTAAGGGCACCCTCTGTGGGGTACGAACCTCGGCTTAGGGCAGCTGAGTATTATCGTGGGGAGTTTGGATTATATGCTGCTCAGCTAAAACGCGTGCTAGCGCTTCACGTACAGTCAAGGGTCGGGGAGTATGTTGGCTAATATGGAATGCGCTTTTGTATCGAAAAAATCCCGCAGTACCGGAAACGACAAATTTCGTGAGTTTTTCTATAGAATCGGGTGCATATCTGCCTACCTAAGTAGCCGAGGTAATATTTACGCCCAATCAGGATATAGTACTTAATGTAGTAAAAATATATAGTTATATTTTAACTAACACACCCCCCTCATCTTACACCCTACATACAAATATTTGCATCTGGGGTTTAACATTAATTTTAAATAAATATGCATCTAAATATTTTTTATAAGTCGCTTTCATACTATAACATCCGAGTCATGCATTCCCGGTGTTCCTGGAATCTCGGGTTTTTTTTTTTACCATAAAAATATTTTAAGAAAGAAAGAAAAAGTATTTATTGGAACTCATACAGGAAGATCACATTTTAAACTAAACACACTCATAGTAACACTAATAAAAAATAAAATAAAAAACAGAAGTAAAATGAAAACAAAATCCTGTACGGAGCCAAAAGGCTCCTATCTCAGCATGATACTGCGACATTTAATAAGTGTCGCAGCGCTGGTATTCTGATAGGGCCCGCTGTGATGTCACGGACAGATACAGAAATAAAAAGTAAAATAAAAATAAACTAAAAAATAGATATTTGTGAAATAACGTAAAATAAAATAAATATTTAATTAAAATCATCATAATCCGCGTGTCAGTACCCGACGTAGCAACAGTTACTTATCTATGTCTTTAGTGTCTGTGGCATGGCATCGCTTTGACAAGTAAAGAGACGCAAGCGCTGGCAATTCGCGGGTCTCTGGCAAAAATAAATTAAAAAACTTTACGGCTGTTCAATGCTACAATATAACAGTGAATAATACAATAAAAAGTGCGCTTACATAGCTAAAAATTCACTTTAGGTAAATATACATCCAAATATCCGATCTCTAGTAATGACTGTAGTATAGATATATTTTATTTTTATTTTGGTAGACATATTAATAACCAAACTCTCTATCTAGTATTCAATTAAGGGTAACTAATGTTTATAAGTCACGCAATAGTTTCACAATGAATAAGTAACGAGCTTGGGTTATATAATATTCATACCTGACCTTTTAATGTAGCTTGTTGAAGATACATAAATACGTCTCTTTGTATCGACAGAATACTCGTATGTACTAGGTTACCAGCCAGATGGAGGAGGTCTGACTCAATTTCAAAACATAAAAGGAATCCTGAACTCTTGTTAACAAAACTGGAGTAATTCAATACTCTGTACCAGTTAAACTATTCACGTTTTCGGTACGGGCAACCATTTTGCATGTCTGCTGGCTCTAAAGCAGGGATGGCAAACCTTTTTAAATTTTCACGGAATACCATGAAGTGCGACTGATTTTAGAAACGATAACACAAAAATTACTCACATTTAAGTCTATTACGAAGAACCGTTTTTAAAATAATATTTCTTATATGTTATTTTATTGATGTTAAACATCTATTGGCGCGCCTTGGGGGTAAGATCGACTCGTATGCCGTGACGGCGAACGACATGACTCTTATGCCGTCATACCCCTTTCCGGCCAAGTTTTACGTCTGCGGGGCGTCCCGTGACGGCCAAGTTTTTTGAAGTGAAAATTTCTTTAGGCGCGTTGAGCACTTTTTGGTAGGGGAAAAACTTATGGATTCGCGATCGTCATCGAACACTTTCCATGAGCTATATATATGAAAGAACAGTTATTCAAAAGTTTTGTGTATTCACTTCAGTCGGCAGTCCTTATGACTGCCAATTCAATTTTTTTTTACTAATTTATCTCTAAAAATTTTCGTTGTTATCGTAACCAGAATTTCCTGCCACAATGGCATGTGTGCGCCATGTTTCTACCATCCCTGATGTAGTGTTTCAAACAAAACAGCTAGGGTTGTAACTGGTAGTTAAAACGATTTACGATTTCTAGGGTCGCGCCAACGAGATAGTTTGGGTATCGTTTGTGAAGTACCATTCTGCTGGAACGGAGCCTGCTGGCTTCGATCAACAGAAGGACTGTTCGTCACAGCTGACGATATGGGATGGTGCCGCCCCTGATGCTGACTTGGATCGGAAGGTAATATTTTTTTTTCTATACAGGATTATTGGTAAATCACTAAGTTGTTGTTTATGATGTTAGTAATACAGCCCTGCAAGGTTTAGTGGTCTACCAATAACCCTGTATCATATTGCTTGAGAATATTACTTTTGTTTTTGTGTCTATCTTTCCTACTGTTTAGTACACTGTATGGGCTGGTGACGAACGACATACGTCCAAATGTTAACTGATATTTATTTATTTATCACATGGAAAACCAACAGCTTTACATAAATACATACAATAAAATACTGGCTTAAGAAACATGAAGCCAATTATAGGTTTTCACGGCTAGCTATAGTGTTATTTTTTTTATCTAGGGCATCACAGAGTCGATCATTATAGATCGTGACTCTTTCACCGGTGTTTTCCGTGGTTGCCTTAAGCTCCTAAAAACTTAAAGCATCCAGCCAGGGCGTAAAACTTATAAACTAAACGACTGCGCGCTAAGGGCACCCCCTGTGCGGTACGAACCTCGGCTTAAGGGCAGAGTCGGAGGGAGGACGGCAAGGGACCGACCGAGGATCCGGTGGCTGGATAAAATCAGGGTTTTGATTATTATCAGGGGAATTAAAAGCTACAGGTTCAGCTACGGCACGGGCTGGCACTTCGTCGAGCATGGGTCGGGGAGGACTATTTAGGATTTCGCGCGGGGTCTCGGCGGCGAGGTCGGAATGACGGTCGTGTATTCCCCTTGAGAGGGGTCTCAAGGTCAAATTTGAGATACCCTAGATAAAAAAAAAAGTTATTTAATACAAGCCTGTGATAATCTCGCCAGTTTCGAGGACACCCATCCTCTGCTTTTTTAAATAAGTCTTTATGCTTTTTAACAAATATGCATACTTAATAGATATAGAGACAGTGTAGCGGTAATATACGAAGTACTTAAAATATTGGCCTGCAAAATTCATCAATATTGCACGAATGCACAATTTTTGTTTTTCAACCACGGGCCCGTGTCTGCTATTTTTATAAATTCGTCACTCCAACACGATCCCATTGTCATTTTGCTAAAAGTTCGTAATCTGCTAAATTCATAATGGTCGTTCATTAGTCGGTCAATGGTCTCGTACCTAATAGAATTGTATTACAATGGCATTTTGAACATTTATTCATGCCAGATTTCATTTAAATATATTTTTACATATTATTTATTAGTATATAGTAATAAGCAATCTGAAGTAGTAGGAAGTTGGAAGTTTAGTAGGAAGTTTCATTTGTCATTATGTACGATATTACCAATTCTTTCAAAATCAACAATTATGAAATCAATGATAGACCATTCTGACACTATTGTAATAGCAGACTTGAGGCCCAGTACTAATGTATAAGTATTAATGATTCAACATAAGCATGATAGGTAGTGATAGCAGTTTTAATGTTTGTTATATTTTTTTCCTTTCTGAGTGCGTATACAAATTTATTCATTCTTTTAGATATCATCTACTTGTGTTTTCCAATTTATGTCCTGATCTTTTATTACTCTAAGAAATTTCGTTTGTGTAACTTCATTAAGTTTTGGTATGTCAAGTTTCAAATTTGTTTATTACTAGCAGGTACTAATGTGCTAAAATAAGAATTATTTGTATAGTCCGTGTTCTTTCTGACTGTTTTCTTGATATTAAAAAGCCTTGTAACCTTCCTTAAGAATTGGACTATCAAATGCAAAAAGAATTTTCAGAATCCGTTCAGTAGTTTCAAAGTCTATAACGGACATAGGTAGATACATACTTTGTGTTTTATTTATATCATCATCATGAGCATCATCAGCCTATAGCTATAGCAGTCCACTGCTGGACATAGGCCTCTCCAATTGCACGCCATTGAGCTCGATTCTCGGCAACTCTCATCCAGCTGCTACCAGCCACCCTGCGAAGATCGTTTATTTATATATAAGTATTATTAGATTTATTAACTGCATACACACTTACAAACTATATACAGACTTATCTGAATTAATTTTTAACTTATTCATGTTAAGCCATTCGATTAATTTGTCCATCGTGTTGTTAATTTCTGTTTCATGGTCGTAAATTTTATTAGTCTTTTTATTTGACGTCACTATAATGGAAATATCGTCGGCAAATAGTATGCATTTAGCACAACACATTTAATAAAATACATTATCATTCATTAGAATAGAATAGAATAGAATACTCTTTAATATGTACACCATAAAAATTACAGATTTATATGAAGAACTGTTACATAGGGTGTCACAATGGGCGGTGTTATCGCTAAAAGCTATCTTTTACAGACAAAATTCATTCATTCATTTCAATCATTCCAATAAATACATTTAACATAGGTGGTGGCATTATTAAGACAATAATATCAGTACTATCATATTTAGAAAATTAGCACATTATAAAAACCTAATAAACACAAGCCTTTATTCCTAAGATTAATCCCCGAGGTAACTGTAGGTACTTAGCTGAGCTCTCAAGAATTCTATTTTCACAAAGCACAAAGGCATGATTGATACAAGCTACCGGTATGACTTATCTGCAACAGCGCAGATTAATCTTTGTGCTGTAAAGAAGCTGGTATAGTTTCCTTCCTTCAAGTAAATACACGTGACGTCATAACGCCTGTTTTTAGTTAGGGGCACTTTTTCGTTGAAGGTCACCAGTTCCACGTAGTAGAAGTTATATTGTGATTTCCAAAGTCTGGGCTGCTACTTCATAACTCGACTTGAGTCTCACCCCCTTTTGACTCCTTCCTTAAGGTAGGGGTCTGTTATGTTATTTGTTGGTAAGCAGGTTTTCACTCACCGGATTTAGCGGCAAAATGCGAATCGAACTTATCAACTCACGTTTAGTAGCCGTTATAAACTCTTTTACAAAAAAAGGGCACCTCAAGCCTAGCCATTCTCAAAATCTTTTTAATGAATAAGAAGAGAGTAGTTTTTGTCAATTCCGTCATTTTTCGGTGGAATCTATGAATAATTATATCGAAGTCAAAACAGTCAGTAGTGTAGGTACAATACTGTTTGAAAAAAAAAAAACTTGTTTTTTACTCAACGATTAGGAACTCGTTAAGTAAAATAAACTTTTTTGTAAATTTTTTTTAGTAACGTTAGTGAAAAAGTAAACGTTCAATAACGAGTGTGGTCCCTCTTGCTAAAATGACAGCTTGTCATAGTATGGGCATACTATCAACGACATATTATATAACTTTAACCACCAGTGTACTTGCAATCCAGTCCTTTCCCAAGATTTTGATCATTATCGTCATTCGCAGCCAGTATTACCCCACTGTGCAATATTCCACCAATGAGTTGATAAGCCTCTTTTATTTTGTATCTTTTCTGTAGCGTGTTTTTTAATTCCTTTTCAATAGATACCGGGTGCCCGAATGCAGTCGAATTTTATACGAGGCTATATTTTGAACAAGTAACAGTGTACCAGCTGATTCTCGTTCGGTTATTCAAAGCATAAAGAACGCGTTTTATATGCAACGGGATGCTGTACGGTATCTTAGCGGGTGAATTAAACATTGAGTTGCAATATAGTGTCTTTTTAGTGGATTTTTAGTACACATAAACCGTAACAAACCACGTGGAGGATAAAGCAATAAAGTCGTAGAGCTCTTTGAGGCTCCACGACCATTCTGACATTATTGTCTTTGCGTCTTTGGGTGTGGGCGAAAGCGAAAACCCAAAGTCAAAGTCAAAAGTCAAATCATTTATTTCAAATAGGCACGTAAAAGGCACTTTTAAACGTCAAAAAATACAAAAATAGTTATATGATTCTAGTTGCCCATTCTAAAAGGTATTTATGTATGGAGAAGAATGGGCATGAAACTCCATACTTACTTTTTTTAAATTTTAACAGTAGTTTGTATATATTAATGAATAATTATAGGTGAAGAAGATGTACCTAGAATAAACATTACTATACCACAATAGGTAAAAAGAATGAAAAGTGAAATAATGACAGAAAAATTCATAAATGCGATAGATACATGGTGCTCACATATTTACAAATATTGTATATGATTTTCATAAAAAAATACATATAATAGGTCAGTGTGTGAGTTAAAGTATAATTCAATCACAGAAAATAAAATTAATATCATAAAAAATATAAATTATACAAACTCTAAATTGTCCTATGGAGCAGGACCAGCATGTTTCCAAACATTCTTATCTTGGATATAATCCTCTAATTTGTAATATAATTGTTTACAAAATATTACCACCAATATTATTACCCCCTAAACTTTCATTCCTCATCAGAAAACCAATCGATTTTAGACAAATATGTCGTTTTTCAATAAAAACGTAGTCTATATTATTGTGTGTAAAACCTTTTTTCTGTCTACATTTATTTTGTAAGACACCGGTTTAAATCGCACTAATTAAATATTTTCATAGAAACTTAGTTTTCTCCTAATAAGTTAAATATTTATCTTGTAAATGGGCGCAGAGGGATTAGATTTATACTCGAGACAAGGCCGAAATATAACATTTTGAATGATAATAATTGCAAGTTATACCGTGCTGCTAAGAAATTATCGTCATTTGTTATATCATATCTTCGAAATCGGTACGGCGACAGAAATATTATTTGAGCTTACTTTCTGTTTAGAATTTTGCACTTCTGCTCAGTAGACATCCCTAGCTACGAGTATTGTTCTATTGCATCAGAATAAAGTTTTCTGCTTTTATTAAAATACTAAGTTATTTTCATTAAACCTCAACAGTTTTCATGAACATTGCTAGATACTTACCTACCTACCTGTAATGCCAATTCATTTTTAACTGGCAGGAATTGCAAAGCTTGAATGTTGGGTTTCATCAAGTATTTTACGCTCAATGAATAGATCAACAAACTCTAAGCATGTTCATTGATAAGAAAAATCAGAAAAAGCACGATTCCAGAAACGCAGAGACTCCAGAACTTTCTAAAAATCCCTAAAAAGCCATTTCGATTTACAGTCGCGTAGGCAGAAAAGGGAAGTACCGCACCATGTGTCGTCTAATGTCCCAAATAACGCGGTAAATCTCCACTTAAAACTGTTATTGTCTAACTTCCATACTTATCGAAAACAATTCTTGGCGTTCGCGCACTAAAAATAAAATATTTAAATTGTTATCGCATACCGAATCACAATACCAGGTCGTTCGTATAAAATTTTATAGTACATGAATTTAAATGGTAAAAAGTCCGGAGCCAACGTGTACTGTAATGAAATGTGGATTAAGTTTAGTATGTAGGAGTAAAACTTTCGCACTGCGCAAGACTAACGCGATGATACAACTACGAGGCGATATAGAATTGGGCGGCATTCTCACTGCCTTTATTCGTGCCATTTCACTTTGCCAACCACCTCAACCTCCCACTTGACGTCGGCAGCCAAACATTAATTTTCTTTAATGTGTCTGAGCACTTTTACCGAGTTCCACCGACTGCAGTGCGGTGTTTCGTTTCATTCATTCATTCGTACGGGATTCTTCAGTTTGCATTAAGAATGGATAAGCGGTTCTAGTTCAACTTATTTTTTGTTGGCACTTTAATCAGAAAACTTTTTCCGTTTGCTCGTAGATACACTATGTAAATACGAGTAGTGTTGCTGAGTTGAGTAACTAAATGATTTACTCAGGGCCTTTTTAGTTTTCTTTCAATTTGCATGAGTCTTTTATGAGCCGAGATGTCACTAAAATTGATTTGAGCTTTGATATGCTATAAATATTCATTACTTATTGGCCTTTCCCGTAGACGACAGAAAAAATCTTGTAAGCTAGAAAAAAGAAAAAAACTTTTTGCTAATAAATACGTCTTCAATTTTTTACTTTGTTTTGACTAGTATCTGCCTCGAACTAGTCACAGAAAATGCGTTGTTATTCTTATTTTTAGAAGTCTTGCAGGTTGGCAGGGACTTCGACGCGAAGCGTGTTACCAAGGATTCTCCATGATTCTCGACCCACTTGTGATGAAATTTTTCATCGGTTATTAAAAAAAAAACAGCTATTTCCTACAAAAGTGCAATAGCTACGCGGTTAAAATGTATGGGACAGCAATTTGTTTTTATTACCGACGAAAAGTTTAGGTCTAAAATCATGTACTGACTCCATGGTAACCGGTTTGGTGTCGATGTCTCTTCCACCCTATATAAATGCTTTGCTAACCCACATCTTTTATCCCACCAGCTGGACATGAGCGACAAGAAGTCCCGACTCGGACTCTTTTGTCGCGAAGAATCGCCCCGACTTTGCGACCACGCTCTCCTCTCTAACGCGACTAGAGCGACCCGACCGTGCGCCCCCTCTGAAAGCTACATCACCACTGGGAACGCGCTAACTATACTGCAAGTAAGTAAATAATTAGGTCTGATTTACACGTGCTACTTAGTGGCATGAATGCACGCTATCTTTTGTAAGTAGCTCCGCAGGAGTTGGCGAAGTGGAAAAGCGTTGGGCTATTGCGCTTTCTGAATATTATATTTATCCTGATTTTCGGTGCGTTTAATACACAATTTGAATCTGTTACTGGACCTACGAAGTACGATATTTTTTTATTAAAGGCCTGAAATCATTAAACATTTTTTTCATTGTCAAAGCAGCAACAGCCAATCGGCCAAAGATTTGGATGCTAGTTGTATTAAACATATTTACGTGACACTATTGCTATCTTAAACGAAATTATAGTAAATTTACTATTAATTAGAAATCTTATGAATGTGCAACCCGCGTTATCTTCTAAAAATAAAAACAATTTACTTTTGTGTAAAACACAATGGCTGAAAACGAGCTTAAAATCATGATAATGTTCTTTTAATATGTTCGTCCCAATCTTTTGATGAAAATATCAAAGGTATGAAAGGTCAAAAGGTGACCGAATTGTTCGTGGTCTAATGGTGATTAATGAAATGTCAAAGGCTTTAACAAAGACCCTATTTTTGTGCATAAAGTGGATCTTCAGATGACAATAGGTTCCATTATAAAGCTTTGTCTAAAATCTTCAGTCACTTTTTATTGCAATAATATTCGAGTTGTCGAAGGGGGCTTAACCTTTGTATTTTCTTCTTAGGTAAAACAAATCGAATCATATTCAAATAATATGTTCGCTTTCATCTTATTTTTATCGCTAAACAATTCAATTGTTTAACAAACCCCTTGTATAAAATTTTATTTGAAAAATCTATAGAAAAAAGTTTATTCCTTTAATGTTTGCTAAAGTTCATCACCAGGACCCAATTCCACACCATTATGGGACACTCACAAAAGAATTAAGAACGTAATTATAGCAACAAACAGCCGACAAACAACTAACTGCCAAAGCTCACATAATTACTGCTGCAAATATTTATCTACCCATTTTGGTACGTACTCCCGCATGCAAAGAGCCGTGTGACAGGCTGCGAGAAATTTTTAGCTAAAATATAACAGTAGCATATTGCATAGAAGTGACTCGGAACGGTCATGAATTTAGAAGCAGGCGGCTAAAACACGTCACGTGCATCGCAAGTACGAATGCTCTTGCGCAATTTTTATGTCTTTCTCGCATATTTCTGACTGAATTACTAAGAATACGGTTTCTGGAATATGTATAGGAGATTATAATGAAGAGAAGACTGTGGTTATTTGTTCATGTAGATTGTATTTTTAAATAGTTTCCGCGACTAAGGAAAAAGTCTCAATAATTTTTTTTGTATATTTTTTTTAAACAAGGGATTTTCAAGGAAAACTAAACTAAAATCATATGGCAGTGCTGATATTTCTTCACAATTTGACAACGATAAATTCTCGTAAGTAAAGCATAAGTTAAAATAATATACCTAAGATATCATAATTGCCTTTGATAAAAAAAAATGTCTGGGTACCTCAAAATTATCTTGATTTTGTTTCTTGTTACCATGAACTTAATGACAAGAACGATTAGAAGTCAAAGTCCTGGTAACATCTTTCTTTGATGAAAATGATACTCCTACGTTTCTTTTGTATTTAAATGTCACAGAAGTACGTATACGAGTGAACTTTTATGTTTTTCGTTGTTGTATTCCAACTGCCTTATATCATGAGCAAATAGATAGGAGAAACGAAAAATACCCAAATTACAATATTCCTTTTCATAAACGACCCTCTCAACAAATCAGAAGATAATAATATAAAACCCATAAACATGATTTCTCCATTACATCCACCCGAATATATCAGCTCGCTTATATTTATTCTGGTATCGATCCTCTGACATTCAAAGCAGCAATCCATGCGGGATTACGCCAGTGACTACCCATTGTTTCGTTTTCTCCCTAGCCACTGCCCTTTCAGCTGTTTTCCTTCAGCTAGATGTAGGTAACTTTTCTGGAGTGTGAAACATTCATAGCGGGCAGGATAGATAAGTCACGTGCTACTACCGTTGCATTTGCCATAGTGAATAATGCAAGGAGCACGTGCTAGTTCGCAACTCTCACAGTGATAGAATGCTTTAGTGTTGTCACGTTATTTGAAGTGTTAGGAGTGTCACCGGATGAGACACGTCCCAAAGTGTTTGTAAAACTCAGATTTATTGCGACTCATTACTCGTTATGGCTGCTTTTATTTTCTTGCGGTGTTTTGCATAAACTCGAAGTTGGAACGTGGTGAGGTTTAATTTAGGTACGTATTGCAGATGTAGGTACAAACATATTTCGTAGAATGCTATGTGCATATTGCATTTCAGTGGGTCGAAATTGTCAACCAAATTAATTGGTTTACTGAAAATTTAGTGTGAGCACTGATAGGTGTCCAATTTTCATAGGATTTCACGATTCACCGTAATTTTGTGCACATTCCGTTGACTCTACACGAGGCACTAAAATTCGTAGTTTGTCAGGGTTGATTTCAGTTTCCAATTTGCGATCAAACTTCTCTCTCATTTCGCTTTTGAGTTTGGTTTTGGATCTGTTTGGGTACCTAAAATAGCATTCGCTGTATATAACATACATAGTTTAAATATTATCCTCTTAGGTCTTAAACTGAATAGTGCAAATTGTTTAACCATCAAATCTCGTCTTCAAACAAATGTAAGAGCCAGTTAACGCATATTACAATTACGAAAGCTTTAACATTGCCATTAGTATTCTACGCAGCTGCTCAGCGACTAGAATACGCCCTAGTTAATATAGGAAACCTGGTCTTAAGCAAGTTGTTAAAGTCACTAGTTGAGAACTGCTTTATTATTCAATATTAAATTCAACAGAGGAAGGACTGAAGCAAGTTTCTAACTAAATATTTGAAGTTTTACTACGCCATGCGGTCTCGCTTTACCGTGAGTCGACCTTGGCGATACACTACTTATAAAGTGGAAATAAGTTTTAACGTTTATAGAAAATGGAAAATTAATGGGGATATATCATTATTATGTACTTGTTAGACTTTTACTAATGGTAGCGTCTATTTTACTAAACTCATATTCTATAAAGTGTGTCATGACCATTAAGAAGGACAAATCAGATAGTAATTTTGATGATAACATGATTTATTTAGGTAAACATTAGGTGGACATACTTAGCTCTGTTTTTGGTTACAGGAACTTCGTCAAGGATCAGCCCTCTATCCAGTATCATTTGTCCTCCGCTACGAGTTTGTTGACGTGAGTGAACAAGGACAACCATTGGTAGACTCACAATCAGCTTGCGACAGAGTGTTCAAATCTGCTCAGACCTATTCTGGAAGGTTTCAAGCTCCCCGAGCAATATTCTACTATGGCAGAGGCGGTGCACAAAACCTAACTTGCATACTAAGGTAAAAACTATTCCTAAGAACCTCTAAAACCTTAAAACTATATTAGATACATTATTGTAATTATGATAATGTTTGCAGATTCGAAGCTAAACAAGGAGAAAGAATACAATTGACCTTCACGAGCACTTACTTTGGAAATAAATATTGTAATACGCACAAAGACTCCCGAACGAGTCGCTGGAAATGCGATAGGCCTGCGAAAAGAACCATTGGGGGCGAAGGACTCGCCCAAATTATTATAACAGAATATCCTTGGGAAGGAGTGCCGATACAAAGAGACTGCATTTGCACTAACAGATCTGAGCCATTAAATGTACATACGTTGACCGCCCCAGTTGTAGAAATCAACTTTACCGTGACGATGATGAATATTACTGAAGATTACGATGACTTTGCTTTTGAAGGCGAATATAAATTTGTTCCGACTGGACCAGGAGATGAAACTGTGTGTTCAACAGGATGGGGGAAGAGACGGCTACGAGGCAGCAGTGGAGAAATCAGACTGTTTGATAAAAGACAAATACCAGTAGCACCAGAAATAGTTGGTGACAGACATGTCATATCAGAAAGTGTGAGAGCAGAAGTTGCATGTGTCCATAGACCTTGGCTGATTGAACCTGGAGGGGATGAAGTTACTCCTGTCCAAGGGAGATATTTATATGTCAAAGTTCCTGGTTATGAGCTCACAGCGTCATCTCCTTTCTGTAGCACTCCAAATCGACTGTACATATACGAAGCTCAGGATACATCAAAATTGAGAGAAGTGTGCCCAGATGGTACAAATGTCATAGAATTGTATTCGCCGGGATGGAAATCTGCCCAAACTACTTTAGAGACATCCTTAAAACCTCACGCAAGGAGCTACGTTATTGATTTTCTGCAACATGAGCAGGCCGATTATTCAATCAAATGGATTGAACTGATGAAAAAACCGTCTTTTGAACATGATCCCGAATCCAACACTATACCTCCGCCTGTGTCATTGGAATGTCGTTATAGGTAAGTTTTGATATTCCTTAAGAATATTTTGATGGAAATCTATAAGACAGTTATAATATTGTTTCCTTTTTCTGTTCAGCTGTCCGGAGTTGAACGCCTGCATTCCCATCGCACTGTGGTGCGACGGTAGTGCCCACTGTCCTTCGGGCTATGATGAAGACGATTCGAATTGCTCCTTCAGGATATCCTTACCTCCGCCCTACGTAGCCGCCGCTGCTGGAGTTGGTCTTCTTCTTTGTGCTATTGCCGTTGCTCTGTGCGCATGTAAAAGACGACGAAGAAAAGACAAAGAGTTCAAAGCAAGGCTAGATGGTGCGTTACCGCCTGAAGAAAGACCGTTTGATCGCGCTAAGACAAACGGCGTGCCAGAAGCTGCTCGCCAATATGCTACTGTACAAAAGTATGCGACGATAGATAAGTACAGCTTAAGTCAGAAATATAGTGCAGGGTTGAACGACGCTCGTTACTACGATGAGGTAGCACAAAGGGATAAGCTCGCGGATACAAGGTACGCTAGTTTAGGTCGAGCTGGGCGAGGCATGCGAGTCGAGAACTCAAGAGGCAACGGTTCAAGAAGAGCTATGCCTGATTTGGGTTATCCGGACTTAAAAGACGGTTTTTGTTGACCCTCCCCGGATCTCATAGAAACAACAGTTTAGCGTTTAGGACGTTAATATTTAACAGATTTTCTTTTGTGTAAACATTAGATTGAAGACTGAATTTGGCGAAAGTGCCTCCTCTAACATTTGATCAATAGTTATTCAGCCTCGAAATTGTGCTGCAGACATCGGCTTCTATTCTTAGGTAATTTGTTTTATAACCGAGACGAAGACTACGACTTTGACTTTGTAGTATATTGTGTAAATAAATTAACTTTAAATAAGTTTGAATAGCAGGCGTCTGAGATACTTAATATTCTTTGCATCAAATCTCACAGTAATTTTATTCTCATCAAACAACATATCTAAATGTACATAAAACGCTTGACAATACGATTTTAAGATGCAAAATAAATCATTTTAAAATGTTAGTAGTTTGAGTGGTTAGTGACTGACTCTGAACAATAGAATTAACTGTCGGACTTAAGTGTAAACTGAATTAAGTTATGTAACTTCATATGGGTATTTTCCTGCATCAATACTATTTTAATATGGGGTGTAATTGCAAATGTTTGCCAGGATAATGTACATTGACCAGCATATCAAGCTACACAAAACTGTCAGATTTCTCCAAACGATTTTAAACTTTAAAATGTTGGTGATTAAGTTCAAACTCGAACGAGAAAGTTTGACAGTTTGAACTTGATGTGCTGGCCACCGTACCAATTTCATTCATTAAAAGCCTAAAAAAAAACGTTTGTGTTTAAAAATACTAGTTTTTTGTACCGAAAAGGTTAACTAGCTGGGTAATTGCGTAACACACTTAGAATGGCAATGACTTTCATTTTCACAATTCAACAACATTCATTGCGTCATTTACGTTGTCGAGTAGATGAATTTTTCAAACTTATAAAGCAATGGATTAGCAATTTCCTATAAAATCTTTCCTATAAAATCCTTCGTATGGTTGTGATCAAAAGTGTGTAACGCAGTTCGGGTGCAGTTTTGTTTCTGTATAACAAATTTATTTTTTCACGGCATACAGTTATTTTTCACCTGATCTCTACATTGTAATAACACTAGACATAAAAAAATGAAAATGTGATATAGGTTGTAAAAATGTAGGTATCTAAGCGTTCACAGAATGTATAACTTAAATTAGTAATTTTCCTTTGTGTATAAAAGTAATTAAGGTTGTAACTAACTAGATATTGATTGTAAATAAATTATAGATTAAGATTTTTAAAGTCTGTAATTATTTCCAGGTAAACGGAAGATTAAAGTCATTTCTAAAAATCGATTACATGTTTTATTTTAATATATAATTCATTATTATTCTAATTCAATAGTTAGAGTTTACGATCAAAATCATTTTATATAAAAAGAAAATGAAAAAAATAAAAAAATATAACAAGTAAACCATAACAACTAGTTATTGGAGCCTCCTTTTAAGCAGATAAGCCTGTGTTAGGAGACTCCGCTTTTCCATAACTTAAATAAATGTATAATTTCGTCGCTGATACTGCAACACCGCGTAACTAACAAAAGACAATACCGCGTAACTTAGATGAGGCAAATTTTACAGGAGAACGAAAAAATGGCTCTTCAGTAAACTGATCTCACACAGGCGGATCCCGCGGGATCAGTCGACGTAATGAATTTTTGAATTGGTCAACTGTTCCCGTTGACTAATTTTATGATTTGTATAGTCAAGTAGAAAAGTTTCTTGATATTAATTTATATGGTGATTCCCGTTGTCCCCATCGCCCGTGTCAATACTTTGTTTTTTATTGTTATTTTGTCCTGTCATTTCGTCTTTCTCATGCTTTCTCCGTATCAATACTTTCAACGTACTGTCTTATAAATGATTACTTAAAGTATTGAAAGTAAGAGAGTCCCAGTTCTTTATAACGGAATCGTTTCTGCATTCCCTAAATATGACACATAATATGTTCCTCAAAACTCAAGTACCAGGCTGGCATGAGCAAAAGGTAGTATGCATTTCAAGAATTCTGGGTAGGTACGATCTTCTAGTAATAAAAACCATCTTGGATTCATGCTAGCCTAGTACCAATTGGTCGTAAAGTCACTGCTCGTAACTAGCACAACTGTACTAACACTACTCGATCCTATACAATGTTAATGATATGGTGGGGGCAACGGGATTTAATTTTAATTTAATTTTATGCCTCTTAACATTTTTCTACACGCTGTTACTCAAATTTGAAATATACGACGTCATATTTTTTTTTTTTAATTTTGACACCGGGACCAATCTACTAAAGAAAATGAAATAAAAATAATAATTTAGTAAACTCCCACATCCCGCGGGTTCAAAATGAGCGTGATCAATTTACTAAAGAGCCGAAAAAACTAAATAACTTCTGCTGTACTTATCAAATACCTACGTGACTGAACTTTAAGCTATTTAGAAAAGTGTGTTAGTTAATTTATATCTTATTATTTAATTCAATCCAATCAATATTTATCTAGAAAATACACTTACGCTGTTTTTAATTTTTTATGGCATTTGTTATTTGAGCTTTTTTAAAAACAGAATTATTTACTTGTTTTATGCAAATGTAGGTACTAAATAACAATATTAATTAAAAATAAAAGAGGATTAAAGCTTAAACATGCAGCACGCACGCAGGTATGTGAGTGTGTGAGTGAGAGTGAGGGTGTGTGAATGTGAATGTGAGGGTGAGTGAATGTGTAAAAATGTTGGCAGTTTTCTAGATTTTTTGATAATAAATAAACATAGGTACTGTAGAGGTTTTAACCGTGCATGTCATTAGCATGCAACCTCTCCGGGTTTGAATATTACTTTAAGAAGACAAAAATAGATTTAAATTAAAGTAGAATAGGATTAAACAAGATAAGTTGGGCTGTTGACGTCCGGCCCTGACTGATGTCGGAATAAAATATGTTTTGTTGAGATTTTAACCAATATATAGCTCCTAAAGTCCTACTGCGTGTAATAACACCCAGTAGGACTTTAGGAGCTATATATTGGTTAAATCTACTCAATAGAGTAGATTTAGTTATCAGCCCGGTCCCGTTACGTCTGTGTTCGACTTTACAGTACGTTCAAAAATATTTGTAATGGAATTTCATTATGAATAATTGCCGTACAAATAATATTCTTATGTACAAAGAGTCATGAACATAATTCAAAGCAGGTAAAAAACGCAAGAAAAACATGATGATGTACCGACTTCTCCGTACCGGCTCCCTCGTACACCTGTAAAAATCTCAGAAGGGCTTAAGAAATACACCAAGTTAATGAATAGAACGTCTGTCTCACAACAAAGAAAAAACGTAAATACAAAGACAGTTTTTACGACAGTGAAATATTTTTATTTAGTACACAAAAAATGAGACATATTTCGCTTCATTGAAGCCGTGATATAAAGGTGCGCCCTGCGTTCTTATATTTCTGTCTTGATATAATTCATTTGTAAATTATAGCTTTGTATTAAATTACTTTATGCGACGCCGTCACGGCATAATGCGAACATTATGTCAGAGTTCTTATGAAAGGTAAAAAACCGGCCAAGTGCGTGTCGGGCAACGCACAATGAAGGGTTCCATAGTTGGGATGAATTTATCCCATGACCAACTTAACATCATAGTTGAAAAACAAGTTTTCCCCTACATTTCAACTGAAAATGTAGGTTTTTACGTACAATATTATGAGATTTACCATGATATTTTAAGAGCATAGACTTGTAAAGAATTATTTTCAGTATTTTTTTCAAAATTGTAGTCTCAGTAGTTTCGGAGATAATGGCGAATGGTCAATTTTCATCTATTTTCTTAAATAACTTTTTAAAGTATTTAATAGCATTAAAAAAAAAAAATACAGAAATCCTTATATTAAACCCTTTCATTTAATATGTCACACGGTACCTACAGTTAGCAAAACAATTTTTTTTTTAGTTTTATTAATTGCCCTACTAAAAGTGACCCCCATATTAAGAATTTGTTTATTCGTCCGAGTTTGGGTCATAGAATTTCATATGTCTACCAAATTTCAACTTAATTGGTACAGTAGATTCGGAGAAAATTAGCTGTGATAGACGGACAGACAGACAGACATGAGTCATCCTACAAGGGTATTTTTTTTCCTTTTGAGATATGGAACCCTAAAGAATTTTTGTTAACAAGTTTCCATAGGTACAGTTAACGTAACATTTGGCGCATCGAATAAATTGTCAAGGTTTTTGAATAACACAAAACAATATGACGCATAAAGGATTAGGTATTTATAATACATACCAGTTATATGTAAGTGGGGGAGAGCCTATATATTGCCTTCATATTAGGTATATTCATATTCTATATTGTGGATCATAGGTAGGTACAAATACATACAATGTTCTTATAAGTTAAAATAAGATCAGCTATGTGGCTCCGCTTAGGCATAGAATAACAATCACATAGTAGTTGAGGTGCCGTGTGGTGCCGGACGTAAAGAATAGCACCACTCTATTTCTTCCCGTGGGTATCGTAAAAGGCGACTTAGGGACTTACTAGAGCATGGGCAGCAGCGTTCTGTATGCATTTTTAACACCATACTGCGATCGCCAACCCGCCTGCCAAGCGTGGCGATTATGGCAAACCCCCCCAATTGGGGGAGGCCTATGTCCAGCAGTGGACCTCTTTCGGCTGAAATGATGATGATGAGTAGTTGAGATTATAGTGTATTTAAATAAGTCAAAGTACATAAATTCCAATAAATGTCAGACGTAAACTATGGCTAAATATAAAATGTTATCATTATCCACAGATGTTAATTAATTGAATGTCAAAAAGATGCTATTACATATTGAATAGTATATTTACAGTTACTGTACGTATCATGGTTGAAGTAAACTATGTTGTATTGCATATTGTAAATCTTTCACAGAGTATTAGCATTTGTCCAATAACATGTCATGCAGTTTCTTTTTAAATATTTGTATTTCTTGAATATTTCTTAGAATACCCGAGATTTTATTAAATATACGTGGAGCTGCAGAAAACATACTTTCATAGAAGAAATGTGTCTTGCTAGCAACTGTGTTTAACCTATCTTTTCCTTCAACCGAGCATAGATCCAGACCTCTCTCAGACGATACTGAGGAATACTCAATGGAAAACCCTGTAACATCTTGTCTGTCCTGCACTGAAAAAAATGCACTCCAATCAAGTGACTTTTTTACTTCATTGACGATATCTTGTTTAGATTAATCAAAATCTTAGTTAAGTAGATCATCACGACATGATTGCAGCAATACTAGTCTAAATGGTTGAACGCTCAAACAAGTTTCTCGATTACCCTTAACATGACAACATTGTAGAAGAGTTAAAAAAGAGACAAGTTAAAAAAATGTTAACTGTAACAAAGTAAATTAGTTGTATCAATCAAGCATTTTGATTACTTCAATAAAGATCATTAAAACTTTAATCTAATAATCTTGGTTGGAGCAACTATGTTATGACTTGATTGCTGCAAATGGGTTTCGTGATAACTCCAATCAAAATCCCGTTTGAAATCTCAATCAAATAAAAGTAGTAGCTGTGATCATTGTGCTTGATAGGCTCAGATGCAAACAATTTACTTAGTCAATCTAAACAAAATCTTGATTGTAGCAACTACTTTTTTTTTTTCAGTGTGGGAATCTAACCCAGCTCCTCATACTCAGCAGTAGCCTTTGTGAACACTAGACCAGCGAGGCATTTTTGAATAAACATAGTTAAAAACGTTGTGAAAATCGTAACGATTATTCAGGAATCGCGCGCTTTTAAATAGAAACGGCTTCCGTAATTTTCTCGGTGAGATGCTCTCTGTTTTATCAACCTGAATTCTTAAACGAAGCGCTACATTCGAAAATAGGACGCGCGGAGGCATGACAATGACAAAATAACTCGTGCAGTCACATAATAAATTGCGCTGATACTCGAAATAGCAATTTAAATCATGAAAACAAAGCAAACCTGAAAACGGCTACAACAAATTGCTTGTTATTATCTTGAGTAGTTACAGTCACACTGAAAAAAATGTTTACGTATATCTACATAACTAAACATTCGTCAACATGTAACACAAAAAAGTGACCACATAACTTTATGCAACATGTAACCAAAACCTGTGCTGGCTGTTGTGTATCACTTTTATTAAATCAAGTTAACTTTTATAAAGTCTTGTCAAACTTTGATTATTCCCGAAATAGCCGAAGTAGTTAGGCTAAATATTTTTTTCAGTGCAGGGAAATTTACTGTTCAGCAAATTGATATCATCGTCATAGCCATTTCATACAACTTTCAATGAATGACAGTTGGCTAGCCTGGAACTAAAGAGGTCTATGTAACATTTTGGCTAAAATAGATAGCCATTGATAGATAAGATGATGACTTGGATAGCTAGGTTATCTACTTAGCTACCATATCGTCGGTGTACTGCAAGAACACATTAGGTGACATAGTCAAAACTTTGAAATATGCAATTAATTAGTTTCAGTTGCAAGATAGGGCATCAATAGATTGCCCTATATGATCTTCATTATGATTATGTTAATAAAAATTAAACACAATGAGTTTTTGTATTATATAAAAGTCGTCAAGACAAGTTCATGGCATTATAAACTTTACTTGATGGTTTTTTGCCATTAATGAGATAGAAAGGTTTATCATCAATATAATATACATTCATAAGCACAAAGTGACTTCAAACGCGTTTCGTTTGTTATCTCAAAATGTTTATTTTGTATCGTAGACCACATTAGTTCTGTTGTGATTTGAATATACGGACAATTTAAGTTGGTAGACAATTTGCTTAACAAAGACTTTCCCTGAATGTACTTACTAGCTAACAACATAATTATGTACATAACAGCACGCCTTGTTTCCCCGAAGGGTTAGGCAGAGATACTGAGCTGTAGTACACCCACATGGCTTATTCCGCAAATCCCCCCTGAAAATCCTCCTTAGGAGGAAAAATGGAATCTGAAAACAGTCTAGAATTCACCCCTGATAATCCCGCTAAGGGGGGAAAACTAGAATTGAAAAACAAAAAGTAACTTATTTCAAGATCCCCTGAAAGTGATTTTTTTTCATTAGGATACAGTTTTTTCCACTGAGGGGGATTCTCTCAGAGGGATTAGTGGAATAAACCACCCACATTTAGCCAGTTATGTTTACGACGCAGATATATGCCAGTGACCTTGAGTGGTTAGCTTTCGAGTTCTGTACTGAGCTCAAGCAACGCGTCGTAAGTCCAGCCAGTTACAGGACTCGCCCATCCAGGAGCGCAGTCCCAAATGACGCATTATTAATTTATTATAGATAAAACAAAAGGTATTTTAATAAAACACATATACTAAAAGATCAAAGGTTAAGGTTTCAGAAAAATACGCTTGTTAGATTTTGCGTGATTCTCAGTTTTTAATCCGCGAGAGACATAAGATTCATTATTAATTTATCTTAAATATAAAAAAGACGGGTTATTCACACCATTTATAACTCAAGAGCGACTGGACCGATTTTTATGATCTTGGATTTGTTGAATGTCACCGCCCCGAATAGCAGAATAATTATTAAAATGAATGAATGAAATGATGATGATGAGGCCGAGAATCACCACTTTTCGAACGTCAAAATTACATAAGACAGTCCCACAAGTCACCCGCCCTTCATCACTTCCTAGTACCTTTAGCTGGGAATAAGTGGCGCAACAAACTCCCCAGCAGCACATCTGTCTGTTCAATTAGATAAACTTGATTCTATCCAATAGTAGGTATACAAAGGTAATTAACATTACGAGACACAGAACAGTAAATTATTTGCCATTATGTCAGCTAGCACAGGCCAATATATATCAGCAAATATAGTGAAAAACTATACTCAAGCAAATAAGTAAAAATGCAAAAAAAAACTTATTATTATTATTATTATTTAACAATTTATGTACACAAATTTAAACAGATTAATATAAATTTAACTCACACACTTATTATGAGTTTAATATTTTTTGTAAAATCATATAAGTACTATGTTTGTAAATATGTGTACCTATCGCATTTATTAATTTTTCTGTCATTACTTCACTTTTCATTCTTTTTACCAATTGTGGTAAGTAATTTTTATTTTTATTCTAGGTACATCGTCTTCACCTATAATTATTAATTAATGTATACAAACTATTGTTAACATTTTAAAAGAGTAAGTATGGAGTTTCTTGCCCATTCTTCTCCATACATAACTACCTTTTGGAAGGCGCAACTAGAATCAATTAACTATTCATGTAATTTTTGACGTTCAAAAGTGCATCTTCGTGCCTATTTGAAATAAATGATTTGACTTTGACTTTAACTTTGACAGACTAGAAGAAAGAAACAGAAAAATACGTACAAAGGTGATGCAAAATTATTACCTAAATAAAAGTCTCCTGGCAGAAAAGGCGTGCCCGCTTACATATGCAATTCTGGATTATGTAACACAAAATGATAAACTAGGACCATTGAAGTAACATAAATAAACAGTTAATTACTAATAACAATAACGAAACCATGGTCAGTAAGACGACCATGACTTAATTTATTCTCAAAGTTTCATAAAAAGTAGAAAACTCCTCACACAGCCTTCTTTGATTAATTATCGAGTTATAATAGTACATTGTGATACAAGGGTGGAAATTAGGTTATTTAACAAACCCGAGCCGAAGGCGAGGGTTTTTAATGACACAAGATTGCAATAACCTACACACCCGTGGATCACACGACGTTTTTGAATACAGTTGTGGGAAATAGTTAAAAAAGATATCAAAAATAAAATTATCGTAAGTCACCATATATATATCTTTCACGAGATTTTGGGGGCTAAATTTCAACTTGCGCAGTGTTCGCCTCAGATAAAATATCGGGTGGAGTTCATTCCATTTCATCACTTGTATTCATATTAAGAAAAAAAAAAAAAAAAAAAAAAACAATTTATAATACATATCATAAAAATTTTCAGAAAATGGCGCGTTTTTGCAACTGTTTTTTTTTTTTTTTTACAACCAAAACAGCCTATTCTATTTTAGACAAATTTTGATGTGAAAATAATTAAATTAAAACTGGTAATTAAATATACTAAACGACCATTTAAAAGACTTATGAGAATTTATTGCTAAGACGTACGGACTCATTCATTTTTCCACGTATAAAATAAAAAATATAAAAAAAGAATACAAAATAAAATCTATCCCATTTTATTCTATGTATGAAAACTCCTTGTTACTAAACTTTTTAAACTGTCTTTTAAAAAAACTCAACTGCAAAACAAAATGATCGAGCTCGTAAACAAAAGTCACGACCGCGTAACAGAAAGATGCTCATGCAAAAGATTTAATTTCCGAATCATAATATAACCTCTGAAAGTACGCCATGTTTAACAACTGTATTGAAAAAGGATTTTAACCACACATTTTCTTCTAAATACATATTAATAATATTGTTCGACCTCGACGCCATGTTGAAAAATGTGACTGGTTGCACGAACGCTAAGCGTGCACTACGAGTAAGGTTACTCGGCGTACGATCTTGCGCCGCCGCGCGCCGTACGCTTATTCCCGTAAATTAGACGACCATCTTCCAAAATGGCGTCATACTCGTAAAATCAAATAATTTAATAGCAAGCAGGTACGCAACGGCACTAATTTGTATTTGTCTCGTCAAATAATTAGATTATAGGCCCAAGCTGCATTAGCCCGTCCACTTCGCTGGCGTAACGAGCGACTCGCAAACTAAATTATCTGATGAACTAATTAGGATAGAAACTGTACTTGTGTAACAACAAGTGAATTCCCTGGGAAGTCCACGATGTCGAGTTGGGAACAACGCTTTGGATTTTGTGTTGTTCATCGTTTGTTGAACTTTGGCTGAGCTGTGATTGACTGGCAGTTGGTGTGTTTTGGCGTAAAATGTTGGAAGCATATTGGGGTAACGTAAGTATAATGGTGAAAATAGTTTTTTCAACACATTTGCTCAAAAAATGCATTTACGAAGCGTGTATACATTGTTCGAAAGTTAAAAATTACGCACCATACAATGGAACGTGCGGTAAAATACTAAAGAGTAAATGAGACGAAAGACGTAGTTCTAATTTTCACCACGTGCATGTGGCGCCATTTGCAAATTCGCGCCATTTTCATATTAGGAACGTCAAAGATTGTTGAGACTTTCCGACTGATATCTAAATACACAAAAAAATAATAATATGAGTTCAAGCGAGGAATCGGACATTAATTTGGAATCTACTCCACCTGATATTTTGAATGAGTATTTTGACTAAAAAAAACATAAATGTCTAGCATAATGTTATAATTTATTAACATTTTTTTTTACATTATCATTTTGTTTCATTACATATTGTACTGTTTCCTCGCAAATGTGTTGAAAAACATTGTATGACACACGTGCAGAAATTGGTATTTACAAACTCGTGACTATGGTAAGCCCTCGACTTCGTCTCGGGCTTACATTCGTCTACTCGTTTGTAAAAACCAACTTACCGCACTGGTATCATAAATAACTATAATAATCAGATGGCTATCATTTATAGACACAAAAACAATAAATACTCAGGTAGATCATGGTGCTTGCAACAGCGCCGAAATATCGGGAACTCATAACAATGAATAAGCATGGTAAATATCCCGCTTATGTTAATAATAATGTTGTTGGTTAAGTTCAAAATCGAATGAGAAAATCTGACTGTGGTAACTTGATGTGCTGGCGACTGTTTAGTCAATGTGTGTTATGCCGCAAAATGGTGGAGGAATAGTGGGGTAACATAAGTATAATGGTGAAAATAGTTTTAATAATCAGATTGATATAATTTGTAGACACAAAAATAATAAATACTTAGGTAGATGTACAGTCAATGCTGAAAGGGTTGATTTATTTATTTATTTATCTAAGCTTTATTCTACATCAGATATTATATATTATTATATTATACATCACTACAAAAAAAAAGGAAAACATAAACACTATAAAATATACAATGGGCGGCCTTATCGCATACTGCGATCTCTTCCAGGCAACCTTGGCATGGATAGTGAATACACTTGTAGGGTTTTTTTGCTTATCTACTTATAGGGAGATACTATCCATGTTGCTTTACCTTTTTTCTGCAAGTGTACATAATAACTCAGGTTCTATCAACATAATTCAGATTTCTTGTATGGAATACCGAGAAGTCTGTCTAATCCGACATTCCTACATTGTTTTATTTTATCATAATTCTAAATGAAGATAAAAACTACCCAATTTATTCATATTTCATCTTCAATACCGAAACGGTTCTCATATTTTTACCGTCCACATTTTTGCCTACAGACACTAACTTAGTAAACTAAGATAAATGAAAATACTTGGCGTAAGTTTCAGGGCGGGTTACACTGTCCGGTTATCCGGCTAAACCAGTTTATCCTCGGAATTTGAAATTTAAGGAATGTTTCGAATTTACGTTGTAGGCGCTCTGTAAACACGATGTTTTGGAAATTCAAGACCAAAGGGGTAACCGCAGCGAGGGTAGTGCAACTACGTGTTAATGGAAGAACGTAGACGCGTAATTTTGGGCGTGCTAAATTTATGATAAAGCTGACAAAATTGATTGTTTATTTGCCTAAATATGGAATATTTATTTATTTATTTATCACATGGAAAACCAACAGCTTTACATAAACACAATAAATATACTGGCATAAGAAACATGAAGCCAATTATAGGTTTTCACGGCTAGCAATATTGTTTTAAAGAAATTATGTGTAAGGAACTTCTTCAGAAAAAATCAAAGTGATTAAAGTTATGAAAATAAAGTATCATGGAAGGAAAAAAAAAAACAGCCATTGCGTTTCGGACTACGCACAATAAAGAGTTTCGTAGTTGGGATGAATTTATCCCGAGAGCAAACTTAACTTTGTAGTTCAAACACTGTTGTCACATACATCGATTTAAGACACGGTCAATTCTCCAACTGCAAATGTAAGTTTGTAATCGCAATATTTTTTTGGATTTTATTATAGATACTACCAATTATCAATTTTCGAACTCTTTCCTTTACTTGTGCTGGGAGACCTTGCTGCTTGCCAAATTCCAAATGGCCGATTTTTTTTTTGAGCTCCAAGGGATTGTAGGCCCTACGTATTTGATGACAACTTGATACCTCCACACGTTCCTGAAAAAAAGGGTCTTGACAGACAGACAGACAGACTGACGGACGGACAACGAAGTGATCTAGGGTTCCGTTTTTTACCATTTGGTAAAACACAGATTAACACAAGAGAAAAAGGACAAAGGAAAAGAGAATAAGAAAATAATTTAAGGTGAATCTGTTCATTCAGTTTTTGATAGGTCACAAATCAAGCTATCCAATTCCAGTTTAGGCTGATCTCGCATTGTACAGGATTTCCGTACAATGAGAGGTCAGCTTATACTGGAAATTATAGCTTGAATTGTGGCCGTGTGTACTATCACGGTCATGTACATCTAACCACTGTAAGGACTATTCCTGCTTGAAGAATTCGGCCGCTTTAGTAACGATTACCTACGCTCATCAACCAATAGCATCGCAGCATTAGATTTACGCTGAGCCTATTGTGTTTTTGTAAATAAAAATAACAGACCGTAAAAAAACCAGCTGAGGTGCTCAGATATCTGTGATCATTGAAACAGAGACTGAGAAATTTATTTAAACAAAAAAATATTTTATTTTATTGGTCTTTGCAAAAAGAGGCGGTCAACAGGTGTGCTCATTAACATTCATTCAGCCGAAAGACGTCCACTGCTGGACATAGGCCTCCCCAAGTACCGCCACATCGACCGGTTCTGTGCTTCCCGCATCCAGCGGATTCCTGCGGCTTTCACAAGGTTATCAGTCCACCTTGTGTAAGGCCTTCCCACGCTACGTCTTCCGATACGCGGTCGCCACTCCAGAACCTTTCGGCCCCAACGGTCATCTGTTCTGCGAGCAATGTGCCCTGCCCATTGCCCATTGGCCAGTGCCATTTGCCATTGTCATTGATGTGGTCATCGTGTACACGGATTTTTTTTTTCATCGGTTCACTTTCCAAAAAGCTCACGGTGCTCACATCTGTTTTGTTTACCTCCCCTTTTTGCATCGACAAATAAAACAATAATACATAGGAATACTTTGTTGACATACATTTCAGCCTCTGTTACAATGATCACAGATGTCTGACTATCCTTTTTCGACCAACAGGAATAGAACAATAGAAATGTTATATGGTTATTATGTAAGCGTTACTCTCACGGCCGATTGCTGGAAGCAATAAATGTCATTACAGTGGTCCGATTCTACTGACCGCGTTAGTACGTGACCGTGATAGTACATATGTAATTATCACCTTGCGTGAATTCTACATATGAATTACTGTCTCGTAATTGTGAACATAACGTGCTTATAGACAAAGGACACCTAGGTTCATTGAACATCTTCAGTAAGAAGGTAATTGAGCAAAATAGAACAGCAATGCACATAATAGTTCTATAATATATAACTATATATAGCTATTGTCCCATCACAGGTATTATACGGTAATGTATTAATTGCTTATCATGTGCGTCAAGATTAGCATAATAAACAAGATTGGTTCACCTTGTTCTATAATATGTAATTATAGAATTATTTACACCTAATTTATTGTAATTATTCTATTAATTACACCGCTAATTGATGGGTTAATTAACAGGAATTTAACACAACATTGCTGCAACGTTACTTATATTTTACTTCTATTTTAAAAGTAGCTTCTGTCCAATGACTTTTCTTTTTAAATGTTATTTATTTATTTTATTTATTTTACAGTTTTGGAAAACTTACAGCTGAACCCTTTTATACGATTGAGAGTAATAAAAATAAAGGCCAATTACAAGTTTTCACAGATAGCCAAGAGCTTAACAAACAAAAAACATTTGAGAAGGTAGACAGTATTTTGAGTAAAAAAAAAAAAAAAACATTATATTAAGTAAAAATGGGTTTCAAACAGCGTAAATTGATATCAATTAGTTGTCGTGATCAAAAAAGAAGTCACAAAGAGTCCTATTTAATTTTGAAATGCTGATATTGAAAACATCGATGTCGACGCCCCGGCAGACCGCATTATACGTATCGTCTCTCGTTCCTATCTAGGAGTATGCAACAGATAAGGATTGCGCAGAAAAGCAGAAGGAACCCGCAGTCCGATTTTGTTCAGCAATTCGGGAAGCTCGGTTGAACCGTTAGCGAATCTAAATAAAATTATGTACCATGATTTGTGTTTAATAACCAGCATAAAGTGTTCCCACTGCTGGGACACATAGGCTACCTCTTGGTGCGCGGGCCCGGTGCGAGTTGGTACATGTCACATAATGTCTTCGAATTTTTGGTTCTAAGACATGCCAGTTTCTTCACGATGGTTTCCTTCACCGTTTTGGGAGCAATGATGATGAGATAATTTACACAAAGCAAAGCGCCTGTCTGGGTTCGAACCTACGACCTACAACTCGTAAGTCGGAACCGTTACCACTAGGCCACCACTTCTCACAATTTATATATATATTAGCAGTATCTTTCCTGAATACTATTGTAAATCAATGTTGAATGTGTTATGTATTAATATTATCATCATTTCAGCCGAAAGACGTCCACTGCTGGACATAAGCCTCCCCCAATTGGAGGAGTTTGCCATAATCGCCACGCTTAGCAGGCGGGTTGGCGATCGCAGTATGGTGTTAAAAATGCATAGAGAATGCTGCTGCCCATTCTCTAGTCCCTCCATTCTCTAGTTCTTTAGTCCCTTAATCGCCTTTTAGGAACACCCACGGGAAGAAATAGGGTGATGATATTCTTTACGTCCGGCACCACACGGCATACTGGGCCTCAAGTCTGCTATTACAATAGTGTCAGAATGGTCTCGCCATTGTGAGTATTTGACAGTGTTTGTATGGCAAATCTGTCAAAAAGTCACAATGAAGAGACCATTCTGACACTATTGTAATAGCAGACTTGAGGCCCTGTACTAATACAAAGACTTCTTTTTATTTAAGATGTATTTATTTCCCAACAGAGTTAACAGATGGCTAATCGGTCGCGAGAGCGAGACAGCAAATCAATGAACAGTCTAGATATACTTTTACGTTCCGATATCACACTCTCCACTAACATAAAATAATACAAATTATAAACAGAAATTATACTACTTAACTATTACACCACCGTATTTATAATGTAACATAATTTACTCATCCACCGATTGATCACAAATGTACGAATTTGGTTTAGATGTCTTTTCCATTTTAAACCCCCCACATTAATGTAATAGGTTACCCCTGGATAGGATTCATTAATTATAGTTCCTAAAATCCAAGGTTTATGCCCCTTTCTGTAGTCCCTATATGCTGTTGGTGTTCTTAAAAAAAAAAAAAGTTACGATTGGAACAAATTCGCGGAAGGGTGTTTTTTAAGCCATTTTAGTTGGCCCATATTCAACATCGACAAGCTGTCAAAGTCTATAAAAAAACCTGTCAGTAACAAACGCGTTTGCTCGATTTTTATCAATCATACGAGTTAACAACAATATTCGAGCTGTGTTGACATCACACTTATTGGTCTAACGGGTTGCAATAAAATTAAATCAGGAAAAAGATTTTTTAATAACGGAAATTTTTAGTTTGAAATCAGTATTAATTATATTAGGATCAGTTTTATACCTACTCGTAATATCTAATAGAATGAAACAGTGGTGCCGATTCCCTTGTTCACAAACTAAACTAAATTTAAGTTCAGTGCATCTTTTTCTTTCTATTTCATTAAGAAAAGGACAGAAGATCAATTTTAGTTTAGTCCTGTCAAATTAATCAGCGCCTGTCACTACTCCATACAAGTTTGGACGTAATTAAAAACTTGCCGACTAAAATTACGTCAATTTACGTCAAGCGCTGATTAATTTGACAGTACTAAACAAAAATTTATGTTTTGTCCTTTTCTTAATGAAATAGAAAGAAAAAGATGCACTGAACTTAAATTTAGTTTAGTTTGTGAACAAGGGAATCGGCACCAGTATCAACCTTTGCGAAACATAATCTGAACCCGGAATTTCAATATTCTAACGCGAAAGAAGTGCATAAGTAAAAGATAAACTAAATTATTTCTTCGTCACACGCAGAATAAATAAATAGAATAAACGAAACTTCATAATATTAAAAGGAAAGGTTGCGTGTTTCGTAAGCGTTTTAAAATAAATAAATAAAAATATAATCCTTGATCCAGTTATACGACATGGTTTACTTGAGTAATAAACTGGAAACAACACAAACCTTAACAATTAAGTAAGTTATTTCTACGTTTCTAAGTAAATAAAAACTTTTATGAAGGGTTGAAGAAAATCCTAGAAAAACTAAAAGCGGGCGGGCGATTTACTTGGTCAAATGGAAAAAAGCGAAGTTCCTTTTTACTTATTAGATTGTCTCTTATTTCAAATAATATTGACAAGACCTTTTCACCTACCGTAAATCTTATATTGCTCTGAGAATCCTATTTTACGATTGGGCTTCAATGACTTTCAAGATAAAACTGATTTGATAGCCATTGGTATGGCCGACCGACGAAATGGCGGTTTCTAATTAAAATGTGTGTATTTTTTTATTATGAAAATGTAAGAAAATATAATACAAGTAATTTCTTAATGCATGCTTATCCCATTTGTTTATCTTTACTCACTGCACCCTAGTTTAGTACCCATAATATGTATGATAAAATTTAGTTGATCAGCATAAGCGAAATCCGTGCGCTACACAGCCTATCTCACACAAAGTTTGCTATTCTCTACTCATATTTTTAACCCCCGACAGAAAAAGAGGGGTCTTATAAGTTTAACGCATGTATCTGTGTATCTATGTATCTGTGTGTCTGTGTATCTTTGTATCTCGGTGTCTGCTTGTGCCATCGTAGTTCCCAAACGGCTGAACCGTCATTGTTTTTTTTTTTTAAAGGTGATTGATTAAGAGTATTCTTAGCTATGATTCAAGAAAATCAGTTCAGCCGTTTGAAGATTATCAGCTATTTTCTAGTCGATAAATGGATGTGAGCATCTTCCATAGATCTGATCGAGTCGAAATTTGGTATTCTGATACTTCAATGATATTAGAACATGATAACCTTGAACTGTGGTTGAAGCATCATATGAAATTTGCAGGATATCCAACTCACCAACTTACAGCAAAGGTACCGTGTTTGGGCTCATTGGAAAAGTCTCAAGGAATAGGTTATAGATGTTGAGAATAGATTGTTTTTGGGATAAATTCCTCCCACCTACGGAACTGTGCGTAGCAGGTTTTTTTAATTAATGCTTATCCCATTTTGTTTATCTTTACTCAGTGCACCCTAGATAAACTCTAGTTGAACAGCGCAAGCTAAATCCGTGCACTACACACCGCTATCTCACACAGAGGTCGCTTTATTTACTCATATTTTAATGCATGCTTATCCCATATTGTTTATCTTTACATACTGCACCCTAGTTTAGTAGGTACTAAACTAGGGTGCAGTATGTAAAGATAAACAATATAAGTAAACAAAATAGGTAAACAATATAGGTATATTATGTATGATAAACTCTAGTTGATCAGCACAAGCGAAATCCGTGCGCTACACTCCGCTATCTCACACAAAGTTCAGTATCCTTTACTAGAGAAATAACACAAGGTGAAAGAGCGTATCGCTATAAGACACAAAACCACTTACTGGTAATGGCTGCAAGAGGAGTTACGTGACACAAGTGTGAACATGCTTTGCCGGCCACGCATTCCAATTCAAAATAAACAATCCATATTCTCAGCACAGGTGCACTTTTCAAATGGAATGTGGGAACAAAATTGATTGTATAGGGCTGTTTTCCATTTAGATATGGAAATTCCGACAGTGTGTATGACACCGCAGCGAGGCTCGTTACTAAAAAATATTCCACAGGCAATGTGTTCGCACGTGAATTTTTGCTTTTAACGAGAATGTATATGGCTGGAGTAATAGTGGGTGTTTTATGCGCATTTAAAGTAATGAGATACCTGTTTATTGCATGCTGATGCCCCAAATGGAGTCCATTTATTATTGTTATGTTGGCAGACAAATTGTGATAAATTGGGCCTAATTGAAGAAGTTTATTAAAGGATGATTTTCAAGGATCAAATATGGTGATTGAGATGGATAGAGTGATTACTGATTAATGTTATTTTTATTTAAATGGAGCTTTAATAAGGCTCATTCTACTTTGACTATCATTTTAAAACAAGTATCGCAGCAAATCTGCAAAATGTATAATAATTTGCACGAAATATGGTCATCAATCATCATCATCATCATCATTTCAGCCGAAAGATGTCCACTGCTGGACATAGGCCTCCCCCGAAAGGGGGGATTTGCCATAATCGCCACGCTTGGCAGGCGGGTTGGCGATCGCAGTATAGTGTTAAAAATGCATAGAGAACCCTGCTGCCCATTCTCTAGTGAGTCCCTTAGTCGCCTTTTACGACACCCACGGGAGGGAATGGGGTATTATATTAGGTATTATATTATTATATTATATTATTATTAGCTATTCTTTACGTCCGGCACCACACGGTACATGGTCATCAATAAAAACTTTTAATTGCAATAATCCGTTTATGTGCTTAGACTTAATTAGATAATAGAATAACGGTGCTTAATAATTATTCACGAGAGGTCGAAAAACTAAATTAGGCCCAGATAATCGAGTTACGCGCAACATTGGATCTGAACTTTCCAGAAAATTACCTTTGTTGAATACTTCGATAAGCATTTGCTGGAATAGTATGTTTTTACAATATTATGAGTCGATTGGCGCTCCAGAAATAGAACTGTATAGCAATCAACTGAGTGCTTTTTGTCATTTTGTTATTTATGGAAGGGAAAACCGATGACCGGATGAAATGAAGGCATTATTTTCTCAAACAATTTCAAGGGAATTTCATGAAACTTCTTAACGTCTAATAAATATGTATTTCAAAATATTGCTCCTAACTTTTGGATGCCGTTGAAAATAGAATGAGTTTTGTTATGACACTTTGTCCGAGGTATTGTTGGCTTGATAGAAAACAAAAGGTTTCGGAAATTGTTTTAATGCTTCGCGATTTGTTTTGTAATTTCAGCAACTGAGAGCTTCTGGTTGTAACTTAACTTTTGTGCGGATTTAGGAAACGAACCCCCTGCGGCCCTGCTTTGTCTGTCTAAAGTATGTATTTAACAAGTAAGCTACCTACTTGGATTAAACGTACCTATCTTTTTGGGTTTTGCTTATAGTTTAACTTGCAATAAAGGGAAACAAATCACATTCATGTTTATTATTTTTAAACTTAAGTAGCAGTGGGCAGAGCACATTGCTCGCAGAACAGATGGCCCATGGGGACGAAAGGTTCTGGAGTGGCGACTGCGTAAGACGAAGCGTTGGAAGGCATCCCACAAGGTGGACCGATGACCTTGTGAAGGCCGCAGGAATCCGCTGGATGCGGAAAGCACGGAACCGGTCAAAGTGGTGGCTTTTGTCCAGCTGTGGACGTCTTTCGGCTGAAATGATGATGTTTATTCATTGGTCTCTTTTAATGCCTATGTTTATAAGTAAACTTTTGCACACACAACTATTACAGTAACTCCATCCTGAAAGAAACATACATCATGTTTTAAGGGGACTAATATACCACACATTTACAGTAACAATTGATATTTTTATGGCGGTCGGGACAAAATATATAAAAACTTTATTGTCTCCGGCCAGTTTCAAGAGTTGCGAGAGGAAAACGGTTTGCTGATGTTTTTGGCAATGGAATAGCCATCTGCCGTTAGTTATTCATTGGTATAACGTTTTTACTGAACGTATAGTTAGTTTTGTGTTTGAGGTCACAACGAAGAAGATGTTTACGAGTTTTATTATTATAATGATAACATGCTACTATTAAAAAAAAAAACAAATGACTTCAAAAAAAAAAAATCACTAAAATATAAAAAAATAACTTAAATTTTTGAAGTCGGCGTCTTTGGTTCGGTATTTTCGTTTTTTTGCCACAGACTTCCAAAATTAATGTTATTATTTATATGTCTTTCGGCTGAAATGATGATGATGATGATGACATACATATGGCAACCATAATTATAATTGAATTATGGAACCAATAAATGGGTCCCCAAATGCAATAATTAGGTATACGAGTATGCTTGTATACCGTTGAAGTGAACGATCCCATAAAAATAAACATTGTGAAATTTCCACGCTTGGTAAACAATCATGATTGTTGCTGTAGGCTATAATTTTACCATAGGCGCCTCTTACGGGCTAAAGCGGGGCCTATTTTTATCACAAGGGCATCGAACTGTCCGTACCTTGAATAGTACTGAGCTGTAGACATTTACAAGCCGATAAAAAATATTTTAACACAGACTTGCAAAATAAAGCAATATTTTTTTATTTTCTTTTGAGAACAGTAGCCCAATTTCTTTCAATTTGTTTTTGCCTTCAAGTTGTCAAAATTTAATAAAAAAATTGAGACTACAACAGATTTTCCTTAAAAGAGAGAGTGTTTTGTGAATAACAATTACGGAAGCATGATGTAATATATATTTTTTCAGTTTACAAAACTGTAAACCGGTACCGGTGCCGGTTTTGTACTTCTACAACAGGCGATGTTCAGATCACATTCTGAGTACTGAGTTAAAAATTAATTTCATCACTTCTGTTTTCTGAAAAGCAGATGACACACCCAGGGCCTGATTTAAAGCTGTGGAGACCCTGGCCAACCAAAAAGTTGGAGTTCCCATTTATTTTGCTATTATTAAGCTGACAAATTTGTTTATTTGAACGCGCTAATTTTAACTGAATCACCCTTTGCCCGACCTGGGAATTGAACTCAGGACGTCATGCTCACCAGTAGCGTTTGCGACCACTAGACTATCGAGGCAGTCATACATTACACTCACATTACCAAATATATCACTAAAATGGCTATATTTTAAATTCAGCAGATCATTTCGGATTTATCAATACACGTATTACTCACCACATTCAGCTACCTGACTGTTGACATTAAAATGATCATTCCATCCTTTATCAATAATACATTCAGCTACCTGATTGTTGATTAAAAAGATAATTCCATCCTTTCTGCTTACATACACGTAAGTGCACTTAAAAGGCATAATTAAACGTATCATTCTATATTTTAAATACAGCAGATCATTTCGGAATTATCAATATTACTTACCACATTCAGCTACCTCTGACTGTTGACATTAAAAAGATCATTCCATCCTTTCTGCTTACGTACACATAAGTGCACTTAAACGGCATGATTAAACGTATCATTCTATATTTTAGATTCAGCAGATCATTTTGGAATTATCAATATTACTCACCACATTCAGCTACCTGACTGTTGACATTAAAAAGATCATTCCATCCTTTCTGCTTACATACACGTAAGTGCACTTAAAAGGCATAATTAAACGTATCATTCTATATTTTAAATACAGCAGATTATTTCGGAATTATCAATATTACTTACCACATTCAGCTACCTGACTGTTGACATTAAAAAGATCATTCCATCCTTTCTGCTTACATACACGTAAGTGCACTTAAAGGGCATAATTAAACGTATCATTCGATCGAATGAACAATATTTCTCTTTGATGTTACTGTTAAATGAATATTCCGACGCGGTACGTATTATTTCGTTAATTACAAGCATTATGGAATGCAATGCGGTCTGTTAATTTCCGCTCCACTCATATTGTGTAGTGACATAGTATGTATGTGTCGTTAGTATATTGCTGTTCGCATGTCATTGTTTGGACGGTGGCGTTTGTGCTTTGTAGGTTATGTGGAATGAGTTTGTCGCAGTGTTTAAAATGTAATGTAGATAGTGTATACGAGATAGAGTATTGTGGGCGTTTTGGGTGTCGTAAAAAGCGACTAAAGAATGATGCGAGGGGGATGGGTGGTAGTATCTTACTGTGGACAGAAATAATTGTGATTCTTTTTTTCTTTTTTTTATGGCTTCCTCGACAGACGAGAAGACAAGCCATGGACTAAAAAAAAAATCTATGGTTTGACATGGTGGTAGGATGAAGCTTAATTTTTTAATGAAAATCCGGCCAAGTGCGTATCGGTCCACACATAATGAAGAGTTCCATATTTGGGATAAATATATCGCAAGAACAAAATTGACATTGTGGTTTAAAAACAAGTTCTCCCGTACATTCTTACTGCAAATTTAAAATCACAATATTGAGATCATTATCATGTTATTTTAAGTTCATAGACTTCTTATAGGTTTTCCTGTAATTTATAAGTAAAGTCAAAGTCAAATAATTTATTTCAAATAGGCACGAAGATGCACTTTTGAACGTCAAAAATTACATGAATAGTTAATTGATTCTAGTTGCGCCTTCCAAAATGTAGTTATGTATGGAGAAGAATGGGCAAGAAACTCCATACTTACTCTTTTAAAATGTTAACAATAGTTTGTATACATTAATTAATATTTATAGGTGAAGACTATGTACCTAGAATAAAAAAATAAAAAATATAAAACAATTCATCAAAATTACTTACCACAATTGGTAAAAAGAATGAAAAGTGAAGTAATAACAGAAAAATTAATAAATGCGATAGGTACATGGTGCTCACATATTTACAAACATTGTATATGATTTCCCAAAAAAAATAAAAAATAAAAACAACATATAATAAGTCAGTGTGTGAGTTAAAATATTAATCACAGAAAATAAAATTAATATCATAAAAATTATAAATTATACAGTTAAATTAGCAACCAGTTTGATTTTGTCTAAAGAAAAATTATACGTATTTTTTTTTTAATGTTAGTCTCAATAGTTTCGGAGATAAGGGGAGAAGGTTTCTTATTTTCTTAAATAACTTTAAAAGTATTTATTTTAAAATTATAATAAAAATATTCCAGATATATTTTTATTATAATTTTAAAATAAATACTTTTTCCCTTTCATTTGTGTAACTAATTTCAATTAATTGGCCCAGTAGATTCTGAGCAAATTGGCTCCAATAAAAATAAAAAAACTAATTGGCTGTTACAGACGGACATACAGACAGATCCTATAAGGGTTCCGCTTTTTCCTTTTCAGATACGGAACCCTAAAAATTTATGGCCAGAGACAGTTTTTATATCTAGTGACATAAACTTGCGAGCAGAATTTTGTCAGTTTTGCATTAGTCATTTTGTTTTCAGAACCTAGCCGACTTTTATTAAATTAACTCAGTGTAAACTCATAGTAGGTAATTGATCATACATTATTTATGTAATTATACATATTCTTCATTTTAATTACAGTGCATTCATCACACCACGTAATTAGTTTTATCAACTTTGAAACAAAATCTGCGCTGCCTTATTTATAGCCCCATTCGAAATTAACAGGGGTTCATAATTGCCTGTAAAATGATTGGGGTTCAAAAGTCCCGTCATCCAGTGTAGGTTAAAACTTATTCTCTTACAATCTCTGTTTTAATAACTGGATATTTCGGTGGAATAATCTCAAATTTAACCGCCTTTGTGGTCTAGTGGTAAAACCACCTGTCTCAGATCCAGAGGTCCCGGGTTCGATTCCCAGCGGGGGCAAAAATTTCTGCTCGGTTTGGTTGGTGGTAGGGCTTGTTCTAAGTCCGCCTGGCTAGCTACCACCATCTTATCTAAGTCTGTCGCCAAACAACAATGTTAACAACATTTGTTGTGTTTCGGCAGTTAGAGGTAAGATAGCCAGTTCCTCTGTGGTTGAGGATTCCGGGTGAAGCTCGCTTCCATCTTCGGCCTTATCATCACTTACCATCTGGTGAGATGAAGACCAAGAGCTTCCCCGTTGTGTGTAAAAAAAAAAAAAATGATTGCTTTAATATGATTATATTTTTATGTACTTAATCTCAATTTTTTTTTTATATTTATTTACGGGGTTGTTTCTATAGAGAATATGCCACCCCGATGATTAAATACAATTAAGTAACAATTTATGTACTTTATATACTAAACTAGCCTACCTGCAACCGTATAACCGTAATAATAATGGAACAAAGTGTTCTAGCCTCATCGGACAATGGTGTGGCCAGAACGCTATTATAGAAGTCAACATTAAAACTATTAACAGAAGCTTGACGCCTTTGGGCCTCCACACGGGCACATTACGTCAGGACATTGCACATCTTCTATGACTCCACAGACAGTACAATTTGGTGAATCGACTTTGCGCATCATAAATCCGAAACTATTAAGTGAAACGTGACCGGATCTCTTGTCTCTCTCTTCTCTGTTCTTGCCTGCTCATCCTGCCCTTGCTGAACTAAAGCACTCGTGGAAGAGATGGCTGAATCGTTCTGTACCAGATACCCTTAGTCAAAGACCTTTCATAAAAATATTCTGACCATTCTTGAGTTCATTTGTCTCTGACCAAGGGTAAGAGTTCTCAATATTTTTTTGACATGAATACGTCTTTGAATTTGCTTCCATAGTGGGAGGCAACTGATGATAATTAAATTGGGGGATACTTTGGTGTTGCAGATACATATCTATCATCTACCTAAAAAATTTACACCACTCGATAGCTTAAGGATCAAAGAAACGGTTACAAAAAAAATATTACCCGTTTATCTACACTGAAAAAAAAAAAGTAGTTACCACCATCAAGATTTTGTATAGATTGACTAAGTAACTTGTTTGCATCTGAGCCTATCAAGCACAATGACCACAGCTACTACTTTTATTTGATTGAGTTTTCAAACGGGATCTTGATTGGAGATATCACAAAACCTATTTGCAGAAATCAAGTCAAAACATAGTTGCTCCAACCAAGATTATTACCTACATTAAAGTTTCAATAATCTTTATTGAAGTAATCAAAATGCTTGATTGACACAACTAACTTTATTTTTTTTTAACTTGTCTCTTTTTAACTCTTCTACAATGATGTCATGTTAAGGGTTAATTTAAACAAGATATCATCAATCAAGCTAAAAAGTCACTTGATTGGAGTGCATTTTTTTCAGTGTACACGTATTCACGTAAAACACACGGCCGTGTCCACGACACAGAGCCACACCCCGATTTTTTTAGAAAAGACATTGTAGTGGCTACACTACAATGTCTTTTCTAAAAAAATCGGAAAAAACAAAAAATAACACATGCTAATGTGTTATTTTGTACCACTCATGGTATGGAAAACTACAAGCGAGAATAGTAGATCAAATTACGAACACAATTTAATAAATCCCAATTTTGTTAAGGGGGAATCATCAGGGTAAAATTCAAATTTTCTTCCTTTTTTTTGCAATTTTCAGGTCAGTATCAGGTTGTATGTTGATCTAAATATGATTCGCGGCCGTAAAAAATCTGTATTTTCAAAATTATAATCATTAGAATCAGTAATACAACTCCTTAAGTTCGTATAATCTGATTGAATGACTATTTTGTGAAATCATGACATTTAGATTGTATTAACTTAAGGAGTTGTATTACTGATTCTAATTATTATAATTCTTACAATACTCAATGACTTTATTGATTTACCACAATGTGTACTTACTCGTAGGTGGTAACTAACTCGAGTTAATAAAAATATAATTATCCTAAACTAATAAATATACTAATAACAAAATAAATTAAAATATGGCGTCGAAAAATTCCTCCGCATCGCTGACGACTGGTAATGTACCCAAGAGACTGGCGGCATTGCCACGTTGTATGGCAATGGTTAGCCTCTGACCAAGGTAAAATCCCAGCCCTTGGGTCACGGGAAGTGTCAACCAGCCTTTTGGAGATTTTACTGAACATAAAATGAGCACTGGGACCTTACGGCCCTCAGGGTTTCAACCCCAAACGGCTCGAAAATATAGTTACTGATAAGGTTACTATACTTTCGCCAATTGAGGTTTTCATAGTTATTTATATTTATTTAGATATATATTTGTTAAGGTCGTGACTAATATTTAGATCAACAAACAACCTAATACTGACTAGCAAATTGCATAAAAACTTAAGAAAATTTAAATTTTGTGGGCTATCTTGACGCTTCCCCCTTAAACCATCAAAAAGTTTGCAAACTCAAACACCACAATAACCACGCTTTACAAAGATCAAGTAACGAACTATGAGTAGTAAGCCCATCTGGGTCTGACGCCGCACGCAGCAGAAGTGTTTTTGTGTTCCAAATGGAACCCTTCCGGTAAACGAGAAGTTATTCGGGCGTAACATGAACTTTCGAGTAAATGTAGCATGTGTTTTACCACAACCATAATTTTAACGTAACGACCTACTACGTGAGAGAGATAAGTCGAAGTTTTCGGTAGCGAAGGTATTCCTGCACGCACGTTGGAAGAAATTTTAATGAATGTGCTATAGTTAGTGGAAGATTTATTAGTTTCGCAGCATTTTTTTTTTTAAATTATTATTCATTTATTTCGAACACAAGCGATTCATATTGTTGTTAGTAACACTTATACAACTATGTTAGTAACATTTTTCATTAAAATAAATAAATAAATAAAACATGATATAAATTTAATTTAAAAATCCATAACTGACGACGTTCCCGCTGCACCAGACCTGCAGCTGTGCATACGGGTCCAGTGCCCCAGGAACGGGCAATCAGGCTTACTGACAATTACCTTTAAAATACTGTTGGTGCTCCCCCGAATCCTTAGCATCAGGGATGCCGTTCTTTTTTGCATGATAGCTGGAAAGCTATCTGTATCTGCTTCAGCAAACATGCCCGATGCGCTACAGAACCGCGGGAGTCCCAACAGCACCCTAAAAGCGTTATTGTACTGCACGCGAAGAACGTTGTAGGCCTCTGCGTATGTCTAACCCACAGGCTGCACGTGTAGAAGGACTGGCAAAACGCCTTGACCAAAGTGAGTTTTACTTCTCTAGTACATCGTGCAAACCTACGGGCCAGCATATTACATCGGATCGATAATGCTCTTCGCTCCCTTTCCATGTCACTGTCATCATTCAAGTCTTCATTGACTATGTGGCCAAGGTACCTAAAATTGCGTGCGTCCACGGCTTAGATCCCACTGATTTATAAATGAAATGAACCCAAATGACATCGTTAACTCTTTGTATTTTTAACGTTTTTTGATTGCGTCGTTTCCGATAGGATTGAGGAGGGTCAGTGTGTAATGAGGTGCGACTTTATCGGCCGGTTGACGAAAGTGCACAAGTAGGCAGTTTTATGTCGCCAACATAAGTTGAGATTCATGGAAAATCAATGTGAGATTCTTTTACTTAGGAATAAGTGTTTGACCGTAGTTTTTCTTGAGTGTGTCTAGAGTTAGGATCACTCAAGTATTGAAGTGAAAACTTCTTTAGGCGCGTTGAGCACTTTTTGGTAGGGGAAAAACTTATGGGTTCGCGATCATCACAAAACGCTTTCCATGAGCTACATATATGTATACTGTGTGCACTTTTTGGGTGAACAAAAATTATGGAGCTCGCGTCATCGTCACCGAACGCTTTCCATGAGCTATATGTATACTGTGTATATATGTGTACTTTTTGGGTGAAAAAAATCATGGAACTCGCGTCATCGTCATTGAACGCTTTCCATGAGCTATTGTATAAAAGAACAGTTATTCCAAACTTTTGTGTGTTCACTTCTGTCGGCAGTCCTTAAGACCACCATTTTTTTATTGAATTATACGCGTACGAAGTTAGGGAACCGAGGAAAAGTAGGTTCATACCTTTTTGCTTTGAGTGCCAAGAGGGTCATTGAACTTTTCTTCACCCACCTTTGTTTACCTACATGAAGTATTTTTCAGAAAAACGCGTAGGTGACTTCACAAACAACTTGGAAGAGTATTGCTATATTTCTTGTAATTATCATATTCTACTGAATATGATACCTACGTAGGTACTATAGTATGAATTATTCCATATATTCCTCTTTCTCATGTAGTTTCAATAATGGTCTGGTATTTTGACTACTTTATGCGGCCTACCCAAATGTCCTTTCTTTGGTATTGTTCGTCGAGTCGTTGAGCTCCTTAAATCCTGAGTTGAGCTACACGTTTACTGACAAACGCTTGCACTGACTCGACAGGTCCCCTCAAAATTGTGTGGTTCTTTCCTCAAAAGACCATTTCAGACACGGATCTACATGGTCCTCACATGATCTGACCAAGATTATGTCTGGACTTTAAAAAAGACTTTGAACCCTGAGTTTGTTTCGCCATTTCTTCTCTGGGGTAGTCAGATAGGAAATGACGACTTCACCAAGCTTGTTTTTATATTATTTATATGACGCGTAAAAGTGATTCCGATATCCTATTTAAGGAATAAACAATTTCATTTCATTTCATTAGCTGCTGCTCGCTTTTTTTAAATTAATATAGCATAAGTTACTGCTGATAGCATCAGCCATCTGTCGGTGAAAGATCTATCAAAATCGGTCCAGCCGTTTCGGAGATTAGCCGGAACAAACAGACCGACAGACAGACAAAAATGTTAAAAGTTGTTTTTGTTTTGTTATAAGTACCGTATAATATGCATTTAGTAAAAAGCTGTTATTTTGACATTAGAAGCAGAAACTTCAATTTGATTTATTTGTATTGTCATAGAAAATTTTAACGATGGTGTTTGTTTTAAATGATTTTGTAACCTTACTTATGAATGTTTCACCTTGTTTACAGAGTTTGGTATAAATTATAGAGTATTTTTAACAGCCATACATTAATATTTCATTATCAAATCATTTTTCATTCAGATAAATATCCATAGGTAAATTTTACACAATTATTCATAAAACAAAATAAAATAAAATCGCAAAGGTATAAAATTAAAATCAAAATTAAATTTAAAAACAAAATCAAAATTAAAAATTAGTACACATATTGCCTATATTAAATAATAATCGGAGGCGCTGGCATGCAGCTGCAGCCACCTGCGTAAAAAAATCGAGTCCCACCGCTCGGATAACACACTCAGGAGCCACGAAGCCACGTTCGAGCCGCCACGGCAACGGCGCAAAAGCGACACACTCCTTTTTCAAGCAGCCTATAATAATTATATCCATTAACAATCAGCCTATAATAATTATATCCATTAACAATCAGCCTATAATAATTATATCCATTAACAATCAGCATATAATAATTATATCCATAGCTGGGGCATCAACCTCCTCTCATGGAGAGGTGAGCTAGATCTACCACGCGGGCCCAAAGCGGTTTAGGGGTGCGGGAAAAAATAATATATCAAGTAGATTATACAAGGTAACCCTACAAGGGCCTCCCACAAGGTGGACTGATGACCTTGTGAAAGCCGCAGTAATCCGCTTGATGCGGGAAGCACGGAACCGGTTGAGGTGGACGTCTTTCGGCTGAAATGATGGCAAGGTAATATACAGACTTAGGTACCTACCCAAATCAACCAGCATGTTTTGCTTCGATTATTCGCCGTATGTTGTCTTGACTGTTGTGTAATTAGTTTCCATAATTACAAAAAGCCACCGGACGGATAACTTAAGTGTCTAAGTTTAGTTCAAAAGGCTAGGTTTATTTTTACCCCTAGCTCATTTCTAGCTAACTTTTTGTCGGGACTTGTGCGAGAGTTCTAGTCTAGTTTTAGCTTAGTGTTTTTTTAATCCTTTAACGCTGAGAAGTTGTTCTTTGCGATAAAATGAGAACGTATGGTCTGCGGGTAAGAATAACCCGTCTGATTAAAGCTGTTAAGATAAACTTGGAGTTAACTTTACCTACCAGCTTACATCACCATATGTCGTGATGGCCCACTGGTGAAGACCCCGCTTCTCATACACGAGGTTGGGGTTCATATCAATATCAAAGGCAAGCACCAATGTAATTTTTTCAATTCATATGTACTTTCTGAGTTTATCTTTGACATTACCTACTGACATAGGAGGAGGACAAACCTGTACCTCAGAGGTATACAATAGTAACTCCACTTTTTTTCGAAAATTAGTTTCTTGCACCATTAAAATCGCAAGAACCAATTCTACTTATTGGTATACGACATTAAGTCCTATGACATCTATGAAAGGGATATCCAATCGCATATGACATTAAATCCACTTGCGTCTAATGTGTATAGGACCTCAAATGACGATAAGATTCATCTACTAATAATAAAAAATACTGTTGAACTCAACAGTATTAGTTTTGCAAAACAATTAGGTACAGAAACATCGTAAGGAAAAGTAGGATTATTTATTTATTAAAGGATTACCAACGAGATACATTACAATTATCTTTTAGAATAATGTAAACTTTCATAATATACATTATCCTGTAATGCACACTTAGTTACAGGTAACAGCCGACACATTATCGAGAACACATACTTTGAATACATAATTTAAATTATTATTACTTATAACAAAACAATATACATGCAATTTTATTTAATTATAAAAAAAGTTTAAATTTACATCAATACAATATAGTAAAACCAAGCATTAACTTGATTTTCAATATTATGATTGAATGAATTATAATTTTTTTTTAAATGTAGGAATAAAAAATAATTGTTTAAAATTGAATCATACATTAAATTTAATTTAATAAAACGTTGAATTAAATTTAATAATACATTAAATTTAATTAAATCATTAAATTTAATTAAATTAATAATTATTATAATCAATATGTTTTGTTTCCATTAAGGTTTCCATGTTCTGCAATAGTCCTTCACCAACCAGTGGTTTTCCTTGGGTGCACTTGCATAGTGCATACAGGGATAATCGTTGGTTGATGCCTCAACACTTAAAATTGTCTAAGGGGCCTGCGAGTCAGCTTCGGTTCCTCGTACGCCTTCTAAAGACCGGGACCCCAGAATAACGTCGGCTGTCATTCGTGAATCTTAGGCAGTCGTTACGGGTCGTCAGAAGCCCGAAAGTCTGACAGCCAGTCTTACCAAACGGTATCGTATTACCCAGCGACTGCCTATCTGACCAGATAGAGGTCAGATAGGCAGTCGCTCCATGTGAAATACTGGTATTCAGCTGCATTCGACTGAAAGACCACCAAAACATAGTTGGGAAAAGGCTCGGCAGATGATGAGTTGTAGGATTTCGGCAAGAAGCAATATTTGTATGGGCTACTCACAGTTTTGTCGAGTTGGGACGTTTATTAACAAGAGATTTGTGTCAGTCAACCCACGAAACTGAAGAAATTCTTTCCTGATTTTTCGATTATTCTAAGACAAAGATTTCTCGGTTTAGTCCCATCTCGGCACCCATGAATTTTTTTATCATGCCCACGAAACATTCCCATCTCGGCATAAATAAATTCATGGGTACCGAGACGGGAAGGTGCCGAGATGGGACTAAACCGATTTCTCACTTAAAATCACCCTAATTCAAACTAAGAGGGTGATTAGCGAACAAATCCACCTGGTATCAAAATTTCAATTACGTTTTAACATTAGCCCGTCTTAAAAGGTAGGGGATGAACCCTGTAGAGAATTATAATTATCTATTCGGCCCCAATCGGTTCTTCTCGAACAGTCCCGAACCTTTCACTTTGATTCTTCGTTAAATCTATTTTACTAATTATATTCAACTGGCCATTTGCCTTTAATGTCCTACAACTTTAATCCTTTTATCCATTTTGTGTTTGAATTTCGAATTTTCGAACAAACCCTTCTTGTTTTGATTTCGGCTTATTGGTGATGAGTTTGAAAGGCTTGAATTGGGACTGGAGTCCCCTCTGTCATATGTGAAGTGGAAGGGGTAGATATTGCATTAGAATTTGATGAAAACATAATTGAACAAAATTTTTGTCGGACTAGGGCCCCCCTTATCTTTGACCAACTGTGGAATAGTAGGTATAGTGTACCTATATTTGAAACAAAACTTGTACAAACTCAAACTCAAATCATTTATTTCAATTAAACCATTTACAGGCACTTTTGAATTGTGAAGGAGTCTGTCAGTAAGAAAAATGAAGCTACATGCCCATTCCGAAACGTAGTAGGTACCTATGGAGAAGAACGGGCAAGAAACTCCATGGACACTCTTTTAAAATCTTAGTTACATCTATAATTTAAATGCGTCCAAAGTAGGTACAACAAATAGAACAACAAAAATAAAAAATAAAAAATCATTAAAATAAGCCGTGGCAGCTAAGAAATGACCAGTCTCAACTGACGGCGCCCGTTCACGAACATGACGCATGGATTAGCACCATTCAGCTAAACCATTTTGAAGGGAGCTAAATGATCCAACACACGCGCCACCATCAGCGAGACATCTTAGTGAGCATGACATACTCTCAGCCGCCAGGGCACATTCAAGTCAATGAAAGACATATTACCCAGTCAATGGTAGCTTTATAGAACATAGTACTCACACCTGTGCTATGCAATTATATGTATAATACAAAGGAGATTGAGTTTGTAGCTTTTTAAATTAGGAAGGTATTAATTAAAAAAATGCAATTTTTCACTCAAAGTTCTCCTTTGGGTTTTGTTAATACAATAAAACAAGGGTACATTTGAAAACAAAAATTCCATCAGAAAAATTAAACCACTTTACAAATTTAATCAAATTAGCAAGACATTCAACCTGTACATTCCACTGAAAGTACACTCAAGCACACAATTCGATTCAATGTCTCCACCACTAAACGTAAACGATCATCACTTCATGACGTCACGGGTACATTACGACCACACGATTGAACACAAAGGTAGTTCCAACCCCAATATTATCACTTAAAATACTTAATATGCTCACAAACGTTTCCAACACCGTGAAATTCGTTTCACGTCCCCCAACGAAATGTCAAACGCTCAGAGAACCTTCTCAAATAATCTAAGAGGGTCGATTCGACCCCTTGACAGCTCTAACCAGTAATCCGTCGAAAACGAAGGGTCACTTTCCAATTACATAATTGTCTACTCGAGCGCAACGTACGTTCTCCAAATGTTGGCGAAATGGCGTTGATTATACAACTATTGATAAAAAATCGAGAGTCATTTGTTTTCAGAACTGACACTGATAATATGCACAAGAACTGAATGCTTTCATAGCACAAGACTGCCAAACACTTGCACTTTAGACAATCTCAGAAACGCCATTGATGGTATGATCAATATGGCCACATACTGAGCCCAAAACAATATAAGCTCAAAAGCTTATATTGTTTTGGTTTTAAAGCCAAAGCTTTATCGATACGTAAACAAGAAGAAACTCAAGGTTTCCATCACGTGACCGCAATTAAAGCAAAAGATAAATCTTTAATTAGAACTCTTGATGAAGAATATCTAAATTTATCTCGATTGGCTCTTGAATCTTTCCAAATTCATTATCAGCAACAGCCATTACCATTCTAAATTCAAAAGTTTGGTCGCTTTTCTCAAATTGAGAAAAGCGTAAGCAAAATATTGGGTTTTTGAATAACAGAATGCTAGTCTATATTAATCTACCTGTTTATGACCTGTATCAAATAAAAATTACTAGATTCTAGACCTTCTTTGGCAAACTATAGATGAATACACTGATACCTAACACGTTAGGCAAATAGGCACTTCACATTATATCGACCTAAATGATACCTAATGGTATAAATTAATATATAGTTTAAATATAATCCATATTACTTAACCACAATTATGTGAACTCACCCAAACTAGGATCCCCTCACACACCTAAGTTATACAACATTTTCGAAATTGTTGTTACCATGTGAAGTTACAAACCACCAGGTTGCCGCGGGGCGATTTCCTAGAAACCCCTGGTATATTAGTTTCATGTTTTATCATTAACACTAGTGAAACCGACGGAGGTCGAAACCGTAACTTTGCCCACGACCGTTAACTTTGCCCACTGTATAAACTGAAATATTGATAAGGGTGGTCTAAAATATTGAAAGCGTTAAAAGCAAACAATGGTTTTTGCTATACTTGTTTGAAACTGGAGCAACACCTTGATTTATTGGCCTTGAATTCCCCGTCGCAGCGTCCGACCAACTTTACTAATTAAGAGAAAGATTAATTTCCCTTTTTCCTTAAACAATTTCCTTTAAAAGTTATAACACTTGGAAAACTCTTTTTTGATTATAAAAATAATCTGATTCTTCTTAAACCCCGGTTGGAATATTTAGCCAAGATTTCCACGAAATATTTACCAAACAAGTAATTTTCTTAGAGTTACTTGTAAAGGAAAATTAATAACAAACAATAATAATTATTAGTAAGATTTCTCGTTTTTCTATCTATATTTTTTTAAAGATAATACATGTGAAGAATGAATATCGAACATGACAAAATGTGACTTCGTAGAAAACACGAACAAAATCATTTGTAAGTGGTATATAACACTTGGAAAACTCTTTTTTGATTATTTAATCTGATTCTTCCTAAATCCCGGTTGGAATATTTAGCCAAGATTTCCACGAAATATTTACCAAACAAGTAATCTTCTTGGAATTACTTGAAAAGGAAAATAATTATTATTACAAACAATAATAATTATTAAGATTTCTCGTTTCTCTAGCTATATTCTTTTTAAAGATAATACCTACATGTGAATAATGAAGATCGAACATGACAAAATGTGACTTCGTAGAAAACACGAACAAAATCATTTGTAAGTATATTACTTACAAATATTTTTTTCACAAGTATACAGATCAAGCGAATTGAAGTACAATGTCGATCGTGCGGAAAACGATAGGTTTAGTACCAAAATGAATAAACACAGAAGGCTCAAGAACAAAAAAATATCTAACTGTTCCATCCAAAAATCGATCGCGTGCGTGTCCATAATGGAAACATTACATAAAATAAACAACGTATACCGAAAAAATCACGATAGGGCAATTGTTACGATACAATATCTAAATAAAACCAACAATAGAACCATGACGTTGCGTGAACCTTCGTAACAGTTATAATAATGCAAAGATTTTTAACGTTATTTACTCAAACGTTTTAACATTAAAGCTTGAGTTTTTGATCCCTAATGATACAATGGAGGTACACTAACACGCCATAAACTCATTTGCTGGCGACTCCCTAATCTTGGCTGCCAGTGTATTTAGTTTCACATTTATGAACACCGTTGGCGTGGAACTTGCTTGGTATATAATTATTAATATGGGCTTAGAGCTGTAATGAACCACAAAGCTCGCGCTCCATATAATATCGTGTACTATTTTGATTGCTCACATATGTAATTTGGAACTGGTAACTGCGCGTTAAAATGACAATCACGGTTTGGATAATGATGATCTATTTTGTGTTTATTTGACACTTTCGAACAATTTTCTGTGACTATATTTTAGTATTCGTTTTAGATTTGAGTGATATGCTTGTTAGACGATTACTGACAAATGCGTGCACTCTAGACAGGTCCACTCAAATCTGTATGGTTCTTTCCTCAAAAGACCATTTCAGACACTAATCTACTTGGCCCTCAAATGATCTGACCAAAATTATTTCCAGATTTTTATATACACATTGACATTGATGAATTTTATTATGCAATGACATGAATATTTACTTTGTAAATTATTATATTATTTTAATTTTTGTGAATGTGAAGATTACGTAGGTCATTGATTTTTTTTCTTAGTTTTAATCATGGTTTGGCCTACTCTAATGTCCTTTCTTTGGCATTGCTCGACAATCGTTGAGCTCCTTAGGTTCTGAGTTGTGATTACTGACAAATGCGTGCACTGACTGGATAGGTCCACTCAAAAAGTATGGTTCTTTCCTCAAAATACCATTTCTGACACTAATCCCAATGTTTCCAATGGTTTTCACATGATCTGACCAAGATTATGTCTAGACTTTAGAAGAGACTGTGACCTCTGCTTTTGTTACGGCCTTTCCTCTCACAGTAGTCAGTTATAAAACGCCGATCTCATCTAGTTTTTAAAATGTATGATTGACGTATAGATGTGTTTGTACAAACCTACATTACAGAAATAAAATCATTTATCATTTTTATCAACTATTAAGTTGTCGAAGCTTGTTTTGAAATAGTTGTCTATCAGTTAATTTTCTCTGTAGTGAGTTTTAATAGTCAAAGCGATGAACTATAATAATAATAATTGTCTTGGAAAGTACCTATCTAAGAAAGTTCAGTTTTATGTCCTAAATTTCTCACCATGCGCCGGTCCTCTCGAATTATATTATATTCGGGGAACAGAAACTGTAATAAAATTGGGTAGGTAGTAAATAGGGTAGGTAGGTAAGTAGGGTAGGGTAGGGCCTACCCTACCCTACCCTACTTACCTACCTACCCTACCCTTTTTTTTTTCTCCAAAAAATACGGTAAGTTAAATTAAAAATAATTTTATTAGAATTCATAATTTTATTACCCTACCTACCCTACCTACCTACCTACCTACCCTAGTAAGTAGGTAGGTAGGTAGGGTAGGTAGGGTAGGGTAGGGTAGGGAAGGGTAGGGTAGAGTAGTGGAGTTTATACTATAGCTTTTGACAGAACGATGTCTGTCGGGTCAGCTAGTAGGTATATAAATATTATTCTATATAATAATAAATTTTCACCCATCGTCTAAACCAGTTCGACCAAAAATCGATCATGTGCCTGAAGTTTGTCGTGGCTTGAAACAAATTTGCAAGCGTTAGCATGTGCACGGATGCTCTCGACACGGTTGCTTGTTGGGAGCGGAAACGAAAGAATTCATTTGTAGCGACCAGATCTCTGATAGTTTGGAAGCCGAATGCAACTGTCTGTGTTTCCTTTAGGGCTTCAAATTGCTGATTCATAAAATCGATACCTTCCACGCAAAAAGTCATAACATGATTTTTTTGTAAAATGAGATTATAGTACTTTTTATGTAATATTATATAAATACTACACATTTTAAAAAACGATATTTTCATATTTTCACTAAAAACCGAGTTTCTAACCCGCTAATATGAATATAACCCGCTAATATTCCAAAATATATATATAATATATCATAATATCATATTATGTTTTGCGGCTGATCAACACAAAGATGACTTTAAAAATCTCTCTCCTGAAAAATGCAAATTTAAATATATGACCTTATGCGCGAGAGGTGTCGCAATTTGTACTCGTGTCTGAGAAACTGTACGTAATCATCTATACAAAAAAAATTAATTGAAGTGTCTGTAATATCAAAATAACCGCTTCGCACTAAATGCATATACGGTACTTATAACAAAAAAAAAAAAAAACTGTTTTCAAATTTTTGTCTGTTTGTTTGTTTATAAAAAATAAAAATAAAACGGACTTACGTCCATAAATTTGTAAGTAACAATGTTCTTAACCTAGTGTTAGTAAAGCTACAAGAGTAGTCAGGCGCTTGCCCTCGCGCGAAAGCCTATCCAGTGCGCCATCAGTACCGAGTCCCACCAGCCAGCGCACGCGGCCATGATGGCGCTGGGGCTGCCGCGCGCCCGCGCCAACATCGAAGCACAGCGCTTAGACCTCTGCCTCGAATCTCGCAGGCAGCGGCGCGGGGGCGGGCAACGAGCAGTGCACTCCAGTCAAGCGGTAACCACCAGCGCGTCTGCATTGCAGTGTTGTGCAATTTATTTTTGTGACGTTAGGAATAAATTTGAATCAAAAGGATGTTGTCGCCGTTCGTTCGCGAATAAAACAATTATCTCGACGACACAACCACGAACACAACACTACGTCGCTGTAGTGCCGCGCGATCTGCCCGCTGGTTTCGAGAACGGGTCTGCGTTACTCGCGCTGCTCCCGCGCCGCCGCCGCGCGCCGCCGCCGCCCTGCTGCCCGCAAGATTCGAGGCAGAAGCCTTACGCATGATCGCGTAAGCGCTGTGCTTCGATGATGTTTATGCCTGCAAATTTTTGGAACAGCTGGCCCGATTGTGACGGGTTTTTTACTGGCAGATAGCTGGTGTTAGAAGGAGTAACTTACTTTTATTTTAGAAAGAGCCACGCGGGTGAAGCCACGGGCAGAAGCTAGTACTTATTATAATTATAACATCATGCCTATAAGGCCCGAGGAGCTCGTGGCTAAGTAATAACAGCCGTACGGGTCGATCCGTCAGGTTAAAGCTACGCTTGCCGGGGTTGATCCGTGGATGGGTGACCATCTTTAAATACCGAGACTCCTCCGTGCCTCGGAAAGCACGTTAATCCGTTGGTCTCGGCTGTCATTCGTGGATCTTTGACAGTCGTGACGGGTCGTCAGAAGCCCAAAAAGTCTGACAACCAGTCTTTCCAAGGGGTTTCGTGTTACCCAGGTACTGGGTTGTGGAGGTCATATAGGCAGTCGCTCCATGTAAAATACTGGTATTCAGCTGCATCCGGTTAGACTGGAAGCCGACCCCAATATAGTTGGGAAAAGGCTAGGCAGACTGATTTTTGCCTATAAGGCCCGAAATGGTTTAGCTTGTCAATGATTTCCATGTATTTGTTCCGTAAAAGGTGACTAACAAGTGTGTATTTCAAGACAATGCATGTTAAGCTGAGGCTGCGTCAATATAAGGAACCAATCCGCAATCCTTCATTCCAAAATTGCTATTGTGCAATGTAATATTAAGTATTGATTATATCACCAGCGATTTCGGGAAAGCGTAAGCTATGTAAGTATGATGGGATTTTTACTAATATATTGGTTCAATATTCACGGTCAAAATTAAATCATTTTGCGTTGCCCCTTTCAAAACGTTTTAACCAGTGCTTTACCTTTTTTAATTTTTAACCAGTGCTGCCAGGTCCATTCGAGTTTTTAGCGCTCACTCTGCCCAAAAAAAAGCGCTAGATTCCGCTAGACAAATGTGATTTTAAAAGCGATAGATATTATGCTATTTTTTAAATAAGGAGTTAGAAATACATAATTTAATGATAATTTATTACAAAATTATGTATTATTGAACAAATTAATATTAGATTCATAGCAATGCAATAGAAAGTAAAGATAAATAGTCCACCGACAAATCGACATTGTCGCCGTCGGTTGCCTTTGTTGATGGATTTTAAAGACTCCCAGATTCAGATGGCCCTGGCTGTGAGATTGCGATGGGCTAACCCCAATTTATATTTTTTGTTATTGCTAATTTGTCTACAAAATAAGTTAACTGTAATGAGTAAATACCTATGTAGGTTTAAATTAATTTATATTAGGTTAATATTAAGCTAATAATATATATAATTAAATTAAATATTAAGTTAATAATATATATAATTTGCTTATATAATTCTAAAGTTATATAGTTTAATTTTTTTCAAACTTTGCTTTTATATTACATTGGTAGTTAATTTGAATAAATATAATTAAAACAAAATAGATTCTAACATAAAATACTGAATAACAGGCATTTTTATTGTTGGACGTCAATTCGATGTATGATTGGGCTATATTATATTTGGCTATATTTGGCTATTCGCATAATATTTTTCAAGCTATAAAGCTTATGATAATAATATAATATTTAAATGTTAACAATATTTTGCATACATGAATTATATAATTATATGCGAAGACGATGTATCTAGAATAAAATTATTATACCACAATAGGTAAAAAGAATGAAAAGTGAAGTAATGACATACATTAATTATGTGATAGATAGCTGCTCACTTATACAAAAAATGGAGAAGATGTTTTTACGAAAACTTTAACAAGTAATAAGTCAGAGTTTGTGTTCATAAGGAATAACTACAGGATTACGTTAAATATAATTATATTTGCGGATGACTTATATTTTATAGATATATAGTATAAATTAAACTGACAAAGGACAAACGAAACAGTTCAGTTTTTATCTCAAAGTTTTATAACCGCGCATAATGTTTTTATTGCAAAATTAAAAGAAAGAAGACAAACATTAAAAGCGTTTCAGTCGACTTCATTTATCTAATAATGCCGTAGAGACTATATAATAAAAGTTTGCAGCTACTACGCTATGTGTTCAACTTTGTTGAGACTTCATTTTTGTGCCACTGAATGCCATATTCGTGGCAACTAGGTGTTATAAATGAGCTCATTTTTCTGGCGGGGGACTTTTTATGGATATTGTTTTGCTTAATAATATTTTCAAGTGCTACTCTGATATTATGCAAGCAATCTTAGAACTCGTTTCTTTGAAGCAAAAGCGCAGATAGAGCTATTTTAGAATGATGTAAATAATATAATGTTTAAACATGCCGTGAGAAATTTATGGGAGTCTTCGGGATGAGTTATAATGTTTTTATACTAAAATATGAATGTAATAATAGCTGTATTTTCAGATAATTTAATGGTACTGTTATGGAGTAGTAAGTGCTCCATTAAAAATACATTATTTTCTTCTTAAACATTTTCTTTTTGTATATTTACTTGTCACGATTATTTTACAGCAGTTCCCTACGTAGGGATGTTGCATCCAATAGACGTAATTATTCATGGTATAATTAATGGCGATTGAGTGGGTTACAAAGGGCGAGCAGGAGGGTAGGTGTTGTGCGATACCCATGGGTCCTTTTCCCAAGGGTAACCGATCTCAAAAGCGATGAGTGATATAATTATTAACACTCATGTGTACACCAATGACTTATATAAATACTTAGTAATATATAATCTACGAGTATATCTATAATACTAATAATAAAGCTGAAGAGTTTGTTGTTTTGTTTAAACGCGCTAGTTCAAACAAAATAACAATCTCTTCAGCTTTGTTATTATTATAAACAGATAAAGATTATATATTACTAAGTAAAAAAGTCTCTGGAACTACCAGACGAATTTAAAAAAAATATTTTTGCATTTAATAGCCCAATTCTGGAGGAACTCAAAGTCAAAGCATTTATTTCAAATAGAAAAATGATAGATAAATGGCAGTTTTGAACGTCAAAATTTACACGGAAATAAAATTGATTCTAGTTGCACCTTCCAAAAGGTAGTTTCACATGGAGAAGAAGTCAGAATGAACGCTAAGCAAAAACGAAGTAAAAGTCGCGAGCAGACGATAGCAATATAATACCTACAAGAGAGTTAGGGAATAGCACACACTTGTGCACTATAATATCTCCCGCGCCGAAGGCTGGTCTCCGCTGGTCGCCATGGCGGGAATTCGGTCTGGGGAGTATCATTATTATTTTAATGCATAACATCTTTCCTCTCGCTTTCTGTGGGAGTGATTTCATGAAAAGGGACGGAAGTGTGTAACAGGAAGTCAGGGAAGCGCGCGCTATTTGATTTGACCAATGAGCGCGCGCGATGGTAGTTTGCCGTCAGATGGTACTAAACCATTTTTTATTTATCCTTTTTTATTTTTAAATGCGCGTCTAACTAAAATTTGGTTTACCACCTATAAATTAAAATCCAAGATGTCGTTAATGTTGTTTATTACCAAGATGAGATGTCAAATGTATCTTAAGCGATTAATTACTGTAAGGTTCGGTCGTTTTTATTATTGAAACTAAAGCCGCGGAATATCTATGTTATAAAGTGTTGTAATAAAAACAACACTTTTTACATAAGTCATTTTAATAAAAAAATCCTGAAAAAAATATATTACTAACTGAGAACACATGGTACATGCTACATAAACCAAATTATTAATAAAGTTATCCAATAACCCGATAAATACACATCAGTGCAAAAAAGGGGCCCCTTGAAAAATTCTCACATTAAAATTCAGCGGGCTTAATCAAATATTTGTTATCGAGAAACTGCCAGCAATTCTTATGAACTGAAAGTGGAGTTTTTTTTACCCCTTTTACTTGCAAGGGACCGCTCGCGTTATTGTATTTCGTCCATGTTTCTATAAAAAACCTTCAACCAACAAGTTATGGCTGAGAGTAACTTCTGAGACGAGAATTTTTATTTTTCTTTTTTAGAAATTTGCGAATGTTGTGCTGTTCCCTCGGGTATTCTGTGAACTTTCTTGTTTCGATGCCTTTTCAACGATATATTGGTATGCTGTTGTTTTATTTACTGGGCGATTCTTTTGTTAGTACGTGTACGAAGTATGTCCTACATTTGTAGTCGGATTTGGATCGTTTCTCTGATTCGGGTTCTTTATCTAAGTGTAGAAACGATGTAGAACTGCCAACATTTAAATATTTATTTGGAACTTTGAATAGAGTTTTACTTGTAATCTAACAAGATATACTTCCACTTTTAGGACAGGGAGAATAATCTGTACCAATCTGTAAAATGGTGACAGTTACACAATTTTATTTCATTCAAGCTAGTGTATTTTGTATTTTATTTAATACGAGCGGTACTTTGATTGGTGATCGCCAACCCGCCTGCCAAGCGTGGCGACTATGGCAAACCCCCCAATTGGGCGAGGCTTATGTCCAGCAGTGGACGTCTTTCGGCTGAAATTATGATGATGATGAGCGGTACCTCTATATACCTTGTAGATACGAATGATTTCATTCAAGCTAGTGTATTTTTTATTTTATTTAATACGAGCGGTACTTCTGTAAACTTTGTAGACACGAATTATTTACCAGCTACTTCGAATTATTCGCCTTTCTGTAAGCACTTACACTACACTACTTCAAAATGCTTCTCGAGTCAAACGTTTCTCGAGTCTTCTGAACCTACTTGTATCTAATTAGTGTGCGCTAATTAGCAGGTACAATCGTGCATTCATAATAAAAGATAAATGATTCTGTAAGTAGGTTTGTACAAACACTTTTACACGTCAATCATATTTTAAAACTAGATGAGGTCGTCGTTTCGTATCTGACTACTCTGAACAGAAAGGCCAAAACAAACTCAGAGATCACGGTCTCTATTAAAATCCAGACAAAATCTTGTTCAGATCATGTGAATACGTCGCCTTAGAGTGAAAACCTCGGGAATGCAATTTTGGTCATTTTTATTTTATTACATTTTTGGAAAGAAAACTTCGCAACGCAGGTCGTAGTTTTACACAAAAAAAAATTTGTAACCTGTAACTGAATTTGAATATTGCACACTAAAAGACACACATTTGAAGAAGCTATGGTAATACAATTTTACAGGTTGCAGTTTTTTGTTCCTCCTGTAAAGTTGCCTTTTTCACATACACGAGGTTTTCACTCTAAAGCGACGACATGTAGATTGGTGTCTGAAATGGTCTTTTGAGGAAAGAGCCACACAGATTGACTGGACATATCCAGTCAGTGCACGCATTTGTCAGTAATCGTTATTTTTATTTTTACATCGTTCTCACATTTAGTTATAAATTCAACATTATAGAGGTAACGAATACTTTTGTAACAATTTAATTTAAAAGTTTGTCCATGGAATTTCTTGTCCGTTCTTCTCCATAGGTACCTATGCTTTGGAATGGGCATGTAGCTTAATTTTTCTTACTGACCGACTCCTTGACAATTCAAAAGTGCCTGTAAATGGTTAAATTGAAATAAATTATTTGAGGTTGAGTTTCGAGTTTTTGAGTTTGAGCAGCTCAACTCAGAACTTAAGGAGCTCAACGATTCGACGACCAATACCAAAGAAAGGATATTTGGCTAGGCTGCATACATAACTCAAACTGCCAGAAAATGATTTAATTTTTTTTTTTTTAAAGAACCCGCATAGTCTTTAAATCCACAATAATTAAAATAATATAAATACATATTATAAAACTACTAGTAACTTGCCACTGCTTCGCAAGGTTTTTACGACTAGGCAAAACGTCGAGATTTCATTTTTTATTTTTTTATTCTACGATGGGTTTACTCTTTACTCTAGTCTAGGTCAGAGGTGACAGAGACAAAGTCGACGATGGAGTGAGCTTACCCAGAAGAAGCCTGTTTACTCTCACTTTGAATAAATTAGGGTTGTATGCGTTCGGAAACACAGACGCACACAAAGTGTTCCACTCTACTGTGCGAATTATAAAAGAGATTTGAAAACGCTTAGTGCGAGTTGGTGGAGTATTATTATTATATTAGTTCTTTATTATTTGTAAATTTAAAATTAATTTGTTATACACATAAACCTTCAGGAATACATTTTCTATATGATAATGAAAACCGCATCTGAATCCATTGCGTAGTTTAGAAGAACCACACGATCACACAGACTGACACGAAAAGCGACTTTGATTATGTTATGTACAGATAAACTTATAGGGGTATGAGGAACAGGGTGTAAAGTTCACTTATCCTCTATAGAAAAGGGAGAATCCTCCGACCAGACGGGTGTCGTGTCTGGTGGGCAACTGCTCGACGGTTGATGTCGGGATGTTGTATATATAACAGTCGCGCGGTAAACTCTGATTGCGCGATGCAGGATTCGAGTGGCGTCTGGTCTTTGATGCGAGTCGCATTTGGCATTGTAGATGCTGCCACAAACACATAGCCGTAATATATGACGTAATATTCGAACATTTTTAAAAGGGTCTGCCGGATATGTATGACGAGTCGGCCCCCAAATGGGAACCTATAGCGAAACTTATGTTTTAAGATCGACTTGATGTGCAAACACAATTTATGTACATTTCGCGACCAGCTTCCGTTTTGACCTTGTGATATGAAAAAAAAAAAAATTACCGTACGCATGACTACTATTCAAAGTAATATATCTCAAAAACTAATTGTGGGTTGCAGCTGAAAATCTGCTTCAGGTGGTACACCTTGTGTGTCATCTGACATTATGCTGAGCTGAGGCCCTTTTGGCATTATAATCATTGTTTTCTGTTTTTTATAGTTTTAAGGTGTATTTTTTTCTGTAATGCCAATAAACGCATTTTTCTTTCTTTCTTTCTTCTAATTAAGTTAGAGAATTGAAACTAAAGTGAACCTATAGGTTTCATTACAGAGTACGGTCGACTGCAAAAATCCATGGACAGTACAGAAACAAAATCGTGTGAAGCGAAAAGCGAAAGCTAGTTCTATTTTCGAAAATTTGAACTCAAACGTTCACTGGAAAATAGACACTAAGGTATCCATGCAATTTTGCAGGTGAGTGTACATTATATATATTTTTTTTAAATTTATGATATATTTTTAAATTAAATATAAGATAAATAAATAAATCATATTTTTTTATTTCATGTTCTCTAAGAGTTACAATCACGAAAATAATATATATTATGCTCCTTTATCTGCACTATTACTCATAAAAAAAAAAACGTGAAAAAAAGTGGATGCAACAATTCGAAAAAAAAAAATACTAAATGTGATTCGCGCCTGCAGTACTTTATGGTCCACACCACGTCATATTTTTTATTGCACCAATTTATTTTAGAACATAAACAGCAAAGTCTATCGTATTTACATTCACTATATTTCCGATGGTAATGATTACAACAGTATTCTCCGTTATTGCTGTGATTGCCCCAATGGCAACCGTACAGTGGGATGTTGTTATCATACAGCAACCATCATTTATTATTTGTAATATGGACGATATTTGTCCAAAATATGCAGTACTTTATGGTCCACATCACATCACCTTTTGTTTTTTGTTTTTTAGAAGTGATGCACCAATTTGTTTTGTTTGTTTGTTTTGTTTTTTAGTTTTAAATTTAAATTTAAAAGCAAGCATTTCACGCTCGTGTAACCAGCACAGCTTGATAAATTAACAGGCCATATTATATTAAACTCATATTTAATTTTACCTAGCTTTAAGCATGCTCTAATTGTAACAAATTTCTATTAACTTCCAAGCTCGGTGTAAGATAATGAACGAAGTACTCTTAGAAAGCAATAATGTCTGTAAACTCAAAGTTGTATCGAGTTCAGTGAGAACTCTTGTTGTATTTACACAATTCACTGAGACTTAGCGAGGGCACTAACTAAGCAACATTTAGACGTAATAATACCTTTTGTGACTCCGCTACAAATCTCAACTCGAAATTAGGTTTTTAAAGTCACGAATGGTCGTTTGTTTTGATGTTTATTAAAATTGTAATACGATGTTTTAGGGTTCCGTAGTCAACAAGGAACCCTTATAGTTTCACCATGTCCGTCTGTCTGTCTACAGCTTATCTCAGAGACTCTTAATACTAGAAAGCTGTAATTTGGTATGGGTTTACATATTAATCACGCTAACAGAGTGGTAAAATAAAATCTTAAATCACACTAATATTATAAAGGCGAAATCTTGTGAGTGTGTGTGTATGTTTGTCTCTTCTTCACGCTCAAACGGCTGGACCAATTATGGGGTAAGTAATAGATGATATAACAACAAAATCTCTAATATTAACAACATATAACAACGGAACCTATAATTTTATTTAATATAGCGATTAGTTAATATAATGAACGATTGATATAATTTTAAAATAACTAATTTGTATAAGCATAACATACATTTAAATATAACATCGTTTGACATAACATACATTAAATATAAAATCGTTTGACATACCACTCAAAAGATATAAAACTTATTTGGTCTAATATGATAAAAACCCCTACTTAAAAACACAAAGCAAAATGAAGCAAAACAAAGGTCGAAGGAGCCCCGCCTTGCGGGGCTCCTAATTCTGGGTGGTTTATAAAAAAAATACCACTAAGGCTAAGGCGGGAGCTCCGCTCCGCTTTGCTCCCGCCTGAGCCTTCTATCCTAACCTATCCGAGTCTGGGTACTCTGAGTCGGGGTGTTAACCATAATGACGTTTTTTATATATATTAAACGTTAATATCGATTTTCGATTAAATAAACAATATACATATTAAACGTTAGACCAAATGATTTTCGATTACATAAACGTTATATCAAACAACGTTATACTAATTAAGTTTTAGAATAAATAAATGTTATATGTAAGGAAATTATATCAACAGTTGGTATATCTCACGTTGATTATACCTTATGAACGATAATAAAATGTAATTAGACCAAATGAGTTTATACGTTATAATAATAATAATAATAAAACAATCTGACCGCGTACCGTGTTCGGATGCTGTCTCTTTTTCAGGTGCTTGAGCCAGCTGTCAACGTCACGACACAACGACTATCGGATCAGGTACGGGTCATCCAACGTAATCATATGTTGGATGACACTGTACTTGATCGCCTGCGAAGTGAAATGCAGAGTAGCCATGTCATGGCCCCCCCGTCACAGATTGTTGTAGTACCATTCAACACAAACCAAGCCGACGAGGGAAGTGATGACAGGGCTACAAATGTAAGTACCCAGTGCAATGAGGAATTGAGGAGTGCTTTGGAAGGTGCGATTCGGGAATATCGGTTCATGTCGCCCGGACTTAGACCACGCTTACCTCGTTTGCCCATGCATAACAAAAATAGGGCGCTGGTGGCGGTCCTGGATTCGCAGTTGTCAAACTATTTTGATGACTGCGAAAACCTCACCGATGCTCATTCGATTCTGTACTGCGCGGCTGTAGCGGCATGTCGTGTAGCTCACGTCAAATTTACTAATGACTCCAGAGCTACACGACCAAAACCAGCTGTACCAGCTTGGCAGTGCAGAATTGAACGACGTATTGGTGGGGCCAGAGCGCTCATCGGCAAACTAATCTGCTTCAGGGAGGGCAATACTCGTCCTAGAGTGATGCGCTTTGTGAGGCGGGCGTTCTTAGGGACTGATATCAGTCCTCAGGACTATATATCCCGTGTCACAGAGCGCATCGACTTCCTGAAGCAGAAAGTGTATGCATGGGCGAACCGTATTCGTAGGTATAAGCGTCGGGTGGAGCGATACACTCAGAATCGCACCTTCCAGAGCGATGAAAGGTGGGTCTATAGGGATTGGGAGCGACCGGACCAAGGTGTGACTGACACGTGCCTGCCGGATGATGATGCCATGATTTCTTTCTGGCGCAATATCTGGTCGGTGCCTGTCAGTCACACCGAAGGTGATTGGACTCGGGAAGTTGAGCGAGCGTGCGATTCAATACCAGAAATGGGGGCTATTACCATCTGCCCCCAAGATGTAGCTCGTGCAGTCCGTCCGTTGCCTAACTGGAAGTCTCCAGGGCCGGACGGGCTGCACAACTTTTGGATCAAATGGTTACAGAGGTCGCACGCTTGCTTGGCGGCTCAGTACCAGACTGCTTTGGAGTCCGGTTCGCTGCCCCAGTTTCTCACAACAGGAGTTACCCACCTGCTCCATAAATCAGGTAGTACCGCGGAACCCAAAAATTATAGGCCGATCACGTGTTTACCGACGGTCTATAAAGTTCTTTCATCCATTTTGAGAGCTAAAATTAACCAACATGTAGACACCAACTCCATCATGTCTGCTTCTCAAAATGGATGTAAGAACGGGTCCCGCGGTACTAAGGAGCTACTCCTCATTGATATGGCCATTAGCCAACAGGTTCGTCGTTCCCGAAAGGATCTGTCGACATGTTGGATAGATTATAAGAAGGCCTATGACTCGGTGCCACATACATGGCTCATGAGGGTGCTGGAGTTGTATAAAGTAGATGCAACTCTACGCACCTTCCTGATATCATGTATGGGGCAATGGAGGACGGTCCTTCGCTATCCAGGATGTCGAAATATCCAGGGGAATAGCGAGCCGATAAGGATTGAGCGAGGTATATTTCAGGGTGATAGTTTGAGTCCACTTTGGTTCTGCTTAGCCTTGAATCCTCTAAGCACATTGCTGGAGGGTTCGGGTCTAGGCTATCGGATGAGGAGAGGTGGTCAGGTTATATCTCACCTCCTCTACATGGATGACCTAAAACTCTTTGCCCCCAACAATTTGCAACTGATGGAGCTACTGAAAGTAACTGAAACTTTCAGTAGTGCCATCAGGATGGAATTTGGTGTGGACAAATGTGCGGTCATGCATGTAAAGCGAGGGGAGATTGTGGAATCCGTGGGAACCCAACTCTCGGATTCCATAAACCTTAGAGCCCTCTCCGCATCCGAAACCTATAAGTATTTGGGTATGTCGGAAGCGTTGGGCATCAATGCTACTGACATGAAGCAATCGTTGAAGGAACGCTTCTTTGGCCGCCTGAAAAAAGTATTGAATAGTCTTTTATCAGGCGGAAACAAGGTGCGCGCCTTCAACGGTTGGGTCATGCCGGTTTTGATGTACTCTTTCGGCATACTCAAATGGACTCAGACCGAACTGGACGCCCTGGATAGAAGGGTCCGCACGCTGCTGACTGCATATCGAATGCATCACCCACGGTCATCGGTAATGAGACTGTATATCCCGCGAAAGTGTGGAGGTCGAGGCTTATTAAACGTTAAGATCCTCCACAATCGCGAGATATGCAGTCTCAGGGAATATTTCCTAGAAGCCGACGTGGGGATGCATCGAGATGTGGTCGCGGCGGACAAGGGCCTCACCCCGCTCTCCTTGGCTAAAGAGAATTGGCGCAAGCCTTTAGTACTTGACACTAACGATCGCAGGGAGGTATGGCAGAGCAAGGAGCTTCACGGACGCTTTTTTCGGGCCCTACATGGACCCGATGTAGATTTCCTAGCGTCCGTAGCCTGGCTGCGTTTCGGTGACCTCTTTGGGGAAACCGAAGGTTTTGTCTGTGCAATTATGGACGAAGTTATCATGACGAACAATTACCGGAGATTTATTGTGAAGGATGGCACGGTTGACATTTGTCGGGCATGCCACCGTCCGGGAGAATCAATCCGACACATTATCTCCGGTTGTTCTCGTCTAGCTAACGAAGAGTATTTGCATAGACACAACCTTGTAGCCAGGATTATCCATCAGCAACTTGCTCTGAAATACAGCCTAGTGGAATTGGAGGTGCCGTATTATAGGTATGTGCCCGACCCAGTTCTCGAAAATGGCAATATCACATTGTACTGGGATCGATCCATCATCACTGACAGGACTATTGTTGCCAATAAGCCTGATATAGTGGTGATGGATCGAATAGAGCGGCGCGCAATGATTATTGACATAACAGTCCCACATGACGAGAACCTCGTGAAAGCCGAGAAAGATAAACAAATCAAGTATCTTGACTTGGCTCGCGAGGTTGTCGACATGTGGGATGTGGACTCAGCGATCATTGTGCCGATAGTCGTATCAGCCAATGGCTTAATTGCCAAGAGCCTCAACCAACACCTAAAGAGGCTCTCGTTGGGCGGCTGGATCAAGGGCTTGATTCAGAAAGCGGTACTTCTGGACACGGCTCGCATTGTTAGGAGGTTCCTCTCTCTGGAGCCCTGACCGCCGGTAGCTTGGACCCTGTTCCCGATACCGGTGGGCTACTATTTTTTATATTTTTAAATGTTTTTATATTTTTTATATTCTAATATTTAAAAATATAATTTATATGTATTTATTTGAATAAATGAAATAATAATAATAATAAAGCTGGCAACACCAACGTCAACAAAACGTCGAAAAATTTGATTTTCATATTTTTAATCATTTTTACAGTATTAATATATTTTTCGACGCAGTTTTAAAGTCTTTAAGTGTTAAAACCAAACCCAAATTAAACCTGAAACACCATTTATTCTGAAAAAGAGCAAAATGCATTTGGACATGAATCAAAAACTGCCGAAAAGGAGGTGACATCATCTGTCATGTCACCTCCGATAAAATCAAGAAAATATCTAATATGAATATTGAAGCGATATGTTGACAAGATCAGCCGCACGTCGAGCACGCCTACTACCTCCGGACTCGTCGCTCAGCTCCGCCTCGCCGCCGCCGGTACCCAGCCTCACTGTAAACGCTGTGACGACACCGGCAGCGGTAGTTGCGTCGAGCTCGAGCGACGAGTATTTCTCCCCGCCCACGACGCCACCACCTGCTCGTCGACGGGGAAGACGCCGGCCGCCGGACGGCTTAGGACCTCGAGGCCCACTGGCCTCTGATAGGGTCCCAGCTCCCGGCGGAAGTGTGCAGCGCATGAAATGGACACAATCCATCAACGAGAACGTCATGCGCTCATACTATGGGGCTACAGAGGGGGGAAACAATCTGACCGCGTACCGTGTTCGGATGCTCTCTCTTTTTCAGGTGCTTGAACCAGCTGTCAACGTGTCGGCACAACGACTATCGGATCAGGTGCGGGTCATCCAGCATAATCATATGTTGGATGACACTGTACTTGATCGCCTGCGAATTGAAATGCAGAGTGGCCATGTCGTTACCCCCCAGTCGCAGACTGTTGTAGTATCATCACAGTCCAACCTAAACCATGCTGACGAGGGGAGTGATGACAGGGCTACAAACGTAAGTACCCAGTACAATGAGGAATTGAGGAGTGCTTTGAAGGGTGCGATTCGAGAATATCGGTTCATGTCGCCCGAACTTAGACCACGATTACCTCGTTTGCCCATGCATAACAAAAATAGGGCGCTGGTGGCGGTCCTGGATTTGCAGTTGTCAAATTATTTTGATGACTGCGAAGACCTCACCGATACTCATTCGATTTTGTACTGCGCAGCTGTAGCGGCATGTCGTGTAGCTCACGTCAAATTTGCTATTGACTCCAGAGCTACACGACCAAAACTAGCCGTACCAGCTTGGCAGTGCAGAATTGAGCGCCGTATTGGTGAGGCCAGAGCGCTCATCGGCAAACTAATCTGCTTCAGGGAGGGCAATACTCGCCCTAGAGTGATGCGCTTTGTGAGGCGGGCGTTCTCAGGGACTGATATCTGCCCTCAGGACTATACGTCCCGTGTCACAGAGCGCATCGACTTCCTGAAGCAGAAAGTGTATGCATGGGCCAACCGTATTCGTAGGTATAAGCGTCGAGTGAGCCGATACACTCAGAATCGCACCTTCCAGAGCGATGAAAGGTGGGTCTATAGGGATTGGGAGCGACCGGCCCAAGGTGTGACTGACACGCGCCTGCCGGATGATGATGCCATGTGTTCTTTCTGGCGCAGTATCTGGTCGGTGCCTGTCAGTCACACCGAAGGTGTTTGGACTAGGGAAGTCGAGAGAGCATGCGATCCAATATCAGAAATGGGGGCTATTACCATCTGCCCCCAAGATGTAGCTCGTGCAGTTCGCCCGTTGCCTAATTGGAAGTCTCCAGGGCCGGATGGGCTGCACAACTTCTGGATAAAATGTTTTCAAAGGTCGCATGCTCGCTTGGCGGCACAGTACCAGACAGCTTTGGAATCTGGTTCGCTGCCCCAGTTCCTAACGACAGGAGTTACCCACCTACTCCATAAATCAGGTAGCACCGCGGAACCCAAAAATTATAGGCCGATCACATGTTTACCGACGGTCTATAAAGTTCTTACACCCATTTTGAAAACTAAACTTAACAAACATGTAGACACCAATTCCATCATGTCTGTCTCTCAAAATGGATGTAGGAATGGGTCCCGCGGTACTAAGGAGCTGCTCCTCATTGATATGGCCATTAGCCAACAGGTTCGTCGTTCCCAAAAGGATCTGTCGACATGTTGGATAGACTATAAGAAGGCCTATGACTCAGTGCCACATGCATGGCTCATGAGGGTGCTGGAGTTGTATAAAGTAGATGCAACTCTGCGCACCTTCCTGATGTCATCTATGGGGCAATGGAGGACGGTCCTTCGCTATCCAGGATGTCGAGATATCCAGAGGAATAGCGAGCCGATAAGGATCGAGCGAGGCATATTTCAGGGTGATAGTTTGAGTCCACTTTGGTTCTGCTTAGCCTTGAATCCTCTAAGCACATTGCTGGAGGGTTCGGGTCTAGGCTATCGGATGAGGAGAGGTAGTCAGGTTATATCTCACCTCCTCTACATGGATGACCTAAAACTCTTTGCCCCCAACAATTTGCAACTGATGGAGCTACTGAAAGTAACTGAAACTTTCAGTAGTGCCATCAGGATGGAATTTGGTGTGGACAAATGTGCGGTCATGCATGTAAAGCGAGGGGAGATTATGGAATCCGTGGGAACTGAACTCTCGGATTTCATAAACCTTAGAGCCCTCTCCGCATCCGAAACCTATAAGTATTTGGGTATGTCGGAAGCGTTAGGCATCAATGTTACTGACATGAAGCAATCGTTGAAGGAACGCTTCTTTGGCCGCCTGAAAAAAGTATTTAATAGTCTTTTATCGGGCGGAAACAAGGTGCGCGCCTTCAACGGTTGGGTCGTGCCGGTTTTGATGTACTCTTTCGGCATACTCAAATGGACTCAGACCGAACTCGACGCCCTGGATAGGAGAGTCCGTACGGTGCTGACTGCAAATCGAATGCATCACCCAAGGTCATCGGTAATGAGACTGTATATCCCGCGTAAGTGTGGAGGTCGAGGCTTTTTAAATGTTAAGACCCTCCACAATCGCGAGATATGCAGTCTCAGGGAATATTTCCTAAAAGCCGACGTGGGGATGCATCGAGATGTGGTCGCGGTGGGCAAGGGCTTCACCCCGCTCTCCTTGGCTAAAGAGAACTGGCGCAAGCCTGTAGTGCTTGACACTAACGATCGCAGGGAGGTATGGCAGAGTAAGGAGCTTCTCGGACGCTTTTTCCGGGCCCTACATGGACCCGATGTAGATCTGCTAGCGTCCGTAGCCTGGCTGCGTTTCGGTGACCTCTTTGGGGAAACCGAAGGTTTTGTCTGTGCAATTATGGATGAAGTTATCATGACGAACAATTACCGGAGATTTATTGTGAAGGATGGCACGGTTGACATTTGTCGGGCATGCCACCGTCCGGGAGAATCAATCCGACACATTATCTCCGGGTGTCCTCGTCTAGCTAACGAAGAATACTTGCATAGACACAACCTTGGAGCCAGGATTATCCATCAGCAACTTGCTCTGAAATACAACCTAGTGGAATCGGAGGTGCCGTACTACAGGTATGTGCCCGACCCAGTTCTCGAAAATGGACATATCACATTGTACTGGGATCGATCCATCATCACTGACAGGACTATTGTTGCCAATAAGCCTGATATAGTGGTGGTGGATCGTATAGAGCGGCGCGCAATGATTATTGACATAACAGTCCCACATGACGAGAACCTCGTGAAAGCCGAGAAAGATAAACAAATCAAGTATCTTGACTTGGCTCGCGAGGTTGTCGACATGTGGGATGTGGATTCAGCGATCATTGTGCCGATAGTCGTATCAGCCAATGGCTTAATTGCCAAGAGCCTCGACCAACATCTAAGGAGGCTCTCGTTGGGCGGCTGGATCAAGGGCTTGATTCAGAGAGCGGTACTTCTGGACACGGCTCGCATTGTTAGGAGGTTCCTCTCTCTGGAGTCCTGACCGCCGGTAGCTTGGACCCTGTTCCCGATACCGGTGGGCTGCTATTTTTTTATATTTTTAAATGTATTTATTTTTGTATGATTTTATAGAAATATTTAAAAATGTAAATTATATGTATAAAAATGAAATAAAGGAAATAATAATAATATATTTATTTATTCAGACAACTATATATATATTATGAGACGCACCCCCAATTTTGATAACATTTGGTATGGACGAAGTTGACACGCTGAATTTAGACATAGGCGTAGTTATTTATATTTTAGTGTACCTCCCTTACACGTAAAGAGGGGATGTTTTTTTTTCCTCGGTTATCACAACATGGTGTGGGGTATCGTTGGATAAGTCGTTCAAAAATATTGTGGGTATATGAAAACAATTTTTTGATTCAGGGATTCATTTGCGTAATATTAAGCTTTAAAGTGCTAACTTTTGTTAGAGGCAAGTGTCCCCCCCTGCCAGGTAGTTAGTTGTATTTGGATATGTGAAAAAAAAAACACAGCAGTAGTATATATGTATAACAAAGTTAAAAGGAAAATTGTCACAACTAAGTAAGCTTTACAAGTAACCGAGTAATAGTCGACCAACTTACATTTACAGTTCAAAAGCAAGATCGTGTTTTTCAACTACAATGTTAAATTTGTTCTTGGGATAAATTCATCCCAACTACTTAATACTTAAAATTACTACATATACTTAAATTCATTGTGCGTGGTCCGGAACGCACTTGGCCGGTTGTTTTATTGTGTTTTCATAAAAGCGAAGTGACGAACTATTTTAGAACGTGTCCGTGCCTCGGAAAGCACGTTAAGGCGCCCCGACTGTCATTCTTTGGCAGTCGCCACAAGCCCAAAAGTCTGACAATCAATCACCAAGTTACCAAGGGATACCGTATTACCACAAAATAATATGTTCCTGGGTAATATTTTACATGGGGCGACTGCCTATTTGACCTCCATGTAATATACTGGTTTTCAGCTGAATCAGGTTAGACCGGAAGCCGACCAACATAGTTGGGATAAAGCCAGGCAGTTTTCTAAAGACAATGATAAAAGTTAGGTACAGGTCTCCCAAGCCTCCGAGTTCATTGCAATCCATAATCAATATTTTAGTAGGTACACTAATACAGGGTGTAAAGGACAGCCCTCCGCAGATTGATGGGGTGAATTTACTATATCATACTAAGATGGCTGCTGTAGCTTTAAATCCCCCTGATAATAATCATAACCCTGATTATATCCAGCCTCCGACGCGCGACGGTCCCTTGCCATCCTCCCTCCGACGCTGCCCTAAGCCGAGGTTCGTACCCCACAGGAGGTGCCCTTAGCGCGCAGTCGTTTAGTTTATAAGTTTTTACGCCCTGGCTGGAGGCATTAAGTTTCGATAGGAGCTTAAGGCAACCACAGGATCGTCCGGTTAAAGAGTCTCAACCTCTCATGGTTAACTCTTAGATGCCCAAGTAAAAAAAAAACTGCAAATACAAAAAAGGAGAGGTCTATCCACCATAAAAAAAGAAATTGGTTGTCTGTAAAGTTGGTTTACGGACGATAGTTTAACGTGACAACGTCATAACAAAACATTGATGCGGCACAAGCGCACAATGAGCGTAACGGGACAATGAACGTAACGGGACAATGAGTCATCCTTTATCGTGCATGCAGCCGGCGTTCATCGATTTATTAGACGTTGTCACGTCAAAAGTAAGTTTGAGTCTCATTTCCTACGAAATGTATGGGAAAAGTTTTTTGCGATTTCTTACTTTTCTAGTACTCAAACCTCAACATGAATTTCTTATATCTATAATTTTGGACTTAAAGATCACACCCTCTTTAGGACTATTCGCACTATTTTTCAAGTCCAACCACGCTTTTAACTAGATTTAAAATAAAAGATAACAACGTGCGTTAATAATTGACATAAAACGTCAACCAATCAGAGGAGGTCTCGTCTTGGGCACTCCGACCGGCCGGTCGGAGTGCCCAAGACGAGACCTAATCAGCGTTCTTATTTCATAATAGTTAACGCTTCATTTCGCAATATTACTAGAGCAACTCGTGTATTTGCAAAAACCCTATCTTTTTCCAGTAAGATAGTGAAATGTTTTCACCACTCTCACGTGTTTCTCGTCTAATTATCCGTGTTTTCGCAATATCCCTAGGGTTATTGCGAAAATTCGAATTATCAAATCCTCCTACGACATAGACACACATGCGTTTAATTGTATTATATGCATAAAATATACGTAGAATATCGAACAAGACCCACGCCGCACGCACATTGAATTCAGATCAAGCAAACCCCTCCTAACGGAGATTTGATGTCATCTGTAGCCGACTGCCCATGCACATTTTATTGTTTTTTCTTTATCTTTTGAACATTTTTTCTGACGTCTCATTAAATTTATTTTAAGGATAAAGTCCAAAATGTGACTGGAATGTTTATTTGTTTGTCAGTTGCAATGTTTGTTTTCTTTCGGTAATCGGTATATAATTCATTATTTTTTGTTTTTGAAAATAGAGTTTGATAAAAATGTAATTGTATGTTGACAGACATGGTTGAAAAACTGTCAGAGAAAACGATATAATTTAATTTGTAACTAAACAAGAATAAATACAAATCTATTAGAAACATATACCTTTTATTTGTCTGAAATTGTTTTATATTAAGGTTTGCAAGAGTCAAATAAACGTAGCCAAGCTAGGATTTGCTCTTAACCCAATAAACATTAAAAATGCGTCAAGGGAACATGCAAAGTGAATAAAGGAGTTGTTTCACTCATTGTGGTCCATTCGCAACTGCGCCGTCATGCTCGCACCTAATTACTAAATAGCTTAATGGATGGAACGGCCTCATTAGACCGGAGTGGAGTGGCGTTTAGAAAGACATTCTATGGCCATTGGCAGCGAATATAAGGCTGCACATTCGCAAAGTTGCTTCATCGGGAAATTATGCTTTAAAAACCGCTCTTTTAACCACGAAGCGAGGTACACGCGCTCGTCAGCAGCTTTTGTGAATCGGTGTTGGTAATTTTAACGTAGTTTTTTTGAGTCTGCTTTCGTTTGGGAGATGAGAGAAAATATTTTCTTTGAAATGCTGAACAAAATTCCAAGTTTTCTTTTATTTTATTGCTGAATACAATGGAGTCTTTAATATAAAATATTTTTATAAATAAATATAGAAATGGAAATTACAAATCTTATACTGGTGCCGATTCCCTTGTTCACAAACTAAACTAAATTTAAGTTCAGTGCATCTTTTTATTTCTATTTCATTAAGAAAAGGACAGAAGATAAATTTTATTTTAGTCCTGTCAAATTAATCAGCGCCTGTAACTACTCCATACAAGTTTAGACGTGATTAAACTTACCGACAAAAATTACGTCAATTTAAGTCAAGCGCTGATTAATTTGACAGGACTAAACTAAAATTTATCTTCTGTCCTTTTCTTAATGAAATTGAAAGAAAAGTATGCACTGAACTTAAATTTAGTTTGGTTTGTGAACAAAAGAATCGGCACCAATATTGTTTATGCTTCAAACTAAAGCATTCATCACGTCACGTTATTCGTCTAAAATATCAAAAAAATATGCGACGCAAGTTTGCTCTAAGAATTTTTTATTGGTACTTTTTTGCAGAGTTGACTCCCAACACAAGATTTGTGTCCACTGCATACGGGAACTTTGGTACACCCAGCTAGATTTATGAGGCCGAAATTTCAGTTACAATGGATGTTGGTGGAGACTATTTTGCTCTCAACTCGACTGCATGCTGTTTTCTCGGTACGCAAATTCTGTAGCGTATTTGGAAAGGAAAAATCACTGAAATATCAGTTTGTTTCGTTGTTATTCATTATTGCGTAGTAGGTTTTTGTAACTTCTCATGAATAACACTTGCAGTTTTAATTTTTATTTACATTTAACCCTTTGTACAAGAGTGGACCCACGGGAGACAATGGTGCCGATTCCCTTGTTTACAAACTAAACTAAATTTAAGTTCAGTGCATCTTTTTCTTTCCATTTCATTAAGAAAAGGACAGAAGATAAATTTTAGTTTAGTCCTGTCAAATTAATCAGCGCCTGTCACTACTCCTTATAAGTTTAGACGTGATTAAAAACTTGCCGACTAAAATTACGTCAATTTACGTCAAGCGGTGATTGATTTGACAGGACTAAACAAAAATTTATCTTCTGTCCTTTTCTTAATGAAATAGAAAGAAAAAGATGCACTGAACTTAAATTTAGTTTAGTTTGTGAACAAGGGAATCGGCACCAATATCTTTTTAATTATTTCTGTAATTACACATACGAGAGGCTAATTTCCTCTTTAAGCAACCTAAATTAAAAACATGACATAGACTTTTTTTTTAACTAGTGCATCTCAGAGGTAACCATGAGAGGTTGAGCCTCTTTAACCGGACTTTCCTGTGATTGCCTAAAGAAACTTAATGCCTCCAGTCAGGGCGTAAACACTTATAAACTAAACGACTGCGCGCTAAGGGCACCCCCTGTGGGGTACGAACCTCGGTTTAGTCGGAGGGAGGATGGCAAGGGACCGACGGTGGCTGTATAAAATCAGGGATATGATTATTATCGGGGGAATTTAAAGCTACAGGCTCAGCTATAGCGCGTGCTGGCGCTTCGCTTACGGGCAAGGGTCGGGGAGGACTATTTAGTCGGGGATTTCCCGCGGGGCCTCGGCGGCGAGGTCGGAATGACGATCGTGTAGTGTGTACTCTCTTTCGAACTGTACTAGTTTCCCTACGACTCTCCTGGACTATATGTGTTAAATTTTTTATAGGAACAAGAGATTCTCGTTATCCCTTGTCCTTTTCATTATCTATGCATTACGTTCCTACATACGAAACTTTTTCAGCTTACCTACTTTAGTTTTATCGTACTGATCAATGCCATCAAAACTTTCTAACAAAATCAACTTGCTCATTTGCGTATTGTCCCCTAATTTTGAAACACAAACAATCTCGGATGTCAACTTTGTTTTCAAATGTAAATTATAAATCTATTATCCGAATCCCCAAGTGTCCGTTTGAGTTGAGAGCTTCTTGTCGAAAATTCTTGTCGAAGTGTCGATACGAAATTTGTCCAAAGTTTCTGTCCCTCTTGTTTTGTCCAGATTTGAATATCTTAACGAGACAAAGCAAACGGACGCAGTCTTCAAATACACAATTATTTTTAATTTTGTGAATTTTCTTTTGAAGTTGGGACATTTTGTAGGAGTGTGTTATTTTAATTATCTTAAAGATGATCTTCTGTAGGAGGAAAAGTAATTTAAAATGCTGTACTTACGGACTCGTTTTGTAATTTTTTTATTGGAATGGAGTTTTTCTTAAAAAAATAATTAAGTTTTGACTTGTGACGTTTTTCATAAAATACTTATGTTTAGGTCAAGAATCTAAATAAAATCATTTCAGAAAAATAGTAATAACATAATTAAAGTCTTACTTTGGAGATAGTAGCTAAGAGAAAATTAATTGCGTTACGTGTTATGTAACGGTTATTAACTTAAATTAGTGTACCTAAATAGCAACTTAATGGAAGTTTCAAGTATCTAAATAATTTACTACGCTTGTGTCTCATGTTCTCAAAGTAACCTAAGAAATAAATCAACATTTACGTACTTAATAATACTAAAATGGGGTACAAATACAAATAGTTTATTTTCTTTAACAAGCTTTGTACTACCTAACTAGTGATAGAAGTGTCCTTTTAAGCAAATAAATGCCTGTATTTGGACATTCCACTCTTCCGCAACTTAGATTTACGTAATGAACGGTCATGAAAAATTTACGCCGAATTTTCTACTTACTATACATATTATTTTGAGATACAAAAGAGAATTTCAGAATACTAATATTTTACATTAGCTTATTCAAATGAGTGTGTGTTTTGTGTATGTTATATTATGTGAGTTGGGTATGTGTGATATGTATGTGTGGTGTGTACATGTTGTACCGGTGAGTAAATGCACGTGTGAATGAGTGAATTATGACGGGGTGTCTATGTATGAACGTTTAAATAATGACACATGTTAAGTAACATCAAACAATCTTACCTAAGAGTAAGAGAGACTCTAGGTGCAAAGCAAGCTATTTTGATTTCTATTCAATACTAGTACTTGTTTCACCCTGTATAGGTAGATACATAAGATTTGTGACACATAATTCATTAAAATTAACAAACTATTGGGACCAACGGAATACGTCTCTTCATAGCTATTGAAAGATCTTTTTGTACGAATTATCAATCAGCAAATAATCGAATTCGAGAGGCATTCATCATTTTGACGTAGTCGTCTACAATACTTATTGTGCGTACAACACAAAAGGACTCGAAAATTTGGTTTTGCCTGTTCATAATAATTTTAATTCAAGTGAGGGCAAGTGACATTCAAAAACCTCTATTTCGTCGAACTAATTATCTCTAATATAAGATCTTATAAGTAAGGAGCTTTTCTATGTTAAGAATACGTGATTAGCTTAAGGTGCAGATGGTATTCTTGTTAGAGATATAGGTACATTCGATATCATTAGTATTTCTTTTGAAACAAGTCTTAATCTCGGTTAAATCTTTTTCGAAATCGTAATTTATTTCGTACTAGCTTTTGCCCGCGGCTCCGCCCGCATGGATATCGGTTATCGCGTAAAAAGTAGCCTAAGGCCTTTTCCATATCCCAGGCTATCTCTGCCGAATTTCATGACGATCGGTACAGCGGTTTAGGCGTGAAAACGTATCAGTCAACGTTACTTTCACATTTATAATATTAATATGGATCGACAGCCTCTTTGGTTTATTGGTCTCAAGCGCTACTGCTTGGAATGAGGACCTGGATTGACATCAGGCAAAGTGTTATTGGGTTTTTCTAGCTCAAATTACTCAGTAGTAGCCCGGAGTCTGGATTTTTGCCCGGTTGACGGCAATAGGTTCGCTCCCTATTACAGAATTAAAGGTCTCTGCATACAGCCGGCGTGGCGTGGCGGGGCGCGGCGTGGCGGGGCGCGGCGTGGCGGGGCGGTGACGCTGCGCTGGCGCGGCGGCATCGTTCACACTGCGGGCGCGATCACGTCCGCAGTGCCCATACACGCCGACCGAGTCACGAATTCGCGATGCGATTCATTCATCAAAAAGATGTTTAGCTATTCAGACGTGGAAACGCTCTTGCTCTTATTTGCGCTAGCTAAGAAAAAACAAGGTAAACGGAAATGGGTGCATGAAATACCGCTCCGCCGCTTTTGACTTGTATTCACGTTCGGCGCGGCGCCGGCGTGGCGCGACGGTTACCGTCGCATCGAGCGGGACGGCTCTGTGTGGCGTCATCCGTAATATCTAGTACATTACAACTGCTCAGCGTCGCAGCGCCGTCCCGTCCCGCCGCGCCGCGCCCGCTGTGTGCAGAGACCTTAAGCATAACTGGCGAATTGTGGCGAAAGGCGTGATGTTATGTATGTATTTCTGATTAAATTTTGAAGTCAAAACTTCTTTAGGCGCGTTTAGCACTTTTTAGGTGAACAAAAATCATGGAACTCGCGTCATGGTCACCGAACGCCTTTATGATAATGCGGACTAGAAATCAAAACGTCTATACCAAGTATTGCCTAAACCTTATACTGACTAGGAAGCACAATGCCTACCTTGCAATATGTCTATACAGTATTTGAACTAAACCTTATTCTGACTATGAACCAAAATGCCTACCTTGCAATATGTTTATTATTTTAGGAGAAGAAAGGGAGTACCGTTGTGTGGTCACAGTTCTAACCTATTCTAACCTACAGTTCAGAGGCCCTAGTGTGAGTTTATTTTAACTATCTCGACTATTTAGAAATTATTACATTTTAGGCATTTTGCTTGTTAAACATTTTGATCTCTAGGCGATTTACGGCTTAGGCAATTTGCTGTGTAGACATTCATTATAGGCATTTTGCTTCGTAGACGAATTGAAAGTTAGACACTCTGATCATAGGGGATCGAACGCTTTCCATGAGCTATATGTATATATGTGTACTTTTTGGGTGAACAAAAATCATGGAACTCGCGTCATCGTCACCGATTGCTTTCAAATTACTTAGTTTTCAAATCTATCAGCAGTCCCCAAAGACTTATCTTTACTATACTAATATACTAATAGGATTATAAAAAGGTAAAATTTGTTTGTAAGTTTGTATGTAGGGGGTAATCTCTGCAACTACTGAACGGACTGTGACAATTCTCTTTGTATTTGATAGCCCAAGTCCTGGAGAATGTTATAGGCTATTTAAAATGCTGCGACCCTAAGGAGCCGGGCAAAAAGAAAAAAAGTCAGAGAGAACGCTATGTGAAAACGAAGTAATAGCGCGGGTAAGCAACGGAATGTGACGCGGAGGATTTGAAGCGGACGAAGTTGCGGGACAGAAGCTAGCAGAACCATTAAATAAAACATAATACAACATGGAGATTTCTTTAGAAATACGCATCACCTTTGTACGTATTTTTGTGTTCCTTTCGTGTGTGCATAAATGGTTACATAAATGACATTTTTTCGTATAATAACTATAAATAATAATATTTTCTATGTTGAATAAATTAATACAAGTATAATCTATAACCAGCTCTAAAAAAAGAAATTAATTTTAATATAGAAATTCAAGATCATCTTATTAATCTATTAATCAAACTAATTTCCCCTATAAGATTTAATCTAGGAGGTTCAGCCATATTAGAAGATATTAACAAAAATCACCATAATCTTATTGAAGGTATAAAATTTATTATACCCTTAATAATATACAATCTTCGTCTATGTAATCGCTCATATCTAATATTAGCTAAACTATTAACCCATTTTAACAAACCTTTGCAATACTTTCTTAATATAACTTTTATCTCACGACAATTTTTCTTTTATTTTGGCAAAAAATTTGACGTTCTCTTTCAAAACTAGCTCCAAACCATTATTGCCACTTATAAAGCTATTGTGACAGAAAATTTTAACCATAGAGCCCTTTTTAGTGACTGAATTATAAACCATTTGCCAAAGTTTCTTAGACTAGAGTTAATTTAAGTGGAGATATTCCAATAAAACTCGAATTACTCATTCAGACTTCAGTGAATAATCTCCTAAAACTTTAGATATCCAATTCAAAATCTCCAATGTCGAAAGCAAAGACGTGTGAAGTGTGAATATGATATTTGTACTTAGAATTCTAATTACTTTAATGTAGGTATTAATTTATAACGAGCTGCTTTATGATAATTTAGAACTTGACTTAGATTTAATGTGTGATTAGTAAACCTAGCATTAATTAGTAGTTTTAAGACTGACACGTCTTGGATTGGATGCAAGGTGTATAGAGGGTCTCAGAATGTATAATGAAAGATCGTAATTGTTTTCGTCTGGAGTTTCCTTACTCAAATTCTTGTATAGTCTTATTTTAGTATTACAAAGTTAAAAAAAAAAAAATTGGTTGTTTGTAAAGTTGGTTTACGGACGATAGTTTAACGTGACAGCGTCATAACAAAACATTGATGCGGCGTAAGCATACAATGAGTGGAACGGGACAATGAGCGTAACGGGACAATGAGCGTAACGGGACAATGAGCGTAACGGGACAATGAGCGTAACGGGACAATGAGCGTAACGGGACAATGAGCGTAACCGGACAATTAGTCATCCTTTTTCGTGCATGCAGCCGGCGTTCATCGATTTATTAGACGTTGTCACGTCAAAAATTATATATATGTGTGGTGTTATGTTGAATTCAGAATGATGGGAACTGGTAAGTACTATTGAAAAAGTCTTTTTTTTTTACCTACACCAAATTTAATGTCTGGGTATTATTTTTTCATTTTTTTGTTTCATAAAACACGAACCTATATGTCGATTACTTCGGTTCTTTTCCGGATGACTTCATTCCTGATTTTATCCTTCAATAAAAGCGTAGCATGGGATAGGCCCTCCAGCTAGACGGACCGAAGACCATAAGAATGTGGCTGGGAAATACTGGATGCAGAAAGCTAAGGATAGGTGTTGACGCAGTCTGGGAGAGGCCTATGTTCAGCAGTGGACTTTGATCGGCTGACTCGATCGACATACCTACATTGTTGTTCACATGTTTGTAAACTTCATTACAAAAGCAGAATAGGCTCCAATAGCCAAGAAAAGAATTTAGGTTAATCAATTAAAATGTAAGCATTGGTTTCAGTTACTACCAGATGCGGTTCATTTGCATTTTACATCTGCAGGAAATACTTATATTCTCATTTTGCAGCTTACGGGATTTGAATAAGAGGCATATGGAAAACATGAAGGTATAATGTAAAGCTATTTGTAATTATACTCCATTTGAAATAAGATTACACATTTAAATAAACCTTTTTTAGAGTTCGTTCAACCGATTTTGACTTCTATTCCGTAGGCATAAGGATGACGTTAAAAGCAAAAAATTGGTAACAATACCAACTGTTTACTTCAGCTGCCACTTGTCATACCACCAACGCAATAGAAGTCAAAATCACTTGAACGGACTGAAAAAAAGTTTAATTAAATTTCTAATATTATTTACGGACTGTTGATACGAGTTTTCTTACTGAACATAGTGTGGTGGCATCAACATCGCCACATGCTACGCATGACATTGACGTCACACAAAATCCTGCATCGCGCAAGCAGAGTTTACCGCACGACTAGCATATATACAGCGTCCCAACATCAATCGTCAGGCAGTAGCCCATAAATCCTATGGGAATAACTTCCTGAAATAAATGATTATTATCTTATATATTAAATTCTCGTGTTACAATGTTAGTTACCATACTCCTCCGAAACGGCTTGACCGATTTTTATGAAATTTTATATGCATATTGCTACTATATATGGCTACTATCTATTTTTGTTTTTAAGTTTTCGGTAGGTAGGTAGGGTAGTGTAGGGTAGGGTAGGGTGGGTAGGTAGGGTAGGGTAGGGTAGGGTAGGGTAGGTAGGTAGGTAGGGTAGGGTAGGGTAGGTAGGTAGGTAGGTAGGGTAGTGCAGGGTAGGGTAGGGTAGGTAGGTAGGGTAGTGTAGGGTAGTGTAGGGTAGTGTAGGGTAGGGTAGGGTAGGGTAGGGAGAGTAGTGGAGTTTATACTATAGCTTTTGACAGAATGAAGTCTGTCGGGTCAGCTAGTTATTATTACAAGACATAACACCCGTCTGGTGGGAGGATCCTACCTTTTCTATAGCGGCTGAGAGAACTCGACACCTTGTTCTCATACCTCCATAATGGTGATGTTTGTCAAGTTTTGGACCTGTGATATTACACTTTGTAGATTGAACGAGCATTTGAATTGAAAGTGGCTATTGTCCAGCCATCGACGTTTACCCACTCTTAGTATAAAAAAGAAAAGAAAGAAAGTAAAATTGTTTATTCAGCACAATTTTGATATTTGTATATTTGTATACCAAAATAAGAATGAATTTCAATTGCATAATGATCTTATATCCAGACCGAGCCGCAAAGTTCACATGCTTCGTGTACCTAGACGAAATAATCAACTATTTGCTAACAATGTATTCTGTATGGCGACCAAAGTTTATGATAAACTACCAGATTGTTTTAAAACTCTTGACTTTAGGACATTTAAATGTAAATTATTCAATTATCTCTTAACTAAATGCTACTACTCGATTGATGATTTTATGAAAGAAAAGTTGACTTAAATACTTATTATCTCTATGACTTAATTTAATATTTTTGACATTTCCATACCAAATATTTGACTAATTTGCAATTTGAATTTTATCCGATTTTATTTTATTCAATGTTATATCTAATAATCTAACCAAAATCCTGAAAATGGTTTTGTACGCCGGAAACGGCAGAATATTATGAACTTTAAAAAATGTATGTAACAACTCTGTAACAATATTCTGACAAATAAATGTACTATTACTATTACAAACAAAACGCACATTACAAAAAAATAAAATAAAAAAATACACACATGCAAAGTAGCCAAAAGCCTCGTGTTCAACTAATAAAAGTTTGTCAATTTAGTCCATCGCTTGATGTCAGGACGTACAAAGGCAAATTGCATTGCATATTTACACTGTGTTACGTCACTGGCAAATGTCAACAAACAAACAATCAAAACAAAAACAAAAAGCCGATTGCAGAGTGGAAAAGTAACTACTTTTTAACAAACATCAATAATAAGAACATTTAAGCCGTGCGTCTCATCTGTGCAAGAACAGTAGAGCTATTCTGTAAAAAAAACTCACAGTGAAAACGTAGGTGAAGTGACGTAATTCAACCTGATGCTTGGGATTGACATTATTGACATCTCCCTCCACGCTCACTTCACTTAAGTTTTCACGGTGAGATGGTTACAGAATAGCACTACTGGTCGTTTCTCAGCAAAATACTGACACAATACTAATATTTCAGACGAACCTATCATCAACAGCGCTGAAACCGAGCAAGTGCGAGTCTGACTCGCGCACCGAGGGTTCCGTACAAACTCGTATGTAGCTGATTTGTCCACTATCAAATTTAGGGTGATAAAAATATGAATTAACAATTTTCGGACTTTTTTTCTTTACTTGTGCTGTGAGACCTTGCTTCTTGCAAAATTTCGTGATTCTAGATCAACGGGAAGTACCCTATAGGTTTTGATTTACTTGCGAATATCGCATGAATGTCGCATAAATGGCTGTATCTTTTTATTGCGTTGACTTAGAAGCTTGATTTTTTCAGAGCTCCAAGAAAGCATAAACTTTCGTATTTGATAATAATTTCAACTTGATATCTTCACGCGTTCCTGTGAAAAAGGGTCTTGACAGACTGACAGACAGACGGTTAACAAAGTGATCCTATAAGGGATCCGTTTTTTCCTTTTGAGGTACGGAACCCTAAAAATTTAAAAATTATGTGTAAACTAAAACCATAATACAATGAAAATAAACAATACTTGGTAATTACTCTATACGTTGTATAATCAGCCTTTAATATTCCCACTACTGGGACACAGGCCTCCTCGCTGTGAGAGGGAGTGGGCTGTAGTTTTCCTTCACTGTTTTGAGAGCTGTAGAGATGAAATAAAACAAAATAAAGGGCCTCCCTACCCACTTTTACGATAAGCAAATTAAGTTTAATAGGAAAATGCGAACCTAACAAGGAATGAAAATCTTGGTCTGTGAGTATAAACCACTCCTCTTCAAATTGTCCTATAACTTATTTTCATAACATACATTTATAATACCGTCTCCACAAATTATTGGACCCAATTTTCAAGTCGAATTTAAAGAGGCCAGTTAAACGGGCAACACGGGGGAGCAGTTTTGTATATTGACATCAAAGAGGGCTTACGTCAACCGTTTGTTATGCAAATAGAAGACGGTAGTTAGGGTGAAGGGTTAGCCACTTAGTTTAAAGATATTCTTGCAGGAAGAGCCGGGAAGTTCTTACTATTTTTTGTTTTAGAATTGAAATTTTTTGCTTGGATTCTTTGGGAGATAGAATGATGTTGGTAATTGCGGTGTAACATACCATAGTAGCAAAGAAACTGTTACAGAAAGCAAAAATACAGACCGGTATTGTCAACCGCACGAGATTAGTAACACTTAAACCACAAAAACTACACTTGCTGCCACGTAATAAAGGTGCTGGCAAAGTCAACTGGTTACCATAAAAGGGAGTTTGACTGTACAGTGATTTTGAATTTTGCGTAACTTTGCGTGACTGAAAATAAGAAAGAAATACGTTTAAAAAATGTGGCCGTCATGATGCCCGGCAGATGTGAAACATGGCGGAAAGGGGGCGTGACGGCATAAGAGAGCGTCATGCCATCACGCCATTATATTCCGTTTTACTTCCAAGCTTTAGATGTTTCAAAAATAGAAAAGAAAACAAAGCACGAGCGAGAATAAGTACTTTCCCCTTAAAAATAATGAACGCACTGACATTTTAATACCTACAAAAGAAAAGTGCAATATCCTGCCAGCAATAAATATGAATAAAACTCAAATCAGGGGGACAGAAAGGAAAATTGTTTTAAAGAACCACCATTAATTTGTGTTGGAAGTGATATTTAAATTCAAATTGACTAATATATCAGTTAAATTGCAAGCTATAAGTCACTTCACGAAGTCAAGATCTTCGTTTGTTGTGTTGGTTTTAAAATAGCTGTGCTTGCGACTCAATCCGTATGTAAGTCATAATCTAAATTAGCTCGTAAGTTATAAAGAAGTCTTCTAATGATATGTCATTTGCAACATGAAAAATCATTGTGATCAGTTACTATTTTTTCAAAAGCGACACTAACCGAAAAACGCTAAATACGTAAAGAGAGACCTAAGCCCCTCCTATACCTTTAACTCTGCCGGCCAAATCTATTGCGTCAGTTTTGACCGGGTTTTAAAACAAAATTTGGTGTGGCGAGACATTAGAGCAAACGACAGGAAATAATAATTTCAAAGAGTCGCAGTTATCGAAATCTATAAAGAGGACAATATTTATATATTCTATGCTATAATTTTTTCCACTTACAACGAAGCGAACGAATTTTTTGATGCCCCATGAGCTCTTCCCCTTTTTTTGTGTACTTATTATTTTTTTGTATTATATTATATTTATTTTCTTTTTCTTAATGATTAAATTTATATTCTTAAGCAGTTAAATGTAAATTTGTGTCAATGGTAAATTTGAAAATAAAGTTTTTTTATTTAGAATAGGTGTTTATTCAAATATATTAATAATTTTAGTTTAGACCTGTAAGAAATTTGTCTATGTGGTGTCCATGGTGATAAAGTTTTTTGCTTGACGAAAACGTCAGTATGAAAAAAGATGGTTTAAGTTTTAGATAATTTTGTATTTATTTTATATGAATTCAATAATAATATATTGTCTGCTGATATAGTATTTGATTTTCACGTACCATAAAGTCGAACAAAATGTACCTACAGTGAAAAGTCGATGGTAGATTTGACTGTGTTTGTATGGGTGTGTGTGTGTTTTGTTTTTAGTATCTGTTACTCTAGCATATCAGCATTCATAGTTTCATAAAAATCTATTTAGAATTGATCTAGTATGGATCACTCCATACTAGATCAATTCTAAATAGATTTTTGTGTTAGATGTTTGACTGTTTATTTGGTCACCCAAATAAACAGTCAAACAATCCAAATAAAAGGTGTACATACCGTCAAACATTTTGAACGCAACAATTGTCAATGTGTGTCAATGATTGTCAAACTTTTTGTATCTATACATAAAAATACAAATTAAGTACAAAGTACAGTATTACTTCTCAGGGTGTTATAAATGGTTATTTATGTACAAAGTCTTATTAAATATTTGTCGGCATGTTAATGGACGTTATTTATTGAGTCTGGCGCGAATAGAGTAGTTTTTTCATTTTGTTTTGTGCGCCGAAATTAATTTCAATTGTGTATTCGGCCAGTTAAAATGTTAGCTTTGGTATATTGACTTTGCTGCTGTATTTACTGCTATGTAAACTAACAGCAATGTTAATAAAAAAACTATATAATTTAGTTGTAACAAAAGGTATTTACAAGGCAGCTGTGAGTGGAAACGCTGGGACCCCGGACCCCTAAGAGAAAATATAGTGACCTAATTGGTGATGTTCTTCAGAAAGTTCAGGTGCGTAGCACTCGCAACCGGCGTGCGTGTATGACCAGATGTATAAACGAATCAAAAGGAGTATGTAAGGAGCGTAGCAGGTGGCGTTCTATAGTTTCTGCCTAGTCCCATGGGAAGAAAGCGTGAGTTTATACATATGCTAGCTGCTTCTCGCGATTTCACCTGCGTAAGTTTCGATTCCGTGGTTAATAAGCAATACTTTGCTACATTATTGCAATTTTCTTAAGGATCTCCAATTTTTTATAAAATAACATTATAGCCTTTGTTCATCATCATCATCATCATTTCAGCCGAAAGACGTCCACTGCTGGACATAGGCCTCCCCCAAGCACCGCCACCTCGACCGGCTCCGTGCTTACCGTATCCAGCGGATGCCTGCGGCTTTCACAAGGTCATCAGTCCACCTTGTGTTACCCAAAGGGCAATGGAGAGGGCTATGCTTGGAGTTTCCCTATGTGATCGAATCAGAAATGAAGAGATCCGCTTGACCACGCACAATGGAGTTCTAGTTGGTATGAATTTATACCAAGAACAAACTTAAGATTGTAGTTGAAAATCATGTTCTTCTATACGGGTTGTATGGGAGAACATGTTTTTCAACTGTAAATATAAGTTGGTCGACTATTACTCGGTAACTTGTGAATCCTACTTAGCTGTGATAGTTTTTCTTTCAACTTGACTGTGAATTTTTTCACATATCCAAGTACGACCATTTAGCTGGCGGGGGGGAGACACTTGACTGTTGTGAAATTAGCACTTCAAAGCTTAATATTACGCAAACGGATCGCTGACTCGAAAAATGGTTTTGTCATACCCGCAATATTTTTGAACGGAACCCCATACTATGGGATAGAGGAGAAAAAAAAAATATCATCCCCACTTTACGTGTTATTTTACCACATTGTCGGCGTGATTCGATTAATATGTTTACTCATGCCAAATTACAGTTTTCTAGTACTAAGGGTCTCTGAGCTAAGACAGAGCGGACAGACAGACAGACAGACGGAGTTGGCGAAACTATATGGGTTCCTTGTTGACTACGGAACCGTAAACACCCAATAACACTTTGCCCAACCTGGAAATCGAACCCAGGACCTCATGCCAGCAGTAGCGCACACATATTCATTTGTAAAGAATTCAGTAAATATGATACCGAAAATATTTTGTTGGAAACGCAATGTTGGTAAATCAACCTAATCAAGATTCTTCTCATTACAAGAAAACTTTACCACTAGCATTTAAACATACTTGTTCACAAAAGAAAACATTAGTTACAATAACACACACCTACATGAACTCAAACACATTTGCACAACTTCGCTCCAAGTAACGTACTTCACATAAAGTGCTACTCAACCAAAAATGCAAAACGCACTCACACACACACACTCCCTTTTCAAACTCCAGGTGCTTTAATTAAAACACCACACTCACACACCCACTAAATTAGCGTGTCTCGTGTATACGTACACACTCGTCACCACTTTCTATGAACCACAGAAGTTTCCTTTGTCACCGTAGAGTTATAATGTGCGGAGTAAACAATTGTATATGAAGACAGCTTAAATTTCATAGGATGGAATAGGAGGCCATTGAGGTAATAGGGATGTTTTGGCCCGTTTTACAGACGAAAACCTCACTCGAGATCACGTAACGTTTTCATAGCACTGGAAAATTCCAAATATATTACCTGCGACCGTTGCATTGTTGAGAATAGGAGCGGGGTGGAGTCGTTTACTGAGTACTTTAATTTTATTTATTTTTTATTTTATAAAACAAGGTTTATCAAGAGAGATACGCGTTACTCGGGTACACCCTATGCATACGAATACGATGTAAAGCTCATAGTAAAGGTGGTACATAGTAATTAATGAAACCGTCCGTACGTAACAAAATACAATTCTAGTAAATTAGACAGTTTTACCTAGAGACAAGCAAGTTATTTTATCTGAACGTGAACTTTCAAAGCTGTCATTATTTATGTTTTGTTATTTTCAAAGCACTAATTTCATTCACAAATGGGACAAAGAACACCGAAAAAGAAAAATTTTACCTAAAAATACATTGTACAGTCGCACTCAACAGTTCCACAATAAGCTTATTAAGTACAATCGCATCCACAGCAGCATAAGGCCGCTCAAGACTGGCGCACGTGTGCTCGCCGCGGAATTTCCTAGTTGCATTTACCTCTGATGACGCGTCCCGCCATTACCTACGGGACCGTCCCAGCAATTTTATATTTCGCTGCAATATCGTGCTGGTTGTCACACAGCTTGATAGATTATCTTGTACAGCGATATTTTATAGATTAAAAGTGTAAAATGGGGTGGTGTCATCGTTCGTAGAGTCTGTTTTTCGTGGCTAGTTTGCTGGTGTTATATATGTATTTTAGAGAAGTTTTTTTAGAGGAGTTTTTTGGTAGTGAAATAATTAGCGAATGCGTTTTGAGAAATTTGTATTTAAGAAGAAGTTTGAAAGTGGCACTGGTGTCTGAAAAGTTGTGTGGAAAATGGTTGTTATGGTATGGGCATGTAATTCGGAGGAGTAAGTTAGTAAGTAAGTAATCATTTTTATTTACCAAAAACTTAGCCTAGGGAACATCAGTGCTGTTTCAATAAGAGATGGGTATGGCTATTATACAGCGTGTTACGGAAAGGGTATATACATATCAAAGGCACGGATTCATTTGGTGATAACAAACTACGGGGCAATATTTTTTAATACCTATACCTACATAAATAAAAAGTTAAGAAACATTTAACTAAAAATCAAATGTTTCCAATTGAATTCTACACATCATTAGACCAAGTCAGCTGATCGATGTCAATAAACTACACACAAAGAAACGGCGGTAACACGTTTGTTATGATTTAAATTTAATAAACTATCGAAATAAAAAAAATATTAAGCATTTTCTAGTTAGTGCTTTTGAGCTGAAATTTTGTACAGAGATTCTGAACCAGATACACTCTTCATCCCGTTTGTATGGATATACCCTTTCCGCAACACGTTGTAGATAAGTAAGACCCCTGCCCTTCAAACTAGGAAAATCCTGTATCTGTAAGGACAGTGAACTTTAGTGGGATTGACACATTTTACGAGTGAGGAAAATTTCGTGAGAAAAGTTTTGAGTATGAATGTGGAATGTGGATGACTATAAGAAGACCATAGAAACGATGGATGGATTGTATGAATGATGATATTGTTAGAAAGGAGGTGACTACCGAAATTACGGCTAATAGAGAAGTATGGAAGAAAAATACATGTTCCACCGACCCCCAGATAAATTGAGATAATGGCAAGAGAATGATGATATGAGACGAAACAGAATGATCTATGATCAGAGTGTCTAACTTTCAATTCGTCTACGAAGCAAAATGCCTAAAATTAATGTTTACACAGCAAATTGCCTAAGCTGTAAATCGCCTAGAGATCAAAATGTTTAACAAGCAAAATGCTTAAAATGCAATAATTTCTAAGTAGTCGAGATGGCTAAAATAAACTCACACTAGGGCCTCTGAACTGTAGGTTAGGTTAGGTTAGAACTGTGACACATAACGCACGAGCCAAGCGTGCCGCGGCAGCGGCCAGGGAGTGCCAGAAACGGTACTCCCTTTCTTCTCCTAAAATAATAGACATATTGCAAGGTAGGCATTTTGGTTCATAGTCAGAATAAGGTTTATTTCAAATACTGTATAGACATATTGCAAGGTAGGCATTGTGCTTCCTAGTCAATATAAGGTTTAGGCAATACTTGGCATAGACGTTTTGATTTCTAGTCAGCATGATCATAAAGGAACGGAATCTCCTAAAAAGAAGAATACATTGATAATTTGAAGTGAAACCAGCATAAATTAGTAGGTACTCATGTGAATCAAAAAGCAAAATCATAAGTAATTTATTTAAATTAAGCTGAGAATCAGCACTTTTTGAACGTTAAAATTACATAAGACAATCGCCCAAAATGCCCGCCCTGCACCACTTCCTAGTGCTTTAGCTGGGAAGAAGTGGTGCAACAAACTCCCCAACAGCACAGCTGTCTGTTCAGATAGAAGAACTTGATTCTATGCAATAGTAGGTATGCAAAGTAATTAACTTTACGATACACAGAACAGTAAATTAAATTATGTGCCATTATGTTACCAAGCACACGTCAGTATACCAGTAAATATAATGAAAAAATATACTCAAGCAAAAAAAAAAAAACTAATTACCTAAATAACCATAGCAGCAGCTCCTATGGTTTTAGCAGTACCATTGTGCCCTTATATGTTAATATATTGTCCTGTCAAGTATTTTAAATAAAAGTCATAAATAAATAAATATATAAATATAAGTCTGCTGGCACAAAGGGCGTACCCGCTTACGTATGCAATACTGGATTATGTAACACAAAATGATAAACTAGGACTATCGAAGTAAAATAAATAAAAAGTTAATTAATAGTAACAATAACGAAACCATGGTCAGCAAGACGACCAGGCACCACAACCAGCACCCACTTCTTGACCCGTTCACGAGCATAACGCAAAGATCAGCCATTATCCCCCTCGCCATATTTAAGGTAAGGAGGCAACCCGACCCCCGACGCCACCGCAAGCAGTGACATCTAAGGAAGAATGACGAATTTGCTGCCGGTTGCTCAGAAGAATAATACAATCAATTGTACGGTCGTTAGTTAACAACATATTTCAATACAACTAAAATATCTCAAACACGTATTGACATAAAGGAGCAAAGTCAAAGTAAAACATGTAAATAACATAATCAACGTTTCAAGGTGTCGTAAAACCTCAAAGCTAGTTAAAAACGCACACTTCTAAAACGATATTAGAATGCAAATCAAGTCAGACATCTAGACTAAAAAACAAGAAAAACGTAAAGCAATTCAGCTACACGCTTTCCAATTCAGTTTACGACTTAAAATGATATACAGAACTCTTTTACGTTTCCGCCGCTGCGTTCCCCAATCTGAAACGGCCATAACTCACTCATTCCCCACGTACTGTGTTTTATCAAATTTACACGTTTCAAAAATCCAATCGGGTAGTGTTGAACGAAAAATGTCACGGCAAAATAGGACTTCATAATACAGGAGCCGTGGCCCGGCCAATATGCTGACGTAGCTAGGAACACTTGAAACTCGATTTTCACCGTTCCAGTGGAGTGGTGAAATTTATAAGTAGCCCGGGTTGGTTATGTATAATATGACAGGTTAGTGGTGGTTTTGAAAAAGTGGTTTGGTATTTGGCAGATTTGTGACAAAACAGTGATGTGTGAAAGAAAGAAAGAAAGAAAATACATTTATTTAGCACAGACTAAAAGGCACACATAACACAATATAATTTACAGCAAATAATCAATAAATAAAAAAACAAACAAATAAAAAGTGTAAAATAATAATAATATTGCTTTATTCTCGGGCAACTTATAAACAAAATACACAAAATAATCTTAAAAATAATCACTATCACTACATATTATAAAACAAAGTCCTTCGCTGCGTCTGTCTGTCTGTCTGTCTGTTCGCGATAAACTCAAAAACTACTGCACCGATTCTCATGCTGTTTTCACCAATGTATAGCGTGGTTCTCGAGGAAGGTTTTAGTATATAACTTGTTAAGTTTTTGTATGCATTTTTGTATAAATTAACGATATTTGTTGGAGGTGTCGGAAAAAAATAAGCCGTCTGGGAGCTTTCAACGAAAACGCTGTCTAAACCCTTTGAGATATAACAAAATAATGTATGGTGCAATTGTGTATCTTATTAAGGTCTTAAAAAAAGTCCGCGATGGCATATGTCTATCTCTTAAGGATAACATACTATATATCCATTTTATTGTCTTTTGTAGGTATTTGTTTGCCGAATTTTACTCTTGGAAATACGATTACGATAACAATACGCTATAATATCAGTAGCTATTAGCCAAATTATGTTCGTAGATAAATAAGCTAGTTACTTATGTGTATTTCAAACAGTATACAAGAATATTTATCATAAAAACATTACTAAACACGGCGGCCATATGACAAAAATTTGTGCATTACAAAACTTTCGTTACTTTTTCACTGACTTATTTATCACTTTTCGATAAACTGGCACTCAATACGAAATCTACACTTGTTTCTCAGTAATTCTGTATAAGATTCTTCTAAAATTAAACTGTTTTCTCATTGAATCCATTACTTTACGTACGTATAACCTTGATGAATGTTTACAATAAGCTTATCGCGCCACACGACCACAGAGTACAGACGTATTTTGTTTTCTTTTTTTTCGTTCGTTTAGTGGTGTTCCCGCTAAAATGTATTAATACCGGTCAAGTATTAGTCGATTAATCGAATTCTACAGCCAGATCGTGTTGCAAGTACAAAATAAATGTCAAATATTTCGTCCAATTGCGAACGTGACCCTGAGAAAAGTTACCTATGCACCAATAGTGTTCATTAGACATTTCGAGCGTTTTCTCAGCACAAACTGTGTTTCATGCGACACTTCGGAGAATTTTGTTTTTTTTTTTTCACAGTGTTGGTACTTACGTGAATTATTTTAAAATTATTATTTGTGTCGCATTTTTATTTCGTGTTGTAATTTGGTACAATTGATTACTTTAAGAATTTGAGTGAAATTTCGTATTTTGATTTTGTGTTTGTTATCTTTAAGTAAAGACTCATTCACGTTCAGAACACAAGTACTTTTATTCTTTTAAATCATTTGTTTCGGTTTCTATTCACATTAAAGACATTAAATCATACGTAATAAATCTCTTTGATTCACATAGTGAATCACATTAAAATTTATATTAAGTTAGAAATTTGATATATATCCTGGGATATGGAGAAGGACATAGGGTACTTTTTATGCGATAACCGACATCCACGCGGGCGAAGCCGCGGGCATAAGCTAGTAAACAATAAAAGCATTTCTATAAAATCTAGTTACTACATTGGGTCGGGACGTAAAGTGCGATGCAAGAAATTAGCAGGCAAGTGTGCCTTACGGCTACGCCAAAAAGGACCAGTTCAGCATAAATGCCAGACAATTGAAATGAAATGAAATCGTTTATTCTGTAAATAGGATATCGGAATCACTTTTACACGTCATATAAAAAATATAAAAACAAGCTTGGGGAAGTCGACATTTCCTATCTGACTACCCCTGAGAAGAAATGGCGAAACAAACTTAGGAGTCAAAGTCTCTTTTAAAGTCCAGACATAATCTTGGTCAGATCATGTGAGGACCATGTAGATCCGTGTCTGAAATGGTCTTTTGAGGAAAGAACCACACAATTTTGAGTGGACCTGTCCAGTCAGTGCAAGCATTTGTCGGTAAACGTGTAGCTCAACTCAGGGTTTAAGGAGCTCAACGACTCGACGAACAATACCAAAGAAGGGACATTTGGGTAGGCCGCATAAAGTACTCAAAATACCAGACCATCATTAAAACTACGTGAGAAAGAGGAAAAAGAAAAGAGATAATCTTAATGAAAACAAATGACCCACATAGTGCTCACATTCACAATAATTATAGTTATATATGTAATACTTTTCAAAGTAAATATTCATGTCATTTTGTATATAATATTTAATAATGTCAATAATTATGTATATAAAACGTTGTATAATTATTTAAATGTCAAGTTTTACGGTTTAATCACAAGGCTTTAAGCAGAGCGAGCAGCTCAATCCCAAGCTTTTTTGTCTTCTAAATAATCAGAAATTTTATAGTACCCTTTTTTGCAAAGTTTGGTTTTAATACAGCTTTTAAATCGTTTAATGGGTAAGTTTCGAATTTCAATGGGAAGTTTGTTGTAAAAGCGTTTCAAACTCAAACTCAAAGCATTTATTTCAAATAAACTAATTACAGGTACTTTTGAATTGTCAAGGGGTCGGTCAGTCAGAAAGATGAAGCTAGTTGCCCATTCCAAAGCGTAGTAGGTTTCTATGGAGAAGAACAGACAAGAAACTCCACGGGCACTCTTTTAAAACAAAATATTGTTACAAAATATGGGTTACATCATAAATGTTGAAGTTATACCTGTGAGAACAATGTAGAAAGACGTGCACGTTAGAAGCGTCCGTAATAGAAACAGTTCAAAGATTAAAATAAGCCGTGGCAGCTAAGAGATGACCAGTCCCAACTGACGGCGCCCGTTCACGAACATGACGCATGGATCAGCACCATTTAGCTCAACCATTTTGAAGGGAACTTAATGATCCAACACACACGCCACCACCAGCGAGACATTTAAGTGAGCATGACATACTCTCAGCCGCCAGGGCACATTCAAGTCAATAAAAGACATTACCCGGTAAATGGTAGCTCTATAGTACATAGTACTCACACTTACGTATACCCACACGTATACATTGACCCATGAATGAGTTGCCTACTCTGTGGAGACGAGTGCGATGTACAGCAAGATTGTGTTTATTTCTGGTATTTAGACTATGAATATCGGACATTTTCTTAAAATTTGATATATTTTTGTGTACATACAATAGATTTTCAAATATATATTGAGAGCCTACAGTCAGACCCTTTTCTGTAAAACAAAGATTGCATTAATATCCGCACAGGTTCCCCAGAGAAGAATCCCATAAGAATTAGTGCCTGATGCTGGTTTTCAACTGGACCAGAAGTGTGAGGTGACGGATGTAAATCAGTTTTATACTGCAACGTGTGTATGCATACTTAAAATTTGTGGGGTCTAATCTTCGGGAAATACTAGCTCATAGCATATATCAATCAATATCTTTATTGTGGATCATAGGTAGGTGCATAATACAGGTCTTAACAAAAAAAATTGGTTGTCTGTAAAGTTGATTTACGGACGATAGTTTAACGTGACAACGTCATAACAAAACATTGATGCGGCGCAAGCGCACAATGAGCGTAACGGGACAGGAGTAATTTGAGAAATAAAAATTTATATTGTTTTACGATTCGAAGCTTTTGCAAGATCGTTCTCTAACTGAATTCGTGCACTAAAACTATTTTGTGCACGAATTGAGTTAGAGAACGATCTTGCTTCGTTTTCTTATTTTATTTTGACTAAGCTTTTTGAGTAAGTACGTTTCATCTAAATAAATAAAGTTTAGTTCTTTATTTCAATTTAAAACTTTTTGCTTAAATTGGATTAGGATTTATTCATTACATCTGCAGCGAAAAAAACTTATGCTGGAGTTTTTCTTTGAGGTAACCTTCAAGATAAAGCCATGGTCATTAATTGTCAAGCAAGTTGGGTTTGTGTATCTATTCATATACGAAATATTTTAATTGAAACATCTTATTACACAACGGATCTCTGAAACGAAAAATGGTTTTCACAAACCCGCAATATTTTTGAACGACCTATTCAACTATGCCCCAAACCATGAGATAGACGAGAAAAAAAAATCACCCCCACTTTAAGTTTATGGGGGTAGATATTTCAAGATTTTATTTTAGAACTTTGTCGGTTTGATTAATACGGGTATCCCCGTCACTCATGCTAAATTACAGCTTTCTATTACTAACAGTATCTGAGCTAAGCTGCGGACAGACAGCCGGACATGGCGAAACTATAAGGATTCCTTGTTGACTAAGAAACCCTAAAAAGGGGTTCAGTACTTGCGTAAACATTTTTATCGGAAGAAACTCTAAGATCGCTTCGCATTTCGCGCCCGTTGTCATCTGCAGTATGCAACGTGACATGCGACGCAGTGGAATTGTTCACACGTTATATATGACGTCACGGTACAATGCAACCTCTGTATGTAGGTACCTTAATAAGTAGTTTATTTATTTAACCATTTATGTATACACTAGTGATGCAACGAATACTACTTTTACGAATACGAATACCGATAGTACTATTCGCCGAATACGAATACTTGATACTACTCGTATAGCTGCACGCAGTTATTAGTGAAAGAAGGTGAAAGGAAATTAAATTAGATAGTAGCCGATTCTCAGACCTACTGAATATGCATATAAAATTTCATAAAAATTGGTCAAGCCGTTTCGGAGGAGTATGGTAACTAACATTGTGACACGAGTATTTTATGTATGTATAAGATAAGATTAACACCAAACAAAAAACGCTCCAATAAATTAATATTACTTTTTCGGCGCAACACAGCGTTTTTCCGTGTTGGCAATCGGGATTTTTTGCCCTATTTACGGAGAGATCGCTTCCCGCTCTGTTACAGTAGTCATGGTTGTGCAACACTATAAATATCCCCTCCGGAAACATGACAAACAATTGTATTGTGGACAATAATAAACAGCGATTCGACGAAATGGCTTCCATCGATAGTGTGGATACGACTGAATACAACTACCTTACACGTGATTGTGAGTATGTGTGTGTGTGTCAAAGGCGTTGTGTTTATTAATGTCAGAGAATTGTGATAACACGTGAATAGCTACTTAAAGTGCTAACGTTTACGTGTTGTCATTTAGTCATTATTTTATTTAATAACAAAATACATTGTCTTGAAAAATATCACTGTAATAATAAATAAAATAAAGAAAATAATAACAATTAAAAAAAAATATTACGTTAATATTTAAAATTCATTACGCATTTAAAATGTATCAATATCACTAATATATAATTTTATGTCAATAATTTAAATAATCACCAACATTGTATTTAAATTCAAAATTCATCAAGTATTAAAAAAAAAAAATGAACACTACATTCCAAATTGGTCACCAAGTCATAATATTAATCACAATTTAACTACAAATTTTATTTTTTTATCATTCAAAAATATTTTATTTGGCACACGCACAGGAAATACAAACAATAAAAAATAAACATTTAAAACTAACAAAATAATGAAAAAAAAAAAAAAAAAAAGAACTGGGCGCGGCTAAAAAGGCTCGTATCTCAGGATAATGCTGCGATATCCAAAAATATATACCGCAAAGGTAGATCCAATAAAATTAACGAGCTATATTATTTTATTAAACCGTTATCTATACGACATGTGTGTCATGTGTGCTATGCGTACGCCGGCGCTGCTGCCGACGGAATGGAATGTTGCCATTTAAAATATTTAAAATATTATTTTTATAGAAACATTTAATATTATTTATTGTGGATTTATTTTATTTTTATTTCATTGTATGCTGCAACGGTCGACGTCATCAAGTCAACGCCGGCTGTCGCTGAAAATTAGCGCTGGGGCTCTGTCTCACACAGGGTCGCAGCATTATGCTGAGCGATGGCCGTTTTGCGTGGATGTGACGCATATTTTCCCACAACTTGTTTTTACTTTTTGACGTGACAACGTCTAATAAATCGATGAACGCCGGCTGCATGCACGAAAATGTCCCGTTACGCTCATTGTCCCGTGACGCTTATTGTCCCGTTACGCTCATTGAACGCTTGCGCCGCTTCAATGTTTTGTTATGACGTTGTCACGTTAAACTATCGTCCGTAAACCAACTTTACAGACAACCAATTTTTGATTGTGTTCTTTTTTTGCGTCATATATAATAAACGTTTTTTCTTTCTTCTTTTCTTTTTATATTTTTTATTGTTTATTGCCTACATCATTCATAAACGGTACACCAAGATGAAATTCTACGAGCTTGCTACGGCGTAGCGGTCATGCTACGTAAACTACGGGTGCGTAGCGAATTATTAATTGGGTATTGTGAATGACCTCCTCTTGGATATTGTGCGTCCTCTTTATTACGCAATTCTTCTCCGTGTAGTTTCAATCTAGTCCCAGTCTTCCCCTTTTACGTTGGGACACAATACAATCTACCCACAAACATCTAAAACAGCACACACATAATTGCTAACACATATCACGCCTCCCTCCATTCAAATCACTTATTATCGAACAATCACTTCACGTAGACGTCGCCCGATGACTTGTAATAGACGTCGTGTGGGCGGACAGGCCCACCGGTGGGCCTCGAACGTGCCCGCTCTCCCGGTGATTGCATTTATTCTATGACGGGGGCCCATCTAGGGGCGAAGCTGGGCTGGGCATAATGACGTGCCCCAGGCGAACAGTGCGATCAGAAATTCCCTTGTTAATAGATTTCTGAGAGTCGATTCATGTCAATTATGTTTGGACGTTCGGAGACTGGGCTTACTAGAAAATCAATTCGGGTATTGTTATTTTTGTTGCGTTATTTTTTATCTGGGATAGGCTTTGTGGAGCCAAATTAGTTTCAGTATTTACAAGGTAATCATTCGGTTTACTAAAGAAATTTTATTTTAGAGGACCGAGGATCTGGCAAGCTTGCTAGTGTGTGTAGCAAGGTAGGTGCACCTAAAGTGCTCTCTAATCTTTATAGGATCACTCGTGTGTCCGTCTATTTATCTGTCCGTCTGGCACAGCTGATTTTCTCAGAATCTACTGGACCGATTAAGTTGAAATTTGGTAGGTACACATTTGAATTTCTTTGACCTAAAAACGAACTTGTAACGTAAATAAATGAATTTTGAATAATGAGTTCACTTTTGTGTGACATATAAAAACAAGACGTATTGTTTTTTTTTTTTTTTTTAATAATTTTAAGATAAACAGTTTTAAAGTTATTAAAGCAAATCGATGAAAATTTACCATTCCTCCCCTTATCTCCAAAACTGTTGAGCCTAAAATTTTGAACAAAATACAGAGAATTGTTCTATACTTATAGACACAGGAAAACATAATGATGTGAAGTCAGTTGTCTTAAAATAACATGTTAAATCAATATTGTGCTTACAAACTTACCTTTGCAGTTGGAATGTATGAGAGGACATGTTTTTCAACTACAATGTTAAGTTTGTTCTTCGTCTCAACTACGGAACCCTTTATTGTACAGTCAGTTACCACAATTAGCTGACGTTTTTTTAATAACAAATCGTACGATTAAATTTATTTTTTTCTAGTTTTGGGTAGATTTCGTATGGGTATTTAAATTAAATTAAGTATCATAAAATTCTATCGATCCGTATTCTAAAAAATCTCAACCATTTATGCAAGGGGGGGTCAGCTAATTTTAACTGACTGTACGTGGCCCAAAACGCACTTGGCTGATTTCTATAATTAAATAGTTCTAGCTTGAAGTAGAACGTACTTGAGTTTATTTTAAAAGCAAATTAATTAAAATACAATGTCGAACGCAAAAAAAGCATTATAATTCAAACATAATCAATCTATTGAGTTTATTATAAAACTTAACCAATGTCTAAACAAAGGGTAAAAACATCGATATTAAGCAAAGATCAAGATAAGTATTGAAGATTTTAATAAGCTCTTAAAAACAACATCCTCTAAGTTTTATTTAATACCGGTGGTATAACCGGTTAATTAGTTTTCTGGTACTTTTCGTTAAATGAGGCCGAAAATGTTGGTACGTACCTACTGATTATATCAGGCCTTCGATATTACTGGAATATTAAAGCGAAAAATGGTTAATAATAAGGTACTACTGGTGGTTTCCAAATCGTTTCAAATTAAGTCTAAGAACCTATAAATGTAGTATGGATTATGCATCCTTGATTGTGATATAGGTACTGAGTTATTCATTCATATACCAATAGCATTTTTTTTTTGTCTTTATTAATTAGAGACTTGCGACCATTAACAGGTCATAAAGTGGATTATTTGTTTTTTTTTTTTTTTTTTTTGTGCATGACATCTCGGAGGTATAACCACTGGGGGTTCCTACTCCTTAACCGGGCTATCGAAGCTCCTAAAAAAAGTTTACGCCTCCAGCCAGGGGAGTTTTTACTTAAAGCTACTTAAACTAGACGACTGCTCGCTAAGGGCACCCCAGGTGGGGTTCGAACCTCGGCTTAGGGCAGTGTCGGAGGAAGGGTGGCATGGGACCGTCGGTGGCTGGATAACATCAGGGTTCTGATTATTGTCATGGGGAGTTTGGATTACAGGCTGAGCTAAACCACATGCTGGCACATCGTTAAACGGCGGCAAGGGACGGGGAGGGCTATTATTATTATTGACGATAATAATAGTAGGTCGGGGGATTATTTGGTAGGTCTGGAATATTATTATAAAGAAGAATATGAAGTTAATGTTAAAAACAATTTCAACACACGTAGGGTTAGAGAGAACAGACTGGCACAACCACAGATAACAAATTATTATGGTAAGAGAACATCGAAGTATTTGGTACCTAAAGTATTTAACAAAATAGATTTATTAAGAGAAAAAGAAAAAATTAGTATAGGATCACTTAAAACAAAACCTTAAAAACTTTTTACAGGCTAGCAAACAGAACTAAAGACATTGTTTAAGACTACGCCGAGCGCACAGTGGCGCCCTCATCGTTATTTCGGTGATTTCTTTTATTTTAGAATGAAAATGCAGAAAATAAGCTCGTCAAGTTGTGCTTCACATGACTATATACGTTATTATTACTACAAACAGTAGTTTTAAATTGTTATGTTTTATTGTAATCATTAAAACGGAAAATAGTGGCCAGTAAGCTCCGTTTTAATGATTACAATAAAACACGGCGCCACTGTGCGATCGGTAGTCTCTTACGATTCAACCATAACAGTATAATATATAAGAAGTAGCTATGCACGTAAGGTGGTTCATTGTTATGAAAAAGAGCGCCTCTCGCCATCAATCGTAAAAATTTGGCGAGTTTAGAATTAAGTAATATAATTATAAATATATAATTGTATTATAATAATTGTATTATATATATAATATATTATTATTATTATTATAATTTCTTTAAATAAAATAAATAAAAAATAAAAATATCAGCCCCATCATTTCATTAAGCAAGTAACTTACTTATTTTTCTTAAGACTATTAAGTATAAACTTATAAATAAGCTTAGCTTTATTGCTGAAAACCAGCGCTGGGGCTCTGTCTTGCAAAGGGTCGCAGCATAATGCTGAGCGATAGCCGTTTTGCGTGGATGTGACGCATTTTCCCCAATAATATTCTTATTTCTTTTGTGTTTATGTTCTTTTTTTTGCGTCATTTTTACTGCAAATAAATGTATTTTCTTCTTTCTTTCTTTCTATTGCTTGCAGGGCAAGACAGAATACATTGAAATTTACCTAAATCTAATGCACGAGTTATTTTATTTTAATTCGTGTCAACACGAGAAAATGTCGGTTATTAACATTTATTTATTTAAGATATACATATATAACGTAAGAGATTTAAATAAATCTAAGGCGTTGTACAACAAAACATAACAACAACTAGAACATTACATACATTACATACATTACATACATTACATTACATTACATACTAGAACATTTAAAGTTCACAAAATGTACAAAATAAGAAACAATCCTATCCTACTTGCTACTACAATATTACAAATGTGAAAGTTTGTGAGGATGGATGGATGTTTGTAACTCAGTCACGACAAAACGGAAGAACGGATTTGGATGAAATTTGGCACAACAGATAGTTTATAACCTATACTCCATTTATTATAACATTAAACAAATAACTGTTCTCACCCTGTCGTTATTTCGATGTAAACGTTTAATAAACTCCGTTATTTTACGATAAATACAAAGCACTGTAATCTATTTACCATTTACATTAAAAAAATAACTCTAAAGTGCAGTAATTTCAACAATATTACACAATAACTGTCGTTATTTAGCCGTTATTTGTTTAATGTAAATGGAGTATACCTAGAACCTAGATGAACATATAGGATACTTTTTATCCCAGTATTCTCACGGAATCGAGACTTATGCGGGTGAAACTGCGGGACGTAGCTTGTGTAAGGATAAAAATGCAATCAAAAGAAAATAAAATTTTTACTTAGCATATAACTATAGTATATTAAAAACTATTCGCTTTTAGTTATAAACGTTGCAGCTGAAAGGTAAGACAAGCTTAAACTTCAAAATACTAAGGGCCTTACAAATAAACACGGTCTAAAGTTATATTAAACATAAACGTCAAAAAACTATGGTTATACCGAAGTTATTCCTAGGATAACTTTATTCCGTGTACTTTACTTGTAAGGAAACTGTCTTAACCATTTACTACTTGTTACTAAAAAAACTAAAAACAGTCGTAAAGGAGATTATAGGAAACTATTTAAAATATGTAAAATTCTACCTATCACTTACAAACATAAGTATCTTTTAGCAGTAAACCATCATGGTACCCAAGAGTATAGCTTAAATCACGTATTCAACAACCATGACACACGATCTATTGCTGCTGATAGATTCAATGTACCCAGAGTCACCAATTACTTTCGTGACAGAACCCTAAAGAAAAGAATACCATACAAATAGATTTAAAAGTAAATTAAAAAAATATGATTTGGATATGTAAGTGTGATTAAGTATTATTGTCTAGAGACTCACTGACCCCACAGTCAAACCATTGCAATGGTTTTGTGGGGCTAAGTTTATAAGTTAGGTACTTACCATGTTAAATAAATAAATAATAATAATTACTTAATTTTGAGCAACGTTTGTAAAAGGGTGGTTTTGATGAACTTTGATGTCGTTATTAAAAACGGAATTTTACAAATAAGTTTACACATATGAAACACACATGTAATGGAACGTAGTAATTAGGATCTTTCCACCCAGTGCAGCAGTGCCTGCATGAAACTCCATTACCCGCAGTTCCCTTGTTTAACATCTGTATTTTATATCATACTATTTTACACACACTTCTTAACAAGCCAAGTTTATGATATACATCTTATACGTTTGTGCCCTCGAGATTTTTAAGTTCCAGCGAACTTAAAACTCGTGCGGGGTCATTCGGTATCTCAAGTTCCCGCGGGTACTAACTTACCTAAGCGGTCGGGTTAAAAAGTAGCCCATTTCTTTTTTCTTTCTCCTCTATAGCACTTTCAGTTACTCCGTTGAGACGTGGGGGAGTAAGGGTTCTCGTGGAAGTTCGTTTGTCAGGGGAATTATATTCGATTGTCAATTTTGTTTGATTTGTGTATAATGATTCAGCTTTATAAGAAAAGTAGTTTTCAATATATGACCATTGTGTTGTTACCTAGCACACAATCACGATATTCTAGTACTTAACCAAAAATATAAAACAAGGTCCCCGGTCGTTAATGTGGCACATCAAGTGTTTAAAAAAAAATCGGCTTTCTAAAGTTCTTCACAGTAAATCTGACTTTGCATCAGTGTCGAAATATACGCGTTGTGTTCTTACACTATCTCTACTATAAAGCTCTGGAACGCGCTACCTTTTGGCATTAAAAAAACTGAAAAAAAATTACTTTTAAAAGAAAAGTTCGTAACCACAACATAAGTCAGACTAAATAACTCTCAAACAATAGTCTAGTCATAGAAATTATTATTAGGTGGTATTTGTTAAAATATCTATTAGTTTATTTTATTTGTATATGTGTATTAGTATCAATAAAACTATATAAATTCTCGTAATCAAGAAGTTAGTATTTTAGACATTATTTTTGTACCCTATCAATATGTTTTTATATTTAACCCAAAGGTTGACTGGTAGAGAATGCCTTGTGGAATGAAATCCGACTATGTACCACTATTGTACATGAAGTTTAAATAAATAAATATATAAATAAAATCAGAGTCATCTTTATTTCCGTTACAATAAGGTTCATCATCATCATCTTTCAGCTGAAAGACGTCCACTGCTGGACATAGGCCTTCCCCAAGCACCGCCACTTCGACTGGTTCTGTGGTTCCCGTATCCAGCGGATTCCTGCGGCAATAAGGTGGACAATAAGGTTGCTGTTGGCTTACTGCCACTAACAAGTATGTCAAAATTACAAATCTCTTTATTCCCATTAGAATATGACTGTTGTTTGGTTGCTGCTGTGTTAAAATAGCATAAATTGGTTGGTTGGTGGTAGGGCTCAGGGCTTGTTAACGTTACCAAATAACAAAATAATAACCGTAACGTAACGTTAAATTTCAATGTTATACCTACTAACGTTACAAAAATGTAACGTTACTTGATAACATTATCAGTAATATAACGTTAATTAACATTAACAAAAATATGATAACTAACGTTAATTTAGCTATGTTGCCGTTCTGTGGGTAAGAATCAGGCAGATTCAGGCAAAGTTTTGATCAGCATGGCATTAGAAAGGCGCGAGGGCGGGCTCCCGCCACGCCGCACGCATCAGGCCCCACTAATTACGTCTCATCCGTTTAAAATAACGATAAAATTAATAGTCACATAAATAACGTTAAGTCGATTACCGTTATTTTAATAATAACGTTAACTCTGTCAATACAAGGCAACGTTATGAAAATTTACCGGTATTTAAAGCCCTGGTAGGGCTTGTTCTAAGTCCGCCTGGCAAGCTACCACCATCTTATCTAAGTCTGTCGCCAAAACAACAATGTTAACAGCATTTTTTGTGTTTCGGCAGTTAGAGGTAAGATAGCCAGTTCCTCTGTGGTTGAGGATTCCGGGTGAAGCTCGCTTCCATCTTCGGCCTTTTCGTCACTTACCATCAGGTGAGATGAAGGCCAAGAGCATCCCCGTTGTATGTAAATATATATATATATATATAATATGAAAGGACTATAGAGCTTCGTTTCTGTCACTTATTCCTGGGTGACAGTCTCTTTCTACATCGATGTATCATATTAGCGAATATGTTGGCACGCAGGTTTGCACGCTGTTCTGATCAGGTTAAGATCACGCTTTTTAAAGCATACTGCACTTCTTTGTACACGTGTAGCCCGTGGGCTAGCTATACACAGGCGAGTTACAATGCCCTTCGCGTCCAGTACAACAACGCGTTCAGGGCGGTTTTGGGGCTGCCCCGCTTCTGCAGTGCCTCGGGCATGTTTGCGGAAGCGCGCACCGACTGTTTTCACACCACAATGCGCAAGCGGTGCGCGTCCTTGGTCCGTAGGGTGCGGGTCAGCTCCAATGCTGTCCTAAAGATGATTGCTGGACGATTGGACTGCCCTTATATCAGGAAGTGTTGCAGTAGGCATATAGCCGTGGCATGTTAACGAGCGACGTGATATTTTGCTGTGTTTTATTAATTTATTTTATTATTTTTGTTCAAAATTTGCCTGAAACTTTTATTTTAATTTTATAATATTAATTTCCGATTGATTTTAAATTTTATTTGACATTGTATTTATGATTTGATGACATTGTATTTATTGTTATATTGTGATTTGTATTTATCCAGTGTTTTGTAACGTGTGGTTGTAATATGGGGGAACCTGAAATAAATGGATTTTATTTTTATTTTATTTTATTTTTATTTATTTATATTATCATTACGTTTTTTTTTTTTTTTCATCCTCTACCGTGTACCCCTTGGTTTTCATCTCACCTGATGGGTAAGTGATGATAAGGCCGAAGGTGGAATCGAGCTTCATAAAAATGCATAAAGTTCACGAATGTTAAAGGTAAAGTATAGCAGGAATTCCAATTGCATGGAAATCAAAATCTTTAACAATTTTTCCCCCACGCATCAGTGTTGGCCATTAATAAATTCAGGAAAACAATTTGATGGCTTTTAAACAATTGTTTCTATTCAGTTAACGAATTTTTTTATTATAAACGTTGACATTACATTTTTACATTTCATTGACAATGTAATAGCGGATATTGACTTTTTTCTTCTTTTTTTTTAAGCTTTTGACATTTTATAATTAGTGAATTAAGACATTTCATTCATAAATTTCCTCCCCATTTCCTCCAGTGGGTGTCGTAAAAGGCGACTAAGGGACTTACTAGAGAATAGGCAGCAGCGTTTTCCATGCATTTTCATCACCATACTGCGATCGCCAACCCGCCTGCCAAGCGTGGCGATTATGGCAACCCCCCCCCCCTCCCCGATTGGGGCAGGCCTATGTCCAGCAGTGGACGTCTTTCGGCTGATGAAGATTCATAAATGAAAAATGAAACAATCGTACTTATAAAACTTGACATTGTATTAAATAATTACATATTTTCATTTTAATCTATGATGATGATGATGATGATGATGATGGGGCTCCCTTCTCCGCACTAAGACTCTCATTTGGTCCGTTGTGCGTGAGGATTCTGGCTAAGAAAGCCAGCCTAGCTCCGCCCAAAAGCACAGAAGCTTCCTAGGAGCTTCACAGGCTTCACGGAGCGACCATTTTAAACTAATTTATAATTAAACTAGCTTTTGCCCGCGGCTCCGCCCGCGTGGATGTCGGCTATCGCGTAATAAAGTAGTCCTTCCCCATATCCCAGACTATATCTCTGCCAAATTTCATGACGATTGGTTCAGCGGTTTAGGTGTTAAAACGTTACATACAGACAGACAGACAGACAGACAGATAGACAGATAGACAGAGTTACTTTCACATTTATAATATTAGTATGGATGAATGGGAGAATCAATTGTACTCTAATTTGAATATTTCTATACCAGCAACGATAGTATGCGTGAAACTGTTAAATATTAAGATATTAATGTACCATGTACCCAGAAATAAATAATAATAATAATTATTATTCTAAAGAACACGCTCATCTAAAAACCAAACACGACACCCGTCAACGAATCCCAATTCCCTTTAAACGAAAGCTCCTTACAAATAATTAACTAACCAATAAAAGGTTTCACGTAACAAAGCGAATAGCACTCACTGCAGCACCAATACCTCTTTATTTTGAAAACACCAATAAACTGGGAACCATTAAGTACTAGGTTTTATTTTATTTACCTCTGAAACAGCTTAACTGGACGTATAAAGTGTGAGAAATGCCAAATGGTATGTATTGTATGTGCCGTAGGTGATTTGCAGAATAAAATCTAGCTCTCTCCATCTTGGTTTTCTATACTCTACAAACCTACTTCTCCTTCTTAACTGACTTCCCATGTTCAATACTTATGCTCTGCCCATAGTAAAAATCTTCGTTCCACCAACAATCGTCTTTTACGATGTCCGTCTCACCGCTTTGGTTTCATTCACTCTTCTTTCTTTGTGCAAGCGGTCTTTCTTTGGAATGCGTTCCCTCTGCATATCAGGATGGCAACCAGTCGGTTATCAATTAAAGTGAAGGCACGTGAACATATTCGCAAGAAGTTGGCTGAATCATCCCAGCGCTGGTTAGTTTTTTCCCCTACCAATCGTTATTTCACCTGACACTGTTTATTTTGCTTATATTTATATATGTATGTATGTATCTATCTATGTATTAGTTAATTTAAATTATTCCTTTTTCGAATTATCTATTCCTTAGTTATGTTGCACCCGCCATGTTTTGTCTCTGCATCACCCTAAGATTGACTGGTAGAAAATGCCTCAGGCGTTAAGTCCGCCTTTGGACAGTATTTTTTAACTTGTGCATAAAGCTATAATAAATAATAAATAAATAAGATTAATTTATGCTAAAGGGGTAGGTTACCACCTACCCCTTGTCTGGCTGTCCTGTACTAACTATAAGCCCTTAGGTTTTACATGATGTAACTTTCTTGCACACAGGCAATTAAATCGCAACGTGTAAATCAGTCTTTACTCAATGCAATTTAATTTCCTATAAGATATCATAAAGCCCCATATTCTTGGTAAACTTTTGTTGACCAACAAGTGATCAAAATTGTTGTTGAGCAACGAAAAAGTTGCTGGAAACAAAATTTATATTCAATATGTCCATAAATCCATTAAATCCGCCATCTTATTTATCTAGCTTAGCAAAAACTTTCACACCCCAATGTCTTTCAAAATCAATAAAAATAAAAATATTTTATTACACATAAACCTACATGGGCACTTATGAAACGTCAGAAGATATCTGCACGGTTCCAATTGGCCCTTTCCTATGGTGAAGAGCCGGCAAGAAACTCCACGGTTACTCTTTTAAAAACAAAATAATTACAATATTTTCAAATAACAGTTTAGGCCTTTCAGTGCCAGGTACTTAACAAAATAGAAAATTGTTAACAAATCTACAGTCTACTAGACCTACAACGTTCTCACACTCCCAAAATAGAAAAGAATCTATAATTATAAAGAGGAACAATTCCATCATACATGATATTTACGTAACTTAAACCGTTTACGCAGCGCACGCAACGGAAGCTCTCAAAAAGGAATAACTTTTCCCGTTTTTTCATTTATGCTCCGCTCCTATAGGTTGCAGCGTGATGTTATATAGCCTATAACCTTTCTCGATAAATGGACTATCCAACACAAAAATATTTTTTCAATTCCAACTAGTAGTTCCTGAGATTAGCGCGTTCAAACAAACAAACAAACTCTTCAGCTTTATAATATTAGTATAGATTTAAAATATATATATAAAAATTAAAACCTATTTAAAAGTACAATAAAAAATAAAAATAAAATTACTTTAATTCTGACCTATAAGTGTGTGTGTATTACTAACATCATATGAATCATCATATCGCACCTTTAGAATTATAGAGACCTAATTTCTTCAGAAGTTGAAAAACATCACCAAATTAGGTCACTATAATAATATTATAGTGACCTATATTTGAAATTTTAAGATTTCAACCTTTCTAAAGAACATCACCAATGAGGTCACTATAATATTGTGAATTAATTGATGATGTCATTAACTGATGATGTGATTGATGATTTCAAATAAGGTCTCTATAATTCTAAAGGTGCGATATGATATTAGTAAAACACACACACTTATAATCTATGTTAGTAAGTAACAAATGGTGGTAATTATTATTATTTAATTCATATATTTGTTGCGCTCACCTGACGCAATGGGTACATGCACATGTACGTGCACCCAATTTGCCATAATGGCGCTACATGGCTTCTCACTAATGACCTTCATTTAAACCAAATGACAAGATTTAACAAACCTTATAACGTCTAAAGCCCTTCTTCCATTACGATACGCACAGGCGACTCAAGTATCCTGCAAGTATCGGAGACTAGTCGCTACCAAGTATCTTACATACATTTGAATGCAGGCTCGCACACTACGCTACTGGTATCCTACGCGTCCGCGACTAGCATCGCGTCTCTTCGGCGTCTCGACAAGATGGTGGCGAAGCAAGAAATAAATATTAAATTTGTTCAAGAAGTTGTAAAAAGTGCTTATTTATATTACTACAAATTACCAGAAAACATGCGCATACAAGAAAATAATAAAAAAATAGACAAGACTTGGTCAGATCTTGTAAAAATTTATTATCATCATGTTGTACTTAGTTCTTGTGCTGCTACAAAAAGTCTACAATTTATGTTTCTTTCATTAAATGGATAAATCCAGTATTTTCTACTCTTGCGATGTCGTCTTCTGTTTCTGTAAAACAGAAAAACCACAAGTGCTTCTTCGTCACTGGAATCGCTTGACATAACGTCCGTCCACAAAAAACGAGTTAGCACAAATGATGAATTTAGTCATTTTCCTTTTTGTTTTTTTTTTTTTTTATATGCGAGGGTCGAGTGGCGAACTAGTATCCAACCAGTATTCTACTCAAGTATCGTATCCTACAAGTGTCGTAATGTGAGAATGGCCTAACAGTAAAACACACGTAACACACATAAAATCACACCTTTATTACCCACAGGGTAAAGCAGAGGTGTACATAGGTACACCTCTGCCTAACCCTGGTGAAATGTAGGTGTTATTATATAATATATCAGGTAATAACAGTAAAAGTACTCATAATATACGAACACTTTAAAATAAAATCAAAATAAATAGTAGATTGTTATATAAGGGGCTAAAATTACCCATTTATACGAGGTAATTTTACTCCCGAGCTTTAGCGAGGGAGTAAATAGAAACCGAGTAATAATGGGTTTTTAGCGCCGTGTGTTACAATCTACTTTTCACTACGATTGCGAGAAAATAAAATAATCCAATACAATATCTAAAATAAATTTCGGCCACTAATTAAATTTGACAATTAGAGAAAAATTCTAAAGAATTCGCGCCAATGTCTTTTTTTTATTTCTTCTGCAGCCGCAACGCATTGCATGCATTATACCAAAGAGACCGCCGATTGTAGTTCCATTTTCAAAAATAAAATGTTGTTCTTTTTTTATGAAACAGTAACAAGTCGAGTCTTATTCATGATTATTCTACTTATGACTAAAGACTTTTTCGTTTTTGTAGGCTCATTGTTATTTGACAGACAAAAATAAAAAAAATAAAACTTTTTCCCCTAGAGGAAGAAATGCTATTTTTTTTCGCTCTGGTACGCCACAATGACGGTCTTTTTGAGCGAGAGGAGCGAAAAAGTCATTTATTCAAATCAGGCTGAGAATCAGCATTTTCGAACGTCAAATTACTTAAGACAGTAGAGAGACCCCAACCACCACTTCACCACTTCCTAGTGCTTTATTTAGCTGGGAAGAAGAAGTAGCGCAAGAAACTTCCCAGCAGCACAACTGTCTGTTCAGTTAGATAAACTTGATTCTATACATTATTAGGTATACTGTTCTGTATGACACAGAACAGTTAATCAAATTATTTGTCATAATGTCAGCTAGCACACCAGCAAACACAATGAAAACTATACTCAAGGAAAAAACTAAATCTGTATACAAAACTTAATCCATATCCATCCACACTAATATTATAAATGTGAAAGTAACTCTGTCTGTCTGTCTGTTACGTTTTCAAGCCTAAACCGCTGAACCGATCGTCATAAAATTTGGCAGAGTTATAGCCTGGGATATGGAGAAGGATAAAGGCTACTTTTTTTTTAGATAACCTACATCCACGCGGGCGGGGCCGCGGGCAAAAGCTAGTAACTAAATAAAAGTCTCCAAGCATAAAGGGCGTGCCCGCTTACATTATGCAATAGAAGCACACTTTTTCCACTATAATGTTAGACGTAAATACATATATTATATTCTCTTTATAGTTTCTAGTCCATTATCCGACGTATTGCATGTAATCCTGGTGATCGAACTGAAGCCGTAGCCCGGTGATATTCCATATGACCGGGCAAACGGGATTGTGGATGACATAATGCGCCCCTAAAACGTTTGCTGGATTTGAATGCATTAACTCGTTGAAAACTAATACAGATTGAACTAATATCTGTTAATTTGGATCGGAGTTCATTGTTAGAACAGGGGAGGGAAATGAGAGAAATAATGACCGGATTGATGTTAAGGTAGATACACAAGGGGACGTTAAAATTTACTTTACACTTTCCAGCCAGCAACATTTTTCAATCACGAATAAAGAGGTCCATATTACAAACTCTCTAAGTTGGGAAAAAAAATCAGAAACCATTGCTCAAGAAAATGGTTCCGAGAATATTATGAATTTAATCTGTAAGTTCTAAGTCTATTGATATAGAAAAGGTTGCTAGATTTACTAAATACTACCATTATAACATTATCGGGCCAAAGTTATATAAAAAAAACATTTAACGCTCTTAAAATCCGCCTATCAAGATTTTCCTACTTAAAAAGTAAGAAGAAAATTTTTCACGAAAATAAACACTTAATGTTAGGAGGTACATAAAAAATCCATTCCACTTTGCCAAGTTCAGAGAAGTTAAATTTAAAATCAACTGCCAACATCCCTCTAGTGAAATCAAATTATTTTTGCCACCGTGAAAAATGGGAAAACATTTTTTCTTCTTTTGATCTAAGAAAACATTGCGTCCAATATTTTGGGTAAACATCAATTTGGCGTAATGACCTGTTCAGCGTATAATGTTGTCTAATGATTTAAATAATGTTCCAAATTCAAATAAAATCGGTTGGGTCGTGTTTGGGTCTCATTAGTAACAGTTTAGTAACACAAAGGTTTGGTTCACAATGAACTCTGCACGCTATAGCATGATGGGAGATCGTATTATGAGAACTTTAATTATATCGGTTAACAACTTTTCTAAGGACTATTATATATCAGGAAACGTGATTTCAAGAAAAACGGAAACATCGATATAATTGAGGTGAAGCAGGTGAGGTTTCTAATATTGTACTAATGCAGTCATATTACTAGTTTATAATATGACTAAATTATGGTCGCCCCCCATAGAACTTCCCCTAGGACTTCAATGCCGAAAGTTTCCGAGACGAAAATAACGTGGCTGGAGTTCAAACGTTGTAAGATACGCATTATTTTTATTTTTTTTAAAAAATCCACAATATCCAGCCAAAATTTTATCACTAAACGCGGCTTAAAAGTCGCGTCAAAGTTACTTCTTTAATAAGATTCACGTTATCGAAACTCGAGACAAGATTAGTAACGTGTTGACGCATAAACTGTGAACGATTTCCACATATTTCTCTAGTCTATAAAATCTAACTTTGTAACTTGGCAAGGAAATAAAAATTTAAGGCACAATAATATCAAGAAATACTCGTGTTGTGCGTTGAATAAGAATCTTATTGTAATACCTATTTGATATTGGTGTTACAATTTGCTGAAAAATTGTTATCAGGTGTTCTTGGGAAGAAAATGCGACAAAGAACGACGATTTTTTACGCGTTTAGTAACATAAATGTTTTGCAGACTGATCACAAGCAGATGATTGACACAGTTAAAAGTCTGATGTCATCATTAAATAATATTTGTCCAAAGGATATGAAGCAACCACTGCAAACGAGTTCAACAAATATAAGGTTTATGCGAATATTCAAATTAAAATCACAAATTCATAGCAATAAAATCGAATTTTGAAATCTAAACCCAAGAGTTGAAAGCTCACTTGACTTTTCAACTCAAAACGGGCCAATCGGAGCGCAAAATGTTCTTATAAATAGGATTTTGTCGAATGCCGATTGGTGGATTTCAAGTAGACCTAGCATTTCAAAAACGCATTGGGGGAATGTAAAGTGGCGTGATATAGTTTAGATTGTGCCCTAGATTTTCATTCTTCAACGCAGTCGGTAGCCATTTGGCTTCATCCAGGGTGAACGAGCGGTGATTAGGGCGGTAGCGGACGCGGTGGCGGGCACGATTATGTGGGCACAGTGCATCGCGAGTTGTTGTAGCGGCCAGTAGAAGCTGAAGCCTGATTTACGATTGCGTTGAGACTTATTTTAGGCATACTATAAGTTGAAGAAACATTGAATGTTGCACCGACTAATTGTCTTAATAGTACTTAGACAAACCAAGTAATTTGTTGCTTCAATTTTATTTTTAACTAGCTTTGCCCGCGGCTCCGCCTGCGTAGAAGTCGGTTATCGCGTAAAGAAATTGCCTATTTCCTTCTCCATATCCCAGGCTATATTTCCGCCAAATTTCATGACGATCGGTTCAGCGGTTTAGGCGTGAAAACGTAACATACAGACAGACAGACAGACAGACAGAAAGACAGACAGACAGAGTTACTTTCACATTTATAATATTAGTATTAGTATGGAGTATAGTATGGAGTATGGATGGATATGGATTCATAGACAAGAATTTAGCATCGTATAAATCTGGCTTTACGCTCTTCCAACTAGTAAATTTAGAGGCCTTGTTCGTGGAACAATTTTAAGGCCTTACAAATAAACACGGAATAAAGTTATCCTACGAATAACTTTGGTATAACCATACATTTTTATGACGTTTATACCTAGCGTAACTTTATTCCGTGTTTTTTGTATTAGAGTTATACTGTATCTTTATAATTTCTGGTTTTTATTTTTTTATTTGCATCCCTGTTTAGTGTTTAGTTTTATCTGTTAGACATTCAGTACTTTTTTTGTACCTACCAAATTGTAAGCGTTTTTTTTTTTTTTTTTTTATCTAGGGCATCTCATAGTGTAACCCACTAAGGTTCCCACTAAGGTTCCGACTCTTTAACCGGACTTTCCTGTGGCTGCCTTAAGCTCCTAACGAAACTAAATGCCTCCAGCCAGGGCGTAAAAACTTATAAACTAAACGACTGCTGCTCGCTAAGGGCACCCCCTGTGGGGTACGAAACTCGGCTTAGGGCAGCTGAATCGGAGGGAGGGTGGCAAGGGACCGACGGTGGCTGGATAAAATCAGTTTTTTGATTATTATCGTGGGAAGTTTGGATTACATGCTGCTCAGCTAAAACGCGTGCTGGCGCTTCACTTACAGTCAAGGGTCGGGGAGGACTATTCGTTAGTCGGGGATTTCGCGCGGGGCCTCGGCGGCGAGGTCGGAATGACGATCGTGTATTGTGTGCTCTTATTTTGCGAACTGTACTAGTTTCCCTACGACTCTCCTGGAGGATAGTAGTGGGGTCGTCTGGGTCGGTCAGTGAATTTTAAGCGCACAACGCATTAGTTTTATAACTTGACTTTATAATATGTGGAAAATGACCTGGAATTTACTTACTCCTCAAATTTTGTGTAATACCGTAATGTGTAACCGTTTATTTTCTCAAATGAATTAAAGTACGGTATTAAAAAAAAATACGATTTGTTGATATAAGAGTCCTTTTACAGTTATTTTAACTCTGGTTTTCCATCACAGTGTACCATGGGTCCAATCATCTGGTTATTATCAATAGAACTACCAGTATTCATTTAGTATACTACTTACATTAAATCACAGTAATCTTTATTTTTGTGACAATAAGGTTGCTGTTGCGTTGCTGCTATCAGATGTAAAATAACTGTAGTTAATCGTCATTATTGGTCATTTGACGATGGATACAAAATGGCATTTTCATACCATCAAAATGAGTTCTAACTTTAGTCCAAACCCGAACCCTTGAGCCAGTTATTGAATTTTAAACGATATTCCAATAGGTGTAATGTTCTGAATACAAAATTGACAACTTAGACTGTCTAAGTCTAAAATCAGTTTTTGTAAAGAACTTTATTGTCGTCGGAATAAACTTCAAAATACAATAACTAGCTCGGAGGTCAAAAATTAATAGAATATAATAATTAATACAAATTAATGATATATAATAATTAATATACCTACATAAATAAAATAATTTAATAACTTGTGGTTAAAGAATCTTTATTTACTCAAAAGAAATTTACTACAAATTTCACTTAATGAGAAACATTTGAACTATATAATAATGATGACATTCATGAGCAGAGCTAGTATGATATGCACAAATGTTAAATGGAGACAACAATAATTAACGTATATAACAAGACATTGAAGATAGCAGCAAGATTCATGTGAAACAAAAATCAAACTTCATGATATTAATTAAAATAACAACATATAATAATACCAATAATATAATACCAAATACTAGTAATATTATCAATAATAATTATATTTGTTTATCAAACTTGCAATCTAATATACCTACTCACTGGATGTCACTGGATGCTTGTTTTGTCCAGTTTATTCCGTTATTATGTTGCCGTGCCCTAACCGGGTTTCATGTCGGAACTTACTTAGATAGATAGATAGATAGATAGAATACTCTTTATTATGTACACCATAAAAATTACAGATATAAATGTAGAACTGTTACATAGGGTGCCACAATGGGTGGTCTTATCGCTAAAAGCGAACTTTTACAGACAACCTTTGGATGGATCAAAAAGTAGAAGGACAATACTGCAGGTAGTCAGTGGTGTACCATTTACATATACAATAAATACATACATACATAAAGCATATAGATATTTATCCATACAAATATATATATGCAATACAATATATATATACATACAATAATAAACATGATACAAGAGCAAGGAACTTTAAGTAATGATGATGTTTAAGGAGAGAGGAAGTGATTTTTAACCAGAATTTTAAAAGTGGACAAAGATTGAGCACGCCTTACTTATATTATTATGTAACAAAAAATTGTACACATGAATGCAATAAAGAGTTTTGAGTTTGAGTTTGGTTGGGGCTTGCACTAGAAATTATTATTAAAGTATAAGACGGCTACGGTAGTTTAGGTTAATAGAAATAGAGATTGCAAGCACGTGAGTCAGGGGGCCAAGACTACTAATGTACAAACGTTGCATCGGTCTCTTCATTGTGAGTTTTTGACAGATTTGCCATACAAATACTGTCAAATACTCACAATCGCGAGACCATTGCAACGTTTGTAAATTAGTAGACTTAGGCCCCTGGTGTCGCCTTTTCGGCAACAGTGGGGCTTGATGTCACTTTCAATATTTTTTTTTTTAATTTTGCCGCTTGATATTTTTGGTTCCGATCAGTTTTAATAACGAGAATATCTATCAGGCCATCGAGTAAAACCGTTGCACAGATGATATTAGCACGTATTCAAGTTGAAATAGAGCTTGCAAGCGGGTGAGTCAGGTGTCGCCTTTTCGGCGACACCCGGGGTTGACCGAAGTTAACTAAGTGTCGCCGATTTTAAACCTTAAAATGTTGTCGATTAAGTTCAAATGAGAAAATTTTATAGTTTGTGGTAATTTGATGTGCTGGCGACTGTACCATGTACTCAGATATAAATAAAATAAGATATTGATAGTTCGCGCCCGCCACCCGCGCAATGTCCACACCCTAGTCGTGGCCTTAGTTTTCAGGTCGCTGCAACTGCGCGTGGTTATATTTGCATGGTCGTAATAAAGCAATAAAATGTTTTCGCGTGGCTGAGAGCTCATTTCATACAGCTAGTCTTGAACGAGTTAAGAGTGCGCTCACCAGACCAATAGCCCCACTCCTTTAAAAAAATGTATCTCGTGACTGAGAAGGAATTATGTTATTAGTATGATCATGTATCCGCACATCGATCGCTTTTGAAGTGGTTGCCTATCCGGGAGCGCAGAGCGTTGAGGGCTTTGGCCTGTTTTCTCTCCTTCACAAACCCACTTCTCCTTCTTATCTGACTTCTCTTTGTCAATATTTATGCGCTGCACACAGCAAGAATCTTCGGTCCGAGAATAATCGTCTTCTTCGTTGTCCTTCTCATCGCTCTGGTTTTATAAAGTCTTCTTTCTTTGTCCAGGCGGTTTTCCTTTGAAATGCGCTCCCTCAGAATATCAGGACGGTAACCAATCAGTTCACATTTAAAGTGAAAGCTCGAGAACACATACACAAGAAGTTGGCAGATTCGTCTCAGAATTAAGTTGTTGTAGGTTTTCTTTTAACTCACATAACTTTTTATTTTTTGGTTTATGAATGTATCGTCAGCTGCAGAGAAATCTCACCCCCTAGCAATGAATAAATACATTGTTAGGGGGTGAGATTTCTCTGCAGCTGACCGTACTAGCTTTTGCCCGCGGCTTCGCCCGCGTGGATGTCGGTTTTCGCGTAAAAAAGTAGCCTATGTCCTTCTCCATATCCCAGGCTATATCTCTGTCAAATTTCATGACGATCGGTTCAGCGGTTTAGGCGTGAAAATGTAACATACAGACAGACAGACAGACAGACAGACAGAGTTACTTTCACATTTATAATATTAGTATGGATATATGTATTTATTCTTGTATCTTAGTTATTAATATCTTCTAAATTGTTTTCTATTATTGCACCTACTGTGTATAGGTTCTGCATCACCCTAAGGTAGACTGGTAGAAAATGCCCAAGGCATTAAGTCCGCCTTTGTACAGTTTTTACTTCTGCATAAAGTTTTAATAAATAAATAAATTATGAAAAACGGCTCAATCGGCAACCTCGGTAAGTGTGTCTAGAATTTTCTAATACCTTTTTAATGTTTCATATTGTGACACGAAGCAACAAAATTCGATCTAAAGAAAAGCGGCCACATTCCTCTAGATCGTATTTTGTTGCTTCGTGTCTCAATATGAAACTTAATAAAAGATATTAGAAAATTCTAGACACATTTAACAAGGTTGCTGATTAAGCCGTTTTTCATAATTCCTTCGTGGCGATAGTGGACCTGTGATTGCCCTCTTAAGGCTCTATGGATGGCGTTTGTTTTATGTTTTATAGCTGGTTGTTAGATGCCAGACGTTTTGATGCAGAAAGTTTAATGAATTTATGAAACTACTACCATTATCTTTTTGTATGTACGTGTTTATGTGCCAATTTTTTAGCAATCTTTTATTTAACCTACAATGTTTGTTTAGGTCGAATCAGGCAAGCTGAATCAAAACGACTTCATCTTATCCTACGGATTTGAAATATTACCTATCGGTTTAGTTCCAAAGACAATACATTTTTATAATAAGCATGACCTGATTCTACATCCAGGATTGGCTCCAGATGTGGAAACTCCTCAACGCTACACAGTATTTTTTTTTTTTTTTTATCTAGGGCATCTCAGATTTAACCATGAGAGGTTGAGAGTCTTTAACCGTATTTTCCTGTGGTTGCCTTAAGGCAACCACAGAAAAGCTTAGGCTCCTAACGATACTTAATGCCTCCAGCCAGGGTGTAAAAAATTATAAACTAATCGACTGCGCGCTAAGGGCCCCCCCTGTTGGGTACGAACCTCGGCTTAGGGCAGAGTCGGAGGGAGGATGACAAGTCGACGGTGGCTACACAGTACAGATACGAAATGTTATATACGCATTTAATTATGCTAGTTCATTCTAAAGTTTACCATGACCTAGCTGCTGCACCCATGGATGGCTCCAGACGAGACTTACTTATATTTTAGCTTTAATATATTTTACTGTTTATTGAGCCACTTGTTCAAATCATTTCTGTAATCTTTGTTCTGTCATTATTTATTTATTTATTTAACAATTTATGTACACACATATAAACAGACAAGAAGAAAGGAACAGAAAAATACGTACAAAGGTGATTTACTGTTATCTTCTTATATATAAAATTCTCGTGTCACAATGTTAGTTACCATACTCCTCCGAAATGGCTTGACCGATTTTTATGAAATTTTATATGCATTTTCAGTAGGTCTGAGAATCGGCTACTAACTATTTTTTTTTAAGTTTTAGGTAGGTAGGTAGGGTAGGGTAGGGTAGGGTAGGGTAGGTAGGTAGGTAGGTAGGGTAGGGTAGGGTAGGGTAGAGTAGGGTAGGTAGGTAGGTAGGGTAGGGTAGGGTAGGTGGGTAAGGTAGGGTAGGGTAGGGTAGGTAGGTAGGTAGGGTAAGGTAGGGTAGGGTAGGTAGGTAGGTAGGTAGGGTAGGTAGGTAGGGTAGGGTAGAGTAGAGTAGTGGAGTTTATACTATAGCTTTTGAAAGAACGAAGTCTGTCGGGTCTGCTAGTTAATAAAATAAAAGACTAGGGTTTACTTATTAAAACGCTGTCATTATAAATGTTGCTTAGCATTTAAAAGTCAAAAAATGTATGGTTAAGCAAGTTAATCATTACTTGACTTTAAATAACCTTCATAAATAAACCCCTTGTCCAATGCTGGACCCCTTCCCCGACAATTGCCACTTTTAACCGGTTCCGTGCTTCTCGTTTCCAGCGGATTTCTGCGGTCTTCATAAAATCGGTTCACCTTGTTGTGCGATGGAACAAAATACTATACAAAATAATTTACCATGAACTAAATAATAAGCACAAATGATTGATTCTTTCGGTACATCGCTTATATACTTCAAATAAATAGCCTTTCACCCCTCGATATAAATATGAATACATATCTATTTATACTATTATTATAAAGTGTGTTTGTAAGTTAGTACGTAGGGGTTAATCTCTGGAACTTCTAGTCGGATTTGAAAAAATCTTTTTGCATTTGATAGCCCATTTCTTGAGGACGATTATAGACTATTTAACATTACGCTGTAACCCTTAGGAGCAGAGTAAAAATGAAAAATGTCAGAAAAAATGCTAAGTGAAAACAAAATAATATCGCAGACGGGCTATGGGTCCGGGGAACAGAAAGACGCGGACGACGTCGCGGGCAGAAGCTAGTAAATATATAAACCTGGACCTGATGATATTATTTAAATGCTAAACCATCCTCGCATAACCAGAGCACTCCTATTACGTTTAGAGAACCATTAGACCCTATTCACAACTAAATTTATTTCCATCCAACTTTCATGCGGACTCCTAACCATAATGAATGGCTCTTAGCTCGCTTGCAAATCTTATGGCTATTCCAAATGCCTACAGACATGACCTAGATGCCACACGCTTAGCATTCCATTAAAATTATTGTGGCCGAACTATTAAAGCAATGTTATTTATTTATGTTTTTGCAGACTATTTTACTTCTAATCGTTTTTATGCAAAAGTACCTGTGCGTTATGGCTATCCTGTGGAGTTTTCTGTAAAGAATATTCAATCTATCCTTTTTTTTTTAACTAGGGCATCTTTGAGTTGACCTTGAGAGGTCGTGACTCCTTAACCGGATTTTCCTGTGGCTGCCAAAAAACTTAAAGCCTCCAGCCAGGGCATAAAACTTATAAACTAAACGACTGCACGCTAAGGGCACCCCCTGTGGGGTACGAACCTCGGCTTAGGGCAGCGTCGGGGAGAGGACAGCAAGGGAAAGGCGGTGGCTGGATCAGATCAAGGTTATTATTATTATAAGGGGAATTTAAAGCTACAGGCACAGCTACGGCCCAGGCTGGCGCTTCATCGAGCAGGGGTCGGGGGGGTCAATCTATCCTAAAACGCGAACGAATAAATAGCATAACGTGGAATTATCAAACAATTAATTAACACTCCTCCGATATAGGTACAAATCACAGGTCAACAAACTGCAATTGTAAATCCATGCAAAACGTCTTTAAAGTTACATCTCTTTTCATTTTCACGATCATTGCATGGTGGCCAGTACATCAAGTTACCACAAACTGTCAATTTTTCTCGTTCGATTTTGAACTTAATCAGCAATATTTTAAAGTTTAAAATCGTTTGGAGTTTCGTGTAGCTTGATGTGCTGGCCACTGTACCTTGGCGCTCTTTATAACTACACAATAATACATTCAGTATTACATGGGACTCAAAAATAACAAGCAATATGTTGATATGCCATACATTTTTGTATACCTTTTCGAGGAAAGCTGGCGTGAAGTTACGCTGTATAATGTTACTTTAAATGTTACTCATTAACAAAAACATTCACACAGGTCATTCAGAGGCTTGTGTTCATCAGTGTGGACATCTCACACAGGTCATTAAGAGGTCAAACATTCACACAGGTCATTCAGAGGCTTGTGTTCATCAGGCTTGTGTTCATCACTTCTATGAAACATCAATTAACAAACGATTTAAAAAGAAAAACTCTCTCAAATAAAGCGTACATACACATTTTGAGAGTGCAATCCATCCAGCCTCTCAAAGCGGCAGATGGAATCAGTTATCCGACGAATACAGTCCGTATGCACTCGCATTATAACAAAAGAGTTAAGGTGTGGACATACACGGGCAACTGGAATTGCTCAATTCTGTTGAATATTGATCATCACGTCGTGATATCACGACAATATCCAGCAATTGACGGCGATGACATTTTGCAGTGATTGTTGCTTATAATAAATTCACACCATATTGAATGATATGGAGCAATTTTATAAACTAGGCCATACATTATAATTGTCAATTCAATACATCAAACCAAGCCGGGTAGAGCTATGGCATTAAATCCGCCTTTGCGTTATTTTTACTTGTTCGTAAAATGAATACAAAATATTGTCATCATCATCATTTCAGCCGAAAAACGTCAACAGCTGGTCATAGGCCTCCCCCAAACACCGCCACTTCGACTAGTCCTGTGCTTCTTGCATCCAGCGGATTCCTGTGGCCTTCACAAGGTCATCGGTCCACCTTGTGGAACGCCTTCCAACGCTACGTCTTCCGGTATGTGGTCGCCACTCCAGAGCCTCCAGAGCCTCCAGAATGAACATGGAACAATAAGAGAGAAACTAGATTGCAACACCAATTGCTCCACTACCTCCAGCAACTGTTGCCAGGCAATAATTGCCCGTGTAACCACAGCTTTATAACAAAAGCGTTACCGACGACACATCCCGAGATATTCATTATTCAGTGCCGCACATATTTACCGTTTCTTTGTCTCGGTATGCTAACGCTTGTTTCATGTGTAACTTTGAACGTATGTTTGTTATGTAGGTATGTATATGTGTGCGTCTACATAAATGTGTACGAATGATGCTTATGATTGCTGAAGAGAAAATATTTTTTTGTAGGAGAAATATATTGTATGATCCTATACTCCATTTGAAATAAGATTAGAAATTTAAGTAATTTTTTTTTACAGTTCGTTCAACAGATTTTGACTTATATTGCGTTAGTGACATGACAAATGGCGGCTGAGGTAAACAGTTCGTTTTGTAACCACTTTTTTGCTTTTAATTCTATCCTTATGCCTACAGAATAAAATAAATTTATTATTATTAAGTCTGTCGCCAAACAACAATGTTAACAACATTTGTTGTGTTTCGGCAGTTAGAGGTAAGATAGCCAGTTCCTCTGTGGTTGAGGATTCCGGGTGAAGCTCGCTTCCATCTTCAGCCTTATCATCACTTACCATCAGGTGAGATGAAGGCCAAGAGCTTCCCCGTTGAGTGTAAAAAAAAAAAAAAAAAAAGATTTATATCCTCGTATCCTACGGATAGTGCCCTAATGAACATAGGGCCTTTCTTTTTTTATTGCATAATTCAATTCTGCTCATCATACCACATATAACCCGTTCAACAAAACAATTGAAAACGGGATTTAAAGGACAAAATGCGTATAAAATATGAAGATAATTTATTGAAAATAATCCTGTCCGAAACTTAAAATACCAATACACATTATAAGAAATCACCAATACATCTGCCTAGCCTTTTCCCAACTATGTTGGGGTCGGCTTCCAGTCTTAACCGGATGCAGCTGAATACCAGTATTTTACATGGAGCGACTGCCCATCTGACCTCCACAACCCAGTAACTGGGTAACACGATACCCTTTGGAAAGACTGGTTGTCAGACTTTTTTTTTTGCTTCTGAGGACTCGTAACGACTGTCAAAGATCCACGAATGACAGCCGGGACCAACGGCTTAACGTGCTTTCCGAGGCACGGAGGAGTCTCGGTATGTAAAGATGGTCACCCATCCACGGACCAACCCCGGCAAGCGTAGCTTAACCTGACGGATTGACCCGTGCGGCTGTTATTACTTAGCCACGAGCTCCTCAAAAAATCACCAATACATATTTTTATAAATATTTAATTTAATTAAACACAAAAAAGTGTCTCCTGAAAAGTAGCTATTATGCAGTTACGCCCCTATTCTTAGGATACGACGATATATGCAGTGACGTACTTCAAAGTTATATACGGGGATTTCTTTTCCTCCATGCGGCACATAAGCGGAGCGATGTTTGATGGCCAGTTTCCCCGGAATAAACTCTCCGCTGTGGTGAGACCTGATGATGCAGAGGGGACTGCCATCCCAAGCTTCCCTGCCAGCTACGTAAGCTTTGTGTGTCAGTGAAGAAACGTCCAATATGGTAGCTGGTATCCATTCAATCGGATCTGTAACGAAAAATTAAGACTTATTGATCATGTTATTAAAATCGTGTTTATGTTTCTTTATACCAGAAAAGTTGTTTAAAAATTGGTTGTCTGTAAAGTTCGTTTACGGACGATAGGTTAACGTGACAATGTTATAACAAAAAATTGATGCGGCGCAAGCGTACAATGAGCGTAACGGGACAATGAGTCATCCTTTTTCGTGCATGCAGCCGGCGTTCATCGATTTATTAGACATTATCACGTCAAAAAAAAAAAAAAGGTTTTCTTAACAGATCATTTTAAAAGCTGATTACGGGGTCACTGGTAGAATTACCCACTCGAAACCATAAGATTAATTTTTGACGTCACAACGTCTAATAAATCGATGCATGAAAATGTCCCGTTTCGCTCATTGTCCCGTTACCCTCATTGTACGCTTGCGCTGCACCAATGTTTTGTTATGACGTTGTCACGTTAAACTATCGTCCGTAAACCAACTTTACAGACAACCAATTTTTGACGTGACAACGTATAATAAATCGATGAATGCCGGCTGCATGCACGAAAAAGGATAACTCATTGTCCCGTTACGCTCATTGTCCCATTACGCTCATTGTCCCGTTACTCTCATTGTCCCGTTACGCTCATTGTACGCTTGCACCGCATCGATGTTTTGTTATGAGGGTAGTTCTTCGAGGTCCCTCAAAACGCGGTCACACGGTCTTAATTCGTAACCTATTAAATATTCAGTCTTAGGACCAAATACAGATTAATCTTTATTGATATGTGTACATAATTTAAACATTGAACATCTAAAATTATTTATAATGTTTATAAAAAAAAATATCTAATGTCGAAAACGGGAGCAAAATCGGTGTTCTTCGCGCGTCACACTCTGTTCGCGCTCACGGCAAACTTTGATAACTTTTGTATTCAATTCATAAGCATATAATGTAATACATCAAATTAATCGTATTTAACTATGCATCATAATTATCCAATAACATTAATTTTATATCTTAAGTTACAATAGTTAATAGGCATTATGTCTCTGTCACACGATTTTGTTAGTTTCGAGAGCGCGCAACAAAACTGCACCTATCTTCCAAAAGCGCCAACATGTCGCTACACGTTTTAGCTGCGCGGACGCTCAGTAGTATCCCGGCTTCAGAGGGGGAGACACGTACGTTCATCGCTTCTAAACAAAAAAATACGAGGCTAGTTATTCTTTGAATATTTTCAAGTAGCCTTGGTCTAAAAACTTTCATGCGCATATTTTGAAGGATAATGCTTATAATTTTCCAACTCATTTTGGATTAAGGAATAAGATAGATCTTCGAGATTATTCCCAAGTACTTTGTTTGTTTATTTACCTATAAGTTTAATCGTAATTCTCAAAAATATGAAATTTTCGTAACTTTCGTGGCACAACTTTCGTGGTTATTTGTCCACGAAAGTTACATATCTCCATTGAATGATAACTTTAGATTACTTGTGACGCTGCAGATGCATTTACTCGATTATTGCGAAGCTCAAAAAAGGGGGTCATGTATTTGTATAAGTGTTTATGCATGTGTTTCAATTTTTTTCAAAATAAAATATTGAATAATAAATACCGAAAACAGTATAATTGTTGATCTCAAATAAAAGTTGATTCATAAATAATAAGTCTTTTATTTTATAAATTGGAAATTTGAGAAAAAATAAGGATATGAAACTATATTGCCTGTAGAAAATACGTCTGTAACTTTCGTGCCGTGTTTCGTAACTTTCGTGGGCACAGAAATTTAAAAACAGAATATCTCTGTAATTTATGCACCGATTTACATAAAATAAAAAAAATATGTATTATTTTTACATCGTTTTAAATGTGTGTACATTTATATGTAGATTATTCCAAAAGAAAAATTCGCCATGAAAGTTACGCGGAGAATACTTTTTGAAGAACTACCCATGACGTTGTCACGTTAAACTAGCGTCCGTAAACCAACTTTACAGACAACCAATTTTTGACGTGACATCGTCTAATAAATCGATGAATGCCGGCTGCATGCACGAAAAAGGATAACTCATTGTCCCGTTACGCTCATTGTCCCATTACGTTCATTTTCCCGTTACTCTCATTGTCCCGTTACGCTCATTGTACGCTTGCACCGCATCAACGTTTTGTTATGACGTTGTCACGTTAAACTATCGTCCGTAAATCAACTTTACAGACAATCAATTTTACATTGGTTTTAGTTTTATCGCCATTATTTATCCAGCGTTGTTGTTTTATCGCCAGATAATTTAGTTTTCCTTGTATAGATCTCATTTATTTATTAGTTAGTTAAAATAAAGTAGCTACATGACAGTCATTTCGTCGTCTCAAAATACCCCAAACAATATTTGTAAATAAACCGTTTTAAACCAAATGCTGTTGTTTAAAACTCGTTTTAAATTTGTTTAAAACGGTTTAAAACCACAACCACATGGGCATACATTGATTACTAATTACCTTAAAAATTAAATTTAAAAGTCTGATTGAAATCTTTTACCATTTTTATTATCTAAGCAATCATTTATATAATGTAATTTTTAAATATTTTTTATTTTATTTTTTATTACTAGATTAGGAATTTTAAGCAATAATTTCACTTGTTTCAACTGTTTCTCTAGTATAAATGGAATAATCTAAATTAAAAATACTATATGAAACGTTTTTTCATCATTTTTGTGCTAATAGAATAGAATAGAATATTTTATTTCAGACAATTTAGTCCATATGGTTAGTAACAATTTTACTTAACATCTAGTGTGAGTACAGACACAAACAAACAAACAAACAATTAAAATTAAAATTCAGCGTGGAGCTGCGTCCACCTCCGCCACATCGGGGAATCCCAGCGATCTACGAACACACTGAGAATACAAAAATACACATACATCTTTTGATATATCCTAAATCAGGAAGTAGGTGTCGTCTAGATAGATAGATAGATAGATAGAATACTCTTTATTCTTCTTCTTCAATCGGTCCCTCATTACTGAGGATCGTGGTCACTGGACCCCTTTAAGCGGACAATCTGCCTCCATCGACCCCGGTCCAACGTTCCCATCACCACCTGCTGAAGTTTGCTTGAGGACGTAGCTTATTTTACTTGGTCGGACCATCGTGTTGGCAACCGGCCTCATGCTCTCTTTCCCTCGGTATTGCCAACAATGACCAGCTTTTCAAGGTTGCTATCTCCCTTTCGCATTATGTGGCCGAAATAGGTCAAAATACGCTGTAAGCAAACTGTAGACAATCGGGTCTTTATGTCGAGTTGGGAAAGGACTGACACATTTGCGCGTTTGGCTGTCCATGGTATTCGGAGCAACCGCCTCCAGCACCACATTTCGAATGCGTCTATCCTCTGTCTTTCTCTTGCTCGGATTGTCCACGTCTCAACTCCATACATGAAAATCGGGAAAACTAGTGCTCTGACCAATCGGGCTTTAGTTTTATAACTTATACTACGATTTTTCCACATGTTCTGAAGGCGTGTCATAGCATCTCTAGCCATGGCTATACGTCGTTTTATTTCTGGGACGCAGCTGCCTTCATTATTAATACTTGAGCCCAGATAAATAAAACTGTCCACAGTATCGATGCCTTGGATGTTACTCTTTATTATGTACACCATAAAAATTACAGATATAAATGTAGAACTGTTAAATAGAACCGAACTGAACTGAACTGTTGCTTGATCACTTCGTGTGAAGCCTCAGTGTATTCTATTTAAAAAAAGCCCATTATAAACCATTATTAAACCGCTAAGTGTGATTTTAAATAGTTTTAAACCAAGAAGACGGTTTAAAATACGTTTTACATCTATACCCCAGACACACTGACAAGATCTTTTTCCGATCGTCCCCAAAAACATTACAGTCAAGCTAAGCATCCAAATCATATCTTATTAGGGATATTTTTGTTGAATGTGTAGGGATTTGCGATGAGGGTATTTCGCTCGTATACCATGCCGACGGCAAGCTGCTGGTTAAAATAAAATAAACACACATCGGCTCATAAATTACTGCGGAACGTTTAAAATTAATTTGTGTAAAATATTGGAGCACTAGTTACAATTTATTTACCATGACATGTAGTGTAAATGTGTTTAATTTATAACTGCACTCTTAAAATTTAATCGTCTCTTCATCATGATTTATTTGGAGTCAAACAAGCTGGTAATAATAATTCTTAGTCACGTAATACAAAATTCAAATTGCAGTCCATCCGTTTATTCAAGTCCAAACATAAGTTTAAAACAATTTATAATTGATTAAATTCAATTTGGTTGTGTTAGACAAGGCGCTACGGATTGCCGATGTAGTCATTCGTATGCTGGGCTCGTAGCACCTCGTAGATACTCGTAGCGGCTCGTAGCCTCGTAGCCGACACGCGTCACGGGCGCGCTTGAACGTCAGTTCTGTCGCCTCGGGCATTCCTAGTACCCCTTTGTGTAAATGTCGAATTTATTTCACTTGAATTGTTAATCGATAACTTGAATAAATGTGCTCTGCAGTAATAGGGATAATTGAATGAAGAATGAACGTGTTGTGAATACACAGGAGAGGGGTTAATAATCCTGCGAGATTAAAGTTTTAGCAAGTCCTTTTAAATATGTGAATGAAATCGGTTTCACTAAATATACCATATACACCGTGGAATTTTAGTCGTCTTACAAAGCCCACTTCATGTATCCAATGACTACTAATAATTCATGTAAAAAAAAAAAAAATATTTTTTACATTTGAATTTTTATTTTTTTTTATTTTTATTAATTATGACGCATGACATAGTTTAAAACAGCCTGTTACGAGTGCAGTCCGAGTCTTGTGATACAAGGGCGCCGCAGAATAGATTTAGATTAAGTTTAAGTTTGCTATAGTAAGAAACACATTTTTGCGTTAGGGTGAATGAACTCTGATAAAGATGTCGCCGCTCCATTCCGCGGCGCCCTTGTGACACAAGGCTCGGACTGCACTCGTAATAGGGTGTTTTAAACTATGTCCTGCGTCATAACTAATAAAAAAAAAAAGTTTTTTTTTTTCTACTTTAATGGTTAGTAATCATTGGATACATGAAGTGGGCTGTCTTTGTAAGACGACTAAAATGCCACGGTGTATAACACCAGCGCTGAGGCACTTATTTTTAAATGTTGCAGCATCATGCTGAGATAGAAGCCTTTAGGCCTCGTACAGGACTCTGTTTTTATTTTTTATTTTCTTATATATTATTATACAGGATAAGTTTTTTACCAGTGCGCAAATTTTTTTGGTTGTTCAGTATCAGTAATAGAACACATTTCCATTATTTCTTAAATACTTTTTATTTGGTCCACTTGAAATCAGAAAAATATGGATACAATCTAATCGTAATAATATTATTATCAATGGGCGAACGCACAGCTGATAGGTACCTACTACTGCGTTTCGCTTCACTGACCGCGCGTTGCGCGACGAGTATCCATTATACCAGTTTCAAAATAAACATCTTTCGTTAACGATAACTTATTTTTTTTTTTAGCTGCAAAACACGTTTAGCTTAATTAGTCAAAATTTGCGCACTGATTAAAAACTGTTCTGTATAATTTTATTTTTTACACTTTTACAATTGTGTGTTTAGTTTTTGATCTTCCTGTGCGAGTCTCAATAAATACTTTTTCTTTCTATATTTCTTTCGATATCCTATTTACAGAATAAACGATTGCATTACATTTCAGCGAAAGCTCATCAAATTACACCACGTGATAACAGATTAAACTGAATAGTCATTCAAAACTTTCTTCACTTCATATACCTACATAGATACTCATTACCTAAACCAAAGCAATCCAAAGTTTTCGTACTCAAATCTAAAGCCTAAACTGCCCAATCAGCAGTCAGCCGGTATAATCCAAATTGGGCAAACAAAATCGTCCGACCAGTTGTTTCACTAGTAATAACTGTATTCTAGCGTGCCAAGAGTTTGGCAACGCGGCAACATTTGTCTGACTGTTTGGAGTCATAACTTATTGTCTTCTTGTTATCAAATCTATCAAGAGATGAATATAAATGTTATGATTTTAAGGGTTGCCTATTGGCTATAACGTAAACAATATTTTGGGAATACTGCTTTTCTCAGTTTTCTGACTAATAGGGATGTTACCTGGGTAAAAAAATTGGTTGTCTGTAAAGTTGGTTTACGGACGATAGTTTAACGTGACAACGTCATAACAAAACATTGATGAAGCGCAAGCATACAATGAGCGTAACGGGACAATGAATCAATGAATCATTAGGATAATGAGCGTGACGGGACATTTTCGTGCATGCAGCCGGCGTTCATCGATTTATTAGACGTTGTCACGTCAAAATATTTTTGTCCGTTATGTACATTATTAAAAAATATTGGACACGTATTTTTTGCTTTATCATATTATTAAAAAATGACTTCGATAAAACACATTAAACTTGGGGAGTGGGCGCTCGTCACGTCACAGCTACGTATAAAATTTACTGAGAAGTGACGTCACGCCACATTTGAACTCAATGTATCGCCGTAATGTTTTGATTACGTAAAAAAAGAAAAAAATACGTGTCCAATATTTTTTAATAATGTACATAACGGACAAAAATATTTTGACGTGACAACGTCTAATAAATCGATGAACGCCGGCTGCATGCACGAAAATGTCCCGTCACGCTCATTATCCTGTTACGCTCATTGTCCCGTTATGCTCATTGTACGCTTGCGCCGCATCAATGTTTTGTAATGACGTTGTCACGTTAAACTATCGTCTGTAAAACAACTTTACAGACAACCAATTATAATTTTTAGTTAATTTCTGCTCGCTTTGGTTGGTAGTAGGGCTTGTTTTAAGTCCGCCTGGCTAGCTACCACCAGCTTATCTAAGTCTGTCGCCAAAACAACAATGTTAACAGCATTTGTTGTGTTTCGGCAGATAGAGGTAAGATAGCCAGTTCCTCTGTGGTTGAGGATTCCGGGTGAAGCTCGCTTCCATCTTCGGCCTTATCATCACTTACCATCAGGTGATATGAAGGCCAAGAGCTTCCACGTTGTATATTAAAAAAAAAAAACATCATCCCTATTTCGTTATGTCCGTTTGTCTGGATGTGCATGCGTAAATATTCATCCCGACTACGGAAGCTTTCACTGTGCGTGGTTCCACGCGCTTTCAGGCGGTTTTCAGAGTTCCGTAGTCAACAAGGAACCCATAAAGTTTCACCATGTCCGTCTGTCTGTATGTCCGCGGTTAAGCTCAAAAACTCTTAGTACAAATCTGAAATTTGGCATGGATACACTTAGGCACCCCGCGCACTAGGCAGCCTGGCTGCGTAGTCAGGCTGCGATAGCCAAAATATTTGAGCAGCCAGTTATAGCAGCCAATTGGCGGCCAGTTGTGACCCTTTCGTTGAACGATATAGATGTGGAAGAACTTATAATTATTTACCTATCTCTAAAAAGTTTCGAAATACAAAATACATCTGGCTGCAACGGCAAGTGCGCTGGGACTGACGGCAACACATAGATTCGCTTACACTCGCTCTGGCTGCGCGCAGCCAATTGGCTGCCGTGCAATCGGGCGCGTTCTACTGGCTGCCGCAGCCGGGAGTTCGTGGCTGCTTAGTGCGCGGGCTCCCATACACCGCCATATGTTCGACTGGCTGCCGCAGCCTGGCTGCCGCAGCCAGGCTGCCTAGAGCGCGGGGCGTCTTAATAATCACGCCAAGAAAGTGGTAAAAAATATCTTGAAAATAAAAAATTGTCAGGTAGCCTGACAATTAAAAAAAAAAAGATTTTTTTTTCTCTCCGACCACGCACAATGAAGGGTTCCGTAGTTGAGATGACTTTATCCCAAGAGCAAACTTAACATTGTAGTTGAAAAACATGTTCTATCATACAAAATGTATGGGAGAACATGTTTTTTGCAACTGAAAATGTTAGTTGGTCGACTATTACTCGTTGACTTGTAAAGCCTACTTAGCTGTGATAGTTTTCCTTTTAACTTCGTGATACATACTACTGCTTTGATTTTTTTCACATATCCAAATACAACCATTTAGCTGGCGTGGGTACTTGACTCTAACAAAAATTAGCTCTTAAAAAGCTGAATATTACGCAAATGGAACCCTGAATCCAAAAATATTTTTAACAACCCCACATTAATTTTGGATGGCCTATGGAACGATACCCCACACTGTGGGATAGACGAGAAAAAAAAAAACATCCCTTAAACAACACACCTTACACGACTACCCCCCTCCCCACATAACACACTCTACACTCATACACCACATCATACCCCATCCTACTCACACAGCCAGCCCCCCCCCCTTTTACACACATACTCACCCATTCATATTCATAGTTAAATCAGGTCATTATGGGTTTATTAACACAATTAAAAGTTTCTTTTCTACACGAAGTTACAGTAGAACACTGACTCCTAGGTCATAGGGTTCCCCTAGTTTAGGAGGCAGGGTTTTTCACTATTTGTGCAGCCTTTTCCCAAAATTCAATGTAACCATGTGAAATGTTTTGGTGTTGTCATGCAAAGGTATTTTGTGTCAATAAACTTCAATCAACAATCAACTCAGCCTATCGCAGTCCACTGCTGATCATAGGCCTCTCCCATGCTGCACCACAACAGCCTGTCCTCCGCCTTCCACATCTAGTCTATCCCAGCCACCTTTTTGAGGTCGTCGGTCCATCTAGCTGGGGGGCGTCCCACACTACGCTTGCCGATACGCGGTCTCCATTCCAGGACTCGTCTGCTCCATCGGCCATCGGTCCTTCGGCAAATATGGCCAGCCCACTGCCACTTCAGCTTGCTTACTGTGCAAGCTATGAAAGAAACTCCGAGCATAACCCGCTCCATAGCGCGCTGAGCGACTTTAAATTTGTGGACCAGCCCGACTGTCAGTGTCCACGTTTCGGCACCGTATGTCATAACGGGCAGGACGCACTGGTTGAAGACCTTAGTCTTCAAACATCGCGGTATAGGCGACGAAAAGACTTGACGGAGTTTTCCAAACGCTGCCCAGCCCAACCGAATCTTTCTCAAAGTTGTGTTGTGTAAGTTGTGTCAATAAACTTAATTTTTATTTATTTATTTTTTATTTATCCCACTCTACGTGAAGGGGAGGTAGCCTACCCATGCCAAATTACAGCTTTCGAGTACTAAAAGTCTCTGAGTTAAGTCGCGGACAGACAGACAGATAGACATGGCGAAACTATAAGGGTTTCTTGTTGACTACGGAACCCTAAAAAATGCCTCAAATCAAAACAATATCGAATTCGCAATAATTATTTTGCCCTCCAATTAAATATTAAAGGTTGCAAGTGCAGCACAGTTGCACATATCATGAGCGTCTGATCATTTCATTTCCAATTAATATCACGTTTGAGTACGACACGGTAATCACGACACCCGGCCGGACAGATGTGAATTATTTTGTGATGACTTTCGAAATTGTGCTGTCAAACCGGTTAAGAACTTCAAATTGAAAGTATCTTTGTTTATTCAATTCAATTCATTTTTATTCAGGAACAATTCACATAGTGTTTGAAATCATAAAAATTATAACTAACACATTCATGATACAATACAATAAATCACAGAAAATAACAAATAAAACATAGGAAATAACAATCCTTTTTTTTATGAATAAAACACAAACAAAGAATAAAAAATAAAATTCAACAACATTTACTAATATTTCCCAGTCTCTCATTAATTATATGATATGTTATCGTCTATCGAATACAGACATTTCCCCAATAGGTCAAAGTCAAAGCATTTATTTCAAATAGGCACATAAATGGCACTTTTGAACGTCAAAATTTACACGGAAATAAAATTGATTCTAGTTGCCCCTTCCAAAAGGTAGTTTCGCATGGAGAAGAATGGGCAAGAAACTCCACCGCTCTTTTAAACTATTTTACAATAGTTTGTATACATCAATTATATCATTACATATGAAGACGATGTACCTAGAATAAAATTACTATACCACAACAGGTAATAACGCCTAACGATAGGAACGCCCTATTAAACCTTCTATACTCCATTTATTATAACATTAGACAAATAACTGTTCGCACCCTTTCGTTATTTCGATGTAAACGTTTAATAAACTCCGTTATTTCACGATAAATACAAAGCACTCTAATCTATTTACCATTTACATTTAAAAAAATAACTCTAAAGTGCAGTAATTTCAACATTATTACACATTAACTGTCGTTATTTAACCGTTATTTGTCTAATGCTATAATAGTAAATGGAGTATAAGTGAATTACAGACAAATACTGATAAACGTGACTTCGGTGATCGGGTAATTTTGCCTTTAAGACGACGATAACCGACTTTTAATGTTTTTATACTGAAGATCACGTCTAAACGAGTAGTGTTAATGATTTGGAAAAAATATATGTAAAATTAGAGCATTTTTTTAATAACTTAATATATGAATATTTCAGATTATGTTTATATTACATAGTGAAATTAATTTGTAAAATTATGTCTGACGCGGATAAAAAACTGAGAATCACGCAAAATCTATAAAGCGTATTTTTCTGAAACCTCCTTTTTTAAAGATATTTTAATTATTGATCTTTTGGTATACGTGTTTTATTAAAATACCATTTGTTTTATGAACAATTAATAATGCGTCTTATTTGGGACAGCGCTCCTGGATAGGCGAGTCCTATTACTGGCTGGACGTACGACGCGCTGCGTGAGCTCAGTACAGAACACGCAAGCTAACCACTCAATGTTACTGGCATATAACTGGGCCTAAAAATGTGGTATTTTAAAGTCGATATTCGTAAAAGAATTGACCATTGGTAATAAAAAAAAGGTGTGAGACAGAGGACTGTGACGTGTCCATTGGCTGATCAATTCGGCGGGTTGACATTAAAATAATATTAAACAATTTTTTTGTGTCATTTAAAAGTCTTTTATAAATCAGTCTTTGAAGCAAGGATTTTGGAACGTGGATTAATGCAGATTGAAATACAGTTAATCGAACATTCACTACATTTCGATATGAAGATCACATCGAACACTGGTACATTGATTACGTCAGCTGTTCATCACAATAACCTATTTTACTTCAGTGACTACATTGTCTACATTATGCACTCGACTGATATGAAGATAATAGGCACATTATATGTTATTGATGTGGGTACAATGAGTTCAAATATAAATCAATTAAATGTTCATCATTTTAGTACATGAGTTTAAATTAAAAAATCAAAAAGCCAAGTAAATCTAGCGTCGTGGTAAATAAAGTCATGTTTATGAAGGTTATTAAGACACAGTTTTATTTAATTACTAGCTCTTGTTTGCGGCTTCGCCCGCGTGGATGTCGGTTTACCGGGATAACAAGTATTCTATATATTAATCCAGGTTATAAAGTATCTGTGTGCCAAATTTTATCCAAATCCGTTTAGCTATTTTTGCGTGATTGAGTAACATACAAACTTTCACATTTATAATTTAGTAGGATTAATACGCATAAATAATGGTTATTGTAGTTATTAAGAATAAAAAACCAAAAACTTGGTTATTTGAATTTTTCACATAAATTTTGAGATTATGTGAAAAAGTGTAAATACAAAAGTTGCAGATCTTTTTATTATTACCTAGAACTTTGCCGTTTAACTTTTTTCCATAGGACTTGTACTTTTGGACTTTTCGCCGGAAATCGAGATAAAGCGTTTTTTACCATTAACCCCCCCCCTTCCACTTCCCGACCTCAGATTGCCCGTAAATTATTTTTCCTTTAATTTTTGTTATATTCTCCTCCTTTTCGCTACAGTTTCATCCTACTATATATATTTTTTTTTGTTTAAAAAATTATCGACCCTGGTCTATCTGCAAGTACAAAGTTGCGAAGCCAAAAATAAACCACGTTGAGTAAAATTCAATTTTATTGTCAAAATAATTTTTAATTTTGGAGATTTTTTTTGCAGAATTTCTTTAATATTCTCATAGCCAAAATCAAGGAATTTTAGTGAATTTTTTGTTAGTTTAGTTCGGTGTACACGAACATCGGCATTTATTATACTCTTCCGTGTATGGCGCGTTGCAAGATAACATTCACCGCACATCATTGGGTCCGTTTAGCGTGTTGCCAGATAAAATAATAACGACTCGGCGTTTAGACTGCGGCCGAGTTTTTTAACAACGTGATAAAATGATAGCGTATAAAATAACGTGCTGTAAAAATATATTTTACTTTTGCCCGCGGCTCCGCCCGCGTAGATGTCGGTTATCGCGTAAAAAAGTAGCCTATGTCCGTCTCCATATCCCAGACTATATCTCTGCTAAATTTCATGACGATCGGTTCAGCGGTATAAACGTGAAAAAGTAACATACAGACAGACAGAAAGACAGACAGACAGAGTTACTTTCACATTTATAATATAAGTATGGATAATCTAAAACGCGTCTTTAGTTTATAGCGGATTTGAACATCACTATTCATTAATACGCACAGCTACAAATCAAGCTAAACAGTTCCAGTATAAGCTGACCTCTCACTTTACGGAAATCCTATACAATGTGAGATCAGCTTATACTGGAAATTTATAGCTTGATTTGTAGCCGTGTGTACATAAGCTGACCTCTCACTTTACGGAAATCCTATACAATGTGAGATCAGCTTATACTGGAAAAATATAGCTTGATTTGTAGCCGTGTGACACGTATATAATTTTTATTTAAAACTAGACGACCCTATGAACTTCGTACCCCGTTTCAAATTTCTTGTCAATGTTTTGGCTGTTCCTTTGGGTTTTCCCTAATTTTATTTTTTTCCTAAACCACCACAGTATTGAGGCGACCATAACAAAAAAAAAAAAAATTTGTCGAGCCATTTTCGAATTTTCGCGAGACTAACGCACGGCAATTGATTTTTATACAGTATAAGTCCACTTTGTCCAGATCCTTGGAAACTTTGAAAGTTTAAGCTACCTTGGAAGTAGTCTTTTACTACCGGGACACACGTATAGTACATTCAGAATTCCTCATAATCGATTCTTAACCCAAAAACTAATGAACAACTCATTCCACCATGTCGACGTATCGATTATTTGTAACTCAAAGTGCCTATTCATAAAGGCTCGTTCAGATCATACGACATACGTCAGGCTATCAAGCGCAGTCAAATTAAATCGACACGCGTCGTGCATGTGTACTTTATATAAGTTAAATTCGTTAATAACTCGCTCAATTTCGGCTTGTCTATTTTCACTTACAAGATAATGAAGTTTATGAATGGTACTTTTTTGCAATAGTATACCTAATAAATTACGGTTTATATGTACACGCACCGATTTTTTCACAATAACTTAATTTTGAAATATAGCCTTATTCAAATTTATGGCCAAAAAACTACTTTTCAACACACTTGCTCGTAAAGTGGCTCTTAATGAACCGCTTTTAGGTCCATAATGCAGTGTATTAAAAACGCGTGCTTTTTATAACTATTTACTAGTCGGATAATTGCGCTTTTTTAATTCTCATCAAAGAGACTTCCATAATGCTGGAGCCATAATGCCATATTTCACTTTTTTTTTATAATCTGAATTGTCCTTGGTCCCAAAATGAACTAAAAATGTACCATACATTTTCTGTGGTCCCTCCCGGAACCAAACGAAAAAGACCCTGACTGGCGTTCTATTATTGCGGATTCTCACTGAACAAATGTATAGAAATATACATTGTGGACAAAACAGTTCGATAACTAAAATAGTTTTATGAATCGGATAACTTTATTATGAACAAGACGATTAAAGTCAAGATATTATAATAAAAGTCTGTAATTGCAATGAAGTATAAGCAGAACCTATAAAACTAAAAGATACATTTAAAAATTTACATATTGATTTTGTTAATAACTTGGAAAAAATTGCCGATTATATTGAATAATATCTAATTTAATAAATTTTTTAATGTTTCAATATAAGACAAACAGTAAAATCAATCAATACACTGACGACAAGCTACTATTATTAATGTCACTTCTTAATATTTCGGAGGAAACTGTTATCACGTCAACCGTAACAGATGTTTGAACGACACATTACACTTTGATTTTGTTTCAGCTTGTTCTTAACTCGGGCCTCAAACTTCTTTAAATATGCATGTACACTGATACATGTACGATAAGTATAACGTGAATACTTTATTTATCTACTAAAAAGGAAAAGCGTTTATATAAATAATTTTGTTTGAAAGTTATAAAAAAAAAAACGTTGTATATTCAAAGTCAAATCATTTATTTCAAATATGCACATAAAAAGCACTTTTGAACGTCAAAATATACAACAAATTTTTTTTTATTGTAGTTGCTTGCCCCTTTCAAAATGCACTACTATGGAGAAGAATGGGCAAGAATCACACTTACTCTTTTAAAATGTTAACAATATTTTGTATACATTAATTATATAAATAACCAGCTTCTGCCTGCGACTTCGTACGCGTGAAATTTCTTGTTTCCCCCATTCCCCTATCTGTTCTCGAGATATCATCAAAAAAACCGTTCCATACAAAATGTATGAGGAAATGACATACCTACATTTTTTTTTGTGAATTTTTCGCATGTTTTAGTTATTCTGCTATTCGGGGGGGAGACAAATCCAACAAATCAAAGATCATAAAAATCGGTCCAGCCGTTCTTGAGTTATAAATGATGTAAATAACCTGACTGTGTATTATGTATTTAGATTATGTGAAGAGGATTTAATTGTTTAATATACCATACCAAAATAAGTAAAAAGAATAAAAAGTGAAATAATGACAGATAAATAAATTATGTGATAGATATGTAGGTACATGGTGCTCACAGTCATATTTACAAACATTGTAAAAATTATTTTCCTAATATTAAAAAAAAAAAAAATTCAGTGTGTGAGTTAAAGTTATATTGTATTTAAGATTGGTCAAACGAGAGATTAAGTTTTTGTCTTTCCTGTGGTTGCCTTAAGCTCCTAACGAAACTTAATGCCTCCAGCCAGGGCGTAAAAACTTATAAACTAAACGATTGCGCGCTAAGGGCACCCCCTGTGGGGTACGAACCTCGGCTTAGGGCAGAGTCGGAGGGAGGATGGCAAGGGCCGACGGTGGCTAGATAAAATCAGGGTTATGATTATTATCGGGGGAATTTAAAGCTACAGGCACAGCTATAGCGCGGGCTGGCGCTTCTTTTACGAGCAAGGGTCGGTGAGCGAGATTAAGTATATATGTTGAGAAATTATAATGCTTGTTTGTCTAAATATAAAAAAAAACCTGACTCAAATGACACTCGAACCTGTGCTCGCACTGCTATCTATTCTAAATGAATGCTAGTGTAGATTTTAAAACCCCTTTCATTTAAGCCTTTTAAGGCTTTAGTGATTATGTTAACATCGTAGAATTCTTAGATGGTTATATTTTTACGTTTGTCCTTTGTAAAGTCGGTTCCAAAATAAAAGAAAAATTAGACAAAAAAGTAACTGATATCTTTCGACCAAAATGTCCTCAGTTCTACTGACGTAACTAACATAATATCTACCCACCAATCTCTATTATCTATGTAGATTAAATGTGTTTAGCTCTTTCAAAGCGTCCCTAACCGAATCTAAAAATAAATCCAAGGAAATTGTCTTCGAGCACGACAACACAACAAATGCAAATTCGCAGACAGACCGCTATATGATGTACTCGGAACTTAATGCACCATGAAATTACGTATTTACCTACTTATCTAGTCGATAGGAAAATTGGTTTCTACATCCCGGTTGTCCATTCGATGCAGGGAAGATTGGCGTTTGACAGCAGAGTTTCCCGCCGCGGTATTAGATGGATCAATCTGATTATACTAATCGTTTGATCTGTTTTATTAATAAGAGTCTGGGATTTATGAGTGTGCGTTGAGATCATTTTGTTGGGTGTGGATTAGAGATTGTGTTTATGTCGGTTTTTCTGTTTATTTATTGATTTTGAACGATTGGTTCTAACACTATAGACGGTCGCGGTGGCCCATTAATAATCGTATTTGGTTAGCCTCGGATGGCTTTAAGATGATGGACCCGTTACATGACGCGGGTCCTGTGATAGGGTATCTGTGATTGTTTCTGTAGTCGCGCCGCGACACTGTTGCACAGTGTCGTTTCTTCACGACATCTCGGCGGTCTGTTCCTGCCAGGTGAGACCCCCAGTTACTTGGGGGAGGCCCGGCGAGGACGACCAGCGACGAGATGGCGACTTTATGGCGCTTCTACAGGTCAATGTAGCCTATACCCGACCCACTTATCAGAGCTAGCCAAACCATGACCCGGGTAATAGGCGGAATATGAGTGTGAGAGCGGCATAGTATTGTAATGTAACGCCGCCCGGTGAATACGTATAGCCGCGACCGCAGCTGCGACTATACGTGCATATATAACACCACTAAGCTATCACTACTTAAGAGTATAATAATAATAACCCCACCGCCGTACCTTTACGTTGACGTCGTGGTGGGGCTTGCGCGCTCCGAACTCTAGGTCTGTGCCGGTAGAGTTTACTTTACCGGAACAGGTCTAGGGAGAGTAGACAGACCAAGAGAGATACAGAAACCCGCAAGGCAGCATGTGGCGAGCTGTTGGTCAGTTGCGACCTCACCGACCCTGTCTCCCAGGAGAAGTCATGTTCCTGATTTCTGGCTTGCCTTTATTGGCCGGCTGGAGTGAACACTGACAAGGAACTGAGCTCCCACCTCATTCTTGTCTTTATTGGCCGGCTTGAGTGGAGATTCGCAAGAGCAAACGTGCTCGGAGGAAGGAAGTATTCCAGTAAGTGCTGGTAGGGATCTTGATCGTCTTCCGGGCTCTGGGATTGTTTTGATAGTCGTGGAATACCTCTTCAGTCCTCAAACACCTCAGGATATGTTGCCCTCTTATTGCTACGACACTAAGTGCTAGCGACCGTTTCCGGGGACCCATTATTGACTGTGCAAGTCACCCTCTGCCATTTTATCCGTGTAAAATAAAACATAGATCAGGCAGGAGCAATAGTCCTTCCATAGTTTTAGGTAAGTAGTCTATCTTAACCAACCCATACTTTGTTTCCTTATCCTGCAATAGTCCTACACCAACCGGGGGCTGTTCATGGTGCTCTTGTATAGTGCGTACAGGGATAATTAATGTAATAATTAATGTAATTAATGTCTATTAACTGCTCCCAAATAACGATGTTTATTTAGAATTATTAATTATTTTTTTACATACTTCCTTGACATAATCTTTTCATTATTTGACATTATTTACCTACAAATCGAATTCCAATTCTTTATTAGTGGCTTTTATGGACATGATATTTATTCAGATATGTTACTGTAGTTGTAATTGCAATCATGTGATTAATATTTTATATACTTAGATTATTTTATATTTAGTGAATGTGAGAACGTTGTAGGCCTAGTAGAGTGTAGATTTGTTGGCGGTTTTCTATTTTGTTAAGTACCTGGTAATTGTTGAAAGGCCTACACTGTCCTCCCATACCTATTATCACTGTTATTTAATAAAGAAATAAAGAAAGAAAAAGTATTTATTGGGACTCATACAGGAAGTTCACAAAAAAAAAAAATAGTTACTATGGCTTTTTTACCACATATAGATGTTTCTCTTAAAATATTTCATGTATGAATAGATACACCTTATCCTAATAAAAGTGGGTGATTGTTTCATAAGTTACTAAAATCTTTGAACCCACATTTATTAATTTTCGGGTCCTTTGTGTAAAAGAAAATATCGTTCATTCATAAATCTGAAAAAGGTAGTTTATTTTTGGTTTACTTTATTGGCTCATAAATTCATGATTACACCTACACCAAAAGCATAGAAGCAATAAACTTTCAGCTTTGTGGTTGGCTTACTGATAATATCATCGATTTCCTCCACTGTCATCAATCACGTTACCCTATATAAAAATCGGGTACAATTAATAATTTATACCTTGTCGGCGAAGTAAGTAAAGAAAGTTCTTGGCTGTCAATTTTTTCGTTTGGTGCCTTTGAAAAATTAGTAGTCATCAAAGGTTCAGAGGGGATCATAAATTTTAGGGTGGTGTTTTCGTGATTTCATTCGCTTTCCCCTTAGAACACGGGGCGAATGCGATAAATTACGTCCATCAATAATACCCAGGCAGCCTTGTGTCAACAACATTCTATACTGATGGCATTTGTAGCTATTTATTTAGGTACCCTTTACAGCTGCGGTGTGACGTCATAACTTCTGCTTGTCTTAACCATAGATTGTTTTATGCACGATGAATGAGTTTACGAGGCCGAATATCAATTGCGTATTATTCAGTTACTCACAAAAGATATTTGGCAACCGCGGTAGAAATATTTATAGCAGATATTTCATCAAAGGTTGTTGGAGTAAGACGAATTGGGATTTATTATTATTTAATTAATATAAATTAGAAACAATGAACCCTCTTTGTGATTTTACAACCTTGTTTTTATTAAAATAACCGAAATAAATTCCCATGAACAAGGAAACTGCCTAAATCCATACTAATATTATAATTGTGAAAGTCACTGTCTGTCTGTTAAATTTTCACGCCTAAACCGCTGAACCGATCATCATGAAATTTGGCAGAGATATAGCCTAGGATATGAAGAAGTACAAGCTACTTTTTTACGCGATAACCGATATTCACACGGGCGGAGCCGCAGGAAAAAACTAGTTAACCATAATTTAAGCCAAAAGACGTCCATTGCTGGACATAGACAGCCCCCAAGCACCGCCACTTCAACCGGTTCTGTGCTTCCCGCATCCAGCGGATTCCTGCGGCCTTTATAAGGTCAAAGGTCCACCTTGTTCAAACTCAAAGCATTTATTTCATCTAAACCTATTACAGGCACTTTTGAATTTTCAAGGGGTCGGTCCGTCAGAAAGCTGAAGCTAGTTGCCCATTCCAAAGCGTAGTAGGTTCCTATGGAGAAGAACGGGCAAGAAACTCCACGGACACTCTATAAAAAAAAAAAAAAACTGTTACAAAATATGGGTTACATCATTCATGTTGAAGTTATACATGCGAGAACAATGTAGAAAGACGTGCATGTTAGAAGCGTCCATAATAAAAACAAATCAAAAATTAAAATAAACCGTGGCAGCTAAGAGATGACCAGTCCCAACTGACGACGCCCGTTCACGAACATGGCGCATGGATCAGCACCATTAAGCTCAACCATTCTGAAGGGAACGTAATAATCCAACACACACGCCACCACCAGCGAGACATTTGAGTGAGCATGACATACTCTCAGCCGCCAGGGCACATTCAAGTCAGTAAACGACATATTACCCGGTAAATGGTAGCTCTATAGTACATAGTGCTCACACCTGTGTTATGCAATTATATAATTCAAGGAGATTGAGTTTATACAATGCAAAGATAGTCTTACAATCTTCAGCAGCTCCAATAATATTTTCAAATGCTAATCAATTAGTTTATGCGCCCTTATGGAGCAGGACCAGCACTGAGCCAATCATTTTTTATAGTTCAAGAAGATTGAGTGTGGGAGGCCTTCCAACGCTACGCATCGCTAAATTAACCTTTATGACACGAATCCAAAAAGAAAACACATGTCATACAATTTCCTATCTAACCCACATCGGCTTCGGAATCCTAAAAAAGGTAGCAATGTTTATTATTTTACCCAAAATTAGTTTTCTTTTTTATTATACGCTACCATAAATAAACCTGCCAAAGTTAACTAAAACCCACTCGTCCTTTTATTCCGGATAGAAAGGAGGCTTTTACCTGCGGGACCTTCTATGTTTAACGAGAAAACTGGTCGCGGATCGATTTGAAATTTCAAGAGTACGTACCCCTTTCAGGGTTCAATCGGAATAACCACAAAACATTCGGATCCTATTTCCTATTCCCGTCACAGAGCCTCCATCATGCGGGAGGTAGGGACGGGACCGAGGTGGGTAGAGCCACTTTCGATGCGTATTCAGGGAACGTACGTGTATTGGCTGTGATCGTGTATGATTTCTGTTGAGCGAAAGATTAATAAGTGTGTTTAAGATTTTTCGTTCCGATTTCTGATTGTGGATTTTGTTTTGACGATTTGGTTATTACAAATTTTTTGAAGTGAAAACTTCTTTAGGTGCGTTGATCACTTTTTCGGTGAACAAAAATCATGGAACTCGCGTCATCGTCACCGAACGCTTTCAATGAGCTATATGTATTAAAGAACAGTTATTCTAAAGTTTTGTGTTTTCACTTCTGTCGGCAGTCTTTATGACTGCCAATATATTATATATATATTTTTTGTAACCATCTTTTTCAATGTCTTACCAAGGGGTATCGTTTTACCCAAATAATTATGATTATGATTTAATTATTTTCCCTTTTTTTTGGGTTTTTATTTTCAGATAGGGAGACGCTCCGTGTAAGACTGGAAGCCTACCCCGACAAAGTTGGGAGAAGGCTAAAGTAGTTTGAATTATTTGTTACACATATTAAAATGAGACCATGGTGATTGCGGTTCATTTCTACGAAGCTTGCTTATTAGATTATTGTTTTGTTATTTTTCTCAAACATGCCTGGAAATATTGTCATCATTTTCGAAAAAAGAACACGTCAAGTATCGAATTTACGGCCAAGGAAAATAAAATCCATTGCAGGAGCGTTTTTTGGATTTGGAACATTACAACGCTCCAGCAACGTTGTATGACACGGCGTGCTGGGATTATTAAACACTCTTTGATTGGATCTCTTTTATCATTCTTGGCATACCAAAGTAAGTCTCTTTGTTTAGTACAAATTGCGTTCACCTGGCTGTATAGCCATAAATGCGTTTGCCTTTCGGCACAGATGATAAATAGAAAATTAGCGGCAAAGCTAAAAATTCGTCTTGATTTGTTATTAACATACTTAAGTTTTATTTCCCTGCATTCTTTTGAGAAAAGCACTATATTATATGCCTGTCTCGTATTAGTGAAGTCCTCGCCTACGGCTCGGCCTTCAAACTCATACTCGACTTGCAATTGCCTATTTCACGGCCTTTGCAATAATGTACTATTATTGATGTAGAGTGAAAGAAAGATAAAGAATCGTAGAAAGTAAATAGTAGAACCAAAAAGTTCTCTTTGAAATGTTTGAGACCTATATTAAATAACTTAAAATTTTTGCTAGTGTTATGTGCTTAGATTTTGTATGGTCATGCACATACATTCATATCGGTATCCAGAACACAAGTTTCACTTAAAATTTTACTCAGGAATCCAGTCGAGAATATTTAGAAAACTTTAGTACAAATCGAAAACAATTGTATGTACCCCCGCAAGTTTGCGAAGCGTTTTGATAGACTAAAGCGGATAAATCTTCAATAGCATAGCCTAGGCTGTGAAATCAACATTCAATTTCCTTGTAGTTCTGTAGTCGGAGAGAGATTTGCAGACCATTATTTTATCACCGTTTGGCGCTGATAAATTCAAGGGTCTATTATAGGCAAGCACTAGAAGCTTTTGTTAGTAGTTTACAGAAATGACCAGTGAATTATAACCAATCAATGTGCCTAGCCTTTTCACAACTATTTTGCAGCTGAATACAAGTATTTTATATGGAGTGACTGCCTATCGGACCTTCACAGCTCAGTTAACACAATACCCCTTAGTAAGACTGGTTGTCAGGCTTTTGGGCTTCAGACTACCCGTTACGACTGTCAAAGATCTACGAATGACAGCCGGGACACACGGGTTACCTTGCTTTTCGATGTACGGAGGGGTCTCGATATGTAATGGTTCCATGAACTGACCACGGCAAGCGTAGCTTAACCTTCAATAAGAAAGTAAGAAAAAACTTTTATTTACGGTAAACATGACGCAATAAAGAACATAAACACAAAAAAAAAAATATGAAAACTATGGGGGAAAAATGCGTCACATCACGCAAAACGGCTATCGCTCAGCATTATGCTGCGATCCTATGCAAGAAAGAGCCCCAGGGCTGGTTTTCAGCAACAGCCGGCGTTGACGTAATGACGTCGTGGCTGTTAATACTTAGCCATGAGCCTCAACAGAAGACGTCATGACCATTATGTAAAAATATTGATTGATTTTACATGGTCACAATAATTGAGGCCATGACAGCCAGGCAGAGCAGAGCAGTTTAGTTAGAGCAGTTTTTTAGGCCAAAAAACTGCTCTAAACTTACCTAGGAAGCAGTTTTTCAAAATAAAATCAGTATTGAAAAAATTACTGTTAGGCCACTCTGGCTCTCAGAGGCCATGAGAGCCTGAGTGGCCTAAAAAACTTATCTAAACTTACCTCGGAAGCAGTTTTTTCAAAATAAAATCAGTGTTGAACAAATGTCTGTTAGGCCACTCTCGCTCATGGCCTTTATCGTAATACAAACATTTTGGTCGCGGACTTTTTGAACGACGAATGTGATATTGAAATCGAACGCAGAGTGTTGACAGTCAGGGCTAAGATACTGGCTCGCAGGTTTGCTCGCTGCACAATAGAGGTAAAGACTTTGTTGTTTAAATCCTTTTGTCAGTCGTTTTACTCCAGCAGCCTGTGGATAGCCTATATACAAAGGGCTGTCAATGCTCTCCGGGTCCAATACAATAATGCATTCACGCTGCTGAGGCTTCCTCCGTTTTGCAGTGCGTCCGCCATGTATTTTGAAGGCACGCACAGATGGTTTCGCGGCAATTTTACGCAATGAAGCGGCGTCACTGCAGCACAGAGTGCGTATGAGTAGCAACAGTACCTATCCTGAGTGTGATAGCAGGCAGGTATCACTGTCCGTTCTTCAAACATTGTATGCGTTTATGTGTGAACTAACATAGTTTTTTTTTCGTTCCTTCCTCGTGGTCAAACTAATTGTCAAACTGATTTGACCACGAGGAATTATGTTCCGGATAGTCAAACTACTCGTACTTAATTTAACGAAAAATACCTATCCACCCTTTGTTAGTTCGTAAATATACTTGTACAGTCATTAACAAAAATAATTACCTTAGTTTATTTAAAAAGTACCCAGCACTTATATCGCCATGCATTAATTCCAGCTGACACTTCATTATGAAATCTCGACATATTTGGTCTTGGCGGCGGAGAGACACTGTTTCATTAGAAGATAAACGAGCAATTGTAATTAGATTATTTATTTATTTTATTTGTTTATTAAAACTTTATGCACAAGTAAAAACTGTACAAAGGCGGACTTGATGCCTTGGGCATTTTCTACCAGTCTACCTTAGGGTGATGCAGAGACAATACACAGCAGGTGCAATAACAGAAAACAACTTAGAAAAACTGACTGGTGGCATGTGTCATCAAATTGACATAATGTTTTATTTATAATTGTATAAAAAGACTGCAATGTAAAAAAAAAAATGTATGTAGCTTGATAAAAAATTTAAATATCCACTCACTTTGACCACGAGGAAGGAAATTATTTTTGTTAATGACTGTACAAGTATATTTACGAACTATAAAGGGTGGATATTTTTTGTTAAACTAAGTAGTTTGACTATCAGGAAAAGAATTCCTCGTGGTCAAATCAGTTTGACCATTAAGTTTGACCACGAGGAAGGAACGGTTTTTTTAATGTACTAACAAAATAGATCATGTTGTCTGAAAATAAATCTATAATATACTAGCTGCTGTCCGCGGCTTCGCCCGCGTTGCTTTTTCTAAAATAAGCCTAAGTTACTTCTTATAACATCAGCTATGTGCGAGTGAAAGTCCCGTCAAAATCGGTTCAGCCGTTTCGGAGATTACAGATAGACATATACCATCGCGGACTATTTCTGTAGACCTACATATTAAGGTACACAATTCCACTATACAATATTTTGTTATATCTCAAAGGGTTTAGACAGCGTTTTCGTTGAAAGCTCCCAGCTCCGGCTTATTTTTTTCCGACACCTCCAACAAATATCTTTCATGTATACAAAATCTTAACAAATTATATACTAAAACCTACCTCGAGAACCACGCTATCCATTGGTGAAAACAGCATCAAAATCGATGCAGGAGTTTTTGAGTTTATCGCGAACAGACATACAGACAGACAGACGCGGAGGAGGACTTTGTTTTCTAATATGTAGTGATTATGATAGCTCCTAAGATGTTGATTGAAATCAAGGGATGGCAAGGACCATTTATTAAAATTTAAATACTTGTGATTAGCAACATATTTATTTGGATAAGGATTAATATAATGTTGATAAAACTCCTTCGCAAATAATGCATTAATTTCGAACAAATTTGATTACCATAAAAAAGGTTATAGTGAGTCAATCTTAAAAGATAGACATATGCTGTTCCGGACTTTTTTTAAGAACTTTTAAAGAAGAACAATTCCATCATACATGATATTTACGTAACTTAAACCCTTTACGCAGCGCACGCAACGGAAGTTCTCAAAAAGGAATAATATTTCCCGTTTTTGCAACATTTTTCATTTATGCTCCGCTGCTATTGGTCGTAGCATGATGTTATATAGTCTCTATAAATGGACTATCCAAAACAAACACGACGGCACGGTTGGCGCAGTGGTTAAGCGATTGACTGCTGCGCTGCGTATCGTGGGTTCGATTCCCGCACGGAACAAATATTTGTATGATCTACAAATAGTTGTTCCGGGTCTGGCTGTTTGTGTATGTGAGTTTAAATGTTTGTAAACGCACCCACGATACAGGAGAAATCCTAGTATGGGGCAACGTTATTAAAAAAAAAAAAAAAAATCCAACCAGCAGTTTCTGAGATTAGCGCGTTCAAACAAACGAACAAACTTTTCAGCTTTATGATATTAGTATAGATTTTTTATTGTTTTTTTAATGGGTTTGGACTGCACGTCAGAAGTGAAAACTTCAAACTCGTAAAGATTATTACACACATCTGCTTATAATTATGTATCTAAGCGTGACGGTCGTCTGTGCTTTTCCCCATCCCAAAACTGCCCAACGTGCAACGTGTCTAAAGAAGTTTTTACATGAAATTGTTTTGCTTTTCCTTTGCGGAATTCCAACAAACTTGTTTTTCTTCAAATTAACCTTAATAGTACCTTACTATTAGTCAGTTCAAGGCTACTGCTGTGGGCGTGTAAAGCCAGTTGTGTGAGTAGGCGTGATTAAGCGACATCGTGTAAATATTTCATTAGTAAGAGGGCAGGAATCGCTTAGTTAAACTAATGGTACTTGTGGGTCAATACTGGACGAGAGAGGCATGCTTAACGAGCTTCTAATCGGTCAACTTGTTGTTGGAAGTACTAGGATTTAGGATTTAAATTAATCTAGAAATCTATGTAGTTTAGAAAAACATAATAATCAAAATTACTAATGGTTATCTATACAGATATACTTTAAACAGAAGCTATTGCTTTATTTTTAAATAAATACTCGTAAATATATATGTCGGAGAACGGAAGGTTTCTCTCGTTATCATCAGCCATATTTTAACTACTGTGGGCGTACTGTGGGTAGTGTTGGTTATTGCGCAATAGAAAAACCGTTATTAGAATCAAAAGTCATTTACTCAATCTAAACTGACAATCAAAATTACATAAGACAGTTCCCCCAAAACGCCCATCCCTTCACCACTTCCTAGTGCTTTAGCTGGGAAGCAGAAGTAGCGGAACAAACTCCCCAGCAGCACATCTGTCTGTTCAGTTAGAAGAACTTGATTCTATACAGTAATGGGTATGCAAAGTAATTAATGTAGGAACACGACACAACTATACCGAACGCGCAATAATTCCTTGACGTCTTCACTGCTTGACCGCCACCGATGAACTTCACTTGTCGACTGAGCGGCGGACACTTATAGCCAGCCGGTCGAACGTTATGTCGTAGACTCTGTCATGCGCCGCTATGCAGCGCTAGCGTCGCGATTAGTCAAGAACCGATGGCGCGAATTCACCAACTCCATCGACGCCAACAGATGGCACTGGCGTACCGGATACAACTCGTCTCCGACATATACAAAATATATTTATAAATAATTATTTTGAAAATGTCCTTTACTTTGCAAATATTAGGCCTATCTCATTAGTTTTACACTATCGTAAGATATTTAAAACATAAATCTAAACGTAGTAGAAGCATGTTTTATCATAATTAACACAATAATAGTAGTAGCATACCAACTGAGCCAATAGTGGTAGCATTTATAGTACCAATTTCTGAAAAACTCGGCCAAGTGCAAGTCGGACCACACACAATAAAGAGTTCCGTAGTTGGAATGAATTTATCCTAAGAACAAACTTAACATTATAGTTGAAAAACAAGTTCTCTCACAAATGCCAACTGCATATGCAAGTTATACGCACAATATTGAGGCATTCACCATTTTATCGTATATTAAGACCATAGACTTTTTATAGGTTTTCCTGTATTCTAGAATCTGTAAAGAACAATTTTCTGTAATTTTTTCAAAATTTTAGGATCATTCATTTCGGATATAAGAGAATGGTCAATTTCCATCAATTTTCTTAAATAACTTTAAATGTGTATAAGTATTTGAAAATTATTAAAAAAATATATAATATATCTTAAATTCTTACCTACGTACCGTGTGACATATCAAATGATTTTTTTTTTTCTAGTTTGCCCCCAAAAGTGACTTCCGCATTCAAAAATAATTTATTTACGTAACATTTCCGTGTTTGGGTCTCAGAAGATCATATCGATGGTCATACGTTGACAAATCGTAACCCACATTTTTTGTGCATTACGGGTTATCAATGGGAAGATTTGGCGCTTAATTTAAAAATAATAATTATGTACTTATCTCATTTTGCGAAAAAATGTGGTTTACGAGTTGTCACCGAATTTCAATTTAATCGGTCCAGTAGCTTCGGAGAACATCGGCTGTGACAGTGGGACGGACAGACAGACACACGAGTGATCCTACAAGGATTCCATTTTCTCCTTTTGAGGTACGGAACCCTAAAAAAGCCAAACCTTCAACTTCGCACTTAAAGACTATAGCTACTACCCTCAAATAAATATTTCAAAATGAAAAAAGTGTTCCAGTAAACACTCCTAGACTTTCCCTGTTATTAAAACATTTCACGCGTCACCCCTCACTTTGGCCAAGGCCTGAAGTGGAATCAATATAGATGCTTTTCGTATTCCGTATCACGTAAAATCAATTTAAGAACTCCTGCTGCGGGTCAACGGATATTTATGAAGATAACTTCGATTTATAGAGATTGCTTTGCGTTCTTTACACCGCCTAGCAAAGTTATGGGGCAGCGGTGTTGCTTTAAGTGTTCGATAAGATATCTTACCGCGAATGAGACTTGGGTCTTATTTATTTTAGAGGACATAACAGCCGTACAGGTTGATTGATCAAGGGGTATCGTATTACCCCGTAGCTGGGTTGTGAGCGTCAGATAGGCAGTCACTCTATATAAAATACTGGTTTTCAGCTGCATCTGGTAAGACTGGAAGCCGACTCCAACACATAGTTGGGAGATGGCTAGGCAGATGATGAAGATAGAGATGTGTGTCTTTTGAATGGCGTTTGTGTGTACTAGGAGTGGGCGTTGCGACGACGAACCGTTTTCAAAGACCGTTTTGTGTTCTGCGACGATGAAACCGTTTTACGTCCTGGGTTCAAACAGTCTTCGTTGCACAAACCAGTCTTCGAATTATTTAGTGCGATTTTTTATTTTACATCTATGAAAATACAGTCGAGAACGCAATGAGTCAACTATCTCGTCCATCGCGTCTCGTCCGTCCCGTTGCCGTCGTCGTCCTTAACGTTCCACGTTCGTTTACAAAACAGTCATTACAATAAAAAGCGATTTTTTTGTGAATGAATGAATCTACCAGTTGTCAATGCTATCGTTCGTGATGTGATGCGACGATCAAACCCGTTGATAGTTGTAAGAAACTGCAACTATTTCACTTGACGAAAACGCAATACTAATCTACGTTGGATAAGTTTCGTCCTAGTCGCCGTCTTCAAAACAGTTGCAACGACGACCGTTTTTGTCATCCGGAAAACGGTTACGTTTCGTCCGTCATAAATTCGACAACGACCCACCACTACTATGTTCTTAGTTTATGTTTTATGATTCGTTCTTGCACCTCATTATTTCATCATCATTATTTCAGTAGAAAAACGTCCACCGCCACAGCGCACGGCCACTATGACCGGTTCTGTGCTTCCCGCATCCAGCGGATTCCTGCGGCTTTCACAAGGTCATCAGTCCACCTTATGGGAGGTCTTCCAAGGCTACGCCTTCCGGTACGCGGTCGCCACTCCAGAACCTTTCGGCCCCAACGGCCATCTGTTCTGCGAGCAATGTGCCCTGCCCATTGCCACTTAAGTTTGGCAATTCTTCGAGCTGTGCCAGGCCGTGTGTTTTAAACTTCATGTACAATAGTGTTACATAGGCGGACTTAATGCCACAAAGCATTCTCTACCAGTCAACCTTTGGGTTAAATATAAAAATAAAGTGATAGGGCACAAAAATAATGTCTAAAATACTAACTTCTTGGTTACGAGAATTTATATTCTTTTATTGATACTAATATACATATACAAATAAAATAAACTAATATATATTTTAACAAATACCACCTAATAATAATTACTATGACTAGACTGTGTGATGCCGGATTCCGTGTGATGCCGGTTTCCGTGTGATGCCGGACGTAAAGAATAGCACCACCCCATTTCCTCCCGTGGGTGTCGTAAAAGGCGACAAGGGACTTACTAGAGAATGGGCAGCAGCGATCTCTATGCATATTAACACCATACTGCGATCGCCAACCCGCCTGCCAAGCGTGGCGATTATGGCAAACCCCCCCAAATGGGGGAGGCCTATGTTCAGCGGTGGATGTCTTTCGGCTGAAATGATGATGATGATGATGACGAGACTACTAATTGGGAGTGTTATTTAGTCTGACTTATGTAGTGGTTACGAACTTTTCTTTTAAAAGTAAATTTGCTTTCAGCTTTTTTAATGCCAAAAGGTAGCGCGTTCCAGAGCTTTATAGTAGAAATAGCGTTATCATGAACGTAATCAATTTGTGGAAATTCTGCTGCAGGATACACAGCGCGAACATTAGGCAGCATCAACTCTTCCAAAAGCGACACATAATTATTCGTAGTAGCCCTACTTTCTAAGGACGTCAGTTCTCCGACGTTGTGGCTTATCCACTCCATAATTTGACTGTTAAGCGACCAGATTCATTTTGAGGCACGATATGAGTTTCATCATACCGAGTGCGATTATAAAACCATAAAGTTAATCTTTCGATTTAACTCGATTTAAACGTTTTTTGGTAGGCAAATCTGTACTAGTAATAATATTATATGATATTATAAAGAAAAAAAAAATCGTTTGTAAGGTTGTATATTATGTTCTCTGAAACTGCTGAATGGATTCTAAAAAAAATATTTTTTATTTATATCTCAATTCCTGGGGAAGGTGCGACCATAAGGAGCCGGGCAAAAAGAAAAAAGTCAGTAAGAACGCTTTGTGAAAACGAAGTAATAGCGACTTGGCAACGGGATGTGACGAGGAGGATCTGGGGCTGAAATTACACGCGAACGAAGTCGCGGGACAGAAATTGGTGTTAAATATAACAACCGACCAATCAAAATTTCGATATTCTCGCACAAAATTAAGTCGGGCAGATGGTGTGGTTTGAGTTCCACTTTAATAGAATAATGTCTGCTTCTATGATCAGTTACTAGCCCTTCTTCGCCATGATGCCGAATCCAAAATCTCTCAATCGAGATATATTGAGTTCTCGTGATATACTCGTAGCTCTAATATTCAAGCCATGTTCAAGAAGAAATCATAAAAAAGTTGAACTTGCCATTTTATTTCAATCAATCAATTTTATTATGTTTCACACCTAATATTTCTGATAAATGTCATTGTAACAAATGCAATTAGGTCAATGTCTCAACTTTTAAATTTCAGCATCATAAAGTCTTTTTTTTTAGAATAAATGCTTCACAACTATTAAAAAGTAATAAGTACCTAGATACAGCATTTTAGACTTGACTGCACACAGTTTGATAAAGAATCTAATTTGAAAACTGATAAAAAAAATTGACCACGTCCAAATGTATTTGAGTATCATATTTGACGTCCTTGTACTTAATACTTCGAAACTTGGATGGAAATGAAACCTTGGATCGTGGGTGGACCTTACATATATTGTCTTTAAACTATACTTACGCTGTCTGTGGTCTTAAACGGCTAATGTCTGCAATTTATAGACATCTGCAACTAATACGATGTTGACTGGAATAAGTACAAAGAATAGCTCTGCTGTCAGCGTCTCAAATGTTACGTGTTTTTACTCTTGAAATGTATTTCTGTGTACTTACGAGTATTTCTAACAAGTATTTTCTTTGGTAGAAAATTTTCAACTTTCTGTTGTACTTTAGCTTGTTGTTTTATTTTAGTCTTACTATGAGACCCTCCGTGTACTCTGTACATATTTGGACTCCGTCAGAATTTCAAATACCTACCTATACCCAAAGTCTCAAATTCAGATAATTTATGTAAACAAACAGCAAGAAAATATCTTCGTAATGGTAATTCACATAAAATGGCGTTATGACGGCACGGTTGGCGCAGTGGTTAAGCGATTGACTGCTGCACTGTGTGTCGCGGGTTCGATTCCCGCACGGAACAAATATATTTATGTATGACCTACAAGTAGTTGTTCCGGGTCTGGCTGTTTGTGTATGTGAGTTTAAATGTTTGTAAACGCACCCACGATACAGGAGAAATTCCTAGTGTGGGGCAAAGTTTAAAAAAAAAAAAAAAAAAAATATAAGAGGTTTCATTTTCTTTTGAGTACTGATTTTAAGAAATAATAATTAAAAAAGAATCACACCGTAGTTATTTTTATAAATTTTCGGTTTTAAACAAAGTTATTAAAAAAAAGACATTTTCTGGTATAAAATATTTTATGATACTGGTAACAATGCAGGAGATACAAACATTTTTTTTTTTACATCTTCTACAACACTAATATTACAACTCTCATTCATAGATTCATATTGTAAGTAGCATATCTAGCCAAATTTTTGATGAAAACTGTTTTAAGTGGAAATCGATTTTGGGAGGCCTACGTCTAGCAATGGACTTAAAAGAGCTGATTATGACGATCATAGGCCGTGTCTCCGACATACTACACAAAACATTGTTTGGCAACGGTATTTTGTTTGCATAGTTCTTATAATTAATTCACTTTAATTTTATAGATTATTATTTACAAAAAAAAAATATGATAAAATGTTTTGCACCACTGTCTTGTCATTTTGACAGTGACATTTCTTGACATTACTTTGTTTACATAAATTATCTGAATTAGAGACTTTGGGTATAGGTTTTTAAGTTTGTGGGATTTACTGAGCCTGGAAATCCCAACTAGAGAGATCAAAGACCAATATAATACAACAACAGCATTGGGTATAACACTGAGTTTTTCCATCTGGGATTTCTCGGTAGCAGCCTGGGGTCTCTGCATTAGCTGCCGGTGGATTGGAATAGGCTCGCCCCTGTTACGTGGGAGTTAAACATAACTGCCAAAATGTAGGCATACTGTAGGCAACACCACTGCCTAACTCTTTGTGAAATACAGGCGTGATGTTGTCTTATGTTGTGTTAATATAACATCGAAAAAATATTGAACAAGACATTGCTCCGATTAAAGCTAAATTTACCAAACTCTGCTACCTGTTATAATATCTGCACGCCACAGTATGTGGCAAACATGTCGACGCTTGAATGTTGGCAACTTTATACTAGAGCATTTTAATGTTTTTTTTTTATAAAAAAAAAAATATATACACCGTGGAATTTTAACCGTCTTACAACGGCAGCCCACTTCATATATCCAATGACTACTAATCATTCATAACAAAAAATAACAAAATAAAAACCATTTGAATAATTCAAAAAATTTAAATGTATTAAATAAGTATGACGCATGACGCAATTTGAAACAACCTGTTACGAGCGCGCGGTCAGAGCCATAACAAAAAAATGACACCAAAGTAGCCACGAGCGTTTCAAGGTCGCGCGGAATGGAGCGGCCACATGTTTATCAGAGTTCATTCACCCTAGTGTAAAAATGTGTTTCTTACTATTGCAACCTTAATGTTCTCGGTATGTATGTAGTAGTTTGTAAGGATATTTAACCCAAACTAAGTTGTGTAAGATAAGAGAGAGAGGTTGTGATACGAGTAGGTACATACTAAGTGCAGATTATTAAAAGAGGTACGATTTAAGTTACAAACATACGGCCGATTTCAATAACTGATAAATTTGTTTTCGTTCGATAGATAGAAATTTGACTCAGGTACCTACGTACGTTAAAAATCCAGAATTTAGATCTCTAACCTGGGCAAATAACAAAACAAAAGATAGTTAATGAAACTGGCAGTACGTAAATTGTTTCCGGCGTATTTAAAAAATTGGAATCAACTGAATTATTTACACTAATTACGTATTTACAAATGATCACTTTTTGTTTACACATGCAAGTAGTTAGTTAAGCTTTACCTGTGCGCGGGTGTCGTTCAAAATAATCCATTATTGCGTACAGGAGTACCATGTGCAGGTACTCGATATTCGAGAATTGATAGTTCATATCACTCATTGTGAAGTAGGTAGGTACCTAATCTCTCTAGCGATCGCGAACAATGGTCGATGACCGGTAGCGCGCGCGCGCACTTCCACTTCCGATATTCGGACGCAACTGAGACACTGTGAGAGTGACCTTCACCTATTTTTTTGAGAAAGGGGTGGGGGGCGTGGCACGCGCCGCATAGCGTTAGAACTTCTCATTGGATGACACTCCACGTGGACTGTGCTTGATTGGGTAAGCCAGCGATGGAATGATCTACTCGCTCGTGCGCTGGGTAGGTATGTTCTACCGTTTAATACGTAAACATTATAAACAGGATGTTCATAATTCTAATGCATTATTTATTTTTCTTTGCACCTATTATTTTAATTAATGGTAACAAATTTTTAATCACGCCTAGAGGTACTTCATGTCGGATACATTGAGTGGACTTCTTTTGTAAGACGACTAAAATGCCACAGTGTATATTTATATAAAATGCTCTAGTGTAAAGTTGCCAACATGTTGTTTGGTAAATATTGCCTTTCAAACGCCGATGTATTTTTTTTAAATCTGATCCTGCATGCATTTAATTCTTGTATGTATACACAATACGTTTGAGCAAATAAATACATATTTATCTTCTTATCTGTTATAATTAATAGTGCTATAATAAATGATTCTGTTCCAGGCTCTGTGATAATAAATGGACCGTACATTGTAATGTATAACTTTGTCTGAAATCAAGATTAATTTTATATGATTTTGATTTGATATTCATTCGAATTTACAAAAATCGACTTACGTTATAATAATAATAATAATAAACATTTATTTCGGACATAATCCATGTGTTAGTAACAAGCGTAATAACAATAGGCGAGTTAACTAATTCCAAGAATAAAAGGATTATATCTCAAAGATAGTTGGTATATTTAGCTTGGGCGTGATTATTGAACAATTACGTCACGTTCAATCTAGCTCAGGTCGGGACGTTTCTTAAAAATATAAAATTGAAAGCAGTTCTATTTATAGCTGCTATTTTATAAATTTTCCCGAGTTTTTTTTTTGTTTTTATAACTTTTATCTACACCCATGCTATATAATAAATCCATACTAATATTATAAATGTGAAAGTAACTCTGTCTGTCTGTCTGTATGTTACGTTTTCACGCCTAAACCGCTGAACCGATCGTCATGAAATTTGGCAGAGACATAGCCTGGGATATGGAGAAGGACATAGGCTTTTTTACGCGATAAACGATATCTACGCGGGCGGAGCCGCGGGCAAAAGCTAGTCCTCTATAAAAGTTTCTGAAACAGTTAGCTTATTGCTATCATTAAAACAACCGGTGTCATAGTAACCATAATATCATCCAAACGAGTGTTATAATGTTGTACACATTATGCAACTCCTTTGCATTTTCTATCCCTTCATTTCCTTTCGTCCTTACTCATCAAACAGCCACATTTTTGAATTCAAAAAAAGAATATTGTCATGCACGCGCGTTTTACTACCACAGCGCCGTAATTAAAAAAACAAACTTATAGGTTATTCGAGTTCACGTCGCATTCAGCGATTTGAAAGTTTGTTGTTTACAAAAATGAGTAATACAAGCTTTGATAACACACCACCAGATATTTCTAATGCAGCAAAGGACATTTCTAACCAATCATTACCAGAAAAGTCGAGAAAACAATATGAAAAGGCGTACCAAGATTTAATGAATTGGAAAATATCAAAGAGTAGATGACCCCACATTCTTGTTTTAATACCCCTTTTATTTTTTTTATAAATGGCATCTCAGAGTTAACCACGAGGGGGTCTTTAACCGGGCTATCCTGTGGTGCCTTAAGCTCCTAAAAGAAATTTAAGGCCAGCCAGGGCATACTTTTAAGCTAAACGACTGCGTGCTAAGGGGGGGTACGAACCTCGGCTTAGGGCAGAGTCGGGGGGAGGCTGGCAAGGGACCATCGGTGGCTGGATAAAATCAGGGTTATGATTATTATCAGGGGGATTTAAAGCTACAGGCTCAGCTAAAGCGCGTGCTGGCGCTTCACTTAAAGGCAAAGGTCGGGGAGGACTATTCGTTAGTCGGGGATTTCACGCGGGGCCTCGGCGGCGAAGTCGGATTGACGATCGTGTAGTGTGTACTCTCTTACGAACTGTGCTAGTAGACCTATGACTCTCCTGGAGGAGAGTGATGGGGTCGTCTGGGTCGGTCAGTGTACCCCTTATTATACAACAGTTGCATAAATAACTATAAAGTAGCATTCTTAAGGTTTCGTTTTTACTGTTTGCTTTTTAATGGGCAGTTTCTGAAAGTAATCAAAATCATTGAAACAATGTGGTTCTAGTTAAATGAAATAAAACATCTCAATCAATTTTATTAACACACATGCATACATAACCTCACGTCTTCTTCCCATGGGGGTAGGCAGAAACTATAGAACGCTTCGGTCCTTACATACTCCTTTTGCTTCGTTTACGTTCTTACATCTGGGCATACATGCACGCCGGTTGCGAGTGCTACGCACCTTACCTTTCTGAAGAACATCACTAATTAGGTCACTATATGTCCTCTCAGGGCGTCCCCTGCCGGCGTTTCCATTCACATCTGAGAGGTTGTGGAGCTTTATTGGGAGCAAGACTGTGTGTTAATGTACTGAATTCCTTCACCAAACCCGTTAGTAAATGTTACTTTTGGTGCGATTCGACAATAGTTCTAAGTTGGCTTTCCATGACACCTAATTTATTAAAACCTTTTGTTCGTAATCGCATTAATGAGATACAAGAATGCACTATAGGGCACACGTGGAGCTACGTGCCATCGAAGGAAAATCCGGCTTGAAGGACCATTTGTTAGGGACCTAACTAAGGACTGAAACGGAAATGCAATGGACTGTATTTAAAATGAATGTAATCCAATAGGTTGTACAATGATTATAACGGTGTTGGTAAACGTATGGGTGCGCGCGCGTGCCGTCGTCCGAGATCGGTAGTGAAGTGGTCCGACCGCCCGCGTCCCGCACGCCGCCGCCCGCCGCCTTCCGATGTCTCACGACAGCAGCCGAAGATTGCCGGAGGCGCCCGAACAGAGGTAAAAAGCATTTGTTAAAAAATAAAAAATAAAACATATATTTTGCGACCTAATAATAACTTATCAAAGATTAAAGTAAAGAAATCCACAAAACAAAAGAAAACATACAACACCGTCTAAAATTAAAACAAACTCTTTAATCCATAAAGACGCTTCCCCCTTACATCGGTTTACAATTTATTTCCCCAATTTCCATCAAAGAGAAAACGGGGAGAGCCCTCCAAGAAAATCTGCCAGTAAAAGAGCCGTGTGCAAATTTAATAATACACGTTTCGGCAGATTTCCTCACTCACATAATGCACTTTGTGACGTCACTTTTTCCGATGTATGGTTCCCCTTGGCCCATCGTGTTAAATGTATTAGTTTTGCATCGGTAGACTGTTTGTCAATACGTTGCAATATTTAAAATGCGTGTGTTGTCTGTCTGTTTGATGCGTATTTATGGTTAGATCATTGAACCAACTGTGATGGTACGTGATAAGAAAGAAAGTAAAATTAGTTTATTTTTCACAGAAACGCGTGCATACAAAACAATTAAATAATAACTTGACTAGGTAGGTAAACAGAAAAATAAAACAAAATAGATCCACATTATAATCACGACCACAAAACCGAAATAGTAGGCAGCTGCTGCTCGTTATGACTGTGACAAGAAGGCTTCCACTCAGTATGATACCGAGTGCAGTGCTGCTATAAGGGACCCACAGCACAGAGCTGATTATCAGTGGTCACCCGGAAAAGACGTATGAAAACAAAGTAAGGTTCAATGATTGGTAATAAAATAATATTACAAAAACAATAATATGTAAAATATAAATATATCGGAGATGAGTTGTATCCGCTACGCCAGCGCCATCTATTGGCGTTCGATGGAGTTCGTGGAGTTTGCGCCATCGGTTCTTGACTAATCGCAACGCTAGCGCTGCCTAGCAGCGCATGACAGAGTCTACAACATAACGCTCGACCGGCGGCAAGTAATCTCCGCCCTGGCTGATGATAACGAGAGAGACCTACTGTTCTCCGACAAATATTAATAATAGGTAACAAAATAAAATAAACAGTACTTAAAAAAATAATGCAACTATACATAATACACAATAATATGAATAAATAGCATTAAATAACATAACAATTTATCCGCAGGCATATCAGTGTATAAATAAATAAAGTAGGTACCCATCCAAAACATAGTATTAAGGTTCTATTAGTTTGAAACTTTAAAACCTGGGAAGAATTAAGGTCATATTAAAAAAAAAAACAGGGCAGTCTTTGGGGATTGCTGATAGAAGTGAAAACTAAGTAACTTGTGAATTGTATCGTCGAGCTATTAGATGATTAATTTCAAGCGTTCGGTGACGATGACGCGAGTTCCATGATTTTTGTTCACCTAAAAAGTACACATACATACACAGTATACATATAGATGTATACATTTAGTGGCATATCATGGTTATGTGTCATCAACATTACGCTACGGACTTATGTTTTGGGGAAACTCGCCAGACAGAGAAGTGGCGTTTAGGGCACAGAAGAAATACATAAGGGCAATATGTGGCATACAAAATACAGAGAGCTGTAAGCCATATTTTCAAAAGATTAAGTTACTTACACTCCCGTGTCTTTATATATATGAAGTAGCTACTTTTGTCAAATCAAATTTACATTTATATAATCGCCCGAAGAGCATACGCTACAAAAATACAATATGCATGACAAGACACAAAAAAGCTATATTCAGCAAAAACCTTTTAGGCATGGCACCCAAAATCTACAATAAATTAACCAAACATATCATAGAAGCTAGTAATACAGATCTGTTCAAAAAATGGTTAAATGATTTCTTGATTGAAAAATGTTACTACACTATTAATGACTATCTTAATGAAACTTGCTAGAACTACTATATCCGATTTATGACATTAGTAAAAACTTGACATTGCACTGAATTAAATTATTGAAATAAAATTGTTATAATTATTACCTCTATGTTTATGTGACAATTAATTTGTTTGTGTGTGTAAAATTTTTGACTGTAATTAATAATCTAAAATATTGTTATTTTCTAATCATTCTGACATTAATGTTATTTTTGTAATTTGAAATTTGATAAAAGCTGATTATAATCATCAATTTAATTTGTACGCTTAAACGCAAAACATAGACGGGACTCTTATATTTAATTGTAACACCATTTAAAAACCTATGTTTACAAATAAAGATTTCATTTTCATTTTCATTTTCATAGCTCATGAAAAGCGTTCGGTGACGATGACGCAAGTTCCATGATTTTTTTTTTTCACCCAAAAAGTACACATATACACACAGTATACATATAGGTCATGGAAAGAGTTCGGTGACGATGACGCGAGTTCCATGATTTTTGTTCACCTAAAAAGTACACATACATACACAGTATACATATAGCTCATGGAAAGCGTTCGGTGACGATGACGCAAGTTCCATGATTTTTTTTTCACCCAAAAAGCAGTATACATATAGGTCATGGAAAGAGTTTGGTGACGATGACGCGAGTTCCATGATTTTTGTTCACCCAAAAAGTACACATACATACACAGTATATTATATAGCTCATGGAAAGCGTTCGGTGACGATGACGCGAGTTTCCAGATTTTTGTTCACCCAAAAAGTACCCAACGCGTCTAAAGAAGTTTTCACTTCTAAAACACCCTCTAATGAGGTGAAATGTGGTATTGAAGTTTCGATGGGCCTCCTGGGATCTGGAAATATCTATGGAAAATTCCGAAATCGAAATCTACGTCGATGAAATCGCTAGCAAAGTGCTATTGTGTCATAAATAGCACTTTTTATCATCGAGTATTAGTGTATTGGAGGGGAAATGACCAGATGTTCCACGATAATAAAGTACAGAATGGGTGAAAAGTAATTTGTTAGAGTACAATAGTTTTGAAATATTCCTTCTGCATGCTCCCGCTGCGAGATTAATTGAGATACGGTTGGGGAGGGTAGGTCATAATTATTATGTGTGGATATAATCGATGTACAGCTGTGTTCATTGTCAGATATTCAGTAATGGAGATAACGGTTACTAGTCGGCTTAATTGCTATGTCAAACGCTGACCTACTGAGTGCACTGTTGACAGCGAGGATTTAAACAGCTACCATGTATGCTTTCGTGAACATTTAATTAATACATATCTACTAATCACCACCATATTAATCACTTCAGCAGTAAGATAGCCTAAAAGCAATGTTTTTTGGACTGACTTATAAAATCGACTTTACAAATATATATATTACTAGCTTTTTCCCGCGGCTCCGCCCGCATAGATGTCGGTTATCGCGTAAAAAAGTAGCCTATGTCCTTCTCCATATCCCAGGCTATATCTCTGCCAAATTTGACATTTTCATGACGATTGGTTCAGCGGGTTAGGCGTGAAAACGTAACATACAGACAGACAGACAGACAGACAGATAGACAGACAGACAGACAGACAGACAGACAGATAGACAGACAGACAGACAGAGTTACTTTCACATTTATAATATTAAATTATATATATTATATGATATAATATAGTATATATAGTATGGATTATGTTTCCTGTCTCTTTTTAGGGTTCCGTAGTCAACAAGGAACCCTTGTGTTTCGCCATGTCCGTCTGTCTGTCTGTCTGTCCCCGGCTTAGCTCAGATACTTTTAGTAATAAAAAGCTGTAATTTGGCATGGGTCTACATATAATCACGCCGACAAAGTGTTAAAATAAAATCTTGAAATATAGATATTTAGACCAAATGATTTTCGATTACATAAACGTTATATCAAACAACGTTATACTAATTAAGTTTTAGAATAAATAAATGTTATATGTAAGGAAATTATATCAACAGTTGGTATATCTCACTATCTCACGTTGATTATATCTTATGAACGATAGTAAAATGTAATTAGACCAAATGAGTTTATACGTTATAATAATAATATATTTATTTATTCAGACAACTATATATATATTATGAGACGCACCCCCAATTTTGATAACATTTGGTATGGACGAAGTTGACACGCTGAATTTAGACATAGGCGCAGCTAGTTATTTATATTTTAGGGTACCTCCCTTACACGTAAAGTGGGGATGATATTATTTTTTCTCGTATATTCCATAGTTTGGGGTATCATTGGATAGGCAGTACAAAAATATTTCAGGTTTGTGAAAACCATTTTTCGATTCAGGAATCCGTTTGCGTAATATTAAGCTTTAAAGTGCTAATTTTTGTTAGAGTCAAGGTTGCCTCCTGTCAGCTAAATGGTTGTATTTGGATTTGTGAAAAATTTCACGGCAGTAGCATATATGTATAACGAAGTTAAAAGGAAAACTATCACAGCTAAGTAGGCTTTAGAACATGTATTTCAACTACAATGTTAGGTTTGTTCTTGGGAATTCATCCCAATTACGGAACCCTTCATTGTGCGTGGTCCAATACACACTTGTCCTGTTTTTATACACTTTTTAAGTGGTTTAACATCTGTGTGACTCTGAGATTATTCGTTTTTTTTTTTCTGCAACTCATCTCTTAATATTGCTGGCAATATAAAGAGGGATCGGTGATGGGCTCAGCATTATTACAATCTGTTTACCAAACCTCAGCCGCCCCTATATATAACAACGGTTTTATGGGACTAGAAGGGGAATTCCATAAGATCGCTTATGGTGGATTGGTGATCGAAGTACCTATATAATCCTGTTAGTATCTCAGGTGTATGTTACTGTCCACCCCTCTTTTGCTTGTCTAATCGGGATAGTGGACTATAATACTTGTAAACGACGATTTTCTTTTCGGGAATGAAGCTGAGATAAAAACTCAGAATATACAGTACTCCGGGTGCAACAACGCCTTCAGTAACAGATGACGTTTTGTTCAGAAGTTCGATTTAAAAGTTATTGTTTTATTCAAGTGATATGTATTTATAATTGTCATAATTACCTTTATGAAACAACACTTACTGCGGAGGGCCGCACGCAAATGACCAATTATAACGTTCTCGCACTAGCGCTTACAAAAACCCGCCAAAACCACAACGACATTTACACCCTCAGTGGGTGGTTATAGTACATTACTTACCAAGGGCTGTAAAAGAAAGAAAGCCCAAAATCGCAAGTATTTGTGAGGGTTGTAAATATGCGATAGAGGGCTTTCATTTTTACTGCCCGTGGTGAGTACACAATTTTACGTCATCACCTGGCCACAATGCGAGTTTTACTGTACGCGTAGCGTGCGGTAAAACTCACATTATGGCCAGGTCTGACGTAAAAATTATTAAAAACAAAATTAAGAGTTACATTTATGATATTGCTGCACCGGATGTAGACACGTGTTTGACATTATTTGTGATCAGGAACTCATTTTACCAATTTTAGCATTTATGACGATAATGCATCCGGTGTGCGATATATGTATGTGCCGTTTATATGAATTCAACTAAAATACCGCTATACTTAATTATCTAAGTAAAATTTATCTTAAATTACAAAAACGACCAAAGAAGCAATATCACTCCAACTTATTCTGTATTTACAGTTTTACAATAACACACCTACCAAGAATTTCACCAACACTGAGAAAAAAAAGCGGCCATGTGCGAGTCGGACTCGCCCATGAAGGCTTCCGTAGCAACAAGCGCGGTTTACGATTTATGACGTATTAAAAAAACTACTTACTAGATCTCGTTCAAAACAATTTTCGGTGGAAGTTTACATAATGTACATCATTATATATTTTTTTGTTTTTTGTTTTAGAATTTACAGGGGCCCACACACATTTTACCACTTTGGAAGTGTCTCTCGCGCAATCTATTCAGTTTAGAAAATTTTTTATTAGAAACCGTAATATAATTTTTAAAGACCTATCCATAGATACCCCACACGCATGGGATTGAAGAAAAAAAAAAAATGAGTTTCAGTTCTAAGTATAAGGAACCTCCATTTATTGTTTTTTTTTTTTCTATTTTTATGTGATAATCTTAATGCAGTTCACAGAATACATCTACTTACCAAGTTTCAACAGGATAGTTCTTATAGTTTCAAAAAAAAGTGGCTGTGACATACGGACGGACAGACAGACAGACATGACGAATCCATAAGGGTTCCGTTTATTACCATTTGGCTACGGAACCCTAAAAACTAATACCCATAACAGAGGTTTTCCCACACTACAGCACACACAAAGTAATAATATATTCTTATTTGTAAATGCAGAACTAAACACCTGAGCCCTTGTAGTGACGACAGCAACGAACAAAGCGGACAAGTGAACACCATTACTCTTACCGAAAATATTCCGCTCCTCAAATTTAGTAAGGGGAACAAATGCTCTTAGCAATGTGGTACGGTAATGTACGCCGACCCCCTGAATTTTTCATTCCCTTGTGGCTCGACAACTAAGCATTACCAAAATTGCGTCATATTTCTTTTCCAACACATACTGAAGGGGAATAGTGAGGATTGCTCCTTTACGGAGGAGGACGAGGAACTTAGTGATGATAATTGGTTTTGTGGAGATAAATTTCAGTGACGGCTAATGGGTAGTAATTAAGTGTCAAACGATAAATAATGCCGCTTTATTAGGATTAGCAAGATAGTCAACAAGGAACCCATATACGTAGGCTGTTCCATAAGTGTTGCAATAGAAAGAATGTAACAAGTTTGGACATGTATGACTGAGCGTATGGTTATCTGCCACTTATTATAAGTCCATGCACGCAGTGTTTGTTGAGCTTGGCATCAGTGAAATTTGGTAAATAAATAAAATAAAAAATGTGAAAATGGCTAGTCTCGGTAACCGCGAGTACAGAGTGATTTTCTTTTACAATTTCAAACGTGGATAGTCTTACCAGGAGTGCCACGAGGAAATGTTTAATACCTTCGGTAAACAGAGCCCTTCTCTTTCTGCTGTGTTTAGGTGGTATAAGGAATTTCAAAGAGGTTGAAAGTTGAAAGGACGACGATTTGCAACTGATGACGAATTAATAAGTGCATTGGATGAGGCCTGTGCCAGTGTCACAAAGGATCAGTGGGCGATTATGTTTAATACGTGGTTTGAACGCATGCATAAGTATATTAACAGTGATGGTTCTTATTTTGAAAAAGTTTAATAAATAGTTAGATTTTTTGCAAGACTTATGGAACATCCTACGTAGTTTTAGAATGCCTGTCTGTCTATCTGTCTGTCCGCGGCTTAGCTCAGAGACTCTTAGAACTAGAAAGCTGTAATTTGGCATGGATATACATATTAATCAGGCTGACAAAGTGGTAAAACAAATATATTTCTTTTTAGGGTTCCTTACTACCTCCCTTACATGTAAAGTGGGGATGATATTATTTTTTCTCGTATATTCCATAGTGTGGGGTATCTTTGGATAGGCCGTTCAAAAATATTACGGGTTTGTGAAAACCATTTTCCGTTTGCGTAATATTAAGAGGCAGCACCGCTTCTTTAAAAACATATTATCTCGTGACTGAGAAGGAATTATAAAAAAACGGCTCAACAAGTACCTCGGTGAGTGTGTCTAGAATTTACTAATACCTTTTATAAAGTTTCATATTGAGATATGAAGCAACAAAACATTCTAAAGAAAAACGGCCACATTCCTCTCGATCGTATTTTGTTGCTTCGTGTCTCAATATGAAAATTCTAGACACACCGAGGTATTTGTTGAGCCGTTTTTCATAATTCCTTTTCAGTCACGAGATAATATTTTCTTAAGGAGTGGCACTAGCGGACCCATATATACCCTCTTAAGCTTTAAAGCGAAAATTTTTATTAGAGTCAAGTGTTCCCCCCTGCCAGCAGGTTGTTTTTGGATATGTGAAAATAATCACGGCAGTGTATACAGTGTGTCTTTATAATGTGCAGATATCGAAATGAGGGAATCTATGCTTAATATTATCTACGGAAAAAACACAAAAAAAAACTAAATTTTTATTTTTTATTTTTTATGGAATATTTGTTTTTTATTTTTATTTCAAAATTTCTCAATAAGACCTTATTGAGAAATTTTACAATTATTGTAAAAAAATATGAAAAAAAAAACAGATTTTTGCTAAAAAAATTATGTTTCTTTTCAAATGAGGGTAGTTTTTTCCCCAATTTTATGAGGACGCCTAATTACTTCCAATCATTATGGAGTTTGTTTCATCGTGATAGATCATTCAGTTTAAAAGTTACACCGTTTTGTTTACACTGGGTTTTTTTTTAAATTCCATAAAAAATAAAATAAATTATTTAGATTTTTTTAAATATTTTTGCCGTATACAAAATTAAGCATAGATTCCCTCATTTCGATATGTGCACATTATAAAGACTCACACTGTTTAACGAAGTTAAAAGGAAAACTATCACAGCTAAGTAGGCTTTACAAGTTAACGAGTAATTATAGTCGACCAACTTACATTTGCAATTGAAATGTATGGGAGAACATGTTTTTTATCTACAATGTTAAGTTTGTTCTTGGGATAAACTCATCCAAACTACACAAACCAACATTGTACGTAGTCCGACATGCACTTGGCTGGTTTTTATAAACAAATTCCTACCCTACCTACTTGACTGAAATGTATTAAAAAAATAAAGAATTTGGTACAGTACTATGAAACGAAACTATTTAAAAAAAGTCTTATCGGCAGGCATAAGCAGGTAGGTACATTAAAATCAGTAGCAAATAAATGATTTCTATTCTAACATAATTTAATTTTAACAAAAGATTTTCTCATCTTGATATATTTAAAACATACCTAAATAAATGTTTTGTTTTAACATATTTTCAGAACAAGTCAATGATGAAGTAACTTCATTCATAAAACGGATAAACAAAATAAACCTAAATTATATTTAACAGCTTTATCAACAACACAGGGACTTAATAAAGTTTAAAGTAAGTTCATTATTTACTTATCACGAACGCAACTTGCCTCCGTGTATACAGTCAGCCTCAAGCCAAGCTTTGCGATAAAACCGTTAAACTTGACATTTTAATCATTATATACCATTTTATGTACATATTGAAATTGCTTAATATTATATACAAAATGACATGAATAATTACTTTGAAAAATATTACCTATATTACTTTAATTATGGTGAATGTGAGCACAATGTGGGTCATTTGTTTCTTTTTAGATTTTCGTTTTTATTTATTTTTGATTTAGTTTTAATGATAGTCTGGCATTTTCAGTATTTTATGCGGCTTACCCAAATGTTCTTGGTATTGTTACGAGCTTGAGCTAAACGATTACTGACTAATACGTGCACTGACTAGACTGAACCATTTCAGACACTGATCTATATGGTCTTCACATGATCTGATTAAGATTATGTCTGGACTATGTATAAAAGAAACTTTGACTCCTGAGTTTGTTTCGCCATTTCTTCTCAGGAGTATGTCGACAGATAGGCACTGCCGACTCCATCTAGCTTTTTTTTTTTAACATGACGTGTAAAAGTGATTCCGATGTCCTATTTAAGTTTTTTATTTTCTTTTTCTTATTTAGATATAGTTCAAGTCTTGTCTTGTTTAGTTTGAGATTTTACTTGTATTTTTTTGTTTAAATTCTATTTTATTTTTGCCCATGCATTCCACAACTTTCCTTGACAAATCCTTTACTGTCCAGGCCGCTCGTTTGTGGAATGCATTGCCAGATAAAGGCGCGCATTCGCTGCCTATGTTTAAAAGACTCGTGAAGGAACATTACTTGTTGTTGTGATTTTGTTCTCGTTGTTAACTGTAATAATCTAGTTTTCATTTGTTTTATTTGCTTATTTAGTTAGTACGTATGTATCTATGTATCTATTATATATCTGTGTATCTATTATAGGGTATTGTACTGTTATACTTTTTATTTTTGCACCAATGACAACCCCATTTTATGTCCATAAATTCACTGTCCATGCCAAGGTTGCCTGGAAGAGATCGCAGTATGCGATAAGGCCGCCCATTGTATATTTTATAGTGTATAAGTTTTCTTTTCTTTTGTAATGTGTAATTTGATGTACAATAAAGTATATATAAATAAATAAATAACACTTTTACCATTTTATATTTTTTGTCATTGGAGAGCGAGATCTCCTAGCACAGTTATATCTTTTACTTAAAAGGAGGTCCCTATGTAAGATTGACTGTAAAAGTTGTACAAGTTTCTGAAATAAACCCTTTTATTTATTTATTTACAGAATAAACGATTTCATTTAAAAAAGATAAAGATGTTTTCCATGCCTAATACTGTATCAATGTTCAGTTACTGTTAAGAACCCAATGTGTAGGAGTAGGCTTTGTGGCTACATATTGATACAATATTATAGAACTAAGATTGTCATCACCTGAACATCTTTTTGAGGATGACTTTACAAGTCTGTTTGAAGCATCATCATCATCATCAGCCTCCAGCAGGCTTAGCTGGTCATAGGCCTCTCCAATTGCACGCCATTCAACTCGTTTTCGGCAACTCTCTTCCAGCTGCTACCAGCCACCCTTCGAAATCGTCGCTCCACCTAGCCTGAGGGCTTCCTACCTTACGTTAGCCGATTCACGGTCTCCACTCAAGAAAACTTATCCCACAAAGGTCATGGGTTCTACGGCTAATATGGCCGACCCATTGCCAATAAAAAACACACAAAAAAAATATATTTAAAAATCATCAGCATATACAAAATTATAATAATGATAAAATAAAAAAATAAAAAATATTAATATAAATAATTTATTATTTTATATTATAAGTTATAATTATAATTATTTATATAATGTATCATCATCATCAGCCTACACGGGCACTTCAGAAGCTAAATGCACGATTCCAATTAGTCGTTTCCAATGGAGAAGAGCCGGCAAGAAACTCCACGGTAACTCTTTTAAAAATAATCGGCTTTTACAATATTTTCAAATAACAGTGTTAATAGGTATGGGAGGACAGTGTAGGCCTTTCAACAAGTACCAGATACTTAACAAAATAGAAAATCGTCAACAAATCTACGGTCTACTAGGTGTACAACGTTCTCACATTCACAAAATAGAAAAGAATCTATTCTATATATGAGATAAATAAAATAATAAAAATACAAACATATTTTAACCAAATGACGTGATTGCCATTACAACTTCAGTAACAAATCTGAATAAATATAATGTGTGTGATGCTGAAATACATATATAAAAGTTCTTTAACAGCCGTAGTTGTCAACTAAACATGGAGTGGGTAGGTAATAAGATAGTTTTGTGGCAGTATCAACAACGCCACATGCGAACTACGCATCAAAGACCTGACGTCACAAATCCTGCATCGCGCTATCAGAGTTTTCCGTACGACTAGCATATATACAACATCCCGACATCAACCGTTGGGCAGTTGCCCACCAGACATAACACCCGTCTGGTCGGAGGAACCTCCCTTTACTATAGACTAAGAGTGAACTTTACATCCTGTTCCTCATATCTCTAAAGTTTCAATAAAAATCGTTAGTTATCAATTTTATGATGAAAATTATTATTATAACGTATCGTTTGCTTGACGCTGAACTATGTTCCCGTCTCTATCTTGCACTTGTAGTTTGAAAGTTGTACAGTCAGCTCACACTTGTCACTTTACAACAAAGACAGGAAAAAAAAAAGTGCAGTCGAAGTCTTACTCCATAGACTAGCTAACACTATGCTTCTTATATTAACTCAATTTCATAATCACTCGCACGCAAACCCGACAAGCAATAACCCCTGGATAAAAAAAGCATTAACCCAGTTAAGTAGTTTAAAACACACTTCAATGCCCTTTACAACTCCATTTACCCCACATGCAAAAGAGAACGAGTGCCGTGTTTAAACCTAATTAAAAAAAATATTCCATTTACTAATCCCACATTACGATCCGTCCAGCTTACGTAGGCATCTGGAAATATACAAATCTGAATAATATAATAAAATAGATCCGTTTGTCTGCAGAGTATTTTCTTTTGTCTTGGTACTTATTAATACGGTATAAGTAATAATGTTATACGATTATGCGGCTCAAGCCTTGGAACCGTATAAATTATTATAATTCGTTTCTATTTATATTTGTGTTTGTCTGGAAGGTTGTCCTTATTCCTTTTGTTAATATTAATGGTTGGCGTATGGGTGAATATAGATCACTGGCGATTTTTATTGAAGAGGTCTTTGCGAGGAGTTCATCCGGGGAAGTACTTACGTACCTTTTTTTTTTCTTTCGGAGTTGCCTCCGAAAGAAAAAAAAAAGGTCCTTCAAAAGGCACCCGGGCTTTGGAGATAATAAGACCGGGAAGTGTAGGCTTCTTACCTCACTAAAATCACCCCGGAGGTCACCATGAGCACATGAAAAAAGGCACAGTGTCCTTTTAAAAGACCAGCCCTGTTGGGGCACATCCATGGATAGACTTTAAAGGGGACTCCCTTGAGGCTCGTTGTATGTACATGGCACGACGTAACAGCTATGCCACCGTACCGGGGAAGTACCTACTACCATCATACATTTTTCTGCCACTGCTGCCACCATTTTGAATGGTTATGTGTGATTTTGTACGTAAATACAGGCAGACAGCTTCGTATTTGGGCTACTGCGATGCCTCTAATGTTTTAGATGGATAACAGGCAGCGGTGACTTCTTATCGATGAAATATCTACGAATAACAAGCCGGGACCAACTGCTTAACGTGCTTTCCGAGGCGCGGAGAGGTATCGGTATGTTGTTGATGGTCACCCATCCACGGGCCGACCTTCGCTAGCGTTGCTTAACTTTGAAGATCGACCCTTGTGACTGCTATTATCTAGCTACGAGCCCCTCAGTTGTTTGCGTCTCAATAACATAAAAAGTAGAACTTGACAGTATTATTAATTTATTTAAACTTCTCACACACAATAAGGTACAAAGGCGGACTTAATGCCATAGGCATTCTCTACCAGTCAACCAAGGCTAGTGAAGAGATAAGATGGCAGGTGCTCTATTTAATAGGGAGAAGTGGAGATAATAATAATAATAATAAAAATATTAAAAAGAAAACAAATAAAATAGATACGCAAGTACATAAATATGTTGTAAACTTATAATGAACCATGTAACCATGTAATCCTATCAAACTCCACAAGCAAAGCCGCAAACAAAGTCTAGTTAGTAGGTAGAACTTTATTATGATATTTGCGTTCATATCACTTATGTCGATATGAAGTTGAGCCGCCTGAAGTTTACACGTCAGCTGAAATTAAAGAGTATGTTGGTACTTTAGTGGTACTACGGTAACTTACCAGACTCGAATTTGCGAAATTATTTCCTAGGTTTCGTGGCTATGTAAAAACATAGTACTGATAGAATAGTACATTACTTACCAAGGGCTGTAAAAGAAAGAAAGCCCGAAATCGCAGGTATTTGTGGTTGTGGTTATAAATATGCGATAGAGGGCTTTTTTTTTTACTGCTCGTGGTGAGTACACAATTTTACGTCTTCACCTGGCCACAATACGAGTTTTACTGTACGCGTAGCGTGCGGTAAAACTCACATTATGGCCAGGTGTGACGTAAAGATAGATAGAATACACTTTTCTCAAACATGCATGGAAAAGTTATTATTTTCGAAAAAAGAACATGCGAAGTATCGAATTTACGGACAAAGAAAATCAAATCAATTGCAGGAGCGTTTTTTGAATTTGGAACATTACAACGCTCCAGGGCCTCAAGTCTGCTATTACAATAGTGTCAGAATGGTCTCTTCATTGTGAGTTTTTGACAGATTTGCCATACAAACACTGTCAAATACTCACAATGGCGAGACTATTCTGACACTATTGTAATAGCAGACTTGAGGCCCAGCAATGTTGTATGAAATGGTGTGCTGCTTTGATTGGATCTCTTTTATCATTCTTGGCATACCAAAGTAAGTCTCTTTGCTTAGCACCAATTGCGTTTACGTGGCTGTATAGCCATAAATGAGTTTGCCTTTTAGCACACATGATATATAGAAAATTGGCGTCAAAGCTGAAAATTCGTTTTGATTTGTTATTTACATACTTCAGCCATCTACCACTACATCCAATGCCCACCTGCAAACCTCATCAGAAGTTCAACAAACAAACGTAAATGTACCGGGGAAATCAATAACATTTTCTTATAGTAATTGCCCCAATATGACTAATGTAACTTTTAATATTAATTAAATTAAATGTATAATATAAAAAGTATGTTTTATTTCCCTGCATTCTTTTGAGAAAAGCACTATATATGCCTCGGCGGAAATGGCAATTGATTGTCTCGTACTAGTAAAGTCCTCGCCTACGGCTCGGCCCTCATACTAATACTCGACCTGCAATTGCCTATTTCCCGGCCTTTGCAATAATGTACTATTATTGCACACCATAAAAATTACAGATAAATAAATTATATGTAGAAATTTTACGATGGGTGTTACAATGGGCAGTCTTATCGCTAACCTCTAGATGGATTAAGGAGGAAGAAGAGACAATACTACGGGTAGTCTGTGGTGTACCATTTACATATCAATATATATAAAAATGAATCCCTATTTCCCTTGGTCACGGCATCACGCGTGAACGGCTGGACCGATTTCGCTAATTATTTTTTTGTTGTGTTTGTTATTGTCAGGAGAAGGTTCTAATGAAAGAAAAATTTAAGAAAGTTAAAAAAAAAAAAATTAAGAAAACGACCATATTTACATTTTTATTGTAATAATAAGTAGGTAACTCTATCTTCTAATGTAACTTTATGGCGTTTGACATAACGTGTCAGTCATCATTTGGTAGGTCTGAGAATAGATTTTATCAAAAAAAAAAAAAAATTGAAGGTTTTAGTTAGGTAGGGTAGGGTAGGTAGGGTTGGTAGGGTAGGGTAGGGTAGGGTAGGTAGGGTTGGTAGGGTAGGGTAGGGTAGGGTAGGTAGGTAGGTGGGTAGGGTAGGGTAGGGTAGGGTAGAATAGGGTAGGGTAGGTAGGTAGGGTAGGGTAGGGTAGATATGTAGGTAGGGTAGGGTAGGATAGGGTAAGGTAGGGTAGGGTAGGTAGGTAGTTTCCTTTGCGCGTAGACAAACTGCCACAGTCAAATGGCTTTTGACAGAACGAAGTCTGTCGGGTCAGCTAGTATACAATAAATACATATATTACATACATAAAAGATGTTATACTTATCTATATAACTACGTTTAATAGTTTCCATTGTGACACATTTCAATGGATCACCCCGTATAGTAGTAGTTCGAATGTAACGTACTGTAGAGGTTTTAGCCTCCATGGTTGCCTTATACAACCTTCGCTTGTATTTTATGAGTTGATGGCATCTTTGATGAGATAAATTCTATCTATGGATAAACTCTATACCATACTTCGAAGATTAGAAAATAATAGAGGATCAGTTACTGGGTTGTGGAGGTCAGATAGGCAGTCGCTCCATGTAAACTACTGGTATTCAGCTGTAACCAGTTAGACTAGAAGTCGACCACAATATGGTTGGGAAAGGGCTAGGCAGATTGATTGAAAATAATAGAGGATAGAAAGAAAGAAAGAAAGAAATAACGAAAGAAATAAATAAATAAATAAATAAAGAAAGAAAATACGTTTATTAGCGGTAAACATGACGCAAAGAAAGAACACACACGAAAAGAACAAGTTGGGGGAAAATATGCGTCACATCCACGCGCCAAAACGCCCATCGCTCAGCATAATGCTGCGACCCAACGCGAGACAGAGCCCCAGCGCTGATTTTCAGCGACAGCCGGATCAGCCTAAAGACCTGAAAGTGCGCGTCATGATGTAAAATGAGTAGATGAATTTCTAGAAGTGATTACTATATTAATATAAAATACGCCTTTTATATTTTATTCGACTCCAATTGACTGTCGAAAAAACCCACGGATACTATACTGCCGTGCTAACGAAGAACGCAGTAACTCGATTTTGGACGATTATGAGTTATACATTCGTTGAGATATTTGGAGTCAGCGAATCGAAATCTATTAAATCTCTCTAAGCAACTTTTTATTGATCCTTCAGGAACTCGGTTTTTCAGTAAGCAAGAATGCTATAACTAAAACATCATAACAAATTCAATAATCAAAAATAAAAGTCTCGGAAGCGGCAAAATCGAGTTACTGCGTTCTTCGTTAGCACGGCAGTATACTAGAAATCGCAATAAACTCGAACTCAGACCACCCAGAGCCAATTACGCGAAGCAAAATATCTTATACAAAGGAGCAGTACTGTATACAACAAAGACTCGTACAAACAGGCGCGACATGCGACGCGACACAAAGACACCGCGTACCGCGCGACAAGCGGTCTCTTTGTGTTTAAATTGCCAGATACGATTGTTAATGCAAAAAATGTAAATATTATTAAAAATAAATAAAAAATAGCAACTACCAACCAGAGCAAAAAAATAAAGGTGGCTGCTTATGATAATTAATCTTTTGTAGGTATAGAATTTAAGTCTTTGGAATCCTAGTTTTAAAAAGGTATTTTGATTTCCTTTTGTTGACTCACGGAGTCATTATGTAACCTTAGAAGTGCAAGACTCATTTGTACAGGGTGGTAGGCCACCCTGTAAAAATAAGTCTTGCACGTCTTAAGATGTATACAACTTTTTTTAGCCCCCATTCTGATTTAAAGCCAAATTTTGCAGTTGTTTGGTGTTTATTATTTAGTTAAAATACGGCATATTCGTTATGCATAGTCTATAAGACCATGACCACTGCAATACTTTCAGTAATTTTAACCTGAAGTTCTTAAACGAATTTAAAAACGAACCAATTTTTCTAACAAATCATTAAGAGTAAGAATACCATTTTGATCATTGAGGATTTCGCGACATGACCTGACTTTTTTTGTATGGGTTTATCCAAAGAGACGTGTCGTGTTCAATCTTGATTACAAAAAGCAGAATATTTGTGACTTTGTTAGTGGAATAATTAACAAAGTATGCGAAAATTTAATGAAAAACACAATGAAAAGCGATCGCATTTTTGAGTATAAAAGAGGAGGCTTTGAGATTACGCTGATCTTAATTTTCGTATAAAATTGCCAAGCCTGAGTAAAATAATTATATAAAAATATCCTGTAATTTTCGTTTGTAATAAAAATAATCAAAATTTAAAGTTGATACTTCCATATTGGCCACCCTGTACATCTTATATTTTAAGTGAACTGGTTGTGTTATTTATGAGAATAAAATTCTCTAAACCGAGACCTACTTATTATAATACTTACCCAATTTCTACATTACTTTATATTTATTATAAAATGTTCCTGCATCAAAAACAAAATCCTCTTTAAAAGCGAAGTACCTTTAGGAGAGAACTCGAGTGAAATCGAGCTTCTAAAGTAAAGTTGGCTGAGAAAATGTCAAGTTCATTTCTCAAGGACTGTTCCTTGACGTCTGCATGAAATTATGATCACTTAAAAGGGAGAACAAGATGAAATAAAATAATAATACGAAAAGTGTTTTTTTTTTTTTTGCATAAAATCTTTGAATTTATAAATTTGTGATTTATAATCCCTCGCAAGCAACTCATATCATATTGATTTCTTGGTTGCAAGTGTGAAAAATGTGTTTCAATTAGTACTTTCTGAATTTACGTAAACGGCCACCCCATTTTCTCCCATGGGTGTCGTAAAAGGCGACTTACTAGAGAATGGACAGCAGCGTTCTCTATGCATTTTTAACACCATACTGCGATCGCCAACCCGCCTGCCAAGCGTGGCGATTATGGCAAACCTACCAATTGGGGGAGGCCTGTGTCCAGCAGTGGACGTCTTTCGGCTGGAATGATGATGATGATGATGATGATGATAATGATATTATTACAAAACAAAGTCCTCCGCCGCGTCTGTCTGTTCGCGATAAACTCAAAAACTACTGCACCGATTTTCATGTTGTTTTCACTAATGGATAGAGTGGTTCTCGAGGAAGGTTTAGGTATATAATTTGTCAAGTATTTATAAACATTGGCTAAAATATAATGATATTAATTTGTTGGAGGTGTTGGAAAAAAATAAGCCGTCTGGAACGGATCTGGCTGAAATTTGGTACAGGGATAGATTATAGCCAGGAATAAGACATAGGCTACTTTTTATCCCTGGAATAGGTTCCCATGGGTTGGGGGAAAGGGATCAAAATTGTATGATTACTTTTGGTCGCGATAACCGACATCGACGCGGGCGAAGCCGCACCAGCTAGTTATAATTATAATCTGTGTTGCTGCACTGTTGTTAACAAAAAGTATCATCACCTGTCGCAATGGAAAAACAGATTTATGTTCCCAATAAAATAAACGTAACTCAAAATACAAGAAATTGTACTTAAAAGCAGTATTTAAATCGTCACCGATAAAAAATTCAATAAAGCGATTTTATTTATCAGATATCGTAAGCCTACAACGTCAATAAAGTGGTACTTTATTGACGTTGTAGACTTACGATTTTACACCTTACATATAAAAATGCACCAAAAAAAAAACGACCATCGATGCTTCAGTAACCATGGCAACGTATGAAGTTCATTCACACTCCTCATCGGTTCGCCGCTAATAAATAAGGGCTCATCAATAAGTGAAGCTTCTCGGTATCTTCGGGAACAGCGATCATCCGTCAATGTACACTGCGGGCTTTTTCTTACGCAGGTATTTACTTATTTATAACTCTGCCTAAGATATTTATGTAGTGTTTTAGGAATTCAAGGATAGACTATTATTTATAGATTTAGTAGTATTGTTGTAAATAGGCTTTTACTGAACTAATGTAATGAAGAACTGATAAATGTTGTAGTTTTACCTAAATCGTTGATCAAGCGGTAAGAATTCAACGGTTTGGGCGTCGGATAGCCGTCACTAATCTATGGGACAGACAGCCAGAAGTTGTGAATCGAATCCCGAAAGTACACACAACGTCACTATGTGCTAACCCCTCAAGTTTTAAAATGTTACACTGCTACAATGTAGAATTAATTACGAATAATCTAAAGAATACTTCAAAAAGAGTTTACTAGTTCAACTTGGATTCGAATTATCGCATCACCGAATATCGTCATACTCCTACATAGTTTGACAAACTAGCCAGCGAGCCCATGAGAATTGTGATGAAATTGTTATCTACTATCGTCCAAGTAGTTTATCTTTAGGTCCCTGTCTAAATGATAGATGTTATCATTTGAGGGTATCCATTAATTTTACTTACTTACGTTTTCTTTATAAAATTAATCCATACCCTCAAATTATAACTACAACGTTGTCTAGGGACCTGTTTTTGTGTCAGTTGGCAAAATATGTAATGAGTGATGATGACTGTAAATTATCAAATCAAATATTCCAATAAAAAAAATCAAACAGAACTTTTACAAAAAGAAAAAAATGATTTATAAAAGTATTTTTTTTTAAAGATTTTTTAAAATTATATTTTATAATCTTATTTTTTATAATTTATTATCTTTACAATATAAGTCTTTTTAGTAAAATAAGATCAAAGTTTTGTTAAATAATAGCAATAATAAATATTATTAAATGATTATTAAAATATTTTATTTTTCTTGATTTTTTAATTCTTTCTACTCGTATATATTAACTAGGTACAACAAAATAGAAAAATACAGCATATTAAAAAAAAAAAGCATACTGGATGACAGAAAGCACATGTTGTGCCTAGGATTTGAACCTCCATTATTATACACGGCAAGCGGTCTTGAAACCTCCGGTCTACTTGACTTTGTATATTACATTGTAAATGTTAAGCCTATTATTGCTTGTTAATATATGCATTAATAAAAGTATTAACTTTTGATTGAATAAAAACAATACTTAAAACAGAAAATACTTATTTATTCACTAAAACAATACGTTAATTGTAATAACATGTTTTTGCAAAATACAAAACTAACTTGGGCCTATCACGGATTTGAACGCACATGTCTTTTGCGGGGGTAATGACTTAATGGAGCTGTGTGTACCACCAATAACGCGAATCCACTCTTATCACAATCATCTTCAGCTTTGTTAATAGTTATTAACGGGAATTTAGATTAGAACTAAACTGTTTATGCGAAATAACCATTACGATAATTCATTCTTGCAGTAATCGATTTAATCCCGGAATTAAAAAACAAGGTCATTAAACATACCTAAAATTTTAATCAAGAAACTCACTTCTTTAGCACGTTCTTCCAAGCTCCGTACTCCTACACAAATCCACCGCACACATGTAAATTATATTCATACAAATACATTATTCATAAAATAAGGATGTACATCAAAAAATGGAAGCTGGCATAAAGCGTATTCCAGAAAGAACGTACTGTAAACACTACCCCTGGTCGGGGGGTAAATGTTCCATGAAATTACCCCGGCATTTCGCTAGCAATGAAACTCGTTTTCCACTGGACAATTCCGACTTTATCCGCTGAAGCTATCTCGGCAATTGTATAACTAGATAATGATAATACGTGACTTCTAGTCCGTGTAATGTAATTTTTTATTTATGAAAATATTAGCTGAACAGATAAAAGAAAAGTAGTGCTTTTATTTTATACACTTCCAAGTATTGGGGAAAGTTGAAGGTTTGCACCTTTGAACGAATTTAAGGGACCACAATACTGCCCTGATAGGTAAGCCGAAAAGCGCTAACTCAATCAGAGTAAATTATGAGAAAAACGACTTTTGTAAATTAGTTTATCCGTCAAATCTCTTAGTAATTTAAGACGCCGTGCACGAAATCGACTGATTTTGATCAATTTTGTTCATTGTTTGTGAGAAAGGGAAACATAATTTAAACAAAATTATGTGTGATTTGAAAAGTCGTGTTCTTTGTTTTGCATGTGGCTGAAAGGGATTTTTCAAATAAATTAAGTATTCACGGTAAATCACTAATATTTGCAACAAGTTTTCCGAAAAATGACGCGAGACTGACATTTGATCATCATTCTACAAGAAACTACTTTTGATTTTGAAAATTAAAAAATATCATCAACATCATTATATGGTCTACTTGCATGTGGCGGAACCACTTTTTTCAACTTCCATACAAAATATAGCAGAAAAATTATATTCAAAAAACCTTTTTTTGTTTTAAACCTCGTCAGTAATATATATTTTTCCTATTATTTAGCAAATCATGTCAAGAAATTTAAAAATCACAAATTAGTCTTCAGCTATCCTTGAAATATAATCAAAATTTTATTTAATGATTATACAATATTTTCATCAAGTAAATCAATGGCGAAATAAACTATATTTTGGAGAGCACAAAAATGATGAAACTATTAAAAGCTGCTGTGACTGACACGAATGGTTTAGCACCATGAAAACTGTACTTTTATAGTAACACAGACTTAATGTTTCGATTATTTCAAGTTTTCTCACAATTAGATAAGAAATTGCCAAAAGAGAGTTTTTTTCGTGCACGGACCCTTAAGGAAAAATTTAGATATAAAAAAAACTTTTTAGTGGTTTTTTTTAATGTTTTAAGTTAGATAGCGCTGTTTGGCTTATACCATTAGATGCAAAATTATTCAAGCTATTGAATGGTATAAAAAAAACTAAAAGGGCGTATCTCAGAGATGGCTCCTTTCGGCTTAGCAGGGCAGAATACACCAATTAATAAAAAACACTGGCAAAATAGTGCAGAATGTTTAGAAACCATCATACCTAGATCCAAATACCGAAATGATTATTTTTTTCATAATTTTTTTTATAGGCCTAATAAGCGTCTTGCCAATTACTTAGCCGACGAGCTATAGTGACTAATTGAATTTTTGTTTGTGAACTGGGAACGTCATTACTTAGATAAATGAAGCTTAATTTATTATCAAAATCAAAAGAATTACATAAGACAGTCCCCCATAACGCCCGCCCTTCACCACTTTCTCGTGCTTTAGCTGGGAAGAAGAAGTGGAAGTTAGAAAAACTTGATTCAATACAATAGTAGGTATGCAATGTTACATTTTAAATTAAATTAAATTATTTGCCATATCAGCTAGCACATGCCAGTATACCAGCAGATAAAATGAAAGCTATATTCAAGCAAAAAACTATTTCGTATCATCCCCACCCATGCACACACACATAGTTTAAACCATGTTCCTTCGTAAGCTTTGGCTTTCAATGAAAGCGGACAACGGTCACACAATAACGGCTATCCAAAAACAGAGCGTTTTTTGACACCAATCCACTTCCTTTGACCACATATAAAATTCTGGTTAAAAAACACTTCCTCTATCCTTAAACATCATCATTACATATAGTTTCTTGCTCTTGTTTCATGTTTATTATTGCATATATATATTTTTTATATAGATAATTACCTATATGCTTTGTGTATGTAAATGGTGCACCACTGACTACCTGCAGTATTGTCTCTCTTTCTACCTTAAAATCCACCCTAAGGTTGTCTATAAAAGATTGCTTTTAGCGATAAAATCGCCCATTGTGTCACTCTATGTAAAATTTCTACATTTATAACAGTAAGTTTTGTGGTGTACTCGTACATAATAAAGAGTATTCTATTCTATTCTTCATGTCATACACTGGTGAAAATGACAGATGTTCATGACGGCCGTTGTAATAATATGACGGATCCGCTTTTCTAGAAAAGGTCTCATCAATATTTTTATCTATACCTAATTTACATTAAAATTTCAATTCAATAATCCAAATCTATGGTAGCAAGCTCAAAACTCTAATGAAACTTGTTCTCGACTAAAACAGATTGTTTTAATTAGAACAAGATGAATGTGAAAAGTTTCTTGTCATAATTCAACGGTAAGTTATCGCAGGTGTCGATAGAACGTACGGATTCAGCTAAGTCGTGGCAAACGATCAAAATAAGGGTATCTAACCAGGGACTGAATACCGATATAATTTGGATACATGATACCAAAATATCGCTATAAATACCGGTATTTGTAAACAAAAAATAATAACGGTGTTATACTCGTATCTATACAGATATAACACCGTTATTATTTTTTGTTTTTTGCAATTTGCAGGTCAGCGTCAGGTTGTATCTTGATCAAAATATGATTCACGACTGTAAAAATATGTATTTACTTAAGAATCATCAATATAAAGATTCTGTGACGTCACATTGTAGCCTGTTATCACTACTGAGTATCGATATAATTATCGATATTTTATACCGATACTCAAATTACTTACATATATAAAATACCAGTATTTATGCCAGATACACACTGATATATACTGTTATCGGTATTTTCTTAAAAGTATCGGTATTCTTCGAGTATCGATATCGGTCCCTGTATCTATCTATGCAAAATAAAGCTTGGAACTTTGTCGAATACAAAATCTAGAGTTTTAACTCTAGATTTTGTATTCGACAAAGTTCCAAGCTATGTATTTTATTTTTATTTAGCTTTAGCTAAATAAAAATAAAATACACGCTTTTATCACGCACTAAAAATTATAAGAAAAGATAATAGATATAAGATAGATATTTTTGACAGACCGCCGTATTCTACCCTTTATGTGTTTTTAATGTTTTTACTTTCTTTTCTCGATTGGCAGACATGGGGCCAGAAAAAAAATATCTTTACAATGTTAATGTTTGCGTCGGCGAATGGTGTTAGCGTTACTAAGTGCTGAGCCAATTTTTTTTTTTTTAACAATATTTGCTATTAACATGCTCAGAAGATTAAAACGTCTAAACCAGCCATTTGATATTAAACCATCATTATAGTCAGTACAAATCCGCTGCCGCTTGAAGATTATAGCTAAATCTCTACAGGATCATTTCTCGTTAAAGTCTATGAGTATTATATACTTTTTTTTTGGGTTGGAAATTATCAAATAACTTTTCCCGCTCTGGGCGGAGCGGGAGAGCATGTCAGACTTTTACTGACTAAACCCCACCCGTGTTCCTTCAAATGCCTGTATGTTAGGGCCTCGGTATCCCTTTCGGACAAACCCGCAACGCTGGCATCGGTCCTGGCGGACCCCATGAGTATATCCTACAGCGGACATTACAGGACCGATAACAGAAGGAGATTGTTTTGAATATACGTGACCCACATAAATAAATAGGTCACAATCACGACTCAATTATTATTATTCACTTTATTTTTCGTCCACCCTTTTTAAAGCCATAGTGAAATTAATAACAGTTCCATTATTATTCCTACCGCAAAATGTATTTATCTAAAACAAAACAACTAAGAAATATCTCGGAAGACAGACATTTCCATTGGCCCCGGAATAAATTACAAACTCACTTAATTTTGTGTTGTTTGGTAATCCCCACAATAATTTCTTTCAAGGCCTTCATTTCAATCTGGGGGAACTCAGTAACATTGAGGATTAGGGATGATTTACGAGACTAGAGGAATTATTATGAAATAATGAGTGTTAGCGAAGAAAGCCTCGTCTTTATTCATAGATAAATACGAGTTATCCTTGTTTTAACGTGAAAAAATGTGAGGCATTTTTGTAAAACGGCGTGATACCCGGCGATTTTTTTTAGGGTAGCACGTATCGGGGTCAGATTTTAGGGCGAAAAGCTGAATTATTTTGTGAAAGTAAACATTTTAATTTTGGCTATGAAAAGATTTCAGATGTCTAAATAAATTAGGTATTATAAATGATATTGGACACCACACTGCCTGTGTCTGTGTTTCCGAACGCATACAAGCCTAATGAGAGAATTCAAAGTGAGAGTGAACAAGCTTCTTCTGGGTAAACCCACTCCATCGTCGACTTTGTCTCTGTCACCTCTGACCTAGACTAGAGTCAAGAGTAAACCCATCGTAGAATAAAAATATGTTAGTCAAACTCAAACTCAAAACATTAATTTCAAATAAACCAATAACAGGCACTGCTGAATTGTCTAGGGGTCGGTCAGTCAGAAAGTTTCCTATGGAGAAGAACGGGCAAGAAACTCCACGTAAAAAACTTTTAAAACAAAATATTACAAAACAGTATACAAAATAGTGGTTATATCATTCATTTTGAAATTATACATGTCATGTGAGAACAATGTAGGAAGACAGGCACGTTAGAAGCTTCCGTAATAAAAGGATTAAAACAATAAACAATTCAAAAATTAAAATAACCCGTGGCAGCTAAGAGATGTCCAGTCCCTACTGACAGCGCCCGTTCACGAGCATGACGTATTGATCAGCACCATTCAGCTCAACCATTTTGAAGGAACTTAATTATCTAACACACACGCCACCTCCAGCGAGTCATTTGAGTGAGCATGACATATGTACTCTCAGTCGCCGGGGTACATTTAAGTCAAAAAAAGACGTACCCAGTAAATGGTAGCTTTAAAGGGCCCACACATATGCTATGCAATTATACAATACTAAGAGATTGAATTTATACAATGCAAATATACTTTTTACAATCTTCAGCAGCTCCAACAATATTTTCTAATGCTAATCATTTAGTATATGCGCCCTTGTGGGGCAGGACCAGCCTTGAGCCAAGGGTATTTGTCAGGGATTATAATTATAATTTTCTTGGCTGGTTTTTAAGAGGTTGGCACCACCTTCTTCAAAATGTACATTTGATATTTAATTGGTTTTAATTAACTACCAATCATTAACATATCACAACAATAATCGGAACACCAATCAAAGATCTAGACTTGGATCACGTCAATCCGTTTCCTGCGATCAATCCTCGAGAATGTCATTTCATTAGCACGAGGTAGCTCCCTGCAAGTTGTCGTGACAGGATCATAGATGGCGTGACAGATGAAATCGACTATCAACTGGCAACACTGTGTGACAGCTGCTGTCATGTTGAAAAGCGAGGGAAACCGGTACGTGGCAGTATCAGTCGTCTTTGGTTAGGTTTAACCAGTGTGACATTCCTGATTGGCTAACTGGGTGTTTCTGTTTTATATTCTTAGACAAGGTTTTCTGATACGCCTTTTATTGTCTGATAATAATTAGTTATAATACTGGGCAGTTGGGCGCTGTGCCCATTGCCTTAATCAGTAAACGCAGGCACAGAATAATAGTGCAGGTATTAGAAATACTTCAATAATTTATTGTCAGTTTATAGAGGACTGAGCCTATTTTACCACTGCTGGACTGTTCTATGTAAAGTAAACGCCATGAAGCTCGGTGGTAGACTGGTTTATTCAAAGAAAACAAAAGGTATAAAAAATAAATAACATTTCAAATATAAATACTGTACAAAATACACCAAAAAGTATAAAACAGTCAAAAAGGTGCGTCGCGCACATTCTTTCCCCCCAAAAGTTAAGCCCTCAGCTTGAGCAGCTTCTTCAAGGGCCTCCTCAGAGTGCCCACTGCAGTCCTGACGTCCGCCACTCAGATCACTCCATCGCGGCCCGGGTAAGTCGCTGAGATGCGCCCTCTCAGCCAGGAGCCCCTTGGTAGGTTGCCGTCAGCCACCAGGACTAGATCGCCCACAGCCAACTCTGGAACGTCGCCTTGCCCGGGTATGGGAATAAGATTCGGCAAGTACTCTTTAACCCAGCGCTGCCAGAAGTGGTCCGCTAGTCTGACCGCTTTGTGCCAGCCGCTTCTTGACACCAGATCTCGATCCGACAAGGTTGCTGGAACAGGACGCCCCGACAAAGCTGCAAGTAGAAAGTCATTCGGAGTGAGCGCCTCTTCGCTGCCGGGCTCTACCGAGACGTGCGTCAGGGGGCGGGAGTTGATGAGCCCTTCTGCTTCTGCCAGCATGGTTCGGAGAACTTCTTCGGAGCACATTCGGTGAGGGTCGCTCGAAGTGCTGTCTTCACACTTCTCACCAGTCGCTCCCATACTCCACCCATAAACAGAGCCGACGGAGGAATGAAGCGCCAACTGATTTTCTCCGTCGCAGCATGTTCCATAGCTGCGTCCCCGTAGAGTGCACGGAGTTCTCTTCTTGCCCCGATGAAAACGGTGCCATTGTCAGACCAGATCTCAGACGGCGTTCCTCTGCGAGCCACGAAGCGCCGAAGACTCATTAAAGCAGAATCCGTTGACAAGCTTCCAACAACGTCCAAGTGGATAGCACGGACGACTAGGCACGTATACAAAGCGACCCATCTCTTCTCCCGTCTTCGGCCAATATTGACTTGAACTGACCCGAAGTAATCTAGCCCCGTGAATGTAAAGGGGCGCTTGTGGTGAGCTAAACGTGCCTCCGGTAGATTCCCAGTGGGCGGCTGGAATTTTTCAGCTCGGCGGCGGCATAGCTGGCAACGGAAAGCAACAAAGCGGGCGACATTTCTTAAGCCGTACAAGTAGAAGCTCTGACGAAGCTCGTTGACCACGGTTTCCATGTTGGCATAGGCGGCTCGGCGGTGGTGGTAGTCCACCAGTAGCTGGACGGCAGGATTCTTCCCGGCGAGGACGATGGGGTTCTTTGTGGCTTCAGGCACTCCCGAGGCTGCGGCGATACAGCTGGACAGGCGTAGGAGGCCCTCTTCGTCTACAATCAGAGACAGTCGAAACAACCGACTGGTGCGAAGTATGGGCAGGGGTGGGAGTCTGCTCAAACGCATCATCTCGTCGGAAAATGAGTCCAGCTGTGCCTGGCGCAAAATGTGCGTCTCGGCCAGCGCATATCGGCAGCTGTCTCATGCGTTGAGTGTGGAGAGCCAAAAGAGCTTGACGGCTGAAAAGAAAACGTTAAGAGCCCCCCTTGCTCACGCACTAAATTCTCTACATGAAACCCCCTACGTGATAAGGAATGGATTCTGATCTGAGTTAGATATTTATGAGCTCTAAATGTTGCTCGTACCAATCTCAGCCAAGAGCTAAATCGCTTGGGATCAGCTGAGACAGGCACATGCCTCTCAATGCTACCGATGAGGTGAACTGCTGCAATGGTATATGCCGGATTCCTACTCTCTTCATTCACGCTTGGGTATTCCGATGAACTACAAGGCTCACTAGGCCAGTCAGAAGACAGCAGGAATTCTGAACCAGTGATCCAGCGAGACTCTAGGGATAACGTAGTGCGTTTTAACCGGGTTGCATCGTCAGCGACGTTCAACTCGCTAGGCACCCACCGCCAATCACTGGCACTCGTTAACGCCAGGATCTCGCCGACTCTGTGCGAAACAAAAGGCTTGAATGAGCGGGCCTCGCTTCTTAACCAACTCAACACAATCATTGAATCACACCAAAAAACTTGCCTGACGGGTCTGAAACGATGAGAATCGCAGATTGTTGAAGCGAGGCGCGCGGCGATCAACGCTCCCTGCAGCTCCAACCGCGGAATCGACACTGGCTTCAAGTGAGCTACACGGACCTTGCTGCAAATCAGTGCGAGCTTGACTTCTCCATCCTTAAGCACGAACCGCCCGTACGCCACCGCAGCAAAGGCAGACTCGCTGGCGTCGATAAAAACATGAAGCTCGCAATGATTCACATCTCAGTCGGCTAAGCAGTAGCAGCGTGGGATCTACAATTCGGCAACCCCAAACAAATCATGAAACCCCCCCAATTGGGGGAGGCCTATGTCCAGCAGTGGACGTCTTTGGGCTGAAATTATGATGATGAAGGAAATCATTAAAAATGCATGACCATTGATAGCATTTTCTCCAAAAGCCTAATTCAGAACATTCTTTAAACACAATACACCACAGTTCTTAAACAAATACACTATTTTATCTACACGAAAATGCACAAGCCATTAGTATCGGTGAATTACAGTTAATATGCCAACAAATCAGAAATAAATTGGGTATGTAGAGGGCGAAGTTTACGAACTTGTTCTTAGTTCGAGCCGCAAATCAACTTAACTAGCGCACGCTACTACACACTACTTTAAACTACGTGGCGCGATCGATTCGAAACTAACTTAACCACCACTAAGCCTGGCTTGAGTACAAATATGTGATAATGTTAAGATTACTGCTTAGGTACTAGTATGGAACTGTGCCTTTTTTAGCATCTTCTATACAAATAAATAAAATTGAAGTATCCATTTGTAATGTCTAGATAACATCATCAGCATCATCAATTCAGCCGAAAACGTCCACTGCTGGACATAGGCCTCCCCCAAACGCCGCCAATTCGACCGGTTCTGTGCTTCTAGCGGATTCCTGTGGTTCATCGGTCCACCTTGTGGGAGGGCTTCTAACGCTACGTCTTCCGGTACGCAGTCGCCATTCCAGAACCTTTCGGCCCCATCGGCCATTTGTTCTGCGAGCAATGTGCCCTGCCCATTGTCACTTAAGTTTGGCAATGCTTCGAGCTATATCGGTTACAATGGTTCTCCTGCGGATCTCTTTATTTCTGATTCGATCACGTAGCATAACTCTAAGCATAACAGCTTTTTACAAATTGTATATGACAGTAGGTACTTTTAACAAAAATAACATCCTTTTTAAATGGTTTTTTGTCTGTCTCTCTGGTCTGTCTGGCTGCCTGTCTGTTTGTTCCAGCTAATCTCCGAAAGCGCTGGACCGAGCTCTTATACTGGCAGATAGCTTATGTTATAAGGAGTAACTTCGTTTTTTTTTTTAGAGCCACACGGGTGAAACCGCGGGCGGCAGCTAGTTATAGAATAAAATGACTCAGAAAGAATGTTTTTTTTTTTACAAAGTTTTTGTTTTATTTTTATAACAGTCATTTGGGAGAAAATGGATATAGGATCGTGACATCGTTACAGATTTGCGAAATCCAAGTTAATTTTTTGAAAACTTTTAAATTAGTAATTTGGTATTGCATTGTTTTAACACTTGATTTCTTTTTATTTGTTAAACTATCCATACTAATATTATAAACGTGAAAGTAACCCTGTCTGTCTGTCTGTATGTTACGTTTTCACGCCTAAACTGCTGAACCGATCGTCATGAAATTTGGCAGAGATATAGCCTGGGACATGGAGAAGGACATAGGCTACTTTTTTACGCGATAACTAACATCCACGCGGGCAGAGCCGCGGGCATAAGCAAGTGTCAAATAAGCTTACGACATACCTATAATATATTAAATTAAATGTATGAAAATCATATCCAAATAGTAAAAAAAATATTATATATTATTTCATTGCATCTATGCTTTTATTTAGAAAAAAAAGTATAAATAGTCTGTCTACTGTTTTATAGGAATTTGTTCTCTTTTTCCCTGAGTCTGATATGAGTTTCGTAGGGAAAGTTGTTTGTTGTGTGTTGTTGTTGGGACGGGTACTCGTATTTATTATTTCAATTATCGAATATTATAGATTAAATTTATGTTAAGGAAAAAAAATGATGTCGTTTTCTATAAAGATTTGTTTTAAATTCATAAAACTTTTTCACGCAAACATTCACATGCATTCAAATAACGTACAATATTCAAAGATATATAACGATACACAGCTACCAAAATTTAATTCCTCGATCTGGAAAGAGCTCAGCACTTATCAAGGTGATGTACTTCAAACCATTTCGGTTCTCTACAACAGACCTCCATAAAGTTCGCAACTTGCTCTCAATTAGAAAAGTTTATGTTCTAAACATGTCCTTAACTTTGCATAAGTGTCTTCGTTTTGACTCAGCAACTCAGAGCAGAAGACATAGAGATATAATGGCTCACTCCCCAGGGATTCGAACTGTCTTTGCTAGGCGTCAATATGTTACACAATCCACCTACCTACATCTAAATATATAAAACAAAATCGGGTTATTTACACCATCTATATCTCAAGAACAGATGGACCCATTTTTATGATCTTGGATTTGTTGGTTTTGTCTCCGCCCCGTATAGCAAAATAATAATTTTACTTCTCATGCTCTAAAATTACGCTAATATAGCCCTACGAAACGGGACTAAAGTGACCACTTTAGTCTTTAGGGAGTGAAAAGTAATTAGTTTTTTAATTTCCTTTATGTGACATAGACAAACTCAAACAGCCAGTAAATATACTATTATCTGTGGAGTATGGACCATCTTCATTGCGAAAATGTTGAGAGTTTTAGTTTCATGGTTTTTCCGCAAATAAGGTGGCGCAATGACGTGTTTTAAATTGTTAATCTGTGACTGGTATAGAAGAAAAAACTAACCGCGAAAATTTCAGAATTTTTGTCGAGTGTAAATTTGTTCGGTTTTAAATAAATTTATTAAGAATTTCCAGTGACATTAAAGAGTTCGACGTCGAGCAAAGAGCAAAAGACATAATAGATAATCTTTTGCCGCCTAAATCGCGAAAGATTTACCTAAAAACTTACGAATGTTTTATGGACTGGAGGAATAATATTTATTAAATGTTTTTGTACTAAATTGACTATTTTTCTCGCACTCAAAGTGAAAAGTACAGTTTGCACCTCGAGACTAAACACCAACTTAATAGCAGCGTTTTACCTGAAATAAAACGCATATTAAAATACTTACCTCACTGGAAGCTTTATTATGAGATGGCATTTCCGTTTCCGTCGATATCTTACCAGTTTTCGTACTTTTAATCCCTCTATACTTCCGGTTCAGTGGTGCCACCTGGTGGTTGCGGGTAGTTTTTAGTTCTTGTAAAAGGTGTCACGCCATTTTGTTCATTGTCTCATATAACCAGGCAGAAATAAAGTGAAAGCTTCCAGTGAGGTAAGTATTTTAATATGCGTTTTATTTCAGGTAAAACGCTGCTATTAAACTACTTGACCGTCACTGGAAGCTTTATTATGAGATCTGTTTGTTATCGCCTGGTGACGCCACTTTGATGTATATACTTGGAAGTATGTAGTATGACTATAGGCCAATGTGATAAAGCATGAAATTAACAAAAATGTAATTAATAAGTATGCCTTTATTTAAATAAATGTATAAGTAATGTAATTCAATTAAAGTACCTAGATAAGTGTACTTTAGCTTACAAATATAATTAGCATAATTTTAATTTTTTGTATAATGAAAAATCATAAATTCTAATCATTAACAACCAATTTAAGAAAACAAAATATTTATTCAGCAATGTTAATCGATTGGATTGAACAATTGTGTCACATTTTGTGAATCAGTACTTCTCATTATTTCTCGTCTATAAAACTTATTGAATGTATTGGCTGATCGCCAATTTCCACGAGCCAAGATTTCGTCGAGGGGATGATTTTGAAACCAGCTTTTGTTGGCTACAGCAGACCGGGTGCTACCTGGAGTGGCTGCAATGCCAGCTTCCCCAAACAGGTTCTTTACCCACCCTGCAATGACTGTACGTGAAGCAGGTTTAGCCACACCTCTTACCGTAATAAATAAACTAGTTGATTTTGCCGCATTACGTCTGTCGTTTAATAACGCTATAGTTTTTTCTATCCAGAATATAGGGTCAAGATTAGAGTTATCGGTATTTAAAAGCAATTTCCAGCCGGATTGCCTATAATTACTGCTGTCCGTTTTGGAGCCAAACTGAGGCCACAATATTATACCGTTATCAGATCTTATGCAATGATTAGGATCAATACTAAGCAGAGTTAGATCATGTATTCGCCTACCAGAACAAAGCAACAGTAAAATTGCTGTATGACGTGACGTTTGAAATAAGTTATTTGAATCAATTGTGTAATTAGTCAAAAATGAAATTAATTTACTAACATCCCAAACTGGAGGCTTCGTGACCTTTGGATTTTTTAGGGCAATTTATTTTAAAACATGTCTTGCTAGAACGTGTGAACTTAATCGACTTGAATTTTCAGCGCTACCTAGTGTAGATATTACTGATTTATGTAAAAGTATTGAATTATACGAGAACTTATCAATTAAGTATAAATCACATAAAAACTGCGCTAATTGTGAACCAGGGGGATTCATTAAGTCAAGGTTTTTATTATGACACCACAACACCCACCGCTTCCAGGCTACCTCATAGGTTTTTAGAGTCGGTTTTCGCCAAGAATTTTTAAGCAGTGATAGTTGTTGAGCGTTCCATGTCTTTATCGTGTCGGACCACCCCCACATTTCCAAACTTCGAGGACGATGTTCTCGACCTTCGGTGGTGGGAGGCTCGTCGACGTGTCTATTAGGTATCTGTGTAGGTTTTTCAGAGTTAATGGGGCCGCGAGCGCTCGGGCTTTGAGATCCGCACGCCAGAATACCCTCTCCCATCGAGGTACTACTATTAGGAATATTCCTGTCGACTGGTTTAAATGAGACAGGACTTTGGGAACTAGGAATGGTGGTGGAAATATCCATGCGAGCTGGTAATTCCATGGGACACTGAAGGCATCGTGGAACAGAGCTTGAGGATCTTTCAGATCTAGGGACACATAATTGTGTACTACGTGAGCAGTCGCCGAGGCAAATAGATCTATTATTGGCGTTCCCCATTTTGCAAACACTATTTCTACACAAGTCTGTAGTAAGTGCCATTCTGGAGGTTGGCGAAGGCGCGATAAGTGGTCCGCATGATTGTTGTATTTGCCCGGAATGTAGTGTATGCTGAAGTGTATCTGATGGTGGTATAACAAATTCAGAATTCGATAGGTTATTTCAAACTGGGATAATGTCCTCGTACCTCCTTCCTTTCGTAGGTAAGTGACCGCAGTTCTGTTGTCGCTTTGAATGAGGAGCGAACTTTGATGAAGCCAATGAACCTGGTTTTGAAGAGCGTATAATATTGCTAGCATCTCTTTTTGATTGCCATGAAGCATTTTCTCTTCTTGCCACCAAGTTCCTGACAAAGCAAAATTGTTTAGTTGTGCCCCCCACGCTTGATCTGATGCACCTGTGGCCAGAAAATTTATTGGAGGAGGATACTGAAGAGGTGTTGACCTTTGACAATTTAGGGCCCACCAATTTAGTTCCTCTAAGACACCTTGTGGTAGTGGGTAGGTTTTTGGTGGCAGGACTGGCAGTGAATTCATGAAAATTACTAACTGTCGATGATTGAGCCGACCCCGTGGGACAACAAAAACTGGCAAAATTTAAAAGTCCTACTATTTTCTGCAACTCCTTTAGAGTTAACTGCTCTTGTTCGAGAGTCTGATTTATCTTTGTGATGATGCCCTGAGCCTTTTCCTTTGGTAGGATTTTTTGATTTTCCCATGGTTTCCATAGTATCCCTAAATAAACTATACTCTTTTGAGGAGAAAGAACAGATTTTTTTTTTTTTTTTTTTTTTTTTTTTTTTTTTTAACTTGATTTGCCACCCCAGTTTTTGCAATATTTGTACACTTACTTTGACATGCTCGCGAAGCGTGTGAACATTCTGGTGTACTAGCAAATAATCGTCCAGGTATACCAGGATCCTCATGTTCCATTTTTCCCGCAATGTTTGGGCCACCCAGTTCGTAAGCATGGAAAAGGTTTTTGGAGCAGTGCTCAGACCGAATGGAAGACAAGTCATTTCTAACAACTCCTGGTTGTATATTAGGCGCAGAAAGCGTCTGTGCGATTTGTTTACGCTTTAGTTTCTCTACGCATTTCAATACATTCGGCTCTATGGCCGCAGGCTAATTGCAAAAGGTCTCAGGATATTTTATGAAACTCGCCCTTCTGAAATAATTCGTCAATTTTCCCATTTAAATTATCAAAATTAATACATTTTGTAGTTTTTGCCCAAGAAAGAAGATTACGAATACCTTCATGCAATGATTGTCTTTGTTTTAATATGCAGTAGGTTAAGGCTGCATAGGATTTATCGGCATGTGCCAGATGACGTAAGGTGTTAACATATGCTTTTACCTCCTCATTTGTATCCAGGTCTATAAAGCCAGGAGTATGATTATAAAATTTTTGCGTATCGGCGTATCTCACTTCTGACCAAGAAGTACTACCAAAACGCTGGATATCTACCAACTTCTTTAAAAAATAATCGGGGGTTTTTGGAACTAATGGTCCCTTAAGCTTAGTATCAATGTCAAAAGTGAAATCTAACTTATATTTTGATGTTCTTGATTTGAACAACCCTCGTCACTAATTCGTTCATAAAGTTGACCACTAATTTCAGAACAAACAGAAGCATTATCATAACAAGCTGTATCAATGTTACTTGTCCAATTAATTTGTTTGCGAAGCTCACCCATTTTTGTGATTCAGTCCACTCGGACCAGCCACAGCCTGTGGCTGGGTATCAGGGTTGTGGTTATTACTCTCCATCACTGCCAACGAATTACGTTAGATCTGCGGTGGTTTTTTTTTTTTTTTTTTTTTTACAGTTCAAATATTGATTACGAAAATTTACTGGTAAATATTCAAAATAAAAAATTACAGTAGCGATCCGAACGGAGAACCCGGTAAAAAAATTGATCCACTAATGTATAAAATATGTATTCACTTAATATTCACTTTTACGTATTCTGCAACTGTCTCGAACGCAGTCACTGCGGACAAGTTGCTTCGACGGAGAATAAAAAGCCAATGAACAAAATGGCGTGACACCTTTTACAAGAACTAAAAACTACCCGCAACCACCAGGTGGCACCACTGAACCGGAAGTATAGAGGGATTAAAAGTACGAAAACTGGTAAGATATCGACGGAAACGGAAATGCCATCTCATAATAAAGCTTCCAGTGACGGTCAAGTAGTTTAATATACCCATTTCATTTCATTGACTCCCTCGCACGCTCGAGAGTCTTTTTTCTGAGATTTTTTTTTCAATTCTAGTTTTCCCCCCTAAGCGGGATTATCAGGGGTGAATTCTAGACTGGTTTTTATATATTCCACTTTTCCTCCTAAGGGGGATTTTTCAGGGGGGATTTGTGGAAAAAGCCAAATAAATAAACTGACCAAAACTGAAAGGAGGATGCGCGGGCTTGCGAACAGTGGAAGCAGTGGAGGGAGGCCTGTGCCCAGGAGTGAGACAGAGAAAGTTAACAAAAAAAAAAAAAAACCGCACAAGAGCGCCGTAGTTGGGATGAATTTATACCAAGAACAAACTTAACATTGTAGTTGAAAAACATGTTCTTCCTTAAACTCCACTGCAAATTTAAGTTTATAAGCATAATATTGGAAGGTTTACCATGCTATGTTAAGGCCATAGACTTTTTATAGGTTTTCCTGTCTATAAGTTAAGAACGATTTTCTGTATTTATATTTTAATTTTTTCAAAATTTTAGGCTAAGTAGTTTCGGAGATAAGGGGGGAATGGTCAACTTTCATTTTCTTAAATAACTTTAAAACTACCTATTTTATATGATTTGATATGACATATTTTGTTTTTTTAATTTTCTTATTTTTCTCCTGAAAGTGACCCCCATATTCAAAATGCATTAATTTACGTAAAACGTCCGTGTTTGGGACACAAAAATTGATATGTGTACCAAATTTTTACATGTTGGCTATGAGAGACGGTTCAGTTTTTTTTCCTTTTGAGATACGGAATCCTAAAAAAAAAAACACGATTTTACACTTCACACACATGTTAACTTAGGCCTGACATAGCCTACTTACACAAAACAAAAATAATAATAATACTACCAAACAAAACACACTCATTCCCAAGCACCAAGTTACAACTGCGTAGCTTGAGCTTGCTAATTGAGTAATTCCTTTAAGACGTTCGTTATGATTATCAACTAGGACAGACTCCCGGGGGTGAAACTTTGCGAAGTACTTAGCACTTCTCTTCTGAATACGTGTGATATGTAGGTGCCTACGCTGCGGTGTGAGGCGTCGAACACCGATGTGCGAAGATACTTTGAAAGGTGCAATGAAGGAAATCATAATAAAGTTTTAATGTCTTGGGACCGTTCAGGAGTTAGGTATGATGAATGCAGTTTATGTCCATTTTTAGTGGAAAAGTAGAAAAGTGGAAAGGATTTTTCAGTTAGAACCCTGGAAAATCCTTTCTTAAAGTCGTTTGACAGATTTTTAAGAACGTCGTCATTATAATACTCTTGCTATATTTAGAGAATTATTTATTTAGAGAAGGCGCAGCTGCACATGCCATATTTTTAACTGACTTCACAAAAAGGAAATTCTCAATTCAAAGTTTTTTTTTTTTCTTTGTTAATTCAGAACTCCGTCGTTTATGAACCGATTTCGAAAATTCTTTTTTATATTTGTAAGGGTATACTTTCAGATTGGTCCCATTTTTAACAAAATCTAGTTCTGAAGATGGGATCCATCAGAAATGGAGGGATCTTCTCAAATTTTATAGGCATAGATATAGCGATTTTTATATTTTCATCAACTCGTCAAGCATTTGCGTTCAAAAAGTATCATTTGGTAAAGTGGAACTGATGAAGAAACACTAAAAAGTGGAGAAATTACTTTAATTTCGAAAGTCGGTGGCAAAAAACGAAAATAGAGAACCATAGATACCGACTTCCGAAATTAAAGTTATTTTTCGGTTAAAGTCTGTTGTTTTTTTCAAAAAAAAAAAAAATATTCTTACACGCCTCTATCAGCCGTCATAATTATCAATGTTCTTCCTAAGAACTTAATCTCCAATATGCTACCGTCCTTTTCAATGAGGGTTTTTAAACTCAGAAAAATCTACTCTCATATAGATCGACCAACACGAGAAAAGCCCCTTTGTTACAAATTGATTAACATAAACTGCTGCAAACTCCGACCAACACAGACGAAAATATTGCAGACAAAACTATCAACATTAACTGAGTACATACACTTCACCCCCATTTTCCGCAGTTGGTCGCTAGTTACAAAGTTATTTTGTAACTTCGAGTTACCAACACAATGACATAAGGGGCGTCGCTTTGAAGCCACTTCCGTTTTCTGCGTAACTGTTATTAGGCAGATGCTCCGCTCAATTTCTATGCCATTTTCCAGGAAGGTGGGTAGTTATAGTGTTTCTAGATATCGATATCTGTGTGTGGGACGGCTTTGTGGATGTTAAAGTCGTTAGCGGTCTGTGTGATGGTTTGATAATGGGTGCTTGCGGGTTTGTGAAGTGCTGTTGTGAGTTCGATGGATAAGATGAAGTTCTGTCTATGATTAAATTGATTTGCGCTTAAGATGGGGACAGTGTTCTCAATTCTTTTAACGTCGATACCTTATATTTGCAAGGTAGCTAACACCTTAACAGTAAATTTTACAGGGGACATGAAAAAAAATATTGATTTCAAAATTATCCCGAATTTGTATCGAAGTGTCACTTTGAAATACTTTCTCATTTATTTATGTTTTCAAATATTTGTGTTTGTTTTGTGGCGGTATCAACAACGCCACATGCGAACTACGCATCAAAGACCTGACGTCACAAATCCTGCATCGCGCTATCAGAGTTTACCGCGCGACTAGCATATATATAACAACATCCCGACATCAACCGTTGGGCAGTTGCCCACCAGACACAATACCCGTCTGGTCGGAGGATCCTCCCTTTACTATAGAGTATGAGTGAACTTTACACCCTGTTCCTCATACCTCTAAAGTTTTAAATGTAACGTATTGTGCTTGTAACAGTTATCTAAAAAAATAAATTACAATATAACATACCATCACGCCTATAATCCTCGAAGGGTTAGGCAGAGGTGTTCAACCAAATTTCGCCAGTTATGTTAAGATACTACGGTCCACTAGCGCCACTGTAAAAAAAAATATTATCTCGTGACTGAGAAGGAATTGTGAAAAACGGCTCAATCTGCGACCTCGGTAAGTGTGTCTAGAATTTTCTATAAATAAATAAATTTATTTATTTTTAAACATTTTGTAAACTTTACAGGTCAACCCAAAGCGTCTACAAACAAGTAACATTTCGTAATATATACGCGTACATCTACAATTTGTTGTTAACATGTTATACAATTATTGGATAATACCTCTCTCTCTGTGGTCGGTCCCTCATGTCTGAGGATCGTGGTCAGCTTCGGAGTTGCATCTGGAGCGGATGATCCGCCTCCACCGGTTTCTGTCCAGCGCATCCCTTACCACCGTGTAGAATTTAGAGGATGACGATTCTTTCACCTGATCGGTCCACCGTGTTGGTGAACGACCGCGCGATCGTTTGCCTTCGGTGTTCCCAACCACAATCAGTTTTTCCAAACTTTCATCGCCTCTGCATACTATGTGGCCGAAATAGGAGAGAATGCGTTGTTGGCATATGGTCGACAAGTGAGTTTTTATTCGAAGCTGGTTTAAGATCGATGCATTGGTGCGTTTGGCAGTCCACGGTACTCTTAACATTCGTCTCCAGCACCACATCTCAAATGCATCAATCCTTTGTCCGTCTCGGGCCAAAATTGTCCACGTTTCTACTCCATACAGGAAGATAGGGAATACTAGGGCTCGTATCAATCTGATCTTGGTTTTGATACCAATTCCTCTCGTCTTCCAAATGTTATTTAAACGCGTCATAGCATCTTTGGCCATCCCAATACGCCTTTTTATCTCGGGGACACAGGATAATACCTACTAACTTATAATTAGAAATCAGAATACTGGCGATCATTGTAGAACCTGAAATATTTTTTGGTAGAAATGGAGTAGTCGTTCAAGTGATTCATAATTAAATTAAATTTCTAATACCTTTTATAACGTTTTATATTGAGACTCGAAACAAAAAGAATCGATCTAAAGAAAAGCGGCCACATTCCTCTAGAATTCTAGATCGTATTTTATTGTTTCGTGTCTCAATATGAAACTTTATAAACGGCATTAGAAAATTATAGACGCACTTACCAAGGTCGCCGATTGAGCCGTTTTTCATAATTCTTTCTCAGTCACGAGATAATATTTATTTAAATGAGTGGCGCTAGTGTATGCGCTCTTAAAACAGTTAGTTTTGTTTAAAATGAGGACTACGAGTATTTTCATTTCATTTATATTATAATAGTCCTCCAGACCGACTTTTGGCTATGGCAGCCAATCTCAACGGGGACTAGCTATCTACGCGAGAGATAATATCTGTGGCTTGGTGCTAAAAGGGCCAAAATCCGTTTTTGTGAGAAATTAGATTTTACTGCCAAATTATTGAAAATGTTAGAATTAGAATTAGAATTTTATTTATTTGTAAGAATGTAGTTTTACATAGTTAATTATATTGTTACTTCTATACATTCTACCACAACATATGGTGTACAAATATACAAATGTCATTCTTAATCAATAAATTTTACGATTTGTGATTTACAATAAGTCCATCATGAATTAATATTATTACAATTAGATAATCTAGTTTTTAAAGTCTAGTTGTTAAATTTATGTGTGCTAAATGGGCGTAATAAGTAAGTAAGTGTAACGAGTAAAGAAGTAAGTGTAAAGACAATCTCTTAAAAGATACTATGTAAAAAGGCCAATCTGGTGTGTGAATTCATACTGTTACATACAAATCATTAAGTGTTAAGTGTACTTAGGACAATAGAAAATTTAAAACAAAAAAAAAAAACACTACGCTATATTAATAGAGTCTGAACTAAAACGATCAAAGAATAATAAATAGAATAATTTTGTACATAATTCGGAAGTAACATAGGATTCTTTTTAGTGCTAAAAAGGCTTAAGAACCAAATATTTTCAAAAATACCAATTTTTTCTTGAAATTTTATTTAATTCATAAATCAACCTACAAATATGTATCAAATAACATAATAATATATGTTTTTCATTCTACAATATTGATGGTATCTTTTTTTTTTTTTTTTTTTTTTTTTTTGTTTATTGTTCTATTGCTTATTAATGAAAATAAGGATTATTGATATTGGCCTTTTTAGCACAGATATATTATAGTGCAAAACTGTAGGCGCAGACACAAGTGCGCTCACTCTCATAGTCCGATGTCAATCTAACACGATCAGAGAGAGATCAGGCGCCGGCAGGACCAATAGCTTAACGTGCTTTCCGAGGTACGGGGGTTGAGCTACACGTTTACTGACAAATGCTTGCACTGACTGGACAGGTCCACTCAAAATTGTGTTGTTCTTTCCTCAAAAGACCATTTCAGACACGGGTCTACATGGTCCTCAGATTATCTTACCAAGATTATGTCTGGACTTTAAAAGAGACTTTGACAACTGAGTTTGTTTCGGCATTTCTTCTCAGGGGTAGTCAGATAGGAAATGTCGACTTCATCTAGCTTATTTTTCTAATTTGACGTGTAAATTGATTCCGATATCCTATTTACAGAAGAAACGATTTCATTTCATTTCCCAACGTCAACTTCCATACTCCGGGCTGTTACTGAGAAATTTCTAATGGAAAAATCCAATATCACTTTGGCGGACCTGGGGATCGAACCCAGGATGCTCAGCAGTTGCGCTTGCAACTACAAGACCAACGAGGCAGTTCATTTATTTATTTATTTATATATGCTTTATTGTACATCAGATAAGACATTACAAAAAAAAAGGAAAACATAAACACTATAAAATATATAATGGGCGGCCTTATCGCATACTGCGATCTCTTCCAGGCAACCTTGGCATGGATAGTGAATTTGTGGACATAAAATGGGGTTGTCATTGGTGCAAATAAAAAGTATTACAGCACAATATCCTATAATAGATACACAGATATATGCTATATAATAGATACATAGATACATACATACTAACTATATAAGTAAAGAAAATAAATGAAGTGTAAGTATAGATTATCACAGCTATCAACGAGAACGTAATCACAACGACAAGTAATGTTCCTTCACAAGTCTTTTGAACACAGGCAACGATTGCGCGCGTTTTATTGGATCTGGCAATGCATTCCACAAATGAGCGGCCTGGACCGTAAAGGATTTGTCATCATTTAATGTAGATATTAAAGCAAAATGATCGTCGGGCACTTTGCGACATTTTTATACAATCTATACTCCATTTGAAATAAGATTAGAATCAGATAAAGAAAGAAAAGAGAGAAAGAAAAATGCGTTTATTGGCATTACAGCAAAAAATACACCTTAAAACTATAAAAAACAGAAAACAATGATTATAATGCTAAAAGGGCCTCAGATCAGCATAATGTCAGATGACACACAATATGTACCACCTGACGCTTATACTACACATTTAAGCAAACTTCTTTTACAGTCCGTTCAATCAATTTTGACTTCTATTGCGTAACTAGCATGACAAATGGCAGCTGCAGTAAACAGTTGGTATTGTAACCACTTTTTTCCGTTTAATGCCATCCTTATACCTACGGAATAAAAGTCAAAATCGGTTGAACAGACTGTAAAAATAAGTCCGCCTATGTACCACGATTGTACATGAAGTTTAATTTTTTTTAAAGATTTTTTTAAATGCTTATGTTAGGTATTTAAAATGGAGTTTAGGTACAAGACAATCAATTTAAACAAATAACTTATCTACTAACACGTCATAACTAATTAAATAATAAGTGCGAGCTCAGACCGCGAGGCACCTTGCGAATCCACACCCTGTTTTCATAAAAGCTAGTGATAAATCTTCGGTACTGATACATCTTATATTAGAAGCTCTTGTGATACCAATAGTCGCGGTGTTGTTGTTAGAGCACGTTGTCACGTAAGGGGGATTTTACACTGCGGTGTAATGCAAGATGTGGGAAGATATCCAAGAAAGGGAGTGTTAGGGATGATTTATGCTAGACCGTGCCGGGCGCGAGCTGTGCCGAACTTCACGAACATTTCATGCTACACCGTGTACCGTGCAGCGTCCGTCAACTGTCCTAGTCTTGGTGCCTACAAATTGAGCAGACACGGACGAGGGTTGCGTAGCATAAATCATCGCTTATTTGGTGTACATTTTTGGATTAAATAAAGTAATAATTATATTCTTGTTAACTACTTGTAACTACTAAAATCATAGGTTTTTAGAGTTCCGTACCTCAAAAGGAAAAACGGTACCCTTATAGGATCACTCGTGTGTCTGTCTGTCTGTCCGTCTGCCACAGCCAATTTACTCCGAATCTACTCCGGACCGATTAAGTTGAAATTTGGTACACATAATGAATTTCTGTGACCCAAATACGGACGTTTAACGTTATTAACATTAATAAATGGATTTTGATTATGGGAATCAAATAAAAAAATAAAAATAAAAGATTTGCAAACTGTACCATGTGATATTTCAAATGAAAAGGCTTATTTTAAGGATTTCAGATATAAGTATATATTTTTTTATAATTTTAAAATAAATACTTTTAATGATTTTTAGGAAAACTTATGAAAATTTATCATTCCCCTTATCTCCGACACTAGTTAACCAAAATTTAAAAAAAAAAAAATTACATATAGATAGATTACAGGAAAACCTATAAAATGTATATGGTCTTGAAATAACATGATAAATCTCTCAATATTGTGCGTACAAACTTACAGTTTCAATTGGAATGTATGGGAGAACTTATTTTTCAACTAAAATGTTAAGTTTGTCTTAGCATCATTCATCCCAACTACCTTCATTATGCGTGGTCCGACACGCAGATAGCCGTTTTTTTTTTTAATACTTTTTATGTTTTTATTATACTCTATTCATAATCCTGTAAAAATTATAAGACTAGTAGGGTCAAATAGAAGCGTTTGTATTGAAAAATAACAATAACAAACCGAAGTCGGTAATGGGATGGCGGACCGTTACGTTAAATTACGGGTTACGGCTCATATTTCCTAGTGTAATATCCGACAACATTGAAGGGATCGTTTAGTTTTGGAGTTAAACAAGTGAAGGTTTTCTCATAGATAGTTTTATGGCTCATATAAAAATATTGCTTATAAAAGGACCGACCACAAATATAATATTTCCCTTTCCATATATTGAAAAACTGATAGCTCACTCTCTGTTGAATCTTGACAAAAGAAAACGTTATTTTCTATTTGGGATTAACCTACATATGGCGTTTTCCTTGTAAAGGTAAAGTATTTTCGCAATGGCCCAAGGTGAGAACAACTCTGTTCGGTGAGATTTTATCACTACTTACTAGAGGTAACACATTTTTTCTAGTTGTGAATTGGTTGTATCATGTTTTTGTTACTTTTAGTGCCAGTCTCATAATTTTTGAAGGATAATTAGCATTATCTAATAGCTAGAGTACTTGTGGCGGCCAAACCTACAATGCTACATGCGATCTACGCAAAAAAGAACTGACGTCACACAAATCCTTCATCGCGTAAGCAGAGTATACCGCACGACTGTTATGTATACCACATTCCGACATCAACCAGTTGTCCACCAGACACAACACCCGTCTGGTCGGAGGATCCTCCCTTTTCTATAGAGGATGTGTGACTTAATATTATAATTAAATTAAAGAAAATTTAAAACTCATATTAAAAGCACACTTTGTAAACAAGCATATTACAAATTAGAGGATTATATCCAAGATAAGAACGCTTGGAAACATGCTGGTCCTGCTCCATAGGACAATTTAGAATCTAGAGAATATCAAACTGGTTGCTAATTTTACTGTATAATTTATGATTTTTATGATATTAATTTTACCGACTTATTATATGTTAAATTTTTAGGAAAATCATACACAATGTTTGAAAATATGTGAGCACCATGAATCTATCGCATTTATTAATTTTTCTGTCATTACTTCACTTTTCATTCTTTGTACCAATTGTGGTAAGTAATTTTTATTCTAGGTACATCGTCTTCACCTATAATTATTAATTAATGTATACAAACTATTGTTAGCATTTTAAAAGAGTAAGTATGGAGTTTCTTGCCCATTCTTCTCCATACATAACTTCCTTTTGGAAGGAGCAACTAGATTCAATTAACTATTTTTGTAATTTTTGACGTTCAAAAGTGCATTTTACGTGCCTATTTGAAATAAATTATTTGACTTTGACTTTGAACTTTACACCCCGTTCCTCACAGAACAGATAACTGTTCCTCATACCTCTTTATAATCATAGTCATTGCTTCAAAATAGACTTGGAATTTGCTAAGAATGTGGAAAAGTCATGTTACATCGGCCTGAGGATTTTCCTCGCAACATCTTGGGTTGTACGTACAGTCGGTGTAAGTTTGTTTTCCGACTTTTGGGAATTAGGTAGTGCGTTGGCCGTCAACCAGTCGAAATTATGTAAGAACTGTTCTCTATTGTACTGTTTACATTTTCTTCTGGCACTGTCTTGCATCGTACAGTCGATGTAAGTCCACCTTAAGCTTGGCAATCGTCCGAGGCGGAGTGACGACGCGCGGCGCCACTTGTCGCCACAGCACACATGTCGTGAGACGGTTGCATCGCCACTCATGCTATGATTAGTGCTGCGATGTTTTCTTGTAATCCTTTTATATCGAAATTGCTTATCGTAAAACTACGTAAAAGTAATCAATTTTAAAAGTCAGTTAACATACTTAGAAAACCGTTCGTTTATTTCAGTTAACTGCTAAATTGGTTCGACTAGAACTCTCACTTTTCTTAATTAAAATCACTCAATTACAGAGAAAGTAAACAGTACATCTTTACAATTTCCCGTCAATACATAAAATGTATCGAAGCCCCTAAACACTCTTCTTAATTGCACGAATCCCTCTTACTCTCGAACCCATACATTCCAACACAAGATTACAATGTAAACCGTAATCGTAAATCTAAATATCGATAAAATTGTAACATTTGATAGGGGATCACTAGTGTAGTCCCCGAACGGTAATGCAACTGTATCCAATTCGTTATCGGATCCGACTTGGATTTGTCGCCCTCTCAGCTCACAATGGTAAATTTTCGATGTGGCTACATCTACATCCCTGTTGTGTGGAATTGAATGTGTCTATCGAAAATATGTTGGTCTCGGTTATACAGAAATTCAGTGGTCAGTTTTATAGTTATACATATACATACATACACTCACGTCTTTATAACAAGCTTTTAGTAGCTTCACTTGTAACTAACAAAGAAAAAAATCTTGGAAGTTAATTCAATATTATTACTTTTAATAAAATTGTCGTATTTAAACGAAACTTTGTATGTATATGAAAGAAAGAAAAGTATTTATTGTGACCCGCACAGGAAGATAACAAACTAAACACAAAAGTATAAAAATAAATAAAAACAGAGTCCTGTACGAGGCCAAAAGGCTCCTATCTCAGCATGATGCTGCGACATTTAAAAATAAGTGCCGCAGCAATACCGTATATATGTATGTAGTTTGGATAACAATACTCTAATTTGATATCTCGGAGCTGACCTAATGATGGAACCAGGAGTTGGATAGCAGAACTCTTCAATGTCAATCCCCAGATTAATTATTTTATAATTTTTAGTACGTGATGAAAGAGAGTTTTTTAGTTTTTATAAACTTAAATATTTTTTGTAGTTGTAGAAGCGAAAAATGCTTAAAGAGTTAATGTTTTTGGAAGCAAATTGCTAGCTAAGTAGGTATCATTGTTTATTGAACAGTGCCATACTGTGAAATACACATCGATATAAGAAACCTTGATAGGTGCACACGGCTACATATCAAGCTATACAAATCTAGTTTACACCGGTCTCGCATTGTATAGGATTTCCGTACAATGACATTCATTTCTTTATTTGACATTATTTACCTACAAATCCAATTCCAATTCTTTATTAGTGGTTTTTGTGGACATGATATTTATTCATCTTTGTTACTGTAGTTGTAATTGCAATCATGTCATTTGGTTTAAATAGGTTTTCATTTTAATATATAATCTATAAAATAATCTAATAATCTCTCTCTTTTATATAGATTATTTTCTATTTTGTGAATGTGAGAACGTTGTAGGCCTAGTAGAGTGTAGATTTGTTGGCACTTTTCTATTTTGTTAGGTACCTGGTAATTGTTGAAAGCCCTACACTGTCCTCCCATACTCGTACCTATTAAAAATGTTATTTGATAATATTGTAAAGCCAATTATTTTTAAAAGAGTAACCGTGGAGTTTCTTGCCGGCTCTTCTCCATAGGAAACGACTAATTGGAACCGTGTACCTAGCTTCTGACGTTTCATAAGTGCCCATGTAGGTTGATTTTGATTTTGATTTTTGATTTTGAATGAGAGATCAGCTTATACTGGAAATGTATAGCTTGATATGTAGCCGTGTGTACTTAGGTACGTATTTAAAAAATGTATAACTGCTATTAAAACCTACCTAATACAAGCTTCCGAAAATCCGTACGGTATCCGCGTACAGGTCAATAAATTGTTATTAAATAAATAAGAAAAACAAATCACCAAAGATAATAACAGAATATCCGATGCTCATACCAAAACCGAAACGCAAAAAATAAACAAACGAAAGCTCTGATTCAACACCCGTAATTTCGATCAACATTTTTCACGTGAACAACAAAAACCCGATTACCGAATGAATTCGTTAAAATTTACATCGCAAATACAGAACATCAATTTCATTAGTAAACAGTATTAATCTCAGCAGTCAGTGATATGTAATAAAGCGGGGTTTACATTATGAAACTAGTGTCGTGAAACAATAGCTTGACTGTTCTATGTTCGATTTGCGAGCGTGATTCCAGCGAGGCGATTGTTAACCGCGCTCACGGCGTGTGCGTCGCGAGCACGCCTCGTGTACGCAACGTGTTCGCCGCATTTGCGGAACGAGAGCGATTGACGTGATTGCACAAGATAGAATGAGTACAAGCGAGTGTACATTATTGTAAAAACGCGCTGATCACGTTGCGTAGTCGCGGCTACCTCGTTTTGCACCCGCGGCGAACCCGCACTGAAAAAAATATTTAGCCTAACTACTTCGGCTATTTCAGGAATAATCAAAGTTTGCCAAGACTTTGTAAAAGTTAACTTGATTTAATAAAAGTGATACACAACAGCCAGCACAGGTTTTGGTTACATGTTGCATGTGGTCATTTTTTTGTGTTACATGTTGACGAAACTTTGGTTATGTATAAGTAAACATTTTTTCAGTGCGCTGCGCTTTCGGCTCGCTTTGAACTCGCTTACAAATCGTCAGTGTGATAACGCCCTTATTACATGCTGTCATATAGAGAAATGATAAAAATTATTCCAGCCAACTAATCAGAGCAGTTAACACGAGATATGACAGCGTGTAAGTTGAATTTACAGATTTTTTTAAGCCGGCAGTTAAGTTAGCTATAGCCCGAAACAGAACTGTCAAGCTACTGTTTCTCGACATGACTAGTTTCATAATGTAAACTCCGCTTAACTACGTTATATCTACTCTGTAATTGCCTTCGGGTATGCGTGTACTTACGAGATAGTTGTTTGTCGTAGCAAATTAATCGATAAACTTATCGTTTAATGATGTACACCTCTATTGTTATCTTTTTCACTGTTGTCGGTTATGGCACGATGTTATTTTAATGTACTGGCTGAATATTAGTAGTATAGTATAGTAGTATTTAAATAATTTATTATTTTCAGTAAAATGGATTATTGGTTTAGCACCAGGAGTAAAGGAAAATACACAAACCATCATCATTTCAGCCGAAAGACGTCCACTGCTGAACATAGACCTCTCCCAAGCACCACCACCTCGACCAGGTCTGTGCTTCCCGCATCCAGTGGATTCCTGCGGCTTTCATAAGGTCATCGGTCCACCTTGTGGGCGGCCTTCCAACGCTACGTCTTCCGGTATGCAGTTAAAATGTCAAAATGACACAAACCATGTAAATATATAATTACAAAACTGCCCAATTTGACTCACGGACGGACAAAGTTAATCACTTCTTTAAAACAATACAAGTAACTAACAAATTTAATTTTTAGCTATAAGTAGAATGCCTTACTGTATTTAAATGAAGTAATAATTCTTTATTTCACCAAAATTCCTTAAGAGGGTGTACAACGGTCGACTCACCACTCCTTTAAAAAAATATTATCTCGTGACTGAGAAGGAATTATGAAAAACAGCTCAATAAAGAACTTCGCTAAGTGTTTCGCTTTCCTTTAGATCGAATTTTGTTGCTTCGTACCTCAATATGAAACTTTATAAAAAGGTATTAGAAAATTCTAGACACACTGAGGTTGCTGATTGAGCCGTTTTTCATAATTCCTTCTCAGTCACGAGATAATATTATTTTATAGGAGTGACCGTGGTACGCTCTCTTAACAATATCCGAAAGACTAAAACATAAAAGGCTTAATACAAAGGTCAATATTTAAATACTCTAACTCCTAAACTAGGTGTAAGTTCCTGTGACTTAGGAGTCAGCGATTCTCCGAAATCCAAGTACCTACCTACATTTACAAACAAAACATGAAGGTAAATACGTCCTCACAATTATACGACCGCATAACATTTCCATGACGAGCTGTGTAATTTCTTTAAAACAATGCTTTCTTATCTCACAATAGCCAACAAAAGGCGTTGGAAAGGGAACTGCCCTAATGGCACAGAATTTCAGATTCATTTTTTTCACGTGACCTCAAGAAAAACGTTTTCAAGGCAATAACAAAAGAAAACCGGTAAAAATTATAATGTAAAGAGCGATAAAAGGTTGCGTAAGAACGCTTTCGAAGCTAATACTTAACGTTCAGAATTGACACGAAGCAAAAAACTTCGTAAAAAGACACCGAAGTCAGTAAATGTTTGATATAGGGAGGTACGCTTAAGGATTCCGCAGAAAGTTTCGGTCAAGGGCTGTATAGCTTTACGACTTACGGCAGAGGTTCGGAAAATTGTAAAAGTAAACGCGGCGAATATCAATAAAATTAGTTTTATGTCGCCAATGAGAGTAGCGGAAACTTTCGCAATCATTTTATCGAATCAGTATGCGAGTGTAAGGGGAACATTCTACGTAATATGTTTATTTATTTAACCATTTATGCAGACGCTTATGAACAGATACGAAGAAAGGAAAAATACGTACAAAGTGATACGTACGTACGTGTTAGTGAGTTGGCTATTCAATCTGGGAGTGCTATGACATATTTGAAATGTATTAGACGCGACTCTCTGAGGAACTGAAACACGTTACTTCGTGACGTTATTAGAGTAGCTCGGAATTGTTCCGGAGCTAACGCTTTCACAGTTACTTAAATAGCTTCACATTTCCGCCTCAAATTATGTTTGTAAAGTGAACCTATGAAGTGCATTGCAGTATATTATAAATAAGTAAAAACATCTTGGCTTTTTAGAAATTATTAGTCCAATGACTTTAAAAACAGGAAATTAATCTTGCCTTAGAATTAATGTTCAGTATGAAGCTTTCGTAGCGGTAATAGGGATGATGCCTGGTAAAAAAAAATAAAAACTGTTTAGTCCGTCAATCAGATAATAAAAAAATAATAGACACGTATTTTTTATTTTATCATATTAATAAAAAATTACATAGATAAAACACATTAAACTTGGGGAGTGGGGGCTCGTTACGTCACAGCTTAGTATAAAATCTAATGAGAGGTGATGTCATGCCACATTTAAACTCAATGTATCACCGTATTTATATCTGTAATTTTTATGGTGTACATAATAAAGAGTATTCTATCTATCTATCTATCAATTTTTTTGATTACGTAAAAAAGAAAAAAATACGTGTCCAATATTTTTTAATAATTAAATAAAATATTTTTGTCCGTCATGTAGATTATTTAAAAATATTGTACACGTATTTTTTCATCCCTATTACAACTTGTCATTCACTACTTCTTTGCTCCACCCAACCAATATAACCAAACATACAAAGCTCCCGCACACATCACCCAAAAACGAAATAGCGACCTACTTGAAAACATACTAAATTTTTATCGCATGTTCACAGACAAAACTAGTGCCTTCTATTTAATTTATGCGCGATTACCCCATCACGGCAGCCTATAGAAACTTTGTTTACGGCCACCATATCTTAACTTACCTATGTTTACGGAGGATACGCTTGGTACTGTCATAGAATAAGAATGGGTAGATCCGACTCCCGCTCCGAACGCGTTGTAAATGCCTACAGAAGAGACCCGCCAGCTCGGCGACCGCAACTGCGACCAGGGGACCTAATCTGGTATTTTAAATAATTGGTAATTAAGAAAACAATACTATTACAATGGCATACCCATTGTACCTTGTCATTATGTACGAGATTACCTTATTTATTTTTTCTCATTTAGTTATTATCATGGTATGGCAGTTTGATTAATAATGTATGCGGCCTACCCATATGTCCCGGCTTTGGTATTGTTCCCCGAACCATTGAGCTCACATGTTGAGCTGCACGATTACTGACAAATACGTGCACTAACTGGACTGGTCCACTCAATCCATGTGGTGCTTTCATCAAAATACCATTTCAGACACCAATATACATGGTCTTCACATGATCTGATCAAGACCAAGACCTCTGAGTTTTTTCCAGCCTTTCTTCTCAGAGAAGTCAGACAAGAGACGCCTCATCTGGTTGTTCAAATAATTATGATTGACGTGTAAAAGTGTCTGTACAAACCCACTTACAGAAATAAAGAAATAAAATCATTTATTATTTACCAAAACTGTCAAAATTAACAATTACGGTGTCAATGATCGGTCATCTTTACACAATTGCTTTAACAGACTTGACTTTTAGCATTTTATACTACCATAGTCATGATAGGTTGCGGGTTTGTCCGAAAGGGATACCGAGACCCTGGCACACAGGCAAATGAAGGAACACGGGTGGGTTTTAGCCAGTAAAAGTCTGACACGCCCGATCGATTCCGCTCCACCCAGAGCGGGAGAAGTAATTTGATAATAACCACCCAAAAAATAAAAATAAATTGGCATGCGGGGTTATAATGTATTGTAATCTTGGTCGTAGTGACCATGGTCACAATTACAGTCGCAGCAGCAGGTTGTAAAATTGTTTAATATTTGTTTTGAGGTAGGTATAATTTTAGCGGCATTGACATCATCTATGTACATACAGCGAAATAAACGAGTTTCGCTTCTGTTCTTCTATGATGCTGATGAACAAAACTGAAACTGCCTAGGCTTTTCCCAGCTATGTTGGGGCTATTTCCAATCTAACCAGTTGCAGCTAAATACCCGTATTCTACATGGAGCGTCTGCCACGGCTGCTCGGTAGTTTCGCTTCTGTTATGGCTCTCTTATTCTATGGTATCAGGTAGAGAAATTTAGGGGAACTATACTATCATTAATCCCAGGAGACAATGTAGTTAACGATGACCCACTTTATCTATATTTCTTGGGGCCACTAGTTCCCAGCACGATTAGTCGCTCTGATATTGGACGGGATATTAGATTGAGGTCTGTTCTATTGTTCTTTATGGTGATAGTTATTTTAATACAGTAGCTGGGATGTTTTCTTTGTAGAAAAAATGATACTGGCCATTTAAAATATTATTCGATGGAGCAATCTGAGGCTCATATAAAGTAGCGTAGGTACACTTGTGACTCTTTGTGGATTACAGGCGTTATGTTATGTTATGTTCTAAGCTGCGTCGGCTGAGATTGCACCTTGAAGTAGCTTTAACAAGACATGGGCTACAGCTGACTTTGCTATTATTTTAATTGTTAGTACAGGATTTCAGTTTACATTCATGCATTTCGATTGGCCACAGTATTCGATAGTCACGACGCGGGACGTGCACGTAAAATCCTACCAATTTCTAGTACCTACAACATAGTGCCGGACAGATTTTTTTAAATTGCTTTCGACAAGGTTCCAGTTCAATCCCACGGGATATTGTTTTCCGTTTCGCCAATAACTTTAGGGTATGTCGGTTTCCTGATTGTTTTCCTCGCCGAATAAAAATCCCTGTCTGTCCCTATTAGAAAAAAATTTGAGCCATATTTATGATTTCGTACGGCAGGCACTAACAATCAATTTATCCAGTCAAACATCATATAACATCATTCTCTTGTTAAACCCTCTCATGTTTCGTTCACTACACCCATTCAACGTTCCAGTTTTTCTCAACGTCATAGAATACACCAAAATCATTAGTAGACCTTGCCTCGGGCTGTATGCAAACCAAATTATCCCTTAATTTGAATTTGGTCTTAAGTACTAAAGACTCCAATTTTCACCAAACCACTTCGAGGTACACTTAAAAAAACCAATGATGTCAGAACAAAAGAATGAAAGAACGAAAAAATCGCTCATTCATAATTAGAATGCGAATTCAAAATGTCATAGTCTTCGGAAGTTGTTTGGTCGCTACGATGAATAATAATGGTCTCACCTCACCGCTTCAGTTTACATTGTAAATCTGCTGCGTCGTGTAAACAACCGTTTGTAATTAACATTTTAGTAGGCAAGTATATTATTAACGTATTTTCACGTTTAATTAGGATGTCTACGATTTATTTATAGCAACGTTTTAAGGAAGATTTTCAAGTTGTTTCATCTCATGATTAGTTTATGAATTTTTTATGGTGCTTGTTGCGTGGTTTGAGAGTTTAAACTTTTTGGTAAAAGGGTTTAATCAGTGTGGGCTGTCTTAAGATTTTGGAATTTATTTTAGGCACCTGTCCTACCGCCGGCGATTAACAAGAAGCGAGTAGAGCTAGTAAAAAAAAAAACGAGTTGGCGAGCAACGAGCTGCAGGTGCGCAACGGCGACGAGCGATTACTCGCTGGTATGCGTTTCTACCAAGCACGAGTCTCTTAGCGAGTGTATTGCCCGCCAAGCGAATGTCGCTAAGTTAGTACTCTGATAGCTCTTGTCGCTGCGAATAGAATAGTCAACGATCAACTATGAATATATGTACCTCTTTTATTTACTTGGGACCTACAATCTTATTTACGGTTCTTGAGCCAGTAAATCAGTAATAGTTATTCGCTTCCTCGTTGACGGTGGCACAGATGAATCGACGTACTTTATTCGTTGTCAATTATATTATTCAACTAACTGCTGCCCGAAGCTTCACCCACGTGTCTTTTTCTGAAATAAAAGTAGCCTAAATTACTCCTTATAACATCAACTATGCCAGCGAAAGTCCCGTCAAAATCGGTCCAGCCGTTTCGGAGATTCATCATAGAACAAACAGACAGACAACATTTTTTTAAATCTTTTTTTTATAATTACCGTATGTACTTTCGTGAGCATTTAGTAAAAAGCTGTTATTTTGACATAACATACAGACACTTCAATTTTATTTATTTGTATAGATATATGATTTTCAGCCAAAAAAGTAGGGAAGTTAATACATATGTAGGTAGTCTACCAGCAGGCTGAGTTCGTAAACTATTAAATACAGACGATTAATGTTGTATTTTCAATTATATACATATACTCACACAGTAATGAATAATTAATATTATAGTTTGTACACACCACTTACAACCGCTTCTAGGCGTTTCTAATCATTAATTATTGAATGTGTCGGTTTTATAACGCGTTTAGTTCAAACGCTTGTAGCTGATTATTTTAACTATAGGCGACACGTGCGAGTAATTATTTTACTAGGTAAATAATATATGAACTATATAACCTTGTCGAAAATGTATTATTTCTAAAAAGAGGTATTATTACTCAGTGACGAATGGTGGAAGTAACTACAAAATTGGACTTGCGTAATAGGTAGGCATAAACCAAATAAAAGGAGCTCACTTTTACTTTTGAATTATGTGTAACTAAAATTGGGTGAAGTTACTTAGTTTTTTTTTTTTTTTTTCGGAATGGCTTGTATAGCAGGTCAACCTAGGAGGTTGTCGGCTTCTTAACCGGACATTCCTGTGAATGCCTTGATAAATAAAGGCCTCCAGCCAGGGCGTAAAAAGCATAAACAAAGCGCCTACACGCTTAGGCCATCCTCTGTTGGGTACGGACCTCGGCTAAGGGCGTCGCTGGGGGAGGGCAGCAAGGGACAAGCTCGATCGGATCAAGATTATTTTGGGTCGAATTTAAAACTACAGGCTCAGTGACGCGGGCTGACTCGCAAGGGACGGGCGGGCATGGACGAGAGCGTCGCGGCGGCTCTCGGCGGCGAGAATGGAAGAATCGCGGGTGTTTGTACATGCGAACGGTACTGGTAGCCATACTACTCTCCTAGAGGAGGGTTATGGTGTCGGGAATGCTGAGAGTATGCTTCGGCCGGCGAATCGTACTAATACGGAAGCAGTGTATGATGCTTTATATCAGAGTCGAAGACGCTTTGAGAGGTGTTTCATGAACTGTTAGATGGTGCGTATTCTGAGATCTAGATTAGGATTCTCATTGCGAAGACACAAGTGGGCACCCGTTACCTTTTTTAACAAACGGCTCTGAAGGATCTGCATTATATGGAGATAGCGTGGCGTTGCGTATGCGAAGACGACGCAAGCATAAATCACGATGGGACGGATGACCGCGGTGTAGATACGCAATTTGCGCTCGCGAGTGACAATTTGCAGTTTGCGGTCAATATGAATTGGAGCCTACTGAGAGTGAAGGAAAGGCGGTATAGGCAAGGATCACATCTATTTATTTTATATTAGCTTTTACCCGCGGCTCCGCCTGCGTGGATGTCGGTTATCGCGTAAAAAAGTAGCCTATGTTCTTCTCCATATCCTAAACTATATCTCTGCCAAATTTCATGACGATCGGTTCAGCGGTTTAGGCGTGAAAACGTAACATACAGACAGACAGACAGACAATCAGAGTTACTTTCACATTTATAATATTAGTATGGATAGTATTTTGCTCCCTTCCCTTAGGGGATCGGCTTGCCATACATAGTGATCGGACTAGAACATTGGGACGTCGTTGTTTACCAATACTCAATAATATAATTGGGTGACACACAAGCAGGCCCACCTGAAAATTAATAGTCATCAATGCCTACTTAGACATGATTATATCATCGTCTCTTAAGTAACAATACCGCGTAAGTCGAAAATTGGCCATGTGACGTTTTACACTTCATTGGATAGATTTTGTCGCCACGCATCAAATGAAGTTTTTTTTTTTTTTTTTTTCAAAATTATCCAATCGCTGCACGTTATTCGAACAGTTCTGGCACCGCGCAAATCGTTTGTTGTGTCACAACCGCATAAGTCGTCAGTCCGCCATACTAACTCGTGTTGATGTGTGACCGCGCAGCAAATTTATTGTTTTATTTTTATTTATCGCAGTTTTATCAGAGATGTCTCGTTGATAAAACTGATATAATCAAAAATAGCATAAAAGCTAAAATAACAGTTCTGATGCATCAAGAAGGTAAGCCAATTCGATTATTTATTATGTTGTAGTATAGTAGAGTGAAATTGCTGTTATTTTAGAGATTGATATTATACAATTCAAATACATCGGCGGTTTTTTTTGGTGTAATATTCATTGACTTGGGCAGTATTGTAAACTATTTGGTTTAGACTTACGCTGTGTTCCGTAAACAGATTTTTGTATCTCTTGAAAACTTATCAAATTTAACTTGCGCGGTATTTTTACTTCAGCGACGATATGTGACAAGGCTGAAATGTTTTATGTGCCTCTGATTACACCAGCACCTTCAAACTGAAACATAGCAATGCTTATTGGTAAAGATATGAATGGCTTTAGTATCTACATCCCCGAAAAAGTTCTTTTTCATAGAACTCTACTATTACCTGAATAAAATAATATAGTTATCTAAAATCGTAAATTATTGAGGCATTTATTCGATTTAATTTCTGTAATCGAAATTTTTCGGTCCGCTTCTTAGAAACTAACTTCGTAATATTAACCACTTCAATAAATAATCATACAGATTTATTGAACTAGAACGCTCAGTAGAAACATTTTATCGAAGTATTTTATTTAGTTATTATTATTTAGCTCTGTTTAATTTTATAGGAATTCTGTTATATTTGAGTATATATAAGGTAGATTCCAGATGAGTTGGAATGATTTCTTTTAGTAGTTAAACCTGATATCCTAACTAATATTATAAATGCGAAAGTAAATTTGTTTGTTTTTTTGTTACCTTTTCACGCCTAAACCAAAGAACCGATCATCCAGAAATTTTGCATATATGTTGTGAAGTGTACAGATAAAGACATAGGGTACGTTTCATCCCGAAAAAAGTACTGTTCCCAGTATAACCCGAATTGATTGTCAAATTCTAAATTAACGCAAGTGAAGTTGTATTATATAAATGCATAGCACAGGTGTGAGTCCTATGTACTATAGAGCTACCATTGACCGGGTAATATGTCTTTCATTGACTTGAATGTGCCGTGGCGGTTGAGAGTATGTCATGCTCACTTAAAGGTCTCGCTGATGGTGGCGTGTGTGTTGGATCATTTAGCTCCCTTCAAAATGGTTGAGCTGAATGGTGTTAATCCATGCGTCATGTTCGTGAACGGGCGCCGTCAGTTGGGACTGGTCATCTCTTAGCTGCCACGGGTTATTTTATTTTATTTTGTTTCTATTTGTTGTACCTACGCTTGACGCTTTTAATGTGTAAGTTTTTATTATTTTTATTTTTACATCGTTCTCACTTTTAGTTGACAATTCAAAAGTGCCTGTAAATGGTTCAATTGAAATAAATGATTTGAGTTTGAGTTTGAGTTTGAAGCCAAGGGCGTAAAACCGGCTTGTTATTCTCGCAGTGAGTGCTCTAGGTACGAGTGTCAAGTTTGTTACATGTATTTCGTTTGTATTGTATTAAGTGGAAGCCTTCTTTTCACAGTCATGACGGGCAGCTGCCGACTATTTTGGTTTTGTACTCGTGATTAGAATGTAGATATATTTTTTTTTTTTTTTCTGTATACATACCTACTCAAGTTAATTATCTTTTTGTATGCACGTGTTTCTGTGACAAATAAACCTATTTTTCTTTCTTTCATTTAGTTCTTTCCGAATATTATAGATAAGATTGACTTAAAATACTGACGAGTTTTGAGGATCAGTAAATCTATTAGGTTTGCCATATTCCAGCGCTGATTGCGAAAGAGCATTTTGTCATTAGCGAAGTAAATATATATTTTGTTTTAATTTTAATTCGTATTTCTTTAGTTAAATAATTATATTATTTTACGTACGATCTTTTATTTCGATTTCCCTGCAGATTACGACTTTTTAGACTGGTCGTACGATCGTGCTTTATTCAGGCCAAGCATCCCTGGTGCCGGCGTTCTTGGCGTTTCAAAGTTCACAAGGTTACATTTTCTATTTCAACCGAAAATCATCGGTTAACAAAATCATTCGACATCATGGGTTAGAAGCGTTATGACTACCTCTCGATACGACTAAATAGCAGATATGACTAGTTCGCTATAGGACTTAATCTCGATATGACTAGATCTTGTTTGGACTATATCGTGTTTGGACTAGATCGCAATAAGGCCAGATAGCGTAACGACTATATTTTCGTTTGTTTTTTTTAAGTACAGTTATGTTATTTGTCTGCATTCGTCCTAACTTTTAATTTTCAGTGAAAATCGATATCCTGTTAAAGGTTTCCAAGTACCTTTTGATCTTCAATAATTTACGGTGCTTCCCGACAAAAGACTAATCAAATTTACGTTATCAAAAGAAAATAATTTCAATTTCTCTTTACTTCTGCTACTGAATTATGTCCGCATTCTTTTCCTTACACTTTGATCCCGACACTATGCGCCCGTTGACGTCATAACAATACAATTTCTATTGTGTCTCGTTTAGTGTCCTTCAACCTGTTAATATTAGTAGAAATAACCTTGTAAAAACAATGAGTAAACTTATGTGGAAACGAAGGACAAAATTTCTGTTTCTTTTTCTAGGTCAGTAACAGAGTAACAAATATGACAGTTTTAAGACATTGGTCAAAAAAATCTGTGTCTATAAATGTATACGAAGTACCTACCTACCTACCCACTAAGGAGACGTAATTATTAATTCTGATACAAATAGCAAAACCAGCCTATAATGTTCACATTGCTGAGACATAGGCCTCCTTTCGGTGAGAGGAAATAGGCCTAACCAGCACGCGGGCCCAATATGGGTTGGTAGATTTCAGAGGACTCTAATTTTTGGTTCTAGGATTTGTGTTTCTACAATATGTTTTCCTACACCGTTTTGAGAGCAGTGGTGATTAAATATTTTACATGAAGTAAAGAGCTTTCAAACGTATCCATACTACAAGAACTCAGCATCAAACAACGTTTATCAGCACTAGTACAGTCTCGAATACTGAAGTTCTTTGGGTATGTCTCGAGAAGAAATAATGACTCCATAGAGTGTCTTTATGCAGGGCAGAGTAGAAGGTAATAGGCCACGCGGGAGGTCACGGAATAGGTGGACCGATCAAATTAAATCCGCAGTTGGAGGCCCTGTTAGTGAATGCGCCAGACTGTCATGTAACAGAACCTGATGGAGGGAGATCGTGAGGCGAGTTACGACAACACCTGCGATTGGATAAAACTCATTATGACCACGACCGCTCTGTCAAGAGCGAAGCGAAGAAGAAGAAGAAAGCGCTTACCTGGGTTCGAACGATAACGTGATAACGACTGTGACTGTATGATTGTAGGTTATAACCTACAATCATACAGTCACAGTCGTTATCACTGCGACTGCTCTTAGGGCTACCACTGCTCTCGAGCCATCACTGTTCTTCTAATACAAATAGGTAAACTACTCAATTAGTAAATTAAGGATTAGCCCTAAGGTAGCTGTAGACTGAAAAAGAAACAACGGAAAAGTCCATGTATTTTCTTCCCCTCAAAATAACAGTCGAAAGCAACATTAAATTGATATTAGCTGCAAGTGTAAAGCCATTTTATTTCCCGAACATTAGCTTCTAGTTTTCGCACTTAGAGGTCTCTGAAGAAAAGATTTATTAATGGCGGGGCAGCTACAGGTACACCTCAAGGAATAAAAATAAAACACATTTAAGTGCGGTAAAGATGTAATAAATAACTGATGTTAAATTGACTGCGAAGAGCTTATGGGCCCGAAACTCGAAACAAAAGGGAAATTGGCTTGTTTTTCCATTGGTTTTCGACGGGGAAAAGAAAAACGAGTTTAAAGAATTCTATTTTAGGATCTTTGTGATGCGAAGAAAAATATTTTTTGGTCTGGGAAATTGAATCTAACAAAATTTTACTTAAGTACCTATATTGAAAACTTTTGCTTTAGTTTGAACGTCAAAAGGATTCATCCTTTTGGAGGTAATAATTTAAAAGGTTTCAATTTGAAATGCTTCATTCCTAAATCAAGTATCTGCCTAGCCTTTTCTCAACTATTTTGGGGTCGTCTTCCAGTCTAACCAGATGCAGACATGAATATAAATATTTTAAATGGAGTGAATGCCTATCTTACCTCCACAACCCAGTAGCTGGGTAATACGATATCCTTGGTAAGACTGGTTGTCAGATTTTCGGGCGTCTGTCGGGCGACCCGTAACGACTGTCAAAGATCCACGAATGACAGCCGAAACCAACGGCTTAGTGTTCAAATTGAGTTCACGCTCGACTCAAGCTTCCTGCGGAGCGGCGGCGTGTGCGGCGTTCATGTTAAACACATGCAATCTCTCGCGAGTGTCCAGGAGTGGCGGCGAGCGACGCGACGCGGGGAGCGTGCTTGTTTGCGGTGAGCCCCGCGTCGAGCGTGGCATCGCGTGCAGATCAAACCATTTTGTGTTTGCGTAGAAAACTCCCCATGCAGCCTTCTTTGTTTAATTACCGAGTTATAAAATATTATAACCACATAAAATATCATAACCACACATTTTCTTCTAAATACATATCAATAATATTGTACGATGATGAAAAATGTGATCGGCTCACACGAACGCTAAGCGTTCACTAGCCATTCGGTGAATGCTCTTTCGCCGCTTGCACGCAACGCTGAACGCCCCGCCAGACGCCTTTTCACTCAGGCCGTACACTTAACGTGCTTTCCATGGCACGGAAGGGTCTTGGTATGGGTCATACATAACAGACAAAAATGTAATGACAGAATGTTGCCATGCTAATAAAATACATAATTATATTATATTTTGTATATTGACTTTAGTATTGTATATTGACATTAGCATCGTTTATTGACATTAGTATTGCATATTGACATTAGCATTGTATATTGACATAGTCTTATTATTTTTATTATTATTTGTTTTCTGTCTGTGTGTTGACATGTACTGTATTAACATTTTGTATTATTTTTTCTCTTTTTATTGACATTGATTTCTATTGCTATAACTTTTATTAATTAATTCGTATTATGAAATGTGTGATTATATTTGTGTTAATTTGTGTTTTAATTGTGATTGCTTGAAATATTATTGATTACATACATTTGTACGCTCTCTGGCATAACATAGCGCACTCTTTGTTATCTTTTTATAGCATTATTATTGTACATACCTATGTTAAACAAATGAATAAATGACTTATGTAAAGATGGCCACCCATTTACGAACCAACCACGGCAAGATGGCGGCTTAACCTGGTCAATCGACCCGTGCGGCTGTTATTACTTAGCCACCAAATGCTTCATTCCTAAATAACAATTGAAATTCTATAAAAGCTTTTTTGTACCTTAGGCGTAAGTTTTGTATTGTAGTGTAGGTGTTATTGAACTATGTCTATGTTTATATGTGTAAGTAGCCTAAGTCTATATATTGAATGGTTTGCTAATAAAGACCAGTATTATATGTACATCAATTCGTGTACTCAATTACACTTATCCGTACAGTATATATCATAGCATATTATACTCATAATAATATAGATTAAATTAATGCTAACACAAAATATATTTCCTTCCTATTATTATCTTCATAATAATCTTTATTACAGAAACGTGGAGCCTTTTGTTCAGCTTAAAAAACGACAACAGCTTGAGAAAAAACAAGGGTGTATGATAAATTGCAGCGAATGTAATGCTTGAGTAAGACTATGCGGTAACTCCATCTGTCATGGCGGGCATAAACTTAAGGGACAGGTGCTTTTATCGTTATTTATTTCTTTATATCCCAACTCGTAAGGAATTCTGAACAATGATACCTAGTACTAGCGTCTTTGTGACATAGGTAGGTATTGTTACGCAACGTCTATTATGTCTGTGTGTTAGTGTGCTTCTGAGTCGGGAAATGATAGTTCGATTTACGTTTTTCAATACGTAGATATTTGGCCTGGATTCATCATAGCTGGACATAAGCCTCCCCCAATTGAGGGGGTTTGCCATAATCGCCACGCTTGGCTGGCGGGTGGGCGATCGCAGTATGGTGTTTAAATGCATAAAAAACGTTGCTGCCCATTCTTTAGTCAGTCCCTAAGTCGCCTTTTATGACACCCATGGGAGGAAATGGGGAAATTAAATGATTACAACCTTTATGAAAAAGATAAAAATTACAAAAGTCATCAATAAAACACAATACACACAACAATACATTACAACACACATAACAATCCATACTAATATTATAAATGTGAAAGTAACTCTGTCTGTCTGTCTGTCTGTATGTTACGTTTTCACGCCTAAACCGCTGAAACGATCGTCATGAAATTTGGCAGAGATATAGCCTGGGATATGGAGAAGGACATAGGCTACTTTTTTACGCGATAACGGACATCCACGCGGGCGGAGCCGCGGGCAAAAGCTAATACAGTATAAATTATTACAATTAAACATATAGTGTATTTTAATATTTCTGTTATTGTAAAATAACAAAAAGATCAAAACATACCATATGTTTCATTTTACATAGTCTAAATTTGGGTTTGGATCCGGAGTGCTCAACATACAGCCTGCTCAGTACCACATTATTGGCCAATCCAGATCCATCGTATATTGTTAGAACTCTGCTGTTTGCATTCAAATCAACTAAAAAGGGACATTTTCAAACCATTAATTTTATAAATTCTACCATCAAGCCATCAAAAAACGAAGAGCAAAAAAAATATTTTGTTTACCTTCCAATTTGAAACTATCACATTTCAAACAATTGCGCAGTTCGGAAGTGCATTTATTTGGGAAACTAGTTTCCATCGCTAAAATTAGTTTTGGTACAAATTTCTCGTATTTCTATCAAAACTTTTTAGTTAAAATGATTTATTTCAATTTAGGATCAATTGAATTTTATGGTACAGCTGCAATCAGTGTTAGGAATGTCTATTGTTTGTCCAATCAGGTTGCAGGTAGGTACTCAAACTGATGACCGTAGATACGTAGATATCCTATCTATGGGGATAAGCCGTATCTAAAGGGTCTTGGCTGGACTATTTAATTCGTTGTTCTTTGGTACGTTAAGCTGTCAATGAATACCAGTTTTTGTTTTTGTTTTTTTTTTTTTTTATCTAGGGCATCTCAGATTTAACCACGAGGGGTTGAGACTCTTTAACCGGACTTTCCTGTGGTTGTCTTAAGCTCCTAACAGAACTTAATGCCTTCAGCCAGGGCATAAAAAACTTATAAACTAAACGACTGCACGCTAAGGGCACCCCCTGTGGGGTACGAACCTCGGCTCAGGGCAGCGTCGGAGGGAGGATGGCAAGGCACCGTCAGTGGCTGGATAAAATCAGAGTTATGATTATTATCAGGGGGATTTAAAGCTACAGGCTCAGCTATAGCGCGTGCTGGTGCTTCGCTTACAAGCAAGGGTCCGGGAGGACTATTTAGTCGGGGATTACGCGCGGGGCCTCGGCAGCGAAGTCGGAATGACGATCGTGTAATATGTTTGCGAACTGTACTAGTTTCTCTACGACTCTCCTGGAGAGAGGTCTGGGTCGGTCAGTGAACCAGTTTTCACACGTAGGTCCTACAGTTATATCTTTGGCAAAGTCAAACTCAAAGCATTTATTTAAGAAAAAAAAAAAACAATTACAGGCACTTTTGAATTGTCATGGGGTCGGTCAATCAGAAAGATGAAGCAAGTTGTCCATTCCAAAGTTTAGTAGGTACCTATAGAGAAGAACGGGCAAGAAACTCCACGGACACTTTTTAAATCAAAGAATGGTTACATCATTCATGCTGAAATTATATGTGAGAACAATGCAGAACGTTAAAAGCGTCCGTAATAAATAGATTAAAAGAATAATTCAAAAAATTAATAAAATTAAAATAAGTCGTAGTAGCTACGAGATGACCAGTTCCTACTGAAGGCGCCCGTTCACGAACATGACGATCATAAACTAAAGTAGGTATATATCGTCGTTGCGACTTTAAGACCTCTTATGAGACACTTTTGGCAAAATCACTTTTTTACGCCAGCCTTTTTCACATTTTGAAGCTCTATCGAATGCAAAAACTCTCATGTTTATTCGATTTGATCATAATTTCTTTACCAATTTCAAGATCTAGAATATGTGCTTCCTAATAAAATGTTGGTGCTTAAAATATCGATTTTCTCATAAAGTTGAATTTTACACATAAGAAATCTTTAAGTCGCAATGACGATATTGGCATAAATTAGCACCATTCAGCTCAACCGTTTTGAAGGAAGCTTAATTATCCAACACACGCGCCACCATCAGTGAGACATTAGAATGATCATGAAATGCTCTCAGCCGCCAGGGCACATTCAAATGCCTGTAAATGTAACAGCTCAACTCGAGACTTTCTAAGGACTACTCAAGCTGCAAAAGTAACTCTAAGTTACTTATCGGAAAAAGACCAAGATATTTAGAAAACCTCCAATAAAGAGTGTATTCGCTAAAATTACTTCATTTTATTACCCTAAACACGTATACAACAAAAGAACCCTATAAATAAATCTAGGTACACCGCACTGGGGCTATTGAATACCATTTTTCATGATATACTGAACTTCGCTATTATCATAACGGCATGAAATGATATACTGGGCTTGTTTTGACGTACGCTCGGTAACCATGAAATGGAAAAGTTATATTCAGTACTGAACGAACGTGTAAGTAGTATCTTATTTATTGAGTGGAAGTTCAAGGATACAATCTTGTAGACGGTTTTTTGTGGGATATTGTTAGAAATTATTCTATGTATACGTGAGTACGGTTTTTATGGGTTCTATTTTTTCGGTACAATCATTTTGTTTTATCTTAAAATAAAAGTTATTTGTGGTTGTCAGAGTAATTTCTGGCAATATTATGAAGCTGATGACAGTGCTCATAATATTCAAAGTTCAGTAATTAAGTCTGTTACGCGGCTACACATAAAACAAAACCCTTATAGCTAAAAGTAATTAGGTACTGTTTCTATTTAATTGTATAAGAAAGTTATCATCATCATCATCATTTCAGCCGAAAGACGTACACTGCTGGACATAGGCCTCTCCCAAACACTGCCACTTCGACCGCTTCTGTGTTTTCTGCATCCAGCGGATTCCTGCGGCTTTCACAAGGTCATCGGTCCACCTTGTGGGAGGTCTTCCAAAGCTACGTCTTCCGGGACGCGGTCGCTACTCCAGAACATTTCGGCTCCAACGGCCACCTGTTCTGCAAGCAATGTTGCCTGCCCATTGCCACTTAAGTTTGGCAATTCTTCGAGCTATGTCGGTAACCTTGGCTCTCTTGCAGATCTTTTCATTTCTGATTCGATCACTTAGATAAACTTCAAGCATAGCTCTCTCCATTGCCCTTTGGGTGACTTTTAGTCTTCTAATAAAGCCCATTGTGAGCGACCAAGTTTCGGTCCCGTAGGTCATCACTGGGAACACGCACTGGCCAAAGACTTTCGTCTTGAGACACTGCGGTATGTGGGAGGAGAAGATATTGCGTAGCTTCCCGAACGCTGCCCAGCCGAGTCGGATTCGATGAAAGATATACCATACTAGTACTTGACCAAATTTTTAAAATGAGTACTTACATGATATCTACTTGTAGTACATACCTACTCATTTTAACAACGCAAAGATAAAATACCAAAACATCATCCTCCGTTCATTTACTTTATAGAACTCTCAACCGCCTCTTACGTAGTCTCTTACCAGCCAATCCAACAAAAAACATATCATAATTGTTGGTAAGAAAGTTTCTCGTTTCAAGAATTTCGCGATACAAACCGAGGGAGAGATGTATAAATATTTATTGTACAGGTGGTATAAACCGCCCGAGGATATTGGAGGATAAATTGATTGTTCGGGGTCGGTTTTCCATTTAGATATGGAAATTTCCGGGATTGTGTACGAAAATCTTCGATTTTACCTACCTACCCTTTTTTTTTTCAACAAATCACGCTAAGAGCGAGCCAGTTTTTTGGGTTCCGTAGTCAACAAGGAATCCTTATAGTTTCGCCATGTCTGTCTGTCTATCTATCCGCGGCTTAGCTCAGACAACCTTAGTACTAGAAAGCTGTAGTTTGGCATGGATATACATATTAATCACGCCGACAAAGTGGTGGAATCAAAAATCGTGTTTATTTTTACAGGTACTTCCACAACACGTAAAGTGGGGATGATATTTTTTTTTTCTCGTCTATCCCATGGTGTGGGGTATCGTAGGATTGACAGTTCAAAAATATTGCTGGTTTGTGAAAACCATTTTGCGATTCAGCTTTAAAGTACAAATTTTTCTTAGAGTCAAGGTTCCTTCCCCCCCGTGCCAGCTAAATGGTTTTATGTAATTAGATATATGAGAAAAAATCACAGTAGTAGTGTATATAACGATGTTAAAAGGAAAACTATCACAGCTAAGTAGGCGTTACAAGTTACGGAGTAATAGTCGGTACACTTACATTTGCAATTGAAAAACATGTTTTTTAACTACAATGTTAGGTTTGTTTTTGGGATAAATTCATCCCACGTACGGAACCCTTCATTGTGCGTGGACCGCCACGCACTTGACCGGTTTTTAGATGATATTTTTTTTTTTCAGTACACTTAATTTGAACATGTAATTTACTGGGAAAATAAAATATTGATATAATACAATCAAATAAATCACAGCTTAACTTTGATTAATACTATATAGTCTACTAGTAAACAATTTTTGGTTCTAGAAGTACGAAAATAAATACAAACATTTGAAGCATAATATTTCATTCTCAATATGACTTATTATGGATAGAACAAAATAACAAGCTCAAAACGTAATAATTACACAACAACCGAAGGTAACATTTTAATAGAACCACAATACGTCAGTCCAGTTAAAAGGTCCACAGCAATTTCGTTTTCGCTTCGTCCATAAAAGAAATACAGCGGTCCCAAATTTATTTATGTTCAGTTATTCAAACTCAAACTCTCAAACTCAAACTCAAAGCATTTATTTCAAATAAACCAATTACAGGCACTTTTGAATTGTCAAGGGGTCAGTCAGTCAGAAAGATGAAGCTAGTTGCCCATTCCAAAGCGTAGTAGGTTCCTATAGAGAAGAACGGATAAGAAACTCCACCACAGTCACTCTTTTAAAACAAAATATTGTTACAAAATATGGGTTATATCATTCATGTTGAAGTTATACATGTGAGAACAATGTAGAAAGACGTGCACGTTAGAAGCGTCCGTAATAGAAACAATTCAAAAATTAAAATAAGCCGTGGCAGCTAAGAGATGACCAGTTCCAACTGACGGCGCCCGTTCTTATTGTACTCGTACGTCATGTCCCAGTGATCGTAATAAAACATACTCAACGCTCCCTTGCTCCGAATATGCAGAGATTACAACAGTTTTTGTAAATCGTTAGAAACCGACTCACATAAGTCGACGATAACCGATTTTTAATGATTTTATACTGAAGATCAAGTCTAAACGAGTAGTGTTAATAATTTGGAAAAAATATATGTTAAATTATATCATTTTATTAATAACTTAATTAATATATGAATATTTTAGATAATTTTTATACTATATAGTGTAATAAATTTTTAAAGTTATGTCTGACGCGGATCAAAAACTGAGAATCACGCAAAATCTAACAAGCATATTTTTCTGAAACCTTTAAACCTTTTTAAAGATAATTTAATTATTGATCTTTTATTATACGTGTTTTATTAAAATACCTTTTTTTTTTAGGTATATTAAATTAAAAATTATTATTTACTTATTTGGGACAGCGCTTCTGGATGGGCGAGTCCTTATTACTGGATGGGCGAGTCCTATTACTGGCTGGGCGTACGACGCGTTGCCTGAGCTCAGTACAGAACACGCAAGCTAACCACTCAAGGTCACTGGTATATATCTGGGTCTTATCAAGTTTTGACGATCTGTCTCTGATGTACCGGAGTGCAAATACAAACTTTTTTAAATACATGTTCATATTAAATCTTACTTATCATTCAATCTTAGTTTCCCTTTGTCACCTTTTGTGATATAATTAAAATAATTTTATTTAGTACAATACTTATTTAAATTTTGTTTTCTGATTGTATTTTATGTCTTCATTATATATATATTTTTAGTTAATTAAGATGTTGTTTTGTGGTGAACTCTGTGTACACCTATAATAGGCATACCATTCCTGTAATTTTATTATGTAATTGTTCTCTTTTATTTTTATATGTACTGCTGTTGGTGTGCTAAATAAATAACATAGCGATTAAATCCATAGCCCACAACATACGCCATTCAAACAAACGTGAATTCATTCGTTATATTATTAGATTCAGGGCCTCAAGTCTGCTATTACAATAGTGTCAGAATGGTCTCGCCATTGTGAGTATTTGACAGTGTTTGTATGGCAAATCTGTCAAAAACTAACAATGAAGAGAACATTGCAATGTTTGTACGTTAGTAGACTTGGCCCCCTGATTGAATGTATTTAACTTATAAAAAACGGATAAACGATCGACTTTCATGATAAAGGGTTCGTCCATACGAAATTAATTCAATAACAAAGGTCACTGTTGTCTTGTTGTCTCCTTCTTTATATCCCCAAATTGGTTATTCGAGATGTTTCATTTCACTCTTATTCGGTTACTGTTTGACTTTTTCTCTCATTCAAGATTGAAATTGTGTCTCTAACTCGGCCCGCGATTGCTTGCCTCAAACTTTCCAAGTTTTGATATCGTATTACTCAGCGTTTTTAGATATTGCCTTTTCAATAAAAATATATTATTCCTTATTTTATCGACAGCTCTTTACTAGTTTTCGAAGAATAAAGGCGCTTAATATTATTTATAGCTGTCGTTTAAATACTCTGGGCAAGACATACGCGTCTGGGAGACTTAGGAAATGGATTTATTTTACCTAGCTTCCACAATTTGAATAATAAATTGTATAATATCTTATAGCTACCTTCCAGAGCAGCCTTCATAAATCATTTTCTTGGCGAAGTATAATAAACACTTTCGCGGCCTATATCAAGAAACTTGGTCAAACTGACGGAAATGCCCCAAAACTAAATTGAAACGAATGGCTCCAAGTTATATACTAATTAGACGGCGACGGAAGAACTTTATACGTACAATACGTCTCCTTAGAGTGTCGAAATTAGAGTTAAACTAAACTTGTTTACCTTTCTGCTGAGCTGTTTATATGAAAGTTTGCAAATACGCCACCTCGGGGAAGTAAAATTTTGCTAAAAGTGCCATGCCCGAAGTTTGCTTAGTTCTCTCATGCCTCAAAGTAGTTAAGTAATTTGTATAAAATTGTTTTACTTGAACAAGTTTTGCATCTGTTCACGTACTTTGCGGTTATCATAAAAGCTATGCGACGTACATGTATATTCAGTAATGGGGCAATATTTTGTTTATTTTAGTAAAACTCTGCGAATATAAGCAATATTTTTTTTTTTTTGTAGTAAATTTTGGCGTACAATAATAAACATGATACAAGAGCAAGGAACTTTAAGTAATGATGATGTTTAAGGAGAGAGGAAGTGATTTTCAACACTCTGATCATTATTGAAACTAGTCAGTGAACATAACCAAAAGACTGAAGCCTGGGCTTGAATTTTATTATGTCATGCATACCTTATTTTCCACATTATGAAAGAACTATCTTCACATTAATATAAACCAACTTCAGGCACAGTCTCTCACAACGTTAGCTTCTTGTTCGTACATTATTGTCAAATATTAGCATTAAGCACATAACTTGTGTTAAGAAAATAAACGTTTTATACTGTTATTCCTTTATTTTATTTCTATGCATTTTTAATACATAAAAATAAAAAGATTTGGTAGTACACCGGTATCAGGAACAGTGTCCAAGCTACCGATGGTCATGGCTCCAGAGAGAAAACCCTCCTTACGATACGCGTCGTGCCCAGAAATGCCATATTCTGGGTCTAGCCCTTGAACCACGCCTAACGAGAGCCTCCTCAGGTGTTTGTCGAGGCTCTTAGCTTTTATGCCATTGGCCGTCACAACTATCGGCACAATTACTGCTGTATCCACATTCCACATGTCGACAACCTCGCGAGCCAGGTCAAAATACATAATCTACTTATCTTTTTCAGCTTTCACGAGGTTCTCGTTATGCGGGACCGCTATATCAATAATATAATCATTGTGCGACGCTCTAATCAATCTATCACTACTATGTCAGGTTTATTGGCAACAATAGTCCTGTCAGTGATGATAGATTGGTCCCAATACAATATGATATTGCCATTCTCGAGAACTACCTATTACGGTACTTCCGATTCCACAAGACTGTATTTCAGAGCAAATTGCTGGTGGATAATCCTGGCTACAAGATTGTGCCTATGCAAGCAGTCTTCATTAGCCAGACGAGAGCAGCCAGAATAATTTGTGGGATTGATTCCCCCGGACGGTGGCATTCCCGACAGATGTCAACCATACCGTCCTTCACAATATATTTCTGGTACATATTCGTCATCATAACTTCATCGGACTCCCGCGGCCTTCACAAGGTCATCGGTCCACCTTATGAGAGGCCTTCCAACGCTACGTCTTCCGGTACGCGGTCGCCACTCTAGAACCTTTCGGCCCCAACGGCCATCTGTTCTGCGTGCAATGTGCCCTGCCCATTGCCACTTAAGTTTGGCAATTCTTCGAGCTATGGCTTTGTGAAGACCGCGGGAGTCCGCTGGATGCGGGAAGCACAAAACTAGTCGAGGTGGTGGTGCTTGGGGGACTCCTATGTCCAGCAGTGGACGTCTTTCGGCTGAAATGATGATGATGATAACTTCATCCATAATTGCAAACACAATACCTTTGGTTTCCCCAAAGAGATCAAAGAATCGCAACCAGGATATGGACGCTAAGAAGACCCGGTAAAACCACCCGTGAAGCTGTATACCTCCCTCCGGTCAATAGTGTCTAATACTACAGGTTTGTGCTTGTGCCAGTTCTCGTTAGCCAAGGAGAGCAGGGTGAGCTCCTCGCCCACTGAGACCAAATTATTATTATTAATTCAACGACAAAATACATCCCAGTTATTAAACTTAAATAATACCTACATTTCCATTGTCTTCACAATTTCGTTCAAAATGATGGCAAAGGGGGAAACTTCTCCCCTTACATTTTGTTTCTTTTCAATCAATTCCACCTGCTCAACGCAAACAAGCAACTGTCAGTTATAACAATGCATTTTCGATATAAACTTCGGATTTTATTAACTTTGGGTACAATTAATCTCTGTAAAGTTTTCTTTTCGAAGATATATTGCAATTTTATTGGATTTATTTAAGTTTTGTTTTTGTGCGTTAAAGTTAGAAATTTTTCAGGACATTGGAGTGAAAAGTTAGATGGTTTTATATATTTGTAGGATCGTCAGGATTTACTCCGTTAGATTCAGACATCATGTGGGCAATCGGCTTTTGCAACGAAAACACACTGGGTGCGATACACTGAACTACAAATTACAATTAACACAATAACTAAGCACAACGAATCGAGTACAGTTTCGCAACGTCCTAATCTCCAATGCGATCAAACACTGAATGTGCTCCTCGCCGTGGGCTTAAAACATCATGACAGTAGAAGCGCGCTAAAGGTGGGTAGATCACGTGATGTCGCTAGTGGCGCACTTGCTATTCGTTTCGATTCATGTCCAATGCGATCAGACACTGAATGTGCTCCTCGCCGTGGGCTTAAAACATCATGACAGTAGAAGCGCGCTAAAGGTGGGTAGATCACGTGATGTCGCTAGTGGCGCACTTGCTATTCGTTTCGATTCATGTCCAATGCGATCAGACACTGAATGTGCTCCTCGCCGTGGGCTTAAAACATCATGACAGTAGAAGCGCGCTAAAGGTGGGTAGATCACGTGATGTCGCCAGTGGAGCGCTTGCGATTCGATTCGTGTCCGTACTAATGATTGGATCCGACATTTTTTGTTTGAAAATAGGTACCTATTGACATTAGAGCCAGATCTGAAAAGCCAATTTATTGACTTTCGACATCATAGATTTCTAATCCAACCAAAATAAATATTGTTCTATATTTTATGTTTATTAGACTATATCGTGTCCCACTGCTGGGCAACGAATTCCCTCCTTTGTTATTCCATAATATAAGTATCAAAATCTCTCTATCTTCTTAGCAACAAAAACAACGAGACATATAAAATACCAAATATTCATCAACGTCGACATGAAAGACAGTATTTTAATATTCATACTTTCTAAACAGGTACGTTTTTGTATAAAAAAACAACATCAAAGGATTGATATAATCGTGTAGCTCCCATTTCGGAAAAACTAAACATTTTTTTTTATTGCCGTTAGCTACAGAATAAAAGAAACGTGACGTCACCATATTTTCCTGTCGAAATTTCCGCCACTTGGATAAAGATTAGGTTATGTATATCTGTACGATCTAACTTTATTCGGATAACGTGAAAGTGAAAGCGGAAAAATATCGACAAAAGATATCATGTTATTATACATGATATCTTATATCTATCTATTACGACGAATATAAAGTTCGTATGGATTGCCTTCTTGGAGATTTCTTGATGATCTAGGAATGGTAGTAGCCGTAGTAGGTTTAGTTGTTACATTTCATGAACAACTATACTTACCTACAATCATTACAATTTATACCTTATTACAATGATATAAGAGTCATATGACGCGCGATCGTGAATAGCAGCTGTTTACCGTCGTGAGTTAGGATAAAGACAGAGAAACTAGTTTTGCCTTTACGGCTCACATTGTATGAATAAACTAATAGCGTATTCTTCCCTTTACCACATACAAAATTTGACCTTTAATGTATAGGTGATAAGAATCATTAGAAGTTTTTCATAGTACTGTAAAACTTATCATGTCTTGGATTGTTTCAGCACTAGCAATTAGCTTAACACGAATCGTTTTAGCGTGGCAATAACGGTCATTGACCCACCTACATTTTCTATCATTATTTATTTCAAAAACTGAAATAAAGTCCGATAACGTCCTGAATCAATAATTATAACATGATCTTCAACATACATAGTTTATTCTTTGGGTTCGTACGGAGAGATATTAGGGAAAGGGCAATGACCCCTATAGCCACGCATAAGCGATTCGGGTGTAGTAAGAACGGAATTAAACCAAAAAGTTATGTCAAGGTTACAGACATTGGTCGTTATCATACATGAGTGCTTTTAAAACACAATTATGTGAGATAATTTGAAAATAAATAAATATTGAAAAAACTTATAAAACCGACCGTAAAATAATAGTCCTCAATTAACAAGTCACTCAAATAAAGTCGCGTGCTTAAAACCAAACATCGAAGCCTTCCTAAGTATTGAATTATAGATGAGTTCCGAAGAAAAATAATTACTTACCGGGGAGTACTTTCGTTTAATTATTTCCGAACAATTCAGTTGGCAGCCTCGAAATGGCGCCGACTAAAAGAACCTTTCAGCGGGAACCAATTAGTAAAAGTAGGTGCCTACAATGCGTTCGGATAGATCAATAAATTATTAACCTGACTACAAAGGACACGCTTCATAGGAATAAGTGGCAGGAAAAGTACATTTTAATAAAGTGACATTTCTTTTTTTCCTTTGTTAAGTTGCTTTGAAGTTTGTCAGGTTCGAGTATCTAGTTGTTTTTTTTTTTTTTTTTTCTCGGAATTTTAGTTTCTAGTGATTAGTTTTATTTTAGTTGAAAACTTTATGATTTTAATCATTTCAGCTAAAAGACGTTCACTGCTGGATATAGGCCTCACCCAATTTGGGGGGTTTGCCATAAACGCCACGCTTGGCAGGCGGGTTGGCGATCGCAATATCGTGTTAAAATGCATAGAGAACGCTGCTGCCCTAGTAAGTCTAGTAAGTCCCTTAGTCGCCTTTAACGACACCCACGGGAGGAAATGGGGTGGTGCTATTCTTTACGTCCAGACGGCCATTAGGTATATATATCACATTTATAGTTTGTAATAGGTATATGTGTATCTTTATTTTTAAATTCTTGCCCATTCTTCTCCATACGTAACTACCTTTTGGAAGGGGCTGCTGCCCATTCTCTAGTATTAAGTCCCTTAGTCGCCTTTTACGACACCCACGGGAAGAAATAGGATAAAGATAAGATAAAGATAATTTATTAGTCAAACATGCGTTTACATAAACTGACTAATCAGACATGCAAGGTATTGAACTAATAGATGTTGTGTGCGTCCATGTTTTGCCAATAACGGCGTGCAAATTTTATAGGTATAGAAAATTACATTTAATTGCATTTGACATAATACTAGTCATTCTAAATTTCATTACAAAATACAAAACGAATACATAATAATTGATGTCAAGATATTAAAGGTATATAATATAGTCAAAATAGATTAAATTATGTCCAGAATATTCATTATTATTTAGTCAAATAGAAAAATTCAAAATTGATTTAAGATTTTTAGAGGTTTTAGGGTGGTGTTATTCTTTACGTCCGGCACCACACGGCACGGCTGATTTTAATAATATTTCGATATAACTTAACGCGACACTACCTAACCTTAGTCCGATTTTCAATATTGGGAACCGGTCTATATCAAAACTTAAAATAAGGACCCCGGGTTCGGCCCCTAGGTTTATCTGGATTTGGAAGTATATTAGACATCTTCGTCGGCTCCGGGATTTTCAAACTCCCTGGCGCCCATTTAATAATTAATTACATTCGTAATAATTGGAAGGTTATGCTTAATATTAACATTTATAATATTAAATTTAAACATAAACTCGGAACAGTACTGGCTTCAACTCCAACTCCCCACGACCTTAGTTCTTTCTGCTGAAGTTTAAGCTGGCTGGCATTAATAAGTGACAGTTATAGTTACCTACCTACTTTACTTGTTAAATTAAATTGTAAGGGTTTAATGTCATATCTTATTATTGCGGTAGACCTCTAAAGGCTACCGTCTGTTGTTGTATGGAGGAGATTTTTTTGTATACATAAATATAGTTTATTTCAAACAATTTGTTGTTTTCTTGCATTTCAATACATAACCATCTTGCAGCGGGTTTTGTACCTTTACATTCAGAGGGACAAAATCTTATATGTAACAGTGGATTTCGCATCGCATCGGATCGGAACGTATTTTACAATCTTTAAACGATATACCATTAAGTTATCATCGCAGTTACCCCCTATGGGCAGACAGTCCATGCGACTTACTTAAAAAAAACTTAAAAAGATAAACGAAGATTATATAAATATCTAGCTGCTGCTCGTGCCTTCACCCGCGTAGTTTCCCACCGCCGCCTCTGTGGTCTAGTGGTAAAACCACCTGTCTCAGATCCACAGGTCCCGGGTTCGATTTCTGCTCGGTTTGGTTGGTGGTAGGGCTTGTTCTAAGTCCGCCTGGCTAGCTACCACCATCTTATCTAAGTCTGTCGCCAAACAACAATGTTAACAACATTTGTTGTGTTTCGGCAGTTAGAGGTAAGATAGCCAGTTCATCTGTGGTCGAGGATTCCGGGTGAAACTCGCTTCCATCTTCGGCCTTATCATCACTTACCAGCAGGTGAGATGAAGGCCAAGAGCATCCCCGTTGTGTGTAAAAAAAAATAGTTTTTTATAAAATAAAATTAGTCTAAGTTACTCCTTATAACATCAGCTATCTGCAAGTGAAAACCCCGTCGAAATCGGTCCAGCCGTTTCGGAGATTAGCCGGAACAGACTAACCTAAGATGTTTCTCTTAAAATATTTCGTGTATGAATAGATACACCTTATATATTGCATTTATAGTTTGTAATAGGTCTATGTGTATCTTTATATTTAAATAAATATTTAAATATAAAGAAATATATAATAAAATATATAATAAATAAATATATAATATTATTATTCGTAATTGCTACCACTATTTGTCCCTGCACCAACCAAAGGTTCACTGGTCCATTGTACATGTGTACATTTCTGTGCTTGAAGTAACTTAACATATCATCACGCCTTGTTTCCCCGAAAGCTTAAGCAGAGGTGTACCCATAGTAGGAGCACCCACATTTCGCCAGTTAAGTCTCTTATCTGCCTCGTTGTTCTAGTGGTCGTAAGCGCTACTGCTAAGCGTGAGGTCCTGGGTTCAATTCCCGGGTCGGGCAAAGTGTTATTAGGTTTTTCCATTAGGAATTTCTCAGTAGCAGCCCTGAGTCTGGATTTGTGCCCGATTGATGGCATAGGCTCGCCCCATATTACATGAGACTTAAACATAATTGGCGAAATGTGGCTTTTCCTACTATGGGCACATCTCTGCTTAACCTTTCGGGTGCTTGAAGTATTAAATAAATAAATAATAAACACTAGTCTCCGAATAGAAACTATACTCTCCTTGTCATAACACAGGAAAGATGGAAGTAGCCTATTCACAGTGGGAGCTACATTACATTAAAGCTAAAGTATTTTCATCTCACTCCTAGCCATTTTCCTTGAGAAATAATTCATTTCAATCACAACGGACAAGTGAATCTCGTCGCAAAATGAACGCGGTTTATTTTATATATTTTTATTAAATTCCTGAGATATTATCTTTGTAGTATTATCCGGGCTTGGAGGCGAGGTTCAACTTCAGATTGACTAAACTATCTGACCTATTTAACTTAATCAAGTCATAAACAAATTCCACTCTAATATAAAACGATATAAAAAATTTGTTTACTTTGCTTCTATGGGTGATTACTATCGCGAATAAAAAAAATTACAATGTACTATATTAACATTGATTCTTTATATAAATATATAAAGGATCAATGTTTCTCAAACATGCATGGAAATATTGTCATTATTTTCGAAAAAAGAACACGCGATGGATCGAATTTACGGACAAAGAAAATCAAATCTATTGCAGGCGCGTTTTTTGAATTTGGAACATTATAACGCTCCAGCAATGTTGTAACGCTCCAGCAATGTTTTATTTCCCTGCATTCTTCTTAGAAAAGCACTGTATATACCTCGGCGGAAATGACAATTGCCTGTCTCGTATTAGTGAAGTCCTCGCCTACGGCTCGGCCTGCAATTGCCTATTTCCCGGCCTTTGCAATAATGTACTATTAAATTGAATTGAATTTTAAATGGGAATGAAAAAAGATACCGTAGAATTTTATTGTTTACAGTATTTTAGGTTACGAGCACCGTAGCACGCTACGAGGCGTAGCAAGCAAGCTACGTCTTTTTGCTACGCTTTAACATATCGTCGCCTTAGAGTGAAAACCTCGGAAATGCAATTTAGGTCATTTTTATTTTATTCAATTTTTATTTTTTTTATTTTTCACACATAGAAAGTCTTGCAACCTGTAACGCCATCTATGAAGAGTTTGAATATTGCACACTAAAAGACACATACACGAAGAAGCTGTGGTAATAAAATTTTCAGTTTTTTCTTCCTCCTGTAAAGTTGCCTTTTTCACGTATACAAGGTTTTCACTCTAAGGCGACGATATTGTCATTAGACAAAGGAGTACTAACGCGAAGAAAAGTTTAATGTTATAAAATATATTTATAAGCAGAGTCCCGACAGAAAAGTGTTAGAAGTAGTTATAGTCTTTCGATATCCGTACATTGAAAGGTAGAAAAAAATGCGATGGAAAGCAATACAACTTTTATCTGCATAATCTATTGATAAATCATTAGTTGCTATTACCCTCTAATTTTAATCAGTGGTTAAGCGATTAACTGTGCTGCTCTGCGTGTCGCCTGTTCGATTCCCGCACGGAAAAATATTTGTATGACCTACAAGTAGTTGTTCCGGGTCTGGCTGTTTGTGTATGTGAGTTTAAATGTTTGTAAACGCATCCAAAAAATAGAAGATATTCCTAGTGTATGGCAACGATTAAAACAAAAAACGGGGCAGTCTTTGGGGACTGCCAATAGAAGTGAAAACTAAGTAACTTGAAAGCGTTCGGTGATGATGACGCGTGTTCCATGATTTTTGTTCACTCAAAAAGTGTTTTTTTTTACATTTTATATAAAACTAGCTTCTGCCCGCGACTTCGTTCGCGTGGAAGTCGTAAAACACCATAATATACTAAAATACCAGCCACATTTTAATAAAACTCCCCTGAACACTACGTTTGTAGTTTTGGTCACAGCAGTCAAAATATACAGAGTCAGGACTGGTGATGCGGGAACAAGCGACGTACAGTTCTATTTTCTATGGTAAAGGGTTTGGTTTCCTACTTTTTCGATTTATGACTTTTCTAGTACTCAAACCTGAGTTGGTCCCATAGAGTTTTTTGATCCTCGTAAGAAACAGGATCGATTGGCATCAAAAAACTTTTTTGTGAATATTGCCCATTTTCTTGCTGACTGTAATTTTTTTTCAAAATCTGTGAATGCAGATCAATTTCTTTCTAAAAGTTAAGAATAGTCTCTTAAGACCATTTTCTTGTAGCGACCACGGTTAAGGTACACTTATGGACCCATCGCAAAACATAATGCAATACTGCTCATCCCCCATAGCAAATAGCGTGATAATTAATACGTAGTAATTTGACTAGACCTATAGGAAATATCTATGCAAAATTTGAACAAAATCTGTCCGGTAGTTTTTGCGATTAGCTGGAACATACATTCAGACAAACAGATAAACAGACAAAAATTCTAAAAACTATATTTTCGGCATCAGAATCGTTCCCAGACCTCGTAGCAATTACTTAATAAAAAAAAATATTCAATGTACAGTTTTGACTTCGCTACGATTTTATTATATGTATGTATATATAGATAAGATAGAAGATATAAAATGTAAAAAATTATATAATGTTAAAATTAATATAAAAAATTACATATTTAAAATAATTATTTTTTACTAGTAAGGACTGTCAAAGATCTACGAATGACAGCCGGGACCAAACGCTTAACGTACTTTCCGAGACACGGAGGGTTCTCGATATGTAATGGAGACCGGTCCACAAACTGACCGCAGTAAGCTTAACTGACAGCAGATTTAATGATCAGAAATTCGTTTAAACTACCAAGAACCAAACCAAACTGGTGTAAAGTTCTCTATTAGTTAGTTATTATTTAATATTATAATAAAATAAAAGCTACATCAACATTAATTTCAACTTTAGCTACAAGAATCGGTTTCACTAACAACGCTTCAAGAATTCTCGTTAGCCATACCAGTCGGACAATGCTAAAAATGTCAGCTTTCCGCAGCTCCATACAAAGCTGAACTGAAATAACTCTGTTAGTGTCATTGTTAAAATGAATATTTTATGAAATATTCCCGGCATAGCTACTAAGTTGAAAATACCTTGGAATATTGGAAGATATTTTAATGAGACGGTTTATTATTGTAGCGTCTTTGTTAAAGATAAGTATTAGGTAGATCCAAAAATGGGGTTTTTTCTTTAGGGGCCTACTAATATTTCTTTTCATATACAGTTTACATTGTTCCTTTGAAAACTGACTTCCAATTAGCCATTATGTATTTAGTTAAAAACATAAACTCTTTATTTTTCTTGAAATTTATTTTGGTTCATACGATTTTAGGTACAGTCTCTTCCAAAAGTATTTGTCAAATGTGTAAACAAAGCCTTTTCAGGTTAGATTCTTACGCAATCACTCACTAACGGGCATTAGTAACACATTAATCTGTATTTACAAGGTCTAAATATTACGACACAAACACACGATCGACTACGAAACGACACGGCTGAGGCAGTGGTTAAGCGATTGACTGCTGCGCTGCGTATCGTGAGTTCGATTCCTGCACAGAACAAATATTTGTATGACCTAAAAGTAGTTGTTCCGGGCCTGGCTGTTTATGTATGTGAGATTAAATGTTTGTAAGCGCACCCACAATACAGGAGAAATTCCTAGTGTGGAGCAACGTTTTTGAAAATAAATAAATAAATATATATCCCACCACATTTGAATAGCATTTTTTTGACGTTTCTGGTTTGTCTTAAATTTTTATTGTTGACATATCTGAAATATTTTATTACTTTGGTACTTGTTTTGACATTGTACTTTTTATTTGAAATTTAATTAACTTTCAGGGTAATATTACATTAATTTATCCAACACTCTTAGCTCTTTCTATAATTTTTATTTGATATTTTGAAATGAAATTAATGAAATAATTGAATTTGATACAAACATTTGTACGCCTAATGGCAAAGCATACAGAACTTACAAATATGTAACATCTCACTCATCTGTGTATGTATCTGTAACCTATTTTACAAATAAATTCTCTGAATCTGAATCTGAATCATCATCAGCCCATAGCAATACACTGCTGCTCATAGTAATATGAAGTCAATATGAAGAGAAACCCTCACACTCCCCAACACACCCTCACACCCTCACTCAATACACATACCCTTACTCAACCCCCACACACACACCACTTCCCCTACCCTCTACACACTCACACACATACAGACCTCAACGTTTTAAATCATGTTAGACTACTTTTAATATTATTATTTTTAATATTTTGCTTTGTAATCTTTGGATGCCATAAATAACATGTAACATATTAACTGGGGGTTGACACTAGCTCCTGTAATACAGTGTAACTACACTAGCGCAGAAGCTAGGGAATTCATAAAAATGTTTGCATAACTATGTCAATAAAGATTATTATTATTATTATAGGCAGAGGCCTATAATAATAATAATAATCTTTATTAATAATCGAGCTGAATGGCCTGTAATTGGAGAGCCAATTACAGGCCATTCAGCTCGATTCTCGGCAACTCTCATCCAGCTGCTACCAGCCACCCTGCGAAGATCGTCGCTCTCGCTTGAATAACATTACTAAATCGTAATTTTGAAGTCCATACATGCATGTGTGTTTTTGCGTCATGTTCGTGAACGGGCGCCGTGAGTTGAGACTGGTCATCTCTTATCTGCCAGGGCTTATTTTAAATTTTATATTTTGAATTGTTTTATTTGTTTTTTTACATTGTCTCACATATAGAAGCAACAAGAATAATGTACCCAGGATTTTGTAATATCTTGATTTAAAAGAATGTCCTTGGAGTTTCTTGCCAGTTCTTCTTCATAGAGATCTACGTATTTGAATGGGCAACTAGCTTCAACTTTCTAACTATCTGAACGTCTCTTTGACAATTCAAAAGTGCCTGTAAATGGTTTGATTGAAATAAATGGAGTGTGCAACAAAAACTGAGGTTATAAAATTAACCTCAATTTCCAAGTAAAAAAATATGTATAATGTGATTTAAAATTAGAATTTCGGCAAAAATTGACTTCTATTATTATGATTAAAATAAATAATGATAATGATGTACTTATAATAATTATTAATACTAATTATTATTATTATTTATCAATAAATAATAATAATAAATAATAATAATTATTATTATTTATCAATAAATTATAATAAATAATAACAATAATTATTATTAATCATTATTATTATTTATTATTGGTACCTACTTACATTTTCTGATCCATTTGTTTACATTTTCATCAGATATTTTTGGCACAGAACATTAGCGTCCTCATCACTTCCAAAAGCAGAGACTTTCAACGCTCTCCTGGTCGACGCCAGCAGTCAGCCTCAATCCGGCGCCGCTTTACCCCATCCGAATCGCTGGAGCATAACGCAGCACCACCCCAACTCATTGGGGAATCTCCGCAAACAGTTCCGAGTCACCGAGAACTATGCAGCACCCGGTCCCGACTCACTGGAACCATAACTGGCCCTGGCAAGCATCACATGCATCATGTGCATTGACTCAGCCCACTATCGACCTCCGGTCTCCGGAGAAGAGTTATGCGGCGGTATCTACAACACCACTTGAGAAGTACGCATCAAAGACCTGACGTCACACAACTCCTGCATCCCGACATCAACCATCGGCACTGACCGATCCAGACGACCCCACAAATCTCCTCCAGGAGAGCAGTAGGGAAACCAGTACAGCTCGCAAACATAAAACACGACCGTCATTCCGACCTCGCCGCCGAGGGCCATCGCGAAATCCCCGACTAAATAATAGTCCTACCCGACACTTGCTCGACGAAGCGCCAGCCCGCGCCATAGCTGAGCCTGTAGCTTTAAATTCCCCCGATAATAATCATAACCCTGATTTTATCCAGCCACCGTCGGTCCCTTGCCGTCCTCCTTCCGACTCTGCCGTAAGCCGAGGTTCGTACCCCACAGGGGGTGCCCTTAGCGCGCAGTCATTTAGTTTATAAGTTTTACGACCTGGCTGCAGGCTTTAAGAAAAACAACCGTCGGGCAGTTGCCCACCAGACAACACCCGTCTGGTCGGAGGATCCTCCCTTTTTGATGGAGGATGAGTGAACTTTACACCCTGTTCCTCATACTTCTATACCCTCCCCTCGAGTCCCTATAGACTATTATTTCTCCATAGGAACCTACTACGCTTTGGAATGGGCAACTAGCTTCATCTTTCTGACTGACCGACCCCTTGACAATTCAAAAGTGGGTTTATTTGAAATAAATGCTTTGAGTTTATGAAACAAAAAAATTGTGAACAAACCGAATATTCTGATGACATGTTTGTGAAGCCATTGAGTTAAGCTTTTTATGGTCTCGTTAATTTCCTCGTTTGTGTTGGCTTATTTGCCTCGTTGGTCTAGTGGTCGCAAGCATTATTGCTGAGAGAAAATCCTGGGAATCGAACCCAGGACGGGTTCGATTCCCAGGATTTTTCCATTAGGAATTTCTCAGTAGCAGCCCGGAGTCTGGATTTATTCCCGGTTGGTGGCAATAGGCTCGCCCCCCATTACATGGGACTCAAACATAACTGGCGAAATGTGGGTGTACCTATTATGCTTACACCGCAGCCTAACTCTTCTTATACAGTAAAGTAAGCTAAAAAATGTCTGTTTGGAGGCAAAATAATGTACATCAATGAAACTTTGTTCATAACTTTATCTTGGCACTAGAAACTGAGGCACTGAGGATCTGCGGAATCCTACCAAAATTTAGCGGTCCTGGGGGTCCAATTTAGGGTCCGGGGGGTTATGGGCCATGGGAAAAAAAAAAATGCACATTTTATAAACTAGGGTAGTGCCATTTTTTGCGCTTAATCGAATGAGACCATACTCAAACTTATATGATCAATATTTTGCGAGACATAAAGGATTTTTGTTGGGAAAATGAATAAAAAAAGATATTTCAAGTCAAAAGAAGGATTTAATCAGCAAAAACAATTGGAAAACTTTTTCACTAGGTACAGTATGGGTTAACTAACTATGAACATGTTATTACACCATTTTGACGACTCCAATGCCGCTCTTCAGGATTAGAGTCGTCAAAATAGTTATCTATTCCTTGTTCGCACTACCCTACCACCAGCTCCGGATGACTTTTTGCAAAAATCGGCACTTACACTCAGAACATCATAACGACAGATCACCAAATAACTACGTAGATCGCATAGGTAACCATTCCAACAAACAAAACAAAAATCTTCCACATTATTCTTACTTCCGCCATTGCACTACGCCAAAAATGTAATTCAAAATTACGCATGCAGCATAAAACCGCGTCTTCCGTGCAATAACGTATTCCAAAGCGTCATAGCTCAGGTGGGTAGACCGCAGACCGTCGCCGTACATATGTGTCTGCAACACCGAAATTGAACTTGTTTACCGAACAATCCCGCGAGTTGTACGGATACAATGTACGGGGTAGCGGTTAAATTAATTTTCAGCGCGAATTGTATTTTGTTTAAGTAGTGTTTTATTGTGTAATTGTTTTTTTTTTTTTTTTCCGTTTTAAGGCCCGTCACATACCGAAACCACACTACAACGACAACACGTGGACTGGGGCTAATTTTGTATGACATTATTAATAGTAAATAATATAGTGCATGCTCTGCTTTTTTATAAGTAATGAGGGGCTTACTCTTAAGTTTACAAATTTTTATTAAATAAATACATAAAGATAATAACGATTAGGTAAGGGAGTGACTTCTAAGATGATATTTAATATATTTATGTATTTATTAATTAAATAATACCAACAGCATATATGTACATTCAAAAATGGTTAGTAAAAGTATTTAGGAAAGGTACCTATTACTGCTAATCAAAATCAAATCAAAATCAAAATATTTTATTTCACATAAACCTACAAGGGCACTTATGAAACGTTAGAAGCTAGGTGCACGGTTCCAATTAGTCGTTTCCTATGGAGAAGAGCCGGCAAGAAACTCCACGGTTACTCTTTTAAAAATAATTGGCTTTACAATATTATCAACTAACATTGTTAATAAACAGGTATGGGAGGACAGTGTAGGCCTTTCAACAATTACCAGTTACTTAACAAAATAGAAAAGTGCCAAAAAATCTACACTCTACTAGACCTACAACGTTCTCACATTCAAAAGTCTGTGTTCTTGCGTAGACCTCAGTTATTGCACACCCCAGTGGTAGCCACTAAGTATAGACGGAACTCATACATGGTAAGAGCGAGTCGTATAATATACAACGCAACCTGCCGGGAAGCTGATATCGACATTTTCAATACTAGTGTTGCTAAATTGAAGAAATTTATTATTTAATGGCTTCTTCGAGCGTAAATAGTCATATTTCTTTTTTGTGTATTTTCAATCTTCAGTTTCATATGATTTATATAGGGCAAATCCAGGATAGATGCCACAGTGGGATAGGTGCCTTGATTGCAATTACTCTAGTTTCGCGAATGAAACACATGTTATTTTATTTGTCTATCGAGAGACTCTGCATCTACAACTAAGTTAACCGTGTTGCATGTCATTGTGCGATTGCATGGGACGGCTAGGTGCGATCAAAGTTTTTTGCGGGACAAATGTCGACGGGCCATCTATACTAAACGTAATTTACATGGATTAGACAACTATCGCCTATATGGGATAGCTGTCCCAAAATTTAGAGGTCCGCAAAAATCGCCAATACTCTGGAAATATCAAAGATAATGTTTATTCCTTTCATAAATTTTAAGAAAATAAACCAAAGTACCTACTTGTTTTACAAATAAAGAATCTTGCTTTTTCTACAAAGAGATATAAAGTAAATTCAAAAAGTGGGGCATCTTTTTTTCAAATCAGAACCGATTCTTACGTAAAATCACGGGAGATTCACGAACGAACTAGGGGGTAGTTCGTTCGAAACACCAAGCTCCACGTAGAACTCAAAATCCCCACGACAGCCCAATTCATGAAGCGCATTTCAAAGCGCTTCTTCGATACAGCAGCCACTCATCGCAACGCTCTAGTTGTGAAGGCCACAAATTATGTTCCCTCACATATTAGTACAACCCGCCGTCCAAGGCAAGCACTGACCGACCCAGACGACCCCACTACTCTCCTCCAGGAGAGTCGTAGGGAAACTAGTACAGTTCGCAAAAGAATACATAATACACGATCGTCATTCCGACCTCGCCGCCGAGGCCCCGCGTGAAATCCCCGACTAACGAATATTCCTCCCTACCCTTGCCTGTAAGTGAAGCGCCAGCACGCGTTTTAGCTGAGCAGCCTGTAGCTTTAAATCCCCCTGATAATAATCATAACTCTGATTTTATCCAGACACCGACGGTCCCTTGCCACCCTCCCTCTGACGCTGCCCTAAGCCTAGGTTCGTACCCCACAGATGGTGCCCTTAGCGTGCAGTCGTTTAGTTTATAAGTTTTTACGCCCTGGCTGGAGGCATTAAGTTTCGTTAGGAGCTTAAGGCAACCACAAGAAAGTCCGGTTAAAGAGTCGAAACCACTCGTGGTTACACTCCGAGATGACTTAGTTAAAGGGGCACCTATCCTAGATTTACCCCACTACATGTGGAAACTTGTAATTGGCCACATTTTGCATAAACTATTACTTACTGTATCTGTTTAGCTGTAAGTTTTCCTAAAAACAAAATATATAAACGAAAAGTACTTAAAAATTTAAAATTTAAATAAAGTTAATTAACTTCAATAAAATAAAATACAGTTGAAATGTAGAATACAAGTTTATGAAGAGCATAATCATTACACACTCATAATTCAAGTAGATAATTCTACTACAACCGAAATTATGTGACAAAATGATGTGTAACCTAACTGTAACTAAGGGGCGGGATTTTAGTCAGATTAGGTGGATCTGAAGACAGAACAGACCATGTAATATGAAAAGTAGGTACTGATTGTAAAAAAATATTACTTAATTTATAAGTGTGTAACAAAGCATGGATATCTTTTATTAGTTAAATGTTCACATATTGTTTCATAGATATTAAATACAGCAGGAATTCTTGGAATTACTTACCTATATGACAGCACGATAATATGAGTTATTGTTTTCTAATAAGGGCGGCCATACACGGACCGCTCGAGCGGTCGGCGTCAACTGCTCGAGCGGTCGGTTGTTGACTGCTCGAGCTGTCGCTACCAACCGCTCGAGCAGGTGATTTTCTACCACAGTCGAGTCATGGATTCTGACGAGGAAGCACTGCTTTTGCTGCTTCTGCTCAAAGATCAGTCGACAAATGAGACGAGACAGACAGACGCCGCGAGGCCACAAGGGACGGCGGGGAGGTCGGAGAACTGTCGACTGTTCTAGCGCAGTCAACGGCTCGAGCAGTCGGTGTGTGCTTCGCGACCGCTCGAGAGCGGTCGACGGCACGATGGACTTTCGTCATGCATTTGACGGCTTGAAGCGGTCGCGATTGCTCGAGCAGTCGTGTGAATGACTATAGTTCACCGCGCGGTGGCGGCTTTAAGCAGTCGATCTCAACTGCTTGAAGCAGTCCGTGTACGACCGCCCTAAGTATTATATGAAATGCCAAAAATCATCATTATCAAATTACCCACGTAATTATAAAATAACGATTAATTAAACTAGTATGTATATAGCAAATTATTTCAAACACTTCATTCGTTATAAATGGAAATTATGAATTTAATGTTAGATCAGCTGAATTTGTGGTTTCGACGTTGCTCTATTAAAACCAGTGATTTCTGACAGCTTGTCAAACAATTGTTAGCCGCATATTTCATAACGCAAACCACATATTACCTAATTTAATAGCTATTGTGTTAATAAATAAGCTCTTATTTCACATATTTCAGGGAATAGTATTTAAACTGACATAATTATGATTGAATTCGAGTAAAAACCGGAGTTACCGAAATAGCTTGTAGAGAAACCAAGCTGAAGTGGTAGTGGGCTAGCCATGTTTGTCGATGGACCGATGGCCGGTGAAGCAGAGGAGTCCCGGAGTGAAGACCACGTACTGGCAAGCGTTTAAGCGTTATGTGGGACACCCTCAGCTAGATGCGACGAACTTAAAAAGGTATTACCTAGGTAGGTATAGAGTAGGGTAGGTAGGTACCTACCCTACTCTATCCTACCCTACCTACCTACCTACCTACCTACTGTACCCTACCCTACACTACCCTACCCTACCCTACACTACCTACCTACCTACCTAACCTACCCTACCCTACACTACCCTACCTACCTACCTAAAACTTAAAAAAAAAAAAACAGACTGGCTGGGACAGACTTGATGCCGCAGGTGGAGGAAAGGGTGTTGTAGCGCAACCTGGGATAGGCCTATGTCCTGCGTTGGACTGCCATAGGCTGAGTTGATTGATAGTAGGTCAAAGGTAATTTTTCTCCAGAAGATGTTTCAGGGCTGATTTGATTTCTTTCAGCCAATTAACCAGCACATCAGAAGGTCAAAAGTCGTATGAAGATATAAGACAGCTTGTGCTGTTAGGCAGTTTAGGATTTGCAAAATGTTTCGCAAACCTAGCTTGTTACATGTCCCTTATTCCAAGTCCTCGTACAGGCAGAATTCGTTTCTAATCCGTGCGAGCAGAGGTTTTAAATAAACTGTCTAGTGAACATGATTTGAATACATTCAATACCAGTGTTTCTCGGCTTAAGTATTTGTTGGTAATAAGCTTCTTTACGGAAAAGTAATTGTTTGTGTCCATATGATGTTTAGTTTGTATTAGTCGATCATGTACATACCTACTATTTATTTAATAATTTGTAGGTGTTTTTGATTTTTGGTATTTTTTTCCGATGACCTTATGAAAGCCGCAGGAATCCGCTGGATGCGGGAAGCACAGAACCGGTCGAAGTGGCGGTGCTTGGGGGAAGCCTATGTCCAGCAGTGGACGTCTTTCGGCTGAAATGATGAGGTATTTTAGTAACGACCTTTTTTTCGGTCTTATTGTTAGTGTTTATCAGTGGAAATTTGTAAATGGGCTTCATTTTCATATTGTTTATGAACACTGTATAAGTTTATCTGTAAGTTTCCCGAATATCTTATATAATTATAAAATTCTCGTGTCACAATGTTAGTTACCATACTCCTCCGAAACGGCTTGACCGATTTTTATGAAATTTTATATGCATATTCAGTAGGTCTGAGAATCGGCTACTATCTATTTTTTTTTTTAAGTTTTAGGTATGTAGGTAGGGTAGGGTAGGGTAGGGTAGGTTAGGTAGGTAGGTAGGTAGGGTAGTGTAGGGTAGAGTAGGGTAGGGTAGGGTAGGTAGGTAGGTATGTAGGTAGACAGGTAGGGTAGGGTAGGGTAGGTAGGTAGGTTGGGTAGGGTAGGGTAGGGTAGGGTAGAGTAGTGTAGTGGAGTTTATACTATAGCTTTTGAACGAAGTCTGTCGGTTCAGCTAGTAACAAAATAAAATAAATATATTACTTTTGCGGTAGAAATGTATAGCTTAATTTGTCTCTACTCAAAACAATGTTTATGTTGAACGCTGCTGCATTTACCAAAAACAATTTTGTAAAGCGAGTGTTTATAAATATGTAAAAACATTTGCGAAATAAGTTGTTTGTGAAATAAATTGTATAAGAAACCTTGGTTGTAAACTAAAAAAAAATTATCGTGTCTTGGTGAAACATTAGTGCACCGAGTCTTAAGTTCAATTATTACCTACCACCTTGATATGGAAAGACAGAACAATTTTTGGGCGGATATTTTGTATTATGAGTGAATATTTTTAGTCAGTAATATCAAACTCTTCCAAATTACATATTCATTGTTACTATAACGAACAAATAATATAGGATGTTCTTCGCAAACGTACCGTTTACACACTTTGTAACCCAATGTAAGCTGTATAATACCTACTGTGTGTAAATAGAAATTAATTTTACATTGGGCCGGAACTGCCGAAGGGACCGAGTGGCGCGCAAGTAATTATAAAATTCATTCACTCACCTCATTTTGCTCATTCAAAATATCAGGGGTATAATATTCTTGTATTTTGAAGTAATCGCACCGTTTGTGTTCCTTTATGCAAAGATTTGCCTGTGTTATGGTAACTGCTTATTGCTGAATATCACACTGAATTCGTTATTTTTGTCGGTGGAAGAAGCTGGTGATAATATTCAACGCCATCTAGGGACGGTAACTTAAACAAAACTCCTTTGTTTCTTGAGATAAATATAAGTTGTTTTAACATGACACTTTATCCGATGCCAGCCGACTTTCTTTTATTTTCTTTACAAGTAATATTTATATATATAGAATGGCTGGATATCCTATTCAGTAAAGAAGACATAGTAACGTCGGTCACAAAAAATATTACTTTCTCATTCACATTTCGAAGGCTTGTACGAAATGAAAGCCAGTCATATGCTAAGACCAATAAATCATATCACAGAATCTGCAAACATTCACATTCAAGGCTAGGTACACATGAATGGTGCGCAAAAGTTAACAGGGGAGCATTTTGGGTACCTCACCCTTCAAAATAAATCATATGTAATACTGCTCTGAGGGTGTGAGTATGACACTGCTCAATAATCTGAGCTTGGCGTATCTGCAGCTAAGATTTCATTATCATCTGATATGTAGATGTAAGAATTATTCGAAGAGGTATTTTGTATCGGCTGGTTTTGATAGGGCGCTCATTTTTAGGATTCCGTATTAACAAGAAACCCTTAGGCCGCTTGTACACCCTATGAAAATTAACCGTGTCTGCTGCAGACAGGACTAATTGATCATGTACACGACAAGAATTTTGTCGGACCTAGGCACGAAAACTTGTCGTGTCTGTTGCAGATAAGACAAATATGAACGTGTACACTATAAGATTATTTTCGGGCAGTCGTATGCCGTACAGTAGGCTGCTCTAGTCAAGTCTGTTATTAATTTGCAATTGTTTGTGAGTGAAAAACACGTCCACGCGTTAAACGTACACTAACAAGCTGAACCACCTCACCTACCCCGTCCCTCCCTATACCACAGCAACTCAGAGCGCGTCGTGTCTAGCGCAGACAAGATGTTTTCTTGTTCAGCACCGTGGCAGTGTACACACTTTGTGTGTAGAAACGACATGAATTCTTGCGTAGGCCCCGTGACTTTTCTTAGCGTATACAAGCGGCCTTATAGTTTCTAAAAAAAAAAAAAGTTTCCATAAACCTACATGGGTACTTATGAAACGTCAGAAGCACCCATGATGCTTGATGCACCCATGATGCTTCTGATGCACGGTTCTAATTAATCATTTCTTATATAGAAGAGCCGGCAACAAACTACACGGTTACTCGTTTAAACATAATTGGCTTTTACAATCTTTTTAAATAACAGTGTTAATAGGTATGGGAGGACAGTGTATAGGCCTTTCAACAATTACCAGGGGCCTTACTCCCGAAAACGATTCGAGTGTGATTTTGATTCCGATTCGAACTCGCTTCTGGGGCCTTACTCCCGACAGCATGGAGTTATGAATCAATCGAATTGGGTTCGAATTAAATGCCGATCCATACTCTTGAATCCAACACTACCGCACGATCGTGCGGTGGTTCGAAGCGAAACTAACTTCGGTCAGTTTTAAGTTTTAAATCGAGTTTGGATCAGGAAACGAAATCGAATCGGAATCAAAATCAAACTCGAATCGTTTTCGGGAGTAAGCCCCCAGATACTTAACAGAATAGAAAAGTGCTAGGCCTAGTGGTAGTCATTTCGATTGAACTGCCAATAGAATCCAAAACCTTACACTTGGTAGCTAATATTGCTGTTAGTAGCCTAAAAAGTTTTCATATTGTGTATTTTCCGCTACCGAATCTAATTTCTGTAGCTTTCTGTGTAGTCTCAGTTAATATTGTTCGGTGCACTATAAAAACCATCCAGAGCTGGAAAGTCCATTAGAAAAATAGCCCCGGCTTTAACCCAATAGGAGCACTCTATATGTTGCATGGAAATGCTAAAACTATCAAGAGTATTTGCTGCATCCGATTTGTGCTAATAGTATGTTCTCTCTGATTAGATCATCAATGTAATTGGTTGCTTAGCCAATCGCAGATTGTAAATTTAGGATTGAATGTCGTGTTGAGCGGAGATTGGTTGTCAAAATTATTACGACCAATCATGTTAGTTTACTACAAACAAAATAGGTAGGCTTTCAAAAGCTAGGTTATTCTATTAATTGTATGTCTGAAGTTGCACCAGAGCTCTTCTATTATCCTACTTCCTACTTTCTATTCTACTCCTCCTAATATTATAATGTGAAAGTTTCTGATGGTTGGTGTTTGTTTCTCGATCACGACAAAATGATAGAATTAATTTGGATGAAATTTGGCACAACATATATTTTATAACCTGGACTAACACATAGGATACTTTTCCCAATATTCCCACGGAGCTAGACTGATGCAGGTACAACCGCGGGGAGCAGCTAGTATAGTATAAAACAAAGTCGGTGTTCGTGTCTGTCTGTGTGACTACACTACACAATGGATTTTTATGAGGTTTTCACTTTAATTTAGAACATTTTATTCCTTAAGTTATTTGTGTAAAATACGTAAATATTTAAAAATAATATAAAATTGTCTAGTTCAGCAAGTTCAAAAATAATAGCCATCTAGTTTGACATTTATGACGTCATAGACAAACGCTTCTCAAAGCATCAGAAAGTTTTAATTGCTAACGCCATCTCGCGGGAATCACCGTGATCAATATTTTAACGAGCTCTTGAAGCGCAGGGGAAGCTCGTAAACATACGAGATTAGATCTTATATGACTTCTGACCAGACATCGCATGCCATGAAGAGATAATCAGGTTATGGTATCATGAATGAGCATGAGAATAGAGAAGATTATTTGAGAAACATCGTTATAATACATAATTAAGATATTTTAATTAAAATAAAAAGTTATTTTCCTTAAGACAGAACAAAGAGCAACAGAGTTATCACTCCGATACGTAAAAGGGTTATGTTTCTTCAGGATAGCCAACAAACAAAAAGTAAATTGGAATGCGACTTCTACTCATGCTGATCCAAATCAGAAAGGTATGGCCCGACGATTTCTAATCAACGTGGAAATTATTGAAAGACAAACAAACAACTCCTCCAATACATAATACCGTAAAGATCAAAGGTTAAAACAAAAATGTAGGAACATTCCACATACTTCGTTGGGCAGCAGTAGACCCCGAACTAAAGCAACAGATTAAAGCAATACGCAGCAATAAAGCGCTAAAAGGTTAAAGGGAAAATGTAGGTAGCCAACAATAAACGAGTTGAGAATATTCGAGAAAATTTGCTCTGCATACTGCAGTCGGAATGCGCTAAGCAACAGTGAATTGGTCGAAATTAGAACATACTTTGTTGTATGCGTTGCTTTGCACTAAGCGCATAATGTAGCAATTTTCGTGTTTGAAACCGATTGGCTTTACGTCGAATGGAAACTAGGAGATTGCGTATATATTTTCTGTGTTAGAATTGCGCTTGATTTGTTCTATTTCTAAGTTAACTGCAGCGAGTGTTTTAGATTGAGTACTTTTTTATTGAAGTGGACTGGATGCGGGAGGCGAGTCGAGTTGTGGTGCTAGTGAGTGGTCTAGATTTAGAAGTAGATGAGATTGATATACCTACCTAAGTACTTATGATGCTGACATTATAACGATGAAGTATTACGAATATTATCAACTAGCTTTTGCCCGCAGCTTCGCCCGCCTGGAGGTCGGAAATTATCTCGTTTTAATCTTTATAAAATTATCTCGTGTAAAACGTTCTACCGGAATAAACAGTATGCTATGTGTTAATCGTTATATGTGTGTCTTTAATCCAAATCCTATTAGAAGCATAAGAATACTAATGATTGAAATACTATACTTTGTTCATGCAATGCAAGCCTAGTATTTTTTGTTAGTTTACTGCTCAGATATTGTGCACAACGTGATGTGATCAGAATAGCGTATTGTATGCATGGAACGTACTATCGAGATAAAAAGTATCCTATGTGTTAAATTCAGGTTATAAACTATTTGTGTGCCAAATTTCAACCAAATCCTATTAGTGTAGTCCAGTCATATTAGGTTTTCACCTCGGAATGAGAGATAATAAGCTGAAAACTCGTATACACCTTCATTTTGGCGGACTAATTATTTTCTCAAAAGTCTCATGAAATCTCGTGTCTGCGTCGCAAGTTAACCATGGTCAAAGATCATAAAAATCACTTTCTCTCGATTATTTATGATTATATAGCTCCGATGATGTTAATATCTATTATAAAATTGGAGAGCATAAAATTTGCGACAAATTATGTTTCAAACATTTTTTCATGCGCTCAAACGTTTTTGAGATAGGGGGCGGAGAGCGCGCAGCGCTCAGCCATACATATTGCTATGCAATATCAACTGTAAATCTCGGTGAATAATACCCTGTATAAAATTATAAACTTTGTGTAATTAAAAACTCGTTAAATGAAATACTTAAGTATATCTTAATTTATATTTATTTATTAAAAGTGGATTTTAAGTAAATATATTTTAATTTTATCTTTATGCAGCAGCTGTATATATCTTACAATTAATACTTCTGTTTCATTGTCATCATCTTCGTTGTCCTGAATCGTTGTGGCCAGGCCTTCTAGAATTTCCGGGTTAAATGCACTCTTTTCCTTAGGGTCGCTTTGCAATGAAACATCATTGAGTCAAGCTTGCACATTACACTGGCCACAAGTTAAAGCGCATTGCAACCCCGATGTTTTGCACCCGCAGCGTGGATCACATCCATTCTTATAATTTCAAAATATTGTATTAAATAATTCATCTGGAGCACACAACAATATAGCAGTAATATTGTTGTCATTGGCTCCAAGAATAAATTTTGCAGCACCCAACCTCATTCCTGGGGTTCTGAATCATGCCCTAACCATTTTTTAAATATAGGGCTGAACGCCGCGCGCTCTCTGCCCTCTATCTCTAAAATGGTTGAGGGCATGAAAAAATGTTTGAAACAAAATCTGTCACAAGTTTTATGTTCTACAATTTGTATAATAGATGTTTACATCATTGGAGCTATAAAAATCTAGATAATCGTGAAAAACCAATTTTTGTGACCTTTGACCTTGAATAACTTACGACGTAGACACGAGATTTTATGAGACTTTTAGAACAACTTTTTTTTTCTTTACTAACTGTGATGTGTGTGGTAAAATTGAGGATGCCCAGCATGTGTTGGTGGAATGTGTCAGATATACAAACAAAAGAAACGCACTTATCAACTCAATGAAATTGTCGGTAATGAATGTTGGAATGTTCCATGGTATTTTAGCCAAGCCTACTTCTGAAGCAGCAAAAATATTATATACTTCTTTAAATAAGAAATTAGATTATGTTTTGTGTGACTTAGATTTGTTAATTAAGTTCAGGAGTAAGTTGTTATTTGTAAAAGCACGATGGGATTGACATCGTCGCATATGTGTACAAAAATCCCTTAAATAAATAAACATAAAAAAATAAAAAATAAACTATTAGAACGCAAAAATAAAGGTATATACAAGTTTCCAGCTTATTATCTCTCATTCCGAGGTTGACCCCTGTTCTTTTCTTATTTGACTGGACTAGTAGGATAATATAAATGATTGATAATTTATTTTGTTTGCTGAATTCACTTCATATTAATGATATTGACCTAAAATTAATTACTTATTAACAATCATACCTATTCATATTTGCACGCCATAGTATTTGGCAAACATGTCTGAGCCTGTATTTTTGTCTTTATGTTATCTTGCATGCACGTTTTTATTTTTTTTAAACTCTTGTATGTGTACACATGTTTATGCAAATAAATATATCTTTATCTTTATCTTCTTTCTTTCTTTGAAATACTATCGTGAATTCATGCAAGCGTACTTTTTATTAGTTTACTGCTCAGAAATTGTAAGATGAATTATTATTATTACTCGACGTATTCTTCGATATCTTTTGAATCTGAAGACCGATTTTGATGAAATAAACGCTAAAATGTTACTTACAATAAAGATTCTTATCTTTCAGTAGTGCGATTTTGAATCCAATGGGTGGCTTTTACGCGATACGCTCACGAACTAACCAACATTACGATTTTATTATTATGTATAGATAGATATAGATATCTCCAGTATCAATGATCTCAGTTATAACTGGAATTAGTTGTATACCTTCCTATTAACTCATTGATAAACCCAGTGTCCTAACCAAAAATATTTTACCTCGTCGTCATCAGACAACTGTTGTTCTTAGAAGTTATTAAAGGGTAACAAATGACGTGATTAGAGTAGAGCACATTCTATTTTTTAACCAAAATCTAGCATTCAAAAATTCAAAATATATTTTTTAATAAGTGGAACCCAGTAAATACATTTCCTACTAGAGAATCCATTAGTTTCATGTAGTTAAAGCTTCTACAAACTTGATGTTAGTAATTACGTACCTAAAATACTTTGTAGTAAAAGAACATCGGTTCCACGAAAGTTAAAATGAATTTCCTTTTACTGCCACGGAAACCTCAGCGAGAACTCAAACTGGTACTTGTTGGGTTTTTAGAACTTAAAGAAGTTAGGACGCTAGCTTAAGTTTATAAAGATAAGTCACTAGTCATAAGTCAGGTAAAGTAAAAAGAAATGATTCCTGGCTGAAAATAATACCTTTAGAAACACCCAAAATAACTTCCGAATTAATGAGAAAATATTAACTTCAATTTGACTAAGAATAAATAAACCGGTTCATGAATTAACGTCTCTAATGTCTAAGAAATACATAATTTATTTCAGTCAACACCTAAATAAACCACATTCTTGAGTAGCGTCAAAATTTGAACAAAAAACGCGTCACACGATTAGTATTCAGGTGTCGTGAAGGGAGGCGCAAGGCATTAACCTTTAAAAAGGGGTCAATGCGTGAAGTTTTGTCCCCTAATATCTTATTCTGGCCGGCGATTTGTCGAGGGACTGTTTGGAGAGACAAATACTTACTTTGAATATTGATGGTCCACCTCATTATAAAGACAATTAAAGTCCACTGATAAGATTTTAATAACAGACCTTCCACAACTTTTGTTCTTAATGAGAGAGCATAGGGTTTCCAGCCGGGAACAAGTTACTTCGATGGTCCCTTGGGTAAAAGTTGACTGAGAAATAATGAAGGTTTGTGTATCGATACCTAAAAGTATTTTGATATAGTTACGCGAGATCGAACAACACAAAATGAACTTCCCATGGTAAGTAGGTATTAGTTTACGTATCCATGTTCTGTTATAAAAATGCCTCCAAGCAATTCTCGGGATTGCAATATCCGAAAACAATAACACAGCACCCTATACTCGATATTATAGTTTTCAAACTGTCGCCATTCAAAAGTTCAACAGGTATTACCTACAGTGTAACCGCAAACAGTGCTAACGAATCTTAATTTTGTGAACGTTGAGTCGGCAAAGAATGGAAGTATACATCTTATTAAATTGATTAAGGAAGAAGCTTTTAAAATGATAAGAAAAGATAATGAAGAAGAAATACAAAATAACGACAGTCGCAAAGAAAGATTACAATTTAAAAATTATATAAAACGGAGAATCGATCATCGCTCCTTTCTTGTCGCAACAATAACACTTTAAAGGAAAATTTACATCGTTCTCGAGTACATTTTACAGGAAACTTCCAATGGCGAGTGACTTTGTCAGGTGAATAATAAATGTTCTGAAATTCACCTCCGGGCTCTTATTTCTGCAGCCAGGTGAACATACTTTACTTTGGCTAAAAAAGACACGATTAAAAATTAATTTTGTTCCGACCGGACGGTGTTTTTATTTATTTTATTATTTATGTACACACAGTTAAATACATAGAGATACAACATAATTATAATTTCAGTACAAAGGTACTGCTTATTTCTTAAGAAATTTCTTCCAGCAGACCTGCGAAAGATGAAATGAAAAAGAAATGTAGACAATAGTGTGTGAGAAAATGAAGAGAATAATATGAATATGCGAAGTCTAACATATTAAATATATCATATACTTAAATAAAGCTACAAAATATAAATACATATATCTATATATATGTATATATACATAAAGTACTCACAGTTGAGAGGAAAGGTAATGCTCTTTTACTCGATATTTGAATAGAGATATACAGTTTTTAAATCGCGAATGCTAGGCGGAAGCTAGTTCCATAATCTTACAGCATGGACAGAGAAGGAATAAGAATAGTAGCTAGTTTTATGAGGATGAGATTAAAGGAGGGATCTAAGGTTAATGATAGAAGTAGAAATATTAGTGTAAAGAAATGTACTTATAGAAGGTTTTGGCTGCAAAGATATTGCTGTCAATATTCAATTTTCATAAATTCTTTTATATGACACAAACAGACAATATACAACGGAAAGACTTAATACTTGGTCGATTAAAGTACTTTGATGGCACATTTAGCGAGGCTAATCGTCTATTTTTGGCAAAGGCATCCGCGGCGCTGTCAAACTGGTAATGGACGTAGCAAGTTTAGACACGAGCTATTGCACTCCAAACTTCAAGTCCCCTTTAACGTTAATTTAGTTTTAGCACAAGAATATAACCATCGGCACCGGTGACTTCGTTAAAAAAACTTCACAATATATCAAGAATCCATTGAAGTTATAACCTTAAACAATTTTATTGATTCTAAAACACGAAACGTACTAAAGTGGATCGGATTGCGACCAGCAATAAAACACAACTAATTTAATACTGATCTTCACGTAACAATGTTACACACATGACTCGGTATACAAAAGCTGATGCTTGCTTTACGAGTATGTACTGACAATACCAATTTTAGAGCTTTGTCGACTTGCAGCAGTTACCGGCATTGTTCGAATTTTATGATGCTGCCGCTGTTTGAAATGTGAGAACGTTGACATATACATAGTTGGGGAGCAACTCAATCGATTCATTTTATATTGCATGTGCTCAATGAATAATAATATCGATTCCTGGGCTTTATCGAATAAAAAACAAGGATTATATTAGTCGGCGGTAAAGCTTTACATTTTGGAATTCGACTTAGTGAGGGACTGTGTCAGTTCATTGCTAGGCAAAATATTACTTTTTTTTTTTAACCTTGCTTGGTGAATCTTTCAACATAATCATTATTTAAAAAGAAACTAGAATTAAAGCTTAGTAAATTACGACAAAGCAGACAAATAATCTGTAATTATATTTATTAAAAGAAATAATGAGAAGGCATAATATACCTATCAGCTAATAACGAAAGTATTGATTGTACGGAACAAAACCCGGATTCCTATTAGGCAGAGGTCTATGCAAAAAGCCGTCGTAATACAAACCTGCTAATGGCCTAAATTCACTCGACGTCGAAAACATTTCCCCCAATGAAGAGAAGCTCCTCCATCGATCATCTCGTGGCGGAGGCAAAGGTGATTCATTTGTATAAGAATTTGTCGTAATTGATACCTGATCAATCTCCGCATTGTGGTACAGAGCAGCTGGATAGGGACCTTTTGTTGTACTGTCAGTCTCATTTACTGATTGAGATGTAGTAGTATTGTCTGAATTTTCTATGGTCTCGGTGGTATTTTCTTTAGTTATGTTTATATTGGCAGTTACTGTGAAGTTTTTCCATTCTTCGTCAAGTAAAGGTGGTAGCAAAAAGGAGTTTGGTGGTCCGTCTGTTATTGTTATTGTGTTTACAACTTGATCGTTAAAGATTGCTGTTGGGTATACTCCACTAGCTTCAGTACTAGTAAGTTCTGTATCATTCTTAAGAGTCTCTGCTTTAGTAGTAGTATCGGGTGTAGCCGTTTTATTTTCTTGAATAGTGTTTTTTATTGTATTGTTTGCAACAATATTGTTGCTTTGCATAGTTTCATTTGTTTTTTTTTCGCTCACGTCGCTTTTACCAAGACTTCCTCTATTTAACGCTTGTCTAAAACCCACTTCAATGTCATTGTTTTCTTCATTTGCTCTAGTGCCGTTAAGTATAATTCTTACTGGTATTATTTTCTTTAATATTGCACAATTTTTTTCGAATTTTTCATCACTGCTCACTGCTTGATTATTCCCATTATGTTCTTTATTTGCTTTAGGCACAATTATTATAGGATATATAAAAATATCTGGAATTTTCAGGGTTTGGCCAGGTTTCAAGCCTTTTAAATATGCAAGTATGGTCAGCACTTTGTTGGATGTTTGTTTATTATTTTCACCTTAAAAAAAAAAAAAAATAATAAAGGAAGAATCGCTATTTAATATTTAGTTCAACTGTATAAAAACTTACATAATACAACGCTATAAATTAAAAACAATGTAACACAAAGAGCACGCAGATACATTTTGCGGAAACTCATGTACCTACTGAAGCGTAACGTATTCGAAACTAATATCACGGTACCCTTATGTGTGATAATAATGCAATAGGTACAGTATATGTAAAAATTAAGAAAATTTCACGAAAAATATTGATTAAAAAATAATAATATATGAACTGTTGATAATATACTGGTTTAATATAATAATAAAGCGTCTAACGGGCCTCTGCGAGTTGACTTCGGCCCCTCGTACATCTTCCAAAGGTCCGGGATCCCAGGGTCCCGAGTTAAGTCAAAAGATAAAAAAAACAATGTAATAATAATAATTTTAGGTAACCAGTCCATTTTAACCACCCAAACCCATAGTCCAATATCTTTGTTTCCATATCTTGCAATGGTCCTGCACTAACCGGGGGTTGTCCTTGGATGCTCTTGCATTGTGCATATAGCGATAATCGTTGGTTGGTGCCTCCTCATTATTTAAAATTGTGTAACGGGCCTCGGCGAGTTGGCTTCGGCCCTTTGTGCGCCTTCCAAAGGTCCGGGACTCTAGGGTCCCGAGATATGTCAAAGACTTTTAAAAATAAGAATAATAAGTGTGTTAGTACATAAAAACAACAACACATTACATAACATATTGAAACAGAGGGTTGTACAGGTACTGCAATTAGCTGACCCTCCTTTGCTCAAATGGTTGAGCTTTTTTATATCAAGGGAGGGATCAGCTAATTGCAATGACTGACTATACTACCAAGTTTAAAATTGTACTTTTAGTATTGTAGGCCTGGGCTGAACTAGGTACGCAGATCTGTATCTTAAGAGTCGGAGATGTTGCGGTTTCAATTTATGAAATACAACAATATCACAGTTCTGATAAAGAGAACAATCTTTGCTAATGAAAACTTTCCAATTATTTGAAGTAAAGCATCACATAAACATAGGTACTCTTGTTAGGTAGGTATGTCTCGTGCTACGACAGAAAACATCTCATCATCATCATCATTTCAGCCTAAAGACGTCCACTGCTGGACATAGGCCTCCTCCAAAAGGGGGGTATTTGCCATAATCGCCACGCTTGGTAGGCGGGTTGGCGATCGCAGTATGGTGTAAAAATGCATAGAGAACGTTGCTGCCCATTCTCTAGTAAGTCCCTCAGTCACCTTTTACGACACCCAAGGGAGGAAACATCTACCTAAATAATTTTATTCAAAAATAACTTTTTAACCTTTTTTACGACAAACAAATTAAAAACTCCATCTCTAATTCAAAATTAACGCAAGACATCCAATTTTCTTATTAAAATGTTTACGTTTCATCTGTTTTCGTCAAATTTAATCTTATAATCCTCGTTCGCGTATACTAAGTGAAGTGAAATCGAAAATAAACATAAGCCACATCAGAATGCGGGTTCGTCAAGCCAGCATTCTACTCCGCTATCATTCTTTCACATTGTTTATCATTCATGTTTACGATACTGAATACAGTTTCTAACATTACAAGCATTGCTGTAATAATAGTGTAAAGTGGAAAACTTTACAACAGAAAGTTTGATGATATTACTCCGCATAAGTTGTTGTAATAACAAGAATATTTGGGGGTGTATGTATAACTTCACTTGCCTACTTGCTCAACTTCTGTTTTTGTTTTGTCGGGTTGATTCTAGTACCATCATTTTCTGTTGCGTCTCTTGAGATGGCAGCTTAAGAGTCTTCTCATCATCATCTACCTAGCCTTTTGCCCAGCTATTTGGGCACCAGTATTTTACATGGAGCGACTGCCTATCTGACCTCCACAACCCAGTTACTGAGTAATACGATACCCCTTAGAAAGACTGATCGCATATCTTTCGGACTTCTGACGACTCGTAACGACTGTCAAAGATTAACGAATACATGCTTTCCGTTGTATTGCCGCTGCCCCCACCTCCCGTGTCCCCATCAATGGTAATTCACATATAATGGCGAAACTAAAGCTTCCGTTTTCTTTTAAGTACTGATATAAAAAAAAATACCGGCCAAGTTCGTGTCGGACCACGCACAATGAAGGGTTCCGTAGTAGTGATGAATTTATCCCAAGAACAAACTTAAATTGTAGTTGATAAACATGCTTCCCTGTACAGATTGTATGGAGAAACATGTTTTTCAACTGCACATTTAAGTTTAGAAACGCAAAAACGATTTTTTTATGTGATAAAACTACAAATTAACAACTTTCAGAGTTTTTCGTTTACTTGTGCTGAGAGACCTTGCTTCTTGCTAAATTTCATGATTCTAGGTCAACGGGAAGTACCCTATAGGTTTTGATTTACTTGCGAATATCGCATAAATGTCGCATAAATGGCTGTATATTTTTAATAAAAAATAAATAAAAAAAATCTTTAATTTAGACCTTGATCCAATTATGTTAGTAATACATACACACTTATAATCTATGTTAGTAAGTAACAATGTTGGTAATAACCATTATTATTATTACTTTAATTCATATATATGTTGCGCTCACCTGACGCACTGGGTACGTGCACATGTACATGCACCCAATGCGCCATAATAGCGCAACATGGCTTCTCACTGATGACCTTCAGAATGCCGTTGACGCTCCCATGCACCCTGCGCATCATGGACGCCATCCTTTTTCGCAGGATGGTATTGAACCTATCAGTATGTGCTTCAGCAAACATTCCTGATGCACTGCAGTAACGTGGAAGCCCCAACAACATTCTGAAGGCATTATTATATTGAACTCTGAGGGCGTTGTATGCCCTTTGCGTATATCGAACCCACAGAGTGCACGTGTATAGAGATTGGCAAAAAGCCTTAAAAAGAGTCACTAACTTCTGGTGTACAACGAGAAAACCTGCGGGCCAACATATTGCATCGGACAGCCAGCGCCCTCCGTTCTCTTTCCATATCAGCATCGTCTTTTAAGTCCTCATTAACTATGTGCCCTAAGTACTTAAAATCCAGAACCCTCTCAAGGGCCACACCTTTTAACATAACCGGTGGGATATGAGCTGTTTTTTTACTCTTTACCCTAAACACAAATAGTTTGCTTTTCTGTATGTTATATACAAGTCCGTGCGCTTCTGTATAAGTCTCGCAAACCGCCAACAACTTCCTGAGTGCGCTAATTGACGGACTCAGCAGCACCATGTCGTCCGCATAACTAATATTATTAACACACAGACCGTCATTAGAACAGCCAACATGTGCGTATTGCGTTGACTTAGAAGCTTAATTTTTTCAGAGCTCCAAGAGAATATAAACCTTCGTATTTGCTATTAATTTCAATTTGATATCTTTACGCGTTCCTGAGAAAAAAGGTCTTGACAGACTGACAGACAGACAGACGGACAATAAAGTGCATCCTATAAGGGATCCGTTTTTTCCTTTTGAGGTACGGAACCCTAAAAATCAGTATACTTAAAAGAAAATGGAATAGAATAGAATAGAATATAATGCATTTATTTGTCAGAATATTGTACAAAGTTGTTAGGTTCAATATGTATTACGATCATAATATTCTGCCGTTTCCGGCGTACAAATATGGTTTGTAAAATTATGGGTCATATTACATCAAAATTAAGTTATTAATTATTAGAATTAGAATTACAAACAATTTAAATAAACTGAACAATAGTTATAAACGAGATTAATTATATAATTCAAAATTCAATAAGGTCTAGGTAAATAAAAATAAATTTATATAAAAAATAAATAAAAAAAAGATGAAATAATGGAAAGAAAAATGGGTAAATATTTTGGTAAATTTTTCATTCATAAAATACCTTTTTTTTTTTTGCCATGTTTTGGGAAATATAATATAATATGCATTCCAATAATGGGGACACGGGCAGTTGGGACAGCAGGAATACACCTGCTTTCCGAGGCACGGAGGGGTGTTGATATGTAAAGATGATCACCCATCCACGGTTAGAAAACTGCGGTCTTCTCATATACACATTGTATCATTATGTCAGGAACAACAGTCAAATTCACAAACAAACAAACAAACTACCTATTCTCTGACGTCATCAAGATATTTACCAAACAAGTGCTTGAGAAACCTGTTGTTAGTTTGAGACTTCAAACTGCCATAAATACTTAATGTTGTGGTTCTATTCAAAGCTATGCAACGATAATGTACTGGGTAAGCTAAACAACTCGACAACTTTGACAATGCTGGAAGTCGCAAGCAACAGCATCCAATATTAAAAACTTTCATGGTCAATTTCAACTTCCATGAAGGAAGGTGTACTGACTTTACTTATGTGACTAAGGTTCTCAGTAAATAACACGCTTACTCCTTAAAACTCATCGGTGCTGTTCAAACTGACTAAGAGATTATGCGTAGAGGTAGAGAGTTGCGGCCAATCCATTATGACTACAGTTTGGGCGGTGAACTGATTACTCGTATCACCAACATTGGGTGTAACTTTCGACCGCTGCCTTACTTTTAAAGATCACGTTTATACCCTTGCGAAGGAATCTTGTGGTGCCGGACGTAAAGAATAGCACCACCCCATTTCATCCCGTGGGTGTCGTAAAAGGCGACTAAGGGACTTACTAAAGAATGGGCAGCAGCGTTCTCTATACATTTTTAACACCATACTGCGATCGCCAACCCGCCTGCCAAGCGTGGCAATTATGGCAAATTGCCCCTTTTGGGGGAGGCCTATGTCCAGAAGCAGTGGACGTATTTCAGCTGAAATGATGATGATGATGATGAAGGAATCTGTCAGGCGCCTGGGATTTGTTTTGCGAAATGCGCGTGACTTCCGCAAACCAAATATTATAAGGCTCTTGTACACCACCCTGGTTCGAAGCAAACTCGAATCTGCCTGTGATTGGCACCGCTATGCTGCACCCAAACACTCATGCTCGAAAAGGTCCAGAAAACTTTCCTAAGATGCCTCTTCCAAAGGTTATACAATTTTTTGCCCTATACATGTTCCCTACTATCCTTTAGGGATGTTGGGCCTTAACTCATTGGAGGTGAGAAGAGGCTTTGATCAGCTCACGATAGCCTGGAAAACCTTACGGAGGCGTATAGACTGCCCAGAGTTCCATGGCCTCTTCTGCCTACTATTTGTGTCCGACAAATACATCTAACACCGTCCGAGTCGCCGGCACAATCTGTTGGCGCAACCGTCATCCAAAACTGTCGCCAGTGAAGTACTTACTAAGTTTTATATTAAATTATGTATGTTTAGGTTAAGGTATATTTCTATGGGCCTATGTTGCCTGAAATAAATGGTATTATTATTATTATTATTATTAAATCCCCAGTGTATCGTACTTTGAAGATACTCAACGCCCTTCTGACTGCCATCCCTGAATGTTATGTGTGGATGAATGGAGTAAAATTATGCGTATATGTCGGGTGTTCTGTGAGAGAAAGTATGCAATCCCAGTCTACTGTTCCATGTTACTTTTAATTAAATTACATGCTTATATTTACGAAATTAAATAACGAAATTAATTAAATAACCTTTCATATACGAAAATTGACAATATTAATATTTTTATGTTTCTGTGTTAATTAATGTAATTGGTGTTGTACCGTTTTAATCCATCCATACTAATATTATAAATGTGAAAGTAACTCTGTCTGTTAGGTTTTCACGCTTAGACCGCTGAAATTTGGCAGAGATATTATAGCCTTGGATATGGAGAAGGAAATAGGCTGCTTTTTTACGCGATAACTACATACACGCGGGCGGAGCCGCGGTCAAAAGCTAGTAAATAAATAAATGAATAAATGACAAATTGCTATGCATCATAGTCAATTTGAACAGCCAACCTTACTTCAAAAAGAATCAAACATACTAAACACCGAATATTCTAATTTTAATAATTATAAAATAGATTAGAATAGAATACTCTTTATTCCACACCATAAAAATTACAGATTAATATGCAGAAAATTTGACAAGGGGTGACACAATGGGCGGTCTTATCGCTAAAAGCGATATTTTAAAGACAACCTTTGGATGAATTAAGGGGAAGGACAAAATTACTGCAGGTAGTTTCACATCACACACACATCATATCATATCACACACACATCACATCACATTACAATCACATCACATCACGTCACATTTTAAACTGCAACTATAAAATGTGTACGCTGCTGGCAAAACACAGAGAGTTGCTACTTAATATCAAATATATGGACCTGTGTTTTACAAATAAACATCTTCATTCATTCATTCAACAGAATAATTGTCGTTTGGCACATTAACACTAGGTACCGGTACCTAATCTAACACCGTCAAAAAACAAACAAAAGATTTCTGGATAACAAAAGTATAATCAAGAACAGACATCGATGACAGGTAAAAAGCAGCATTATTATTTTCCTTGAAATGAAAGAATTCTCCTTTATTTCGTTGGGGCTTTACAGAAAATAGAATATCCTTTGAAAAAATAATATCAACTCCTAAGGGAAAGTGGAGGTACAGATGACAGTTTTAGAACAAAGCATTTTTTCTTCCACGGTTTTACTTATACAAGAGAATTTACTTATTGCGATAAAAGAAATGGAACAACTTGTTTGTCGGTATATTTATTTACTAAGCCATTCTGAAAACGTATCACCTAATTATAATAGGGCTCAAATATGTATAAGGATAATGATCATCGGACAATCTATCTAAATAAAAATGAAATTCTATTCGTTGGTAAGCGTATCACTTATGAACGGCTAGACCTATTTGGCTTTTTTTTTTTAAATGTTCGTAATAGTCCGAATTAGGTTTATATGGAAATATTTTTTTTAAGATTTTTAGAAAATTTTCACATTCTGGAAAAGTCGAACCTCCTATTTTTTATGGCATTGTTGTATGAATTATTGAAAGTACAGGACAACGTCTGTGTGGTCAGCTAGTCCAATAACACAAATCAATCAAATCAGATTTTTTAAATAACTACGTTGATATAATGAGGAAATTTTTAAATAAATAATCTAGAAGTTTAAAATGACCAGTCGGTTATCATTTAAAGTGAAGGCACGTGAACATATTCGTAAGAAGTTGGCTGAATCATCCCAGCGCTGATTCGTTTTCTCCCCTACCAATCGTTATTTCACCTGACACTGTTTATTTTGCTTATATTTATGTATGTATGTATCTATGTGTTGGTATATATTTATTTTTCCGTTTTCGAGTTATCTAACCCTTATGTTGTACCTGCCATGTTTTGTCTCTGCATCACCCTAAGGTTGACTGGTAGAAAATGCCCCAGGCATTAAGTCCGCCTTTGAACAGTATTTTTTTACTTGTGCATAAAGTTTTAATAAATAAATAAATAAAATGTTATATTATAGTGTACAAAGATGTTTTCTTATACATATTATTTCGCATGAAAATAATGTTATTATAAATAAAAGCTTGGTCTTAGAAAAGTCTTTATAAAACCTTATTTACATCTAAATAAATGCGGGTGATTTTTATTACTTACGCAGAAGATTCATTTAAAATGTACCAACGTTAATACATTTTCTTTTTTTAGTGCTTATGCCTATCATAATTTAGTTGTATTTTATTCACGAGGGTTGTTGGTATTTATTTTTCAATCAAAATTATGCTTCGGTGACCATATTGTTTTCGAGTATTTTTTTCGGTGGAATCAGAAAAGACACTATAACGGAACATAACAAAAAGACATACCTAATCATCATTTCAGCCCAAAGACGTTCAATACTGGACATAGGCCTCCCCCAAGCACCGTCACGGTGCCTAGGGACCGGTTCTGCACTTCCCGCAACCAGCGGATTCCTGCGGATTTCACAAGGTCATTGTTCCACCTTGTAAGAGACCTTGCAATGCGGTACTCTGAAGTCTTCCGGTACGCGGTCGTCACTCCAGAACCTTTCGGTTCCATTGGCCATAGAATCTGTTCTGCGAGCAATGTGCCTTGCCCACTGCCACTTAAGTTTGGCAATTCTTCGGACTATATCGGTTACCTTGGTTCTCCTGTGGACCATACCTAATATATAATAATTATAACTATAGAAAAAAAGGAAAAGAAAAATGCGTTTATTGGGATCAGCACAAAGAACATCTGAACACCTTATTCACATATGTATATCTTCTAATGAGCAGAAAGCTTCAGTGTCTTTAGTAAGCACTGACCCTGGTAATAATCTAGCAACCACGTTTCTAGGGTCCAAAAACTCAGTATTTGGGTTACGTCTAGGCAAAGCTATAAAACACAGGCTCCAAATTACTCATGAAAATCTGTAACACATGTGCAAAAGAAATTGAGAAATTGCGTGATATAATGTTTTTCTTCTGTCAAGATTAAAATTACAATAGGTACCTTTTTTCGAGACGCAAAAGTGTCGTCGTATCTTATGAATAGGGGCGTAACTGCATAATAGCTACTTTTCAGGAGACACTTTTTTGTGTTTAATTAAATTAAATATGAAAAAATATGTATTGGTGATTTCTTATAATGTGTATTGATATTTTAAGGTTCGGCTAGGATTATTTTCAATAAATTATCTTTATATTTTATACGCATTTTGTCCTTTAAATCCCGTTTTTAATTGTTTTGTTGAACTGGTTATATGTGGTATGATGAGCAGAATTGAATTATGCAATAAAAAAAGAAAGCCCCTATGTTCGTTAGGGCACTATTCGTAGGATACGATGGTGTGTGCCAAAGGACAACTCAGAAAAAAATATCTGCGTTACAAACTACCTTGAACTATTTTGAAACTATACTCTATTTGAAATAACATTAGATATTTAAATAAACCTGTTTTACAGTCCGTTCAACCAATTTTGAGCTCTATTGCTCTATGACAAATGGCAGATGCAGTAAACATGGTATTGTAATCACTTTTTTACTTTTAATGCCATCCTTATGCCTACGAAATAGAAGTCAAAATCGCTTGAACTGACTGTAAAAAAGGTTTTTTTTTTAATGTCTAATCTTATTTGAAATGGAATATAGAGTGACACGGAAATTTCTGGTTGTTCCAATATATTACTTTTATCGTGTTTCGGCACAAGCTATTCAAGAGCCAGTAAGTAAGGTTGGTACCAGGCGTGCAAAAGTATCGTGAAGATTATTTTATTGTATCCTGACGCCTTTGGCGGCATCAGACAATTCTATAATTCCCTCTTACGGTAAGAGGCACAAGAAATGTCAATAGGTATTTTAATCAGCCCACGCAAACCAACGCACCAACAAAACGATGATGCAACACTCAATTATAGAGACTTGATATCCGAATATCCGAAACAGAATGACAGAATACAACGTAGGAGTAATATGCGTTTATATTACGCGAAGGGATCCGTGATATCCGCCGACAGAACGTCGCTGGAGGCTCACGTCAACTGTCGTTCTGTGACGTCAGCGTAACGTCACATTCCCAAGATTATTAAGCTTTATTTATAATATCATATATCAGGCGTTTGACGCACTTAATTTCATTTGTGGGTTTCCTTGCCACCCACAGTGTATGGCAATTAAAATGTATTTGTGTTTTATCGTCTCCAATTATCTTAATGGAATGTACAAATTCTGATGACTTTGTTTTCTATTTTGGTAGAAAATGAGGACCGTTTTAGGAATCCCTAGCCAAATGGCAAAAAACGGAATCCTTATGGATTCGTTATGTCTGTCTGTCTGTCTGTCCGTCCGTATGTCACAGCCACTTTTTTCCGAAACTATAAGAACTATACTGTTGAAACTTGGTAAGTAGATGTATTCTGTGAACCGCATTAAGATTTTCACACAAAAATAGAAAAAAAAAAATTGCGGGTTCACCATACTTAGAACTAAAACTCAATATTTTTTTTCATCAAACCCATACTTGTGGGGTATATGCTAGCTAAGGATAGCTCTTCAAAAATGATATTGAGGTTTCTAATATAATTTTTTTCTAAACTGAATAGTTTGCGCAAAAGACACTTCACTTCCAAAGTGGTAAAATGTGTGTCCCCCCCCCGTAACTTACAAAAAAAAAACAAAAAAAAAAACAAGTATCTTCTAAAATAAGAGAATGATAAAACTTAAAAAATATATATGATGTACATTACCAAGTAAACTTCCACCGAAAATTGGTTTGAACGAGTAAGTAGTTAGTAGTTTTTTTATTATAGATAATGGTACGGAACCCTTCGTGCACGAGTCCGACTCGCACTTGGCCGGTTTTTTATTTATTAGAACACAGTATTAAGAACAAACCGTATTCGAAATCGGTTAAATATGAGATATTCGATGCGTTCTCGGTACCTACTATGTGAGCGTGAACTACCTATAAAAATAGACGTCATTCAATACTCAATATTAAACTGCAACATTTGTGTATTAATATATATTTGTAACACTTTAGACTGATAAATTACAGCGTGTTTAAAATTAATCCAAAATAGTGTAAAATTATTATTTTTAATTTTATGATCAATGAAATTAGTTATAAGTAGGTATATATAATAACAATTATTTCTAATATTAGACTAGCGAATCGACCCGGCTTTGCACGGTTTTTACGACATGACAAAAAATTGAGTTTTATTTATTACTAGCTTTTGCCCGCGCCTTCGCCCGCGTGAATGTCGAAAAATATATATTATTTTTACTTGGATACTAGCGAATGAACAACTTCAATACAAAACTTCATCCCCCTTTTCAGAACCTTGTGGGTTGAAAAAAAAAATACAACGATTTACGTTGTGTTAGTTTAAGCCGAAATATTAGTGATTTTAACTTAAAAAATAAAGAACTTTAATTAAAAACAAAATTTCATCCCCCTTTTCACCCCCTTAAGGGTTGAAATTCTAACAACACCGTTGCGTTAGCTTCCAACCATAAGCCTAGATAGTAAATTTAGTGATTCTTCTTTCGTAAATTAAGGATTTTTCAACATCATCCCCCTTTTTAACCATTCGGGGGTGGAATTATCAAAAACGCTGAGACACGTATAAATTAATTTTCAATCGTCAACCTAAACACAAAATTTGAAGATCCTTACTTCAAAACTGACGGACGTTCATATACATTTCCAAAAATCCTTTCTTAGTGCACCCCTAGACCTTGTAAGGAACCTTCGTGCCAAATTTGGAATATCTAAACCCAACAGTGTCGGCTGTGCGTTGATATGTCAGTCAGTCAGTCAGTCAGTTTCTTCTTTTATATATTTAGATAGATGACGTGCAATTTACATATAAATCTATTATACACAAATCTTCCAGAACAAATTCTCTAAATGATCGTGAAAACCGCATCAAAATCCGTTGCGAAGTTTAGAAGAACAACGCGGTCACACAGACAAACACGAAAAGCCACTTTAATTATATAAAAGCATTAGGCTTAGAGGTAAGAGGCCTCAGTTCGACCCGCCGTCCAAGGCATGCACTGACCGACCCAGACGTCCCCACTACTCTACTCCAGGAGAGTCGTAGGGAAACTAGTACAGTTCGCAAAATAAGAGCACACAATACACGATCGTCATTCCGACCTCGCCGCCGAGGCCCCGCGCGAAATCCCCGACTAACGAATAGTCCTTCCCGACCCTTGACTGTAAGTGAAGCGCCAGCATGCGTTTTAGTTGAGCAGCATGTAATCCAAACTCCCCACGATAATAATCAAAACACTGATTTTATCCAGCCACCGTCGGTCCCTTGCCACCCTCCCTTCGACTCAGCTGCCCTAAGCCGAGGTTCGTACCCCACAGGGGGTGCCCTTAGCGAGCAGCAGTCGTTTAGTTTATAGTTTTTACGCCCTGGCTGGAGGCATTAAGTTTCGTTAGGAGCTTAAGGCAGCCACAGGAAAGTCCGGTTAAAGAGTCGGAACCTTAGTGGTTACACTCTGAGATGCGCTAGATTAAAAAAAAAAAAAAAAAAGTTAAGAGGCAAAGACATAAAACCTTTAATCTAGTCTATATTTGATATTTAATATAAGTTTTAACAGCTTATGTCGAGGTAACTATTAAGTACCAACTCGAGCGTATTCATATGAAACAAGACCACACACACCCATTTTAGATTCAGCTGTCCAATTCGAGCCAAATATTCAAACTTGATGTGTCGCTTCAACTATCACCAAGATGAGAACTACTGTTCTGTTTTGGGAACAAAGGTAGTAACTGTTAATACTTGGGTTTCTCGAAACGTTCTCATTGGTATTTCACTTGAAATTTCTTGGAGGCTAAGTTGGTAACACGGCTATTAAGTATTATTAAACGCCTAGCTACATACACCTTTTGTAGGCTAAGTACATAGGTCACGCGGCCATTCGGTACCGCATTGTTGGGCCCACCTAGCTACATGCACCCTTTGGAGGCTAAGTTGGTCACGCGGTCATAAAACATTACTACCCGCCTAGCTACATACACCTATTGGGTGTATGTAGCTAGGCGTACATATGTAGCTAGGCGGGTCCTAGCTACATATGTACACTTAATGGAGGCAAAGTTGGTCATTAGGCATTACTGTCCGCCTAGCTACATCAACCGATTGGAGGCTAAGTGAATCACGCGGCCATTAGGAGGCATTATTACCCGCCTCATTATCATCATCATCATTTCAGCCGAAAGACGTCCACTGCTGGACATAGGCCTCCCCCAATTGGGGGGATTTGCCATAATCACCATGCTTGGCAGGCATTTTGGCGATCGCAATATGGTGTTAAAAATGCATAGAGAACGCTGCTACCCATTCTCTAGTATTACCCGCCTAGCTACATGCATCTAAGAAACCCTAGTTATTAGAACTAATCGGATAAAAGTATAAAACGTATCACTAAATTGCATATAGCGAACTGAATAGGAAAACACCGTAATTCCAAAATGATATTATAGTATTCAAATCTCAAGTAATTATTTTACAATCCCCCTTAGCGATGAAACAAGTAGGCACAGGGGCATTAAGATGCTTATACACGAGTATATTAATAATATTACTATCTCGCTGCCAATCACGGTAGGGTGCCGATATTCTCGAGAACGCGCTAAATTTCAAGTTGCCGAGTTAGACGGAGTTCTATAGTTGTATACACATATATATTGCGATATATGTACTGTTGTAGTGGATTGTAGCAGGTTTAGTAAATTATGTTTGAGTTCCTATCGTCTGCTTGAGAAATAAGTGAGTTATCGAAGCTTCTACAGACTAAAATGGTTTAGGGATATTAAATGCTGAAGAAGAAAATGTTTTGGGTAAAAGTAGATATTAAGTTATAAACGTATAAAAAACTTTTTTACAAAACAATAAACAATGACTTCCAAAACTTTTTTTTTTTTTTTGTTGTTTTACAGATTTTTATTTTTAAATTTTTAGTTACGGTATCTCACAAACTCAAATCATATATTTCAATTAAACCATTTACAGGCACTTTTGAATTGTCAAGGAGTCGGTAAGTAAGAAAAATAAAGCTACATGCCCATTCCAAAGCGTAGGTACCTATGGAGAAGAACACGCGGGCAAGAAACTCCATGGACACTGTTATAAATTTAATTGTTACAAAAGTATTAGTTACATCTATCATGTTAAATTTATAACTAAATGTGAGAACGATGTAAAAATAAAAATAAATAAAAAACTTGCACGTTAAAAGCGTCCAGAGTAGGTACAACAACAAGAAACAAAATAAAATAATTAAAATAACCCGTGGCAGCTAAGAGATGACCAGTCCCAACTGACGGCGCCCGTTCACGAACATGACGCATGGATTAGCACCATTCAGCTCAACCATTTTGAAGGGAGCTAAAATAATGATCCAATACACACGCCACCATCAGCGAGACATCTAAGTGAGCATGACATACTCTCAGCCGCCAGGGCACATTCAAGTCTTAAAAGATAGTCTTACAATCTTCAGCAGCTCCAATAATGTTTTCAAATGCTAATCAATTAGTTGTTTATGCGCCCTTATGGAGCAGGACCAGCAATGAGCCAAGAATTTTTGTCAGCAATGTAATCCCCCAACTTATAATATGCCTGCCTGCATAATGTGCGTTTTATATAAGATTTAAATTTAGTCTCATTCAGTTGAAGTATGTGGGGAGGAATTTTACTGTAACATTTTAAACAGTACCCCATGAAGGATGAGAATGGCCTAAATCGGACGATTAAAACAACCTGTATTATTTTTTAAACCGTTTTGTTACAATTGCCTTGCTAATGTTACAAATGAGTAAACAACCTAATCCCAGCAACTGATAGCGTAAACTATGTTTATTATATTACGGCCAGTGTGCCGGGTATACGGTCGTCCGTCGGGAGCATTTCGATACCGATATACGCAGTTACAGTCCGTCCCATAACTTGTGGTCCCTTGGCTACGTTTGGTGGTCTATTACAATTATGTTGCTACGACTACTTATTGGCCCTATTTTGGTGGAGGATTCCGGGTTTTTTTTTGGTTTGTTGACGTGAAAACCTTGATTGGTTGAATGGTTGATTTAGCAGGGCCTGTATCCGACGTTGATTATACTTTTCAAACGAGTGTAGATGTAAGGACGTCAGATTATGTTTCTCTTACAAGCTCAATCTGATGATTGACGAATGATTTGTTAAAGACACGGGGTTGTAATAAATATTCTGTGAGAACATATTTTTATTATGCTACGGAAATTGAGTCGGCTCTCGCAAAAAGACGCCATGTTTGGGCTTCGGCGTGTTTGTCTTCAATTCCGGAACGGTAAAATTTTTATTTCTAAATTGTTTCGATCGAGTTTAGTTCGGCTCAATGTCGGAGCGTGAAAACGGAGAATCCCAATCTCTCTTTCACATTACTCCACCTTTTGTACACTGCGAATTTACATAAAGAGCCTCACTCGGTCCTTGGGGTACCTTTCCGGGTTTTCCATTTTGTGCTTGAATGCGACGTAGCGGCCGGGCCCTCACTATAGCTTGAATCTGGCAAAGCGGCCACCTCGTTTTATTTCGATCGAACCACAAAAAGGGTTAGGTTTTTTGACGGCTGACTGTACATTTTTTGGTAATTGGAAACTATTCCTTTTATGAGGGTACTTTCGAGACCTCGGTATTGTAACCTTTAGGATATTTTAAACCTTAACGGTATATTGAAAACTGTTTATCAGGCTTTTGATATTTAAAACATCAAACACCTGAATAACAGTTTCCAAAACATTTAAGTTTGTTTCCGAAACATCTAAGTACTGAATGACTATCTGAAAGTAAACTATGTTCCTTTTAAAACCATTTAGAGCTCTCTTTACGACATTCCTGCTGTCCACCACTGACATTCACTACCGTCTCATAGCTTAGCAAGAACCTTTTACAGCTACGAATGAAATACGACCGGGACTCAGCCAACGTAATCACCGCTTCCCACGACACTATCGCTGAACCGAGATATAAAGAAAAAGTGACGGAAAGTTCAAGAACACGTTCTATTACCCAGCTGAACTATTCTCACCTCCTAGCCTCGGCCGTTCGTCTCATAAAGTAAGAAAATCGTCCACGGCCGACGATCAGTGAAAGTAATCTTCGCAAACATTGTACCTCCGGGCGGAAAACAATTTTCACTGATGTATTTTTTTGAGAGGCTCGTGTGTTCCAACATTATTCTCAGTAATACAGGATTGGAGTTTTTTCTCTCGCCCGTAATTCAAAGGGGGTTTTACAGGGTTTTTTTACTACGCCAAAAATAATTCAGACCGTGTACAAAACGTCCATTGTCAACCGCAGATTCAACGCTGTGATTCCTCATGGGATAAGCTTGCAACCACATTTCTCTTTCCTCCACTATTTAGTTAATCCCAAGTTTAAACTAAAAATTTTGAGCATTTCTCTCTGATGTGATTGGTGTATTCCCACTGTCTCCGTCGCCCGTGTCCCCAATAATGGTAATTCACATAAAATGGCGCAAAAAACGGTTTCATTTTACTTTTGTACTGATTTTTTAATTATTCTTTCTAAAATCAGTGCCTTAATGAAAATGGAACCTTTTTTTTTCGCCTTTTTATGTGAATTACCAATAACGAGAATATACCATTATATCTCAGATTTAAAGACTGCTTTAGATTTAGCAAGAAGATTATTTTATTCGATTTATTTGTGAAACCAGATTCGTTGATGCTTACCGGGGCCAGAAGTCTAGCACACGTCTTTTCGTATTAATATCAATAATGTTTTTAAACAAACTCTTAAAATTTTGAAAGATTGCATTTTCAAAGAAATCATTCAGACAATCCTTCAGATACCAAAAAACAACAAAAAAAAAAATAGAATATTGATAATATTTTTCACAATTTCACTTCATAAATAAATAGAATAAATTGTCCCTACGGGGGCGCGGTGAGCGTAGGTACTTATTTATAGGATAGGAGCACAGGTGGGTTTTGGGTCTTAGCAAGAGTGTTTTACGCTGCCTCGGGGCAACCTGCCGTGACGCATTGGGGGCCCGAGACCGTTAGATACGCCAGCATACATAACTCCCCACCGTAATTATAGCGGGTGTTAAACATAAGTTGAAAGTCGGTCAGTCTGTTGTGGTTTAAGCCTCAACTTTTAGGGAATAAGTCTGGCTAGTTCTGTCCTAAGCCTACTTTTAGGAGTAAGAATGGATTAAATAGATGAGTATAACTTATGAAAGGTTAGAAAAGCTGCTGTCGAACAAATCGGCCGTAGACGTCGGCGTCGGCGTAAAGGCTCGTACAGACTAGTACCTACGATATCGCGGGCGCGACGTGACACTAGTAGCACAATTTCTTTGTCGGTGCCTGTCGCGCCCGCGATATCGCGCGAATCTGTACGAGCCTTAAGTCTTCTAGTTCTTCTAGTTCTTAAGTTGACCCACGTGCGTTTTCGTAGTTTGATTTGTTTTTAATTTGATTAAAATATGACAAGTATGTTGGTAGGAATATAAATCCATATCCATACTAATATTATAAATGTGAAAGTAACTCTGTCTGTCTGTCTGTCTGTATGTTACGTTTTCACGCCTAAACCGCTGAACCGATCGTCATGAAATTTGGCAGAGATATAGTTTGGGATATGGAGACGGACATAGGCTACTTTTTTTACGCGATAACCGACATCTACGCGGGCGGAGCCGCGGGCAAAAGCTAGTATTATATATATATGATTACATTCTCTTGTTGATTTTGACACCTTTCCAAATGATGCACCTGCAATATCTTCAAAATGAAATTCTTATAATTTCGTAACCAATGTAACGTGAATCCAGAGTAATGTGAATGTTTCGTTTCGTAAGGTAAATTGTAAACGAAACATTCACATTACTCTGGTAAATTAAATAATATATATCAAATGAAATACGCCGTATACGATTGTAAAATAAATATTTACTTTACACGACCTTCTTCGGTTGAGGTATAAAGAATTCTCGACATAAAATGACGGAGATTTTTCCACGTTTTTAACTTGATTAACTTTGGCAGTGCCATCCCAAAAGAAATCAATTCTCTTTTAGGTACAGTTTGTTTAAAAATGTTGCTGGAATTTCTATGGTTAAACGAAGCAAAAAGAGTATGTAAGGAGTGTAGCAGGTGGCGTTCTATAGTTTCTGCCTACCCCCATGGGAAGAGGTCGTGCCTCATGATTTGACTGATTTGCAGAAAGAAACGCGTGTTGAAAATTGCGCTGTCTTGTTGAATCCGTACAGAAATGAAGGAATATTGGATCTAATTGTGACATGTGACGAAAAGTGGATTTTTTACGATAACCGTAAGCAAAAAATGCAATGGTTGACCCCAGGTCAAACGCCGCAACAGTGCCCTAAAGCAAAGCTTACCAATAGAAAAGTAATGGTAACTGTTTGGTGGTCTCTTCATGGTGGTATTCACTATAGCTTTCTCAAGTCTGATCAAGCAATATCAGCAGATGTTTACTATGCCGAAATTCGAACAATGATGGCGAAACTGGCAGTGAAACAGCCCCGACTCGTGAATCGATCTTCACCATTATTGCTCCATGATAACGCAAGACACTGCACGGGACACACTTTTAACTGTACAGGAGCTGCAGTTAGAAACCATACGTCATTCTCCGTACTCGCCAGACCTTGCTCCAACTGACTACCATTTTTTTCGCGATTTGGACAATTTTCTACGTGGTAAATTTCTTCCCAAGAGGCAGTACAAAATGCTTTCACACAGTTTGTCGAATCTAGATCCCCAGAGTTCTATCGCAAATGCATAAATGAACTTCCGATTAGATGGCAGCAATGTATAGATAATGAAAGTAATATTTTTAATAAATAAATATGTTTGTTTGAAAAAAAAAAAAAACACGTTTTAATTTTGCAGTATAAATCGGCAATTTCATACTTTAACCCCTAATATTATAGCACTAATTATAACATTAATTCATCAGATTATAATTTTTACAAAGGTATAGTTACACTACAGACTAAAGTTAAAATAAAACCGGCCAAGTGCGTGTCGCACCACGCACAATGAAGGGTTCCGTAGTTGGGATGAATTTATCCCAAGAACAAACTTAACATTTTAATTGAGAAACATGCTCTCCTATACAGATTGTATGGGGGAACATGTTTTTCAACTGCAAATTTAAGTTGGTCAAGTTTACGAGTAATACTCGTAAACTTGAAAAGCCTACTTATCTGTGACAGTTTTTCTTTTAACTTCGTTATATATAGGTACTACTGCCGTGACATTTGAATTTCTAACTACAAACGTTTAGTTGGTAGAGGGGGGGGGGTACTTGACTCTAACCATAAGTCACGAACGGTTTACTTAATCAAAAAACAGTCTTCTCAAACCCCTAATATTTTTGAAAGACCTATCCAACGGTATCCCACACAATGGGAAGGACGAAAAAAAAATTATCATCCCCACTTTACATGTAGGGGAGGTACCCTAAATAATTGTTTTTTTTTTTTTTTTTCAAAACTATCCTCATTAACGTGTATACTCATGCCAAATTACAACTTTCTAGTACCAATAGTTTTTGAGTTAAACCACGGACAGACAGACAGACGGACATGGCGAAACTATAAGGGTTTCTTGTTGACTACGGAACCCTAAAAATGAGATCAGTTACATAATTATAGTGTGCACGGATATAATACTGAATGATCAACAAAATACAATTATTTATGTTGGTACTCTTTTTGATAAACAATTAATTTCCATGACTTTACAATGGTGACAAAGTCAGCACCTATCTACAACATTTATTTATTTCTAAATTCCGTTGTGTACACTTCGCTGGACATCCGCGCTTCGATTTGCTCATCATATTTTTTCTTTCACGCTAAAAATGAAGCCAGCGTTGGCGGCTATTGTTGTCTCTTTGCTTTTAGTTTGTGTTTGCCCAGCGTTCAGGTGTTGACTCAAAAATATTGCAACAGTTTTTAGTGAATGAAACATCGGAAATTGAAATTATTTTTCTTGTAGCGTACTTGGTTTTGAAGCACTTTATTTGTAGAAGGCACAGTGTTACTGTTCTTATTGATTTGGTAATTTTTTTTTGGTGGCAAAAATAATAATAGGATGGCTACACGTAAGATAAACTTTTTAGAGCTTATAAGGCTTTATCAAGTCTGGATATTATTGTCAGAAAAAACCGGCCAAGTGCGTGTCGGACCACGCACAATGAAGGGTTCCGTAGTTGGGATGAATTTATCCCAAGAACAAACTTATCATGTAGTTGAACAACATGTTTTCCTATATAGAATGTATGGGAGAACATTTTTTTTTTTCAACTGTAAATGTAAGTTGGTCGCCAATTACTCGGTAAATTGTAAAGCCTACTTAGCTGTGATAGTTTGTCTTTTAACTTTGTTATATATAGGTACTACTGCCTTGACATTTGAATTTCGAACTACAACCGTTTAGTTGGTAGAGGGGGGGACTTTTGACTCTAACGAAAATTGGTACTTTAAAGCTTGATAAGTCACGAACGATTTACTTAATCAAAAAACGGTCTTCGCAAACCCCTAATATTTTTTAAAGACCTATCCCACAATATGCCACACTATGGGAAGGACGGAAATATCATCCCCAATTTACATGTACCTAGGTAACAATGTAAATAATATGGGTAAATAATATATTTTTTCAAAATTTTATTTTACTTCTACTATAAAGGTTCCTTGTTGACTACGGAACCCTAAAAAGAAAAGACATACCTATAGGTACTTTATATATATTTTTTTTTTCATCAGGCAAAGAAAAAGAACTACAAGAAAATTATGCTCGAAAACCAGAGGGGCAATTCCCGTATTTTTTTTTATTTCAAAGCTTCGAGTCAAGACGTAGCTTACTGATGGCCATGGTGCTTCATGGTCTGTATTCAGGTTCGATTGTTCAGATATTACCAATAACCTTTGTTACATATTACCTAGAACTGTGATGCGGCGAGAGGCACGTGTGCCCCGGCTGTTCCACACCGCACGGTGCAGAACTCACGCATGTACACACGGCTACATATCAAGCTATAGATTTCCAGTTTATGCTGATCGAGCATTGTATAGTAACATTACTATTAACACTCGAAACGGGATATTTACCATGTTTACTTTTTGTTTCGAGTTCCCGATATTTCGGCGCTGTTGCAAGCATCGATCACGGTTAAACTGAAGTCATTGCGGGTGGGTGTTTATGAGCAGACAAAACGGTCTACCCTCTTTCTTGTTCGTTTTTTGCGCTCAGTACCGCTACCACTGTCACTCGCAACTCGATTCTGTTCCCGACACATGAAACTCACTGTGTCCGCTCACGTACTTTTTTGGCACTTCTTTACACAGCTGAACCACTGGATTCCAGGCTCTCGACAGATGAAACCCATCCTCTCGGTTGAAGTTCCTATATTTGGTAATTTCGGGAACTCGAAACAAAAAGTAAACATGGTAAATATCCCGTTTCAAATGTTAATAGTAATGTTAGTGACCATGAGAGTTTAAAAACTTACATTGTATAATAGTAATTACGTGTAATGAGAGGTCAGATTATTCTGGAAATTTATAGCTTGATATGTAGCCGGGTGTACAAGGGCGCCTCTGCGACGCATTGTACCTATAGATATGTATAACACCCATTTCATTATGAATCCATGTATGCGGTCACGATAATGCCCGAAAAACATAACGTACCGTATTTTTTTTTTTTTTTTTTTTCATACGCTTCATTCATCATCATCACCATCATTTCAGCCGAAAGACGTCCACTGCTGGACATAGGCCTCCCCCAAGCACCGCCACCTCGACCGGCTCTGTGCTTCCCGCATCCAGCGGATTCCTGCGGCTTTCATAAGGTCATCGGTCCACCTTGTGGGAGGCCTTCCAACGCTACGTCTTCCGGTACGCGGTCGCCACTCCAGCACCTTTCGGCCCCAACGGCCATCCGGTTTGCGCGTAATGAGCCCTGCCCATTGCCACTTAAGAGAACCAAGGTAACCGATATAGCTCGAAGAATTGCCAAACTTAAGTGGCAATGGGCAGGGCTCATTGCGCGTAGAACAGAACGCTTCATTATCCTCATAAATTAAGGCCTATTGAAAATCTCAGTCCAATTCTGTATCAATTTTTTTTTAATGTTGTTTAATTTTAACGATGACAAATAAGCGTCGACTATGTAACTGACAAAACTATACTCACAAAGTTTTTTTTTTTATATATATAATTAAATGAGCGTTATGAGGCGTGCACTTCTGGATTTTCCAAATATTTTCTTTATTGCTTTCAAACTATATGTTCAAAAAGATAGCTAATGGTGCCGATTCCCTTGTTCACAAACTAAACTAAATTTAAGTTCAGTGCATCTTTTTCTTTCTATTTTATTAAGAAAAGGACAGAAGATAAATTTTAGTTTAGTCCTGTCAAATTAATCAGCGCCTGTCACTACTCCTTACATGTTTAGACGTGACTAAAAACTTGCCGATTAAAATTACGTCAATTTACGTCAAGCGCTGATTAATTTGACAGGACTAAACTAAAATGTATCTTCTGTCCTTTTCTTAATGAAATAGTAAGAAAAAGATGCACTGAACTTAAATTTAGTTTAGTTTGTGAACAAGGGAATCGGCACCATTGACTATTGAATCTTTAAAATAGCCATTCTTACGCACGCATTATACTCGCGGACATTGGTATGGGTTATACGTTTATATACTTTGTATATTATTCCTCCGCACGTAAAGCGTAACGTGTATTAGAACGTATTTTTTTTTTTTTTTGAACTTTCGCTACCTATCTGCAGTCTCAATCTGTCAAAAATACGTAATTTCTATACATTTTTGACAAGTTTTTGACACTGATTGTCGCTGAGATGAGATTGCGGCTAAATTTTGAACATTTCATAATTACTGCAATTGACCTTTAGATGACAATAACAAACAAAAGTCAATTACATCGAAAAGAGTTCCATTTTAAAAACCATTCTAATTAATCCATATTCTCGGAAATGGAAATTAATGACATTTAATATTAAAACATTCTTTCTTATTTAATTTTGATGCAATTTTCCACTTTATTAATTTTAGTTGGGACGACGGGGTTCTTTTAGTAGGTCAACGGCGGAGTGAGCTCGAAATGAATCCGTATCATTGATTTCCCTGGCGCCTGGTAAAACCAAACTTGCCTTTATTTAAATACTGTCTGCTTTGTCGCAGTACTGTCGGTCTATTCTGTACAAATCTTACCGTGAAAACTTAGTTAAAGTGAGCTGCGAATAGTGTCGACCCCTCCTGGAATCAGGTGGAAAGACTGCTCACTTCAAGGTCACTTCACCTCAGGGGCCCAAGTCTACTATTTTTATAAATTCGTCACTCCAACACGATCCCATTGTCATTTTGCTAAAAGTTCGTAATCTGCTAAATTCATAATGGTCGATCATTGGTCGGTCAATGGTCTCGTAATAGAATTGTATTACAATGACATTTTGAACATTTATTCATGCCAGATTTCATTTATATATATTTTTACATATTATTTATTAGTATATAGTAATAAGCAATCTAAAGTAAGTTGGAAGTTTAGTAGGAAGTTTCATTTGTCATTATGCACGAGATTACCAATTCTTTCAATGGAGTGTCAGCGGCTGACCATTGAAAATTCATAATGACGCCATTATATTAGTGGATTATCAAACTTGTCAAAATCAACAATTATGAAATAAATGATAGACCATTCTGACACTATTGTAATAGCAGACTTGAGGCCCAGTTTTCATGTTTTATCTCATTGGTCTAATCATCGCAAGCGCTACTGCAGCTGGCTGAGCATGAGGTCCTTGATTCACTTCCCAAGTTGGGCTAAGTGTAATTGGATTTTTCCATCAGGAATTTCTTAGTTTAGATTTGTGTCCGTTTGCTCGCCCACGGTGACATTAGACTTAGAAATGTTTGACGAAATGTGAGTGGAGATACCTACTTTATGGCATAAAGTAGGTATCTCCACTCACATTTCGTCAAACTCATGTGGATAGGCTGGCGCCTATCCACATGAGTAAAGAAACGGAAAAAAAGGAAAGTTTCTAGAGAGCGTGCAAAATTTATACCTATTTTGGTAGGGTTGGCACAGGAGGATAAAACTAAATAAACAGAATGTTAATCTGCTTACGTGTTTCAATTTATAAACATAACTATTCAATCACTAATAGGTCGGGAGCACGGGTTGGGAGGTACTACCACGTATTTCTAATCATAAACACCAATCATCTGACATGAATTGTAAAAAAAAAACTCAAACGTAGTCTTTATTTTTACTTTTGAACGCTCCGTTTACGAGATAGGTAGGTACCTTTTCAGTGCCACTTACTAAAAAACCACTAAACCATTACGATCAATATTAAAACCTTTTTTCTATCACCGGGATGAGTTTTCTTTCAATGTTGAGGTTTGGGGTATGTACCATTAAAAATTATAAGTAATCAAGTTACTAATTACCTAGTGAAGTTTCCAGGATAAATAAAAATATGTTTTTATTCCTATTCGTATTGTTCACACACAATTACACACAGTAGGTACACGCGACTACATATCAAGCTATAAATTTCCAGTATAAGCTGATCTCGCATTGTATAGTATTTCCGTAGAATGAGACGTCAGCTTATACTGGATATCTTTGGCTTGACATGAAGCCGTGTGTACAGTAAACAACCATATTTACACTTTTTTTTATATTAAAACACTATTATGTTTTACTCATGTCAAAACGTGAAACGCATACAAAGACGACGCGCGATGCTTACGTGCAGCCCTGAGCGATTCAACTGGCCGAGCCGGTATACACCGGTTTCTCTTCGTACGCGACAAAGCCACTAGTTTTACACACACACGCGCCTCATTTTTGTAGTAGTATCATAAGCATGTATCATAGCGCGAATGAAACTTTGTCTCTGCCCGTTTACTCTGTGGCCTAAGCGTGATGTTATATGATTGCAAATAGCAATGTGTTACGGACGGTTATTGCTGCGAATCAATTAAGGTTCACGGCTGTATGAAAGTGGTACGAGTTTGGCTTCTTGTGATAGATAATCTTGGCACTCTGGGGCAAAAAGATAAGTTAAGAGTGTTTTGCGTACTTAGTTTTGTAACTTATTTTGTAGGTCATAGATATAAAAATGCTTTGTATGATAAATATATGAATTTAATTATTTTATTACCTTACACAGTGGTCTAAATAATCCACTTACCAAACATGGAAGCTTCGACAATACAACCCCTAAATAATCCGTCATCGAACCAATATACAATTATTCATAATTATAAGGCCCGTATACACGCTTCTGAATAATTAATAAAGACAGGTATACACGAAGGCTTACATTAATCAACAGCTAAGATTGTTCGGTGGACGTTAGTATTATATTATTCGGTATTTCATCAAAATATCATCCTGAACAAACATAATATGGGGCCTAAACAATATACATTATTCAGCAACTAAAGATGACGGTACCCAACAATCAGGCGTTTGACTCCAATATTCGTATAATTTCGTTAACAAGACCCGAAGCCTTTGAACCTATAATTATTAAACCACTAACTAGGGGCAGTTTAGTTTAAACTTCCATTTTGATTGCTGGTATTGTGACCAAGAGTAGCCAAGAACAAATAGTGTCTACAAACTATTGTTTAATTAACAAAGATTGGTTTATTGACTGTGGGTTTTCAATAAAATATTAGATAGATAGATAGAATACTCTATAAACTCAACATAATTTAGAAATACATATGGATGAATGGATAAACTCAGTAATGAAATTTCGTTAGTAGTTAATAAAGAATTACCGACTACTGAAGTGGCAGTGAGCTGGCCATATTTGTCGAAGGACCGATTGCCGGTGGAGCACACGAGTCCTGGAGTGTAAACCGCGTATCGGCAAGCGTAATCTGGGAAGTCTCCCAGCTAGATAAACCGATGACCTCAAAAATGTGGCTGGGGCAGACTGGATGCGGAAGGCGGAGGACTGGGTGTTGTGGCGCAGCGTGGGAGAGGCCTATGTCCAGCAGTGGACTGCGATAGGCTGAGTTGATTACTTGACGTTCATACATCTTGTCATAAATGCACGCCGTGCCGGTTGTGAGTACTACGCACTTGACCTGTCTGAAGATCATCACCAATAAGGTCACTGTATGTCCTTCTTGGGCGGTCCCTCCCGGCGCTTCCACTCACATCTGCCTTGTAAATTACCTTTTGTTTGTCGCCTTTATTTTATGATTAAACGAAATTACCTGTACGTGAAGGTCAATCATACGAAGGTTTCGTCCGAAGAGATTAGTCAGTTAATACAATTATAATAGCTTATTATAATATTATTAACTGACAATAGTCAGTTACGTATGTTAGTAATCGGATGTTTACTGGATGATATGAAGTCTCCGGAATGGTAATTTTTGTGTAACACACATAAAATGGCAATTGATCGCATTTTGTTTCATTTCGACAGTTCAGACAACGTACATTTACGGTGTTGAAAATTTTTCAAACCTATGAAGCAATGGATTAGGAGTATCCTTCAAAAATCTCGGGGTTATTAGGATGCAGAACTGTTGTCTACTATTTGCAGGAATACACATTAGAATAACTAAGGAACTCTAAAACGTCTTCTCTGCCACCACTCCGCGATTAATTGATTCGTGAATTATTATAGGCTTTATTTTTTTATACTAGCTGACCCGATAGACTTCGTTCTGCCAAAAGCTATAGTATAAACTCCACTACTCTACCCTACCCTACCCTATCCTACCTACCCTACCCTACCCTACCTACCCTACCTACCTACCTACCTACCTACCTACCCTACCCTACCTACCCTACCTACCTACCCTACCCTACCCTACCCTACCTAACCTACCTACCTTGAAAAAAAAATATAATAATAATAATTACATTAAGGATGGACTCACGTAGTTTATAAGTAGCATATAAGGAAGTCCGAGGAGTAGTCACGGCAAATGTATACAAATATACCCAAACACAAAAAAAGAACCCAATAAATAAAGGCGCGGACCCCCATGTCCGCGGTGCTATACTCATTAAAAAAAAAAACCTACCTACCTACTTACCTACCCTATCCTACCTTACCCTACCCTACACTACCCTACCTACCTACCTACCCTACTCTACCCTACCCTACCTACCTACCTAAAACTTAAAAAAAATAGATAGTAGCCGATTCTCAGAACTACTGAATATGCATATAAAATTTCATAAAAATCGGTCAAGCTGTTTCGGAGGAGTATGGTAACTAACATTGTGACAAGCGGATTTTACATAAAAGATACTATAATATAATGAATTTTAAATTTTGATGCGTTGTTGGTGATTATTGAATTGTTGTTACTGAATTATTGACATAAATAATTATTTATTAGTGACTTATTGATACATTTTAAATGCGTAATGAATTTTTAATTATAAATGTAATGTTTTATTTTATTTTCTTATTATTGTATTTATCACCACTGTAATTGTTTCTTTTTTTCAACCCATTGTATTTTGTTACGGAATAAATGACTTATGTATGACTCAAGCAAAAATGTTCTTTAATTTTTAATTACTGAGTGTTAAAACACTTAAGTTTACTCTTTTTTTTTTTGTTATGTTTTGCGGCCAGCGGCTGCTCAATGTAATAGGATTCTTCAGTCAGTAAACCACAGTGTGGTAACTATAGGAAACGCCCTCCAACCAACGCCCATGTCTGGTACAAGATGATGCCGTAATAGCTCCCTACTGCATCTTAGAAAAAGATGAGTGAGTGACGTCACTAAATATGAAATGTCACTCAGAGGGCAAAGGTTGCAGTGAAGTTTCTTTCTGAACTGATCTTAGCGTGTGAAAAAGTAAATATAGAAGTTCTGCGAGGTTCTAATTAATTAAATAGGTTTAAGTGCAATTTGATTGGATTTTAATTATTTGTGTTAGGTTAGGTTAGAAAGTAACTCAAATTCTATCTTCAACCTTAATTAATTGTCTTGTTTCATCAATAAGTTCTAAAATTTGTCTCGAACTAAGTAACCGAGTTGGTTTTAAGGCGACCAGAACCGACTTTTAATGATTTTATACTGAAGATCACGCCTGTCTAACGCGGATAAAAAACTGAGAATCACGCAAAATCTATCAAAACAGTTGATAGCTAAAATAGAGGTGCCCCTTATTTCGCAGACAGAAATTTCATAGAATTTCGTTTCCCAGAAAATGTTTCATAATTATAATATTTGGTCCTTTTATTTTTAGTTCGAATATTACTGTTTCTAAAAATATTTACCTGAATGAAACATATTTCACAGAAACACAATTCAATGAATTTTTAATCACATTGTTTTGTTTAACTACTACTAAAAAAATAATTCTACTGTTTGATAAGTTTATCAAACAGTAGAATTATTTTTTTACGAATATTGTTTGTTCAGTATAAGTTAGTGACAGAAACGAATCGCTGCAAAACCGACTCCACGTAGTCTTGTTTGCCCTACCCCTAGAGTGTAATTTAAATCCGCGTAGGCGCGGATTGGCGAGGCGGTCCGCGAGCTGAGGAACAGGTGGTTTTAACACTCGTCGCCGCGGCTAAGGCTGCAGCAAGCCGAAGCTGCGGTGGTGAGCGTGAATACCGACGATCACGTTGGACCGCCGAAGCTCCGAAGTGCGGGAGCCGTGACAGAAACCATGCCTGCTGCATGTTGCATGCTCGCTTGCATGCTGCATGCTTGCTTGCATGCTGCAAAATGCAAAAAAAATATGCTGTTGAAAAATTTTAAATGGATAAAATGTTATTCTTGGTAATAAGTTTTATATTAAATAAAAAATATATACAATAAACATTATAAACAATATAAAGAATATTTAATTTGTTATTCTATGATATGACTATTCTAACATTAAATTTTATGTGAAACAAAGATCAATGATTTAAAAATCTTTAAAGTAAGTATTCTGCGTATTGATTATTCTATGAAACGAAAATGTGAGAAAAAAATTATGTGAAACGAAATTCTATGAAACTATTAGCTATGGAACAACGTACAACCCTAAAATAGGTTTTTGAGGCGGATTGCTATATTATTAAAAAAGCGGTAAATGTTTTTCTTCATTCACATATAATAATAACACAAACTCTGTACCAATTATCTAGATAAACCAATATTATAAAGAGGTAAAATTTGTGAATTTGTATGTATGGAGTAATTTTCGTAACTACCGTATTCTATTTCGAAAACTCTTTCACTAATGGGAGCTGCAGTTTTGCAGAATGTCATAGGATATATTTTATGTTCAAGAAATTTCATGCTGAAATCGTCAGCATGAAATTTCTTGATCACGTTTCTTTCTCGATCACGTTGGACCGCCGAAGCTCCGAAGTGCGGGAGCCGTGACAGAAACCATGCCTGCTGCATGTTGCATGCTCGCTTGCATGTTGCATGCTCGCTTGCATGCTGCATGCTTGCTTGCATGCTGCAAAATGCAAAAAAAATATGCTGTTGAAAAATTTTAAATGGATAAAATGTTATTCTTGGTAATAAGTTTTATATTAAATAAAAAATATATACAATAAACATTATAAACAATATAAAGAATATTTAATTTGTTATTCTATGATATGACTATTCTAACATTAAATTTTATGTGAAACAAAGATCAATGATTTAAAAATCTTTAAAGTAAGTATTCTGCGTATTGATTATTCTATGAAACGAAAATGTGAGAAAAAAATTATGTGAAACGAAATTCTATGAAACTATTAGCTATGGAACAACGTACAACCCTAAAATAGGTTTTTGAGGCGGATTGCTATATTATTAAAAAAGCGGTAAATGTTTTTCTTCATTCACATATAATAATAACACAAACTCTGTACCAATTATCTAGATAAACCAATATTATAAAGAGGTAAAATTTGTGAATTTGTATGTATGGAGTAATTTTCGTAACTACCGTATTCTATTTCGAAAACTCTTTCACTAATGGGAGCTGCAGTTTTGCAGAATGTCATAGGATATATTTTATGTTCAAGAAATTTCATGCTGACGAAGTCACGGGCTTCTGCCCGTGACTTCGTCAGCATGAAATTTCTTGATCACGTTTCTTTCTCGATCACGTTGGACCGCCGAAGCTCCGAAGTGCGGGAGCCGTGACAGAAACCATGCCTGCTGCATGTTGCATGCTCGCTTGCATGCTGCAAAATGCAAAAAAAATATGCTGTTGAAAAATTTTAAATGGATAAAATGTTATTCTTGGTAATAAGTTTTATATTAAATAAAAAATATATACAATAAACATTATAAACAATATAAAGAATATTTAATTTGTTATTCTATGATATGACTATTCTAACATTAAATTTTATGTGAAACAAAGATCAATGATTTAAAAATCTTTAAAGTAAGTATTCTGCGTATTGATTATTCTATGAAACGAAAATGTGAGAAAAAAATTATGTGAAACGAAATTCTATGAAACTATTAGCTATGGAACAACGTACAACCCTAAAATAGGTTTTTGAGGCGGATTGCTATATTATTAAAAAAGCGGTAAATGTTTTTCTTCATTCACATATAATAATAACACAAACTCTGTACCAATTATCTAGATAAACCAATATTATAAAGAGGTAAAATTTGTGAATTTGTATGTATGGAGTAATTTTCGTAACTACCGTATTCTATTTCGAAAACTCTTACACTAATGGGAGCTGCAGTTTTGCAGAATGTCATAGGATATATTTTATGTTTAAATTTCTTCTTTTTTTCTTTTTTTCTTTCTTGCAAGTTAACCATAAGTCCAGGTTTCCTCACGACGGACGTCCTCCTTCACCGATATCAGTAATGTCCAAGATAAACTCAGAAATCAAAAACAAAACCATGTCAATGTCTAAACATCGTAATTTTTCACGTCTCGCCTATAAATTTATATCAAACGATAATCGCCTTAGAGGTTCTTCCATTTATAAGTTTACATTAAATTAATTTACTTAGCTAGAAATTGCTTGCTCCAGCCTTGATAGGAATTCGTTAGAATTAATTGAAACCAATATTTGCTTTACATTTTCGAGCCTATTAAAATACTAGATTGATTTATAATAACTAGATGGTTAGAATTTATTAAAATAACGAACCTGAAATTCCAATTCTTGGAAAAATATTTTCTGTATATTTTCTCTGTGGTGGAAATTCGTTTTTCATGTTGTTGTTGTTATTAGAAGTCAAAATCAGTTAAACGGTCTGCAAAAAAGGTTTATTTATCTTTTTTTAGGGTTCCGTACCTCAAAGGAAAAAACGGAACCCTTATAGGATCACTCGTGTGTCTGTCTGTCTGTCTGTCCCTCTATCACAGCTAATTTGCTCCGAATGTAATGGACCGATTAAGTTGAAATTTGGTATACATATCAACTTGAGTAACCCAAATACGGATATGAACCGTAAATAAATGAATTTAGAATATTAGGGTCAGTTTTGGGGGGCAAACAAGAAAATTACAAAAAAAGTTTTGCAAACTGTATCGTGTGACATATAAAATTAAAGGGCTTACTATGAGGGTCTCAAATGTATTTTTTTTATAATTTTAAAATAAATTATTTAAAAGTTATAAGTGAAAATAAGCAAAAATTGACCATTCCCCCCCTTATCTCTGAAACTACTGAACCTAAAATTTTGAAAAAAATATAAAATATAGTTCTATACTTATAGATTACAGGAAAATCTATAAGAAGTCTATGGTCTTAAAATAACATGGTAAATCTCTCGATATTGTGCGTACAAACTTACATTTGCAGTTGGAATGTATGGGAGATTATGTTTACCAACTACAATGTTAAGTTTGTTCTTAGGATAAATTCTTTCCAAGTACGAAACCCTTCATTGTGCGTGGTCCGACACGCACTTGGCCGGTTTTTTATTAAACAATACATGTAAAATATATTTTACAATATCAGATCCAAGTGTTTAAATTACTCTCACTCAACTTTTGCGTCTAACAGAATGTGAAACACGAGATAAAGGTATTTAGTAATGTTTACGTTCGATAAAAACTTTTACATCCATCTAAGGCGGGGTACTCACCGTTATTTATGTTTCTTTTGTAACTTTAATCCTTTTCTTTTCCATTGATAAGAGAGGCTTTACGAAGTTACAAAGTTTCTAGTACCTAACTGCCTTCAGAGTAATCTACTTTTTTATTATATACTTGCTGCTGCCCGCGGCTTCGCCCGTTTGGCTTTTTCTATAAAAATAAATAAAATTGAAGTGTCCGTTTGTAACGTAACATTTTTAGGGATCCGTAGCCAAATGGCAAAAAACGGAACCCTTATGGATTCGTCATGTCTGTCTGTCTGTCCGTCCGTATGTCACAGCCATTTTTTTCCGAAACTATAAGAACTATACTGTTGAAACTTGGTAAGTAGATGTATTCTGTGAACCGCATTAATATTTTCACACAAAAATAGAAATACAATTTTTTTTCCCATCAAACCCATACGTATGGAGTATCTATGGATAGATCTTCAAAAATTATATTTTCTAATATAATTTTTTTCTTATCTGAATAGTTTGCGCGAAAGACACTTCCAAAGTGGTAAAATGTGTGTCCCCTGTCCCTGTAACTTCTAAAATAAGAGAATGATAAAACTAAAAAAAATATATGATGTACATTACCACATAAACTTCCACCGAAAATTGGTTTGAACGAGATCTAGTAAGTAGTTTTTTTTTTTGTACTTCATAAATCGTAAACCGCGTTTGCTGCTGCGGAACCCTTCATGGGTGAGTCCGACTCGCACTTGGCCGCTTTCTTTTTTTTTATCCACGCGGGCGAACCCACGGGCGGCACCTAGTCGAAAGTAAAAGTAGCCTAAGTTACTCCTTATAACATCAGCTATTAAGCAGTGAAATTTTCGTCGTAATCGGTCCAGCCGTTTCGGAGATTAGTCGGAACAAACAGACAGACAGAAGAGACGGACAGACAAAAATTATAAAAATTGTTTTTATGTGTACAGTATATACTTTCATATGCATTTAGTAAAAAGTTGTTATTTTGAAATTACAAACAGACACTTCAATTTTATGTATTTGTATAGATGTATAGATAAAAGTACTTACCTACCTCTTATTAAGGTAATAATGGTTATTGTCTCAAAAGCTAAGTTTTAAGAGTGTTTTAATCTGATTTTTTGCTCTTCAGTGAATAAGTTGAGGAATTTTTATTTTGTACGAGTATGCCTGTTTATGTATTGTTTTAATAGTAGGTACGAGTATGTGATAATTAATGGTTCAGCAGGCCGGACTTCAGTGGTAATAAAACAAGCATAAATAAAGAATAAAAACAAAATAAAAATCGTTTATTTCGACCAACAAAATATCATAGACACAAAAATTAAAAAACCGGCCAAGTGCGAGTCGGACTCGCGCACGAAGGGTTCCGTACCATTAACTAAAACATTAAAAAGACATTATTTGATTGAATGAAAGCTAAATTGCGGTTTACGATTTATGACGTATTAAAAAAAGAACTACTTACTAGATCTCGTTCAAACCAATTTTCGGTGGAAGTTTACATGGTAATGTATTTATTTATTTATTTATTTTATTATTTATGTACACACAGTTAAATACATAGAGATACGACATAATTATAATTTCAGTACAAAGGTACTGCTTATTTCTTAAGAAATTTCTTCCAGCAGACCTGCGAAAGGAGAAATGAAAAAAAAATGTAGACAATAGTATGTGAGAACATGAAGAGAATGATACGAATATGCGAAGTCTTAAACTAAAATATTAAATATAACATATACTTAAATAAAGCTACAAAAATATAAATACATATATCTATGTACATCATATTTTGTTTTTTTTTGTTTTAACATTCTCTTATTTGAGAAGTTACAGGGGGGGACACATTTTACCACTTTGGAAGTGTCTCTCGCACAAACTATTCAGTTTAGTAAAAAAAATATATTAGAAACCTCAATATAATTTTTGAAGACCTATCCATAGATACCCCACACGTATGGGTTTGATGAAAAAAAAAATTGAGTTTCAGTTCTAAGTATGGGGAACCCCAAAATTTATTGTTTTTGTTTTTCTATTTTTGTGTGAAAATCTTAATGCGGTTCACAGAATACATCTACTTACCATTTTTCAACAGTATAGTTCTTATATTTTCGGGAAAAAGTGGCTGTGACGGACGGACAGACAGACAGACATGACTAATCCATAAGGGTTCGGTTTTTTGCCATTTAGCTACGGAACCCTAAAAAGAAATAAAAACATACAATTAAAAAGACCACATAAACATATTACTAACTTTGATTGCTCAGTATGTGAACTATATAGCAATGTACTGACAATCGAACCTCTGCGCGAATGCCCTCAGTATGCTGCTGGAGCTATCCCGAACCGTGCGCACCAGGGATGTATAAATAGTCTACTTGCAACTCGGCAATTATCCCTGATGCGCTGCGGAATCGGGGCAGCCCCATCAGCACCTTTTTTTTTCTTTGGGTGGGAAAATAGAGTGTCAGACTTTTACTGACTAAAACCCACCCGTGTTCCTTCAGTTGCCTGTGTGCTAGAGCCGCGGTATCCCTTTCGGACAAACCCGCAACGCTGGCAGGCACCGGTCCTGGCGAACCCTGTCAGTGCGTGCTGACATCTCTTTGAGGCGCGCGTGGAACACAACGCGCCGTCGAACCGTCCCATAGCTCGTAGTCCGCAAGCCCGCGCCTACGGTGGCCAGGCCCATCAGCACCCTGAATGTATTATTATATTCCACACGCAAGACGCAGTACTGTTTGCGCCTGTATCCAACTTACAGGCTGCTTGTGTAGAAAGATGTACAATATGCTCTGAACAATATTGTTTCCACTTCAGTGGTACAACGAGCAAACCTGCGGACCATCATATTCGCCCTTACAGATAACGCCCTGCGCTCTCGCTCTATATCAGAATCGTCTTTCAGATCAGAGGATATTATATGTCCATGATATTGAAAATGTTCCACCCTCTTCAGTGGTGTTCCACATAATTTTATGGCAGGTATCAATGTCCAACATTTTCCTCTGGTCTGAAAGTATGTTCACTTTTCCGTTGCCTCCTATTCTATTGAAGCTCCGTACAACGCTAGGGTAGCTCAAGGTCAAAGTGTTGCCTACCACTGACGTGCATTCGATTATACCTCCCAACTTGTAGTTTATAGCATAAAAATTCTCTTTCCGATAGAAATAAAATCAGTCTCTATTTACTAACACCTACGTTGTGCAATAACAGAACCCTGAACATCTTGTCACCACCACTTTCTTTTCGAGTAGCTTGTGCTAGCAGAAGATGCGATAGAATAGCCCACTAATAACGGTACCGACTTTACTATTCATGAAATTAACATTAACATATAGCCTTCGTATTTTTAAGTCGGTTAAAACATGACTCCTTTACTACCCCATAGCCTGAACCATTGTTCCTGGAGTGTAGGTCGTTTTACGACGTAAGCAACCAGTAAAACTGAATCGTCTCATAAAACGTGGTCAACTTTGCCTCAAATGGAATCCTTTATCTTCCGGTGTAATAATAAAAATACTGTTCTTCAATTTTGTCGCGCAAATGTCTTTTTTCTTTCATTTTAACATTATTGTTTCATCCAAGGCTCTCAATTATAGCATTTTATCTTTCGCTTCTTCTTCTTCGTCATATTGAGGATTTTAAATTCTATGAGTTTTATAATAAAAGGTAAGGCATAGTTTTAGGTGTAGCTCCACGATCAATGAACGCTATCTATCACTAGACGTCTCTTTAGAAGTGACGACGTACTTCTACTAGACGTCTCTCGTCTCTCATGGTTTCGTTATTGTTCATCATCATCATTTCAGCCGAAAGACGTCCACTGCTGGACATAAGCCTCCCCCAATTGGGGGGGCGAAGGTTGCCATAATCGCCACGCTTGGCAGGCGGGTTGGCGATCGCAGTATGGTGTTAAAAACGCATAGAGAACGCTGCTGCCCATTCTCTAGTAAGTCCCTTAGTCGCCTTTTACCACACTCACGTGAGGAAATAGGATGGTGCTATTCTTTACGCCACACGGTACATGTGTCCATGGGTGGTCGTTATTGTTATTAATAATTAACTGTTTATTTATTTTACTTCGATGGTCCAAGTTTATCATTGATGTTACAGCTATATGAACATAATATACAGGATTGCATATGTGAGCGGGCACGCTCTTTATGCAGGTGACTTTTATTTAATAATTATTCAGTTTTGTTAATATTTTTAGTACTTTGCTTGAGTATAGTTTTCATTGTATTGGCTGGTATATTGGCGTGTGCTAGCTGACATATGGCAAATAATTTAATTTACTGTTCTGTTTTTTGTTATGTTAATTACTTTGCCAGAAATAAAACGACGTAAAGCCATGGCTAGAGATGCTATGACATGCCTCCAGAACATCTGGAAAAATCGTGGTATAAGTTATAAAACCAAAGCACACAAGAAAATCGGCAAAACTAGTGCTCTGATCAATCGGGGTCAGAGCACTAGTTTTCCCGATTTTCTTGTATGGAGTTGAGACGTGGACAATCCGAGCAAGAGAAAGACAGAGGATAGACGCGTTCAAAATGTGTTGCTGGAGACGGATGCTCCGAATAACATAGACAGCCAAACGCACAAATGTGTCAGTCCTTTCTCAACTCGACATAAAGATCAGATTGTCTAAAGTTTGCTTACAGCGTATTTTGACCAATTTCGGCCACATAATGTGAAAAGGAGATAGCAACCTTGAAAGGCTGGTCATTGTTGGCAATACCGAGGGAAAGAGAGCACGAGGCTGGTCGCCAACACGATGGTCCGACCAAGTAAAAGAAGCTACGTCCTCAAGCAAACTTCAGCAGATGGTGATGGCAACGTTGGATCGGAGTCAATGGAGGCAGATTGTCCGCTTAAAGGGGTCCAGTGACCACGACCCTCAGTAATGAGGAACCGATTGAAGAAGAGAATTACTTTGCATAACTTCTATAGTATAGAATCAAGTTTATCTAACTGAATAGAAACCTGTGCTGCTGGGAATTTTGTTGCGCCAGTCCTTCTTCCCAGCTAAAGCACCAGGAAGTGGTAAAGGGCGTACATTTTGGGAGGCTGTCTTATGTAATTTTGACGTTGGAAAAGTGCTTATTCTCATCCTAACTTGAATAAATGACTTTTGGTTTATCGCTCTTGTGTTGCCTCGTTATTGAGGAAAATAATAAAACCCCTTTGGCAAACCTATGTAGCACAGCACTATATACAGAAACAGAAATACTGTACAATTTTCTTTACCAACTGTCAACAATAATTTCAAGATCTCCTTCCTACCAAAACTAATAAAACGGATCAAGGAGTACCAATAGCCATTCCGTAACATGAGCTCTAAAATTGAGTCTCGTCCGCTAAGAACTAAAAACCTATCTTAGCCAGCATCATAAAAATCCGTATTGCACCGGCTTTACTTACAAAATACTTTGAGAAGCACTCCAAGTTCTTACCAAGGAGGTGCTCTCAACTTCAGAGGAGTATGTTTAATAGAACCGTTTTTCTACGTTGTCTGTTTTATTATTACTTATAGCTTAGCAGTTTAAGTAACAAGTTGTAAGTTCGCAATTGAGATGGAATTTTTCGTAAAAATGTTTTTTTCTTGAGAAAAGAGTGTAACTTTGTATTTCTTTTATGAGTGTGATCAGTATTTTACTGACATAAACTTTGTAAAATAACTCTAAAGACAACGTTTTTCGTCATGACCTCATTATCAATATGACGGAGAACGGTAGGTCTCTCTCGATAACATCAGCTATATTAAAACTACTGTAGGCATACTGTCGATAGTATTGGTTATTGCGCAATAGAAAAAACCAAAATTTAAATCAAAAGTCATTTACTAAACTTAGGCATAACTTAACATTTACTCAACTTAGGCGTAACTTAGGCACAACTTATCAGCACTTTTTGAACGTGAAAATTATACAGGGTGAAATTAATATCAGCTGTTCCCTACATTTTGACAAGCTATGCAAACACAAATGTAGGGAACGGCAGAGTCTTTTTTCGCGATTTCAGGGTTGGTCCCATAATTAAAGTTGTTCATAATGATGAGTACAATGACCTCTTAAGAGGATGCCCATGAATTCAATTTCACTCTGTATAAGACAGTCCCCCAAACCGCCCGCCTATCACCACTTCCAAGTGCTTTGGCTGGGAAGAAGTGGCACAACAAACTCCCCCACAGTACAGCTACCTGTTCAATTAGAAAAACTTGATTCTATGCAGGAGTGGGTATGCAAAGTAATTCATGTAGGTACCTACATGACATAACTATACACAACGCGCGGTACATCATACAAATAAATGACTGTTTGTAATGTCAAAATAACAGCTTTTAACTAAACGTAGTAGATAGTATAAACATAACTTATAACAAAAAAAAATTGTCTGTCTTTCTGTCTCTCTGTCTGTTTGTTCCGGCTAATCTCCGAAATGGTGTAACATTACATTTTTCCGAGAGGGGAAAATGTAAGGTCTGAGAAAGAACTACCACCTACCTATCATCAGAATTGGAGGAGTCCTAGCTTAAAAAGAAAATAAACAAGTTAAAGAGAAAACAATTTAATAAAGAAAAACAATTAGATATCTATCATATTAAGTTTAATAGGCCCTACCCAATGGGTATTGGAGGGTCCTAACTGAATGATATAAGAGGCCAGGAAAACCGGGGAGAAGTAACGTTGAAGGTCCGTCCTTAAGAGTGAGAGGTCCAGGGGTTTCTTGGGAGAAAACCTCGAGTCAGGCTTCCAAGTCACCGACCTCGGAGGAGCAGGTCGTATCGAAGAGGTCCAAGAGCCACCAACCGTCGGAGTGGCAAGGATTGTTGAAGATATAATGATGTTTTCTGTAACACGAAGGTAATATTATCTTAGATTGTAACGTTACATTTTTCCGGGGAGGTAAAAATGTAACGCAATGGCTGGATCGATTTTGACGGGGCTTTCACTGGCAGATAGCTGATGTTATAAGAATTATCTTAGGCTACTTATGAAATAGCCAAACGGTCAGCAGCTAGTAGAAACTAAAGCTACAGTTTCCTAGAAGAGCGGTATCATTTTCACCAGTATTTGACATTAAGGTGCCAAAAACCGCTCTGTCTTTGGAGAACCGTTATTATTGTGTAACCGTTTAGGTCACAGCTTAGGAAGAGTTGTTTCATGTCCACTACATGCACGCGTATACGTCTTAAATGGCTCTAACTATCGTCAAACCGTTGATTCACAAAATTATACCCTTGAAGTTCGTTAAAAAATAACGATTACAGTAACAGGTGTCATACCCACTGGTTAACGTCATTTTATTCTTTTAACTTTGACGATCGGTTTTTATGCATTGAAACAACGCTTTGTATTTAACGAACGTTAAACATCATATGTAATCGTTATTATTTGACGTACGTATGTTACGTTAACGAACCGTTTGAAACAACCCACCCTTACTCAGGAAACCAAAGCTATACACTGAATTAAATAGAACAATAGAATAATATTGAGGGAATGATTTACGGAGAGACAAATACATTAATATGTAGGATCGTCAGATTCGGACATCTTGTGGGCAGAATATATTATAGGGTTTCGTGCAATGAAAACACTGGCTCCGATAAAGTGCGTTTATTAAAATCACAAATTAATACAATAACTACATATTAAAATTAACACAATACCTAAGCACAACGAATCGAGTACAGTTCCGCGATGTCCTAATCTCCAATGCGATCAGACACTGAATGTCCTCCTCGTCATGGGCTTAAAATATCACGACTCTGTAGAAGCGCGGTAAAAGTGTGGGTAGATCACGTGATGTCGCCAGTGGCGCACTTGTGATTCGTTTCGATTCATGTCCAATGCGATCAGACATTGAATGACCTCCTCGCCAAGGGCTTAAAACATCATGACTGTAGAAGCGTGCTAAAGGTGTGTGTAGATCACGTGATGTCGCCAATGGCGCGCTTGCGTATCGTTTCGATTCATGTATCCAATGCGATCAGACACTGAATGGCCTCCTCGCCGGGGGTTTAAAACGTCACGACTCTGTAAAAGCGGTGCTCAGAACGGTATAGCGAATCACTCTTAGCCGATGGTACGGTTCGCCGAAATCACTCTTAGTCGACGGTTGATTCCACGAATAAATCCATCGCCGATAGAATATTTGCCGAAAACACCATTAATCGATGGTCGCTTTGGCTACAACACCCTTTACCGTTGGAACGGGTCGCCGAAATACTTATGTAAATTTCTAATATATTAAACACTATGGTTTTTACAAATATTTATTCGGTTGACCGTTAGATCGAAAAAGTACAAATAAAAAAAACTATTTCACTTAAATTTCACGTAGAGGGGATCTGGCGCTCGGCTGCCGCTGCTGTGGAATGCTCCCTACGGTCGTTCGCCTTCGCACTTTAATGGTCACAGTTTTAACCTTTTTTTTTTTTACGCTTACCAATGCATTACGCATGCCCGCTTGTCGGGGGAAATCAAAATGGCAGTATACCCACTAAAACTCAGCGGAGTTCCCTCATCGCCTTGATGGAAGGGTCATGGGAAACCGGCACAGCCTTTACGTCCACAACCCTCCCGGTGCATGCCCGCCTAGCTGGCGGGCCCCGCATGCCCCTCCGCCTGGGGGCGATATGGGAATGACCGGGAACACCTGGCCATTCCCGTCCGACACTGGTGGAGGTCTGTGCAATACAGGCAAGGGTGCCCCCGCACCCGTTGCCTGCTGGCCTCCACCTGGGACCCCGCGCCAGACGACCCCGCGTCCAGACCCCTGGTCCTCCCGCGATGGGTCAGGCCAGTGGCCCCGCGCCTACCACTTTTCGGCCACAGAGGATAGGGAGAGCGGCCAACGCAATACCGACACTCCTCTTCCTCTGCGGCCCCACCGCGTCCGCCATTCAACGGTGGCGACCCCGTCAAGGCCGCGGAAGGTAGGGAGAACGGCTCACCGCAATACCGGCACTCCTCTCCCGCCGCGGCCTCCCACACTTAGCCGCGATGCCGCCCATTCGACATCGCGGCCCGCCTCAGTTGCGATGTCGCCAAAGCGGCATCGCAACCTACGGCCGCTACGTCGTCGGCTTAGCCGCAAAAGCCCTGACCCCCGGCCTGAGCCCGGCCCCCTCCTCGGGTTCCTCTTAGCTTCACCGTGGGCCTCCAAGTCACGGCTACTGAGCCCCCCCGCCTCGACAATGCGGGAACTCACCGGGGGGTCACAGTTCTAACCTAACCTAACCCAAATGATTCACCAACGATAGAGGGGATCTGGTAAATTTTATATAAAATAATTTAAATTATTTGTGTGTATTTCGGCGACCCGTTCCTTCGGTAAAAGGTGTTGTAGCTGAAGCGACCATCGATGAACGGTGTTTTCGGCGAATAGTTCTATCGGCGATGGATTTATTCGTGGAATCAAACTTCGACTAAGAGTGATTTCGGCGAACCGTACCATCGGCGAAGAGTGATTCGCTATACCATTGGCAGCCGATAAAAGCGCGCTAAAGGTGTGGGTAGATCACGATCACGTGATCACCACACACTGCGCTTGCGATTCGTTTTGTGGTACTAATGACTATATCTGACGAATATGTATTAATTTAAGTGCAATCAAAGAGAAGATAAACCCAGCCTTGACTTAGCCAAAACGTTAAATATAAACTAAGTTGCAAAGTGCATACGGACCGAACACTTGTATAAATTGTAGGTATCTATGTCTGTTGAATACAAATACTGAATTGCATTGTATTTGGTACTGGCCGGAGAAAATTAGCCGTTTCTAACCGAGTGATGCCGAATTGTAGTATCCACTGCGCGAAACAATTCTGTTGATGACACAAACAATGAAATTGGATTGTTAGTTGCAATACGATCAATGCAGAGATTATTAACTAGGTATGTACCTACCTACATAACTACTACTAATATTGTCGTCAATAACAAAACCATGTTCTAGCCATCATAATTATTATGATTCTGTTGCAGTTCCACATCTGGGCAAAGCTCTCCTTTGAATACTATTAAGGCTCGTACAGACTCGCGCGATATCGCGGGCGCGACAGGAACCGACAAAGAAATTGTGCTACTAGTGTCGCGTCGCGCCCTCGATATCGCACTAGTCTATACGAGCCTTTAATCTAAGGCAAATGAGGTTCATATTAAAAAAAAAAAATCACTAAGGCTTTTCCGCATGAAACAAGGGTTTCCTATGCACTAATGTAACAAGTGATTCAAGTGCTTTTCTACGTAACTTAGCGTAAGTACCCAGTCATTTGTGTCATTCCCTATTGTGAATGAGGAAGCATTGATAGTAATATTAATTGTCGGTCTTCTATTGTCAAAACACATTTTGTAGAACTACCTACAAAAGCAAGCACGTAGTACCTATTCAGGTTCTACAAAAGATACTATCATCTTTAGGTTACAGCTTCCAATTACGGCTGATTTCTCTATCTATACATATTCCGTAACCTAGGGGAACACACAGATACATATCTTTCCGCGATCATATAGATAGTATAGTGTCTAAAGCTTAGCTAACTATGTCCTTCTCCATATCCCAGACTATATCTTTGCCAAATTTACTACCTCTTCTAGCTAATCGCAACTGAACATGTTTTGCTGAGACTTTGTTGCTTTTGCAATTTTTTTGTTATTAGATTTGATTAATTGTTTAGTTATGTATTTATTTATTTATAAGTATAAAAATATGTATTATAGCTCCATTTATATATATAACATAAGACATACGACATCGAAATAACGAAACTGTTCTCACCCTTTCGTTATTTCGATGTAAACGTTCAATAAACTCCGTTATTTCACGATAAATACAAAGCACTGTAATCTATTTACCATTTACATTAAAAAAAAACGAAAGTGCAGTAATTTCAACAATATTACACAATAACTGTCGTTATTTAGCCGTTATTTGTCTAATGCTATAGTAAATGGAGTATATACATTAGACAAATAACTGTTTTCACCCTTTCGTTATTTCGATGTAAACCTTTAATAAACTCCGTTATTTCACGATAAATACAAAGCACTGTAATCTATTTACCATTTACATTAAAAAAAACTAAAGTGCAGTAATTTCAACAATATTACACAATAACTGTCGTTATTTAGCCGTTATTTGTCTAATGCTATAGTAAATGGAGTATATACACCATTTATTATAACATTAGACAAATAACTGTTCTCACCCTTTCGTTATTTCGATGTAAACATTTAATAAACTCCGTTATTTCACGATAAATATAAAGCTCTGTAATCTATTTACCATTTACATTAAAAAAAATAACTCAAAAGTGCAGTAATTTCAACAATATTATACAATAACTGTCGTTATTTAGCCGTTATTTGTCTAATGCTAAATAGAGTATAGGTATGTTGAAACTGAATATAGATATGTTGAAACCGTTTGTACTCCCCGTCACCTTGTCCCTACAGGTTCATTAGAAAACCAGCGTCAGACAGCATCTGTCTGGCATTAATGCTGAAATTAACCTTTTTGGCGCAGCCGTGAGGCACACAGCTATTTGTTTATAAACTATTTTTTTTTTTTTCACTTTTAATGTGTTTGTATTTTGTTTTTCACGAACTGTGACCAAATAAACGTTATTCTTTCTTTCTTTTCTTTCTTTCTTAAAGAAGGCTTGGCTTTATAATCCGCATGTCGAAACCTTATCGTTATTAAATTAAACTCAAAACTCAAACTCAAATAATTTATTTCAATTAAACCATTTACAGGCACTTTTGAATTGTCAAGGAGTCGGTCAGTAAGAAAAATGAAGCTACATTCCCATTCCAAGCGTAGGTACCTATGGAGAAGAACAGGCAAGAAACTCCATGACCACTCTTTTAAATTAAATTGTTACAAAAATATTAGTTACACATATAATGTTGAATTTATAACATAATGTGAGAACGATGTAAAAATAAAAAATAAAAACGTACACGTTAAAAGTGTCCAGAGTATGTACACCAAATAGAAACAAAAAAATCATAAATAAATAAACAATTCAAAATAAAACAATTAAAATAAGCCATGGCAGCTAATAGATGACCAGTCCCAACCGACGGCGCCCGTTCACGAACATGACGCATGGATTAGTATTATTTTACTTTACAACGCACTATTATGGAGCTCCTTGGAGTATTGTTCCACTATTTCGTCTTCCTATCATTCAACTTTTACTTATAATGTTGAAATGATTTACAACAGTACCTTTTTAAATAGTCACAGTCACAGCTAAACTTAACAAAAAAACTAAACGAAAAACCTAACAATTTAAAAGTTATAAAGAAAAGCGAGCTAGCAGCAACTGCGCGTGCGTGTTTTGAACAAATATTACTTAAAGAAATCAACAAGACGATATTAATAGTACATTACTTACAAAGGGCTCTAAAAGAAAGAAAGCCCGAAATCGCAGCTATTTGTGACCCGAGCCGCAGGCGAGGGTTGTAAATATGCGATAGAGAGCTTTCTTTTTTACTGTCCGTGGTGAGTACACAATTTTACGTCTTCACCTGGCCACAATGTATGTTTTACAGTACGCGTAGCGTGCGTTAAAACTCACATTATGGCCAGGGGTGACGTTAACAATATTACCAACGTTAGGGAATTTAACGGTTATAATAGAAACTTACTGGGAATATTTCCGTATAGTAAAATACTGGTAATGGAAAAATGTAACGGCACATCACTAGGTGGGAAGCTAGTTTACCATAAACAATAGTAGGTTCAATCCCAATCACTCACGTCAAAGTGGCCGAACGTCATCGTAATTCAATTAAATGGAAATCAACGCGAACATTAAGTAGATCACTTCTTATTCCCCTGAGCATCGGGCGTGAATCCGCTCGATATCAGAATACCTGCCAGTGTAACGGCGAGTTGGCTATCCTAACTAATATTATAAATGCGAAAGCAAGTTTTTTTGTTACCTTTTCACGCCTAAACCACAGAACCGCTCATCCTGAAATGTTGCATAAGCGTTGTCAGGTGTACAGAAACGGACATAGGGTTCCTTTCATCGTGAAAAAAAGGACTGTTCCCGAGGAAAACAACAATAATGTTCTTATGATAATAGATGGCGCCATGTGTCTATGGCGGCATCTACAACGCCACATGTGAACTAAACATCAAAGACCTGACGTCACAAACCCTGCATCGCGCAAACAAAGTTTACCGCGCGACAACATCCCGACATCAACCGTCGGGCAGTTGCCCACCAGACACAATACCCGTCTGGTCGGAGGATCCTCCCTTTTCGATAAAGGATGAGTGAACTTTAAACCCTGTTCCTCATACTTCTATATGTCTTTTGAATCATGATTGAATTATATTAGAAGGACATAGGCTACATTTGATCCTGGATCGCAGACGACGTTGCGGGCAACAGATATTTGTAAACAAGCCATGTGACAAAAGCAGTTACAGAATAAATAGTAGAACACGGCACAAAGACAAATTGAAATTACCCCAAATAAAACGCATGCTATTTAAAAGAAATGCTTACTGCATGGCAATTGTTATATATAACCATTTGCCAAATTGTACTCAAGATTTGCCATTGCCATTGTTCAAAAGGGTATTGTTCAGACTATTATTAGAAAAAAATTATTACAGTGTTCAAGAATACTTAGAGGATAAATCATTAATAATATAATAAAGTAAAAATAACCTTAAATTCCGCTATATGCAAAAACGACATAATTTCATTATTAATTAATATTATTACTACAATACAATCAATACAATAAAATTAATTAACTATTATGCATTCATATTTTATTCTCTAATTCATTATTATTCATAATTATTAGTAGATTAGTAATAAAAGGTTTTGTTTTTGGAAATATTTGTACGCCATACTATGGCAGGGTATGCTGGAACCAATATTTATAACATCTATTGTACCATAACCTAACAAATAAACATTTTTGATTTGATTTGATTTGATAATTTGGTATAAAGTAACTTTTTTAGGGTTCCGTATGTCCGAATGAAAATCGGAATCCTTATAGGATCACTCGTGTGTCTGTCTGTTTGTCACAGTCTATTTGCTACGAATCTACTACGGCTGATTATGTAAAAAAATTGGTACACATATAAATTTCTGTGACCCGAACACGGACGTGTAACGTAAATAAATGAATTTTGAATAAGGGAAGCAAATCAGAAAAAAAAAATGTTAACTGTACCATGTGGCATACGAGTATCAAACAAAAGGGCTTATTGTGAGGATTTTAGACATATTTTTTTCTACTATGGCGGTATCTACAACGCCACATGCGAGCTACGCATCAAGATCTGACGTCACAAATGCTGCATCGCGCAGTCAGAATTTACCGCGCGACTAGAATATATATACAACATCCCGACATCAACCGTTGGGCTTTTGCCCACCAGACACAACACCCGTCTGGTCGGAGGATCCTCTTTTTTCTATAGAGGATGAGTGAACTTTACACCCTGTTCCTCGTACCTCTATACTATAACTACAGATTATTCATAATTTTTATTAAGATAAAAATTCTTAAAAAAACTAGCTTTAGAGACAGATTATTGTTAAATAAGATCCCTGTTTTATTAGCTTGACTGTACCTATTAGTTTTACCCATCTTTTTATTTTTGTGTCGATGGTACGAGTACTTCGGTTTTCAGCCGCTTCGCGGTCGCTTCCCGCGGTTGGTCCGTAGATGTGTGACCATCTTATCATACCAACACCCCTTCGTGCCTCGGTAAGCACGTTAAGCTGTTGGTCCCAGCTGTAATTCGTGGATATTTGATAGTCGTTTCGGGTCGTGAGAAGCCCGAAAGTCTGACAACCAGTCTTACCAAGAGGTACCCAGTTACTGGTTTGTGGAGGTCAGATAGGCAGTCGCTCCATGAAAAATACTGGTATTCAGCTAAAGTAAAAGAAATACTTTCATATAAGCCCTAAAAGCAAATGGTCTTAAGGTGAAACTAGTCGACAGTTTTTCCATACAAATTTCGAGGAGGGGGGGTATTACTCCACTGTTTAACATTGTACTTCCAAAATTAGACATGATATCGTTTTGTTTTTTCATTAATTTTGTCCGTACGGAAGCAGAACATTAAAATAAAAAGCCATTAAAAAATTATGAGCAAACAAACATTCGTTTTTCCTGCTAATTTTAACGCAAATTTGGGCGTAAATAAGTAATAAAAGAAATGTAAAATTTCCAAAACAAAGTCCGCTCCAACAAAGTTCAATTATTGAAGATTTCAATAAACTTTATTTGTAATTGATTTATCCAGTAGTTTTTTCATAAAACTCAACCTTCCAAAGGACTTTTCGTATTTTTTTACGCGCGCGGTTTACTATGAATTTATCGTGCATTTCACTCAACACACGATGACGGACACGATGCTAGGTGAGACAGCGTGTTTTTGGCCACGCCCACCAGTGAGTTCTAGCCCGTGACAAGTTGGCTCTTAATACCAAAATGACACGAGCAAAACGACCTAACATCTAGTAAAAGAAAAGCCGTTTTAATTATTAAACGAATTAAATAAAGTATTCGATTCTTTCACATGATCAAAAGGTCAATCCCTAGATTCCCTAGCGACAGTTCACTTCAAGCTCACTTCACCTAAGTTTTCATGGTAAGATTTTGACAGAATGGACCGGCTGATGCAGTATTATGAATAACAAAACACACAAAATCACAAAACATTTATGGCGTAACTGTATCAACGACGTCAATACGACCCGAAGCCACTCAATATTCTGTTGTGAATATATTTTTGACGTGCATTGTACCGCCCTCGTGCCAGCCCGCTCCCAGGAGGGTTGAAGCTGACAGCCTCAACCAAGAGGTAATCCATTAAAGCCGCTGTAAGTCCCTACAATAACATAATATGAACAGTGGCAGCCCTAGCAAGTTTGCCTACTGTTAATGTTACCTTATTTTTCATTTTATTCATTTTTGACGGTGGTTCTACAGTTTGATGGAGGGTCAAGGGATTTGTCATTGTTGGGTCATTGGAGAGGTTTTGTGTTTGCTTTAAAATAATAAAAGTGGTTTTCTAAAGATGTATTCTCTTTATGCTCCTGCAGCCTAATTGCGTAAAACACTTGCAATCACAGTCGGATTTTGAAGGGACGAATTTTGAAGGAACTTGCTAATCCATTGCTTCATACGTTTGGAAAATTCATCCGCTCAATAACGTAAATTACCGCAATGAATGTTGTTGAACTGTCAAAATGAAATTGCTTTTGTAAATGTGTTAAACAATGATAGTTTTCTGAAATGACGTTCACTAGGTGTCAGCACTGTGACGTCAAGTCCTGGCACCTGTCAAAAGTGTCAAAGCGCCTATATTTTCTTTAGTCGTGACTGAGTGATGAACGAATGAATGAAACGAATGATGAACCTCATCATATATTTTATATTCATTGTCGAAATGGAAGACCCCTTGTCAAAGTGGCGCCAACTGGTGGTGTTAATTTTCAGGAAAACATTCATTACCCCACCTGGTTTAATAATCAATCATCTGACGTCTATAGTCTCCATTAAAGGCCTAAAAGCTCTCACCTAATAAAGGAGTAATAAATACGGTTTATTGGATAAATACAAGGAGTAACAAACACGTTTTATTGGATAAATATTATACATTGGATATATCGACACCCGCTAAGTATACGTATGTATCTGCCAGATACACGAAACGGTTTTTATTGCATTTTTGGCATCTATATACCTATATTTACCACATACAAGTTTATTTTATTTTTTCAATTAACCCAACATACTTTTTTCTCAAACGTTTATAGGGGCTTAGCTACGGCGATTTAAAGAAATTGAAATCTTTAATTCGCTCTCCTACAAAATTTGCATTTGTCAGTTACTTAGTTGTACTTAGGAGGTGTTGATATACAAGGAGTAACAATAGAGTATATTGGATAAATACAAGGAGTAACAAATACAGTATATTGGATAAATACAAGGAGTAACAAATACGGTTTATTGGATAAATACAAAGAGTGACAAATACGGTTTATTGCATAAATCAAGGAGTAACAAATACGGTATATTAGATAAATACAGGGAGTAACAAATACGATTCATTGGATAAATAAAACGAGTAACAAAGGCCATGAAATAAAGAATCGACAGTTTCGTTTTGTACAAAGTACTGTTTTAAGACAAAATCTTTTAACATCAGTTAATCAAAGCATCATAAATCACATTTAACATCGGTTATTCGTAGTAAATCCGATTTTACGTATACAAACAATATTCAGCTACTTATAACATTAGTAGGTAATCCAGTAAAGCTGCTGTAAGACGGGCCCTACAATAACATAATGCGAAGAACAACATAACCTTTAGCCCGGCCTTAGTAACCCTCAGTGTACTTAGATACCAACTTAACTAAGCTGTATTAACTTAACTTCTTTGAGATAATCTTTTAAAGAAAGTGGCTATGAGAGAAATGGTGTAAAGACTCATCTATTATGTTTATTTAATTTCCATACAAATATTTTTCATGTCAAAGTAACTCTGTCTTTCTTTCGGTCTGTCTGTCTGTCGGTCTGTTCATCTGTATGTTCCGGCTTATATCCGAAACGGCTTGACCGATTTCGACGGGACTTGGCAGATAGCTGATGTTCTTAGGCTACTTTTATTTTAGAAAAAGCCACGCGGGCGAAGCCGCGGACAACAGTTAGTTCATAATATAAGGAATGACGTGGTTATCCGTGAGTTTAAATCAGGCCTCCTTGCGAAGTTAAACTTGAACACGACTGAAGGCTCGTACAGACTGGCGCGATAGGCAGCGCGACCCGCAGCGCGACTCTTGTCGCTTCCGCGATATCGCACCAGTGTGTGGGAGCTTTTATACTACTACGACGGCCAAAGAAAACATCGTGAAAATATGAGTGGACTGGTCTATAATCGCCAACATGCAATACCTACAAGCTTCCGCCGTATCCCAGTAGTTCCATTATTATATATTTTTTTTTTAAACGTTGCCCCACACTAGGAATTTCTCCTGTATCGTGGATGCGTTTACAAACATTTAAACTCACATACACAAACAGCCAGACCCGGAACAACTACTTGTAGGTCATACAAATATTTGTTCCGTGCGAGAATCGAACCCGCGACAAGCAGCGCAGCAGTCAATCGCTTAACCACTGCGCCAACCATGCCGTCAATTATGGGACTACTGGGATTTGTTTTCTCCCAGTAGTTCCATGGAACTGGCATACAGGGTATGGCGTAAATAGTGGTCCAACGTTTAGGGGTCGATACAACATATATTCAGCTATCACATACCACAATTTAAACAACTCATTTACGAGCTGTAATTTCTAGAAATTACATTACATTTTTAATATTTTTTTTGGTTATAATCAAAGATCGGAGTAGGTAGATTAAATTGGGATCATTGACCTCAAACGTGTATGTTAACATGGACATGCCTTTGGGATTCCGGAATTTTTAAAATTATTAAGATACTCGCCAAAGTTTCAACTCAATCGGACTCAATCGGATTATTTTTTTGGAAACACGTTGCAAAAAAAAAAACTAACATACGTTTTATTATTCAAGAGATAAATAAAAATCAATTTTTAATATTTTAGTATCGCTTCCACCAAATTTCGAATGTAGTAGTTACGAAATCACTAAATAATTCAATCCCACAAAAAACCGGAATTTTCCGGAAAAAAGGCATGTCCATGTTATGTACGACGTCATGAAATTCCGTAATTTCAATCTACCTACTCCGATCTCTGGTTATAATACTTTAATGTCATGTATAGAAATTACAGTCAAATTAGTAAAGCAAGCTGTAAATCAAATTTAAAAAAAAATCGGAGAACTAAGATAAATAGTTCACATTGTGGTATGTGATAGCTGGATATACGGTGTATCGACCTCTTAACGGCGAGCCATTATTTACGCGACACCATGTATGCCAGTTCCATGGAACTACTGGGAGAAAAAAATCCCAGTAGTCCCATAATGGAACTAGAGAATGGAACTACTGGGAAACGGCGCAAGCTTCAGTAAGCATGGAATGGTGATAAACAGTTGATCTTTCTCAGAATGAGAAGCGGCTTTCGTCCTCCAATGGCACAGCTGTTGCCTTATATTACCAGGGTACTGTAGTGAGCGGGACGTGCTACACTATAAATAAATATCATCATTCATAATTTCAGCCGAAACACGTCCACTGCTGAACATAGGCTTCCCCCAATTGGTTTGCCATAATCGCCACGCTTGGCAGACGGGTTGACAATCGCAGTAAGGTGTTAAAAATGCATATGGAACGCTGCTGCCCATTCTCTAGTAAGTCCCTTATAGTCGCCGTTCACGACACCCACGGGAGGAAATGGGGTGGTGCTATTCTTTACGTCCGGCACCACACGGCACCGGTAAATAAATATACCTTTTAGGATATAGATTATAATTATATTGTAATAACTTTTAATGTTTAATACATTTGCCTTCGTAACGTAAATCAAGTCTGAGCTTCTGACAAATACGTCATTCCAATAGCCAATAGTCTTCTCTATTTTCTTTATTCTTATTTAAATATTTAAATTTACCAAGCTGCCAGTATTAATTAGTGGCCAGAATGATTAACACCATTGAACCTCTACAGTACCTACTAATATTTGTAACGATAATTCAATAAGCCCAAAAGATTCCTATACCAAATTCTCCTCAAGAACTTTAAATAATTTATCCGTTGGATAAATATTCACTTCATTTAAATGGACGGAAATGAAACCTTTGGGTCTCTTTGAATCGGGCAGATCGGCCATAAATCTTTTTTTATTAGATTTCAATGTTATAGGTATTACTCGTATATGAAAAAATGGAATTATTACAAAGCTTTTAATTCACTTTAAAAGTTACGACGTGCTTTGATAGGTACTGTAAGTAACTGTATAACTCTTTATTTATCTCGAGATATTTAGTACCTAGGTAACAGTGTTTTATTAAAAAGAAAGATGATGTTTGTAGATGCTATGGTATATTAGATAAACTCATTGATGCTTGTTGTTATTTTAATATTTTGGCATGATACCGCGGATTAATACAGATAGGACACTCCGCAAAATCATTTAAATAAAAAGGGACTCTTGCTACGACACAATAAAATGCAATTCAGGTCGCTCAACTCTTATCACCTACAGTTATATTCACCTACAAGTTGCCTCGCGTATTTCTTACGGCCCGACCACGGTATTGCGCGGCGGCGGAAGCGGTTTTCCTAATTCATTGCGTGTGATCCCAACTAGCCACAGTGCGTTGCGCGTCTCGATCGCGCAATAAACAGAAAAAACGCTTGCCGCGCCGCAATTCGCGCAATGTCGTGGCCAAGCCGTTATACCGGCGGCGCGCGGCAGTCCTTCTAAATTGACCCAGAAAGATGAGCCCGCCGCGTACTTGTAGCTTCATCCCTAAACTGCAGAGTGTCCTATCTGTATTAATCTGTGATGATACGTCTAAATCTAATAATGACCAATCAATCTGCCTAGCCTTTTCCCAACTATGTTGGGGTTGGCTTCCAGTCTAACCGGATGCAGCTGAATACCAGTATTTTAATATGGAGCGACTGCCTATCTGACCTCCACAACCCAGTAACTTGGTAACACGATACCCCTTGGTACGACTGGCTGTCAGACTTTTGGGCTTCTGACGACTCGTAACGACTGTCAAAGATCCACGAATGACAGCTGGGACCAACGGCTTAACGTGCTTTCCGAGGCACGGAGGAGTCTCGGTATGTAAAGATGGTCACCCATCCACGAACCAACCACGGCAAGCGTAGCAAAAAAAAAAATTGTAATAATGTATAAATCTAATAATGACCATCTCAACTTTATTCAGCTACCGATGATTTTATGACGCATAAAATACCTACCTTCTAAAATGTAATATTTTAACGTGCAGTCAAATAAGTTATTAAAATTTATTCCAGTATCTTGTAGTTGGGCTCATAAATAATAAGTGCAAGAGTAAAGGAGTGCTTGTGTGACAAGATAGCTGGGAAACATCCTCCCTTATGGTTCCGCCGCGCGCCGCGGTGGCGCGGTAGCGCTAGCGTGCATTACTGAAATTCTTTATTTTCCCCATTTTCTGGACTGGACAGATATGCGGTCGGAACGCCGCGTTTGTCTTGACATGATCGAAATTTTAATTGTTGTTTGAATATTCTTATATGTATTATTATTTTGGGATAAACGGGTATTCGTACTCGTAAGGAATGAAAAGTACAAATCTATGAGAAAGGATGGTGCTACGTATTGACCCAAACGTGATAGTTGACAGTTTGCAAGCATAAATGGCGGGATGTCTATGGTGAGGGCAAGGAGTCCATAACAAAAACTATTAAAAAAGAAAACATTTTTTTTTTTTTTTGCTTTAAAACTGTGACTGGCTGTGATCGTGGTCTCGTCTGCTGCTAAAATACATTACTTTGATTTTGTAGCAAAGATATAGAAACCCAGTTATTATTATAATCACGTAATGGCCCAATACGTCTTTAACAACCTAATCGAATATTCTCAGACAGGTTTAATATTGACAAACAGCATTGCGGAGGGCTCAAAACCCATCGCTGATTCTCAAGTAAATATAACAACCCATCAAATATCATTACTGCCACTAATACGAACGTTAGTCTCCCCTCTTGAAAACGTATCGTATATACTCAAACGTTTACCGTTTCGTAACAAGCATTGATTAACTACTAGGATATTCAGTCGCAAGTATACACGGAATACTTAAGGATATAATGCATGATGCATCAACAGGATGTAGGCATATTTGAGCTTTTCAGGAACTGAGGAATTTCGATTTTGTGAACGCAAATGTGTAATTGTTTGTGCACATTATGAAAACGATTTCTGTCATTTTTAATATAGGATTTTTCTTTCTCCCTAAAATAATTAAAACTACGTAAATTACAGTCACATTTCCGCTGCAGTCAAAAAAAAAGGAGAAAGAAAAAAGAAAAAAGACAAAAGATAAAGAGGAAACAGAAAAGGACTGCTGACAGAAGTAAAAACTCAAAACTTTGAAATAACTGACAGTCTGGCGCTACACGTCACGAGCATGTCGCGCATATCGGTGACGCGAATCCATAAGTTTTTCCCCATAGCTAAAAACGCTCAATGCGGCTAAAAAAGTTTCACTTCAAAAAGCTTTTAATACATCCATCGAAATAGTTTGGCTACTGTTGTATAGGAATTTTTATTTTTGTTCACAAAGTACAGTTTGTTTAAAAAGTACACATACATACACAGTATACATATAACTCATGGAAAGCGTTCGGTGACGATGACGCGAGTTCTATGATTTTTGTTCACCCAAAAAGTACACATAATATATACACAGTATACATATAGCTCATGGAAAGCGTTCGGTGTCGATCGCGAACCCATAGCCCTACCAAAAATCACTCAACGCGGCTAAAGAAGTTTTCACTTCAAAAACAAAATGGACGAAGTACCTACTACGGGTCTACTACTAGATTCTTAAACGTGTGCGACTGTGTGCGAGCGTAGGTTTGATATATGACCACAATTTTCTCCCTCAATCAGTATAACTAATTCAATATATACAATATTTTTCTGATAGCTAAAGTATTGTATTATATAATGTTCATTCATTCATTCAATGACAGAAACGAATCGCTGTAAATCCGACTCCACACAATTTTGTCTGCCCTACCCCTAGAGTGTATTTTAGAATCGCGTAGGCGCGGAAAAGCGAGGTGGCCCGCGAGTTGAGGAGAAAGTAGTTGTAGAAACGCTCGCCGCCGCGGCTGAGGCTGGCCGGCGAAGCCAGCAAGAAGAAGCAGCGGTGGTGAGCGTTGAACCATCTGCGACGATAAGTTCGCGTGGGACCGCCGGAGGCCCACAGCGCCGGTGCCGTGACAGAAACCATGCCTGCTGCATGTTGCATGCTCGCTTGCATGCTGCATGCTGTATCTACGCAACGCTTGAGAGAAATTCATATTAAAAGCTTTGCAATACTTAGTTTTAAAAACATTATTAGGATAAATAAATATTAAATAATTTGAATTTAGGACTAATTTTTTTTTTTTTTAAGCGGTTTTAAGTCTTTTGCATGTCGGAGACGAGTTTTATCCGATACGCCAGCGCCATCTAGTCGCATTAGATGGAGTTATTGGGGTTCGCGCCATCGATACTTGACTAATTGCGACGCTAGCGCTGCCTAGCGGCGCATGACAGAGTCTACAACATAACTCTCGACTGGCGGTAAGTGATCGCCGCACATTCGACAAGTGAAATTCATCGGTGGCGGTCAAGCAGTGAAGACGTCTAGAAACTGTTGCGCGTTCGGTATAGTTGTGTCGTGTTCCTACAATAATTTATTTGCATACCCATTACTGTATAGAATCAAGTTCTTCTAACTGAACAGACAGATGTGCTGCTGGGGAGTTTGTTCCGCTACTTCTTCTTCCCAGCTAAAGCACTAGGAAGTGGTGACGGGCGGGCGTTTTGGGGGACTGTCTTATGTAATTTTGAAGTTAGTGCTGATTCTCAGCTTATGTAGGTTGAGTAAATGACTTTTGAGTTTAATTCGGATTTTCTATTGCGCAATAACTAACACTACCTCGGTACGCCCACAGTAGTTAAAATATAGCTGATGATAATGGGAGAAACTTTCCGTTCTCCGACATGTATATTATTGATTGTAATATTTATGACAAACAAATTTAGGGCATATTGTATTTAGGGACTAAAATTTTATGGCATGTTGTATTATGTGATCTTAAGTTCGGGCAAGTTGTCATTCGGACAAATAATTATTAGGACAAAATTATGGCACTTTAGATTATGAATAAAAAAGTTAGGGAACACAATAGAGAACCATGAGTGTTCTATTGACTATCATAGGTTTATAGAATAGTCAAAGCGTTAGACGCCATATTCACCAGGTTTAATAGAAGGTATTTTGATGACAGTTCTGTGTTACAAGAATACAGTAAGACGAGTAACTAAACGTCAATAACCACATTTTATTTACTTCATCAACGTTCAAAGCGACGTTAACATTAGAACCACGTCTGAAACGTTCGTTTGCATACATTTTGTAAATAAATCATTGTCTTCAGAACAACAAGATAGTGCGTGTTGCTTTGGCAAATTTATTTTTATATTTCACAGAGTTTGAATATAAAGAGCGGAGCGGTGCAAGAATATTTTAGAAGAGAAAATATTGCGGTGTGTTTAAGTATGACATATTAATGTTACAAGCATATTTGTAGACATTGTAGGAGACAAATAATGGAATCATTTCAATTTATGATTGTAGTATATTGTAAGCAAGTATATATATATATATATATATATATATAAGTATATATATATATATATATACAAATGTGTAAGCACATATCTACTGTATATTTTGTGTGTTGTAGTAGACAGCCATTGTTAGTGTAGTGAGTCCTGAGTTGGATTCTGGGATTGAGCAAAGTGTGCGTATAGTATAGTAGGTATATAATCCTATTTTTTATTTGTGATGTGTTTGAGTTACATGACCTCACTGTTACTTCTTTTTCCGTCGTGTTAACACGAGTTTTGTGAGAATAATTTGGCAACACCAAAATTATATATATTATAATTGCTTGTTTTTCCCTTTTCAGTTATGTGTTTTTGCAGTCAGGTTTTTATATTATTAAATAATTTGCTTTTTTCAAGCGTTTTAGTTTTTTAATTATACATATTACTTATATTTGGAATTTTCTCATTCCTAGCATTTATTTGATACTAGTATTGTGGTAATTTATTTAAAAAAAAACATTCCACTCCCTTTTGTTTGTGTTTACAGATGCAATACAAAAATATTATATAGCCTATGTCATTCCCACAATTATGACGAATCTAACGACACATCATATGTTAAAATCCATCAAGGCGTTTAGGCTAGACAGCGTACCAAAGAAATAGACATATACATACTCTCGAAAAACATTAAAAAGATACTGTTTCTCAGCAAATTGGTGGTTAGACTGGTTTTCCCATAGGGCGCCGCCGGATGAACGTTTAAGTACTTATTCGTGGAGGCTTGCAACCAGATAAGGAAGCATTTGTGAAAAATACACCTTGAAAGATCGCACATCGACACATTTCGTTGTTTACATCAATGTAATCTCATGTAGATTGATTGACATTCTAAGTTCATTAACCCGCCACGTGCTACAAACTTCACGTATTTACTCAGCCCGTCAACATCAACTTCAGGAGGTAATCTAGTTTCAGCGAGTAATCCGATGAAATGGACAATTACCGGTACTTATCTAACGAAGCGTAATTACGACAATACCAAATCTTTCTAGAAAAGAAACTGTCGGTACCTACTCGAATTACTCAGAAATCTAGAGAGAATATTCGGGCCTAATTTAGGAGTCGGTGTACAAAAAATTTTGTAGGTCAAATTTGAAGGTCTGCAAAAAAATGTTGGGGGGAACTTACTTCCAGATGAGAAATCAACATGGCGAACAAAAGTTTCTAGCTGCGAAGCTGTAATCGTTTATCTTGTTCAACGTGAAAAATTACTTCATATTTCCGTGGCCGCAAGTTTTATGATATATTTTAAAGGTGAAAGTTTCATATTTATACACATACTTAAATTTTATAAACCACGAGTTGTCTGGACGCTTGGGGATATTGCTGCGGTGAACCGGCTAAATTATGGCGTGAGGACATGATAAATAATAATTATTATAAACTTCATGTACAATAGTGGTACATAGGCGGACTTAATGCCACAAGGCATTCTCTACCAGTCAACCTTTGGGTGAGACAAACAGTAGTAGGTGCAATAGCAAGAATTGAGGAATAAATATTCATTTAAATATAAAGATATACATAAACCTATTAAAAACTATAAATTTAATATATAATTTTTATTAATATTACACAAATTATGTTGCACAAATATAAAAAATAATATATACAAAGGTTTTCAAACAAAATGTTTTCATGTGTGAGTGAAAACAAATGAGGACGCAGTTTCATTACGTTGGACAACATTCCTACTTACAACAAATGCACAATTTGGAAGCTATTGGTAAAATTTAAACCGTTCAATGAATTTTGTACTAATTAAAAGCCGGAACATTTGATTCGATGCTCATGTTAAACCAATAACGTAAATAGTTTTGGTTTACGCGAGCCAAAACATTTACGTTATGTTTGTGTAATTGATACCATTATGTTCCTATGTAGGAAAATGCATCAATTACACATGAATAGTGGAGCTTAGGGCAACCACAGGATAGTCCAGTTAAAGAGTCTCAACCTCTCATGGTTAACTATGAACACCACACACAGTAAAAAAAAGTGGACCTTAATTTGACGTGACGCAATTTGTGGTGAAAAGGATGTATTCCCGCTGTACCCACCGACCGTGTCGCAATAAATGGTCATTCACATAAAATGGCGAAAAAAAAGGTTCCATTCTCTTTTAAATACTGATTTTATAAATAATAATTTAAAAAAAAACAGAAAAAATTTATTTATAAGTATTTTGTTTTAAAATTTATCTCAACTAAATGGCATAGTTGCCACTAATATTACATTAAAAAATCTAAATAAATATCATGTCACTAAAAGCAACTAATAAAAAGTACAATCCAGGATTTGTAGCTAGCTAAAAGTCTCTTCATTTCTACAGAAGATTACCTAAATGTACTCAACAATTTAAATCTTGAGACGTGTCAACTCATTTGATAGGAGGTTGATACTTCAGCCATCCAAAAAAAATCTGCTAAGTAACTTGAGATTGGACAATCAGTACGCTAATTGAGTAACACACTATCAATTACAATCTGAATGATTTTGAAGGACAGTGCTTATCCATTGCTTCATGTTCGAAAAATTTGTCTGCTCAACAACGTAAAAACATAACGAATGTTGTTGCCCCATTTCCTCCCGTGGGTATCGTAAAAGGCGACTAAGGGACTTACTATACCCAAAAACTCAAATTCAGATAATTTATGTAAACAAAGGGGATAACATATCACAAAAATATCTTTGTAATGGTAATTCACACAAAATAGCGAAAAAAAAATGTTCCATTTTCTTTTAAGTACTGAATTTAAGAAATAATAGTGTAAACATAATCATAACGTAATTATTTTTATAAATTTTCGGTTTTAAACAAAGTTATTAAAAAAAAGGAGATATTCTGGTATAAAATATTTTATAATACTGGTAACAATGCAGGAGATCCAAACATTTTCAAATTTTTTACATCTTCAACAACACTAACATTACACTCTCATTCACAGATTCATATTGTATGTAGCATATCTAGCCACATTTTGGATGAAAACGGCTGTAAACTGTTTCGAGTGGAATTCGATTTTGGAAGGCCTACGTCTAGCAGTGGACATAAAGGGGTGATTATGATGATCGTAGACCGTGTCTCCGACACACTGCATAAAACCTTGTTTGGCAACGGAATTTTGTTTGCATAGTTCTAATAATTAATTCACTTTAATTGTATAGACGATTATTTACAAAAAAAAATAATGATAAAATGTTTTGCACCCAGTGGTGCAAAACATTTTATCATTATTTTTTTTTCGCCACGAAATGTCTCTGTCAAAATGACAGGACAGTGTCCTGTCATTTTGACGGAGACATTTCTTGACATTACTTTGTTTACATAAATTATCTGAATTAGAGACTGGGTATAGAGAATGGCACTTTTAACACCATACTGCGATCGCCAACCCGCCTGCCAAGCGTGGCGATTATGGCAAACCCCTCCAATTGCAAGAGGCTTATGGCAAGCAGTGGACGTCTTTCGGCTGAAATGATGATGATGATAATGATGAATGTTTTTGAACTGTCAAAATTAAACCCATTGCTACCGATAATGTGTTTTAATTACCCCGTAGGTTTTCACTGGCTTAACTTTTTGAGGGGCTTATGGCTAAGTAATAACAGCCGCACAGGTCGTTCAATCGGGTTAAGCTACGCTTGCCGCGGTTGGTCCGTGGATGGGTGACCATCTTTACATACCAAGATCCCTCCGTGCCTCGGAAAGCACGTTAAGCCGTTGCACTGAAAAAAAAAAGTTGTTGTCACAATCAAGATTTTGTTTAGATTGACTAAGTAACTTGTTTGCATCTGAGCCTATCAAACACAATGATCACAGCTACTACTTTTATTTGATTGAGATTTGAAACGGGATCTTGATTGGAGTTATCACAAAAACTATTTGCAGCAATCAAGTCAAAACATAGTTGCTCCAACCAAGATTATTAGATTAAAGTTTCAATGATCTTTATTGTAATCAAAATGTTTGATTGACACAACTAACTTACTTTGTTACAGTTAACATTTTTTTAACTTGTCTCTTTTTTAACTCTTCTACAATGATGTCATGTTAAGGGTACTCGAGAAACTTGTTTGAGCGTTCAATCATTAGAACTATCATGTCGTGATGATCAACTACTAAGATTTGGATTAATCTAAACAAGATATCGTCAATCAAGCTAAAAAGTCACTTGATTGGAGTGCATTTTTTCAGTGTGGTCCCGGCGGTCATTTGTGGATCTTTGACAGACGTTACGGGTCGTCAGAAGCCCGAAAGCCTGACAACCAGTCTTACCAAGGCGTATCGTATTACTCAGTCACTGGGTTGTGGACGTCAGATAGGTAGTCGCGCTATGTAAAATACTGGTATTCAGCTACGTGCGGTTAGACTGGAAGCCGGCCCCAACACAGTTAGAAAAAAGCTTGGCGGATGATGTGAAGTCGATATCTTTACTAAAGCTACATTAGAAACTGAGATCGTTGGTCGAAGATCGAGGCTACCGAGTGCACAGTGGCGCCCTCATCGTTATTTCGGAGATTTCTTTTATTTTAGAATGAAAATGCAGAAAATAAGCTCGTCAAGTTGTGCTTCACAAGACTATACGTTATTATTACTACAAACAGTAGTTTTAAATTGTTATGTTTTATTGTAATCATTAAAACGGAGCTCAGTGGCCACTATTTTCCGTTTATATTAATAACGTATAGTCTTGTCAAGCACAACTTGACGAGCTTATTTTCTGCATTTTCATTCTAAAATAAAAGAAATCACCGAACAAACGATGAGGGCGCTACTGTGCGCTCGGAGTAGTCTTAAATAAATTAAAGGATCGTACTTACCGTATAAAGTTACATGCGCGCTCTGGTAATAGGAGAACAAACTCATGCGTTCTTATTTACATTGAACTAAACTGATCAAACTCCACCAAGTTCTTCATAACTCATTTGCGAGTCCATTACTGTGGTACGTAATATGGAACTTAAAGCGTATTTAAACATCGCGGTAGATACGTTACAACGATGCTTTTCATAAAAATGATAGGAATTTACATCCGAGATATAATTGTTAAGCGAATTGATATCCTACACAAATTTTCCGTACAATATATATTTTTTTTTTTTAACTTGCCCCACATTAGGAATTTGTCCTGTATTGTGGGTGCGTTTACAAACACTTAAACTTACATACTCAAATAGTCAGACCCGGAACAACTACTTGTACATCATACAAATATTTGTTCCGTGTGGGAATCGAACCCGCGACACGCAGCGCAGCAGTCAATCGCTTAATCCAGTATTATAAGGTGCTCTGTGCGCTTAACCACTAATAATAATAAAAATAATAAAAACGTTTATTTCTCCACCACATAATAACAAATTAGTACAATACATAATTGTGTATTCTAAAATACATTGATGTTGTGGAGACTGTACTAGGAATACCTGTGTTACAGGTCTCTAGGCCTCCAAACTACCCGGACAGGACACAGTAATACAAACATCTACTTAATAGATAATGATGATAATGTTGGGATGGAAGATTAAAATAAAAAATAAAAAACATGGAAAAAACTAAAACAAATAATCAATTAGACAGCAAAGTAGGTGCGTGGGTGTGGGTGTGTGGATGTGTGTGTGTTGGGGTGCGTGGGTGTGGGTGTATGGTTGTGTAGTGAATGCGTAATATTAAAACTGATATTATATGGTATACATAAGACATTACGAGCTGCTTTTTTATGACTTCTAAGAGTCTCTCTGTAGCTTCATAATCGTGAGATTGAAGCCAATTTTGGACTTTAGCTTTCAATTGAAAACGGATAAGGAGTAGATGCTTTATTGACTTTGTTGTAAAGATCTCCTAGGAAACAAAAGAATCTACGGCTGAAGCTGGTTTTGAAGAACCTTGATTTACAGACTGTGTCCTTGCGCCTCTTATTAAGGATTTCGACAGGATTGTATGGAAGTTGAGTATGCTTGCGAAAAATTGTGCTTAATCTGAACAATTGACGAGCTGTGAGTACTTTGCACTGCTGATAAAGTCCTTTCGTTGGAAAGAGAAAGGGAAGCTTACGACTAACTTTAAGAACAGCTCTCTGAGCTCTCTTCAACCTCAGCAAAGATGTATTTGGGGCTCGACCCCATGCCGTTATGCAATATGACAAGATTGACTGAACTAGTGCATAGTATATGATGTCAATGGTTTAGTTTCCGCCACATGGCGTAAGTTCTTGAAAACAAATATCAATTTTCGCGTTCTCGCAGTAAGTGCATCTACGTGCGGCTGAAAACTAAGACCACTGTCAATCTGAATACCCAAATATTTGATAATAGACGTTTTTTAAGAGTAGTACATGAGGAAGGATTGTCTTTTGGGAAAGAGCAAGTGTGTGATGTTATTGATAGATTTGTATTAAAAAGGGAATATACATAGATTTAGACACGTTAAGAGTGAGTTTGTTATTTTTCAACCACTCTGTGACCATGTCTAAACCGAGCTGAGCATTCGAATACACTTCTTTCCATGAGTCCGCATGAAAAAGCAGAGCTGTGTCGTCCGCAAAGGTGATGATCCTACCACCACGCAATTTGAGGTTACAAAGGTCATTGATATACGTCAAAAATAATGTGGGGCCAAGGATACTGCCCTGTGGTACCCCATACGCGATGTCAAGATCATCACTGCACATATCACCAACTGTTACTCTCTGATTGCGATTTGTAAGGTAATCAGAAAACAACTTAAGTTGCATTCCTCTCACTCCCAACCCCTCCAGCTTCTCGAGGAGGAGAGGGGCAGAGACTGTGTCAAAACGACTGTGCCAACCGTGCCGTCTGTGGCGCCAAGAGTTGCGATATAAATATACGGACAATTTAAGCTGATAGTCAGATTGCTTAACAAATTAATTTCCCCGAGATTACCTCCTTTGTAGGCATTTATTAATTCCTTTTTATTATGAATATTAGCTAATCAATCCGCCTAGCCTTTTCCCAACTATGTCGGGGTCGACTTCCAGTCAAAACGGATACAGCTGAATACCAGTATTTAATATGGAGCGAAAGCCTATCTCACCTCCACAACCCAGTAACTGGGAAATACGATACCTCTTGGTAAGACTGGTTGTCAGACTTTCGGGCTTCTGACGGGGTCGTCAGAAGCCCGAAAGTCTGACAACCAGTCTACCAGTCTACCAATCTAGTTGTTACGGGTGTAACAACTGTCAAAAATACACGAATAATAGAACGAACGGAACCAACACTTAATGTACATTCCGAGGCACGGAGGAGTCTCGGTTTGTAAAGATGGTCACTCATCCACGGACCAACCCCGGCAAGCGTAGCTTAAGGTGAAACTAGTCGATACTTTTCCCATACAAATTTCGGGGGGGTATTACTCCATTGTTTGACATTATACATCCAAAGTTAAACATGATATCGTTTTGTCTTATCATAAATTTTGTCCGTATGGAAGAAGAATCTATATATATAAAAATGAATCCCTATTTCCCTTGGTCACGGCATTACGCGTGAACGGCTGGACCGATTTCGCAAATAATTTTTTTGTTGTGTTTGTTATTGTCAGGAGAAGGTTTTTATGTAAGAAAAATTAAGAAAGTTAAAAAAAAAAAAAATGAAAACGACCATATTAACATTTATAATGTAATATTATGTAGGTAACTCTATCTTCTAATGTAACTTTATGGTGTTTGACATAACGTGTCAGTCATCATTTGGTAAGTCTGAGAACAGATTTTATCATTTTTTTTAATACGGATCGATAGAATTTTAAAATTTTAATTTAATTTAAATACCTATACGAAATCTACCCGAAACTAGAACATAAATTAAAATCGTACGATTTGTTAGTAAAAAAATCTCAACCATTTATGCAAGGGGGGTCAGCTAATTGTGTATACTGACTGTACATAGGTAGGGTAGGGTAGGGTAGGGTAGAGTAGTGGAGTTTATACTATATTTCCTTTGCGCGTAGACAAACTGCCACAGTCAAATAGCTTTTGACAGAACGAAGTCTGTCGGGTCAGCTAGTATTAAAATAAAAAGCCATTAAAATGTTATGAGCAAACAAAGATTCGTTTTTCCTGCTAATAACGCCACTTTGGGCGTAAATAAGTAATAAAAGAAGCGGAAAATCTCCAAAATAAAGTCCACTCCGACAAAGCTCAATTATCAAAGACTTCAATAAACTTTATTTCTAATTGATTTATCCAGTAGTTTTTTCATAAAACCCAACCTTCCAAAGGACTTTTCGTAATTTTTTAAGCGCGCGGTTTACTATGGATTATCGTGCATTTCACTCAACACACGATGACGGACACGATGCTAGGTGAGACAGCGCGCTTTTTGGCCACGCCCACCAGTGTGTTCGAGCCCGCGACTAGTTGGCTCTTAACCTGATGGCTCGATCCATGCGGGTGTAAGTTATAACTTAGCCACGAGCTTCTTTATGACTATTAGCTACTTACAGACGTATAAATAACAAAATTAGCTACCAAAAATAAAGACCACCACATTTAAAAAATAAACAAAGCAGGTTTTTATCTTTGTTTCACCCTTTCAGACTAAACTTACGCACGTCGCATTGTAATGAAAATAATAAAATTTTAAACTGCGTACATATTTACAAGGTTAACTTAAACAAGTAACTTGGACAAAACTTAAACAACTTTGAGTTTTCCCAGGAGACCTGTGGACTTACTTGGATAAAATTTCTGTAGGTACTTGGGTACTTTAGCAAAATCTAGGTCTTATGTTTTTAATTACTGCACGCAAAGTACCATCTGGGAGCTCAAAACTGGTTAAACTTGTTGCTAAAGAAAACAATATGCTTTATCCGACGTAATTTCAATTTAGAAAAGTACAGACCAACAACTACATAATTAGTGTGACGTGTTCAAGAGAAGCGAACCCTATTTTTATTATGACGAGTAGGTATAGTTATATAGAATTGACTTAAGAGGGCATACTATGGTCCACTAGCGCCTCGCAGGCACGAGATAATATTTTTTTAAAGGAGTAAAAAAATATTATCTCGTGCCTGAGAAGGAATTATGAAAAACGTCTCAACAGCGACCTCGGTAAGTGTGTCTAGAATGTTTTAATACCTTTTATAAAGTTTCATATTGAGATACGAAGCAACAAAATTCATTCTAAAGAAAAACGGCCACATTCCTCTAGATCGTATTTTGTTGCTTGGTGTCTCAATATGAAACTTTATAAAAGCTATTAGAACATTCTAGACACACTTACCGAGGTCGCTGTTGAGCCGTCTTAAGTAATAAAGCATGGAAAAGTCACTTTGACAAAACTTGCTCTTTGAGATTCATAAAAATTGAGTCATTCTAAACTTTTTATTTCTCTCATTTAAAGATCTAGAAAAAATAATTATCGATCTATTACACAAATGTAAAAAAATATATATTTCTAGGTACGCTCATGATAAAAAAAAACACAAATCGCGTCAACATAAATCTCTTTTGACAATTAGCGAAATCAAGTGCACTTTCGACCAAACTCGTCAGCCGTTCCAAAATCAGTCTGACTGCACAAAAAACAGTGAAAAAATATATTTCGCAAACACGCCCTCGTCTCGTGCTGTTTGCTGTTAATTAGCAACAATCGCTTCAGGCACCGATCCCACCGCCGACGATTAGCGAGCAGCGAGTAGAGCTAGCAACTAGAAACGAGTTGGCGAGCAGCAGCGAGTGTGTAGCTTTATAGTTTTGTCGCTGGGCTATAAGCGAGTGCGATGAGTAGAATTACTGCCCAGTCACTTGCTGGTATGCTGGTATGTACCTACTAAGCGAGAGTTCTCACCAGCAGTGTGAACAGTCAGCGATCAACTATTAAATATGCATCTCTTTTACTGACATGGAAACTGCATCCATTGTACGCTTCTTGAGCGAGATAATAGTCGGTAGCCAATCGCTTCCTCGTCGGCGGGTGGTGGAACAGAAACGTAATAAAGATTGGTCCTATGTAAGTAAAAAAGGTACCTAATAATAATTGACCGCTGAATTTTCACACTGGCCGCCAGTAATCGATCAAAGAGAGTACTCGCTCAGCGACGCTCGCTTGGAGGTTAGAAAATTCACTGAGAGACTCACGCTTGGTACTATCGCGGACAGCCGAATTGGACCACCGTAAGGACTATTTCTGCTTGCAGCGCTCGGTTCTCGGTCGGTTTCTTGTCATGGGTCTTTTATTGTTCTATTCCTATTGGTCAAAAAAGGATGGTCAGACACCTGTGATCATTATAACAGAGGCTGAGAAAATTACTTGAAAAAAGTATTCCTATGTATTTTTGTTTTATTAGTCGATGCAAAAAGGGGAGTTAAACAGATGTCGGCACCACGAGCACGGGATTTTGTTTTGAAAGTGATCCGATTCGGCTGTCCACGATAGTACATACGCATACCAGCGAGTAATCGCTCGTCGCCCGCCGTCGCGCACTGGTTGCTCGTTGCTCGCCAACTCGTTTTTTGTTGGTAGCTCTACTAGCTGCTCGTTAATCGCCGGCGGTCGGGCATATGCTTTAAGTACTTGATGCTGTTTCATCACGCCAAGCCGAATGATATGAGGATTTACGTTCCTGTATGCTGATTGGATGGTTCTGATTCACGCACAAATACGTGCTAGTTGTGTGGGAACAAATTATAACGTCTAATTAGAGTTTGTGAACACTCGTTATCTCTAATTTGGCTTGCGTAGATACTTTGTAAAATGCTAAGTTGATCTCTCGATGTTTATTAGCGGGATTTCACGCGTAGCTATATCCAGAGTCCTGCTTATATACAATCTATATAAATAAAAACAAAATTGAAGTGTCTGTTTGTAATGTCGAAATAACAGCTTTTTACGAAATGCATATGAAAGTATACACTGTCTGTTTCGGCTAATCTCTGAAACGGCTAGACCGATTTTGACGGGACTTTCACTGGCAGATAGCTGATGTTATGAGGACTACCTTAAGCTTTATTTTAGAAAAAGCTATGCGAGCGACGCCGCAGCCAGCAGCTAGTATATTCACTAAAAATGTAAAATTAATATGCAGAGTAAAATTAAATTAGCTAGCGAAACTTCGCAGACGTGATGGGTATCTATATCTAAAATTTACAGAACAAAAAAGAAATTGTTTTGATGTTTTTTTTTTTTTTCTTTGGGTGTTAACGACCGTAGGTGGAAAGTAGTAACTTGAAATATATAATATATATATATATATATATATATTTTTTGTATACTTCACAGACGTTTTGGCTATCGATGTCTAAAGTAATCAGGATTAAAAAAAAAAAACTCAATTCATACTTCAAGTAAATATACAATTAACCTATTAACCGCCCCGGTCGGATTAATACAATGTTTTCGTACTCGTGCCGCCTCAATCATATTTATACTATACTAATACATTTTATTGCACGACCGATTGCATTGACGATTTGTCGTAGATATTTATTTGTAGATTTATGAGCCGAGCGCTAGAGGCACGGCAATTGATATAAAACCAAGTGGTCAATAGGTTAACTAGTTCCCTCCGACTATGCCCTAAGCCGAGGTTCGTGCCCACAGGGGGTGCCCTTAGCGCGCAGTCGTTTAGCTTATAAGTACACCCTGGCTGGAGGAATTAAGTTTCTTTAGGAGCTTAAGGCACCACAGGATAGAGGCCGGTTAAAGAGTCTCAACCCCTCGTGGTTAACACTGAGATGCCATTTATAGAAAAAAAAAAAAAGTTAACTAGTAGTATAGTAGTGACTTACGAGCAGGTCGGTAGGTCGTGGGCTTGAACCCAGATAGGCGCTTCACTTTGTGTACATGAATTCATCACCACTGCTCTCAAAACGGTGAAAGAAAACATCGTCAGGAAACCAGCATGTCCTAGAACCAAAAATTCGAAGACATGTGACATCTACCAACCCGCATTGGGCCCGCGTGGCAAATTACTCGCCACTCCTTCTCGAAGAGAGGAAGTCTGTGTCCCAGCAGTGGGAATATTATAGGCTGATTACAGTGGTCGTTGGCCTCAAAATACGTCATCAATTTTTTTTTTGTTTTATGTATTATCGTGTTTAGATATCGGTATCCATTAAGTCTCCAGAGTTTCGCTAGCTAATTTAATTTGACTCTGTATTTGAATCACGTGGATTTGAGTCTTTTTAGGTTTAAAGAATCTTTATTTCTCATAAGAATATGATACAGTTCCCATAAATGAGATTTAATTTTTAACACAAATCATCGTCGTCTAATGACGGGATGGTCTTCTTGTACAGGTAAAGTGAGAGGCGAAAGAAAAAAAAAAGTCTATTCACATTTTTCTAATGGAACAAATATTAAACAGAAACCTTTTATAATACTTACTTAATTAAATACTTGAAATAAGTTATACATTGGGAATTGGCAAAACCCTTTCCATTAAGTTTCATCTTTATTTTAATAAATCTCAAAGTAAGACATTTACATTAATCAATCAAGACAAAGTAAAGACAAAGAAAATTGAAATAATTTCACGCCTTTTCAAAGCTTCGAATACTGAAGTCTGTATCAGAAGATTTTAGCTCCAACACTGTATACCTACTATGAAGGGGTAGGTCTAACAGTATAGACATTCGAAACTTACCTATTAAACGATTTAAAAGCTGTATTCGTGAGCATATTCGCAAGAAGCTGGCAGTATCATCATAACGGTAATGTTTTCCCATTGTGTGTCTTATTTGTGCTTATATTTATATATAATAAGATTTATATATTGAATTTATAGTTTGTAATAGGTTTATGTATATCTTTATATTTAAATGAATATTTATTCCTCAATTTTCGCTATTGCACCTACTACTGTATGTCTCTGCATCACCTAAGGGTTGACTGGTAGAAAATGCCTATGGCATTAAGTCCGCCTCTGTACATTTTTTTGTGCTTAAAGTATTAAATAAATAAATAAAACCAAACGTTGTAACAAGTGCGTGTTGGACCACGCAAAATGAAGGGTTCCTTAGTTCGGATGAATTTATCCCAATAGTTGAAAAACATGTTCTCCCATACATTTTGTATTGCAGAACATGTTTTTCAAATGTCTTGCTTTCTCAATCTCTTCTCAATGTTTTGCAAATTCAAGTTGGACTATTACTCGGTAAAGCCTACTTAGCTGTGACAGTTTCCCTTTTAACTTCGTTATAATATATACTAATGTAGTGAATTTTTTCACATAAAAACCGTTTAGCTGGCAGGAGGAAGGGACGGGAAAGGAGGGGGATACTTGACTCTAACAAAAATTTGCACGTTAAAGCTTAATATTATGAATCTTAATACCCTGAATCGAAATATTGGTTTAAAAAACCCGCAATATTTTTGAATTGCCTATCCAACGTTACCCCACACCATGGGATAGACGAATAAAAAATATCATCCACACTTTACGTGTACCCTAAAAAAACACAAGATTTTATTTTGCCACTTTGTCAACGTGATGTATACCAATGTCAAATTACAGCTCTTAGCACTAAGAGTCTCTGAGCTAAGCCACGGATAGACAGGCGGACAATGGACATGGCGAAACTATAAGGGGTCCTTGTTGACTGCGGAAGCCAAAAATAGGGACAACTTTGTTACAGAAATTACATTTACAACATAAAACGCACAACAACATACGTGTTAGTAACAACTTTATGTACTATAATAGCTGTGATCCCAGTATTCCTAGTAACAAGTGGCTACCTAACAATAAAAAAGTTGGCCGTCACTGGACGCATAGACATCAAAACTGATGGTTATTGAAGGAATTTATAATGAAAGAAAACCAAGAAATAAATATGGAGAAAAAATAAATATATTTTTCTTATTATTGTTCACATATTCATATTCATATATTCATATTTATTTAGTCATATTCACATATTCATATTCATATATTCATATTCGTTTATTTTCGTTCCACAAGGTAAAACAAGATGTTAACAAAAGCTTGGAACTATTAAGAGCCGTTGAAGACCCTGTTAGGGCACAGCAAAAGGTTGTTATTACCCTAGTAGCATTTTTGTTGGCGTTTGGTTGGGCCACATACCTCTGAAGTTGGCCCAACTAAATGCCAACGGAAAATGCTACTAGGGTAGAATGATAAATACAAGACAAACAAATATTTTAGATATAGACTGGGGGGCATCACGGCATAAGACAGCGTCATGCCGTTTGCTGTCACGGTATACGAGTCGGTTTTACTCCAAAGGCTAAATGTTTCAGATCAAAAATTTGCTAGATTTATATTAATTTTATGAAATAGAAGGGACACTAGGGCCTGTTATTTATAAACTAAAACTCTGTCAAACAAGATACAAAAGGATTAAATGAAATTAACAAATAGTCCTCTAAACTGAGCTGGGTTATACTAGACAGAAACTTTCGTCCATATTACATTATCAAATGATTTTAACACTCTTTTGTGTCGAGAACTCTTCACTTAAATGTTTTTTGAGTGAGTCTTATTATACTTACCTAATGGTATCACGTTGTAACAAATCCTGTGATACATTACTTTGACATTGATTTCGAGTTACAGGTGTGGTCTTATGCATTTCTAACGGGACTGCACGGCGGTGCCGATGCCGCCCTGCCGTCCGACAGGGGATTGCACCCCGCCAACACCCGCCATACTGATATTCGACCAACTCTCAAGACATAGTTTGTGGTGATGCTATTACGAAATCGAACGTTTTATCATTTGATCATATCATAATACCTCACAGTTCAAAAAGTTTTCAAATTATGCAACAAAAATATAAATACAGTCGAAGCGTCAGCACTTATCCGAAAAAGTCAAGTAGAGTACTTGGGTGAGGTCAATATATATAGAAATTAGCAACAATGTGTTCAAAGCGGCAATACTGGGTTGACAGCTGTCTATTGTCGGTTGACATTTGATATTTATGAAGTTTGTGAAAGGAAGGTTAGACGTCAGAGCTGACGAAAAGTACTTTTGGTTGAGACGCGCTTGTGCGAGATTCCCTTTGCCATTTTAAAGGTATGTAATAGAAAAGGGAGGATCCTCCGACCAGACGGGTGTTGTGCCTGGTGAGCAACTGCCCGATGCGCGACGGTTGATTTCGGGATGATGTAAATATGCTAGTCGCGCGGTAAACTCTGACTGCGCGATGCAGGATTTGTGACGTCAGGTCTTTGATGCGTAGTTCGCATGTGGCGTTGTAGATGCCGCCATACCGTGCCCTATTAAATTCACCGCGTTACCATTTCATTTTCTAAATCTGATTGCATAAAAAAATCGCGAGACTAGGCGGATCCAAGTTTCATGATATTTTGTGACGATTGAACTGTATCGCCTTAAGGTAAAAGCGTCAGGGTAGCCCGCAAAATTCAAATTTTCTTACATTTTTTGCAATCTGCAGGTCAATATAGGTTGTATGTTGATCTTAATATTATTCGCGGCCATACCAAATATTTATTGATAGAATTACAATCATAAAAATCATCAGTACAACTTGCTGAGTTCATACAATCCTATTGAATGACTATTTAATGAAATCATGGCTTTTAGGATTATACTAACTTAAGGAGTTGTATTACTGATTCTGATGATTATAACTCTGTAAATATATATTTGTTACGTTCGTGAATCATATTTAAATCAACATACACCCAGACAATGAGCTCCAAATTGAAAAAAAAACGTAAGAAAATTTGAATTTTGCGCGCTACCTTAGCTCTTCTTCCAATGCTTTTACACACGTCCACAAATCAAGTTATACAGTGCCAGTTTAGGCTAATCTCGCATTGTGTAGGATTTCCGTACAATGAGAGCTCAGCTGATACTGGAAATGTATAGCTTGATTTGTGGCCGTATGTACTAAGTGCTTTGAATCATATTTCGATCACCCATCCAACATGGTCAACCACTCTGATATCGAGGAGATCGAGATGCCTTCGATAAATATAAAAATATAATATAGAATAGAAAAATATAAATTACGAGTCATCCCTTTAATGATTGTGGACTCAAGTCAGGAATAATGACTATCAGCATCCATAAACTTCATTTCGCCTTTACGATTCTCAAGGGTAATATAAAAATGTAAAAAAGCAGTCGTAATTTTGCATGTAAAAACAAAAATCTTCACTCAAAGGATAGTTTATTCGTTTAATATATCCTTCACATCAATAACGAAAAAAATTATTCCCAATAGACAGGCTCACAATAGAGGATCTCATTTTTTCGTAATAATATCCCCAAGAAATGGGCCATTATCTCTTATTTATCGCGTAAACTCGTGAACTGTATGAGGCTCAACTCTTTTTTAGGGTTCCGTACCCAAAGGGTGCCAAGGGGACCCTATTACCACAGTATAATAAAGTATAAGTATTGCGTCTTCATAGAAAACGGCCGTAACGACGCGCTTCGAAATTTAGTACGCAACAGCTTCGAGTGCGCAGCAATTACGTACGGACGCCGAACGTCCGTACGTAATTGCTGCGCACTCGAAGCTGTTGCGTACTAAATTTCGAAGCGCGTCGTTACGGCCGTTTTCTCGGTTTATCTACCGAACGGCCATAAGTAACTATTTCAAGGTCAATGCCGAGACGTAATACTGTTACTAAGTTCACTGTGTTATTACTAAGGCTCCGCTGTCCGACCGTACAGCCGTCCGTTACAGGGCTGTATATTTTGAACCGTATATAGGTACGTACTATATAACATCGCCATCGAGGTAGACCGCGGCGAAGGTGGTGTCACGATCTAATCATTTCTGCGGAGCCAACATAGCCAGAAATCACACAAAACAGAGAGATTTGGTGGGAAATAGGGGGGGCCTTTGTCCAGCAGTGGGACACAATATAAACTATTAAAAAAATTGTTAGTATGTCGATATAACAAAAAAATATAACAAAAATTGGTTGTCTGTGAAGTTGGTTTACGGACGATAGTTTAACGTGACAACGTCATAACAAAACATTGATGCGGCTCAAGCGTACAATGAGCGTAACGGGACAATTGTCGTAACGGGACAATTAGCGTAACCGGACAATGAGTCATCCTTTTTCGTGCATGCAGCCGGCGTTCATCGGTTTATTAGACGTTGTCACGTCAAAATTAAGTTAATAATTAAAGGATTCCCATACAAGAAACGTGTTTTTTTTTATATGTCTTTTTAAATATTATACGGTGTTACGGAACCCTTCTCGCATGGGAGTCCGACTCGCACTTGACCGATTTTTTTACTCAACAATAATTCTTTTGGCCTAAATAAAAATGTCAACTTTGTCGGAATTACATGTAATCAAGATTTTCGCCTGAAAGGGTGTAAATTTTATTTTGAGAGGAGGAGAGGAGGTTTTTCTGCAGCTGCCATTTGTCATGCCGCCAACGCAATAGAAGTCAAAATCGGTTGAGCGGACTGAAAAAAAGGTTTACTTAAATGTCTAATGTTATTTCAAATGGAGTAAAACCTCTTCATCACTTTCGGTAATCCCTTTGCAAATATAAAAATATATTGACAAAAAACTTACAACGAAAAATATTTATCTCTTTTACCATCAAAAAACCGGTCAACTGCATGTCAGACCACGCACAATCAAGAGTTCCGTAGTTGGGATGAATTTATCCCAAGAACAAACTTTGTAGTTGAAAAAATGGTGTCCCATGCATGCATGTAGGTAGCTACATCTACATATACGAATACCTATCGTTATCTCACCTGACACTGTTTATGTGTTAGTTATATTTATTTTTCCGTTTTCGAGTTATCTATCCCTTATGTTGCACCTGCCATGTTTTGTCTCTGCATTACCCTAAGGTTGACTGGTACAAAATGCCTCTGGCATTAAGTCCGCCTTTGTACAGTATTGTTTTACTTGTGCATAAAGTTTTAACAAATAAATAAATAAATATATATGTCACGGTTAATTCTCCAAATGCAAATGTAAGTTTGTAATCGCAAAACAAGATTTTTATGTGATAAAACTACAAATAAACGATTTTAGGACTTTTCCCTTGTACTGTGAGACGTTGCTTCTTCTGATTTTAGGTTAACGGGTAGCATACCCTAATGGTTTTGATTTATTTGCGAGTATCAAACTATTTCGCATAAATGGCCATTTTTTTAATTAAGTTGACTTAGAAGCTTGATTTTAGAGCTCTATGGGACGTAGTTCTACGTATTTGATATTAATTTCAACTTGATACCTCTACACCGCGTGCCATGTGGTGCCGGACGTAAAGAATAGCACCATCCTATGTCCTCCCGTGGGTGTCGTAAAAGGCGACTAAGGGACTTAATACAAGAGAATGGGCAGCAGCGTTCTCTATGCACTTTTAACATCATACTGCGATCGCCAACCTGCCTGCCAAGCGTGGCGATTATGGAAAACCCTCCCAATTGGGGGAAACCTATATCCAGTAGTGGACGTCTTTCGGCAGAAATGATGATGATGACCTCCACACGTTCCTGAGAAAAAGTGTCTTGACAAACAGACAGACAGACAGACAGAGACGGACGGACGGACAACGAAGTGATCCTATAACGGTTCGGTGTTTTCCTTTTGAGGTATGGAACCCTAAAAACTAAATCCATCATACATCAATTTGCTAACGCATCAAATCACGTAAAATATGAAACACTAAATTGAATTATTTTGTGTTATACAGAATTTTTGATCACATGAAATACTCCGAAATAAAATGTGCTATGTAAATTAATTTCACAAACATATTAATCTAATCAGAAAGGCATATGGCTACATGGGTAGATTGATCAGGTTAAGCTACGCTTGCTACGGTTAGTCCGTGGATGGGTGACCATCTTTACATACTAAGACCCCTCCGTGCCTCGAAAAGCACGTTAAGTCGTTGGTCCCGGCTGTCATTTGTCTTTGACAGATGTTACGGGTCGTCAGAAGCCCGAAAGTCTGACAACCAGTCTTACCAAGGGGTATTTGTTACATAGTATATCATCTTCAACTGAATGAGACTTAATTTAAATCTTGTATAAAACGCACACTATGCAGGCAGGAATATTTTAAGTTGGGGGATTACATCGCTAATAAAAATGCTTGGCTGAATGCTGGTCCTGCTCCACAACCACAACTAATTGATTAACATTTAAAAAAAACTATCTTTGCGTTGTATAAACTCAATTTCCTTTGTATTACATAATTGCATAGCACAGGTGTGAGTACTATGTACTATAGAGCTACCATTGACCGGGTAATATGTCTTTCATTGACTTGAATGTGCCCTGGCGGCTGAGTGTCATACTCACTTAGATGTCTCGCTGATGGTGGCGTGTGTGCTGTAACATTTAGCTCCCTTCAAAATGGTTGAGTTGAATGGTGCTAATCCATGCATCATGTTAGGCGCCGTCAGTTGGGACTGGTCATCTCTTAGCTGCCACGGGTTATTTTAATTATTTTATTTTGTTTCTATTTTTTGTACTTACTCTGGACGCCTTTAATGTGTAAGTTTTCATTTTTTATTTTTACATCGTCCTCACATTTAGTTATAAATTCAACATTATAGATGTAACCAATATTTTTGTAACAATTTAATTTAAAAAAGTGTCCATGGAGTTTCTTGCGCGTTCTTCTCCATAGGTACCTACTAACTTTGGAATGGGCATGTACCTTCATTTTTCTTACTGACTGACTCCTTGACAATTCAAAAGTGCCTGTAAATGGTTTAATTGAAATAAATGATTTGAGTTTGAGTAATTGGGTTGTGAAGGTCATATAGGCAGTCGCTCCATGTAAAATACTGGTATTCAGCTGCATAGTTTAGACTAAAAGCAAACCCCAACATAGCTGGGAAAAGTCTAGGCAGATGTTAATTAATCTAATCAGAATGAATGTTTTGTATAAAAGACTTGAAATTTTAATTAACAAGTTTGCACACAATAATCCCGAGTCCCTAGCGTTCCCTTTTCACAGCCAACCGCAAAAATAATTGACAAAGAAGGTAGGCAAAGAGACTGTGAACCGGCCGCTCCCCGACCAACGCATTAACAGACTGTTTGAAGAAAAAAACTTGTTTGCGCTTATTGTTAGAGAATATTTCCGTCCAAATATAAAAATGTTGCATCAAAAAAACTTCAAAAGCATTCTCAGCGCAAAAACTTGGAGGTTTTAAGCTTACTCAAACTGGAAAGTTAGGCAAATGACACCGCGGGGACAGAAATATTTCGCAATCTTCTCACAAACCGAGATGGGATGCTTTCTTGAAGTTTTTCCAAAAGGAAGTTGGCCCGAAACGAGTAGCGTTCCGTTGCCGCCGCGCCGCTTCATAGCTCAAACAAGACAATAGATAGGTACAAGAATAGTTGAAATGTTAACTTTTGTTTTTGCTGTTGACAGCCCGCCTTTTCAGAGAGGATTTCTCATTTCCTTAAGGCCTAGTGTTTGTCACGGGTAAAGCAACGCTGGCGAGATATTGACTTAGTTAATGACTTGGTTACCTGTTTTAAGAACGGATTCAGTTTATTAAACGCTGTAAACAAGAATTGTTGATTAAGTAAATGTTTGTTCTACAGAACAACCTTTTGTTGTTCCTTACGCTATTGTGCAAAATTCAAACGGACCGTTAAGATAGTAAGAACAATCCATGAGGTTGATAGGGGAATTGTTTGGTATGAACACATTTAACACTTGAGATTGATGACTTTACCAAAAACTTAACGCCATGTTCATTTCCCAGATTTTTTTTTGTTTTCAATATTTATTTTTGAACCGACAACACTAACAATATTAAACTATTAGATTATTATACTACGACTATTGTACCGTGTGGTGCCGGACGTAAAGAATAGCACTACCCCATTTCTTCTCGTGGGTCTCATAAAAGGCGACTAAGGGACTTACTACAGAATGGGCAGCAGCGTTCTCTATGTATTTTTAACACCATACTGCGATCGCCAACCCGTCTGCCAAGCGTGGCGATTATGCCCCCCCCCCCCCCCAATTGGAGAGGCTTATGTCCAGCAGTGGACGTCTTTCGGCTGAAATGATGATGATGATGATATTATACTCTAGAAGGAGTTTTGAGAACTCACTGAAGGACCTTACTCGAAACGCCAACAAACACAAAACGCATCTGCTAAAGGCTTCACAAGCCGATTGCAAGATTTAATTTAATAACAAAAAAACCGGCCAATTGTGTGTCGGACCATGCACAATTAAGGGTTTCGTAGTTGGGATGATTTTATCCCAAGAAGAAACTTAAACTTCTTGTAAATCCTACGTAGCTGTGATAGTTTTCCTTTTAACTTCGTTATATATACTACTGCTGTGAATTTTGTCACATATCCAAATATAACCATTTAAATGGCAGGTGACCCTTGACTCTAACAAAAATTTGCACTTTAAATCTTAATATTACGCAAACGGATCCCTAAATCGAAAATGGTTTTCACAAAGCCGTAATATTTTTGAACGGCCTATCCAACGATACCCCACACCATGGAGTTGACGATAAAAATATATCATCCCACTTTACGTGTAATGGAGGTAGTAAAAAAAAAAAACAAGATTTTATTTTACCACTTTGCCGGCGTAATTAATTTGTACATATGTATCCCCATACCAAATTACAGCTTTCTAGTACTAAGAGTCTCTAAACTAAGCCGTGGACAGACGGACAGACGGACAGATAGACGAACGACGGATGAACGGGGGCCGTCAGTTGGAACTGGTCATCTCTTAGCTGCATAACAGCTAAGCTGCCACGGCTTATTTTAATTTATTTTAAATTTTGAATTGCTTTTATTACGGATGTTTCTAACGTGCACGTCTTTCTACATTGTTCTCACATGTATAACTTCAACATGAATTATGTAATCCATATTTTGTAACAATATTTTGTTTTAAAAGAGTGTCCGTGGAGTTTCTTGCCCGTTCTTCTCCATAGGACCCTACTACGCTTTGGAATGGGCAACTAGCTTCATCTTTCTGACTGACCGATCCCTTGAAAATTCAAAAGCGCCTGTAATTGGTTTGTTTGAAATAAATGCTTTGAGTTTGAGTTTGACGGATATAGCGAAACTATATGGGTTCCTTGTTTAGTAAAAACTCCAGAAGGCTTTACAAATCTATCGACTTTTAAATGATCTATCATCTCCTTCGAAATTACACACGTATATTTTAATCAACAATTCAAAAGTCCGGTCCACGCTTGGTACGTGATCACTGCGTGTGCCATGTGGCTTGTTCGGGAAATGAAAATCACCGGCGCACATCCTTGCCTCGATGCGATGCTAAATTGGAAAACCAACACCTGTGCCGACCGTGTTTCCCAACACTTCCCCTTCATCTGCAGGGCTTTTATTGACGTTTTCTGAGTTAGGTTTTAAATCGTTTTACTTTGTAGCGGTTTATGATTGACGGTTGCTGTCAAAAGTTCATACTAGTAATCTAAAACAAAGTATTCTTTACCGTCTACATCTTTTAATAGAAAATGGAAACAGAGTGGATACTCTATAATAAAGTAAGGCAGATGTTAGTATACAAAAAACTTTGAAACAAAAAAAAACAAAACGACTTCCAAAAAAAAAAGTGAAAAATTACTTTAATTAATTTCGGAAGCCGGCATAAAACAAAAATACAGAACTAAGGACACCGACTGTGTCCTTAGATGTGAATTTTTGTTTTTAATCATCATATCAAGTAAATTTAGATTATTTAATTTTTTAAATAATATACTCAGATTTAAAAAAAAATCGTTTCCGTGGCTTCTTTACCACCGATCGAATTTTGTTGCTTAGTGTCTAAATATGAAACTTGATAAAAGGTATCAGAAAATTCTAGATACAAAGCAACAAAATTCAATCTAAATAAAAACGGCCACATTCCTCTAGATCGTATTTTGTTGCTTCGTGTCTCAAATGAAACTTTATAAAAGGTATCAGAAAATTCTAGACACACTTACCGAGGCAGCTGATTGAGCCGTTTTTCATAATCATCCCTCTTAACTTGTTTGAATGAATGAATGCGTAGATGACGGCTTCGTCATGGGTCTTTCTATACCCTGCTATTACAAAACATATGTGAAAAAAAAAATGTTTGTATATCAAATACATAACACTTGCCGGAACCACAACATATTTCAGCAAAATAACAAAGTACCGTATACAACCATGAATTTTGCTCATCTAACAAAGATGAGCAAAATTCATGTTTGTATACGCAAATCAATTATTTTTCCTCCCAATATTTACATACATAGAAATTAAAGAACAAAGGCGAACTCCCGAACAAATTTTTGTTGACATTTTTTTTTGCGTTTGGTTATGAAAAATATTTAACAGTGTAGATTTTGAATTCCTGAACAGTTTTGTCTTCAGTTATACTTTTATAGGAAGTCAGGAATTAAAGATATTCCAGTTTGAAGTTCTAGAGGTTAGGTATGTCTTGTCAACCAACAACAAACTAATCGAAAAAGAAATACCTACTTACCACTTAAAATATCATTGATAGAAATGCATTTTTACGACAAAATACGATACGGAGTACGTATTCAGAAAGTTATATATATATTATATGGTAAATTATATGGTAGAAGTAGGTCACGGAAATAGAAAAAAAAAAACAAAACTTTTTTTTATATTTATTCCTCATCTTCTCTTATTACAATGTCATCAAGAAAACCTGCAGGTGCTGAGATATTTTGTTGATGCCAAGCCCATCCTAGATACCACACTACAGTCATTGTATGTGCGCAACATCCAACAGTTCATTATTATTTTATTTCACATTATTTTTCCCGGTATCGGCGCATTTTATTTACACACATGATGCGTGTAGGCTAACACGGTTACCCATCGTGATAAACAAATCGATGCATACTACAAAATCCAAGGTATCAGCCAGAATCGGAATCCAGAGGCACAGAAAAATGTCGTCGTATAGGCAAACAATCAGAATTCTTAGGCAAGCACTAGTCACACAGGGAACAGTTAATCTCAGAGTATGGTAAGCAGAAGCAATTGATGAAGTAGAAAATCACGGAAAATCGATGGAAAACTAAATAACGAGACGCACGCGTAAACAACCAGTTGTCAGTAAGGTACATGTCAATATGCGGCGTTGACAACTTAAATATTATATTTCTTTTTTTGCGATGTTGCCATACTCGAATAAATTGCACTACGAGGTCATAATTGTATGTATTAAATTAAACAATTATGACCGCTATATTCTTAGCACAAACAATTTTTTTTTTTCACATTTATTTTCTGTTGCAAAAATGTATTTCATAAGTATATTAATGCAATACGAAAAGCAAAGCATTTTATGTAACTTGGCCAAGATTTATATTGCATGGCAACATTAAACGTTCAGCTTAGCCAAAAGTCATGAAGTTAACCCAGAAAAAAGTAACGAAGCCATGATTATTTATCATCATCATTAATCTAGTCAATTCAGTTTTCAATTATGACGACTTTTTTTTCCAGACTTTAATAGATCATAAGCTTGATTTGATAAAACTTAGTGAATTATTTCGTCGGTACCTATCACGGTGATATAATATGTAGACGCTTAATAATTTCATCAACAATTTTCTCGCCATTGTTCTTTGGTAGATTTGTGGTTACCAGTATTTATATCAAATATTATAGGAAGGGGACATGTATACGGAATTATCGAACGGTTTGAATCCGACACACTTCCAGATTTCAGAATTAATTAATCCGGATTTAGCTTTCACAGCAACATGAGGTAAAATGAAGCAGTGCCTGTAACTTAGGACTGAAATGACGGACATGTTCATTTTTTAAGGCTTTTGAGCTGCTTGACAACGTTTCGCGTACAGTAATGTTATTTAATTTAGTATCGGAAACAGTAGGTATGGTGGCCAGCACATCAAGTTACCACTAACTGTCAGATTTTCTCGTTCGATTTTAAACTTAATCACCAACATTTAAAAGTTTATAATCGTTTGGAGAAAGGAGAAGGGTCAAATAAAACCCAGAGCGAACAGATACAGGACGTAGCTCAGAATTTTAGTGATATTTAGTGATATCATTCTGTAGATATTTCACTCTTAGATTCGATGGCTAAATGTGTGATATTGTGCTTTTTGTTTTTAATCAGAAGTGATTTATTTTTTCTTTAAGATATCTTTCGCATTTAAATCTTCTACTGTACTGTACAAAAAATAACTGTACAAAAACATTCATGGTAATATCCTTAAGACATTAGTGAAAACCGCCTTATAATCGGTCCAACCGGTCTCAAGTGATGCAACGAACAACATAGAATTCGTCCCTCATTACGCCGAGTCTTGGAGAAAAGCATCGAAAAGTGTGAAAAGTTGACTGTGGACTGTGGGAAGTTGATTTTGACAACCTGCAGCCTTTCCCTACTCCTATGGGATTATAGGCGTGAGTATATGTATGTATATCGTCGGGTATACCCAAATAGAAGATATCGTAAAGAGAAAAAAACCACCCCTTATTAAAAATAAATAGCAATATCATAAATTTTGCTATAGAATCTTACAGTGAAATATTTACAGAATGATATCACTAAATATCACTAAAATTCTTAGCTAAATCATGTATCTGTTCGCTCTGGGTTCTTTTTTTAAACTTGATGACCATTCTCCTTTAAAAGTTTTTTGTATTTTTTTTTTCGATAATAAAATTATATCATTCTTCTTCTTCTTTTCGTGTGGTTAGTGGCTAACCTGATGTCAGAGCTTTTATGCCGTCCATGGTCCTCTGACTCGACTACACATGTTGTCGAGAAAATCTCTCAGGCAGGCCGGTTTCCTTACGATGCTTTCCTTCACCGTTATTTAAGCAAGTGATAATTATACAATACGCACATGAATACAAAAGTCAGAGGTTTTACAACACGTGAAAACGTTTCTCTGTTTCTCCAGTGGTGCGCCGTGCTGTGCTGTCTAATTTACACGATTTTTAGAGTTGGTACCCAAAGGGCGCCAACGGGTACCCTATTACTAAGGCTCCGCTGTCCGTCCGTCTGTCACAGGGCTGTATCTTTTAAACCGTAACAGGCAGACACTTGCCATTTTCACAGAGTCCGTACTGCTATGGACGCTATAACAACATAATATGTTGTTATAGCGGCGATCGCCAACCCGCCTGCCAAACGTGGCGATTATGGCACCCCCCCCCCCCCAATCGGGGGAGGCCTATGTCCAGCAGTGGACGTCTTTCGGCTGAAATGATGATGATGATGATGAGCGGCCATAGTAGTACGCTATATATATTTTCATTATATTATGTAAAAAAAAAAAGTAAAACATTAAAGAAACATAAAAACAGGGTGTAAAGTTCACACATCCTCTATTGAAAAGGGAGGATCCTCCGACCAGACGGGTATCGTCTCTGGTGGGCAACTGCCCGACAGTTGAAGTCGGGATATTTTATATGATATATGTTAGTCGCGCGGTAAACTCTGATTGCGCGATGCAGGATTTGTGTGGCGTCAGGTCTTTGATGTGTAGTTTTTTTTAACTAAAATAATTTTGTTATATGAGACCATGAGCGCCAGAGTGGCCTGTTTTTTTTTTCTTTTTAATACTTATTTAATTTTGGATAACTGCTTCCGAGGTAATTTTAGAGCAGTTTTTAGGCCGCTCTGGCTCTCATGGCCTCAGAGAGCCAGAGTGGCCTAACTGTATTTTTTCAGTACTGATTTTATTTAAAAGTTCTGCTTCCGAAGTAAGTTTAGAACAGTTTTTGAGGCCACTCTGGATCTCATGGCCTCATATATGTAGTGTTAAATGTTGTACGGTGGTACGTACAACATGTAACCCTTCATGTGTGAGTCCAACTCGCACACGCCGCTTTTTAATTTTTCTTTTAATTCACTAATGTCATTAGCAAATTTTTATGCAGATAGGCGATGCAGATAGATATAATATCTGGGAGAGTATACGCGACGTACGTATTGTTTAAAGTAAAAAAAAAAAGTTATTGAATTACCTTTACATAATGTAGATAATAATAATCATCATCATCATTTCAGCCGAAAGACGTCCACTGCTGAACATAGGCCTCCCCCAATTGGGGAGGTTTGCCATAATCGCCACGCTTGGTAGGTGAGTTGGCGATCGCAGTATGGTGTTAAAATGCATAGAGAACGCTGCTGCCCATTCTCTAGTAAGTCCCTTAGTCGCCTTTTACGACACCCATGGGAAGAAACGGGGTGGTGCTATTCTTTACGTCCGGCATCACACGGTGTATAATAATAATAATAATATATACTAATAATAAATCTGAAGAGTTTCTTAGTTTGTTTGTTTGTTTGAAGGCGCTTATCTCTGGAACAGTCGGATTTAAAAAAAACATTTTTGCATTTGATATTCTTAAGGAAGGCATTTAATTAATTAATTATTATTTTTAAGCTATATTTTAATATCACGCTACGTCCCTTAGGAGCCGAACAAAAAAAAAGCCAGAAACAATGCTAAGCGTAATAATTATGCAATAGCGCGGGCGAGCGATGCGATGCGACGGAGTTGGACGTAACAAGAAATTTCACGCGGACGAAGTAGCGGGTAGAAGCTAGATACAACAATATTCCTTGTACAAAACATTGCAAGAAATTGTACTTATAGCGTCGGTTGAATAAATCTGCTACAATAGTTTTGACCATTGAACAGTCGATGGAGTCAAGAATTCTGTTTTATGAGGTGTGAATTTTTAACAAACGTAGGTACTATAATATTAACAAATCCATGATATAAAAAATGTTTCAGTGACCGATTTTGATATTGCTTTTTAACCGACTTCAAAAAAGGTGGAGATTACGTTAACACATGTTTTTTTTTTCTTTTTTTTTTATATTGTTATCGGTACGGTATTTTTGTCAATTGTAGAGAAAGATTGTGCGGTAGTCCCATATAATTTTTATTAACTTTGCTTTGTTAGTTTTTGAGTTAACTTTGATAATACGTATTTAGTCGACTTTGTGTATCTTGATGATGTTATAATACTTCCTGTCCCTGTTGTTTACATAGCAAGTAGTGATATACGAATTGGTGTACCATATTAAAAAATGGAAATAAAAAACTTATTAAAAAAAAAAAACAACCGCCTTCCAAAAAAATCACTACAAAGTGAAAAATAACTTAAATCTCGTAAGTCGGTGGCAAAAAACTAAAATACAGATCCAAAGACACCAATTTCCGAAATTTAAGTTATATTTCACTTTGTAAATTTTTTTTTTTTTTTGGAAATCAGGTGTTTTTTTTTTTTTTTTTTACTGTAACCATGTACATGCACATTTATTTATCATGAAAAGACCTTTCAGTCAACCGCTTATAGACTTGAACCTGATGATAAAAACATGATTATTACGACTTCAAACATATTAACCAAAAACATTAGCGCAAGTTGACATACAGGTTTGTAAAAAAAAATTTTTTACTTAATTTTATTTTAATAACATATTTAAAAATTATTGATTGTTCATTTGTTTCCTAATTTTATTTTTTATTTTAATATTTTTCTGTGCCCTACAGGGTCCGTAATTGTACCTTAGCTTTAAGCCTTTGTAACACCTTTTAAACATTATGGAATGCAAATAAATATATGAATATGAATAATATGAATAAAAAAAAAAACATAACCCTTTCTTTTAGCTCTGCCGTTGTTGGGTAAAAAGAAACGCCTAAATGCTGTTCACGTTCATTGCATCAAAACAAGGCCATAGTCGTCCTCGTCTGAGAACTTAGATGTACTATCTCAACCTACCATAGCCATTGTACCACATAACCATAATTACTTATCTCCAAGATAATTGGGATCGCATCCTACATCTGTTGAGTTTACGTAACAGCGATAGTAATCAATTTGAAATCGACCGAATGACCGTTCAGCATCAGGACCGGCTCGTTTCACATATTGAAGCTCACCATTTCATGTCAATAGGGCTTTTGTATGGAAACCGCATAGTGGTCTAGCCAAAGGTGGTCTGAGCAATTAGCAGATAGCATTGCCTCCATCTCTATCATGTTGGGACATACAGGTTGTGTGAATGTAGAATTTGTTGAATCATTTTGAGATTTTCTAAGCTCAGAGTGTTTTGTAAATGGCATTGGGGATGACAAAGTTTTATAAGCTACCTACATAGAATACATAACATTCATTATCTATTGCGCCATGATAACTAATAAGTAACCAGTATGCCAAAACGTCAAACAAATAGTTTTCTGACAGCTGCGCGTACAGATTACTTTAAGCCGGCGGCGCGTACCTCTTTGCCGACGGAACGCAATGTTGCCATTTTAAATATTATATCTACATATGTAAACATTTGAGTTTATAGAGGTATGAGGAACAAGGTGTAAAGTTCACTCATACTCCATAGAAAAGGGAGGATCCTCTGACGGGTGTAGTGTCTGGTGGGCAACTGCCCGACGGTTGATGTCGAGATGTTGTATACATATAATAGGGATGATGACTAATTTTTTTTTTGTCCGTCATGTAGATTATAAAAAAAATATTGGACACGTATTTTTTTTTGTTCGTTTTTTAAGTAATCAAAACATTACGGTGATACGTTGAGTTCAAATGTGGCATCCCGTCACTTCTCATTAGATTTTATACTGAGCTGTGACGTAACGAGCCCCCACTCCCCAAGTTTAATGTGTTTTATCTAAGTCATTTTTTATTAATATGATAAAGCAAAAATATATACCTGTCTAATATTTTTTTTATTATCTGATTGACGGACTAAACAGTTGTTCTTTTTTTTACCCAGGCACCCTTTTTTTACCCTATTATGCTAGTCTCGCGGTAAACTCTGATAGCGCGATGCAGGATTTGTGTGACGTCAGTATTTGATGCGTAGTTCGCATGTGGTGTAGTAGATGCCGCCACAAGTTTAAGTATTGTGCATTAAATTTATTTTTTATTTATATCTCATTGTATGCTGCAATAGTCGACGACATCACGTCAACGCGGGCTGTCGCTGAAAATTTGCTCCAGGGCTCTGGCTCGCTTAGAGAGCAGCATTATGCTGAGGCCGATGGCCGTTTGGGTGGATGTTACGCATATTTTCCCCCAACTTGTTGTTTTTTGTGTTTGTGTACTTTTTTTGCGTTCAAAAGTACCTTTTATGTGCCTATTTGAATTAAATGATTTGACTTTGACTTCAGGCAACCACTGTGAGACGATCAAACTCAAACTCAAAGCATTTATTTCAAATAAACCAATTACAGGCACTTTTGAATTGTCAAGGGGTCGGTCAGTCAGAAAGATGAAGCTAGTTGCCCATTCCAAAGCATAGTAGGTTCCTATGGAGAAGAACGGGCAAGAAACTCCACGGACACTCTTTTAAAACAAAATATTGTTACAAAATATGGGTTACATCATTCATGTTGAAGTTATACATGTGAGAACAATGTAGAAAGACGTACACGTCAGAAGCGTCCGTAATAAAAACAATTCAAAAATTAAAATAAATTAAAATAAGCCGTGGCAGCTAAGAGATGACCAGTCCCTGGCCCTGATGTCCTGTCTTGATTCATCCTATAGGTGTAACCCGCCTAGTCTCATTTCAGCCTCGCAGACTTATCGCCGACATCGAGGTATATTAAAAGTTAGTCGAACAAAGTGGCAGTATGTAACGGCATAATGCCAGTAACATGCTTCGAGCCCTTAACTAATAGCCAGGCTACTCTTAGCGATATCAAACGATACGACGGAATAAGCTGTGACAATACAGATACATGTTTTCTAGGAAGGAGGTTATCTATGTATAGCTTCAACCTGTGTAGTCGATATCAGACGCTTATTTTTTTCCTTTCATTCGAATTGAAAAGTCTGAAAAATGAAACAAAAGTGAAACAAGTGCGAGTCGGACTCGCCCATGAAGGGTTCCGTAGCAGCAAGTAATAATATAAAAGTTCTTGTAGTTCGTTGTAACTTAGTTGATTGAATGAAAGGTAAATTGCGGTTTACGATTTATGACGTATTAAAAAAAAAAACTACGTACTAGATCTCATTCAAACCAATTTTCGATGGAAGTTTACATGGTAATGTACATCATGTATTTTTTTTTTTTGTTTTACAATTCTCTTATTTTGGAAGTTACAGGGGGGGACACATTTTACCACTTTGGAAGTGTCTCTCGCGCAAACTATTCAGTTTAGAAAAAAATGATATTAGAAACCTGAATATCATTTTTGAAGACCTATCCATAGATACCTCACACGTATCGGTTTGAAGAAAAAAAATTCTTTGAGTTTCAGTTCTAAGTATGGGGAACCCCCAAAATAAATTGTTTTTTTTTTTTTTTCTATGTTTGTGTGAAAATCGTAATGCGGTTCACAGAATACATCTATACTTACCAAGTTTCAACAGTATAGTTCTTATAGTTTCGGAAAAAAGTGGCTGTGACATACGGACGGACAGACAGACAGACAGACATGACGAATCCATAAGGGTTCCGTTTTGAACCCTAAAAACCGGCCAAGTGCGTGTTGGACTACGCACAATGAGGGGTTCAGGAATTTATTCTAAGAACAAACTTAACATTGTAGTTGAAAAACATGTTGAGAACATGTTTTTCAACTGTAAATGTAAGTTGGTCAACTATTACTGGGTTACTTGTAAAGCCTACTTAGCTGTGATAGCTTTCCTTTTAACTTCGTTATATACACTACTGCTGTGAATTTTTTCACATATCCAAGTACAACCATTTAGCTGGCAGGAACACTTGACTGTAACAAAAATTAGCACTTCAAAGCTTAATATTACGCAAACGGATCCCGGAATCGAAAAGTACCCCGCAGTATTTTTGAACGGACTATCCAACGATATCCGTCATCTTGGGGTAGACGAGATAAAAAAATGATACCCTAAAAAAAATCATTCATTATACCATTTTCTCGGCGTAATTAATATATACCCATGCCAAATTATAGCTATCTAATACTAAGGGTCTCTGAGCTAAGCCATGGACAGACTGACAGACAAACAGACGGACACTGTTTCCTTGTTGACTACGGAACCCTAAAAATGAATATTCACTCGACTGAACCATTCACGAGTGAAGTGTCTGATATTGGCTTAACTAAACAATTTTTCATTTTTTTTTGTAATGTATTTTATTTTAATGAATCGATTGAATTTTATCTATTTGTGATTTGTATAATATTAGGACTTGGTGCCTAAGTAAATAAATAAATAACCTGACAGAAAATATATTTTTAAGAAAAATAACCTTCATCTGTTGTTCGAACCCTTAACTGTTTTTATATGAAGTTTTGTTATGTGTAGGTTTTGTTTGTCTATTTTAACCTATTAGATACTAAATCGATTGTTCTTAGCTCAAAACCAAGACCCATCTACCCAACAAAACCTGATCATCTGGTTATACATAAATCTCCAGATTTCTTTGTAGTATGACCAGCGCTCCTGGATGGGTGAGTCCTATTACTGGCTGGACGTACGACGCGTTGCGTGAGCTCAGTACAGAACACGCAAGCTAACAACTCAAGGTCACTGGCATATATCTGCGTCTTATCTACTTAGACCTGTAATCGGTACTAGAAATAAGTAATACCCTAACATTTACCCACCCACGATTTTATCGCCCTCCACAAAATAAACGGAAGGAACTAATTACCTCACCTGAATTACCCATTATTACCCTCAATTAGTATAATAAAACTTCGACTTCAACCTTGAAATCTACAACATAAAAAAGAGAAAAAAGCAATAAAATTATTTCACCATTTTTAAAATCGGAACATCACACAAAAAGCTTCGATATTTGATAAATATCACCCTGATGGAATATAAATTAAATAAGTCGTAGGATCTCCACGCTGAGATTTTTATTGATGGCCGTAATTTATTTGAACGGCACCCGCAGTGTGCTTCGGGAGAAATATGAAAGGCATTACAGCAAAAAGGCCTCTCCGAATTTATGAGCATCTCTTTCGTTGTTTGATAACGTTCGAGTTTTCGCGGTGAGATGGGGAGTTCGATTTTTGAATGACTGTTTTTTTTTTTTATAACTGGCCATGTTTTAGGTCAGGTGGATATTGTATAATGCTTATATTTTTTAAATATATTATTCTTCTTTACGTGTGTATGTCACTGAACAGCTGGACCGATTTTATCTGTTTGGTTGTATCCCTGGATGGTTTAAATTCATAATTAAACCCGGTAGGTGGCGCTATTCAGGCAGTTCAACTTATGTTAGATCCGCTTGTTTCTTTATAAATCATGTGTTACTTGAAATAGTACAAGATTTTAGCTCAATATATTCAATTTACTTACCTAATAATCACCTGCAGATATCGTTTTCGACACATCGACAAAATCAATCAATTTGAAAACTTATTTACACTGTCTCGAATTCTCGGAAAATCGCTCAAAACCAGGGCCTCAAGTCTGCTATTACAATAGTGTCAGAATGGTCTATCATTGATTTTGTAAGATATTCGGGGAGTCAGGTGTTGTAGGCGGGGGTGTCGAAAGGTTACCAACGCACTTACTCGTAACCAGTGAAAACCACACTGTCAGATTAAACACTTGTATAATCAATAAAATAACACACGATAATTACAGTCAACAAAAATAGAGTCACAATATATAAATCAGCACTTACGAACTAATAGAATATCTAGAAACTACCTTAAACTGAAATTATTGGCTAACTTAAACTGACTTTATTAAAACTATCTAAGCGCGGAGCGACTAATTCTCGAATATATGTGGAGAGCAACTGAATCGTACGGAGAGATTATTGCTATTGAGAGATTTACTTGATGTATTACTGATGTACTACCAATGTACTACTACTGTACTATCAATGTACTACCGAAATCAACTTGCTCGGGTTCCCTTTATAGGTTTTACCCATGATCACAAGTTGCGGGTGACTCTTGGTCGTATATTCAATGAAACTCACCAGTTACAAACATTCCTACCTGATGAGGGGGTGTTGAAGGGGAACGGGTGTCTGCGGGGTATTGCGCAGTTAGCTCTCCTTAGACGTAGGAGGGGTACGGGAGACGTGGTTCTACGCAGTATGAAAATGGTACATAACACTGTTTACTTTCCGACACAATGGATTTTACTTTAATCGGTACCCCGGGGGTATATACTGTTATATAAAATAGGTAATTAGGGGGTAAATGCTCCAACTAAGCTAATGGCAGTGTTCAAATTACGCTATCTCTTTACAGTTCTGAGATATTGATCATTTTCATTAGTATATAAAGCTATTTAAGCAATTTATATTAGAATATTCGTCTCCACGGAACAATCGATACATTTCAATGATTTGACGACATATATAATTCATTTTAAGCTCGAATTATGGTGCTTTCCGTTACATTCCACCCCCTGTAAAAGGGTTCAACCGCATTACATCATATTTGGTCGGTGGGAAGCACGATAATCTTTGCTACGGGCCGACGCAGGACCCCATTTAACGTCCTAATGTCGACTACACGAACAATACCGTCATTGCCGTAATATACATTCTTAATTACACCTTTTGTCCATACATTCCTGTCCTTATTATTGTCTATAATCACAACTACGTCGTTGACCCGCACATTGGGTACGTTGTTAATCCATTTGTCACGACGTTGCAGCGTTGGGAGGTACTCTCGTAGCCAGCGCCGCCAGAACATGTCGGCGAGCGCGTTCACGCGCCGCCATTGCCGGCGCGAATCGACGTCCTCGAAGTCTCCCGGCAGGAACGGAGTACTCCCGGACGCAGTGCCCAGGAGTAGATGATTAGGTGTCAGGACCACAGGCTGGTCGTGGTCATCGTAGACATAAGTTAGAGGCCGGCTGTTTACAATCAGCTCGGCCTCGGTGAGGAGGGTATACAACACCTCCTCTCGGGGAGCACGTTCCTTGAGCGTGCTTCGGAGTGCGTTTTTATAGAACGCACCAGGCGCTCCCAGCAGCCGCCCATGTGTGGGGCTGCCGGGGGATTGAAGTGCCACTCGATGCCTCGGTTGATGGCTTCGGCCCTGACTAGACCGTGGTTAAGGTCCTTCAGGGCTGCTCGTAGTTCGGTGTTGGCTCCAATGAAATTGGTACCCTGATCTGAGTACAGATGCGCTGGTTGCCCGCGGCGCGCAATAAGGCGCCGCAAGGCTAGTATGGCGGAGTCGGCGCTCAATGAGGCGGCCAACTCGAGGTGGACGGCGCGTGTGGTGAGGCAGGTGAACAATGCACCCCACCGCTTTTCGCGGCGCCGCCCAATTGCTACCTCCATCGGGCCGAAGTAGTCGACGCCCACTCGGACGAAGGCTCGTCGCGAGGTCTCGACTCTCGCCAGCGGAAGATCGCCCATCTTGGGCGGGGCTGGTTTAGCTCTGGAAACACGACATAATTGACACTGGGCAACCACCGCTTTTACTGAGGTTCTTACCCTTGTGATCCAGTACTTTTCACGAAGGTTGTTGACGACGGTCTCATGGTTGGCGTGTAAAGCCATCCCATGGTAAAATGCGATCAACTTTCGCGTTAGAGGGTGGCGTCCCTCTAATATTATCGGGTGCCTTTCCCCGAAGGTGAGCACCTCGCAGGCACTCAGGCGTCCCCTCACCCGAAGCAAGCCGTCCTCGGTTATCATCGGGTCTAGGGCCTTGATGCTGCTGTTGTTGGGGACGGGCAGGCCTTCTAGTATGGCGGCCCGCTCATCCCGGAAGCTGTCTTCTTGGCACAACCGCATAAGGCAGTTGTGAGCTTCTTCCAGGTCGGGACGCTGTAGCTCTGCTGTTGACCGATGCTTACGACATCGGCCGATGAATATTAGCACGCGTGACATAACGCGCTGTATGCGCGTCCACGAAGAATAGCGCTCGTAGAGAAGGAGTGGCGCCATCGGCGCTGATGTAGCGTGGACCCGCTGAATGCGGTCGAGGTCCGCTTCCGCCGCTTCAGCCTCATAACACACCGGCCACCGCTCCTGTGGATCACATAGAAAAGGGGGGCCAGAAAGCCACACCGCATGGTTATCGGGCCAAGACAATCTGGTCGCTTTGTCAGCAGGGTTATCCTCCGATGGCACCCAGCGCCTATTGCCTCGGTCCGATAATTTATCAATCTCGGCTAGTCTATGTGATACGAATCTCTGAAACTCATGGGCGTCAGAGTTTATCCAACTAAGAACCGTTTTACTGTCTGTCCAGTAAAATTTACGTTTTATTGATAGCCCTAGCTCTTTCTCGGCCGTGTCTGCTAGTCGGCAGGCTAACAAGGCCGCTTGTAGCTCGAGCCTAGGGATAGATATCACCTTTTGAGGTGCTACACGCGCTTTCCCTATTACCATGACAGCCTGATTATAATTATTAGGCAATTCCACATCATCGTGTTTCCTTAATAGCCCTACTTCCCATTGTGAACTATTAGGTATGCGGCGGCTAGTATTATCTAGGATTTCTAACGCTCTTTCATTATTTTTATTTTTATGAGCGTTTTGCGAAATACCTATAGCTTCTAGCTCGAACTGAGCTTTGACTAGGTCATGCAGATCAGGCAGGGGAACTGTCACAAAATTTACTGACTGATCGTTAACATCGTTAACACTATCGAATGGTCCGTGTACGACCCAACCTAGCTTCGTGAGGGAGGCAACTGGTTTACCGGATCGTCCATGTCGGATGTCCTGACTGACCAAAAGCTGCCAGTTATCCTGCCCAAGCAACAACATCGGCTTAGCGCCCCTCATCTCCACGCAACCCAAGTCACGGAGGTGAGCGTTATCGTTCAGCATAGCAGCGGACACAGTTTGTATTGGCAAATTCATGTTGACCATGGTACGGCATTTGATTTCATGTTGTTGTCCATTTGGCCCTGTGATCCGTGCTTGTACCGCTCGCGAAGTTAAATCAGTGACTCCGTAGCCACCCGCTGTTTTTAATGTAAGAGGTATGCGGGGGCCCGCTAGGTCTGAAGCTATAGCGCTGTCGATCAGTGATACTGTTGCCCCGTCGTCTAGTAGCGCGTAACATTTATGATGCGTTCCATTGCTATTGGTTATTCCAATTGGAATTATCTTTAATAGAGCCGTAGCTCGCCATTCCCCTATGTTAGTGACGCTTTCCGTTTTTTCACTAACTGTTTTGCCGGCCTCCGGTTTATTGCTGTCTTTGTTCTGTTTATCTGCATGCAATAAAATATGATGGCTGTAGCCACATTTCTCGCACCTTTTGGCGCGGCAAAACCTCTTAGGGTGTTTACTAACTAAACATTTGAAACATGTATTTTTCTCTTTAATAGTGTCCCATCGTTGTTGCACGCTTAATTTACCGAATGCGTCGCAGTGTTCAATGGCATGTTCCTTTTTGCAAATTAGGCATTCTTTAGGTACACTAGACTCGTCACTATGCGTATGTACCCGCTGAGCCGGCGGTACTTTATTATTAGTTGAGCGCGCGGCTTGCTTTTGTTGCCTCACAGGTGGCTTGGCTGGACTAGCTTCGAACATACTGGCTTGAACGTAATATGAAGTCGAGCGAGTTAAATGTTTTAAGAAGTGTGACATTAATTCTAGGTCCGGTGACACTCTTAGGTCCACCCCCTGTGAGCTATCTATACCCATAGCAAAATCGCCGTATTGCGCGCGCTGTATTGGAGTTAATTTGTTAACTATCTCACTAACTAATTGCGGATTATTTAAATACCCGTCGGCTCTAATGTTTTTAAGTAGGGACACAACATTCCTTATAGTAGACGTGAACCGCCTTAACTCACGGCCACTCTCAGTTATCCTAGGTAGATCCCTAATTTTCTTGAGTGCACTTTGTAATATTAACGTCGGATGACCGAACTCCTCATCTAGTGCGCGCATTATTTCGGAAGGATCTGTACCTGACCGTAGTAGGTCCTCAACTGAGGTCTTCGCGTCGCCATGCAATGACGTCTTAAGCCGGGCTAAGTTTTCATGCGTTCTAAAATTATACTGTTCGGCTGTGTCCCAATACATATTCTTATAAGAAATCCATTCAGCTGGGTCACCGCTAAAATGGGGTAGCTCGTACGCCTGTCTAGGTACCGGACGCGGTCGCGACATACTAGTAATAGCCTCTGCCAATCTGTCTATCTTGCTGTCCCTATCGCCCGACATTTCCCTTCGTCTTTCTTTATCATCCGTCCCGTAATTCTTCTGCCGCCGTGTATCCGACTCGGGTATCGAAACTCGAGGTACACTTGCGACCGGGGTGGTAAAGACGGGATACCTGTCAGGTAAATGGAACGTTACTCTATCCTGAGACACTGGCGTATGCGTCTGGGCCATAGGTACCGTTAGATTCGAAAACGGTACTGACACAGACGGACCTATTACATGCGACACATTATCACGGTATACATTTATATTACTTTCAAGCGTACTTACATTGAGCTGCCTTTGACTCACGGGTGGGTTACGGGGCGCGGCCATTTCCGTAGGCGCGCGCGCTGCAGACGGGGTACACAACACTGCATCCGATTGACACAACACTGGGCCTGACTGGTGCAACACTGTTTGTTGTTGCGTTACCTGAGGCGTTGTGTCTATCCACTGCTCTACGCGCTGTGCCGTCCCTGCTTCCGTATTTGAGTCGTCACTCTTGGCAGCTGCTTCTATCTCTGCAATATCAGCTTCCATCCTTTTCTTGAGAAGGTTTTCTTTCAGCTGTACTAGCTCCTTTTCAGCTTCATACTCTATGCGTTTCCTGATATACTCGACGCTCTTGCGGCTAGCTTTTGATGACGTTCTGCTTCGCGGCGACGTATGGCGACCTCTTGCTACTGCCTGTCCTCCCTGGGGTCCCTCTGACGTACTTCCAGCACTGTAGTCGATTACTCGACCACCCGTCAGGGGGATGTTGAGGGCAGACGTTGACGCCATGGTCGGTGCGACAGACGGTGAACCCGGTGCCCTTTCAGACTGCAACCCGGAGTCCGATACTGGGTCATCAATTCTGCGTGCGCTCTGCTCTTCAGCCAGCTTTCGCAGCCTGCTGCGTGTGGTGATGGTGCTCCTCTGACTCATGGTTACTTGTAAACCTTATCCGGCTCGTAAGGACCAAAATGTAAGATATTCGGGGAGTCAGGTGTTGTAGGCGGGGGTGTCGAAAGGTTACCAACGCACTTACTCGTAACCAGTGAAAACCACACTGTCAGATTAAACACTTGTATAATCAATAAAATAACACACGATAATTACAGTCAACAAAAATAGAGTCACAATATATAAATCAGCACTTACGAACTAATAGAATATCTAGAAACTACCTTAAACTGAAATTATTGGCTAACTTAAACTGACTTTATTAAAACTATCTAAGCGCGGAGCGACTAATTCTCGAATATATGTGGAGAGCAACTGAATCGTACGGAGAGATTATTGCTATTGAGAGATTTACTTGATGTATTACTGATGTACTACCAATGTACTACTACTGTACTATCAATGTACTACCGAAATCAACTTGCTCGGGTTCCCTTTATAGGTTTTACCCATGATCACAAGTTGCGGGTGACTCTTGGTCGTATATTCAATGAAACTCACCAGTTACAAACATTCCTACCTGATGAGGGGGTGTTGAAGGGGAACGGGTGTCTGCGGGGTATTGCGCAGTTAGCTCTCCTTAGACGTAGGAGGGGTACGGGAGACGTGGTTCTACGCAGTATGAAAATGGTACATAACACTGTTTACTTTCCGACACAATGGATTTTACTTTAATCGGTACCCCGGGGGTATATACTGTTATATAAAATAGGTAATTAGGGGGTAAATGCTCCAACTAAGCTAATGGCAGTGTTCAAATTACGCTATCTCTTTACAGTTCTGAGATATTGATCATTTTCATTAGTATATAAAGCTATTTAAGCAATTTATATTAGAATATTCGTCTCCACGGAACAATCGATACATTTCAATGATTTGACGACATATATAATTCATTTTAAGCTCGAATTATGGTGCTTTCCGTTACAGATTTCATAATTGTTTATTTTGACAAGTTTGGTAATCTACTAATATAATGGCGTCATTATGACTTTCCAGTGGTCAGCCACTAACACTCCATTGAAATAATTGGTAATCTCGTACATAATGACAATTGAAACTTCCTACTAAACTTCTAACTTCCTACTACTTCAGATTGCTTATAGCACTAATAAATAATATGTTAAAATATACATATATAAATGAAATCAGGCAAAAATAAATGTTCAAAATGCCATTACAATACAATTCTATTATGAGACTATTGACCGACCAATGATCGACCATTATGAATTTAGCAGATTACGAACTTTTAGCAAAATGACAATGGGATCGTGTTGGAGTGACGAATTTATAAAAATAGTTGACTTGGGCCCCTGTTGTATTATCAGAAATCTAATTAATAACTAGCACATGTCTGGAGTATTCACGGTAACTCTTATCGATTGGTTCAGTACGCTCTGAAGACTGCTAACTAACTTATGAGTCTGTAACGAAGAATGTTAAATTTAAATAATTGATACATATAGACGGCTAGCAAATATATACACAGGGGCTGTCTACCGTGTCTAATAAATGTTCTTCTGTTGTTTGAATGTAAATGAGTAAAGTTTTCGATTCTATGATATTGGTATATTTGTTGGGTTTGGTAAGTCAAAGTCAAAGCATTTATTTCAAATAGGCACATAAATGGCACTTTTGAACGTCAATATTTACACGGAAATAAAATTGATTCTAGTTGCCCCTTCCAAAAGGTAGTTTCGCATGGAGAAGAATGGGCAAGAAACTCCACCGTTACTCTTTTAAACTATTTTACAATAGTTTGTATACATCAATTATCATCATCATCATCATTTCAGCCGAAAGACGTCCACTGTTGGATATAGGCCTCCCCCAATTGGGGGGGTTTACCATAATCGCCACGCTTGGCAGGCGAGTTGGCGATCGCAGTATGGTCATCAATTATATCAATTGGTACATCAATTATATCAGCCTAATAATAAGCCTTCAATTCTAGAAAAGTCAATGCTGAGAACATTATATAACGTTTTTATTTTAAAAAGAACTAGCTACTGAACGCGGCTTCGCCCGCGCGGCATTTTCTAAAGTAAGTAAATATAAAAGTTACTCCTTATAAAATCAGCTATCTGCTAATAAAAATCCCGTTAAAATCGGTCCAGCTGTTTCGGAGATTAGACGGAACAAACAGACAGACAACATTTTTTTATTTTATTAGTACCGTTTATACTATCTTAAACATTTAGTAAAAAAACTGTTAGCTGACATTACAAAAATACACTTAAATTTTATTTATTTGCATTTTATAGATAATTTGTGAGTAAGCAAAAATCCTGTAGTAGATACCATTCCTCGGTTCTAAAACACGTATCAATTTCTGAACAAAGTTTAAAATACCATCACTAAAAACATATTCCATTTAACCCTTTCATTACCCAAGATACCAGCAACAACCAAGTAGGCAATTGAACAAATATTCACATTTTTACTTTGCACACACCGACGCGGCCGGGGCCAAACGCTACATATATTTTTGTAATTAATTTCCCAGGTGAGCTGTAAACAACTGCAGAGAACCTTATTCCGTGTTTACGCTTCTTCCCCAGCCACTTTTATGAACATACGAGTATTAAACTGTCAAACGTGAAATTTTCTTTAGTTTACACGCATGGTCTGGGATTATGACAGTGCATATTTGAAATAGGGTTGACGGAATTGTGATTGTAAACCTATTAGAATAGAATAGAATTTTTATTTTGCAAATATGGGTAGTACATAATAGTTCTTAAGATTACATTTAGCTCAGCCACATTTTACCAATCGGCATGCAAACATTTGAAATTATTTATATCATTATTATTACACATATTTAGATCAATTTATAAATGACTAGTATAACATTTTAAATCATCAACTTAATTAAAAATATATGTTTGTATTAAAAGGAAAATATAAATTAGTATCATTAGATTATTATTATTATATTTTTTTTTTTTTTTAAAAACGTTGCCCCACACTAGGAATTTCTCCTGTATCGTGGGTGCGTTTACAAACATTTAAACTCACATACACAAACAGCCAGACCCGGAACAACTAATTGTAGGTCATACAAATATTTGTTCCGTGCGGGAATCGAACCCACGACACGCAGTGCAGCAGTCAATCGCTTAACCACTGCGCCAACCGTGCCGTCTATTATATAACATGTCATTACTATCACAAATATCAAACCATTATCATTACATCATTTAAAAATGTCAGAAATCAAAAATCAAAAATGTCATACATAAAAATTTAAAAATCAAGATGTCACTAATTAACAAATATGTTTCTCCGATAGGAACTCAGTATTTTCAAATGTAGTTTTATTGCTAATTTGACTATGTATCCCTAAAATATCATCATTCATAATCATTATTTCAGCCAAAAGACGTCCACTGCATAGGCCTCCCCCAAGCACCATTTTTAGGGTTCTGTAGTCAACAAGGAAGCTTTATAGTTTCGCCATGTCCGTCCGTCTGTCCGTCCCCAGCTTAGCTCAGAGACTCTAGTTCTAGAAAGCTATAATTTGGCATGGATATACATATTAATCACGCCGACATAGTATTAAAATAAAATCATGAAAAAATAGTTATTTAGGGTACCTCCTGCACATGTAAAGTGGGGATGTTTTTTTATTTTCGCCTACACTTTTGTGTGGGTTATTGTTGGATGGGTCTTTCAAAAATATTGTGGGTTTGTGAAAACAATTTTTCGATTAAGGGATCCGTTTCTGAAATATTAGGCTTTAAAGTGCTAATTTCTGTTAGAGTTAAGTGTGTGCGGGGGGCACACACTTAACTCTAACAGAAAAATCCTGCCAGCTAAATGGTTGTACTTGGATATGTAAAAAAAATCACAGCAGTAGTATTATATAACGAAGTTAAAAGGCCAAAAACTATCACAGCCAATTAGGCGTCACAAGTTACCGAGTAATAGTCAACCAACTTACATTTACAGTTAAAAAACATGTTCTCCCAAACGTATGGAACCCTCCTTGTGCGTGGTCCGACACGCACTTGGCCGGTTTTTTTATTTATGCTTGTCATTTTGGGGGGGGGGGCTGATTTGCCATAATCGCCACGCTTGACAGGCGGGTTAGCGATCGGTTTATGGTGTTAAAAATGCATAATGAACGCTGCTGCCCATTCTCCAGTAAGTCCCTTAATCGCCTTTTACAACACAAATCGGGAATAAATCCCTAAAACATGTATCTTTTTGAATAACGTCTCCATAAGCGAAATCATTTATTTGTCAGAATATGGTACAGTACAACTATTTTCTTAATGTCTCTCCGCAAACTTCTTGTTTCGTCAGTCGTCAGATTTCTATGAGTAAATTACACTAAGGTGAAAGAGTATTAATAACTGTATATAAGGTGTATTTATTCATACACGAAATATTTTAAGAGAAACATCTATTAGGTGGTAAGCCAAATCAGCATTTTTTTTAAATCTAATTGTTTTTATTTTAACATAATTATCATAATTTTAATATTGCTTGAGACATTTTGCAAAAAACCTCTACTTACTTATTCTATGAATGACCCGCCCGGACACGACGACGATGGCGGCAGGAGCGCGTTGCCTTTTAATAAATATTCATCATATCAAGTAATTTAAAATTAACAATTTTTTTAAATATATATATTTGTTTTTTTTTTTATTAAAAAAAAAAAATATCGTTTCCATGGCTTCTTTACCATTTATTCGTGTATCTCTTAAAATATTTCGTGTTTGTATAGATACACCTTATATACTTCCAAGCCGATTGAGAGCGTCTGGTCTACACCAAGTGCAAAGGGCAACTGATAGAAATCCGACGACTGACGAAACACGAAGTTTACCGAGGGACATAAAGAAAATGGATGTACTGTACAGTATATGGTCTTGAGATCAGTCAGTGGCATCTTAATATTCTGCCAAGTGTGGCGTGCAATTGTTAGGTACATTTGATACCGGGGTTGAATTGCTGAAGAGATTTTAATAAAATGCGAAAGGGAATTTGATTGAATCCCATAAAACCATAAAATGTTCAGTAAAACTTTCAGTACATAGTTAAATCCTCGGAGAGAGCTTATACCTCACTCAGTTACAATTTTTTCAATCAATCGTTGAAGTTAGCTAGACCACCGTATTTTAATTTATATCGTGAAAGTTTACAGCAATGCTTTCCTTCCCTTGTCTAATGAGCGAGAAAGAAAGGACGTGAGAGATTAATGTCTCCCCGTCAGACTACGAGAGAGAGAATAAAACAAAATCTAGCTTCCATACAATTTACTTAGAGGAAAGTGCATTACATGTACGAAGGCACGCGAGCACGACATAGTTCCAAGAAGTTGTTTCAAAATAAAAGTTGGTTAAAGACTGCAGTCTGGCGTTCGTGGTAAGGGTTAGGAGTTACATGCGAGGGAGTTATTACGGCCAAAAATTCTTGACGTTTTTAAAAATTCGAAGTGTTCTGTTAATCATTTCCTTTAATTAGTTCTCTGTCTATGTTTTTTACCCATTTTCTTTGGGTATAAGAGCGAGCTTAATTACAGTGTACAATTGAATTATTTCGTCTAATCTTACACACCAAGTAATTATTACTCAATTGTTTTAGTTCTTCACTGTTCATAAAAAATCTACCGCTCCCTGCTTAGGTCCGACTTAGTTTTAGCCCACGTTCGCACGGACGTAAAAATATTTCTCCGGGATTTTATCGCGCACTGGATTTTCAACTCTCGGTGTTGAGCCGAGCGTTTAAAATCTTCGTGTGCGGAAAAATATCACCGCGGGAAAAAATCGGTTGTGCTACCTAGCCTTATTGATTGTTTAAAACTCTTACCTTCAGGTTACTTTTCAATGTAGATTTAAACCAGGTTCTTTTGTTCGTAAATCCAAAATTAATGTTACACTAAATCCAATAAATTAATTTGTTCCGCGTGGTGCCGAACGTAAAGAATAGCACTACCCCATTTCCTCCCTTGGGTGTCGTAAAAGGCGACTGAGTGACTTACTAAAGAATGGGCAGCAGCGTTCTCAATGCATTTTTACACCATAATGCGATCGCCAACCCGCCTGCCAAGCGTGGCGATTATGGCAAATCCCCCCTATTGGGGGAGTCCTATGTCGAGCAGTGGAAGTCTTTCGGCTGAAATGATGATGATGATGATGAAATTCAATAAAAATAAAACAGAACATTTTAAAATCTAATAAATATTGAGGTAGAACTATTCAGAATTCTGTACCAGCATTTATCAGGTATAAAATAAACGCCGACAGACTTGGAAGTGCCCTTCAGGATAGCTGGATCCATGTCTGTGAAATACTTGAATACCATCCAATGCTAACGAGCGCCAATGAATGTCGGGCGATTCCCAGATAATTCTGCAATATATTTCCGATAGATATTTGAAATACCCACCTATAAATTGTTGCACTTAAAGTTGGGAAGTTGGAAAATATTTTTTATACCTTTTTACCCCACTGCGGCGTAACCCAAAAGGAAAGTAATGGTTTTCAAGGATATATGGCTGGTTTTTCAATAGTCTAATAACTTATCTAAGGAATAAATATTGCGATTTGAGTTTTTTTCTAGAAAATACTCCAAACTGTCATATTTATTGTTCTGATAAAACGGATGTGACTAACGAAAAAAAATCAGGCATACGCGTTGTAATGAAAGTTGATAACATAGGTGTATTATCAACTATCATACCGATTTTAAAATCAAACAAATGCTATATAAATAACCAAACAAAAATTTTTAATTTATGTTGACTGATTTTTATGTTTTCTAATGCAGGGACTACACCAACGGGAAACGGCAATGCCCAACATCGCCGTAAACACCGCGGTTAATATCGCGATAAATTGAGTGGCCACATTTGAACGGTCAACGTCAATTGGCGATAAAATTAGCGATAAAATTGGCGCTAACGTTCCGCTTGAATTTCAAGATAGACGTTGACGCTGCTGCACTATATTATTTAATGAGTGCCAATTTTTACTACATGAATATATTCTATTACTACCGAAGGAAGAAATAAAGAACACAACAATTTTTCATTAGACCACTCCATAATACGACTAAACAAACACGTGTGATCCCGTCGCGCTCACGGTGCGCAATGACAAACGTAAATGTGGCCGCTTCAACTTTGGCAATAATTCTCGCGGCAAATCTCTTTGATGTGCAAAAAATCCGAGTTATCGTCTAACGTCAATCGGCAATGTGAATGCCGTTGTAAAATTATCACGATAAGTTGTGGCTACACCTACGGTCAACGCCGAACATCGCTATAATCAACGGCGTTTTCCGTTGGTGTGGCCCCTGCATAACAGAGTGTTCAAACTATTCCGATAGTTATCGTGATAAATTGAGTGGCCACACTTGAATACCGCCACCTGAGTTATCGCCGCGTCAATCGGCTATGTGAATGCCGTTGTCAAATTATCGCGATAAGTTGTGGCTACACCTACAGCCTACGTCCATCATCGCGATAATCAAGTGCATTTCGCGTTGGTGTGGCCCCGACATAACTGTGTTGCAAGCAAGTGAAAAAATAAATGAATTAAGTGTGTTTTATTGAAGCAGATCCCAGAAAATTAATGGAACTGGTTATCTATATAATTATAGTATATCAAGTACAAGTAGGCACTGTGTAATCACACATTTAATCGCAGAGGATTTTTTTTTTCTTTGCCTGTGTTGTGTCCCACTTCTGGGAAAAGCCGTCTCCTTTCCTTCCCTGTCTTGTGCGATTTCTGGCCATGTTGGCCGTGCAAACGTTATCAGATCGTAAAAGGAAGATATTAAACTGAAAAATTACGTAACAAGCAGAATAGAACTACGTTAAAGAAACAAGTTAAGATTATTAAATCAGGAAATTAGCTGAAAGTAACCGCCAAAATAAATTCGAGAACAAAAAAAAAGTATTCATAATTAACTTAACATTTGCTCTCTTGTAAAAAAGTTAAAGAGGATGCCATAAATTCTATTTTCTTCTAGATTTATAAGAAATAAAAAGGGAATTCACGCGAAGCTTCTAAAAGTTTTTTGAAGAGTTCTCAACTTGAGCATTAGAAAGGAAATTATCGTGGGGCAGAGGTATAATTTCTAAAGTTTCGTTCTGAGCCGCTTTGGCCGAAGCGCACAACTTTTTAATGTATACTGTTGGGGCACTGATGTGATATTGACTTCTCTTTACTCAATTTCAGATGCGTTAAATGGACTGAGTGTTTTGTGCTTTTTATTTTTAAAAAAGGTCCTCCAACAGGTTCTTTGTCCAAGTTGTAAGTAGGTATCCCATTTCTTAAGCCCCATTTACACGATGCAAGTTTATTGCTTGTAGCATACCACAAAATTGAAGCAACAATAATTGACTGCCACCGTCTAAACAACACGTACAATTATTGCACGATACGGGCAAGTTAGTTGCCGTTCAAAATTAGTATGGTGTAACAGGAAGGTGTAAAACTACATATTATAGGTGTAAAATCACACGTACCACGTACACGTAAAATTGTGTTTGTTCAATAAAATTATATGAAATATTTAGCAGCGCAAATACGGGCAGTACTTGAATCAATTGCACAAGGACGTGCAACTCTGTGTTTAGACGAAGCAAAACTTGCATGCTATAATTGAATGGCAAGACTTGCATTCAATTATTGTATGCCATTTTATGGAAATCACACGCGAGTAAACACATACACGCAATTCTAGAATGGCCATAAGTGAACGTGCTTTATGGCATGCGACTATTGCTCTTGAACGTTCCAGAAACTTGCACCGTGTAAATGAAGCTTTAGTCTAGGTATTTCTTTTTTAAATGTTGCCCCACACTAGGAATTTATCCTGTATTGTGGGTGCATTTACAAACATTTAAACTCACATACACAAACAGCCAGAACCGGAACAACTACTCGTAGATTATACAAATATTTGTTCCGTGCGGGAATCGGACTTACGACACATAGCGCAGCAGTCAATCGCTTAACCACTGAACCAACCGTGCTGTCGTATAAACAAACAGTTTCCTTGAAATAAAATGTCTACCTCCTATTCAGTTACAGTTACATTAATTAAACCATTGAGAGTTCAGAAATTAATGCCAAGTGTATAAATTGTTTCAAGAAAGTCCCTGAAACACTTTATATATTCAAACTTTATGCATAGTTAAAAATAACTATACAACGGCGGACTTAATGCTTTAGGCATTTTCTGCCAGTCCATCTTAGGGTGATACCGTGATACACAGACAACAAAATGAAGTAGGTGGTAGTGATAGAGAAAATTCACCTAAGAAAATTTACTGAAGTTAACAGAGCAAATACTATTTAATGGCATGTATTTTTATCATTTGCACTTTTTTCTCTTTTGTGAACCTCAAATATTTACTATTTTTGCTCGCGCGCGGTTGGTCACAGTTCTAACCCAACCAAACCCATTTAGTTGGGGTACCCTAAATTAGTTACTGCGACCAATTTGGTTGCAGTTCCTCATTTCAGCCGAATGACATCCGATGCTGGATATAGGCCTCCCTCAAGCACCGCCACTTCGAACGGTTCTGTGCTCCTCGCATCCAGCGGATGCCTATGGCCTTCACAAGGTCATCGGTCCTACTTGTGCGAGGCCTTCTCACGCTACATATTCCTGTACGCGGTCGCCACTCCAGAACCTTTCGACCCCATCGGCCTTCTGTTCTGCGGGCAATGTGCACTGCCTACTGCTAATAAGTTACAGTTTCAACCATTTTTTAAGCTATTGCATAGCTTCTATCGCGGGCCTTGAGCGCGGGGACCGAATCCAGAAATTCCGTAACGAAAAAACCTCAATTTTTTAAGCTATTGCATAGCTTCTATCGCGGGCCTTGAGCGCGGGGACCGAATCCAGAAATTCCATAACGAAAAAACCTCACGCTCCCCACTCCGACGGTTTTCCTACACCAGTACCCTCTAGTGATCTAATAATTTCTGGCAGTTCCTTTTTTCTGTGTACTGCGTATTTTATTCTTATAAATATTAGTTTATTAAATTATGATCTTCACAAAAAGTGATTGTTGATAGTGGGGTTTGAACTCACGAGCAGTCGATTACGAGTACATACAGTTCCCCTGTTGCACCGCAAGGCTACAATGACTTAATTAAAGCTTGCCAAATAGTTGATGCCATTCCAGTTGAACAATTTTTAAACTTGACTAGACGGTTGGAAATGACTCATTTACATGGAATTTTTTCGCTGTCAAAACAGTTTGTCACTCTTTTTTTATTTAAAATTACTTTAGGTTCAACACTTTCGTCTATTTTAAAGTTGTTATTATGCATATATTTGAATAGTATTTGACTTTGTTTACGTAGTTATACACTTTTACGACGTTCAGCACTTACTTATTTTGTTTTTAAGCTATTGCATAGCTTCTATCGCGGGCCTTGAGCGCGGGGACCGAATCCAGAAATTCCGTAACGAAAAAACCTCACGCTCCCCACTCCGACGGTTTTCCTACACCAGTACCCTCTAGTGATCTAATAATTTCTGGCAGTTCCTTTTTTCTGTGTACTGCGTATTTTATTCTTATAAATATTAGTTTATTAAATTATGATCTTCACAAAAAGTGATTGTTGATAGTGGGGTTTGAACTCACGAGCAGTCGATTACGAGTACATACAGTTCCCCTGTTGCACCGCAAGGCTACAATGACTTAATTAAAGCTTGCCAAATAGTTGATACCATTCCAGTTGAACAATTTTTAAACTTGACTAGACGGTTGGAAATGACTCATGTACATGGAATTTTTTCGCTGTCAAAACAGTTTGTCACTCTTTTTTTATTTAAAATTACTTTAGGTTCAACACTTTCGTCTATTTTAAAGTTGTTATTATGCTTAGATTTGAATAGTATTTGACTTTGTTTACGTAGTTATACACTTTTACGACGTTCAGCACTTATTTATTTTGTTTTTAAGCTATTGCATAGCTTCTATCGCGGGCCTTGAGCGCGGGGACCGAATCCAGAAATTCCGTAACGAAAAAAAAAAAAAAATATTAATATCAAAGAAAAAGAAATACTGCATAAATAAAATAAATAAATAATTATAATTGCATAAGTTGATACAAAATGCTATGCAATAGCTTTACTGCGGCAGTCCCCGAGTGCCACACGTCTTTTATTATTTATTTTTTTTACGCTGAAAAATGCATTACGCATGCCCGCTCGTCGGGGGACGAGACGGGGTATGTGGGACTCCCTGCCAAAATGGCAGTATACCCACTAAAACTCAGCGGAGTTCCCTCATCGCCTTGTTGGGAGGGTCATGGGAAACCGGCTCAGACTTTACATCCACAACCCTCCCGGCGCATGCCCGCCTAGCTGGCGGGCCCCGCATGCCCCCCCAGCTGGGGAGGATACGGGAATGGCCGGGAACACCTGGCCATTCTCGTCCGACACTGGTGGAGGCCTAACCTTTGTGTTTAGGGTACCTTAGCTTAGTTACTGCGACCAACTGTGATAAAAAGCCATAAAGTTAAAAAGAGGCTCAATTATTTAAAAAAGTGTGCATCATTAGAAGTCCAAAACGTTTTTAAAGGATCTGTTACATATTTCCCCTCATCATCATCATCATTTCAGCCGAAAGACGTCCACTGCTGGACATAGGCCTCCTCCAAGCACTGTCACTTCGACCGGTTCTATGCTCCCCGCATCCAGCGGATTCCTGCGGCCTTCACAAAGTCAGCCTTCCAACGCTATGTCTTCCGGTACTCTATATGGTACATTGAACTGGTATATTTCCCCTGCTTAATAATAATGTATTTCTATTTCCATAGAATCGCTTTATGCAGAAACAAACGTCACTGATTGTTCTATACATTATGTCGTTGTTATTCAATCTATTCAGTGTACGCCGGAACTTCATGCTCAACATGACAGGTGGCACTATCTATAGCCGATCTCGAAGACATACATCACTATACATAAAATATAATAGCTGTATTGTTGTTGTTACATAATTATTATGCCTACAGTTGCATAAATAATTTACCTGCTACCTGGGAGCCTACCATCACCTTTTACTAAGTAACACAAAACCCCATTGCAGCGTGTTGCTTAGGTTAAGTACCTAGGACATGTGGTTAGGGAGGACTTATCTGATGATGCAGATTTGGACAGAGAGCACAGGGCGTTGGCGGTTCGGTACAATATGGTTAGCCCGCAGGTTTGCGCGCTGTAGAAAGGATGTGAAGATGTATTTTTTTAAGGCCTACTGCCATACCTTTTACACGTGGAGCCTGTGGGTGAAGTATACGCAGAGGGCCTACAACGTCCTGTGTGTTCAGTATATTAATGATTTTAGGATGTTGATGAGGCTTCCGTGCTTCTGCAACGCTTTGCAGATGTTCGCGGAAACCCATGACGATTTTCATGCCAAAGAAAGAGGGAAGCGTCAATTATCGGTAGGTTGCGCGGTAGCTCCAACAGCATCCTTAAAACTTATGACAAGGTGGAAAGCCCCTATGTAAGGCACTGGGGGCGAAGGCACGTGCCAACATATGTTGAGCCACGTAGCTATTAATTGTTGTTAGGTTAGTTTTGTAAGTTTTACTAAAATATTTTTTAAGTTTTTGTGATTAATACTATGGATTGTGTGTATTTTTTTATGTGTAATACGAAATAAATTAGAATCTTAAAAAGAAAGTCTTATTACAGTGAGAGAAATAGATGGAGCTATACAGGATGAATAGCACGATCTCTTTTTCGTAGCGGAACTGTAATGGCTTTGATACTTCATAGCCCCTGATAAAAACTCAAATAGATTTCGACGACCCAGAACAAGTCCCCCCCACACAAGTCTGGCAAAGATTGGCGAGGAGAGCCGACCCCAAATGGAATGGAATGAGGCAAGGCAGAGACAGGAGTTGCATTCGATAATATATCTTTTGCTATGACAATCCACTTTCTGAATTCATCACCATTTAAAAGAGATAAGTAACAAAAACAAACAACATACTCCCAAAAAAAAAACACATAAAAGTGAAAAATTACTTTTATTTCAAAAGTCAATGTCTTTGGTTCTGTATTGTTTTGCGAAATTAAAGTAATGATTCAAATTTTTTTTTTTTTTTTTTTTTCACTTTTCAGTTGTGGTACCTACCCCACACCAATTCGTATACCACTACTTGCTATGTTAACAACAGTGACATGAAATTTTATAACATCATCAAAATACACCGAGTGGATTAAATACTTATTATTGAAGCTAACTAAAAAACTACCCCACTGTGTAGGGTTCCTCTAACAAATGAAAGAATTATAAAAATCGAATCATAAAATTTTTTGTTATGCACGAACATAAATACAATTTACATAATATATAGACTAATTGAGAACCTCCTCCTTGTTTTGAAGTTGGTTAAAAATCATTTATAGCCAGAGCGCATCTCATAACAATTCCAATAAGCCCAAACACGGCTAGGACACAATGTTTTATTAAGGAGTTCCGGTACATTCCGGCTTCATCATCAGTTTGATGGAACCATTTACATATTTAAATTTGCTTCGTCATAGTCGCTTAACTATTTTAATCGAGATATTTTATCGCCACCCGCGAAATGCGTATCATTGAAGAGTTCCGGTGGCCATCTGTGGTCTTCTTCATCAGTTCCACTTCACCAAATGATATTTTCTGAATGCATTGGCATTAACTTGTTGATACAAATACAAAAATCGCTATGTGTACCTTTGAGGAGTTCCCTTGATTCTTCATGGATCCCACCATCAGAACTGGATTTTGATAAGAATGGAACCAATCTGAAAGTGTATCCTTTCAAATTAAAAAAATTATACCTATTCCAAATCGGTTTATAAACGACGGAGATCTATGGTTCTTCATCAGTTCTGATGAAGTAGACCTTCATCAGGACTGATGAAGAATTCACCAAATGATATTTTCTGAATGCAAATGCTTAACTTGTTGATAAAAATACAAAAATCGCTATATGTATACCCATAATATTTGAAGAGTTCCCTCAATTCCTCATGGATCCCACCATCAGAACTGGATTTTGATAAAAATGGGAACAATCTGAAGGTCCTTTCAAATTAAGATCTGAGGTAACTAACACACAAAAAAAGGGAAAACTAAGTAACTAAAGCGTTCGGTGACGATGACGCGAGTTTCATGATTTTTGTTCACCCATAAAGTACACATATATACACAGTATACATATACATAGCTCATGGAAAGCTTTTGATGACGATGACTTCAGTTCCATAATTTTTGTTCACCCAAAAAGTGCTCAACGCACCTAAAGAAGTTTTCACTTCAAAAACAACCGAATTGATAACATCCTCCTTTTTGTGAAGTCGGTTAAAAACGACCTTCACCAGCCATAGCTTTGCTTCCACCTAAAATCTAAATATATCTATAGCAGGCCGCAGCCAAAACGCGTAAACGTAAAAGTAGGTATACATACCTACCTATTAAATACGGAAAAGTGTGAAAACCAAACAGCATACAAAATCAGATTAATGTACCAGCACTCATAATACGCGTTGCAAAAGAAGAAATGCAATCACCGAGTCAAAGCTTAGTCTGTTTGTCACAGAGAATGTACTCACATGTAATTTTAAATTCTATTTTGGAACAGGATCTCCAGAAAAAGAAAAAAACCGACGAAATTCCTATTTGTACTGTATCACAAATAAATATAAAAGTCGAGAAGAGTGTATCACAAAACCGTGACGGTTTCCTGATTTTGATTGTGCATTTTTTTTTTTCGTCAGTTACTGTTAAAATTAGGTACTTTCATAATTTCAGCTGAAAGACATCCACTGCTGGACATAGGCCTCCCCAAAAGGGGGGAATTTGCCCTAATCGCCACGCTTGTCAGGCGGGTTGGCGATCTCAGTATGTTGGTAAAATGCATAGAGAACGATGCTGCCCATTCTGTAGTAAGTCCCATAATCGCCTTTTACGACACCCACGGGAGGAAATGGGGTGGTGCTATTCTTTACGTCCAGCACCACACGGTACATTAGACACTTTAGCTTGCTCTAACCATTACCAAAAAGAGTTTCCTCGCAGTAAACGGAACTCTTGACGTCATTACACCAACAAAGACATACCTTCATCATAAATAAATTAAACCCATGCACGACTGATTCAATATTCTCACACCGATGGATAGAACCGATACCTAAGGCTTACTGCAGTCGATGTACACCGCAGACTACACTAATTACAGTGCACATACGCCTCCTTACTAGCCGGGTGAGGGCAGCCTAATTGACATCGCAACGGATGTCACTTAGCAACGATTCCGTTGTCTCGCCATACAAATTAGATACGTTTATTAGATTTTCTTGTAAATGAGATTGTATCAGTTTTTTGTATTTCCTTTTTGTCTGTACGTCCCACGTGGCCTTATATTTTTGTGGGGATTTCAGCTGGATTTTGGTTCGGGGCGGAGACAAATCCAATAAACATGGTGTAAATAACCCGTCTTTGCTTTATACATTAAGATTATTTGTATTGTTGTTGTTCCGTGTGGCGCCGAACGTAAAGAATAGCACCACCCATTTCCTCCCGTGGGTGTCGTAAAAGGCGACTATGGGACTTACTATAGAATGGGCAGCAGCGTTCTCTATGCATTTTTAACACCGCACTGCGATCGCCAAACCGCCTGCCAAGCGTGGCGATACTGGCAAACCCCCCCAATTGCGGGAGGCCTATGTCCAGCAGTGGACGTCTTTCGGCTGTAATGAATGATGATGAATGATGAATATATTGTTAAATAATTATCAAATAGTTTCTTATTAAACGTGACCCGCGTCCTTTTCTTGAGTCAGGAGTTCAGTTGTGAAATATTCATGCATGCATGCATACATATGCCTGTCAAACTCCGATGCATGGATTATAAAAAAAACAACCTTTGTTTGAAGTGTTTTTTTTTTTGAAGACCTTTGTTTTTTTTTTTGTAGTACATCTGCTACTACCTGCAATGTTAATAACAGTGACAGGAAGTTATTATTATCATCCACATAGACTAAGTGGAAAAAATACATATAATTGAAGCTAACTCCTTTCAAAATGGGTCCACAATTGACGAAACTACCGATGATAATGTATATTTTTTTTTAATATGTACAGACGAACATCCACCTTTTTTAAAGTCGGTTAAAAAATGAATTAAAGAATAAACCATACATCATTATATAACCAAACAACAAGCTCCCATGCGATCGTATCAAAAAGTCGCCAATATATTTCTTAATAATCTTCCTTCCGCATTCAATCATGACACTGCATCGATATAAATCACGAGCGTAAAAACAACAATAAATAAGAACACCATTATCCATTTCGCACAACTAACAAACGACGCTCGATATTTATCTTAATAACTAGCTTTTGAACGCGACTTCGTCCGCGTGAATTTTCGGCCCCCGACCAATTGTGTCGTATCGCATCCTGTCAACACTAATACTTCGTTTTCGCTTATATTCCATTTACATTAGACAAATAACGGCTAAATAACGACAGTTATTGTATAATATTGTTGAAATATAAATAACTCTTAAGTTATTTTTTTAATGTAAATGGTAAATAAATTACAGTGCTTTGTATTTATCGTGAAATAACGGAGTTTATTAAACTTTTACATCGAAATAACGAAAGGGTGAGAACAGTTATTTATTTAATGTTATAATAAATGGAGTATAGTATAATTTCTGCCTTTTTTAGGATCCCGTAGTCAACAAGGAACTCTTATAGTTTCGCCATGTCCGTCTATCTGTCTGTCTGTTTGTCTGTCTGTCTGTCCGCGGCTTAGCTCAGAGACTTAATACGAGAAAGCTGTAATTTGTCATGGGTATACATATTAATCACGCGAACAAAGTGGTAAAATAAAATGTTTTTTTACTACCTCTCCTTCACGTAAAGCGGGCATGATATTTTTTTTTCTCGTCTATCCCATAGTCTGGGGTATCGTTAGATAGGCCGTTCAAAAATATTGCGGGTTTGTGAAAACCATTTTCGATTCAGGGATCCGTTTGCGTAATATTTAAGCTTTGAAGTGCAAATTTTTGTTAGTGTCAAGTGTTCCCCCTCCCCTGGCCAGCTAAATGGTTGTATTTGTATATGTGAAAAAATTCACAGCAGTAGTACATATAACGAAGTTAAAAAGCACAGCACAGCTAAAAAGGCTTTACAAGTTACCGAGTAATAGTCGACCAACTTAAATTTGCAGTTGAAAAACATGTTCTCATCATCATTGTACATGGTCCGACATGCACTTGGCTGGTTTATTTTTTATTTTTCATATAGGTCAAGGATGTTAATGTTGCTACAAAATGCAAAAGGATTTCACAAATCCGACTAGTAGTTCTCTGTAACTACTAGTCGGATTTGTGAAATCCTTTTGCACAACAAAGACATACCTTCATCATAAATTGTGTGATTAGCGCGTTCAAATAAACAAACAAACTCTTCATCTTTATTATATTAGTACAGACACAAATAATATAATACTAGATAATCGTGGGTACAAAAGCTATATATTAGAACGCTATCAGCAGATGGAACGAACGATTGTTTTCCGGATATAACAGACATGACGTTAAAATAAATAAAGCTGTGTACAGCACTCGATTTCCTATGTTCCGCCGCTTCCGTTCCAGTTTGCTAGAAAAGATATTTTCCCGCCCCTCAGTGAGCTTATCAAAACCTGGAAATAATGATTTAGTTCAAGCGTTTGCTTTGTTGAAATATTTATTACAGCGTTTGTTTATTTAAAATTGTTTTTGGATAGTAACAGAAAAGTTTAAAAGAAGATGTACTGACAAAAATTTAAAAGAGTATGCCATGGTTTGGTTGTATTGAGAGGATGAATGAAAGGCGAGTAACAAAAGGTACAAGGCAGATGTGAGTGGAAACGCCGGGAGGGGACTCCCTAGGAGGACATATAGTGACCTAACTGATGAGGTTCTTCAAAAATGTCAGGTGTGTAGCATTCGCAACTGGCGTGCGTGTATGACCAGATGTATGAACGTAAACGAAGCAAAAGGAGTGTTGTAAGGAGCATAGCAGGTGGCGTTCTATAGTTTCTGCCTACCCCCATGGGAAGAAGGCGTGAGTTTATGAGAAGTAACAAAATGGATACTATGGGCGGTTTTTTCTGACATAATTAACGGTAAAGTTTTAGTAATTTTCACAATCCGTAGGTACTCTGAAGGCTCACATACAACGTTACTCAATCATCATCATCATCATTTCTGCCGAAAGACGTCCTTTGATGGACATAGGCCTCCCCCAAGCACCGCCACCTCGACCGGTTCCGTGCTTCCCGCATCCAGCGGATTCCTGCGGTTTTCACAAGATCATCAGTCCACCTTGTGGGAGGCCTTCCTACGCTACGTCTTCGCCACGCGGTCGCCACTCCAAAACCTTTCAGCCCCAATGGCGTATGGCATCTGTTCTGCGAGCAATGTGCCCTGCCCATTGCCATTGCCATTTACGTTTGGCAATTCTTCGAGCTATGTCGGTTACCTTGGTTCTCCTGCGGATCTCTTCATTTTTGATTCTAAACGTTACTCAATACTCAATTATATTTATTGCATTCAACAATACGAACTTAAGTGGTACGTCTACAAAGACATGATCATTATCGGCTTATTCCACAAATCCCCCCTGAAAATCCCCCTTAGGAGGAAAAGTAGAATCTGAAAACAGTCTAGAATTCACCCCTGATAATCCCGCTAAGGGGGGAAAACTAGAATTGAAAAAACAAAAAATAACTTATTCCAAGATGCTGATAAAAGTGATTTTTTTACATTAGGGTTCAGTTTTTTCCACTGAGGGGGATTCTCTCAGGGGGGATTAGTGGAATAAGCCTCATTATCGCCCCTGATGGGCACAGAAAAGTAGGAGAGAGAAAGAGGACTTTATTAAGACGCTTAGATTGGGTAGAGTTAATATATTTATAACGTAAACTATTCCTTCAATGCATTCATAGCATAGTTGGGACTATGTTTGGGTCGACTTCCATTCTAACCAGATGCAGCTGAATACCAGTATTTTACATGGAGCTGCCTATCTGGCCTCCACAACCCAGTACAACTCGACCAAGCTAAGTTTGCACCTCGCGTCGATTACGTCACACTGACGCTTAGGTACGGTCTGCAAAATAGGATTCGCTATGACTCGTATGACGTGTGTCGGCGACAAACGCTAACCGTACTAACGAGACAGGGTGATCGCGGGAAGGTAAGCGGGGAAGCGGGCGGGGCGCCGCATTCCAGCGAGGTGCAAACTTAGCTTGGTTTAGTTGTAACTGAGAAACACGATACTCCTAGGTAAGACTGGTTGTCAGACTTTCGGGCTTCCGACAACCCGTAACAACTGTCAAAGATTTACAAATGATAGCCGGTACCAATGGCTTAACGTGCTTTCCGAGACACGGAGGGGTCTTGGTATCTAAAGATGGTCAATCATCCACGAACCAACCGTGACAAGCGTAGCTTCACCTGATCGATCGACCCGTGTGACTGAATTATTACTTATACACCTTTTTTTTTGGTGGAAAATCATCAAATAACTTCTCCCGCTCTGTGCGGAGCGGGAGGGCGTGTCAGAGTTTTACTGACTAAAACCCACCCATGCTCCTTCAGTTGCCTGTGTGCCAGGGCCACGGTATCCCTTTCGGACAAACCCGCACCTCTGGAAGGCACCGGTCCTGGCGGACCCCGTCAGTGCCTGCTGACATCTCTTTGAGGCGCGCGTGGGACACAACGTTCCATCGACCCGGTCCTGGGTCCATACTCCCGAAAACGATTCGAGTTTGATTTTGATTCCGATTCGAACTCGCTTCTGGGGGCTTACTCCCGACAGCATCGAGTTCTGAATCAATTGAATTGGATTCGAATTAAATGCCTATCCATACTCTTGAATCCAACACTACCGCACGATGGTGCGGTGGTTCGAAGCGAAACTAACTTCGGTCAGTTTTAAGTTTTAAATCGAGTTCGGATCTGAAACGAAATCGAATCGAAATCAAAATCAAAATCGAATCGTTTTCGGGAGTAAGACCCCTGATCCTTACCGGATGGCGAGCTGACCACAGCTCGCCGTCCGCAAGCCCGCGCCTATGGTGGCCGGGAATTGGCTACCGATTCCCGCCGCCCAGGGCGTCTCCTGCGGCGACTAGGGGCGTGAGGGCGCACAGACTGCCGCTCCCTCACGCGTTCCGCCTCTACCTTCGTGAGCATTACTGCTTCGCAGAAGGAGGTGACTGCCTCCCATGTACTCTCGCTCCGGACCATGGCCTGGACCAGGGCCGGACGCGAGAGATTGCCGCCGCCGATTTCCTCCGTGAGGACACGGCAGTGCTCTGCCCAAGCCGGGCAGACCTCCACCGTATGCTCCACCGAGTAGCCATAAGCCCCTCGATCTTAGAATACACTTAAAACCCCGTCTAATCTATACAACTTCAAAATGGAAACAGCAGTTAAAGCACTTAGGCATCGACTTCCAATAGTTTGTGTCTATTTGGTCAAAGTTGGTGACATACAAGTTAGTACAAACAAGAAATAGGTCGGTCCCGCATCTAAAGCAGGCCAAATTACAACTGACTAAGAACTTATATACACACCAAGTTCAGACAGAGCAATATTAAGGCTGTTAAGTAGCTCCACATACATGTCCAAATTGCTTTAAGTAATATTTATGCGCAAACGTAATTAAGTTTTACGGGTTTTGTCCAAATAGCGTAACCTCTTAAAGGGTACTTTGCAAACAACTTGGTCAATAGGCGTTAATTGAAACAATGGTGACAGATTTTCTTATGAAATATAACTTTGGTTATTCCAATTTGGGTTTGCCACATTGTTTTGGGTGTTTTCAAAGACAGTGAGAAAATTCAAAGTTATAAAAACAATTTATTAAATCAATCAATTCTTTTCCCAACTTTGACTATGTTCTCTGAGTGAATTAACAAGGAATGCATTGTTTTTAATTTGTTATACAGACTGTTAGTATTGTTTTAGTAAGGATAGGCGCATTTATCGCATTGGGTTTTCATGTGATGGTAGATGTAAGAAGATAAATAAATAAATAAATGTTGGGGTCGGCTTCTAGTCTTACCAGATGCAGTTGAATATCATTGTTCAATAGCAGTCATCAGGCTATAATATGGGCCTCATTCAACACTATGCAACCCTCGGGTCACCCAGACCTTTTGCAGAAGTTCTGAACAGACTAAGAGACCTAATCTACTTCTGGGGTGGGCTGGTTACTGGTTAGAGTAACCAGCGACGGCCGCCATGACCCACGTACAATGGTCCAATAGAAGGACTAAGTGCGGAAACCAATCCCAATAACGTAGAACTATATTATCTGTGGTAGAACATAGAATGCTGTAATTTTAACAGATTATATTAGAACTATGAAAAATTTGAAAACGTATCATTAAAGTTCCGTCACTAATCGCAGCTAAAAACCACAGACTTAAAATAGTCTGCACATCCTTGTCCCACATAGTGCAGTCATACAAGGCAATATTGTTTGTATGTGGCGAGCAATCCGATGTTGTGACTTCCGAGTCGGCCAATAACGAACCCGAGTGGTGTTTGTGTAATGCACTTGCTCCCATCGGCTAGTGCTTGTAACAATGTGGAACTTTTAACATAAATTACTGGTAATATATTGGTGGTAGCACAGTATTAAATTTATAAAAACTTTCCGTGTTTTCTTATAATAAAGTTGTAGTGAGTTGAAGTTATTATTAAAGAAGAATGAAGCTTTTAGTGATAGCAAAGCTTAATCGTAAATAAAATATCTATCCCATTTTTTTTTCTTCATCTATATATATAAAAATGAATCCCTATTTCCCTTGGTCACGGCATCACGCGTGAACGGCTGGACCGATTTCGCTAATTATTTTTTTGTTGTGTTTGTTATTGTCAGGAGAAGGTTCTTATGTAAGAAAAATTTAAGAAAGTTAAAAAAAAAAAAAAATTGTAAGAAAACGACCATATTTACATTTTTATTGTAATAATAAGTAGGTAACTCTATCTTCTAATGTAACTTTATGGCGTTTGACATAACGTGTCAGTCATCATTTGGTAGGTCTGAGAATAGATTTTATCAAAAAAAAAAAAAATTGAAGGTTTTAGTTAGGTAGGGTAGGGTAGGTAGGGTTGGTAGGGTAGGGTAGGGTAGGGTAGGTAGGTGGGGTGGGTAGGGTAGGGTAGGGTAGGTAGGTAGGGTAGGGTAGGGTAGATAGGTAGGTAGGGTAGGGTAGGATAGGGTAAGGTAGGGTAGGGTAGGTAGGTAGTTTCCTTTGCGCGTAGACAAACTGCCACAGTCAAATAGCTTTTGACAGAACGAAGTCTGTCGGGTCAGCTAGTAATAAATAAAACCACCATTCATTGTTGACAAAATTTGTTTTTATTTATTTATTTATTTAAATGACATGGAAGACTTACAGGTAAAACAAACATATCAAAGACAGTACAATATTCTGAAAGCCAATTACAGGTCTCCACTTATAAAGTACCAGAGATTAAAAAATTTAATTCTAAGGACATTCACACCAAGTTACTATATATTACAGCATAATTACTATGTTGTTCGCACTGCATAACAACCATCATAAAAAAATGAACTAAATGAAAAAGTTACGGCTTAAGCTCTTCCTGGCTGACGACACACTAGTTAGGAACGGATTTATATCGTACTGTTTACAAAGCTTGTTTAAATTTCTGCTTGCACGCACAATGTACGAATTCTGGCTATAATTGGTTGAAGCAAATGGCACGCGCAAAGGTGGATTGTATCTCCTAGACTTCATGGGAACGTTGAAATAAAATGTTGTCAATATATCGGAACAGTTTATAACATTGTTAAATATCTTTAACAAACACACGCGCGGCGGTTGATTAAAGGTAATACGAGTAAGAGTATATGAAATTTTTTACATAGGTTATGGTAGTTTTCCGAATGATACGGTACTTTTTGATGATAACATAACACATCTTATGAACCTTTTTTGAATGCTCTCAATGCGGTTGATATATTTGTGGTAACACGGGTTCCATATTTCAGACGCGTATTCCAAGTGGCTTCTAACAAAAGTTCAGTATAGAATTTTTAAAGTTTTGGCTTGAGTGAAGCACTTTGATAACCGCATTATGAAACCCAGTGATTTTGAGGCCTTAGCGACTATTGCATCAACGTGTTTTTTAAAACTGACCTTGGGATCGTGTTGAACCCCTAGATCACGGAAGGAGTTTGATCTAGGTAGAACTTGATCACCTTAGGTATACGATGTAGCAATGATGGAGCGCTTCCGAGAATACGTAATAACCGAGCATTTAGCGGGATTAAGATCCAGCTTGTTTCTTTGGCAGTAGTCCTCTAGCTGACGCAGATCACTCTGGAGTGCCGTTACGTCCGTCTGCGATGATATTGTGGCATACATTTTCATATCATCAGCAAAACACAAAAGTTTGGATGAAGTCAAGCAAGAGTCGATGTCGTTGATGTAGATTATAAATAGTAATATAATAATAATACTACTACCCCACCGCCGTATCGCATGAACATATAATATATAACAATATTATTATATCATTTCATATCCTATCCGGAGAAATGTCAAACATATACAAAAAAAAAACTTTATTTTAATTTTCCGCACCATTTATTTTATTTTATCTCTACGTTAACATCGTGATGGGGCTTGCGCGTTCCTAAACTCAATTTACTTTGCCGAAGTTGGTCTAGGGTGAGAGCCAGACCCCCCCCGGTGGGTTCCCGCATTGTCGAGGCGGGGGGGCTCAGTAGCCGTGGCTTGGAGGGCCACGGTGAAGCTAAGAGGAACCCGAGGAGGGGGCCGCTCGTCAGGGCTTTTGCGGCTAAGCCGACGACGTAGCGGCCGTAGGTTGCGGTGCCGCTTTGGCGACATCGCAGCTGAGGCGGGCCGCGATGTCGAATGGGCGGCATCGCGGCTGAGTGTGGGAGGCCGCGGCGGGAGAGGAGTGCCGGTATTGCGGTGAGCCGTTCTCCCTACCTTCCGCGGCCTTGACGGGGTCGCCACCGTTGAATGGCGGACGCGGTGGGGCCGCAGAGGAAGAGGAGTGTTGGTATTGCGTTGGCCGCTCTCCCTATCCTCTGCGGCCGAAAAGTGGTAGGCGGCGGGGCCACTAACCTGACCCGTTGCGGGGGGACTAGGGGCGCCTGGACGCGAGATCGTCTGGCGTGAGGTCCCAGGTGGAGGCCAGCAGGCAACGGGTGCGGGGGCACCCTTGCCTGTATTGCACAGGCCTCTACCAGTGTCGGACGGGAATGGCCAGGTGTTCCCGGTCATTCCCATATCGCCCCCAGGCTGAGGGGCATGCGGGGCCCGCCGGTTAGGCGGGCATGCGCCGGGAGGGTTGTGGACGTAAAGGCTGTGCCGGTTTCCCATGACCCTCCCATCAAGGCGATGAGGGAACTTCGCTGAGTTTTAGTGGGTATTCTGCCATTTTGGCAGGGAGTCCCACATACCCCGTCTCGTCCCCCGACGAGCGGGCATGCGTAATGCATTTCTCAGCGTAAAAAAAAAAAAAAAAAAAAAAAAAAAAAAAAAAAAAAAAAAAAAAAGGGTGAGAGCCAGACCAAGAGAGATACAGAAACCCGCAGGGCAGTATGTGGCGAGCTGTTGGGGAATAGCGACCCCACGGACGCTATCTCCCGGGAGAAGTCTTGTTCCTCACCTCTAGGTTGCCTTTATTGGCCGGTTTGAGTGAGATTCGCACTAGCAAACATGCTCAGAGGAAGGAAGAGTCCCAGTAGAATGCTGGTAGGGATCTTGACCGTAGGGCCCATTATTGAATGTACAAGTCACCCACCCTCTGCCATTTTATCTGTGTATTTTATATAAAACATTGGTCAGGCAGGGGCATAGTCTTTCCATAGTTCTAGATAACCGGTTCAGTTAGCCACCCAAACCCATTATCCAATATTTTTATTTCCATATCCTGCAATAGTCCTACACCAACCGGTTGTCCTTCGGTGCACTTGTAAAGTGCGAAAAGGGATAATCGTCGGCTGGTGCCTCATTTAATTAAATACGTCTAACGGGCCTCTGCGAGTTGGTTTCGGCCCCTCGTACGCCTTCCAAGGGTCCCAGAAAATGTCAAAGACGTAGAAAAATAGTAATAATCTTTATTTTCAGTTTTTCAATTTTACATTTACCATTTGTTAAAAATGTTTGCATAGAAATTGTAGAAAAACAAACCTAATCATTCTGCGGCCTAGTAAGTGACCGCAATAATATGTTATTGGTCCACATATTCTGTTACCCATCCCACAAGCCACAGTTAATCCCATGGGAAGCATAGTCGGCCCTAATAGTACCCGGAAAACAGATGTCAAGTTGACCAAGTTAACCTCTTTAGTAGGCTGTGGCTCCACGGTTTAACCTAAAAATATAGGGCGATCGCACACGAAAAATTTTTTGTCTTTCAAAACATTTTTACCGCGGTCAACATGTTACTGAAAAGTAATTTCATTGGTGTTCCAAAAACATTTTTCTTTCTTGTTGTGATGTATCCCGCAGCTTTTTGCAATAGCAGACATACCTGCACGCCTGTAAAATCATGTTAGGGAAATCTAGTTCACGTCAACAGTTTGTTGATATGAGACAGAAATCAAATTAGACACAACTACTCCATGTATTGTTGAATTCGAAATTCAATATCGACAAAGGAGAAACGATAGGTTTTTCCGGATATGTGTTTATATACTATAATCATCATTCACAATAAGAGGCTGTTAAAATAATTCAATGATAAATAATGGAAGACGCTTTTTGAAGGGAATTGTTGCTGATATAAAAAAGAGCCCCAATTTGGATTATTAACAAACAACCGAAGTAACAAGTAGGTTTTCCAGCTCTATTGTATTTAAATAATGTCAGAATGTATGTACCTATACAGCGTCTACGTACACGGCAAAAAATAATCCAAATGACAGTTAAGTACCTACTTTAAGAGCGCTATCTCGCGTCCACTAGCGCCACTCCTTTAAAAAAATATTATCTCGTGACTGAGAAGGAATTATGAAAAACGGCTCTATCAGCTGCCTCGGTAAATGAAAGTGTCTCGGTAAGAATTTTCTAATACCTTTTATGAAGTTTCATATTGAGACACGAAGCAACTAAATACGATCTAGAGCAACGTGGCCGTTTTTCTTAAGATCGAATTTTATTGCTTTTTGTCTCAATATGAAACTTTACAAAAGGTATTAGAAAATTCTAGACACACTTACCGAGGCAGCTTATAGAGCCGGTTTTCATAATTCCTTCTCAGACACGAGATACACTTTTTTTAAAGGTGTGGCGCTGGTGGACCCGAGATGGTGCTCATAAGAAAACAAAGACACGCTTTATTCCTTTTTGGCGTGTTTTCATAGACAGAAGAGAAGAGTCACTTGTGATATGTCAATAAAAAACACACAGATTTAAAAAAGAAAAACATTAATTTTCCAGCGCTGTTTCAGTTAAGAAGCTCCCTGGCCGCTGCAAACCGTCCACATTTGCGGCGTGGTTCTTAGGTCGATGAAGTGCCAGCAATTACTGCCATCTCAAATGAAATAATCACACCTCATAACCTAAAAAAATATGTCAAATCTATTGCCAACTAACCAGCCAAACAAGCATAAATGTCAAACAAGGAAGAAACTAATAAAGACCGGTAATTTTGCTTCTCTGTTTTAGTTAACAAGCGCCCTGACCGCTACAGGCCGTCTACATTTGTGGCGTGGCGTGACGGCCAGAAGGACCACAGTGTGCTAAGCTAGCAATTACTCACTGCTAATGTACGACAATGTTTAGCCTGTAATCCTAACGCATGCGTGTGATTCTAATCGGGCTGAGGTGCTCGAATTTTGGTCCATATGAAAGTTTTTGTTTAAGAACCAGTCTTACCTTACCTTTCTTAGTCTGGGTTGTGTAGGTCAGATAGATTGTCGCTTAATGTAAAACTCTGGTATTCAGCTGCCCAGTTAGACTAGAAGCGGACCCCAACATAGTTACAAAAAGGCTAGGTAGACGTTTGTGAAAGTAGTTTTTGTTTGATCGAACACGAAGCTTTGCTATTCATGATGTAATTATTTTCATTAAAAAAATCTATCGGCGAATTGTAATTCCAAAATTACATTATCTTAAGTGTCAGTTTTACCCAAAGCTATGTGGCGGCTATCTACAACGCCACATGTGAACTACGTATCAAAGACCTGACGTCACAGGAATCCTGCATCGCGCAATCAGATTTTACCGCGCGACTTACATATATACAACATCCCGACATGAAACCTCGGGCAGTTGCCTACCAGACACAACACTCGTCTGGTCGGAGGATCCTCCCTTTTCCATAGAGCATGAGTGAACTTTACACCCTGTTCCTCATACCTCTATAACTATTATTAGAACTTATACAGTCTTATTACAAAACAAGGTTTTTCTTTTGATATGGTTGAACCATCGAGCCTAGTCCTACAGTCTGAAATTGGTGCCGAATCCCTTGTTCTCAAACTAAACAAAATTTAAGTTCAGTGCATCTTTTTCTTTCTATTTCATTAAGAAAAGGACAGAAGATAAATTATAGTTTAGTCCTGTCAAATTAATCAGCGCTTGACTTAAATTGACGTAATTTTAGTCGGCAATTTTTTTATCACGTCTTAAATTGTATGGAGTAGTGACAGGTGCTGATAAATTTGACAGGACTAAACTAAAATGTATCTTCTGCCCTTTTCTTAATGAAATAGAAAGAAAAAAATGCACTGAACTTAAATTTAGTTTAGTTTGTGTACAAGGGAATCGGCACCTATCAGCTACTATCTGAAAACAGCTTAGTAGATATGTAGCTAAATACCATTCTGTCCTCCGTACTAAATACCTACTCGTAGAATATACATAGGTTGGTGTGAATCCTTGTAGCTATTGATCTTGGCTATCTGAAATCAATTGCTTAATATAGCCATTGATGCCCGATGGTTAATACCAGATACACAACCGTAACTAGTCTGAGGTATTAAGGGCTAGTGTATGTGTTAGGCTTGACTTTAATGGCACCTGTGTGTTTGTAGTACAATCAATATGGACCAAAGATTGACGGAGTTTCATCTTGTCGAGATGAATCAGTTTCTGAATATTTTAAGCTATTGCATAGCTTCTATCGCGGGCCTTGAGCGCGGGGACCGAATCCAGAAATTCCGTAACGAAAAAACCTCACGCTCCCCACTCCGACGGTTATTTTACTACACCAGTACCCTCTAGTGATCTAATAATTTCTGGCAGTTCCTTTTTCTGTGTACTGCGTATTTTATTCTTATAAATATTAGTTTATAAAATTATGATCTTCACAAAAAGTGATTGTTGATAGTGGGGTTTGAACTCACGACCAGTCGATTACGAGTACATTCAGTTCCCCTGTTGCAGCGCAAGGCTACAATGACTTAATTAAAGCTTGCCAAATAGTTGATACCATTCCAGTTGAACAATTTTTAAACTGGACTAGACGGTTGGAAATGACTCATGTACATGGAATTTTTTCGCTGTCAAAACAGTTTGTCACTCTTTTTTTATTTAAAATTACTTTAGGTTCAACACTTTCGTCTATTTTGAAGTTGTTATTATGCTTATATTTGAATAGTATTTGACTTTGTTTACGTAGTTATACACTTTTACGACGTTCAGCACTTATTTATTTTGTTTTTAAGCTATTGCATAGCTTCTATCGCGGGCCTTGAGCGCGGGGACCGAATCCAGAAATTCCGTATATCAAAGAAAGTATATAGAAAGTATATCAAAGAAAAAGAAATACTGCATAAATAAAATAAATAAATAATTATAATTGCATAAGTTGATACAAAATGCTATGCAATAGCTTTACCGCGGCAGTCCCCGAGTGCCACACGTCTTTTTTTTTTTTTACTGGATTTGATGTTAGTGTTTTTGTGATAACGTAATACAAATGGTTATAACAGCTGCGCTCACAGATTATAATTATGCCAGCGTCGCACGAGTTGTTGGCAACAGAACGGACTATTATTATATTTATATAAACTTAAACACCTAAGTTGTTGTATTTACTTTATTTTTTGTTTTGTTATTTTTATCTCATTATATGCTGCACCGGTTAACATCATCACGGTAACGCCGACTGTCGCTGAAAACAAGCGCTGGGGTTCAGTCTCGTATAGGGTCGCAGCATTATGCTGAGCGATGGCCGATTCCGTTTAAAAACGGCCAACTTGTTATTTTCGTGTTTGTGTTCTTTCTTTACGTCATGTTTACCGAAAATGAACGTATTTTCTGTATTAATAATTGTATGTCACTTACGTCGTAAAGTTACTCTTGTTATAATCAAGCAAACCATTGGTACTACCAAAGAAGCGATAACATAACATAACATAACATCACGCCTTGTTTCCCCGAAAGGTAAACAAGGCCAAGAAGGGCCAAGGGTTAGAAACGATAATTTTAAGCTATTTTCAATTAGATTCCTTTCACACATAGCGGGCGCATATTGTCACTTTCATTCAAAACTTTGGCAATGACGTACCTACTCGGAAAAATAATAAGTTGCAAGTAAAAATTGACCCTAATATGACATTATGCATTGTAATCTATCACACACTTGAAGTAAAGTCGCTTCAAAGCAATTAAAGATAATAATATAGGTATTCTACTATACACTCAGCTTTAGTGGTTGAATTTTATCCTCTTCAATTTTTACCACCGCAGTTTTATATTAACGAACGCCATAAAAAACCTTCAAATTACAGGAGCTGCAATTTTTTGTACATAAACCGTCTGTTTCACAGATTTTAACAAACGAATATTCGCATCTGTTTTCGAAATGCCAACCAACGTCGGGCAAAAACGAAAATCATTGTAATTGGGAGCAAAAAAGTTTATATATTGCGATATTTTTTGGTATAATAAAGTATTCAATATAAATGTTTCATTTATGTGTAGTAGTTAAGGGTGAGGATTCGAAAAAGCTTACCGCCAACTCCAGTCCACGGCCTCGTTCTCCTATGGCCGCGGCAGCGTGGTCTGTCGTCCTGAATCCTGCTAAACTTCACCACACATATTTTCCACAGGCGTTAATTAATGTTATTGCTAGTATGTTGCTAGGATTGTATCACGAAATCATCGAAGGACTTTTTTCTTTTTGAAAATGTTTATATCGCGCGGAGCACGTTATTTTACGAGTTGAAAAACAGTTAGTGTCGCGAAAAGGCACGCGGAAGCGCGGCGCCACTATGCTCATCCGTGGACCAATCGGATTGCTCAGCGAATGGGCGATGAAGAAGCAGATCACTTAATCAAATCAACCCCTCTTAAATACACATAAAAGCTAAATAATAATTACTCGTAATGGGGTGACAAACTATCCTAAAAAATCCCTAAGATTTAATGCAGTAGGTATATAATACCCAGTTTAAAGAGAACGGTACGTAACAATTTATTTTGTTTTATAAGTTTTTAAACTGTCTGTCTTTTTTTTGTTGTTCTATCCGTGATCATGGTGCTTGCAACAGCGCCGAAATATCGGGAACTCATAACAAATAGTAAACATGGTAAATATTCCGTTTGTGTTAATAATAATATTTTGTTTTACTTCAATGATTACTACTTTAACTAATTAAAACTGAGGTTGTTTGTTGTTGGTTGCGTTCTGCCTTTTTAACCGATTAAAAAAAAGGAGACGTTCATCGATATATTCGTCAATTGTGTATCGATTTTGTAAATCCTTTTTTCATTTTCTAGAAGAAGTATTCACGGTAGTCCCATATAAATCTTATTAACTTTCTTGGGAAGTTTTTGAGTTAGCTTCAATAATACGTAAGTACCTATTTTTTCAATGAGTCACAGTTAGGAGTGGGCGTTGCGACGACGAACTGTTTTCAAAGACCGTTTTGTGTTCTGCGACGATGAAACCGTTTTACGTCCTGGGTTCAAACAGTCTTCGTTGCACAAACCAGTCTTCGAAATATTTAGTGCGAATTTTTATTTTACGTCTATGAAAATACTGTCGAGAATGCAATAAGTCAACTATCGCGTCCGTCGCGTCGTCGTTCCGCGTTCGTTTACAAAACAGTCCTTACATTAGAAAGTCGACTTTATGTCAATGAAATACAGTCGATAATGTATTACCTTACCTACCTGTTGTCAATGCTGTCGTTCATGATGCAACGATCAAACCCGTTCATAGAGGTAAGAAACTGCAACTATTTCACTTGACGAAGACGCAATTCAATTTTTTTATTTTTTTATTCTACTATGAGTTTGCTCTTGACTTTAGTCTAGGTCTGGATGACAGAGACAAAGTCTACGATGGAGTGAGCTTACCCAGAAGAAGCCTGTTCACTCTCACTTTGAATAGATTAGGGTTGTATGCGTTCGGAAACACAGACGCAGGCAGAGTTCCACTCCTTTGCTGTGCGCATTATAAAAGACGTTTGAAAACGCTTAGTGCGAGTTGGTGGAATATCAACTAGGTAGGGGTGGTAACTTGCAGTGCATCTAGATGTCCGATGGTAGAAGGGGCGTTTCGTCCGTCAAAAATTCGACAACGACCCTCCACTAGTTACAGTACCACAATAAAAAGTGAAAAATATAAACTTTTTACAAAAACAACAACCGACTTCACAATTTCCCGATAGTTTATAATCTCGCTACATAGCATTTGGATCAACGTTGCATTTGTTTTTGGTAAATTTATTATAGAGTTTCTTGCCCGTTCTTCTCCATAGGTACTTAATACGCTTTGGAATGGGCAACTAGCTTCATGTTTCTGACTGACCGATTTATTGACAATTCACAAGTGAAAATAAATGCTTTGAGTTTGAGTTCGATTGCCATCAATCGGGTACAAATCCTTGACAATTCTAAAGTGCCTGTTAATGTTTTTGAAATAAATTCTTTGAGTTTGAGTTTGAGACCAACAAGGCAACCGGACTTCCGCGTAAGCTATTTCTATAAACCTCATACGGATACGAGAAAAGAAGAATTACCTTTGACCATGTAATTATTTAATCAATATGGTAATCTGAGCCATACCTTTATAACTATAACGTTCGGTTTCCTTTAAACATGTCACGGGATATTCTATTGAATAATTAATGGGATGAAAATGGGATACATGTGTGTCAATGACGTTGACAACCGGCGGTCACTCCCATGTCACCCGATACCAGACCCGAATAAGTGATCTCTGGTGCTAGGTTGATGAACCTTTTATAAGTTTTATATTATTTTAAAACCCAGTGAACTTAAGCACCGTATGTGTTTAAGTTCACTGGGTTTTAAAATGGAAAAAAATAATAAAATGCAAAAAATCATAGCAATCCAAGAATGACAATGTCGTAATGCCTGCTATTATTTTGTTCTGAGGTAGGTACTGTAAAGGTTACATGCTAAAAGCAACCTTATGTCATACAGACTGTTAGGAAAATAACTATGGTTCATTCAAACATTCAAGCTTTAAAATTGTATTTAAAACTACCTTCTACCCGTGGCTTCGTTCGCGTGAAATGTCTCGTTCCCCCGACCCACCCCGTCACATCGCATTGCCTCGCGACACTATAAGCGTTCTTTTTGACTTTTTTTCTTATTACTCGACTCCTAAGGGTCTTAGCGTGATGTTAATTATTAACATCACGCTAAGACCCTTAGGAGTCCAGTAATAAAAAAAAGTCGAGTCATAAGTAAAATATTAATTTAGTAGGTAATACTGAGTACTTTAATCATGTAGTACAGACGCCAGTACATCAAGCTACTACAATCTGTCATATTTCTTTAATAGATTTTCAACTTTATCTCTACAGTATAAGATTCAAGGTTGATTGCGAAAATTTGACAGTTTCGGGTAGCTTGACCTGCTGGCGTCTGTACATCATTTGGATGTATCATCAATAGTTTTCTCATCGCATGCCAAATAATGAATTTTATAGGCAAAATTTTGCCACTTTGGGTTCCATTATTGCAATTTTCTGAAGGATCTCAGTATTTGTTTTTTAATAAATTTTAGCCTTTGTTAATTCCTGCTAATGTAGCTTTCTATTGGTGAGAAAATTGCTAAAATCAGTCCAGTAGTTTCGGAGCTTATTCGGTACAAACAAAAAAAAACTTTCCTGTTTATAACATTAGTATACATAAAAAGAACCTATTAGGTTTTCGTTTGAATAAATTACAGTGTAAAGGTAAATGCGTAAGGCTGTCCCTCCGGCTATACGTTCCTCTAGAGTATATTTGATAAATATAAAGTATATGTTATTCAAGTTTATCATCTGTTATTCTATGACCCCACCACACCTTACAGTACTGTAGATGTCATTTAGATTTATCACAATGATGGCTCGTTTTCATTAGTCGTTATCTCGGTCGTTATACAGCATACGGGGACACGCGCAAGCGGGGTAATGACTTATGAAAGTCAAAACTCGATACACCGTGTGCGGGAATCCCCGTAGCGGGCAACCAATGAAATTGAAATTGTACGGAGACTCGCACCCAATGAAAATGAGCCTTCAAAGCAACTGCCAAATGTTCGGTGCAAGTTTTTTGTACATCGCAATAGTTCTATCTACAAATGAAAACGGTTTCCCGAATCCGTGCCGTATGGCATACTTTACAGAAATCTCCCGCACGCCGCATACGGCCTATCGACCTATCGTAAAAACTAAAGAGGGAAGTTCAGGCTCTTAAAGTTGACAAAGAAAAGTAGGTATTTTTATATCACTAGAGGCAAAATATTGAAATTCGTATTAATTAACTGCTTAAACCTTACATCTATAAATCTTTATCATTACTCGTATAACACGAATCGGAATAACTCCAATCAAACAGTCGAAAATAGAACAGGCATTCCATCTTTAACGAGTCAGAAGAAAAAATATTTAGGATCAATGGAATCAGATTAGAAGATATATTTACCGATATTTGTTACCGTCGAAGAAGATTGCGATTCGCGACAATGAGATATTATCCTTTCTTGTTAAATTATATTATCAATTACATTCGGTTCAATGGGCCGTGATTGTTATCTTTTGTGCTATTCTCTTGACGAAACGATACGGGCACAAAATATACAATGCTATAGCTACAGAAGGTTTGCTTCATACAATGAGTGCCGTGATGGTTAAGTAATTTCATTCAGCATTCATGTAATGTAAAGCTTCGACTTGCTAACAAAGTGGTACTGTACAACGGTCATACAATAACGGTATTCCAAATAAATAGCGTTTGTAACCGCCGTTTTTGACCGTTTTTGACCACCGGGCAGTTCAGTAGCACATGAGCTGCTGTTGCGTCGTCCTCCATGCAGGCACTGCACAGCGGACTGTCTGCGACTTCTATAACAAAGAGGTGTTTATTAAATGACCCGTAGCCAGTTATAGCAGCTGTGTGAGGCGGCCAGTAATTGTAGGGAGTGCTTCCTTAGCCTGCCTGCACTCACCTTGGACCATAATTTGTGATGTTGCACTATGGTGCGTTTCCTTACCAGAGTGCGTAAGTACCCGAAGGGGAGTGGTACGATGGCTTCAGGGCCCACTGGTGCCATGCTCGACCCCCTTCTGGCAAGCTCATCGGCTGCATCGTTGCCTAGTGAACCGCCATGACCGTTATAATATGACGGAACCGCTTCCCTCGGAAACCTAAATTTAAGCTTTCACATGTCATCGCGACCGTGCTGTTACCGTTCTATAGCCGTCCAAATCCATACGGCCACGGTACCGTGGCTGCATATTTGCGAAGTATTGAACCTTCCACACATAGTAGTCCTCCAGACCGTATTTCGGTCATGGCGGCCAATCTTTTTGGAGACTAGCCTTCGGCGCGGGAGATATTGTAGTGCACAAGTGTGTGCGCAGATACAGATGCACTCTCTCTTCCCTCACTCTCATAGTCCGATGCGTCGGCAAGCAATCCGACACGACGGGAGAGACCACGCGAGGTGCAGAACCACTGGCTTAACATGCTTTTCGAGGCACGGGGGTATCACATCGCCAACTTCGGAACTCTGGGCTATTACTAAGAAATGCCTTAGAAAATCCAATAATATTTTCCCCGACCTCGGAATAGAACCCAGGAACCCATTTTTTTTTAGTCAGGGTCAAATTGCGCCCTGGGGTGGGCAGAAGGGTCTGTCAGACTCTTACTGACTAAAAACAAACCCCGGTGTTCCTCGCACACTTGCGCCAGGGGGTGCGGGTGCAGATGTGTCTTCCGCTGCCCCGGACTGGTGACGGCCCGTGCGCTGCGGGCCCCGTCCCGTAGGGGGCGTGCTGGACTCCCCCTACGGGACGTCTTACAGAAGCGCGCGTGGAACAGTACGCGCCATCATCTCGGGTCGTGCGTGATATGGGGCAGTCGTGCTTGCGACCACGAGACCAACGGGGCCGGTCTCGTACATACACAAGGTGCGGTCATGTAATTTCGCAATATTTTACTGAACACACGGGCAACGGCAACCGTGTACTTACATGTGAAAGCTCTAGAGCATGCAGTTTACACAGATGTGAAGGAACCTAGGCACCTCCGTGTCAGTGTGAACCACAGAACAGATAAAAGAGGTTATTATTTTATTTTTTATTAATTTATAATTTTAATTTCGCGGCTATATCGGCTGTTCCCCCTTATGTATTTAGGAAGTCCACACGATTAGTACCCCCTCCCGAGATTAAAGCGAAAGATTGCAAAACTGAAAGTAACAAAATTACAGTAATTTAATAATCGACCTTTTGCTCACCGTAACATAAATGAGAAATTAACGTGTGTGTGAGTGTTCGTCAAACGCAGTGTTTGCGTTAGTGTGACAACAAATAGCAAACTCGCGATCTAAGTACGTGTGTACGTATTGGTTTCTTTCTTGTAGTGAAGTTAGTGGGAGACAAGCGACGACACGCGTTTTGATACAAATCAAGAACTATTTCCTGTCTAACCTCTTTTATCTGTTCTGTGGTGTGAACGGTACCCGTTCCAACGGCAAACAATATTAATCAATATGCCTAGCCTTTGACTTCTAGCTGAATACCACGAACAATACTGGGTAACGCGATACCCCTTTGGTAAGACTGGTTGTCATGTATGTAAAAAGGGTCTAAGTCCGTACGCCTGTTCTCGCTCGTTGTATCGAGAAAACCTTCTGTAGACATCTATCTATTTTGTGATGAAACGATACGGACGTTGTTAATGTACTACAACCTTGCTCTTTGTTCTATTTTAGCCTTTGATTCAGAGTCAAATTGTATTAAGGCTTTGTGATCAAAGATATTAATAGACAATCGTTAAAAGTTCTTTCAGAATTTTAATGTAACATTACTTTTCGTAAAAGCAAAGATGGTTTAGCCAGATATATTTTATATATTTTTTAGCGTATTACAAATAAAAATATCTCGATGGAACTTTGACACATTTTAAGAAGAGGTAATATTGACAGAGTGCTCAAAGTTTTAGGCGTAGTAACAACTTACGGAGGACTTTACAGAAGAGATAAAAAAGGATGAATAAGGATGTTTCTTGGTCTTGGTGATCTGCTTTTCTATTGATTTGGAGCTCTAATCTAAATGAACCTAACGCGGAAGATGGAAATAATTGTGATGCAACTTGGGAGGGACGTATTTCTAGCTGTGGACTGCGATATTATTCAGCTGATCGATTGTAAAAGCTTTATAACTGAATTTTGACCTAAATTAACCCACGCAACTATTGTTAAACAGGTCCCCACACATTTGACACGTGTCGATAATTCACACAGATTATGACATCTAAATTAAATTTCGAACAAACATGGATTGATTGATCAGATGCGATTGTGCAATCAATGTGACCAATCAGCCGCGCAGGTGATTATCATTCATGGAACACATAATTTTGCGGTTGAAATTTGATGGGCCGACATTGGATGTCACATTAATCGCTAGATTAGTGAACCAAATGGTATTTGATTAGCCCTTACGGGGGATTACAACGCAGAAGCCGCCAGATATGATAGCTTCTATATAGTTGTTGTTTTGATCAATGATATATGTGGTTAATGAAATGTGATACTCCCTGGCCGCGCCACAGTTGAAAATTAAAAAAACATGTTTCTAGATAAATTGTACCGTTTATGTACTATTCGGTACTTGTAATGAAAAAAATTGTACCTCACCGAATAATGAAATATAATGAAATTTTGGTGGCGCGGCTGGGGAGTATGCTCCCTGGCCGTGCCATCACGGTTTTGTTAACTATGAGGCGCACCTGGACATAGTATACACGAAAGAATTGTACCGAAATTGTTATTTTCCGTACGCTATAAAGAGATTCGATAATTTAATTACTTTAGAAATTATAGCAAAACTTCATTATATTTCATTATTCGTTGAGGTAAAATTTTTTTCATTTCAAGTACCGAATAGTACATAAACGGTACAATTTATCTAGAAACATGTTTTTTTTAATTTTCCACTGAGGCGCGGCCAGGGAGTATCACACGTTAATGAATCCTGGTTTTGATATTCAGCTCAAATGGCGAAAAGAAGACTACATAATAATTATTTAAATAGCCCTCCATTCTCTGATTAAGACCGAGTGTGTAATATAATAATCTACAACGGTTGACAGAGGAAGGTGAAAAATGAAAACAAGATTCTTTGAATTACTTTAATATAAAAATAGAATAATAATATCAATAGAATGAACATTATATTTACCGAACTTACTTAAATCTTGAAGAATTGTATAATGTTTCTCTGTATTTTTAGACTAATTACCTACTGATATCGATACCGGCTTGTCAAGCGATCCTTATCTCCAAGAAAAATCTGTCAAGAAAAGAAATAAAACCTATCCATTCTTGTAACCTACGTTCCCAGTTTCAGATTGTTTTCAAGATTTCTAATAAATACGAGTATAAGAATAAAACAAACGGTTTGTTACAGAGGATAATGTCGACAAACAGGTTTTGGTGTTATATTTATGACTTCTATTTGTCATTTTGAGCCAACAATCCGTCTCATTGCTGGGCACCGGCCTCCCCTTTTCTTGTCGAGATCTCAATCTCGTCTTACCGGAGAAACGGTCCAAAACCTCGCTCCATTTACGTTGTTGTCCGACTTGACATCTTTATTTCACCTTGTGTTTACATATTAGAATGTTTCGTGGAAATAAAAGTTAGTATGTTTTGTGAAACTACTGATAAAATGTACCTACATTATTTATTTCTTATAGGTCGGACAGTTCTTAGAAAAATACCTACTTAGGAATAAGGTTACAGCTCACACAATGGTCATCAGTTCATCACACGTCATTGATTTGGCCTTTGGGGACTGGTTTGAAGAATGATGAATTTATTACCCAATCTGTTGAAAGAAACATGACAACATATATCTATCTATATAATAAAAATAAAATGCTATTAGTTGGTAAGCGCATCACTTGAGAACGGCAGGACCGATGTGAAAATGTACGTAATAGTGTGAATCAGTTTTTTACTGAAAGCTTTTTCATTTTTATTTTACTTTGAAATATATTTACTTTAAAACATAGACATTTAAGTTCTTATCAAAATAAAAATATAATAACTTAACCTAAATAAAATTATTAACAAAAAAAACAATAATAATAATAATACTATTTATTTCAGGCAACATAGGCCCATAGAAATATACCTTAACCAAATGAAAATATGGCGTCGAAAAATTCCTCCGCATCGCTACGCTATAACCACTTTGTATGGCTTAGTCTCTGTCCAAGGTAAAAGCTAGCCCTTGGGTCACGGAAAGTGTCAACCAGCCTTTTGGAGATTTCATTGAACAAAGCATGAGCACTGAGAGTCTGAGACCCCAAGGCCCGAGGGTTTCAACCCCAAACGGTTCGAAAATATAGTTACCGATAAGGTTACTATACTTTCGCCGCTTGAGGTAAAACAAAAAATTGGAGAGTTTTCTCGGAAAATCGTCAAATTCTGGGAAACCGGACATTCTCTTTTGTATGAATTATTCAAATTTGGGCAGCACAATGTCTGTCGGGTCAGCTAGTTGTCAATTAAAAATGAAACCCAGTAAAGATATTTCTTTTCAACCGTATCCTCTATCATCATATAAGCTAGGCAGGCGTAACAAAGATCACAAATGACGGGTGGGTCTCACTGCGTGATTTTTTCAAATCAATCTCACGTAACGACGAATGGAAATCGTAAGACTCATGTCCTCCTACAAATTGTCTCCGTATTCCCATTTACAGCGATTCTATTATTAGAAAAAAATTATTACAGTGTTCAAGAATATTTAGAGGATAAATCATTAATAATATACTAATGTAAAAATAACCTTTAATTCCGCTATATGCAAAAACGACATAATTTCATTATTAATTAATATTATTACTACAATACAATACAATTAATTAACTATTATGCATTCATATTTTATTCTCTAATTTATTATTATTCATAATTATTAGTAGATTAGTAATAAAAGGTTTTGTTTTTGGAAATACTTGTACGCCATACTATGGCAGGGTATGCTGGAACCAATATTTATAACATCTATTGTACCATAACCTAACAAATAAACATTTTTGATTTGATTTGATTTGATTTAAAACAACTGGTGAAAAAACAAATCGACGATATCCGACAGAAAATGGCTATCTAAAAATAATTAAACTGCATCTGAACACAAATAACTGTCAAAGCAAGGTGTAACAAATAGTACGTATCAAATTACGCATTGTAGACATTTTTATAGTAAAAATAAGTTATTTAAATATACTTTTATTACATTATCATTTTATTACGTAACCGATAAAGAGGTCATAATATCGAGTCGATAATTATTGAAATATAGTCGCGCAATAGTCGCGGTAATCGTATAAAAACGAAACGGGAATAGTGATACAAGTAGTATCAGTATTACCGTCAATTGGAAAGCTCAACTGGAATAGTGAGACCCACCCCAAATGACAGCCAGGACCAACGGCTTATCGGAGGGATCTCGGTATGTAAAGATGGTCACCCATCCACGGATCATCCGTGGCAGGCGTAGCTTAACCTGATCGATCGAACCGTGAGTCTGTTATTGGCCACAAGCCCCAACCTACTCTCTACCAAACACTAAAAATACAAGGTCAAATTAAACTAGCTAGCAAAACAAACATGATAAAACAAAAAAGATTTTTTTTGATTAGTTTTGACTTTCTGGGGTCAACGACCGCAGGTTCTGTTGTTACTTGAAGCCTGAGTTTAGAAAATCAGTTTATCTTTATTTTCTCGTGTTTAAATATTGATACACATAATATCGATACAGTATCTCGTCTGCGCAGTTTCATTAGCTAATTTAATTTGACCTCACCGATGATATTTGATTACTTTAATTAATAACTGGACAAGTGCGTGTCGGACCACGTACAATGAAGAGTTCCGTAGTTGGGATGAATTTATCCTAAGAAACAAACAAAGCAAGCAAATTTAAGTTGGTCGACTAGTCAGTAGTAATTTTAATTACTTTTGCGTTAACATTAACATTTCGTATACCAATTTTTTTTTTTTTTTTTTTTTTTTCTTTGCTAAATATACTTGTTTTACTATTTAGCACATAAAATGTTTTCTTTCTTTAATTAAATTATTGTAGTTTTTAGGTTTTAGTTTTAAAAGCATGGTTTAAAAAAAAAATGTTTTATGTGTATTCCGTGGAAAATGTCGTTGGTTACACATTTGATGGTATCTTTCTTGTATTTCTTCCTACAAAATGTAATGTGTCACTGTTTGTTTTCCCTAATAAAATAAAATATAAAAAGACTATTACTCGTTAACGTTGTAAAGCCTACTTAGTTACTTAGTTTTCTTTTTAAATTCGTTATTATATATCCATACTAATATTATAAATGTTAAAGTAACTCTGTCTGTCTGTCTGCATGTTACGTTTTCACGCCTAAACCACTGAACCGATCGTCATGAAATTTGGCAGAGATATAGCCTGGGATATGGAAAAGGACATAGGCTACTTTTTTACGCGATAACCGACATCTACGCGGGCGGAGCCGTGGGCAAAAGATAGTAATATAATAATGAACTTAAAAAAAAAACAAAGTAGCAGTAGTAACACACACACACACACACATCCAAATACAACCATTTAGCTGGCAGGGGGGACACTTGACTCTAACAAAAATTAGCACTTTAACGCAACCGGATCCCTTAATCGAAAAATGGTTTTCACAGACCCACAATATATATAAACGGCCTAACCTACGATACCCCACACCATGGGACAGACGAGAAAAAAATATCAGCCCCACTTTACGTGTAGGGGAGGTACCCTAAAAAAATATGTTTCAAGATTTTATTTTACTACTTAGTCGGTGCGATTAACATTTATAACACAATAACAGGGGAATGGGTAAGTTTCACGAAAGGTGAAAACCACGGAAGGTGGTGTTCCTAAGGGTGAGTTTCACGAAACCACCATTAGTTTAACGGAGACTTTAAATTGACGCTGTCACTTTCTTTTTGATACAAAATGTAAGGGATGGCATGAATTTAAAGTCTCCGTTAAACTAATGTTGGTTTCGTGCAACTCAACATAAGTCTACTAATTTACAAACGTTGCAATGGTCTCGTCATTGTGAGTATTTGACAGTGTTTGTATGGCAAATCTGTCAAATACTCACAATGAAGAGACCATTGCAACGTTTGTACATTAGTAGACTTGGCCCCCAGCTTTCTTGTACTAAGAGTATCTGAGCTAAGCCACGGACAAATGGACAGTCAGACAGACGGACATGTTGAAACTATAAGGATTCCTTGTTTACTACGGAACCCTTTAAAAAGTAATTTTTTACTTTTTTAAACATTAAAGCCTTTTTTTTTTCTTCTTAGATCTCTATAATATGTACCCCTAGCCAGTAGCAAGCCATGTGACATAGTGTTCGCAATTTCGTTCTGCACCACTTTAGCTGTTCGTTACGTAAAGTTATGTGCCCCACCTGTTACTGATATGGAGTGTTCAGTAGCTGAAATGAGAAAAGCTGGAGTCTTTTCTTATACTGCACTTTGGTGACTAGAAATTTTCCGGTTTTTAAAGACACGTTTTTCTAATATTTCACTCTCAGAATGTACAGTACAACTATTTTCTTAATGTCCCTCGGCAAACTTCGTGTTTCGTTAGTCGTCGGATTTCTATCAGTTCCCCTTTGCGCTTGGTGCAGACCGAACGCTCTCAATCGACTTGGAAGTATATAGAGTTGTTAATACTCTTTTAACTTACATATTTTTATACTATTATAGAGGTATGAGGAACAGGGTGATAAATGATAAATGATAAATGATTTTATTTCTGTAAGTAGGTTTTTACAAACACTTTTACACGTCAATCATATTTTAAAACTAGATGAGGTCGGCGTTTCGTATCTGACTACTCTGAGAAGAAATACCGAAACAAACTCAGAGATCACAGTCTCTTTTAAAGTCCAGACATAATCTTGGTCAAATCATGTGAAGACCATGTAGATTGGTGTCTGAAATGGTCTTTTGAAGAAAGAACCACACAGATTGAGTGGACCTATCCATTCAGTGCACGCATTTGTCAGTAATCGTGCAGCTCAACTCAGAACATAAGGAGCTCAACGATTCGACGAACAATACCAAAGAAAGGACATTTGGGCAGGCCGCATAAATTACTCAAACTGCCATACCATGATCAGAAAAAAAAAAAAAAAAACTGAGAAGAAAAAAATAAAAATAAAGACCCACATAGTCTTCACATTCACAATAATTAAAATAATAATATTATACTTCACAAGTAAATATTCATGTCAATGTGTATAAAGCAATCACAATAAAAAAAGTTTCAATATGTAAAATTTGGAGCAGCTCAATCCCAAGCCTTTTTGTCCTCAATATAATCTTTAATGGTATAAAAGGCTTTCTGGTTCAACTTACGTTTAATGAATGATTTGAATTTATTAATGCTTAGATCTTGAACGTGGCTTGGAAGTTTATTATAAAAGCGTATACATTGACATCTGAACGAACCACCTATTTTCTTGAGCCGAGTTTTAGGTACAACATACATGTGTTTGTTCCTAGTATTTATATTATGGATATCACTGTATTGTTTAAACAATTTTATGTTTTTATGGGCATATAAAAGATTTTCGAAAATATACTGAGAAGGCACAGTCATAACATTAATTTCCTTAAATTTCTCTCTGAGAGAGTGTCTCGAACTTAATTTATAAATTGATTTATAAATTGATTGGTGTAAAGTTCACTCATACTCTATTGAAAAGGGAGGATCCTCCGACCAGACGGGTATTGTGTCTGGTGGGCAACTGCCCGACAGTTCATGTAGGGATGTTGTATATATGCTAGTCGCGCGGTAAAAATTGATTGCGCGTTACAGGTTTTGTGACGTCAGGTCTTTGATTCGTAGTTCGCATGTGGAGTTGTAGATACACTATTATATTTATAGAGTTTTCACCATATTTATCTCTCTTTCAATACATACACATACCCCCACATAGTTACTTTAATAGGCCACATCATATATGCATTTACTAGTAAGTAGTTATCTTAATAATAATATTATACTGTGCTCGTCTTACAGCTACTGTTAAATGTTCAAACTATATGCGAGGACGCTGGCACCCTAAACACAAGTTAAATCTTACTCTGGGTGCCAGAGTTCATCGAAAACACTCTTTCTCTTGTAGTTGTAACCCTGCATATTGTTTTGATAAGTGGTTTTGTACAACTCAAGGTGATAAATTAAAAAAAAAAAATGGGAGTAAAGCTGCTAAACACGAAGTTTGCCGAGGCACATTCAAAAAATAGTTGTACTGTACTACTGTAACTTTAACACGATTTACAAGTAACTAAGTAATAACTGTGCTGTGCGCTGTGCTGTGGGTCCTCCATAGCACAGCATTATGCTGAATGGAAGCCTTCTTGTCACAGTCATGATGTGCAGCTGCCGACTATTTCGGTTTTGTGCCTCGTGATTATAATGTAGATATTTTTTGTTGTATTTTTCTGTGTACCTACCTACTCGAGTTAATTAACTGTTTCTGTGACAAATAAACCCATTTTTCTCATTTATTATTTCTTTCTTTCTGCCATAATTAATACTCGTACTCAATTTACTTATGTAATATTATTTCTGACAAAATATTTATATAATATAATATACAGGGTGTTTGGCAGAACGTTGAACATACGAAAATGGTGGATAGGTGGGGTCATCTGCTACTTACTCAGCCCTAATTTATTTGGCCCTGGCCCCCTGAATATAAAAAAAAAATTTGTTTGCTTTCTTTTAGTTTCACCACTTTCTTAACTTTAAAGTGTATTTTTTTATTAAAAATGGGTAAAACAGGCAATATTTTAGTTTATTTTTTTATCTTTAATATTGGCAGATTCTTATAAAATTATTGCTTTATTCAGATGTTAGCTAGAAAAAAAGTTATGACTCCTCAAACTTACAGAAAGATGTAATAAATAAAAATATTGCCTGTTTTACCCATTTTTAATACAAATTACACTTTAAAGTTAAGAAAGTGGTGAAACTAGAAGAAAGCAAAAAAATTTTTTTTTTAATATCCAGGGGGCCAGGGCCAAATAAATTAGGCCTGAGTAAGTAGCAGATGACCCCACCTATCCACCATTTTCGTATGTTCAACGTTCTGCCAAACACCCTGTATAAATATTTTGTCATAAATATTTTTGAAGAACAAAATTTTATATTATAAAATTGCCTGGTTATTAACTACTTGTTCTTCATAATTTTGCTGGAATTATTATTTTCTATGTACGTTAATGATGTTACCAAAAAAACTAGCATTTGGCCGCGGCTTCGCCCACGTGGATTTCGGAAAATATCCCACGGGAACGTATTACTGGGATTAAAAGTTATAATCCAGGTTATAATAAACTATCTGTGTGCCATATTCCATCCAAATCTGTTTAGCCGTTTTTGCGCTAATCCGGAACATACAGTGCATACAAAATTGTATCTATTTTATTATATGACTAGCTGCAGCTCGCGGCTTAGCCCATGTAGCTTTTTCTAAAATAAAAGTTACTTCTCATAACATCACCTATCTGCCAGTGCAACAGATTTTAAAGTCCCGTTAAAATCAGTCCAACCGTTTCGGAGATTAGCCTGAAAAAACAGACAGACAGTTTTTGTTATAAGTACCGCATATACTTTCATACCGGTACCGTGTGGTGCCGGACGTAAAGAAGAGCACCATCCTATTTCCTCCCGTGGCGTGGGTGTTGTAAAAGGCGACTAAGGGACTTACTAGAGAATGGGCAGCAGCGTTCTCTATGCGTTTTTAACACCATACTGCGATCGCCAACCTTAGCCAGGCTTATGTCCAGCTGTGGACGTCTTGCGGCTGAAATGATGATACTTTCATATGAATTTAGTAAAAATCTATTTATTTTGACATTACAAACAGACACTTCAATTTTATTTATTTGTATAGATTGGGTAGAAAATATTTGAATAACCATTAAAATATGAACCCTTATTTTATATTAAAGTTATTGTAACTTTAAAGTAACTTGCAAACTTAAAATTAATAGTACACAGTGGTTTATCTGAAGCATAAAAAATAATTTCTAGCCAATTAATTAATATAAAGTTTTAATTGATAAATGCAACAGAGTTTCGTGGTTTCTATATAAGTGTCTTGAGGACGGGCTAAAATATAATTAACAATCTGAAATTTTGCTTATACAACGAAGAAATTATAAAAAAAAAGACAAAATAACGTAAGCAATTGACGAATTGAGATAATATTTTGTAACTAATATATAGAGGTATGAGGAACAGGGTATAAAGTTCACTCATCCTCCATAGAAAACAGAGGATCCTCCGACCAGACGGGTGTCGTGTCTGGTGGGCAACTGCCCGACGGTTGATGTCGGGATGTTTTATAAATGCTATTCGCGCGGTAAACTCTGATTGCGCGATGCAGGATTTGTGATGTCAGGTCTTTGATGCATAGTTCGCATGTGGCGTTGTCCACAACTTCAATCATACTCAAAACAGCTAAAATGTAATAGTTATTTATGCAACTATTGTATAATAAAGGGTATTAAAACACGAATGTGGGTTTATGTTAATAGTATCACATGAGTGTTTTAAAACCTAATTATGAACAGTTGTATACAACACTTTATCTACACCCATGTTATCTACTCTTTGATATTTTCCAATTCATGAAATCTTGGTACGCCTTTTCATATTGTTTTCTCGACTTTTCTGGTAATAATTGGTTAGAAATATCCTTTGCTGCATTATAAATATCTGGTGGTGTGTTATCAAAGCTTGTATTACTCATTTTTGTAAACAACAAACTTATAAATTTTTGCAATACTATTATCGAACAAAAATGGCGGGATGTGACGTGAACTCGAATAACATGTTTTTTTTTTTTTAATTACGGCTCTGTGGTAGTAAAACGCGCGTGCATGACAATGTTCTTTTTTTGGGAATTCATAAATATGGCTGTTTGATGAATAAGGAAGGGATCGAAAACGCAAAGGAGTTGCATAATGAAATTTAGTACAACATTATAACAGTCGTTTGAATGATATTATGGTTACTATGACACCGGTTGTTTTAATGTTGGCAATAAGCTTACTGTTTCAGAAACTTTTATAGAGGATTTATAGATAAATAAAATTACACCACACGTATACAAAAACAACGTATGTAGGTAGCTCAAGAGAAATCTTGAACACACATAAACTTACAAATCCTTCCATTCAAATGTAACATCGATTCAAGTGATAAAAGTGTTAAACATACAGTTCTTTTGTAACGAAAATGTTTTTAACTTAAACAGGTACGAGTTGGCGAAGTTGCGTTGCTTTGCCGCAAGTTATCCAGCCAGTGGCATGGATGTAACTTGCTACAAAGTTGATTGCTCTGCAACCGCGCTCGACACAAGTTTTAGCTTGATTTCTATACTGTGCCTTTGGAGACCCCATTCATGACTCCATTCTGTTTGGTTGTTACTGGGTTTCGTTACTTTAAACAAGTTACTCGATAAAATTTTACTTTGACATTTTTGTCATTTGCGCTCTGATGTTATTGGATTTTTGCTACGAAGTTTCCATATCGCACGTTATGCTCTGCCCTGTTGATGAATGAGAGCAGGACCGAAAAAAGTGTAACATTTTGACCGTCACGACGCTTTTGTTACATATCAAAAGTGCCGACACACTTTTACACTTATTTCGGTTTTTTGAAGTGAAAACATTTTTAGGCGCGTTGAGCACTTTTTGGTAGGGGAAAAACTTATGGTTTCGCGATCGTCACCGAACGCTTTCCGTGAGCTATATGTATACTGTGTATATATGTATGTGTACTTTTAGGGTGAACAAAAATCATGGAACTCGCGTCATCGTCACCGAACGCTTTCCGTGAGCTATATGTATACTGTGTATATATGTGTACTTTTAGGGTGAACAAAAATCATGGAACTCGCGTCATCGTCACCGAACGCTTTCCGTGAGCTATATGTATACTGTGTATATATATGTGTACTTTTTGGGTGAACAAAAATCATGGAACTCGCGTCATCGTCACCGAACGCTTTCCGTGAGCTATATGTATACTCTGTATATATGTGTACTTTTAGGGTGAACAAAAATCATGGAACTCGCGTCATCGTCACCGAACGCTTTCCGTGAGCTATATGTATACTGTGTATATATATGTGTACTTTTTGGGTGAACAAAAATCATGGAACTCGCGTCATCGTCACCGAACGCTTTCCGTGAGCTATATGTATACTCTGTATATATGTGTACTTTTAGGGTGAACAAAAATCATGGAACTCGCGTCATCGTCACCGAACGCTTTCCGTGAGCTATATGTATACTGTGTATACATGTGTACTTTCAGGGTGAACAAAAATCATGGAACTCGCGTCATCGTCACCGAACGCTTTCCCTGAGCTATACATATGTATACTGTGTAAGTATACGAGTATATATATGTGTACTTTTAGGGTGAACAAAAATCATGGAACTCACGTCCACGTCACCGAACGCTTTCCATGAGCTATATGTATAAAAGACCAGTTATTCCAAAGTTTTGTGTTTTCACTTCTGTCGGCAGTCCTTATGACTGCCAATTTAGTTGCTTGAATTATCATTAGGTAATGTACTTCAGGGATGCAGGGGTGAATCGGGACGAATTTTTAAAATGGATTTTAACGTTGAAATAATATACTTTGTTGCCAACAAGTACACTTAATCATTCATTATAATAATTAGAGTCCTTTTTGGCAATTAACTACATTATTTCAATGTTAATATCCGTTTTAAAGTTTTGTCCCGATTCACCCCTGCATCCCTATTCACCCCGTTTTACGGTAACACAAGAAATCTACCCTGAAAATACAAAAAGTTAAAACATTACAACCGAACAAAGAAAGTAGGTACCGGAGTCGATTGTAAGAACCTACCGGAGGTGATTATTGTAAGTCGAAAATAATCGTTTCGGCGATTAATTTTTTGATGGAACAACCTTGTTACGAATAAATGGGTTAATTACAACGCTATTCCTGGAATGTTTGAGCTTCGAACCAAAATGGCTTTCGGGAATTAAAAACTCATTACTATTAGCGAACAACTGCCAAGACTAATTCGCGCAGGCACGGTAGCAAAGTAAAATTTTAAATCCACCTCTTCAACTTACCTGGTTTTTAATTAAAGTATTACCTTCTTGTATATATGTATATTGGTATGTAAGCCCCTTATGGACTAATTGTAAGTCTTCTACAGACCATATTATCGGTAAGTAGGTACACACGGTCACAAATCAAGCTATAAATTTCCAGTATAAGCTGACCTTTCATTGTACGGAAATCCTATACAATGCGAGATCAGCCTAAACTGGAAATGTATAACTTGATTTGTGGCCGTGTGTACTATCGCGGTTCAGCCGAAACGTACCACTGTAAGGATTATTTCTACTTGCAGCGCTCGGTCTTCGGTGGTCGGTTTCTCGTCCTTGGGTATTTTATTGTTTTATTCCTATTGGTTGAAAAAGGATGGTCAGACTTCTGTGATCATTGTAACAGAGACTGAGAAATTTATTTAAACAAAATGTTCCTATGCATTTTTAACCGACTTCATAACTATGGAGCGGGTTCTAAATACGGTTGTATTTTTTTAAATGTTTGTTTCCTCGGAACTTCGTCGGTTATGAACCGATTCGGAATTTTTTATTTTTTATTTGAAATGATATACTTCTAGATTGGTGCATTTTTTTTTTAAATCCAGTTCTGATGATGGGATCTATGAGGGATTGAGGCAACTCCTCAAATTTTATAAGCAAACATATAGCGATTTTTGTATTTTCATCAACAAATCAAGCATTTGCATTCGGTACGGCGTATAACCCGCGCCGTAAAAAAACGTGTCTGTCAACAAGCTTCCATAGTGATCCATATAACACTGACGGCCATGCCTTTAGTGTTCGAAATGAGTGCACGCTCGACTCGAGCGTCCGGCGGTGTGGCGCGTGCGGCGTTCATGTTAAACGGTTCTGTGCCTTTTCGCCGAAAATTATTTGCCAGATTTTCATTTGCCAACTAATGTTTCGCAGAATTTTATTTCGCCGAATAATCATGTGCCAACTTATCATATAATTTTGTTTTATTTCCCAACCTCACAGTTACCAATTGTACGTTTGATCTGCTTTTTATAATGAAACTTTTTAAAATGCCAACTTTCAAGTAGCAGAATGTTTTAGTTTGTTCCTTTTACAAAAGCGATTCGCTTCTGGCACATCGCCGGCCGCTGCCGCGGCACGCTCGCTTCGCTCGCTCGGCTCGTGCGTTGTTTGTCATACTCTAACCTAACCTATCGTAATATGGCTCTGCATTGCTTTCAATTTAAAGGTTTAACGTTATTTTTGAGATTCATAAATAAAAAATGTATGTTAAAATTACACTGACAAAACGTCATTCGTGTAATAGTTGTGTGGCCTAATGAAATGTTTGACAAATGATAAATGACCCAAACGTTTTGTGTCATAATAATAATCAGCTTAACAATAATTCTACCAAAAGAAACGTTGTCATACAAAAATTTGCTAATCGTTAGTTGTCAAAGTGAAACATCGGCGAAACGTTGGTTGGCAATTGATAATTTGCCAAACAATTTTCGGCGAAAAGGCAGGATACCATGTTAAACACATACAATCCCTCGCTAGTGTCCTGAGTGACGGCGAGCGGCGCGTCGAACAATCTTTCGCCGCTTGCACGCGACGCAAAACGCCCCGCCGTACGCCTTTTCACTCATGCCGTACACTTACACGACGAATTAACCGTAGTTTTTCACAGCAAGAATAACGTATGTGTACAAAGGGTCTAACTGAGGCGTCTAATTTCAAACCCCGCTAAAACGATATTTCTGGATATTGAGTTATTGATGAGTTTTAAATTCAATAAAATGTAATCGCACTCCTTGGTGCACGACACATTTACACAAGTTTCCATTGGTCCGCCATACTATTCGTAAGGTCACTTGGTGCAAAAGCAAGCGCTGTGATTGGTTGTTTTCGTTGTAGAGGAATTTGAATTTTATCCATGCCATTTATAGTGTATTTTGTTACCAAGCATAAGGTTGGAGGCTCAATTTAGTACTGTTAGAGAGGAATTTGTTCGGAAATGAATTTGTCACTTAGTACAGAATTGAGAAAGCTTTCAAAAGAGAGAATATAGCCGGTTTCAAGGTAAAATCGTTTTAGCGGGGTTTGAAATTAGACGCCTCAATTCTTCCCACAATCAGCCTTTTTACCCGGCTGAGGCCAAACCCAGTCGTAGCTTGCCAATATAATCAATTAATTTCCGTCTCGAAAATAAAAGTAATAAACGAATTTTAATCAGTCTAGCCTCAGGGTAACAACACTTAATATTAATCCATACTAATATTATAAATTCGAAAGTAACTCTGTCTGTCTGTCTGTATGTTACCTTTTCACGCTTAAACCACTGAACGGATTTCGATAAAATTTGGCAGAGCGATAGATTGCATCCCAAGGAAGGACATAGGCTACTTTTTGTCTCAAAAATATCCCTAAAGGGGGGGATATAGGGGATGAAAGTTTGTATGGGAAACCTGTTATTTCTTAAGTTAGGGATATGAAAATTCAAATTTATGCTTTTAGTAACAAATAATGAATTACGTATATGTTCGATCGGATTTTTTTTAGTACGAGGCACTACGAGGTCAGGAGGTCTCGCTTCTTGGTCGAGTGTTTTCTAAATCTCTACTCTATCGAGTTTTTAATCAATTTAATCTAACTTCCGTTGATCGCAGTTGACGAGTGTAAATTGCCTTCACGATCTCAAAAGTTGTCTCCGTTGACGTTGACCTTAGCAATTCGTAGGTTTATATGTTGTTTTAGAAGTAGTCTATTCAATAAGACTTATTTTTAGTTAGTTCATTAGGTTTCAAAAATAATTTATTTTGCACTTAGCGTGCTGTTTACAAAAATGTGTTTACATAAGATATCGATACCTCCCACGTAAAAAGTCGTAACATTTTTTTTTTTTTTGTGAAATGTGATTTTAGTACTATAATGTAATATTATACCTATAAATACTTATTATATTTATATTTTCACTAAAACCGAGTTTCTAACCCGCTAATAGTCTTATCATATTATGTTTTGCGGCTGATCAACACAAAGATGACGTTAAAAATCTCTCTCTTGAAAAATCACAAATTTAAACATACGACCTTATGCGCGGGAGGTTTCGATATATAGCTATTTTATTAAAATTACTTTGCATATTGTTATGGGACATGGGATACTTTTACCCCGACAGTACGTTCCCGTGGGATAATTTCCGACCTCCACGCGGGCGAAGCCGCGGGCAAAAGCTAGTCTTCTATAAAATAATGCCAACTTTTATTTACCCACTTTTCCAAAGTCTTGGCAGCTTGCAGCCCTGCTTGTGAAGTTTAATTTTATCGCCAACGCTTCCATCTTTTGAGTAGGTGACATATTGTAAAAGGTGTACCAAGAATCGAAACTTTATTTTATTTTATCTATAATATATAAAAAAATAAAAAAAGCCTTTTAATTCCATTAGCTGTTAAAATTAAATAAGAATATTACATTTAATCATAAACATGCGAAACTAGAGTTGATTTATATGTTATCTACAAAAAAGACATATTTTTTTTAAATTCAATTTTAGAGATAACATTCATAACAGTTAATTGATAAAAATTCATAACAAAATAATTTATATTAAATAATCCATTTTGAATTTAATAAACATGAAAAATTATAAATTATTATACAAATCATGACATTAGGTATTGTGGAAAATTATGGTAACGTATCTATGTAAATAATAATGAGTTACTTTTGCATATAGGTTTAATGTTAGTATTTTATCCATACTAACATTAAATCTAAACGCAAAAGTAACTCTATCTGTCTGTCTGTCGGTCTCTCTGTCTGTCTGTTACCATTTCACGCCTAAACGACTGAACGGATTTGGATGGGCACGCGAATAGACCATGTCCTGGGTTAGGACATCGGATACTTTTTATCCCTGTAGTTACATTCCTATAGAATAATTCCAGACTACCGTGCGGGCGAAGCCACGGGCAAAGCTAGTTTGTAATAAAAATTAACTTTCAGTCAGAAAAAAAAAATCTCCTGTCTTTTGAAATCTATATCTATACTAATCTATATCTATACTAATATATAAAGCTGAAGAGTTTGTTTGTTTGTTTGTTTGAACGCGCTAAGCTCAGGAACTACTGGTTGGAATTGAAAAATATTTGTTTTTGTTGGATAGTCCATTTATTGAGGAATATTATAGGCTATATAACATCACGCTACGACCAATAGGAGCGGAGCATAAATGAAAAATGTTGCAAAAACGGGAAAAAATATTCCTTTTTGAGAGCTTCCGTTGCATGCGCTGCGTAAACGGTTTAAGTTACGCAAATATCATGTATGATGCAATTGTTTCTCTTTAAATGTTCTAAAAAAAGCCGTTTTTTTTGCTTCGCCCGCGTGGATGTCGGTTATCGCGTAAAAAAGTAGCCTATATCCTTCTCTATATCCCAGGCTATATTTCTGCCAAATTTCATGTCGATCGGTTCAGCGGTTTAGGCGTGAAAACGTAATATACAGACAGACAGACAAACAGAGTTACTTTCACATTTATAATATTAGTAAGGATTTGTATGGATGGTACGGAACCCTTCGTGCGCGAGTTCGACTCGCACTTGGCCGGTTTTTTGTTTTTTGAACGCGCTAATCTCTGCAACTGCGAGTTGGATTTGAAAAAATCTTTTTGCATTTTACAGCTCAATTCTTGAGGAAGAATAACATTCCTATTAACTAGGACACAATTTTTTTTTAATGAAAGTTTATTCGAAAACGAAGTAAAAGCATGGGCAGGCAATGTGTTGCGACGGGGTGGGTCGGGGGAACAAGAAATTTAACGCGGACGAAGTCGCGGGCAGAAGCTAGTATAAAATAACAATGTTCATTGTCTGTTTTATTTATTAATTTATTAAAATTTTATGCACAGGTAAAAAAATACTGTACAAAGGATTTACCAATAATACAACCGTTGTACAATATCTTTCACATTTCATATTTTAATATTTATGTAAATGCAGTTGTTGTTGATGCTCTGAAAAGGCCAATTTTGTTAAACCTTTCAGCAAATTGTGAAATATTTTTGTGGTAAGTATTTTTGTGGTGCGTAGGGTGTGGGACCAACAGTATCTTAGGCATGATTGCCGGTCGCCTGGACTGTGTTTATGTGGGTCGCTGCTGTGCAATTACTCATGGGTTGTCGCAGCAGTGAACCACCGTTAATTGATGTGTTTTTTGTTTTATCAGTACTTACTAACATAGTCATAAGTTTCACTAACAGATTTTGAGTCATGGATACTCGAATAAAGAGAAATTCTATTCTATTCTATTCTTCTATTAATATTTATAATGATAATAGTTATTTATGCAACTGTTGTATAATAAGGGGTATTAAAACACGAATGTGGGTTTATCACACGAGGCGAAGCCGATTGTGATAATAGTATCACATGAGTGTTTTAATACTTAATTATTACAGTTGCATACAAGACTTTATCTACACCCATGACATGAATCCTCTATAAAAGGTTCTGAAACAGTTTTTGCAATACTAATATCGAACAAAAATGGCGGGATACGACGCTATGGTATAGTATAATGAAACGCGCGTGCGTGACAATGTTCTTTTTTTGAAATTCATAAAGATACCACGAATTGAGTAGTGAGAATGGAAGGGAGGATGATGATCCCTTCCTTACTCATCAAACAGATGAGTAAGGAAGGGATCATCATCCTCGTAAAAGCAAAGGAGTTGCATTATGAAATTCAGTACAACATTATAACTCCCGTTTGGTTGCTATTATGGTTACTATGACACTGGGTTTTTTAATGTTGGCAATAAGCTAACTGTTCCAGAAACTTTTATAGAGGATTTATAGCATGGGCGTAGATAAAATGTATTAAAGCTATTGCTTAATGAATAATGGAATCTACTTTTCTTATTTCTATTATCAAAAAAGAAAAGTTACATTTAGGATTAAAAACAACAAAATATTAACACAATAATTCTAGAAAACAATACAATTAAACTTACACACAAGTTTACGCAAACGCCGGAAATGTAAGTAGAAAACAATTTAAGTAAATTCTCAGCAAATAGAATTCCAAGCCAGGTTAGCTGTTTATTTGTGCCTATATTTTGTACACAAAATATTCTTAAGGCACCTACGGAACGCTCCCAAGGATTCCCTAATGCCGCTAATCTTATTTTAATTTATATGTAAATTCATTCTCAGCATATTATCTCTAATATTTCGGCCAAATGTTCTGAGTTCCGAAACTTTTTTTTGGAGATATTTTAATATTATAGCAATCTTTCGCTTATTTCCCCTTTTATTACCTCGACTTTTATCTTTAATTCCGCAGACATGGCATAGGAACGCAATGATTACGGGGGAGAATGGGGTGGGAAGAAACAGAGAGAAAAATGTATAATGAAGTCTCGTCGAACCCTACTTCCCTTGCTTTGTTGTCATTCTTAAAATCTAATCAAGGGTTACACTTTGTAAAGATAGATAAATTATTTTTCATTTCTCATACATGGAAAGAACGCTTGAAGTTATCTGATCAAAGGGATGAAAACAGTACTTTGTAACGTTACAGTTTTTGCTACACCTTACAAAACCACAACATATGTACAGAGAGTCAAAATATATAGTCCGGTCTAAAACTTTTGCGGGAAAAGAACCAATGGTGAAGATTTACGTAACTTTTTTACTATCCATTCTTGTCACTTTCAAGACAATTGTCTCGATGAATGGCTTGCAGCGACACAAGTACTTAGCGTTTCCTTTTTTTCTGCCTTTGCCAAAGTAATTATGTACAAGGGAGGAATTGTCTTAATAAAATTTCCCATTTCCATCGGAATGAAAATTAAATACGGCAAGAAAGTTTAGTAAAAATTACACATTTTTAACTCAAAAGTTTATTTCGGTTAATTAAGTTCTTCATGTTGCGAAACTTTACGGGTTGTTCATTTCCTTCAGCTGTTGGTTACGTTCAAGCGAAAATGTGTTTTCTTACGAAAGTGTTATATTTGCAAAGGCCCCATAATATTCGAAAAAGTTCCAAAAATATGCATTACATAAAAAATACCCTGGGAAATGAAGTGAGACGGGTTATAGTATAATATTTTATTCTGTAGGAACAAGAAATTCTCCGGGAAATACCTTACTAAATTGAGGAGTCCTACAGAGTCGTAAGTTATTGTTTTCGCATAAGGAACCTCGAAATGAATTCACTTGGTAGTATTTTTTACATAGACAGATTGACAGATTTTTCCTTAATACATAATTATGAAAGTATAGTCGGTACTTAAAACAATGAAACTATGTATATTTACAACTACTATTTTAGGACGAATTAGCTCACTGAAACGAAAAAGAGTGATTAGCTCTTCCACTCTAAAGAGCTATATTTATCACTCTTCTAGCTCACTAGCTCTTCTATAGCTCAGTGACCTAATGCCGACTGTTAGCTCATTTGACTCACATAGCACACACGTCGAAGGAGACGGCTCGGCTCGCTCAATATTCAATAGCTCTTTGGAAAATACAATAAATACTTTTTATACACTATAGGTAGTTTGTATGCATGCCATTTCGTCAAATCAACCGTAAAGTACTAAGTTCCTACTACTGTTTGTTTTTATTATGACGATAAGTTTACAATGACGTATTATACCGAAGAGCTATTGTATGACTTTCTATTGTTTGAAGAGCGATCGATGCGATCCAAAGTATTCCGAAGCAAGCCGAATTAGCCGTTCGGTCGGTAACTTCGGTGTCTCGCTCGGTGAGACGTCTGCCGAGACCGGCTGAAGTACTGACTTTCTGAGCTAGTGAGTCTGAGTGAGCTATGTAGCGAGCGAGTGAGTGAGTGAGAGCGACGTCAGTCGAAAAGAGCTAGCTCTTTTCTATCACTCGCTCACGAGCTACCCAACTCTGCATGTTTTTTATCTGCATCACTTTAAAGCGAAAGCATCAGGGTAGTCCGTGAAATTCAAATGTTTATACGTTTCTTGCAATTTGCAGTTCATTGTCTGGGGTTTACTGGTAGAAAATACCTCAGGTATTAAGTCCGCCTTTGTACAGTATTTTTTTCTACTTGTGCATATAGTTTTGATAAATAAATAAACTATTCGACCACCTCTGTGTGGAGCCCACAAAAACATTGTTTTCAAGTCCTAAAAATAAAATACACACATCCAGTCCCGTCATTCAAAATAAAAACAATAAATATCCTTTCGCGTACGGCCACCTATATCTGTAACGGTCACACTGTGTCGACACCGCACATATGGTACAGTCGAGCGCAGGAGTATGTCCTAATTAATTACCATCACTTGACACCTGGCTTCGTACCACTACCTGTTAGCTAATTGACAGTGGGACGGCCCGACAACCAAAGCCGGGAAACGGATTTACCGCTGAATTTTCGCCTTCGAATGTAGACACCAGGTACTGATTTGTTACATACTTGACGTAAAAGTACATTGTTGTTCGAGTGTATTGTTTGTGGTTCGAAATAATTGAAGTGCATTATTTTTGTACGAGTTGATCGATTTCGAAGTGGGTGTACAATACAATGTTTTTTGTATCCTTATTCTAAAATTGTATTGTATTTATATATTTTATTTATACAGGAAAAGTTTTTAATCAGTGCGCAAATTTTGAAAAATTAATCTTAAACGTGTTTTATTATACACCTATTTCTTATTTTGATATATCTTTGTACAAAAAATTTTTTTTTATCGTTAACGAAAGATGTTTATTGTAAAACTGGTATAATGGATACCCGTCGCTCATCGCGCCGGCGGCGGCGCGGTCAGTGAAACGGAACGCAGTAGTAGGTACCTATCTACTATGCGCTCGCCCATTGATATTATTACGAATAGATTGTATCCAAATTTTGTTGATTTCAAGTAGGACCACAAAAAAAGTGTTGATCAAATAATGGAAATGTATTCTATTACTGATACTGAACCACCAAAAAATTTGGGCACTGGTTAAAAACTTTCCTGTATGTACTTACTTTATTTTAAATCACTAAAATACGTAACAAAGAAAAAAAAAACATACATAATATACAATGGGCAACCTTTTCGCTTAATGCGATCTCTTCCAGGCAACCTTGGAATGGACAATGAGTTGCCTGGACATAAAACGGGGCTATCTTTGGTGCAAATAACAATTATGCAATATATCTAATAATATATACACACACACATTTTAAATAATACATACATAGATACATACGTACTAAATATATAGGCAACAAAAATAAATGAAGACTAAAGATAATCACAGTTACGAGAAAAAGATCACCACGACAAGTAATGTTCCTTCACGAGTCTTTTAAACACAAGTAACGACTGCGCAGGTTTTATTCGAACTGGTAATGCATTCCACAAACGAGCGGCCAGATAACCTTAAAAAAATTCGTGTGGGTGTCGCAAAGAAACTGGAAACGTTTCTTGAGATAGAGATAAGTTAGATAAGGGTTGAAGGGGAAAAGAGCACATTATACAAACGGGAAAGAATATGAATATTCCGGCGAATGCGAATTGGTAACCACTTGAGCTTCATTCGAAATTCGGAAACATGGTCAGAAACATTTTGAAGCCACTCAAGTTTATCGAGTTGGTAAGATAGCTGGCATGAGCATAGTCTAGGATGGGCAGAAGAAGCAATTGTGCAAGAGCAATCTTGGTGGCAGTCGGTAGAAAATTACGCAATCCTTCAAGGATGCTGCAGATGCATAAATCCTGCGGATAACTTCCTGTAGCATAGCTTTCGTAAGCATGTAAAGGCTCCTACAAATAGGCGCGACGCGCGAAGTGACACAAAGAGACCGCGCGGCACACGGTGTCTGTGTGTCGCGTCGCGTGTCGCGTCTGTTTGTAGGAGTCTTAATTCCTAACAGATATAAAATATTCCCGCAATAGTATTAATATACATGCTGTATCTATTCATACAGAAAATATTTTAAGGATTTACCGATTACTCTAATTTTATTTTTACGATGTTATTCTAATATCATTGAAATAATAGAATACCAAATTTCGACTTAATCAGACCAATGGAAGATGCTCACATCCGTTCATCAACTCGAAAAGAGCTGATAATTTTCAAAAAGCTGAATAGATTTTTTTGAATCATAGCTAAGAACACTCGATCAAGTCACCTTTTAAACAAAACAAAAAAAATCGGTTCAGCCGTTTGGGAGCTACGATGACACAGACCGATACACACGTTAAACTTATAACACCCCTCTGTTTCCGACGGGGGTTAAAAATTTGCACCTTAGACACGGGTCCAGTAAATGTTTGTATTAAGAACTATAAGTCAAGTTTGTTATCCATTCCGACCAAGCGGATACATACAGATACCCTAACAGATAGAAAGATATCATACCATTTTTTTATTTCGTACATGTTTTAGTTAGTTTTTGTTTTAGCAGTTAGAAACAGGAATAGGAATACTTAAAGGTATTTTTAGTTTTAATAAATCAGTACCATATAAAATTGTTCGGTTTTATAAAAAAAGCGGCCAAGTGCGAGTCGGACTCGCCCATGAAGGGTTCCGTAGCAGCAAGCGCGGTTTACGATTTATGACGTTTAAAAAAAAAAAACAACTTACTAGATCTCGTTCAAAAAAAAATTCAGTGGAAGTTTACATGGTAATGTACATCATATATTTTTTTTAGTTAAAGGGGGGACATATTTTACCACTTTGGAAGTGTCTCTCGGGCAAACTATTCAGTTTAGAAAAAAATGATATAAGAAACCTTAATATCATTTTTGAAGACCTATCCATAGATACCCCACACGTATGGGTTTGATGAAAAAAAAATGAGTTTCAGTTCTAAGTACCCCCAAAATTTATTGTTTTTTTTTTTTCTGGTTTTGTGTGACAATCTTAATGCGGTTCACAGAATACATCTACTTACCAAGTTTCAACAGTATAGTTCTTATAGTTTCGGAAAAAAGTGGCTGTGACATGACACGGACGGACAGACAGACAGATATAACGAATCCATAAGGGTTCCATTTTTTGCCATTTGGCTACGAAACCCTAAAAAGTACTAGGCTGTACGTTTGCACACATTTTTTTTAACACACATATTCAATTTTTCTTTATAAAATGTAATATTACGTTAAAGACATTTTCCTAGAACTGTTCGTTACTTTTATTTACAAAATGTTTCTCACAAAATCAAAGAGTTTTCCTCCAATACCGACACTTTGTTTTATTTTCGAACAGGAAATATACAGTGCAACGTCGAGCCTGAAGAGGACGTACTTTTTCACTTATACCTGCGAATAATTCCCGGGTACCCAGTAATAGATTTCGAAAAAGCGGAAATGAAGTCAACCATAAATCCGCCGGCGAATGACGGAGTGAATAGCTATTTAAATATCTGGATGCGCGTGTACAGGGATGTATCTAGATAGGTTTTAACTCTTTTGACAACAATTTCCAGTAAATGAGGACTATCGCACTTGAATTCGCCACTAGAGGCGCTAGTGTAGAGTGAGGTCTCTAGAAATGTCAAACGTGAAACTGAACTTTCACTGTCTGCGGGATTTTCTATCGCAAATTGTTACAAATCTATACTAATATTATAAAGCTGAAGAGTTTGTTTGTTTGAACGCGTTAATCTCAGGTTCGAATTCTTCTACTTCAAAAGCAACCGAAGATGGTGTTATTTGCAGATGACACATCATTGATTTTTGAAATAGATCGACGGTCACAAAAACTTGACGACGTGAATAACTCTATTCTTCAGGTCGAAAATTGGTTTACCGTAAATAATTTGGTACTAAATAAAATAAAAACCAAATGCATTTGATTTAACCTCTCGTCTGTCGGAACGTAGATCTACGCGAGACACAATGGGTTTTTAATTGTGTCTCTAATTACGACAGACAAGTCGTTAAGTTACCTAATGTTAGAAGTAGCGAATGTGACATCATATTGAACGGAGAAAAACTGGAATTTATTAATCAAACGATTTTCCTGAGAATCACGCTAGATGAGAAATTACAATGGGGACCTCATATAACATCTCTTGCGGGGCGGCTAAGCTCGGCCGCGTATGCTGTTCGAAAGATAAGACAGTTAACAGATATAGAAACCGCGCGTTTGGTTTATTTTAGCTACTTCCATAGCATTATGTCGTATGGCATTTTACTGTGGGGTCGGGCTGCCGACATTGAATCCATTTTTATTTTACAAAAGAGGGCTGTCAGATCCATTTATAATCTACATCGCCGCGAATCTCTTAGAGAACTATTTAAAACGATTAATATTATGACGGTACTTTGCCAATTCATATATGAAAATATTATGTATGTAAGAAACAATCTACATCTTTTTAATAAAATCAGTGATAGGCATAATTTTAATACTAGAAATAAAGATAAAATAGATCAACCATTTTTCAGATTATCTAAAGTACATACATCTTTTATGGGGTACTGTGTTAAATGTTACAATAAAATACATTCTAATATATTACAATTAAATGTAAGAAAATTTAAAACTCATATAAAAAGCACACTTTGTAAACAAGCATATTACAAATTAGAGGATTATATCCAAGATAAGAATGCTTGGAAACATGCTGGTCCTGCTCCATAGGACAATTTAGAGTCTAGACAAAATCAAACTGGTTGCTAATTTAACTGTATAATTTATAATTTTTATGATATTAATTTTATTTTCTGTGATTAATATAAATTTAACTCACACACTGACTTATTATATGTTTATTTATTTTTTATTTTTTGAGAATCTTATATAATGTTTGTAAATATGTGAGCACCATGTACCTATCGCATTTATTATTTTTTCTGTCATTACTTCACTTTTCATTCTTTTTACCAATTGTGGTAAGTAATTTTTATTTTTATTCTAGGTACATCGTCTTCACCTATAATTATTAATTAATGTATACAAACTATTGTTAACATTTTAAAAGAGTACGTATGGAGTTTCTTGCTCATTCTTCTCCATACATAACTACCTTTTGGAAGGCGCAACTAGAATCAATTAACTATTCATGTAATTTTTGACGTTCAAAAGTGCATCTTCGTGCCTATTTGAAATAAATGGTTTGACTTTGACTTTGACTTTGAATTGAAAAATTATTTCAGTGTTGGATACCACAATTCTTTAGGAAGGTTATAGGTTATTTAACATCACGCTACGACCTTAAGGAGCCGAGCAAATGACAAAAAGTCGGAAAGAACGCTAAGCGAAATCGGAGTAATTGCGCGGGCGGGCAATGCGATGAGTCGGGGCTGAATTTTACGCGGACAAAGTCGCGGGCAGAAGCTAGTATTCTCATAAGCGCGGGTATGCAGGCGAGGAGATGTAAATACTGAAATGAAAGTCTTTAATATTCTGAATAATCACGTCTCTGATCACATTAGGGAATGAACAATAATTTAAACGCCCGACGTTCCACCGAGTACCCGATACAATCAACTCACTAGACTGCAAGGGTAGTTACAGTGATCACCAATATCACAATGTCACAATAAATCAATGCCGGCTTTTCGATCAACCTCCTTGATCCTCATTTGTTTTCTATTTTTGGCGGGCCGCCGCCTCTGTACCCGGGGTTACGTCAAGTTGACAGCTGTCAAATTCGTTCTAAAATCAACTCAAGTTTAACTTTTCAAAATCTTTATACGCACCGTCAAATAAATAAACAATAATAACCACACCAAAACTTTATGCTAAAAAACCGTAGTGCCGTGGTGATGCCAGTAGAAAACCGCCCATTACGTGTATGTATAAATATCCAGAAGTACGCGCAGATGTAGTAAGCTCGTAGGTAATAATATAATTCAGGTCGAAGTTTAGTCCTATCTCTTCCCCTTCCCATCTCTTCCCCTATGCGTTTATAACTACAAAAATTTCCCATCTCTTCTATAAACGCATAGGGGAAGAGATGGGCCTAAACCCTTAAAAGAGTTATGCACTTGACAGCTATGGATTAACATTCAAAACTAACTTGGATAAATTAGAAGCTCTTCAAATTCGATTCTTAAAACTACTTGTTAATAAAAAAACTAAAAACAGTTGTAAAGGATATTATAGGAAACTATTTAAAATATGTAAATTTCTACCTATCACTTACAAACATAAATATCTTTTAGCAGTAAACCATCATGGTACCCATGAGTATAACTTAAATCATGTATCCAACAACCATAACACACGATCTATTGCTGCTGACAGATTCAATGTACCCAGAGTCACCAATTACTTTGGTGACAGAACCCTTAAGAAACGAATACCATATCTATTGAATAGTCTACCGGCAAACATATGGAGTGAAACAAATAAAAATAAATTTAGAAGAAAATTAAAAAAATATTATTTGGATATGTAAGTGTGTTTAAGTATTATTGTCTAGAGACTCACTGACCCCACAGTCAAACCATTGCAATGGTTTTGTGGGGCTAAGTTTATAAGCTAGGTACTTACCATGTTATATTAAAATAATAATAGTTAAATTACCCATATCTACCAGGTACAAAGTGTGTCGTGTATTGCGAAGGCGTATGTCAAATCAAATAGAAGTCCACTTTTTTGGCATTTAATTCTCTTAGCAAAAGCATCGCTTTTTTTCAAAGATAAATAAAGAGTTCATACTTCTGACTTTGTTCATTCTTCCTTTCATATTCAGTCCATTCTTCTCTGGAATGCGCTTCCTCTGGATATCAGAACGGCCACCAGTCGGTATGCATTTAAGCAGCAATTGCGGAATTATTTTCACAACAAATAGTGTAGAGTCATCTCAATCATCTCTTCGCCTTGAATTTGGATATATATTTATCAAGTAGGTATTTATACATTATAGTAATTTGTATGTATGTCTATTATAAGTTTATAACATATTTATGTACTTATGTATCTATTTTATTTATTTTCTTTTTAATATTTTTATTATTATTATTATCTCCTCTTAAATAGATCACCGGCCATCTTATATCTTCACTACCCTTGGTTGACTAGTAGAGAATGCCTATGGCATTAAGTTCGCCTTTGTACCTTATTGTGTGTGAGAAGTTTAAATAAATAAATAAATAATGAGTTGAGCTTAATTTCTACCTTAGGAACAGCGTAACCTGCAAATGCACCGATTTTTGAGCGAACCAAAAATAACAAATACTCACAAAAATAACCTTAGTTGCTTAACACACTATCGGTAGGCATCGGTTTAATTTTGACAGTTCAACAACATTCATTGCGTTATTTACATTGTTGATAATACAAATTTTTCGAACATAAGAAGCAATGGATTAGCAATTTGTTCAAAAATCATTCAGATTGCGATTAGTTTTGTGTTACGCAATCAAGGTACAGATTCACTCTTTCAGCATGTTCCTGATTTATAAAATCGTTTCGTACAAAAACTAGCCCATTGAAAAGTGACGAGAGACCCACCATCCGCTTGTTTCCTTTTAATTAAACTGAAAATTCACAGTCATGGTTGGAAGCGAACCGGCCGGGATATAGCTAAGCTTGATACTTGAAAAAAGTTAGTTTAGCTTTGCAAATGAGATTAAGTCTTATGGCAGTGTTGCTCTTTATATCCGTATTTAGTTCAGCCCGGTTTTGTGTGCCGAGCTAAATATATTTTTGAGGTATTTTTATTTTTATTTCAGGTTTGTATAGCGTTGTTTCTTTAGGTCTCTTGTAATATTAAATAAATTACAAGATACCTAAAGAAACAACGCCGTTGGCGTTTAAAGACTTGTTAGTGTCAATAATATTTTTGGTCACGTCAAATAATATAATAATAATAATAATAATCATTCATCATCATTTCAGCCGAAAGACGTCCACTGCTGAACATAGGCCTCCCCCAATTGTGGGGGGTTTGCCATAATCGCCACGCTTGGCAGGCGGATTGGCGATCGCAGTACCTATGGTGTTAAAAATGCATAGAGAACGTAGTAAGTCCCTTAGTCCCATTTCCTCCCGTGGGTGTCGTAAAAGGCGACTGAAATGAAATGAAATGAAATCGTTTATTCTGTAAATAGGATATCGGAATCACTTTTACACGTCATATATAAAATATAAAAACAAGCTTGGGGGAGTCGACATTTCCTATCTGACTATCCCTGAGAAGAAAGTCAGATAGGAAATGTCGACTTCTTTAATCGTCCCAGTACTTTTTGAGCCTATTCATTACAAACATACAAACATACAAAAATAGGTACAAATCTTTCCTCTTTATAATATTAGTGTAGATGTAGATTTATAGAGTTTCTAGCACCATTCACTTTATTTCCCGCATTTACTCTCCTTTTTACATCTTCATCAATCTTTCCATGCCTTGTAAACTGACTCCCCAAGTATAAAAACTCACTTGCTCCACACGCTTATCATTTATTTTACACATACTAGACAGTCATTTACTCGCCATTAAACCCTTTATGAATGTGACATCTCTACTCATAACCCTAGAAGACCCTAACGTCAGAATAATGAAATAAATAAACACACCATTACAATCATAATTAAAACAGACATAATAAAAACGCGATCTTACCTAATTAGTCACAACCCCATAACAAAAAAAGTAATTAAAACAAACGCAAGTAGGACATTTATAAGCATTGGTATGAACACCGCGATAAAACCCGGCACCCGGCAGGTATGCTCGCCGTTAATTAAATTCAGCCGCGGAACGTGTCGCCTCTTAGGATATATTAATCCCCTTTTACCTAGGCATCTGAAATCAGAACAAAACTGCCATTTCACGAGGGTAAAGATTAACAGCCAAGGTACAATTTTATTAGCATTTTTTTCCTCTTTCCGGGGTGCCAAGCTCATTTCCTCTCCTCTAATTTATTACAGGCATTTGGAACCCGTGAAATTAGTGATATCAAACAGTCATAACCCCCCTTTTCGTATTTACCTCGAGGAAATTTAATTTTAGAAATTCGATTAAAATGTGATTAAGTCGAATTTAAAAAATGTTTCACGTTCCTGAAATATTTTATGGGAGATTTAATCGTCTGTTTGAAGTGGCTTATCTGAGTTTAACACAAAAAGTAATTTTGAGCGAAGGGTTGTATCCTTTTCTAATGTAAGTAGCTTGGTGGTTTTTAGGGGAAAGAAGAACATAATGGGGCTACAAGGCTCTCAAACTACTCTTGCATAAAAATGATGGTGTATTTGAAATTGAATTTTTCATCGTTCGCTTCACATTTGCAAGATAATAAACGCAGTCGTAAGATTTCGGTAACAAAGGGGATCTAGCTATATCCACCCCTCAAAAGGTGTTTGAAGGGTGACGATAGGAAAGCAGATAAAACGGTAACAGCTAGATGTGCTGACTCTTTCATCGTTATACTCTCTTTGACTTCGAAGCCGGAGTTTCATTAAAACATACAGATTTTTACGACAGTTTTAATCGTATTTTAAATATTGAACAGCGCGAAATATGTTTAATTAGTTCAATTTGGCTGTTCGCCATTATTTTAATTCCAATTGTATTGCAGTATGAAATAATTACGATTTCAGCAGCTACACGAATTTAAAATTATGTTAAACACGTTCTGTTTGCCAATTTCAAAGTGTCCGTTCTGGCTCCAAGAAATATGGGATTGCGGAATAATATTCAGACGAAATATAGTTAGAGGAAACTAATATGTTCAAAACCGAAAAACCTAAGACAACACAAATTATTTAAAAATAACCGGTCAAGAGCGAGTCGGACTCACGCACCGAGGGTTCCGTACCAACAAAAATCATAAAAAAATACATTCGTTCCACTATCAATCAAGAGATGGCGCTGATCTAAAACTTCAATATTAGAAAAAGTGTGCTATTTAGTGACATCATTTTATTTTTCCTGTAATTATACTTAAAGCTCGATCTTTATATAAACTTAAATCACATAGAATAATTTCAGATTTTTCTCTATGCATACTTCGGAGATAAGGTAAAGGTAAGAAAAATGTTTGAGAATGTGCAAGTAGCGCTCTTTCATATGATACCTGACATGCCCTAGTAGCCCCACTTCGATTTTTTAAGAACCCCGTTCTGTCCCTGTAGCAAAAAGAAACATTCTTCTTTCTTATTTGCAAAATAGTTGGGCAATAGTCATCTAAAACTGTTCCAAATTTCAACTTGAGATATCCAGCTGTGACAGACGGACAGACAGACTGAGTCGCACCATAAGGGTTCCTTTTATTTATTTTTTCGGGATCAAAGGTACCCTATGTCCGTTTCTGTACACCTGACAACGTATATGCAAAATTTCAGGATGATCGGTTCAGTTGTGTAGGCGTGAAAAGGTAACAAACAAAAAAACTTACTTTCCCATTTATAATATTAGTTAGGATTAATCATTATAATAAAAGAATAGCTTGGACGGTGACGCCCAAACTAAGTATTTGCCTGTATCTTGGTGGTTGATACCAATATTGTTGTAATTTTTTTAAACCTTCCCTTCCCTTTTTTTGCATTTGCAGATGCAATATATAAATATTTTATAGCCTATGTCACTCCCACAATTAAGACGAATCTAACGACACCTCATAATATGTTAAAATCCATATAGCCGTTTAGGCTACATAGCGTGCCATAGAAATAGATATACACACATACATTCAGAAATTCGAAAAAACATTACCGTCCTTCTGGAGTCGTCTTGTAAAAATAGGTACATTCATTTTGTTCTCGTTACCAAGTTTTTGTCTACTGATTTTATTTTATATCGAGCGACTGCCTATCTGACCTCCACAACCAAGTTACCGGGTAGCATGATGCCGCTTGGTAAGACTTTTCATTACGTAAATATAAACTAATATTCACGCGTTTCCCGTTTAACATTTAATCAAACTTCGCTGCCCCAAATAACCATTGCAGAATTATTTTGGGTGAAGTCCAGATTACCCAGAAGATATCGTATCTCCCCAAAAAACTACATTTGTATCTTTCAATCAAAACCAGAGCCATCTGTATCTACCCGACCAGCCAACTCTTGCATTACCAAAATTGCTCGGAAGCAATTTTCTTTATGCGATTCCGTGAGATACACTTTGAGGAGACTTGCAAGCCACTCATATTTATTTGATTGATTTATGTTAAAGTGAAACATTTTAACAGTTTACAAAAATACGAGGATTTTGTCGGAAGAATGTTGCGTATTTATTTTGTTTCCTCTATTAAGAACAATATATTATGCTTTTACAATATTGTAAATTGGAATATCCATTTTGTACCAAGATACGCCCTGTGTATTAATTTAATTAAATAGACATAAATATAGTAACACTCTTTGGAACAAGCCTTTATTTGAACACATTAATAACACAATTAAGTTCAACAAATACACAACACACCAATTACTTAATTGCTATATTCGTAATTACATTCCAAATTAATGAATACTACATCGAAGCTTTTTAGCGAATTTCATTTCAATAAATGAAACGATGAGTCCCTTGATACCTTCGGATACAGAGCGAGTCGGTATAATAGACACATTGATGAATCCTCCGCTTAATGCAGCACAACATTAAAACAAAAACTTCTAATTTAATAAAGGCAGTTTGCATCGACGCTGAGGGCTTAATGACGCCATATATACGAATAACATGGAGGGATAGAATGTAAAAAACCGGACAAGTGCGTGTCGGACCACGCACAATGAAGGGTTCCGTACTTGGAAAGATTTTATCCTAAGAACAAACTTAACATTGTAGTTGGTAAACATAATCTACCATACATTCCAACTGCAAATGTAAGTTTGTACGCACAATATCGAGATATTTACCATGTTATTTTAAGACCATAGACGTCTTATAGATTTTCCTGTAATCTATAAGAACAGAACTATTTTCTGTATTTTTTTCAAAGTGTTAGGTTCAGTAGTTTCGGAGTTAAGGGGGGGAATTGTCAATTTTTGTCTATTTTCACTTATAACTTTAAAAACAATATTTAAAATTATAAAAAAAAACACATTTTAGACCGTCACAGTAAGCCCTTTCATTTGATATGTCACGGTACAGTTTGCCGAAACTTTTTTTTTAATTTTCTCCTTTGCCCCCCAAAACTGATCCCAGTATTCTAAATTCATTTATTTACGGTTGACGTCCGTGTTTGGGTCACTTAAATTGATATGTATACCAAATTTCAACTTAATCGGTCCATTACATTCGGAGCAAATTGGCTGTGACAGACGGACAGACAGACAGACACACGAGTGATCCTATAAGGGTTCCGTTTTTTCCTCTTGAGGTACGGAACCCTAAAAATCTCCCAAACATTTTGCGCAGATGGTGAAGTGAATTAACCACAAACTTGGGCCATTATTAATTCTGTTTTCGTGTAGCCGACGGCTAATGTTTCACCGGGCTTATTATTGGGAAATTCTGTAATGACTGTTAATAAAACGATCACGCCACGGCTTCGGGCACGCGACCACGAATAAGGACAAGTTATATCAAAGTTCAATGCACTTACCTTCTGACTTCAATTGGGTTAATCATATTATAAGTTCCGTGCACGGCTGGTACAGGTTAAGTTGGGAAAACTAGCATCGTGAACTATTTCAATTATCTAAAAGTTTTCTGTTACTCGAAGTTCAAAATGATAGGAATAAGTCAGTGTACTGCAGTGTCATTATTTGTTAAAGGAAAACATGGAAACTTGTCTAGAAGTTTTAGCTTTTAACATCGATTTATTCTGGGGCAATTTAGCTATGTTGTTTTGGCAATACTCGTATGGAGTAAAAACTAATATTTGTTTGGTACTCAATCGGTCAAGGCGACTAAGGGACTTACTAGAGAATGGGCAGCAGCGTTCTCTATGCATTTTTTAACACCATACTGCGATCGCCAACCCGCCTGCCAAGCGTGGCGATTATGGCAAACCCCCCTAATTGGGGGAGGCCTATCCAACAGTGGACGTCTTTCGGCTGAAATGATGAATGATGATTCAATCGGTAAGAAACCAGTTGTTACGGGTCGTCATCAGCCCGAAAGTCTGACCAAGGGGTAACGCATTACCCAGTTACTGGGTTGCGGAGGAGCCATGGAGCGTTCCATGCTTGGCATAAGGCTTATAGAACGAGTCCCAAACATCGAGATTCGCAGACTTACGAACGTTTTCGTTATTGGAAAACGAGTTATGGAACTCAAAGGAGTTGGGCAGAACACCTGGCAAGGCGAAGTGAAGACAGGTGGAGTAAGGCAGTGACCCAATGGCGTTCAAGGACTGGAAGACGTAGTGTCGGTCATCCAACGGCGAGATGGGTGGACGACATTGTTGCCATCGCAGGTAGAACCTGGATGAGGCTGGCACAGGAGCGTGGGGATTGGCACATAAAAAGAGAGGCCTATGATCAGCAGTCGGGCTGTGGTTGATGATGAGAGAGAGGCCAGATAGGCAGTCGCTCCATATAAAATATTTGTGTTCAGCTGCATCTGATTAGACTGGGAGCCGACCCCAACATAGTTGGGAAATGACTATGCATATGATGACTGAATCGGTAAGAAGTGAACCTACATAGGTCCCGGCCATTCCGTGTTATGCAGATACACTCAAAACATTTATAACCTTGTGGCGCCATCTACATTGAACTATACATCAAAGACGTCACACAAATCCTGCATCGCGCAATCAGAGTTTACCGCGCGACTGACATATATACAACATCCCGGAATCAACCGTCGGGCAGTTGCCCACCAGACACAACACCCGTCTAGTCGGAGGATCCTGCCTTTACCATAGAGCACCCTGTTCCTCATACCCCTATAACCTAAACTTATTTTCAGGGCTGTAAAGCTTGGGACCCTCCTATCATATCTACCACAACAGTTATCTAATACCCCAAGCATCCGACTCACAAAATACCGCCATGTGTAAATTTTCCAACATGTGATGTTGAATCTACCCACAGATAAGAGGCACCTTTATCCCATTCATGTCTACACACTACCATTTTTCATGTCTTTGTTGGCTCGCAATAGGCATTAGGGTGACAGTGACAGTGACGCTCACTATCCTACTACCCTCTTTATAAAGATTTAATACATTTTTTTTTTTAATTTCGTACGTAGGCTCATATATTTTTCAATATCGTCGCCTTAGAGTGAAAACCTCGTATATGCAAAAAAGGCAACTTTACGGGAGGAAAAAAAAGGGTGTAATATTCAAACTCGTCATAGATGGCGTTACAAGTTGCCAAACTTTTTTTGAGTGAAACTAGGACGTGCGTTGCAAGGTTACCTTAAAAAAAAATGTAATAAAATAAAAATAACCAAAATTGCATTTCCGAGGTTTACACTCTAAGGCGACGATATGCTTGTTGGCATGATTGATGCTTGTTATAAAAGGATTTAGTTTAAAAAAAATGTTTTATAATGAAATAGTCGACGAGTTTAACTATCTTGTCAGTTCTGCAGGCGATTTTTTGTAGGGGGTTTAATAACAATACATTTAATTTAATTTTATAGAAAAAATATCTCTATTTACTACGTTTACCCATAAATATAAGTATCTTAAAAAAATAAAATATGTATGTATGTATTTATTTATTTATTTTAAATAGAACTGCTGACTTCTCACAAAATTAAAACATACTGACAGTATCATCTTCCATTCATTCACAAACATATCAAAATCTGTGTTTGTTCGGGAGAGCGTTAATAATAGCGGCTAACGTCCGAGGAATAGGTGACTTGGAGTCTGCAACAGTACATATTTTGTCTGTAATTAATATTGACTACTTTTTGTACTGACTCTGATTGTATATTGAATTATAGACCATATTTTGCACCAACTCTAATTTTATGTGTGAAACTGACATTAATAATTAATTTTTAATTGCCAATTTAATTAATATGATATAAAAATTTTGTACGCCAAGTGAGGCAAAACATGTTGGTCTTATTTAATATTTTCCATCTATATGTGCATATTCATGTATCATGTTACATATTATGTTTGAACAAATAAATTTATCTTTATCTTTATCTTTATCTTTACGGCAAGTTGGAACAGCTAGTAAGCGGTGCTTTCTGCCACGACAATAATTGTCTGAGACAAATAGATTGCAGATTTCATTATGCAGATCAGGAACTTCTTTAATCCCTCTAAGAATTTTAAATATTACAATCATCTGATCGCGCGCGCGCGTGGCGTGATGTATGTATGTGTGTATCTGTTTATACACATACATACATAAACTCAGGCCTTCTTCTCATGGGGGTAGGCAGAAACTATAGAACGCCACCTGCTACGCTCCTAGCATACTCCTTGCTGCGTTTTTGTTCATACATCTGGTAATACACGCACGCCGGTTGCGAGTGCTATTCACCTGACCTTTCTGAAGAACATCACCGATTAGGTCACTATTATATGTCTAAGGCATCCCCTACCGGCGTTTCCACTCACATCTACCTTGTAAATACCTTTTGTTAGTTGCCTTTCATTCATCCTCTCAACATGACCATCTAACCATCTAAGCATACTCTTTTAAATTTTGTTCACAAAATTTAAAAGAGTATGCTTAGATGGTTTGATCTTCAGAAAGGCCAGGTGAATAGCACTTGCAACCGGCGTGCGTGTATTACCAGATGTATGAACAAAAACGCAGCAAGGAGTATGCTAGGAGCGTAGCAGGTGGCGTTCTATAGTTTCTGCCTACCCCCATGAGAAGAAGGCCTGAGTTTATGTATGTATGTGACCTACATCTTCTTTTAAACCGCACCGTTGCCTTATCACATGATTTTTCAGCCTATCATTCATAGCCACATACACATGCTTCGCAAGGAATGCATTTCTACAGCATTTTGTACTTTCATCATTGATGTATAAAAAAGGAAGATTAGGTACGCGCTCCTCGACGTGGACCGCATAACATACGCCGACCGGCACAACTTACCTCAGTCACAATCGAACTGGCATTTGTGTAGCACATGTGCAGCATGTTAAATAAATTACCGTAATCATCTAAATAAGCAGCAACAATACCTTCTTGTGTTTTCTAAATGTGCACAAATAATTCACAAACTCAAAACAAGTTCCACGTGATTACTTTCCACTCGTAACTACATCAAAACTTATTTTCTTTAAAATACTCCTGAATAATATTGCTTTCTAGGTCGTCATTTGTTTCTGAAATGTTATGGGTACGTAACAGTGACAATTATTGCTATCTCGTTCCTGCTGCAGCCCGCGTCATGTCTCTCTATTTCGGTTGTTTCACGACATCGGGAAATGTAGTGGTGTGTGTGTGTGTTTACATGTAATTGTTTCTAGTCCAATAATGTTTACGTGACCTTAGAGCGGTGCCTTAATTTCTTTTATTTATATATCAATGACTTTCATACTTCTTTTGTCTATACTGTCCCACTACTGGGCAAAGGTCTCCCCCAAATCCTTCCAAGAACTCTTTTCCCGCGCTACTTTGAACCAACATTCATTCATTTAATTATTAAAAGCAATTAGGTAATAATTACTACCCCATCCTACCCTATAAATTATAATATATTAATCTTCCTGAATATGAATTTAAAAAAAAGTATAAAAGAATTTAATATTCTATAAGAAGTAACATTTAGTAATGAAGTAAAAAACCTTAAAATTTAATCTTCCTCTTAGGCCACTATTGTATAAAAATGTCTCAGACTTCTTTTATTATTCAGATACTTACCAACTCAATATTTCCACTTCACAAAGTCTGAATTAGCCTTTGGGAGATTTTTTTTTTTAAAACGGTTCAAGTTTATTAAAAGCCGAATTGGGCAGACCTCTAGTCGTTAAATTCATGATGAATTTCTTTAGAACTTTTAGTGCGTCGTAAAATTGTATGTCAACAGGGTTTTAACTAGAATAAACAAGGGTATCTTGTTAAAAGAAATTGCTTGCATTATCTTTAATCTTTTATTATTATACTATCCCACTGCTGGGAAAAGGTCGGTCTAAATAATAATGATTTCAGTTATCTGTTCTTTTCCTGCGACCTCTGCCAGGCTCAGCGGCACGATCCATCTTCACCCATTGCTTAGAGACTGTTGCCCTGCGATCATCCTCTAACTAACATAACATAACATCACGCCTTGTTTCCCCGGAAGGTTAGGCAGAGGAGGTATAGGTGAAACCGCGGAGCGCCGGTAGTTAGGTATGCATAATATTAATAAAACTATCAATATGTCGATTATTATAAAAACTATAAGGAGGTACAAATATACATGGGAGTTAACATTCTGACTACGAAACTATGGCCAGTACCGATTTCCAATAAGAAACGCCAATTCATTATCATACGGAAACCAAATCAGCACAAAATAACTTACCCACATAATATTGTAACCCAACTTCCCCCATAAGTAACTTACAATAAACAAAAATAAAAACCAAATCAGACAACGATAAAGAAAAACGTGATCCTCATACTAACGATGGAATGGAACGCTTGATACGTTTTACAACGATACGTTTCGTTCAATAAAACCATGAAAAAGAAAATGGAGGGCTACTTCTCTCGTTTCGAGACAAACTAAAGCAAATAACTGCCTCGTTGGTCTAGTGGTCGCAAGCGCTACTGCTGAGCCTAAAGTTTTGGGTTTGGATCCCGAGTCGGGCAGTGTTATTATTTATTTATACAGGTTGTCCCAGAAATCGACCGACATAATGTAGGTGGTAACAGCTTTGGTCAAGCCCTCTCAAATGCTTTATCAATAAGAAGTAGGTTCTTAATAATCTTGTTCGTTTTAGTCTTCGCACTATATTTGTGTTATCTAGCAGCTGAATTGCCTCGACGTTCACATGTCGGTGGAATCGGTGTTCATGGGCCTCAGCAAATTTTTGAATTATGTTGGTGACGGGTTCCATTTTTAGCAGGGCGCCTCTCCAAATAACAAAATATATTATGTTCCGCAAAATCTACATATTTTTTTTTTTTCGTCACCACTGTTTAAATTTTTTTAACAAAACAATATTTCATGAAAAAAAAATTGTGAATTTATGTTGAATTTGTAAGTTTTATATTTATTTTATTTATTTTTATTTTAAAGAAGGCTTACAGACTAACAAACCAATGATATAAAGAAAGTAATATAAAGAAAATTGCTAATAACAAGCCTCCACATATAGTAATCAAAGGTTTTATGAAGAATCAAAGGTAATTACAGATAGAGTAGCTATTTAATAATATTTTGATGGGAAAATTTATGAATAAAAAGATTTTATTTACACATGAGAGTCAAAAGAATGACGCATGGCGGTTAATTTGTTTTATTTTTGAAAATCTAGTGTAACTCGAAAACTATAAGATTTTGCGGGACATATGTTTTGTTGTTTTGGGAGGACTTTACCAAAGCTATCGACACCTATAAGTATGTCGGCCGATTTCTGGGACAACCTGTATAAACTTTATTGTACACCACAAAAATACATAACAAAAAATTAATCAAATACTACAAAATATACTATGGGCGGCCTTATCGCTTATTAAGTTTTTTATTTTTTATTTATTAAAACTTTATGCACAAGTAAAAAAATACTGTACAAAGGCGGACTTCTACCAGCCAACCTTAGGGTGATGCAGAGACAAAACATGACAGGTGCACTATAAGATTAAACATTATTAACTAAACATAACCACATTTGAATTACACTAAGATTAAAAAAATTGAGCTTACTCAAATTACTCTATGATTATTTTCACGGTGTGTGGTAGAATTTTAGCCTTCAAAGATACATACATAAACTCACGTCTTCTACCTGCTACGCTCCTTAGCTCCTTTTGCTTTGTTTATATTCATACATCTGGTCATACATGCACGCCGCGCCGGTTCCATCTTCGAAGATTCTTACGATAAATTGCAACTTAAAACAAAATGCATTATTTTATTCTGGACCCCTGAATTCCCTACATTTTTCAGGCCCCTGATGAAAAAAGTTTGACCACCCCTCACTTAGACTGATAGATAGAATACTCTTCATTAAGTAAAATTTACAGCTATAAAAATTAACGGACAGAGGCAATGAACGCAAATCTCAATATATTTTGTGGTAGTTAATTCAGTCTGTTCTTATTTATACCATCATGGCTGAACCATTCACACCACATCCTTCCAATAACGATTTGTTAACTAACACGGGTAAGTTACTAGGCGGGTTCTTAAATCAAACTGCAGAGAAACTTTGTTTGCAACGCTAACCGCTGAGTTAGAGCCGTCTTCCACGGTACTACATGTTGGCAATACTACAACTGTTGTTTCTTTTATGTCTGCCCATTTTAAAGTTAAAATATGAGTTTTATTCATGTTGTCTTATTTGGGTAGGCGATGTTATTATGTTAGCTTTTTTGAGTTCCGTAGTCAATAAGGAACCCTTAAGGTCTCTGCACACAGCGGGCGCGGCGCGGCGGGACGGGACGCCGACGCGACGCGGAGCAGTTGTAATGTACTAGATATTACGGACGACGCCACACAGAGCCGTCCGGCTCGACGCGACGCGACGCAACGCTCTGTGTGGCGTCGTTCATAATATCTATTACATTACAACTGTTCAGTGTCGCGTCGGCGTCCCGTCCCGCCGCGCCGCGCTCGCTGTGTGCAGAGACCTTTATAGCTTCGCCATGTCTATCTGGCTGTCTGTCCGTGGGTTAGCTCAGAGACTCTTAGTACTAGAAGCTGTAATTTGGCACAGGATAAGTTTTTAACCAGTGCGCATTTTTTTTTTCTTTTTTTGGTGGTTCAGTATCAGTTTTAGAACACATTCCCATTATTTGTTTTTCTTATCATACTTGAAATCAGCAAAATATGGATACAATCTATTCGTAATAATATCAATGGGCGAGCGCACAGCTACTACTGCGTTCAGCTTCACTGACCGCGCCCCCGTTGCACGACGAGTATCCATTATACCAGTTTCAAAATAAACATCTTCCGTTACCGATAACTTAATTTTTTTGTACTAATATATATTTAAATAAGAAATAGGTGTATAATAAAACACTTTTACGTTTAATTTGTCAAAATTTGCGCACTAATTACTTTTCCTGTATACATATTAATCACGCCGACAAAATGGTGAAATAAAATATATCATTCCCACTTCACGTGCAATGGAACTCCTTTGCAAGTAAACTGGGGATGATATAGACAGTATGTAGATATACAGATAGATTATATGTACTCTATGTAATACTATAAAACTTGAAATATGTAAGTGCTGTGCACACCTGTAAGTGACAAATTCACTCTAGCTTTTAAGTTTAATTATACACACCCCAAAAAATGTATATAAATGTGAATAAGTCGTTGGAGTGCCATGATTATATAAATAAATAAATGATATTATTTTCTCGTCTATCCCATGGTGTGGGGTATCGTTAGATAGGCCATTCAAAAATATTGCGCGTCTCATTTTTCTATTCAGAGATCCGTTTGCGTAGTACTAATCTTTAAACTGCTAATTTATGTTAGAGTCAAGTGTCCTGCCAGCTAAAATAATGGTTGCTTTGGATATGTGAAAAAAAAATCATGGCAGTAGTATATAACAAAGTTAAAAGGAAAACTATTACTCACTGACCGTTCCAGATGACACCACTACTCTCCTCCAGGAGAGTCGTAGGGAAACTAGTACTCGTACAGTTCGCAAAATAAGAGCACACAATACACGATCGTCATTCCGACCTCGCTGCCGAGGTTCCGCGCGAAATCCCCGACTAACGAATAGTCTTCCCCATCCCTTGACTGTAAGTGAAGCGCCGGCAGCACGCGCTTTAGCTGAGCAGCAAATAATCCAAACTCCCCACGATAATAATCAAAACACTGATTTTATCCAGCCACCGTCGGTCCCTTGCCACCCTCCCTCCAACTCAGCTGCCCTAAGCCGAGGTTCGTACCCCACAGGGGGTGCCCTTAGCGAGCAGCAGTCGTTTAGTTTATAGTTTTTACGCCCTGGCTGGAGGCATTAAGTTTCGTTAGGAGCTTAAGGCAGCCACAGGAAAGTCCGGTTAAAGAGTCGGAACCTTAGTAGTTACACTCTGAAATGCCCTAGATAAAAAAAAAAAAAAAAAAACTATTACAGTTATGACAGTTTTAAAAGTTAACGAGTAATAGTCGACCAACTTATATTTGCAGTTGAAATGTATGGGATAAAAAGTTTACCAACTACAATTTTAAATGATAAAATTTGTGGTGTCTTAAATAACCCGAACTTTGTGAACCAAAAACCTTCAAACCGAATGAAACATACTATTGTGTAAACGTAATCATCATACAGTCGCCAGCACATCAGGTTATACTAAACTGTCAAACTCCAAACAATTCCGAACCTTAAAATGTTGTTGGTTAAGTTCAAAATCAATGAGAAAATTTGACAGTTTGTGGTAATTTTATGTGTTGGCGACTGTACATTAATTAATTATTATTGAGATAAGTCTTCGTTTCATGTTACGAATTCAGTGTAGACTTTCGGTTTGAGGTTTAGGTTTTGTGATATGGGGTAATTCAGTGGATGTGGGCAGATCATTCAAAATACAAAAAAAAAATATCAGAGCCATGAGCGGAGCAGAATATTTAGACCATTACAGGCCATTATTTAAAATATTTTTTTTACTAGCTTTTGCCCGCGGCTTCGCTCGCGTTAATTTCGATTCAAGAAAAAAACTCTTAACACACTACCAAATTTTATATAATAATTTAATTCAAACATAATTCGAAAGACACGTGGCGCCATCTATTATCATAAGAAATTCATGGTTGGTTTTCTCAGGGACAGTATTTTTTTTTTTTTTTTTTTCGGATGGAAAGGTACCCTATGTCCGTTTCTGTACACCTGACAACGTATATGCAAAATTTCAGGATGATCGGTTCAGTGGTTTAGGCGTGAAAAGGTAAGAAATAAACAAACAAACTTTCCTATTTATAATATTAGTTAGGATTTAATTTTTCTACACCAGCAATGGTAGTATAGGTGAATCAATGTTTAATTTTAGATCTCAATGTACCATATACTTAGTTTATATTATTCTATTCTATTCTTCTCTATTCTATTCTCCCCTATTATTCCCTATGCCCGCGACTTCGTCCGCGTGAAATTTCAGCCCACCCATCGCGTCGCATTCGCATCCCGTCGCTCGCCCGCGCTAAAACTTCGTTATCGCTTAGCGTTCTTTCTGACTTCAGTTCTTTTCGCTTGGCTTCTAGGGATCGTAGCGTAGATATATAGCCTATAGCCTTCCTCGATAAATGGGCTATCCAACACTAAAATATTTTTTCAATTCGAACCAGTATCTAGTTCCTGAGATTAGCGCGTTCAACCAAACAAACAAATTCTTCTTTATACTGTACTGTATAGCTTTATAGTATAGCTGACCCGCGCAACTTCGTCTGCGTCACCTAAGAGAGAAAGTTGTTTAAATAATGAATTTTCTACTTATTTTGTTGCGGAGTTATTTTAAAATTATGATATCTCCTAAGATGTTGATTGAAATCAAGTGATGTCAAGGACAATTTTGTTTACATTTAAATACTTGCGATTAATAACATATTTATTTGGATAAGGATTAATATTATGTTGATAAAACTCCTTCGCAAATATTGAATTAATATCGAAACAAATTGATTACTATAAAAATAGGTTATAGTGAGTCAATCTTAAAAGATAGACATATGCTGTCGCGGACTTTTTTTTAGAACTTTTAAAGAGGAACATTTCCATAATACATGTTATTTGCGTAACTTAAACCGTGTATGCAGCGCACGCAACGGAAGCTCCCAAAAAGGAATATTTTTTCCCGTTTTTGCAACATTTTTCATTTATGCTGCGCTCCTATTGGTCGTAGCGTGATGTTATATAGCCTATAATATTTCTCAATAAATGTACTATCCAACACAAAAATAATTTTTCAATTCCAACCAGCAGTTCCTGAGATTAGCGCGTTCAAACAAACAAACAAACAAACTCTTCAGCTTTATACATATATTAGTATAGTAAGTATAGTATATAGATTATTCGGGCCTTATCAGAATACCAGCGCTGCAACACTTATTTTTAAATCCTTATCCAAATAAATATGTTATTAATCACAAGTATTTAAATGTAAACAAAATTGTCCTTGACATCACTTGATTTCAATCAACATCTTAGGAGATATCATAATTTAAAAAAGCTAAAGAGTTTGTTTGGTTGAACGCGCTAATCTCAGGAACTACGGGTTCTAATTGTAATTTTTTTCGGTGTTAGATAGCACAATTCTTTAGGAAGGTTATAGGCTATTTAACATCACGCTACGACCTTAAAAAGCCGAGCAAACGACAAAAAGTCGGAAAGAACGCTAAGCGAAATCGGAATAATTGCGCGGACACATCGGAGTAACTGCGTTTCTGACATTTCATAAGTGCCGTTTAATGTAGGTTTATGTGAAATAAAATATTTTGATTTTTTATTTTGGGCGGGCAATGCGATGCGACGGGGCTGAATTTTACGCGGACGAAGTCGCGGGCAGAAGCTAGTTCATAATAAAACCAACCTAGTGTCCCAATGCAGAGCAAACGCCTCTTCTCATACAGAGAAAGAACGAACATCGATCACCAACGGCCATGCTCGCTTAAGAAGGGTTAATGATTTCAATCGTATGTAACTATGTACAACGTTCCAAAAATATCTCCGTAATAAAACAAATGTATCCAGAGTAATAAAAAAACCGCGGACATCATGTTTTACAGGAAAATCTTAACACCGCCATCTACAATAGTGACGTCACGGCACAACGCCATCTGTTATTGAATAGAGGTACTAAACTAATGACAAATGTTGACTTTCGTATTAGATTTGTACGTAGTAAATAGTTATACAGATTAGACACTGTTCGGTGTTTTCACCGAACACCTTAGTTAGCATTATCGGCGCAACGCGTTGACCTAATTTTATTACTTATTACTTATAATTTTATATTAGATTCAGTGCACTTTTGTCTACCGCGTTAGCCGGGTGTATTCATCAACATTCCATTAACATTTTAGCACTAAGAACAGTTTGAGAGTTAATCAATAAATAGTGTTCAACATAAACATTTGTTTCTCCTTACAAACACCGACACCTTGCTACGTACCCCAACATATTTTTTTTTTTGGTCCTTCGAACCGGACCACGTCGCGTAAATTCGGAAATTCGGTATTTGGGTGTGCGAGGTCTGAACTATCGTGTGTGCAAATAACAGTGTGTGTACGTTGTGGAGTTGTCGGAGCGAACATTGGAGCAGAACAGTGAAGTAGCAGCAAAGGCTGAGTACAAACAGCGGAGAATACAAGTAATAAATTTCCTTATTTTTAGTCAATAAAGACTGCATTTTAACATCCTATAACAATGTCGGAACTCATTGAAACGCAATCAATGATCTATGATAGCATCATAAAACTTGGCATTAACTTGAAGAAGGATAGTGCTGATAGGAAAACAGTAGATTACTTTAAGCGGAAACTTAACACTTTGGAGAGTTATTGGAATGATTACCAAGTTAATCATGAGCGAATTGAGGGGGAGGTAAGTAAAACTCATCCTTATTTTACCGACCTAGAGTACGAGAAAACAAGTACGGTGTATGAATCAACCAAGGCGTTGATTAACCAACAGTACCAGCTGCGGTTAATGAAGACAGGAAGCCTTTCAACAGGTGAGCAAACAACAGCTCGAGACAGATCGCCATCAGCATCGAGTATGCGTGTAGACGAGAAAACAGGTGAGGAGGCGGGACGAAGTTTCTTAAGGCAGCTGAGCGACCGACCAGCTCAGAAGTCGAACATGGAGCCAAACAGCAAGCTAGACGATTTGTTGAAAAAACAGTATGCGAATTTTAAAGCATTCGTGCGTACAACCGCAAACATAGATGTGGTCTCTATCTCAGATAAGTGGGAATTTGAGGACGTATTGAGGTCACTACAGGCTAGATGGTCAGCTATCGACAGACTGCATTGGGACATCGAGATCGAACTGGAGGGAGAGAACGAACAATACAATAACATGTACGATAAGTATGAGACAAAATTCAACAACCTGAAAAGGGCTATTAACACGAAAATGTGGTCAGTCGCACACAGGGAAAAATCAACACCTCAACTGGAGATACCGAACTTCAACGGGAACTACAACCAGTGGGTATCGTTTAGAGACCTATTTACAGAGGTAATACACAACAACCCCTCGTTGTCAAGTGGCCAAAAGATGCAGTATTTAAAGGGTAAGGTTCGTGGAGAAGCAGAGAAACTTATACAACATCTATCGATAAGTACCGATAACTATTTGGTGTGCTGGAATATTCTCACCCATCGGTATGACAACAAAAAACTGATATTCTCGTCCCATATGAACATTTTGCTAGGCCTTCCAAACATACAACAGCAATCTTTACAGCAGATTAAGCGAATGCATGACACCACGTTGGAATGTCTTAATGCAATCAAAAACTTAGGAGTTGACACCACATCGTGGGATCCAATGATCGTACACGTTCTAGGGCAAAAGCTAGATACGGAAACATACACTGACTACATAGAGTCACTGAAGAATTCGAAAGAACTACCGCTTCTCGCAGAGTTCTTAGAATTTTTGGAAACAAAATTTACATCCCTAGAAACAGTTCGCCGTAAAGATAGTGTACCTTCGAAGACTTCTCATCAAAACAATTATCCAAATCAAACATTTAACAATAGGAAAAATAATTACAACGATTCGAACCACTATAGCAACGGAAATAGAGCAGTTGCGAAATCGATGCACGTGTCAAATATAAAATGCCCTCTTTGCAATAATCAACACGGCATTTATAATTGCAAAACATATTTAAAAATGAGTGACGACCAAAGGCTAAAAACTGCAACGAAATTAGAACTTTGCACAAATTGCTTATTTAGTCATTTCGGAAATCAATGCACCTCCAATTTAACATGCCGAAAATGCCAAGATCAACATAACACCATTTTACATGACGCATTTGTGAAATTAGCGAATGCATCAACTCCGTCGTTAAGCAGCAACAACGTTGAGAAAAAAAACGCAAGGCGCAATGAACCCGTGATGGGCACCGTGAATGCCTCTCAAGATGAAAAAGCGGAAATATTGCTAGCAACTGCTCTGGTGAAGGTCAAAGGTGTGGATGGAACTTACCAAACCATGCGCGCCTTGGTTGACCAAGGGTCCCAGATATCTTTAATAACTGAGCAAGCGGCTCAGATGTTAGGTATCAAGAGACGACGTTGCAAAGGAGTCATCTTTGGAGTGGGGCAACAGAAAAACAGTTGTAAGGGGATGATAAGCATAGGATGTGCTTCTACGCACAACAATTTTGAATTTGTATCAGATGTGCTTATCATGAACGAACTTATTAAAAGTCTGCCAAACCAAACATTCGCTAAACCAAATTGGAATTACATAAAAAACATTAATTTAGCTGACCCGGAATTCTACAAAAGTCGACCAGTTGACTTGCTTTTCGGGGCGGACATTTATGCTAACATAATGCTAGGCGGAATTATAAAAGGAGAACATGCACAACAACCGATGGCTCAACAAACACAGCTGGGATGGTTACTATGCGGTAACGTAAAAACATACCAATGTAATGTAGTTCTTAATAACATCGAGGAGATTCAGAAATTTTGGGAAGTTGAGGAGATTTCAGAACCTTCAAACCTATCAGTAGAAGATCAGGAATGTATGGATTTCTATTCGAAAACAACAAAAAGAAACAGTCAGGGTCGGTATGAAGTCAGAATACCACTTAAAGAAGAATTAAAACAGCAATTGGGGTCTTCCAAACCTATGGCTATTGCGCAGCTAAAGAATTTGGAACGCCGCTTAGAAAAACAACCAACATTAGCCGAAAAATACAAGGATTTCATGAATGAATATGCTGCATTGAATCACATGAAAGCGGAACAGAAAAACATTAACATACCACTAGAATGCTTCTTGCCTCACCACGGCGTGCAGAGAGAAGAATCATCAACAACAAAGCTTCGTGTGGTATTCAACGCATCCGCCAAAACATCCACCAAATACAGCTTGAATGACATCATGCTGAAAGGGCCCAATCTACAAAAAGATCTACAGGCGTTACTACTTCAATGGAGACAGTATCCCTTCGCCTTCACTGCGGACATCGAGAAGATGTACCGCCAAATCTTAGTTAACCCCATTGATCAACGTCTACAAAAAATCGTTTGGCGTGAGTCATCAACAAAACCTATACAAGTGTATCAATTAAACACGGTAACATACGGGACAAAGGCCGCGCCGTTTTTAGCAATTATGACCTTAAAACAGTTGGCGGCGGATGAGCGATGCAAGTTTCCAAAAGCGGCTGCTGTCCTGGAAAACAGTTTTTATATGGATGACCTGTTACACGGCTGCTTCAACATAGAACAGGGTAAACAATCGATAAATGATTTAATTCATCTCTTAAAATCAGGAGGATTTAATCTTCGAAAGTGGTCCTCCAACAGTCAAGAATTATTGGGGAAGAATCAAGAGGAATTCGTTTATAGCTTCAAAAATGAGGACATGTTGAAAACCTTAGGTTTATGCTGGAACCCAAAAGGAGATCAATTTACATTCCGATGCGACTTTTCCCAAACAACCTCAAAACCAACTAAAAGGAGCTTACTATCAGAAATATCAAAATTATATGATCCTCTAGGTTGGCTGACACCCCTATCCACGAAACTAAAATTACTATTTCAAAAGTTATGGAAACATGATCTGCAATGGGATGATAAGGTGTCAGATGACATACATAATGAATGGGTTAAGTTGATTACGGAAATTGACAACATTAAACATTGTACGATTCCTCGATGGATATTATGCAACGAGAAGGACGTCATAGAATTGCACGGCTATTGCGACGCGTCCATCGAAGCATATGCGTGCGTGGTATACGCACGAACAAAACATCAACAAGAAACAGTAATCGTCGCAGCAAAATCGAAACTTATACCAAGTAAAAAAAGCGTAACATTGCCACGGATGGAACTTTGTGGTGCTTATCTACTATCTAAGCTCATGGACAAAATCAAACAGAGTATAAGTTGTCAAGTAGAAATCTATGGATGGTGTGATTCTATGGTGGCCATAGGATGGATACAAGGAGATTCTGCACGTTGGAAACCTTTTGTGGCTAATAGAGTCAACACTATAAAACAGATAATGCCAGCAAACTGCTGGCGATATGTGAAATCGGGAGATAACCCGGCTGACTGCGCCAGCCGAGGATTAACAGCGCCCCAACTTTTAGAACATCCTTTATGGTGGAATGGACCAGCATGGCTAGCGTCCTATGACGTTAAACAAGAACAAAGACAGCCTATCTACCAAACAGAGGAAGAGATAAAAAGGATAAAATTGGTAAACATTGTTCAAGATATTAACAGTAATAGTATAATAGATAGTTTATTATTACAACATAATTCGTTTATAAAAATAACTCGTGTCTTGGCATGGGTACTGAGGGCATTGACGCCAAAGTCGCAACGTAAACATTTACCGAAGTACCTAACATTACTTGAACTGCGAAAAGCCAAATCAGCTATTATAAAACGAGTGCAAAGTACAGAATTTCCGTCAGATATGGAAATATTAAACAAAAAGGGTATAGTAGCAACAAACAGCAATTTATTGAATTTAAAACCTTTCATCGATAAAAGCGGTTTTCTCCGCGTGGGAGGACGTCTAAGGAACGCGAATATGAGCGAAGAAATGAAACATCCTAAGATAATCCCTAACAGAAGTCGATTGGCGGAGTTACTCATAGAAGAAGCTCATCAGTTAACATTCCATGGGGGCCCTCGATTGACCTTAGCTGCTCTCAGACAACAGTACTGGATAACAAGCGGATACAGTACAACCAAAAAACAGTTAAGAAATTGCGTGACTTGCCGGAAGTATGAAGCAAGGAAGCAATATCAATTGATGGGTGACCTTCCCGCAGCTAGAACCAACCCCGCTCCTCCATTCTACCATACTGGGGTGGACTATACAGGTTTTGTGAACATCAAGGCAAATAAGGGGAGAGGCGTGAGAACACTGAAAGGCTACGTGGCTGTATTCATATGCATGGTCACGAAAGCAGTTCATTTGGAATTGGTGTCTGACCTTACCAGTTCCGCATTCTTAGCTGCACTTAAGAGAATGGCGGCCCGGAGAGGAACACCACATCACTTATATAGTGATCAAGGAACCAACTTTATCGGAGCGAATAGGTTGCTGCAAGAGGATTACAACCAATTACAACACGTTTTCGGGGATAGCTGCCAGGCAGAAATCGCTGAAATGAACATACAATGGCATTTCAACGCTCCATCTTGGCCGAGCGCTGGCGGGCTGTGGGAAAGAGCCGTCCGCAGTCTGAAGTTCCACCTGAAAAGAGTGGTTGGTGAACAAAGACTAACGTTCGAAGAGTTTACCACTGTACTGACACAATTGGAAGCGTGTCTGAACTCGAGACCGTTATGTTCGCTTACAGAAAACATTGAGGATCTGGATTATTTATCACCGGCACATTTTTTATCAGGAAGATCCGACTTAACAATGATTGAGACGAAGGAAGATGCGAGAACGAGATGGCATTTAACAACCAATATTTTTAAACAGATTTGGCAAAAATGGAAGAATGAATATTTGAGCCAATTAACAGCGAGAGAAAAGTGGTCTAAACCTCAGGAAAATTTAAAAATAGGCAACATGGTCGTAGTGCATGAAGATAACATTCCAGCTGGACGGTGGATTATGGGCCGAGTGATAGATCTGCATCCCGGTAAGGATAGCTACGTCAGGGTGGTGTCACTGAAAACAAAAAATGGCATCATAAAGCGACCAGTAGTCAAACTTTCTTTATTACCGGTAGAAATCAAAACAAATAGCCAACAAAACAGTCCAACTGAAACAGACAGTTCAGCTGAACAGGGTTCTGGGACCCGGAATAACAGGAAACAAACAAGAAAAACGACACCAGGCACATTGTCGTATGTCGCAATGGCATTAACTTTTTTTGTGTCAATCTGCAGCGTTGCAAATTGCAGCTACAACATAACTACATTAAGCAATAACCAATCTTTCTACTTTGACCCAATATCCAAAATTAGTCTCATAAAAGACAGTTGGGTTCTGGTGGTATTCTATAACATGTCTCCGTATTGGGAAGGTATGCAGGCGTTTGAAAAAGTAACAACATATCTGGATAAAACATGTAAAACAACAGGCAGCGAACAGTGTAACATGATAGTCCCTCAGCTGATCCATGAGTGTAATGAACTGAAATACTATAATGAACTTCTGATGACGCAACACGTAAGTGGACACTCCAGACGGCGGCGGGGACTTATCAATGCAGTAGGAAACATTGCAAATTCCCTATTCGGCGTATTAGACGAACAATTCGCGGAAAAATACAGCCGAGACATCAACATGATACAACAAAATGAAAAACATTTAGCTGGTTTATGGAAGAATCAGACGTCGATTGTCGAATCAGAGTACAATTTGTTGAAAAGAACAGAAGAAATCATGGCAAAACAACATAAAATAATTAATAAACATCTGATTACGCTGGATAACGCTTCAAACAAATTACAACGAGAGATAAACAACATATCCGTACTTCAAGAATTTACGATGACAGCCATAACAGCCAGTAATTTACTGCATAACTTAAAAAGGACTCAAGATATTTTACTTGACATTCTAACCAATGTCCACCATGGACAGTTTAACATTCATCTGCTTACCCCTGAACAGCTCCAAAAGGAACTTAACATTATCTCTGGGCATTTATCTAATGAACTAACATTGCCTATTGAACCGCACGATATTCGAAAGCTATATTCTCTGATAAACATTAAAGCACGAATAACTGAAGAATACTTTCTCTTCCAAATAACATTCCCACTTATCAGTAGAGACCGATATAAGTTGTATAAAATACATCCTATACCACACCAGACTAACAACACTATGATAGAGTTCATCCCGTCTTCAGAATACGTCGCTACGGATCTAAAAAGAGACTCATACTTAACAATTACGTCGGAAGAACTGTCACTATGTAAACAAGAAGATGATAAGTTTATGTGTGATTTGAAAAAGCCGATATACCATCTTAACAACGAGAACAACTTTTGTGATCTCGACCGAAACACAGATAAGTGCAAGGTACAAAGATCCAGATGTGAAAACAAATGGACATCACTAACAAATCCGTCACTATTCTTGTACCATTGCTGCAACATTTATACCGTCAAAGTAATCTGCGGCGAACAGATAAACAGGATACAACTGAGCAAAGCTGGTGTCATTTACTTAGAACCAGGTTGTCTCCTGAAGGGTCAGGATTTTACTCTGAACATTCAGAATCAAAACAAAAACAGAATGGATATGAGCCCGGATATTTATATACCTGAGATGGATCAGTTAAACTTCATCATTAACAGCACTATGCCTTTTAAAGACTTACAAGACGTAACAGACTCAGGCGAGATGAAGTACGCCTTGAAAAAGCTACACAAACGCATCGACGACATGAAAAACAGCCAAGTGGAAATAGGAGAAACTTTATCCATTCACGACATTCATCAGTATGCAGTAAGCTACATCCTGGTCGGCGCGCTGGCGCTGGCGGTGGGAGCGCTGCTGTACAGATGGCTGCGGCTGCGAGCGCGGCGCGCCCATATCACGTCGGACATGGAGCTTCAACTCACTAGTATTAGTGATGTGAACGTCCATAGTGTTAGTGCGCGGCAAAACATGAGTGAACGTCAATCTAGTGCGACACATAATTATAGTGAATTAAACAATACAATGGTGAATAGGGCGTGTCCTCGCGTGCCTAGAAATCCTTTAGGAACAATAAGCACTTAAATTTATTTAAAATAATTTTTACTTTTGTTCTACTAACATTTTAATCTTAAGTTGGCTTGTTTTCACCTTGTAAACATTATTATCATGAATTCATGATTATTCCATTATTTTATTAACATATCATTGTAACATCTCAGTATCCCCATCTTTCGGGGCCCGGAATATGTTCGGTGTTTTCACCGAACACCTTAGTTAGCATTATCGGCGCAACGCGTTGACCTAATTTTATTACTTATTACTTATAATTTTATATTAGATTCAGTGCACTTTTGTCTACCGCGTTAGCCGGGTGTATTCATCAACATTCCATTAACATTTTAGCACTAAGAACAGTTTGAGAGTTAATCAATAAATAGTGTTCAACATAAACATTTGTTTCTCCTTACAAACACCGACACCTTGCTACGTACCCCAACAGACACGTATGTTAACCTATAACTCCAGGTTGCCTCACGATGCTTTTCCTTCACCAATGTCAGTATATCAAAGACTAATATTATAAATCGTCGTATCCTACGAACAGTGCCCTAACGAACATAGGGGCTTTCTTTTTTTATTGCATAATTCAATTCTGCTCATCATACCACATATAACCAGTTCAACAAAACAATTAAAAACGGGATTTAAAGGACAAAATGCGTATAAAATATAAAGATAATTTATTGAAAATAATCCTAGCCGAACCTTAAAATAACAATACACAGTATAAGAAATCACCAATACATATTTTTTCATATTTAATTTAATTAAACACAAAAAAGTGTCTCCTGAAAAGTAGCTATTATGCAGTTACGCCCCTATTCGTAGGGTACGACGAAATGTGAAAGTTTGTGAGGATGGATGATACATAGATGGAAAGATAGATAGAATAATCTTTATTATGTTCACCATAAAAAAATACAGATACAAATGTAGAAATATTACATAGGGTGACACTATGGCCGGTGGAGCATATGGTGGAGGTCTGCCCGGCTTGGGCAGAGCACCGCCGTGTCCTCACGGAGGCGATCGGCGGCAGCGATCTCTCGCGTCCGGCCCTGGTCCAGGCCATGGTCCGGAGCGAGAGTGCATGGGAGGCAATCACCTCCTTCTGCGAAGCAGTAATGCGAGCGAAGGAGGAGGCGGAACGCGTGAGGGAGCGGCAGTCTGTGCGCCCTCACGCCCCTAGTCACCGCAGAAGACGCCCTGGGTGGCGGGAATCGGTAGCCGAGTCCCGGCCACCGTAGGCGCGGGCTTGCGGACAGCGAGCTATGAGCAGCTCGCCGTCCGTAAGGACCAGGCGCGTTGCGTTCCAGGCGCGCCTCAAAGAGATGTCAGACTCAGCACGCACTGACAGGGTCCACTAGGATCTTTTATAAAGTTTCATATTGAGACACGAAGCAACCAAATACAGTCTAGAGGAATGTGGCCGCTTTTCTTTAGATCAAATTTTGTTGTTTCGTGTCTCAAGATGAAACGTTATAAAAGGTATTAGAAAATTCTAGACACACTTACCGAGGTCGCTGATTGAGCCGTTTTTCATAATTCCTTCTCAGTCACGAGATAATATTTTTTTATAGTGGCGCTAGTGGCCTCTTAACCACTGGGCCATCGTGACATTAAAAATTCATAAAACCACTTATAACGTGCAAGTAATAAGTAGAGTCTACTCAATTATTTTATTCATAGTGCGGGTAAAGGCATCCGACAATGGGGGTATGTAATTAGCAAAGAAATTCCAGCTTTTGGTTAATAATGTTATATCTTGCACTTTGAAGCACTCAAGCGTTTCAAAACACCTTAATATCTCGAAGCACTTCAACATTGCAAAGCATTTCAACGTCAAAAATGTTTACTTAAAACAATTTAACTTGATTTATTCAACTATTTTATAGCTCGGCGTGCCCGAGATTCATGAAGAGTGGTGAATACAGGAACCGGGAGCTTTATATAACCTTTATATAACTCTTATACAACTTCTACATAATTACTTTGTAGCCGGGCTGGGCAGTATTTTATTGTTATGATCAAAGTTAGCTTTATTTCGTACAATTGGTTCGACTGTTTTGTTAAATTTATTGTTAGGTCTACCAATGTGTGCCATGTGTTGTTTACGTATTGTGAGAAATCAAAATGGGAATTATATGTATTTAATGTGATTTAGTACTGCAATATTGTACTGGAATAATTTAGTATCTTTTTTGACCATTTACTTTTCTGTGACAATTTTCCTTTTAACTTCGTTATATATACTACAGCCCCGAATTTTTTCACATACCCAAAAACCATCTTTTATAGATGACAGGGGGGACACTTGAATCTAAAAAAATATATATAATAATAATAATAAAAAGTTTATTTCCTGAAAAAATACAGATTTAACATGTTTCATATATAGACAATTCATGTGAGCTTTGGTAGTAACACAACGCAATACAAATCTAAGAACTGTAATCTGTACAAAAAATGGGAAACCCTGCCTCTCAAACTAGGTAACCTGTATCTTAATATATAGACAATTCATATGAGCTTTGGTAGTAACACAACGCAATACAAATCTAAGAACTGTAATCTGTACAAAAAATGGAAAACCCTGCCTCTCAAACTAGGTAACCTGTATCTTGAGAGACAGTGATTCACCATATCAGGCAACTGAAGGAACACGGGTGGGTTTTAGTCAGTAAAAGTCTGACACGCCCTCCCGCTCCACCCAGAGCGGGAGAAGTTATTTGATAATTTCCCACCCAAAAAAAAAAAAAAAAAGCATAAAATATGGTGCTTTATGTATACTGAGTAGTAGACTGTGTCGATCTACCTGAGTGAATGGCATTTTAAAGCTTAATATTACGCAAACGGATCCCTGAATCGAAAATTTGTGTCCACAGACCCTCAATATTTTTAAACGGACTATTCAACGATATCCCACACCATAGGATAGACGAGAAAAATTATAACATCCCCACTTTACGTACAAGAGAGGTACATTTTTTTTTTTTTTAAGTTTCTATTTTACCCCTTTGTCAGCGTGATTATTATGTATACCCATGCCAAATTACTGCTTTTTAGTATTAAGAGTGTCTGAGCGTAGCGTCAGTTTGTCGTAGGATCCATATTTATATTATAAATGAGAAAGTAACTCTGTCTGTCTGTCTGTTACGTTTTCACGCTTCGCTGAACCGATCGTCATGAAAGGCAGTAATATAGCCTGGGATATGAAGAAGGACATAGGCTACTTTTTTACGCAATAACCGACATCCATGCGGGTGGAGCCGCAGGCAAAAACTAGTTAATAATATATATATGCCTATAAATTACAGCTTTCGAATACTCAGAGTCTCTGAGGTAAGCCGCGGACAGACAAACAGACGGACACAACAAACTATAAGGGATCCTTGTTGACAACGGAACCCAAAAACAGCTATTCCATACAAAATCTATTAATATTATTATGATAATTGAGGCGTCTAATTGCAAACCCCGCTAAAACAATTTTTCTGGATATTGAGTTATTGATGAGTTTTAAATTCAATAAAATGTAATCGCACTCCTTGATGCACGACACATTTACATAAGTCTCCATTGGTCCGCCATACTATTCGTAAGGTCACTTGCAAAAACTTGCAAAAACTCCAAGTGCACTTGGTGCACTTGGAGCAAGCACTGTGATTGGTTGATTTCGTTGTAGAGGAATTTTAATTTAACCCATGCCATTTATAGTGGATTTAGTTACCAAGCATAAGGTTGGAGGCTCAATCTAGTACTGGTAGAGAGGGATTTGCTCGGAAATGAGTGTGTCACTTAGTACAGAATTGAGAAAACTTTCAAAAGAGAGAATAAGGTCGGTTTCAAGGTAAAATCATTTTAGCGGGGTTTGTAATTAGACGCCTCAATTATGATAAAATTCATATTACTGATGAAAAACGAAAACATCATGAGGAAACCTGGGCATTAATGTAAATATAAATCTTAAATCACCAACCCATCACGAGCAAGCGTGGTGAAAACCTTGGAAATTTTATTGAAATTTTTAATTTTAAATACCCCAACATAAGTGAATGCAATTTACACTTAAGTCGCCTCTTGCAACGCGAACAATGTCGTTGGAAAGTCACCTTTAAAACTAAACACTGAAGTGGGGTCGTGTAAAACAATACAATTTTATTACAAGCACGCTATACAATCATAAAAATTATAAGCACTATGCAATACAGCCAATTATTTTTATTATAGATAAGCAAATAATATTCAGCCAGGCAACATTTTATTTGGCTTATTCCACTAATCCCCCCTGAGAGAATCCCCCTCAGTGGAAAAAACTGAACCCAAATGTAAAAAAATCACTTTCACTTGGCATCTTGGAATAAGTTATTTTTTGTTTTTTTTTTCAATTCTAGGTTTCCCCCCTTAGCGGGATTATCAGGGCTGAATTCTAGGCTGTTTTCAGATTCCAATTTTCCTCCTAAGGGGGTTTTCACAGGGGATTTGTGGAATAAGCCTTTTATTTCAGCCTATGTTGAGCGTAGTAATACATAATACCACATCACATCCACGGCAAAGGAGTCCTTCAGGCGCCTTGGCTTTGTTTTAAAGGAACTGTCGTGATTTCCACAACCCCCACGTTATTAAGCTTGTTTTTGGGGCATTGGTCCGTAGCAAGCTTGAATCTAGTGCGTGTGTATGGAATCCTTTTGAGAAGCAGTATGCGTTAGCTTTAGAAAAAGTTCAAAAAGCATTCCTTAGATACCTTTACAAGCACTTGTATGGGTTTTATCCTCTCTTGTATCCCACTAAATTCCTGTTAGGTTGCTTGGGTTTCAATTCTCTAGAAGTAAGACGGTCGCGTGATCAGATGACTGTAATATTTAAAATTCTTAGAGGTATTATAGATGTTCCTGATCTGCATAATGAGATCTGCAATCTATTTGTTCGGGACAATTACTGTCGTGGCAGAAAGCACCGCTTACCGGCTGTTCCAACTTGCCGTAATGTTGCACACTCCAAGTCACCTATTCCTCGGACATTAGCCGCTATTAACGCTCTGCTGAACTCAAACACAGATTTTGATATGTTTGTGAATGAATGGAAGATGATACTGTCGGAATGTTTGAATTTTTGTGAGAAGAATGCATGACTGTGTTATATATGTATAAATTATAACAATATATGTTTAAATAGTGTAATTGGCTTCAGCCGTTCTATTAAAAAAAAAATATAATAATAACCAGCTTAATGTTAATGCTTAGTTTAATGTTACCACTACCATTTTCCATGACGCAGGCGCAGTGCCGGTAGATGGATGTCACAATATCATCGAATTTTCGGTTCTAAAACATTAATCATTTGGAGCACTGAAATCTTTATAATTATAGTCATCTAGCTGAGCCCTGCGGTTCCACCATAATAAGTCTCGATTCCGTAGGAATATCGGAATAAAAAGTATCTTACGTGTTAATCCAGGCTATAAAACTATAAGTGTTTTAAATTTCATCCAAATCCGTTTTGCAGTTCTTTCGTGATTGACTAACAAACATCCATCCATCATCACAAACTTGCGCGGGTGTAATATTAGTAGTATTTCCAAGTGCCCAATATAATTGTATGACCTCTCGGTCCTTGAAGAGTAACCTCTCGTCCATGTTAAGCAATGGACGTCGAATCCGTTCTGTAATTGAATTCAGTTCAGTTCACAACCATACGTCACTGACCGCAAGCCGTCACGCTTACATTTTTAACAACACCTACGAGGTCCGCAATTCAATTTGGCACGCGACGTATGGAAACTAAAATCTATGTCGCTAGGTACTGAATTTTGTCACGGTATACCAATCAATCTGTTTAGCTTAAAAGCAACTTTTTTTTTTTTTATTCTACTATGAGTTTGCTCTTGACTTTAGTCTAGGTCTGGATGACAGAGACAAAGTCTACGATGGAGTGAGCTTACCCAGAAGAAGCCTGTTCACTCTCACTTTGAATAGATTAGGGTTGTATGCGTTCGGAAACACAGACGCAGGCAGAGAGTTCCACTCCTTTGCTGCGCGCATTATAAAAGACGTTTGAAAACGCTTAGTGCGAGTTGGTGGAATATCAACCAGGTAGGGGTGGTAACTTGCAGTGCGTCTAGATGTCCGATGGTAGAAGGGGTGCCGGTGGAAAGAGGTCGTGGAGTTCATGGGCACACTCTCCACTATGTTGTGATCGGTTTCCAAAATCCAAATCAATAGTCATTTATTCAAATTAGGCTGATAATCAACACTTTTCGAACGTCAAAATTATATAAGACAGTCCCCCAAAACGCCCTCCCTTCATCACTTTCTAGTGCTTTAGCTGGGAAGAAGAAGTGGCGCAACAAACTCCCCAGCAGCACATCATCTGTCTGTTCAATTAGATAAACATGATTCTATACAATAGTAGGTATGCTAGTACATTATTGCAAATGCCGGGAAATAGGCAATTGCAGGTCGAGTATTAGTATGAAGGCCGAGCCGAAGGCATATAGATATAGTGCTTTTCTAAAAAAATAAAGTGAAATAAGACATACTTTCATGTATTTTTCTTTTGACTTCGCTGGAAGCAGGTTTTCCATTGCCAATTTGGCTTCTGATCTTAAATCTGGTGAAGTACAATCAATCTCCATTTCATTCTCTGAACCGTGGGAATTAATTTTAATTAAATTTATAATTATTAAGTACGTAAATAACAAATAAAAAAACAAGTAAAAAAGTAGCTTATGTCCTTCTCCATATCCCGGGAATTTCATGACGATCGGTTTAGCGGTTTAGGCGTGAAAACGTAACATACAGACAGACAGACAGAGTTACTTTCACATTTATAATATTAGTATGGATTACAAGAACGAGCACGAAGCTCCAAGAACACTCGTTTAAATCAAGATATTACAAAATCCTGGGTACCTACATTATTCTTGTTCTTCTTATAGCTATGTGGGAACAATATAATATGTACTAAAAAAAAAAAAAAAGCAATATAAACAATTCATCAAATTACCTAAAAGATTATAGATACGTCCTGGCAGTTAAAATGATCAGTCCCAATTCACTAGCTCTGGGACGTCGAGAATCAGCACCATCCAGATCAACAATTTTGAAGGGATTTCCTTTATTTCCTTACTATTTAAGAAACCACACGATGAACGACCACAACATACTAGCCAACATACGAGTACTCTAGCATGTCTATGTCAATGACGGCATATTTCATACTAACAACACAAATCATACCACCTCCGATTATTTATCGGTGTAGCAATCTTTTAAAGTTTCTTTTTCTCCAACACGCTAAGGCAACATTAAAGTTTTCGTGCATTTGCAAGCCGTAGCGTGAGTAGCCTGCTCGTGCTGGAAAAGAAAAAAATTATAATGCGATGTCATTTTAACTATAGCTAATTTGTTGCAAGAAATCTTGTTTTGAGTGTTTGAGTATATTTTGTAGAACGCAAAAAGTATAGGCTGTTTGTTGGGAGACCTGACTCAGACTGTATGTGAACCGGAACGTATGGTCGCACCGACATTCACCGTCGACCTTCCGGTATTCTGAATAAAAAGTGACATATGAAGGCAAGGGTCGCGCTACGCGCGACGATCGCTTTGATTAGGACACATGAGCTAAGAAACGGAACAGACGCTAAGATTATAAAGAGCGTGCAATACCTATTTTGGTAGGGTTGGCACAAGAGGATAAAACTAAATAAACACAAGTTAATAAGCTTATATATCACTTTATAAACATAATTATTCAATCACTTATAGGTCGGTAGGTATTACACTAGTTTACAAAGTTTTTGTCCTTTGAATGAAACGTTTTTTTTTCTTAACAATCGAGGTGCACTGAGTTTCAGAAAAATTATAAAAAAAATCTAACACGTCATGTTTCCAAGATATTTATTATTTTTGATAATTTTTTTACAAAAAATAATGCTTACAAAAATATCAAACAAAAAATTAAAAGTGAATTGTCTTAGCTTTTTTCTTGTATTTATTCGTGTCTGTATCTCTAATAACAGACCAGCAATAATCACCTAACATGGCCTGGTTCCAGTATCCTTGATAATTTCGCTCAAAAAATTTCAAGTCCTGATGAAAACGCTCTCCATGTTCATCGCTGACTTGTCCGAGAGCAGCCCAAGAGCTTAGAGTTTTTCTGCATCTTTCACAAAAAACGTGAAGAGCCCATGTTTTGTCCTGATGACAGACCGAAATTTTGAAATAACCGAAATATGCATCTTTAAGTGATTCCGTTATGGGATATCCTTTTTTAGATATTATAAATTCACCACAAACATAACAAAATGATCAGAATGTACTTTACACAACCTTTTTGACATTTTTAAAACAAGTAGATATTTATTTAAATGAACACTGCACAGCATCAAAATTTTAAAATAAAATCGAAACCAACTTATGAGTAGTTTGAAAATAAGATGTTATAAGAACTTGATTTATAGACGTGATAGAAATAAAACAAATATATGTTTGCGTTTAGTTATTACTACCAAATACATCGATATGGAATTCATTGAAAGGACATGACTTTTATTTTAATTTGTAAACTAGTGTTACCTACGTATTTCAAATCATAAACACCAATCATCTGGCATGAATTGTAAAAAAAACAGTTCTCAAATAGTCGTTATTTTTGTTCTTGAACACACCGTTTACGAGATGGGTAGGTAGGTACCTAGATATTCTGTGCTTCTTCCAAAAATAATTACGAAACCATTTACGATCAATACCAAAACTTTTTTGCATCACCAACGGGTTGAATTTTCTGTCGATGTTGAGGTATGAGGTATCTACGAGTATCTACCACAGTAAAAATAATAAATTATAAGTAATATGTATACTCATACCAAATTAAAACTTTCTACACTCCATTTACTAAAGCATTAAACAAATAAGTACTAAGAGTCTCTGAGCTAATCCGCGGACAGACAGACATTCAAACAGACAGACTTACAGACGGACATGGCAAAACTACAAGGGTTCCTTGTTTAAGACCACTCGTTAATAAGTTATTGATCCACTGATTATTGTTTTGTTACTCAAATTACGTTTTACCTTAATTATTGTTTTAGAAATGTTGTCTTACATAAATAATGAATTGCCATATTACAAATAGTTATTACATTGTGTAGAAAATTATTAATATTAATGTATTTGACTTACTAAGGTAAAGCAGTGCATAATTATAATGTCTGTTAACAGATGGCGCTTGATGCTCCGTACTGCTTTACCATAGCACATATATTTTGTGTCGTAACTGAAATGTTAGTCAGTAGTCGTTCAGCATTTGAAGTGAAAAGTGCTCCAAGTGGAATTGTTTAAATATATTTTGATTTACTATACCTTGAGTATTTTTATTTAAAACGGTAGTCCAACACTTGTTTACAACAGAATCTTAAAAATTATATGTTTTATTCCTATTTGTTTATACATACAGTAAGTACATTAAGCAAATATTTTACATTTTTTATATATTTAAACCAGTGGGGTTATTTATAAACGCTGCTTAAAGTTAAGTAATGATTAGCGACTGTGTATCCATACATTTTTGACATTTGAACGTCACTTAACTTTAAGCAACGTTTATGAATAAACCCCTATTACGCTGAATTAGTGTACCTATCATAGCGCTGTTATAAGAAGCTTTGCCTCTGTCCGTACTCTGTGGTTAAGGCAAGGCCTTAGACAGGCTATGGGTCTATAACAACAATGATGGGGCACACACTCAATATTTATCTTTAACTAGCTTTTGCCCGCAGCTTCGCCCGCGTGGATGTCGGTTATCGCATAAAAAAGTACCCTATGTCCTTCTCCATACCCCAGGCTATATACTTATGTTCTGAATGTGAATGAGTCTTTACCTAAAGATAACAAACACAAAATCTAAATACGAAATTTCACTCAAATTCTTAAAGCAATCAATTGTACCTACCAAATTACAACACGAAATAAAAGTGCGACACAAATAATAATTTTAAAATAATTCACGTAAGTACCAACAATGTGAAAACAAAATGAAATCCTCCGAAATGTGCTGATAAAACGCTCGAAATATCTAATGAACACTATTGGTGCATAACTTTTCTCAGGGTCACGTTCGCAATTGGACGAAATATTTGACATTTATTTTGTACTTGCAACACGATCTGGCTGTAGAATTCGATTAATCGACTAATACTTGACAGGTTGACATTTTAGCGGGAACACCACTAAACGAACGAAAAAAAAGAAAACAAAATACGTCTGTACTCTGTGGTCGGGTGGCGGTGTGGCGCGGTGCTTAAAGTAAACATTCATCAAGGTTATACGTGCGTAAAGTAATGGATTCAATGAGAAAACGGTTTAATCTTAGAAGTATCTTATACAGAATTACCGAGAAATAAGTGTAGATTTCGTATTGAGTGTTAGTTTATCGAAAAGTGATAAATATGTCAGTGAAAAAGTAACGAAAGTTTTGGAATGCACAAATTTTGATCATAAGGCCGCCGTGTTTAGTAATGTTTTTATGATAAATATTCTTGTATACTGTTTGAAATACACATAAGTAGCTAGCTTATTTACCTACGAACATAATTTGGCTAATAGCTACTGATATTATAGCGTATTGTTATCGTAATCGTATTTCCAAGAGTAAAATTCGGCAAACAAATACCTACAAAAAGACAATAAAATGGATATAGTATGTTATCCTTAAGAGATAGATATATGCCAGCGGGAACTTTTTTGAAGACCTTTATGAGATACATAATTCCACCATACATTATTTTGTTATATCTCAAACGGTTTAGACAGCGTTTTCGTTGAAAGCTCCCAGACGGCTTATTTTTTTCCGACACCTCCAACAAATATCGTTAATTCATACAAAAATGCATACAAAAACTTAACAAATTATATACTAAAACCTTCCTCGAGAATCAAGCTATCCATTGGTGAACACAGCATGAGAATCGGTGCAGTAGTTTTTGAGTTTATCGCGAACAGACAGACAGACAGACAGACAGACAAACAGACAGACGCGGCGGAGGACTTTGTTTTATAATATGTAGTGATTAATCAACATGTTATATACTTAAAACGAAAATCAAAGATCTCATCAGCTTCTTTCTTTTAGAATATACGGTTATAATCCTTTCCAAGCCTACTTGAGCCCAGGTGACAGATAGGAGTGAACAAAGTTCGTACTGTCCCCTTGTTGCTAACAGGGGGACAGATAAACTTATTTTTAATTTTTTTAGCTGTCCCCAAAACGCAACAAAAATTGGTTGTCTGTAAATTTGGTTTACGGACGATAGTTTAACGTGACAACGTCATGACAAAACATTGATGCGGCGCAAGCGTACAATGAGCGTAACGGGACAATGAGCGTAATGGGACAATGAGCACAACGGGACGATGAGTCAACCTTTTTCGTGCATGCAGCCGGCGTTCATCGATTTATTAGACTTTGTCACGTCAAAAACAAAGCAAAACAACAAACAGCGTTGGGACAAAGCAAGGTGACAGATCAGTATAATTCAACCAACTGAAGCAACCATCTAAATACATTTTACGTAACATTGTACATTACACTCGATAAAATAACGAAGGAACCCTAATTTTGTAAATACAGTTACAAAAAAACTGAATCAAAGTCTAGACGTTATTGAATTTACGATTTCGGGGTATCGTGTTACCAACATAACGATATAAGGCAAAGTAATGTTGGTCGCCTAACGACGTAACTGTGTTTATACAGGGTTATAGTTAAAACACTAACAACCTCTCAGGACAGGGTTTATTCATAAGCGTTGCTTAAAGTTAAGTGACGTTCAAACGTCAAAAATATGTGGTTAAACAGTCGCTAATCATTACTTTACTTTAAGCAGCATTTATAAATAAACCCCTATATTACTAACATCATAAACAACAGTTTTTGTTCTATGACTTTTAATAATTCATTAGATATTAATTCATCAGTTTCATACAAAAATAAAAATGTTTAAATTCAACGCTCTAAATGTACAACGAAATCTTGAAAGTTTGTTTTTTGGTAAATGTGTTAAGTAAGTAAAATGTCATAGAACAAAAGTTGATGTTTCATCATCATCATATTTCAGCCGAAAGACGTCCACTGCTGGACATAGGCCTCCCCCAAGCACCGCCACTTCGACCGGTTCTGTGCTTCCCGCATCGAGCGGATTCCTGCGGCTTTCATAAGGTCATCGGTCCACCTTGTGGGAGGCCTTCCAACGCTACGTCTTCCGGTACACGGTCGCCACTCCAGAACCTTTCGGCCCCAACGGCCATCTGTTCTGCGCGCAATGTGCCGTGCCTATTCCCACTTAAGTTTAGCAATTCTTCGAGCTATGTCGGTTAACTTGGTTCTCCTGCGGACAATGGAGAGAGCTATGCTTGGAGTTTCCCTACGTGATCGAATCAGAGTTTCATACAAAAATAAAAAATGTTTAAATTTAACTCTCTAAATGTATAGAATAACGAAATTTTGAAGGTTTGTTTTTGGTAAATGTGTTATAATGTTGTGTTGCGTGTGATGCCGGACGTAAAGAATAGCACCACCCCATTTCCTCCCGTGGGTGTCGTAAAACATGACTAAGGGACTTACTAGAGAATGGGCAGCAGCGTTCTCTAAGCATTTTTAACAACATACTGCGATCGCCAACCCGCTTGCGATTATGGCAAATCTCCCCCTTTTGGGGGAGGCCTATGTCCAGCAGTGGACGTCTTTCGGCTGAAATGATGATGATGATGAAATGTGTTACGTTTTATAAAAAGTCATAGAACTGAAGTTGATGTTTTATGTAATGAATATGGGAGAAGGCGCTGACTCCTGACATACAAATTTTTAGCTAGTTTGGGATTCAGAGGCTTCATATGATTCTGTAACCTCATATTATGTCCATAAAGATTATTATTACCTCCTTTATTTCAATAAATCCATATAAATTATATTTTTAAATATTAGAATACAAACAATATAAAAACATTTAATAATATAAAAAATAGTAGCCCACCGGTATCGGGAACAGGGTTCGGGGTCAGGGCTCCAGATAGAGGAACCTCCGAAAAATGCGAGCCGTGTCCAATAGTACCGCTCCCTGAATCAAGCCCTTGATTCAGCTGCCCAACGAGCGCCTACTTAGGTCTTGGTTGAGGCTCTTGGCCTTTGGCCTTTGGCTGATACGACTATCGGCGCAATGATCGCTGATTCCATATACCACATGTCGACAACCTCGTGAGCCAAGTCGGCTTTCAGGAGGTTCTCGTCATGTAGGACTGTTATGTCAATAATCATTGCGCGCCGCTCTATTCGATCCACCACCACTATATCAGGCTTATTGCAAGAATAGTCCTGTCAGTGATGATGGATCGATCCCAGTACTATGTGATATTTCCATTTTAGAGAACTGGGTCGGGCACATACCTATAGTACGGCACTTTCGATTCCACCAGGTTGTAATTTCAGAGCGAGTTGCTAATGGATAATCCTGGCTTCAAGGTTGTGTCTATGCAAATACTCTTCATTAGCTAGACGAGAACACCCGGAGATAATGTGTGTCCTTCACAATAAATCTCCGGTAATTGTTCGTCATGATAACTTCGTCCATAATTGCAAAGACAAAACTTTCGTTTTCCCAAAAGAGGTCACCGAAACGCAGCTAGGCTACGGACGCTAGCAAATCTACATCGGGTCCATATAGGGCCCGGAAAAAGCGTCCGTGAAGCTCCTTACTATCCCATACCTCACTGCGGTCGTTAGTGTCAAGCACTACAGATTGCGCCAGTTCTCTTTAGCCAAGGAGAGCGGGGTGAGACCCTTGTCCACCGCGACCACTTCTCGATGCATCCCCACATCGGCTTCTAAGAAATGTTCCCTGAGACTGCATGTCTCGCGATTATAGAGGATCTTAACGTTTAAAAAGTCTCGACCTCCACACTTTCGCAGGATATACAGTCTCATTACCGATAACCTTGGGAGATGCATTCGATTTGCATTCAGCAGCGTATGGACTCTCCTATCCAGGACGTCGAGTTCGGTCTGAGTCCATTTGACTATCCCGAAAGAGTACATCAAAACCGGCACGACCCAACCGTTGAACGCTTTGCTGTTGGACTTTGTACCTTGATCTGATAGAAGACTATTAAATGCTTTTTTCAGGCGGCCAAAGAAGCGTTCCTTCAACGATTACTTCATGTCAGTAACATTGATGTCCAACACTTCCGACATACACATATATTATTATTATGTTGTTAGTGTTTTACCAATATATATACTGCGAATTTGGCGTTTAGGACATATCCCACAAAAAATACTGAAACTTTCGTATTTCTAAATGTTAACATTGAGCTGAAAAATTTAAGTCACACGTCGTCAAGAGAATCTTTCTTGAAATTCTTATAACGACAACTAATTACACGAACATCTTTTTTGTAGAAAATTAAATCCAACAAAGAAATTCTTAAAAACGGTGGCCTTCTTAAATCTTATTATATTAAGCTAGGGTTAAATTATTCAACACGATTCCGCGGTAGTCTTTGTTGTGGATCAAAGTAAAAAAAAAGGAATCTTGAATTATCTACCATCGCCGCTCGGACAGTACTCATAAAAAGTGGGCAGAGCTACGACGTGACTGCGATATGCCCGTGTTTAATTTTGAAACGGACGGAGGCGAGAGATTTTAATGAGAGATCAGGTTTTTCAATTATCCCCACTTCTTTTCACGAAGTTTTACGTCAGATTTTTATCGGCTGCGCACTTTTATGAGTACTACAGCATCCAGAAATGAATAACCTTGGATAAGTCACGGCGGCTTTTTTAATTTATTAGTCTATTCTGAAATTGATGAGTGAGGGCGAATATTTAACAGGATACGCCATGTTTTTCATTTTTTGCATATTATGATAAAATATTCAATATGATTTCCGAATTGGAATTTAAATAACGCGTCGCGTTCAGCTTTGTGTTCGTTAACAAGAGCAAACTGAATATTGCACTAACATTTATCGTGTAAAACATTTATGTAAAAGGAATATAAGCGCAGTATTTTTTTTTTTTTTAATATCCTTATGAGCATACAGCCAAAACAATGTAAAGAAGGTACATAATTAAGTTTATTTTAGTTTCTTTATCAATTGTTAACAAGATTCTAAATTCTAATTCAAGATTCTAAATTTTATTTTCAAGATTCTACAGTCGAAGAATTGCCAAACTTAAGTGGCAATGGACAGGGCACATTGCGCGCAGAACAGATGGCCGTTGGGGCCGAAAGGTTCTGGAGTGGCGACCGCGTACCGGAAGATGTAGCGTTGGAAGGCCTCCCACAAGGTGGACCGATGACCTTATGAAAGCCGCAGAAATCCGCTGGATGCGGGAAGCACAAAACCGGTTGAAGTGGCGGTGCTTGGGGGAGACCTATGTCTAGCAGTGGACGTCTTTCGGCTGAAATGATGATGATGATGAACAAGATTCTATGATCCCTATCTTCTACGGTTTACTGCAAGATAATATCTACCCACCTAAGCATACCTGAATGAAAATAGATCTTTAATAAGACTCTATACTGCAGGTTCATATTTCTCTTACACGTGAAGCTGCTGCCAATCACGATCGTTAAAAAAATAATTATTAACACTGGAAGGTTCAAGGTTGGTTTTTTATAAATAAATCACTGGTCATACATGCATGCCGGTTGCAAGTGCTACGCACCTGACCTTTCTGAAGAACATTACCAATTAGGTCACTATATGTTCTCCTAAGGCGTCCGCTCCCGGCGTTTCCACACACATCTGCCTTGTAAATACCTTTTGTTAGTCGCCTTTCATTCATCCTCTCAACATGATCAAACCGCCGTATCCCAGTAGTTCCATTCTCTAGTTCCATTATGGGACTACTGGGATTTTTTTCTCCCAGTATTTCCATGAGACTGGCACACACCGTGTGGCGTAAATAGTGGTCCGTCGCGCGTTGTTAAGAGGTCGATACACCGTATATTCAGCTATCATACCACAATTTAATCAATTCATTTACTAGCTGCAATTTCTAGAAATCACATTATTTTTTATTCTTTTTTTGTTTAGTGTCATGTCATGTCATTTATAGAAATTACAGCCAAATTAGTCAAGCAAGCTGTAACTTTTGAAGAAAAAAAAAATCAAGGAACTAAGATAAATAGTTCACATTGTGGTATGTGATAGCTGAATTTACGGTGTATCGACCCCTAAACGATGGACCACTATTTACGCCACACGCTGTATGCCAGTTTCATGGAACTACTGGGAGAAAAAATCTCAGTAGTCCCATAATGGAACTAGAGAATGGAACTACTGGGATACGGCGGATCAAACCATCTAAGAATACTCTTTTTGATTTTTGTCACTACATATTCTTTTAAACCACACCATTGCCCTATCACATCATTTTTCAGCCTATAATTCATTGTCACACCACACATGCTTCGCAAGGAACGCATTTTCACAGCATTTATCCTACTTTCATGCTTCTTTTGCCACACCCAACATTCACTTCCATACATAAACGTAGGCACCAGCACACCATTGTATACAGCCAGTCGAGCCTTTTTGGGCATCAACTGGTTGGTCACCATCGCATGTATAAATGTAAAAAAAAAAAACTAAATATCAACAAACCCGAGCCTTTATTCAAGTAAATAGCGTTAAACTATTTATCTATATACATTACCTAAATATGATTTAATTCTATCACCATTAAATATGAACCGTCAAAGGTAAATGGCGTATACGAAGAAAACCAGACACATGAAAGTAACTTGAAAACTTAGGGATTATTGGATTTACTTATTTGCGCCTTTTCACCCCAAGGTCAATATGAAAGGAGCTTTTTATTTTCTTTTCTTTACAGAACGAACATAATAAATATACTATACTTATTTTAAGTTTAAAAAAACCTGACCCAAACACAAACTCAAAGCATCTATTTCAAATAAACCAATTACTGGCACTTTTGGATTGTCAAATGGTCGGTCAGTCGAAAGATGCAGCAAATTTACTATTAGAGCTATATTTGCTATTTTAGGAGGATTTATTCATTGATACCCTCTATTTACAGGATTATCATTAAACCCTTATCTTTTAAAAAATCAATTTTTTATTATATTTCTTGGGGTAAATTTAACTTTTTTCCCACAACATTTTTTAGGTTTAGCTGGTATACCTCGACGATATTCAGATTATCCTGATTGTTATATTTCTTGAAATATTATTTCATCTTTAGGAACATTTTCTTGTTCCTTTGATTCAGTCAAAAGTAAAAAAGCGTTTTGGCTTTCCTAACATAAATACTATATTATAATATATATTTTCTTTTTTTTTTTATCTAGGGCATCTCAGAGTGTAACCACTAAGGTTCCGACTCTTTAACCGGACTTTCCTGTGGCTGCCTTAAGCTCCTAACGAAACTTAATGCCTCCAGCCAGGGCGTATATATATATATATACTTTCCTCACATAAATATACTAATAAGAGTAGCTCGCAAGAATACTGTAATTTCATTGCAACGCATTGCAAATGACAGTATTCTTGCAAGTTAGAAGTTTTTTTCCTTAGTACAATATGAGTAATGTAAGTAGGTAGGACAAGTAACTTCATCATTATGAACACGTCCTGACTGTGGATTGATTGATGATGTATTTCATAATTTGATGGAGTGTGTCTGGAATACTAGAATTCATGTTTTCGAACGATATAACGATATAAAAATATTGGCTTTTGTAATACCATCCTTGCTTTTCCAGTGTCCGATAAGGGTAAACAATTGAACAGGTTAGTTATAAGGTAGATAGTAATCAACGACTTTGTGTTTCTGCACTGGGCGATGAGCTCGTTAACAAGACCTTTTTAAAAAAAAATTAAAAAAAAACGATCACATCTTAAATACTAACCGCCTTACTTATAAACGCGAAATAAAGTTATACTAGGTATAAACGTCAAAAATGTATGATTATATCGAAGTTATTCCTAGTATAACTTTATTCCGCGTTTATAAGTACCTACGTAACACTTTTAAACGTCGAAATATCAAACATTCAGTAGTAAGCCAGCAACAAAGCAAACCAACTGAAACTCATAAAAATATACTCGACCTATTAAAACTTACGTAAAATGTCAGAGATAGTTGTTTTAATTATGAAAAGTTTTTAAACATTTTTAATTTTAATTTCAATCCAGTTTCCGACGCGTTTTAAAACTCTTTTATGTTAAACTAAAAGTCTGTAAAAAATAAAAAAATTGAATGGGTACTGGAAGTTTTTAACACATTTTTTGTTCAGAAACGGAACTCATGACTTGTGTGTACTTCCATCCGTCTGTCACTGGCTTTGTTTAAAAGAGTACTGAAAAACATTCCATTGAATTGTTTAAAATCAAAATACAATACAACATTTCCATGACGTAAGCCCTTTGCTCACTCTGTGTAGAATTTCTGCATTGAAATATTTTTTCAATCGATCCAATTTCATATTTATGGTTATGTTCTGAAAAACAACTAAGCCATTTCGGATAATGTTGTTTACTGATTAATTTCTAAAGCTCTTTACATAACATTCTATGAAAGTATATGTAATGAATGGCCTTCCCTAGTATCTTGATCTTGAGAACTTTTTTCAGGACAAACTTTCACATAACTTGGACGTTTGTTCAACCTTCTTCAACAGAGGTTTTTAGGAAGAAGTTGTAAGATGTAGGAAACGTTGTGTGTACCATATACATATATGTCAGTATGTAAAAAACGAGTATGTTTTGTTACCTATCTGTTTTATATTTCAGGCGCTGAACCTACTGATGACTCGCTCGAACCGACTGAAGTAGGTTAGCGAAGTCGCGAGTGGTTGCCTCGCGAATAATAATAATTTTAATAATTTTATCAATACAAACTCAACAAATTGTTCTAAACATTCTCATTGTCTTTTGATTTTTTAAAGTAAGAAAAAATGTCTGTTTTGTAGCTTAAACTATTGATTAAACGCTTAAGAGCGCTGTCTCGGATCCACTAGTGATCCCTTTAAAAAAAATATTATCTCGTGACTGAGAAGGAATTATGAAAAACGGCTCAATCAGCTGTCTCGGTAAGTGTGTCCAGAATTTTCTAATACCTTTTATAAAGTTTCATATTGAGACACGAAGCAACAAAATTCGATCTAAAGAAAAACGACCACATTCCTCTAGATCGTATTTTGTTGCTTCGTATCGCTATACATTGCTGCCATCTAATCGGAAGTTCATTTATGCCTTTGCGATAGAACTCTGGGGATCTAAGTTCGACAAACTGTGTGAAAGCACTTTGTACTGCCTCTTGGGAAGAAATTTTTGTACCACGTAGAAAATTGTCCAAATCATGAAAAAATTGGTACTAAATTGAAGCAAAATCTGGCGAGTACGGAGGATAACATATGGTTTGTAAGTGCAGCTCCTGTAGAGGTATAACGATGTCCCGTGCAATTTGAGGTCATGCGTTATCATGGAGCAATAATGGTGAAAATCGATTCACGAGTCGGGGCTGTTTCACTGCCAGTTTCGCCATCATTGTTCGAAGTTCGGCACAGTAAACATCTGCTGATATTGCTTGACCACAATTGAGAAAACTACAGTGAATAACACCATAAAGAGACCTCCAAACAGTTACCATTACCTTTTTATTGCTAAGCTTTGCTTTAGGGTACTGTTGCGGCAGTTGACCTGGGGTCAACCATTGCATTTTTCGCTTACAGTTACCGTAAAGAATCCACTTTTCGTCACATGTCTCAATTTGATCCAATATTCCTTCATTTCGGTACCGATTCAACAAGGCAGCGCAAGTTTCAACACGCGTTTCTTTCTGCAGATCAAAACATGAAGCACCCATTTTTCATATTTTTTTTAATCTTATTGATTTGATGAAAATGAGTTAATATTGTAGGTAAGGTAACATTATACCATGCTGCTAATTCCTGGGTAGTTTGACTCGGATCGAGTTCTACCATTTCCTTCAGTTCAGCGTTATTCACCTGTGTGCGGTCTTCCACGTGGTTCGTTCTTCAAGTCGAAGTTTCCATTAAGAAAGCGTTTAAAGCAAAAACGCACGGTGCATTCATTAGCAGTCTCCTCTCCAAATGCAGCAGGATTGATATTGCGAGCCGTTTCTGCCGCGTTAGTTCCGCGTCGGAAACCCGTATTCAAAAATTACTCGGATTTTCGAAGTATCCATCTTTTCCATCTAAGCTGAATAAAAAAAAACAATTCAAATTCGAAAATCGAAAGTTGCAAATATTTTAAAAGAAAAATCTTAGGTGTAATGTAAAAAAAGTTTCTCTCGAATATCTCACACCATGAAGGTTTAATGTCAATTCAAAGTATATTTTACTATAAAAAGGCAATTTCATACTTTAACCCCTATTATTTAAAGTTAAGTAGGTCTTATTTGCTTTAAAATAAAACACTGCAACAACCAACTTCTACTGTTTACCATTAACACAGAAACCCACGCATGTTAAATTCCCGCGTTTACCAACTCCGCCATCTTGACACGTTTTTGCTCCGGCTAAACAACCCCCGTAGATATCGCGATCGCAGCCACTTTTTGTACCGACGATAAATGACGCTTCTTGAGCAGGGAGCACATTGTTTGTTGACCAGTGCCGTGTTTATGGGCTAGAAACGGTGCGATGCCACTAAAGAAGATTTATTCATACTTTAGTCTGCTGTACAGCGTTTGAGTTAAATCGAGTGTTAAAAAGTTTACTATTAGCACAAATGTGTACGCTCGTGAGGAACAGTTTTCTGTATTGTTGTAGAGAAATAATTTTAACGTTTTTCTTAACGATTAGTGTGACAACTAGCTGATCCGGCGAACTTCGTACCGCCTCAGAATCAATAAATGTTGTGTTTACTTATAAGTAAACACAACATTTAAAAAAAAGGAATTAAATTTAGCTAATATATTAGCTAAATTTAATTCCGTTTTTTATTAAGATAAAACGAATACTCAAAATGAATTAACGAAATCAGTCAATCCGTTCTCGAGATATCCTCAAAATAGCCGTTCCATACAAAATATTTCAGAAAATGATTTTCATTCATAATTTTTATTATTTTTCGCTTGATTCGGAGTGGAGACAAACCCAACAAATCAAAGAATAAAAAAATCTAGCTTCTGCCCGCGACTTCGTCTGTCTGAAATTTCTGGTTCCCCTGTTCCCCAATCCGTTCTCGAGATATCATAAAAAAGCCATTATGTACGAAATGTATGAGAAAGTGGATTTTCTACAATTTTTTATTTTTATTTTTGTAATTTTTTTGGATGTTATCATAGTTATTCTGCTATTTGGGGCAGAGACAAATCCAACAAATCCAGGATCATAAAAAAGGGGTCCAGCCGTTCTTGAGTTATAAGTGGTGTAATAACCCGTCTTTGTTTTATATATTAGGATATTTAGGTAACAATTATTCCAAATGGAGGAAATAAAGAATTTTCAGATACCCTTTTAAACCAATTTTCAAAGTAGAGTTTCCGAAATAAATGTAATCATTAGTTTATTATGAAATATTTGTGGCATTTGTTATATCCAGACGCCATACAATTTTGGCATTTAATTTAATTTCAAAATCTCTTTCTATGATTTGTTAATGAAAAGGATTTTCCTGTATTGCCTTCGGGAAAAGCGTAGTGAGAGAAATTCCGAGTTCCAAATAATAATTATCTTTTTGGTTAATATTTATAATTTGTTAAATCATTTTGGTCGAAGATTTTCTCATTATCTGTAGAACGATTACCAGCTTCATTTATTTTTAGTGACGTAAACTCGTAAATACAGTGGTCATTGTGATCTTGTCTTAGTGACTGTGATAATCTATAGTCTTCATTAATTTTCGTTGCTTATATATTTAGTACGTATGTATTTATGAAATCAAATCAAAATCAAATCAAATCAGTTTATTGCAAACATGTTGTACAGAGGTTGGAAGAAGATAATTATAAGTTTCAAACATGTACCCTACAAGGGCACTGCAAAATAAAACAAAATTAATAAAATTACATTACAGTACAATACATGTCATAATTCTGTGTGATTTTATAAAAATAAAAATAAAAATACATAGTTCAAACCAATAGAATATAATAATTAATATTTATTGTTACTGTATTAATCGAATTATATTTTTCATTATAAGAATTAAAGAATGAAAATAATTTAAAACAAAATAAAATTAATTAATTCAAATAAATTAAATATGTAGGTACTTATGTATACAAACAATGGTCAGCTATGAATGTATTATTTAGAATATGTCTGTTTACATATTTTAGTAGGTATTGCATACTTGTTATTTGCACCAACGACAGCCCTATTTTGTATCCAGACAAATCACTGTCCATTCCAAGGTTGCCTGGAAGAGTTCGCATATAGCGATAAGGCCACCCATTGTATATTTTATTTTTTGTTATGTATTTTTGTGGCGTACAATAAAGTATATACACCGTTACATTTTAGTCGTTTTACAAAGGTTGTCCTCAATGTAGCCGACACAAAATACCTCTAGGTGCGATAAAAAAGAAAGATTGGGATTTAGATTAAGTTTAAGTTCCAATTTAGTAAGAAACACATTTTTGCGTTAGGGTAAATTAACTCTGATAAAGATGATGCCGCTCCACTCCGCGCCGCCCTTGGAACACAAGGCTCGGACTGCGCTCGTAACAGGGTGTTTCAAACTACGTAATGCGTCATAATTAAAAAATACACATGTATATAAATATATATACAGGATAACTCTTTAACCAGTGCGCAGTTTTTTTTTTGGTAGTTTTTTATCAATAATAGAACACGTTTCCATTATTTGTTCAGTTTTGTTTTTTGGTCCTAATTGAAATCAGCAAAATAGGGATACAATATATTCGTAATAATATCAATGGGCGAGCGCACAGCTGACAGGTGTACTGCGTTCCGCTTCACTGACCGCGATGTTTATCCATTATACCAGTTTCAAAAAAAAAAATCGTTAACGATAACTTGATTTTTTTGTACTAAGACATATCAAAATAAGAAGTAGGTGTATAATAAAACACATTTAAGTTTAATTAGTCAAAATTTGCGCACTGATTAAAAACTTTTCCTGTATTATTCAAAATGTTCTTTTTTTTTAATGAATGATTAGTAGTCATTGGATACATGGATTGGGCTTTCGTTGTAAGATGATTAAAATGCCACGGTGTATAAATAAATAAATAAACGATTACCAGCTTCTTCTATTTTTTGTGACGTACTCGTAAATATGATTTAAATTCCCAATATTTAAAACCTTCTCTTAATTTAAAAGGCCGTAAAGTGCTTTTCAGTGCTTCCTTGTCTATCCACTTTACCTTTTACCAGTTTCTCGACGAAGACATAGTTTTAATTGGACTCCTTCCGCTTTGCTTAAGGTCTCCTAATTGAATTTTTTGCATTTTAAATTTGAAAGCACTTAATTTGGAAGTTAAGATTAATTCACCTCATTATACGTTATAAAGGAGTTAAGAACTTAAATGAACTCTTGCTTTATCTTTATTCAACTGCTAGGACTTTTGAAAAGATTTTAAGCATTTTTTTAGTTCTATAGTCAACAAGGAACCCTTATATAGTTTCGCCATGTCCGTCGATATTATAAGAATAAGATAATTTACAGTCCGCACTGAAAAAATGTTTACATATACATAACCAAACTTTCGTCAACATGTAACACAAAAAAGTGACCACATAACTTTATACAACATGTAACCAAAACCTGTGCTGACTGTTGTGTATTACTTTTATTAAATCAAATGTTAAAAGTCTTGTCAAACTTTGATTATTCCTGGAATAGCCGAAGTAAATATTTTTTTCAGGGCGCGGCTTTGCTAACAGCTGTAATTTGGCATAAATATTAATCAGACCGACAACGTAATAAAATAAAACCTTGAAAACTAAATTTGTAGGGTACCTCCCTTGTACGTAAAGTGGGTACATTTTTTTTTTCTCGTCTATCCTATAGTGTGGGGTACCTATCGTTCGATAGGCCGTTCAAAAATATTGCGGATCTGTTAAAACAGTTTTTGATTCAGGGATACGTTCTACCTCAAATGGCTTAGCATGATCCTCCGTTATGTCGAAAATACAGCAGCATTAATTTTGAAATAAATATATGGTTAAGTTGAGGATTAATGTTAAGTACTATGTTAGCAGAAAACACGATTCCATAAAATTTTCTCGATAGAAAAAAAATCCAAAGTTACCGCCAAACCGAACTTTAAACCGCTGGTATTCAAAAAATACTTTAAATTAGATAATGAAACTATGCATATTAACTGAACTAACTTAATTAAATTAATTACCTAAACTATCGGTGCCTTGGAGCCTTTTCCCTGCCGCCCTGTCTCGCTTGCTCGCGTGACCGGTAGCAATAGTGTGCGAGCGAGATACAGAGTGAGGTGGGGCTGAGGTAGTATAGACTCTTAAGCTTTAAAGTGCTTATTTTGTTAGAGTCCAGTGTCATGCCAGCCAAATGGTTGTTTTTGGATATGTCAAAAATTCACGGCAGCATATATAAGGTGTATCTATTCATACACGGAGTTGGAGTTTCTTGCCCATTCTTCTCCATACATAACTACCTTTTGGAAGGCGCAACTAGAATCAATTAACTATTCATGTAATTTTTGACTTTCAAAAGAGCATATTCGTGCCTATTTGAAATAAATGATTTGACTTTTTTTTTTTTGACACGAAATATTTTAAGTGAAACATCTATAAATAAGTAAAAAAAAAAAAATAAAGAATCCTTTTATTTCTTGTAGATAATATAGTTTCTATAAATATATCTCTACTTAATATAAATCTATATAACATCTTTCATATTATAACTTCAGTTTCTTATTTCTAGTATTAGTATTCTTATTTTAGTTCTGTTAGATTTACATTTAATATATTTAAGTATTAGTAGAAGTTTATTGTTAAATATTAATCATTAAAAAATTCTTGATCTACAAGAACCCCAGGGTGGGTGAAGGCCTCCTCCAAACATCTCCATTTATTTCTGTCCTGTGCTACATGTCTCCAGAGTTGGCCAGCTGTTCTTCTAATTTCACCTCTAGGTGGTAAAAAAGCCATAATATAATATAATAAAAACCTTTACCTTACTTATTCTATGAATGACTCGCCCGGACGCGGCAAAGCCTTTTGATAATATTTTAATCATAATTATCAAATAATTTTAAATTATTTAGTTTTTTAAATAATATACTCTGATTTAAAAAAAATCGTTTCCATGCCTTCTTTACCACCTTTAGGTGTATCTTTTAAAATATTTCGTTTTTGAATAGATACACCTTATTTAATGAACTTAAATGGAAATAGGCTTTACAAGATAACGAGTAATAGTCAACCAACTTACATTTGCTGTTGGAATGTATGGGAGAACATGTATTTCAACTACAATTTTAAGTTTGTTTTTGGGATAAATTCTGCCCAACTTAAGAACCCATTATGTAGGTACGTGATCCGACATGCACTTGGCTGGTTACTGTTAACTAGACAAAATACAGTAAGATTTTCTCTTTGTTTAACAACATAAAGAAATACAAGCTAGACTTATCCTGGAATAAAAACCGCCTCAAATTTTAAAAAATCCACTACAACATGTTACGTTGCTGCCTTATTACATTTGCATACGTTAATACAAAGCTCACAATGTATCATGTAACAAAGTAACTAGCTACAATAAAAACGTATAAAAGCAAACCGAAGCAGGCAAGAACGCAACATCACTAGTCACGAAAGGGTGTAGCAAAAACTCAATTAAAACTTACCTAATACGAACGTGAAGGAAACTATTTCTTTTGTCTCATTGCTGTGATTGAACTGTGTCAATGTACTGAGCCTGGGTTACTCAATCTTTTATTTAATTGGTAAAACTATTGTATTCTTCAAAAGCCACTTGAATAGGGTAGTTTCCAGGGTAAAAAATAAATAAAAACTGTTTAGTCCGTCAGTCAGATAATAAAAAAATATTACACATGTATTTTTTGCTAAATGATAAATGATAAATGATGATAAATGATAAATGATTTTATTTCTGTAAGTAGGTTTTTATAAACACTTTTACACGTCAATCATATTTTAAAACTAGATGAGGTCGGCATTTCGTATCTGACTACTCTGAGAAGAAATATCATGCTATATCATATACAAAAAAATTACTTAAATAAAACACATTAAACTTGGGCAGTGGGGGCTCGTGACGTCACAGCTACGTATAAAATCTAGCGAGCCATGACGTCATACCACATTTGAACTCAATGTATCGCCGTAATATTTTGATTATATAAAAAAAGTAAAAATACGTGTCCAATATTTTTTATAATAATCTACATGACGGACACAAAAACATTTTTAGTCATCCCTTTTTTACTGAGCCTGGGTTACAATTTTTTTTATTTAATTGTGAAAAACTATTGCAATTTTTAAAAGTCAGTTGATGCTGTTGGCTTAGAAAAACCTTCGTTGGGTTGAAAGAAAAATGCGTTTATTCCTATTAGTATTAAGGAATACTAATAGTAATGTGTAACCCACACTTCTACTGGTAGATATGAAAACTATCTGTACAAATAAAGAAAATTGAAGTGTCTGTTTGTTATGTCATAATAATGGGTTTTTACCAAATGCATAAGTATATACGGTACTTATGCTGAACTGAGGCCCTTTTGGCCATCTTGGAATCGACTAATCATTGTTTTCTGTTTTTTATAGTTTTAAGATGTATTTTTGCTGTAATGCCAATAAACGCATATGTCTTTTTCTTTCTTTCTTTCTTTCTTTATAACAATTTTTTATTTTTTATTATTATTTTTGCCTGTCTGTTTGTTCTGGCAAATCCCCGAAACGGCTGGACTGGTTTTGACAGGACTTTCACTGGCAGATAGCAGATGTTATAAGGAGTATCTAAGGCTACGTTAATTTTAGAAAAAGCCACGGACAGCAGTTAGTAATGCAAATATAAATTGATATCATTTCATTTTAATGGAATAGATGTTTGCCTTTGTCAAGTTTAAGCTTAACCGAATATTCACGCAGAGAAAACAAGCGATTTCAGGCAAATCTCACTATAAGGCTCGAGTTTATGAACTTATGCAATTTAGTTGTTACCGTACCGTACTCACGAAAATCTTGTACCCCCAAATAATGCACCCAGTTTGAGAAACTCTGTATTTTCGAATGTAACTTGAGCATCGAGAGCCCTTTTCAGTATCTCCATTTCCAGGGGACGAGTTTTGTAACTCAAGCTAGATAATGCTGGCCCTGGATGTAATTGTGAATTGGTTTTTCTTTGTAAGCAAAAGTTTTTCTGTTCGATTCTCGTGTTATTGCAGGATACAAATTTTTGAAATTGAATCACAAGATGATTAAAGGAAAATGATTGGAAAGTTACTTTCGCGTGTCGTCGTGTGCTTTTCTTTACGAAATCCTTATATTGTATTTATGGCGGAATAATTATATTTTTTTAGTCGATTAAAATACGTAATAAACGAATAGTAGTCTTGATTTCACTTTAGTAACATACTAGTTCTTGCCCGATTCGCCCACGTTGACGTAGGAAATTCATTCAGCCATTTTAGCGTGATTGAGTAACAAACATCGAAACAACGAAACATCCAAACAATTTACGGTTTCTAAATCGATGAACGCCGGCTGCACGCACGAAAAGCATGACACATTGTCACGTTCCGCCTGAGCCGAGTGTGCAAGCGAGAGCGCGAAACAAGCGATAGAGAGGCACGATCGGCCTAAGCGTTCGGCTTGTGACGCAATTTTCTTATGACGTTATCACGTAAAATTATCGTCCGTAAATCGACTTTTTTTTAATGCTTTATTTTACAAAAAAGGGTGTAGTGTTTGGAGCCTCATTTTAAGCAAACAATGCCTGTGTAAGGAGACTCCGCTCTTCCATAGAACAGCATGATTACTTAATCTAGGAACAAAACCGTAGATACTTAAAATATCAAGTAAAAATAAGTATGTGAGTGAGAGTATGATTCGAGTGTGAATACCTGTGCGTAGTGTGTCTGTATGAGTGTGAAAGAAAGAAAAAAAGAAAGATAAAGAAAAGTATTCATTGTGACTCGCACAGGAAGATCACAAACTAAACACACAATTATAAAAGAATAAAAATTTGGTTTACGGACGATAGTTTAACGTGACAACGTCATAACAAAACATTGATGCGGCGCAAGCGTACAATGAGCGTAACGGGACAAAGAGCGTAACGGGACAATGAGCGTAACGGGACAATGAGTCATCCTTTTTCGTGCATGCAGCCGGCGTTCATCGATTTATTAGACGTTGTCACGTCAAAAATTAGTTGTATGTAAAGTTGGTTTACGGACGATAGTTTAACGTGATAAAGTAATAACAAAACATGGATGCGGCGCAAGCGTAAAATGAGCATAACGAGACAATGAGCGTAACGGGACAATGAGCGTAACGGGACAATGAGTCATCCTTTTTCGTGCATGCAGCCGGCGTTCATCGATTTATTAGACGTTGTCACGTCAAAAATAAAATTATACATATAATAGGAAAATAAAAAACAGTCCTGTACGAGGCCAAAAGGCTCCTATCTCAGCATATGAGAGTGTATGAGTGAGTGTATTTGCTTCTTTATATGCTCCAAAAATAGGCACTTTTGGAGCACATAAATTAGCAGATAAACGGTCTGCTCAACTATACAATAAAATAAACAGAGGCCCGTGTCATCATAATATGTAAGTGTCTTCATCCAATTAGTTCTTGTTTTCTTACATTCATAACTTAGATAAATGATTGGTCTCGCTGCACTCGACCGCAGCGAGACCAATCATGTATTTATCTAAGATTCATAACTTTTTTTTGCGTACAGGTACGTATTTATGTAAATATTTTTGTTTATTTTGTTGTATAACTGAGCAGAGCGTTTATTAAATTGCCTACAAGCAAACATGATTTTGGTCTGTGGAACGTGTGCAACAATGTCAGTCCCACAGTCCTGCTTTTCCGTAATAAGTCTGGATCATATGGCAGGCTGAGATGGCAGGGTTTTATGCTTTTTTAAGACTGTTTGGATAATGTACATTTGTCTTACGGAAAGTAGATCACTAATTGTATATATTTTTCTTTCCATTTATCATACTTTTTATCTTAGGTCAAATAAGCTTTTTATGATTTTTTCATCATTTTACATAATTTTATTCTTAAAACGACATTTACGTCAAAAGTGTCAAACTGAAGGCTACTTATTTAATAGATTTTCTTAACAGCTTATTCAACGAAGGTTGCATAAGGGTTGTATTTTCTAATAATCATTTATATCATTTTGGATAGTCTAAATCTCTTTTTATACTTAATTACGTTGTCTACTAAACAACGTAATTCTAAATTATAATCATAAGTTGCTTAAACGCACTCTCAGAACTTGTCAAGGAGGTTGTATACATCTTGGCCGACTACACGTGGCTAGTCAGATGACTGGCAGGTCAGAAGACATATGTCGGACATAATTATAAGGTCTTAGTAGGATATCTTTTATTATAAAATTAATCATTATGTTTATCAGAGCTCGTTGGGCTCGCTCCATGTCTATAAAATTAGTTTTCGCTTCACCTCCCCAAATAGGAATGAAAACATCAACTATAAGTACGGGTTTCTTCACTATGTTTTCCTTCAACCATTGATGTAATTATAACCGCATTGCCTTCAACGATGTCAGTAATGTCCAAGGTGAACTCAGACAGTGCATATTATGAATTGAAAATGTCACATTGGTACTAGCCCGGATTTTAACCCACAGCCTCCACCAATTATTTAGTAGGCACCTAGAACGAAATCCTTACTAACTATACAATATTATAAATGCGAAAGTAAGTTTGTTTGTTTGTTAGCTTTTCACGCCTAAATCACTGAACTGATCATCCCGGAATTTTGCATACAAATTGTCAGGTGTACAGAAACGGATGTAGGGTACCTTTCATCCCGAAAAAAGGTACTTATTCCGAGGAAAATAACAATAACGTTCTTATGATAAAAGATGACTCCATGTGTTTTTCGAATCATGATTGAATTATATTATGATAGAAACTTTAGCAGTGTGTTAAGAGTTTTTTTTTTTTAATCGAAATTAACGCAAGCGATACCGCCGGCAAAAGCTAGTATGTTATATTTAAGTAAGGGAACTAGATAATAAATTCCATGCATTAACAATAGTTGTTACGTTCCAATATTTGCTCAGCGAATACAGAATAAACATTCTGAGCAAATTGAGTGTGCAAGCAAGTTGGCCACCGCCCAGAGTAAACTGGGAACGGAAAGAATCCGTTCCCAGGATACCAAGTTCAGTCCAAACTTCACAAATGACACCAAGGAGGACACGATAATTCACCAGCTAATGTTAAAGTTCGGAGTTGTTTGAAATTTTTACCAACATAAAATAGGAAGGTATCATTATTCGTCCTTCCGTTTCGTTCGAGCTCGGTTTATGGTAAGTGCTTTATTAAATTAGGGGTTATTAAAGAAGGTATGTTTGTTGAAAAGGGTGGTATGTTAGGTTTATTAGGTTGGTAATGTGTGTTTATGATTATTTTAATTAGGTAGGTACTATAGAGGTATGAGGAACAGGATGTAAAGTTCACTCATATTCTATTGAAAATGGAGGATCCTCCGACTAGGCGGCTGTTGTGTCTAGTGGGCAACTGCTCATAGTGTTTTTTTTTCTTTTTTTTTCTATGGTATCTCGTTGTTGACCTTCAGATGTCGTGACTCCTTAAGAGGGCCCTTCCCGGTCCGTCTACCATCAACGCGAGCATGATTGAAAAGCTTGTTGTTTCATCCAGCGCAATGTTAATTCTAACAGGCAAGTAAGAACGCAATAACATTGATTGAAAAATAGTGTGCGGAAATTTCATAAAACTTGTTCCAGGAAATACGTGTTTTTGAGAAAGCCTTACAAGTTTGTGAAATAAATGTGTGTCATTTAGAATCTCCATTACATGTGCGATGTTTCTATGGAGATGTTTTCTTTATTTTTACAATTGATGAGTACATTATGAACGGCCAAAGTTCAGGTAAAATGTGTGCAAAAAGCAGATTTTTGGAGGCTTATACTGAATTTGTTTCTCCAAATTTTAATTTTTTTGCTTCCATAGAAACCTAGATATAGTAAACTTGATACCAATTAGCTGAAAATTTTCATTGAAAGATGTGTTCCAACGCCATGATCACGTACGAGCGTTTGTATGAAAAGTTGGCCGCTCTTAATCGTACTTTCCTGTGGCTGCCGTAAGCGAAACTAAAAATCTCCAGCCAGGGCATAAACCTTATAAACTAAACGACTGCACGCTAAGGGCACCCCTGTGCGGTACGAACCTCGGCTTAGGGCAGCGTCGGGGGGAGGACAGCAAGGGCAGGCTGGATCAAATCAGGGTTATTATTATTAATAAGGGAATTTAAAGCTCAGCTGTGGCGCGGGTTGGTGCTTCGTCGAGCAAGGGTCGGGGGGTGCTCATCGGTTAATGTCGGGATGGTATACATGCCAGTCGCGCGGTAAACTCCCCAGTGATTACTTTCCTTCCGGATTAAATTCTGTAAATGATTGTGAAAACCGCGTCAAAATCCGTTTCATCGTTTAGTTAGAAGAACAACGGTCCTTAGTGGTCCTGCTCCATAGGACAATTTATTTAGAGTCTAGACAAAATCAAACTGGTTGCTAATTTAATTGTATAATTTATATGTTTTATGATATTCGTTTTATTTTCTGTGATTAATATACTTACTCACATACTGACATAGGTTATTAAATGTTAAAATTTTAGGGAAATCATCAACTTTTACAATATTTTTAAATATGTGAGCACCATGTATCTAACGCATAAATAATTTGTCTATAATTGCTTCACTTTTTATTCTTTTTACCTATTGCGGTATAGTAATTTTATTCTAGGTAAGTGCATTGTCTTCACATAAAATTAATAATTAATGTATACAAGTATTGTTAACATTTTAAAAGAGTAGGTATGGAGTTTCTTACCCATTCTTTTCCATAAGTAACTACCTTTTGGAAGGGGCAAGTATACCCTATTTATTATAACATAAGACAAATAACTGTTCTCACCCTTTCGTTATTTCGATGTAAACGTTTAATAAACTCCGTTATTTCACGATAAATACAAAGCACTGTAATCTATTTACCATTTACATTAAAAAAATAACTCTAAAGTGCAGTAATTTCAACAATATTACACAATAACTGTCGTTATTTAGCCGTTATTTGTCTAATGCAAATTTGTAAATGGATTATAGAATCAATTAATTATTTTTTGTAAATTTTGACGTTCAAAAATGTCTTTTATGTATGTGCCTATTTGAAATAAATGATTTGACTTTGACTTTGACGGCATCACACGAAAATTTACTTTAATTTATTTCAAGAAAATAGGTTTTATGTAGGTACCAAGTAGTACCAAGTACACCATTTTTGCAAGTTACCTAAAGCAAGTGCTCTAAAGATACCTAAATTATCTACCTACCTACTGCAGCAAAACCAAACGACAAATCACGCAATGCAGACTATTAAAAAGTATCCAATTATCCAAATAAAGGAGTACTCTAACTAAATCAAAACGTACTGAGGTAAAAACTTCGTTCCACTTCAGCTTTGAGGTGTTGGCGCAGTGACAAGAATTAATTAATGGTTTTTTATTTTATAACAGAAGATTTGTTTAATCCTTCCGTCTTGTTTTAAGCAAGCAGTTTTATGACGCAAAATAAAAGAAAACGTTTTATTTTTATGTATTGTTAATTTAAGTGACGGAAATCTAAATCCATACTAATATTATAAATGTGAAAGTATTTCTGTCTGTCTGTCTGTTTATCTGTCTGTCTGTCTGTCTGTCTGTATGTTACGTTTTCACGCCTAAAACCGCTGAACCGATGGTCATGAAATTTGGCAAAAATATAGCCTGGGATATGGAGAAGGACATAGGGTACTTTATTACGCGATAACCGACATCCACGCGGGCGGAGCCGCGGGCAAAAGCTAGTCTAAATATATAAAACAAAGTCGGGTTATTTACACCATCTATAACTCAAGAACGGCTGGACCGATTGTTATGATGTTTGATTTGTTGGATTTGTCTCTGCCCTGAATAGCAGAATAACTATTAAAACATGAGAAAAATTCACAAAAATAAAATTCGCATCAGTTTCTAACTGAAGGAATATTTTGCAAGTAGCCGGAAAAATTTAATAATTCGAGAAATCTGAAAGTGCATTTTCTATAGGAATTTTGTACGAATTATTGAAATTTGGACAGGTCAACTTCTATCGAGTTAGCTAGTTCAATATAATTTCAGTCGACGACGAGTATTTTATTTCCCGAAGTAGTAGGCAGAATTTGTAGTGATGATTATGTTGATACATAATCATCACTATACATAACTGCATACTACATAACTGGTGATCATCAGATTATCAGTTGTGTACAGTGGCCAGCACATCAAGCTACAGAAACTGTCAAAGGACATCGTCGGAAATGGCCCCAGGACCAACAAACATCTGACCTACATAATAATTATAAATATATTTTATTAGACTAATTGCGAATATCTGTATGAAACGGACATTCTGCGTTCCATATTGAACGATTATCGACATCACATAAAATATGCCGCCATCTTTGACAATTAGATTAAACATGACAATTAGTGATGTCCAATCTTTCACATAACATGACTAATATACATACATGAGGTAATATCAATAATATAATATCCTACCTAAGTATAAATAAATAAATAAAATCAAAAAACATTAGGATAAAGTCGTTTGCATTGAAGTTAAATAAATAAGTACTTATTTACCTACCTACCTATTTTAATACAAAAACTAGAAGATTTACTAAATACCTAATAGGTACTTAGGTAAGTACTTAAATGTTTTTCTGATTCTCTTAGCTTAATTAACCACAAACAGGCAATAGAATTAACAGTGACATGCATTTATTAGCATGTATTTAGAAGTATTGAAAGGATTGTTTCTTACTAAATATAACATCAAAATCTTTTTTTTCTTTAGAAATAAATCCTTTCTGCAAGTTGTCCGTCATTAAACTTTGTCTTCATAGGCATATACTTGTAATTTAGAACACACAAAGTAATTTTCCTTTGCTGTTGGTTCTGGGGCGAACGATGTATGGATGCAGAACAATCTCCTTTCTCCAAACAATTATACCGATAAGCCGATAAGACCGCCCATTGTGACACCCTATGTAACAGTTCTACGTATATATCTGTAATTTTTATGGTGTACATAATAAAGAGTATTCTATCTATCTATCTATCTAAAAAACTCAAAAAAAAAAATTCAAAGCATTTATTTCAATTAAACCATTTACAGGCACTTTTGAATTGTCAAAGAGACGGTCAGTTAGTCAGAAAGTTGAAGCTAGATGCCCATTCCAATACGTAGATCACTATGGAGAAGAACGGGTAAGAAACTCCAAGGACACTCTTTTAAATCAAGATATTACAAAATCCTGGGTACATTATTCTTGTTGCTTCTATATGTGAGACAATGTAAAAACTACTAAAAGAATTCAAAATATAAAATTAAAAATTAAAAATAAACCCTGACATTCAAGAGATGACCAGTCACTAAAAACAACAAACTAATAACTAACTACTACCTAGTACCTTTAAAAAAAAGACTTTTTTTAAAGTTAGCCAAAATTAAGCAACTTTAAAATGTTGACCATTAAGTTCAAAATCGAACAAGAAAATTTTACAGTTTGTGGTAATTTGATGTGCTGGCCAGCGTACCTAAAAGTTCCATGTAGGTCCCATGCTTAAACATTGTGTCATACATAAATTGAGGCAGCCCCAGTAAGTTACAATACAGTACTAGTTTCGGAGCGTGGTAGTGGCTAAGTGGTAGCAACAAAATTCGATCTAAATAAAAACGGCCACATTCCTCTAGATCGTATTTTGTTGCTTCGTGTCTCAATATGAAACTTTAAAAAGGTATTATAAAATTCTTAACACACTTACCGATATAGTTTTTTGAGCCGTTTTTCATAATTCCTTCTCAGTCACGAGATAATATGTTGACCGGTGACAGCGCACTTAACGTGGTTTCCGAGGCACGTAGGGGTCTTGGTATATACAGATGGTCATTGGTCACCCATCCACGGACCGCCCGCGGCAAGCATAGCTTAACCTGATCTATCGACCCGTGCGGCTGTTATTACTTAGCTCGTGGCTAAATAAAGCTGCTTTCAGACTACGCTATAATATAATAGCATATAGTATATAGCTCATAGCTCAACAATATCGCGCACCATACATTGTTATGGACACGTTAACACTGTACTGTACTATACAGGGTGCAATTGAATTCATGGGCATTCTCTTAAAGGGTCATTATATTCATCATTATGAACAACTTTCACTATGGGGTCATACATGAAATCGTGAAAAAATCTGCTGTTCCCTACATTTTCACAAGCTATGCGAACACAAATGTAGTGAACAGCTGATTATTTTTTCGCGATTTCATGTATGGTCCCATAGTGAAAGTTGTTCATAATGATGAATATAATAACCCCTTAAGAGGATGCCCATGAATTCAATTTCACCCTGTATATTATTGGAATGTATGGTGCGCGATATTGTTGTGCTATGAGCTATATACTATATGCTATTACATTATAGCGTATTCTGAAAGCAGCTTCATAGCCTCTACCATTATAGGCAGTTTTATGTTGCTATAATTTGAAATTAAGTAAATGATAAATGATAAATGATTTTATTTCTGTAAGTAGGCTTTTACAAACACTTTTACACGTCAATCATATTTTAAAACTAGATGAGGTCGGCATTTCGTATCTGACTACTCTGAGAAGAAAGACCGAAACAAACTCAGAGGTCACAGTCTCTTTTAAAGTCCAGACATAATCTTGGTCAAATCATGTGAAGACCATGTAGACTGGTGTCTGAAATGGTCTTTTGAAGAAAGAACCACACAGATTGAGTGGACCTGTCCAGTCAGTGCATTAAGCTCAGAGGATACTCATTAAGTTGGGCATACTCGTATAACACAAAATCAATAACCTATAATTCAAATGGAAAATACGTTTATTTGCAGCAAACATGACGCAGAGAAAGAACACAAACACCAAAATAACAAGTTGAGGGAAAATATACGCCACATCCACGCAAAACGGCCATCGCTCAGCATAAAGCTGCGACCCTATGCGAGACAGAGCCCCAGCGCTGGTTTTCAGCGACAGCCGGCGCTGGCGTGATGACGTCACCCGATGCAGCATAAATAATGAGACAAAATAACAAAATAAGAAATAAAATAAATACAATACTTCTAAAAGTTTAAATAAATATAATATTTAAAATGGCTGTTCAGAACAGAACGAATTATCAGGATGTCCTAACAAAAACATTAATAGTTACTTAAAGAAAGAAAGAAAGAAAAATATTTTATTTGGGACACGCACAAGAAATACAAACAGTAAAAATAAAAAACATGAGCATTTAAAACTAACAACATTGTAAGCCTGTGCGAGGCCAAAAAGGCCACTATCTCAGCATAATGCTGCGATATTTAAAAAATAAATACCGCAGCGCTGGTATTCTGATAGGGCCCGCAGTAATGCCACGGACACACCTACGGAAATCTATAAGTCCCACTAGGGGATTAAAAAAATAAAAAATAAGTGGAAATAAAATATAAATTATAGATACAACAAATAAATTAAACCGTAATTAGGTACACACAATAAATAAAATATTACGATCGACCCAGGTCCGACGTTCCAACATCAGTTGTCTATGCTTATAGAATATTGTCTATAGTCTATGACAAGCGATGAGACGCGGGCGCGGGCGTCCGGCTGTCAATGTAATAATGTAGGTATTAGACGAAGAATTTCTAAGAAAGCATAGGGCACACACCCTCATTGGCTAATGTTCCTAACCACCGCCCCTCGCCTCACACACCCCCTGATTTGAATAAATACGTCAGCACGGCACGGGAGCGGACAGTTTTTGCAGTGTTTGATTCCTGTCTCTAATTCTCATGTATAACGTGTGTTATAACTGAAATAACGTGTGTCGTTCATAATAAAATTGTGTTGTTCCTAGTTTAAACTAAAGTTCTAGTATTTGACTATCTGTGATCCTATTTGATAACTAATCTACTTTATTAAAATTATAGACTAAAATTATTACCAAACCAAGTGTCTCATTTCACACTCAGTACTAGCGCACAAATGTACACTCACCTGCAAAATTGTATGGATACCTTAGTGTCTATTTTCCAGTGAACGTTTGAGTTCAAATTTTCGAAAATAGAATCGTGTGAAGCGATAGCTTTCGCTTTTCGCTTCACACGATTTTGTTTCTGTACTGTCCATGGATTTTTGCAGTCGACCGTACCTCCTGACATTCGGGCTCCTACAATGGTAACATTCCATGCCGTCGGTAACGACTGAACAACTCTTGCGAAATCTCTGTTAGATAATACTCGAGCCTCCAAAGAAAGGGTTGGAACGCCATACATAGTTAAACATAGCATATTTTATCAAGTTCCGTATACCGCATATAAAGTAAGTAATATGTGAGCCCGTCTCGCATGATCTCAGTTTCGTGTCAGTGTCAAACAAAAGTCGAATTGTCTTTGTAAAGCAGAAACTGAATAATACATTTCACTTGAGTTTTAACATGACACCTCTTCTTTGTTTTGTGCGCTGCCAGTCGTCACTACAGAGTCTGTGATATGAACATAGGTACTCGTATACTATGCACTTTTATGTTGCACGAGGATGTAAACAGAGAAGGAATCTAAATTGGTTAGAGGTTCGTGAAAAATATTGAATTGAATTTTATCTTAATGGCCAGTGTATTTTGTTTAGAAAAGGAGTGGAACTCTAACTCTAATCTATTCAAAGTGAGAGTGAACAGGCTTCTTCTGGGTAAGCTCACTCCATCGTAGACTTTGTCTCTGTCACCCAGACCTAGACTAGAGTCAAGAGCAAACCCACAGTAAAATAAAAAAAATAAAAAAATCTATTTATATAATACTAGCTGCAACCCACGGTTTCACCCGCAAAAGTTTCGATTCCGTGGTTTATAGGCAAACATTTGCTGGGTTACATTATTGCAATTTTCTTAAGGATCTCTAATTTTTTTTAATAATTTAGCCTATGTTACTTCCTGGTAAATTGCTTTCTATTGGTGAAAAAATTGATAAAATTTGTCTAGTAGTTTCGGAGCTTATTCGATAAAAACAAACAAAAGAAAGGGTATGTTAATAAATTTTATATGTGGGTATGTGAAAATAAACCAGTTGTAATTCGGAATCGCAGTTTCATTCATTGCTTCCCGCTATTATATTTCATAAATACAACTGGCGACGAGGAAAACAAATAGATATTAGTATAGATTACTAGCTGACCCGACAGACTTCGTTCTGTCAAACGCTATAGTATAGACTCCACTATTCTACCCTACCCTACACTACCTACCCTACCTACCTACCCTACCCTACCTTACTAGGGTAGGGTAGGGTAGGGTGGGTAGGTAGGTAGGATAGGATAGGTCCTATCCTACCTACCTACCTATCTACCCTACCCTACCCTACCCTACCCTACCCTACCCTACCTACCTATGTACCTACCTACTGTATCGTTACATTTTTCCGGGAGGGGAAAAATGTAAGGTCAGAGATAGAACTATCACCTACCTATCATCAGAACTGGAGGAGTCCTAGCTTAAGAAGAAAATAAACAAGTTAAAGAGTAAACAATTTATTAAATAAAAACAATTAAGATGGGTTAATAGGCCCTAACGAATGGGTATTGGAAGGTCCTAACTGAAGGATAATAAAAGGCCAGGGAAAAGTAAAGTAATTTATAACCAGGTCTAATATCAAATACCTATACAACCTAACCTCCTTGCACCCACAATAAATTAAAAATGAAAAGCCTAGGCTTGTCATCATCTGCTGATCTCTCAATAAATGTAAATCGTATACAATGCAAGATCAGCTTATACTGGAAATATATAGCTTGATGTGTAGCCGAGTGTACGTGGGAATGAATTATCTTTTACGTAGTACGAACATAGACATTCATTTTATGTATGGTACCACTTACGGGACTGAAACTAGCTACCTATAGAAAAGCTTGTATTGTGCAAAATAATAATTGGAGAGAGTTTTATTGTTTGCAGCTTGTACAAATATTTGAAGCAAAAACAGCAGTCATGTAATAAATTGAAATTGGTTCATTACCAAACTGTAGACAATAGATATTTTGTTAACTTTAGCCAGGTTTTAACTAGTTTTTGTTATGACAATAGCCTGGTGGGATTTTTAATCTGTTTTGCTGTTAATTTGAAAGTCAAATTATTGTGATAGAATAGAATAGAAAAGAATTTGTTTTATTGGAGTAACCAAGTCTCAACAAGAATGTTAGTAAAACTTACGGCTATGTTAGTAAGCACAGACACTAAACAAAAACAAGGAAAACAATAAGATTAACAATCAATAACGTTAGGTCAGCGTTGTGACATCCCATGAGAGCCGGCACAACAGTGACCCATGTAAATACAGTCCAGGCGACTCGCAACCAAGCTTAAGACACTGTTGGAGCTACCCCCCATCCTGCGCACCACTAAAGCGCACCTTTTACGCATTTTTGCGCAAAAGCAATGACCACGCAGCCTGACGCACTACAGAAACGGGGAAGCCCCACCAGTAAGTCATAAAAAATATGAAAAACATTTAAAGTACTAGCAGTGAGCCGACGACCATGAAGGCTGAAGACTAACCTACAGGACCAACCTTTGTGGCAATACTTATGTCCAACATTGAAAGTCTTTTAGCTGGAATAGAAAAGAAAGAAAGAAAAAGTATTTATTGTAACTCGCACAGGAAGATCGCAAACTAAACTAAACACACAATGATACAAGTATAAAAATTAAATTATATAATAAGAAAATAAAAACAGAGTCCTGTACGAGACCAAAAGGCTCCTATCTCAGTAAGATGCTGCGACATATAAAAATTTGTACCGCAACGCTGGTATTCTGATATGGAATGGAATGGGATCACTGAAAAAAATATTTAGCCTAACTACTTCGGCTATTTTAGGAATAATCAAAGTTTGACAAGACTTTATAAAAGTTAACTTGATTTAATAAAAGTGATACACAACAGCCAGCACAGGTTTTGGTTACATGTTGCATAAAGTTATGTGGTCACTTTTTTGTGTTACATGTTGACGAAAGTTTGGTTATGTATAAGTAAACATTTTGTTCACTGATTGGATATTACTTATAATGCAAAGCAATGAAAATTTTTTTTTTTTTTTTAACTAGGTAATTTCAGAATTAAACTTGAGAGGTTGAGACTCTTTAACCGGACTTTCCTGTGGTTGCCTTAAGCTCCTAACGAAACTTAATGCCTCCAGCCAGGGCGTAAAAACTTATAAACTAAACGACTGCGCGCTAAGGGCACCCCCTGTGGGGTACGAACCTCGGCTTAGGGCAGAGTTGGAGGGAGGATGGCAAGGGACCGACGGTGGCTGTATAAAATCAGGGTTATGATTATTATCGGGGGAATTTAAAGCTACAGGTTCAGCTATAGCGCGTGCTGGCGCTTCGCTTACGGGCAAGGGTCGGGGAGGACTATTTAGTCGGGGATTTCGCGATGGGCCGCGGCGGCGAGGTCTGAATGACGATTGTGTATTGTGTAATCTCTTTCGAACTGTACTCGTTTCCCTACTGCTCTCCTGGAGGTGTGTTATGGGATCGTCTGGGTCGGTCAGTCAGGAATTTATTATAGTCGAGTAAAAAACGTGTCATCCAAAATCAAAATCAAAAGTTATTTATTCAAACTAGTCCGAGAATCAGCAGTTTTTGAACGTCAAAATAACATAAGACAGTACCCCAAAACGCCCGACTTCCACCGCTTCCTAGTACTTTAGCTGGGAAGAAGAAGTGGCGTAACAAACTCCCCAGCAGCACAGGTGTCTGTTTAGTTAGAAAAACTTGATTCTATACAATATTATGCAAAGAAAATTACATTACGCAACACAAAACTTTTAATTACATTATTTTGCATATATTATGTCAGCTTGCATACCTCAATATACCAACAAAAACTATACTCACGCAAAAAACAACAATCGTAGTTACTGTTTCACCCCTATAATTCGATATAAACCATTTATATTTAAAGGCATATTACAAAGTTAGAAATACTAGATCCAATGTCAAAGCTTTGATGTACTGCCTACACAATTTAAGATTTTTATATCAAATCTCGGTTGGGATATGTAGGATACAGACATTCAATATATTGCATCAGACATGATTTCCTTTGGCAGATGGATGAAAGGCGCTACAACTTATACAGAATTTTATTCTTACAAATAGAAAATTGTATCAGTTCAGATATTTGCAACGACTTTACTGGCTTTATGGAATATTTTTATGATTATTACAAAACTTTACATCACGACACTACACCGAAGATATCCCGTACGTCAGCTTGTACGAGATTAGGATGGCTCTGAAGCAGCTCAAAAACGACAAGGCACCGGGTGATGGCGGAATTACGGCTGAACTCCTAAAGGCCGACGAAAACCCGTTCTTAAGGCCCTCCAGAAGCTGATTGATTCCATCATACTCAAGGGCAAAATGCCACAGGCATGGAACAGAGGTGTGGTGATACTTTTCTTTCAGAAGGGTGATAATGCCCTCCTTAAGAATTATAAGCCCATCTCACTTCTGAGCCATGTCTACGAGCTGTTTTCAAGAGTCATCACGAACCGTCTCGCGTGCAGGTTTGACGACTTCCAGCCTCCCGACCAAGCCGGATTCCTTTACGGAATCCAGCTTTTGCTTACTTCTTGTTAATTTAGGTTTCTATTGGAGATATAATGGTTAAAATTGGTCCAGTAGTTTCGGAGCTTATCCGGTACAAACAAATTAACAAACAAAAATATCTTTCCTGTTTATTATATTAGTATAGATATGTAATTTGTAACAATATAATTTAAAAGAGTGTCCATTGAGTTTCTTGTCTGTTCTCCATAGGTATCCTACTACGCTTTGAAATGGGCAACTAATAGCTTCATATTTCTGACCGACCGATTGCTTGACAATTCACAAGTGAAAATAAATGGTTTGAGTTTGAGTTTAATTGCCATCAATCGGGTACAAATTAAGACCCCGTGCTGTTACTAAGAAATTCCTAATGGAAAAACTCAATAACACTTTGCCCGACCTGGGAATCCAACCCAGGACCTCTTACTCAACAGTAGCGCTTTGGTTATTATTGAAAGTATAATATTTTCACATTTGACTTTTGACATACATATATCTCTAAACTCTTTCTTTTTATTAAGTATGTAAAGTTTTTTTTTTTTTAGAATATGGCTGAGAATAAGCATTTTTTGAGGTCAAACGATGCAGGAATTAACCGAATCGAAACGTATTATATTCCCGTTTGAACATCTATGCATAGAGCACACAAGTGGGAATATATACCTTTGGTTTTATTTCCGAATTGTTTCTCAATTGACCGAAACGGTCGGGTTTTTTTTTTTTTTTGGTGGTAAATTATCAAATAACATCTCCCACTGTGGGCGGAGCGGGAGGACGTGTCAGACTTTTACTGACTAAAACCCGACCGTGTTCCTTCAGTTGCCTGTGTGCCAGGGCCGCGGTATCCCTTTGGGATAAACCCGCAACCCTGGCAGGCACCGGTCCCGGTGGACCCCGTCAGTGCGTGCTGACATCTCTTTGAGGCGCCCGTGGAACACAATGCGCCGTCGACCCGGGCCTGGTCCTTACTGGACGGCGAGCTGCCCATAGCTCGCCGTCCGCAAGCCCGCGGACGAGAAGCAAAGAGGGGCCTTATCGCCACAATTGTGGCGTGCCCAGCGCTGGGTTGCGACAATCGCAACCTCCATGTCGTCATGAGATCCCGCCGGAGCTCAGTCCGCTGTGCCGTGATTTCTCGCCACGGAGTTACGCCCCGGCGTTTCGCCTCCTCGCGCCACTCCCATATGTGCGCAAGGAAAACGGTCGGGTTTGGAGCCACATTTATGACAACCAGATGTAGCTGTAATAATGTGTGCTGCGCCAGAGTTATTCCAATGGTTCTTCGAATTTGTAGAGAATGTTGCATCATATGTGACGTAAAATATTGCTTTCGACTGCTTAAGTGCTAGTTTCGTTTATAAAATGCCTTTATGAAAATGGTTTTTTTTTTTTTTAAGAAATTGGATATTTTACTCGTGTCTTTAGAATTTATTGAGTTATTGCATTCAACCCGTCTGATTTGTTCCTAATAGTTTCCCATTAAATAGAGAATTTATGTCGCCCTAAGTGGCCGGCAACATTTGCTGGTTTTAAAATAAATAGAATATTTGTGTTACGAGTATTATATTGAAGTACGTGACAGACAGTCACAGAATTTTATGTTTGAGCTGAGAAGATGGAATGGCGAAACTCTCTAGCAACCCAACTCTGACAATTTAGGTATCTACATTAAACCTGCGGATAACTAATAATACGACCATCAAAACAAAAAAAAAAAAACAAAAAACAGTAACTGATATAAAAAGAAAATGAAGAATAGATAAGTATACCCTGCTATCATTAATTTGTCAAGAAAAGACCGTAGGCACACCAATCTTAAGCTTGACTTGATAGCGTTACTTTCTATAATTTAAAATCTTTTATCTTCGAAAAACTCTCTGGTAATAATTTATTTCCTTTCAGGGTAGGTACCTACCTCGTAAATCAATCCCTGTAATTTGTGCTCGATCAGTTTTTAAGTTTTATTTTCGAATGAAGAAAGATTTAATTCCTCTGAGGGTTTCTTAAACTTCTCTAATTATCTTATATATATATATTATCTATACATATAAATTTCAAAGTCCTGACTGACTGACTGATATATCAACGCACAGCCCAAACCGCTGGTCCTAGAGACATGAAACTTGGAAGTTGTGTTTTTTGTGAAGAATATCCACTAAAAAAGGATTTTTGGGAATTCCACCCCTAAAGGGGTAAAATAAGGGATGGAAGTTTATATGAAAGTCCGTCAGTTTTGAAGTTAGGATCTTAAAATTTTGTGTTTAGGCTGACGATTGAAAATGGATTTATACTGTCTCAGAGTTTTTGATAATTCTACCCCCGAAGGGTTAAAAAGGGGGATGAAGTAGAAAAGTCCTTAATTTTCGAAGAAAAATCACTAAATTTACTATCTAGGCTTATGGTTGGAAGCTAACGCAACGGTGTTGTTAGAATTTCAACCCTTAAGGGGGAGATGAAATATTGTTTTTATTTAAAGTTCTTTACATTTTAAGTTAAAATCACAAATACTACGGCTTACGCTTGGAAACTAACACAACGTAAATCGTTTTTTTTTTTTATTATTTCAACCCACAAGGGTCTGAAAAGGGGGATGAGTTTTGTATTGAAGTAAAAATAATTTTTATATTTTTCACATCCACGCCGGCGAAGCCACGGGCAAAAGCTAGTCATATATAAAACAATTTATACTAAGATCTATATTGACTTCAAAAAAGATTTGGTTACTAATGGCAACATAAATGCTTAGATACAAAATGGGTAGGCTCTTTTATTTTTGTTTTTAGCAAATGTTTCTTTCCTGGCAACAAGCAAATAAACTAAATAAGAAGATTATTTTCTCATAGCAATTTTTTATAGTTACGAGTTTATTTATTTTGTGAATTCTTTGTTTATATTTTAGCTGACAACACAGTCCCTTCTCAATTAGAATTAAAATGGCAACAAATTACTCAAAAAATCCTTAAATCGTTCTAAATCTTGTTTTGTGTCAATATATGAAAAATCTTTTGCTTTCTTAATCTTAAAGAAAATCTTCAAAACCAGCGCCCCAGCATCTTACTCCCGAGGTATATCTGATAGCGTCGGCGCCCCGTCCTTACATCAAGGGGCGTCGGCAAACACCTAGCGTGCCAACGGCATTTGTCAACTTCACGGACAAGACACTCGTGGCACACAGGGCTCTTCGGACAACACGACACTGCAACATTATAGTGCCTTTAGGGTATCAATAGGACAAGCTACATGGCGGATCTACATGGTCCTCACATGATCTGACCAAGATTATGTCTGGACTTTAAAAGAGACTTTGACCCTTGAGTTTTGTTTCGCCATTTCTTCTCAGGGGTAGTCAGATAGGAAATGCCCTAGTAGCATTTAGTTAGGCCACCTTCAGAGGTATGTGGCCCAACCAAACGCCAACAAAATGCTACTAGGGTGTCGACTTCACCAAGCTTGTTTTTTTTTATTTTTTATTAACCTGTAAATGTGATTCCGATACCCTATTTACAGAATAAACGATTTCATTTCAAGCTAGCGGGCAATATTTATTTTTTAAATATCGCAACATTGTGCTGAGATAGGAGCCTTTTTGGCCTCGCACAGGACTTTCTTTATGTTTTATTGTTTTTATTTTTATTCTTTGTTTTTAATGTAAATTTTGTTAGTTTTAAATGCTCCTTTTTTTTACTCTTTGTATTTCCTGTGCGTGTCCCAAGTAAAATATATTTTCTTTATTTCTTTTCTTTCTATTTTGCCGTAAAAGGTGAATCCGAACTATCCGTCTTCATGAAAGTCATCCTCATTCAAACAAAATCAAACTACCCACTAACTTGTTTTGTCTGCTTCTGTGCTTTTGTGCCGAGCTCATGTGCGGTCTAGGACGTATTCCGAAAACCATTTAGAATTATGAGGATTAGAGAGCTTGTAAAAGATCAGTGTCATGATAAGTTGCAAAAAAGTTACTCGCAAACTTACTTTAATTATTACTTTAATTATTAAATCATTAACTTACTTTAATTATTAAAAGGAAGCATATTTCGTAGAAAGAAATAATTTTGCTGCGGGAAGCGCAGAACCGGTCGAAGTGGCGGTGCTATGGGGAGGCTTATGTCAACCAGTGGACGTCTTTCGGCTGAAATGGTGAATGGCGTATTTTGTACCTTTGTATCCTATATATTTTTACGTCACACCTGGCTATAATGTGAGTTTTACCGCACGCTACGCGTACAGAAAACTCGCAATGTGGCCAGGTGAAGACGTAAAATTGAGTACCTACTCACCACCACGGGCAGTAAAAAAGAAAGCCCTCTATCGCATATTTACAAATACCTGCGATTTCGGGCTTTTTTTCTTTTACAGCCCTTGGTAAGTAATGTACTATTACAGAACATAATGTAAAGTCTCTTCCAAAACCGCGCAACGGATTCTTATGCAGTTTTCACCATTATTTAGACATTTTTATCCGTATGGTTTATAAGTATAATACGGCAGAAGCTAGCGTATTATAGTTATCTGCGTCAAATTTCTTGTTCCCCGACCCATCCCGTCACATCCCATCGCCTGCCCGCGCTATTGTTTCGTTTTCGCTTAGCGTTCTTTCATACTTTTTTATTTTTGCTCGTCTCCTAAGAGTCCTAGGACTCTCAGGAGCCAAGCAAAAATAAAAAAGTGATGTTAAATAGCCTATAGCCTTCCTCAAGAATTGGGCTATAAAATGCAAAAATAACTTTTTAAATCCGACTTTAATTTTCAGAGATTAGTGCGTTCAAACAAACAAATAAGCAAAAAAAAAGAAACTCTGCAGCTTTATTTTTAATTAATTTATTTATTTAATACTTTAAGCACTCAAAATGTACAGAGGCGGACTTAATGCCATAGGCATTTTCTACCAGTCAACCTTTGGGTAATGCAGAGAGAAACAGTAGTAGGTGCAATAGCGAGAATTGAGGAATAAATATTCAATTTAATATAAAGTTACACATATACCTATTAAAAACTATAAATTTAATATAAACATCTTAATAAAATAAATAAATATTACAAATAAATATTCATAAATATGTATACTAAAAAAATTAGACAAACAATGGGAAGACATTACCGTTGTGATGAACTTTTAGTTTAAAAGATAATAAACAATCAACTATCTAATTATTAAACTAACATATAAAATAGTAAAGGAATCACAATAATTGACGGGTCATTAATACCTAGTATATAAAGTCTATCTATTCATACACGAAATATTTTAAAAGAAACATCATAGGTGGTAATGAAGCTATGGTTATTTTTTTTTACGTAGTTATTATAATTTTTAAATTGCTTAAGACATTTAGTATTTACCTTTACTTACTTATTCTATGAATGACACGCCCCAACGCAACGGCGCGGGCGCAGTGACTTTTGATCATTAATAATTATTAATATGCGTGTCAACTAATTTTAAATTATTTGATTTTTTTTAATAATAAATAAAAAATAAATTAAAATCATTTTATTTTGGATAACACAAAAGATCCATAAATTGTTAGTAACATGTTTGCACTTAAATCACTATTGTTAGTAACTTAAACTAAAGACGAATTTGTGAGAAGACCACCCAACATCTAGACGCAACGAGAAATGGTAATGGTCTAACTATGGTAAAAGTCTTCGCACAAATTGCCATAATATGGCGGAGGAAGTGTCTGCCGCCACCACTTTCAGGATACTATTGTGACTGCCTCTTATTCTGCTCAGGAGTGAGGCCGTTTTTTTGCGGATGATGGCATGAAATCCATCGGTATGATTTACCGCGAACATTACCGAGGCACTGCAAAAACGAGGCAGTCGCAACAGCATCCTAAAAACATTGTTGTATTGGACGCGTAGCGCCTTTTCGAGTAGTTGACCCAAAGATTACCGGTGTAAAAACTCTGCTTATATTATGCAGTAAGCTTTAAAAAGCGTAATCTTTACTTGGTCAGTACACCGAGAAAATCTTCGTGCCAACATATTACCCCTGACCGCATGTACTTAGATTTTTTTATCGTTTCTTTGGCTTCTTTACCACATAAAGGTGTTATATCTTTCAAAATATTACGTATATCAATAGATAGACTTTATACATTTCAATGTTGCATAAAATTCGGTGAGCCGCTACCCGTGAAATACAGCCATTACTCAATCCCCTATCTATACTGACACGAACTTCCGTATGCACAATCTATAGCCACATTAATACTTCAAGGCTACAATAGAGCATCCTGTATCTAAAGGACGGTATCTCGAGCACCGAATCAATCAACCGACATGTGTAAAGGGGGAGTCCGAAACACTCGCGCCTCCTCCAAAGCCAGGCTGCTTTCAAAATAATGATGGTTAAAGTGCATCGCCTTGGAAGCGAAAAACATTGTATGTTTTGAACGTTGTTTCGGAAGAAAAATATCATAGCGTTTGAAGGGTAGAAAATAATAACGCTTATTTTTTCCAGACGGATTCACCATAAAAAGGTCGATATTGCCAGATTTTTATTGGACATAACTATGATAAAATGGTATCCGACATTCTAAACGACTTCCTTATATTATTTTTCAGTTCCGCCAAAATCGATAACATCGCAGTAACCTCTATGCTTTCATTATGTACGTAAGTTAACTACTGCCTACCATTTTACTTTGTACTAACTGCCGCCCGCGGCATCGCCCGGGTGGCATTTTCTAGCCAAAGTTACTCTTTATAACATCAGCTATCTGCCAGCGAAAGTTCCGTCAAAATCGGTTCAGCCGTTTCGGAGATTAGCCGGAAGAAACATACAGTCAGATAAAGTGCCGTTATACTTTCATGTGCATTTAGTAAAAGCTGTTATTTTGACTTACTTTAAATAGACACTTAAATTTTATTTATTTGTATTTAAAGATATTGGTGTACAATAAAGCATATTCTATGTATATTTCTATCTATGTACCAATTTACGGAATACCAATATTTCACTTTCGCGCAGGAAGAGGGATAAAAAAAAATCCTAGGGAAAACGGTTGATTTGTCAAAGGATTTACAGCGATATTTTTCCCAAAAGCGCCTTTAAAAATTTGTTATGCAAATGGAAAAGCCTTATTACACTTCCTTAATTATTTCACAGGCTTTATTCAAGCACAAAGTCCCTCTAATATTTTATGACGTAATTTAAAAGACTGTCTTTGAAAATGAGTTTTAAGACGTCCTCTACGAGGGATAATTTTCAGCCATTGTTTTACATTCTGTCGAAATCTCGGGCCCTGATTAGTTTGTACAAACGTAAAATTTGTCGAAAAAGAATATCGTCAGGAGGAAAAGTGGAGAATTTGAATGGAAAGCCGGTCTTTCAAATATAATGTAAATCCATAAGGATAGGCTAATATTGGTTACCTCTGGTTTTGACAACCGATCTACAATAATTTGACCGTTTGTTTATACATAATATAAAATGAAGTTCCGAAACATACACTGAAAAACTTTTTAAGTTGATTTAACCTTTTTTTAACCTATATTTTGGGTTAATATAGCACCTACCGACATGATTTGTTAAATCAACAAAATGTTTGTTAAATTAACAAAATTTTTGTTAAATCAACAATTTTTTTGATAAATCAACAAATTTTTTGTTAAATCAACAAAATTTTCGTCAAAACAAACGTCATGGAATAGTTTTTTTAACACAATTTAATGTCAACTCAACCAAAAGGAATCAACAATAAAAAAATCAACTATTCAGGTTTTCGGTGTAGCCATAATTATTCTTCAATTCCATGTTGCACTTTACATTTTGACTGCTAATCACGTAACAGAGAAAGCACATTGTAACAAATACCTAAGCAAACATAGTGACAAACCGAATTTTCCATCAAATCTTGAAAACAGATAAGACTTAAGTGCATCCGAAAACTTTCTTGAAACCTTTTCTTTATCGCGGTAGAAACAAATCACGCAGAATTTTTAGGGATTACATGCGTACAAAACATTTTATCGGACGTAGCAAGAAAGTTTTTTTTTTCCAAAGATATCTAAAGCCTCGGATCTCCCTATAAAAGTTGCCCCAAACTTTCGTTTCCTGCTTCTTTAATAATAGCTACTTTTCTTTACGTATCATCATAAAGAATCTACTGTGCGCCATCTTTTTATAGTGTGTGTGGTTGAAAAGCTGAGGAGATAAAATCAGAGTTTATAATACTGCCCATACTTTTTATGTCTGCATCAATGTAGATGAGTTATAAGTACAGTCTCAAAAGCATACTCACTATACCCAAAGTCTCCAATTCAGATAATTTATGTAAACAAAGGAGATAACATAACAAAAAATATCTTCGTAATGGTAATTCACATAAAATGGCGAAATAAAAGGTTCCTATTTTTTTTTTAAAGTACTGAATTTAAGAAATAATAATTAAAAAATAATCATAGCGTAATTAACTTTATAAATTTTCGGTTTTAAACCAAGTTATCAAAAAAAAGGAGATTTTCTGGTATAAAGTATTTTATGATACTGGTAACAATGCAGGAGATCCAAACATTTTCACATTTTTACATCTTCAACAACACTAATATTACAACACTCATTCATAGATTCATATTGTATGTAGCATATCTAGCCACATTTTGGATGAAAACGGCTGTAAACTGTTTCGAATGGAAATCGATTTTGGGAGGCCTATGTATAGCAGTGGACTTAAAAGAGCTGATTATGACGATCATACGCCGTGTCTAGGACACACTGCATAAAACATTGTTTAGCAACGGTATTTTGTTTGCATAGTTCTTATAATTAATTCACTTTAATTTCATAAATGATTACTTATAAAAAAAAAAACAATTACTAAATGTTTTGCACCACTGTCCTGTCATTTTGACAGTGAAATTTCTTGAAATTACTTTGTTTACAAAAATTATCTGAATTAAACTTTGGGTATAAGTGAGATTCATTTTCTTTCACTCCAGCAGCTGGTCCTGTTCAAACCTGGATGCATGATATTTTTTTCCATAAACAATAATCATTTTAATAGTTACAACTTTACAATACGTTATCAATATTTAACATCAATCTCAACTTAATTGCATAACCATACATAACGTTATGTAAACTACGTAACTTAAGTACGTAATGTACGTCATATTACGTAAACTAACGTATAACTACTCGTAAAAAGCCGAGTGTAAAAACTAAAGTGCCCCAACACAAACATGTCAGAGTCACTCACAGCCACTAGTTAGGTAAAGATTGGATATTTTTTTTTTTTTTTCTGTAGCTTTGCAAACATCAATCCTTTTACGCATTGGTATGCAGGTTGCGTGGGTCGAAATGCAAAACACTTACCCTCGGTAGAGTTCAAAGCGTAAAGTTTTTCTGTCCCAAACATTATTCCAGTCTCGTAGTTCTGCTTTGCGTGTTTGAGGTTTGAAGCATTTTTCGGTTCAGCCCTGGTTTCATTAAAAAGTTGCCCGCGCAACTAATATTCGAAGTGATTGAGCAACTTTCAAATGCGACGTCTGCAAACCGCTTTTGTCGTCATTGTTATTGGGAATCTGTGTAGCGCTTTTTGGTAGGCTGTGGTCGGTCTCAATCATTTGGTTTAAATTAGATTTCAGAAAGCCAAAATAGGCTACAGCTATACCTACACTAAAAATAAAGCTGAAGATTTTGTTTGTTGTTTGAACGCGCTAATCTCTGGAAAACCCAGTCGGATTAGAAAATAGTTATTTTTGCAACAAGAGAGCAAAATTGGTTTTAGCTGCGAGTGTTGATTTTGAATCCCGAGTAAACAAAGATTCTATAATTGAATCATGAGCGTAGCGAGTGTTTCTAGGTTAGAATTCTGAGCGCAGCGAGGGATTCAAAGACACTTAGATGAAAATATCTTTGGTCTTGTGTAACAAATAAAATTTTTCACCTCAGCAGCGAAAACATATATTACCTACCTAGAGGAAAAAATATACAATATGGTAAAAATTAAGCCACATGTATATTTTTCAAAACAAACATTATTAAAAAGTTAAAAGTAAAAAGATTTTTTCTTGATCTTTTTGGATTTATGCCTACTTCTTCTCAAAAACGCAAAGTTTGATATAGGATTCAATGTGCACGTCATCTTTTGTCTTTGTTGTGGCTTTTAACATTGAGTAAATACTCCACATTGTAGATGGTTGCCTCGTTTGTGATAATTCCATGAAGTACGATAACAGTACAGTCTCCGAAAAAGTGTTTGCACCCTTTGTAAGTCTCCAATGCTTAAACTAAGTTATATATATCATAAGTTTTTAGATATTTTGGCAGGAAATTTACTTCTGTAATTTGTACATGCTGCTACAATTCTTCCAGTGTTAAATAGCAAACTTCGTCACTGAATTCACTCATATTTATTTATTTTTATATTATAATATCCAACGTGTATCAAATTTCGAAGCTAGCGTAACAGAAGAAAAACAATAAAAATGTAAATCCCGCTATTTTTTAAAGATGCGTTCTGAAACTGCACCCGCCGTATTCTGTCACAATATTAAAGATCGTTAAAACTATAAATAATTACGTCGATACATGATAAACTTCGTATTTTTTTTTTTCTTCAACATTTTCTTTATTTGATTACAAAAAAAAAAATCGAGTACTTATTCAGAGAAAAATATGATAATTACATTTAAAACCTTAACAGATGATTTGCAATTTTACGGTTATCGGTATCCGAACGTTTTATTGTTTCCTGTTTAGGCCACTAGGTATCGAATTTGAAAATCGATTCGAATCGACTTGTTTCTATCTATCACTTGTTTCGTATCGTGAGGTGAAAGTGACATAACAAAGTGAAGTTCAAATCTTTGGAATTTTGTGAGTAGACCCAGCACTGTTCTCGGCATTAAAAAAAAATTACTTTGTCTCATACTCGCAGCAAAATCTAATTTTGCTCACTGTCTTTAAGCAGCAAAACTTGATTGTTGGTGCTGAGGTGAAAAATATTTTTGCATTTGAGAGCCCACTTCTTGAGGAAGACTATTTATCAGTCTATGACCTTTAGGAGCTAAGCAAAACGAAAACTAGTCAAAAAGAACGCTATGCGAAAACGAATTTATAGGGCGAACGGACGATACGACGCGACGCGGTGGGTCGGGAAACAGAAACGTGAACCTACAAACCTTCCGGAATAAATTCTCTAAATCATGGTGAAAACTGCATCAAAATCCGTTGCGAGGTTGGTTGGGGGAGCAACGCGATCACATAGACAGACACGAAGCGACTTGCGACGATACGTAGGGCATACAAAAAAATCTGGAAAGAATGATAAAAAAGTACTATTAATGGTCAAAAATGAATTTATTATTTCTCAAAATATTCCCCGTTAACTTAAATGCACTTTTTCATACGAATAATCTAATTTTGAAAACATTTATGCCATTCCTTCGTGGTGACCACGGCAACATGTTTTTCATACTCTTCGAAAACCTCTTCTGGTGATGAAAATCGTTGACCGCGTAATTGGTTCTTAATTTTTGCCAACAAAAAAAAATCACAAGGTCGAAACTGTATGCTGAATAGCTCATAAGTCCTGTTTTTCACCTTCAAAAAGTGAAGTAATTAAATTAGACAGAACGTTATTAAATGTCATATCTTCAAATACCGAAGTCCAATTTGCTGCAATCAGTTTAATACCATAACTATAGGACTCATTGTTAATCAGCCATTGTATTCTGTTTTGGAACTTGTATGGTTTCTGGTTACATTTCCATCTCTACAATTAATTCGTGGAATTATAACAATTTATGGAATATGCAATGCATATTGTACCCGGTTTCTCTTTTAGCCTGTATAACCAAACGGTGTGTTCGTTTCAAACAAACGAAATAATCGTGACCAGAGGGCTGGCCTATTTCTTGGCCAAAGAATCAGCATTGCTACACAACGTGGCAATGCTGCCCCAGCCCTTTGGGCACTTTTCCTGTTAACAGCGATGCGGACAATTTTTTGATGACCTATCATTCTTTCCCCTCCATCTTTTATACACTTGTATATATTATTATTATTATTATTCTTTCTGACATATCTCAGGACCCTGAGGTCCCGGGCCTTTGGAAGGCGTACGAGGGGCCGAAGCCAACTCGCAAGGGCCTATTAGACACTTTTGACGGCACGGTTGGCGCAGTGGTTAAGCGATTGACTGCTGCGCTGCGTGTCGCGGGTTCGATTCCCGCACGGAACAAATATCTGTTTGACCTACAATTAGTTGTTCCGGGTCTGGCTGTTTGTGTATGTGAGTTTAAATGTTTGTAAACGCACCCACGATACAGGAAAAATTCCTAGTGTAGTAAAAAAAGAAATGATATGAGGCACTAACCTACGATTATCCCTGTACGCACTATACAAGGGCACCTAAGGACAACCCCCGGTTGGTGTAGGACTATTGCAGGATATGGAAACAAAGATATTGGACTACAGGTTTGGGTGGCTAAAATGGACTGGTTACCTAAAACTATGGAAGGACTATGGCCCCTGCCTGATTAATGTTTTATTGTACATGGATTAAATGGCAGGGGATGTCTTGCACACTCAATAATGGGCCCCCGAAAACTTAGTGATATAGCAACAAGGGGGCAACATATCCTGAGGTGCTTGAGGACTGGAGAGGTATTCTACGACTATCAGAATAATCCCAGAGCCCGGAAGATGGTCAAGATCCTTACCAGCACTTACTGGAAGACTTCCTTCCTCCGAGCACCTTTTCTCTTGCGATTATCTACTCAAGCCGGCCAATAAAGGCAAGAATGAGGTGGGAGCTCAGTTCCTCGTCATTGTTAACTCCAGCTGGCCAATAAAGGCAAGCCAGAGATGAGGAACATGATTTCTCCCGGGAGATAGGGTCCGTGGGGTCGCCACTGCCCAACAGCTCGTCACATGCTGCCCTGTGTTTCTGTATCTTGGTCTATGAAAACGATAATAAATCAAATGTGACCTTTTCTGAAATAATGTAATATCATAATCAGATAATTGTTTGAATACTTCCCTCAAGATCAACCATTTTTCAGATTATCCAAAGTACATACATCTTTTATGGGGTACTGTGTCAAATGTTACAATAAAATACCTTCTGATATATTACAATTAAATGAAAGAAAATTTAAAACTCATATTAAAAGCACACTTTGTAAATAAGCATATTACAAATTAGAGGATTATATCCAAGATAAGAATGCTTGGAAACATGCTGATCCTGCTCCATAGGACAATTTAGAGTCTAGACAAAATCAAACTGGTTGCTAATTTAACTGTATAATTTATAATTTTTATGATATAAATTTTATTTTCTGTGATTTAACTCACACAATTACTTATGTTTATGTTAAATTTTTAGGAAAATCATATAAAATGTTTGTAAATATGTGAGCACCATGACGAATCTATCGCATTTATAATTTTTTCTGTCATTACTTCACTTTTCATTCCTTTTACCAATAGTGGTAAGAAATTTTTATTCTAGGTACATCGTCTTCACCTATAATTATTAATTAATGTATACAAATTATTGTTAACATTTTAAAAGAGTAAGTATGGAGTTACTTGCCCGTTTTTCTCCATACATAACAACCTTTTGGAAGGGGCAACTAGAATCAATTAACTATTTAGGTAATTTATGACGTTCAAAACTGCATTTTACGTGCCTATTTGAAATAAATGATTTGACTTTGACTTTGAAGACACAGCGTAGGTATTTAATCACAGAAGCCACAGTATATCCATAAGTAATTGCACAACGGCTACCTATTTGTACTCTGTGGCTTCGCTGTAAGCTAATTTAGACTTAGCTAACTCGTAAGTAGATAAGTCAGTGAGCTAGTCAGCTAACAGTAAGTTAGTACAGTGCGGGTATGTGGTCGTAGACTAATACAAATAGTAAAGTCAACTGCGAATTTAACGCGGCTGCAGATGTCCCGAATTTTGGATCTGGAGTTTATGTACTACATTGTATTGCTTTGAAGAACCTTTTCGGTTGTTTTCACAGTGCGATCTGAAACAATATATAAATAATATTAAAACTTGTAGCAAATGGTTCAATAATACATTAAATCTACCTGCCTTGATTCCTGGTACCTAGATTCTCAATAATTATTATTTTGTACAGCAACAAAAATATCGCTACACAGATTTAATATTCCTTGAAAAAAAATCGGTAATATTACCGATCGCTCACTGCTCAAGGGATTTATTTTCTAGATATGTTTCCTAAACAATAATACCACCATGTAGGATAAAAATAGTACAGTCAGTATACACAATTAGCTGACCCCCCCTTGCATAAATGGTTGTGATTTTTTTACTAACAAATCGTACGTTTCTAATTTTTTTTCTAGATTTGGGTAGATTTCGTATAGGTATTTAAATTAAATTAAGAATTATAAAATTCTATCGATCCGTATTCAAAAAAATCTCAACCATTTATGCAAGGGGAGGTCAGCTAATTGTGTATACTGACTGTACTTAAGGCAAAATTCACTCGCAGTGAGTTATTTGCGCAACTTTGTATTTTTTTTTTTTAACAAATTAAAGAAATAACATGAAATATTATAATTTCACAGAAATAAATAATATAAGTAATAGTTAGTAATTTTTTTTAGTACATCGAGGTGGATTATGTTAGGTAAATCAAGCGTTGAATACAGCTCTTTCTGCCCAACAACATTTCGAGGTATGTTTGTGCTCCTACTTTAGGGTAATTAGGAATTATTTTCAAAATCTGTTCAGCTCATAATTAGCTCAACATTCTCGTCTTTAAAATGCGCTGATTAGTTTTTTCTAACTATCGTTAATTTTCTTATTTTGGAGGTCACAAAGTGATCAAAATTCTCTGTTTTTATCTCTTAATAAACGGTTTGTTTCTTATGTAAAATAAATCATATGTATGTAATTAAATTATTTTAATGCCAAGAGTACAACGAAACAATTACTAAAAAAAAATGGACCTTAATCACCTTATTCTAACAATAATAATAATCTCAAAATACCCAAAAAGATACTCGGCGCGTGGACTCACCGCACGCGATTCTTACATTGCGCACTAGAAGATTTTTAGGTCTTTTGAGATTCGTCATGTCTGTCTGTCTGTCTGTCCATCCGTATGTCACAGCCACTTTTTTCCGAAACTATAAAAATTATACTGTTGAAACTTGGTAAGTAGATGTATTCTGTGAACCGCATTAAGATTTACACACAAAAATTAATAATGAAAAAAAAAAAATTTTTGGGGGTTCCCCATACTTAGAACTGAAACTCAAAAAAAAAAAATTCATCAAACCCATACGTGTGGAGTATTTATGGATAGGTCTTAAAAAATGATATTGAGGTTTCGTAATATATTTTTTTTCTAATAGTTTCCGCGAGAGTCACTTCCAAAGTGGTAAAATGTGTATCCCTCCTGTAACTTCTAAAATAAGAGAATGATAAAACTAAAAAAAATATATGATGTACATTACCATGTAAACTTCCACCGAAAATTGGTTTGAACGAGATCTAGTGAATAGTTTTTTTTTTTAATACGTCATAAATCGTAAACCGCAATTTACCTTTCATTGAATCAACTCAAATATAAAAATAAAAACCGGCCAAGTGTGTGTCAGACCACGCACAATGAAGGGTTGCGTAGTTGGGATGAATTTAGCCCAAGAATAAACTTAACTAACTAAGGTTTCTGATACGGAACCCTTCGTGCGCGAGTCCGACTCGCACTTGGCCGGTTTTTAAAGTCTGTTAAAAAGCAATGACCTTGCCTTGACGAATCGCTAACTAGTAACTTTACCGTCGTATTGATCAATACGACGGTAAAGTTACTAGTTAGCGATTCTGAAGGAAAATAATTAAAAAGCTGCAGAAAATAATAGAAGTGAAGCGCTAAAACTGTAATTTACTTAGCCTGAGGCAGGCTTACTTCTAATTTAGCCTGACACAGGCAATAATGGCCAAGTTTCGCGCTTTGATTCCTTTATACCTGCATTATTTAGTTTATTGGAAAACAGTGTAAAATGAACTTTGAAGTTCTTTACGTAGATATTATTTATTCTAACTCGTTTCAAGAAGAAAAAGAAAAAGAAAGTTGAAGTTGAAGTTTTAAGAATTGCCAAACTTAAGTGGCAATGGGCAGGGCACATTGCGCGCAGAACAGATGGCCGTTGGGGCCGACAGGTTCTGGAGTGGCCATCGCGTACCGGAAGACGTAGCGTTGGAAGGCCTCCCACAAAGTGGACTGATGACCTTATGAAAGCCGCAGTAATCCGTTGGATACGGGACGCACAAAACTGGTCGAGGTGGCGGTGCTTGGGGCAGGCCTATGTCCAGCAGTGGACTCGTTCCGTATAACCCATACTTAATATTATAAATGTGAAAATAACTCTATCTCGTTTTTTACTTTGTTATGTTTTCGCGAGTAAACCACTTAACCGATTGTCATGAAATTTGGCAGAGATGTAGCCTGGGATATGGAGAATAGCATAGGTTAATTTTTACGCGATAACTGACATTCACGCGGGCGGAGCGCGGACAAAAGCTAGTTATAAATAATAATTAATTATATTGTATTTCTTTCGTACACTGAGACTGGTATTGGTATAATATTGTGAAAGGTCAATAAAGCAGTTAGTGACTAGGTAGGTATTTTGGATGATAACAAAACTAAATAATAGTACCTACCGGTAGAACGGGGTTATTGGGAATAAAGTAATTGTAAGATTTGAATTGACATAGCTGGCTGTTTTGTAGCTATGAGATTGATTAAACAATACGAAAAGGGGTAACTTTCATTTGTTTTTTTTTTTTTTCTATCGATCAAAAGTCATATAATCGTGTTATTAAAGACGATTGCATGTCCGCCAGATAGTTAAATAATATATATCTTTTTTCAAAATTGTATAATACTTTTTTATGTTTCCCATGAATCCGAAAAACTGATCATACCGCCTTAAGTATGTAGAATCTATGTAGTAGGTAGTATCTAATAATCGTAACTTTTGAAGGCTATTTAAGACCTAAACCCATTTATTTTAAAAATACACGTATTATTACTGACAATATCCATTATCTTTGAATGAAATCCTTGACTTTTAGCTTCGTTCTAAACTTCAAAGAAAGTCTAGTGCTTTGATAAGCTGACTGAACCTGTCAGACTGAGTACTATCCGAGTTAAGAGAAATTACAATAGAATACCAGGAATTCATTAAATATCTACTGGAATCTTAATCATTCCGTTTTGGCGAATTGTAATCAAGTCTAAATTCAGTTAAAATTCAGTCAGACTTGAAATGAACGCCCGAAATTGTAATTTATTATTTGACGGAATTTTCATGCTAAAAGCATTTGTTTATAGATTTTAGTTTTCAATTTAACTAAGTCCTTATGGAAACACTGATGATACGATTAAAGCGCGCACTCCACTTTAAATTGGAGTCGTGTTAATAGGACTTTATTTCTGAACTTAATTTAAAATTGGTACCTAGATATTTAATTTTCTTTTTATTATGGATTAACATTCAATTTATGTAGTTTTAGCATAAAAATTATATGTTTTGCTTTTTATAATACGTCTTGGCTATGGAAGAGCGGAGGCTCCTAATACAGGCACTATCTGCCTATAAGAAAGATCCAATCAAAAAAAATTTTAGACCTAATACTTGTTTTACAGCTCCTGGCTAACTAATAACAGCCGCACGGGTCGATCCGCCAGGTTAAGCTACGCTTGCCGGGGTTGGTCCGTGGATGGGTGACCATCTTTACATACCGAGACTCCTCCGTGCCTCGGAAAGCACGTTAAGCCGTTGGTCCTGGCTGTCATTCGTGGATCTTTGACAGTCGTTACGGGTCGTCAGAAGCCCGAAAGTCTTACACCCAGTCTTACCAAGGGGTATCGTGTTACCCATGAAGGTCAGATAGGCAGTCGCTCCATGTAAAATAGTGATATTTAGCTGCATCCGGTTAGACTAGAAGCCAACCCGAACATAGTTGGGAAAAGGCTAAGCAGAAGCAGACTTGTTTTACCAATAAACATTTTTTTTTTTTTTAATTACATCTCAATGCGTAGGTATACCAGTAGATTTGGTTTTACTTTCAAATCTCAAAGAAAGTGACCAAAGACTTTGTCCCAAGAGGAGGGTCGTACCTGCAGCAAATATTTCACTGCTAACAATTTATATATCCCGGGTAATTCCGGGTCACCATAAGTCCCGGACCAAAACCAACTGCAAAACGATATACATCTATTTTGTGTGGCCACCTCCACTTGATTTCCCTTTGCTAAAAAACGAAGTAGAAGGCAAAGATTTATGGTAGTTTTTACAATTTTACGGTCAGCGAGTTCGGTTGGTACGCCAAGGGAGACATTACGAGAGATATCGCAGATTTACTTCAAACTTGATGGCTTCTCTGGAGGGAAATCACGAGATGGGGTATCATTGTAGCATGATTCATTCGACAAGCCAACGCGAGTGTTGCTGTTTTAAAATCTATTTCCGCGCCGCGAGACTGAAACGTATCTTGTGATATTATATTTTCATTAATTTGTACACACTTTTGGAATATTTTTTGCCGTGTTCATGTTACGCCATGCAGTCTTTGTTGTTTTACTGAAAATAACTGAAATATTAAAATAATGTAAATGTAAACAATATTACAAACAAAATTATTGTCCTACGGTTACCAAAAATATGTGCTCACGCCGCCGTTGATACAGGTTTATCCTAGTACAGGCATCTAACATTATAATACCTTTGTAAATTATTTCTAAGATTTTATGTAAATATTTTACTAATTTTAATACTGAATAAATATTTATTATTATTTATTATTAATAGGTATAGATACCGTGTGGTGTCGGACTTGAAGAATAGCATCACCCTATTTCCTCTCGTGGGTGTCATGAAAAGCGACTAAGGGACTTACTAAAGAATGTGCAGCAGCATTCTCTATGCATATTTAACACCATACTGCGATCGCCAACCCGCCTGATAAGCTTGGCAATTATGGCAAATCCCCCCTTTTGGGGGAGCCCTATGTCCAGCAGTGGACGTCTTTTGGCTGAAATGATAATTATATTGAAACAATAGGTAGATTTTGTGTGATCTTGCATGCTGTTGTTCAAACAAAGAAAAATGACTCCCTCTCCTACATTACCAGTTAACAGCGATGCGGAGGAATTTTTGACGCCATATTTTATTTTATTTTGTCATTATTATATTTTTATTAACTCTTACCGATTAATAATGATAAATATAAAAAAGATATATACCTAATTTTGTTTATATGGACGTAGTCAAAAGAAAAAAATCCAATCCACACAGTCTTTTTAGAGATATTGACGTTTGAAGTTTAGAAAATATAACATATTTTATATTTCCGTGCATGTGGGCTGGTTCTGAGGTTGATCAAAATGATAAACTGTTGTTTTATGCTTGGATCTATTTTATTAGCCGATAGTATCGATATTTAGCATTAGTTTGGTACACCCAACTCATTTTTGACCAGGTTGTGCATTGGATTCTTTGCGTTTAACTACGTCCAAATATAAGACCAAATAAAACTCCCTTCTTAAAGACCCAAAACAAACAACACAATCTGCTTACTTCTTCAAAGCCGTTGTACCTACAGCGTTAGAAAAGAAATGATTAAATTCAGTTCGTGGCGTCTAATGAATTTTGTAATATTCCCTTTTCGGTAAAGTAATGAGGCCAACGCCTCTTAAGGAGCACCTTAAAAATGCATATCATGTTTCAAAGTCGATACCGTCACATTTTCCTTGTTCGATAAAAACGTACACACACAAATACGAAAGTTAATATATATTGTACTCCTAGCTTTTTCCCGCAGCTTCGCCCCGCGTGGATATTGTAAAATATCCCAGAGGAACGTACCCTATGTGTTAATTCAGGTTATAAACTATCTGTGAGCTAAATTTTCTTTTCGAAACGTAAATCCAGACAAACAGACAAACGGACAAAAATTCTAAAAACTATGATTTCGGCATCAGACTAGTTTCCATACCTCGAAGTAAATACTTTTTTTTTTTTTTTTTTTTTTTTCATATATATTCAATGTACAGTTTTGTCTTTACTATTTTATTATATCGATTTCTTACCTACCGCGTATCTTTTTCTAAAATAAAAGTAGTTATTTCTTATAACATTAGCTATCTGCCATTGAAAGTCCCGTCAAAATCGGTCCAACCGTTTCGGAGATTAGCCGAAACAAACAGACAGACAATTTTTTTAAATTGTTTTTTTTTTTTTTTTTGTTATAAGAACCGTATAAGTATATTTCGAAAAGTGCTGATACTCACCCTAATTTGAATAAATGACTTTTGATTTGATTTGATATACTTTCATAAGCATTTAGTAAAACGCTGACATTATAAACAGACACTTCAATTTTGTTTGTTTGTATAGATACATGAACCTATATGTTAACGATTCCTTTGGTCGCACACAAACTGATATAGATTATCAACCCCTGGCCCTTATACGTACATACAAATCCTTTATCGAAGACGAACCCTAGAACACTTCAAAACAAAGAAAAGGTCGAATAAGAAGATTATAGTGCGAAGACGACGCTTAGTTGAAAGATGAAATAGAAAAATATAACATTTATTTTTTGTTTGATGTCAAAATTGAACGAGATTCAATAGAAAACGCAACGCGAAATGAATGAAAGATTTACATTTTCAAGATTATCATTCTATTGAATTTGAATAGATCTTTGGTACGTCATCGATTTCGAAAAAAAAGTTGGGACCTGTCAAAAATAATTCCATTTTTATGTGAGGGGTTCTCGAGAATGGGGAGAGGCCCCTCCTCGTTATTTCGCCTTCGTGCGCTCTGTAACGTCTATTTTCATGCTAAATATGTTTTAAATTGCCATTCGCGTTCGATGATTACGACAGTAACATATTCTTGCTTCAGCGAAAATGTAAAAGTGAGAAAATTATTTTTCAAGATAAAACAAATGAGGCTCTCCAACTCGCAACTTGTTAGGTAAATAACTCCACGAAATATTAATTTGAAATTTATTTAAATTAAGGTATCTTTACTTTTTATAAGATACTAGCATTTGCCCGCGGCTCCGCCCGCGTGGATGTCGGTTATCGCGTAAAAAAGTAGCCTATGTCCTTCTTCATATCCCAGGCTATATCTCTGCCAAATTTCATGACGATCGGTTCATTGGTTTAGGCGTGAAAACGTAACATACAGACAGACAGACAGAGTTACTTTCAAATTTATAATATTGGTATGGATATGGATGGATAGATTTGGTCATTGTATTTTTAGTAAGAATATTATTAACACCTATGCACAAACACACAAACACCCATGCACAAACACAAACAAATACCCATGCACAAAAACACAAACACCTATGCACAATCACACACATACATAAACACCCATACACAAACAACCATGCACAAACACACAAACAAATACCCATACACAAACACCCATGCACAAACACACAAACACCTATGCACAAACACACACAAACACCCATGCACAAACACCCAAACACCAAACACCCTTGCACTAACGCACACACACCTATGCACAAACACACAAACACCTATGCACAAACACCTATGCACAAACACCCATGCACAAACCCACAAAAACCCATGAACAAACACACACACATACACAAAAACCGATGCACAAACACACAAACACCTATGCACAAACACACAAACATCCATGCATAAACACATACAAACACCCTTGCACAAACACACAAACACCCATGAACAAACACAAACACCCATGCACAAACACTTATGCACAAACACCTATGCACAAATACACAAACACCCATGCACAAACACACAAACACCTATACACAAACAATCAAACTTTATTATTTAATTAAATAAGCATTCGTGCCAAGTTTCAAATTTATAAACTCAAGGAATAAGATTTTTCAAACAAACGAATTCCTCCCTTTTTACCCCCTTCCCCTTAAAGGTTGAATTTTCAAAAATCCTCTCTTAGCAGACGTCTTGTACTCTGTAACCTAATCTAATCTAACCTAATCTAACTATCCTAATCTTTATCTATATCGATTCTTCCGGAGAAGGGGATGGGGGTGTTCTCCGGGGGAGGAGCCCTTTGCTAAATAATAACAGCCGCACAGGTCGATCGATCAGGTTAAGCTACACTTGCCGTGGTTGGTCTGTGGATGGGTGACCATCTTTACATACAGAGACCCGTCCGTGCCTCAGAAAGCACGTTAAGCTGTTGGTCCCGGCTGTCATTCGTAGATCTTTGACAGTCGTTACGGGAAGTCAGAAGCCCGAAAGTCTGACAATCATTCTTACCAAGGCTGCCGCACTAACAAAAAATGCTATAACTCGATTTTGTCGCTTCCAAGAGTTGTATTTTTGATTATTGAATTTGTTATGAAGTTTTAGTTATTGCATTCTTGCTTACTGAAAAACCGTTTTCCTGAAGGATCAATAAAAAGTTGCTTAGAGAGAGTTAATAGATTTCGATTCGCTGACTCTAAATGTATAACTCAACGAATATGTAACTCAAAATCGTCCAAAATCGAGTTATTGCATTCTTCGTTAGCGCGGCAGAAAGGGTAGCTTCCAACCATAGGCCTAGATAGTTTTAGTGATTTTTCTTCGAAAATTAAGGACTATTTAACTTCATCCCCCTTTTTAACCCTTTAGGGGTGGAATTATCAAAAACGCTGAGACACTTATAAATTAATTTTCAAGCGTTAGCCTTTTTTTTTTTTTTTTGGGTGGGAAATTATCAAATAACTTCTCCCGCTCTGGGCGGAGCGGGAGGGCGTGTCAGACTTTTACTGACTAAAACCCACCCGTGTTCCTTCAGTTGCCTGTGTGCCAGGGCCACGGTATCCCTTTCGGACAAACCCGCAACCCTGGCAGGCACCGGTCCTGGCAGACCCCGTCAGTGCGTGCTGACATCTCTTTGAGGCGCGCGTGGAACACAACGCGCCATCGACCCGGGCCTGGTCCTTACCGGACGGCGAACTGCCCATAGCTCGCCGTCCGCAAGCCCGCGCCTACGGTGGCCGGGAATCGGCTACCGATTCCCGCCGCCCAGGGCGTCTCCTGCGGCGACTAGGGGCGTGAGGGCGCATAGACTGCCGCTCCCTCACGCGTTCCGCCTCCTCCTTCGCGAGCATTACTACTTCGCAGAAGGAGGTGTCAAGCGTTAGCCTAAACACACAATTTGAAGATCCTAACTTCAAAATTGACGGACTTTCATATAAACTTCCATCCCCTATTTTACCCCTTTAGGGGTGGAATTCCCAAAAATCCTTTCTTAGTGGATACTTACTCTTCACAAAGACACACCCTCCAAGTTTCATGTCTCTAGGACCAGTGGTCTGGGCTGTGCGTTGATATATCAGTCAGTCAGTCAGTTTTATTGTAATCATTAAAACGGAAAATAGTGGCCACTAAGCTCCGTTTTAATGATTACAATAAAAAATAATAATTTAAAACTACTGTTTGTAGTAATAATAACGTATAGTGTTGTGGAGCACAACTTAACGTGCTTAATTTCTGCATTTTCATTCTAAAATAAAAGAAATCACCGAACAAACGATGAGGGCGCCACTGTGCGCTCGGCGCAGTCTTAAAAGAGAGGCGTAATGTAGTGAATTATTATGAAATATATGAAAAAAAAACCTTATCCTTTACCCAATTGCTAAAACTGACATGTTTGGTACAGTATAACTCTGAACAGACAAAGATTAAAAAGGGAGGGGGGGGGGGGGTTTAATTATTATTATTTATTTATTTATTTATCACATGGAAAACCAACAGCTTTACATAAACACAATAAATAAACTGGCATAAGAAACATGAAGCCAATTATAGGTTTTCACGGCTAGCTATGATGTAATACAATAAGAGATCTTATACGAGTACACGACAAGTTGTCAAGAAGCACACCAATCATTAAATCGGCACTGCCAAACGTAAGGAATAAACTACAATAATAAAAAAACATGAACTAGAACCAATATTGATACTAAGAATTAATTTTGAAGAATTCAAGGTTCAGCCTATTGCGAACGCTTGAGCCTTTGGTTGTAAACAAGTCAAAAGAGAACCGCTTACATAAGTCATTAAAGTCCTTACTCGCTCGCACTAAATATGAGTTTTGCCTGTAGTTGGAAGAAGACAACGGAATTTGGACATTGTAAGGCGCCATAGTAAATACTATTCAATTTAAAAAGTGCTGTCCAAAAATGTATTACATATGGCTATTGGAGGAGGCTACCAAAATGAGCATCATCCGTTGAAATCAAACCGAAAAGGCTAGGCGGTTGACTAATATTGACTGGTAGGTAGGTAGACGAATATTTTTCCAAAAACTACCCTAAAAAATTTAAGATATTTTATGAGCAAACTACATTACCTGGCGACAATACAAATAACGTAAACAAGAAATTTGATAAGCCCACATCTCAAAGAAATAAGGAAAAACTTCTAGGAAACACAACAAATCTTTGTAGTTACATAACTGTGCTAATAAACGAGGTAGAACGACGACCTAGCCCTTTCATCTGGCTCTGGTCGTAAATTCAAGATGGAGGGAAGTGAAGGAAGTACCTCTAGTGATGTATTCGCAACATTAATGGAATTACGCGGCCGGCCGCTATGTAGCACTTGTTGGTACAATTTAAGGATAACAATTTGTATTGAATGGTTGGCGTTTCCAAGTTAATTTTCTAGTTTTCTAGACTCCATTTGAAATAAGATTAGACATTAAAAAACCTTTTTTAACAGTCCTTTCAACCGATTTCTACCCTATGTCCGTTTCTGTACACCTGACGTTTATATGCAACATTTCAGGATGATCAGCAGTCCTATTCTCTAACCATCTCACCGTGAAAATGTAAGTAAAGTGAGCGTAGAGTGAGCTATCAATAATGTCAATCCCAAGCGTCAGGTGGAATCATAACTCACTTCACCTAAATTATCACTGTGAGATTTTGACAGAATGGTACTACTGTTCTGTGGTTTAGGCGTGAAAAGGTAACAAACAAACAAACTTACTTTCGCATTTATAATATTAGTTATAATATTTCATTGCTGATTTGAAAATTCGGGTTAGAATCGTTATGACTATCTCTCAATAAGACTAAATAGCAGATATGACTAGTTCGCTAAGGACTTAATCTCGTTATGACTAAATCTTGTTTGGACTTTATCGTGTTTACTACATCGCAATAAGGCCAGATAGCGTAACGACTATATTTTCGTTTTTTTTTTTTTTAAGTACAGTTATCGAGTTATATATAGCATTAAGTTCTTTTCCTCGGTACCTATATTAAAATATTTAAAATGAAACCATTTCATTGTAACATAATTATTTATTTATTTAAACTGACGATTTTTTTGACGCGATTGTACGATTATATGTCATATCAATAATAAGTCATTTTGATAACAGGAAATATGCATATGCTGAAATGCTACTGAAGTGTCTTCTCAGCTGTGGCGAGAAGACACTTCAGGTTCTTGAGCTCCAAGGTCTACAATAAAGTCAATAAGAGCATCGACATTTACCGCTTACCTCGTAATATCTTAAAAGTAAAGTTGACCGACTGGTTGAAATCTCTATCATATGATGCAACTGAAAAAATTGTGGAAACTTAAATCTTAACTACTCCAAACACTCACACACATCCTCACTCACACACACCTTCACTTACACACACCCACACTTACACACACCCTCACTCACACTCCCACTCCACTCTGCACCACAACTACCAAGTTAGTACCAAGATACAAAGTTTGCATGGCTTTTGTTTCTTTATTTCTTCTTGCATTTTTAATTTTTACCTTATTCCAAAGCTAGCTAAATTGTACCTATATCACAGTTAAGTCTGGAACAATGTGTTTCTTATGTTTAGACGGGCGTTGATAGCTGCGACACAGTTTTTAACTTTTGTAGCTATCACCGTTTCTATTGTAATTATGTCAATTTGTTGTTGTTCCAAAATAAAAACTTTTACTTTTACTTTTTATATATAGTCAAACAGCAAAAAAAAAAATTTTTTTTTTCAACAATAATAAGTATTTAATTAGTTTTAATTAATTTTACAGCGATCGAGTCATATCGAGATATAGTCATAACGCTTCTTACCCGAACATTCTGATATTCTTTTTCTTTTCTGAAAAATAATCGCTCGTGAGTTAGATATTTATTTTTTATACATCATTATTTCTTCTTCTCAATCTCTCACTGCCGAGAATCGTGACTCCGTTTCAAATTGTCAACAGTCTTTCTTCATCCGTTTCGAGCAGTGGCCTGGTGGAGTGAGCCGCAGCCAGATACACTTTATGAGCGTTAATGGTTAAAATAATAATTAAAACGCCTATTTTATATATATAGCGTAATTATTGGGATCTTTAAATATTCAATATGAGCAATTCTCAACAAAAGTGGAGTGTGTGTGTGTTTTATAGTGTATAATTTTTTTCTTTTCTTTTGTAATGTGTAATTTGATGTTTGAATGTGTAATAAGTGTCCCCATATTTCATATGGGTATCCTTCAAATTCAAGTTAAAATTTTATAACAAAATCAAATGCAATTATTGACCAATTTTTTTTTACATATAAAAATTGTTTAATTTTAAACTAATGCTAATAAATACCATTAAAAGGTCAGGAAATAATAAGATTTTTTTTTTTCCGAAAGTTGAATAATTTCAATGTAGGTATGCAGTTTCTGGTGTCCCAGAGACACTTTTGTTGAGAATTGCTCATATAATATTTTATCTAGACGGTTTTTTTTTTCTATTCTAATTACCAGTTACATATTTGTTTCATAAAAGATTCGCGGAGGTTTCATGCAAACACCAAGTCAGGTTAAAGCCTCTACAGCAGCGTTTCCCAAACTATGGGTCGCGACCCACTGGTGGGTCGCCTCGTAAGTCGGTGCCAGTACCACAGACATTTATTTAGATAAAATAATAAAAAATTACTGCCTCGTTGGTCTAGTGGTTGCAAGCGCTACTGCTACGGATGAGGTCCTCGGTTCGATTCCCAGGTCGGGTAAAGTGTTATTGCGTTTTTTTTCTATCAGGAATTTCTCCTTAGCAGCCTGGACTTTGGATTCGTGCCCGGTAGATGGCAATAGGCTCTCCCCCTGTTCATCATAATCATCATCATCATTTCTGCCAAAAGTCTTCCACTGGACATATGCCTCCCCAAGCACCGCCACTTCGACCGATTCTGTGCTTCTCACATCCAGCGGATTCCTGCGGCCTTCACAAGGTCATCGGCGACCTTGTGGGAGGCCTTCCAACGCTACGTCTTCCGGTACGCGGTCGCCACTCCAGAACCTTGCAGCCCCAACGGCCATCTGTTCTGCGAGCAATGTGCCCTGCCCATTGCCACTTAAGTTTGGCAATTCTTCGAGCTATGTCGGTTACCTTGGTTCTTCTGCGGATCTCTTCATTTCTGATTCGATCACGCCGCCAACCCCCCTCCCCTCCACGTTACATGGAACTTAAACATAACTGGCGAAATATTGGTTTACTAAGGTATACATCTGCCTTACCCTCCGGGCATTACAGGCGAGATGTTACGTCAAGTTTATAAAAATAAAAATAAGGAAAAATACTACACTCTAAAACAAGTAAAATCCTCGCAGTAACATTTTCATTGTGAGCCTTAATACGAGTAAACGACCCCAATACAGCGCACGATAAAATTACGTTCCCCTTTCATAGCACAGGTGAGCAGCGACGTAATTCCCACCACAATTTTTGCAAATCCACAAAGTACGGGCGGATTGAATCTCGGAATACAACGATGTTCCTTTGAACGCTGCATCCGTGTATCAAAAACATGCGAAACCTTTTGCAACGGGAAATAAAACATGAACAAAAAAACTGTTAATGAACCCCATGTGTTGCTTACTATCTAAGTATGTAGAACTTACATTTTATTTCAGCATCTCATAATTAAAATGCGGACTTGTAAAAACTTTCGTTAGTGAAATTCTTGCTTAGGAAAGTTTCCGGTTTTTCTTCACATTTTTTCGAGATTGCATGACAAGTTTGTTTTGCGACTTTACTTTTTAACCGGCTCTTGATTAGGTATGGGATCCGGTTAAGTTCGAAACTAATCGGACAGGCCCAAACAAGGGATTGTGGTGAAAAAACGGTAGATTATTCACCAAGGGGAAAAGCAGTGTCTTATTTCACGGGCGCTATCTTGAATCCCAAACGTAACGAATAATTCTAGGGCTTCCGAACGCATCGGGGGAGCTCTGAGTTAAGTATTTTGACTGTCGACGGTAACTAAAACCTATGAAGTTAGAACTATTTGATCCAGCTGTACTTTAGTAGAAAATAGTAGATTACATTGGAGATGGTTTGCGCCAATAGTTCGAGTGCCTAAATAGGTGCTTCACCCGAGGTAAACACTCTGCTTTTCATTTAGAATATTAGGAATGTAAATAAAAACCTGATTAGTTAAACAAATACATAATATCTGTATCTGATGAACATTTTATACAAAAATAGTGAATATACGTAAATAATTAGTACTCGAAAAAACAACTGAAGATCGAACTGCCGCTTTTCCGCCTTGTTGATGTTTCTTTTTCTGTAGCATTCTTCCAGCCAGCATACTTTATCATTGATGATGGTAAATATTTAGCTCAAATCTATGTAATTTAAATAATAATTTAGTGAAAAGTAAATTATAATTCTAAAGATATGTTACAAAATTGTTGATAATATTTTTAATTACATTTTTACACCGCGATTTAACAGTACAAAACGCTGTATAAAAAGTTGGGGCTTGCATAGTATTAAAATTTTTGACAGCAGGAAAAATCAACCTCCCCGACCCTTGACTGTAAGTGAAGCGCCAGCACGCGTTTTAGCTGAGCAGCATGTAATCCAAACTCCCCACGATAATAATCAAAACACTGATTTTATCCAGCTACCGTCGGTCCCTTGCCACCCTCCCTCCGACCCAGCTGCCCTAAGCCGAGGTTCGTACCCCACAGGGGGTGCCCTTAGCGAGCAGCAGTCGTTTAGTTTATAGTTTTTACGCCCTGGCTGGAGGCATTAAGTTTCGTTAGGAGCTTAAGGCAGCCACAGGAAAGTCCGGTTAAAGAGTCGGAACCTTAGTGGTTACACACTGAGATGCCCTAGATAAAAAAAAAAATTTAATAAGAAAAATCATTTCCCAGGTATGAAAAGTACTATTTTCAGCCCTCTAATCTTTTCAAGTATGGGAAATGAAAAAGATTTTTTTTTTTTTCTTCCAAAAAGGTTTCATACGAATGTTTTAACTGAGGTTCCAAATTCAAATCACATCATTAACCAACGAGATATAACGAAATTCAGTACAATATTATTGCCTAGGGCGTTTATGGCTTAGTTTAGGTTATGTTTACGTGACATTGTTTTATCAAAATAAATATCTGGTAGAGTAATGGTCCCAGTATTAACAACCGCGACTTAGGAGTTGTAAGTTTCACGTTCAAACCTAGATAGGCGCTTTACTTTGGGTAAATTATTTCATCACCACTGATCTCAAAACGGTGAAGGGAAACGTCGTGAGGAAACCGGCATGTCCCAGAACCACAAATTCGAAGACATGTGACATCTACCAATCCGCACTGGGCCTGCATGGTGGAATATGGCCCACTCCATCTCACAGAGAGGAAACCTATATCCCATCAGTGGGAAGATTATAGGCTTATTATGTCTGGCATGTAATTTGATATTAGCGAGCTGCAGGTTCCCATTTCCTCCCATGGGTGTCGTAAAAGGCGACTAAGGGATTTACTAGAGAATGACCCAGCAGCGTTCTCTATGCATTTTTAACACACCATACTGCGATCGCCAACCCGCCTGCCAAGCGTGGCGATTATGGCGAAAAAATTAGGGGAGGCCTATCTCCAGCAGTGGACGTCTTTCGGCTGAAATGATGATGATGATGAGCTGGTGGTGTGTTTTTTTTTTTCAACGTATCCAATCTATTCTTTTCCATTTTTCCAAATCCTTGTGTCTCGTTTTTATACAAGACTAGATACGTAAATATACGCGAATATGATTTTTTTAATATCCTCAAGACAGGCGAAACTCTTGCTCTCAAAAGGTCGTGCCTTCAATATTTTATGAACACTTAAAACTAAATTAGATTTTTTTCTTGAGTTTGAAGAAAATATTGGACGTTGGAACACCTTTCACAAGTTACAGCGTTAAGTTAGATGTAAAACTTTTGTAATTAATAAATCTTTACAATTAGTTATTGCTTGAATAGTTTTAATTTAAAAACAGTGTTCGTTTAAAACTTTATTGTAATTTAGTGCCTAAGAATGTATTTTCATTACTTGAATCAATAATTAATTACTTGTTGCTAACATCCATTAGTTTTAGAGTTAGAGTTAGGGTTCCGTACCTCAAAGGGAAATAACGGAACCCTTATAAGATCACTCGTGTGTCTGTCTCAGCCAATTTGCTCCAAATCTACTAGACCGTTCAAGTTTTTTTTTTTTTTTTTAAAACGTTGCCCCACACTAGGAATTTCTCCTGTATCGTGGAAGCGTTTACAAACATTTAAACTCACATACACAAACAGCAAGACCCGGAACAACTACTTGTAGATCATACAAATATTTGTTCCGTGCGGGAATCGAACCCGCGACACGCAGCGCAGCAGTAAATCGCTTAACCACAGCGCCAACCGTGTATCATAAGTTGAAATTTAGTATATAATTATGATGTTCTGTGACCCAAACATGGATTTTGCTCGAGTAGCTTTAAATTCCCCTATTAATAATCATAACCCTGAACTGATCCAGCCACCACCTGTCCCTTGGTATCCTCTCAACATGACCAAACCATCTAAGCATACTCTTTTAAATTTTTATCACTACATCGTCTTTTAAACCACACCTTTGCATTATCACATCGTTTTTTAGGTTATCATTCATAGTCACGCACACATGCTTCGCAAGGAACGAATTTCCACAGCTTTTTTCTACTTTCATGCTTCTTTTGCTACACCCAACATTCACTTATATATCTTCGATTTCCGTTATATATTTTTTAAATAATTTTAAAGTTTTTTAAGATAATAGACGAAAATTGACTATTCCCCCATAATTATCTCCGAAACTACGGAGCCTAAAAATTTGAAAAAAAAAATACAGAAAAAAGTTCAACAGGACAACCAATTAGAAGTCTATGATCTTAAAATAACATGGTAAATCTCTAGTAGCGTATAAACTTATATTTGCAGTTGGAATGTATGGGAGAACTTGTTTTTCAACTACAATGCTATGTTTGTTCTTGGAATAATCTCATCTCAACTACGGAATCCTTCATTTTGCATGGTCCGACACGCACTTGGCCGGTGTTTTAACCCAGAATATTTTTGTGTTTTATTAATTAATGAGGTTAATTTAGTTTATATTTCATTGAAAAATAAAACAACTAGCTTATTTATTAAGCATACGTGATATAATTATGTATGTCTTTGATATAAAGTTAAGTATTAAAAATCATGTTTCTTTGTACAAAGAAACATGTTTTTTACTACTTAATCATACATAAGTAATATTATGCATGATTAATGCTAGTCTGCATTACTTAAATAGGAGTACCAGCTATTCTTCAAGAGGCACACCAAAAAAGAAATATTTTAAAAGGAAAAAATATCCCTCTATAAAATCTTTCGTAGAGAAAGATTTCAAATATCTAGTAAAATATAAAACCATATGAATATGTTTGAACTTTTACATACTCATACCACGTTTTTTAATAATTTTACTAGTTAAAAAAAAAAACAGGGAGTTCTCTAAGAAAATCCACCCAAGTGCGTGTCGGACCACGCACGGGTTCCGTGATTCTTTAGGATGAATTTATCGCAAGAAAATACTTAACACAAACTTAACAAAATACTTAACAAAATACTAAACAATATATAATACTAAACAATAATAATACTAAACAATAAAAATACTTAACAATACTTAACAAAATGATAAACATGTTCTCCCTTAGATTCCAACTGCAAATGTAAGTATGTACGCACAATACGCGACAAGACGGCACGGTTGGCGCAGTGGTTAAGCGATTGACTACTGCATTGCGTGTCGCGGGTTCGATTCCCGCACGGAACAAATATTTGTATGATCTACAAGTAGTTGTTCCGGTTCTGGCTGTTTGTGTATGTGAGTTTAAATGTTTGTAAACGCACCCACGATACAGGAGAAATTCCGAGTGTGGGGCAACGTTTAAAAAAAAAAAAAATTAAGGACATAGACTTGTTATAGGTTTCCTATAATCTATATGTATTGATCTGTATTTTTTTTTTTCTATATTTCATCTACTTTCTTTAATATCTTTAAAACTATTTATTTTAAAATTATTAAAAAAATATTTGAAATCTCCGTCAAGTCTTTTCGTCGCCTATACCGCAATGTTTGAAGACTAAGGTCTTCAATCAGTGCGTCCTGCCCGTTATGACATACGGTGCCGAAACGAAAGTCGGGCTGGTCCACAAATTTAAAGTCGCTCAGCGCGCTATGGAGCAGGCTATGCTCGGAGTTTCTTTTAAGAATAAACTCAGGAATGAAATTATCCAGAAGAGAACCGGAGTTACCGACATAGCTTGCAGAGTAAGTGGGCTTGTGGGCTGACCACATTTGTCGAAGGACCGATGGCCGGTGGAGCAGACGAGTCCTGGAGTCGAGACCGCGTATCGGCAAGCGTAGTGTGGGACGCCCCTCAGCTAGATGCACCGACGACCTCAAAAAGGTGGCTAGGATAGACTGGATGTGGAAGGCGGAGGACAGGGTGTTGTGGCGCAGCATGGGAGAGGCCTATGTTCAGCAGTGGACTGCGATAAGCTGAGTTGATTGATATTTGAAATCTTCATAACAAGTCCTTTCATTTGATATGTCACATGATAGCAAAACTTTTTTTTTTTAATTTTATAATTTTTCCCCCAACCGTGAACCCCATATTCAAACTTCAGTTATTTACGATACAAGTTCGTGTTTGGGTCACAGAAATTCATATTTGTACCAAATTTCAACTTAATCTATCCATTACATTCGGAGCTAACTGGCTGTGACAGACTGACAGACAGACACACGATTTATCCTATAATATATCCTATATTATTATTTTTATTATTATTATTTTTAATGAACACAGAATTGAAATTTTATTAGTCGCAGTTTTATTTTGGGTCTTTATTTGTTTCAAAATACTATAATTTTAATTTATAATTTTAACTAGCTTTTGCCCGCGGCTTCGCCCGCGTGGATGTCGGTTATCGCATAAAAAAGTATCCTATGTCCTTCTCCATATCCCAGGCTATATCTCAAAATTCTAACTTAATATTAATTTTAATGTGATTCACTATGTGAATAGAAACCGAAACAAATGATTTAATATAATAAAAGTACTTATGTTCTGAACGTGAATGAGTCTTTACCTAAAGATAACAAACACAAAATCAAAATACGAAATTTCACTCAAATTCTTAAAGCAATCAATTGTACCTACCAAATTACAACACGAAATAAAAGTGCGACACAAATAATAGTTTTAAAATAATTCACGTAAGTACCAACAATGTGAAAACAAAATTAAATCGCATGTCGCATGATACACCGTTTGCGCTGATATGTGATAAAACGCTCGAAATATATATTGAACACCATTGGTGCATAACTTTTCTCAGGGTCACGTTCGCAACTGGACGAAATATTTGACATTTATTTTGTACTTGCAACACAATCTGGCTGTAGAATTCGATTAATCGACTAATACTCGACCGGTTGACATTTTAGCGGGAACACCACTAAACGAACGAAAAAAAGAAAACAAAATACGTCTGTACTCTGTGGTCGTGTGGCGGTGTGGCACGGTGCTTAATGTAAACATTCATCAAGGTTATACGTGCGTAAAGTAATGGATTCAATGAGAAAACGGTTTAATCTTAGAAGAATATTATACAGAATTACTGAGAAATAAGTGTAGATTTCGTATTGAGTGTTAGTTTATAGAAAAGTGATAAATATGTCAGTGAAAAAGAAACGAAAGTTTTGGAATGCACAAATTTTGAACATAAAGGCCGCCGTGTTTAGTAATGATTTTATGATAAATATTCTTGTATAGTGTTTGAAATACACATAAGTAGCTAGCTTATTTATCTACGAACATAATTTGGCTAATAGCTACTGATATTATAGCGTATTGTTATCGTAATCGTATTTCCAAGAGTAAAATTCGGCAAACAAATTCCTACAAAAAGACAATAAAATGGATATAGTATGTTATCCTTAAGAGATAGATATATGCCATCGCGGACTTTTTTGAAGACCTTTATAAGATACACAATTCCACCATACATTATTTTGTTATATCTCAAAGGGTTTAGACAGCGTTTTCGTTGAAAGCTCCCAGACGGCTTATTTTTTCCGACACCTCCAACAAATATCGTTAATTTATACAAAAATGCATACAAAAACTTAACAAATTATATACTAAAACCTTCCTCGAGAACCAAGCTATCCATTGGTGAAAACAGCATGAGAATCGGTGCAGTAGTTTTTGAGTTTATCGCGAACAGACAGACAGACAGACAGACGCGGCGGAGGACTTTGTTTTATAATATGTAGTGATAGTGATAGTGATAGTGATAGTGATTTATGTGTGTGGACTGCGAATATCTGAATTAAATAAATTATTATTATTATTAATATATATTTTCATTCTGACGTACGGAACCCTAAAAATATCTTTGCTACTTAAATATAACTTAAAGTTGAGCTTTACTTGTTATACGTCTTATAAAAAAAAAAACCTATCTATAAGAAAATTTAAAGCACTGTTTTTGGCACATAAGGATTATCATTATCAGCTTAAAACATCTCCAGGTTTCTACAACGTGAACAAGCAATTAAAACCATGTAAATTCTACCTAACAGTGTTAAGGTACTACAGAACTTAGTCGCTCGCTAACCTAAGTTCAATAACAAACTCATCTTGTCTTCCAAGCTCCTCTATTGTTTAACAAGTGGGGTCAATCCCGCCATACTGCAGCCAAACTCAATACATTCTGGAATGTCAAACTAATGTAATAACAAAATGTTAGTGAATCAAGTGGACGGACCCACCCCGGCTGCCAGACTCCTAAACTGGGTTCGATTTCTAGGTCAGCCAGTGTTATTGGGTTTTTTTCAGCCAGAAAGTTTTCAGTTTCGATTCGATGTTAGGAGTTAAGCCCCGTAAAATGGAAATAGGCTCGCTACCGTTGTTCAACTTTTTTCTTTTTATTTGTAGTAAAAAACGAAATGTGCCTACCAGTGTTTTGGATTTTTATTGTGGTTGCGTTTACAAACTCATCAATACGAAAAACACAAATGAAAACAAAAAATGCTCAGACACGAAATACTTTTACCTACGCAAATATTTATACACAACGGAAAAGAACGAGACCCGAAGGACTCTGCCTGCTAGAGACACAGCCAAATGACAGCCTGCAAGTGTAATTACATCCATTTGCCTATCCCATCAAGAAATCTAGCGTGCTGTCGTAACAAACCGAGCGAACATCGAGCGAGTGAAGCACAACTCAGCTTATCCGGGTTACAAGATCCGGTCAGATCTGGGCCACATCTAATCGCCAAATACACGGATATTCCATTTGCATTGCATCCGGGCCACGCAACTAGGCGAAATTCATCCAAACGTAAACTATCAGGTTTGGCTGGTAGGTATAATGATAACGCGCTGCGAAATTATTGGAATCGAAAATGATGGTATTTGGACCGGGGAACGTTCTATTGAAGATATTCTCGTTAGAGACTAATCATTTGCATAGCATTTTCCAAGCTTATTTAGTGTTTACATATTTTAGCCCTTTTAAAAACTTCACATACATTTACTATTAATATTCGAAAAGATCGGTTTCGTCGAGAACATATAACCACAAAACATATACCTACAAGCTGATAATTATTTCTTATAAATAAATTAATTGGATTAGTTGGTATTCGAGATCAAACCTGCACAATTTATAATCAGGCGAGACAGTCTAAACCGCTAACCAATACCAAGTGACAAGAAGCAATATAATACTCAAATATTTTCAAACAAACAACCACATTAAATCGATACCACTCACAATAAAATAAGACATTTTCTAAGATAACCGAGATATACCTGTAATATATCAAAACAAATAGCGATCCAGAGCATTTCGTATGCATGACCGATCCAGCCAAAAGACCGGACGCTTCAGAGATATGAACTACGTACGTGGAATGCAAAAGGACATACGGATAAACAACTGCTAATATTTAGATAAGGACCCCCATTCGCAAAAGCGCGTACGCAGAGTGTATAAAAAATGGAGTAATTACAGATATAAGCAGACGCCGTCGTCGTGCTGCCGCAGCTGCTATCTGAATTACGCCATATCAAGCTTTGCCAATCAGTTTCGATAGTTTATCAGTCCCTACTACCTTACACACTGCTTAGGTACACCGGTACCGGTACGTGGTGGGTATCGACCCACCACGTTTGTGAAGTTTCGTCTGTGAATACACACACAAATATCTAGTGTTAAAAATATTGACGCATGAAGTCGTCCAACGACTCACGTAGGTATGTCATACGCTACACAAAAAATTTACCTAATCGGTAAAAAATAAAAAATAAATTAAATCGTTTATTCCGTAAATAGGATTCGGGAATCACTTTTAATCATCACATGTATATTTTTTTTTAATTCTACTATGAGTTTGCTCTTGACTTTAGTCTAGGTCTGGATGACAGAGACAAAGTCTACGATGGAGTGAGCTTACCCAGAAGCCTTACCCCTTTTATTTTTTATAAGCAAGACGTAGTCGACATTTCCAACTTACCCCTGAGAAGAAATGGCGAAACAAACTCGGGGTCAAAGTCTCTTTTAAAGTCCAGACATAATCTTGGTCAGATCATATGAGAATCATGTAGATCCGTATCAGAAATGGTCTTTTGAGGTAAGAACCACACAAATTTGAGTGGACCTGTCCAGTCAGTAATTTGTCAGTAATCGTGTAGCTCAACTCAGGACTAATAGATTGTGAAAGCGTATGAATACTCCATGTTTTCCGCACTCCGTGACCCCATATGACCAACAAAGTTAAGGCTGCAAGAGATAAGAGAAACCGTAAAACATACGTGCTTTCTTTGTGCTTACGTCAAAACGATGAGTTTTTTGTTCACGTTGTCATAAAAATTGTGCAGGGGTTTAAGGGAAATTTAACTGTGCCGTAACCGGTTCGTAATGAGACTGACAGAGTTAATGACTGAGATATGATGTAGTTGACATATTCACAAACATTTGGGTAAATCGAGGGGTGCATAACCCTTTTCTTTTGTTTTGTGAGTCCCATGCCGCCCACGCTAGAGGTTCCTCAGGGTGTCCCCTTATTTAGCAGACAGAAATTTCATAGAATTTCGTTTCCCAGAAAATGTTTCATATAATATTTGGTCCTTGTATTTTTAGTTCGAATATTATTGTTTCAAAGACTATTTACTTGAATGAAACATATTGCAGAGAAACACAATTCAAGGAATTTTTAATCACATATTTTTGTTCAACAAACTTATCAAACAATAGAACTATTTTTTAACAATATTGTGTGTTCGGTATAAGTTAGTGACAGAAACGAATCGCTGCGAAACCGACTCCACATAGTCTTGTCTGCCCTAACCCTAGAGTGTAATTTAAATCCGCGTAGGCGCGGAGCCGTGACAGAAACCATGCCTGCTGCATGTTGTATGCTCGCTTGCATGCTGCATACTTGCTTGCATGCTGCATGCTTGCTTGCACGAAGAACTACTTGAAAATTGACAAAATGTTATTCTTTGTAATAAGTTTTATATTAAATAAACAATATAAGGATATAGAATATTTGATTTGTTATTCTATGATATGACTATGCTATGCTAACATTAAACTTTATGTGAAACAAAAATCAATGATTTACAAATCATCAAAGTAAGTGTTCTGCTATTGAGTATTCTATAAAACGAAAATATGAGAAAAAAGTTGTGTGAAACGTAATTCTATAAAACTATTAGCTATTAAACAACGTACAACCGTTCTTCAGACATACCCAACCCACTATGCCTGTTTTGAGTATTGTCAAGTACCTATAGCATTACTTTCGGTTTAAAAAAAAAATTGGTTGTCTGTAAAGTCTGTTTACGGACGATAATTCTACGTGATAACGTCATAAGAAAACATTGCACAAACCGAACGCTTAGGCCGATCGTGCCTCTCTATCGCTTGTTCCGCGATCTCGCTTGCACACTCGGTTCAGGCGGAACGTGACAATGAGTCATACTTTTTCGTGCATGCAGCCGGCGTTCATCGATTTATAAGAAAAAATAAATGCATATTATGGTAACATTACTGCTGAGGAGCTCGTGGCTAAGTAATAACAGCCGCACGGGTCGATCCGTCAGGTTAAGCTACACTTGCCGGGTTGGTCCGTGGATGGGTGACCATCTTTACATACCGAGACTCCTCCGTGCCTCGGAAAACACGTTAAGCCGTTGGTCCCAGCTGTCATTCGTGGATCTTTGAGAGTCGTTACGGGTCGTCAGAAGCCCAAAAGTCTGACAGTCTTACCAAGGGGTATCGTGTTACCCAGTTACTGGGTTGTGGAGGTCAGATAGGCAGTCGCTCCATGTAAAATACTGGTACCTATTCAGCTGCATCCGGTTAGACTGGAAGCCGACCCCAACATAGTTGGGAAAAGGCTAGGCAGATTATTTTACTGCTGCAAATAACAAAGAAGTAATTAGCTAAGCAAAATCAAGATTAAAAACAAAATATCGAGAGTTTAAGATCCTGAACTGAAAAGCGTGTAAACGGTTAAAGTTAAGGTGTCTTCTAAATAGTTTACCTAGTAATTTCATTACGAAGTATGTTCACCGGTAACGGGTGACTTCTAAAACCAACTTTATTAAGTTCAGAGGTTGCAAATATTTTATAACTTTTATATTTTACCCGTCTTGGAAAAGTTGCAAGCTAGAGAGTTCGTCCTATCAGCCAACAATCTTGCATTTTAGTCATATCTGATTTGGCAGCGTTAGTGTCTTCGTTTCTCAGCACTACCTGCTTCTTAACAAAATGTTGAATACCCCGAGAAAATCTTGGCTCATACAAATCTTGATAGAAATGAAATGTAGAATTTAATGTCTTGACTTTTTTTTTACTACGTGTAATATGTGTAGTTTCAAATGAAGCCGGAAACATTTTCAATATATTATCAGATAAAGAACTTCATAATTATATACTTTCTCAGTGTATCTTAGACATCACTGTCATCGGTAAAAAAAAAAATATCATGAGGACACCTAGACTCATAATTAACTAGCTGGTGCCCGCGACTTCGCTCGCATGGCTTGTTCTTAATTAAAAGTTACTCCGTATAACATCAGCTACCTGCCAGTGAATGTCCCGTTAAAATCGGCCCAGCCGTTTCGGAGATTTATCATCATCATCATTTCAGCCAAAAGACGTCCACTGCTGGACATAGGCCTCCCCAAAATGGGGGGGAATTTGCCATAATCGCCACGCTTGGCAGGCGGGTTGGTGATCGCAGTATGGAGTTAAAAATGCATAGAGAACGCTGCTGCCCATTCTCTAGTAAGTTCCTTAAGTCGCCTTTTACGACACCCACGGGAGGAAATGGGGTGGTGCTATTCTTTACGTCCGGCACCACACGGACTATTCGTCTTACTCGTTCTGAAGTAAATGCTTCACTAAACACCGTTTATGCACTCGTAAACAGGGACAAAAATTCCCGGTATTTGTGGCCCTTCATGCCAACCGTCCTAGTACAACTATTCTAAACATGTTTCTAATAAGTCGCTACTCCAATATAAGTACATAAAGTACTTTTTCTTAAACAAATATTCTATTTCTTACAAAGAAAGAAGCAAGTACTTAAGCACTCAAACAAGTTCAACGTTATCCGATCAACAACGTAGAAAATCGAATAGAAACGTCCATTTTGAAATTTGTCACCCAAAACGCTATTCGAGAGCGTAGACGCTCACTGAATGTAATAACAAAATTTCATAATATACGGAACGACAGGTACAGGTAGTTACAAAACTGAAATCTTCGCGGAAGCACGTAACATTTTCATGGCGCTCGGTGCAAAATTTCACGAGATAACGTCACCTACATAAATGCTAAGTTTTAAGTTTTTTTGTGTCCTGTTTCGTTTGCGGACGATTTGCATAATTTGTGTACGCTATATTAAAGGCGTTATCGTTATTTTCAGGGCGATAGGGATCGGTAACTTTGTGCCCATATTTTTTTTTTTAAGAATGTTATGTCTGATCGTGAGATTTTTTTATTCAATTTAATAATGTCACCTACATAAATGCTAAGTTTTAAGTTTTTTGTTTCCTGTTTCGTTTGAGAATGATTTGCATAATTTGTGAACGCAAAATAAAGACTCGGCCTTATCGTTATTTTCTGGGAGATAGAGATCAATAATTTTTGAGGTATTAATTTTTGTTTTAAGAATTTTGAGTCTTATCTTCAGATGTTTTATCTAATGTTTACTATATGCGACTTTCGATATTTTTCAATGAGTGATGATATATAGCTTATTATTATTATTTTATTTATTTCAATCAACTTTGGATCATAGGTACAATTAAACAGAATTAAAAATTATAAAATCATCAACACAAAATCGACATCACAATTAAAATTAAAATCACTATTAAAATTAAAATTTTAACAAATTTAAATCAAATTTAAATCAAATTAAATTAAAAACAACATCACAATTAAAATTATTATCAAATTAAATCAAATTATAACGATATCTTAACATTAGTCAGGACGTGAGCATGCAGCAGTGGTTCACGTACTGATAGTCGAGACTTATGCTATGTGGAAGCTTATGCTATGTTGGAATTTGCTATTAAAAACTCTATTCAAACTAATCAATCACACAGTTTAATTAATTTGAAAAGGTTTCATCTCAAAATAGAACAGAATATCGTGTTAATACCGTCGATACTGCCTTCCAGGAAACAAAAGGTGTCAGAACCGCTATGATTGAATGTTGCTCACAGAACGTAATAGTTGGCAGCCTCGCTTTGAGTTCAAGTACCAGTCCCTGCTCTTAATGAAAAGCCGGTTCCAAAACAGATGTCCGACCTTTTGTTTAGAGGAAAATTGTCAAGTCTTTGTGAAAAATTGGGGCGTGGGTTGATTAGTAGATGTTAAGGTATAATTTTAACAGGATTTTGTTGTTGGATTACGTATTATTGTTTGTTTTGCAAAATAAACAAATTTTCTTTCTTTTATTTATTCTTTCTTTTTTGAACTTTAAAACATATTTTTTTGGGTTACACGTGTACCTACTGTAAAAGTTCTAATTGATTTCCTATGAAAAATATTTTCAAAATTCAATCCTTGTAGGTAGGTACTCACATTGTCGAATCTAAATAATACGACTAAATGTGATGAGAGAATAAGACTAAATGAAAAACAAGTTAAGCAGAAACAGATTTTCTTAATATTACTTATTTTCGAAGCCATATTTCCAAGGGCACGTTCCTATATGCAACGATAGATATCATTTACAATACGTACATATTCAACGATAGTAATTCTTCCATAAAAAAAAAAAACAAACAACAACGCACTGAAAAAAAAAAAGTTGTTGCCACAATCAAGATTTTGTTTAGATTGACTAAGTAACTTGTTTGCATCTGAGCCTATCAAGCACAATGATCACAGCTACTACTTTTATTTGATTGAGATTTGAAACGGGATCTTGATTGGAGTTATCACAAAACCTATTTGCAGCTATCAAGTCAAAACATAGTTGCTCCAATCAAGATTATTAGATTAAAGTTTCAATGATCTTTATTGAAGTAATCAAAATGCTTGATTGACACAACTTACTTTGTTACAGTAAAAAAAAAAAAATTGTCTCTTTTTTAACTCTTCTACAATGATGTCATGTAAACGTTCAATCATTTGAACTAGTATTGCTGCAATCATGTCGTGATGATCAACTTAACTAAGATTTTGATTAATCTAAACAAGATATTGTCAATCAAGCTAAAAGTCACTTGATTGGAGTGCATTTTTTTCAGTGCGATAACCCGCATCCCTAATCATCACAGTGCATCTGTTGCAATTAAATATTTAAATAGACAGACCACAATAATTACACAGTACTAGAAGAGCTATTATCCATAGCCTTTTTACCCTCTCGAGTCTTTTATGTTCATCCCAACGAAGATATAGTTTTAATTGGAGTCGTTTCGAAGCACGCAAAGAGTCTTTTAATTAAAATTTTAACTCTTCATGTTTAAAAAGAGTATGATAGCTCGGTATCCGACGGTATTGCTGTAACTTCCGCAACGAATTTTTTCTTTATGAATTCTTTGCATTTTTCTATGTCTGGATAAAGTGGGCTTTGCTGGGCCAGTTATTTAAGCGTTTTTATTTTATTTTATGGTGATTTTAATGGAATGAGCCCTCTTTTTTGAATAGCAAGGAAATATTATATCTATACTCCATTTACTATAGCATTAGACAAATAACGGCTAATTAACGACAGTTATTGTGTAATATTGTTGAAATTACTGCACTTTAGAGCTATTTTTTTAATGTAAATGGTAAATAGATTACAGTGCTTTGTATTTATCGTGAAATAACGGAGTTTATTAAACTTTTACATGGAAATAACGAAAGGGTGAGAACAGTTATTTGTCCAATGTTATAATAAATGGAGTATATGCAAGGTTATGTAAAATGAGAGAATTTTACTAAAAATATGTAGGAATAACCATTTTCAAAAATCAAATCTGTGAAATAAGTGTACCTAAGTAGGTACCTCTTTGTGATGTAAATAATTGGGGTAAGTAAGAAAGAAAATTAAAATGAAGTGGCAGTGGGCTGGCCATATTTGTCGAAGGACCGATGGCCGGTGGAGCAAACGAGTCCTGGAGTGGAGACCGCGTATCGACAAGCGTAGTGTGGGACGCCCCCCAGCTAGATGGACCGACGACATCAAAAAGGTGGCTGGGATAGACGGGATGCGGAAGGTGGAGGACAGGGTGTTTTGGCGCAGCATGGCAGAGGCCTATGTTCAGCAGTGGACTGCGATAAGCTGAGTTGATTGAAGAAAGAAAATAAGAAGGAAAAAAAAAAGTATCATCAATATTAAAAGTGTTAGTTACGATAGGTATACCACGTACAGTGGGCCGAATGTCAATGGTATCAAACCCAGTAGCTTACCTACCTTGGTTGGGTTTGATACCTCTCACATTCTACTGAAACTCTGTACTATGCTAGGTCAAAGTGTTAGTACCTACGTGACATGATAGTAAATATTTTTTTTGATTTATGTCTGGATTCTCTACAGTTTTCTACAAAATAGTCCCGTATATCAAGAGTTAATCTGTATGTATAAAGCTAACCTGCAACTCGACATTTATTTTTTATCAGCAGTTTTTGTTTGATTGACGTTCAAACAAAAACTGCCATGTAAGCACTTGCACAAGTACTGCAATCGTTCCAGACATTGCAGACTTGCAGATAGTTAACTACCCACGTAAAATGCAGAAGACATTTCAGCGTAGAAACGAGCAACTCTCAAACAACTTTTTGATTTATTATTGTAAGAAACTATTTGAGTATTTAGTCTAGTGGCAAGGGCGTTACTCTTATCAGGGTTTCAACTTTACCAACTTTCACTAATAGTTGGTAAGCAATTACTTGCTCAACTGAAAGGAATACACAACTGGTTTGAGGGGCAATTATCATAAAACTGAAGTTGCACGAATAACGAATTTTGTAACGAATGAATTGCTTATCATGCTTGTCTGTTGACTGAAAACTGGTTACGGAACAAAAGGATGATGCCACGAAATGTATGGAAGCTGGTACCCACCCCAATAGGAATACATGATTATATCATTAGAAAGACATTAAGATGTGGTACAAGAATTGCAATGGCCTTTGTCTTGATTCCTTGTCCGGTCGGAGTAATACAGGGTGGAAGTTGAGACAAGGCAGTAAGGGAAGCTACCTTAACCGTTGTAGCTACATAAAAACGTTCATAGGAAACTATCCTTATTGAGTAATTGCTAACTACATTCACATATTTTGGGAAAATGGTAGATATTATAGTCAGCTAGAAAAACATTAATTCTTACACTTTATTTTTATGATATAATGAAAATAAATCATAAATCATAATCGAAGCAGTTTCGTATAAGGATTCAAAGACTCTTAGTATGAACTGAGGTTAGAGTACTAGAAAAGTCACAAAAGGTAAAATACTTTTCCCATACCTAGATACTTTTGGTAAGTAGTGATCGATCATCTTATCTACGATCTATTACGAAGTTAGCTACTAATTATTAAAAGAAACGCGTAATGTAGTGAATTATTATGACCCATTTCCTCCCGACACCACCCCATTTCCTCCCGTGGGTGTCGTAAAAGGCGACTAAGGGACTTACTAGAGAATGGGCAGCAGCGTTCTCTATGTATTTTTAACAGCATACTGTGCTCGCCAACCTACCTACCAAGCGTGGCGATTATGGCAAACCCACATTTGGGGGAGGCCTATGTTCAGCAGTGGACGTCTTTCGACTGAAATTATGAGACAGACAGACAGCCGGACATAGGGTTCCTTGTTGTAAAAAAAAAACACATTGGTACTTGCTCGGATTTGAACACACAACCTTATGCATTGATGTGAGGCGAGGCCTTCAGGACTTAAGCCTATCACAGATTATTAGGAGAAGAAAACAATGCGTCTTGTGATTTTGGAAATAACAAAGACGATAATATTAAATACGGTAATTTTGATAAATATTTACGTGCAGCGCAGTAACTTTAGCCTCAGTAACTTTAACCGAATAATTTAGCCCATAAAACGCCGTCATAATACAAATTAGCAGTGTGTTTTAGCCGCTCTTAATACGCATTACGAATTTATGGTCTACCCGGATTCTCCTGGTTTCCCCTGGTTAGCTCGCTAATAATTTTTAGTACTAAACAATTTCCCGAATGAGTTACGATCCTTTTAACTGACGATAATGGTACTCGTCATAAAATGTTGCTTATCATGAGAACTCGTAAAACAAACTTTGTTTTAGTATAAACAGGACCGCCTGATTACGTTTTGTGATACTATAACACATTATTTTAATTTCTAAAATGTTTCAAAAGTTACTTTAAATATCAGAGTTTTAATTAAGTAGATACGGTTTTATGACTGCGAGCAACTTTGTTTTCTTAAGCCCGCGTTCTGTTTAATAGCGATTGCCGCGCGAATACGCGATTGTCGCGTGCTTATGTCAGTTTTAGGGTTCCGTACCTCAAAAGGAAAAAGGACACCTTATAGTACCACTTTGTTGTCCGTCTGTCTGTCTATCTGTCAAACCTTTTTTCTCAGGAACACGTAGAGGTATCAAGTTGAAATTAATTATTATAATTAATATTAAATCTATATCTATATCTATACTATAATAATATTATAAAGCTGAAGAGTTTGTTTGTTTGTTTGTTTGAACGCGGTAATCTCAGGAACTCCTGGTTGGAATTGAAACATTATTTTTGTGTTAGATAGTACATTTATCGAGGAATATTATACGCTACGACTAAAAGGAGCGGAGCATAAATGAATAATGTTGCAAAAACGGGAAAATTTATTTATTTATTTATTTATTTAACAATTTATGTACACACATATAAACAGACAAGAAGAAAGGAACAGAAAAATACGTACAAAGGTGATGCTTATTTCTAATGAAATCTCTTCCAGCATACCTGCAATTTATTTATAATTTATTATATTATTTATTTATATTTTATTTATTTGTAATTTATTATTTTAAGAGAGTTTCCTTTGCGTGCGCTGCGTAAACGCTTTAAGTTACGCAAATATCATGTATGATAGAATTGTTCCTCTTTAAAAGTTCTAAAAAAAAGTCCGCTACAGCATATGTCTATCTTTTAAGATTGACTCACTATAACCTTTTTTATAGGAATCAAATTTGTTAGAAATTAATCCATATCCAAATAAATATGTTATTAATCACAAATATTTAAATGTAAACAAAATTGTCCTCGACATCGCTTGATTTCAATCAACATCTTAGGAGATATCATAATTTTAAAATTACTTCGCAACAAAAAAGTGTATAGGCTATTTAACATCATGCTACGCCCCTAAGGAGCCGAGCAAAACGACAAAAAGTCGGAAAAAACGCTAAGCGAAAGCGAAGTAATTGAGCGGACGGGCGATGCGATGCGACGGGGTGGGATGTGGGCCGAAATTTTACGCAGACAAAGTTGCGGGCAGAAGTTAGTTAATTATAATAATTAATTTAGATTTGACTTTAAAAAAAGATAATTATAATTCAAACTTTATTTACTTTCAGTGTATGTAATTATGAAAGTTATAGGTACTTAAGATATATGGGTCCGCTAGAGCCACTTCATTAAAAAAATATTATCTCGTGACTGAGAAGGAATTATGAAAAACGGCTCAACAAATACCTCGGTAAGTGTGTCTAGAATTTTCTAATACCTTTTATAAAGTTTAATATTGAGACACGAAGCAACAAAATACGATCTAGAGGAATGTGGCCGTTTTTCTTTAGATCGAATTTTGTTGCTTCGTGTCTCAATATGAAACTTTATAAAAGGTATTAGAAATTTCTAGACACACTTACAGGCTCACACGAATGCTAAGCGTGTACTAACGCCACTCGGCGAACGCTTTTTCGACGCTTGCACGCAACGCTGAACGCCCCGCCAAACGCTTTTTCACTCAGACCGTACACTAAGGGATAAGATTATGAATTTTGGAATGAGTGTCAAGTATCTTATTGCACTGAAAAAAATGTTTACTTATACATAACCAAACTTTCGTCAACATGTAACACAAAAAAGTGACCACACAACTTTATGCAACATGTAACCAAAACCTGTGCTGGCTGTTGGGTATCACTTTTATTAAATCAAGTTAACTTTTATAAAGTCTTGTCATACTTTGATTATTCCTGAAATAGCCGAAGTAGTTAGGCTAAATATTTTTTTCAGTGGTATCACTAGTTTCTGCCTCGCGACTTCGTCCGCGTGAAATTTCGGCCCCTGACCCTCCGCGTCACATCCCACCCGCGCTCGCTGATTGAGCCGTTTTTCATAATTCATTCTCAGTCACGATATAATTTTTTTTTTTAAGGTGTGGCGCGGGCACTTGTGGACCGTTGAACGCCCCCTTAAATCCTTTGCAGCCAAAGATGAAATGTTTGTTTTGCATGTACACTACTACCTATGTTACATTAATGCCAATAAGTTTTGGAATGTGCTCATCAAGGCTTTGAATTTCATACCCATAACGTAAGAATAGTTTTTTTTTTTTTTTCACATTTGAAAATGGAGCCATACTGCCGCAATATTGATTGATTTTTTATAAAAAATATAGCCAGTGTCACTCGGGATGATGGAAGGATTCTAACGATAAACCAAATCTATTCAGGCATTTAAAAGTTATAGTGGAATAAAGAAACTCACATACATACATGTGTAACCATTTATACACGACTGTTAAAAAAAGGAGTGTTGTGTTGTGTTGTGCTGTGGAGTGTTTTCAGGGTTCATGTAGTTGTAGACATATCTACAACTACATGGTGTGTTTCCAGTGTTTTCAGGGTTCATGTAGTTGTAATATATGTGGTTACACACATATATTTTAGAACTAAACTAGTATCAACCACACCAAAACATCACAACTTTTTTCGCCAACGGGATGAGCAAGCGTACATAATACATACATTTCACCAGTTATGTTTAAATGTTATTAAATGTCAGGGAAACATACATCTCTCCTTCTTTGACAGTATTATGAAATGGCTACAATACGGCAAACTGATGTAGGGTATCACTTCGCTTAACAATTACTTTCCCTGTCTGGACCTATCCACATAATGATGGCTAAAATAATGTAATAATAAATATCGTCGTTAAAAAATTATTCATAAAATCACAGCTATTTATAATTCGTAATAACAACAACACATTAAAATCTTGAACCTCTCTGCAATGATAAATTATCTAACAGCGTAAAATGAAGCCGATGAGTAACAGGCGCTGCTGCCTTTTTCGAGGAGCACAACGTAAATGTTTTGCCGAAGCAGTGGCAGGTATAATTTAATTTAATTTGGGGGAGTTGGGTTGATTATAAATTTAATTTATGTGAGCCGTGACGTCAGGCGACCCTGCTTGTTATTCGCAGAGCGTGCAATTTATCGACTACTTTGATGAGAGCTGACAGTATTACATCCATTGGATATTTTATGAAGAACTGATTATTCGTGTAGCTACGCTGGACTGTGTGAAAAATTCTGATCAAACAAGTTTTAAATTTAAAAAATTAAATCTTCAAACACTGTCGAAATAATTAGGTACCCCGATCAATGAAATGGGTAGGTATTTCTTTTAGTCTAGATTAAGTACGGTTGTTTTTGTTTTTTTGGGACCATATTCTCTTGTTACAAAGTATTATTATACTCCATTTACTATAGCATTAGACAAATAACGGCAAAATAACGACAGTTATTGTGTAATATTGTTGAAATTACTGCACTATAGAGTTATTTTTTTTAAGTAAATGGTAAATAGATTACAGTGCTTTGTATTTATCGTGAAATAACGGAGTTTATTAAACGTTTACATCGAAATAACGAAAGGGTGAGAACAGTTATTTGTCTAATGTTATAATAAATGGAGTTATAGGTATCATAAAATGTAGTGTAAGTATATTTGTTGGTGGCCATTTTGAGAATGAACAGTGAAATTATTTATAAGAATTAAGTATAAGTACTAGTATAATTTATTTCTTCAAAAATATACATCAATTTAATTATTTTGGTGATACACTTTATGACACTTGTTTCTATGAACAGATTTTGAACATGTGTCTGAACTAAATATAAAATATCAGTATTTCAGACATCAGCGCTCTTCCCTTTTATAGTCAAAGTCAAACTCAAAGTCAAATCATTTATTTCAAATAGGCACGAAGATGCACTTTTGAACGTCATAAATTACATGAATAGTTAATTGATTCTAGTTGCGCCTTCCAAATGGTAGTTATGTATGGAGAAGAATGGGCAAGAAACTCCATACTTACTCTTTTAAAATGTTAACAATAGTTTGTATAAATTAATTAATAATTATAGGAAAGACGATGTACCTAGAATAAAAATTGATTCTATACTCCATTTACAAATAACGGCATTGCATTAGACAAATAACGGCTAAATAGCGACAGTTATTGTGTAATATTGTTGAAATTACTACACTTTAGAGTTATTTTTTTAATGTAAGGTAAACAGATTACAGTGCTTTGTATTTATCGTGAAATAACGGAGTTTATTAAAAGTTTACATCGAAATAACGACAGGGTGAGAACAGTTATTTATCTAATGAGGGTGAGGTTAGGTTGATATTGTATTTTAATATCATACATGAGGAATATGTACTCAAATAAAGCTACTTTATCATAGACAATAATATAAACACTCAAAAACACACACAAAAGGTTCGAATATGTTTTTGATCATAATTAAATAAATGAAGTGATTTTTTTATTTTTTTTATACGGAAAAAAATCCTTTTGATCGCCCACAACTTAAATCTCCGGTTGAAACCGAGCTGAAATAATAATACCTTTTATTACATTTCACCTTTCCTGGGAATTGAACTTGGAAAGTCTAATCAAGTCCAAACTAGATTTTTCTTTCCTTTTAACTTTGATCTGGTTGTGATTAAAAACATATATTTTGACTAGCTTTTTTACCGTTTGGTAAAGTGAACTAATATTGATCTAGAGAAATAGTTAGAATAGACAAAACTAATCCATACTTCCATACTAATATTATAAATTAGAAAGTAACTCTGTCTGTCTGTCTGTCTATCTGTCTGTCTGTATTTTACGTTTTCACACCTAAACCGCTGAACCGATCGTCATGAAATTTGGCAGAGATATAGCCTGGGATATGAAGAAGGACATAGGCTACTTTTTTACGCGATAACCGACATCCACGCGGGCAGAGCCACGGGCAAAAGCTTTTATAAATAACTAGCTTTTACCCGTGGCTCCGCCCGCATAGATGTCGGTTATCGCGAAAAAATGTAGCCTATGTCCTTCTCCATATCACAGGCTATATCTCTGCCAAATTTCATGACGATGGGTTCAGCGGTTTAGGCGTGAAAACGTTACATACAGACAGACAGACAGAGTTACTTTCGCATTTATAATATTAGTATGGATTTAAGCAGCATAGGTAGGCATTTCATAATTGTAAAAGACTCAAAGCGCCAATGTGAGAGGACGTGTCTGAAGGGGTCGTTTTGACATGCCCTCACAATATTGATGACGTCACTTTAAAAGGTCAGGTGCGTGGTCCTTGTCATGGCGCGCTCCATAAAACCATGAATATGGAAAAGTGGAAGATGTATAAGAACCGTGAAGAGTGGCGTTCTGAAGTTCACCTTTACGAAAAAAAATCTCTAAAATAAAACATAACATCACACCTGTGATTCCCCGAAGGGTGAGGCAGAGATGTAGCATGAACACCCAAATTTTGCAAGTTATGTTCAAGTCCCTTTGTTATAGGGGGCGAACCTATAGCCATAAACCGGGCACAAATACAGAGCCAGAGTAATTGGTTAATGTGATACCCCTTGGTAAGTCTGGTTGTCAGACTTTCGGGCTTCTGACGACCCGTAACGACAGTCAAAGATCCACGAATGACAGTCGGGACCAACGGCTTAACGTGCTTTCCGAAGCTCGGAGGAGTCCCGGTATGTGAAGATGGTCACCCATCCACAAACCAACCTCGGCAAGCGTAGTTGATCCGTGCAGCTGTTATTACTAAGCCACGACAGCTGCGTACAGTTACAGCAGCTATAACTGGCCATGGGTCATTGAATAAACACCTCTTTGTGATAGGAGTCACAGACAGTCCGCTCTGCAGGGCGTGCATAGAGGACGACGAGACAGCAGCTCATGTGCTGCTAAACTTCCCGGTGGTCGCCACATACAGGGCCAAGTACTTCGGTAACCCAGGTATTCTACGTGAGATTGTCAGTAACAACAAGGCGATGCTGGCCTTCTTTGAAGAGCTGGGATGGATCGAATAATCGAATTCCCATCCGTACGCAAAATACGCGCATTGTCGTGGAGTTACGGACACCAGCCCGTATTACCTATTACTAAGCCACGAGCTCCTCTGAGAAATTCCCGATATAAAAACTCAAAACACTTTGCCCGACCCGGGAATCGAACCCAGGTCTTCATGCTCAGCAGTAGCGCTTGCGCCCACTAGACCAACGAGGCAGTCGAAAATATCAACTTACTTTATATGTTTGAATGTATAAGAATACCTAGTTTAACTTTGCGAATTGAAAACGGTTAAAATAATAAAAGCACTATTCTGCGGTTCGGACTTCGTAAAAAGAATACATTTTGTTAGAAAGAAAAGTAGGTACCATATTGTAAAAATGTCCTAATATTACTTTAGATACTCTTTACTTATAATAATCTATATATAATATGTAACTGTACATTGAATATTTTTGAAAAAAAAAAACCTTTCCCATAAAGTTCGTAGGAATGATACTGAGATGAGAACGAGCACAAGATACCAGTGTATGACATAATATTAGTAATAGTTGATAGCCACACTATCGAATTAGGTCTAAGATCTGTAAAGATTAAGAGGAATAGATAAATAAAAATATATGCCATTCGCGCGGTAAAATCTGCTTGCGCGATGTAGGATTTTGCGTGACGTCAGTGTGATGTGTAGTTCGTATGTGGCGATATAGATGGCACCTTATCTTAGAGTGAATCTATTGCCGAACCTACTGTTTATTACATTAGGTATATTCCCAAATGGCTGCTAAATGAATGGTTAGTTCGCATATAATTTACAAATGACGCTCGCGGGAGTACATTCAAAGTTACAATTTCACAGGTAATGACCTTTTAATACCACCCAAGTTGGTATAACTCTCTACCCGTGTTTTGTTAAATTATACCATTACATTGTTACATTATCATTAGTGAAAATTATGTTTCTGTAATATTATTCTGTATACATACAGTTTGGATGAGTCAATGTGCTTGCAAAATACTATACACATGGGTACCTACATAATTAATATATCTATACCTATACATATTATGTACCGAGAACGCGCTCACACAGACAGATACGAAATGTTTTTCTTTTTTTAAACACTGCTCCACGATCTAGGAATTTCTCTTGTATTGTGGGTACGTTTACAAACATTTAAACTCACATACACAAACGGCCAGACCCGGAACAACTACTTGTAGGTTATACAAATATTTGTTCCGTGCGGGAATTGAACCCGCGACACGCAGCGCAGCAGTCAATCGCTTAACTGCGCCAACAATGCTGTCTTGACTTTAACGACGCTTTTCGTGTCTGTCTGTATGACCGCGTTGTTATCCTAAACTACACAACGGATTTTCATGCGGATTTTTTTTGATTTCGAGAATTTCTTTCGGAAAGTTTATGTATATATAGGGTGTATCTATTTGAACACGAAATATTTTAAGAGATACACCTACAGGTGGTAAAAAAAGCCATAGAAACGATTTTTTTTTTAATCTGAGTATGTTATTTAAAAAATTAAATAATTTAAAATTACTTGATATGATGATTAATTATCAAAATTCACCGCACTCGTGCCGCCACCGTCGCCGCGTCCGGGGGGTCATTCATAGAATAAGTAAAATTTTGGAAAATGCAACTCCTTTGCAAAATGTCTCAAGCAATTTTTAAAATTATAATAATTATGTGAAAATAAAAAACATTAAGATAAAATTTTTTTTCGCTTCTACGGCTTTTTTACCACCTGTAGATGTTCCTCTTAAAATATTTCGGTATGAATAGATACACCTATACAACATCAATATTAAACTTACAAAACATAAAGAAATCTTGATGTTTTGTCGAGTCATAATAAACGTGCGAAGCAGGGGTGGGTCTCTAGTAGATCTATAATTATGTTTGTTGTTATGCAGTACTTTTTGCTATCGAGTCTACGTGCTGCTACGCGACGTGCAACGGCGAGCAGGCACTTTCCTAAGATTGTGTAGTTATAATGTTTGTGCAGATATTTTTGCTTGGAATATAGTAAATGTAGTAGATTTATCAGTGCAAAGCAAAAAGGTTAACATATCGTCGCTGCGCGTACGAAACCGCGTAAGAGCAGTTTGTAAATACCGCGTAACAGCAAAACGCAAAATTCAAATATCGTGCTAGCCGATTCTAAACGCCTATTAGCTTATACTAGACTTCACCTGATTTGAATTATCCAATGAGAAACGTCTGTTGTGCTATCGAAACAATACCGCGGAATGGTAGGAGGCCTGAAGTTGGAAGCAAGTGCGCGTATTTACTACGGCCGTGAGAAAAATGTAAAATTAGTGTGTGCTCCCGAAAATAATTATTTTGCCGTGATTAACCAAAATGTAAGTATTTATTTATTTATTTAAACTTCATGTACAATAGTGATACATAGGCGGACTTAATGCCACAAGGCATTCTCTACAATAATCGGTACAAAAATAATGACAAAAATACTAACTTCTTGATTAAGAGAATTTATATAGTTTTATTGATACTAATACACATATACAAATAAAATAAACTAATAGATATTTTAACAAATACCCCCTTATAATAATTACTATGACTAGACTATCATTTCAGAGTTATTTAGTCTGACTTAAGTAGTGGTTACGAACTTTTCTTTTAAAAGTAAATTTGTTTTCAGCTTTTTTAATGCCAAAAGGTAGCGCGTTCCAGAGCTTTATAGTAGAGATAGCGTAAGAATTTGACATAAAACCGGTACGGTGTGAAGGAATTTGGAGAAGTAGATTCTTGGAAGCTCGTAGGTTACGACTATGAGAACTGCCCAACACTTTGAAATAATTCTTTAGATAATCGGGAGCACATGGATCGTTCATAATCGTGAAGAGCAAGCAGAGAGATCTGAGGGACCTCCTGAGTCGGATAGGCAACCATTTAAGCTGAGAACGGGAGGAAGAAATGTGATCGTATTTACGAAGGCCAAAAACAAACCGAATACAATTGTTGAGAAGTCGATCCAATTTATTTAGAAGTTCTTGGGAAAGATCAGAACAACAAACATCAGCATAGTCTATAATAGGAAGCACAAGTGACTGGACCAGGGTGAGTTTGGTGCTAGATGGGAGGAAATGCTTGAATCTATAGAGAGACCGCAGTGAGAACGAGACGTAGACGAGTATGTTTTGATTGTTTATTATTTGTCGTTTGTAATGTGTTTAATGTCCTCAAAAATAAAAAAAATAATCATTTAGCAATTTTTTTGTTATGCATGGAGAATCGACTAATTACGAAGTATTTGTCAAACTAATTATATATTTGAGCCGGTAAAAAACGAGACAGACTATTCAAATACTTAGCCATACTTCCAAAAACACAAGCAAGAACTAAGATACTCAACTGAAGAACTTGAGCGATATCTTCATGTATTATTTAAGTATGCACCCAAATAAATTTCCAAAAAGAATTGCACCACTGAAAAGTTATGTTAAGGAATAGTCGTAGCCAAAATTCTAACCGTACTTATAAGTAAATGTGGGTGGAATAAATCTCTAAAACGTTTGGCAAATACATACGAGCCCCGTTATAGAGAGACTTTAATCACGATAATGTCGACATGTGGTGCATTAGAAAAATTGCTTGTATCAATAGCTCTTAGGCACCAGTCACACCGCGACAAGCGATCAACGATTTTCTCGCTCAAGAAACCTACAAGAGGTCCCGAGTAAGAAAAAGAGATACATATATTAAGACACAGATATATGCCAGTGACCTTGAGTGGTTAGCTTGCGTGTTCTGTACTGAGCTCACGCAACGCGTCGTACGTCCAGCCAGTAATAGGTCTCGCCCATCCAGGAGCGCTGTCCCAAATAAGACGTATTATTAATTTATTATACACAAAAGAAAATATATATATATTTTTTTTTTTTTTTTATCTAGGGCATCTCAGAGTGTAACCACTAAGGTTCCGACTCTTTAACCGGGCTACCCTGTGGTTGCCTTAAGCTCCTATGGAAACTTAATGCCTCCAGCCAGGGCGTAAAAAACTACAAACTAAACGACTGCTGCTCGCTAAGGGCACCCCCTGTGGTGTACGAACCTCGGCTTAGGGCAGCTGAGTCGGAGGGAGGGTGGCAAGGGACCGACGGTGGCTGGATAAAATCAGTGTTTTGATTATTATCCTGGGGAGTTTGGATTACATGCTGCTCAGCTAAAACGCGTGCTGGCGCTTCACTTACAGTCAAGGGTCGGGGAGGACTATTCGTTAGTCGGGGATTTCGCGTGGGGCCTCGGCGGCGAGGTCGGAATGAAAAAGAAAATATATTTTAATAAAACACATATACTAAAAGATCAATAATTAAATTACCTTTAAAAAGGTGAAGGTTTCAGAAAAATACGCTTGATAGATATTGCGTGATTCTTAGTTTTTTATCCGCGTTAGACATAACTTTACAAATTAATTTCATTACTACTATTTTAAAACATAATTTAAATATCCATAATTATTAAGATATAAAAAAAAAGTTTTAATTTCAAATCATTACTCGTTTAGCCGCGATCTTCAGTATAAAATCATTAAAAGTCGGTTATCGTGGCCTTAATACTCGTAGATCGCTGGCTGTTCACACCGCAGGCGAGTTCTCGTTTGTTGCAGTGACAAGAACTATCAAAGAGAGTACTCGCTCAGCGACGCTCGTTTGACGGGCAGAACACTCCCTGAGAGACTCACGCTTGGTAATACGTATGTATACCAGAAAGTGACTGGCCAGCCATTCTATTCATCGCACTCGCTTATAGCCAATCGACAAAACTAAAAGCTACACACTCGCTGCTTGTTTCTCACTAACTCGTTTCTAGTTGCTAGCTTTACTCGCTTCTCGCTAATCGTTGGCGGAGGTACAGGTAACTGAAGCGATTCTTGCTAATTATCTGCAAACAGCACGAGTAGAAGTTTTTGCGAAATATATTTGTTTGCTGTTTTTTGTGCAGCTAGACTGATTTTGGAACGGTTGACTAGTTGGGTCGAAAGTGCGCTTGATTTCGCTAAATTTCAAAAGAGCTTTACGGTGACGCGAAGTTACGCGCAAGCGAGTTATCGCTCGTTAATGTCGCGCACTCGCTGTTCAGGCCCCGGCCTTAAGCAGAATCGCAATGTGGGACTGTGGGTACGAATGTGTGAATTTTGATGAATGTAAATGTATGTACTTGCTTTGAAAGTTTTAAGTGCATGTTTCAAAGAAACAATGTTTCATGCGAAGTTTTGTAGCTTTGAACGTCATGGAGGTACATTTTTAAATTAAAATAGATACTGGTGCCGATTCCCTTGTTCACAAATTAAACTAAATTTAAGTTCAGTGCATCTTTTTCTTTCTATTTCATTAAGAAAAGGACAGAAGATAAATTTTAGTTTAGTCTTGTCAAATTCAGCACTTGGCAGTCCAACGGTCACAACACTGGGCTATCACTGCTATACTACTTTCGCTAGCAAAATGTGGGTACACTTTATAATCTGCCTATGACTTTGTTTGAGGTAGTCAAACAAAATCGTTGGTCTAGCGGTTTCAAGCGCTACTGCTGAACTCGTGGTCCTGGGTTCGATTCCCGAGTTTGTTAAAGTGTTATTGGGTTTTTCCATCTGAAATTTCTCAGGAGCAGCCCGGAGTCTGGATTTGTGCCCGGTTCACGGCAATAGGCTCGCCCCCTATTCATCATCATTTCAGCCGAAAGACGTCCACTGCTGGACATAGGCCTCCCCCAAGCACCGCCACCTGGACCGGTTCCGTGCTTCCCGTATCCAGCGGATTCCTGCGGCTTTCATAAGGTCATCAGTCCATCTTGTGGGAAACCTTGCTACGCTACGTCTTCCGGTACGCGGCCATCTGTTCTGCGAGCAATGTGCCCTAACCAATGCCATTATATGGGACCTAAACATAACCGACGAAAACTGTATTGTGGCGGTATCAAGAACGCCACATACGAACTACGCATCAAAGACCTGACGTCACAAATCCTGCATCGCGCTATCAGAGTTTACCGCGCGACTAGCATATATACAACATCCCGACATCAACCGTTGGGCAGTTGCCCACCAGACACAACACCCGTCTGGTCGGAGGATCCTCCCTTTACTATAGAGTATGAGTGAACTTTACACCTGTTCCTCATACCTCTAAATTGGTGACCCCGAACATAGACATTAACATAGATCATTTTCGTTAAAATAATTTGCGGCCTAGACCATGAAAACAAACTATTGTAACGCCACGCCACGCACATAAAAAAAAAAACATTTTTTTTTAAATGTGCGTGTATTTTTTTAACTTTTTCGCCATTTTGAAGGTATAGTTCATCCAGTCCATCACATAACATGCATGTTTTGCCCCGTTGTAGATTTAAGAAAGTGAAGCTAAGAGACCCCTGAACCTCACTGTTTTAAATCTTGAAATGTCTTTTATTATGATGTGATGGTGTTGACTGGCTATTGGAAGTACCCTTGTGTCCGCTTGTTGTTCAGCCCAGCACAGCATTATTATAAAGTAGTACGTATGCAGCCTTCATTATAGGTACACCTCCGCTTAACCCTTCAGGGAATACAGGCAAACGAAGTCATCATAACATAACATAACTTGGTCTCATACGCATAGGAGGGAGACTTGACAGATATGTTATGATGACTTTGTTTGTATGATCATAACACAACCAAAACTCTTGCTTTTCATATCCGGATATCTTTCCTTTACACCACCGCAGACATCCGAGATACAATTAAAATTTTCTCACTAATTAAGCCAGCACTCCAAAAATGATAACGAGTTATCATTTCAGGAGAGCCGCGCCATTATACCGGGTGTAAGATAGTCATCTACAGAACGGCTTTTCATTTACCAGAACAAAGGAACAAATCAAAATAAAGGGCTGTTCTTGAGTTCTTTTAACTCCAGAATATCTTTCATGTCAGTCAGAATTTAATTTGCAATTATAAATTCATGTCGCCCCAAATTAAAGGTACGCAGATAATTGAATACAATAAAACTAGAATTTATTTCAGTCTAGTTGTTTTATTTAATTTAATTAAATCTGAAAATAGACGGAATTTAAATTAACTGTGAGATTCGTTGTTTGGGCTGTCTCTTGCATGAATTTTAAGAGAATTAATTAGTACCTATGGATTGTTTATTGACTTATAGACATTTAGGGCCGGTTGTTTCAAACAGTTCGTTAACGTAACATACGTACGTCAAATATTAACGATTACATTATGATGTTTAACGTACGTCAAATACAAAGCGTTGTTTCACTGCAAACAAAAACGGACGTCAAATGTCGAAGAATAAAATGACGTTAACCAGTGGGTCACTGTAATCGTTATTTTTTAACGAACGTCAAGGGCATAATTTTGTGAAACAACGGTTTGACGATAGTTAGCGCCATTTATGACGGATACGCGTGCGTCAAGTGTACGTGAAACAATTTAATGTTGATTTACGCAAAATACACGACTGCCTATTGAAGTCAAATAAAAGATTCAGCTAACCGGGTCAGGATTGGAATCTTGTTCGACTGGTTACGATAGTCTGAACAGCCGCATGAAAACATAATTCACATCAAGGCAGCGTTTCCACTTTTAGGGATTACTCCCTTTTTAGGGTTTCGTAGTCAACAAAGAACTTTATAGTATCGCCATGTCCGTCTGTCTGTCTGTCTGTCTGTCCGCGGTTTAGCTCAAAAACTATTGGTACTAGAAAATTGTAATTTGGCATGAGTATACACGTTAATGACGCCAAAAAAGTGGTAAAATAAAATTTTGAATAAGCAATTATTTAGGGTACCTCCCCTACACGTAAAGTGGGGATGATATTTTTTTTTTTTCATCCTTCCCATAGTGTGAGATATCGTTGGATAGGTCTTTCAAAAATATTAGGGGTTTGGGAAGACTGTTTTTTTATTAAGTAAACCGTTCGTGAGTTATCAAGCTTTAAAATACCAATTTTCGATAGACTCAAGTGTGTCCCCCCCTCTACCAACTAAACGGTTGTAGTTAGAAATTCAAATGTCACAGCAGTACTGTAGTACCTATACATAACAAAGTTGAAAGGAAAACTATCACAGCTAAGTAGGCTTTACAATTTACCGAGTAATTGGCGACCAACTTACATTTACAGTTGAAATGTTCTCCCATACTTTCTGTATAGGAAAACATGTTTTTGTACTACATGATAAGTTTGTTCTTGGGATAAATTTATTCCAACTACGGAAACCTTCATTGTGCGTGGTCCGACACGCACTTGGCCGGGTTTTTAGGGAAAAATTACGAATATTATGCATGGCTTAGGATTTTTTATGTAGACAGGGATTTAGGGAATTTTGGGGTAAAATTGAACTTGAATTGGTAACCCTAAATAGTTTATAGTAGGCACCACCCAATGTACTATTTTACTCTATGGCATCACGGATTTAATAGGGGATTCCCTCAAACTTGTAATGAATGTGTGTGTGTTGTTGTGTGTATGTTAGTTGTGCTATTACCGCGGCTTAAGACGATATCGGAATTAAGTCGCATTAAACAAACCAACTTTAGGTTTATACCTAGAGTTCGTTTGTTTTTCATTCTGCATCGCGAACAGGTCGCGGAACAATAGCGATAAAATAATAAATATGTTTCAAGTATTCGTTTGGAAGTAATTTTAATAAAAAATGGCAAATAATGATTAGCAAGCCCAAGCACCTTCTTCGTCTCAACATTTAGGATCAACAATAAGACAATAAAAAAGTAATGCTTCGGCTTCTGATCTTCCAAATTTATAAATGTTTTGTAGGTATTTTATGTCATTAAATAAGTGGAATAATGTGTTATTATTTATTATAATCATGCTCTATAAACCAAGGAATTTTAAAGATTTTTTTTGGAAAATTTAGGTATAATTCATTAAAAAAACTGGGGAAAAACCAAAAATGTCAGTGGAAACACTGCATCAAGGGAAAAAATGACATAGCACCAGTACAGCAAAAATAGCAGCCTCGTCCCCAGAATACATTCTAAAGACACGTCCACATCAGTAAGAGCGGGGGCACACGATGCGTTGCGGCGGCGGTGCGGCGCCGGAGCGGTGTAGCTGGTCTTAAGGTGTCTGCACACAGCGGGCGCGGCGCGGCGGGACGGGGCGTGGCGGGGCGCCGACGCGACGCTGAGCAGTTGTAATGTACTAGATATTACGGACGACGCCACACAGAGCCGTCCGGCTCGACGCGACGCGACGCGACGCTCTGTGTGGCGTCGTTCATAATATCTAGTACATTACAACTGCTCCGCGTCGCGTTGGCGTCCCGTCCCGCCGCACCGCGCCCGCTGTGTGCAGAGACCTTTAGATAGAAATATCTGTGGCATGTCACACGATGCGCTCCGGCGCCGCCGGACCGGACTTGCAACCACCGAGGCGAGGCCGGGAGGGTTGAATGCGTTGCGACATCGGAGCGGTACCGCTCAGTTGTATATGTGGTTCTAAAGATTTCAATAAACATTCGAAACTTAACACACTCATTCGAAATAAATTGTAAAACAGCAACTCTTTATATTCTTGGAGAAAAAAACTGTCCATCACTGTTCCTTAGTGCAATAAAGGGACTGATCCAGTATCGTCGTACGCTTCTACGTCGATTTCGGCGGTGGCGTATCTAATAGTAGGGCCAACAACAGACGTCTTTTACGATCCATTTTTATTAACAGACTGTCCAACGCTGCTACGGCGCCGCTGCGACATAACAACGTTGCGGCGCCGCACCGCTTGTGTGCCCACTGATACGGTGAAATATTTGCGGTGCAGCGCCGCAACGCATCGTGTGCCCGCGCCCTATTGGACATGAAATTTCAGAAACACCTGCGGACATAACCTATCGCAATTTAAAAAGCTGCTTGCTTTACTACCTCCACAAAAAGCCACCGCCCCGTAACCAGGGCAACGGGGCATCTTTGCTTAAAAATTCAATATGGCTAAACGTACTTGGACTGTGGGATATATCACGTGGAAGCAATTTGAACACCTCTCGGCAGCACTAAACGTTATTTATGGTAAGCCCAAGGCACTCAGTGGATAGCCCACATTGAGTTTCAAAGGATTTTCGGCAGTAACGGGTTTTATTATTGGCATTGTCACATACTTATTGTGCCGCCTAATGTTTGGTCAGCTTTGATGGCTAGTCATTTGTTTGTGTTACAAGTTCCGTAATAAAGTGTTGCTGAGCGTTTTGGAGTATTAAAAATTAGTACCTGCTCTGATGACGGTAACAAAAGCTATCAGACGTCCTTTTTAGCCTGTGCACTGAATAAAGTTTGATGATGATTGTAGGCTACTACTTAACTAATTATTTAATTAATAATAATTTACTATATTTAATTAAAACTTACATAATATTTACAACACTGGTTTACAATTACTCACTCAAAAGTATCTATTTAATATTATATTTACATTTTTACGACACGGTTGGCGCAGTGGTTAAGCGATTGACTGCTGAGCTGCGTGTCGCGGGTTCGATTCCCGCACGGAACAAATCTTTTTATGACCTACAAGTAGTTTTTCCGGGTCTGGCTGTTTGTGTATGTGAATTTAAATGTTTGTAAACGCACCCACGATATAGGAGAAATTCCCAATGTGGGGCAATGTTTTTAAAAAAATAAAAGAAAGAAAGAAAAGAAAAGACATCATAGAATAAATATGTCTTTATTCTATAATATGCATTAATACTCATTGCATCGATTTATATTCAGAATAAAAACGATAGACATGCTTACATAGTACGGACCAAATGTTACTAACGTGCATATATACAGTCAATTAGTGCAATTAGCTGATCCGTTTGCTCAAATGGTTGAGGTTATTCTACTAACAAATTGTATGATTTTCATATTTTTCTAGTATTGGGTAGATTTCGTACAGGTAGGTATTTAAATAAAATTAAGAATTATATAAATCTATCGATTCGTATTCTAAAAAATCTCAACCATTTACAACAACAATACATTCTCGCGTATGCAACATAGCAAAGCATAACTAGGTCTATAAAAATAAAAACATCTGTGATTTTTCAGCGTACGAGTGTTTTGGGTCTTCAGTCATACTATTTGATACCTAGTACGTGATGACTGTCTCCTAAACATCTACCGGACTAGTTAAAAAATTCCTTAAAAACAGAATTCAAAAATAAACAACGAAAAGACCATTACAACGTTTCGCTTTTTCAAAACAAAACAACTTAAAGAAAGACCCAAAGTAAAGTAATATAACCAACAGTATTAAGTCTTCCTAAATAAAGATAATCTCCTAAAAGTAATCACCAAATGGATACCGAAGGCAACACGGAACTCTAATTTTACACAGCCGGTTCGATCAGCTCATCCGCTTAGATAGGGAAACTTGGCTCCCGTAACAATCCGTCCGGCAACATTAGTCAAACTCGACTTAATTTTGCCCGAAATAGAATTAATGTAATCCCCTGAAATAATAATGAATTAGATTGATAGAAGAGATGAGCAGCTCAACGTGAAATTGAATCTTTCTCACTACACTATCACAGAAACCTTTTAGAAGACTCAAAGCCTGCAACTAGTAGAAATTCTAGACGGATTCCAAGAATGATATTTCGACAATTGATATACTGGTACAGTGTCTGGCTTGCATTAAGCACTACAAAATAGATTGAATGTTCGGCTTATGCTAACAGCGTATATATTCTCAACCGACTTAAAATAAATCCTAGATGCGATCGCGAAATAGATATGAGAGGAGACAAAGTTTGTCCTACATTGAGAAATGGATTCTGGGGAATGGTTTATATTATCTATTTTGTTAGGAATAGGGATTTGATTTATAACAATTATCTACTCGTAATTTTTTTTGTTTTTAATTATTAATTTAGGCATTCAGGTTAGGTCTCACGAAGCGAATGAATGAGTTTCTCATCTGAGTCTAAATTGACAAATGAAGATGGCAATAATAATTACTTTCTGGGATCACTAATTCTTTCATCAAGCGTTGTGGTTATTGCAATAACTATTTCAAACACGTCCAGAAATTGGACATACTTTTATTTTAGCACCCACATAATTAGCAGGATCAGATTCAGATGTAGATTATTGACTTTTGGCATGATTTATGACGATCCTTAAAGTCGGCTCTAATAAAAAAATCCGTTGAATTTTATTACACCCTCCATAAAATTCGCTAACAGAAACTATGAGATTCCGCAAGCATATTCTACACATATATCATGTAGCGAACACTACATTCAACAGGCACATCTCAAATTCAAATCCCTCATCCACCAAGGCGTCTATTCTCGCGCCATAGTTTATTTGCATCTCAGTATTTCTTAGCTCCTTGAAAAAGCATGTAATGAATAAGTTAGAAGAAGGCCACGGGTGCGGGCGGGGTCACCAACAAAAGCTGGCATAACAAGCAAGGCTCAACCCTTGAGACAAAAGAAAACTCTTCGGCTAACGATGTACCGGCTCGCACTTGACACCCGACGAGCGTTGCTACCATTTCGGGGATTAATTTTTAACATGTAGCTATATTTTTCGCGTGATATTATTTTCCTTTTCGGGAAGTGTTCTAGGAATCGCGTGTGGGGATTTTGTGGGTTTATTCTGATGTATGTATCTCAACGGTAAATGTAAGCATAATGTTTTAGTAATTCTCTACCTGTCATAATAATATAAAAAAAGTTTTTTTTTGGATCCTTTTATGTTGCCCATTCTTTTGTCATTTGCGTTCTAGGGCGTCGCATTAGTAAGTACTTGCGAAAAAATATAATATTGCGTGTTTGAAAACTTATTATTAAAAGGTACTTATATGTGCTCAACGCAAAAGTGACAATAATAAAAGTTTTGATTGAAAAATTGGTATGTGGTGTTGATCTCGTGTTCGGAAGGTTTGCAAGTCATCTGTGACGTCATTTTCACCTTGCAGGTCGTCAGCTGAAATTATTAATGAAGACCAACTGGAATAAAACGGGCAGTCTATGGGGACTACCGATAGAAGTGAAAACTAAGTAACTTGAAAGCGTTCGGTGACGATAACGCGAGTTCCATGAACTTTGTTCACCTAAAAACTACTCATATATACACAGTATAAATATAGCTCATGGAAAGTGTTCGGTGACAATGACGCGAGTTCCATGATTTTTGTTCACCCAATAAGTGAAAAAACTACAGACAATAACGTTGCAAATATTTTACAACATCAGTATTACATAATTCTTAGTAGAAAGGAATGATTTGTGCTAGACCCGCGCTTGCCCGGCGCTTGCCGTGCCACGAACGAGTCGCTGACAAGGCACGGATCCGAAACTTCACGAACAGCAGTTCATACCACACCGTGCGGCGGCGCCGCGTGGCCCAGACGAATCTCGGCCCTTACAAATCGAACAGGCACGTACGCAGCTCGTGCCCGAGTCAGCATAGCTTAAATCAACGCCAAAACAACTTTCGATTGCCTACCTAATGGCTCATTTTCATTAGTCGATAACTCGGTCGATATACAGCATGCGGGGACTCCCCATAGGCGGAGTAATGACTAATGAAAGTCATAAGTCGAGAGGCGGTCGGTACACCGTCTTAGGGGAATCCTCGTAGCGAAATTCATCGGTCTGTAAAAGCGTGCGGAGACACCGAAAGAAAATGACTAATGAAAATGAGACTTCAAAGCAATTGGTAAACGTGCGGCAGGGCTTTAAGTGCCGGTAAATTTTCATAACGTTACCTTGTATTGACAGAGTTAACGTTATTATTAAAATAAAGGTAATCGGTTTAACGTTATTTATGCGACTATTAATTTTATCGTTATTTTAAACGGGTGAGATGTAAGTAGGGAGGCCTGAGGCGTGCGGCGTGGCCCGCCCTCGCGCCTCTCTGATGCCATGCCGATCAAAGCGTTGCCTGAATCTGCCTGATTCTTACCCACAGAACGGCAACGTAACTAAATTAACGTTAGTTATCGTATTTTTGTTAATGTTAATTAACGTTATATTACTGGTAATGTTATCAAGTAACGTTAAATTTTTGTAACGTTAGTAGGTATAACATTGAAATTTAACGTTACGTAACGGTTATTATTTTGTTATTTGGTAACGTTAACAAGCCCTGACGTGCGGTGCAGGTTATCCCGGCTGTTTGTAGGCCTATTACTAAATCCATACTATTTATTGAGAGACGCTATCTGGAAGCATAATTTTAACTTAATTTTGGGCTAAGATCACTAACTATTAAGGGAAACCACTTTATATTATAATATAACATACCGCAATCGTTCCCCGCTTACTAATGAAAACGGTTCCCCGAATAAGGGCCCTATGGCATACGTTACTTATTTATTTATTTAATGAGCAAGGCACACCAGTACTCAGTATTCAGTACTCTTTAAATACATCACTTATAGGCATGCACATTATATATACAGGGTGTTAAAGAAATTGCGTTCCATAGCTTCAGTTCAGTATCGATAAAGGAACCCGTAAAAAATAAAAACCTTAAAAAAAAAACGAAAATGATCATAAGATGAACCTAATGTAGTAGGCGTCATTATGTGCTAACTCCTCAAGTTTTAAAATGTTACACTGCTACAATATTGAATTCGTTACGAATAATCTAAAGAATACTTCAAAAAGAGTTTATACTAGTTCGACTTGGATTCGAACCATTGCATTACCGAATGTCGTCATACTCATCCGCTCATAGTTTGACACACTCGCCAGCGAGCCCATGAGAATTGCGATGAAATTGTTATCCATTATCGTCCAAGTAGTTTATCTTTAGGTCTCTGTCTAATCGATAGATGTTATATCATTTGAGGGTATCCATTAATTTTCCTTACTTACGTTTTCTTTATACAATTAATCCATACCCTCAAATTATAACTACTCGTTTGTGTCAGTTGGCAAAATACATATTATGTAATGACTAATGATAACTGTATATTATCAAATCTTTTCCAATAAAAAAAACAAACAAAACTTTTACAAAAAGAGAAAATATATATAAAAGAAAATATAAATAAAAAGATTTTAAAGATAATAAAAATTATTATCTTTACAATATATGTATATATATTTTTTAGTAAAATAAGATAAAATTTTTGTTAATAATAGCAATAATAAATATTATTTATTTTTATTGTTTTTAAATTATTTTTATATATTACTAAAATAAAATAGAAAAATACTGTTTATAAAAAATTGCATACTGCAGGACAGAAAACATATGTTGCGCGTAGGATTCGAACCTCCAATATTATGCACGGCAAGCGGTCTTGAAACCTCCGGACTACTTATTATTGCTTGTCATTATTTATGCATTAATAAAAGTATTAACTTTTTATTGAATAAAAACAATATTTAAAACAGAAAATATTTATTCACTAAAACAATACATTAATTATAATAACATGTTTTTGCAAAATACAAAAACCAACTTGGGCCTATCACGGATTTGAACCCACATGTCTTTTGGGGGGGTAAGGATTTAATGGAGCTGTGTGTACCTACTAATTAAATAGCAATCGTTTAGAATTGATTAAAAAATTGCTTAAAATAAGTTTTTATTTTGTTTAAAATTACCAAATAAGAATTAGAAGTTTCAGAAATCTCTAGCACCCCACATACGAGCCCCATCGACCAATGAAAATTAGCCTTAACTAGCTTTTGCCCGCGGCTTCGCCCGCGTGAATGTCGGAAATTTTCCCTCGGAAATATACTACCGGGATAAAAAGGATAAGTACATTATGTTCCGACTACCTAAAGACAACAAATACCTACAAAAAGACAATAAAATGGATATAGTATGAAATCCATAAGAGATAGACATATGCCATCGTGGACTTTTCTGTAGACCTATATAAGAAACACAATTCCGCAATACATTATTTTGTTATATCTCAGTGTTTAGACAGCATTTTCGTTGAAAGCTCCCAGACGGCTTATTTTTTTTCCGACACCTCCAACAAATATTGTTAATGTGTACAAAAACTTAACAAATTATATACTAAAACCTTCCTCGAGAACCACGCTATCCATTGGTGAAAACAGCATGGAAATCGGTGCAGTACTTTCTGAGTTTATCGTGAACAGACAGACGCGGCGGAGGACTTTGTTTTATAATATGTAGTGATGTGTACATTTTAGATAAGCCCTCGCATTCATACCACTAATGTAGATCAATTGGCTCCACACCAATACCTTTCTTTTTTTCTTACAAGACACAGACAAAGTATCTTCCCAGAATTTTTTATTCGTACAATAAAAACCTCTATCACAAGCTGTTTCGCGTACAGGAAGACTAAGCCAGCAATCCTGTCACATTGAGGCTATTAGTACAGTCAACCTCAAAAAGATGTACTTATACATCGACAAGAATTCATTTAATTGTCTAGTATCTTGTTCCATAGTATTGTTTCAATGTGCATTGGGTACTTAATTAAAGAATATATTGATACAGTATTGCGGAACTCAAATTGTAGATAATTAAATGAATTTCTTGTCGATGTACCTATACATCTTTTTGAGACTGACTGTACTATTGAAAACTCGTTGTAAATCTTGTGCCGGACGCTAGCGTCGCCTCGCGCGTCCGCCTGGCAACAGCCCAAACTAATGTTTTTACGAAAAAGTTTTTCAACTAGACTAGACTCTGTTGAGTCACAGAAGTTACTACTAGGTAATAGTATAAACTGTGGTTGGGGCGATAAATGCATTTTTGGATTGTTTTGGAATTTTTGATACGTACGGTTGCCAACAAAGACCCACTGCCACTTTTACATAGATTAGATCAAAATTGACACAAAACGACAAACTAGGGATTCGGCTCTGGCTACAGTTTTGGATGGCAGTTGAGCAAACAGATTGTGTCGCGGGCTCTGACGGCGTCCGATGTATTGGTCGGGCACAAATAATCGTCAGAAAAGGCCATGGACCTCTGAGCAGTCGATATGTCCTTGTAAGGTTTTACAGGCTTACCTTACCTCCAAAGAGTTATTTCCCTAAAAGATAGTTGGTAGGGTACCTACATATAGGGAAAAAAATTGTATAACCTTTGGAAGGGGCATCTTAGGAAAGTTTTTTGTACCTTTTCTAGCATCAGTGTTTGGGCCGCGGTATAGAGGTGCCAAATATAGGCACTGGACTCGAGTTTCCTTCGAACCAGAGCGGTGTACAACAGCCTAATAACATTTGGTTTGCGGAAGTCACGAGCATTTCGCAAAACAAATCCCAGGCGCCTGAAAAATTCAAAGTCAGACCGCGGTAGAAAGTAGTGACTTTCGACCGCGGTCACGGACATAAAGGACTTGGGAGTGCCTAAGTCCTTTATGTTGATGACACGAGTAATTATTTCACCAACCAAACTATAGTCATAATGGATTGGTTGCAACCCTCTACCGTATATCATGACATAGCACTTGCTTGTATTAAAAAAAATACTTATTCACAATGCTCCACTCAAAGATGGCATCAATATCCCTTTGTAGGAGTTTGCAATCCTTATCCGTTCGGATTTGTGGGACTAACTTAAGGTCGTCGGCATATAGCAGGCATTTGGCAAACTTAACAATAATTATGAGGTCATTGATCATCATCAGGAACAGAGGCGGCCCTAACACGGATCCTTGACTTACACCCGAGCGTGTATTGTAAGCCTTGAACTCTAAGCAACCAACATGTCTTACAAACTGCTTGCGATCTCGCAGATAGTCGGAAAAGAAGTTAAGACGACCGGATGAGAAACCGATGGCCGGGGAGCTTTGTCAAAAGCCCATCGTTGTCAACTCTATTGAATGCTTTCCTGAAATCGAAAAACAGAGCGTCAGCCTACCCACCGATGTCCAAGCCACGGGATATGTAGTCTACGTGAATCAGTAAATTCGAATTTATGGAGCGAACCGGCCGAAAATCGTGTAGATTATTATTAATTTCATGGTCTTCCTTTTATTTTAAATGCCACGTTATTTAGAAGAAATAAATGTATATGATTGAGGCTTTCGATCGGTACAGTAAAATTATAGGTTTTTTAATCACATTTAGCGGGTTCTTCCCCGTTCAGACTAGCGATTACTTCAAATTCTTTGAATGCAGTTCGTATTGTTTTTAAAATAAAAATGAAGTCTTCATTCAGTAAATTGTTCTATCTACAGTATTTAAGGTACTTTCCCTCCATGTGGCAAAGTCGTGGGACGACCTGTATATTCGCAGCAAGCATCGCATGTATATGCTGTGTGCCTGACGTGACGCTGTAACCGAATAAATACAGGACAAAGCCACATAAAGTAGATACAAAACGACCGAACATTAAATTGTTCCAAAATCCCAATTACTTATCGTTTAAATTCCCATTTTGGAATCCGTAGCTATTAGTTATAAGCGCTAAATTCCGGACTACTCGTGTACAAAGCATTACCATATCGTGCAACACCCGTCCCGTATTAATTATTAAATTAAACAATTACGTCCAATCCCACGTAAAACGAGAACTCACTACTATTTTAAACACGGAATCAACGGTAAACAAAAGGAAAACAAATGAACATTTCTTGAAATTGAAACAGAGAAGCCAATTTCATTTGTTACATACACAAAGTTAAACAGGAACACACTGCAATAACGTTTTCAGTACACGTAGAAGAAAATGTGGTTTCTCAGCTATCAGGCAAGAAAACGAACGATCGTGCAATAACCGAGTACTCGTACTATAAAAACCTAAAACATTAACAACTCGACCGGGAATAAAACCGCGTTACAACAAGACAGAGCTGGCAACACCCATTCACAAACAATGAAAATACGCATAACTACACGCTGGTGTAAAGGCGTCGATACACGGTGCAGTGTGGTCTTGCGTTTCTATTTGTGGATGAGACGCGACTCAAAACGTAAGAAAATTAATTAGTTTATGCCTTGTGGTACACAGTGCTCAACGTTCATAGATGATGCAATATAATTTAGCACTTTTATTTAGACCCGTTGATTATGAATGGAAGACATTGTCAGTACGACTGGAGTATAATTGTGAGATAACTGTATGACTTCTATATTCTAAACAATCAAGTCTTTAACTAATGTAATTGGACTTTTTCCGTGTTATGTTAAAGTCAAATAAATACATAAATGACTTAAAATATTGCATATTATATGCAAAAAGGTGCATTCTGAAACCACGTAGGTGTGGTTTTTGAAACTCGAAAGTTGTTATCATTTATAATTAAAGAAAGTAAGAACAATGTTTACTTGGTCATAGTTCGTGAAACGCATAACACAAATTACAAAATAATAAGTGAAAATAAATCCAGGTACTTCAAAGATATATTTTCTTTAAAATAATTCCAAATTTTAGACATTTTATTTTAACAAAAAAATCATCTGTACCAAAAATACTTCATTCAGTTGAATTCAATTCAATAAACTGAGTAGGTAGATCTCTTCAGTTTCTGCTCACGTTACTTAGAGTACCTAATTGTAAACCTTAAGAAAATTTGTATTGAAATACTCTCATGATAAGAGGTGATTACGTGGCTATTAGCTCTTAGTAAGTACATATATGGGCTTTTATACTTAGACTCCATTATATATTTTATTAAGATCGGTTAATATTCGAATTATTCTTTTACGAAATGTACCTTTTCGTAGAAGTATTTCTTATAAAAGTCAAATCGACTTTATCAAATTTCGTTTTTGCGGTGCATAATTATATTGTGCCAACCTTTTTACATAAGTCATTTTATAATAATAAAATTTATTTACACATTGTTAGAATAAATTACCTTATTTGTTTAACATTATAGAATACTCGTGATAGATAGAATACTCTTTATTATGTACACCATAAAAATTACAGATATAAATGTAGAAATGTTACATAGGGTGATACAATGGGCGGTCTTATCGCTAAAAGTGATCTTTTGATGGACCTCCATCCTTTGGATGGACTAACAGTAGAAGGAGAGACAATACTGCAGGTAGTCAGTGGTGGACCATTTATGTACATATGCAATATATACACCTATCTATTGTTTACCGATTATTATTATTTTCTGGGAAAATCCACCTGAATACCCTTCGGCTAGGGAGAACGGAGGGATATGTCGGACTCCTACCGACCCGTAGGTACCGACCCCTCACTTTTCCTTCTACTACCAAAAGTCGGGGGGCCGGGAGAAACTTGTAATGTGTAACACCAAGTACGGCTGATTCCACGACTGCACGACCTCCCATATAGGCGCGCATGGAACACTGCGTGCCATCTCTTTGATTTATTGTTTACCTAGGTTTCGAGGTCGAACCGTGTACGTGGGTCCTAACAGTTAGGAAGCAAGGCGCTCATTACTGCAATAATTTTTCACGGGCGCTTCGAGCACTTCCAACTTTACACTGGCGGCGTTTCCTACACGACTCAGTTTAATATGATCAACAGTAGCTTTAATTTGACTTTAAAAATCACGACGTACCGTGCTTTTCAATACTACATAAAACATTTTCCCGTACATTTCACCTATCTATTGTTTACCTAGATTTCGTGGTCGAACCGTGTATGCGGGTCCTAACAGTTAGGAAGCAAGGCGCTCATTACTGCAACAATTTGTCACGGGCGCACCGAGCGTTTCCAACTTTACACTGGCAGCGCTTCTTACCCGGCTCAGTTTGATGTGGTCTGAGAAGTGCGTACTTGTCTAGTCTAGCTAGTAGGTAGTAGAACTATCAGAACAGAGATTTGGATAGTTGAAGGAGATTTAGTAGATATAGAAGTAATAGGATAAAGTTATTTTAAGCGTACGTGTTTATTGTTTACACATAAGTACAAACTGCATAATTTTGTGGCTGTTGCTGGAGACATTATCAAATCATAAATGATAGGATGAAGTGACTGTTAGTGAAAATTTTTAGAAACTGAATCTCGATACGAGTTATACGTACAGGTAACTTATAATAATAATAATACCAGCCTATAACTGTCCGACTGCTGGGCAAAGGCCTCTTCTCATACAGAGAAGGCACGAGCATTGATCACCAGTTCACCACGCTTGCTCAAGACGGGTTGGCGATTTGAGACTTATATTAACTATATGTCCAGGTTTAATGTCCAAGATAAACTCGGAAAGTACATATGAATTGAAAAAATCACCATGGCACTTGCCCAGATTTGAACCCACAACCTCATGCATGAGAGGCGAGGCCTTAACCAACGGGCCATCATGACACACAGGTAACTTACTGAAACTTAATTAAACGAGTCCACGTAAACTATTAACCGACTTAAAAAAAGGAGGAAGTTATGTTCGTCTATGTTTTTTTTTTTGTTTTTTTTTTAATGTATGTTCTTCGATATTTTCTTTAATTCTGGCTGATTTTATAAATTATTTTCTAATTTGATAGAAGAAGCTTGCGCGGTAGTCTCATAAATTATTAACTGTACTTGGGTAGTTTTTGATTTAGCTTCAATAAAACGTATTTAATTCACTTTCTAGCAAGTCAAACAAATTGTTGTGGGGTTAGATACCATAACTTAAAGTGAAAAAAAAAACATATTGTTTCCAAAAAAAAAAAAAAAAAAAAACAAAGTGAAAAACAACTTTCATTCAGGAAGTCGGTGTCTTTTAGTTTTTTGCCACCGACTTCCGAAATTAAATTTATTTTTTACTTTGTAGTGTTTTATTTGGAAGTCGTTTTTTTTTTTTTTGCAACCTATATCTTTATGAAACGCAAGCCATCAAGTCGTCTTGAATAAACATAAACAAAAGAATTGATTAAAACCGTAAAGTACAAACACACTCCCTTTCGCCCGAACAATATCACAAATCTTTATGAAGTCTCGTCGCTACAATGCAGTGATTTCGCGGTCACCGGCGTCGCCTTTACAAAAAAAAAACCCCACAAAAATCATAATTAAACTCCTTAAAAGGGGTAAACCAACAGATGTTAAGTTAAAAAATATGGTAATTGTTAAAATTAAACAAGCAATCTCATTGTGTACCAAACGGGGGCCAACTCGATGGCGTTCCGTGAAAATGGGCTATTGCCTCCAAATGTACCAAGTTTAAACAATGATTAGAATCTGGATTTATAGTAATTTGCAATGTAAATGTTAATGGAATCGGTTTATGAGCTGCTTTGAAAATATGGTCTTTATTCAGTTTAGGTTATCGTTTTTTATTAGAGGAGCTCGTGGCTAAGTAATAACAGCCGCACGGGTCGATCCGTCAGGTTAAGCTACGCTTGCCGGGGTTGGTCCGTGGATGGGTGACCATCTTTACATACCGAGACTCATCTGTGCCTCGGAAAGCACGTTAAGCCGTTGGTCCCGGCTGTCATTCGTGGATCTTTGACAGTCGTTACGGGTCGTCAGAAGCCCAAAAGTCTGACAGCCAGTCTTACCAAGGGGTATCGTTTACCCAGTTACTGGGTTGTGGAGGTCAGATAGGCAGTCGCTCCATGTAAAATACTGGTATTCAGCTGCATCCGGTTAGACTGGAAGCCGACCCCAACATAGTTGGGAAAAGGCTAGGCAGATTGATTTGTTATCGTTTTTTATTCGATTGAAGTTCAGATAAGGTTCGGTGTCGGAATGTTATCAACAATGTCGTTATCTGAGGTCGTTTATTTAGCTAAGGCTTAGACCTAAGTAATACAATTTCAGAACCTATTTTGATAACACTTATTCAGTACCTTTCTGCCTATTTCGTTTTTCACTTGACTTAGAATATATAATACGAGTAGACACAGCGTTTGATAAAGCTTCTCAGACGCCGTCTAGCCTATCGCCGAGAACTTCTAAAGTCAATATTAATTTCCTGCGTGGCTTTTTCTAAAATAAAAGTAAAGGCGTTTCGGAGATTAACCGGAACAAACAGACATACAGACAAACAATTTTTTGAAAAACATTCATACACAAGTATTTAAAATACGAAATAGAAACACAAAATGACTTCGTTCTCAATTCTAGACTAACTGCTGCCCGCGGCTTCGCCCGCGTGGCATTTTCTTAAATTAAATTTAAAATTTAAAAAACCCCCGACACAAACAAAAACATTTTAAAAGTAAAAAAATAATATGCGTTGGCCCTTTAGGTAATTTGGTCCAAGCGTCGTCGCTTCGGAGGACGGCTAATCAATTGAAGAAATAAAAAGCAGCTATGCTTTCCACATAGCATACATTTGTTATTGCTGGTTATAACCCTTGTCATTAGCCGTCGCCCAACATGACGACGCTTGGACCAAAATATCACCTAAACTTATATTAAAATTAAAGGGCCAACACATATTATTATTTTTTATACTTTTTAAACGTTTTTGTTTGTGTCAAGATCTATTTTTATTTTTTATTTAACTTTTATATCCTGCTTTTTAAACTTTATATTATTACTAGCGTTTGCCCGCGGCTCCGCCCGCGTATTTGTCGGTTATTGCATAAAAAAGTAGCCTATGTCCTTCTCCATATCCCAAGCTATATCTCTGCCAAATTTCATGACAATCGGTTCAGCGGTTTAGGCGTGAAAACGTAACAGACAGACAGACAGACAGACAGACAGACAGACAGAGTTACTTTCGCATTTATAATATTAGTATGGATACTAGACACGCTACAATCGACACGTGCCTCGCCGAAATCTGCGCAGCTGTATGTATTTTTTCCACCGTGAAGCTAATTACTAATTTATCCTCATTTCTATTTGCTACTCCATCATCAGACCCTGATCACCATGTATCTATAACCTATTCATTGCGACCATTGCAATGTCCCAAACACGATACCTGAGCTGTAAGTTGGTGAGTTAGTTGGGTATCCTGCAAATTCCGGGTGATGCTGCAGCATCATTTCAACAAGGATACTATGTTCTTCTAATATAATTGAGTAAAGTAACAGAATACATTATTTCGAATCCTTCAGACCTGTGAAACATGCTCACATCCATTCATCAACTAGAAAAGAGCTGATAATCTTCAAACAGCTGCACCGATTTTATTGAATTATAGCTAAAAACACTTTCGATCAAGTCAGCTTTCAAACAATAAAAAATTAATCAAAATCGGTTCAGCCGTTTGGGAGCTACGATGGCGCGGTCAGACACACAGATACACATATACACGCGTTAAACTTATACACCCCTCTGTTCCCGTTGGGGGTTAATAAAAGTAACCTATGTTACTCCTTATAACATCAGCTATTTGCCTTTGGAAGTCCCCTCAAAATCGGTCCAGCTGTTTCGGAGACTAGCAGGAACAAACAGACAGAAAGAAAAAAAATATTATTTTCATATTGTTTGTATTTAATAAAAAGCTGTTATTTTGACATTACAAACAGACACTTCAGTTTTATTTATTTGTATAAGTAAAAATAAGTTTGCCCTGCTGACTACTTAGCACTATTACTGTACAAAAAGTAAGAACCTCCGAACTCCAATCGAAAAGAAAACTGTCGCTGAAGTTAAAAAGATTCCGTACGGAGTAATAGAGCTGGTCCATTGTGTAACCACACAACCTTTAGACGCATTCATCGAATCTGATCCTCCTATAGATGTAAATTAGGATGAAAATTCAAAAGAGCACTTAGTTTTAAACCGGAATCGGGCCACTTCAAGTATTAATTGCTTTTCGTGGCTCATTGTTAGTCAGATCTACGGAAGTGAGATGCAAATTACGCTAAACTTTGCAACTGCCCCACTTTCTAACGGAAATGTGAAAACTTTCATGAAAAACAATGCCTGCTGAATAGAAAAATCTATCTGCAGTTTACAAAAAAGCGGCCAAGTGCGAGTCGGACTCGCCCATGAAGGGTTCCGTAACAGCAAGCGCGGTTTACGATTTATGACGTATTAAAAAAAAATTACTTACTAGATCTTGTTCAAACCAATTTTCGGTAGAAGTTTACATAGTAATGTACATAATATTTTTTTTTAGTTTTATCATTCTCTTATTTTAGAAGTTACAGGGGGAGGTACACATTTTACCACTTTGGAAGTGTCTCTCGCGCAAACAAAGATAATAGATTAGAAAAAAAATGATATTAGAAACTTCAATATCATTTTTGAAGACCTATCCATAGATACTCCACACGTATGGATTTGATGAAATTCTATTTTTGTGTGAAAATCTAAATACGGTTTACAGAATACATCTACTTACCAAGTTTTAACAGTATAGTTCTTATAGTTTCGGAAAAAAGTGGCTGTGACATACGGACGGACAAACAGACATGACGAATCCATAAGGGTTCCGTTTTTTGTCATTTGGCTACGGAACCCTAAAAACTGTTTGCGTTTTTCGTTAGTTCAGTTTTGGGTTAAAAAAATTGTTTGTTAACATTGTAAAACTCTTTTTAAAGAAGTGATTTCAGTCCGCAACTTCAAACAATGCGTGCTTTGATAACGTAGCAAAACAAACCAATACAATAAAAATGGTACCTAAATCACTTATGACATTATAATTCCAAATCTCATAGAGACTCTAGTTTATTATGCATCTTATTTTACTCAATTATAACTGTTAATCCGTAATAGTCCATTTTATTAAGATAAATAAACCTGTATTGCTTTATATCATTCAAATATAGCTACCATGTTCATAAACACATCTAATCAACGCATATTTGATCCAAATTCATCCATTTATCATTCTATATATGAATGTATCTCATTATAGAACCCAAAGCTAGCCATTTGTGTTACAAACCAGCTATTATGGCACGGTCGAATCATTTCATAAGTTACCTATTCAATTCTAAATGCAAGAATAATCATGATCATTAACTATTCTAACCAAATTATGATTGGTGTTTATCAAGCCATCTTATCTATATAATGAAGCTTGCAAGAATCAGAACATAATAACTGAGGAGGTTCTTTTCAAAACGACTATTCCACTTTTTGGGTTTTTGCGTAATTTGAGAAAATAGTTTTTTAGGTATGCCCTATGTATTTAACCCGAAATTTTGTTGCATTATTATAAACGACATTAATGGTCAACGTTTTGTACGGGATTAAAAAAAATTACAACAATAAATTTCTAATAATTCCAAAATTTAAAATGGAATAATCTAGTTTTGACGCGGCTGATTGGAATAATCAAGTTTTGTTATGTGCTCTAGAGGAATAATCATGTTTTGATTGTTGCAATTTTGACTAAAATACTTAGTCAACTTCTGAATTAATCATGTTTTGTTCCAAAAATGAATAATAGGAACGGCTAATGTCATTTTAAAATGGAATAAACTAATTTTGACGAAAATGTGTTTTATTATGATTTTTTTCCTGGTGTTTTATGAAATTTTAGTTAAATTTTATTTTCGCTGCGTCTTTATTTCAATGGTAACAACCAAAAAAAAAATTAAAAATCTGTTTTGTCGAAAGCGGAATAGTCAAGTTTTGAAAAGAACCTCCTCAACTATATTGTACCTTTTTTCCCTGAATTGACAATCATAGGTACTTAATTAAGTTAATTTATTTGTAATATACCTACATGAGTGAACTTTACGTCCTATTCCTCATACCTCTATCTTATGATCTTAGAAACACCTCGACACGCGGTTGCGTGTCAAGCCAAAATTTGCAGATTATGAATGGGCAATGGTACTAAAAATAAAACTATATAGCGTAAACGCAAGAAAAAAGAATAATTTAAAAAAAAAACACTTTTAAATAATAATAAATGTATTTACAAAAAGTAACAACGTATCCCACCTAAAATATAAATGTGAAAATGGGAGCCAATTTCAATATTATGATAATTATGGTGTGGTTGTCGACTTCACCGACAAAAGACTTGAGATCTAAATAGGTGCCAAGTTCTGTGAACAATCCTGATATTTATTTATAAGAACGTAAAACATTCCTAAGTAAATTTTAAACTCAATTATTTGTGCTTTTTTCTGCTACAACAATGTTTGCTATAAAAAATATATACCTAACATTTTTAATAGTCGAATTATTTACACAAAGCAACTTATGATCTATTGAACCTCATTATTTAACTTGGGAAAGGTTGTTGTTTGTTGGAATACGGAACGATCCGTATTTCTACAAATCTTTAACAACAATTTAAATAAACAAACCCATCAACAACGTCACCTGTCAACTCCAAACGCCATCAGATTCCCAAAATCTACCAATTAATTCCGCATCATGCCATACAATTCACATGTACGTACACCATGCCACCGACGCAGTTATCAATAAAATATCAGCGGCCATATTGAAATATTTACGTTCTCATTAGCCTGGTGTACGCATGGCGAACGGCTGACATGGCACAAAACCAATCGCGAGCCCGTTTGCTCGCCATTGCATTTTACTAATTAACTCCTTGTTGAACGAAATGCGTTCCATAACGTAAATTACATTTCCAATATCTTTCTCCTTTTAATTGGAGATTAATTTTCAAATTATTATAGAATTCGCCGTTCGTTCGGGATAATTTTTATGATGCTGTCGAAGTGAATAAATTATGTTATTGCAGTTGCTGTGCTGATTTAGAGTGACATTTGTTTATGCGGATACAGTGGACGTTTAACTTTCATTCTTTTGTTCAGTTACAATACCTACATTTCATTTTCATCATCATCGTCATCATTTCAGCCGAAAGACGTCCACTGCTGGACATAAGCCTCCCCCAATTGGGGGGGTTTACCATAATCGCCACGCTTGGCAGGCGGGTTGACGATCGCAGTATGGTGTTAAAAATGCATAGAGAACGCTGCTGCCCATTCTCTAGTAAGTCCCTTAGTCGCCTTTTACTAACACCCACGGGAAGAAATAGGGTGATGCTATTATTTACGTCCGGCACCACACGGCATTTTCATTTTACTTTCTCTTTATTCAAAAACAATAGGTACTCGGACATGTTATGCTATACTAAAGAAACATATTTTATTTGGGACGCGCACAGGAAATAAAAACAGTAACAAAAGGAGCATTTAAAACTAACAAAATTTACATTCTAAACAACAGCAAAAGACAATAGAAAAAGACCTGTGCGAGGCCAAAAAGGCTCCTATCTCAGCATAATGCTGCGATATTTACAAAAAAAATATCGCAGCGGTAGTATACTGATAGGGCCCGAGGGATTCTATTGAGTTATTGATTTAGCCGTTTATTTTATTTCTTCTTTGAAATATCTTGTTCGCCCGTTCCCCAATCCGATCTCAAGATATCATCAAAATAGCCGTTCCATACAAAACGTATGAGCAAATTAATTTTCTTCATATTTTTTTTATTTTTCTGGGGTTGATACAAATCCAACAAATCAAATATCATAAAAATCAGTCCAGCAGTTTTTGAGTTATAAATGGTGTAACCCGACTTTGTTTTATAGATTTATTAGTAAGTGTAGTGTTAACGTCATAGCCTCAGCGCTAATCTATCTATGGTCACAGCACTGGGTACCGCGCGTGATTTATTAGAACTAAGAGTAATTTTCTTACAGTAAACTTTCAGAAGTTAAACGAAGTGTTTTTCTAGTCCTGCTGGATCTTGAAACGCGCTCAATTTCTTGCAGCACTGTCCTCATAATATAATGTGAGAAATGCAGCATGTTTTTTATCTAAGTATTACAATCCTACCGTAAAGAGAATGTGTTCTTGACACCTATCAGTTTCATAATAACGAATATGTCGCACATCGGCCACAAGAGAGTCCACAGCACATAAAAATACGAGGGTCAAAAATATCTTTAGATTTTTATTATCTTTTTTTTTCCATAAAAATATAATCAAACATTAAATACTCTTCTTAAATAATTATATTATTATCTTAAGTTCTCCGATATGCACTTTCAGATTCTCTTTTTTTTCTCACAAAAACATTCAACTAGTAACTCATTTTGAAAAAAACAATGCTATTAAGGAAAAACGCCTTCACATTCCTTAATAGCAAAATGTATTAGTCTGTCGAAATTCGTATACCTACTTTTTATTTTTCACCACCATATTTAAATAAGTACTGCTGGGACCACAAAGCTGCCACAATGTTTCAAGAAAACCACTTTGTCTTTTTGAGTATGAAAATAATCTGTAGAGCGCTAATGTTTTCTTTGCTTCACCTGCGGACAATACCTACCTACTTACAAATGTTTTAGTTCGACGCTCGCACTACCAATGGGGTTTTTATAAGACTAATTATGTTATCTACTAAAAGCAGTTGTTAATTTAATCTCCAAACGGCTGGTTGGCAGTTCCCGTGTCCCAAAGGCTGGCTTTTACCTTGGCCAGACAACGTGGCAATGCCGCCAGTCTCGTGGGTACATTACCAGTTATACATTAGATACCGTTTTCGACGCCATATTTTAGTTTTTTTTTAGTTTTAGTTAGGTTAGGATTTTATATTTTTATTTCGTACATATACAATTTTGAATAACTAAATAAACTAAGAGCAATTTATTTGGCAAATACATACAATATACATAGCTATCATTAAAATATGGGTAGATAGTATTATTTGTGCTCATTTTCCGAGCAAGATTTAAAAGCATTCAACAAACATAATTTGCAACTAACATTTCGTCAATTAAATTGCAACTGATTAAATAACTTCTATTTATATTTTTTTGTGGAAAACAAAAAGACTGCATGCCTTTTTTTCTACGATAGGTAAATAATTATAAAAATCTGTTGGCGCTCTATACCTTATCATAACTCCAACACCCCGCCCGTTATATCGCATAATTAAAATAAATATTTTAAAATAACGAGCAGTGTAATCGGGCCTTGATTCGTGTAATCATACCTATTCCTTGTTCAAATCTGTGAAAATTGGAGCCTGGCATGGTCTAAATCATACTTGCTGGTTCGATAGCAGCCCTACTATGCAATATCGGAAGGTTCTTAATTCCGGAACTGAGTTCCAATACTGGAGATCTGATTCCGGAATTGATTCCGGAACTGGTAACTTTTAAAGTTGGTTTCAAATCAAACAAGATTTATAATTATCAAGATTTATAATTGTCTTTTAATCATTTTTAGTAACAAATTAAACATCTTTCTGCCTTATTACTCTAACTAAACATTAGCCGTCTAGCGGCTTGTGGAAAATTCCACAGACTAGTTTGTTTACGTTTAGATAAAATAATAATCAAAATATCAAAAAATTATGAATATCGGAATTCCGATATTACTCCTCTCAATTCCGGAATTGAAATATTAGAAATAATTGTTACGGAATTCCGGAATTACGAAATTCCGGAATTTCGGAATGCATGTCTATTCGATAGATAGATGCGGCTGACAACTTCTGAGCTATGGAAGCACCAGTTTGATTCTTGCACGCAACAAATAATACTAATAATTATACAGCTTATTATCACTACATTATACTACAGGCACTAGTTAATACAACGCACAATCTTAAAATAGAGAAAGGTGTCTCAGGTTGAAGGCTCCTACGAGAGATCACCCGGCTTTCACACGTTAATTTACAATATCACACTAATATTATAAAGGCGAAAGTTTGTGATTGTGTGTGTATGTTTGTCTCTTCTTCACGCTCAAACGGCTGGACCAATTTTGATAAAATTTGTTATGGACGTAGCTGACACCCGATTTTTATCCCGAAATAATGTAGTGTTCGCGGGTAACACCGTGTGGCGCAGCTAGTACAATATAAGTTCCGCCTATTTGCATCAAATCACTGGAGGTAAAAAATCTAAATTATTTAAAAAAAGTCGGGTTATTTACACCATTTATAACTCAAGAACGGCTGGACCGATTTTTATGATCTTTTATTTGTTGGATTTGTCTCCGCCCCGAATAACAGAATACCTATTAAAACATGCGGAAAATTCAAGAAAAAAAAATTGTGTAGATATTTCATTTTCTCATACATTTTGTATGGAATGGCTTTTTTAATGATATCTCGAGGACGGATTGGGGAACGGGGGAAAAAGAAATTCACGCATACGAAGTCGCGGACAGAAGCTAGTTTATAACGAAGAATTAAGGCTCCTTCAAACAGGCGCGACACGCGACGCGACTCAAAGACACCGCGTGGCGCGCGACGAGCGGTGCAATTGTGTCTCGTCGCGTGCCGCGCCTGTTTGTAGGAGCTTTAAGACGTTCTAAAAAACAGCTTTCTAATCTAAACAAGTTGCAGCTGAATGTCAGTTACGGATTACAGAACTCAAAAATTCATAGATATCTGAGTACGCCTCGTAGTACGTAGATAACTACGGACAAATCCGAGCACATTTATGTATGTACCTACGCACTTGTATCACTTCAAATCACATACATAAATAATACATTATAGGTAAGTACATTAATAATGCAAGAACACTAAAACGTTTCCGTCTCACCAGTTACAACCGTCACCCCTCTTGCATCTGACTTGCATTACCATCTAAATGTCAGGGATATTATCCCCAAGGGGTTTGACGTAGGTCATTCTTGTTGCCATAAAACCATGGACGGAGGGACAAAACTAACGCTTGTTTTTTTTTTTTTTTGTTGCCCTCTTTAATTTTGTTGTTGTCTGTTTCCTAAGTTGAAGTGATATTAAAGCTTATAAAAGATAAAGATAATTTATTTGTCAAACATGCGTTTACATAAACTGACTAATCTGACATAGATAGATTGAATACTCTTTATTATGTACACCATAAAAATTACAGATATAAATGTAGAACTGTTACTGGTGTCACAATGGGCGGTCTTATCGCTAACAGCGATCTTTTATAGACAACCTTTGGATGGATCAAAAAGTAGAAGGAGAGACAATACTGCAGGTAATCAGTGGTGTACCACTTACATATATACAATAAATACACATACACAAAGCATATAGATACTTATCCATATAAATATATATACAATAATTAACATGATACAAGAGCAAGGAACTTTAAGTAATGATGATGTTTAAGGAGAGAGGAAGTGATTTTTAACCAAAATTTTAAAAGTGGACAAAGATTGAGCACGCCTTATCGAGACGGGCAAGGCATTCCATAACCGTACTGCTTGAACTGTAAAAGACTGGTCATAAAAACTAGTGGAATGCATTGGCATCTCTATGCATTGGCATGCAAGGTATTGAACTACAGATGTTGAGTGCATCCATGTTTTGCCAATAACGGCGTACAAATTTTGTAGGTATAGAAAATTACATTTAATTACATTTGACATAATAATAGTCATTCTAAATTTCATTACAAAATACAAAACGAATACATAAAAATTGATGTCAAGATATTATAGGTATATTAAAGTCAAAATAGATTAAATTATGTCCAGAATATTCATTATTATTTATTCAAATAGAATAATTCAAAATTGATTTAAGATTCACATTATTCAATTGTTATTCTTAACTATGAATAATAGTAGTCTGAATAGAAAAGCCCTTTTCATTTAAAAAATCGATAACATTGTAATACACCCTACTTACAAAAAAAATTTTTTGTTTATTTTTGAAAAGTGACAAGGGCAGATAGTTCCCTCCAACTTTTAGGTAATTTATTATACATGATAGGAGCCATACAGAATACACTTTTGCGCATGAGGGTTGTTCTCGCAGATGAGAGCATATCCTGCTATTGTCGCGCCTATTACGTGGGACTACTTCATCTAATTGTTTAAATCGGTGTGGATTTGTTTTGACAAAAACAGCTACTCCTAAAATGTACAGATATGGCAAAGTAAGTACTTTATATTTTTTAAATATTGAACGAACGATTTTCATAAATTAATGTGCACCTAGCTTCTGACGTTTCATAAGTGCCCATGTAGGTTTATGTGAAATAAAATATTTTGATTTTGAATCATAGTTTCCATTTTTGCAAGCTTTTTATAAACTTACTTCGTTCGAATGTGTTTCCGGTTACCTTGTTTGCCATCCAATTTTCAAGTAAGTACATCCTATATCCAAAGTCTCTAATTCAGATCTATTCTATTCTATTTTTAATATATGGCAAGCAAAGCCGATCTAATTCAGATCATTTATGTAAACAAAGTAATGTCAAGAAATGTCACTGTCAAAATGACAGGACAGTGGTACAAAACATTTTATCATTATTTATTTTTGTAAATAATCATCTATGAAATTAAAGTGAATTAATTATAAGAACTATGCAAACAAAATACCGTTGCCAAACAATGTTTTATGTAGTGTGTCGGAGACACGGCCTATGATCGTCATAATCAGCCCTTTTAAGTCCACTGCTAGACGTAGGCCTCCCAAAATCGATTTCCACTAGAAACAGTTTACAGCCGTTTTCATCCAAAATGTGGCTAGATATGCTACATACAATATGAATCTATGAATGAGAGTTGTAATATTAGTGTTGTTGAAGACGTAAAAAATGTGAATATGTTTGGATCTCCTGCATTGTTACCAGTATCATAAAATATTTTATACCAGAAAATCTCTTTCTTTAAATAACTTTGTTTAAAACCGAAAAATTATATAAATAATTACGGTATGATAATTTTTTGATTATTATTTCTTAAATTCAGTACATAAAAGATCATGGAACCTTGTTTTTGCCATTTTATGTGAATTACCATTACGAAGATATTTTTTTTTTTGATATGTTATCCCCTTTGTTTACATAAATGATCTGAATTTAAGACTTTAGGTATAGTATCCGATTGAGCTGAAACTTGCCATAGGTAATTTTTACGCGTAAACGTCCTTTTTACATCTTCTTATAAAGCTGAAGAGTTTGTTTGTTTGTTTGAAGGCGCTTATCTACAAAGAAAAAAGATCATTTTACAATAAATTCCAACCAGTAGTTCCTGACTGGTTGGAATTGTAAAATGATCTTTGTGTTGGATATTCCATTTATCTAGGAAAGTTATAGGCTATATAACATCACGCTACGACCAATAAGAGCGGAGCATAAATGAAAAATGTTGCAAATACGGGAAAAAATATTCCTTTTTGAGAACTTCCGTTGCGTGCGCTGCGTTAACGGTTTAAGTTATGCAAATATCATGTATGATGGAATTGTTCCTCTTTAAAAGTTCTAAAAATAAGTAACTATGCTAGTAGAGGGACTACTCTCCTGAAGGAGAGTGGTAGCGTTATCGGGAATGGCGAGAGTATGCCTCCCGCGAATCTTACTACCGCGGGAGGGAGTGTACGAGTATCGGGCGGCAGTCGCAATCAGGGGATTGCAGTATGTATGCTAATTAGTACCTACCTATCTGCATGAGAAACACGCGGAAATGAAATGCCAGTAATTTAAAATTCTAGTCTCTAGATCGACTTGCATGTACCTATATTACTATTTTCTATTACCGAATCAGAAAGATAATGTATTGTATCCCATATAAAAGCGACGTGTTAATACAATATTCCAATTAACACATCTAATACAAAAAGCAATATCCTGCCCTAATACGAAAGCAGGCGCCTTATCAAACATAGTTACATATTATTAGGAAGACATCCGTATTCTCTATTTTCCCTTATTAGAGAATATTCGTATGCAATGACGCCGTCAGCCTTATTATATCCGTGATAAACAATAATAGTCATCATCATGAACATATAGTGATATCCTAGTAGGTAAACTGAGTGACAAAAATGCTCGTTTTCACGCAACTGTCTGTTTATACGTGTTTTGGTGTAGACTTCTCTATTTGACTGTACCTACGTTGGGATAGTGAGGGTGCGATATGTTCATGACGGTTAAAACTTTATAGGTGTAGGTAGGTACTTAATTGTAAGATCCGACATATCATACTGTTTATCATATTGTTTATCTGATCAGACATACATATAATACTGTTTATTATAGTGACATTAATCTGATTTTATTTTCTATTGTACCTATTATGTATAAATTGACATACCATAATTACAACTAATTATTACTTGACAAGACATGATTGTATTTACTACCTATCTCTTATTTGACTAGGTACCTATCTACTAATAATATCTGACATATTTTATTTATTAAAACTTTATGCACAAGTAAAAAAAAATACTGTACAAAGGCGGACTTAATGCCAGAGGCATTTTCTACCAGTCAACCTGGGTGATGCATATGACTGTATCTGTGTTTTTGTGTGTTCATTACTGTTTACTGATATCATATAGGTAATTTCAATTTTTTTTTTTTTTTTTTTAAATCTGTTTTATTGTAGTTTTATAAGTCTTGACTCAATTTATGTTAATTTTGCCCTGACAGGGTTCATGTACAAAAACCGACAATAATCTTTTGTAAAATGTGTGAAGTGAAATAACAAAAAAAAAAAAAAAACTAATAAATAAATTTCGAGGATTTTCATTGCTCACTTAAATGTCTCGCTACTGGTGGAGCGAATGTTAAACAGACTTAGGCACATCTCTATTTATAAACGTCTTGTTATTAAAAGGTTTGTATATGAGTTGTATCTATTCATACACGAAATATTTTAAGAGGACCATCTATTATAGGTGGTAAAAAAGCCATAGAAGCGATTTTTTTTTTTTTAATCTAAATGTTCTATATTTTTACATAATTATTATAATTTTAAAATTGATTGAGACATTTTGCAAAAGAGTTGCATTTTCTAAAATTTTACTTATTCTATGAATGACCCGCCCGGACGCGGCGACGGTGGCGCCACGAGCGCGATGAATTTTGATAATTAATCATCATAGCAAATATTTTTTTTTTTTTTTTTAATAATATACTCAGATAAAAATAAAATCGTTTCCTTAGTTTCTTTGTGTGTGTATCTATTAAAATATTTCTTGTTTGAATAGATACACCCTATAAACTGGCCTCTCCTTACTTTGAAGTCAACATTCATCTTCTATAGTGGTGGGTCCAGTAGACCCACCACTAATAGCAGAACGAATATAGGTATATTAAAATGATGATTGGTATGACCAGACTCGATTACTCGAATTTACACAAAGATTCACACTAGCCTCATGTTTCATGAGGAGTAGACGCGGGGGTCGCGGTAATGGGGAAGGTAGTAGGGAAAACATCCCCATAGGATATGCAAGGATTATTAGAGCCGTATCTGATATGCATCCTGATGATAAAAAGAAAATAATGATATATAAATATACACACATATATATATATATTTTTTTAAATCAACTTTGAAATTAAACATTCATAAACATTTTGAGGTACTTATACTCGTATTTCTATTGCTTATTTTATCTTACACAAACCTTAACTTAGGAACCTAGAGAAGGATATAATGGTGCCGACTCCCTTGTTCACAAACTAAACTAAATTTAAGTTCAGTGCATCTTTTTCTTTCTATTTCATTAAGAAAAGGACAGAAGATAAATTTTAGTTTAGTCCTGTCAAATTAATCAGCGCTTGACATAAATTGACGTAATTTTAGTCGGCAAGTTTTTAATCACGTCTAAACTTGTAGGGAGTAGTAACAGGCGCTGATTAATTTGACAGGACTAAACTAAAATTTATCTCCTGTCCTTTTCTTAATTAAATAGAAAGAAAAAGATGCACTGAACTTAAATTTAGTTTAGTTTGAGAACAAGGGAATCGGCACCAATATCTACTTCGACGACGACATATTTAAAAGCTTAAGACTAAAACCGAAAACAGAGCGTGCATATTAATCTTTCGCCGAATCAAAATTTCCCCCTTTTCGCCCTTATCGTCTTATTAAAATAAATATTCTGAGACGGAGTGATATTATAGCTCATCGCTAAATCCTTGCTGGGGAGGATTCATACAACTGAATTGTGTTTCAAAAGAAAAGCGATCATCATTTGCCTATAATTATAGCCTTTTCCCAAATATGTTGGCGTCGGCTTCCAGTCTAACCAGATGCAGTTGAATACCAGTATTTTACGTTGAGCGATTGTCTGTCTTACCTCCACAACTCAGTTACTGGGTAGCGCGATACCTCTTGGTAAGACTGGTTGTCAGACTTTCGGGCTTCTGACGACCTATAACCACTGTAAAAGACCCAGCCACGGACCGAGCGCGGCAAGCGTAGACCAGGGGTCCAAGTCTACTAATGTACAAACGTTGCAATGGTCTCTTCATTGTGAGTTTTTGACAAATTTTCCATACAAACACTGTCAAATACTCACAATGGCGAGACCATTGCAACGTTTGTAAATTAGTAGACTTAGGCCCCAGGGCCTCAAGTCTGCTATTACAATAGTGTCAGAATGGTGGATTCCCTTGTTCACAAACTTAACTAAATTTAAGTTCAGTGCATCTTTTTCTTTCTATTTCATTAAGAAAAGGACAAAAGATAAATTTTAGTTCAGTCCTGTCAAATTAATCAGCGCCTGTCACTACTCCATACAAGTTTAGACGTGATTAAAAACTTGCCGACTAAAATTACGTCAATTTACGTCAAGCGCTGATTAATTTGACAGGACTAAACTAAAATTCATCTTCTGTCCTTTTCTTAATGAAATAGAAAGAAAAAGATACACTAACTTAAATTTAGTTTAGTTTGTGAACAACGGAATCGGCACCATTGTGTATATATGTATGTGTACTTTTTGGGTGAACAAAAATCAAGGAACTCGCGTCACCAAACGCTTTAAAGTTACTTAGTTTTCACTTCTGTCGGCAGTCTCCAAAGACTGCCCCACATTTTTTTAAGGGCATTTATAGGTACTATATGGGACAATTGGCGTCTCGCACACGTCTTTCGCGGGACGCATCGTCTAAAGCTCTAGAAACGGAACGTCCCGGCCGCGGCGTGGCGGCGGCGGCGGCTCTCCGCGAGACGGTTGGCAAGTTTAATTACAGCCCACTCTCTCTCGAATAGAGGAGGCCTGTGTCCCAGCAGTGGGCTGATTATACTGTATTGTATATGACAACTGACAACAAACACTCATGTGATACTATTATCACATTTGTGTTTTGATACCCCTTATTATAAAACAGTTGCATAAATAACTATTATAGTTAGGTACTTTTTTTTTTGAGGTGCTCGTGGCTAATTAATAACAGCCACACGGGTCGATCCGTCAGGTTAAGCTACGCTTGCCGGGGTTGGTCCGTGGATGGGTGATCATCTTTACATACCGAGACTCCTCCGTGCCTCGGAAAATACGTTAAGCCGTTGGTCCCGGCTGTCATTCGTGGATCTTTGACAGTCGTTACGGGTTGTCAGAAGCCCAAAAGTCTGACAGCCAGTCTTACCAAGGTGTATCGTGTTACCCAGTTACTAGGTTGTGGAGGTCAGATAGGCAGTCGCTCGATGTAAAATACTGGTATTCAGCTGCATCCGGTTAGACTGGAAGCCGACCCCAACATAGTTGGGAAAAGGCTAGGCAGATTGATATAGTTAAGTATATTTTATAATGTACCGTATAGTTTCCCGCTAATTAGATCCCACATTTTCTCAAAGAGAACGTAAGGGGGACGAATTAAGAGGACAAAACGCTTAACTTTAATCTTTCTTTTAAGAAGTTTTGTGACTGACTGTACTGAAATATATATTTTATAGGTAATTATGTAGATGGAGCAGTTTGAGAATTGATAACGAATAATCGGTGGAGTACTTTGAGAATAATTCCAGATACCTATGGAGCAGAATGGGAACAAAATAATAAGTAAATTAAATAATAATAATTCCTTGGAGTAACTCGGGAACATTATGAGATTCTTATCATTTTAGAACAAAAGAATGGAGTAGTTTGGGAATAAGCCAAGAATACTAGTAGAAATGGAAGGGAAAAATTTATAAAACTATATTAATTTATGATAAAAAGCAGCAGCAGCTGTTTAGCAGCTCATGTGCTGCTAAACTTCCCGGTGGTCGCCACATACAGGGCCAAGTACTTCGGTAACCCAGGTACCCTACGTGAGATTGTCAGTAACACCAAGGCGTTGCTGGCCTTCTTTGAGGAGCTGGGATGGATCGAATAATCGAATTCCCATCCGTACGCAAAATACGCGCATTGTCGTGGAGTTGCGGACACCAGCCCGTATTACCTATTACCTATGATAAAAAGAAAACTAATCAGCGTCCTACTAACAATTTCAGAAAAACGTAACCTAACTTACGAGTTTAAAGTCATAGCTTTGAAACGGATACATATATTATGTCAATTTGTCAAAATAATCTGTGTGTCTCATTTCTTCTACCGCCAAGCTAATTACGTTGGAATGAGACAAGACATTGTTATCGGAAAAATGGCCAAAGTTGCCAATGATCAACGTAATTTCCCCAGAATTAATGAAAGTATTTATTGAACCAATTACCTACTATGAAATATTGTAATATGGAACTTTCAATAGATTAAAGATTTAAAGAAATTGAAAGATTTGATTCATTGAAGAAGAAAAGACAAAGTGCGTAAACGTAAATATTAAATTTCAAAATTAATAAGATTGTGTCAAATAACTATTGTTTAAAATGGAATTATATCATTTCAATGTTTACCAAACAGACTATATTAATAATTTAGACTTTCAGGAACATACATTCTTCATTCACTAAACTCCCAACAGTCTGGCAAAATCAAAATCGTTTTTACTGGTAACCCTGATGGCAAAAGATGTTTGATAAATCTAATTCGTCTCGTAATGTATTTTTTTCTTTTTTTTTTTTAAATAATATGAATAAAATTTAGCAAACTTGCTTACGAAATGTAACACCACTTGCTTTAATAATCTTTTCAGATCGTGACATACAAATTTTAACCGCACATTTCACCATTTTGATATTTTTTATCTCTAAGAAATCGCTCAATTGACGTCAAGTTGACAACTGAAGTCGTTATGCTTGCGTGACGTATAGGACGTAGTAACGCGTTGGCGCCGAACACTGCTGATCTAGTCCTTTATAACATCATTGACACTAATGAACCAGGTGACTGGTGAGATGTAGGAGTAGGTACAATATACCTCAGCATATCCCTTCGGAGAAAACAGGTGCCATGTTACGTTATGTTAATTGATAAGGAAACTGTCAAGATTCCATTTATTTACCTCTGCGTGGGTTTTTTTACTCCATATTATGTACATTTTCCTTTCTAAGACTTCAGTAAATAAGAAATAGCAATCTCTTAAGTAAGTATCTAATTCGTGAGTTCAAATCATTATGTAATTGAAAACGTGGCACAGCCTACATATATAAGACAAGAGAGGAAAAATTAATTAAATCATTGGCCAAAAAAAGATCAACCTTCTTATCTGAAAATAATGAAATTAAGTCTTGGAAAATAAATGTGAATAGGAAGCCCTATGATGTATCTGGGGTATCTTTTAAAGGTCAGACCAGAGAGAAATATATGAGCTTGCTATATCCTAGACTTTAAAGCTGCTTTTAGACTACGCTATAATATAATAGCATATAGTATATAGCTCATAGCACAACAATATCGCGCACCATTCATTGCTATGGACACGTTCACACTGTACTGTACTTTAAATAATATTATTGGAATGTATGGTGCGCGATATTGTTGTGCTATGAGCTATATAACTATATTTGCTATATATATATATATATATATATATATATATATATATATAAATATATATATGCTATTATATTATATTATAGAGTAGTCTGAAAGGAGCTTAATATATTCGAAAAAGAAGTCGACGTGTGACGAGGCATAGTGTGACGTCAAACCCACAATTGTTTTAAGTTTTAAAAAGAGAACGCTCGCGGCTGTCTTTTGACTCCTATTCACTTTTATTTCATTTGTTTAAGTTTAATTTGTTTCTTCATTTTATGTTTGTTGTTCATCGAACGATCGTAGATAAGAAATACAAATTGTTTGTCTTGAGATATTGCGTAAGTATGGTTTATTTGTAACGGAATTTACCAAATTAATATCAGTCAATATTTATTTAACCTTGTATTCGAAAGTTAGAACAGATACCAATGGTTTATTTCAACGTCTTTATCATCGGGGGCGTAGCTCAGATGGTAGAGCGCTCGCTTAGCATGCGAGAGGTACCGGGATCGATACCCGGCGCCTCCAAGAACAACTTTTTGTTTTAATATTATTTTGAACACTTTTTTATTTGACTTCCAGAAAGTTTCAAATAGAGTAAAGAGTAGGCTTGACGCACTTTAACACTGCAGCCCTGCTTTTAAAGCGATTTCGGGTATAAAGAAAACTAGAGGTTATAGGTAATAAACATCATTTTAATAACGATAACAATATAACTTTCTGTACACCATATACAAATACACATAAGAAGAAATTATTAAGAAAATGCAGGTATTCCAGTGATACCTCTTCCTAATATTAGTGCGTGAATATCATGCGTTCCTTCATAAGTGTTGACGGCCTCTAGATTCATTACGTGCCTTATAATATGATACTCATCAGACACTCCATTACCTCCAAGCATGTCCCTAGCATTTCTAGCTATTTCCAAAGCTTTTCCACAATTATTCCTTTTTAATAAAGAAATCATTTCAGGAGCTGCCTTATCTGCATCTTTTAGGCGACCTACTTGCAGACAACCCTGAAAACCGAGGGCTATCTCTGTCATCATGTCGGCCATTTTCTTCTGTATAATCTGGTTGGCTGCGAGAGGTCTCCCAAATTGTTTCCTATCTAATGTGTACTGACGGGCGATCCGCAAACATGTTTCAGCGGCACCGAGAGCGCCCCAAGCGATCCCATATCGCGCGTTATTGAGACATCCGAACGGCCCCTTCAGGCCCACTACGTTGGGCAATAAATTGTCCTCCGGTATAGCCACTTCGTCGAGCAATATCATGCCCGTTGCCGACGCTCGCAAAGAAAATTTGCCATTGATTTTAGGAGTATCGAGCCCTTTTTTGACTTGCGACCGATCAACGATGAAACCTCTTACTTTGCCTTCATCGTTTTTAGCCCACACGATCAGTATGTCTGCTATGGGTGAGTTTGTAATCCATGTTTTGGAGCCTGAGAGAACGTAGGTTTTATTCTTCGCGTCATACTTAGCTCTTGTTACTAGACCACCAGCATCACTGCCGAAATTGGGCTCTGTCAAGCCAAAACATCCTACTAATTCTCCTGTCGCCATTCTTGGTAAGTACTTTTGTTTCTGTTCTTCGGTTCCATACATGTATATCGATCCCATGGCCAAGCTACTTTGTACACTCATTGCTGACCTGTAAGCTGAGTCAACTCCATCCAATTCTCTTGTCATCAATCCATATGTAACCGAAGAAACACCAGAACAGCCATACCCTTTAATAGTGCATCCAAGTGCCCCCAATTCTCCCAGCTCCTTGTAAATTGTTCTATCAAAGACTTCATTTCTGTTCGCTTCGATTATTCTTGGCAATAGTTTCTCGTTGCAATAAGCTCTGAACGAGTCCCTTATCGCCTTTTCGTCGTCATGTAATTGTCCATCTAAATTCAGGGGATCCTCCCAGTTGAACGTAACTTTTGCGTTTTTTGAGCTCGTGGTGGACAATGCTCTTATGTTTACACTGTTTTTACACAAAGACAACAATTTAGTGGACACAGACATTGCGAACGGTTACACTGCTCGGCACAAATACAGTGGCGCGACACTCACAATCAGTTGTTTACTGTTTCTTGTTTATCACAAATCTAGAACACTAACACTTTGTACAACGTGTTATTTTATTGGAACTTTGTATCACTATAGTTTAATTTATAAACGAGTGTAATTTTCACTTATTTACACTTAGAATCGCTTTTATTTTAGAAATTGTCCAATTCATAACCTCTCCAGCCAGTGACCTAGAGGCGACGAATTGTTAAATAAAAATAGCGTTCCGCTACTATCTTCATATCGTTGAACTTTACGTCACTCTGTGTGTGCTCTGCGTAACACACGCGCATGTGTGAGTCAGTTATCTAATTTCCATGCGAGAATTTTGTGGGCGTGTCCAAGTCATTCAAGACCTTATAGTGCATGAAATAAGGTTGATTTTAGCTGGTATAACAAAGTAGGATAAATATTATTTCACTTTGATTTGTTATTTGTCTTAATTTTTATCAAGTAAAAACATAATGATAAAGTCTGTTTGATGATAAAAGTACTTACAGGTGACGTGCAAATAATCATATTCGCTAGATAAATAACGCAGAAGGTCAAATGAAACAAGCCCACGTAGTTACCTATAATTTAACTAAATATCCTGCAACAACTACTTTTTGATCGTTGAAATACTTAATTAACAATGATTAATTTCTACTTTTTGATTTAGTCCTGTAGAAGTTTTATAAAAACAATATGAAACCATTTTATACTTTATAATTAACATGACCTATGACAATTCCAAAGAATGCTGTGCTCCAAAAAGAGGTCTATCACACGAAATATAAAATTCATTTTCCTAAGGCACCGTTTCGTGGCTATTACGACCATTCAGCACACAATCGTTTCCAACTACAAAATCACCGATATATCTTGAGTCTTGACACATTGAATGAATTTAATTAATTTAGTAGTGCTGAATTTGGTCGTCATTTGTTTTTGCCTAGCAGCGGCAGCGCCCTATTGGACACACATAATGTTACTACTATGTAGGAAATGTTGAGTGACAAAGTAAAAGTTTAATAAACATAACATAACATAACATCACGCGTATCAAGAAGGGTTAAGCAGAAGTGTAACTATAGAACACACCCACAATTTTTCCAGTAATGTAAATGTATGTAATGTAATGTTATGTTATGTAATGTAATGTAATGTAATGTTATGTATGTGTTAAGTCCCGTGTAACAGGGGATGACACATAGATCATAGGGTAAAACCAGGATAGATGCCCCACTTTTTTAAATTACTCTATATCTCTTTGTACAAAAAGCAAGATTCTTTATTTGTAAAACGGGTAGGTACTTTGGTTTATTATCTTCAAGTTTATGAAAGGAATAAACATTATCTTTGATATTTCCAGAGTATTCGCGATTTTTGCGGACCTCAAAATTTTGGGACAACTATCACGTATAGGGGACAGTTGCCTAATCTATGTAAATTACGCTTAGGATATGCGGGGCATATCCTAAGCGAGAAAGAGGATATTTATCCCGCAAAAACTTTGATCGCACCTAGCCGTCCCATGCAATCGCACAATGACATGCAACACGGTCAACTTAGTTGTAGTTGCAGAGTCTCTCGATAGATAAATAAAATAACATGTGTTTCATTCGCGAAACTAGAGTTATTGCAATCTAGGCAACTATACCCTCGGGGCAACTAATTTTATGATGTGGGACGTCCCTATTGCCATCAAGCGGGCATAAATCCAAACTTCAGGCTGCTACTGAGAAATTCCAGATAGAAAAATCAAATCAAATCAAATCATTTATTATTGCAAACAAAACTAGGGTAATTGGTACATAGATGTTATCTTAAAAAAGTAGTCCTCCATATTCGACCGTGTCATGGGCATGCAAATAATATTCAATTCCAAAATTAAACCGCAATTCTATTCGGGCCGAAAAAATATAAATGTCAAATCATTAGATTTACAAAAACCTCCGCTCCTTCCGCTTCCTTTAATCCGTCGGTATAGTGTTTAAAAAAAATTTTTTTTTCTTCTTCTAAATATCGACGCTTGAAAGGCAATATTGACTAAGCGACATGTTGGCAACTACACTAGAGCATTTTAAAGATTAAAAAAAATAAAAAAAATAATAATGCTGTTTTTTTGTGTATACTCTTCTAGTAGTAGTAATAGTATACACAAAAAAAATATAAAATACTCCATTTTAAAGTTTTCTCTTTTTTTTTGGAGAAAAATACTTTAAGATGCTGTAGTGTAAATTTGCCAACATGTCGTTTAGTCAATATTGCCTTTCAAGCGTCGATATGTACTTTTTTGTTTTTCATATAACATGCGTTCATTTTCTTACTCCGATGTCTATCCGTGGACAATAGTGTGGGTTATACGTTTTTACGACTATAATACAACTACTTTTTGTAAATGCTGTAATGTATAACTGTATTTAGTCCCAAATAAATTAAAAAATAAATAAAAATAAAACAGTAGTGCCATTTTTACAGTAGGTAATGTCAAAATAATTATAAAGTACTCGTATTTCAAAATGTCAATCAGAATAAAAATTGACAAAATAGGAACATGTTTGTCAATCATATTAATAGTTAATCAATCAGCGCAGAGATTTATCAGTTAGGAAGTCATCAATTGTGTAACAGCTTTTCTCAATTAATATTTGGTTTAGTGGCCTTTAAAATTTTATTACAGTCACGTTTTTTATCATATCAGGTACTTTATTATAAATACGTCGTAAATCGAATAACACTTTGCCCGGGAACCCGGGAATCTATAGATACCCTATACTCCATTTGAAATAAGATTAGCCAAATTTAAATAAACCTTTTTTACAGTCCGTTCAACTGATTTTGACTTCTATTCCGTAGGCATAACGATGGCATTAAAAGCAAAAAATTGGTTACAATACCAACTGTTTACTGCAGCTGCCATTTGTCATGCCACCAACGCAATAGAAGTCAAAATCGGTTGAACGGACTGTAGGAAAGGTTTATTTAAATGTCTTATAAACTCAATCTCAAATCATTGATTTCAATTAAACCATTTACAGGCACTTTTGAATTGTCAAGGAGTCAGTCAGTAAGAAAAATGAAGCTACATGCCCATTCCAAAGCGTAGTAAGAAAGAAGAACGGGCAAGAAACTCCAAGGACACTCTTTTAAATTAAATTGTTACAAAAATATTAGTGACATCTATAATGTTGAATTTATAACTAATGTGAGAACGAAGTAAAAATAAAAATAAAAACTTACTTAGCAAAATTCGAAAGCAATTTTCATGGTGAATAACGATTGCAACTTTGAGATAAGACTCATTATTTAATAATATAAATTAATGCTATCATAAAATAGGTCTCACCTCAAAGTTGCAATCGTTGTTCATCATGAAAATTGCTTTCGAGTTTTGCTAAGTGTATACATATTTGTGCTCGTGACTGTACAACAAATAGAAACAAATAAAATAATTAAAATAACCCGTGGCAGCTAAGAGATGACCAATCCTAACTGAGGGCGCCCGTTCACGAACATGATTATCTTATTTCAAACGGAGTATAGGTAATTTTCAGATTCGCGACTGGCCAATAACATGTTACCTAGGACCTCATAGTTAGCAGTAGTGGTTGCGACCAACTAGGCAATGAAAAGAAAATAGTTTAATTTCTAGCAAAAATACAAAGTAACCTCCCCTAGGCAGAAGCATAGTTTAAACAACTAACATTCCAGTAGGGCGCAGTTATTACGTACTTAGGTGCGTTCTCAAAGAGCTAGAGAGGAAAACTTGGCGGTGGGAATTACGTAATTGTACATCTTAGCAACTAATTAGGTCCTTGAAGGAAAGTATTTCGTTCTGTGTTATTATTTTTTAGCTTCACATAAAATTAAAACAAAAGAAACACGCTATGGAATTCTTAATTCAACTTTTTAAATCTATACATATTACGTAGGTTTTAAAAGTTGAATTGAGGCCATGAGCGCCAGAGTGGCCTAACTGTCATTTGTTTAATACTAATTTTATTTTGAAAAACTGCTTCCGAGGTAAGTTTAGAGAAGTTTTTTAGGCCACTCTGACTGTCATGGCCTCTGAGAGCCAGAGTGGCTTAACAGTAATTTTTAAAATACTGATTTTATTTTGAAAAACTGCTTCCGAGGTAAGTTTAGAGCAATTTTTTAGGCCACTCTGGCTCTCATGGCCTCAATTAAGAAATCCGTAGCGTGTTTCGTTTGTTTTAATTATGTTTATACAAATAAATCAAATTGAAGTATCTGTTTGTAATGTCAATATAACAGCTTTTTACTAAATGAATATAAAAGTATATACGGAACTTATAGCATTAAAAAAAAATTGCCTGTCTGTCTACTTCGGCTAATCTCCGAAACGGCTGATCCGATTTTGACGGGACTTTCACTGGCAGATAGCTGATATTATAAGGAGTAACTTAGGCTACTTTTATTTAAGAGAACGCTACGCGGGCGAAGCCGCGGGCAGCAGCTAGTCACTAATAATTTAAAACTCATATTAAAAGCACACTTTGTAAACAAGCATATTACAAATTAGAGGATTATATCCAAGATAAGAATGCTTGGAAACATGCTGGTCCTGCTCCATAGGACAATTGAGAGTCTAGACAAAATCAAACTGGTTGCTAATTTAACTGTATAATTTATAATTTTTATGATATTAATTTTATTTTCTGTGACTAATATAATTTAACTCACACGCTGACTTATTATATGTTAAATTTTTAGGAAAATCATTTACAATGTTTGTAAATATGTGAGCACCATGTACCTATCGCTTTTATAAATTTTTCTGTCATTACTTAACTTTTCATTCTTGTTACCAATTGTGGTAAGTAACTTTTATTCTAGGTACATCGTCTTCACCTAAGTATAATTATTAATTAATGTATACAGACTATTGTTAACATTTTAAAAGAGTAAGTATGGAGTTTCTTTCAGTAAAAAAGGTGAAAGACACATTTATAGTACTAGAAATAGGGACCAATTAGTTCAACCAGGTTTCAGACTGGCTAAAGTAGACTCATCCTTCATGGGATACTGTTTAAAATGTTACAATAAAATACCTCCCCACATACTCCAATTGAATGAAACAAAATTTAAATCTTGTATAAAACGCACACTATGCAGCCAAGCATATTATAAGTTGGGGGATTACATCGCTGACAAAAATGCTTGGCTCAATGCTGGTCCTGCTCCATAAGGGCGCATAAACTAATTGATTAGCATTTGAAAATATTATTGGAGCTGCTGAAGATTGTAAGACTATCTTTGCATTGTATAAACTCAATGTCCTTGAATTATATAATTGCATAGCACATGTGTGAGTATGGTTGAGCTAAATGGTGCTGATCCATTCGTCATGTTCGTGAACGGACGCCGTCAGTTGGGACTAGTCATCTCTTAGCTGCCACGGGTTATTTAAATTTTTGAATTGTTTTTATTACGGCCGCTTCTAACGTGCACGTCACGGAAGGGGCAACTAGAATCAATTAACTATTTATGTAATTTTTGACTTTCAAAAGTGCATTTTACGTGCCTATTTGAAATAAATGATTTGACTTTGACTAATAAAAGTACTAATTTTTTAGGAAAAGTTTCAGAAATAAGAATGAAGTCATTTTGTATCACTATCTCGTATTTTAAATACCTGTCAGTTTATTGTTCACTCACAAAGTCTCCAGCAATGTTTTATCAAAATAATCTTCTATGGAAACATAAGTAAGATAAGAGAAAATTGTAAACATTTTGTTTTACGAATGATATGAAGTTGATACCTATTCGTTTTGCCCGATTTGTACCTACCAAATTTTGGGTATTTTAGAAAAAAGCCACGCGGGAGATGCCGAATAAGTTGAACACTTCAACACCATACGAATTACAGATATAAATTTAGAAACGTTTACATCAATGCTTTAACAATTGTCAAATGAGTTGCGCAAAGAGTTTTAAATCTGCAAGCATTTGATATTTCATCTCATGCCCTTTGTAAGGCAATCCAACAGATAAATCTAACCAAAACAATCACACAACTGTTCCTCATTTAAAAAATTATACAAAATTAGTAACAACACACAGTGGGGCTGTACGCGGACACAGTGTGTCCATTTTTTCACGCCCTAGGACAAAAAGTACACTGTTATGAATGCGAAAAACGTTGCAGCACACAAACCACAATGTTTTTTTTTTTTTTTTTTTCTTTGCCTAGACGAGTAAAATATTTAATTTTAACTAGCTTACAGACGTGCCACGTAATTTATTGCATTACTTTTGTTGTTATACGGGTATTGTGACATTTTTGGGTGGAACTTTTTTGGAGCGGGCAGGACCGCAGTATTACATAACTGTAAATGTTACAATGTGATATATTTGATACTACTTCTGCCCGCGATTTCGTCGGTTTGAAATTTCTTGTTTTTAAATAACATACAGAGTGTAAGGAAACAGCCCTCCGAAAACTACTTTTTTTATTTTTTTATAGTTTTTTCAGTTACTATTCCTTTATTTCAATGTAAAATTACATTCTCTGTACGCAGCACTCCTGTTATGTAAATAAAACTTCTAAAATAAAAAAAGATGTATTGTAATGTATGTTGAAATACTAACGAACGACGCGCGAAATCAACTGTTCACTTTTTGCCTACTAAAGTTCATCGAACTCACTCACTGCGCTGCCGTTCGCTTCGTGCGTTTTGCCACGGTAACGATACATTGCGTGTAAGGTAATAAAACAAATCAGGTTTATTGGATTCCCATAACGTTCCTGAAATAATTTCAAGTACCGGTCATCTTATTATGATATACTGAATTGACCTAATCAGTCTGCGGAGGGCTGTCCCTTTCACCCTGTAAATATATCCTATGATACTCGGCAATACTGTAACTTACCTTATGTGAAAGAGTTAATGGAATCGGATTAGTAGTTCCGAAAATTTACTCACATACAAACTTCAAAATTTTACCATGTTATTAAAAAATAAGTATAGTAGTTACATATAGATTTTTAAGTAGCGACCCGCCCCTACTTCGCAGGGATGCAATGGAGACAAAAAAGTTAGTTTATACCATTCCCTATTTTGGTGATTGAATTTAGAACACACCAATATATTCGACTTCCATCTCAATGCTATACAACCTCCTTGCGAAAAATAGGTACTCGATACAAACAATACTCGACGGCACGGTTGAAGCGATTGACTGCTGCGCTGCGTGTCGCGGGTTCGATTCCCACACGGAACCTATATTTGTGTGACCTACAAGTAGTTGTTCCGGGTCTAGCTGTTTGTGTATGTGACTTTAAATGTTGGTAAACGCACCCACAATACAGGAGAAATTCCTAGAATGGGGCAACGTTAAAAAAAAGCAGAAAGTTCTAACCATCGACAGGAATCTAATCCTAATCTATTCAAAGTGAGAGTGAACAGGCTTCTTCTGGGTAAGCTCTCTCCATCGTAGACTTTGTCTCTGTCATCCAGACCTAGACTAAAGTCAAGAGCAAACTCATAGCAGAATTAAAAAAAATTAAAAAATATCGCTTTACAGGTTGACCATCCTAATAATAATAATAAGAATATTACTCCAAAATTGTTCCAATTTTAAAATGCATTTTAATTAATTTAACCTTCCTTTTTTCTTCATTAAATGTCTATTTTCGCTTAAATCTTTATTTTTCTCGTAGTCATGGTATAAAGTATAGTATGCAACACTTGAATAAAACGGGCCTTGAATAATTTATATCGAGGGCCATGAAGCACTCGCGTCGCTCGGGATTCTAACCCTTGAATCATTCGCTACGCTCGTGATTCAATCATCATGAATCACTCCCTACGGTCGTGATTCAGTCGTTAGAATCCTTCACTTGCTCGTGATTCATCTATGGCCCTCGCTTTAAATCCGTCCTTTATTCACTAATTGGACCCATTTTTGCAAACAGGAACCAACCCACAGTTTGAAAAAAAATTGAGTTTAGTACATAGATGGCGCTCAAACCACGCATTCTATTTTCCAAAAAAAAAATGGTTCCATTTTACCGACTAACAACAGAGATACAACACTGTCACTTGTGGAACCAACCCACTTTGGCCACCTTTAAAAAAATGTAAAGAACTATACAGCATGGTTCCCAAAATACATAGTAAAACTAATTGTTAACCAGACCCATGGCCATTTTAGTTTTGCAAACCAGAACCAATGTTGGTTGGTTCCATCTAGCATAAAAAGTTACAACATTGTATTAAATCACTGATAAATGTAATAAAATGATTCACTATCTAATAAATGGCATTAAAAAAGTACCTATCTTAATTATAAAGAATTACTTTTATTTTTTCTTTTTAATTAAATCTTACTTCCATTTTGCAAGAAGGAACTAAGCAACAAAATATATTTTTGCAAGAAAGAACCAACCGGGTTTTTAACGATTTACTTTATACTATAACTTTATGAAATGTATAAAACTGATATTCCTAGATAGGCTACAGTATCCCACATAAGGTTAACAAGTATTAATTCAATATTATACTATGTATGCATTTTGCACACTGTTTGCTCTGTTTAGCTTAAGTCTCGTTTTCTCGAAACCAACCTGCTGTGGGTTGGTTCTTGTTTGCAAAAATGGGTCCAATTGCATAATATACTATTTCTGGGCTGTATTCAACTTGAATAAATTCTCTAAATGAAGGTGAAAACAGCATCAAAATCCACTGTATATTTTTTTATTTTACTATGGGTTTTCTCTTGGCTCTAGTCTAGGTCTGGATGACAGAGACAAAGTCTACGATGGAGTGAGCTTACCCAGAAGAAGCCTGTTCACTCTCACTTTGAATAGATTAGGGTTGTATGCGTTCGGAAATACAGACGCAGGCAGAGAGTTCCACTCCTTTGCTGTGTGCATTATAAAAGACGTTTAAAAACGCTTCGTGCGAGTTGGTGGAATATCAACTAGGTAGGGGTGGTAACTTGCAGTGTGTCTAGATGCCGCTTAGTTTACAAGAACTAAGCGGACAAACAGACAGACATGAAAAACGACTTTGTTTTACACTATATAAAGATGCTACAGCCGGTTTGGGTTTCGTTACGTGTAGGTACCGCCATCCGTGGTACCCAGATCGCCTCGTGTCGGACATTAATTTTCATGTCACCCGATTTCCAGCCAGGCGCAAAAATATCGTGTATTCCCATTCGTCCCACTGGTGCTTCTTTCGAAGAATAAGTTCAACGTCATATTCCAGGGTATAAATACACACGAAAATCGTTTAAATAGGAAAACTGATACTCCATTCAAATAGTTAACGACATAGAATATAATAGTACTCTGAAATACATTGATGTCCGCAACACCAAACAAAGAGTATCATCATAACAATGTAAAAGGTATTTATCAAGATACACCGGTCGCCTTATATCATGCGATTTCCTCAACAATGGGGATGCTCGTAAAGCAGGGGGATGAATCTTCTATAAATTATTCAATCTCTATTTGCATGACAAACGACGGGAGAGCAAGGTCTTAGACCTTTAATGGTACCTCTTCGGCCCTTGTTAACTGTATTTTAACCACTCCATCCTTTCATACTTCTAAGGACACTCTTTAATGGGCCAGTGATTTTTCCCAGTCATATGCAAATGTCAGATTAGCATACATTTTATTCGGTGCTCCTATTTTAGGAGGCGAAAATGTTGATAATATTAAAAACGCAAATTTACGTCTTGATGGTTATTGCTACAGGCTTTTGTGTTGGCGCTTCTAATTTAAAGCGGACCGAGCCGAGTAATCTTGACGTTTTAATGAAGCTATTTAGTTATTTAAATCGTTTACCTACTTTAGTAACCAAAACAAGCCATAAAATTAGATAAAGGAAAAGATAAATCAAGTTATAGTGACGCGACGGTACAACATTTTAGAAGTTTTAAAATATTGTACCTATTGCTGACAATGGTGCCGATTCTCTTGTACAGACGCCAGCACATCAAGCTACTACAATCTGTCAAATTTCTTTAATAGATTTTCAACTTTATCACTACAGTATAAGGTTCAAGGTTGATTGCTAAAATTTGACAGTTGCTGGCGTCTGTACACCGAACTAAACTAACTAAACTATCACTAAAATTCCTTACTTTTGGCTATGAGAATCTTAAAGCTATTCTGCAAACAAAATTCTCTAAATTTAAAAATTACTTTCACAACTAAAATCGTTTTTGACAATCGCGACTCCACGTGGTATTTTTTTTTTTTTCTTTTGACTTCGCAATGTTGTTTTTTAGAGCCGGAGGTGCGCAGGGGCGGGGCACCCGCAACGTATTTTATATGGAATTTTTTCACTTTTTGGATGGAAAATTAAAAAAAAATATTACCTACATGTTGAGTTTTAGGGGTTTAAGAGCTTCTAAAAGGAGGTCGAAATTTTCATTATTTTTGCGATATGACGCACCATTTTCGAGATTAAAAAAAGAAAAGAAAAAAATATATACAGTACTGTTTTTGCACCAGAAGTCGAGGTGTTGGTGTGAGTTTTAGTTAATGACAACTAATTGTATTCCACACCTTTTTAATAACGATTAAAAATAGTCAGATTCAGTTAGAAAATGCCATTTTCACTAAATTAAAAACTCAGTGCAATCTTAGTGCTGTCAAACTAAAATATGGTTAAGTTGTGTCACTTTAGTCAATTTCAGAATAGGAAATCGTCGTTTGACAGGGATAAATGAAATTTTGGTAATTTTTAGTGGCTTATTCCACAAATCCCCCCTGAAAATCCCCCTTAGGAGGAAAAGTGGAATCTGAAAACAGACTAGAATTGAAAAAACAAAAAATAACTTATTCCAAGATCCCCTGAAAGTGGTTTTTTTACATTCGGGTTCAGTTTTTTCCACTGAGGGGGATTCTCTCAGAGGGGATTAGTGGAATAAGCCATTTTTAGTCTGGTTTAGAGAATTTTGCGACAAGAGAATCGGCATCATTGTCATCGACAACTGCATAATATAAAGTGCCAACCGAAGCGACATTACAAAATTAGAGTCCCAGGAATATCTTCACAAACATAAATGGAATAGTCGTGTAGTTCAAGAGCCTAGACATACGAGATAATCTCAGTAGGTACCATCTAAGTCGTAGTATGAAATTGGTTTCACTGTTGGCGTAAAGCGATTTCAAAATAGAAAAGCTGAAATATCAAAGGAGTTCCCAGTCGGGAAATAGTTTTGAGTTGTAGGTATATATGGATATATTTCTGGTCCGTACGTTTTAGTTAACATGTTTATTACCTACATTTTATTTTTCTGATGGTATGGAACAGGAATTGATGGCAATGTAATCCCTGGCTCGTGAAATGTGGATGTCTTGAACAAACTTTTTTGAGCAAATCCAATAATAAAGCTGAAGAGTTTGTTTTTCTCTTTGTTTGAACGCGCTCGTCTCTGGAACTACCTGTCGGATTCGTTTTTTTTTTTACATTTGATAGCCCAACCCTTGTGGAAGGTTATAGGCTATTTAACATCACGCTATGACCCTAAGGAGCTCAGTAAAAAGAAAAAAATGACAGAAATAATGCTAAGCGAAAACGAATAAAATCCTAGATATATGCCAATGACCTTGAGTGGTTAGCTTGCGTGTTCTGTACCAAGCTCACGCAACGTGTCGTACGTCCAGCCAGTAATTATAAGTGTCGCCCATCCAGGAGCGCTGTCCCAAATAAGACGCATTATAAATTTATTATGCATAAAACAAAAGGTATTTTAATATAAAACGTATATTAAAAGATCAATAATTAAATTATCTTTAAAAAGGTGAAGGTTTCAGAAAAATACGGTTTATAAATTTTGCGTGATTCTCAGTTTTTTATCCGCGTTAGACATAACTTTACAAATTTATTTCACTATGTAATATAAAATGCTCTAATTTAACTCAAAATAACAGCTTTTTACTAAATGCATATGAAATTTTATACAGTACCTACTTATTTATTTATTTATTTATTTAATACTTTAAGCACAAAAACATGTACAGAGGCGGACTTAATGCCATAGGCATTTTCTACCAGTCAACCCTTGGGTGATGCAGAGACATACAGTAGTAGGTGCAATAGCGAAAATTGAGGAATAAATATTCATTTAAATATAAAGATATACATAAACCTATTACAAACTATAAATTCAATATATAAATCTTATTATATATAAATATAAGCACAAATAAATAAACATAAATATGTATACTAAAACAAATAAGACACACAATGGGAAAACATTACCGTTATGATGATACTGCCAGCTTCTTGCGAATATGCTCACGAACTTTTACTTTAAAAGATAATCGGTTGGTTGCCATCCTGATTTCCTGGGGGAGCGCATTCCACAGAGAGATAGACTGTATGAAGAAGGAAGAGTGAATGAAGTCTGTGCGGTGAGTGGGACATTGAAGAAGACGATTGTGAGATGAACATTTTTTTTTTCTGCCTGTTCTGGCTAATCTCCGAAAAAGCTGGACTGATTTTGATGGGACTTCCACGGGCAGATTCTTTTATTTTTAAATAGCTGCTGCCCCCGGGATAGCCCGAATGGACTAAAAAATAAAAATTGTTACATTATAAACAGACACTTCAAATTTATTTATTTGTATGAAGAAAGCCACGCGGGCGAAGCCGCGGACAGCTGTTGGTAGATAATAAAATAGTCTATACATACAAAAAAAAAACATGAAAATATCTTAAGCAGTTTGAAAGTAAAGAAAAGAAAGAAAGAAAAAGTATTTATTGTGACTCGCTCAGGAAGATCACAAACAAAACACACAATCATAAAAGTATAAAAAATAAAATCATATAATAAGAAAATAAACAATAAAAACAGAGTCTTGTACGAGGCCAAAAGGCTCAAAGTCAAAGTCAAAGCACTTATTTCAAATAGGCACATAAATGGCACTTTTGAATGTCAAAATATACACGAAAATAAAATTGATTCTAGTTGCCCCTTCCAAAATGTAGTTTCGTATGGAGAAGGCTCCTATCTCAGCATGATGCTGCGACATTTAAAAATAAGTAAAGTAATATCTTTTTTATGTTTTTGGTAAACATTTCTTCCTGAATTTATTTCACAAAGTATTTTACTACAATACTTAAATATTCACATAATTAGAATTGACGTGTACGCATTCTAGTTTCACATGATTATTATTATTATATTTTTTTTTTTTTTCATGACTTCATTGCATTATTTGAAGGTGTAATAACAGATTTACGATTTGCGTCTATCTGCAAAATCAAAGTCAAAGTCAAATCATTTATTTCAAATAGGCACATAAAAGGCACTTTTGAATGTCAAAATTTACAAAAATAATTAATTACGTCCTGCGTCCAGGGTTATCACGGCTTATGAAATACAACTAAATATAGGGCTTCATAATGTTCGTATACAATAATCAAACTTTCATCAAATTGTATTCGCCCCCATTTAAAACCCTTTTCTAATGGTCAACAGTTTTGTTAGTAAATGGGGGTAGTTATAATTAGTTTTGTTTTGACCCAATAACAGATGCAAAAGTATTAATTATGAATTTCATAGAATCCTACGTACTGTTGGGACAATTGAAAATTCTAAGACAGAAAATTTGAAAATGTAATTTTGCGAGTAGAATAAAAGATTACATTGTTTCTATATTCAACTAGCTGGTGGCTTCGCCCGTAAGTTGAACAGAGCTTCAAAATTAGTTATTTATGCAACTGTTGTATAATAAGGGGTATAATTTAATACCTAATTATTACAGTTGCATACAAGACTTTATCTACACCCATGACATGAATCCTCTATAAAAGGTTCTGAAACAGTTTTTGCAATACTAATATTAGTGTTGCAAAAACTGTTTCTGTGTCTGTTTTGTGTGTATTTTTGTTCGATATCGAACAAAAATGACGGGATACGACGCTATGGTATAGTATAAAGTGAAACGCGCGTGCGTGACAATGTCCTTATTTTGAAATTCATAAAGATACCACGAATTGAGTAATGAGAATGGAAGGGAGGATGATGATCCCTTCCTTACTCATCAAACAGATGAATAAAGAAGGGATCATCATCCTCGTAAAAGCAAAGGAGTTGCATAATGAAATTCAGTACAACATTATAATTCCCGTTTGGATGCTATTATGGTTACTATGACACTGGGTGTTTAAATGTTGACATTAAGCTAATTGCTTCAGAAAATTTTATAGAGGATTTATAGCATGGGCGTAGATACAATAATTTAAAATTACGTGATATGATGTATCAAACTCAAACGCAAACTCAAAGATGTAGTATGAAGTATCAAAAGACACCGCGCTCTTGCCGCCACCGTCGCCGCGTCCGAGCGGGTCATTCATAGAATAAGTAAGTAAAGGTATGTATTTTTGCAAAATTACTCGAGCAGTTTTAAAATTATAATAATTATGTAAAAATAGAAAACAACTCGATAAAAAAAAAATCGCTGCCGTGGCTTTTTTACCACCTATAGATATTTCTCTTAAAATATTTCGTGTATGAATAGATACACCTTAAATACATAAATAAATCAAATAAAGCAGCAAATTCTGATCCCATTAAGTATCCCATTTAAAGAACATACATAACATCTGAAAAAAATTGTACTTTGATTTAAATTTAATAAAATAATCACGAAAACCCTCTAGAAATGCGACGTTGCCAGCCCGCAACGGATGAATGCTCTTAATACAAACGCGAAAATCGCGACCACGCCCCGTCGGATCCGTTATATCGTAAGAGATTAATGTAATCTGTTATAATTAGGCTTCACCCAGCGATTGCCTCCCTGGAGCCAAGGCTCTAATTGATTAATTTGCTATAAAAGATCCAAAGTACCTCCCTGTTCACCGTATTTTGATTTTAGGAGGAAATTAGGTTATTGTGTTTACCTATTTTCGGCTCGTAAAGATCATTTTGTAATTTGTAGAAGATTATATTAATTAGATTATAGTCTCGGTAGAAAGGTTGGTAGGCCTCTAGTGTGGAATGCAACCTGTGTCGACACCCTTGCGCCATCTCATGTTTCAAGCACGGCTGGCTGTGCTGGCGCTGCTGCTGCGGCTGCTGAGACCTACTAGCGGCGCAAATACTGTAACCTTATGGGTAACTACAGTTTTGAGCCGTTTGGGGTCGAAGCATTCGGGTCATGGGGCCCGAGTGCGCGTTTCCTTTTTAAGGAAATTTCTCGTCGACTGGTCGACACTTCACGTGACCAGAGGGCTGGCTCGTTCTTTGGCCAAAGAATTAGCATTGCCATTGAACGTGTCAATGCTGCCAGTCTTCTGGGCACGTTTCCGGATGACAGCGATGCGGACGAGTACTTCGACGCCTTTTTTTTGGTGGGAAATTATCAAATAACTTCTCCCGCTGTGGGCGGAGCGGGAGGGCGTGTCAGACTTTTACTGACTAAAACCCACCCGTATTCCTTCAGTTGCCTGTGTGCCAAGGCCGCGGTATCCCTTTCGGACAAACCCGCATTCCCCCCGTTTCTATCGGGGGTTAAAAATAGGTGTATATGTACCATTCCCCCCTTAACTCCAAAAAATTGAAAATCAAAAATACAGAAATAGTTCTTTACCTATAGATTGCACGAAACCCTAAAAGAAGTCTATGGTCTTGAAATAACATAGTAGGAATTCTCTCAATATTATGCGTACAAACTTACATTTGCAGTTAGAATGTATGGGAGAACTTGTAGTTGGGATAAGTTCATCCCAACTACGAAACCCTTCATTGTGCGTGATGCGACATGCACTTGGCCGGTTTTTTCAAAACAAACGCGCATTCCATATTAGCCAAAATCTCAACCTTAGGTGAATATGCATCGGAATATCCGATCTCTAATCATAATACTATATACAGCATTTTTACTATAATCTATAAAACATTGTTTATTTATTAAATTAGTTATACTGATTGTGGGAGAAAGTTGTGGTCACATTACAAATCTACGCACGCACACAGTCACACACGTAGGTATAAGGCTCTAGCGTAGTAGGTACTTCGTCCATTTTATACCCAAAGTCTCTAATTCAGATCATTTATGTAAGCAAAGTAATGTCAAGAAATGTCACTGTCAAAATGACAGGACAGTGCTACAAAACATTTTATCATATTTTTTTTTTTTGTAAATAGTCATCGCTAAAATTAAAGTGAATTAATTAATTATAAGAACTATGCAAACAAAATACCGTTGCCAAACAATGATTTGTATAGTATGTCGGAGACACGACATATGATCATCCTAATCAGCCCTTTTAAGTCCAGTGCTAGACGTAGGCCTCCCAAAATCGACTTCCACTCAAAACAGTTTACAGCCGTTTTCATCCAAAATGTGGCTAGATATGCTACTTACAATATGAATCTACGAATGAGAGTTGTAATATTAATGTTGTCGAAGATGTAAAAAATTTGAAAATGTTTGAATCTCCTGCATTGTTACCAGTATCACAAAATATTTTATACCAGAAAATCTCCTTTTTTTAATAACTTTGTTTATAACCGAAAATTCATAAAAATAATTACGGTATGATTATTTTTTAGTTATTCTTTCTTAAAACCAGTACTTAAAAGAAAATGAAACCTCTTTTTTCGCCATTTTATGTGAATTACCATTACGAAGATATTTTTTTGTTATGTTATCCCCTTTGTTTACATAAATTATCTGAGTTTGAGACTTTGGGTATAGTTTGTTTTGACTGTACAGTGGAAGTATGACGCAATTTTAATTATTTTGGGATAAAAAATGACCTGTATAAAAAATTACAGAAATCGATTCTGAACAGACTACTTTCATAATGTGCTTTCATTCAGTAACACATTGTTTATAACAAAACAAGATTCGTCTTGTAAACGTAAACCAAGCAAAAGGAGTTTGTAAAGATTTAAAAAAAAAAATACGCTGGTGGCGTTCTGTAGGTTCTGCCTACCCCCATGGAAAGGTAGTGTATGTATGGATTTCTATAAAATTTAGCAAGGAGATGGATGTCATTCTGGGAACGACATAGACTACTTTTTGTCTCAAAAGAAATCCTAAAGAGGGTGATATATGGGACGAACGTTTTTATGAGAAACCCAGAATATGAAAATTTAAATTTAAGTATGCTTTTGTAAAGAAATAAAGAATTACGTGTTTCGACGTTTTTGTAAAATCATACCGCAAGAATGTTAAATCTATACTAATATTATAAAGAGGTTTTTTTTTTGTTTGTTTGTTTATTTGTACCGAATAAGCTCCGAAACTACTAGACCGATTTTAACAGTTTTTTCACAGCTAAATTATCAGGAAATAACGTATGGTATAATATATTTAAAAAAAAATAGAGATTCTTAACAAAATTGCAATAATGCAACCCAAAATAGCTAAATGTTGCCTATACAATTCATTATTTGGCGTGCGCTGAGAAAACTATTGATGATACATAAAAATTATGTACTACATTATTAAAGTACTCATTATTACCTACTAACTATTATTAACATCTCGCTAAAACCCTAAGGAGCCGAGCAAAAAGAATAACAGTCTGAAAGAACGCTAATAGTGCTGGCAGGCGATGCGATGTGACGGGGTGGCTCGGGGGAGCAACAAACTTCACGCGGACGAAGTCGCAGGCAAAAGCTGGTAAGGTATAATTTTAAAATGAATAAATGTTATATTGAACTTATTTGTACCCCTACAGTGCGACAGCCGAGAGAATGCGTTCCTGATACCTGACAGTTTCATACAAACGAATACGTGTTTTGCGATTTTGATCCTTATTTAAACTAGAAATTGTCCAACTGAGGTTTCCGGCGACTGGGACCGTAATTAACTGGAGCCGCGGTCCCAGTTGCCAGATCCATTTAATTTTAATATTTTGCTTCCGGCGACTGGGACCACCCATTGTTTAAGCCAAAAACAGAACAGTTAAACGATTTTTTTTTTACCACTTTGATTCAAAATATTAATAATTTATGTATCTACTCTAACCTCCAGCTTACGCGACCGTTTAGTTCTCTAACATCCACCGCGCGCGGCATCACCCGACCCGCGAGCTACCTCGCCCACTCCGACGTAACTTAAACCTTTATACCTACTTAACCATAAAAGCTAGAGTAAAGTAAAACCTACCAAAAAAATAATTGCGGCCAGTCTATCCATAGTAAAAAAGTAAGTTGGGAGTCTCATTTCCTACGAAATGTATGGGAAAAGTTTTTTACAATTTCTGACTTTTCTAGTACTCAAACCTCAGTTGGTCCGATATAATTTTTTGATCCTTATAAGAAACAGGATCGATTGGAATCAAAAAAGTTTTTTGTGAAAATGGCCGATTTTCTTGCTGACTATACCATTTTTTGCAAGTCTATTAAGACCTTTTTCCTGTAGCTACAACGCCTAATGTATCTGCCCTTTCTACCCCATCTCAAAAATCCATCCTGTATAATAAATATACAGGGTTACTGGTTAACTCGACGTATTTCTTGCAGGACGCATAGTAGGGTTAAACTGCAACAATTTAAAACCACCAAATGTTCTGCCCCATCCTGTATAATAAATATACAGGGTTACTGGTTAACTCGACGTATTTCTTGCAGGACGCATAGTAGGGTTAAACTGCAACAATTTAAAACCACCAAATGTTCTGCCGAAGCTCAGTAATTTTTGAGTTAGTAATTATTTTTTTTGTATTTTTTTTATTTCATTTTTTTTATGAAAAATCCCAGATTAAATCTTTTTCAATTTAAAAATGATTTACGGCGCGACTGTACTAAAATTTAAGTTGTATGTATTTATTGTATACGTAAATGGTACACCACTGACTACCTGTAGTATTGTCTCTGCTTCTACTTTTAATCCATCCAAAGGTTGTCTGTGAATGATCGCTTTTAGCGATAAGACCGCCCATTGTGTCATCCTATGTAACATATCTACATTTATATCTGTAATTTTTATGGTGTACATAATAAAGAGTATTCTATATATCTAATCAAAACTTCAAAAACAATTCAAAATAAACTGTCAATGAAACAAAAAACAATAAACTCAGTAGTATTAATGCCTATAATAACAATGTTCTATTTATACAAAAGGGACAGGATTTTGTTTCAGTCCGCCCTTTCTTCTTACATCGTAATTTTCAGCTCCCGAACTCTAAACTCTGAACAAATTAATGTTAAAACAAATTTCAATTGAAGCCATTACTTTGAAGTTCGTAAGTTTGTAATTTAATGTAAAATTTTGTTACGACCAAACTTTAACAATGAGCCGTTTGACATTTTCTATATAAATATGATACATTGTGTACTTAGCGCGGTTTGTTCAATGTTATGTACATTAATGTATCAAGTAAATGTTTATCTTTCAAAATTTTGGTAAGAGTATGGTTGAACCCATTTTATGCAGGGTTGAGCTTTCCCACGCCCACGGGTTTTGAGTTGGTACACTCAGCCTTAAAAAGATAAGTACACATCGACTAGAATCGATTTGATTTTCTGCAATTTGTGTTCCATAATAATGTACCAATGTGTGTAGGGTATGAAAACTGAAATATAAAATCAAAACCATGAATAAGCACAGTTTAATTTACTATTCAAACGGAGTACTTTTATTTTAATTTTATTTTGTATTAATTATTTGGCCTGCAATTGACCTCGATCTCCCCTGATGAAAAGCGATGGATGAGATCTATGATGGAACGAGTGTGCCCAGAAGATGCCTGTTCACTCTTGCTTTAAAGGCAGACGGGTTATATGTGGAAGGGAACACAGACGCTGGCAGAGAGTTCCACACTTTGGCTGTGCGCATAATAAATGTGGAGGAGAAGCGCTGAGTACGACTGGACGGGATGTCAACCAAGTACACATGGTACCCTGCAGTATGTCTGGTAGTCCGGTTATAAATGGGCGATGGTGGGATCTGGTCGTGGATACTTGTAGTATCAAATTCCAATTACGCTCGCTAAATGTTAAATTAAGTTATAAGACTTCTTCAATAGTTGTTTGTAATTCGATATACATATTATTAGAAAATCTAAAACAAACAGCTTCTCGAAATCAATTTCTGAATTGAAAACTTGGTTCACAACGGTTCGGTTAACGATAATATTAAAACAAAGTTTTCAGACGTTTTCGAGTGCCTCATGTCTTTAGCAAAAACAAACAAATTGAAGATCCTGTCCATACAATAGCATTACGTAATACATCATTCAGACCAATTTTGAGTCTCAAATTGTGCATATACACATCTTCGGCGTAGGTGGAGAACTAAATAACTACGATTTACGTCAAAATGACTTTTTTACATTTTCGTTACATCCCAATCATGTTGCATATTTTCGCCTGACAAGCATTGTCATATTCGTGCTCTGTTCAGAAATATAGGATTTTTATGTTCCAAATGGAAAAATTAATATCGCACCTTTAGAATTATAGAGATCTAATTTCTTCAGAAGTTGAAAAACATCACCAAATTAGGTCACTATAATAATAATATAGTGACCTATATTTGAAATTTTAAGATTTCAACCTTTCTTAAGAACATCACCAATGAGGTCACTATAATATTGTGAATTAATTGATGATGTCATTAACTGATGATGTGATTGATGATTTCAAATAAGGTCTCTATAATTCTAAAGGTGCGATATGTCCAAAACTATCACTAAATCGTAGAAGAAAAAGTAAATAACAATAAATAAATCCTTAACAATGCTTTATGATAAGTTGAGTATTGCAATAGTTACATAAAATAAGTTGTTTAAGTTTTCTTCGACTCTAAAAGCGGTTTATTCATAAACGTTGCTTAAAGTTAAGTGACGTTCAAACGTCAAAAATGTATGGTTAAACAGTCGCTAATCATTACTTAACTTTAAGCAGCGTTTATAAATAAACCCCTAAATGTTATAATCAAATAACCATGTTCAACGAAAACTAATTAACTCGAGTTGTTTAATTTGCACATTTGAAATTCTAAGGTTCACTTCAATTTATGAATAATTTATATTATCGATTTCTGTAACACAATATAACAAATACAAGACGCTTAGCAAACATAATTAAATATATGAAGTTATTTATTACTTATTTACCCTTAATTTACTCTGTCATATACATCTGACGCGTAGGAAAACAAAACAATTAACCTTAAAAAGTAGCTAACTCCAGTATACTTACAATATTATGTTATGGCAAAATTAGATAACTTAGTGTTTTTTTTTTTTTTTTTTTACTTCTACAAAGAGTATCGTTTGTGTAAGCATATAAAAAAGGTACAGATACCCGAAGAATATAAAATTACCCACACAAAAATTGTCTCCCATTTATTAAAAACTAGCTTATGCCCGCGGCTTCGCCCGCGTGGATGTCGGTTATCGTATAAAAAAGTACCTACCCTATGTCCTTCTCCATATCCCAGGCTATATCTCAAAATTCTAACTTAATATTAATTTTAATGTGACTCACTATGTGAATAGAAACCGAAACAAATGATTTAATATAATAAAAGTACTTATGTTCTGAACGTGAATGAGTCTTTACCTAAAGGCAAACACAAAATCAAAACGAAATTTCACTCAAATTCTTAAAGCAATCAATTGTACCAAATTACAACACGAAATAAAAGTGCGACACAAATGATAATTTTAAAATAATTCACGTAAGTACCAACAATGTGAAAACAAAACGAAATCCTCCGAAATGTCACATGATACACCATTTGTGCTGATAAAACGCTCGAAATATATAATGAACACCATTGGTGCATAACTTTTCTCAGGGTCACGTTCGCAATTGGACGAAATATTTGACATTTATTTTGTACTTGCAACACGATCTGGCTGTAGAATTCAATTAATCGACTAATACTTGACCGGTTGACATTTTAGCGGGAACACCACTAAACGAACGAAAAAAAAAAAAAAAAGAAAACAAAATACGTCTGTACTCTGTGGTCGTGTGGTGGTGTGGTGCGGTGCTCAATGTAAACATTCATCAAAGTTATACGTGCGTAAAGATTCAATTAGAAAACTGTTTAATCTTTGAAGAATCTTATACAGAATTACTGAGAAATAAGTGTAGATTTCGTATTGAGTATTAGTTTATCGAAAAGTGATAAATATGTCAGTGAAAAAGTAACGAAAGTTGTGGAATGCACAAATTTTGATCATAAGGCCGCCGTGTTTAGTAATGTTTTTATGATAAATATTCTTGTACACTGTTTGAAATACACATAAGTAGCTAGCTTATTTATCTACGAACATAATTTGGCTAATAGCTACTGATATTATAGCGTATTGTTATCGTAATCGTATTTCCAAGAGTAAAATTCGGCAAACAAATACCTACTAAAAGTCAATAAAATGGATATAGTATGTTATCCTTAAGAGATAGACATATGCCATCGCGGACTTTTTGAAGACCTTCATAAGATACATAATTCCACCATACATTATTTTGTTATATCTCAAAGGGTTTACACAGCGTTTTCGTTGAAAGCTCCCAGACGGCTTATTTTTTTCCGACACCTCCAACAAATATCGTTAATTCATACAAAAATGCATACAAAAACATAACAAATTATATACTAAAACCTTCCTCGAGAACCAAGCTATCCATTGGTGAAAACAGCATGAGAATCGGTGCAGTAGTATTTTAGTTTATCGCGAACAGACAGACAGACAGACAGACAGACAGACAGACGCGGCGGAGGACTTTGTTTTATAATATGTAGTGATTATTTTATGAAATAAATAAAACAGTATATCACAATTTTCTCAAAACTAGAAAATTTGAGTTATTCAGTTCTCCACCTACGCCGACGATATATAATACACAAAAAAAATATTTAAATAAAAATATATTATAAACTCACGCCTTTTTCCCAAGGGAAAGCAGAAACTACAGAACGCCGCCTACTGCCTGCTACGATTTTATGCAATAGGGAGAAATAAAAACTATATCCAGCCTTTCAAAAGTGCGTGTTCAAAATTGGTTCTGTTATTTTCTCTGAATCGCGTGGCAAAATCCTTTATGTATTTGTACATCAACATTACACAAAAACCATGTTTTTCCTCACATTATATAGAGAACATGTTCCATACATTCCCTAGCAACTCCACAAACGTAACATCCTCGCTAGAACTGATATAATATCACAAAGTGATACAACAACAGTGATATGCCTCCTATCTGGAAGGGAAAAAGACACAGAATACCAAGCTTTGAATAGGAGAAAAGTATTGCAAAGAAGGCTTTGTAGCTGGAGTTGATGGAAACGAAGAAACAACTAACAGTAGTCCTTGCAAATTTCAATAAATCGGTGGCCCCACCGAATAAACGTATAAGAGAAAAATTAAGAAGTAAAAAAATCGATTTCCACATATATTTATTACTTACTTTGTTATTTTTGTTCAATACGCAACATTTTTTTGTTACTAATAATATAAAAATTGTAATATTTTTTTATTACAAAAAAATATATATTCCGGTTTATTTTTGTTTTATTCAATCATCTATCAAACGGACCGTGACAGTTATTCTTTGAAGTGAAAACTGGTTCGCGTCACCGAAATGCGCGACATGCTCGTGACGTGTTGCGCCATATTTCAAAGTTTCGAGTTTTCACTTCTGTCGGCAGTCATTATGACTGCCAATTTTTTTTTTTTTTTAACGAACCTCTATTTATTTTAACTAGTGATCCCTAATCTAGGATAAGATCTAGAATAATCACACGAGTAAAGACAAACAGGCACTTAACGTTACCGAACCGTAGTTTTTCAGAATAAATCTGAGAACACTTCAGAAATAATGATGAACGCTACAAAGGTAAAAATTGACAAAAAAATAACGGCCTCTATCCAATTTTAAAGTCCAAAACTAAAATAACTCATAAATCGTCACTAACAAGTCCCAATCCAGTAAAATCTCTATGACGTTCAAGACAGATTTTCATTTCCCAAGCGTTGGCATTGGCGTTAATTCCCTTCAGAACGGCGGCCAGATTGCAAAGTTTTAATTGCAAACTCTTAATGAGATAGGCCTGGCCTCGAAATAGACCAATGTCGCGTATCCGTAGTCTCCGCTAAATCACAGAATAATAAGTAGGTACAGAAGGCTGAGTTGGTTCAGTCACAGAATGTACCTTTCGCAAAATGCATCCCATACCTACGCAAAACGTACAGTCAGTTACAACAATTAGCTGACCCCCCTTTGCTCAAGTGGTTGAAGATTTTCTAGTAACAAATCGTATGATTTTAAATTTTTTCTAAGTTTGGGTAGATCTCTTATAGGTATTTAAATAAAATTAAGAGTTATAAAATTCTATCGATTCGTATTCTAAAAAATCTCAACCATTTATGTAAGCTAATTGCAGTAACTGACTGTACCATTCTCAAAATGTACATTTCTCAATATGTACCTTTCTCATAATGCACCTTTCTCATAATGTACCTTTCTCATAATGCACCTTTCTCATAATGTACCTTTCTCATAATACACCTTTCTTATAATACACCTTTCGCAAAATAATCTATAATATAAAAATGAATCGCAAAATGTGTTGGTAAGCGCATAACTCAACAACGCCTGGACCAATTTAACCAACTCTTTTTTTTTAATGTTCGTTGAAGTCCAAGGATGGTTTTTACGATGGTTTTTACGAAAAATTAGGGTAGGGTAGGGTAGGGTAGGGTAGGGTAGGTAGGTAGGTAGGGTAGGGTAGGGTAGGGTAGGGTAGGTAGGTAGGTAGGTAGGGTAGGGTAGGGTAGGGTAGGGTAGGTAGGTAGGGTAGGGTAGGGTAGGTAGGTAGGTAGGGTAGGGTAGCGTAGGGTAGGGTAGGTAGGTAGGTAGGTAGGTAGGTAGGTAGGTAGGTAGGTAAGTAGGTAAGTAGGTAGGGTAGGGTAGGGTAGGGTAGGGTAGGGTAGGGTAGGGTAGGTAGTTAGGTAGGCAGGTAGGTAGGTAGGTAGGGTAGGTAGGGTAGAGTAGTGGAGTTTATACTATAGCTTTTGACAAAACGAAGTCTGTCGGGTCAGCTAGTGTAATAATGATTATGTACTGTGTTGAGCAATAAACATTTGAATTTAAATTTGCTGATAGTCAAGCTCTTTTTTCACATCAAACGTAAAGCTTGTTTGTGTGCGTACATTTTCACTCGTTGCATGGAGCCGACTTTCTGTATTATTCTGTGCCAAAGTCTCGTATCTGCGCGTAGTCTGCGCTAAATGCACTGCGGCGAATAATTGCTTTTATGTCGTCTGCAGATAAAATTGATACTAATTAGGTTGGTTCGTTCCTTTGAATAATTTTGGGAGTATGGTGCTAAGTGAACCTGGTGTGTAGGATTTGCATTTGTTAATTAGGTAGAAGCATCAATTATTAGGAGGAATAAGGAATTAATCAAAATAAACATATATATATATTTTTTTCGTTATTAAATTACTGTACCTACATAAGTTACACAAGCTGATTTTATGTAATTAAATAAGGCAAATGAACACTGATATCGTAAAAAAATATTCTAGAATAAAATTATAAGGAATGAATTCGAAAATATGCCTAACTTAAGTAGCAATGGGCAGGGCACATTGCTCGCAGAACAGATCGCCGCTGGGGCCGAAAGGAGTGGCGACCGCGTACCGGAAGACGTAGCGTAGGAATGCCTCCCACAAGGTGGACTGATGACCTTGTGAAAGCCACAGGAATCCGCTGGATGCGGAAAGCACGGAACCGGTCGAAGTGGTGGTTCTTGGGGGAGGTCATGTCCAGCAGAGGATGAAGGAATGAATTAAAATATACTGATTTTTGTTTTTGTTATACCAGTTCTGTTCTTGGTAGACAGGTCTATTTTATGTAATTAAATAAGGACAACAATATAATTAATAACATATTATTATTATCATATAACAACCTTATTAGGAGCTATATTTTTGAGCCGTTTGGGGCTGAAACACTAAGGTCATCGGGTCCGAGTGTCCACTTAGTATTTCGAGACATCGCCAAGGGTTGGTCGACTCTTCTCGTGACCAGAGGGCTGGCCTATTTTTTGCCCAAAGACTCAGCATTGCCATACAACGTGGCAAAGCTGCCAGCCTTTTGGGCACTTTTCCTGTTGGCAGCGATGCGCACGAATTTTGGATGCCCTGCCATTCTTTCCCCTCCCTATTATATACACTTGTACATATTATTATTACTATTGTTTTAAGACTATTAGGGCCTTACAAATAAACACGGAATAAAGTCATGCTAGGAATAACTTCGGTATAACCATAAATTGACGTTTATACTTGTTATAACTTTATTCCGTATTTATTTGTACCAGTGCACCTAGCTTTTAAACGATATTTTTTTTGCCCCACACTAGGAATTTCTCCAGTATTGTGGGTGCGTTTATAAACATTTAAACTCACATACACAAACAGCTAAACCCGGAACAACTACTTGCAGATCATACTAATATTTGTTCCGTGCGGGAATCGAACCCGCAGCGCAGCAGTCAATCGTTTAACCACTGCGCCAACCGACTAGAGTCGAATAATTAATGCACTGGAGTAATTTGACATGTGCTATATGTCACTTTGTGTACTTAATAAAATGGCCATATTTATTGTAATGGTGATCGTTTATACTCCATTTCCTATAACATTAGACAAATAACGGCTAAATAACGACAGTTATTGTGTAATATTGTTGAAATTACTGCACTTTAGAGTTATTTTTTTAATGTGAATGGTAAATAGATTACAGTGCTTTGTATTTATCGTGAAATAACGGAGTTTATTCAACGTTTACATCGAAATAACAAAAGGGTGAGAACAGTTATTTGTCTAATATTATAATAAATGGAGTATAGTTTAATTGATTTATAAAGTGTAAAATAAATGTATAATATATGTATTGTATAATTGTAAAAGTCTAGAATACAATACATATTTCCTTATTATTTAAAAATGTGACAGCTAGCTTCTGTCAGTTTCCTCCAGTGAATTCATAATTCGACTTTATATAAATATATCCAATAAATATTATTGAAATACAAATAATAAGGCAAATGAACACTTATAATATAATTAATAAGGCAAATGAACACTGATGTCGTTTAAAACTGACGCCCGACATCAATTCAACGAATAACCTTGTAGGCAAACTGCACATTATAGCCAATGCACATAGTCAAATAGTGCAACCACAGTGCTATTACATTATAACAGTCTAGACCAAATCTAAGATGTGTAATGGGGGGCGCAAGCTTAGTGGCCCGAAACACAGCGCACACGGCTTGCACATTGCGTAATTGAGAACATAATTGTAGTATATTGAACTACTCGAAACGGGATGAACGAATACGTTATCTTTTCTAAGTAACCCTTTCATGCAGAGATCGTATGGCGGAGAATGAAGTGGTATCGTGTAACTGAAATATTCCCAGAAATGGAATGTGACCGACTGATTGCAAAGGCTCAATCAAATCACCTCACTCAAGTTGATTGAAAGTTTTCAATCAATCCATACACAAAAATAACTTTACGATTCAAATTGAGTTCTTCACTTTTGGAAGTCTTATAGAATATAACACCGGAGAAGCCCTACGAATATTTTTCCTCGGTAAAAGTACAAGAACAAATGTTCTAATACGTTCATAAAAACTACTTTCAAATCGACTCTAACGCACTTTGTAAATCGTTTTCAATGGCCGCGGAGCTCCATGAAAATTCCTAGCTGTGCTGTTAAATTCTGTAAAAATCATTAAAGTACGTCCAACTTACATAAAGAACTGAATAACCTTTCTTACGTAATTTTTTATCTTAAATTATATTTAGTCATGTTTATAGTGAAATTTTTAATCCTAATTTCATAACACATTTTGATTTTTTATTCAATTCAACCATGATTCAACATGGCAGACGGCATGAATCGAGTATTTTTTCTCATGTTGCTTTTGTGACGTCACCGTGTATTTATTACACCTCGTTATTACGTTCTTAAAGTTCAAAATATTTTTCTTTTGCATTACGAAAACATACGACAAATCAGCAAAATGAACATACACTTGACATGCGATTATGTGTTTTAGTAAAAATGCTAGCGAGACTATCGTAGGGTTGGGTTCATGTTTTAAATCAAAATGGACATGTCGATAATTTCTTAATACTAATTAGTAATTGTTGTTGGTAATTTTTTGTCCATTCCAAAACCATTAGTTTTATAATTTAGAGCCGGAAAGTCTGACAACTAATCTTACAAAGTGGTATCGAATTACCCAATAACTTGGTAGTGAAGGCCAGATAGGCAGTTACTCCTTGTAAAATACTGGTGTTCAGCTGCATCTGGTGAGACTGGAGGCTGACCCCAACATAGCCAAAGGCAGGGGGTTTTATAATTTGAAAATATTTTTTGCTTTTGTTTTAACGTAACCTATTTTCTTATTGAGATTATTATATCTTTTTTTACATGTATTTAATACTCGTAGCATGTAGATATATTTTCTTATTATTAAAATTTAACCATTTTATGCATCAGCTGTTTTTTATATGGATTCAAGCAAAATTCCGAATGAACATCGATATCGATAAAAAAAAATCGATGGTATTGACTTCTCTTTCCGGGCGAGCAGTTTTTGTTATTATTTTTTTGTAGTAGTTAGATCGTCCTCCGCCAAAATTGTCAGAATTTGGTTCAGAATATTGCGCAATAAGGCTCCAGTGTTATATTCTCTAAGTTGGAAGTCGAGTAAAAAGTCTCGAAAACCGAAATCGATACCTAAAAACATATGTTTGCCAGTGAACAACGAAATCAGTGAAATAAAATAACTACTACTATTTCATCAAACTATTTTGTGCATACATCGGAAAAACATAGTTAATTTATCTAGTTTTAGCATCTCACACATCGATACCTATATCTCCTAAACTGCATATACACTTGGCTAGGGAGGTACTCTATAATTCATACCGGTTTCGCACAAAGAAAAAATATGTACGAAAATCTCAATCGTAAACCCATTTGAAATTTCGGCGTAAAAATCTACGAGTAGAACCTACACACATCAAAAAAAGTTTGCGATCACTTTGAAAAATCTAAATCTTTTTTGTTACGGTAGATTATATATGATTTCTTCTTCTTTTTAGATTCTTTATTTAAAAATACAGATTTGGAATATAAAACAATAAAACAGTTCAATTGTTTTTCCATATAAAAAGGCTTTCAGTCCTAGCTTACGCTCAATCAAAATCTGATTTAGTCAATTTTAACGGATTTAAAATACTTTTTCGCGGAAAGTTGTGATTAAAAAAATGCCAAGAGGATTATCAGAAGTTTTACGAGCAAGAATAGTAACTTTGAGGGAAGAAGGATACACCACGAGAGAACCACGAGCACGTAGAGTTGCTATATCCCAATCAAGTCGGTCGATTCTGTAAAAATCTCACCGTGAAAACTGAGGTGAAGTGAGCTGTCGTTCCACCTCATGTTAGGGATTGATACTATTGACAGCTAGGCTCACTCCACACTCACTTCACGGTGAGATGGTTACAGAATATCACTGCTGTATCGTGACCAAGTGGCAGAAGTACCTCGGGATGGATAATTTTGCTGACCGACACCACAGTGGTTGCACAACCGTTTTGACTGTAGCCCGAAAGAAAAAAAAATATATATATCAGCTTATGCTAGTGATCACAAACTTTTTTTGATGTGTGTACCTACGAAAGGCAGGTATCAACAGGAGATTAGACAAAAAACGGATGCGAAAACCGACGGCTGGTCGACGGCCGTCGCCGGTATGTTGATTTTAATTTGCGTCCTGTCCCAACTCTGTTAGTTTTACATTTACCTTTCAGAGTTCCAGACAGACGTCTGATAAATTAGTGATACGTGTGTGTGAATGCATACTGTACTTTTACCTGGAGCGTACGAAAATCGATGTGTAATGAACGGACTTCTCGACGAGCTGGGAAGTTTTCTGTGCGATCCATTGAATGGTTTTATTTCGTGCTGCTGAAAGTTAGGATAAAGGCGTTTTACCAGACAAAGGGCGCTTCCAATTAATTGGCAGGTGATTTTTAGATTGTGAGTACCTTATTTAGTAGCTAAGCATTGGCCATTTAATACATTTTTTTTTTTATTAGGTACTTAAAAGAGTCATATCGATGGCCCAGGATGGCCCCACCGAAAGGGAAAAATGACAACTTTTCAGCAAAAAATAAAAACGTTTAAACTTCAATAACGCTCATTTCATTGTAAATAGGTATAAATAATGTTTGATCGAGTTATTGGTAAAAAAATAAGCTATAGACTTGTATATTTACTTTCTTGGCGACTCAAAAGTATGTAATTATAAATTTTAAAATTAATTATTTCCCTAGAATAAAGAAATTCACTATTATAATAGGCGTGTTTTGAGTCTAAAATTCATAAAAAAAGTGGGTGCAGGATAGGCAAACGAAACGAAAAATGTAAAAAAAAAAACATGTAAGAAGCATTGCACATTTATTCGGTGGGGCCATCGATATCTTGAATTTAAAAAAAAATATGAATCTCACATTCCAGTAGCCGGAACCGCAGTGCAAGTACGTAGGACTCGATTCGATAAATTTGAAAATTATTCTCGATAAAATGAGTTTTTATCGAATCGAATCGATGTCGCAAGTATGTAACTTCTACTTTAACGATCGGTAAATAAACTCTAAAATTTTAACGAATTTAATGAAAATGCACGAAACGACAATTTTACAGTTGAGATCGCCAATTTACGCTGTCAAGCTCGGTAATTTATCGACACCTTGTAAGCCCGATAAGCATAGCGATCGTTAAGTACTAATACGAACAATATTGATAAAAATGCAAACCTTAGCGATCTCGATGTCTTATCGAGATATCGTGGGCCGATTCGAGTCGTTAAGGATCGCTTGTCAAATGGCAATACTGAGGACGTCTACAGACAAAACATTTAAGGTGGGATTTCTGTGGCACGACTAATGTCAGACATATTTAGAAAATAATTTTTTTTTTCATACATTTTTGGATTGTAAACAATATTTATGGGTATAATTGAAAGAAGCTACACTGTAATTTAAGCTACGCTTATAATTTTAAAATTGCTTGAGACATTTTGCAAAAAAAACCTTTACTTACTTATTCTATGAATGACCCGCTCGGACGCGGCGACTATGGCGGCACGAGCGCGGTGAATTTAGATAATTTAATCATCATATTTTATCAAGTAATTTTAAATTAAAGTTTTTTTTTTTTTAATCGGTTCCATGGTTTGTGTTTGAATAGATACACCCTATAATATTTTCTTTTCTTTTGCTTATATCTCGAAAATGGTGCGTCCTATCGCAAAAATAATGAAAATTTCGACGCCCTTTAGGAAACCCATAAACCCATAATCCTCAACATGCAGGTAATTTTTTTTTTCCATACAAAAAGTGAAAATTTCCATATGAAACACGTAGAGGCTGCCCCGCCCCTGCGCACCTCCAGCTCTAAAAAAAATCATGAGATAGGGCAAACAAGTGCAACGTTGCGAAGCTAAAAAAAATATCACGTGGACTCGCGATTGTCAAATTCGATTCACCCTGCAATAAAGTCATAACTTCATAGTCCTAAATCCATGATTAGTAATGATCGCTATGCTTATCGGGCTATTACAAGGTGTCGATAAATTACCGAGCTCGACAGCGTAAATTGGCGATCTCAACTGTCAAAATGTCATTTCGTACTTGCATTTTCGTTAAATTCGTTAAAATTTTAGAGTTTATCTACCGATCGTTAAACTAAGTACCGTACTTACTTTTTTTACGTGTTACGTACTTCCAAATTCGTTAACAAGATCGATAAAAATGTAAACCTTATCGATCTCGATGTCTTATCGACGCAAAGTGCGTACTTGCACTGCCGGAACGACTACTTGAGCACCATTTTATCGTCGGAAGAGTAGACAAAAATGACGTTCCGTGTAGACACTATAGAAAATGTTCTACTGTCTTAAGCATGGCGATTACAAAATCAAATTGTCTTCACTACCTTAGACAACTGTCAGTTGTCAGTGTGATTTTGACAGTTTGGGATAGAAAATTTTCTTCTGAAATAGTCTACTTATACAAGGTTAAAACTAAAGACAAAATGACAGATTGTAGAAGTTACTCCAGCAACCCAGTTATTGAGTTATACGATACCTCTTGGTATGAGTAGTTGTCAGGCTTTCGGACTTCCGAAAAACAAGCACGGAACAAACAGAGAGACAATTATTTTTATTAAAAATTGTTTTTGTGTTATAAGTACCATAATTTTATATTTTTATATGAGTTTTAAAAGCTGTAATTTGGACATTGCAAATAGACAATTCAATTATATTTATTTGTAAGATAAGATAAGAAGATGTATAGACTAAGTCAATTTGCTGTGATAAAACTGTAAGAACGTTTTTATTTGCTCTAGATAAAGTACATTTCATTCGCCCACACGTGGTGTAAACTGGACGACGATTGATGGAATAATATCTCTATGATCTTCTCTATGATTGTGGCGGTATCAACAACGCCACATGCGGACTACGCATCAAAAACCTGACGTCCCAAATCCTGCATCGCGCTATCAAAGTTTACCGCGCGACTAGCATATATACAACATCCCGACATCAACTGTTGGGCAGTTGCCCACCAGACACAACACCCGTCTGGTCGGAGGATCCTCCCTATACTATAGAGTATGAGTATTCTTGCCCACTGCAGGCCTCTTCTCATACAGAGAAGGCATGAGCATTGCGGCTGCCAACGGTATAGCGAATCACTCTTTGCCGATGGTACGGTTCGCCGAAATCACTCTTAGTCGACGGTTGGTTCCACCAATAAATCCATCGCCGACCGTTTATCGATGGTCGCTTCAGCTACAACACCCTTTACCGTTAGAACGGGTCGCCGAAATACTTATGTAAATTTCTAATATAATTGATAATACTCATATCTCTGTATGATCACGTGACAGAGGGTCAAAGGGCCACGTTCAGTAAAGATGTTTAGTTAGATAAATATAGCTGTTTATGGCTGCTTACAGTGTCATGTCATTCTGTTTTTATTTTTTAAGTATCTACAACATTAGTAAAATTCAGCATGAGAGCGCAGAAGTTTCTAGTGTAATCTAATCTATGAACTGAGCGAGAAATATCAATAAATAATACTTCTTGATAACAAAATATACGATTCATTCTTGGTCCGTACTTTTCAAATGCAAATCTTAAAGTACAGTCGCCAGCACATCAGATTATACTAAACCGTAAAAAAAATCCAAACGATTTTAAACCTTAAAATGTTGATGGTTAAGTTCAAAATCGAATGAGAAATTTTTACAGTAACTGGATGTGCTGGCGACCGTACATACCTAGTTACTGTCGTCCCATTCCGTTAAATACTTTTAGACAGATACTCTAAGTAGGTACCCATGGTACTTAGAGTATCTGTCTGAAAGTATTTAACGGTTTAAATCAAGGAAACTAAGAAATAAGATGTTAAAGAAACGCGTATAAACGACAGTATCAAAGTACCTTCTTACTGCGAAAAAATAAAAACAAAGTGCGTACTAATGAAAGTCTGAGTACACATGAAAGCGGTCCGCAATCTCAGTCTGACGCATTCGAAATTCATAAGTCAGTCAGAACACTCGCCCACAGCACACTCTCTCACGGCACTGGACAAAAGACTCGCCCCAACCTGTGCCTTGTTCAAACACCAATGTTCCGTTCAAATATTTGTCTAATTATAAACTGTACGTACATAGTTTCAGGTACGGTGTTACGCGATGTTTAGGGGTTTTTCAGATTGGAAAATAGAAGGCTAAGTTTTATTTTTTTTTATTTTATGCCATTACAGGATACCATTATATTTTATGAGCAAAGTTACAAGGAACAACTGACAAAATAAAGAAAAAAAAAGAAAAGAAAGAAAAATCGTTTATTTGCGCTAAACACGACGCAAAAAAGAACACAACACAAAAAAAAACAAGTTGGGGGTAAATATGTATGACGCCCGAATAACGATTAACCTAAATCAACTTATCTGATGAATTATTAACTTAACGACTTGTCTGTCGTAATTAGAGACACAATTAAAAACCCATTGTGTCTCGCGTAGATCTACGTTCCGACAGACGAGAGGTTAATCTGATGAATTATTAAAAGTTATAGAACAAAAGTTATTATTTATGTAATACATTTCTGCAACGTGTATAGTGTTTTTCCAATAACCCTTTATACAATGTCCCGACATCAATCATCAGGCAGTTGCCCACCAGACACGACACCCGTCTGGTCGGAGGATCCTCCCTACTCTACAGAGAATGAGTGAACTTTACATCCTGAGGCCCTAGTGTGAGTTTATTTTAACCATCTCGAATTTACGCATCACGCGCGTTCAGCACTCCGTTTGGTGAAGGGCCAATCAGAGGCCAATCGGAACGCCGAACGCACTCGATGCATTAAATCGAGACGGTTAAAAGAAACTCACACTAGGGCCTCTGTTCATCATAACTCTCTAAGTGTTTGAAATAAAAAGACAAGATAAATTGTAAAAAGCAAGAAAAAAAGCAAGATTATATTTATTTTATTTTATTATAGTTTTTACAGGATGTTTAGATTACATCGACATTAAATTAGAATGGTATCTCAATATTCTCTTGCCCTTATCCCAAAATAAATCCCAATATTATAATATCTCTGACTATTACAAGAATTCATAAATAAATTATGATTAAAGTTTTAATATGATTAATTATGTATAATAACTTGGTCTTTTCTATGAAATATTACTATCAGAAGTCTCTTAGTGCCCGATACTATTTTGGGCATGGATTTCCGCATATTTATTTAATTACAATTAAATTAAAAACAAAAAACTGCGCAACCACACAAATATTTAATTAAAACTACACAAAGGCTTACGTTCGCTTCTTCTTTTGCTTCTTTGATGGTTTCGAGTTCAAAAAGCTTATCATAATAACTGGGATTTTAAAAATCGCATACATAGCCACCAGGACTAATATTAAAACAAAAGCGTAAACATCCATCATGGTATACGCGACCCAACTTAATGCCAACGCTGGGTTCTTCATGTAATGTGCTCCATTATTTCTTATAACATACTCGATCCAAAACATGGCAGTATCCAAAGCGTTCATTGGTCTATCCTTGAATCTAACCGACAATTCCTTAGCCCTTATCCCGTAGGAGTCATTTGTAAGTACTTCATTCAACGTTTTAGATAACGTTTCTTCATTGATGTGCGGGTATTCCAATATTTTCCCATAGCCTAGAGACTGAACTTGTAATAAGTTGTTGTACTGATCAGCGTAGATTGGAACGCCTACCATTGGGACTCCATGGAACGTAGCCTCTTGTGTTCCTATTAGCCCGCCGTGTGATACAAATACTCTGATGTTTGGATGCGCTGCAAGGAAAATAGTTAATGTTAGAATTAAACATATCGCTTCGTGTAATTTATTCAAGTCTTTACTTGGTGTTAAATTTGTTAAATTGTCTTCTCGCCGACTGGTCGACACTTCACGTGACCAGGGCCTCAAGTCTGCTATTACAATAGTGTCAGAATGGTCTCGCCATTGTGAGTATTTGACAGTGTTTGTATGGCAAATCTGTCAAAAACCCACAATGAAGAGACCATTCTGACACTATTGTAATAACAGACTTGAGGCCCGGAGGGCTGGTTCGTTCTTTGGCCAAAGAATTAGCATTGCCATTCAACGTTTCCGAGTGACAGCGATGCGGACGAGTACTTCGACGCCTATTAAGTGTCCTTTTGTTTTTCTTTGTATTTATTTTTTTTGTTTTTGTTTATATATATATAGTTTGTTGGTTTTCTTAATTTAGTACCTAGTGTATTATAGCCTGTGCACATAAATAAATAACAGTCTTAAATCAATTGCATTTGTAAGGTTAAAATGTCTTACGATCACATGATCTATAGAATAAATTATTGAGGGGCCATATTATGGCCCCTAAAAAATGTATGTCACTATGTCATATTCCTGTTATAATCCTTCCAAAAATATTATATACGAGTATTATAAACAATGGTGTAAAACCAATACTTACACAAGATTTGTTTTTGCGGCAACCATTTTCTTACAACAAGATTATCAGGTTTGTTCTCCAATTTGTCGTCTTCCCATTTCCAAAGGACAGTTTGCTTAAGTTTCCTAAACACGTTGAGGACTGCGTTTCTTTTTTCAGCTGGCAACTCTGAACTGCGTACATTCGATCCGAAGTTCATATACACGGCTCCATGTTTGGCATTATCTAATATTTTTTGGAGATCCTATAAAAAATAACCAAATGAGAAATGTTTACGGAAGTAGAAAGCCATATCGGATAAATACGTCAACGCAGACTTTAAACAAACTGTTTCAAGAATGATCTAAAAATATGTATATAAAATATGCTTTGTGTATTTCAAGAAAATTAATTAATACATATTAATGTACTTTAACAGTATCTAATGGGAAAAATTTCACAAACAATACAGCAGAGACACTTAAAACCACAAAGTAGCAGACAATGTTACGAGAAAATGCATTTGTAACCAATCGTAGGTACAGTGGCCAGCACATCAAGCTACACAAAACTGTCAAATTTCTCCAAACGATTTTAAACTTTAGAATGTCGAATATTAAGTTCAAAATCGAACGAGAAAATTTGACAGTTTGTGGTAACTTGATGTGCTGGCCACCGTACCAATAAAGAGGTTCAATTTGAAGTTAATGATTCAAATTGTATTTTTAATTAAACACAAAAAAACTGTCTTGAGTTTGAGTAAAGTACTTCGTGGATTTAGTCAAATTCTGTCAGATGATTGAATAAGAATTGGTACTGCAGTACTAACAAAACTGAGTGCCAATTTCACCAATAAAACTGAACGCGATCAGCACATCTTAACATTTTTTCTTGGTCGTCTCAGAGTTGATCATTAGAGATCGTGACTCTTTAACCGGTCTTTCCTGTGGTTGCCTTAAGCTCCTAAAAACTTAAAGCTTCCAGCCAGGGCGCAAAAACTTATAAACTAAACGACTGCGCGCTAAGGGCACCCCCTGTGGGGTACGAAACTCGGCTTAGGGCAGAGTCGGAAGGAGGACGGCAAGGGACCGACGGTGGCTGGATAAAATCAGGGTCATGATTATTATCAGGGGAATTTAAAGCTACAGGCTCAGCTACGGCGCGGGGTGGCGCTTCGTCGAGCAAGGGTCGGAGCATATTCACTGCGTTCATGACAACTCTTATACGCCCTGAATATACACTATTCAGGGCTGATTGAACCGCAACACAATTTTATTCATCAACAACCATAGAAGGAATGTAGAGGATGCCTCATTGTCAACATCCGGTATTAAGATGATATAACAATACACCGACATTCACCGCCAGTTATGTTTAAGTCCCGTGTAATAGTTGGTGAGCCTATTGCCGTCAATTGGGCACAAATCCAAACTCCGGGATGCTGCTGAGAAATTCCTGATGGCCCAATTATTGAAAAGCCCAATAACACTTGGCTGACCTGGGAATTTAACTCAGGATTTCATGCTCAGCAGTAGCGCTTGCTACCAATATACTAACGGGGCAGTCAATTTTATCTATCTATCTATATATATATACAGGATAAGTTTAACCAGTTCGCAATTTTTTTTTGGTGGTTCAGTATCAGTAATAGAACACATTTCCATTATTTGTTTAATACTTTTTTTTGGTAAATGATAAATGATTTTATTTCTGTAAGTAGGTTTTTACAAACACTTTTACACGTCAATCATATTTTAAAACTAGATGAGGTCGGCATTTCGTATCTGACTACTCTGAGAAGAAATCAGCAAAATATGGATACAATCTATTCGTAATAATATTAATGGGCGAGCGCACAGCTGATAGGTACCTACTACTGCGTTCTGCTTCACTGACCGCGCCGCCCGGCGCGTTGCGCAATGAATATCCATTATACCAGTTTCAAAATAAACATCTTTCGCTAACGATAACTTATTTTTTTTGTACTAAGACATATCAAAATAAGAAATAGGTGTATAATAAAACACGTTTAAGTTTAATTTGTCAAAATTTGCGCACTGATTAAAAACTTTTCCTGTATAAAACACAAAGTATGTATCTACCTATCTCCGTTATAGACTTTGAAACTACTGAACGGATTCATAAAATACAACACATATCAACACATATCAACTCAGAAAGGGATCGTAACCGTATCGCCTTTCGCGTCGCCGTCAAACAGTCGTCAACCTAACGTAAGCACGTAACCAAACCGGATCAGAAGCTCCGATACGTCAACTCGGCTACGGCTAGGCTACGCCGCGCTTACGCCTCGCCGACCGCTGGTTGACGGCTAGGCGGCACTAGTTCAATAATTTTGAATCCGATCACGTTAAGTGTAGCGCACGGTTATGTCTCGATTCACAATACGTGAGTTGGCTATCATTTACTTGATGAAAAGGAAAAGAAAATAGAAAGAAACGAATAAAAAGAATATGGGTACACAATATGAATAAAGCAAGAAGAACTGAAGGAGAATTTCGGATTATTATAAAACATTTTGATCGATGATGAAGAGAAATTTTATATTTATTTCCATATACCAAAATATCTCTTTTATAACATACTGCAGTCTATAGAAGAATGTATAAGAAAGAAGCATACAACATTCAGAGAAACGTCGATGAAAAGCCGTAAGCTAGGGTACGGAGCACCGTAAGCGCGGGAACTGCAAGTCGACCACGCACCACACCGCGGTTCGTGAGCTTGTCCCGAGGCGAGGCGATTACGTTACGATTCTGATTAGTGTGCGTTACAGTAGGGAGTTTCATACAAATAATACTGAACGGCTCGAGTTGATACGGTGACGATCCCTTTCCGAGTTGATACGTATGCTACAACCTTAACTCTTGAGGAAGGTTAACCTTAGAAGCCGGGCAAAAAGAAAAAAATCAGAAAGAACACGAATTTTAGCGTTATACATATATAAAATGTTACTCGCCGGGTATCCGCTAGTAGTAGATATTATTAACCATTTATCATAGCTGAAGGACAAAATATCAGACAATACAGCCCATAATTAAGAAGCACCTATTGTAATCAGCCCAAAATAATAATGTACCATCGACAACTATTACTTCGTAAACCACACAGGCGATACACAACTCGAGTACTAGAAAACAATGCGTAATGTTAGTAACGATCCTGAATAACATTACGAATTACAACGAATGGACTGTAGAACTAAACATTACAGACAAATAATAGATGTCAATTTGTACAACTCTATATCATTAGTTAGCTGTCTTAAGTTATTATGTACGTTGAGAGATAAAGACACCACTTACATAATGGTAATGATATAGAACTAATGGGGTCCCTAGACGATCCAAATTGCTTGATAAGCACGTGAATCTTTCGTGCTTGTCAATCAATTTTGACCATTTAGAACGAAGCTTGATGTGCTTGACAAGCAAACTACAGTACAACTATTTTCTTAATATCCCTCGGTAAACTTCGTGTTTCGTCAGTCGTCGAATTTCTATCAGTTGCTCTTTGCACTTGGTGCATACCAGACGCTCTCAATATACTTCTGTAGGCTTAGCTAAGTTGACAATCTACAATCGATAACGCTAATAGAAAACTCATCAAATGTATAGGAATGACATCATCTCAACGTTAAGTGACGTGGGCAGAACAAACGAATAGAAAATTGGTATACTCCATTTATTATAACATTAGACAAATAACTGTTCTCACTCTTTCGTTATTTCGATGTAAACGTTAAATAAACTCCGTTATTTCACGATAACTACAAAGCACTGTAATCTATTTACCATTTACATTAAAAATATAACTCTAAAGTGCAGTAATTTCAACAATATTACACAATAACTGTCGTTATTTAGCCGTTATTTGTCTAATGCTATAGTAAATGGAGTATAGATAAGTTCTAAACGTATCAGATCGTTCAAAATGTTAGAATGAAATCTGATACTTTCTACAACGTTGATCGCTACATCCCATATAAATGATCAGAATAAATGACCGCGCATTAAGTACACAACTGTAACTTTGACGTTAGTTTGACATTTGTAGGAACGCTCACCATAGACTAAAGTATAGGTTTTTTCAAAATACGTTGTAGAACGAGCGATCGACTCAGTCATGTCAACTTGGCTACCAACTTATCGTTTTCTGTAGTCGCTTACGACGAGGCGACAACGATTGTAGAAAGAGATTCCATACGAAACGTTTGTAACTTGGCTAGGCCTACTGGAACTTAAAACACGAAATTTGCCGAAGGACATTAAGAAAATAGTTATACTGTATAAGCTTGATGAAAATTTATATATTTGCAATACTTGGTGAAAAATGAATGCGGATGCTTGACAAGCATGCTTGACGTTGTGCCAAGCGTGCTTGTCAAGCGTGCTTGTCAAGCACGTAAATGCTTGTCAAGCTATTTTTACCGTCTAGGGGCCCCATTTTATAAGTAGTTGTTTTATGAGTAGGTAGGTAAAACGTGTACCGTCCATGCGGCTACCAGCTGATATGTTCATAGATCAAAAGTATATCAACATAAAGGCACGTTAGGAAGTTGCTTATCTATTGTTCGCTACGATGAGAGATGACGATCGACTGAACATATAATGGTTTACAAATAATTATTATGGATTGGATATGATAATGATGATTGATTATATATTGATATATTATATTGATTATTTACTGCCTAGTTTACTAAAGTATTTTATTGATTACTAGCTTCGTCTGCGTGAAATTTTTTGTTCCTCCGTTCCCCAATCCGTTCTCGGGATATCATCAAAAAAGCCGTCCTGTACAAAATGAATGAGAAAGTGAATTTTCAAACTACTCTCTACTCTGTATACACGTACGGAGTCTTTGCCTACAGAACCATGGTTTTAGTCCTAATTTTAAATTAGATTTAGTATTAATTTTAGTGTTTACTCAAGCAAAACTTCGTGCATAATCCACGAGAACCTACTGCCGACAAATTGCTTTGCAGTTTGGCAGATGTTATGTAAGGAAAAACTGTAACTTAATGGATTAAATAAACAAATTAAAAAATAATAATAATAATCCTTATTTTTTAATAGTTATTCTGCTATTCGGGGTGGAGACAAATCCAAGATCATAAACATCGGTTCAGCCGTTCTTGAGATAAAAATGGTGTAAATAACCCGACTTTGTTTTATTTTTAATAATTATAATAATTTATATATTAAGATGCAGTATATTACAACATTAATTTTATTCGTAAATAAAAATTAATTAGGTACTCCAAATTATAGGAAATTGTTACCAGACAAATATTTTATAGTTTCCTACAAAGCCCAATAAGTTATTAAACACGAAGTACTCCATGTGGTTTGGAACCGTGCCTAAAATGTTGGCAATTGCATAGTTGTGCCTCCACCATAAAGACAAAATATGCATGACAATTATCTTGAAGTTAAAACAGATTACTAACGAAAAAGCGAAACAACATAATAATAATAATATAATTATTTACAGTTTTTGGTTGCAAATTCCATCGACTTGTGCATGTCCTTGGCATTCGATCAACTTTTAATAAAAACGCTTCCAATTAGTGTCAAGTTAGCTTATATAGGTAGACATAGAATAAGTTTTAGTATAGATTTTATCCAAAAAAATAATAACCAAAGGCCGCTGGTTACTTCGTAGCTAATATAGTTATTCATCTATTAAGATTAGATACATTTGTTTTCTTTGGTAAAATTTTTAGAGGTATGTAACTAGTGTTTAAAATTAGGTTTGTATCAGAAATATCAAGCTACATACCTTAGGTAATTTTGTGTCACTCTCAGACAAATGTACTCCTCCAATTTCCACTACATTTGGAAGGTAAGCCGCTGAGGTATCAAAACTGAAATGTCCATTTATCAAAATCATGGAGGCATTTTTTTGCAAGTCGTACAAACTGGGGACCGGTTTCGGTAAGTCTGACAAGTACTTCCTCACAAGGTTTTCTTGTTCTTCTAGATACCAGTATCGCCAATAAACGTATTCGTATACTGTGAAGTAAAAATTCCTCAGTCTAGCCCAAAATGATGTCGGCTCCCTGACATCCAGAAATTCTGAGACAACCGTGGCCAACTGTAGTGGGTTCCTAGTTACAATATTGTGTCTCATACAATTTCCGAATGTCGTAACTAATACTAAAGGAGCATTGTACTTGTAGGCTAAAACATGCAACGCTTCTTGAAAAAACTGTTCACTGATGATTAAGTCAAACTTGGTGTCTTCTTTCAGAAGGGTTCTGATTTCCGTTGAGTTTAGTACGAGTTCTGTAAAAGCTATGCCACCTTTCCATAGAATGTTGTGGTGGAATTGCTCCGCAGATAAACCTACCATGTCGAAGACATTTGGTCTCGCTCCTCCTAAAAATAGAAATAATGTTGTTATATTTATTTATTTCATGTAAGGTAGCTTCACAGCTGACAGTAAGTCATCATCATCATCATCATTTCAGCCGAAAGAGGTCCACCGTTGGACGTAGGCCTCCCCAAAAAAGGGGGGGAATTTGCCAAAATCGCCACGCTTGGCAGGCGGGTTGGCGATCGCAGTATGGTGTTAAAAATGCATAGAGAACGCTGCTGCCCATTGTCTAGTAAGTCCCTTAGTTGCCTTTTACGACACCCACGGGGGGAAATGGGGTGGTGCTATTCTTTACGTCCGGCACCACACGGTATAGTATATTAGTATGACAGTAAGTATAACATAATTATTATTCTAAACATTAGGGGGTTTATTTATAAACGCTGCTTAAAGTTAAGTAATGATTAGCAACTGTTTAACCATACATTTTTGACGTTTGAACGTCACTGAACTTTAAGCAACGTTTATGAATAAATCCCTTTATGCGTTAACAATTACGAAGCAACTAACAATTACGAAGTCCACAGAAAAGTAAGAAATACAAAGAGTGAGATAATTATAAATATTTATAGTGTGTGCGGGCGTGTATCTGTGCGGTGTAGTGCTGTAAATGTTTGTGATTATGTGTGTACATATGTCTATGTACTTATGACTAAACTGGCATTCTGGCGTTTGCTGGAGGATTTGGATAATCTCCTTTTTAGGGTTTCGTAGTCAACAAGGAACCCTTATCGTTTCCCCATGTCCGTCCGTCTGTCTGTCTGTCCGTCCTTAGCTTAGCTCGGAATCTCTTAGCAGTAGAATGCTATAATTTGGCATGGATATACATATTAATCACTCCGACAAAGTGGAAAATAAAATCATGAAAAATATAGGTATTTAGGGTACCCCTGTACACGTACAAGTGGGATGTTTTTTTTTTTTCGCCTACCCTATGTTGTGGATATTGCTGGATAGGTCTTTCAAAAATATTGCGGGTTTGTTATAACAATTTTTCGATTAAGGGATCCGTTTCTGAAATATTAGGCTTTAAAGTGCTAATTTTTGTTAGAGTCAAGTGTCCCCCCCCCCCCCCCCCCCCGCCAGCTAAACCGTTAGTGTTGCATAGGTGAAAAAATTCACGATAGTAGTATATATAACGAAGTCAAAAGGAAAACTATCAAAGCCAAGTAGGCATCCAAAGTTACCGACCAACTTACAACCAACCACATACCAGCCACAACCAACTTACATTTACAGTTGAAAAACATGTTCTCCCATATATTCCGTATGGAAGCACATGTTTTTCAACTACGATGTTAGTTTGTTCTTGGGATAAATTCATACCAACTACGGAACCCTTCATTGTGCATGGTTAGACACGCACTTGTTAAGTCTGTTTCGTGTGGTGTTAAAGGAGGATTTATTAATTGCATTTTACATTCTGGCTTCATGCTCTACACGTGTATGGCAATCGTAAAATGATGTTTCAAGGTCTCATCATACATATCAATTGAATGATATTAAAGGTCGTAGCACACGTATCAAATCGGAAAGGGATCGTCACCGTATCAACTCAAGCCGTTCAGTATTATTTGTATGAAACTCCCTACTGCAACGCACACTTATCGGAATCGTAACGTAATCACCTCGCCTCGAGACAAGCTCACAACCGCGGTGCGGTGCGTGGTCGACTTGCAGTTCCCGCGCTTACGGTTCTCCGTAGCCTAGCTTACGGCTCTCCGTACCCCAGCTTACGTCTCTTCGTCCACGCCCCGCACAGTGGATCGTCCCCATACAAGAGGTGTAACATAGAATCAATGACTGGCCGTCAACCAGCGGTCGGCGAGCCGTAAGCGCGGCGTCGCCTAGCCGTAGCTGAGTCGACGTATCGGAGCTTCTGATCCACTTTGGTTAATGCCTTGCTTACGTAAGGTTGACGACTGTTTGACGGTGACGCGAAAGGCGATACGGTTACGATCCCTTTCTGATTTGATAAATGTGCTACGACCTTTAGCTTACATTAAGAGATCAACAGGAATACTAGAAATGTAACGAATTGAATTGAATTGCTAGGAAATTGATTAGCTAATTTGGAATTAGAAAGGAGAAATGGAAGGCTTTTGCCTAGCAGTGAGACACAATATAAGCATAAACAATTTAGATGATTGGTAGTACATAAAATAGAATGGTAACATCAAAAATTTTCAGACTTGTTTGCGGATACCATACTTTATTAAACTCTTCATAATTTTAACAAATTTTCCTCATACCTCACCCGTTAATTGTAAACAAATACTTAGATCACTCATAATACACCTAAGAATAGACGGATAGATAATTTATGTATGAACTTCATGTACCTACCATATTTGATGCAATAAATGAATTGAATTTATTTGAACTGAATTGAATTATGTAGGTACACAATAAAAATTACAGACACAAAATGTAGAAATGTTACATAGGGACGCAATGGGCGGTGGATGCGCAAAAAAGAGTTTTATCAAAACTGGCACAAGTAAAACTATATGTCTATGTAGCCTGTATTGCCCACAGCTGGGCAAAGGCACTCTCCCTTTCCCACACATTTTGTTTTCCTTATGGTAAAACAATAGCTTAATGTTATATGTAGACTTACCTATAATATCCCAAATCTCCTTTTCATCCACCATGTATTGGTGATAGTTCGGCGGAGGATCGGTTACTCTGTTACCAGTAATTACAGTTACATTATGCCCCCTTCGAGCCAGCTCCAATCCAATAGGTTTTAACATAATATAATGAGATTTCGACGTAAACGGCACCACATACAAAATATTCGCTGACTCACAATATTTTGCCACAGTCAAGAAAAACAAAACAAATTTTAAGGTATCCTGCAAAAAATACTTTATATAATTTTTTTTTACACTAATTTTAAAAAGATAAATGAAGAAGTTTAACAAACACGCACCATTTTGAAATGAGAACTTTTTGTTAGAAATTTAAGCGGTTTGTTTTTAAATTCTTATAAATGGACACTACCCGCTGTTAAGAAACATTATACTAAACTGACTTACTGACGAGCATACTTTACAATTACGTCATAGTAGGTACATTAGATAAAAAAGTGATATCCGTAGTAGATTTTTCTCGTAGTGTCACAGCTCAAGTTTGAACTACAAACGTTTTAATAAATTCCACTTTTTGTGTTATTTATTTTTAAGAACAATGAAAAAATAAGTGCAATCCGATTGAGTTGTTATTTAAATAGAAAACCTTTCCAAAAGTACAGTAGGAGTTTTTTTTTTTTTTTTTCCTTTATTTTATCCTCTTTTTGAATCTTAAAAGTTGTACCTTGGAATCGTAGACGGAGAATGCTATAGACACCTGCAAAGCGTGTCGCAGAAAGAGACAGAAAAACAATACGTCACATATTTAGGGTTACCGTGCGAAGAAAAATTTACCCCACAATTTGTGAAAGTGGAAAACAAGAGAAACCCTGAGTGACACTGATGTATACCCAAAGTCTCAAATTCAGATAATTTATGTAAACAAAGGGGATAACATATCAAAAAAATATCTTCTTAATGGTAATTCACATAAAACGGCGAAAAAAAGGTTCCATTTTTTTTAAGTACTGAATTGAAGAAATAATAATTAAAAAATAATCATACCGTAATAATTTTTATAAAATTTCGGTTTTAAACAAAGTTATTAAAAAAGGAGATTTTCTGGTATAAAATATTTTATGATACTGGTAACAATGCAGGAGATCCAAACATTTTCACATTTTTTACATCTTCAACAACACTAATATTACAACTCTCATTCATAGATTCACATTGCATATAGCATATCTAGCCACATGTTGGATGAAAACGGTTGTAAACTGTTTCGAGTGGAAATCGATTTTGGGAGGCTTACGTCTAGCAGTGGACTTAAATGGGCTGATTATGACGATCATAGGCCGTGTCTCCGACTGAAACTAAATAAATACTACATAAAACATTGTTTGGCAACGGTATTTTGTTTGCATAGTTCTTATAATTAATTATTCACTTTAATTTCATAGATGATAATTTACAATTTAAAAAATATATATAAAATGTTTTGTACCACTGTCCTGTCATTTTGACAGTGACATTTCTTGACATTACTTTGTTTAAATAAATTATCTGAATTAGAGACTATGGGTATAGATGATAATCGATTTATCAGCGCCACTTTCAGGGTGACAAGCAACGGGGGGTGGGTTTCAAGCATGTGATGCATGGAAGAAGACATGCTCCTGAAGTGAAATGAATTGCGTTGAGGGCAGGAGAGGGTGACAATGGATGATGATGATGTGATTCTAAATACCTATAATTTCTTATGTGATAGTAGTTTCTGACATTGTGAGTAAATAATACATTTTAATTTTTAATTAGCTTTTATTGATTTTACACATTATTGTCCTTGAAATAAAACAAGCTTCATATGAACGTTTCTAATTTTTTGCTCATAAAATGTACAAAGTAATAGTTTGCAACAGGTAATTGTATATAACAGTTTTAAAAACACTGAACATTAATAAAAATCATAAAAACCTGGATCGAAACTAAATTCATAATATTTACCAGAATAGGTACAGCATTAGGTAATAGCAGTGTAAGTTTCTTATTTTTTTTTTTTTCTAATTATCAAATTGTCTGCTGCAAATTTTTGATGATGGTTTTGGTGTCCAATCTGTTCGTCCTGTAGCTACGATCCAATTCCGACGTAAATTATCATCTTCAGGAAAACTGCAACAAGCCATTCATCTTTCAGATGTATAATTAACTAGCTGCGCCCCGTGGTTTCACCCACATGTGTCTCGATCCCGTGAGAATATTGCAATAAAAAGTATCGTATGTCCTAACCCAGGTCATAGTTTACCGATGTGCCAAATTTTATCCAAATCCGTTCAGCTGCTTTAGCGTGATAGTGTAACAAACAAATCCACTTTCGCATTTATAATAAATATTTGTTAGGATTAGGATACACACTGCAGAATATAATATATATTACCCATAACAGTGGGTAATAATTTATAGAAAATTTGGCAACACCAAAATTCTTAGGTTAGAATTTAATAATCGTCAATTTTGTGCTTTTTATCGATGAATTTACGTCTAGGGTACATTTAGTACATTATACACAATGCATGAACACGGTAAAATATTATTGAAAGCCTAGTAACTGATAAAAAGTGTTATACTTACGAATGAAAAGACAAGTCTGGTATTTTCGTTCCACTATCACTTTTACACCTTCTAATGCTACACCGCACCATGTTTCTTTTTTAAATGGTTGAAATATTAAGTCTAAATAGTTCACAATATAAAATCACATAAATTACTTAACATAATGCACATAAAAACGGAATTTTACAAGAAGACGATAACAAAATCTGTCGAACTTTGTTTAGCAAAGTACTTTGCTGACCTTGAAAAACGTGGCACGCGCCGTAAAACAAAAAATCTCATCGTTCTGTCTCACTTCTTTACACAACATCGGCGTAAGTTGCTCTTTTTCTTGTGTGAAAAAGAAATCAATTTGTCTATAGCATTCTCCGTCTACGCTTGGAATATTTAACATATTTTTTTTTTTTAATTATACTTTTAATTTAAAAAATTGTCATTGTCATTCTATGGGTATAAGATCCACACAGCCTAATCTACTTATAACAAAAATAATTTAAAATACCCCTTTTTTAAGTGGATAATTAAAATCTGCTCTTTTCCCCAGCGGCTCTTATCCATGTCCTATTTTTGCTTCCGTGTTGCTTATAGAATCTAGTCGTGTGCTCATTAGCAGCCCTTCGCCAGTTCCCCATCTATTTAAACGCCAGTTCCTGACTTTAATAATGTGCCTTTAATATCGTTCCTTAAATATTTGTATTTAAGGAACGATATTAAAGGCACATTAGTCACACATTTAAAAAAAAATCAAAAATGATTTTTGTCCATTCGAGGTATGGTTAAGATTGCTTTATTGAAAAATAGGCTTTTTAATTACGCATCTTTTGATACGAAAAAGTCTACGTAATACACATAGTTTATACAAAAATCATAAAATAATCCAAATTATTTATGGAAATACAAATTTTTGATACACTTGCTACATCTTTATTTGTGCTATTAACATCCATCCATACTAATCCATACTAATATTATATTTATAATATATTATTATGTCTGTCTGTCTGTCTGTATGTTACGTTTTCACGCCTAAACCGCTGAACCGATCGTCAGAGATATAGCCTGGGATATGGAGAAGGACATAAGCTACTTTTTTACGCGATAACCGACATCCACGCGTGCGCAGCCGCGGGCAATAGCTAGTATTATATAAAGAGTAAAGACTTGCAATATTCTTTGAATGTAAAACTTACAAACTTACCGTCTAAGTTTTTTTGTAGTAAGTATAAGCTCACTAGCCATGTATAAGCCATCAAAGGCTTCTGTGATTCTTAGTGTAGTATTTTAAACTCTGCGATCGACTTTTTGAACATTAATAAAAAAAAAACAAAAAAATGCCGCTCCTGTATAATTTGCTTATTTTGACTTGTGGTGCTTTTGTATTTAAGGAGCGATATGTGACGTAGTTAAAATAACAAAAAGTCCTAAAAGCATTTGCTTTTTTAACTCTTCTACAATGCAATATCACCATTGGCCATGGGCCATTTGGCCCTAATAGCAAAACGACCTATAACAATAACGACACTTTAGCAAAATCGTTCTACGAGCAATTTGTCTTACATGCAAAACGTCACTGAAAAAAATGCACTCCAATCGAGTGACTTTTTATCTTGATTGACGATATCTTGACTAGGGCTTCCATTACGTAATTACGTAATTACGCAATTACGTAATTACGGACAGATTTTAGAAATCTCACAAATACGTAACTGAAGAGCTGCAGTCCGTAATAACGTAACTATAGGATAATATTAATTAATTTAGGTACCCATTTATTTAGTTCTATAGTTTCTGCCTACTCCATGGGAAAAAGGCATGGGTTTATCTGTGTATTTACAATTTACCTTAATTTAGTTAACCTACGACTTACATTATGACAACACCAAAACCCTTTCTGTGGGTATCCCCCGAATTCCCGGGGTTTATTTTATAACTTCCAATTTGAGTCCGCAAGATTTAATTTCTTAGTCGTACAGAATAGAGTTCATTGTTGACCAATCGGGAAACGAAGGGAATCCCCGTTGGTTGTGGATAGTTCGGTACGTAACACAATCAAAGTTTATAAGTGTTTCGCAAGTATTTGATCTACCTCGTAGATAATAAAGTTTAATATTGTGGATTGAGCAAGCTAAGGGAACTCCCTACATTTTTCTTTACTTTCGTGAATTTAGAAACAATCTCAATACTCGGTACTCAGTCATCTTACGTACACCTGCGAGATACTGTCCTGCCTGGTCTAAGCTTATTTTATTGACTTTTGTGATTTTGTGTATGTGCCGCAAAGTTTGACGCTTGGTTTTCAGAAGCTTTTCATTACAAGTTTCTAAGTAGATATCACCATACACGAGTAGAGATACTTCAACGAAAATGTAAGTACCTATTTTAACATTACTTTACTTGTCTACTTACTTTGTTTCTAGGGTATTGTGTGAGAGTTTATACATATAATTTAGTAGTTGATTTTATATTGTTGACGGCACGGTTGGCGCAGTAGTTGAGTGATTGGCTGCTGCGCTGCGGGTCACGGGTTCGATTCCCGTACGGAACAAATATTTGTATGACCTACAGATAGGTGTTCCGGGTCTGGGTGTCTTGTGTATGTTAGTTTACATGATTGTGAGTGCACCCACGATACAGCAGTAATTCCTAGTGTGGTGCGACGTTTAAAAAAATAAAAAAAATATGTGCGATTTTATTTTATTGTTGCTTGTTAGATGTCTGTGCAAATAGACATTGATTATGAGTTCACGGTACGTATGTAAATGTATCCCGTTTTAAGTGTAGTGCCTAACTATAGATGCTATTTATATGTATTACCTAACTATTAAATTATGAAATATTTATATATTGTTTTAGGTCTGCAGTAAAGAAGACTATTTATAAGGAGTTTTTGAACAAACGCACACAATCAGCTATATGGGAACACTTTTTGAGGGCTGAAAATGGGCAAAGTGTCCAATGTAAACATTGTCAAAAAATTTTGAAGACTCCTGGTGGTGCTACTGGAGCACTACATACACATATGCGTGCTAAACATATTGGCGAGATGTCACAAGAGCAAGATGCGCAAAGGGCAAGTACTTCATCGTGCTTTCAAGCAAGAAAAAGTTTAGAACCTCCATCGAAGAAAACTAAACTAACGGATTACTTTTCCACTGAGTATTCCTTGGACGTTATAGTGACTAGAATGGCAGCATTGGATGGCATCCCATTAAGCAAATTTTGTACTTCTGAAGATCTAAGGTATGTTTTCAAAAAATCTGGCTATGATCTACCGAAATCTCCTTCAACTATTACCAAAATTGTCCTGGAACAGAGTTGTGCCATAAAAAAATAATTAATAAATCAGTTTAAAGATATGAAGTCCCAAAAAAAACGGTTTACTATAACGTTTGATGAATGGACCTCTACCCGGAACCGGAGGTATATGAATATAAATATTCATAATAAAGACCTAGAACCAGCTAAATATAAAAATTTAGGACTAGTAAGGATAAAGGGTTCAATGCCAGCTCACGTTGGAACTGTACTGTTAGAAAATCATCTAAATGACTTTTATTTGAAACTTGAAGATATAATTGCATTCACAACGGACGGAGCCAGTGTTATGGTTAAAATGGGCAAAAATTTTGATGGTCACCATCAGTTGTGTTTTGCTCACGGAATACAACTTGCAGTGCTGGACGTATTATATAAGACACGGAAAAGTACAACTACTGAACCAGAACTAGAAGATGAAGCTTCAGATACTGACACTGAAGAAATTGAAGAAAACGATGGCGGACTTTTCATAGAAGTACCTAGAGTTCTAGAACCAGAGTTTCTGTACAAAGATATTATAGTAAAAGTAAGAAAACTTGTTAAATCATTCAAAAAATCACCACTGAAGACCGATTTGTTGCAAAAATATTCTTTACAAGAGCATGGTAAAAGCCTCGATCTTATACTAGACTGCAAAACGCGATGGAACAGCTTATCAGATATGGTTGGACGATTTCTGAAATTGAAATCAAGTTTATTTAAGGCTTTATTAGACTTAAAATCAAATATAAGTTTCACAGACACAGAAATACAAGATCTACATAACATTCATCATAGTTTAGATATAATAAAAACTACAGTGATGGCATTGTGTCGCCGTGACTCGAATTTGTTAGCAGCAGATGCTGCGCTTCAGTTTATGTTAAATAAGCTTGATGCTCAGTCCAATGGGCTCAGTGACAAGCTTGCTGTATCCCTTAGAAAAAGAATAAAAGAAAGGCGAACAAATGTGTCTGGTGTCTTGCAGTATTTGCATAATAATGAAGAATATTATAAAACCGAAGAAACAGAAACTTTTACAAAACCGACGTCGGATTATATTAGAACATATGTTGCAAACTTATTAGAAAGGCTCAAATTTACACCGCCTACAAGTACACAAATGAGTTTAGATTCCGAAGCAGATGACAATGATGCTAATGATGGTTGTGGCGACGAGTTGACTGTTGCACAGCAACTAGAAAAAGAAATACAGAAAACTATGTCTACAGTAAACAAATCTGGAGTAAACACAGATCTTGAATCCATCATCAGAGTTGAAATGTGTATCTACGATAGCACTGGCGGCGGTCGTGAAGTTTTCCTAACAGCAGCTTATAATTATTTACTATGTATAATGCCTACTAGTGTTGAAGCAGAACGGGCATTTTCTTCTGCCGGCTATCTTTGTTCTAAACTAAGAAGTTCCCTTGGTGACAGAACATTGCATTCGTTATCATTTATGAGATCATATTATCAAGAACAAAGATTGGAAAAATAACCATATTTTATATTGTTTCTTACTTTTAAACCATTTGTGCGTGGTACATGTTTTGTTTGAATTGTTGATTGAGTTTAGTCAAAATCAAAATCGTCAATCAAATCAAAATATTACATTTTGATTTGATTGACGATTTTGATTTTGAGTTTAATTTTAAAATTATTCTTTTTAATCTGTAATTTACTTTTAATTCCTTAATATTATAATTTTTTTCATTTGAAGTTGTTTGATTTTTTACTTCTAAAATACGTAATAAGCCCAGAATTTATCGTGCTTTAAAAAATCAAAACAGTTAAGTACGTAATTACGTAGTTACGTAATTGAAGCATCAAAATGCGTAACTAGTTACGTAATTAGCAAATCCGTAATTTTGGAAGCACTAATCTTGACGATATAATATCACGACATGATGGCAGCAATAATAGTTCAAATGATTGAACGCTCAAACAAGTTTCTCGATTACCCCTAACATGACATCATTGTAGAAGAGTTAAAAAAACACAAGTTAAAAAAATGTTAACTGTAACAAAGTAAGTTAGTTGTGTCAATCAAGCATTTTGATTACTTCAATAAAGATCATTGAAACTTTAATCAAATAATCTTGTTTGGAGCAACTATGTTTTGACTTGATTGCTGCAAATAGGTTTTGTGATAACTCAAATCAAGATCCCGTTTCAAATCTCAATCAAATAAAAGTAGTAGCTGTGATCATTGTGCTTGATAGGCTCGAATGCAAACAAGTTACTTAGACAATCTAAAAAAAAATCTTGATTGTGGCAACAACTTTTTTTTTTCAGTGGTCCTATTTGTGAAGTGTATTATTGCTGAAAAGTCACTATTTATTTTTATAGTCATGGCTCACTATATCATTTATTTGACAGGTACCATTGAAATAACAAAAAATAAGACTTTTTTAAGAGGCTTACTTATTTTAAGAGCTACTGGTCCATGAGAGAGCTTCTGAAATGAAACCTTCCTTTGTCACTCAAACGAAAAATTATGACATCATTCTTCCCATTTTGACCTATGGATCCCAGACTTGGTCTTTGATAAATATTCAAAAGTCCAAACTTAGGGTTTGCCAACATGCGATGGAGCGCAGTATTCTAGGCGTCAAATTGATAGACCATAATTATTCTCAACTATACTCCATTTACTATAGCATTAGACAAATAACGGCTAAATAACGACAGTTATTGTGTAATATTGTTGAAATTACTGCACTTTAGAGTTTTTTTTTAATGTGAATGGTAAATAGATTACAGTGCTTTGTAGTTATCGTGAAATAACGGAGTTTATTAAACGTTTACATCGAAATAATAATAAATAATACTAATAATAAAGTTTATTCATCAAAAGTAAAATTACAAAGAGATATATTCGGTGAGCCACAAACTAAGCGTTGTTTGTATCTTGTGGCTCTGGAGTATGAATTTAACCAAGTTAAAAAGATAAAATTACAATTTGAGAATGTTAGATAATTATAATAAAATAAAATAAAGAAATAAAATAAAGATTAGAGTTAACAATGGATTTGAGGTGTGGTGTGTGAGTTTGTGTGAGCAAGTGTGAATGAGGGTGCGGGTACATGTGTGTGTGTGTGTGTGTGTTTGTGTGTAAGTACTAATAATAATAATAATAATAACCCCACCGCCGTATCTCTACGTTGACGTCGTGGTGGGGCTTGCGCGCTCCGAACTCTAGGTCTGTGCCGGTAGAGTTTACTTTACCGGAACATATCTAGGGTGAGGAGCCAGACCAAGAGAGATACAGAAACCCGCAGGGCAGCATGTGGCGAGCTGTTGGGCAGTTGCGACCCCACGGACCTCATCTCCCGGGAGAAGTCATGTTCCTCATCTCTGGCTTGCCTTTGTTGGCCGGCTGGAGTGAACACTGACCAGGAACTGAGATCCCACCTCATTCTTGCCTTTATTGGCCGGCTTGAGTGGAGATTCGCAAGAGCAAACGTGCTCGGAGGAAGGAAGTATTCCAGTAAGTGCTTGTAGGGATCTTGACCATCTTCCGGGCTCTGGGATTGTTCTGAGAGCCGTGGAATACCTCTCCACTCCTCGAGTACCTCAGGATATGTTGCCCCCTTGTCGCTACGTCACTATGTGCTAGCGACCGTTTTCGGGGGCCCATTATTGAGTGTGCAAGTCACCCCCTGCCATTTTATCCGTGTTTAAAATAAAACATTGATCAGGCAGGGGCCATAGTCCTTCCATAGTTTTTGGTAACCAGTCCATTTTAACCACCCAAACCCATAGTCCAATATCTTTGTTTCCATATCCTGCAATAGTCCTACACCAACCGGGGGTTGTCCTTGGGTGCACTTGCATAGTGCGTACAGGGATAATCGTCGATTGGTGCCTCATTTCATTAAAAAGCGCCTAACGGGCCTCTGCGAGTTGGCTTCGGCCCCTCGTACGCCTTCCAAAGGTCCGGGACCCCAGGGTCCCGAGATATGTAAAAATATGAAAATAAAATAATAATAATAAATTTTATTGCATAAACAAAATCACATTGCACTGCATACATTCAGTTGACATAATTCAATACAACTATACTCCATTTACTATAGCATTAGACAAATAACGGCTAAATAACGACAGTTATTGTATAATATTGTTGAAATTACTGCACTTTATAGTTATTTTTTTAATGTAAATGGTAAATAGATTACAGTTCTTTGTATTTATCGTGAAATAACGGAGTTTATTAAACATTTACATCGAAATAACGAAAGGGTGAGAACAGTTATTTGTCTAATGTTATAATAAATGGAGTATAATATAGGAGTACAATAATTTTAGACTCTATCCCTTAAACTAGATCTGGCCTGTATTTTAAGAGATAGGGTTCAGCCATTATGTTGGACTAAATTATTCTTTTTATTTTACGACTACAACAAGTGAAACAAGCGACGATGTAAAAAATAATAGTAATAAAAAATTAAAAAAACTAATAGTAAAAGTACAAAGGTAAATAACGAAAGGGTGAGAACAGTTATTTGTCTAATCTATACTTTATTTATATTTTTTTTTTTTTTGTTTGAACGCGCTAATCTCAGGAACTGCTGGTTGGAATTGAAAAATTATTCTTGTGTTGGATAGTACATTTATTGAGGAATATTATAGGCTATATAACACCACGCTACGACCAATAGGAGCGGAGCATATATGAAAAATGTTGCAAAAACGGGAAAAATTATTCCTTTTTGAGAGCTTCCGTTGCGTGCGCTGCATAAACGGTTTAAATTACGCAAATATCATGTATTATGGAATTGTTCCTCTTTAAAATTCAAAAAAAAGTCCGCGACAGCATATGTCTATCTTTTAAGATTGACTCACTATAACCTTTTTTTATGGTAATCAAATTCTTTCGAAATTAATTCATTATTTGCGAAGGAGTTTTTTCAACATAATATTAATCCTTATCCAAATAAATATGTTATTAATCACAAGTATTTAAATGTAAACAAAATTGTCCTTGACATCACTTGCTTTCAATAAACATCTTAGGAGATATCATAATTTTAAAATAACTCCGCAACAAAATAAGTAGAAAATTCATTACTTAAACCACTCTCTCTCTTACGAGTAGGTGACGCTCCCTAGAGTATATATGTTCTGTGAGGTGACGCAGACGAAGTTGCGCGGGTCAGCTATATAATTTGCTAGCTTTTGCCCGCGGCTCCGCCCGCGTGGATGTCGGTTATCGTGTAAAAAGTAGCCTATGTCCTTCTCCATATCCCAGGTTATATCCATGACGTTTCACATTTATAATATTAGTATGGATAAAGCTGAAGAGTTTGTTTGTTTAGTGTCAATCTCAGGAACTACTGGTTCGAATTGAAAAAATATTTTAGTGTTGGATAGCCCATTTATCGAGGAAGGCTATAGGCTATATATCTACGCTACGATCCTTAGAAGCCAAGCGTAAAGAACGGAAGTCAGAAAGAACGCTAAGCGATAACGAAGTTTTAGCGCGGGCGAGCGACGGGATGCGAATGCGACGCGATGGGTGGGCCGAAATTTCACGCGGACGAAGTCGCGGGCAGAAGCTTGTGTTATAATAAATGGAGTATAGGGCAAGCATTCCGGAATTTCGTAATTCCGGAATTCCGTAACAATTTTTCTGATATTTCAATTCCGGAATTCAGAGGAGTAATATCGGAATTCCGATATTCATAATTTTTTGATATTTTGATTATTATTTTATCTAAACGCAACCAAACTAGTCTGTGGAACTTTCCACAAGCCGCTAGACGGCCAATGTTTAATTAGAGTAATAAGGGAGAAAGATGTTTAATTTTTTACTAAAGATGATTAAAAGACATCTACTGTGTGATAAATAAGCCTTGTTGATTTTACGGTTTAAAATGTTTAATTAGAGTAATAAGGGAGAAAGGTTTAATTTGTTACTAAAAATGATTAAAAGACTGATATAATTATAAATCTTGTTTGATTTGAAACAAACTTTAAAAGTTACCAGTTCCGGAATTCCGGAATCAGATCTCCAGTATTGGAACTCAAATCCGGAATTGAGAACCTTCCGATATTGCATGCCATATTCGCAACACCACACTGTTCTCCAAAACACAGATTACTGACGTTGCCCAACAAGCCGCTAAGCTGAAGTAGGACTTGGCTGGCCACGTCTGCCGTATGCCCAATGAGCTATGGGCCAAAATTATCACTATGTGGAGCCCTGACACAGCCAGAAGGCATCGCGGCAGACCCCGTAGAAGATGGCGGGACGAGCTGGAGAAAACAAACGATCAATGGTCCACGTTAGCCCTGGATGGAAAGTCCTGCAATTAATGGGGAGAAGCCTTTGCCCAGCTGTGGGATGATGAAGAAAAAAGAAACTTATTTTGAGGTTCATTAATTTTAAAAAGCGTCCATTATTAGCAGGCCAATAACTTTTTAGAAAATCAGTGAAATATTTCCCAAAAATGTATACGTTTATGTCTTACATACTTAAAAATTCAAGTTCACTTCTTCTATTTAAATTCGTCTAAGTACCCATTTCCTTCCGTGAAAGGAGACTAAGGGACTTACTAGAGAATGGGCAGCAGCGTTCTCTATGCATTTTTAACACCATACTGCGATCGCCGACCCGTCTGCCAAGCGTGGCGATCATGGAAACCCCCTCCCCCCCCTCCAATTGGAAGAGGCTTATATCCAGCAGTGGACGTCTTTCGGCAGAAATGATGAAGTACATAGGTAGGTACTTCAAATTTTCAAATCAAAATTGGTTCATTTTGATTTTTTTATCATTTTTTTTTTTTTGGTGTTCACCAAAAAAAACCTTCTATAAATAACTGACCATTAGTACCTATCTTATAAAACTATACAAATAACTAAAATTGAAGTGTCTGTTTGTAATGTCAAAACAACAGTTTTTTACTAAATGCAGTACATAATAAGTAATTTAAGTATATACGGTACTTATAACAGAAAATCATTTTTTTTTAATTATGTCTTTCTGTCGGTCTTTCTGTCTGTCTGTCTGTTACAGCTAATCTCCGAAACGGCTGGACTGATTCAACGAGACTTTCACTGGCGGATAGCTAATGATTTAAGGAGTAACTTAAGCTACTTTTATTTTAGAAAAAGCCATGCGAGCGAAGCCGGCGGGGAGCAGCTAGTTTATAATATAATGATCTATAAATACATTCTACAAGATAATGCCCAAATTTTAGGGAAAAGGTGGCCTCATTGAATAGTCCGAGATATCAATTATTGTACCCTTTAATTGTTATCCACTCTCATATCCGGGTTATTGTATTCAAACAATAGTAGCTCTATTAAGTTGAAACAATTTGTTTCCTAAAGATGATAATAAGATTAGGGACGGTTTAGGTAAGAAATATTCGTATATAACTCCCTTGGCCCTTGTCCATGCAAAACCCCGTCCTAATGTCCCTATTTGTTCTTTGTTTTCAGTATACAGGGTGTGGCGTAAATAGTGGTCCAACGTTTAGGGGCCGATACACCATATATTCAGCTATCACATACCACAATTATTTTTTATATAGGACTCCGAGCATTTTTTTTTTTTTTTTTTAATTGTAACCTTACTTTACTAATTTGGCTGTAATTTCTAGAAATGACATTATTTTTAAAGATTGTTTTGATTATAATACTTTAATTTCACGCATGAAATTACAGCAAAATTAGTAAAGCAAGGTGTCAATTTATTTTAATTTTAATAATATATTATTCAGAGACCTAATTTTTTTTTTAATTGTGGTATGTTATAGCTGAATATATGGTGTATCGGCCCCTAAACTTTGAACCACTATTTACGCCACAACCTGTATGTATGTTAATTAAGTTAAAGTTCACTAGCAAATTGTCAATATTGAGATTTTGGTAAAACCGCTTTTGTTTATATTACTTTTCTTAGTTTTCTTACCTCCTTACTAATAAACGTTGTATAGCGTCTGTATAGTTACACACCGATTTTTCTCTTTCACTCGTCAGTAATTTGACTTTCGATAGAAGAAGACAAAGCGTTGTGTAACTATACAGACGCTATACAACGTTTATTAGTAAGGGGGTTAATGTTTCATCAAAATTATGTACACTGAACGCGGACACTTTTTGTAACAACGCCATCTAGAATAGCATTGGCGAACTACGAAGAGACTTCATTCTCATGAAGCTGGCTTTTAAAGATTTTACAAAATGAGTACAGACTTGTGCAACGTAATTCAGTGCTCATGATGTTTGAAAATTCGATCTAAAAAAGCGGCCACATTCCTCTAGATCGTATTTTGTTGCTTCGTGTCTCAATATGAAACTTTAGAAAATTCTAGACACACTTACCGAGGTTACTGATTCAGCCGTTTTGCCCTTCTCAGTCACGAGATAATATTTTATTAAAGGAGTAGCAATAGTGGACCGGTGAACACCCTCTTATATTTTAGTTACATGCTTTTGTTTCGGATTTCAGACACAATATTGTAGGGAGAAACGCTTCCTTCCTAAATGTTTGACTTTATCAACAGCACATTGCATCTTCCTATACCCAAAGTCTCTAATTCAGATAATTTATGTAAACAAAGTAATGTCAAGAAATGTTACTGTCAAAATGACAGGACAGTGGTGCAAAACATTTTAACATTATTTTTTTTGTAAATAATCATCTATGAAATTAAAGTGAATTAATTATAAGAACTATGCAAACAAAATACCGTTGCCAAACAATGATTTATGTAGTGTGTCGGAGACACGGCCTATGATCGTCATAATCAGCCCTTTTAAGTCCACTGCTCGACGTAGGCCTCCCAAAATCGATTTCCACTCGAAACAGTTTACAGCCGTTTTCATCCAAAATGTGGCTAGATATGTTACATAAAATATTAATCTATGAATGAGAGTTTTGATATTAGTGTTGTTGAAGATGTAAAAAATGTTTGGATCTCCTGCATTGTTACCAGTATCATAAAATATTTTATACCAGAAAACCTCCTTTTTTTTAATAACTTTGTTTAAAACCGAAAATTTATAAAAATAATTACGGTATGATTATTTTTTAATTATTATTTCTTAAATACAGTACTAAAAAAAATGGAACCGTATTTTTCGCCATTTTATGTGAATTACCATTACGAAGATATTTTTTTGATATGTTATCCCCTTTGTTTACATAAATTATCTGAATTTGAGACTTTGGGTATAGTCGTATCGATGATTCCACAAACTTTAGGTACCATACTACACAAGGGTGTCGCCAGCCGATGGCCCAGAGGGGGGCAGGTTGATAGATGGAAGATGGGAAAACTATGAATTGAAGGTACAGTCAAGAGCACATGAAGCTGTAGTGCGAGTCTTACCTCTACGGCGGCAGCGGCGCGCGGTAATTATAAGAAGAACGGTACAAAGTCCAATGTGTAAAGCACCACGAGCTCTTTAACTGTACAGTAAATAAAACTTGTAAACCAAGTTATTATATTTATTAGAAAAATGGAATAAAGTTACAATATTTTAATAATAAAGTGATAGAACGATACCCTTTTTTTGAGTAAACATAATCTTCCATTGTATTTTTTTTTTTTTTGTTAACTTCTCTACCACTTGATTATAAAATTTTGTAAGTTTCATAAATAAGTTTTCTGTGGCCACTATGGTTGGTATATGGCCAGACCATTGAAGCGATTTTCCCCCGTGATGCTTCTTAGTTAGGATTTTGGTTTGCATTGCATTTGGCTACAATTTTTTGAATCTCTAGGAGGGGGCAGTTGCCCCTCCCTGCCCCCCTTGGAGCCGCCCTTGAATTACTACAGATGTGTGTATAAAAAGTGACTCACATGAAAAAAACAAATAGCTAAATTAATCGTTTATTTCGATGTTGCTTAGATTTTTTTAATACCTTATGAAAAATACAGTTCCGTAAGTAGCATTAGTTAAGTATTCGATGTTTACCACTAATGATGTAAATATTGCTGTTAAAACTACATCTCACAGGGGTTTCTGTTTTCTCTTGCCATTCCAAATCTTAACAAGAAATTGGAGTTCATTAAACATTTTAACAATTTTAAAGATTATGTAAACTAGTGTTCCAAGTGAGACAAAAATAAAAGCATAAACATCAAGCATATTAAAAGTTATCCAACTTTGTTTCATGGCCGGACTTTTAATGTGATCAGCACCCTTATTTCTGGTGTCTAAAGGCTTCATCGGCCTATCTTTGAACCTACGAGATAAGTCCTTAGTCCTATTTAAATAAGTGTCATCCTTCAAGAATTCATGTAACAATTGTTCAATGTTTTCTTCATTGATATCCTGGTACAATAAGGTGGTTCCAGTGCCAGCCTCTTCTGTTTTTTGCAAATTCTTATATTGGTCACCGTAAACTGGTATCCCTATGATTGGCACTCCATGGAATACAGCTTCCAGCGTACCGATTAGACCTCCGTGGCACAGGAACACTTTGATGTTTGGATGTGCTGTTGAAATAAACATCTGGTTAAGTAAAAACTTCACGCGACCGTCTGTTGTTTTACTTTTTGAATAATATTAGCTTTGAAGGCGCTATGATCTGTCGCTTGAGCCGACAGAAGTAGTCTCGCGAAGTCGCGAGTCGTTACCCGCGTATTTGGTAGGTATAGTAATTATTTTGTCAAGACAAGCTCAGCGGATTCCCCGGAACATAAAGGGTCAAGGAAGGAACACGGGTGGGTTTTAGTCAGTAAGAGTCTGACACTTCCTTCAGCTCCACCAAGAGCGGGAAGGGTCATTTGATGATTTAGAATCCTCAAAAAAAAAAAGCTCAGCGGATTGTGCTCAGAAATCTTACTACCTTTTCAAATATATAAAAAACTTCGGTTTTTTAGATATGAGATTGATTAAACATTACGAAAAAGGGTAACTTTGGGATTGTTTTCTATACAGAAAAGTTAATCCAATCGTGTTATTAAAAGTGATTGCATGTCCACCAGATCCTTAAAAAAGATATATCTTTTTTATTTTATTTAATGACACTGTTTTTCTTTATGTTTCCCATGGATCCAAAAAACTATTAAGCGCGGTCTCTGTCGTATCATACTGACTGAAGTAAAAACATATGTTTTTAAGTTCTCAGCTTCCCATTTCCAAAGAACCGTTTGATTCAATCGTTTGAAAACATTGATTAAAGCATCTTTTTTTTTTTTCAATTGGTAGCTCGGAGCTTCGAACATTGGATCCAAAGTTGACATAAACCACTCCTTGAGTAGCTTCATCTAAGACTTTTTGCAGATCCTGAAATAAAACAAAACAATAAAATACCTAATTAAGACACATTCATGTAAATCCATAATGTTTGTCCAATTCGTTGAAGCTTTCGATTAAACCTTAGTACATAAAGCCAACAATTTATCCATACTAATATTATAAATGTGAAAGTAACTCTGTCTGTCTGTCTATCTGTCTGTCTGTCTGTATGTTACGTTTTCACGCCTAAACCGCTGAACCGATCATCATGAAATTTGGCAGAGATATAGTCGGGGATATGGAGAAGGACGTAGGCTACTTTTGTACGCGATAGCTGACATCCACGCGGGCGGAGCCGCGGGCAAAAGTTAGTATAATCATAAATAATAACACTGACTCACGGCTGGTAGTTGAGAATCACTCTCTGATAAATGCAATCCACCAATTTCCACAATATTTGGAAGAAATGCCACAGGAGATTGGAAAGAGAAGTGACCATTCAATAACAACAATGACGCATTTTTCTGTAGTTCATACAAGCTAGGCACTGGCTGCGGGAGATTAGGAACATATTTCTTCACCAACTCTTCTCAACTAAAAGCAGTATTTATTGCAGAACAAGTTCACAGCATTCAATATTCATTTATAAAAATAAATAAATAAATTCTAAAAAAAAATACAGCAAAAAAAAAAATATCAATATTTTAAGTAGTCGATACTTCTCATGCCGACGGTACAAGGACGTTTTGACGACGTAGTATGTGGTATTATCATTCGGGTTGAGTTGACACGGGTCGAGTTGTCACTGACCCTATCGCTTAGTGGTGTACCTTACCTGTAGCATACGCGTTGTGATAACAATATCCTATGCATGATTACCAGACCAACTGTAAGTATTCCTATTACTATATAATATGAGACACGTCACAACGAATGGAGGCGTGACTTGTCTTGAAACTAGGGTTCATGGTATAACGCTTAGAGGTGTACTTTACCCGTAATAGAATTATTCTAATGCATGATGACCATATCAACTGTAAATGTATACTAATATTATAAAGCTGAAGAGTTTGTTTATTTGTTTGTTTGAACGCGCTAATCTCAGGAAGTAATGGTTGGAATAGAAAAATTAATTTAGTGTTGGATAGCCCATTTATCGAGGAAAGCTATAGGCTATACACCGTGGCATTTTAGTCGTCTTACAAAAACAGCCCACTTCATGTATCCAATGACTACTAATCATTCAGGTAAAAAAAAATTTTTTTTTGAACGTTTGTTTTTTTTTATTTTTTTATTAATTATGACGCATGACATAGTTTAAAACATCCTGTTACGAGTACAGTCCGAGCCTTGTGATACAAGGGCGCCCCAGAATGGATTTAGATTAAGTTTAAGTTGCAATAGTAAGAAACACATTTTTGCGTTAGGGGGAATGAACTATGACAAAGATGTCGCCGCTCCATTCCGCGGCGCCCTTGTAACACATGGCTCGGACTGCACTCGTAACAGGGTGTTTTAAACTATGTTATGCGTCATAATGAATAAAAAAAATAAAAAAAAACAAATGTTCTTATTTTTTTTTCTTTTTTTTTACATGAATTATTAGTAGTCATTGGATACATGAAGTGGGCTGTCTTTGTAAGACGACTAAAATGCCACGGTGTATAACATCACGCTACAACCCTTAGGAGCCGAGCAAAAAGATAAAAAGACAGAAAGTCGTATCTGTATGTATTTAACTGTGTGTACATAAATAATAAAATAAATAATAAATAAATAAAGAACGCTAAGTGAAAACGAAGTTATAGCACGGGCAAGCGATGGGATGCCAAGTGGTGGATCGGGCTCGGGCTCCGAAATAACACGCGGACGAAGTCGCGGGCAGAAGCTAGTATATTATAAGCCTCACGTCATATAGACGTAACTAACGTAACTAACGTACCTGTCCTACTTTAAAAACTCTACTTCAAATAGAAATAATATAAATAAATATAAAACGTTAAAAAGTACCAGGCTTACCAGTATTTAATTTATTTTGATTTAATTTATTTTGATTTAATGTGATTTGATTTATATTTTATTTAAATTGATTTGTTTTTATTTGATTTGATTTATTTTATATGATTTTAAATGGGTGTTATTTACCTGAAATAAATGAATTCATTATTATTATACTTCGTGCAATACGCCATAGAACCGCTGTTTGACAAGAGTGCATTTTTATGGGCCCTAGGTAATTAAGTATATATTCAATATATAATTAATTACCTAAATTACCTAATAATATTATTAAAACACGTGAAAGATTCGCAATAGACTTAACTTTATTTTAAAGGTAACTCACACACAGGTATATTTTGTAGTATAGATGGCGTCACTAGTCACTATTTTTTTATACGTTTTGATACACAATCTAACAAATATAAAGGAAGCAAAGAATTTATATAATTTAAAAATAAATTAAACACTTATCTGATTAATAAAGCCTATCATAAAGTTAATGGTTATTTAAATGGTGAATGTAATAACATTTTTAAGTTGAGACATGATTATAAAATTATACAATAGCGTAACTTTTATAAATTGTTATTAATATTTTTAATAGTTAGATGAATGAATAGTGTAAGAAATATGTTGATTATAATAGATATTTGCACACCTGTTTAGGTAGGATATGGTTTAAAGAATAAATTATGTATGTATCACCTCATGTTAGTGTTAGTCATTGTTCATTCAATGAAAAGGCAAAGAATCGCTTCATATTTCTCTATGAATATACCTTGATTCTGATGATTTCAAGCAGGCATCTATAACCTACTACTGAGGTATAGGTACGTAACTATTTAATAAAATTGTCAGTTCATTCCAAATGAGCTTCTGACGTCCGATAGCGTCATAGATTTGCCAAGACTAGTGAAATCAGACCAGACACAGAGGCGTCTTCTGGTCGGGTATATACTGAGGAATTTTAGATACTACTAAAGAAACTGCCACCGGTCAGTTAATTTTAAATCTTATAAAAAAATATGTTTAAGGTCACCCGTTCCACCTCCTCCTTCACGAGCACTACTGCTTCGCAGAAGGTGATGGCTTCCCATGCACTCTCGCTCCAGACTAGACCAGGGCCGGACGCAAGAGATCGCCGCAGCCGATCGCCACCGCGAGGAGACTGCGATGCTTCACCCAAGCCGGGCAGAACTCCACCGTATGCTCCACCATGTCCTCCGGACGATCCACACAATGGTAACATTATAGCTGAAAAACATGTTCTCCCATATATTCCAACTGCAAATCTAGGTTGGTCGACTATTACTCGTTAAGCTGCTTTCAGACTACGCTATAATATAATAGCATATAGTATATACCGGATGACTTTTTTTACCGTCTCGAAAAAAATTGGGTATACTAGGTGAACGGATTAGAAGCCTATGGCATAGCAATTTCTTTTTTTTTTTTTTTTCAGAAATAAAACTAAATTAAAAGATAAAAATATTGAAATTTGGGTGCGTGTGATTTAAATTTAAATATTATTTATCGTATTTATTTATTGAATTATGTTTTTTGTTAAATTTCTGTGTTTATTGTTATAGTATGATAAGTTTACTTCAAATGTGTGGTATTTATCCATAGATCAATTTCTTTCTAGGTTAAAGAAAAAATAATAAAAACTATGCCATAGGCTTCTACTCCGTTCACCTAGTATACCCAAATTTTTACGAGACGGTAAAAAAAGTCATCCGGTATAGCTCATAGCACAACAATATCGCGCACCATACATTGTTATAGACACGTTCACACTGTACTGTACTATATATTATTGGAATGTATGGTGCGCGATATTGTTGTGCCATGAACTATGTACTATATGCTATACTATATTATAGCGTAGTCTGAAAGCAGCTTTAACTTGCAAAACCTACTTAGCTGTGATAGTTTTCCGTTTAACTTCGTTATATAATCTACTGTCGTGAATTTTACCATATATCCAAATATAACCATTTAGTTGGCCCTTGACTCTAACAAAAATTAGCACTTCACGTGCAAGAGTACCTGCCTTGTACGTAAAGTGTAGAAGATATTTTTTCTCTCGTTTATCCCATTGTGTGGATTATCGTTGGATAGGCCGTTCAAAAATATTGCGGGTTGAAAACCATTTTTCGATTCAAGGATCTGTTTGTGTACTATTACGCTAACAAAAATGTTGATAACATACCTAACCCATGGCAAATTACAGCTTTCTCGTACTAAGAGTCTCTGAGTTAAGCCGCGGACAGACGGACATGGCTTGACTGTAAGGGTTCATTGTTGACTACGGAACCCCAAAAACAGTACCTTGACTGTATTTTGGCATATTTTTTTCTGTAGACATTTTTTTTATGTTCCTCTTGAAACTATAAGAGCAATCCTTAGAACGGGGTTTATTGCTAACAATTATAAACTGTTACACTCAGGTCAAAGGGCAATGGAGAGTGCTATGCTTGGAGTTTCCCTACGTGATCGAATCAGAAATGAAAAGATCCGCAGGAGAACCAAGGTAACCGACATAGCTCGAAGAATTGCCAAACTTAAGTGGCAATAGGCAGGGCCCATTGCTTGCAGAATAGATGGCCGTTGGGGCCGAAAGGTTCTGGAGTAGCGACCGCGTACCGGAAGACGTAGCGTAGGAAGGCCTCCCCCAAGGTGGACTGATGACCTTGTGAAAGCCGCAGGAATCCGCTGGATGCGGGAAGCACGAAACCGGTCGAGGTGGCGGTGCTTGGGGGAGGCATATATCCAGCAGTGGACGTCTTTCGGCTAAATGATGATACTCAGGTCGTGTGGTCAGGTGCGTAGTACACACGGCCCCAAATCAAGCTATAAACTTCCAGTATAAATTGAACTCTCATTGTACGGAAATCCTATACAATGCGAGATCAGCCTAAACTGGAAAATTTTAGCTTGATTTGTGGCCGTGTGTTTTCTATGAGTTGCAACCGGCGTGCATGTATGACCAGATTTATGAACGACAACGAAGCAAAAGGAGTGTGTTTAGATCGTAGCAGGTGGCGATTTGTAGTTTCTGCCTACCCCTATAGGAAGAAGAAAACACGCCGAGTTATATATATGTAGGTACACACATCAAAATAAGTTTGTGATCACTAGCATAAGCTGAAAAAAAAAATTGAACTTTATCAAGAAAAATTCTTTGTTGTGTTTTCTTTACATAGAAATACCCTGTTTGAAATTAAAAAATAAAACATTTTTTTTTAATTGAGTAATTAATCATAATGTGTGATTAATTACTCAATTTAAAAAAAATACAATTTATTAACAAAAGGTTTATATTCAATATAATATAACTCCTCCCCTGGCTCGAACACAATCATGCGGTGATCCTCCTGGGCATGCTGAGAATCAAGTTATCCAGAATTTCTTGGGGTAACCTGTCCCATTCTTGAATAGCGGCTTCCCTGAGCTCTGGCACTGTCTGGGGACGTGGACGGTTCCAAACAGCTCGCTTAAGAGCATCCCACGCGTGCTCTATTGGGTTTAAGTCAAATTAAGTTAATTAAATTTTGATTTCGATTTTCAAAGTGATCGCAAACTTTTTTTGATGTGTGTATGTATGTTATAATATATTTCCTTGGTATACTACCTCTTTTGTACACATTACTATTTGTGTCCTTTTTATCATCAGGTAAGTCGGAGCAGCATCGAATAGTCCAACCAAAGTTGACATTACGGTTTACGGTTTCAGATACTTTGACACTCAAAAATAATACACTAATTCGCTTCTATGAGTTACAAAAATAATCGGTAAAAACTTACGATTTAAACATTTTCAAGCTTTAATGGCCGTTAACCACTCTTTGAGTCGCTGTCATACTCCTGCATCTGTTTATCTATAACGTTTATATCCATACCACACGGAACGATCCGACCATACGATCAATCTGAAAGGATCAAACTCAAACTCAAAGCATTTATTTCAAATAAACCAATTACAGGCACTTTTGAATTGTCAAGGGGTCGGTCAGTCAGATAGATGAAGCTAGTTGCCCATTCCAAAGCGTAGTACGTTCCTATGGAGAAGAACGGACAAGAAACTCCATGGACACTCTTTTAAAACAAAATATTGTTACAAAATATGGGTTACATCATTCATGTTGAAGTTATACATGTGAGAACAATGTAGAAAGACGTGCACGTTAGAAGCGTCCGTAATAGAAACAATTAAAAAATTAAAAATAAGCCGTGGCAGCTAAGAGATGACCAGTCCCAACTGACGGCGCCCGTTCACGAACATGACGCATGGATCAGCACCATTTAGCTCAACCATTTTGAAGGGAACTTAATGATCCAACACACACGCCACCACCAGCGAGACATTTGAGTGAGCATGACATACTCTCAGCCGCCAGGGCACATTCAAGTCAATAAAAGACATATTACCCGGTATCGTGACGATAGATCGCTCAAAGCTTACCGCTCACACACGAGACGATTGGTCGTTGCGATCGATCATTTGTGGCGATTAACACATCGTCCACTTGAATGATTGAATGATCAGGTAACATCACTACGATAGTGACACATCACTACTACTACGGTTTTGGACAGGAACTAGGACTCTAGGAGGATTATTTTTCCGAGTTAAGACAGATATGTAATCCATTGTTATAACCATAATCCTCACTTTTTTTTTTTTTTTACACAACGGGGAAGGTCTTGGCCTTCATCTCACCTGATGGTAAGTGATGATAAGGCCGAAGATGGAAGCGAGCTTCACCCGGAATCCTCAACCACAGAGGAACTGGCTATCACTATTTCTATTGTGCGGCTATCACTATTTTCCTGATTATGTCGATTACATAGTTTACGTAACAGAATTTGTTAACGTTCCTGGTGGATTAAACATAATTAACCTATGGACCACAGTGATTTAGCTTTATTTCATTTATTCGGGAGCAGCTAACTCTCCCGCACATTTACTTTTTACAGAAATCCGAATAATTAATTACATGGTATATTTTAAAATGGAAAATGAGCTTCTTTTCTATGCCTATTTGGCGGTAAATTTAATCCGGCTACATAAAAAAAGAAAACTTGGGAAATAGTGGGTTAAAAAGTGCACAGTGCAAGATGCTGGGGATTGATACTATTGACGGCTCATTTCACCTGTTTTCATGATGAGATTTTTACACAATATGGGATGATTTATGCTAGACCGTCAAGGGTACGAGCCGCGTCCTTATCTGCTCCATTTATAGGGGCCAAGGCTCTAACGAAACATGGATGCTACACGGTGTAGCCAGCGCTGGGGCTCTGTCTCGCTAAGATCGCAGCATTATGCTGAGCGATGGCCATTTGCGTGGGTGTGACGCATATTTTCTCCCAACTTGGTCTTTATTATGTTTGTGTTCTTTCTTTGCGACTTGTCTACCGCAAAAATATACATATATATTTTTTTAATTGCTTCTTACAAAATGTTCGTGAATTTTTAGAACCAAGCCTCGCCCGTGCTTTGTAGGTACATGGCACAGCTCGCTCCCGGCACGATCTAGCATAAATCATCCTTTAATCGATTGATGATACGGCAGAGGATCATTTTCTCTATGAGTTGAGATGACGTTGACGTTGTGTTCTCTACGAGATTACTTCAGACATTATTTCAATACAACAACTGTTCTGAGTAAAGAGATCACATGTAGTATGTTTCCTGATTCGAAAAACCCTACAAATATTAAGTTAACGTAACCCGCGAAATACAAATTTTCCTACGTTTTTTTTTTTAATTTTTAGGTCAGTATATGGTTAAATGTTGATCTAACTATGATTAGCGGCCGTATCAGTTATTGATTTATAGAATTACAATCGTATAAATCATCCAGACAACTCTCTCAAGTTTATTTTACCCTATTGAATGTCAATTTCATGAAATCATGACATTTGAGACCAATATTCTAACTTAAAGAGTTGTATTTTATAGTCTAAAGATAAAAAAATATTTTTTCTTTTCTTTTTCTTATTCTGTAAAGTCATATTTGTTACGATCGCGAATCATATTTTAACCAACATACAACGTAAAACGTAACTGCAAATAGCAAAAAAAGGTAGAATATTAAATTTTAAATACGCGGGCTACTTTAAAAGTCCCTCTTAAACCAAAGCATTTGGAAAACTGCTTGAAACTTGGAAGGATTGTTTTAATTTAGTATGGATCCAATAATGTGTCCAACTTTTGTATATTTTCCTTTGTATGTTTTTGAATTTGTATATTTTATATGTAGTGCTTTGGTACTACAACTTCGGAAGAAGAATTTTTGATGTTATTAAACCAAGTACTTACCGTTCTTACCATTTTTTTTAAAGCAGTTATTATACAGGTACTCCTTTATGTATTTTTTATGTAATCAATAGAAGACAAAACGAAGGATTCAAATAAATTTGTCCTTAGGTACTACAAAGTGGATTAAAATAAAACCAAATAACTTTAGTGCGTATTAACACATTATAATTTTATTGATACATTTTTATTATAAAATCTTATCTAATTTATTATTACTTTTACTTATTATTTTCTTATACAGTATCAATAAATGTTATTAAAAAATATAAAGCTATTCACAAAGTTAACGCTTTCGATTGTAAAAACTTACGTACCCGAAAATGTTTTAAATTCATTAAGTACACTGGACGGAATTAAACCAATATTTTAGTTAAATTAGTAAAGCTTTATGACTTTTTACATGATAACACGAAGCTCCTTAAACGAACATTAACAACAGTTACTGTGTGTGAAATTAAAGTTAGATAACTTACTAACTAAAGCGGTTCAAAGATTCAGTCTGTGTATGACTTTGATTCATTTAGTACATTCGAAAAAAATATGGCAGAATAAACATTTAAAATTAACCTTTCTCAATGTTATACATGTTACTAATAATCTCTTATTTTCTCGATTACTTTATAGTTACTACTCCTTCGTTCAGAGTACAAAGGACCATTCTTGGACTCATATCCGTGCGGTGCGGGGCGGATACCGTTTTCTATATACTTGGGGCTCGCTATTGTTTCGCCTTTGAACCCCCTGCTTTTCGTCACTGAGTTTATTTCCCTTGACTCGATAATCTCTTTAGAGCGGCCGTCTCTAGATGGCACGATCTTCTTACTAACGGTTTCTACGGTGTCAGTGACGCTGGGACGTTCGGGATCACCTGAGCGAGTGGTGTACCGGTACGTCTCTGAATAGTTATCGCTACTGTTGCTTCCTCGCCGTATCGCCGGCGACTTTATCCTCGAATCCAGACGGGACACGAAGGGACTCGTTTCCCTATTGAGCGATTCTGTCTTATACAAAGGTGTTTTCCGTTCTTCTGAGATACGGTCTTTGTAATGTGGCGACGGTGTATTGTATCGAGACGATAACCTGCTGCCGTCTGATTCGTCGTCTGCGTGCAACGTTTGATATAATTCAGGCGCTCTTTCACGAAGACCTTTAAGGAATATCTTTTTCTTATCAGTTTCATCGTAAGATTTACTGTAGCCATTTGTGTGTCCATTGGTCACTGGGGTTGTTTTTCCATATCTTGCTCCGAAAAGGCCATCGCGTCTGCGCTCTGTTTCACGAGACACGGCATCAGCGAGGTCGCGCTGACTACGATTTATAATGGATACGATTCCTGGGCTTTTGAGTTGTTCTGGAGTTTCATCAAGCCGACTCAGGTGAGGGTTGGATTTATACATCGTTGAGTAATTGCGATTCATTGTAGATACGTAACGTGGGTGAGTCTCCTGTTCAGGAGCTCCCATAGCAAAACTCTTGCTCCTGTTGAGAGCCTTGTAGGTCCGTGCTGGTTTCGCAGGTCCCGTCGGATATCCGTTGATTTTTCCGTCAGGTGCGGTTGTCACGTTGTTCGAGATATTGACGGCGCTGTTGGACCGCTTGTTGGGTGTGAGTCTGTGCCAATATTTATTGGAGCTGGGTTTCTGGGGTTCGGTGGTTTTTTCTTTCCTGTCGTGCAGTTTTCTCGGCAGCGTCTGGGCGCTGCGAGTGTACTCCTCGTCGGGCTCGATGTTCGGATTCAGTCGACTTGTCGAGTGACTCAACCGACCCAGCGTGCTCGAGAATTGACCCCTGAAATCATTAAAGAAACAATTGAATATTTTTTTTATAGAATCCGCTTATAAGATTTATTGGCGTTTCGTGATGGTGTAATGAGCTGGGCCCACGTACAATAATTGTGTTGTAGGTAAGAAGCAAAAACTCGTAATCTTGTTGGTGTTCTGGTAATTGGATTCAATGGGGAATCTCCTCCCACACGCCAAACAATCATTATTTGGTTATCGTGCATTTAAGACGTCATTGTTAAGTCTTGAACAAATGGTATACAATATAATTTAGGAAAAAAATGTTTTTTTGTGGGTTAATTTCCGTAGTGTCTCACAGAGATCTGGAGGCGTCACTAAAACAATCGTTGCCTGTGTTTAAAAGACTCGTGAAGGAACATTAGTTGTCGTTGTGATTTTGTTCTCGTTGTTAGCTCTAATAATCTGTTGTCTTCATTTTTTTTCTTTGCTTATATAGTTAGTATGTATGTATCTATGTATCTATTATATAGCTTATATCTGTGTATCTATTATAGGATATTGTACTGTTATGCTTTTTATTTGTACCAATGACAACCCCATTTTATGTCCAGAAATTCACTGACCATGCAAAGGTTGCCTGGAAGAGATCGCAGTATGCGATAAGGCCGCCCAATGTATATTTTGTAGTGAAAAAGTTTTTTTTTTTTTTCTTTTTTAATGTGTAACCTGGTGTACAATAAACTATATATAACTAAATAAATAAAATGCGTGTTTATTCAACAAAACAGCGGAAGCAAAAGTGTGTCTATTGTAATTTGCAAAAATAATTATAACAAACTAATTTGCATACACCAACCTCCACCTAACATATAGCAGGTGTTTATTAAGAACATTTCCTTAGCATGAGTCATTTGTCGTTTGTCATTGCGGATCGGCACATACTTCTCAATAAAGACACTGTTTCACTTGACAAACAGGAGTGACTCATGCACTAAATAAGGGTTTCTTTGCAAATAAAGGCATATTTTCCCTTAATAGGCAATACCCACAGACGGCGACGACGGTTGAAAAAGGCAAGATATGCCGGAACGTAGTTTAATTGAAAGAGCATGATTGCCGAGATTGATTGGAGAAACTATTGTCGTGTCTATTAATAGTGAATGAAATAATTATCTTAGTCTCGTAATGAGTCCTGGGATTGAGTTTAATTGAACGTGGTTCTGTGTCATTGTAACACTTGTGAGGATTGCCTGATTGATCTTTATCGTGTTTGATGATTTCTGATTTAAGTGATGAAACGTAATCTGTAGGCTACTTTAACCTCTCATAAATTACAGAAATAATTAAAAAGCCATTGTATCTCGCGTGGATCCACGTTCCGCCATATTAAGGATTAAATAACTCTGCAAGATTTTTTTAACTTACGGGTTCGCGATCGTCACCGAACGCTTTCCATGAGCTATATGTATACTGTGTAGGTATATATATATGTGTACTTTTTGGGTGAACAAAAATCATGGAACTCGCGTCATCGTCACCGAACGATTTCCATGAGCTATATGTATAAAAGAACAGTTATTCCAAAGTTTTGTGTTTTCACTTCTATCGGCAGTCCTTATGACAGCGAATTTTTCGTTTTTAGTTACTACGAAGTTCTTAACTCAATTTCGATTTTCTGCCATCTTTCGTGTTCTGGGCTTATTACTCGTAGTCTAAAATCGTCTTCACACAATTCACAAGCCCAGTCTTCAATGGCGATGTGCTTGTGTGATAAGAGGCATTTTCCATGTCGCTGCACAATTACCTACAACTGATTTTATTGTTATATTATTTCCACCTGACCTCGGCAAGCCTTTGAAAATCATTGCATTCTTGTCTATAGGTACATCATAATAGGTACAGTTCGATTGATATAATAATAACGTATTTAAATCATTAAAGTGTTATTGGGTTTTTCTATCTGGAATTTCTCAGTAGCAGCCCGGAATCTGCCTGGTTGATGGTAATAGGCTTGCCCCCCTATTACATAGGACCTAAACATGACTGGCGAAATATGGGTGTTCTTATGGGTACATCTCTGCTCAACCCTTCGGGGAAACAAGGCGTAAAGTTACGTTTTATATGTAAGTATTTAAATTAAAATAACGAATTCAAATACATTAACTCTACCTTAATTAACGCACATAATTCCTTATAAGTTGAAACCTAAGAAATACCTAATGAATTTGCATGCATAATTAGTATCCTTGCGTAACTTTACAGGCCCAAGCTACTATTGTGACAAGAGATGTGTCACGGGTATTGTACAAGCTCTATGTCACATATCTGTGACATCTCATACTTGGTCTTTCGAGAGGCACCGCTCTCACCGCCGCCGACGAGGAACCGGCTAGCGGTCGACTATTTTCTCGCTCAAGAAACGTACGATAGATCTACATTTATCGTACTTTTCCGTCGTTGGAACCTACGTCCAATGTCAGTAAAACATATATGTACATTTATTAATATTTTATAGAAGCTCTATGTCACATATCTGTGACACATCTCATAATTGGAGCATTAGGCACCTTTCCCACCACTGACGAGGACCTGACTAGCTGTCGACTATTTTCTCACTCAAAAAACGTACGATAGATGTAGGTCCCATGTCAATAAAACATATACATTTATTAATATATTGTAGAAGCTCTATGTTACATATCATACTTGGTCTTTCGAGTCTTAGGCACCGCTCCCACTGCCGAACAGGAGCCGACTAGCTGTCAACTATTTTCTCGATCAAGTAACATACGATAGATATCGATCCCATGTCAGTAAAAGATAGACATTTATTAATAGTTGATCACAGACTGTTTGTCGCAGCGACAAGAGCTACCAAAGAAAATAACGCTCGCTTGGTGGGCAGAATAGTTGCCGAGAGACTCTCGCTTGGTAGACCCATACCAACAAGTGACAGGGCGCAAATCGCCCCTAGTACACTCGCTCATTGTCCAGCAACAAAACTATCCAAACTACACACTCGCTGCTCGTTTTCCGCCAACTCGCTAGCTCTTCTCGCTCTTCGCTAATCGTCGGCGGTGGGGCAGGTGCCTTAGCATTCCCTATTTTGGTCTTTTGTTTGTAATCGCTCGACATGGTTTGCATAATATGAATAGGTTTATTCCGCAATTTCTAAAATATCTTGAAATGTTTCTGCAAGAATAATATTTAGTTTCGCATTAGCTGCAGTAGGTACATAGTGTTTAGTAGAATATTCACCTCAAATATATTTTTGGTGATAATAATATAGGGTGGCCAACTATGAAGTAAATATGTGGGGGGTTGTCCCTTACATGTTTACTTCATAATTCACCTCATCAGCCTGTGGAGGGTTGTCCCTCCACAGGCTGATGAGGTGAATTCAGTATAATTATGATACTAAGATGACTGGTACATGAAATTATTTCAGGAAACGTTATGAGAATCCAATAAACCGTTACCGTGGCAAAACGCACGTAGCGAACGACAGCGAAGCAAGAATTCGGCTACCCTTCCCGCGACGGAGCGCGGCGAGTTCAAAAGTGAATAGCTGATATCGAGCATTATTCGTTAGAGTATTTCAACATTCATTTCAGTTTTTTTTATTTTTTTTATTTGCACAAATGGAGTGCTACGTACAGAGAATGCAATTTAACATTTAAATAAAGGAATAACTGATAAAACTATTAAAAAAAAAACCTGACAAAATTTCAGGTGGATTATGATTCAAAATCAGGTGAATGCACCCTGTTAGTTTTGCGGAGGGCTGTCCCTTACACCCTGTATATTTTAAATTAAGATTATTTTTAGTATATACGTAAATTACCAGATATTTTTCCATAATTATACTATTCAGATTTTGCAATTTTATCTGGTATTAAACTAAAATAAAATTCTTCTTTTTGTGTTTAAAATTGATCAGCACTCTTCCCTTTAGATAACAGCACAGAAAATAAAGTCTAACAAATAAAAAAATAAAAAAAACTAAACCCCAACTATGACAAAAACGCTAACTAAAAAGGTATAAAAAAGACATAGTATCGGTTTCGGTTTTTGTATAACCGAGACACACGTGATCTATATGATTTTTATATTTATTAGTAATTACGTGTACATACGTACTTGTGCATAATAAAGCCACATTTTAACTAAATAATAAATAACTGCAAAATTTGGCGCCAAATCAGAACGGTGGCTAAGGAAAGTTGTATACATCTAAGCTGGCCACCCTACATGAAATCTAAAGAATATATCTCAACATGTATGCGGAATTACACTAATGAACCAAAATTCGAAATTGTTGCTTTGTTCGATATTTCAGACGGATGTAAAGAGTAAAACCATTTTTTTTTTTTTTCATAAACTTGTTCTTCCAATTGATTGAGAATTGTCTAAGACTTACAACAGCTGGACCTTTATAAATAAACCGTACCTTTCAATATAATATCTAGTGGTATTAGATTTCTAGCGTACAACACTTTGTACATCATTTAAATCGAATATGTAAGCAGATATCAGGAAGTATGAATGTCTCGGGAATTGAATAACATTGTAACTATGAGTTATAGAATATCATAATATTCTGAAGAAGCTGAAGTTCTCAACTAATTTAAAAATCCTAAGAATATTCTTTTGTGTATAAAACCTCGAGAACTTATTCATATCTCACAATAGCTGCATGAAAATGGCACTAATGAGTTCAACTGTTCATTGTAATGTACACTAAGACCAAGAATGCGACTGCAAGGTTCATCTAGCTACCTTATGTACTGACCATGTAAACAATGGAACAAACAGACTCTGTGTGGCGAAACAACTCATACATAACTCAAATATATACTCTTTTGAAAATACGTTTAAGTTACGTTTACGTTTTATCACGAAAACCTTGCCCAACCCACATGCTTCAACTTAAAGCAAATTCTACCTTTATTATTGGCTCCTATCAAAACGCCGTAACTTTATGATAATATAAACACAAAGCATTAATTAAAGGTTTGGTAGATATGAATGTAGGTGGACGCGGCTGGTAGTAGGACAAGCTTCTATTTAAGGCTCATTAGATTAATTTTTTTTATGAAAATTGAATATCTATCATCTAAGATCATGGTTAAGTGTGCCCGACTACCAAAAGAGAGAGAGAGTTTTGATCAGAGCCAAATATGTATCGACACATATTTTATTACAATGGCTAATTAATTTTATTGGTGTTTTGATTACAATAGGAAGTGGATGATTGCTCACCTTTCGCGGTGGTCGCGGGCGTCAGCGGCGGCTGCGCGTCTCGAACTGCCCTCGTACTTGTGCTCTCGGCCGTAGATGCTGGGCGCGAAGGGGTCCTCCCCGAGGTAGTAGCGGTGCGGCGGTGCGACGGGGGGCGCCAGCTCGCCACCGTACTGCTTGTACGTGCGCGACGAGTGCTCCGGCGACGGCGTCCGAGAGTTGCGCCACTTAGCACGCCGCTCCGCAGACGCCGAACGAATCTTCCCTACCAACTTCCGAATCGAATTCCCGATCGCAGACCCCACAGACTTTCGCGCCGGTGACGGACGCCGCCCATTGTCAGCAAAACGCGTCTTCTGATTCTGCTTGCGCTCATCTCGATCCCGGCGCCTTGGAGACGTACGATCCCTATCCGAACTTTCACGCCTCTCCCTGGGAGGAGAGTAATCTGGCGGAGGCTCCACGGCTCCCTCTTCGCGACTGTCACGCGACCTTCCTGAATTTTCGTTCCTGGATGAGCTTCTGTAGCCACTGTCGTAGCGGTGCTCTTCAGACAATCTTTGCTTCGTTGGTCGTTTTCGTTCCGGCGCGATTGGCCGGTAGTCGTCCTCGACCGAGGGCTCGCGGAACGAGCGCTCGGCTTCTAGCGGCCGGAAAGGCGAGCCGCGCGGCGGACTGTGCATAGTTGACGACGACACGTAGGCGGAGTCGTCGCGCGAAGGCGGGTGGCGGCGGCCGATAGGTGATGACCTCCCCTGAGGCGAGTCGCGCTTCCCGTACACATGTCTCGGGGAGGAGCCGTTTAATCGATCGTCGCTAGCATATGGTGAACGCACTGTCGGTGGTGACGGTGATGAACTGCGTGGCTCAGGCATCCTGGGCTTGCTGGCGCGTCGCTGCGACCAATCCCCAACCCCTTTGAAGTAGCCACCCGTCCTGTTCACTGGTGCTGCCGGTCGTTCGTCTGAGGGCGTCGACGATTTCGTTTTACGAAGAACTCGATCTCCATATACGGGTGGTGGTGGTACAGATGATGTCTTCCCGTAGTAACCCTCGTCTTCGGCCTTTTTGAAGAAGGCGGGGTCTGGTCTTCGTCCTATTTCTTCGGCAATGGAGTCGTGTGAAGAGCGAGATTCGCTGCCAAAATGATTCTCGAGCCACTTTGATGTTTCTTTCTTGCGTGTTTCTTCCTCGATATCGTAGTCGACGGGACGTTTGTAATCCTTGTCGTGTTCTGAAAGCAGAGTGAACTATGAGCGCGGAGCGATACTGGCACACTGCGGCGCGGGCGCGCGCGCTGCGGCTCACGGTGGAGTGCCGCCGCGACGCATCCTCTGCCACACGCTATGGCGTAATCATTCAGTCAATAAGTTTGCCAAACTATCGAAGGTCAATGCGATGTATACTCGAGACAACTTTACTTAACCGCTACGAGACATTACCGTGCATATTATTCACTGAATGATAATTTCTAGGTCAGTACTGCTTCACGTTATGTTTATGGTGTTATGTAATTATTGTCAGCTTTGGTGGTCATTTAACTTAGATGGTAATACAACTATTGTATTTAGATCTCTATTCTTAGCGTAGTGGCCATTTTAGGTAATATCTGAGAGAAATTGTGGGCACTAGTAATTATTATAAATAGAAAAAAAGATTTCGATGAAATACTGAATAGGGTCCGACACGCAGTAAATGTTATTTAGTTCATAAATAAGCCGTGTATGGCTAACTGTTTATCATTAAAAATAATTCACCCTTTTAAATTCATACTCAAAAAATATAAAAGGGCACCGTCCGAATGAGTTGAATCTATATATAAAGCTGTTACAGCAAGATTGACAAGTCGCTGACATTACGACATCATGTACGGAACCGGGCGATCTTCGCAATCAAGTTTACACGCCCTACAAGCTTCACGTCATTGCGAAAATGTAATTAAATACACATTTATGAGGATTTTTTTCTGATTTATGCGTCGTTCCTGCAACTCTTAGCCGATTAGAACTACTATGACTCCATAATTATGAAACTAACACCATGCGTGATAAGTGTTTTATAGAATGAAGTGATTTAACAATTTCTAACACTTTTCAAGTCTCCTATATGGGAAATCGTTTTGAATTTTTTAATGGAATAAAATACATTTTCTTTTTTCATAGAATGACGACCTTGATGCCTATGGAATCCATGTTATTGAAAGTCATGGAAACCTTAATTAGGCTGTCAACTTGCAAGTTTAATTAAGTAGACAAGATACTAAGCAACTGACTTGTTAATTCACACTAAGTCAACTTGCTGTGAATTTAACAACTAAAGTTGTCAAAAAAACTTACGAAAGTCAACTTATTACAGCCACTTACTTTTAACTATTGAGTTGTTGTTTTATGGTATCATTCAATGTTTATATCACCCAATTAAACTGAATATGTATAGGAGAGACCTATTTAAAAACCGACAGGAGGCAGGCGAAAATCTGACAATCCGAAAATTTTACAAAATTTTTTTTTTTTGTTTCTTTCATACATTTTCTGGTTTATTAAACAGCGTGTGTCGTGATAATGTGTGTGTCGCATTTTCAGATATATTAAATAGGGCCCTGATATTATGATTCAACTTGAAACCTAGTATTTAGCAATACTCGTAGAATATACACTGATCTAACGAAATCATCATAAAATTAGATGCATGTTAGTACTCTTCTCTATTTATTTACTTTGTAAAGTATTATATTATATTAATTATTGTGAATTTAAGGACTATGTGCGTCATTCCCTTTTGTTTTTGTTATGTTTTTTTTTTTCTCTGTTATTTTTAATCATGCTCTTTCAGTTTGAGTCATTCATGCGGTCTACCCAAATGTCCTTGCTTTGGTATTGTTCGTTGAGCTCCTGAGTTGAGCTGCACGATTACTGACAAATGCGTGCATTGACTGAACAGGTTCACTCAATCTGTGAGGTTATTTCCTCAAAAGACCATTTCAGACACCAATCTACATGGTCTTCTCATGATCTGAACAATATTATGTCTGGACTTTAAAAGAGTAGAGAGAGAGTTGTCAGACAGAAAACGCCGACCTCATCTAGTTAAAAAAATATGATTGACGTGTAAAACTGTTTACATAAACCTATTATAATACATAATATTATAGAACAAACCTAGGTAAGGAATAGAACTTATCAAAGCGGAACAGCAGCTGTATAGCCCGTATAGAGGAGCAATACTCATAACCATCAACGAAGATAGGACAAAATATGGATGAATTAACTCATCCAGTTTGAATAGTAGACTAGAAAATGATACAGTCATCAACTGATACAGGTAACTATTAAAATTGAGTATTTACGTTTAATATTAGTAGTTGGAAATGACTCACATTAAATTAAAATAGATTTCCAAGTAACATTAACCAACTAAATACAAACAGTATGGCCGAGTAACTTCTACAGGATTTTTAATGATTTGGTTTTTTCCATTAAAATATTGTCGATAAATAATATTCTTTTTTCTGTAAATTGGTTCAATATAACACTTTTACACGTCAAAATTAAATTATGTTTTAAAACTAGATGAGTTCAGTGTTTCCTAACTGACTACCCTGAGACGAAAGACCGAACAAACTCAGAGGTCACACAGTCTCTTTTCAAGTCCAGACATTTTTTTTTTTTGCAATTTTGAATTTGTTTGTATTTGTGTTTCACGAACTGTGACCAAATAAACGTTATTCTTTCTTTCTTTCTTTCTTTATTTCTTTCTTTATAATCTTGGTCAGGCCACATGAGGATCATGCAGATTAATGTCTGGCATCGTCTTTTGAGAAAAGAACCATACAGATTTCAGTGAACCTGTCCAGTCAGTGTACGCTATTGTCAGTAATCGTGTAGCTCATCTTAGAACTTAAGGAGCTCAACGACTCGCCGAACAATACCAAATAAAGGACATTCGTTTAGGCCCCATAAAATACACAAATAATGAACTTAACGATAAAAAATAAAAGTTTGGAATGCATCGTAATATGTGAGTATATTTCATTTAACTTTGACGGAATCTACTTACCCACATATAGTTTGATTATTTGGACAGCCTAAGCTATTTGCATCGCCAATGATTACGTTAGCAATATTGTTTAACATGTACTTATAGCGCTAATCCTATGTGGGAAGAAAGATACAACTTATCATCTTAGTTTTATAACATCTAAATAATTACAGGCCTACTTACAACCAAGACAACACATCATGACCCCATAATATTCACAACAGCACATGTACAAACACCCTAAAATGACACATTAAACAAAACGCCGTATGAATCACATTATATTAGGTAGCCATAAAGTTATGCTTTCTGAACTTTAATGTTTTATCACAGCATTCAATGCTAAAATCTTATTGTTCTGCAGGTCTGTTATTTTATGAGAACACGCTCCGTTCACCGTAATGCGTGGAAAATGATGTCACTGTAAATTCTGATTATTGATACTAATACGAAGCACGATTTGTAATTTTAGTATTTACTTAGAATTCCTTGGGAATTTGATGAGAAAATTCTATGCTGATATAATAGCATGTCGTTCATTTGCGAGAAGCTTGACGTTGTGATGATATAAAAGTTCAAAAGTATGAGTGCGACGAAGCATTCACACCTTTCTGGCTCCCTCATTTTAAGGCTTAGCGTAATGTCTTCTTGTAGCAAAAAGAATAAAATTTACTGAACGCAGTAAATTTTACAAAAAAACCTGCAATTTTACAAAAAAACCTGCAATTTTACAAAAAACCTGCAATTTTACAAAAAAACCTGCAATTTTGAGTTAAGTATACATACTTAACTCAAAATTGCAGGTTTTTTTGTTATGTCACGCTTCTAGCCAATGAGCGATGTGGTAATGTATGACAATGGGCTTCATGCGTTTGGTTAGGAAAGGGCTCATGGAAATCTCTACAGTGGCTTTATGGCATTTTAGTACATTCACACCTTTAAAAATAAATGTGGCCACCTACTTGGCCCAAATAGTATAGATGTACCGTCGAAACGAAAAGGAGAAGAAGAAGAAATGCATTCACAAATGATTTTTCTTTTTTAAATCGACGTTACTGATGTAGGTGACCACCTAGCTACAGCGATAAGTCCTAAAAACGTGAAATTTAAAAAACTATAATAAATAAATACTTTAAAACGCCAAGCAAACTGCATGAGTCATAAGTACTATGGTCATACTATTTCAGCTGAACAAACATGAAAGTCTGTAACATTGCTTACGTTATTTACGTGATGTTTTAAATGCAACAAATAAGACAAAACAATAACAGCACAATTTCTGGAGAGGTGAATAAACTCTCTTGTTTTTACAGCAAAAGTGTCTTCAGTATAATTTTCACATTATCTAATATTGGATTCGGAAATTCTGAGCAAGTCGATTTACGTTAATCTCTTTGGTCTGTCCAACTATGTAGTTAAATTCAGTCATCTACCCATCTCACCATGCTTGCCCTAATTTCATAGCCCTCTTCCAATCCAACAGACCTTCAGAAACCACAAATCTATAATTTAATAACATCCATTCATACTATCCATTCTTAATAATAAAGATGCGAAAGTAGCTCTGTCTCTTTGTTAGCTTTTCAGACCTAAAAAGCTAAACGGATTTCGATAAAATTTTACCATAACCTGGTTTAGGAAATAGGATACTTTATAACCCGGTAGTTCATTCTCGTGGGATAAATTTTAAGCTAAGGGAAGCAAATTTTTAATATAAATTATATGAGGATAAGAGACATACTTTTTGTGCACATGCGAAAGACGATTCGAATAATAAAGATGCGACTTTAAACACGGATCAGTTTCCCCTTTTTCTACTAATCGTAACATATCTAGACTCATAAGCCGTAGCGTAACACTTAAGTCAAATCTTACACTTAAGAGCGCTATCTCGGATCCACCAGCGCCACTCCTATAAAAACTCATTAAAAAAAGATTATCTCGTCACTGAGAAGGAATTATGAAAAACGACTCAATCAACTATATCGGTAAGTGTGTCTAGAATTTTCGAATACCTTTTATAAAGTTTCATATTCAGACATGAAGCATTAAAATTCGATCTAAAGAAAAACGGCCACATTCTTCTAGATCGTATTTTGTTGCTTCGTCTCTCAATATGAAACTTTATAAAAGGTATTAGAAAATTCTCTCGCGCTCTTAAAAGACTTAAGCACTTTTGGCCGAAGCTATGAGCACTTAAGTCAAATCTTAGACTTAAAAGACTTAAGTACTTTTGGCCGCCGCGTCTAGCTAGATATTTCACTCAAAATTATCATCAGAACAACAGATTACGGTAAACAGCCCGTAGCCATGTCACAACCGACCTCAGAGCGTAGGCCCAATGACTGGCCATATGTGGCCAGCTGATGGGCATGTAGCATTAAATTGGCCACTTAAACTCTCGTTTAAACGTGGCACGTGTGTTTACTAACTCCTTAATTGTTCGCAAAACGATTTACCTACCAGATATGTGAGGGAAAGTGAATAGGATACTGCGTCATTGAGATTGAACCGATATGTCTTTGACGCTCTATAGAGATGAAATCACGTAAGTCTATACAACATGTCCCAGATTTAACGCACACCAGTAAATACCCCAATTTGAATATTCTGTTATAATCATAATATATACACCAAATTTTTACTATTATGTATAATTTTTTTTTTTTTTAATTCTTATACTGATTGTGGAAGAAAAGTGTGGTCACCTTAAAAATCTACGCACGCACGTAGTCGCATTTATGCACATACATATACACAAGGGACTACCGTAATAGCGTACTTCGTTCATTTTGGTTTGTCTTACTGTAGCTGAGCAGAATGGTGCTAATCCATGCGTCATGTTCGGGAACGGGCGCTGTCAGTTGGGACTGGTCATCTCTTAGCTGCCACGGGTTATTTTAATTATTTTATTTTGTTTCTTTTTGTTGTACCTACTCTGGACGCTTTTAACGTACCTAACGTAAATTTTTATTTTTTATTTTTACAACGTTCTCACATCCATATCCATACTAATATTATAAATGTGAAAGTAACTCTGTCTGTCTGTCTGTCTGTCTGTCTGTATGTTACGTTTTCACGCCTAAACCGCTGAACCGATCGTCATGAAATTTGGCAGAGATATGGAGCCGGGGATATGGAGAAGGACATAGGCTACTTTTTTACGCGATAACCGACATCCACGCGGGCGGAGCCGCGGGCAACAGCTAGTTTAGTTATAAATTCAACATTATAGATGTAACTAATATTTTTTTAATTTAAAAGAGTGTCCGTGGAGTTTCTTGCCCGTTCTTCTCCATAGGTACCTACTACGCTTTGGAATGGGCATGTAGCTTCATTTTTCTTACTGACTGACTCCTTGACAGTTCAAAAGTGCCTGTAAATGATTTAATTGAAATAAATGATTTGAGTTTGAGTTTGTACAGCGGAAGTGTGGCTGTAATTTACGCAGTTTTAATTATTGATGGGATAAATAATTTAAAAATCACAGAAATCAATTCAGTAAACGATTCTGAACAAACTACTTTCATAATGTGCATTAATTCAGTTGCACATTGTTCGAGTATTTTTTTATTTTTTTTGGATTTGATGTAAGACTATATCTAATAACCAAATCTTAAGGCGACGATAACCGACTTTTAATGATTTTATATTGAAAATCACACCTAAACGAGTATTGTTAATAACTTAGAAAAAATATATGTTAAATTAGAGTATTTTCTTAATAACTAAATATATGAATATTTTAGATTATGTTTATATTACATAGTGAAATTTATTTGTAAACTTATGTCTAACGCGGATAAAAAACTGAAAATCACGCAAAATCTATCAAGCGTATTTTTCTGAAACCTTCACCTTTTTAAAGATAATTTAATTATTAATCTTTTAGTATACATGTTTTAATATATATATTATATATACTACACTTTATGTATACTATTATATATACTATACTACATAAATTAATATTGCTCTCTTCTCTATCTTATTTGGGCAGCGCTACTGGATGGGCGAGTCCTATTACTGGCTGGACGTACGACGCGTAGCGTGAGCTCAGTACAGAACAAAATCAAAATCAAAATATTTTATTTCACATAAACATACATGAGCACTTATGAAACGTCAGAAGCTAGGTGCATGGTTCCAATTAGTCGTTTCCTATGGAGAAGAGCCGGCAAGAAACTCCACGGTTACTCTTTTAAAAATAATTGGCTTTACAATATTATTAAATAACAGTGATAATAGGTATGGGAGGGCAGTGTAGGCCTTTCAACAATTACCAGGTACTTAACAAAATAGAAAAGTGCCAACAAATCTACACTCTACTAGGCCTACAACGTTCTCACATTCACAAAATATAAAATAATCTAAGTATATAAAATATAACACGAAAGCTAACCACCCAAGGTCACTGGCATATTATATATCTGGGCCTTAAGGTCTTAGAAGAGATTTTCTAACTATAGCAGCAGAGTAACATAAAGAAACGACGTACAACGCTTTACATCGATTACAATAACATTTTAAGGAAGACATCAACAATTTCGATCGCCGAAAACACACAAAAGTATCAAAAAAATGTGCATATACTTCCACTAGGTCAAAGGAGACAGTTTAAACGGCTCTCGAAAACAATTGAAGACTTACAAGGCAGAAAAGTGCGAAGGCTTGGCATTCATGGATGTGCCAGGAAGTGTCCTTCGCTCCTATTACGGGCATCCTACGTGGTGCGTGGGATTCTAACTGTCCTAGCAATTCATTTCCTTAAAGGTTACTAACTGGTTGCAGGAAGACGCAATCCGAGAGGCACTGCATAAGAATAATGGTAATTGTGGCTATGCAATGTAAATTATTCTAGCGTTATTTTGTGTCCACGTTTCTAATTGCAGTGCCTATTTTCAGTAAACTGTACCTTCAAGCTAACTTTGGAGTTGTAAGGTTGCTATGGACATTCTGGTCCGCATTCGACACAATTACCTCTATAATCATTAAACCTAATGACGGGTGATCTCTTAAATCGTCAGTACCACCTAACAAGCGCTATCATTGATGGTAAATGCACGAACAAACCTAAAAAAGCGTACGACCAATCCGTCCTCATCATTAGTGCCCCATTTTTTCCTCAATTTGTCATCTCAAGCGTCCAAACTTGAGCAGTACATGCGACGTGCTTCCTTTGCAAGTAGGAAGAGCATTCAGATGCTCGTATATCACGGAACGAGTAATCGAGTAACTCGATCGATCAACTTGAACGCAAACAATGGTCGAGTAGTCGAGGCAGGTTAAATGACGACAAGGTCGGTATGTGTACCACTTCTCACTGGCTCACTGGACTTGTATATTTTGTCAGAACTATGAATATATTAAACGTTTCAAATGTTTACGATGGACTGTCGAAAATTTAGTTATTTATTACCTAGTTTTGTAACGGACAGATTGATATTTGGAATGATTTAGAGTGATTTCTATAATCAAAATAATTGCAGATTTAACAAGATTTTGTTTGAACCTTGTCTAAATGCCCTAAATGTTTTTCATTAACAGATGTAAATTTTAGAAGAAAAACATATTAGTATGTGTTGGGTAGGTAGAGTAGGTATACCTAGATAATAATTTTACTCCTGACAAAATCCTATCGCACGTCAGTTGTACGAAGTAGGAAGTGTACGCGTTCGACCTTCATCAAAGTCAAAGTCAAATCATTTATTTCAAATAGGCACATAAAAGGCACTTTTAAAAGTCAAAAATTATTTAAAAAAAATTGATTCTTGTTGCCGAGAAGATCCTATTTGAAGTTGGATAGTTTTTACTTTTCGTTCATCGGTTATTGTGAACACACGGATTGTAGTTTTTAGAACTAATTACCAAGTATTCTTTCGGTTTTGTTGACATTTATTTTCTATGACCTCGGCAGCATAATTGGCGGGGTAAAATGTGCAAGGTGCCCGTTTTAAAGGCTCGTACAGACTAGTGCGATATCGCATCGGGCGCGACGCGACACTAGTAGCATAATTTCTTTGTCGGTGCCTGTCGCGCCCGCGATATCGCGCGAGTCTGTACGAGCCTTAACTCGGGTAATTGTGTTAAATTTATCTTTTTTCTGCAGACACAATTATAGTTCGTAAATACCAAAGGAAAACAGAACGTGCTAAATTGAGCTTAGGGGAGCTATAGATATCATGCCAAAACCCAAAGCACAAGTACAAAAACGAACCTCATTTAACACAGTACACATTTTAAAAAGAATCTGGAATAAGCTCACACTAAGAAATCAGCCTATGAAAAGAAAGGAACAAGGTAAAGACAAGAAGAAAAGGAAAAATACGAAAAAGAATCAGAGAAAAAGACATGGAGTGTTCGTACCCTGGATATTCATACTCGTATCCTAGATAGGGTTTGGTCACTTGCCATCCATGTTACATATAGGCCCACTGTTCCTATGCCAGCAAAGAGGATAATGATGCCGAGTCCCTTTACACTTGCGACTTACAGAAAAATATACTATGACTATTTTGTCCCGGATACAAAACGGGCAGTTTCTTTTTTGTTTAACTTCGATAATCTCAGAATTCTAGTAAATGAATTATAAATATATTATTATACGTTAATCTTAAAGAACATTATTGAGACAATATATATATATATATAATTTTTTTTTTCATTGGGTATATCTTGTTTTTCTAAGATTTTATTTAAACCCCAGCTTCTACTACTAATAAAATTAAAGTGTTCAAGTGTTCAGTGTTAAGTGGTGGTGAACGATCTTGCCGTTTTTAAGTAGAGAAGTACCTATGTATATAGTTCACGAAGCTATTTTTTTAGCATGTGTGTTGCCAATCCAACACACAATACATTACCAAAGTGGCCTGATGGTATAAAGCGCTAATTTACAATACATTACCAAAGTGGCCTGATGGTCTAGACTGCTAATTTACAATACATTACCAAAGTGGCCTGATGGTCTAGACTGCTAATTTACAATACATTACCAAAGTGGCCTGATGGTCTAGACTGCTAATTTACAATACATTACCAAAGTGACCTGATGATCTAGACTGCTAATTTACATTACATTACCAAAATGGCCTGATGATCTAGACTGCTAATTTACAATACATTACCAAAGTGGCCTGATGGTCTAGACTGCTAATTTACAATACATTAACAAAGTGGCTCGATGGCCTAAAGTGCTAATTTACAAAACTCGCTATCAATTTTAGCTAGACAGAGAAAAAATCTAATCACTTACGCAGCAAAACAATAAATAGGCTCTCACAAATTCACACTCATAATATTTCAATCAACTTCAATGAAAAAGGGAAAAAAAATCTTGATAACTTTACAGCGAACTAATAATATGATCAATTTTAATAGCTTAAAAACCATTCAATATGGAAGAAGTACCTACCCAAATTGGACTTGTCTTAGGCCGAATTCAGATAGACGCTATGCCGGGTAGTAGGTGCTGTAGGTAGGTAATACTCGTACTGGCCACAGCAGTGAGCAGTGCTACAACAAGACCTCGCGCAAATAAAAAAAAACTAGCCAAGTGTGTACGCAAGTACGGCCTACCCAACGATACCCCAGCCCATGGGATAGACGAGAAAAAAACTGGCCAACTGCGTGTCGGAACACGCACAATGAAGGGTTCCGTACTTGGAAAGAATTTATGCTAAGAACAAACTTAACATTGTAGTTGGTAAACATAATCTCCCATACATTCCAACTGCAAATGTAAGTTTGTACGCAGAATATCGAGAGATTTACCATGTTATTTTAAGACCATAGACTACTTATATATTTTCCTGTAATCTATAAGTATAGAACTATTTTCTGTATTTTTTTTTTTTTCAAAATTTTAGGTTCAGTAGTTTCGGAGATAATGGGGGGGTCAATTTTCGTCTATTTTCACTTATAACTTCAAAACAATTTATGTTAAAATTATAAAAAAATACATTTGAGACCCTCACAGTAAGCCCTTTCATTCAATATGTCACACGGTACAGTTTGCAAAACTTTTTATTTTAATTTTCTTGTTTGCCCCCCTAAACTGACGCCAATATTCTAAATTCATTTATTTACGGTTCACGTCCGTATTTGGGTCACTCAAATTGATATGTATACCAAATTTCAACTTAATCGGTCCATTACATTCAGAGCAAATTGGCTGTGACAGACAGACAGACAGACACACGAGTGATCCTATAAGGGTTCCGTTTTTTCCTTTTGAGGTACGGAACCCTAAAAAGAATATCAGCCCCACTTTACGAGAAGGGGAGGTGCCCTAAAAAACATTTTATTTTAGCACTTTATCAGCGTGATTACCATATTTACACCCATTGCAAATTAAAGCTTTCTAGTACTAAGAGTCTCTGAGCTCAAAGACTCTCAACTCAGAGACTTAGCTTAGAGGCTTAGCTAAGCCGCGAACAGACTGACAGACAGACAGACAGTCATGGCGAAACTATAAGAGTTCCTTGTTGACTTCGGAACCTTAAAAAAAATCTGCTTGTTGTCCCTAAGCGTGGCGCTACTACACGATGTCCTCCGTCTTTCCCATTCGGCCTTGACATTTGAGTGATTTGAGATGGTAGGTCCTGTTAGATTCTGATTCACATTTTTACGGCCTCCATTTAAGAGCGTTGTCACCGGTCCACTTCTTTAAAAACATATTATCTCGTGACTGAGAAGGAATTATGAAAAACGGCTCAATCAACTATATCGGTAAGTGTGTCTAGAATTTTCTAATACCTTTTATAAAGTTTCATATTGAGACACGAAGCAACAAAATACGATCTAGAGGAATGTGGCCGTTTTTATTTAGATCGAATTTTGTTGCTTTGTGTCATCAATCAATGATCAAGGAATCGCCTGGTCTAACGATCATCGGTTCCCCGGCAAACACAATCAACCCTTCGCCGTATGGTTATGACACGAGCTAAAGCAATGCCGTGACTATCTGCTCCCACCCTTATATCAGCATTGTTATTAAACTTCATAAGGAAGGTATAATTATTTCATTGCGTCTCACTACGACAGGTATCTGCCCACGGCGCCTGCCTATAACATATTCTATGAACTTTTAAGGTAACTAGTTATTGCGAATAAATCTTGAACTACCGTGACGCTGCGTGTTCTTCGACGAATCCTATTGGCTGTTAAGAATATCTTTATTTAATTGAACCAATAAGAATGGTTGTATCATTTTATTCATCATTGACTGATGTAAATGTTCGAACTAATTAAAATTCTATTTAGAATGTGGTATGCGTATAAGAAGTAAATTGCGCATTTATTTGTCTACTATGTGGGTAGATTTTGATCTTGTATTTTGTAAGTAGGTACCTTGTCATAGATAAACTGGATATTCTACTTTGAATGCCAGGATATCTATCTATGATAGGCAAGCTCATCAATTCATAGCCTAAAGCTCAAAATTTCATATATTGGCCTTACAGCTTATCCTATGAACAGGCAATGCAGTTGGTAGGCTTATCATAAAAAACTTACAATATCCAAAACACAACTTTCAAAAAATACTATTTTAAGAACCAAAGTCAAGTCTTGTTTTTCTTAACCACACGGAACTATTTGACAACCAAGGCTGACTTGCCTAAAAATGGCGACAGTTCGACCATCGACCCATTAACTTAACGATCACATTGAAGACACAGGTTGATTCTCGTGAATGAACTTATTTAGTAACGAATGGCGAACTTCAACTTAATAAATTATATATAACGCCTCAATGTTATTTTGTTATGATTCTTAAAAAGGTGCAACACCTTTTAAAGAATCATATTATCGGTATAGGTTTACATATTCTATCAATTTAGCAAAATATGGATTAACGATTAATGTCCATGGAGATGGAATTGAAATATAAACAAGGTATCATCTCATCTATATCATCCAATTACATAACTAGAAAGAATAATATATTAATTTATATTAAAAATAAACTGTTTTTAATTAGTAAATGAAATGTTATTAAAATAGTTTTTTCAACCTGCACTTCAATATCTTATTTTAGCACCATCTGTTGAAATTCTTAGCCACTACCAAGTTGACTACTTAACTATGATAAAGCGCCATCTATCAACGAGTAGCTGAACTGTAATTCAACGCCATCTAGTGGCAAAACAACAAACTAATTCGTTCCAATTCTTACCGACTTGACGAAGGCGGCGTTGGCGTCGCATTCTTACTGATAGACTGTCCCAGTCGTCATCCATGTTTGGTTGCCCCTCTCTCTCCACTGCAACAAAAAAATGCTTACTTAAGTCATAAAATAAAGGGCTTTTAGATATCCAAGAAACTTAAAAGTTTTCTGAAGCGTTTTGCAGATGCAAAAGTGCAAAACTACACGCTTCAGAAAACTTTTACTTTTTTATGAAGTGTAAACAGATGTTAACACTTCATTTTTGCAAACACAGACCATTTATCTGTAGATTCTTATACTAAAAAAGTGCACATTCATGTTTTCATGACAGTTTACAACGCTCAAACGGAAGGAGTTTCCACCAGAACTCATATTTTTTATACAGACCTTCTTCAGTGCGGGATCGTGAGTTGATATGCGTAGCAACCCGCAAGCCGCCCGCCATGAGATCAGTACTCTGCTCGAGGTCTACTCGCTTCCGCTTCTCGGTGCCACCTGTCTCCTCTACCACGCTTTTGTCACTAGGCAGGGATTTGGCCTGTCAAAGATATAGATGACTTAGTACATTAACAATAACGACTGGTAATCGATATATTCCCCTCTCACAGAGAGGACTGTGTAACCAACAGTGGAAAATTGGAAATGTTATGGGCTGATGTGTTATGCTTTTTGGGTGTAAAAATCAACCACCTCAAACTAATCTGTGCCACCTTAGACAGTGAATTCATTAGGTTATATTACATTTAGAAACATAGGTTTATGTAAGCCAATTCCAGCAATCAAGTGTAACAATTTCGACAATATTCCCACTGAGTAGTTACGTAGTATTTCTTGCAAGTAAGAAGCGATTATTTGCAAATCATTCATCAAATCATTGTCTTTAACGTAGATGAAATGATGAGTTTGCCATTTGAGACTAAGCAAGCACAAAGCTCGTCTTTTCGATTTTTTTTATTATTTATTTTTTCCATTGTATGTTTAACATTCACAAGAACCTTAACGATGCATCTTTATTAATTCAGTGACTCTAGAAAGCTTGAATAGCATTTTTATTTTCTTTTTTGACAACTTGATGCGTCGTCGGGTAGGTATCAAATATCATCGAATAAAATATATTTGATTTGCTAATCAAATTGTCAAATCGTTACAGCAATTCAGGGCCTCAAGTCTGCTATTACAATAGTGTCATAATGGTCTATCATTGATTTAATAATTGTTGATTTTGACAAGTTTGGTAATCTACTAATATAATGGCGTCATTATGACTTTCCAATGGTCAGCCACTGACACTCCATTAAAGAATTGGTAATCTCGTACATAATGACAAATGAAAATTCCTACTAAACTTCCAACTTCCTACTACTTCAGATTGCTTTTAACACTAATAAATAATATGTAAAAATATATATTATATAAATGAAATCTGGCATAAATAAATGTTCAAAATGCCATTGTAATACAATTATATTACGAGACCATTGACCGACCAATGATCGACCATTATGAATTTAGCAGATTACGAACTTTTAGCAAAATGACAATGGGATCGTGTTGGAGTGACGAATTTATAAAAATAGCAGATTTGGGCCCCAGGTTTCAACTTTTACGCCTGATAATCAAGATGGCGTGGCATTTGCGAGTCCCTATTATTGTAACCTTTGAAAGTTTCGGTCTACTGCAGAATAAATCATGGCAAAAAGAATTCCTCCTCGTCTGCCTTTTGACTGCCACGTCAAAAAAATAGAAACAAGCCCTCGGTGGCGCCAAGATACGAATTCATACTTTCGTGTTTTTGTCATCTTATGTTAATACAGATAAAATATAAAGAAAGAAGTTCTACTAATATACATTAGGATGAGTCAAGGAACATAATTAGCAATAAAAAAAACTATGTTGTTATATGAGCATTATTTACAGACTAGCTTCTGCCCGCGACTTCGTCCGCGTAAAATTTCGGCCCGCAACCCACCCCGTCGCATCGCATCGCCCGTCCGCGCAATTACTTCGATTTCGCTTAGCGTTTTTTCCCGAAGTTTTGTCGTTTTGCTCGGCTCCTTAAGGGCGTAGCGTGATGTTAAATAGCCTATACACTTATTTTGTTGCGAAGTTATTTTAAAATTATGATACCTCCTAAGATATTGATTGAAATCAAGTGATGTCAAGGACAATTTTGTTTACATTTAAATACTTGTGATTAATAACATATTTATTTGGATAATGATTAATATTATGTTGACAAAACTCCTTCGCAAATAATTAATTAATTGAATTAATTTCGAAAAATTTGATTACCACAAAAAAATTTATAGTGAGTCAATGTTAAAAGATAGACATATTCTGTCGCGGACTTATTTTCAATTCCAACTCGTAGTTCCTGAGATTAGCGCGTTCAAACAACCAAACAAACTTTTTAGCTTTATAATATTAGTATAGATTTACGTATAGAAGTCTGTCATGTAGTCGTGATCGTGGCGTGCTGGGCACATTTTGGTTTGGCTTGGTATACATGACTGTGGCGGTCAAAAGGTTAATCTGAGCCAAATGTTCCAACATTACCTCGTCTTTCGATAGTTCTTCGTCACAGACCCGTTCCTGTTCCTTGGTGTGTCGCGTCTCCGTCACAATCGTGCCATCTGGCCGCAGCGCCCGCAGCTCTTCCTGTGACAAACGAATACGGTTAGCTATGCACAACTTATAATAGAAAGGCCTACTTACTCAATTTATTTATGCTACATCACGATCTTTGGCTGTACCCAAGTACATATTATTATTGACCAGGAAACGGTTAATGCCGCGATGTACAACGTGTTAGGTCTTAAGATCAATGGGATTGTGCTTTATTATCTAGTATTTTATTGGCTTCTAGGGGCTCTAAAAACGGCAAAATTTTACAAGCAGCAGTGTCTTTTTATGGTTCCGTATATCTGAATAAAAAACGGAACCCTTATTGGATCAATAGTATGTCTGTCTGTCTGTCCGTCCGTCACAGCCAATTTGCTCCAAATCTACTGGACTATTATTTAAGTTGTTATTAACTATTATTTAAATTAATCAGCGCCTGTAGTGACAGGCGCTGATTAATTTGACAGTTCTAAACTAAAATTTATCTTCTGTCCTTTTCTTAATGAAATAGAAAGAAAAAGATGCACTGAACTTAAATTTAGTTTGTGAACAAGGGAATCGGCACCAATATTTAACTAACACCCAGACCTGTAAAAGGTAAAAGTATATTGTGAAATCGAAATCAAAATAATTGAATAAACTTCACATTGTCACACGTGAAAAATACCCAGCTTTTACGAAGTAAATGTATTTAAAAGCGTGTACTGTTGACTCATAGAATTTGCGCAAAATCGAAACTAGACTGACTGAAATGGATACATTTAAAAGTTCAATCCGGTCTATCATGTTACAAATACATCAAATAAGCGATACTGGTTTATGTAGAATGTAGATAAATGTGTATGTTTTTATATTTAGAGGGTTCGTTCAAACTACAATTTGAATTTCGGTTAGTATGTGTCAAGCGTTATGTAAATATCACAAAACTGGTAAAAAATTAACCGTTGCTTTTCAAATATACACTTTTTGTTGGCTTTTGTATCGATGAACACCTTCTAGTTACAGTCATCCCTGACCTAAAAACACTCTTAGTATTTTGACCAACAATATAGTCCAGACAAATGGACACTTTATATTTCTAGACAGTCATAATAGATGTCTTTTACGACGATGTTTTGTAAGTAAATTAGCCGAAAAACCGCACTTAGTGGTTATAGAGCTTGAGGAACAGGCTGTCAAGTTTACTCATCCTCAATAGAAAATCATAAAAATAAATTTATTTTGTGAAGTTTACATTCAAGTGGATTGAATTTCTAGACCTCAGACTAGGGTTCCCTATGTTCAAAAGGGAAGATCCGCCGACCAGATGGGTGTTGTGTCTGGTGGGCAACTGCCCGACATTGATATCGGAACATTGTATACAGGATAAAGGTCGTAGCACACATATCAACTCGGAAAGGGATCGTAACCGTATCGCCTTTCGCGTCGCCGTCAACCTAACGTAAGCATGTAACCAAAGCAGATCAGAAGCTCCGATACGTCGACTCGGCTACGGCTAGGCGACGCCGCGCTTACGGCTCGCCGACCGCTGGTTGACGGCTAGGCGGCACTATAGTTCAATCATTTTGAATCCGATCACGTTTCCGATCAAGTGTAGCGCACGGTTATGTCTCGTTTCACAATACGTGAGTTGGCTATCATTGCCATAGCACTTGATGAAGAGGAAAAAGAAAATGAATAAAACAAGAGGAACTGAAGGAGCATTTCGGACTATTATAAAACATTGGATAGATGATGAAGAGAAATTTATATTTATTTCCATATGCCAAAATATCTCTTTTATACAGACTGCAGTCTATAGAAGAATGTATAAAAAAGAAGCATACAACATTCAGAGAAACGTTCGGCAACGCAGACCGCGGGAGGGGCGTGGACGAAGAGACGTAAGCTAGGGTGCGGAGAGCCGTAAGCTAGGGTACGGAGAACCGTAAGCGCGGGAACTGCAAGTCGACCACGCAACGCACCGCGGTTCGTGAGCTTGTCCCGAGGCGAGGCGATTACTTTACGATTCCGATTAGTGTGCGTTGCAGTAGGGAGTTTCATACAAATAATACTGAACGGCTTGAGTTGATACGGTGACGATCCCTTTCAAAGTTGATACGTGTGCTACGACCTTAAGTTTAAAAGGAGTGCGTATATTTTAGGAGGTAATCAGGTGCAAAAAACCGGAGAACTTTCCGCAAGGAACATAGGTCGAAATCTTAAAATGAAAATCGACTTTTCATACAGTGACTGGTCACGTGACTTATGTTTGTATGAGAAGTTGAATTTTATTTTTTATGTCTCGCGTCATTTTTTCGAAAACTTGTTGCGAATATTAGTGAATTTTTTGTGATTTTCCGTAAAAACTTAATTTGCAAAACACACACATGCAAAACAAAGAACACGACTTTTCAAATCACAAATAATATTGTTAAAATTTTCCCTTTCTCACAAACAATGAACAAAATTGATCAAAATCTGTAGATTTCGTGCCTTAAGAGACAAAGAACTTACGGTGTCATCAGTAGTGATGGTAGTGTTGTATGCGACGGTGTCCTTCACAAGCTTAGGGCCGTGCGGCACGAGAGCCAGCTGATGGTCTGTCTGCGACTTCAGAGCATCGCGGATGTCCTCCTCGGGAGTTTCATTCACAGCCGCTATTAGAGCCTGGAACAAAATAAATTAGACTGTTAAATCCTTGTTTTTATCATATGTATACTTTTCGATTATTGGAAATCGTCTAACAAATGTTTCATCCGTATGTTTTTATGTGGGTAATCGGACATTTAAAGGATTTTGACTTGATTGATTTCTTTGAGAGATCTGGCTCTGAAAAAAAACTGCGTGATTGTCGTCAAAGACAATATAGAAACATCTGAAGTATTAGAATATGATAATTTGTCTGTAACACGTCCTATACTACTGGAAATACTATTCGAGCAAGCCAAACTAAAAACTGTGAAGATGGTAATTCAAAAAGGATTTCCAGACAACATTTATCCAGAACTCTGCTTTAACTGCTTACTTTGTTATTGAGTGTCAGAATCTATTGCTAACAGGTTTCATTTACGACTTAAGTTGGAAATTTATTCACGTCTTAATACAAGTGAGTTTATCATTGTTAAAGTAGTAAATCGTGGCCCGAATTCGTGATTGTGTCGTTTAATAAAGTAGGATCCCGGGCGTGCCGCGGCTTTGCAAACTACTCGCAAGTGCATTCACCGTTTTGGTGTTAAGTTACGAAATACTTGCGTCAGAAGCCGCAAGGACTTCAGAATTTGATCTGTTAGCTACAAGGCTTTGTGTTGATATCTAATACTTTTCAGTAACAATCGTATTATTAGTAGGTCATTCTAAAAGTTATTTTGTTATTTGGTCTTTGAAAGAGGCTATGAAGTCCATGCATCTGCAAGCGGCAAAATCATGGGTTACTGTGACCTGTAAGCAAGGAATTTCAATTGAGGTAAGATCCGTGCAATGATGGCGTATCTCTGATAATTAGCCGTTGAACGAGCGATGATGTTCAATCAGAGAACAGTTAGCGATGAATATCGCACTGCGCTCTATTATTAGGGCCGCGTCAATCTCTACAGCGTGGTATCGAGCCTTGCCCAGCAATTTGATGTTACAGTTACATTCCGAAAGGGGGGAATGTTCAGGCCTTAGGTTTGATATACGGTTTTCACGTGCGAAACTAGTGTTTGTGTTTTACTTCCTAGATCATATTTTAATCAACATTAAGCTCGCCTTGATAGAAAACTGTAAAGTACGACCTCAGTCGCAGTAGAAGCTAAATGTAAACGCAATTGTTAATGTCACGAATGACGGTGACAACATTTTTATCGATGACCAAACATGTCCCGCGTGTATCGACGTTTCCCATAGATTGTAACACAAGATGTGTTTACAATTTCTTTTCACGTACTTCGGTTAAAATGTAACGTTACTTTACGTGTATTCTAAGAGTAGCAATTTACGAGTCACGACTAGCTGTAAATTTATTGATGTTTACTATAGAAAAAAGATTCGTACGCATACTGTTGTAATTGCTGAGCTTCGTTTATATACCTAAGTGTACATTTTGATATTCTACTTCGTGTTTAGATAATGTGAATTCTCATGGTGCGGTCGTTGCCCGGTGTAATCTCGGAATAGATGTCTTTTTGCTAAAGTTGAGTCGAGGTCAGGCTTGAACTTATTAAAAACGTAATTAGCGTTTAGTGACTCTGCGTTCGTAACTTAGATTAAATTACTGTGATACGTTTTATTGCCATGGTACTTGTAATGCTTATTAAAAAGAAAAATAAACTGAGAAGAGTAGTATTCAAATTAGCCGTTGAACGAGCGATGATGATCAATCAGAGAACATTTAGCGATGTATTTATTTTTTATTTTTATAAATATTATATATTATTAATTTATTTTAAATTTAATGTATTTATTTTATAGTACTTTTTTTTTAACCACTTTAACTTAAACATAAGAAAACATGGACTAGATATTAGTAGGTATACTACTTTATATTAAACATAAATATGTTACAAAGTGGTAACTGCAATTTATTTTTCTTATCATTAACCTGTTTCAGCCAACGATGATAAATAAATACGAATAACTTAATGTAGCCATGACATTCAACCTAGCCAATAGAAACACAGAAACATGATAATCGTTAAAATAAATAATCCACTAATATAATGCAGCGAAAACAGGTCCTCATAACCGTTAAGTCGCGAAAAAAAATGGTTGCTATAAGAGTCTTAGAGATAAACGAAGCTGCAACGTCACATGGGACGAAAGAGAGCGTCTTGACTGACATACCTGCAAGATCACGCATACAGCAAGAACCCCACTTTTAGTATTTACGCTACTGTAAGTAAAAGCACGTGGGGTTCAGAGCGGGTCACGGGAAATTTTACCGCAAATAAGGTTGTATGCTACTTTGAAAGTCTACAATTGAATTTATGCATGACACTGACTCTTTATTAGCACAGCTGAGGTGGCATATTCCACAAATCCCCTCTGAATTCCCCTAAGGAGGAAAAGTGGAATATATAAAAACCAGTCTAGAATTCACCCCTGCTTATTTCACTAATCCCCCAGAGAATCCCCCTCAGTGGGGAAAATTGAACCCTAATGTAGAAAAAATCACTTTCAGGGTCTTGGAATAGATATTTTTTTTTTTTTTTTCAATTCTAGTTTTCCCCCCTAAGCGGGATTATCAGAGGTGAATTCTAGACTGTTTTTTATAGATTCCACTTTTCCTCCTAAGAGGGATTTTCAGGGGGGATATGTGGAATAAGCCGCTGAGGTGATGGTTGATAGAAAACGCTTATAGTATTTTACGGAACGAATTAGTATGAACTTAAGCGCAGGACACCGATGATAACACAAAACGTTTTGTGAAATATCGTAATCATACCAAGCGTATTTTTCTGACCCTCCTAAAAATATATGAACCCACTTTGACTGACTGTACCTAATCTTTAGACGACTTTAAAAAGTGAGGTTCTCATGTCATCCCTATCCAACCATTGCCAGCGCTATTGTAGTATCATTACTACAATTGCACTAGCACATTACAGAGACGTTATAATTGAACAATTTAGAAACATAATGTAATTACGGGTATCACCTCACGCACGGTTAATTAAAAGTACAAAATTATTTACTATGCATTATCGCTAATCAAGCTAATAAGTAAAAGTAATAACGAACAAAGTATGTCGACATCAACCGGTCGACAATGTCGCTTTACGTTCACGCATTATTTTCAACACATTTTTACGAACAGACGTTCTCAACCTGCTGCCAAAGAGATGGACTGAACATTTTCTGTAGCTTTGTCTTGTGACAGTGGTATAATATATTTTTTTTAAATGCCTTGCCAATGAGTTTCCTGTCAGTGAATAAGGCACCTAACCCCCGCCGACGAGGAAGCGACTAGATATCAACTATTTTCTCGCTCAGGAAAGGTACAAAAGAATGTAGTAAGTAAAAGAGATATTTGATATTAATACTAAGTTGATCGCTGTACGCGTTGTACAGCGACAAGAGCTATACGACTACCTGTGAATTTACAGTTTTAATTATTTTATTTATTTGCTTTTTAAAGCTATCAAAGAGAGTACTCGCTCAGTGAGGCTCGCTTGGCAAGCAGAACACTCGCTCACGCTTGATACAGACGCCAGCAGGTCAAGCTACCCGAAACTGTCAAATTTTCGCAATCAACCTTGAACCTTATGTTGTAGTGATAAAGTTGAAAATCTATTTAAAAAAAATGACAGATTGTAGTAGCTTGATGTGCTGGCGTCTGTACATACGCATACCAGCGAGTAATCGCTCATCGCCTTCACGTATTAGCTGCTCGCCAATTCATTAATCGCTCGCTTGGCGGGCAGAACACTCGCTGAGAGACTCACGCTTGGTACATACGCATGCCAGCGTGTAATCGCTCATCGCCTTCGCGCACTCGCTGCTCGCTAATTCATTTTTAGTTCCTAGCTCTACTCGCTTCTCGTTAATCGCGGGTGGGACATGGTGTCTAAATTGTTTTTTCTATAGTCAAAATAATAATTATTACCAGAATTATACAACGACGACTGGTTGCGTAGCAACTGAAAATGTTGAGCACCGCTGCTTTGAAACATTGATCAAAATCTTAATACCCGCGAACAAGCGAACATTATAATCTGGCACTTTATTATGTGAGAATATTTCGTGAAAGGAGTTCCTTCCACAGCTTCATTTGAGAATGTATGATGAAAAGATTGCCTACTTTTTCATAATGGTTTTCGTAGCAGTATCAAAATAATTTGTATATGTGTATTAGTATCAATAAAACTATATAAATTCTCTTAATCAAGAAGTTAGTATTTTTGTCATTATTTTTGTACCCTACCACTGTTTTTATATTTAACCCAAAGGTTGACTGGTAGAGAATGCCTTGTGGCATTAAGTCCGCCTATGTACCACTATTGTACATGAAGTTTAAATAAATAAATAAATAATTTACTTTGTTGTCTTGACAACAAAAATAAAACACTTTCCGAAAAATATGATTATTGATTCTTGGAGCTTAATTTAAAAAAAAAATATTATAGATTCTTTAGCAACTATTGTTTCTAAAAGTGTGTATTATAAATACAATATTTGATCCTTCTCACATGATATGAAGGAAACGTTAAATTATCTGCGTTTATTTAAAGTTATATAATCCTTATTACTAATAATTATCTGAATAAATAATCACGCACATAATCAGAAACATAAATTACTGAAAAAATAAAATACGGATTTCACGCCTCAACATCCATTCGATTTCCTTTTATATCGTGAGATAACATCATTTATTATGCTTATGAGAACGGATATAAAATCAATTAAAACACTTTAAAACTTAACTCTTAGTTAAAATGAAACATACAACTTACTTAAATGAGTAGGTATGTAGGTACGTTGCGTCGGTACAACGAAATCAATAAATCGGTCTAGCCCCCTTATATGGACCCCCTCGCTTCTGGTAGGTTTGGAACAAGACAAACCATTTATGATTCAGTTATGATTAAAAGTGAAAATAGGTTGGTATACGGAATCCCAGTGACATTTGAATTTGTTATTGCTCTCTTGAACAATAGTTTCTATGTTTTTTTATTTTTTTATTTTTAATCCTATTGCTTAGATCATATACTTGTATGATACCTATTGATATTTTTACGGTACGGTTTTAATAAAAACCAACGCAACACATGGCTTTACGTGAACGGAAATGTTCACGTATAGTCATGTTTTTTATGTTTTCTTTTCCGTTGTTGCGTCTTTTAATTTACTTAAATAAACATTTTCTTTCTAGAATAACATAACGTCACGCCTGTTTTCTCTGATGGTTTAGGCAGAGGTGTCCCTATAGTACTGTGGCGGTATCAACAACGCCACATGCGAACTACGCATCAAAGACCTGACGTCACAAATCCTGCATCGCGCTATCAGAGTTTACCGCGCGACTAGCATATTTACAACATCCCGACATCAACCGTTGGGCAGTTGCCCGACAGACACGACACCCGTCTGGTCGGAGGATCCTCCCTTTTCTATAGAGTATGAGTGAACTTTACACCCTGTTCCTTATATCTCTAAAGTCACATTTCGCCAGTAAAATTTAAATCCCATGTAACGGGGGGCGAGCCTATATTGCCTTCAACCGCGCACAAATTCAGGCTCCGGGCTGCTACAAATAATTTCCCATTTGAAAAACCGAATAACACTTTGCCCGACCTGGAAATCAAACTCAACTCATCACTCATCAGAGATTATTGTAAACTCAGGACCTCATGCCTAGCAGTAGCGCTTGCGACCGCTAGATTAACAAAATAATTATTAAATCTGAGACCAACATGTAGTCTTGTTACATTCACGTCAAATCTTTCAAAGGAAAGTGAAACTTGGTATGCAAGGAAGCGGAAATCGATTGCAAGCAGTAAATAATTCTTGTAATAGTTACCAGTTACATACATGACTGACTTATCTCTATTGAAATATCGTAATACATACACATTTATCTGATGCCAAATGTTACGTAGATAAATTATAAATACATGAAATATTCCTGCCGGTGTTTATGATTATAAACACCAAGTGATTACTTAATTTGCATAATGTGCAAGTTTTAACCGTATGCAAGGGACGTCATAATTTTTCTGAAATTGCGGTATTTGTCATTACTTTTCCCAAGACGCTTAATTTATGCGCTTAATCCGTTAGTTGGTAAGCACAATACTTGATAATGGCTGGGCCAATTTGGTTGTTTTTTCGTTTTAAAATGCTCGTAATAATCCGAATTAGGTTTTTATGGACAGAAAAATTTGAAAAGTTTCACGGAAATGATCAAATTCGGGAAAAATTTAACGTGCTTTTTCTTAAGGGGTTTTTGAATGAATTATTGAAATTGGGACAGGGCAACTGTTGGGTCAGCTAGTAATATATTACTTTCCTTGACTAAAACTCTTTTACTCCATAACAATATCCGTTCTGAAGTTTACGATATCTTGGAGGAGAAGTGAACTATGTCCAATGTCCATCGCGTTTGTTGGTCTCAAAACCGACAATGACAGGATTAAAGATAAGAGCTAGTAAAAAAATAAAAATCAATCTGTTTCATCTCACTGTTGGACAAAGTTCTCCTCCATAACTTCCCACTGTTCGTTGTGTGTTAGTATCTATAATCTCCTTATTACCGTCTATCTTTCACATTCAAATCAAAACGCTTAAAACAATTAACTCAATAATAATTATAATCTTCACATAATTTCACCTCATAAAACGCTGAACCCAGACGCCATTGTGCTAACAAGCTCTCCCCGTCATAGACTACTTGTTTCCAATCATGATTTACTCGCAGTACCGCGCCGAAGATTTATCTAACATGTGAACATCCCATGACATTGATTTAATTGAATATTGTGCCGCTTCTCATTACAAAATAGGAGTAACATTAAATTAACTTGGCCAGTGGGAGAGGACACGACAATCCACTTAGTTGATTGTGCTACCCGCCAGTGACAATTTACCCTGAATTAAGATGGTATCGTGCGAACTGTATCTTAACAACAAACTACTCAACTTTGTAGTAAAAAGATCAATGTTTAATTAAGTGCAATTTATCTCAGGGAACAGGTGTTGTGTTGTTTATATCGCAGCTGTTGCGATGCGACTGTTTTTTTTTTTTTTTTTGCCAATGTCGCTTCTACTTTTATGTCACTTGGCTAAGTGATGTCTATAATTAGTTAGTGTTTCTGTCGTTCTGTCTTAATCAATTTTATTGTTTCTTTAAGGTGCATAAACTAAAGTGAACCATATAGAATATTAGGTAACGTAGGTCATAAACGTGTCACTACAGCGATCCAGCGGAATATCAGCGTCAGGTATATTTGTCTGACAGATGCTGAGCTGGACTCCCATTTGGTGTAACCTTGAGACGCAAACCGCACCTTGTATATTTTTTATCTAATTGAATTATACGTGTACCGTGTGGTGCCGGACGTAAAGAATAGCACCACCCCATTTCCTCCCTTGGGTGTCGTAAAAGGCGACTAAGCGACTTACTAGAGAATGGGCAGCAGCGTTCTCTATGCATTTTTAACACCATACTGCGATCGCCAACCCGCCTGACAAGCGTGGCGATTATGGCAAATTGCCCCTTTTGGGGGAGACCTATGTCCAGCAGTGGACGTATTTCGGCTGAAATGAATTGAATTACGTCATAATATCACACTATATCTGTGTTTTTCCTTTTGTATATTGGCACCCTGTTTTTATAATATTATATTCATGAAAAAAAATATTGTTTAATTGTGCTCTTGTGTATCGTGCTGTGTCTTTTGTGTGCACTGAATAAATGTTTAATCTATCTATCTATCTATAAACTCATAATCAACAGCTTGAAGCAAAACCTCATGTCTTGAATTTCATTAGCGATCATTACTAAGTTGATTTAAGTATCTACGTGCATTTAAAACTCTGAGAAGGAGTTCGTGGCTAAGTAATAACAGCCGCACGGGTCGATATATCAGGTTAAGCTACGCTAGCCGCGGTTAATCCATGGATGTTTGACCATCTTTACAAACCGAGATTCCTCCGTGCCTCGGAAAGCACGTTAAGCGGTCCCGACTGTCATTCGTGGATCTTTGACAGTCGTTACGGGTCGTCAAAAGCCCGAAAGACTGACAACCAGTCTTACCAAGGAGTATAGTATTACCCAGTACCTAGGTTGTGGAGGTCAGATAGGCTGTCGCTCCATGCAAAATACTTCTATTCAGCTGCACCCGGTTAGACTCGAAGCCGACCCCAACGTAGTTGGGAAAGGCTAGGTAGATTAATTGTACATTTATATCTTAAATTTTATGAGGGAAACATTAAGCATTACCTAAGCATTTTATATTTCTGTACTAATATCATGAAGAGGAAAGATTTGTTTGTTTGTATCGAATAAGCTCTGAAATTACTTGACTGATTTTAACTATAGACTTTTTACCGATAGAAACTTTATTATCAGGAAGTAACATAGACTATAATTTATTTTCAAAAAAAATTGAGATCCTTAAGGAAATTACAATAACTTAAAGTAGCAAAATTTTGCCATTTGGCTGTATCGAATAAGCTCCGAAAGTACTTGACTGATTTAAACCATTTTTTCACCAATAGAAAGCTTCATAATCAGGAAGTAATATAGGCTATAATTTATTATCAAAAAAATTAGAGATTCTTAAGAAAATTGCAATAATGTAACCCAAAGTAGCAAAATTTTGCTTATAAACCACGGAATCCAAACTTACGCGGGTGAAACCACAGGGAGCAGCTAGTCCAGTATAACCTACATATCGTTAAAATTAATTTCTAAAAGTTGTACAGCATTGCCTACTAGTGTTGTACCTACCATGTTCTACTATCCTCAATAGACTCGTCTAAGATACAATTGCGACACTTTTTCATTCTCATGTTACCATAAAATCATAACAATCAAGAGAAAATACTTTAAGTGTTACATGCAAACCACACAACAGCATAGTTTTGTTAGTTCTTTTCAAGATCCGGAGATTAGATTGTAGGTATCCCAAAAAAAAACTAAGCTTGGTCTATTCAAAATTCATAACAATTATCCCATTAGAAAGCTGCATTATTTAAGGGGCATGCGCTGAGATAGCCCGTAAAATTCAATTTTTCTTACGTTTATGCAAATTGCAGGTCAGTGTCAGGTTGTAAGTTGATTAAAATATTATTCGCAACCGTAACAAATATGGCTTTACATAATTATAATCATAAAAATCAGCCATACGAATCCTTAAGTTTGAATTGGCCTAAAATGTAACGATTTCATGAAAGTCCTTCAATACGCACCTTTAGAATTATAGAGACCTAATGTCTTCAGAAGTTCTGAAGACATTAGGTCTCTATAATTCTAAAGGTGCGATAGTGTAATATGAACTTAAAGAGTGTATTGATGATTTTTATGATTATAATTCTATAAATAAATATTTGATACGGCCGCGAATCATATTTTAATCATCATACAACTTGATACTGACCTACAATTGCAAAAAAACGTAAAAAAATATATTTTCGCGGGCTATTTTGACACTTTCGCCATAAGTGAGGCAACATTTCATTGCTATCGTAGCGGTCTATTAAGTGAGCCAGCAGTGTACGTATATGGGTTGTTATTAGGGTTGCCAGATGGTCGGGATTCATCTGGATTGTCCCGACATTTCATATGGTGTCCCGAGTCCCGACAAAATACAAAATGTCCCGACAAACAGTTTCTTGTAAAAAAAAAAAACACAAAACAGACATGTAATCTCCCTGTTGCCCAACGTGCTTAATATTTCAAATGATATTGAACAGTATGATATATACCGATTATTGCTGCCTTAGAGAAACATTTGAACACCTTCCAAAAGACAAGGGCGAAAAACTAAGGGTGTAGTTCATTATTAAAACAAGAAAAAAACATTTTGATTGTAATATTTATTTGTCCCGACAAGAATCCTAAAATCCCGACTTTTTGAAACTTTGCCCAGATATTTTGGTCTTCCCACCTGGTAACCCTAGTTGTTATAATGAAGATGACCGCTATAAAGCTTTGTGCACTTTCGGCCAAAATAATTGACCAATTTTATGCAATTTGCATAATCATAGAAATCAAACCGAATAAAGTAAAAAGTATTAAATAATTACCCGTTCCTTTTAGTAAACGTGTTAGTGTGGAAGTGTAAATATTATTTCCGTTTAGCAGAGTATATGAGAGAGTGATATATCGTACGCGTCAGCTGTCCGGAGATTGTCACGCGATAGTTGTCCAGCACATTAGCAGCCGGCAATTAAATTATAAAAAAGCTGGAAGTAATTACATAAAGCAACAAGCATTTTTTTTTTTTTTTTTCACTTTTTATTTCAAAGTGATATGATGACGACATGTAAGTGATTCGATTAGTACACTTGCCGCCATTAAAATTTCGCCAGTGGTACTTTAAATATTTTTATGTTATAACATTTTGATCAGCTATCTACGGGTTCATTAACCTGCTGTTTACAGACATTACGTGCCACAAATATAAAATTAAGGCTGTAATTCATAACTATATAAATTCAAAGCTTAAAGATACATTTATAAGGTGTGACTGAAGTAACTGAAAACCTTTTAAAGAGTCATTACATTCATCAACTTTTTTATGGAACCAACCCTTAAATCGAAAAAAAAAATCTGCTGTGTCCTAATTTTTGTAGAGTTACGCGAACATAAAATGTATGGAGCAACTTTTTGCGCATTGCCATTGTAAAAGTTTTTCATGATGATAAGTAGAATGATCCTTTAGTGTGAAAACTACAGGGTAGCCTGCGAAATTCAAATTTTCTTATTTTTTTTTATTTTTTTTGCAATAATTATGCAGGTTATTGTCAGATTGTATGTTGATCAAAATACGATTTTCGACAGTAATAAATGTGTATTCATAGAATTAAAATCATTAAACTCATCGTCACAACGCTAAGAATTTTCTTATTCCGCGTGCTATCTCAGCGCGTATCCCTTATGAAGCTTTCAGTTATTTCAAACACACCCTGTAGGTATGTAAAGCCACAAATACATGTTTTGCATAAATCGAATTAACCTTAAGCTTGCCCCTTAACAAAAAAACCTAACTACCAACAAAACCATCAAGTTAATAAAAGGAAATGATGGTGTCTATTTTTAAAATGACCAAAACCGTTTCGTTTTTTGACAACAAAACGGGTAACAGATTTGACAGGCTGATAAGTTTTTGTTTTGAATTCTGAGAAGCCAAGATTATATCCTAATATGGTGTTTTATATCACCATAATTTTGCTCTGTTCTCTTATTATTTTGACAAGTTAATAGCATGTAATGAGGAGAGAGATGGCAATCTTAAAAATTAGCAACTAAAAAAGTTTGCCCGAAAAACAAATTAATGTCACGATGTATACAACATTAGTTTTAGTTTATGCGAAACCCGAAACACGTGTCTAGTATTTTTATGTAAAGAATTTGTGTACAAAATTTCAAAACTGTATCATGAAAAATAACATAGTTATAAGCTTGTTATGTTACCTGGTTGTCCGTACAAAAACATGCTCACCACGCGGCACACTCGCGCCGCCCGCGCCTTGCGTTCATTAATAATAATATTAATTTGGCAGTAGGTACCTAACCGTACGACGATTGTTATGTAATTAACTGGTGATAACATTTTCCATCACACTTGCAGGCTTTGGACTTTGTCGTAATGGTCAAGTGCGGATAGGTACTTAGTGTCGCTCGGTGTCCAACTTGTAACCTTTTTTAAATATTTTTGGGAAAAAATATAACATGGTGTAAAAACTATTGGAATCGATTCAGTTACTTATTCTGAACAAACTATATTCAGGTTTTGCATATACTAAAAATAATGTTGTATTTTTGGAACCAAGCCGACCGCATCTGGGTGCATATTAAGCCGTAACTTGGTAACTGTGTAAAACGGTTTTCACCACGTTCGAAGAAGTTTTCGGTATTTTAAATTCTTAACATGAAAACTTGCTAGTACCCCGCTATCCGCTAGTTCTTTAGAACTACACAACAGCAACACAAACATTTTTCTAAGAAATATTTTTTAACAAACTGCTTTTTCCTCTTTTCAAAGCTTGTTAGGACAAAAATAAACACTAGTATGCTAGCTCTTGATACTTTTTTCTAGAACAATTTTGTTATCATAAATCATAACGCAATTATTTTTTTGCTTCGTCCATAATGTGGTCATTAAACGCCGACTTCTACATATGTTAGAGGGTTTGGTTTCCGCACTTAGTCCTTAAGATGGACCATTGTGCGTAGGAAAACGCCGACTTTTAGTAATGCTGAGTTTGTTTATATACCTATGCTTAAATTTTTAACTTATGTTTAAAAATATATCAAAAACAACATTTCTGCTTAGGAGTTACAGAAGCAAAGAAATTCTCAAAAATACAGTTGTGAAAATTGTATCACATTTAACTAATTATAAATACCGCAAAAAACTACAAACGAAAGCTAAAATTGCAATATCATTACACTTATCTATATTACAGTCAAAACCACCCCATTCAGAAATAAGACCGCTTTGCAAACTATCTAATATCTACTATAACTATTGCATATCATAAAAGCTTATAACTATAATAAAATAAAACAAGATAGTTCCTAATGAGTACCTTGTATTTATCTCACAGAAAACCCACGCACACTGCCTCCACCGTGTAACTCATTCATATCCAGCCTTTACGAATCCAAGGAACCTATAAATAAAGCTGGATACCGACTATAAAGTGAGTATCGAGGAGTTTTCAGATATCAAGAAATATCTATATAATTTAATCGAACCTTTAACTATAACCAACTATTTTTATGACAGCCGTTAAATATAAATCCAGGAACGGATATTGGTTAGTACTAGTAATATTACTTTATAAGCTTGAGCAAATGTTTTATTAGGATTAGTGAAGTACTTTCAATCAACATAAAGTCACAACAGTAATGAAAAAAACAAGACGGGGGTGAAAGATGTAAATCAATAAAATTGTTGATTAAAAACGCCTTCTAGCCAAACTATACTTAGGGCCGGTTGTTTCAAACGGTTGGTTAACGTAACATACGTACGTCAAATAATAACGATTACATATGATGTTTAACGTTCGTTAAATACAAAGCGTTGTTTCACTGCATAAAAAACAGATCGTCAAACTTCAAATGTAGAAGAATAAAATGACGTTAACCAGTGGGTTACTGTAATCGTTATTTTTAACGAACGTTAAGGGCATCATTTTGTGAAACAACGCTTTTTTTGGTTTGATGATAGTTAGCGCCATTTATGACGTCCAGTCCGTCCTCCTGCGTCAAGTGGACGTGAAACAACTCGCCCTTAGCCAGCCTATGACGTTCCTACAGCTGGGGCACATGTCCCTCTCTGTGAGAGGAAGTGATGGTGAATGTCACCTGTCTACAAATTTTTGAACATGCCGTTTCCTCACGACACTTTCCTTCACCGTTTTTAGAGTAGCGGTGACGAAATAATTTGAAATAAAAGTAAAGGCTCGTACAGACTCGTGCGATATCGCGGCCGCGACAGGCACCGACAAAGAAATTGAGCTACTAGTGTCGCGTCGCGCCCGCGATATCACGTGAGTCTGTACGAGCCTTAAAGTGAATGCTTTGGTTCGAACCCACGACCAGCACTGTTCTTCAAACTATACTTGATAACAGACAAAGTGAATCTTTTCTAGAAATTCTGAAAGTTTTATGAATTTTAATTTAACTTTTTTCTATTCAACAAGAATTCATATAATGAATTGCCGTAAAATGGAGCCGTATTAAACACATTATGAACATAAACTAAAGAATTATAATTTCTATGTTTTTCTATATTGCTTGCAAATAAGCAATATCTTCAAAATAAGACTTATAATTTAATTATGAGTTTGAGATTGGCATGTTTAATAATTAAAAAGCTAATGTCATTCTTGTATAACTGAATATTTGCGAATCTTATTTATGATGGATTTTGGGCGAAAAGCAAACAAGAACAGTAGATTAAAATTGATTTTAATCTCCGAGAGCATAAAAACATCGTTTCATATCGATTGACAAGCAGAGAGAAAGATTCACAAACTTCAAACTCAAATGACATTTCACTTGACATTGAGAGATTAACTACACAAGTGACAATATTATATTCGTTTACAAAGAACACTCCAATATTTTAAAATATATTCAATAAATACTCTCGCGAACACACTCAATCAATTTTATTTTAAAGTAATAATAATATGTACAAGTATATAAAAAAGGAGGGGAAAAGATCAAAGGGCATCAAAAAATTCGTCTGCAACCCTGTCAACAGGAAAAGTGCCCAAAAGGCTGGCAGCATTGCCACGTTGTTTGGCAATACTGATTCTTCGGCCAAGAAATAGGCCAGCCCTCTGGTCACGTAAAGAGTTGACCAACCAATAAATTAACATAATAGACGCATCGCGTCTGCTTTGATGACGTTGATTTTGTTAATCTTATACAATTTTATTCACATTGATTATCTATTATCCAAAAATAAATAAAGAGTCATGTGGTCATGTGAAGAATTGTGTTGAATGTTATAGGTCCTGAAGTTTCGTGTTTTCATATATCATCACATTTATTTAGGTGGTACGGGCGTAGATACAGCATCTACCCCATAGTAAGATACTCACTGCATGTGATGTCTCACTGCAGCCTACAAAGCAGAAGCTTCTTCTCATACAGATAAGGAACCAGCATTGATCACCAATACAAACACACACTTGCTCACTCGGGCCCTATCAGAACACCAGCGCTGCGGTATTTATGTTTTAAATATCGCAGCATTATGCTGAGATAGTGGCCTTTTTGGCCTCGCACAGGTCTTTTTCTATTTTGTTTTTTGCTGTTATGTACAATGTAAATTTTGTTTTAAATGCTCATTTTTATTTTATTTTTATTTTTACTGTTTGTGAAATACAAACAGTGCATTGTGCGTGTCCCAAATAAAATATTTTCTTTCTTTCTTTCTGTCTTTCTTTCTTTCTTTTCTTTCTTTGTTTTCTTTCTTTCTCACTCTGTGTTGTCGATTTACCCATACACTTCGTACCCAGCACCCAAGTTTTATTACAATGCTTTTCCTTCACCACCGTACCTATCTCAGATGTACCTTAAATCTTGCTCAATGATATTAAATCCTAACTGGTTGTCAAGTTCCGCCTAAGTCTTAGTACTCATTCTATCAGCTTTAATATCAAGCGATTAAACTGTCCACTAAACGTAAGGTATATCCTAAATCTTAGGATTATTACCTGCCTTTAATCTTGATTCTCGCCTATATTCTATTGCAATTGAATAAATTAATTGTATGATATAGCGTCATTGTGTGGGATATCTGGCTTTCAATTCCTTAAGGCTGGAATGGATACCTAGAATTTATACTATCAGAGCTCAGATATGCCATCATAATTTGTAAGAAAAATAGGTCTTCCTTCCTCATGCTTATCACAGTTTTATCATAATACGCCCGCGCCCACGTAGATTTTTTCTAAAAGTCCTAAGTTACTCCTTATAACAAAAGCTATATGTCAGTGAAAGTCCCGTCAAAATCGGTCCAGTTGTTTCGGAGATAAGCCGGGACAAACAGACAGAAAGACCGACAGACAGACAAAATTTAATAAAATTGATGTTTTGTTATATTTACTTTCATAATGCATTTAGTAAAACGCTATACTCCATTTACTATAGCATTAGACAAATAACGGCTGAATAACGACAGTTATTGTGTAATATTGTTGAAATTACTGCACTTTAGAGTTATTTTTTTAATGTAAATGGTAAATAGATTACAGTGCTTTGTATTTATCGTGAAATAACGGAGTTTATTAAATGTTTACATCGAAATAACGAAAGGGTGAGAACAGTTATTTGTCTAATGTTATAATAAATGGAGTATAGTTATTTTGACATTACAAACAGACACTTCAATTTTATTTATTTGTATGAATAAATGAGAATTTAATTAAGTAGGAGCTAAAAAACGTCGCTATGAATCTTTGCAGGCTAACGACCGAAAGCGAATAAGAAACCCTATTACAATATCCCCTGTTATTTTCAAACATTTCTTTAATAGGTTAGCAGTTTCCCAAATGAATGGATATGCCACTTACTATTTCATTAATTTATATCTCTGTGTGCTACGAGCGTAGTATCGAAACGAATCTCAGATTATTCTCATTCAATGAATTTGCTTATTCATCTACATTATGACTACTACTAATACATTTTATTACATACCCTGAAGTAACAAAACAGTTCCACTTTTTCTGATCAGTAGCGTGTTTGATGTTCCGTCATACTCACGAGCTCACGCCTCTTAATGGGAGCCTAGTCTATATGTAAGTTTATCTTATGAATCGGCGTATCGCCGAGACTTTCTCGAGACATCTGCCGAGCCTCCTGATTGAACACGCGATACCGAGCGTAAAATACTTAGAAATAATTTCACAATCATTCAACTAGCGTCTACCTTTTTGTCCCGTCCATAAAATAGATAAAATCTAGCTAGATAGTGCTGCAGACACACGGTTAAATGATGTCACTGAGGAAATTCTTCACTTTAACCTCGCAGATTTATATGTAGTTTCATTATGAAATTTTCTTTTTAGTTATACAAAACCAGAGTAGTTAATTTTTGTTCGGTGAGTCATCTTATTGGCATACATACAAGGTCTTATTTGCGGCAAACATTCCTTTTGAATTTAAATCAATTGCTTTCAGAATTCGAGCTCGTTCTTCTTCTTTTCATGTGGTTAGTAACATTACATATACTCCATTTACTATATCATTAGACAAATAACGGCTAAATAACGACAATTATTGAGTATTATTATTGAAATTACTGCACTTTTTTTTTTTTTTTTAATGTAAATGGTAAATAGATTACAGTGCTTTTTATTTATCGTGAAATAACGGAGTTTGTAAACGTTTACATCGAAATAACGAAAGGGTGAGAACAGTTATTTGTCTAATGTAAATGGAGTATAGTGTCTTGGCTAAACATGCCGTCGAGAAATATTTCTCAGGCATGGCTTCCTCACGATGTTTTCTTTCACCGTTTTTTAAGCAAGCTATAATTATACAATACGCCTGTGAATCCGAAAAGTCAGAGGTGCCTTGGGTTCCAACCCGAGACCTATGACTTGGCAATCCGATGATCACACCACTGGGCTATCACTGCTATTAACTCGTTATCTACTTAATATTCTGTTCCAATACAAAACTGTTTCACTTTTCCCGCTTAATATATAAACTTAAGCTTAGTTGCTTCGCGGTGTAAGCTTTAACGAAGTATCATGAATCTGTGGTGCTTCGTCTCGCCAACGACCGACCTTCGCATCCAGCTGGAAGTCACCGACAGAGTCTTTTTTCTCTTCGCACAATGTTATACGAATATTTTATTACTTTAATGTACCTATATTGAAATAGCAATTTATAATAAAACGATGGTTGAAACTGGTTTGCCCAGGGTGGTCGCGCGAAATTAAAGCCTGTATTTTTACTTATTTGAATATATTTTCATAGGCGCCTTTAACATCAGCAAAAAATCTGCAAAAAAGGAACTAAAAAGACCTTACATTCCTCTGCTATACAGCTATAGAAATGAATAATAGCAGTATAAAAATGAACATTTTCCGTGGTAGAATCGACAGGTATACAGGTGGGGTCGAGCTCACCACGATTCTCGAGATATCTAAGTTGTGCATCGGCCTTGAGAAAGCCGCCGCTTGCTGCCGCTCGCTCCGCGCGCTGACCTTTCCGCTCCTCTCCGCCCAGCTTAGTTATTTATTGCTATCGAATGCGTGATAAATCCGCAGCATCTGTGCCGTGTACATCCGTGTTGTCTTCGACGAAATGAGTAACGAATTGTTTCGCGGCGCTGCTTTGGTAGCGCTCGATGACAACCGCGGTGACACGCAGTCATAGGCACTCGTAATATTGATTTATACTTATTGTTGGCTTTGATTTATTCTGTGTTAGCAGTCTGTTGACGCTGTGTGAGGTACTGAGGCTTAAAGGCAATCGATAACTAGAGCAGTCTTTGAAATGAAAATAAATAAACACTTTTGAAAGCATCTTTGTAGGCACTACACTCACAAACGTAGAGCGCATTCAAACCCGGGAAATGTAAACAACGATTTCGTGAACGTTTAAACCGGCACTAAACCGATCTAAGTTTCTCCACATCTTTATTTATATTCGCCGTAGGTACTTAATTGGCAGGTACAGTTACAATTTATTATATCAATTTCGCCATACGGTACGTACCGTGTTGCAACATCTCGGAAAACATAGTTGCCTTTTCCCGCTGGGCCTTAGACTTGTCCGCTTCTCAAGATCCACTATCAACTTTAAACTTTGTACCGCTCGTGGCAGCTCCGTCGTTTTATCCACAACAGAACGTTATTTATTGGGTCCTATATTGGCGGCACATGATTTATTAGATGAACTTGAAAGACATGAAACAAGGAACTAAAGTCGATTGTCTAAACCTCCAGCAATATTTGTAGGAATAAAATGCAAGAGTCGTTAGCGACCTCAGTTTATGAAACTCGAAACCGCCTCGACTGGTCCAGTCGCAGCGGCTCAGCGGCTCGATTGGTCCCTAGACAAGCCATAAGTCAACTGCTCTCTTTTGCAGCATGCAATTTTATCAAACTTGAATAGGGAGAAACCGCTCATTACTGGTAGCCTACATAAGTTGCGAAGAAAAGAAATTGCAGGGACCTTGTTCAATAAGTTGGAGGAGAAATTACTCGTTCGGGGAGTATGCAAGGTGAGCCAGTCACCGGTATGGTCTGTGAAAGTTATTACTTGTACGATGGACAAGTGTTTGCGCTCGCACCGGTCGCTAACGCAGACCTAAACATTTAATTGAGCAACTTTTTGTATGTGTGCACGAGCTTTTATGAAAATGATTATGAACTGATACGAAAAATGAAAGTGAAGGCCGAGCTAAAACTAGATAATGTCGACAGCTTGTCGTAGATGTATTGAACAAACAATTTGAAGTGAGATTGTCAAACTGACCACATTGGAGTGTGTTACATTTTGTCGCTAAACTATTCTGAAGCAAATTATGATACTGTCAGCTCTCTAGAGAAAAATACTATGTACATTAAACATACAGAAGCCACAAGACAAAGACATTAATTATTCCACATTAAGATCAATCTCCCGCATGATTTCGTGCCTTGTATTAGACAACGCGCCGGTATGTATCCATTGTCTACCGGACAGCTTCCCACGGACGACAAAACCCTGCGACAAAAACATTCACAGCGTAATCACAAGTCCTTGACAATCACATTGACGGCGCCCGATGTAAACGCGATTGATTTTTTATCAACTAGCAGGCAAAGGAATCCAATTTATTTATTTAACCACTTAAACAGACAAGCAAATAGATTTAAGTGTCCGCTAACTCGTTCCGACAAATAGGTATGTCGCCATTATTATGTTTTATGCAACGACATGTCTTTTTTTTCCCTAATAAATGGTTTTCGATTATCGTGTGTCCTTATATTTGCTATAAAACGTTTGATAGCTTTTATGTACTTGCTCATTTATGTGCTCATTTAAACGTTATATGCTTATTAATTCATTTTCATTTATTGTCACGTTTCTACAGTGAATGAGGAATGACAGAAAATGCGGCATTATTAACAAAGTTCCGTATTAAAAATGCATTCAATCCACTTGAGTTTAAATGACAACCGCAAAGTGACACGAATTGTATCATTCTTTGTTAAATTCCAGTTAACATTTATACTGAATTGAACATTAACCTACATTATGATATACAAGCTTTGTTACCGTGTTCGTGAACTTCATAAAATTCATGATCAAAGGTCTGTCCTGGTGGAATCGAGTCATTCATAATAATCAACTCAGTATTCATTGGCCGTCCTTTTATATCACGTACCTATGTACGTTCTTCGAATAATTGCAAATGCAATGTGTTCCATACCTACATGGATAGAGTCGCCACTCGCCACACAATATCATTTGTATTCACCATTGATATTACTATTGGGAACGCAGTATTTTATTATCGTTCCAGCATTAGATACAAAACAGATACAAATTTTAAAGTATCCCCGTTTGAGCACCTATGTATTGAGCACCAGAGGTATTCTCGCATGGGAATACCTTTGGTGCTTAAAAAATAGGTGCTCGAACGGGAATACTCCTAAATTTTGATGTAAACAGCATTAAAGTTAACGAAACTGGTAGCTTCGAAACGATATTGTGTCATTCTAATAATTTTCTCGACAATGCATTTTGTATAGAAAGAGTTGTGCAAATAGGATGAAAATCGGAGACCTATCAAAATACAATTCGAGCACATTTCTTGATAGGTTTTTCAACATGACACATATTAATCAAGACAATTTGGTTTAACCTAGATCTCGGTAGTAAAACAGATCGCAGCTCAGCGAAAATAATAGACTGCTGTTATCTCAAGAAAAAGCAAAGCCCGGAAAAGTGCTGAAAGCGTAGCTTCCCAACTGAAGTAAAATTAAAACTATAAAATACCTTTTCTGCGTTCACAAATAACCAAAGAAATACCGACACCATTAAGTTAATTAAACGCTCATTTAACTTTTTACGTTTCAATAACGTCTTTGACGCTAAAAACCACGGATCGAAAACAATCAATTTTATTTCATTTTATTGTATCCGCTCTGATTCCCGTGCCCAGATTACTTCGAAGCCACAGAGTAGGCATTTTGGAATAGTTGCACGTTCATTGAGGTTCCGAGGTAGGCTGTAGGCGCCACCGTAATTAGATTAAACGATTCTCTTGAATTACGCGAATGTACATACTCAGACTGTACAATAAAAGGAATGATACAGGATGCCGGCTGAACGAGGGTTAGCTACCAATGAATGACAAGTCTACTGACACTTGGAAAATATATCATTTTGTGGGAAATCAGGTACTTATAGCAACCTCCGAGACTATCCTCGGAGGTTGCTACCTAACTTTTGAATAGATTTTAGTACAGTTTCACCCTATGGTGAAACTGTACTAAAATCTATTCTAAGGTTCTTGAGACAAACGTAACCAAAGGGCTTGACTTTCGAAAAAATTAAAATTCCTGAGTAAATACTGAAAGTTAGTAGTTAAATATATGAAAGCCCCATTTTCTTTCATAAGGAATTTCTCTGTGAAAACAATCCCAAAGATTACCAATCAAAGCATTGTCCCAGTCCTTTTAAACACACAAATACGAATTAATTTCTTCTAATTACACGGTGAACAGTGCTATTTCACATGGATATCACTCGCATTAATAAACAATGCCAAGTGAGAATCTCTTTGTGCGCGCACGCTCATCATAACTGTGATAGAGGAAGTACAATTGCGTTAACAGTCCCGTTAAGTATTGCAAGCTATATTCAGAACACATTCATACATGCGTATTCCAATACACGTTTTGCGAGAAACTAATGTCGGAGTGGCGAATTCCTTGGATTTGATACACACGTCTAGTTTTGATCCTTGAGTGTATGAAAACAGACAAAGCTTTGGTTTGAAAGCTAGTTTATAAAAAACTTAATAGCCATCTTTAAGTCATATGTAATTCTTTTTCATTGCTCTTTTTGCTCATTTCATCATTTCAGCCGAAACACGTCCACTGCTGGACATAGGCCTTCCCCAAGCACCGCCACCTCGACCGGTTCTGTGTTTCCCGCATCCAGCGGATTCCTGCGGCTTTCATAAGGTCATCGGTCCACCTTGTGGGAGGCCTTCCAACGCTACGTCTTCTGGTACGCGGTCGCCACTCCAGAACCTTTCGGCCCCAACGGCCGCCTGTTCTGCGCGCAATGTGGGCCCTGCCCATTGCCACTTAAGTTTGGCATCTTTAAGTATACATGTTAAATTAGTAAGTAGATATTGGCCTGTGATAGCTGACATATGGCAAATAATTTAATGTATTGTTTTGCGTTACGTAATGTTAGCGTACTTAGCGTACTATTGCATAGAATCATGTTGTTCTAACTGAACAGACAGCTGTGTTGCTGGGAAATTTGTTGCACCACTTCTTCTTCCCAGCTAAAGCACTAGGAAGTGGTGAAGGGCAGGCATTTTTGGAGACTATCTTATGTAATTTTGACGTTCCCAAAGTGCTGATTCTCAGACTAGTTTGAATAAATGACTTGAGATTTTGACTGAGAGAAAATACTTTCGGGTACCTATGTATATGGTCCATAAAAGCTGCTGGCTAACATGAAACTGCAATCATTATAAAATTTAAAAAAAGTATGAAATCTTGTCACTTTCTTCTAATCTCAACTGCTGAAGGTGAAGTTTGCTCTTAAAACATCAAAAGCTTGATTTAAACTTTTCGCAGTCTTTAAACACATTTCGCAGTTTTGAAATCAAGCTAGATCAAAGCTTCTTAAAACATTGAACCAAAATTATCCTGTCTTTCGCCGTTTTTAAATGAAGCTTGATCAAAACTTCCTAAAGCTTTGAACCAAAATGATCCTGTTTTAGGCACCAAAATCCTTATTAAAGACTAGCTGCTGTCCGCAGCTTCGCCCGCGTGGGTTTTTGTAACTTCTTAGGAGATTAGACGGAACAAACAGACAGACAGACAGACCGAAAGATAGGCAATTTTTTTTTTGTTATACTTAGGTACAGTTTACATATTATGTACTTTCTTAACAAACACATTTTTATTTTATTTTTTACGAACAAATACAATTTTATTTAAATAATTAGTACTAACAGATTATTAAAATAAAAATATAATATCCTAATAATAATATATATAATAATAAAAAATAAAAAATTGTATAGGTGAGAATTTCCGACCTAAACACAATCTACATATCCCATTTCATAAATTCGAGAGTTAGCCTAGCATTAAACATTTACATTCAAGGGAGGCTCGGAGCCCGGACTATTAGTTATTTGTGTCGCAAGCTCCCGGTGCAGACACGATAATATGTGATAACTTCGCTAACTCTATACAATGGCGATATTGTCATACAAATGATTTGAATTACTTGCCTCTGAGAACATGTGTTTGTAGTCCCTTTGCATACGAATCAGGCTTTTGAATTGGATATTTGGTACTTGAATTCTTGATTTATCAATCGAGTTATTGGTGAGTTGGATTCCAGTCAAAATGCAGTCGATTCTTTACTATAAAATAGAAAATAAAAAAATAAAAATTGTCAGTGTAAATTATACTAACAATTCTTTGCGTGCGATTTAATTAGCTGAAGAGGGTTCATAATAGTACATTACGTACCAAGGGCTGTAAAAGAAAGAAAGACCGAAATTGCAAGTATTTGTGACCCGAGCCGCAGGCGAGGGTTGTAAATATGCGATAGAGGGCTTTCTTTTTTACTGCCCGTGGTGAGTACATAATTTTACGTCTTCACCTGGCCACAATGCGAGTTTTACTGTACGCGTAGCGTGCGATAAAACTCACATTATGGCCAGGTGTGACTTAAAAACTCTTTATCACCAAATTAACTAAGATTAAACACGAATCAGAACTAAAAACTTAGTTCATAATTTGAGAAAATCCACCTTCCTAACGGAGCTCCAAACATTATAGCCCCATTGTCTTAAAAGCGTACGTAACAAAGTTAAACGCACCGCACACGAGTATGTAAATCAATTTGTAAAGAAACTGTTCACAGGGAAACGCTCTAAGCACTTCCGAATGAAACTTCCAGAGGAACTCGACAAAACATTTAATAACTCGTAATTTAACAATTTTGCTGAACAAAAAGTTAACAACGTATCGAGCATACCGAACAAGGCCCTATTCAAGCAAAGTTGCCAGTTATAAAATTATGTGCAGTGACTAGCAAAGAGAATCTTTTATTTTCTTTCTGTAAGAATAATTTGAGTAATGCATTAATTATTAGCTCAGCATCCTCAGCGGCTTACAATTCAATTTGCATTAAAATCAGATTTTCTTACACGTCATCGCGATCGCTTTAGTTTATGCACAGCGCTTTCCATAATAATAATTAATGCAGCCGTTCTCCTTAGCTGTCACGATACACTTGACTACAATGTCTATTGACAACATAACTCGAGTATCAATTACGTATTGAATGGCCTTTGCGATTACGATCTCAGCTATTGAACTGTGTTCTAACGCTGAGGTTGGGCCTGCGTTCACGAACATAAACGTATAATCATTTATCGTTACTTTATTACTTTGTTTTCATTTGGAGCTCTTTAATTGATTTTCGTTAGCAATTTACTGAGCAACGGAACTGAGGAGTTTAATCATCTGAGTCAGTTATGAAACGTTAATTCTTAACTGTTGCGGAATATTATATAAGCGAACTACATTCCTGCATTTCCTTCTGAATCTACTTATCTGTCTGTTAGTCTTATCTAAGCCCAATCTTATAAATTGTCCCCTGGCTGAATTTTGATATAGCTTTCTCCGTCGCTTGAAAGCGTAATTCGAGCAAGATTTGGGCATATTAATTTTACTAGTACCTATAAAACTTCATCATCATCATCATCATCATTTCAGCCGAAAGACGTCCACTGCTGGACATAAGCCTTCACGCTTGGCATTTTTAACACCATACTGCGATCGCCAACCCTCCTTCCAAGCGTGGCGATTATGGCAAACCTCCCAAATTGAGGGAGGTTTATGTCCACCAGTGGACGTCTTTATAATAAATAATATTGCCTTCTCAAGTGAAGTGCTTACCAACGAACAGCATATTTTCATTTTTATTTATAAATTTCCTTTTACGACACCCATGGGAGGAAATGGGATGGTGCTATTCTTTACGTCCGGCTCCATACGGTACCAACCACGGTTTTTTTTTCCACTTTAAAATTTGTCGGTGTGAAATTCTACCTCTTCGGTCTAGGCCAAATTTCATCTAAATTCGTTGGTCTGTTACAGCGATTGAATAACAAACAAACATTCAAACTTTCGCATTTATAGATCATTCAATATAAACAAGTTTATTTGATAAATATGTTACCCATAAAAATAATACCATCAACGCAGTAATCGTAAACCCAAGCTCTGTTTACGATCCTGTTTACTAACTAATTAAGTTTCTTGAGCATTAAACTAGTCTAGAGTAGTCACTCTCCACAAATATGCACTTCACTTTACATTCCCACATGTCAACGGGTGACAATGGGATGGTGAGGTTGCTCACCTCAATTGTGCTGGCTTCGTACACCGCAACTATCTAAAACTGTGACGTCGCATAATTAGAACCGATTGTACTCGACGATATTGCATGTCTTCTATAAAGTACCTACGTTCGTCAACGTGATCACATGACAACTAATTGACAACTCAACATTTCTATAGTGCTATGCATTATGTTAATTGAACTATTATAGTTATAGTACACTCACATGGTTTTTGTGGGGGATGACAAATTATCTATTATTTATTTTTAGTGTTCTCGTTAATTGTCTTAACGGGTTATTGTTTCAGTGTATAAGGTGTTTTTAATTAATGATAAATACGGACATTTCGCTGTCCTAAGTTATACAATGAACGTTGAGGCGGTGCATGTTCGCTGCTGAACAATAGACGACCCGGCAGGCACTGCGGGTAAGTGTTAGACTTTCTGTGCTACATTTCACAGTTTCGATTCCAGCTCTAAAGTACTCTAAACAAATGGTTGTTCTATGGCCTGTAGGGATTTAATCCGAGTCTAGGTCATGAGAAAAGTAGATGTATAAAGTAATTAACAGTTAGGAATTGCTGGTGGCCCATTGGTAACAGCCGTGACTTACGAGTTGTAGGTTGCAGGTTCGAACCCCGACAGGTGCTTTAATTTGTGTAAATTATTTATCTCAAAACGGTGAACGAAAACATCGTGAGGAAACCAAAAATTCGAAGACATGTGACATCCACCCGCACTGGGCCCACTTTGTAGATTAGGGACACTCCCTCTCATCAATAGGAGGCCTGTGGGAACATTATACGCTGATTATGATTATGCATTGCTTGGTGAGAAAAAAAAATCGTTTTCGAATCATGATCCGCCATTTACGACTGCTAGTTTAAACTCTTTAGACATAGAATCCGTGACAACCTCAAGGCAAGGAGGTTATGTTATTAATCGGTGCCAGGTACTTACACGGCACACCTTCTAAAATTAATATATTCGTAGTCCTAATCATATTAAAAGCGGTCGGTGTTCTAAATCTGGAGTAACGCAACATTCCAACTGAACGCGAGTATTGGTATGCTGGCAACCAGGGCGTGTCATGTACAATATCTACTGTTTACAAAACACTAGACGACGTGTAAACATCTGGATCACATATATTAAGTTGTCAATTAAGTCTATATCTAACAAACAACAATAACAATATCTAACAATTCAGTAACCGTTAGAGCGAGAATTGATTAAAATATCACTTCGCAATTAATTTGAGATTCCTACGATTTTGCGAAATAAATCTCAGTGTGGATTTGGAATGATTGAGCTTTTAAAACGGTATTTTTCGGTGCTTCACCTTATTTGCCTCTTATAGGTAAGTTTATTACAAAAACGAAGTAACTTTTTTTTTTTTTTTTTTTTTATTCTATTCGGGAAACTTACAGCTAACATAAACAGTGTTCTTAAACAATATGCATTTGAAGGCCATTTACAATTTTCCACTGATAAACACTTGAAACAAAAAGACAACAAATAAGGTGGGTACAAAATACCTATAACATAAAGTAGGAAACAAAATAACACGATCGATTAACACAAACCAAAAATCATTCAGACGCAAACAATTACTTTTCCGTAAAAAAGCTTTACACCAACAACTGCTTAAGCCGAGAAACACTGGTATTGAAAATGTCCAAATCATGTTCACCAGTTAGTTTATTAAAACTTCTGCTCGCACGAATTATATGTATACCAATTGTTTCTAGTGTTACTCACCATACTTTACAGTACTACTAAAGCGTAAACTAATGTGTTCAGTGACGATGACGCGAGTTCCATGATTTTTGTTCAAGAAGTTTTCACTTCAAACAAACGTTATAAAACTTTTATCAAAAGAAGTCTTTTGGTAAAAAAACCTCTTCCGAACAGTTCAAGAATTTCCAAAATCTATCAAGCAGTTTCAGAGTTGAACTCATCCAAACGAAAAACAAATTCATTATAAACAGTCTGATATAATTTATTTTTTATTTTTATTCTACTATGATAGCTCTTGACTTTAGTCTAGGTCTGGATGACAGAGACAAAGTCTACGATGGAGTGAGCTTACCCAGAAGAAGCCGATAAGATAAGACCGATAAGATAAGATAAGATCGATAAGACCGCCCATTGTGACACCCTATGTAACACTTCTACATTTATATCTATAATTTTTATGGTGTACATAATAAACAGTATTCTATCTGTCTATTTTTTTTTTATAAACGTAAATGAATATTGTATTCATCACAGAAACATGTGTATGCGTAAACAGCGTTACTAATGCGTGTAAATAATACTCTAATCTGTTCATCAACGTTGAACGATAGTTCATGAACGAGTGAACGATTTTCCGGAGGCTGACCGCGTTCATTCACTCTCGTCGCCACATGCCGTGACGTTTCCACCCCATTATTAACTTAAACACGTGTTTTATCAATGAGTGTGATATAAACACTTGTTTTGTTTTTAAAATATGTGGTGTTAAAAGATTATTAGCGTGTTGACTTGTTCAGTGAACACGCAAAGCAAATCCGATGTAATGTTTAGATTTTTTAGCGTGAAAAATTACAGACAAAAGTAGTATTTTTGCTGGCTTGTATTTTTTTAAAGAAAAACCAGAAAAAACTTCTAATCATACAGGGAAATGGTTTGTTAATTTTCCTATCGTAAAGCTGTGTCATTTTAACCAATGGTCTCTAGATTTTAAGGCATAGACAAGGAACTCTTGTTACGTCAGGTACTGATACGCGGATTATGATGATATTTATTAAATATTTATTTTATTTTACGTTATTTCACACATATATATTTTTTAGTTTATTTTTATTTTACTTTTTATTTCTGTATCTGTCCGTGACATCACAGCGGGCCCTATCAGAATACCAGCGCTGCGACACTTGTTTTTAAATGTCGCAGTATCATGCTGAGATAGGAGCCTTTTGGCCTCGTACAGGAATTTGTTTTCATTTTACTTTTGTTTTTTATTTTATTTTTTATTAGTGTTACTATGAGTGTGTTTAGTTTAAAATTGTGATCTTCCTGTATGAGTCCCTTTAAATACTTTTTCTTTCTTTATTTATTTTTTAAACAATTTCATTTAAATACGGTCAGTTGTATTTAAGCAGTAAAAACCTTTAGGCTCATGACATCATCCTGTGACTGACCTGCTTTACGAAGGTTAGGTAATCTGCATACGTAGTATGCTTCAAAATATATTTTGTAATACTTTATGGTCAATAAAGGCTCTGTCTCGCATCTTTATTAGTGTATCAGTCCACCTACAGACCCCAGATCCCAAGAACAAACTTAACATTGTAGTTAGAAAACATGTTCCCCGTACATTCCAACTGCAAATTTAAGTTTGTACGCAAAATATTGAGTGATTTACCATGTCATTTTAATAACATAAACTTCTTAAAGGTTTTCCTGTAATCTTTAAGTATACAACAAATAAATAATTAATATTATTAATTATTATGTCTACATATCTCGGGACCCTAGGGTCCCGGACCTTTGGAAGGCATACGAGGGGCCGAAGCCAACTCGCAGAGGCCCGTTTGCCGCTTTTTATTTAAATGAGGCACCAACCGACGATTATCCCTGTACGCACTATGCAAGTGCACCCAAGGACAACCCCCGGTTGGTGTAGGACTATTGCAGGATATGGAAAACAATGATATTGGACTATGGGTTTGGGTGGTTAAAATGGACTGGTTACCAAAAACTATGGAAGGACTATGGCCCCTGCCTGATCAATGTTTTATTATACACGGATAAAATGGCAGGGGGTGACTTGCACACTCAATAATGGGCCCCCGAAAACGGTCGCTAGCACATAGTGACGTAGCGACAAGGGAGCAACATGTCCTGAGGTGCTCGAGGAGTGGAGAGGTATGCCAAGGCTCTCAGAACAATCCCAGAGCCCGGAAGATGGTCAAGATCCCTACAAGCACTTACTGGAATACTTCCTTCCTCCGAGCACGTTTGCTCTTGCGAATCTCCACTCAAGCCGGCCAATAAAGGCAAGAATGAGGTGGGAGCTCAGTTCCTCGTCAGTGTTCACACCAGCCGGCCAATAAAGGCAAGCCAGAGATGAGGAACATGACTTCTCCCGGGAGATAGGGTCCGTGGGGTCGCAACTGCCCAACAGCTCGCCACATGCTGCCCTGCGGGTTTCTGTATCTCTCTTGGTCTGGCTCCTCACCCTAGACATGTTCCGGCAAAGTAAACTCTACCGTCACAGACCTAGAGTTCGGAGCGCGCAAGCCCCACCACGACGTCAACGTAGAGATACGGCGGTGGGGTTATTAATTATTATTATTATTATTAATCTCCGTATTTTTTTTTTTTTTCATAATTTTAGGCTCGTTAATGTGTATCTGTTTTCTTTAATAACTTTAAAAATAATTATTTAATTTTTTTTTTAAATTACTTGATTTCTTCACACGGTACAATTTCAATTTTTTTTTCAAGTTTCAAATTTTACCCCCTGAAGTGAACCCCATATTCAAAATTCATTTATTTACGTTGCACGTTCGTGTTTGGGTTACAGAAGTTCATATGTGTAACAATAAATTTAATTTGTCCACTAGATTCGGAATAAATCGGCTTTGACAGACGGACAGACAGACAGAGATTCAGTTTTTCCATTTGAGCTACGGAACCCTAATAACAAGTAACAACCTAACAAGGCAGGTATAAGTACGCTGAACCCTTCAAGAACGAAGGGCTAACTTCTAATACGACCACAAAATGGGCATCGGCGCAGTTTGTGGTTAATTTAGCAAAAAAGATAAAATTACATGACAGGTTGTCGACCTGTTACGAAACCGCAGCCGATATTATATGATAGTGTTTGAAAATATCAATAAGGATAACAGATATTTACGCAAATTAATTAATTTTTACTTTGATACTAATCGAGATGGTATACCTACCAAATAAGCGATAAGACCGCCCATTGTGACACCCTATGTAACAGTTCTACATTTATATCTATAATTTTTATGGTGTACATAATAAACAGTATTCTATCTGTCTATTTTTTTTTTTTCGCTTGGGTATCTCCGAGTTAACCTTGAGAGGTTGAGACTCTTTAACCGGTCTTTCCTGTGGTTGCCTTAAGCTCCTAAAAACTTAAAGCCTCCAGCCAGGGCGCAAAAACTTATAAACTAAACAACTGCGCGCTAAGGGCACCCCCTGTGGGGTACGAAACTCGGCTTAGGGCAGAGTCGGAGGGAGGATGGCAAAGGACCGACGGTGGCTGGATAAAATCAGGGTTATGATTATTATCAGGGGAATTTAAAGTTACAGGCTCAGCTATAGCGCGGGCTGGCGCTTCGCTTACGAGCAAGGGTCGGGGAGGACTATTTAGTCGGGGATTTCGCGATGGGCCTCGGCGGCGAGGTCGGAATGACGGTCGTGTATTATGTTTGCGAGCTATTGTACTTGTTTCCCTACTGCTCTCCTGGAGGAGAATCGTGGGGTCGTCTGGGTCGGTCAGTGATCTATCTATAGGGTAGTTCTCGTTGAAATAGCAACATGTTTGGTGAGAAGTAAGGTCTCACAGTATATACAAGTAAAGGAAAAAATCAGAAACCTGTTTATTCCTAAGAATTTTTAAGTATTTCCCAAAATTTGTGTGGGTGACGAAAAAGAGACTATAATGTCCGTTTTCACTAACACTACGTGGTACCTAAATGTATTGCCTAATAAAGGCGCACTGTTGAATTTGCAAAGAAAATGAAAGAGGCGGGCATCCACGAGCTCTAGCAGCTCTACGAGGTGGTCGGCTATACGAAAATGCGATTATGCAAGAGGTTTTTTTTTTTTTACATATTGGGCCTGCTCTTGACCTCAAAAAGCAATGGATGAGGTCTATGATGGGACGAGCAAACCCAAAAGACGCCTGTTCACTCTTGCTTTAAAGGCGGACGGGTTATATGTGGAAGAGAACACAGACGCCGGCAGAGACTTCCACACTTGGTTGTGCGTCTATTAAATGTGGAGGAGAAACGCTGAGTACGGCTGGACAGGATATCAACCAAGTACGCATTGTACCCTGCAGTACGTCTGATAGTCCGGTAATAAAAGGGCGATGGTGGGATCTGGTCGTCGAGCTCCTGCGCACTCTCCATTTAGTATTTTCCTATTTTAATCAATAAGAGAAAGTCTTTTATTTCGCTGACGGACTACGAGAACCATAAAGTTCTAAACGAATCTCTTGAAAATTTTAAATTACCATCATTCAACTGTCTGGCTGGTAGTCTGCTAGCCGTCCAAATTATTAAACAAAATATTACCTCTCGTTCGATATAAATAATTCATGAACAGTCTTTCCAAATGTAATACGTAACACATTCATTTATGAATTAACAAGAGTATTAATGGATTCGCACTAAAAAGTTGCCGAGAGGCTGGCTGTTTAGGTTGTTGTTGTTGATCATGCATATATTAATATTTCTTAACTTACATTATTGGCCTGTTTAAATTCGGAAGCTATCTTAATACGATCTGCCGATGACGTTCATGACATACTTCTAGATTGAGTGCCTTTGTAGCGTATTATGTAAATGGGACCATTCACAGCGAGTAATGGATGCGTGACTTTTTTAATGCACCTTAAGGCCGCTTGTACACGCTAAGAAAAATCACGGGGCCTACGCAAGAATTCGTGTCGTTTCTACACACGAACTGTGTACACTGCCACGGTGCTGAACAAGAAAACATCTTGTCTGTGCTAGACACGACGCGGTCTGTGTTGCTGCGTTCTAAGGAGGGACGGGGTAGGTGAGGTGGTTCAGGTTGTTAGTGTACGTTTAACGCATTAACGTGATCTGCACTCGCAAACAATCGCAAATTAATAACAGACTTGACGAGAGCAGCCTACCATACCCTACACACTGCCCGAAAATAATCCGGCACAGCAAATCCTCATTGCCTTGAACATTCTAATCCAATACCATGAGGAACCTCCTATGGCATATCTATTGTAAATAGCTGGTGAAATACTCACCATGCAAGAATTCGTGTCGTTTCATGTGTAGAAACGACAGGAATTCTTGCATAGGCCCGGTGACTTTTCTTAGCGTGTTCAAGCGGCCTTTTGGAGATAATGAAAGAGCATCTACGAGTGACGATAGCTATGAACGTAAAACGCAACCAGGGCGTCTCTGGACCTGCGCGGTAATTACGTAACACATAACAGAAGCAACGGGTTTCATTTTGACAGTTCGACAACATTCATTGCGTTATTTACGTTGTCAAGCAGACAAATTTTTCGAACATATGAAGCAATGGATTAGCAACATCCTTCAAAATCATTCAGAGTGTGTTTCGCAATTAGTGTCATGGAGTCAGCCCTGCTTTTGCAATGGCGGCACTGTAAGTATAATGGCTTATGACATTTGCACGTTTTTATGAATTTCCGTTAATATTGACAGCTAAATGTGAGGAAACAGATGGCCATACTATAATGTTGTACGGACCGCAATTATATCATACCGCTGGAACTATAATTTAAGGATATAAGCTGTACTTTTATAATTTGTAAGCTGACTTATCATTTCTTTTGCAATATTGCCATTGGTGCCGATTCTCTTGTTCACAAACTAAACTAAGTTTATGTTAGTCAAATTAATCTGCGCTTGACGTAAATTGACGTAGTTGTAGTCGGCAAGTTTTTAATCACGTCTAAACTTGCATGGAGTAGTGACAGGCGCTGATTAACTTGACAGGACTAAACTAAAATTTATTTTCTGTCCTTTTCTTAATGAAATAGAAAGAAAAAGATGCACTGAACTTAAATTTAGTTTAGTTTGTGAACAAGGGAATCGGCACCATTGCCACACGTCATCATCCTTTTCCGGTTCAATAAAATTATTGAACAGTGCATCTGTTATCATATTCACTGTTATTTCTTTTTTATTTCACTTTTTCAACCCATATTTTTTTTTTCTATAATATCAGACTATACCAACAAAAAGGCTTGTATCAAAGGCTTTTGATAATAACGTCAACTAAATGCTCAACATTACATAACCCTCTGCCATGATATTCATAGTTTAAATTCGGTAACTATCTTCAATACAATCTACAGATAGCGACTATACAATACACATAGTAGATTTAATACCTCTCGTATTATGTAAATGGGTCCATTCACAGCGGATAATGGAAGTTAAATACGATATGAATAAATGCAAGCGTATCGAACTATCGATACTTAAAGGCCGGGATACATTGGGCGAGTGAATTGTCTAGGCCGACGCGCGACGGTATAGTATGAATTGCTAGTCCAATAACCGCCTATCCTTTTCCAGACAAGGTTGGGTTGGGCGACCAGCCTGACTAGATGCGACTGGATATCAATATTACTAGCCTAATATGAAAGCTTAATATTAGCATTGTACGCTTACAATTCTCTGTATTATGTAGCTTCACCAGACTTCTAATACTACTCGATATCTTTTTTCCAGACGATGTGGCCTGCATGATGTTTCCATAATTATTAAATGGAGAATTACTAAGTTATCTATGAAAACTTGTTTGAATAGACCTGCTTCGTTACTCGGTCGACCTCAATTATAGAAACTGAGAATCGATTTGGAATAGTTTGCGTTTTATAACCAGTTTATATAATTATTATATATATAAAGAAGGTTGGGCTTGAGGTACACGTAGGGGAAAGAGGTAGCCACACCTACAATCAGTACATACAAACCCTCTACTCTACTAAAGATACAACTTATAGAAACAGGAACTGAGCAATTTCTCCTCCCTTTCCGTTGAAAACTCCTATATTTAGTACCTACCTAATTCTGTTCTGTTTTATACAGAACCATATTATTGCTTTCCTTTTAACAGTAGGTATAACATCAAATCCATCGGTTCCCAACATTTCTCACCAACGGTTAATTGTTGGTAAACAATGACTGTGTCAAATGCTACAGCCTTCGTAGTCCGTAATTTCGCCAGCACAGCCCATTAAAATTACCGTAAAATACCGTACCACCATTGAATTGATTGTTTCAGCTAAAATATTCAGTTTGCAAACCGACCGCACTTGAGGCTACGGTGTATTGTTGCTCATTAGTCTGGAGAAAGCATGTTTGAAGCGTTTACGATCCTGGGTTTTAGGTAAATTGATTTTTATTTTCTATCGAAACAGAAACAATCAATATCTGACTGACTTACCTGGGCCTCAAGTCTGCTATTACAATAGTGTCAGAATGGTCTCGCCATTGTGAGTATTTGACAGTGTTTGTATGGCAAATCTGTCAAAAACTCACAATGAAGAGACCATTCTGACACTATTGTAATAGCAGACTTGAGGCCCTGATCTCCATAACCCAGTTAATACGATACCCCTTGGAAAGACTGATTGTCACACTTTCGGTATTCTGACGACCCATAACGACTGTCAAAGATCCACGAATGACAGCCGGGACCAACGGCTTGACGTGCTTTCCGATCCACGGACGAACCGCAGCTAGCGTAGCTTAACCTGATCAATCGACCCATGCGGCTATTATTACTTAGCCCCGAGCCCCTCTCATTGGAAATAGAAACAATAATTACGAATTAATGAAATTATAAACTCTCCCACAACGATAAGTTCACATTTTATTATCATCATCATTTCAGTTGAAAGACGTCCACTGCTGGACATAGGCCTCCCCCAAACACCGCCACCTCGACCGGTTCCGTGCTTCCCGCATCCAGCGGATTCCTGCGGCTTTCACAAGATCGTCCACCTTGTGGGAGGCCTTCCTACACTATGTCTTCCGGTACGCGATCGCCACTCCAGAACCTTTCGGCCCCAATGGCTATCTGTTCTGCAAGCAATGTGCCCTGCCCATTGCCACTTAAGTTTAGAAATTTTTCGAGCTATGTCGGTTACCTTGGTTCTCCTGCGGATCTCTTCATTTCTGATTCGATCACGTAGGGAAACACCAAGCATAGTCCTCTCCATTGCCCTTTGGGTGACTTTTAGCCTTCTAATAAGACCCATTGTGAGCGACCACGTTTCAGTGCCATAGGTCATCACTGGCAACACGCACTGGTCAAAGACTTTCGTCTTGAGTCGTCGCCTACATTATTATAATTATACAAAAACGGAAATGTAGATTTAATGTGATCCTTGGAGGTTGTGGCCGACGACCGTTGCTAATACTCTTTTTAGGTAGTTTTTTATTGTTTTCTATATACTTTTTTATTTTTTGACGTTGTTGTTACCTAAGTTACTGAAAAACACGTACGTATTAAAATATAAGAATTGGAATTTGGCTAATACTTTTTTATTTAATACAATTAGTCATCCAAATATTGGTCCTTCGAGCCGGATGTTTTTTTTTTTTTACCATAGCTTAGATTTAATAAATCTAAGCTACTTGTATGGTTTATTGATTGAAGTAAATACCTACACGTAATTTAATTGAAACGATTGAATACTTTTGTTTAAAGTACATAACATACATAACTTTGTTTCACAACAAATCTAACTTAGTAGGTACTAAAATTAACCCTTCTTGTTCGAAATAACATCGTAAAACATAAACTTAAACCACAAAACATACAGAATTACGAGCTTAACTTAGCTGAGAACTGAAACTGCGATTACATTGTTTCACACCGGTAACTTTTCTAGCTTCTCCCGTTCCTAAATTATGGTTTCTGTTTACAGTCAACCGCGGTTCGACGCTTAATTTAAATTATTTTTTAACGGCGGTTTACCTACATACATACATAAACTCACGCCTTGTTCCATGGGGATAAGCAGAAACTATAAAACGCCACCTGCTACGCTCCTTACATACTCCTTTTGCTTCGTTTACATTCATCAGAGGCCCTAAGTGTGAGTTTCTTTTAACCATCTCGACTTTACGCATCAACCGCATTCGGCGCTCCGATTGGTCTCTGATTGGCCCTTCACTACTCGAAGTGCTGAAGGCGGTCGTTGCTTAAAGTCGGGATGGTTAAAATAAACTCACACTAGGGCCTCTGGTCATACACGCACACCGATTCCGAGTGCTACACACCTGACCTTTCTGAAGAACATCACCAATTAGGTCATTATATGTCCTCCTATGGTGTCCCAGCGTTTATACTCACATCTGCCTTGTAAATAAATACCTTTTTCTCCGCCTTTTTCTCGCTTGTCTCATATTAGTGAATACTAGACCTGCATTTGCATATTTGCCGGCCTTTTCAATAATATACTATTGTTAGTCACCTTTTAGAGGTATGAGGAACAGGGTGTAAAGTTCACTCATACTCTATAGTAAAGGGAGGATCCTCCGACCAGACGGGTATTGTGTCTGGTGGGCAACTGCCCAACGGTTGATGTCGGGATGTTGTATATATGCTAGTCGCGCGGTAAACTCTGATAGCGCGATGCAGGATTTGTGACGTCAGGTCTTTGATGCGTAGTTCGTATATGGCGTTGTTGATACAGCCACAACCTTTCATACATCCTCTCAACATGACCAAACCATCTAAGCATACTCTTTTAAATTTTTGTCACTACATCTTCTTTTATACCACACCGTTGCCTTATATCATTTTTCAGTCTATCATTCATAGTCATGGCACACATGGTTCGCAAGGAACGCATGTCCACAGCATTTATTCGATAACGATTCGGCGGTTTAAACCGCACATAACTTAGGGTAAATCCAGGATAGATGCCACACTTTTTGAAATTACTTCATATCTCTTTGTACAAAAAGCAAGATTCTTTATTTGTAAAACGGCTAGGTACTTTGGTTTATTATCTTCAAATTTATGAAAGGAATAAATTTTATCTTTGATATTTCCAGAGTATTGGCGATTTTTGCGGACCTCTAAATTTTGGGTCAACTATCCCTTATAGGGGATAGTTGCCTAATCCAAGTAAATTACCTACGTTTAGGATAGATGCCCCTTCGAGAAAGAGGACATTTATCCCTCAAAAACTTTGATCGCACCTAGCCGTCCCATGCAATCGCACAGAGACATGCAACAGGGTCAACTTAGTTGTACAGGGTGGCCAATTTGGAAGTATACAAATTTAAATTTTGATTATTTTTATTACAAACGAAAATTACAGGATATTTTTATATAATTATTTTACTCAGGCTTGGCAATTTTATACGAAAATTAAGATCAGCGTAATCTTAAAGCCTCCTCTTTTATACTCAAAAATGCGATCGCTTTTCATTGCGTTATTCATTAAATTTTCGCATACTATGTTAGTTATCCCACTAACAAAGTCACAAATATTCTGCTTTTTGTAATCAAGATTGAGCAAGACACGTCACTTTGAATAACCCCATACAAAAAGTCACTACATGTCGCGAAATCCTCATTGATCAAAATGGTATTCGTTACTCTTAATGATTTGTTAGAAAAATTGGTTCTTTTTTAAATTCGTTTAAGAACTTCAGGATAAATTACTGAAAGTTTTGCGGTAGTCATGGTCTTATAGACTGTGCATAACGAATATGCCACATTTTAACTAAATAATAAATACCAAACAACTGCAAAATTTGGCTTTAAATCAGAATGGGGGCTAAAAAAAGTTGTATACATCTTAATCGGCCACCCTGTATTTGAGTCTCTCAATAGATAAATAAAATAACAATTGTCAATTGCACCTATCCCACTGCGGCATCTATTCTGGATTTACCCTATGCTTGTGGCTAAATAATAACAGCCGCATCGATCAATCGAAGGTTAAGCTACGCATGCCATGGTTGGTTCCTGGATGGGTGTGCATATCGAGCCCCCTCCGTGCCTTGGAACGATCCCGACTGTCATTCGTAGGTCTTTGACAGTCGTTACGGGTAGTCAGAAGTCCGAAAGTCTGACAACCAGTCTTACCAAAGGGTATCGTGTTACCCAGTAAATCCGGTAAGACTGGAAGCTAACCCCAGCATAGTTGGGAAAACCCAAACTGAGCCTGTATGTTCGTTATTAAGTTGTTGCTTAAACTTGCTAACTTTCAACGCTGAATTAAATGTTGTTGTTTGAAAGCTGCAGCATCTAGAACTGTTTGAAACTGTAAACCGGAGTTATTAATAAATTGAACTCTGTAGAAAGTTAGGTGGCTTTACGATATTTCTTTTAAGACGCAGATATACACCAGTGACCTTAAGTGATTAGCTTGCGTGTACGGAGTTCACGCAACGCGTCGTACGTCCAGCCAGTAGTAGGACTCGCCCAACCAGGAGCGTTGTCCCAAATAACACGCATTATTAATGTATTATACATAAAACAAAAGGTATTTTAATAAAACACGTATACTAGAATAGAAGATCAATAATTAAAATTATCATTTAAATACGCTTGATAGATTTTGCGTGATTCTCAGTTTTTATCCGCGTTAGACATAGCTTTACAAATTAATTTCACTATGAAATATAAACATAATCTAAAATATTCATATATTAAGTTATTAAAGAAATGCTCTAAAATAACATATATTTTTTTTCCAAATCATTAACACTACTCGTTTAGACGTGATCTTCAGTACAAAATCATTAAAAGTCGTATATCGTCGCCTTAAGTTTAGTTACTATGAAACTAATAAAATGTTCCTGTTTATTTTTATTAGCTACAACCCGAATAATCAGGGTCACTAATTACCCCAATAGATCAAATTTCCTATACAGGAAAAGTTTAAAAGGAGTGCGTATATTTTAGGAGATAATCAGGTGCATACAACTGAACAACCTTCCCCAAGGAACATAGGTCGAAATCTTAAAATTTAGGTCGAAATTTAAAAAATAAAATTCTCCTTCTCATGCAAACATAAGTCACGTGACCAGTCACTTTGTATGAAAAGTCGATTTTAAATTTTAAGATATCGTTATTATTGTTCCTTGGGGAAAGTTGTTCAGTTTTATGCACCTGATTACCAACAAAAATATACGCACTCCTTTTAAACTTATCCTGTATATAATAGATTTAACCATAATTATTCGAGCTAGTGCTTAATTTTAACATAACATAGCATCGCGCCTGTATTCCCCGAAGGGTACAGCAGAGGTATACATAAGTACACCCACATTTCGTTAGTTATGTTTAAGTCCCGTGTAATAGGGGGTGAGCCTATTGCCATCAACCGGGCACAAATCCAGACTTCGGGGTTCCTACTGAGAAATTCCTGATGCAAAAACCCAATAAAACTTTGCCCGACCTGGAAATCGAATCCAGGACCTTATTATGCTTAGCAGTAGCGCTTGCGACCACAGGGCCAATTTGATTTTATTACTTTGATTCAGATTAAAAAACCACTCATTTATTATCATAATTCGATTTAATCATTTAATGTGAGCATTCTATTTAAACTTCAGTGTCGTTATAAAATAAATAATTAGTAAGTACTTGAGTATAAAATTATAAATTAATTACATAATATTCTATTTATAAGATTAATCCCACTTTAATATTACAACACATTATAGTGATAACTTAGACTTCAATAAAAACTAGCTTAGGCGCCAGTTACCAACAAAAACGAATTTATTTATTTTTACTGCATTCAATTATCGTGTTCGTAAGACCCAATATCAATTAAATAATAAAAAGTAATTGGAAACAGAAAAGTGATTTTTAGTGTTCCGTACCCAAGAGTGCCAACGGGACCCTAATTCTAAAACTCCGCTGTTCATCTGTCACGGGGCTGTATCTTTTGAACCTTAATAGGCACACATGAATGTTTCACAGTGTATACAAATAATAATAAAAAATAAAGAAAAATGAAAAGGGGTCTCTATACTAGAAAGGTTTTTTTTTCAGCGTTCTTTTTTTAAATATTTAAATTACCTACATTAAATAAACCAAAAATTTTTTTTTTTTTTGTTTCATTCGACTTTGTCTCTGTCACCTCTGACCGAGACTAGAGTAATGAGCATCTTTAAACATCGTAATTTTTTTTTTGTTGAATATCATACGGGTGGTACGGAACCCCTCGTGATCGATTCCGACTCGCACTTGGCCGCTTTTTTAATAGCTCTTGTACAATTAAGTATTTATTACCTAGTTCCTAAGCAATCCTGTAGATCTCCAATAAGTTTCCGATCACTTTTAATTATAATCTTGTATTAAATCCTCAACAAAACAATTAGAAAAGCTGGTATCTCTAATCATTTTAATGTAATACGTCAAACGGGGTGAATAGGGACGCAGGGGTGAATCGGAACGAATTTTTATAATGGATTTTAACGTTGAAATAATGTGTACTCCATTTACTATAACATTAGACAAATAACGGCTAAATAACGACAGTTATTGTGTAATATTTTTGAAATTATTGCACTTTAGAGTAATTTTTTTAATGTAAATGGTAAATAAATTACAGTGCTTTGTATCTATCGTGAAATAACGGAGTTTATTAAACGCTTACATCGAAATAACGAAAGGGTGTGAACAGTTATTTGTCTAATGTTATAATAAATGGAGTAAAATTTATTGTCAACAAAGACACTTAATCGTTAATTATAACACAGTAAACACATAAGAGTCCTTTTTGGCAAGAAACTACATTATTTCAACGTTAAAATCCATTATAAAAATTCGTTCCGATTCATCCCTACGTTCCTATTGACCCCTACGTCCCTATTCACCCCTACGTCCCTATTCAGCCCTACGTCCCTATTCACCCCGTTTGACCCGGTATATAATGATCAGCCTACAATTTTCTCACTGCTAGGACGCAGGCCTCCTCTCGATGAGAGGGACTCGGCCGTATCCACCACGCGGTCCGAGTGCGGGTTGGTAGATGTCACATGTCTTAAAATTTTTGGTTCTAGGATATTCTATTCTAGGTTTCCTCACGATGTTTTCCTTCACCGTTTTGAGAGCAGTGGTAATGAAACAATTTACACAAAGCGCCTGTCTGAGTTCGAACCTACGACCTACAACTTGTAAGTTGCGGCCGTTAAACTACGACAGTTAAACTTTATCACATCCTTCAAACATATAATAATAGAAATTATCGTTGAGCAATAAATTATTATTTTAATATTAAAATAATAATTTATTTTTATTATATTTTATTATTATTTTAATATTTTAATATTAAAATAATAATTTATTACGCATAACGGGACGTCAATTATTCAAACACCGACCAATAGGGATGATGACTAAATATACTCGTATATTTTTTTCTCCGTCATGTAGATTATTAAAAAATATTGGACACGTATTTTTTTTCTTTTTTTACGTAATCAAAACATTACGGCGATACATTGAGTTCAAATATGGCAGGACGCCACTTCTCAGTAGATTTTATACGGAGTTGTGACGTAACGAGCCCCCACTCCCCAAGTTTAATGTGTTTTATCTAAGTCATTTTTTATTAATATGATAAAGCAAAAAATTGGTGTCTAATATTTTTTTATTACCTAATTGACGGACTTAACAGTTTTTTTTTTTTTTTTTTACCCGGATACATCCCTATTACCGCTGGATGAATTACCATTGAAATATTTTCCAAATAAAATTTTCGAGCGAGAAAAAGAAAATTATTTGCTTCTGTATTCGAACAAACTTGCTAATGTTTTCTTTCAGTTTACAGTTCAATTATTTCAGTCTTCCGACGTAGCATGTATGTACCTGGGTACTTCATAAAATAATTACAAAACCATACATTACCTAGCTTGTATAAATTACGGATCGTGACAAGACATAGGTATGTCACTGGTATGTCAAATCTCCTATACAAGTAAGTACCGAGAAACCGTGACACATACCACTAAATCTGCGAGAAAGATATTTATTCATCCTTGTTTGTACGTCATATTTCCTGTATAGGTACTGTAACGGGAGAAATAAAAGGCGCATTTATACAAACAAATAAATTTGAAGTGTCTGTTTGTAATGTCAAAATAACAGCTTGTAACTAAATGCATATTATATGAAAGTAGGTATACATACGTTACCTATAACAAAAACACAATATTAAAAAAAAACTGTTTGTTCTTGGCTCAACCAATTTTGACGGGACTTTCACTAGCAGATAGCTGATGTTATATGGAGTAACTTAGGCTATTTTTATTTTCGACTAGCCGCTGCACGAGGGTTCGCCCGCGTGGATGTAAAAAAAAATTGGCAGGAAAACACAAACCTTTGGAATAACTGACAGTCTGGCGCAACACGTCATGAGCATGAGCATTTCAGTAACGCGAACCCGATTTTTGGTAGGGAAGAACTTATTCTTCCCCTACCAAAAATCGCTCAATGCAGCTAAAGAAGTTTTCAGTTCAAGAAAAAAAAAACATTACAAACATACACTTAAATTTTATTTATACGTACTTGTATAGAAAAAGCCACGCGGGCACGCGGGCGGGTAGTTTTCAATAAAAACAATTATTTTTATTGAGTCACGCACTCCAATTTTCCCTGTTATTCAGGGAGATTCTGTTACGACCAATAATTGTCTTAAAAAACACCGAACTATGAATACGTTATTCGATTAATACTACCCATTTTACATCATGACGCGCACTGTCAGCTCTCCAAGCTGATCCTATATTAAATACGAAATAGTGTATATCTCATTATATATTCCATCAACTTATCGCTTGTGCTTATGCAACCTGCTTGGAGAACAGAGGCGTAGCGCCCTGACAACTCCCTTTCCACCGGCTTCCCTTCGGACGATCGGAAGAGCAACTTCACCATTGAAAATAGCACTTTCAGTAGTGTCTACGATTGCCAAATAGATACACTGCAAGTATTTAACACAATTAGTAAAATAAAATAATACAATTATTATTTTATAATTTTCACCCGTAACTAACAATAAGACTGTAGGCTGTAGCTTGCGACGACAACCATTAGATGGAATCGAATCGTGTATGAAAAAAAAAACTATTTTTGGCGTAACTTAGACAACTAAAATAATTATTTAAATAAATTATATTTGTTATATGAATATTGTCTAAGAGTGAGATGACTTGTTACTAAGTAATAACAGCCGCACGGGTCTATCGATCAGGTTAAGCTACGCTTGTCGTGGTTGGTCCGTGGATGGGTGACCTTTGCATTCCAAGACCCCGTGCCTCGGAAAGCACGTTATGTCGTTGGTCCCGGCTGTCATCCGTAGATCTTTGACAGTTGTTTTGGGTCGTCAGAAGCCCGAAAGTTTGACAACCAATCTTACCAAGGGCAATCGTGTTATCGAGTAACTAGGTTGTGGACGTCAGATAGGCAGTCGCTCCATGTAACTACTAGTATTCCGCTGCATCTAGTTAGACTGGAAGCTGACCCCAACATAGTAAAACGCCTATTCTTAGTTTTGAATTCCAACAACAACACAAATTGTTGCAATTCAACTATTATAGCAACTATTTATAGCAATTCCTTCTTCGGCTTCCCACTTACGAAATTAAATATATAATTTCAAAATTATAAATAAAAGAAGTTGAGTTTTTGCTTTTTTTTTTGTGTTTTGTTAGCCTTTTTTCTGCTACTTGACTTTAAAATCAGTGCAGTTAGGAATGATTTTTATTTCAGCGTAAATTAATTAATTTTGACGTAACTTTATGACTATTTATAGCAATTTCTTCTTCGGCTTCCCACCTACGAAATTTCGAGCCTCGCCACTGATGGTGGAGCCATGCAGGCTTATACCACAGTACCTAGATGTGGGAACTTTCTTCAAAGACTTAATAATATCCGCTTCATCACGGATGATTCGCTCTGGCAAAACACCTATTTACACCTCTCTACTATCGGTTCTCGAGAAAAAACATAACAATTAATTCTCTTATTTGTTTTCAATAAACAGACTATACAACCAATCGGTTTTATGTACTGTGAGATCCTTTAATGGAACTGTTTGATAGTTTTCTTATTGTATAGTAATTAATTAAATGCGATCACGAATGTTTAAATCATAAAACGCTTCAAGTTATTAATAAGCGATTACGATGTTTAATGCTAATTTGAAACTATAAACCTAAACATATTTTAACGTGCCTCCATATTTCATACACTTAGCGGTACTTAAAATAAAATAGATATCCATAGCTCAAGCAAATACGACGGCAGGACATCGATAATAATATAAATACCTCCCCAAACGACCACCAGCAGCAATACGAAAAGGACAATGCCAAGGCTTCCTACAAGACTCGGCCAGAACCGACAAAGATGAACTATATTACATAAAAAAGGAAAATTATTATAGAATTTGATAGTATACTTAGTTTTCTATGAGAAGTACACCAAAACAAGTTATAGTTCTTTAAAGTTGACCAGTTAATACTTCTAATTTTGACGATAACATGAAATAAACTATTAAATTAATTACTTTTAGCACATTATCCTCTCATGTAAATATTTTAATGAGTAAAAACAGCAATAAACAACACAAAACTAAAAAAAAACACACTTGGAAAGACTTTGTCGCTCGTGATACGCAGAAGTCAAACTTTTTGACAATGACAATGACAAATACAAGAAGTTTTACATCAAATGTTGCCAGTACTATCATAACATTATTAGGAATAAACTATTCTGGACGGTATCGTTAATCGAATTAAATTGTGTTTAATTATTACATAACTATAAAATATATAATATTCAAAAATGTAACTAAACGCAATTTAAATTATTATTCAATGAATTACGAGTTACGACATAAGTAAGTTATTAATTATTCAAAATTAACTATACTCCATTTACTATATCATTAGACAAATACAGTGCTTTGTATTTATCGTGAAATAACGGAGTTTATTAAACGTTTACATCGAAATAACGAAAGGTTGAGAACAGTTATTTTAATGTTATAATAAATGGAGTATAGTAAGGTAACTCAAATACGTAGCTTCATACTGATATTATTGTAATCGATTTGCAAGTGCAATTTCATATCGATATTATTTTATTTTCATATTGGCAACATTTATAATTGAAATTGTGTGTTGTGTCAGTTGTGTGAGCTTTGAAATGTGTTGATAAATTGAATAACTATTTAAAATTACTTTTCAACGGTGTGCTTCTACAGATTTTATTTATATTGTATAATTCATACTGTTTTCTATTATGAATTATCATTATTATAGAAAGTCTGTCGGACACTACATATGATTCGAGCCGATATTTGGCATTCTCCTTTATCGAATAACAAACGCCACTCGTGTTCTATCATTCAAAACTGAATCGAGTTTTAATCGAGAACTATTATTTATATGAAGCGATTAAAGCGAATCTACGTGGGTTTGTGATTAACCGAGCGGCGAAGGGCCCGAGCGCTCGCGGGTTGCGGGCGACAACTCGCCGCTTCCTCATTGCTCTGCCGGCGGTTATTGCGCCTGCGCAATAGGGATGCAAGAAGTGCCAAAAAGTATCGATATCGAATATAACGCAGAAATATTAAAAAAAAAATTGATATCGATCACAATATATCTAAAAGAAATATCGATATATCGATATAACGGTGAAATTTTCTCAAAAAATATTTTTACTTTATGATATTCCATTGTGTTTGTTTTTTAATCACATAAATACCAAACTAGGAACATCATTTCTTATGTAAAATCTTAAATTAATAAAACGTCGGTTTACTGCAAGAGCTCATTAAGTGACATAGTCATAACTTTGAAATAAGCAATTAATAAGTTTCAGTTATATTGATTTCCCTATATAATCTCCATTATGATCTCCATTATGTTAATGAAAAATGAAACACAATGAAGTTGTGCATTATATATATAAAAATAGTCAAGACGAGTTCAAGGCGTTAGAAACTTTACTTGATGATTTTTTGCCATTAATGAGTTCTTGCATTTACGGCTCTGAATTCCATCGGTTTTAGTCAGTGTTTACAACGATGTTGCTGTTGCAAAGATATCGTTTTGATACATTTTCAATACTTAATATTTTATGTCGATAAAAGAAAATAACAGATATCGCTTAAAAATATCGATAAACCGAAAAAAAAAATCGATATGTCGATGTTTTTTCTACAAGCCTATAACTGCGCAACCGAGCCGCGCAATCGTCAAGTTCATTTCTCAGGGTTGTCTGTATTTTGTTCGAAATTGAATGCTTAAGTAATCAATCGTCCATACAAATGCGGTAGTTCATTCACTGAGTCGAAGAAATAAATCGATACTGTAAGTCAATTTAAAAAAGTTATACGTACCGATTTAATGCGCAGTGTTCAGACCACACAGATGTAGGTAAAATTTCGCAACTTAAATTAACTCCGCAATTTTAACGTCTAGGCTTTACTACCTATAAAACCTATGTGCGTTACACACAGCCTATTAAATCTTGAGAAATACGTAGACACCGACGTAACCTAAACAATTATGTCTGAAAACTGCAAAAACTTGTTCGTTAACAATTAACACGTCTAGCAGCAATTTTCTGGCATCAAACAACAATAAATTTAATTTCCTAAAATAGTAAATTATCCGTTACACGGCAGGTCAATTTCGTACGTGGAAAACGAACGATTGTTCAAATTAAATATTTGATTACAGTTAACTTTACAGTAGATTAAAGGTCAATGGCACCGAGTAACGGTATTGTTTAGTGAGGTGCATTATACGGTAAGAACTAGACACATTTCAGTGCAAACTGTGTGTGTGAAATATTGACAACACATGGTCGTGCTTGCACTGTGATTTGCATGAAACTTCAACAGGCAACAGTTTTCGTGTTTTTCTTACAATTATTATGTGTAAGAAAACCGGCTAAGTGCAGCGTGTCAGACCACGCACAATGAAGGGTTCTGTAGTTGGGATGAATTTATCCCAAGAACAAACTTAACATTGTAATTGAGAAACATGCTCTCATAAACAGATTGTATGGGGGAACATGTTTTTCTTTTAACTTCGTTATATATACTACTGTCATGAAATTTTTCACCTATGCAAAAATAACCGTTTAGATGGCGGGGGGGACACACTTGACTCTAACAAAAATTAGTATTTTAAAGCCTAATATTTCAGAAAAAATCCCTTAATCGAAAATTTTTTTTCACAAACTCGCAATATTTTTGAAAGACCCATCCAACAATACACCACACAATAGGGTACGCGAAAAAAAAAAACATCCCCACTTTACATATACAGGAGGTACCCTAAACAAATATTTTTCATGATTTTATTTTACCACTTTGTCGGCGTGATTAATATGTATATCCATGCCAAATTACATTTCTAGTACTAAGAGTCTCAGAGCTAAGCTGGGGAAGGACAGACGGACAGACGGACGGATGGACGGACATGGCGAAACTATAAGGGTTCCTTGTTGACTACAGAACCCTAAAAAACACGAAAACCGTTGCCTGTTGAAGTTTCAAACCAAGACATGGCCGCTTCCTGAATATATTATTTAAAGGTGACTTAGGAATAATTTCAAGAGTCGTCTCTTGACGGACACAGGCCTACTCTCTTCGAGAGGGAGAGGGCTGTAATCTACCACGCGGGCCCAGAGCGGGTTGGTAGTGTCAAATCTCTTCGATTTTTTTTAGTTCTAGGACATGTCGGTTTCTTGAAGATGTTTTCATTCACCGTTTTGAGAGCAGTGGTGATTAAATTATTTAGACAAAGTAAAGCGCCTGCCTGAATTCGAACCCATGACCATGACAACTCACCTGAGATACAGGTTAACTACCTAGTTCAGTAGTGCTATTCTGTAGAAATCTCACCGTGAAAACCTAGGTAAAGTGAGCTTGAACTAATGAGATGTCAATAGGGTCAATTTCTAGTCTCAGATGGAATGACAGTTCACTTCGAGATCACTTCACTTAAGTTTTCACGGTGAGAATTTTACAGAATCGACCGGCAGGAGGCAGAGCTTTTTTATTTAAGTGACTCTTGTTTGCGAATAAACGAATTTATTATTATTTTTATTTAAAGTGTCTTTCGGTTTAAAGATATTTATTTCTCAAAATAAAAGAACGTTACAGTTCACTTAACATATTGAGAAAAGTAGGATAAAAATAAAAGGAAATTGCGATTCTCTGTGTTCACAATAAAAAAATTAAGACATATCTTATCATTATTAGCGCGTAAGTCGTGGCCGTTACCACTGGGCCACAACTTCAAGGCTCATACAGACTAGTGCGATATCGCGGGCGCGACGACGCGACACTAGTAGAAAGAAAGTAAGAAAAATAGATTGATTTGTCACAGAAACACGTGCATGCAAAAATATAATTAACTCGAGTAAGTAGGAACACAGAAAAATTGAACAAAATAGATCTACATTATAATCACGAGCACAAAACCGAAATAGTCGGCATCTGCACGTCATGACTACAAGACGGCTTCCACTCAGCATGATACTGAGCTATGAGGGGCCGACAGCACAGCGCTGATTTTCAGTGGCTACCCGCACAATTTCTTTGTCGCTGCCTGACGCGCCTGCGATATCGCGCGAGTCTGTACGAGCCTTCATCGTGTTTATTGTGTTGGTGTAAATGGACGAAATACCTACTACGCTAGACCCTTATACGTGTGCGATAATGTGCGTGCGTAGATTTATAATTATGACCACAATTTTCTCACACAATCAGTCACCATCATCAACATCATTTCAGCCGAAAGACGTCCACTGCTGGACATAGGCCTCCCCCAAGCACCGCATCCAGCGGATTCCTGCGGCTTTCATAAGGTGATTTGACTACCTTGTGGGAAGCCTTCCAACGCTACGTCTTCCGGTACGCGGTCGCCACTCCAGAACCTTTCGGCCCCAACGGCCATCTGTTCAACGCGCAATGTGCCCTGCCCATTGCCACTTAAGTTTGGCAATTCTTCGAGCGTTCTCCTGCGGATCTCTTCATTTCTGATTCGATCACGTAGGGAAACTCCAAGCATAGCCCTCTCCATTGCCCTTTGGGTGACTTTTAGCCTTCTAATAAGGCCCATTGTGAGCGATCACGTTTCAGTGCCATAGGTCATCACTGGCAACACGCACTGGTTAAAGACTTTCGTCTTCACACAGTCAGTATAACTAATTTAATATATAAACAATGTTCTAGACATATTAATAAAAATTCAGTGTATGTATTATGATTATAACATAATATTCTAATTGGGGAGTTTGGTGGTGTGCGTTAATTCTGGGGCATGTTGTATAACCATTTATTATTTACCGTTATTCAGTTTTAATCAATGTGTGATTACTTTAAGTAGCATGAAATAATGCGCGGAAACACCTATTTACCGTTATTTATGATTAACTTACATTCATACGTTATAAAACCGGTGTTATTAAGTTTAATAACCATAATTGGTTTATTTATTTATTTATTAACTAAGATTCTTGACGTAATCCATTTATTAAATACAAATTTTCATAAGTTTATCGGGTTTCATCAAAATATTATTTTAACGTCCCGCGGCATCCCGTGTTATGCCACGGGGGAAATTGCCTCTCCCCTACGACCGTATGCTAGCAGATTTCGGCGCATACCATCGCAAGCCTTCACATCCCGCCGCGGTATCCTCCAGCGCGCTCTTCAATACCGCAGAAAGAAATCCCCTTTGATGCTTCGTGGTCTGTCTCTGAGCTTTGGAATCTATGTCTTATTACCATTCGATATGTACGAATTTACGTTGATAAAAAATACTCTGCGCCGCCATCCCCGATGTGCGGTGGCCTATAATAAATAATACTGCTGTTACCCAATCAAAATAAAATTTGCAATAAAAAAAACGATTTCTAAAGGATTCAGCTGCATAATAATGTGACATGTGACAGTAAAGGTCAACGCACACCGGTGGACGGCATCGAGGAGGACTTGTCGAGGAGCATCCCGCGGTATCGCGCGGTATACCACGGGTGAAATGCAGATTGCACCCCCGCTTGCACTGCCTCTCCCCCGCGACCGTATGCTAGCGGACTCCGGCGCATACCGTCGCATGCCTTTATCTCACCGTGGTATCCTCCAGCGTGCCCTTCAATTCCACAGAGAGAAATCCCCTGAGCTCCGTGGTTGGTCTCTGAGCTTAGGAATCTATGTATATCTTGTTACCATTAGATACGTACTAATTTACGTTGGTTTTAAAATACTCTGCCCCACCGTCCGGCGATGTGCGTGCGTTAACTGAATATTTCAGAACTTAAAAATGTCGCTACGATCTTAGCTTTATATTTATATTATAGAGAGATAAAATTTGTGAGTTTGTTGTTTTTATTCTTCGGAACTATTGATCTGATTCCGAAACTTCTTTCACTAATTGCTAACTATTTCCGAGTGTCGTAATATATATTTTATGTTATAACAAAGACATTTCACGCGGACGGAGGCACGGGCAGAAGCTAGTCTTCCATAAAACGTTTCCTGAATCCTGAAACGTACTAAGTTAGCATGTTTCAATCCATCGTATGACCACTTTCATTCAAAAGTGTTTTAAGTATACAAATAATGTGTTAACAAAATTAAAAACTTATCCGGTTTAGATCGACCGCACTGATAATTTCAATACCGTTTGTAATTATTTTTATAATACGACCAAATACATTTTCTCAAATGATTAGTCAGAGTGTGTACAAATTAACATTATGTAACTCACTTTCGCTAGCAACACCATTCTTATATTTGCTCATTCCAATTAGCATTAAAAAAGTACCTAGCACTAGGTATTCTATTTTCAAAACTCGGCTTCTTACGTCACTTTTCGTCAATAGTCGGGCCAAGTCTCGCCGATTGGTCAGTCTCCTTCAGTTTTCTGTTTAGTTACATGTGAAATTAATTTCATGGTTTCAGAGCGTTACATATTTTTTTATAACTTGCGTGTTCTTGGAAACGGGGTCACAGTTTTACTAGAGAAATTATTATATTGTTCTAAGAGTACATTTGATATACTTTCGATGTTTTAGTGTAACATTTCTCTTTTATTGCTTTTTTACGTTCTGTGTGTGTTCTAAGCTAACCTGTTAGTTTGGAAAAGCATACCACTGTATAGTTATACCCTCTAACAAGTTTACCTGTTATGTTTTACACACACAAAACCGACATATTTCTTTCTGCTCAATTCGCACCCTCAGTGCGATAAAGGCGTAAGTAAGAATACGTCACTTTTTTATTGCAGTTTCGTATAGCGCAGATAAAGATACACAATGCTCAATTTGTCCGTTAAGATCTGACGAAAAATTAAGCCATTATACCAAAAAAGACATTTATCGCGTCACATAAGATTTACATTTTTTTCAGATAAAAAGGTTCATAAACGTGTGTAAAACTTAAAATGTTAATTATTCTTTATACACGACAATTTGAGGTATCTGAAATATTGTTGAAAAAAAGCTTGATTTTTTTACTGTTTAATGGTATATAACAAAAGATCATAAGATCAAATGCTAAATAGATATAACAGACCAAACAGTTTTTTTTTTTTTTGCTCTCCTGTAAAGTTAGTATTTTCTTCTTACGCCTTTGTCACACTGGGGGTGCGAATTGCTCCATTACTCCAACCCCCAAGATACCATAGGTTTGGCCGTTGACCCCCAAACTAAGCAAGGCTTCTGCTTAATTTGGGGGACAACGGCCAAAACAAAATATTGTGATGTACAAACTTAACTGTGTTTATGTTAGATCATTGTCTGTCATCATTACGCTTTCTTTTTGCCAATAAAACTTTTCGTATTTTTTTTGTTTATAAAACTCTAAGAAATATTTTCACAACACTAACGATTACACAAACTGCTTCATAATAACATCGATTCTCTAGCTACCACTTCTAAGTCTAACGCAAAAATAATTCAACACATCAATAATAGCTAGTTCAAACAAAAGCCCGTTATTATCGCTAGAAACTTAATATAGCTAATCGAGAACTCGGTTATTCGATATGGCCGGCTATCATTATAGAAGGGGTTATACTCGTAAAAAATGATAGCCATTCACTGATACAAAGCTCTCTTGCTAATGAACACGAAGTTCGTTTCGATAGATGACCGCTGTCTCGACGGTTGCACGCTTTAATTTGTCTTTTTTGGCGTCGGTTAACGAAACGTGGCACACTGGGCGTTGCGATGTCAGGGAGGTTCAAATAAGATACTTGGTGATTTTCTTCTTTTAACCGCGTTCAAGAACTGTCGGTGTCAATATTCCACAGAAAATAATGACACTGACAGCTCTTGAACCCAGTTCAGGGGGCCAAGTCTACTAATGTACGTTGCAATGGTCTCTTCATTGTGAGTTTTTTGACAGATTTGCCATACAAACACTGTCAAATACTCACAATGGCGAGACCATTCTGACACTATTGTAATAGCAGACTTGAGGCCCTGATGTACCGATCACGTTTAGTTTCATTGGTGAAAGCACTTACCCTTGTGTTCACCAACATTTAAATCAACTGTTTAGATATTTAATCAGTTCTATATTTATAATTTCCTTCGGAAAATAGACATGAACCAACAGCTGTTAAAATACCTAACCCTTGGTTTCAATGTAAGTAAACACAGGCCTTAGTCCCCGTACCCACGGGCGATTTTTTGAAGTACAAAACTTCTTTAAGCGCGTTGAGCACTTTTTGGGTGAACAAAAATCATGGAACTCACACTGGCCCGGTTTTTTTTTTTTTTTTTTGTTCTCTTTTCTCAACGCACTGCTTAGCACCGAGAGATCAAAATCCAATGCACCAGAAAAAAAACAACACGTAACAAAATCGCCCGTGTGCCGCTAATATAGTGCATAATACCACATATAACCCTCCACATATAAACCCGTCTGCCTTCTAAATAAGAGGGAACAGGCATCCTCTAGGCACACTCGTTCCATCATATACCTCATCTATCGCTTTCCAGCAGGGGCCATCGAGGTCAAAAGCAGGCCCAATCAGAGTCAGTAAAAAAGAAGTATAAGAGTTCAGTTAGACGCAGAAATAGCCGATGGAGTAAAGCTGTGACCGAATGGTGGCCAAAGAAACCAGGGTTGATGATATTGTCAAAGTCGCGGGCAACAATGGGAAGAGGGATGCACGGAACCAAGAAGTATGTCGGAAAAAAGGGAGGCCTATACCCGGCATTGGGTGATTCCGGGCTGAAATGATGATGATGAGGTAGAGTGGCCAGTACATCAAGTTACCACATACTGACAAATTTTGTCATTCGATTTTGAACTTAACGACCAACATTTTAAGGTTTAAAATCATTTGGCGAAATTTAACAATTTCGTATAACCGTACAAGGATACACAATGCAATTTTTCAGTCTGATATAAGTTTCGTAAAAACTATGGCTAATGTTACTGAGCTTAACAGTTTGGCGTATTTTACAAGATTTTTACCGTGTAAACGTATTTTGTGAAAACATATAGACGAAATACCTAAGTTTTTAAAATGCTGAGAATACTTAGCAATAATAACCAGGTAGGTATAAATTAATGAACAGCCATTCGTAAATAAACCTTGTAATGTTTTTAACCTTTAAACTATGAAGAGCACATTAAACTCATATTTATGTTTGACTTGATTGCTGTTAATTAAAATAATGTATGCGGTGAGTGTACAGGGTCACGAGGTGAACCTCGAACTCTTGACATTGGATCGGAATTAGAAGATGGAACGTTCTAATTGCGTTAAAAAAAAACTGTTACCAAAAAAGACTAATAATTGATTAAGCACATAACTACCGGTTTATTTATTTACATTAGTGGTTCTTTTAAACCAGTGTTTTTCAAAGTGTGGGTCGCGACCCTCTTAGGGGGTCGCCAAGCCTCTTAAAAAGGGTCGCCGTTACTTTAATATTTAAAGCTCATAAATATAAAACCATACTAGTTCTAAATGTTATATTTATTAAGAAAAAGTTAATTAAAGGCTTAGGTTAACACGAATCAACAAATACCTACAAATCACATAAATCATTAATGTGACGAGGACCAAGCGTACCCATTCACATTAATGTATTGGTTACTCCTGTTTATCGTTAACCAATTTTTCAATTTATCAATAAAAAAAAATGATTAGAATTAAATCGTTTTCAAAATTTAGGTGATTTCTGTTTGCCTTTTATTTGAGCATTCGACGAAAACGTTAAATCGCACAAGTAGGAGGTTCCAAATGGAAATATTTTTCTATACTAAGGGGGCCGCACCATGAAAAAAGTTGAAAAGCACTGTTTTAAACGAATCGAATTTATGCTATATACGTCTAACTTTAGAGTGTCGTTTTTCACACTTTTCTTGGTATTTAAGAAGGTTCAGAAAGTTAAGAACAAATCAGTTTAATGTCTTCAAAAACGCATTCTTTAATGAAACTCTTATGATGGGTCTTGTTTAAAATACTGTAAAAATACGCTTCGAAATAAGCCCGTCGCTTAGCAAAGTACAAACTAGCTAAAGGTACGTTTCACAATCGTTCTGGTTTCCGCTTTTATTATATAATTCAATGAAAATATGTTCCACGTCAATTCTCTACCTATTAATTAGAAAACAACCCATTGTTTAAGATTCTCAAAGTGAGGCCATTTTAAAGGCGTTTTATGATTTACGTAGAATTATTTTACGATACAATCCGGGCTACACCTACAATCAAGGCATATTATGCAAGGCCTTAACATAATGCATTTCCCCTCTATCTTCCTTGTTTGGGGGGGGGTAATTGCAAGACTGCCCCCTAAACAAGGAAGATAGAGGGGTAATGCATTAAATCGAAGAAATACCCAGTTATTCTCTTATTTGCATTTAAGAGGAAACAGTAAATCAGACTCAAAGCCCAAAAAAAAAAAACTATTAATCTAAACTTCAAAGAATCAGGAATACAACTGGCCATTACAGCCAAAAAACTTAATAGAAAGAAGTTCATGAAGTCCGTATACATTCGAAATTTGACAAATTACGAAGCAGCCAACATTCCTCGCAAGTTACTGGCTGGTAAAAAGTAAATCAAATCGAATTTGGAACGTGATCGAGAATGCTGTGTCATGGTATGAACTACCGGCGCTGCTTCAATACGCAGAATGGCACTTGCCGTGACGTGACGCCCACGAAGTCACTCAATTGGGACTTATGATAGCGAAGGCAGGTATCTTTAGCCCACGACTTAGCTATGAGAAAAGCTTAGCAAATATTTAGTGAACAATAACATTGCTAACTATGAGGAAATGCCCTCTTTTCTGGCTGTTTTCAATAAATCACAATTGGTACAAATAAAATGACTATAATAGGTAGTTATAATAATAAGATCATCCCACCAGAACACATTTTTTAAACATAGTTAGCTATAAAGTGATCAATTTATGAAAAAAGGCTGGTTAAAGTATTAATGCGACAAGTTTTTTAAACGTATATAAAACACTTTCAGCAACTTCAACAAATCAATTGGTTCAACCAAACATTCTCAACTCCTCTGATCTTTACAAAACATCTCATTCGATTACCAATGATTACACTATCCAACCCTTCACACTCGTAGGCGTTTCTCTCAACCCGTGCGCTGCTTAGGTTGAGTTACAAACGCAATAAGTCGCGTCCCGGTGGTAAAGTCGCTCGCTCCGGGGGCTAATCAACCGTGGCGAACGCTTCCATGCCTTTTGTTTTTCGAGCCGACGACTTGTGGAGCGATCGTGTTTTCTCTAACATCAAATTGTAGCGAATATTGGTTGGTTAGAAGTTGATCGTCTTTTGTTTGGTCGATGTTATTTTGTTTTGTGTCGATAGATGCGTACTGTGTTGTCGATTGATATAGGTCTATCTTTTTGATAATGAACATCAGCCTTTTTGGGGTTCCGTAGTCAACAAGGAACCGTTATAGTTTCACCATGTCCGTCTGTCTGTCTGTCTGTCAGAAAGCTGCTATTTGGTATGGGTATACTAATTAATTACGCCGATAAAGTGGTAAACAAAATCGTGAAATATATTTTTTTATGGTATCTCTCCTACACATGAGGAGGAGCTCGTGGCTAGGTAATAACAGCCGCACGGGTCGATCCGCCAGGTTAAGCTACGCTTGCCGAGGTTGGTCCGTGGATGGGTGACCATCTTTACATACCGAGACTCCTCCATGCCTCGGAAAGCACGTTAAGCCGTTGGTCCCGGCTGTCATTCGTGGATCTTTGACAGTCGTTACGGGTCGTCAGAAGCCCAAAAGTCTGACAGTCTTTCCAAGGGGTATCGTGTTACCCAGTTACTGGGTTGTGGAGGTCAGATAGGCAGTCGCTCCATGTAAAATACTGGTATTCAGCTGCATCCGGTTAGACTGGAAGCCGACCCCAACATAGTTGGGAAAAGGCTAGGCAGATTGATTTATCTCTCCTACACATAAAGTGTTGTTTTTTCTTTCTCGTCTATCTCATGGTGTGGACTATCATTGGATAGGCCTTCCAAAAATATTTGGGTTTGTTATAACCATTTTTCGATTCAGGGATCCGTTTGCCTAATATTAAGCTTTAAAGTGCAAGTTTTTGTTAGAGTCAAGTATGTCCCCCTGCTAGCTAAACGGTTGTATTTGATTATGTGAAAAAATTCACAGCAGTAGTATATATAACGAAGTTAAAAGGAAAACTATCACAGCTAAGTAGGCTTTACAAGTAACCCAGTAATAGTCGACCAACTTACATTTACAATTGAAAAACATGTTTATCAACTACAATGTTTTATTTTATTTTATTTTATTCTTTTTAAGAAAACTTACAGCTAATACATTCGAGTAGTCATAGGTAATATGTAGAAGAAGGCCAATTACAAGTTTCCACTTATATAAACTTATGTGTAAAATTGACACCACGGTACAAACAGCGTGAGAGTTAAACATATGTAGAAACAACTGAAGAGAATAAACAAAAATAAGATAAATTACACAACAAAGTTACACTTCAAAGAAAAAGTTACGTAATATTTTTTGTAATTTCTGGACACTATTTGTGAATAAATCAAGCTCAACATCCCGGCACACCTTATTGAACATTCGACATGCTCTCAAAATATATGTATTTTGCCTATAGGTAGTTCTGTTATGATGTTAAGTTTGATTTTGGAATAAATTCCCCCTCATCCCTTCAATCCAACCCTTCATTGTGTGTGGTCCAACGCATTTGACGTTTTTTTAAATTACATTAAACAGTATAAAAAAAAGTATAAATTAGTATTCTCCCCTTTAGGTACTGTTCATCATCAACGTCATTTCAGCCGACAAATGTTCACTGCCGGACATAGGCTTCCCCATATACAAGAATCGCCACTTCGACCGGTTATGTGCTTCTTGCATCCAGCGGATTCTAATTCCTAATCAATATGTTTTATTAAAATTAGAAATACAATGCTATATCAATTAAACGTGACAAACTTCACGAATTTATACGTGACATAATAAACCAGTAATTATCGCAATAAATCAACTAATCCAATTCGAATCCCCTTTGTGTCTTCAACAGCCGTATTATATAAACCAAAATTAATAATAGACACATTAAGCTAAACGTTATCGCTTTGTTATGCAACTTGATCGATGATGGCAACGCAACGTGCAACGCAACGGACGATAGTATCTAAGGTACTTACCTATGACACCCACTGCGATAACAATCTCTAACACGAGTAACTTTCTCGCACGCCTACTAAATGTTTGGGCAACGCTTTTTTGTTTGTATTGCATTCGAAACTTTGAATTTCGAATAGAAAAGATTCGATGATACGGATGGCAAAGTTCAAATTGTACGGATCATAAGGTTTGAAAGTGGAGATGGGCTTGTCATACCGTAAGATAAGATGACGGTTTATAGATTATAGATTATAGATTATTTATTGAACCCAAGGCCAACACGGACCAATTATAAAAACAAACCAATACAAATACAATTAAATACAATTTCAATACAAAAATACAATATACAATACAATTACAAGTCAACACAATTAAAACAATATTTCCACATTAGCCCGTACATGTACCATGTCACAGTGATACATGTACTGGCAGTCAAAACGCTGGGCGAAGGCACTCAGGATACTGTTCTGTTTGTCTGTTATAGACAAAGAAGGTTACACTTGGTGGTAGACCATCAACAAGAAAGACTACTGAATAACATGGCTAGTCAAAATACAGGACTATTTAAAATCAGAACAGCTCAGACAGAAAAAACTGCTATAACGTGGAAGACATCAAGACTTTCGTATATTTGGATTCAAGTAACTGTAGCTACGAATAGATACAAGATACATCCTAACTCATATTATAAAGGCGAAAGTAAGCTTGTTTGTTTGTTTTTTTACATTTTCACGTCGAAACCACTGAACTGATCATCCTGAAATTTTTCATATACGTTATCAGGTGTACAAAAACGGACATAGGGTACCTTTCACCCAGAAAAAGTACTGTTCCTGAAGAAAACAACAATAACGTTCGATAATCGATAATAATAGATGGCGCCACGTGTCTTTCGAATCATGAGTAAATTATATTATTATAGAAACTTTAGTACTTAGTGTGTTTTTAACCCGAATTGATTCTCAAATTCTAAATTAACGCAAGCGACGCCGCGAGCAAAAGCTCCATAAATGTAGAAAAGAACATCTAGGTATATTAGATATCTCCAAAGTTCAACAAAAAAGTTGTTAATACGTGTGAACCGTGATTCGTTATGGGAAACGTGCCACGGAAACTGGGGGAATCAAGTTTGAGACAACTATTATCCAAATCTCGAAGCCAACTCTCGTCTGCGACCGTTTTGTTTTGCTTTTTCGGTTTCAAAACTATTTTAACGATGTCTAAAGTTACACATGGGGAGATTGTTTAAAAAAAAAGAGAAGGCGGCTTAATTTTGCTCAGCGGTATAGATTTCAGCTTGTGTTTAAAAAAGTTACTTTTTAAAATCAAGCTTTTGCCTTGTGGTGCATAGAATACTGAATCTAAGATTTTAATTATACGCCCTTAGTCATTCATCAGATAAATGGTTTGGGCCCCGCTCGCCCCTTGGATCTTGCCCCTGTTTTTTTTATTATTTCGGTGTAGTAATTCGCCCGTTACGAAGGAGTGAGTGGAAAATTGATATTTAAATAATAATTTTAGCGTATCGATTCGCCCCTTGCGATATTCCTTTGATATTTAACCAAAAAAGGTATAGTTTGAGTGATTACAAATGACACTTTATTGCACCATGTGCAGTTTTATTTCAATCTTCACCATTAAATCCCAAGAAGACAATATTGAAGTTTTAAGAAAAAAAATATTTATTTAAATATTTAAAATCTTAGAGTGCTGACAGTAATTTTAACTTACTAACAATCGGGGGCCATTTGGGGTATTTAATCATCAAGGAGACGAGTAGATACAATTAGGCAATTAGGGACAAGATCCAAGGGGCGAGTGGAGTCCAAACCAGCTAAATGGTTTATCAGCTAAATACCTGCATTATGAAGCAGTTTCTTCGTAGCTTAGACTACATAGCAAAAATTAGACAACCGACCTAATCAAAAGACACAACTACACTCTCTAAATGTCTTAATTCAGCTTCACCGAACAATTTCTCGAGTTAAATCGAAAGTTACGCATTTCTATCTACAATATCAAGATAACAACGGCCTTTAAATCTTGCTTAGGATTTAATTGACACATTCGCTAAGCGCAAACGTTATTACAGATGAATGGTGGGTGCTTATCTCAGGGGTAACTACTAGCTTCGTAACGAGGGACAGCATTATGAATATCGATAATGCGTTATTCTCATACGTAATCGGCGAAGTTGGAGGCAGTATCATCGATAAGCGTCGGCTTGGGGGCATCGCATCCCTATACATCAGGGAGATACGATCTAACCCTATGTCGCTTGCAACTAAACTGTGCAATTACGTTTGTAACGATATCACGGTGCGTTTCGCGCCTGACGTGAAGTGATATTTTAATGTTTGATTTAGAAACTAGTCTTGAAAACGTTTATTGGTGAAAACTAGAAATTATTACACGTACACTGAAAAAAAGAAGTAGTTGCCACAATCAAGATTTTGTTTAGATTGACTAAGTAACTTGTTTGCATCTGAGCCTATCAAGCACAATGATCACAGCTACTACTTTTATTTGATTGAGATTTGAAACGGGATCTTGATTGGAGTTATTACAAAACCTATTTGCAGCAATTAAGTCAAAACATAGTTGCTCCAACCAAGATTATTTGATTAAAGTTTCAATGATCTTTATTGAAGTAATCAAAATGCTTGATTGACACAACCAACTTACAGTTAACATTTTTGTAACTTGTCTCTTTTTTAACTCTTCTACAATGATGTCATGTTAAGGGTAATCGAGAAACTTGTTTGAGCGTTCAATCATATGAACTAGGATTGCTGCAATCATGTCGTGATGATCAACTTAACTAAGATTTTGATTACTCTAAACAAGATATCGTCAATCAAGCTAAAAAGTTGATTGGAGTACATTTTTTTCAGTGTACTTGATCCATTTTAGGTGTCTATTGTTGCTTTCCAATACTTACACGGAGAAAATATTTGTGTAGGTACCTAAGTATTTCTTTTCCATTCAATTCGATACACAATATACCAGCTAAAATGTTATCAACCTTTCTTTTATTTGCGGACTCATATTGACATGGAGGCCGAACGTTAGTTATTGTGTTACAAATTGTATTTCTTTATTAGACACGTACGAACGAAATGGCTGCTGTAATGGACCTCGTCTGGATAGAAGAAACTTTTTTTATTGACATGCCTATTTAGTTTAATATGTAGAAATTGCGAGATTGTTTTTGACGTTCGAGAAAGAACGAAAAAAAAAGAAAATGCCCGTTCTGTACTGGCGAAATGCATTATGGCAAAGAACCCAATAAATAATTTTAAATGAAAATAATAATTGTGAAACAAAGCTCGATCAACAAAGTTTTTTTAAACTACAATAAAATCTCGTAACTAAAAACAATCACTATAACTACTTTTGGCAACGCCTGTAGCCAAACCGATTATGCATATCGACGGTTAAAAGGTAATAAGCGACATTTTGGTCGAAAATGAGTCATGAATGCAACTAAATTTATAATTGTAATTATAAAGAGCATTTTGCATGTGGTGTTTGCCTGTAATTGGTTGTGCAGTGAGACTTAAGACACAATTAATTGTATGTTTCTATCTGTAAAATATCTGTAACAACTGTTGGTGAACCTTATTTAAATAAATAAGTAGGATCAAAATGTCGCTTATGCCGTTTTAACCGTCGATATGATTCTATAGTATCTTCGAGCAATAAAAAAACGCTATATAATTTCATAATAACAGCTTTAAGGCTCGTAAAGACTAGTGCGATATCGCGGGCGCGACGCGACACTAGTAACAGAATTTCTTTGTGTCGGTGTCGGTCGCGCCTGCGATATCGCGCGAGTCTATACAAGCCTTTAAACGATAATGTGCAGGTTTCTTTAAAAATCTGACGAGTACATTTACATACTCACGATTTGACTTTCTCCGTTTTATCGTTCATTCAAAAGCAATGTGCCCTCAAAATATGACTGCCTAACGCAATAATCGTAACCAAAGCTATTTTCTAACTTGTTTAGTTTTACATAACATCATCCGCCATGTACCTTTCTCCGTTCGTTGACCGGCGTCCATTCAAGGCCAGGTGACGGCCAATTATAAGCGTTTTTAATATAGTTTACGTTTATTACAAGTTTTTTTTTGTGAAACTTCGTGCTTGAGTTATATTTAGATGACTATCTGACTGTGACTCCTGGAGCTTAACGATGAAGATCAAAGAAGTATCTTCTATCCTATTTATTTTAAATTTTTGAAATTCCAGAATTCACTATACGGGACAGAACATATCTAAACAAGAACAGTTCCGTCTGTGATATTTCGCTGTGTGTACCTGCTAAGACGCTAATAAGCGAAATTATGTTTTTAATTTTGTACTCATAATTTAAATTTATTTTAATGTAATTTAATTTATAACCATTTTTAAAACCATTGTTACTAACACTATGGGCGTAGCCTGAAATAAATGATATTATTATTATTATATTCAAACTCAAAGCATTTATTTCAAATAAACCAATTACAGGCACTTTTGAACTGTCAAGGGGTCGGTCAGTCAGAAAGATGAAGCTAGTTGCCCATTCCAAAGCGTACTAGGTTCATATGGAGAAGAACGGACAAGAAACTCCACGGACACTTTTTTAAAACAAAATATTGTTACAAAATATGGGTTACATCATTCATGTTGAAGTTATACATGTGAGAACAATGTAGAAAGACGTGCACGTTAGAAGCGTCCGTAATAAAAACAATTCAAATATTAAAGTAAATTAAAATAAGCCGTGGCAGCTAAGAGATGACCAGTCCCAACTGACGGCGCCCGTTCACAAACATGACCAATGGAGTAGCACCATTTAGCTCAACCATTTTGAAGGGAACTTAATGATCCAACACACACGCCACCACCAGCAAGACATTTGAGTGAGCATGACATACTCTCAGCCGCCAGAGCACATTCAAGTCAATAAAAGACACATTACCCGGTAAATGGTAGCTCTATAGAGTACATAGTACTCACACCTGTGCTATGCAATTATATAATTCAAGGAGATTGAGTTTAAGTTTTAAATTCACAGAGTTCATGAAGGATTACGGCTACATCATATAACAAAGAAATTATGTTGTATCCGCTTTTTAAATTCCATAATCTTTCTAAAATAATATTCATACCACGTTTCGTTGATATTAATCAAAATGAAAACATTAGTATTCCGGCCACGACCGGCATAAAGAATAGTAATGTCTATTATAATTTGAATTAATCATAACATGGTAACACTATTATGTAAAACGTTTCTTTATCATACAATCATAGACGTTGTTTAGCCTTGTCAAATTAATTTTGCCGATTTTGAAATATGACACATAACGATTGAAATTCGTGAATCAATTTCTTTAGATGAAATAATTATGATTAAAATATTATGTCACACTGTTCGATATTTATTATCTATGATCTAACTGTCATTATATTTCTGATTTAGTCATCAAATTATAAAGCAATTAATAATCATACTGACTGCAAAAAACCGGCCAAGTACGAGTCAGACCACGCACAAGGAAGGTTCCGTAGTTGGCATGAATTTGTCCCAAGAACAAACTTAACATTGTAGTTGAAAAATATGTTCTTCCATACGGAATATATGAGAGAACATGATTTTCAACTGTAAATGTAAGTTAGTCGACTATTACTCGGTAACTTGTAAAGCCTACTTAGCTGTGATAGTTTTCCTTTTAACTCCGTTATATATACTACTGTTGTTAATTTTTTCACATATCCAAGTACAACCATTCAGCTGACAGGGGGGACACATGACTCTAACAAAAATTTGCACTTTAAAGCTTAATATTACGCAAACGGATCCATGAATCGAAAATAGTACATTACTTATCAAGGGTTTTAAAAGAAAGAAAGCCCGAAATCACAGGTATTTGTGACCCGAGCCGCAGCCGAGGGTTGTAAATATTCGATAGAGGGCTTTCTTTTTTACTGCCGTGGTGAGTCCATAATTTTACGTCTTCACCTGGCCACAATACGAGTTTTACTGTACGCGTAGCGTGCGGTAAAACTCACATTATGGCCAGGTGTGGCGTAAATGGTATTTACAAACCCGCTATATTTTTGAGCCGGCCCATCCAACGATATCCCATACCATGGTGAAGACGAGAGAAAAAAATCATCCCCACTTTACGTGTAGGGGAGGTACGCTAAAAAATATTTTTATTGTACCACTTTGTCGGCGTAATTAATACCAAATTACAGCTATTCTAGTACTAAGGGTCTCTGGGCTAAGCTGCGGACAGACAGACGGACATAGCGAATCTATAATGATTCCTTGTTGACTACGGAACCCTAAAAAAGAAGGCAAGTAACTTTAACAAAGACAAATCGCCATTGCTTCTCTATTTTTTGTGAGACACCATATTAAATTGGCCAAAACATAATTATGATTCATCAGAATGGACAGTAGACAAATTGCTTCTTACCATTATTTTTACATGGCCGTGAACATCAAAATAATCGATGATACAGAACTTAGTACCGAATCGGACTACCAGTTTAGAAACAAACCATAATTATAATTTTTGCAAAACTAAGTTTTTAGTTGAAATATCACACGGTAGGAAGTTTAACAACAATGCTTATTGTTAAATATGCCACCGTTTTCTAATGCGTAACATAACATGTATAGAAAACTTAATAGGCCATATTATATTATATTTCTTAATATTTTTACATAATAACAAACTTAATTTAAAATCAAGAACGAACAACAAACGAACAGGAGTTTGTTTGAAACGAATTGTTTTGTTTGTTTGTTTTGAAATTTGTTTGTTTTGTTTTGAAAGAATTTGAGAGTTTGTTTCAAACAAGAGTTTGTTTGAAACGATCAATAGTTATACAGTGTTACAAGGATCTTTTGGCGTCTGAATAACATTGACAGGGGGCGTTGTAGGTCGTCATCTGTGATACACATTTTGTGAAATTGTCACATATATTGTATTGACTCTCGAAATCACCGATTAGGTGGGCCGATCAAATTAAATCCGCGGCTAGAGGCTCTCTTATTAAATGCGCCAGACTATCATCTAACAGATTTAGATGGAGGAAGATCGTGGGGCCAGATACGACTAAACCTGCGATTGGACAAAACTCATCGTGACCACGACCGAACTGTCCCGCCCCGACCCTAGCTGAAGCCAGCCCGTGGCGCTGAGCCTGCAGCTCTAAATTCGTCCCTAAATTATCATAATCCGATCCAGCCCGTCCCTTGCTGTCCTTCCCCAGCGACGCCCTAAGCCGAGGGTGCCCTTAGCGCAGTCATTTAGTTATTTTTTTATTTTTTATTGAAGGGGTACAGGAAAGTTCGGTTAAGCAGTAGACAACCTCCTAGATTAAACTGCGAGATGAAATTAAAAAAAAAGACCGCTCTGTCAAGAGCAAAGCGAAGAAGAAGAAGATTGTACTGACAAAACAAAATGGCGGCGTTAGTTTCGCCGTCATTTTTGTTAGTTTTTGGCCTTGCGTAAAAAGATGCTTGTAGCGCTAGAATTATAAGAAAAATCATTTATTTGCAAAAAATATAGGTCTTACTAGTTGTAAAAGTAGGTGGTTTAATGTACGGTGACCAGCACATCAGGCTACACGAAACTGTCAAATTTCTCCAAACGATTTTAAACATTAAAATGTTGATGGTTAAGTTCAAAATGGCATGAGATGAAAGTTTGTGGTAACTTGATGTGCTGGCGACTGTAAAGTCCATATTTTACCTGTTTAGGGCATGCAATTATTTTACATTAATACCTAATAAGTACACACGGCTATATATCAAGCTATACATTTCCAGTATAAGCTGACCTCACATTCTACGTAAATCCTATACAATACTAGATGAGCTAATATTGAAAATATGTAGCCGTGTGTACCTATTTTAATAAGATATAAGTACAGAAAAATACCCTATGTTCTAATAGAAAATTTTAAGTTACAATAAATACACACATATAAAAAACCTTAAAAAAACAAATCTATTTTTTTTATGTAACAAATTATTTAAAGTTAAACTAATTAAAACACGCCACAAAACTATAGGCAACAAATTTTTTTTTTTTCTTCCTTTATTTTGCAGATTCTTTTTCTGTTTATGAGTTATGAATTTATGATCTTTGGTAATTTATTTAAAAAAAAAATGCACCTATGATGAAAATTCGTTTTAATTAGTGTTACAAAAGGAACTAAAAATGTTTGTTGCATCTCTTGGTCTATTTCAAAATAAGTCTTCAAGACTTTCTACGTCAACGAAACAAAACGCAATCGATCATTGAGTTATCAAAGAGGTTTAAAAGCAAATAAAGTTTATTGTGTAACTTTCTTCTATCTCTAGACCGGGTTCGAGCTGCGAGGCAAGCAATGCATTCGTTTTTGTCGATGGTTACGTAATCCGCCGTCAAGCAACGTCATGCCGCGTCAACGGTCATTATCACATCGTCGGCGAGATGTTATAAAGACTGTTACTGACAATATTTTATTGGCTTTCGTTTTACGTTGTGGACATATGTCATCCAAGTGTTTGTGTTTTCAAACAGCGATGAATGTTTTATTTTATTTTTTTGCAATATGGACCAACTCTTAACCTCGCTCTCCTGATGGAAAGCGATGGATGAGGTCTATGATGAAATGAGCAATCCCAGAAGGTGCCTGTTCACTCTTGCTTTGTAGGCTGACGGGTTATATGTGGAATGGAACACGAACGCTGGCAGAGAGTTCCACACTTTGGCCGTGCGCATAATAAATGTGGAGGAGAAGCGCTGAGGACGACGAGTCGGTTTATTAATAGTAGATTGTTGCATCGAGCGCAAAGTAAGTTATTAATGCACGAGTGTTATGTTGGTGCCCGAACGCATGCGAGGGCACTAAATTAACACGAGTGCATTAATTACTCACTTTAGCAAGGTGCGTAATCTACTTTTGTTTCAACTACCAATCTACCTACCGTGATAAAATATACCTACTCAAAATAAAAACTCAAGTTAATGAAAACAAAGTTTAATTCATCTTCTCCTCAAACATTGAAAACTTACAAAATTTTTTTCACCAAGTCGGTTTTATTCAGCCGATTTTTATTGTCAGCCAGTATCTTTTTGATCTAATGCATACATTTTATATTAAACTTAATGGGAGACATTAAACCTGTGGTAAATTTATATCTAAATAAAAAATAAAATACAGTGCATTAATGAAAAACTGTGCAACCATGAGATTTCATATAACATTTCTGCACTGTTTTGGTTCTAAGCAAAAAATACGTCCTTTGTGATCGGTTTTGTAGTGATGAATGATAACATTACTACGTAGTTGAAAGAAAAATAATTTACAAAATAATTTTTTGATTTCGAGGTCAGTATTTTAACGCATCCCTCAAAATAATTACAGGCTTTATTTATAACAAATACAACAGGGTGCATTAAAAAAGTATTCAGCAGCATTGGGCATTCAGCCTCATTAAAAAATGACTGGCTATTGTTGATTAACACATTGACTGCCACCGCGGTCACCGGTGACCGCTAACAATAGTTTTTCTATTGTGTCTGTTGTTTGGCAGTCATAGCCTTAATTGCTTCCACGATAGAACAAGAAGAACAGATTTATCTTCATCATCAACAATTCCTCAACAATTCAAAGTCAAAGTCAAATCATTTATTTCAAATAGGCACGTAAAATGCACTTTTTAACGCCAAAAATTACATAAATAGTTAATTGGTTCTAATTGCCCCATCCAAAAGGTAGTTTTGTATGGAGAAGAATGGGCAAGAAACTCCATACTTACTCTTTTAAAATGTTAACAATAGTTTGTATACATTAATTAATAATTATAGGTGAAAACGATGTACCTAGAATAAAAATTACTTACCACAATTGGTAAAAAGAATAAAACGTGAAGTAATGACAGAAAAATTAATAAATGAAAATTGCTAGTATAGGCATTTATTATACTGTTGCACTGTCATGGCACATAGTACCAATTTCAGGAGGCAGCGAGAAATTACTGGAGTTAAGACCTACGTACTCAAACGCCTAACTTTCAAGAACCATAGAGCAACCGCTGAGCTTTAGTTTTACGAGTTTTCACTGTTCCTTAAGAAAGTTGTGAAACTACATGCACTATTCACTATTCTGTAGGAAAATTTCTTTAGTGATGCGCTTGCACATAAAACCATATTGTTATATTCTGATGAGTCATTGTTAGATAATTTTAAAGATAAAAGCTGTCATTTTGATAGTAACTTTATAGTTTATTTCTGAGTTGCGATGCTATAAAACCATTGGCGAATTTGATAAACAGCGAAGTCATTAAGTTCGCTGCGGTGTAAAGGCGAAAGGCGGTGTATTCCCATATAGAGAAGGAAGGGCCATTAATCACCACGCTTGCTTACTGCATCTTGACAATTTTAGAGAATTAGAATTTGGACATAGAATAGAATATAATAAAATAGAAATCTCTTTATTATGTACACCATATAAATTACAAATATAAATGTAGAAATTTAGACATATAATGGGACTTAGACCTTACATTTAGAATAATTGATTCGATTAAACTCTGTAGATTTTAAGCTAGAACTTTGGACATCATTATGGGGTTACGAAAACACAGAATTTAATAAAGTTGACTAATACGTGTCAATAAAAACGGTTGCCTGCTACAGGCTTTTAAAATGATGGTCACCACGTATTTAAAAGTCACAAGTGATTCAGAATCAGGTGAGCGTGCATCTTCATCTGGAGCAGGATTTCGAATGTCCCATGAAATTCCCATTGGACTAAGACATAACTGGTGAGATGTGGGTTTACTACAGGTACACCTCTGCCAATCCTTCAGGGACTACAAGTATGATGTTCAGGCTTTAACTGCTAGACAACAGAGAGAATAGAAAAACTATTGTTAGCGGTCACCGGTGACCGCGGTGGCAGTCAATGTGTTAAGGGTTAGATTTCGGACGTTTCTGTCAAGTTTTTACTTCGCCGTCAATCACCAGTGTCTTAAAAACCACGAATGACATTAGAATGGTTACAATTACAGGCACCTTATTGTAATAAAACCACTATTTTTAATTTACGTTGATTGTTATATAACATTTATTTTACTCTAGTAAGCAAGCATTTAACCGAATATATCGCAGCGCTTCAGCGTAACTGCCCTTTGGTAAATCAGCACAAAGGAGATTCACTTAAGGCACAGTCACTAGTACTGGTAGCTCGTTAAATTAATTAAGTCATTATTTACAAATACTATTAAGTCATTATTTACAAATACTATTAAGTCATTATTTACAAATACTATTAAGTCATTATTTACAAATATTCTGTTTATTCATCTTAATAATGTATAGCAAGTACCTAAGGATTAATATAACAAGTCCTAATTCATAAGAAAAAAAGGCCTTCTTTCACTACCTTCGGATAAGTTTTTTTTTAATCCGAAAGCTTAAAAAAACTATATATATAATACTGGCGGATATTATCATAAAAATTCTGTTCCTTTTTTAATGTATCTGGTGAAAATTCATAATCTATCCGGAAACTGTAAAAATATAATAATAATTATACAACGTTTTATATACATACCTAATTATTGACATTATTAAATATTATATACAAAATGACATGAATATTTACTTTGAAAAGTATTACATATATTACTTTAATTATTGTGAATGTGAGCACTATGTGGGTCATTTGTTTTCTTTAAGATTATCTCTTTTTCCTCTTTCTCAAGTATTTTTAATGATGGTCTGGTTTTTTGAGTACTTTATGCGGCCTACCCAAATGTCCTTTCTTTGGTATTGTTCGTCGAGTCGTTGAGCTCCTTAAATCCTGAGTTGAGCTACACGTTTACTGACAAATGCTTGCACTGACTGGACAGGTCCACTCAAAATTGTGTGGTTCTTTCCTCAAAAGACCATTTCAGACACGGATCTACATGGTCCTCACATGATCTGACCAAGATTATGTCTGGACTTTAAAAGAGACTTTGACCCCTGAGTTTGTTTCGCCATTTCTTCTCAGGGATAGTCAGATAGGAAATGTCGACTTCCTCAAGCTTGTTTTTATATTTTTTATATGACGTGTAAAAGTGATTCCGATATCCTATTTACAGAATAAACGATTTCATTTCATTTCATTTCATTTCATTTCATTTCATAATTCAGCAGTTTTCCAGATACGCATATACAGTAGCACTAACAAATGCGGTCGAAACCTCCTTTTTGTCATTTGTGTGCAATTTTGTTATTAGCAACAACAAGCTTTGTCTCTTCATGGTATTTAGATAACCAGGTTAGAACATCTGTTCACATTTAATTCAGTTCACGAGTTATCTAGATTCAAGCACTTATTTTCTTGCTTTGAATGTAGTCGGTATACAGGAAACAAACGATGAATGCACTGTGTGAAAAATGATATGCTAGAAAGGGAGTTAGTACCGATATGACGACTAAAGGCTCCAACAAACAGGCACGACACGCGACGCGACACAAAGACAGCGCGTGCCGCGCGACGAGCAGTCTCTTTGTGTCGCGTCACGTGCCACGCTTGTTTGTAGGAGCCTTAAGAGCGTTGTCACCGGTCCACTAGCGCCACTGCTTTAAAGACATATTATCTCCTGACTGAGAAGGAATTATGAAAATCGGCTCAATCAACTATATCGGTAAGTGTGTCTAGAATTTTCTAATACTTTTTTTAAAGTTTCATTACCGTTTTTATTTAGATCCAATTTTGTTGCTTCGTGTCTCAATATGAAACTTTAAAAAAGGTATTAGAAAATTCTAGACACACTTACCGATATAGTTGATTGAGCCGTTTTTCATAATTCCTTCTCTGTCACGAAATACTATGTTTTTAAAGGAGTGGCGCTAGTGGACCGGTGACAACGCTCTTAAGAGAAAGACAGGAGCTGGCAAACCTAATATTCTCTTTTGTCAATACAAGAGATGGCCCTTAAGGACGTCACACCCTCCCCGCGCCGCCACCCCGCACCCCTCGCCCGCCGGTCCGACGAGATCCAAGATGCAAGAATGCAGGTCCACGCCAGTGCTTCGCTTTCGAAATAACTCTCCACTCGCTAACATTTCTTTTATGTTGTGTTAAAGTCGCGTAATTTTTGTAAACACTGTTGCTTAGTTTATATTGTTTTTTCTACTATTGGTTGGTTTTTGTAGCTGTTGTAAGGTTAGATAAGTTTTAATGTTGTTCGGGTTAACAAAAATTAATGAATTGGTGCTTAGAGACGTTAATGAACATTTTTTTTAAAGTGTTTTAAGTAAATGATTCAAGTAATAATCATTAAGTGTAAGTAGTTCCTTCATGTCAAGTTTTTACTGTAATATCAATAAAATTTTAACTTTAAATGATTAATGATAATGTCAACAAGAAAATTATGCATATTGAAATTATCAGGAAAATTCCAAACACATAAAAATGCCAGCTATAATTAAAACACTAATTTTCCAAAGAGATACTACATTAAATTAATACTTTTTTGCTTTGTAGTTTTTAATAAATCGATTTCAGATTTCATTGTCAGCTTTTCGATACCTGAGATAAAGTAGTGTTCTATTTTTAAATTAACTTGTTTAATACCAAACGTGTTCGATATTTAAAATAAAAATTTGAATGTTATCACGTTTCTTTGATACCTATTGTTTCCTATTTGATCAAACTTTTTGCATAACACATTCCAATATAAGTAGGTAACGGTTTTTTTATTATTATTATTATTATTATTTAACAAAGCGAAGTAATTTAAAACTAAAATTAAAGTTTATATAATAAGTAGTAGAATTACCTTAGTACGACATGGTAGATAAGTATAACATGTTTTATGTACGTATGTATTTATTGTATATAATGTAAATTGTACACCATAGACTACCTGCAGTATTGGCTCTCCTTCCTCCTTAATCCATCCAAAGATTGTCTTTATATATATAAATATCGCTTTTAGTGAGAAGACCGCCCATTCTGTCACCCCTTGTAAAATAAAAATAATAATAATACATAAAAATAATAATATAATTAAAATAATAATACACATAAATCTGTAATGTTTATGGTATCCAATAAAGAGTATTATATATATATCTATCTAGTACACATGGCCACAAATCAAGCTATACATTTCCAGTTTAGGCTGATCTCGCATTGTATAGTATTTCCGTACAATGAGAGGTCAGATTATACTGGAAATGTATATCTTGATTTGTGGCCGTGTGTATTGGATAAACTTTGAAATTCAATAGAGCTGAACTTTACTGACACTTAATATAAAATGGAAGCTTACTTAAATTCAATTTTGAATTTTGAAATATGATTTTAATGTTCATTCGTTACCATTAAGAAGTCACTTTATATTCACATCTGCGCCATAATAACGCAAGACACGGACATCCTTTACAACTTCCTAGAAACCTAAAGGATAATTTACAAAACAGGATAGCCAGGTATCCGGTTATCTACCTGATGTATTCTTATCCTCGCAAATTATACATATTAACTGTCTCCCATCACGCAACAGATAATGTCAATATTGTAGGCCTACTAAAGGATTACCTACAGCAGTGTATATACTTTAATACGTTTATAAAGCCAGTAAAATTATAATTAGCTTAAAACTGTTCAAATGTCACTCACCTCTTAGAATTAATTTCGACCGCACCAAAAATATATATTTACAAATGTCACAATATATAAAAATCCAGTGAGACACAACACTATTCACATATTAAAATTCCAGTTCCACTACAGAATAAAAAATAAATATTCTTTGAACAAAAGAAACTTCAATACGGTTGAAAATAGTAGTTTTCGTAGCACTCCGAAGTGCAAAAGAGTTCAACGCGCGAGCTCTCTCTAAGCGGGCCCGTCGTATACTGAACCCGCTCGCGAGGCCGTACACTATCTCCTCGTACAACTTAACGTACCTGATAACGCATACCTAACAACCATCTTGATACTTTGCCTTCTTATTTCAAAATATTGGTTTTCTTTTTTTTTTCTATTCAACCACACTCATATTTGAATTGAGAATTGAAACTTTATTTTTTATTCCAGCGTGACCAAACAGTATTTACGCAGCACGAGTGCGGTCGCCGCCTTCGATTGATACAATCATGGGCGAAAAGTAAATGGTTCTTAATAAACGATGCACCGCAAGTGCACTAAGTTAACCTTTTTATCGAGAGCTTTAAGCTCGGCGGTGAGTTAAATAAAGTGGTTTCTAAATATAAACGGCGTATCTGGACGCGCCATTGGCAGGTGCGAGCCTACGCGTAAAGCTTTTTTGCCACCATCTCTATTTTTTATTACATTTTGTATTTTTTTAAAGGGACAATTTTATAATTAAAGCTAGTGCGTTTATCGTGGACCGAGAGAAGTTTTACTGAGAAACTGTGGTCGATGATATCTATATCTTATCCCGCCGACTTAGTACTACAAAATGGTAATTAATTTTATTTATTAACAATGTCCACAAGTTTTTATTTGTGGAGTTTATAATTAATATGATGTTTTACTGCGCCTGTTCAGATAATGTCGCATTTTACAACGTTGCAGTTGTAAATGCAGATACAATCGGGAATGTTAAAAATAACAAATTACATTCATAATTAAATTTAATCGTTGTTTGCATTCATCATCATTATAAATTGTTACTCGTAAATGTTATGTCATTTATGACCATCAATTTAATCGTTATTTGCTTCACATGAACTGATAGCAACTTTTTATGTTAAATTATTATTATTATTATAGCCTCTTTATTTCCATAATGAATGACTTATAAAAAAACAAATAAAAGATTACACTTACATAAATTAATGTGCATGCATCAAATCACAAAATTATTACAATTCTAAAATATTAAATAAATTAAATTTTCATAAAAAACAATTTACAATTTCATTTATATATAATTATTTTTATTTACTATATTTATATTTCAATATGGACCCCTCAACGGGTGGAGGCCTTCTCTATTTTGCTCCACGTTTGTCTGTCCTTTGCCTTTGTGATCCAATTTTCACCGGCTTTTCTTTGTATTTCATCAAGCCATTTTTCTTTCGGTCTACCTCTTTTCCTTTTGTTTGTTGGTTGGTATGGTAAATATAAAAAATAAATTATGAAAAAAGCAAGCATTTTACAATTTTAATTAAAAATAACTGCTAGTATTCTTAACGTAGAAATAAAAGTGCTTAACTAGCATGCAGACAAACGATAGATCCATAACAATTAAATAAAAGTTGTAGTGAACAGACGAGAACAGGGTATTGGCGGGAGCGACAGGGACGGGGGGGGGGAGGAGTGATAATTAAAAAGAGCGTAATGCACGTATGGTCCCACGGCCTGTTACCGTTATCGTGAACATAGCTAATGAAACTGAGGAAATATTGTAGCGTGTGGTACAAGCGAATGGATAAAGCGGTTTGCTACACTTGCGGTATTTAAATCGTTGGTGTAAAACTCAAACTCAAAGCATTTATTTCAAATAAACCAATTACAGGCACTTTTGAATTGTCAAGGGGTCGGTCAGTCAGAAAGATGAAGCTAGTTGCCCATTCCAAAGCGTAGTAGGTTCCTATGGAGAAGAACGGACAAGAAACTCCATGGACACTCTTTTAAAACAAAATATTGTTACAAAATATGGGTTACATCATTCATGTTGAAGTTATACATGTGAGAACAATGTAGAAAGACGTGCACGTAAAACTATGTACAATGCGTGCCACGAAAGATGAGACTTGACCACGCCTCCCGCGCCCTTTCCATCGCCCCGATGACGACCGATCCCGTCCCGCGCACAGACCTCATACCGCTAAAGAGACCTAAAATCGTGTACTGCGCGAGTCAAACCACGTGGTGTGTCAAGTCTCATCTTTCGTGGCACGCATTGTACCTAAGCTCAAAAAAAAACTCAATGCATTTATTTCAATTAATTCCATTTATAAGCACTTTTGAATTTGAATTGTCAAAGAATCGGTCAGTTATTTAAAAAGTTGAAGCTAGTTGCCCATTCCAAAACGTATATCTCTATGGAGAAGAACGGGCAAGAAACTCAAAGGACACTCTTTAAATCAATATCAAGAACAATTTAAAAAAAAACTATTCAAAATACAAGATTGAAGATGACTAGATATGGGAGGAGCTACTAGTAGCCTACTACAACTACTAACTAGTGGCTCCTCGCAAGTCTAGTTAGTTACGAGTGGCGTAGCTTTGTTAGTGTGAGTGCTAGATTGGTGGGACGTTTTGTCACTTAGGGCGTATTACCAAGTTTTACCCTATATACTTGTACATATTATTATTATTTAAAGACTATTAGCTTTTAAATTATATCCTGTACAAGGTATATTAAAATATTTCAAAATATTAACAACTGTTTCTTTGTCAAATTACAATCAAATCACAAAGTATAAGAAAAACCATTAAGTGAATACTCATTGTGTTCACTGAATGGTTTTCCTTATACTTTGTGGCACACACCAACATTCTGGACGTGGCGTGTGCTTAAATCTTAACTAATTTCCACTTCACCCTTATCTAATCTAAGATACGTTGTGTCATCAACCTTTTAATGAGGACGATCTCGCCTCATAACTTTGAAGTACATTTTTAACGCTTATTCTTGTTTGAATTGCTTCATGTTACAATGTAAGCAAGTACTCGACTGGTAGGGAAAGGAAAACGTTCGTTGGCATTTATCCTTAATTTTCCGACATAATACGAGTATAAAGAACCCGGCCAAAAGAAAAACAATACTTTACGTCCAGTGGTCGCAAGCACTGATGGTGCATAAGGTCCTGGATTCGATTTCCAGGTCGGGCAAAGTGTCTTTGGATTTTTCCATTAGAAATTTCTCAGGAGCAAAGTTTTTTTTTTTTTTTTGAGGATGGGAAATCATCAAATGACCCCTCTCGCTCTGGGTAGAGCGGAAGGGAGACACTCCCTTCCGCTCCACCCAGAGCGGGAGACTCTTACTGACTAAAACCCACCCGTGTTCCTTCCTGAGTTTTCATTTGAGCCCGGTTGATGGCAATAGACTCGCCGCTATTACATAGGACTTCTAAACATAACGGGCGAAAGTAAGTGTAAGTACTATAGATACACCTCTGTATGTATAAAAAACCTTATGTTCTACAGAACTATCTGACTGAAATATCACCTTTGCTACCCGTTTTGTGAAAATTATTTGTTTTTTCGGTATATTCCCGCTGTCCCCACCTGCGTAACCCTTCGGGGAAAACAGGCTATGTGTTTAAAATAAAAGTAATTCCTATCTACCAAATTTCATTTAAGTTCATAAATTTAGCCGTGAAAATAATAAAAGAAGAAAGGGAGAAGGTTTTTGCATGATTTTGCTTAATTAACCGAAGGATATTCGTCCTGCTTCATAGTCGAACTAAAATATATAGGTGATTTTTCACCCATTCGCCGCATGCTTTCTCTTGCCAACTCCATTCGTGTTGAAATAGGTGTCTGTGCTGTTTCTGTAGGCTCAGTTAGGACTGAGAGAAGCTAATTTTATACTGTTTTTATATACAGGGTGAAATTGAATTCATGGGCATCCTCTAAAGGGATCATTGTACTCATCATTATGAACAACTTTCACTATGGGACAAACCCTGAAATCTCAAAAAAAAAACAGCTGTTCGCTACATTTTGACGATTTATGCAAACATAAATGTAGGGAACTTAAGACGGAAGACTTAAATACAGGGGTATATTTAAGTCTTCTTTCCCAAAACTTTTTCATCATCTATGGAAAAGTTCACAATTTGTAAGTTTTGTTTAAATTTATTTATATAGTAAGCGTTTTACATAAAATATGCATACTAAATTCACATCTAGCAGATGTCAATCAGAAATATTGCGTCGTAACTTTTTTATTGCATTTATGATTGTACACACGGCTACATATCAAGCTATACATTTCCAGTATAAGCTGTTCTCTCAATATACGGAAATCCTACACAATGCGAGACCAGCGTAAACTAGTTTTGTATAGCTCGATATGTAGCCGTGTGTACATCAGTTTTGTAAATTAAATAGATAATAAAAAACTTATGGATGATGAAATTAGATAATATGCTTTATTTTCAGAATAATATACATAGCACTAAATCTACAACGTACGGAGATCCAGTGCGTTTTTGGTGGATTATGGTATTTGGATTTTCTTTAAGAGGCCACTGTGAAAATGCTGAATCAAAAAATAGAGGTAACTCGTGTGTTAATTCACAGTAAATTTTTTAAACATGACGTTACATTACAGCGACAAGGTACAAGTAGGTACATAGGAGTGTAAACTGTACATTGGGCGTCGACTCGGCTTCATCGACCTTCGCATCTCAGGGGCTAGGCCCCCCTGGAAAATAGCGCTAGATACGCCAATGGTTACTGGGTAACACGATACCCCCTGGTAACACTAGTTATGTCAGACTTTTAGGCTTCTTCTTCTTCTTTTCGTGTCGATGGTACTTAGTTATTATATTGTTTGAGCCCAATTATAGGTGACAAAGTTAATTGCGGCATCAGTGGCGTTCATTAGGTCTTCTTTAGTGCAAGTGAACGGGCACTTAGGAAACTCCAGCAAGTGGGACATGGTCTTATCAGAAACACCGCACTCGCACTGGGTGTTGGCTGGGACAGTAATCCCCCACTTCGACAGATTGTGTTTGCAGCAGCCTACTTGGGTACGCAATCGATTGAGAACTTTCCATATAGGGCACTGCAGATCACGTTCGGGCGGCAAATGTTCAAAATCAAAAATCAAAATCAAAATATTTTATTTCATATAAACCTACATGGGCACTTATGAAACGTCAGAAGCTAGGTGCACGGTTCCAATTAGTTGTTTCCTATGGAGAAGAGCCGGCAAGAAACTCCACGGTTACTCTTTTAAAAATAATTGGCTTTACAATATTATTAAATAACAGTGATAATAGGTATGGGAGGACAGTGTTCCCGAGGTTTGACGAAGTCGGAGGTGGGGGATGCTTGTCTTCCCACAACTTGCTTCTCTTATTGGATGGTTTGTCCTGGATAGCCTACGTACACCGTAAGAAGCTCTGGCGACTTTTAAGCCTACCCGTGGTCGTTGGGTAATCATAGAGTGGTCGTGGTAGGATGGGTAATTCGGGAATCGGATTCTTGGTTCTGACTACCTGTACCGACTGTCAAAGATCCACGAATGACAGCCGGGACCAACGGCTTAACGTACTTTCCGAGGCATGGAGGGGCCTCGATCTAGCCACTACCTAAAATATTCAAATCACCACAGTACAAATTTACTAATAACAATGGCAGCACACGTCATCATCAGAAAATAATTTTGACACATCCACAATGGGCGCACTTGAGAGCCAACAAAGAATGGAAGAGGCTAAGTAAAGCGATTCCAATAGAAAGCCGTGACAGTTTCCACGCCACGCATCGGGGTCGCCCATTATGGAACAGTTATTGTCTATATGTCTGTTTAATTGCACCAATGGGTGGTTGTTATTTAAACTCCATTTGAAATAACATTAGACATTTAAATAAACCTTTGTTACAGTCCGTTCAACCGATTTTGACTTCTATTGCGTTGGTGGCATGACAAATAGCAGCTGCAGTAAACAGTTGGTATTGTCACCACTTTTTGCTTTTAATGCCATCCTTATGCTTATGGAATAGAAGTCAAAATCGATTGAATGGACTTTAAAAAAGGTTTTCTTAAATATCTGATCTTATTTCAAATGGAGTATAGTGTTATAAATGTCGAGGAATGTTTTATATCATAATATTATTCCTCGTCGTCCATTATTTTTCAGTCGTAAGTTATGAGTATCGAGGATTTTTTATATCATAATAATCCTCGTTCTTTATTGTTCTCTGTTTAATTTTATCAAGGTGTTTTTACAATAACCACTTCCGTGTCTGTCTAGTGCTGCTTAGGTATTCAGTACCGCTTCCATCTTGCTGTTTGTCTCTTAATATTCCATCGCATGAGCTATTGCAATAACTAAATAATAATAACATAACCGACTGCAATAGATTTCTTGGTTCGGAAACCAAATGCGTGACTAAGATCTGATATATGTAAGTTTTCTCGTAATCTCTCTTCATTTAGGCCTAATTATCGGTTTAGCAACTGTTTCCATCATATTTACCCGACTGCCCCAGGGAGGGTTATGTTTAACTTAAGCTTTTTATATTTTATGTTATTTTTTTTAAATATAATTAAATTATTATACGTGTTGAGAGCGCCACTCCTTTAAAAACATATTATCTCGTGACTGAGAAGGAATTAATTATGGTTTCATATTGAGATACGAAGCAACAAAATTCGATTTAAATAAAACGACCACATTCCTCTAGATCGTATGTTGTTGCTTCGTGTCTCAATATGAAACTTTATAAAAGGTATTAGAAAATTCTAGACACACTTACCGAGGTAACTGATTGAGCCGTTTTTCATAATTCCTTCTCAGTCACGAGATAATATGTTTTTAAAGCGCTATTAAAGTGGTGAATTTTTATTATTATATCGCTACAAAATGGAAGAAGATGTATCGATAATTACTTCTTGTTTTTTTTTATAGTGACACGAGAAAAACTCGCGCGATAATGAACTAGAGTTTTGGTTTTGTTAATGTGACTGCAGCAATCTGAAGTAGCTAAGAGTAACAAGTACGTACCTACTATTTTACATACTTTATTTTATATTTTACTAGCTGCATGCGTTGCAATAAAGTAAAAAATTGTAAGGTCGCATTTTTTTTTTTGTATTAAAAACCCTCACTTACATCACAATCTGATCAATGGTTTAGGAATGCATAGAGGATAAACATACAAACATAGATTTTTATTTATGCCGGATGACATTTTTTACCGTCTCGTAAAAATTTGGGTATACTAGGTGAACGGAGTAGAAGCCTATGGAATAGTTTTTATTATTTTTTCTTTAACCTAGAAAGAATCTATGGATAAATACCACACATTTGAAGTAAACTTATCATACTATAACAATAAACACAGAAATTTAACAAAAAACATAATTCAATAAATAAATACGATAAATAATATTTAAATTTAAATCATACGCACCCAAATTTCAATATTTTTATCTTTTATTTTAGTTTTATTTCTGAAAAAAAAAAAAATTGCTATGCCATAGGCTTCTACTCCGTTCACCTAGTATACCCAATTTTTTTAGAGACGGTAAAAAAAGTCATCCGGTATATATAGATAATACGTGATTAACATAGGACCATTCCAGTTGTCTGTACCTTCCATAAAGTTATTCATAGCTTCACTTGCATTCTTACATTCATTATTGTTTATTACCGGAATCGGACATAAATACTCACACGTAGTTATCAAAAAACTCCGCATTCTATTATAAGGATACACTGTTTGAATAAACTGAATATTTAATTGAATCAATAACATCGCATGTACAGACACCAAAAAAATAGGTATGCAGGCATCTATTTATCCCAATTTGGTGTTGAATGAATTATGTTTAGTTATAAGTAGGTAACTATAAGCCTTCAAAATCTTTTGTCTATGATAAATGCAAAGGTATGATGGGCCAGTGGCAACGGTAGGTCGTAAGTTCGAAACCAGACTGGACTTTACTTTGTGTAAGTAAATTTCACCACCACTGCTGAACTGCTCTCAAAACGGTGAAGAAAACATCGCACAATCCCTCTCGAAGAGAGGAGGCCTGTGTCCAAGCAGTGTGAATATTAAAGGCTGATTATGCTAAATGCAAAGGTGCTTATTCTTACCCGCTAACCAAACTCCATTATTAACAGTACTTTCGTTATATTTATTTCTCAATTTCTCGTTAGTCTATGACTAGTGTTCACAAGCGCAACTACTGATGGAGGGGCTCTGGATTCGATGGCTAGGTCGGCAGATAGTCGGTAGTCGGCTGACTTATTACTTGTAAAAAATTTAGCAGAATCATCTACTTTTACAATGTTATAAACATTGTAATATGTGAGCACCATGTATCTATCACATAAATAATTCTCATAAGAACTTAAAAAATAACAGTTCGCATAAAATGAGATAATTAAGTGATTATAACTAGTACTATTATTTATTTATTTATTTAAACTTCATGTACAATAGTGGTACATAGGCGGACTTAATGCCACAAGGCATTCTCTACCAGTCAACCTTTGGGTTAAATATAAAAACAGTGGTAGGGTACAAAAATAATGACTAAAATACTAACTTCTTGATTAAGAGAATTTATATAGTTTTATTGATACTAAAGTTAGAAAATATCTATTAGTTTATTTTATTTGTATATGTGTAATATACAAATAAAATAAACTAATAGATATTTTAACAAAAACCCCCTTATAATAATTACTATGACTAGACTATCATTTCAGAGTTATTTAGTCTGACTTAAGTAGTGGTTACGAACTTTTCTTTTAAAAGTAAATTTGTTTTCAGCTTTTTTAATGCCAAAAGGTAGCGCGTTCCAGAGCTTTATAGTAGAGATAGCGTAAGAATTTGACATAAAACCGGTACGGTATTATCATTAGTTACCTCTAGGGTGTTGCAGACATTATATTAAATTATACTGTTTATGTTATTTCAAATCTTGTGATGCCTTTTTTTGTGGTGGGAAATTATCAAATAAATTCTTCCGCTCTGAACGGGACGGGACGGCATGTCAGACTTTTACTGACTAAAACCCACCCGTGTTCCTTCAGTTGCCTTTGTGCCAGGGCCACGGTATCCCTTTTGGACAAACCCGCAACCCTGCAGGTGATGCATTGCCTCAATCTGCGTTTGAATGTGTTTATACTGTCACATTTTTTTTTATCTTCCGGTAAACGATTAACTTTTCATTCTTTTTACCTATTGTGGTATAGTAATTTTATTTTAGTTACATCGTCTTCACATAGTTAATGTATACATTTTAAAAGAGTAACGGTAGAGTTTCTTGCCCATTCTTCTCCATACATAATTACCTTTTGCAAGCGGCAATTAGAATTCAATTTCTTTGTAAATTTTGATGTTCAAAAGTGCCTTTTATGTGTCTATTTGAAATAAATTATTTGACTTTGAATTTGCAGTGTGTGTGGCTTTTCTATTACAAAATTGTCATTGCCAGCCTATAATCCTCATTTGTACATGGGACTTAAACAAAACTGACGAATGTTGACCATTTTCAGGGTTCCGTAGCCAAATGTCAAAAAACGGAAAATTTATGGAATCGTCATATCTGTCTGTCTGTCTATCCATCCGCATGTCACAGCCACTTTTTTCCGAAACACCTTCCATACCTATTAACACTGTTATTTGAAAATATTGTAAAAAACAATATTTTTGGTGTACAGTGTACACAAAGTATTGTGTAGCTCTGGGAAATCTACCATGCTCCTTAAATTTTTTATGGCTAATCATTGATATATAGGGTTTTTTAGTATATCAATGTGGCTAATAGAATCTGATCTCTGGCTCTACGCACTGAAAGGGAATTATATCCTAACATCTTATCTCTTCATGAAGTACAAGCGTGATATTAAGTAATGCAAACAATAACATTGAGCGTTCCCAAGATTATTTAGGCATTACTCAGTAACTGACACAGATCGATGCATAGACGGCTAACATTTGAGCTAACGATCGTTATCTCGAAGTATCGATCGACAAACGATTTATTGTTTGCTATATTCGTTAATGTTGATGTTGCTACCTTATGTGGGTGTTGGATCAGGGTGATTTGTTAAAAGAAGGGAAATATTATTTAACATTTGGAAAAACCAATGAACTTTTATTTATCTATACATAACTATATAAATAAATAAATTTTAGTGTCTGTTTTTAATATCAACACGAAACAACAAAATTCGATCTAAAGAAAAGCGGCCACATTCCTCTAGATCGTATTTTGTTGCTTCGTGTCTCAATATGAAACTTTATAAAAGGTATTAGATAGACAAACTTACCGAGACCGTATCTTATTGATCCTTTTTTCATAATTCCTTCTCAGTCACGAGATAATATGTTTTTAATGTCAACACGAAACAACAAAATTCGATCTAAAGAAAAGCGGCCACATTCCTCTAGATCGTATTTTGTTGCTTCGTGTCTCAATATGAAACTTTATAAAAGGTATTAGATAGACAAACTTACCGAGACCGTATCTTATTGATCCTTTTTTCATAATTCCTTCTCAGTCACGAGATAATATTTTTTTAAAGGAGTGGCGCTAGTAGACCGTTTTACACCCTCTTAAACAGATCCCCCGAAAATTATAGCTTGATATGTAGCCGTATGTATGTCCAACACTGACAGGAATAATGCTTAGCCAAAGTAACGTTTATAGATCTCGGCCTAGGAAACCGCGTGATACCGCTTACATGTTTCTATCGCTTATTTGAAGCGATATTGCCTTGTTAGACAAGGATGTAAAATGTAACACTTGTTTGAAAATGTTTGTTTAGGTAAACAGTGTAAAAGAATATTTCTGTGGATGGCAAAAGCTTTTTTTAATTGTGTGAATTTTATTATGGAACTAAGTGGATTTATTGCCTTAAAGTTATTTTTTTATTTTTTTTGCTTTAAATACAGTTCAAACCTTGTTTTGCAAGGAAAAGGTACTCAAAGATATATAGTAACTATTATCTAATCTGTGGATATGTTCACACTAGGGAAAGGCGAAAGGTTTTGTCAAACTTTATTTTAAACTGTAACGTTACAAATAACCTGATTACAAGTTAACATTTATAAAAGAAAATAAATTTAAAAAAAGAATTAGATTAGGTTGAGGTAGTAGTCATCCAAAATATTAGGTGCTTCAAGAATTCTGTGGCGAGCTTGTGGAATGTATCCCGTTGTATTATTCACTGAAGATGGACCTCAAGCCCAAGAATACAACGGGATACGTTCCACAAGCTCGTAACAGAATTATTGAAGCACCTGATATTTTGGATGACTACAACCTCAACATAATCATTTTATTTTATTTTATAAATCTTAAATTATAAATAGGTTCAGGTTATTTGTAACGTTACAGTTTGGTCCCACGTATTCCAAGGAAATCTTCTTTAATAAATTAAACGCGTTTAAACCTTATCTCATTCTCAGCATTTAAAAGAAAAATCCTTTATTTTCTAACTGCAGGCAGCCCTGACACCTCGGAAACGCCAGCGATGCGCGTACGCCGCCGCGGCGCACAAAGGAGCGGGATTTAACGCACAAAGTATTGTACATCCTCACGGAATATATTGCCGCAGCACGCTTACGAATAGGCGTGGTAGCTAGTTCTCGCTGCACAGGACTGGATTTGAATTAGGAATTTAGAAAAATATAGATTTAGCAGTGCGGTTATTGAATACCTTGCCTGTGTCGTTATGGCGTGCTCAATCTTTGTCCATTTTTAATATTATTATTATATAATTATTTAAAAATCAAAAACCCGACTGCAAAAACATAACTGAAAAGAGAAAAATAAGCGTTATAATCTATAGAATTTTGGTATCGCAGGCCGACAAACCAATAACCTGAAATATGGTGTAACTTTTGTTGGTCTGCTATAAAGAGTATTCTATCTATCTAGATTTAGTTGGACCTATCATTCGCCAACATAGAAATAGTTGGCGTGTGATGGGCGATCGTCAAAAAGTATCTAGCAGTATATGGTTGAAGAAAGAGAGAAAATTGGAATTTGGGAGTCTGAATCTCGTAGCGGTATGTAAAAATACGGCGGTATGCAATAATAAATACAGATAACAGCTAACAATGTGTACTCTTCAATCCATACATAATTGACTTTGTAATATTAATGTCAGAAACAAGTTTAACAAACGAAGATCAGCCGGTTTATCCAGACATCACATCAGACAAAACTAAATAAACCTTGTAACAAAGCACTCTCGTTTTATTCATATTGATGTCTTAAAATGGAGCCACATATAATGGAACCCCCGAACATTAAAAACATGCACAGTTGACATTAACACGGGACCGGACTTGAAACCTCTGACCTTCAAATAACAATCCAAAATGGCTACCAACATATGAGGTAATGGAATTATGCTAATTTAAGAAAATACATTATAAATAAGACCTAAATCCATATAGTAAAATGGCAAATAATATTAAATGCCAACACGATTTACGTTAAAACTGAAATCTTTATTAAAAAGCATAATTTTTCTATAAATTAATCGCCAAGTATAAATAATTAAATAAATTCTCAACGAGTTAATTGGTTTATCTAAAACTGTAGTTATTAAATTACATGCAGAAAATTGCTTTGCAATACAATAAAAAACTGTGGTAGCAATGTGCGTATTTTAAGCGCTTATCTTCTTTATTAAATAGTTAACGGGTACGTGGCAAATAAAAATATATAACGTATCGTGTGTAGTGCGGTTCTGTGGCCGTAAGTCGGTGCCTATATTATTAAATAGACCATATCTTGCAATCTGTCGGGTCTGAATGGATAATAACGCGGGGTCCGGCCGGCTCTTCTATTACGAATAGGACCTCACTCCCGCCCCCTGCCCTGCCAACAAGGATTCAACCCAGTGCTTAACTCTAATTGCTTACGTGTTTTTGCAATTCGACTGATTTCGCTTTTTTATAGGGCTGTTAAAGCCTTAAAGCTCCTATCCTCTATTGGTCGGCTCTTTACGCCAAACGTATCAAATTAACATTAGTTGCATGCGAGCTGGCTGGCCTTACATAATTTCTCGATATTCATTCATAGACGGTACTACGTTTAATTTTAACTCACTACCATTAGTAGGAGTCTCTCCTTAATGCTAGTGAGTTTTTTTTTTGCTAAGGCATCTCATAGTTAACCTTGAGAGGTTGAGACTCTTTAACCGGACTTTCCTGTGGTTGCCTTAAGCTCCTAACGAAACTTAATGCCTCCAGCCAGGGCGTAAAAACTTATAAACTAAACGACTGCGCGCTAAGGGCTCCCCCTGTGGGGTACGAACCTCGGCTTTGGGCAGAGTCGGAGGGAGGATGGCAAGGGACCGACGACGGTGGCTGGATAAAATCAGGGTTATGATTATTATCTGGGGCATTTAAAGCTACTGGCTCAGCTATAGCGCGGGCTGGCGCTTCGCTTACGAGCAAGGGTCGGAGAGGACTATTTAGTCGGGGATTTCGCGATGGGCCTCGGCGGCGAGGTCGGAATGACGGTCGTGTATTGTGTATTCTCTTTCGAACTGTACTCGTTTCCCTACTGCTCTCCTGGAGGAGAGTCGTAGGGTCGTCTGGGTCGGTCAGTGTGCTAGTGAGTTCTGCTGGGCTATATTTAAAGTAAATAGTAGCTATTAATATAGTGCGCTTATGAATACGATTTTGGTACAAATGTTAAAATAAATAGAAGAGAAAAATTAAGTTTTTGTGACTGCAAAGTTCATAAAAGGATTTTGTAATGAAAGTTTTCTTAAGAGCGTTCATCCCTCGCGGGCTGGCAACGTCGCATTACTAGAGGTTTTTCGTGATTAATTTATTAAATTTAAATCAATGTACAATTTTTTTTTTCAGACAAGCACTATCTTTGGTATTTATAAGTATGTATGCTATTTCTTACAGTATTTTGGTATTTAATAATAATTTAATTTAATTTAATATCTATTTAATTCTTAATTTAATTATTTTTTCTGATACTATGGGTGTATGTGTAAAAAACTTGCCTGAAATAAATGTTTTTTTTTTTTTACTCATAAAAATTTACAAAGTGTTATTTATTTTCTATTTGCAGTATTATGACTAAATATTTGTATTACTATAATGTAAATGTTAAAAATAATGACAAAATACAAAGATCTACTGCTTGGTTGAAAAAAAAATAGTACTTTCATTTAAATTTAATAAAATTATCACAAAAACCCTCTAGAAAATGCGACCTTGCCAGCCCGCGCGGGATGAAAGCTCAATAATAATCTAGATAGGTAGTAAGCTAATCATTATTATATGTTACAACAATCAGTATTTGATGTTGTTTACGTGTTCAAAAACATATAGGGCAAGTATTAAACTCATAAATAAAATTACCATCAATACATTCCAAGTCAGACTTCAACAACCAAAGCTAAAAACCAGGCACATTTTCAAGATTAAAATGCCCATACCCCAAGCAGGGTGTCCAATACATTCATCATCCCATCATTTGAATAGCTCACTAAATTGCTCAACACACGCGAATCATCGATTTGTATATTTTTTACTTTGTTCTCGATAATATTCGCGATGGGAATGAATTAGTATCGAGAGTTCGAGTGAGACATTGTATCAAACGAGTAAAAATTTCTATATAATCTGCCACGCAATTGTCTCCAGGATGTTACTTTGTATTTGTGTCATTTATGTCTGAATCATTTGTATCTTTGTAATTGTATCTTCGGATAATTGTTACTGTTCTACTGAAGTTACTTATATGTTGTTGTGTTATCACTAGAGATCGGATATTCGGATGCATATTTACCTAAAGTGAATATTTTGCTGTGAAAGTATGGAAGCGGCTTCTTAAAACATTTTTATAGTAAAAAAAACCCGTGTTGCCAGGAACAACAGGAATGCATAACTAGTCGAGTGTGTTCTATTTAAGCGACTTCTAAAAAAAATATTTATTAAAAAAAACCCGGGATTCTTGGATTGCATAACTATTCTGATGCATATTTATTTAGAATTAGGATTTTTACCAACATATGAAAGTAAGTAAATATGCCAGAAACATATATCAGAAACCTAAACTTGTATATCCCAGAACCGCGGGATTTTATTGGATACAAAAGCGCATTTCATATTAGCCAACATCTCAACTTTAGGTGAATATGCATCCGAATATCCGATCTCTAGTTATCACACTTGTCACGCTACTTTTAGCCCCTACTATGTATGTTGTTACCTATAGTGAGACTTATTCTAGGAATATAATATATTTCATTGTATTGCATGTTTTTTGACGAATTATCGCCAGTTGTTTTATCTATGGTACAAAATATTTTGCAATCCTCCAACAGTGGAAAACTATATACAGCGTGTTACGGAAAGGGTATATACATATCAAAGGCACGGATTCTTTTGGTGATAACAAACCACAGGGCAATATTTTTTAATACCTATACCTACATAAATAAAAAGTTAAGAAACATTTAACTAAAAATCAAATGTTTCCAATTGAATTCTACACATCACTAGACCAAGTCAGCTGATCGGTGTCAATAAACTACACACAAAGAAACGGCGGTAACACGTTTGTTATGATTTAAATTTAATAAACTATCGAAATAAAAAAAATATTAAGCATTTTCTAGTTAGTGCTTTTGAGCTGAAATTTTGTACAGAGATTCTGAACCAGATACACTCTTCACCCCGTTTGTATGGATATACCCTTTCCGTAACACGCTGTATACAAATCATATTTGCATAAAGCGATTAAACTGATACTCCACCAGTCATATAGGTCAAGAGGACAATAAACAGAATATCTATTATCCGTAGAATTTATTGAAATGTAAACAAATATCAATTGACCTGTTTCTTAGGCAACAGCAATGTAAACAACATAACATAGTGTAATAGTTTAAGACAAGTCATGAACTCGATTTGTACTAGTTGAAACTATTGCAATCTACAAGTCAATCATAGAATAGATGTATAAGTAAGTCACGCTGCAGTTATGGTAACTTTAATAAAGCAGATTAAGACTAAAGGTTTGTCCTAGCTGGCTCCAATGAATGTCAATGATTCTATGAGCTCTATACAGTTTACAGGAACAAAGCTCCGAACAACGCAATGCGTAAAATAAAACAACCATGAATAACGCCACACAATGCAGATGTAAACAGAACGTTCAATGCACAGTACGATTTTTCGCGTACGCTCTAAACCGCGCCGCGCCCCTACACGATACAATGCACAGCCCAGCTAGTACAAACGCTCTCAACATTCACTACCAAATGAACCTGTTCAGAATGCGCTCAAACAAACTGCACTGAATCAAAATGTCAAAATAAAACATTATTATTATCCGCTAACTGAACCTGTGGGGTACGTCAGTGATGCAGTAAATGTCAAGAACGAATGCTATTCGTACCGTCGACTGCGGAACAACCATGGAACCCATAAATATTCCACCGACATTACAGTTGCTAGAACTCATTCGATTAACGGTAAAATCGATAAAACAATTCACTCGATATCTATGCACGTAACTGTATCGAAGTAATGTGCATTGATTCAATACCTACATTTAATAAAATGTGACTAATAAACTACTTATTATCTCGAAGTACGATGGTGTCTTGCTACAAAGAAGTGGAATAAAATTCTCGTTTTCATTTACTTTGTTACATAAACGTGAGCAATTTAAAGTTACAAAGTACCAAATCCTACGATATTTCTTCTATCTAATCGAGTGTGAATGCGGTTTGATACTCGAATAACAGTCGGTACAACTTAAACCACAATTGCTGTTTAATGTTAAACCAAAAGGCTTTCGTAATTAACTTCCAACTCTACATTGCACTATCGCCACATTTTTGATTTATCTATAAAATGGCTGACCAGTCCCTTTTGTTCGAGAAGGTCAAGGTCGATAATATACACTTTGAAAATATTATTCATTGACTATTGAAAACAAAACAATCGCGGAGAACAAAGATCTGCAAACGAGCAGTACGGTCAGCACAACAGTGAATTAACGCAGGACATCATAAATCTTATGATGCAATGTGCTTTGATGAAGTGTGCTACTAATTTCATCGAAATAATTAATGGAAGTGCAACAAATTTGTACGAGCTTAATTATGAGAACAATGCAAGGTTAGGTATAAGAACTGAAACATCATGTATTCTTACAGAATTGACACGTCATACAAGAAGCAATATAAAGACAGCCTTACTTTCAAATCCATTAATTCAAAAGTCCATTCTAAATATGCTTAGCGTGCAAATCGTCCATATAAATATGAATGCTGAGCACATCGGCGGCTACACGCAATGCGGGCTACAGGGATTCATAATCTTTGACAAAGAACAGGTCCCATAGTCGGAGATAATTTTTCGTAACATCACCTCGTGGAGGCTATATCTAAGATTGGATCTTGGAGGTGATCACATGAATTCTTGGGCACACCGCACAGGGCTTGTAGATGTTATCTAAACATCTTAAATTATTGTCCTGAGAGCAGCTACTCGGCTCTCATCTAGCGTTATAATCGCGGAGTTGACTAGAAAATTCACCTGAACCTAACGTTGGATGAGGCAATCGATGCATGTTTGATAGTATAAAACGTCAAATAGCAAACATCTTTTCAATTTATCTAGAAGATATGATTAGCATGCACGATAGTCGGTGCTTCGTGAACATGTTTAAAGTCACTGCTAGAAATACTGCGGCATGCGCGGGACTTTAAAGATATTCAACGTAATTTTGAGCTGAGGTACAGATACATATTCTCGCATACATATTCCAGAATTTAAGACATGCGTGTTGCCAAAAGTAGCTCTCATTACGAGATACACAACGGGTGACATCATGCCGCCTTAATCTCAGCCTCTCATGTGCAAACACGGCCATATCCAAGAAGTTTCGCAGCATTTTGTAAATGTGAAGCACATATTTTGTGGTTTTATTGCTATTCGCGTTGAAAGCACGGCGGGCACTCCTACTAATGCTCGGCGTAAGGTCAAATTACTAGCCGACGTTGCAAAGCCGAGTGCTTAGATAGGCACTGTTCAAATTGCGTCGAATAAAAAAATAGGTTTAGTGAGATTGCAAGCGTTTCCAATTGACTTTTACATTGGGAACTCGAACGAGCCCTATTCAATCGGGATAAAGTTTTAATCTTTTTTTTTTCTGATACACAATTCGTATTGTAATTGGAGAAAAAATCATATTCGTGAAATCGTGATTACCATTAGTGCACAGCTTTATTCTCATTAGATTAGATAGACATTAATATCAGTCAGGTAGTAAAAAGGCTAGCAATTTTTCTTGAGATAGTTGAAGCATTACGTATTAGCAGTGAATAATTTCTGGATGATAAATGATCTGTATCAAGGCTTCATTACAGGCACTGATGTCATTCTCGTGTGAAACGCTCTGCCTAATACCGAAGGCCGAAATTCCGAATTCGAATAAGGGCATAAGTGTTTGAGATGAGTCGTTAAAAGTGTGGAGTTATTGGCTGTTTGCTTCGGTCGACACGCAAAGAGGCCGGCCGCAAATGGGCGATCACTTTCGTTGGAACATCACTTTCGATGTCGCAATAGCCTCCTATATACGGACATTATCTAGGTCGAATGTGCAGAGTAAAGGCCGAATTGTAATTCCGAGAATGTAGGTATCCTTATTACGCAGTTGCATTGATGGGTTTAACTGCATTGTAATACTGATTTAACAATTTAGTAATTTTGTTTGTGCTCTTAATTTTGATTGTATACAATGCGATTGCTTGCGTACTTATTGAAATGAAGTTAAAAAGAGTGTTTGTATTCAGTCCAATATTATTTCATCAGCGATCGTTTCTAGATTAGTTTCTTCACGGTTTAGTAAAGCATTTTTTTTTTGTTTTTTTTTTTTTATTAATCAAAAAATCTTTTTACAAACATTTGTTGAGGTTTAAACATACCACACAAACCATCGCGGGTTTAACAGCGTTATGGCACCTATTGCAGCTTCATGCTTGCGTAGAATAGTACATTACTTACCAAGGGCTATAAAAGAAAGAAAGCCCGAAATCGCAGGTATTTGTGACCCGAGCCGCAGGCGAGGGTTGTAAAACTGACATTATGGCCAGGTGTGACGTAAAAGACTATTAAAACATTCGTAGACCAGCTATTTTATTATTCATACCTAATGTAAAATACATTATTGTATTTATCACCAAACAAACCAGTTTTCATTCTAAAATCTTCTCAGTTCTCACCTGCCTACACTAAAACCGAGAAAATGTCAAGACAATATACACTTGGGATTGCAATAGACGCATTTTGCTCATAAATAAATAATTTGATAATTTTAGCGGCACACCGCTACAGCGCACAAGTGCAGTTTACTCAGCGATTGCAACATGTATGGGTCACGGAGCAAAACACCGACTTGTGAACGAAGCGGCTTAAAAGCGGTGAAGCTGCTTAATGATATTGAGTCACAAAGTATAACACTTGTATGCGTAACTAACTTATTGTTATATTAAGTGCTGCAACAGTCTATAAAAAAGTTTATGTCCATTCCGAGTCCATTCAAAGAAGTGTAAGGTCGTATTTGGAAGCATTGGGGCGCCCACTGCTTCCAAATACGACCTAATTTGTCTTTAAGAGCGTGTGCAGTACCTTATATGCTTATCTACTTTATAATTTGAGGTTTTGCATGCGAACCAAAAATAATCCAACTCGAGGTTTTAGAAAGTGATAAATAGAACTTTTTTTTAATTTTACGGATTTTGTAGCAGGTTTGTGAATTTGGAAAATTACAACAAATCTCAGAAAATCTTCACCTGTAAACAATGAAGGTTTTACGGTCTTAATAATATTTTTTTTTTCCTTTTATGATGGTAATTTTTTTTTTTTTGTATATTTTTAAGAAATATTAAAATATATATACATATATATGGAAAAACAAGTAAATAAAGGTCAAAATAATAAAAGCGTAAAGTGGTCTAAGCTCGTAGGTTTTCATAAAAACAATTGTAAACAAGTACAAGCACACACGTAAGCAGAGCTTTTGCAAAGCTCACAGAAAACGTATCTAATGTCAGTCCCATAACTCCTATCGAAGTTGCAACAAAAAATAAAAAATTTAATAATATCTACAACAAATCCTTAAAACAAAGGCCCCATAAGAAAATCATCTAACAAACGTAGAACAAAGCGCTTTCCGATGCGCAGACTCGTTGCGTGGGCGCGGCGCCCCGGGCGACCTATCTCCATGAACAAATTATAATTTCAAAATCCCCATCGATTTATGTGGATGCTCATCTGAAGAAACCGGTGCTCTATTTTACACTCAGTATCGTACTATTGTTTTTCGTTTCGAAAAGAAAAAAGAATCCGTGACAAGTTCTATCTAGGATTAACAATGTCGCTAAGGTGTAATAAAGTTGCACGGAATTATGTTACGTAGATTATTTTGTGTGGGTATGTTCGGACAATATTTTATATGAATATTTGTGTCCTGCGGCGTTCGGAGATAGCGTACAAGCTTTGAAAGCATAGCAAACGATTTTTGTTTTGAAATGCTAAAACGATATTTTTCACATCGTATGTGGCAAAAAATTGATATTTTTACGTTTCAATAATAGAATGGTTTGTTTTGTATTCATTTAATTTCTTCTCGGATTTTGTACACAGTTTTTTTTATTACTCTTCCATTCCACCCCATCACCTTTTCGATAATTATTGGTCACTTTATTATAGAGAACATAAAGGCGGAGACTGACTTGTAACGTTTGTTTGTAATGTATCATTCGAGGCGAGCTTGTTACAAAATGGCGGTACACAAAACGCGGCGAACGCTCGCTTCGAGCACTTGACTCAAGCGTGCTCCATTTTTATTCATAATGACGGACGTAGAGGTTGTGTGCTTCATAAATTTTATTTTGTTATTGTTATTGGAAGGAGAAAAAACAAAACGACTGCACTGACTTGTTTATTAGCATGCACTCGCAATGCTCGCATCAAGCGGCTCGGCTCGCCGCACTGACTACTGTAACGCGTTACAATACTCGATACATTACAAACAAACGTTCCACTAGCGCCACGCCCGTAAACGTTCCTTTAAAAAATATGACTGTAGGAATTATGAAAAACGGCTCAATAATATGAACCTCGGTAAGTGAACTTTATAAAAGGGATTAGAAAATTCTAGACACACTTACCGAGGTTTCTTATTGAGCCGTTTTTCATAATTTCTTTTCAGTCACAAGATACCGTTGTACGCCCTCTTAAGGAATCGACCAACATCATAATCCATGGCGTGGTGAACCTTAATTACAGTTTGATGAAGCCTGATTATTACATCAACCACGGCAGCTAACCGGGTGGCCTGTTATCTTGAGACCGCACAACATTATGTGGTGTCGTTAATAGCCTCTTAAAGACCATTTTAGGCGAAAAGGGGTTAAATTCAAACTGTCTTCTAATACAAATTACTTCGTGCAAGTATTTGTCTTTTCTAAGCACGTATTATGTCAAAGACTCAGCTTTTGTAATGTGGTCTATTTACGATCGAAGCATGCAATACAGTGTAATCTTTCATGCAATATACTATAATTTATATTTTATAAGATATTAATTTTATTTTCTTTGATTAATACTTTAATTCATACACTGACTTATTATATGTTAAATTTCTTGGAAAATCATCTAGTGTGAGTACAATGTTTGTAAATATGTGAGCAGCATGTATCGCATAATTATTTTTTCTGTCATTACTTCACTTTTCTTTTTTTTTTTCCTATTGTGTTATAGTAGGTATAACACAATAGGAAATTATTCTATGTAGATCGCCTTCACATATAATTGTTAGTTAATGTATACAAAATATTTTTAACATTTTAAAAGAGTAAGTACGGAGTTTCTTGCCCATTCTTCTCCATACGTAACTAAATTTTGGAAGGGGCAACTAGAATCAATTAATTATTTTTATAATTTTTGTCGTTCAAAAGAGGCTTCTATGTGCCTATTTGAAATAAATTATTTGACTTTAACTTTGACTTTTCATTGATCTGTGTTTACCTAAAAGTTCAATTTATTCGTCATGTGTAATTTTTACTTAACGTACATTTTTAGATTGAGACGTGTGCTTTTGGAACAATTTAATGGACAAACTGGATTGTATTTATTTGATGTACTCATTGTACATCAAATAAATACGATACAGTTACGAGGGACACGTAGCTCAGTAATAACTGTCACACGGGTCGACCCATCAGGTGAAGCTACGCTTACCGCGGTTGGTCCATGGATGGGTAACCATCTTTACATACCGAGACTCTTACGTGCCTCGGAAAGCACGTTAAACCGTTGGTCTCGACTGTCATTCATGGATTTTTGACAGTCGTTACGGGTCGTCAGAAGCCCAAAAGTCTGACATCTAGTCTTATCAAGGGGTATCGTATTACCCAGTTACTGGGTTGTGGAGGTCAGATAGGCAGTCACTCCATGTAAAATACGGTATTCAGCTGTATCTGGTTAGACTGGAAGCCGACCCATCATAGTTAGGAAAATGTTAGGGCAGGCAGACAGTTAAAAAAAATACAAGGTGGACTGTCATCTCGGAGAAAGCTCCAAACCGTTAAGAGTATTTTGGCTGATATGATGATGACGATTATGAAACATGTCACACCTCAATCATGCTATCACTGGAAGGGATATTATTAATTGCACATCAAAAAAAAATATCACTTATCAATATATTTCCATCATTTATACACTGTTTTACATCAAATAAATTATTTCACTACAAATAAACTAATCGGCATTTGGGGCCACCCGACTCGGACAGGTTAGGTTCGTGGTTATTTTTTTCTTAACCACCCAGAAATAGGGTCCCCGCAAAGCGGAGGCCCGTCGACTACTCATTATTATTGCTGCTTGGAAACAAATTTAGACCCGCTTCGATCTTTAGGTCTTTCAATGTCGCTTTTGAAGATAATTAAAAAGCTTTACTTTAAGATAAGTAGCGGTGCGCCACGAATATAAATTGATGCTTATTTAGTTATATTTTGTGTTGAGTATTTTGCTGTGCAATCAGACATTTTGATTGGAATTCGGAAAAAAAAATTGATTCGCGTTTAAATACTACCCTTACTTACTGAAACTACAAAAAAACTATTTTCTATTCTAATAACACTCTCTCACTCATTTTACTAACAAACATTCCACAATACAATACAATAAAATTCAATTCCAATACTACAAAATAAACGCAAAAACTGCAAAACCATTGGTACGAAGCATTTAGAACTAAGTTTATGTAACACGTAAATAATAGGTGTTCAGACTTTCTCATTACAAGAACAACAAAAATCCGTTCGTAGGCGTTCAGAGAAAAATAAGCTAGTATTGTACTCGGGTCGTGAATCACTCGTATGAACGGACTGCTGTTATTTGAAACCATCGACAACTGGCTGGTTTAAAGGTCTACCTTGTATTTTTAAATGGAATTTTAAAAATAGAGTATTCATTTAAAAGTGGGTTTTCAGGGTTCTGTAGTTGTCTACAGAGCCCTAAAAACCCACTTTTAAATTACCTATTACTTATTACTTTTTAATTAATTTTAGGAATCCTTATAGTTTCTTCGTGTTCGCCTGTCTGTCTGTCTGACTGTCTGTACTAGAAAGCTGTAATTTTGGATGGGTATAATTTGTGGACGATTTTTTTTTCGTCTTTCCCATGGTGTGGAGTATCGTTGGATAGGCCGTTCAAAAATATTGCAGTTTTTTGAAAACCATTTTTCGAATTAAAAATCCGTTTGCGAAATATTAAGCTTTAATTTGCTAATTTTTGTTAGAATCAAGTGTCCCATCCAACTGTTTATCTAGCAGAGGTTGCTGCCCTGCTAGCTAAATGGTTGTTCATGGATATGTGAAAAAATTCACGCCAGTAGTACCTACATATATATGAAGAAGTTAAAAGAAAAACTATCACAGAAAAGTAGACTTTACAAAATAACAATTTACATTTGCAGTCGGAATGTATGAGAGAACATGAATTTCAACTACAATATTAAGTTTGTTCTTGGAGTAAATTCGTCCCAACTACGGAACCCTTCATTCCCAGGCAGCAAAATGACGTCTGCGGCAAAAAAATTACGACATTCCAAGGTCATTTTAGGGTCCGTAGTTTATTCGTCGATTATGTACGTCACACTAATGTCATTTTAATTTAACGTGTGTTACTCAACGGAACGTTCTGGTGACGTCGATTTAGCGTCAATTCAGTGTCAATCAGACAAATTGACGTCATCTGATGGGACCCCCCGACGTCAAGACATGACGTCTCTTACGTCGAGCAGTACCGTAAACGGACGACATAATGACGTAAAAATGCTACCTGGGTTGTGCGTGACCCGACACGCACTTGGCCGGTTTTTATTTTCAAAACGCATCGCCGATTGAATTCAGGCTGCAAATAAATTGTGTTTACATCTTGCACATTGATATAAATAGTAAAGATACGGTCGTCCGAACGTTTGCCAGACACGGTCGCCATACAAAAACACTAACGCCATCTATTAGAACTACTATGAACTACGATGTCAATCGGCGTGGTCTGCTCCTAGACGCAAACTTGTAAGAGCGGGTATTTTTCGAGGTACAAAGAAATAAAAAAAACTTCTATTTTTCGAAATTTATATTTATTGCAGTTTGTTTGTGTCATAAAATTTTCATTGGCCTTCGAATAAAACAATATTTTTAAACTTATTTTTTTTTTTAACTTATGACACGACTCCAAACTTTATTTCGCACGGAATCAGAAGGAAATCTGCAAAATAAATACGTATTTCACTGTACTTACAGATTTTTTAGCAGTAAGTACATAAAAACACATTTTAATTTGCTTTTAATAAACAATAAAAATAATTTTATACATAATTAAATCATATAGTAATAATAATAAATCATTTCATTTCATCGGTTAAAAACGCGCGCCGCTGCAATGTTATGACGCACTTTAACGCGGCTTCGCGTCGTCTTTGCCAAACGTTGAGACAAATTAGAAAGAAAATTGTTTTAAATAATGTTAGAAGTTGATATAATTACATATTTTTAACTTATCGGTGATATGAAATGTTATCAATTGTTTTATTGTGCTTTTTGTCGTAGTTCACGCAAACCTTCACGACACAACTTGGCATTTTTGCTTGTAAAATTTTACGACCGCTCCCGAAGACAGCCGAACGCGTTCTAGTTCACTTCGTTATAGGGAAGACCATTTTGGGACCAAGTTCGAGGCGTCATTATAACATGCGGTCCGCCCAGTCCTTACGCAGTAATATATATGTCAATGATCTTGCAGCTTTTTTTATGTTTACACTGGCTAATTATAAATCCATATCCATACTAATATTATAAATGTGAAAGTAACTCTGTCTGTTGCGTTTTCACGCCTAAACCGCTGAACCGATGGTCATAAAATTTGGCAGAGATATAGCCTGGAATATGGAGACGAACATTTTACGCGGTAACCGACTTCCACGCGTGCGGTGCTGCGGAAAAAAAGCTAGGTACCCATAAGATTTGTCTTTATATAAATAAATTTAATACAGTGAGCGTTATGAAGTATAATTAATTATACTTAATTTGTCTATAAATTTGAGCAGTTTTAACATTATGCACCAATAAACTGTTCTCTAAACCAAAAATCAAATAAAGTTCCACTTTCTCGTGCCATTAAATATCCCATTTAAAGATTCAACTATCATTTATTGAATCCTATTCATCGTCTCTAATCACCAATCAAAGTGTGCCAATCACTGATTGTGTCCGACCTGCGCTCATTCCTTGTGTCGTGAACTAGTGATATTAACACTCATGTATGTATGTAGGTATGTGGTTGTTAAATGATTTCCGTAGTACGAGGTCGCGAGCTTCATGAAGGCAAACTTGTTACTTAACACTTGTTTAAGCTCTCGAAAGCTTGTATTGTATTGATAGGAATTATTTCAGGCATGCGTGTATGTCCAGGGGCCTAAGTCTACAAATTTACAAACGTTGCATTGTGAGTATTTGACAGTGTTTGTATGGCAAATCTATCAAAAACTCACAATGAAGAGACCATTGCAACGTTTGTACATTAGTAGACTTGGCCCCCAGATCTATGAACGTAAACAAAGTAAAAGAAGTATGCAAGGAGCGTAGCAGGTGGGTTCTATAGTTTCTACCTACCCTCATGGGAACGATGAGTGAATTTATGTATGTATGTATGTATTTACAGGCAATGGTTTAGCGATCAGTCAGTCGTAATATGTACATTGTACAGCTACCACTAAAAGCTATACCTAAATTAAGAGAATAGAAGATCATTAAAAAGTGCTATTAAGTCAATTAATGTCTTTAGTTAAATAGCTGATTTTGGTGTTCATCTAGAATTGACCAATTCCACTGAAACTGGAAACTGCAAATTTGTATAACGCAGTAAGAAGTCTCATTACACTAGGCACCAGAGTTCTGGCGCCTAGTGAGAACCTAAAACAGTCAAAGCATTTATATCAAATAGGCACATAAAACTGATTCTAGTAAATACAACATCTCAGTCACGTGGGTTTTAAGATTTAATTTAAAATTTTCACAGATTATCGTAGATATTTAATTAAATAAAAAAATTGGTTGTCTGTAAAGTCGGCTTACGGACGATAATTTTACGTGATAACGTAACACAAGCCGAACGCTTAGGCCAATCGTGCATCTCTATCGCTTGTTCCGCGCTCTCGCTTGCACACTCGGCTCAGGCGGAACGTGACAATGAGTCATGCTTTTTCGTGCGTGCAGCCGGCGTTCATCGATTTATAAGACACGTCAAAAACTTTAAGCCTTCCCTCTTTATTAAAAAAATCCAGAGAACTAACACAAAAGCGAGACGTGTTGAAAGAACTAAATGTATTTGAACAATACAAGATGTCATTGTGACCTTTTCATTCAAGATTTTTTTTTTTTTTTTTCCTATATATTTTCTCCTTTTCAAAACGTGATGAAAATAAATAGTTATTTTCTGATATTAGGGGCATGATTATCTATGAAATAGGCTATGAATTTGTCCCGCGAAATTTTGAGTGTTGCCTCCATTTACTATAGCATTAGACAAATAACGGCTAAATAACTACAGTTATTGTGTAATATTGTTGAAATTACTGCACTGTAGAGTTATTTTTTTAATGTAAATGGTAAATAGATTACAGTGCTTTATAATTATCGTGAAATAACGGAGTTTATTAAACGTTTACATCGAAATAACGAAAGGGTTAGAACAGTTATTTGTCTAATGTTATAATAAATGGAGTATAGTGTTATTGTACTTTAAATATTTAGGTTGTTCTAGGTATTGTTTTGTAAGTTTATCATGAAGCTTCAACAAACATTCAATTTAATATCACCATTCTAATATGTAAAACCATCACAATAACACTATTATTTCATTAAAGTTATGCTAACATTTCGCTTAGTTAATTTCCTGTCAAAGCTTTGCAACATCGCTTAATTATGTCTCAATTATATTGAACTTTGAAATATGTTAGCAAATACAGAGCTACATACAATTGGTAATTGATTAGTTGTTAAATCATTTTAAGGCTCGAGATACACTTCCTGTTAATTTGCAATTTAGTGATTTGACCTAATTCAATAGTTACGTAGTCTTCGCAATCAACATAACGAATGGCAAATCACCCATCAGATTATGCGGTCAAACTAATTTTAAAAGTATATTAAATTTTAATAATTAATAGGTATTGAGTGTTCAGTTTTTAAGAACTGTTCAGGTATTTAACAACATAATAATAGATGATATATTGTTTATTGTTGCTGCATGTCGTTATTAAGTTGGTCATAATTAAACAAATATATATCTAAGTATTCAACATATCACTGGGGTGCACAATAATAAGAAAATAAATAAAAAGAATATTCTAATATGGGTACACAGAAAACTTAACTATACAAGAACTACTTATTCTACGTAATTTATGGAAAGATAATATGATAAGAATAGGTATACATATATTTAGTAAAAATTATATGAACTAGGTACGAATATGACAAAAATCCGGAAAGTTTACGAGAGAGCAATCAAAAGAAATCAATTAATTTCACAGCAGCTAAGCCAAGACGTCATTATTGTTGTCAGTCAAGCCGCACCTAACGCATTCCAATTACCAACACAGAATGACATAAACGGGTATAACATTAATGATGTAATTCTCATCACAATAATAATGTTTGAAGCATTATAACGTTTAACAGAATGCAATAAAAGCTTCATTGATGTGAGCTATAATTGGATTGGATTGCACTCGGTAAAGTAGAAGAAAAACAATTTATTAGACAGTCAATAGTTGTAGTTTTTTGTAATATTGATTTAAATTGACATTCCTTTATCTATTATTCTCTGGATAATTAAATTCAGCCATAATCATAATCAGCCTTTATTCATTATACTTATGTATAATGTTCCCACAGTCACTGCTGGGACACAGGCCTCCTCTTTGTGAAAGGGAGTGGGCCACCACGCTGGCCCAGCGCGGGTTGGTGGATATCACATGTCTTCGATTTTTTTCGTTCTAGGACATTTCGGTTTCCTCACTATGTTTTCCTTCACCGTTTTGAGAACAGTGGTGATGAAATTAAATACATAATTAAATTAATAATGAAAAACGAATGTTTTTTTTTTTCTGACTTGATAATGTCTTATAAATCGATGAACGCCGGATGCATGCACGAAAAAGCATGACTCATTGTCACGTTCCGCCTGAGCTGAGTGTGCAAGCGAGAGCGCGGAACAAGCGATAGAGAGGCACGATCGGCTTGTGACGCAATGTTTTCTTATGACGTGATCACGTAAAATTATCGTCCGTAAACCGACTTTACAGACAGCCAATTTTTTGCAAGTAATAACGTTACGGTCTCAGCGAAGTTTACTAACAGGACGTAGACCTTTCGCGAGAAGGAAGATTTTCCAAACTCTTACAAAAAGCGAATCTTATCCCATTCGTTTAACAGACTGCACAACAAGCTACTATCAAACATCGACTACCAACTTCAGTGACATAAATTCCATTCACGATTAGGGTAATAGGTAACCTAAGGCAAACTAAAAATAGGTCTTATCTCAGAAATACTTCAGCATAATAAGACGAGTACTGCTTCCCATGACTCCATTAGCGTGTATCAGCTGGTATCGAACCCCCGGCCTGCCTGTATCGACACCTCGACATGTCCCCGGCATCTTACGGGGCGAGATAAGGCACGTCATCTAAAAGCTAAGAGTGCTAGTAAATTGCGGCAATCAAGAGTTTGACGTGGGTTATGGAATTTGCATGTGCGTCCTATGCTTGGGAACGGGATGTTCATAGTGTCTATGATTTTGCATTTTAGGGTTATCTTTGGTCATGATTTACGGTGGTAGCTTGATTCGCCGCTGAAGAATATTCAATACTTATGCAAGCTAATAAGTTTTAAAAGCTTATTTATAATATAAAGTGTTCGTAAACAACAAATTAGGAATATTTGTCTCCAAAATTAAAAAATATAATGCACGCCTTAGATTAGGTACAGGGCACATAAAAATGTTACAACTGATTGGCGATTCGATTAAAAAAAACATATTTTCTTTGAATTCATACGTAGGTGTAAAGCTGTTCATAGTTCATAGTTCAAGCTGACCTGTAATACAGATGGGACACTCCGCAAAATCATTTAAATAAAAAGCGACTCTTGCTACGACACAATAAAGTGCAATTCAAATTGCACAACGCTTAATACCTACAGTTATATTCACCTACAAGTTGCCTCTCTTTCTATCGCATAACTCTTATACCGGCGGCGCGCGGTACGCGGTAGTCCTACTGAATTGGCCCAGTGATATTGGCCTGCCGCGTACTTGTAGCCTTCATACCTAAACTGCGGAGTGTCCCATCTGTACCTATTTATCTATGCTTTGAGTAATAACAAAAAAAAAAAATATCGCTCTTTAACACATTGACTGCCACCGCGGTCACCGGTGACCGCTAACAATAGTTTTTCTATTGTGTCTGTTGTCTGGCAGTCAAAGCCATAAACAAATATCGCAAAACGTATATTGTCTGAAATCATAAATACTACCCTGCTCTCGCATGAGTACGCCACTAAACCTGAAAACCAATAAAAAAACAAAAATTACTCACGTCATGCGTAGTATCCCCCTTATGTATCCTCTCCTCAGTCTCCTGCACTCGTTCGGTGATGTTCCTGGTCAGCACTCGCTTGTCGTGACTCTCGCGCACCTTGCCGTCGGGGTTGGCCACCACCAGTGACGTCACGTGCACCGTGGCGCCCGCTGGCGCTACCACCCCGCCGATGAGGGGGCCGTCTACTTCTGAGGAGATAGATTTGTTATACGTAAAGCATGATTTTCAAAGAGTTGCCTCGTAGCTATTCATGGTAAACAAAACTTGAGCAACACCTATGCGTTCTTCAAAATTCCATTAAGTTTTTTATGTTTATTTTTGTTATTGCTGATTAGGCCTGCTCTTGACCTCTGACCTCTTGGCCTCTCCTGCTCTCGCCTGATGGAAAGCGATAGATGAAGTGAATGATGGAATGTGCGTGCCCAGAAGATGCCTGTAGATTCCATATATAATGAAGTAACCAAATATTTACCATCAGGTGGCGCCCCAATCGCTCCTCCAGCTTCGTTTTCGTCCACTTCCTCATCAATCTGCTCGTCAGGTACCCGATGCTGCCAAAAGAAAATGAGCAAATAGGTATGTGAAATCTCCATCCATTTTTTATTTCAGCTGTTCATGTTCTCGAAAACAAAACTTAAGCTTAAATTATGCGATCGCTTCTAATCTTACATACTTCCTTGACATAATCTTTACATTATTTGACATTATTTACCTACAAATCGAATTCCAATTCTTTATTACTGGCTTTTGTGGATATGATATTTATTCAGATATGTTACTGTAGTTGTAATTGCAATCATGTCCTTAATATTTTATATACTTATATTATTTTCTATTTTGTGAATATGAGAACGTTGTAGGCCTAGTAGAGTGTAGATTTGTTGGCACTTTTCTATTTTGTTAAGTACCTGGTAATTGTTGAAAGGCCTACACTGTCCTCCCATACGCTATTATCACTGTTATTTAATAATATTGTTAAGCCAATTATTTTTAAAAGAGTAACTGTGGAGTTTCTTGCCGGCTCTTCTCCATAGGAAGCGACTAATTGGAACCGTGCACCTAGCTTCTGACGTTTCATAAAAGTGCCCATGTAGGTTTATGTGAAATAAAATATTTTGATTTTGATTTTGAATCATGCCTGATGAAAAGCGATGGATGCGAACTTTTCTTTTAAAAACTAAGTAAAACGAAATAAATTAATATAATATCATTATTTATAGGTACCTCAGTCTGTTGATAATTGGTGGTATGCGTGTCTTCATTGACAGAGGTAGATATCTTGGGTCCCGAGTCTCTCAGAATGCGCCCATCTTCTAATATCAGCTCACGCTTGACTCTCGTCGCGATCTGACGGGTTGTTGTCACTTCGCTTTTCTTCCGCGTCACCCATTCTTCTGCAAAGACGAGGAAAAAAATGTTAATTTAAACTATCTGACTAAAAACATCATATTTATAAAAAAAAGGGTACACCTCTATACCTAAACCTTCGGGAAAACAAGGTGTGATGTTATGTTACGTTTTATTTATGAAAAATATACAAACCTTCTTTGGTTGTTGCTATTGTATCCCCCGGCTCGGCCTGTAACGAGGAAACACCATTTATTAAAATAATATAAAATTGAAAATGAAAATCAGATTGCGATTGGTATAGCCGCAGTCAGTACTAGTTCGATAATATTGAGTACAGCGCCATCTCTTACCGAGTAGTTGAACTTATATAAATCGTAGTTAGCAGGTTGGTCAGCCATAAACTGTAATAGTACTCGCGGCCGTCGCTTGATGGCGCCATGATCGCTTAACGTAAAGACCGTAACCATTAAAATTCATAAAATTTTGCACTATCCGCGGAAAATTGCACTGCACAAATTCAGTCACAGTTCACGTCTATTGTTTATTCACCATATTTTAACTATCCACACAACTTTCACTCATAAATAAGTAATGTTTGGAAAACATTACGATTTACCTGTACAAAAACAAACACAGTATGAACTAAAATATTCTATGAGCTATTTACTATTAATGTGTAATAACTGAAGTAGCGAATACCGTGTATTCTAGCGCCGTGTTAATAATCGACTGAAGGAAAATCAAGGTTTAGCTGTAATTTAATTAATGAGTCGTGGATTAACATTTTCTTTTGGCACACAATGCTGTAGTAATGCGTTGAGTATTCCATCCGTACGCCTTTGCTTCCGTTGGGACCGAGCGTTATATTGAACTCTTCATACAATAAAATATTTAAAAGGAATCAAACGGATTTTCCGAGCAATATCACTCACTTTAATTTAGTATGAAAAAAAAGGTTACCTTTACTACACGTACGGGGCTCACTGCTTGCAAATAATGATCAAAAATACTCAGCAACCTTTTCATTTTCACGAAAGAAATTGATTCCAGTTTCCCTCTTAACATTTTCTGCTCACCGGTTTCCTAAAGTCCAACAAGGCGTGTCTAACAAAATCATAGAACCTCTCATCTACATCCCATTCAAGTACTTGAGACCCTAATCCCTATTTGAATTTCACGGAAGGTCTATTTTTCAAGCGTTTTCCTACATTAATAATGGTCTACGAAGCACGGTCTATTCAAAGTTACCTAGTCTATGAATCACATTGATTATTAACGATACGGAAAGTTTTTCCATTTGTGTTCTACCGGGGGAAGTAGAAAATATTGCACGTGACTGCATAAGTTATTAGCTCGCGAAACGCTGTAGTCAAGAAAATATATAAAGATAGGTAGGTACCTATACTCCATTTACTATAGCATTAGATAAAGAACGGCTAAATAACGACAGTTATTGTGTAATATTGTTGAAATTACTGCACTTTAGAGTAATTTTTTTAATGTAAATGGTAAATAGATTACAGTGCTTTCTATTTATCGTGAAATAACGGAGTTTATTAAACGTTTACATCGAAATAACGAAAGGGTGAGAACAGTTATTTGTCTAATGTTATAATAAATGGAGTATAGATAGTTGCTAAGGTAATTAGATACTTTGTTTATAATACTATTGGCTTACAATATTGCAATGCACAATAGTAGCACATAAAATAATGATGTTTTGTTCGTTTTTATTGTGTTTAAACACGAGGGAGTAAAAATACACAATTAAGGCGAAGATAGCCGACTTTTAATGATTTTATACTGATGATCACGTCTAAACGAGTAGTGTTAATGATTTGAAAACAAAAAATATTATATTTTAAATTAGAGCATTTTCTTAATAACTTAATATATGAATATTTTAGATTATGTTTATATTACATAGTGAAATAAATTTGTAAAATTATGTCTAATGCGGATAAAAAACTAAGAATCACGCAAACTCTATCAAGCGCATTTTTCTGAAACCTTCAACTTTTTAAAGATTAGTTGATTATTTATCTTTTAATATAAAAGTGCTTTATTAAAATACCTTTTGTTTTATGTATAATAAATTGTCTTATTTGGGACAGCGCTCCTGTATGGGCGAGTCCAATTACTGGCTGGACGTACGACGCGTTGCGTGAGCTCAGTACAGAACACGCAAGCTAACCACTTAAGGTCACTGGCATATATCTGCGTCTTAAGACTACGCCGAGCGCACAGTGGCGCCCTAATCGTTATTTCGGTGATTTCTTTTATTTTAGAAAGAAATTGCAGAAAATAAGCTCGTCAAGTTGTGCTTCACAAGACTATACGTTATTATTACTACAAACAGTAGTTTTAAATTGTTATGTTTTATTGTAATCATTAAAACGGAAAATAGTGGCCACTAAGCTCCGTTTTAATGATTACGATAAAACATAACAATTCAAAACTACTGTTTGTAGTAATAATAACGTATAGTCTTGTGAAGCAGAACTTGACGAGCTTATTTTCTGCATTTTCATTCTAAAATAAAAGAAATCACCGAAATAACGATGAGGGCGCCACTGTGCGCTCGGTAGCCTCTTAAGTATTATCTCATAGATGAACTTCAATCTTTATATAAATTGTTTACTTAGTGTAAAAACAAACTAAACAATCAGCAATTGCAATTATATTTTTCGTATGTCACTATTTACGCATTAACAACGCTGCTTATCCGTTGGTCACCAACTCACAAATCGTCGCCTTATGAAGGGAGCTATTCCACACTTAACTGGTTCCAAGATAAAGATAAATCAAAAATTCACCACTTGATTTTTTTGTTCCTAGTTTAATTTAACTCCTTTCACGTCTGAATGAAAAACCAAACCTCTAGTTGAGCTATCACTTACATCTCTTCACCACTAGAATTTCCATCTTACGACGATTATGGTGGTGTTCATAACTCAATTGGGTCAAAAGTGTAGCATAGCTCTCTTCACCACTAAGGAGATGAAATACTGAAAGCCTCAATTTAATCTAATGTGAAATCTCAACATTTTTGAACTATTTTTAGAATTCCGTACCTCAAAAGGAAAAACGGAACCCTTCTAAGATAAATTTGTTGTCCGTCCGTCCGTCTGTCTGTCTATCAAAATCCTTTTGCTCAGGAACGCGTGGAGGTAATATCAAATACGTAAGCCTACGGTCCCTTGCTCCACGCACATGATATAAATTACATACTATGCTATACCTACCTACTATACTTATTATGCAAATATTCTTTTGCGACACAAATCATAACTAATCATACCTTTCAACACGTCACCTTACTCCCAAAACATGTCACTCAAATCCAATTGCATATTCATCTGATAACATCAAAAAGATGTCTCGTAACATTGACCCGAGTTTCGTGCAAAACGTTCCTGATTGACAAATTGTTACGGCACAATGATTTATTAGCGCTTTTGCCACTTACAAATGGCCAGTATACATTGACACGCGGCAGGATTTGGAACTATAATTTAAATATACTGGATTTGACAGATAGTTGACGTTATCGGTTGCAAGCAGCGCCGCTGTCAAATGTCATGATTTATTAGCCAAGGGTACACGTGTCGACGGTATCGCGTCTCCACTACTCTATTGAGGATAATGGATAGATGTGCACTTAGATGACTACACAGGCGTTTGTGTTAGTTTTTATGACAACATGTTTATCTTTTGTTGTCAATATTGTTATTTGGGACTGATATTATTGTACCGGAGTGTACAGGGCTGTCACACACAATCAGGGCCTCGAGTCTGCTATTACAATAGTGTCAGAATGGTCTATCATTGATTCCATAATTGTTGATTTTGACAAGTTTGGTAATCTACTAATATAATGGCGTCATTATGACTTTCCAATGGTCAGCCACTGACACTCCATTGAAAGAATTGGTAATCTCGTACATAATGACAAATTAAACTTCCTACGAAACTTCCAACTTCCTACTACTTCAGATTGCTTATAACACTAATAAATAATATGTAAAAATATATATAAATGAAATCTGGCATGAATAAATGTTCAAAATGCCATTGTAATTCAATTTTATCACGATACCATTGGCCGACCAATGATCGACCATTATGAATTTAGCAGATTACGAACTTTTAGCAAAATGGCAATGGGATCGTGTTGGAGTGACGAATTTATAAAAATAGCAGACTTGGGCCCCGGAACCTAAACTGAAATGTCTTGCTTTTGAATCGTTTTTAATTAGATCATGGTAGGCCAGCTGGTAGGGTCTTTATTGTAAGTTTGACTTTTATTTGATGATCTATCTATCTTACGTGGAACCAGTGCTGGATTTGCCAATGGGAGAGCATAGGCATTGGGACAGCCGATTTACTCTACATGGCCGATTTACGACACCAGATTTCAGAAGGCGCTCGCTCGCTTTGGTTAGCCGTCAAATGCGTGTGCGATTATGAACGTAATTCGTATAAACATGTCACTTGAAATGTTAAATCTAAATTGGGTTAAATAATTTTTCATTTTAGTGGACAAGTATAAATCCGGCGCTGCGTAGAACCTACTTAGTACAGGAATTTGTTACGTATAATATATGAGTAAAGTACCCTTTTTCTAAAATTTACTGATTTGACTTGATTTACTTCCTAGCACTCCTTGGGGATGCAGTCATGATGATATGTCCTTGATTTTGACGAACGGAAGTAAATGAACCATTCAATCCAACGGGCGCTATCAGAATACCAGCGTTGCGGTATTTTTTTTATCGCAGCTGAGATAGGAGCCTTTTTAGCCCCGCACAATTTTTTTTTTTTTTTCTTTGTTCTTCTTAATATGAATTTTGTTAGTTCCGTAGTAAACAAGGAACCCTTATAGTTTCGCTATGTCCGTCTGTCTGTCTGTTCGCGGCTTAGCTCAGAAACTCTTAGCACTAGAAAGCTGTAATTTGGTATGGATATACATATATATTAATCACGCCAACAAAAAGGTAAAATAAAATCTTTAAAAAAATGATTTAGGGTAGGTACCCACACGGTCCCATACACGTAAAGTGGGGATGATATTTTTTTTTCTCGTCCATCTCATGTATTAAATTGCCTATTCAATGATCCTTCATTGAATAGGCAATTTAAAAATATTGCAGGTTTGCTAAAACCATTTTTCGATTCAGGGATCCGTTTGCGTAATATTAAGCTTTATTAAAGTGCTAATTTTTGTTAGAGTCAAGTCCCCCCCTACCAGCTAAATGGTTGTATTTGGATACGTGAAAAAATTCACAGCAGTAGTATATATAACGAAGTTAAAAGGGAAACTATCACAGCTAAGTAGGCTTTTCAAGTTAACGAGTAATAGTCGACCAACTTACATTTACAGTTGGAGAACCTGTTTTCTAACTACAATTTTAAGTTTGTTCTTGGGATAAATTCATCCCAACTACGGAACCCTTTATTATGCGTGGTCGGACACGCACTTAGCCTGTTTTTTTAATGTTTGTAAATACAAACAGAAAAAAGACACAAGAAAGAAGAATATTTGTTTTGGCACAGGAAATCCTGTGCCAAAACAAATATTCTTCTTTCTTTCTTTCTTCCTTTACAGTCCAAAGTTCTTGAGTAATACGTCAAATGGTATCAGTAACCTAAATGTGCCTGACCTTCTAAGAACGATGATTGTCATTTGTCAAGCCGTGTATGTTCCATTGTGTCTGACTCATGACAACTACTCACTGTATGGTACAGTCAGTCTCAAAAAGATGTACAAGAATTAACTTGATTGTCTACAATTTGTGTTCACTATATCAATATGTAGCTACAATTAAGTGTAATATGTTTTAGGATAATATTTTTGTGTTCACCAAAAATCTTAAGGTACATCTATGTATGCATTTCTAAAATTTTATTCTTCCCCGAAAAATACTGATCGTGCACCAAATATTAAAGGTTAGATTAGGTTAGGCTATATTTTGGTGCACATTCAGTATATTTGGTGGAACACAAGCAAAATTAGGTAAATGAAATGGGAGTACTTTTAAATAAAATTGAAGTACTTTTAAATACCATCCTATGTTTTATGGTTTCAAATTGATACAAAATTATGGAACAAAGATTGTAAGAATTTAAGGCTACGATCACCGCGTTTTAATGATTTTATACCAGACTGAAGATCACGTCTAAACGAGTAGCTTTAATAATTTGGAAAAAATATATATTAAATTATAGCATTTTCTTAATAACTTAATATATAAATATTTTAGATTATGTTTATATTACATAGTGAAATTAATTTGTAAAGTTATGTCTAACGCGGATAAAAATCTGAGAATCACGCAAAATTTATCAAGCGTATTTTTCTGAAACCTTCACCTTTTTAAAGATGATTTAATTATTGATATTTTAGTACACGTGTTTTATTGAAATACCTTTTGTTTTATGCATAATAAATTAATAATGCGTCTTATTTGGGACAGAGCTCTTGGATGGGCGAGTCCTATTACGTCTGGACGTACGACGCGTTGCGTGAGCTCAGTACAGAACACGCAAGCTAATCACTCAAGGTCACTGGCATCTATCTGGGCCTTAAATCAATTCTTGACGATGATAATTCATCTTGTGGCTGACTGTACCTAGTATCGCTTTGACGTGTGCCCGTCGATTGCCAATCAATTGTCATGACATCAGGTTAAGCACCTGAGCTGACCTCGCCATTGATGAAAACATAATAATTACGTGATAACGTACATCAGCAGTGACTTCCCAATATGTTTGGCAAAGTGATCAATACTGAGCCTATTTGCCGGGATATTGGGGATAGTGGGTTATTGGGGCGCAATGACATCGCAAAATTAGATCATTGAACAGAATTTTGGGCCTCTTGTTTTTTTTTTGCCATAACGACTGCCGTAGGCCACAATAGGGTCAAACAATTTTCCTATAATCGAAAATATGTGTTTATTTTATTTTATATTGTTGCCTTCCTCCTAATAAACCTTTATACACGTTCTCCTAAAGGCTCCTACAAAAAGGCGCGACACGCGGCGCGACACAAAGAGACCGCTCGTTGCGCGGCACACGGTGTCTTTATGTCGCGTCGCGTGTCGCGCCTGTTTTGTAGGAGCCTTAACTGGCGTTAACATGGAAGTCGTTAATTAAAATAAATTAACCACGCGTCAAAAAACCCATCATAAATTCAGACGCACCTACTGACCCTACAATTTAAAAGCCCGCTACGTAATACTAATCTAACAGACAATTAATTATACTCTTATCGGTTTTCCATCGGCTTATAAAGAAATTAACATATCCGTAAGTGTCAAAGGTTTATACAGGGTGGCACCATCTACACGCAAAGTTACGAATAGGGATGATGACTAAAAAAATTTTTTTTGTTCGTCATGTAGATTATTAAAAAATATTGGACACGTATTTTTTCTTTTTTTACGTAATCAAAACATTACGGTGATACATAGAGTTCAAATGTGGCATGACGTTACTTCTCAGTAGATTTTACACGTACCTGTGACGTAACGAGACCCCAAGTTTAATGTGTTTTATCTAAGTAATTTTTATTAATATGATAAAGCAAAAAATACGTGTCTAATATTTTTATATTATCTGATTGACGGACTAAACAGTTTTTCTTTTTTTTTACCCAGGACACATCCCTATTCATCATCATCATCATTTCAGCCGAAAGACGTCCACTGCTGGACACAGGCCTCCCCCAAAAGGGAGGGAATTTGCCATAATCGACACGCTTGGCAGGCGGCTTGGCGATCGCAGTATGGTGTTTAAAATGCATAGAGAACGCTGCTGCCCATTCTCTAGTAAGTCCCTTAGTCGCCTTTTACGACACCCACGGGAGGAAATGGGGTGGAGCTATTCTTTAGGCGACACACGGTACTATTCATGGTTACCATGAATTCAGCACATGATTCTAGCGTAGAAATGTTTAGTCAGTCTATCAAAAAAAAATCTGCTGTTTCATAGAAAAATGCAATACCTATACGCCTACACGGTTAAAATTGGGTACAGCAATAGATGCAGGTTTTTTTTTTTTAATATATAAAGCATAAACTTCAGCCTATAATTTTCCCACTGCTGGGACACAGGCCTTCTCTCTTTGAGACGGAGTGAACTATAATCCACCACGCAGGCCCAGTGCGGGTTGGTAGATGTCAAAAACATTTCTTCGAATTTTTGATTCTAGGACATGCCGGTTTAATCACAATGTTTTCCCTTCAGCGTTTTGCGAGCAGTGGTGATGAAATTATTTACACAAAGTGTACGCCTGCCTGGGTTTGAACCCACGACCGTAAAAACTGCACCCGTAAGTACGGCATTACGTTATGAGATATTTTAATAATTTGAATGAAGTTCTTAATTATTCGTACATTTCAGAGAAGACAACTTAAACTCACACATTCGTTTTTTTTTTTTTTTGTAGATATAATTGTTTTCGAATTCTCCAAAGCACGTCTAAGATAACACTTCTCCTATTAAAATATAGCGTGTAACCCAATAATTAATACCGTTTAGTCACGCGCTACATCGTCCCCTCATTCATTTAATTTTTCATGTCACCTAATAATAACTCCTGCCCGCTATTTAACACCTATCTAACACCCAATTAATTACCCCTCTTATCAGTGTCCAATCAGTACGTTAACAAATTAACACATTAGTAGGTGTCACTGCGGAGGCCGCGCCCTTGTGCCCACCGCAGCGAGACGAGCGAGGTCGGTGCAATCCTGCGCACATTGTGATGCGCCCGCGCCTCTGCGCCTGCCGTATTGTTTGGTGCTGGCTCAATTCGGTCATGGCTTTTGCACCCGCTTTTGTAAGATAATTGTGTTAGAAATTGATATGGGTGTTTTTAGGGTTCCGTAGCCAAATGGCAAAAAACGGAACCATGGATGGTTATGGATTCGTCATGTCTGTCTATCTGTCCGTCCGTATGTAACAACCACTTTTTTCCGAAACTATAAGAACATACTGTTGAAACTTGGTAAGCAGATGTATTCTGTGAACCGCATTAAGATTTTCACACAAAAATAGAAAAAAATACAATAAATTTTGGGGGTTCCCCATATTATAACTGAAACTATATTTTTTTTTTTCACTATCTCCATACATTTGGGGTATCTATGGATAGGTCTTCAAAAATGATATTGAGGTTTCTGATATCATTTTAAACTAAACTGAATAGTTTGCGCGAGAGACACTTCCAAAGTGGTAAAATGTGTCCCCCCCCCTGTAACTTCTAAAATAAGAGAATGATCAGACTAAAAAAAATATATGTACATCATATATATTTTTTTAGTCTGATCATTCTCATTACCATGTAAACTTCCGCCGAAAATTGGTTTGGACGAGATCTAGTAAGTAGTATTTTTTTTTTAATACGTCATAAATCGTAAACCACGCTTGCTGCTACGGAACCCTTCATGGGCGAGTCCGACTCGCACTTGGCCACTTTTTGTTTTTTTTATTATTTTCAGATTTTTATGTGGTCCTGCGGTTTTCGATTTTATTTGCAAAGGGTAAGCTAAGCTGTGATTTCTGCTACATGTCAACTATTTATAAGAGCTATTCCTGACTATTCTGGAAAATAAGGTTTTTGATGTGTAACATCGATAGGCGCGTCTTGGGAGTAAAACCGACTCGCCGCGCCGTGACGGCAAACGGCATGACGCTCTCTTAAGTGCCCCAAAGTCATAATTCTGTAAAATATCATTCTGATAAGAAAAATATATTTATTTTTTCTCCATATTTGTTTTAAGGTTTTCTTAAATTATAAATTATTTCAATAACCATCAATTTTGATGTTTTACATCTGCTGCTGGGGGGCATCGCGGGCGCCCCGTGATGGCCAACATTTTTTTTTTTAATCGTTCACATTTGCATTTATTTAACACCGGCTAGACGTGATCCCACACAGTAATTTCCTTTGAGTAAATTTAAAATTGATTTAAAAAATTATAGAGCTACGATACCAAGGAATTTTTGATTTGGAAAACTAATGTGAGGTTTTTAGCACCTCTACCTTCCAAACAAGTTTCTGTGAGAAACCTGTCTATTTATCATTTAGATAGCTCATTTAGTACCAAAATACATAAAACACACATACATGGTTAAGTAATCCGTGTTATGTAGTGCCCAAATCTTCCAAAATTGTCTACAACGGAATGGATTTCGTCGGTGAATCTGGATTGGCCAAAACAAAAACAGCACGGACTTAAGAAATAATTATCAGGCATATTAAATAACATAATAATATTAATTACCAATTTTTTTACACTTAATTGCTTGTAAAAAAAATACAAGACATCATATCGTTCAGAAGCTGAATAAAGGTATCTAGAAGGTGCAAACCAATTGAGAAATACTAGGAACAGACCTAGGTATTCGCAGCTTAAAACTAATACATACACACATCAAAATAAGTTTGCGATCACTTTGAAAAATCGAAATCTTTTTTGTTAGGTACGGTAGATTATTTATGATTCGGCTCGCCTGACTTAAACCCAATAGAGCACGCATGGGATATTCTTAAGCGAGCTGTTTGGAACCCCCAGACAGTGCCAGAGCTCAGGGTAGCCGCTATTCAAGAATGGGACAGGTTACCCCAAGAAATTCTGGATAACTTGATTCTCTGCATGCCCAGGAGGATCACCGCATGTGTTCGAGCCAGGGGAGGAGTTATATTGAATATAAACCTTTTATTAATAAATTGTTGGTCAAGTTTGGTTAAACAGTATTTTTCTTTCTATCAAATTTCTGTTACAATTACATTATGATTAATTACCTACTCAATTTTTTTTATAAAAAATAGTTTTATTTTTTAATTTCAAACAAGGTATTTCTATTTAAAGAAAACACACAACAAAGAATTTATCTTGATAAAGTTCAGCTTAAAAAATTATGTATATCAGCTTATGCTAGTGATCACAAACTTTTTTTGATGTGTGTACACTGCCCTATGACTTCCTGTTGAGGATTGGAAAAATTTCGAGTTCAATCCAAGTTTCCTAATCCATACTTCCATACTAATATTATAAATATGAAAGTAAGTCTGTCTGTGTTTTTCTGTCTGTTACGTTTGCACGCATTTGGCAGAGATATAGCCTGGGACATGGAGAAGGACATAGGCTATTTTTTTACGCGATAACCGATATCTACGCGGGCGGAGCCGCGGACAAAAGCTAGTTAAATATAAATCCTGTTTACTTCTATTAATACACGCATTTAACCTTTTAGAAGCTTATTATATTTATTGGAAACGGGTTCATTCAACTTGTTCAATTAATTTAATTTAATAATCTCAATGTTGCAGCGGAATGACCTACCTACAGTAGGTATCGGTCGGTGCCTTAAGCATGTAGCACGCCTTGATTTATCGTCACGATATTATTAAGGTTACAAGTTCGGTAGACAAATTGCTGGGTGCGAAATATTTCAAGCAAAGTGCATTAGGGATGATAATTAAAAAAATATTTTTCGGCCGTCATGTAGATTATTAAAAAATATTGGACACGTATTTTTCTTTTTTTTACGTAATCAAAACATTACGGCGAAACATTGAGTTGAAATGTGGCATGACGTCACTTCTTAGTAGATTTTATACGGATTTATTTATATTGTATAAGGAGGCTAACCATGTCTAGCAATACACAATTCACTGGCTATTGCAGCGAAACTGATTTTGAGTCATGATTGGCCGATTTCGATGCTTATATCTCTCACACCCAACCCTAACAACTATACTTGACACCACAAAATTGTTTTCCCCGTTGTCCTAGTGACTGGGTAACAGGGTGAGAGGTACAATAACCGACCCATGTTTCTCTCGAGTAGTGCTTGGGGCTATCGCTTGTATCGCGCCCGGCCATCAATTCGGACATACGCCTCTCAGAAACAATGTGGTGTTTAGGACTCCGCGTACAATACAATATTTAGACTGCCGCTAATGGTGGGTATCGCCTTGTATATAGGGCTGGCAGCTTTGGAAAATGGTGATTGAATTTAAATTTATTTTGTTTGGTTTGCCTTCGTAGGGTTTGCGTACGTCAGTTTTAATATGGTGTCATTTTATGTTGCGCTAGCTGCTGCCAGCGGGTTCGCTCGCGTCGCTTTCTCTTCTTAAATCCTTATAACATCAGCTATCTGCCAGTGAAAGTCTTGTCAAAATCGGTCCAGCTCTTTCGGAGATTAGCCGCAACAAACAGACAGGCAGAGAGACAAAAATTTAAAAATTGATTTATTGTTATAAGAACTGTATATAGTTTCATATGCATTTATTCAAATTTGTTATTTTGAAATTACAAACAGACACTTCAATTTTATTTATTTGTATAGATTAATAAAGTCTACCTTACTTTACTAATAGTTAAAGAAAATAATTATGTTTTTTTTTTTAATTAATAATAGTAATTAGTAAAAAGTAGATTCAAGAAATTCTTGCTTTATAAACAAGTTTTTCAATCTTATTTTTCGTAAAAATCTTTTGTATGTAACTACAGAGTTTATTATCTCTAAGATTATTTTATTTATAAGTATAATGGTGGGAAATGTGTTAGCTAAAAACAATGATAGTTATACCTACCTATACTCCATTTGAAATAAGATTTAGATAAACCTTTTTAACATAGCCCGTTCAAATGACTTTGACTTCTATTCCGTAGTCATAACGATGGCATTAAAAGCAAAAAAGTGGTTACAATACCAACTGTTTCCTGCAGCTCCCATTAGTCGTATCACCAACGTAATAGAAGTCAAAATCAGTTGAACGGACTGTAAAACAATATTTAAATATCTAATCGTATTTCAAATGGAGTATAGGTAGGTATATCTATCCAATGATAGTTATACCTACCTATACTCCATTTGTGTATTTATAAGTATATGGTGGGAAATGTGTTAGCTAAAGTTTCTGTTATCGTTTGCGCATACCATATCACAGTTGTGATTATTTGAATCTTTGCAGGAAATTCCACCTGCAGCCACTTACTAACCGCCGTCGTTTGGCAGATTGCACATTTTTGCTCAAAGTTATATCTAATGAAGTGGACTGTCCACAGCTACTGCGTAAGTTGTATTTTAATGTTCCCCAGCGATTACTCAGATTTAATCCACCTATTGCTATTCCGTTGTCTTCCTCCAACTACAGGCAAAACTCATATTTAGTGCGAGCGAGTAAGGACTTTAATGACTTATGTAAGCGGTTCTCTTTTGACTTGTTTACAACCAAAGGCTCAAGCGTTCGGAATAGGCTGAACCTTGAATTCTTCAAAATTAATTCTTAGTATCAATATTGGTTCTAGTTCTTGTTTTTTATTATTGTAGTTTATTCCTTACGTTTGGCGGTGCCGATTTAATGATTGGTGTGCTTCTTGACAACTTGTCGTGTATAAGATCTCTTTTATTGTATTACACCATAGCTAGCCGTGAAAACCTATAATTGGCTTCATGTTTCTTATGCAAGTTTATTTATTGTGTTTATAATAATAATAAATTCATTTATTTCAGGTAAATAACACCCATCACCAAACATTTAAAATCATATAAAATAAACCAAATCAAATAAAAAAAATACATTTAAATAAAACATAAATCAAATCACATTAAATCAAAATAAATTTAATCAAAAGAAATTAAATAACAATAAATTAAATCAAAATAAATTAAATCAACGCAAAATAAATTAAATCAAAAACTACTAATTATAATAAAAATAAAACAATACAATTAATACCTTCTCTCCGACACTGGCACAGCAACATGTTTGCTGGAACAATGCCGGATGAAGGGGCAGTCCAGCCTTCCCGCAATCATGGCCAGTACGATGTTGGGGCTAACCCGTACCCTACGCACCAAGGACGCGGCGCGCTTGCGCATGGTCGCATGAAAGCAGTCCGTGCGCGCCTCTGCGAACATACCCGAGGCGCTGCAGTATCGGGGTATTTATGTAAAGCTGTTGGTTTTCCATGTGATAAATAAATAAATAAATAAAATCAAATTTTTAGCTAACACATTTCCCACCATATACTTATAAATAAAATAATCCTACCTCAAATCCTATCTTCCTGTCTTATTACAAACGGAGTAAATCGTCGCCTTAGAGTGAAAACCTCGGGAATGCAATTTCGGTAATTTTTATTTTATTACATTTTTGGAAAGAAAACCTCGCAACGCACGTCCTAGTTTCACACAAAAAAAAAAATGCGTTTTGTAACGCCATCTATGACGAGTTTGAATATTGCACACTAAAACACATGCGGGAGAGTTAGCTGCTCCCGAATAACGAAACCAATGTATCTGTCTCAACTCTGAAAATATATTCCTCCTGTCACAAAACCGTAGTAGTAGTATCTATACAATATACTCTGTGGTGGTAGTGATGTTACCTGAATCATTCAAATGGACGAGGTGTTAATCGCCACACACACATATTTAAAGAAGCTGTGGTAATCAAATTTTACTGGGCGCAGTTTTTTCTCCCTCCTGTAATGTTGCCTTTTTCGCATATACGAGGTTTTCACTCTTAAGCTGCTTTCAGACTACGCTATAATATAAAGTATATAGCTCATAGCACAACAATATCGCGCACCATACATTCCAATAATATATAGTACAGTACAGTGTAAACGTGTCCATAACAATGTATGGTGCGCGATATTGTTGTGCTATGAGCTATACTATATGCTATTATATTATAGCATAGTCTGAAAGCAGCTTAAGGCGACGATAAATACTATTCATTTCTAGAAGTCAGCTTTAGCAATTGTAAACTTTTACATCTTCATCCCAAATAAAAAAATAAACCATCCACATTTCCCACATTTTTCACAATTCCTGCCTTCATTTTCCATCACAAAGAGACCACACACAAGCCCGATCTCTAGGCAGCCCTACAACAGGCGCGGGCCGCACACAATGGGAGCTATCGCTGAGCAATCTCGACGTTCCACCCGATGTAATGGAACGGGGGCGGTGTAACAGATCATAAACATTGACAGGAGACGTACTCAAGGTCTCTCTCTATCTACCTACTTACATAGCTCTCTAGTTCTTTCCAAAGTAATCAATCAAGGTAATACAAGTACTTGAACAACGCAATATAAACAAAAGAACTTCGAAATTTGAAATTGTTTAAGTTTCAATGCGAGCTTTTTTATTTTGCGTTGATTCTTAGATTCTTATCAGTGTTCTACGTGGATTTAAAAATAGTTTGTGTTTAAGTTAGGTTTTTTTTTTGTGTCAGATATTAATCTGATAGTGCGACATGGTTTTTGTTTAGACAAAATATTGCGCGATATCTGTAAATCTGTAAGAATTCATTGTACAGGAATGACAAACGAAAACGAAGATGAAAAATTTGTTGCTTTTGTAAATTTTAAGTAGGTAACGTTTATTAAAGATATTATAGGTTTAGTGTTAAGATATCATACTGTTTTTATTTAATGTGTATTGTTTGTCCGTAGATTAGTTTAATTGATAATGCAATCTATACAAATAAATAAAATGTAAGTGTATATTTGTAATGTCAAAATAACAGCTTTTTACTAAATGCATATTAAAAAACAATTTTAATTTTTTTGTACGTCTGTTTGTTTCGGCTAACCTCCGAAACGGCTGGACCGATTATAAGAAGTAAGTTAGGCCGTTATTTTCTAGTAATAGTTCACACCGTGAGCTCCCCCGTTGTGGATTAAAAAAAAACTCATATTTATTCGAGTCACTGTTCAAAATTTTAGGTAACAAGAAATAAATGCGTGGATTTATTATCATATACAGGCAGCCCATAGGCAGACACGCCCATGGCATAACGTATAAATAAGAACGATAGCATCTTAATTAATATTCATTATGCCCCCATCAATATCTCCACAAGGAAGTCAATTAATAAATAATGCATCGAAGAACAATTTTTCTTTACAAACCTTCATTGTCTGATACGAGTTCATTTATGAAACGTGCCCAAAAGGTCACGCCAAATATAGGCAGGTATTGCCAAAATGATACTAGTACAACCAAGTGGATATTATGGTTCCTTAACTCTCGATAAAAGGTTGATGGTTCTGTTCGGTTATAATAGTAGTTATTATGAAACTGTTGCATAATGAGGGGTATTAAAACACGAGTGTGTGTTTAAAAACCGAGCCGTAGCCGAGGTTTTTAATAGTATCACACGAGTGTTTTAATACCTAGTTATGTGAACCTACTGAATAAGAGATCAAAGTTAAAAGCGTAAAAAATTCCTAAAGCAAAACGTATGGCGCCAAAAGCCAGCACATCATATCATCAGCCACACATTTTTACAGACAAGTAAAAATTGGAATCAAAACTTTTTTGTAATGCTATAAAAATGGCGCGCCCAGCAGATTCGTTCCATAAAGCTGGATCCACACACGGCCAGCCGCCTGCCGCCAGGTGCCACACATATAGAAGCCGGATTGTGTGTGGATCCAACTTAATAAAGCATTCCATTAGAAAATAAAATTTATAGAAACTTCTTGGTTAATTTCTTTTTTTCTTTCTTTCTCCTGCAAAAAGTGTTGTAATATGAATATATTTTTATATTTCGTTATTATGTTTAAAAAGTATGTCAATATAAACTCGTTTTGAAGTTTATAATTCGAATTTTACGATATGAGAATAGATAAAAGAACTTTACATGGTAGACTGATATCTATACTCCATTTACATTAGCATTAGACAAATAACGGCTAAAATATAACGACAGTTATTGTCTAATATTGTTGAAATTATTGCACTTTAGAGTTATTTTTTTAATGTAAATGGTAAATAGATTAGTGCTTTGTACTTATCGTGAAATAACGGAGTTTATTAAACTTTTACATCGAAATAACGAAAGGGTGAGAACAGTTATTTGTCTAATGTTATATAAATGGAGTATTCTAAATCGATGTAAATGGAGTATAGTGTTGCATCAAAATTGTGGCAGAAAAGGCCATATTTCTTCAGAGATATTCTATATGAGACATTAGTGTCCTGAATTTGCTTACTTCGCTTTCAGTGAGAGTAGATTTCCACAAAAAATACTAAAAGACGTATATAAGGTCTACGAGAAGAAAAACATCACCTGTTATTCGACTAAGTCTTTGTCTATTAGCTTTATGCCTTTGACTTGTATCTACATTGATTTCTAGACAATATTAATATAATATTTACCGACAAATCTTGTTAGTCTTCAGTTCATAGCCCTCTTTATTATTCATAAATAAATGTTCCAGTTACTGTGTAAGTGAAAATTCTCATAGCGTTGAACTCCAAATAGGTAAATAAGTTCCACGAAGGCAAAAATTCACGTTTCGAATAACAATTTTCAGATAATTCGAGATAACACTGTAAAAGGTTTCTTTACAAAAGATATGGATCATCTGTAAATAATTTTACTAAAAGGTTATTGGTATTTAAGGCTTACACGTGTTTAAACAAAAACCGCGTAAGTTTCGATTCCGTGGTTTATAAGCAAAATTTTGCTACTTCGGGTTACATTATTCCATTTTTATTAAGAATCTCAAATTTTTTGTAAATAAATTATAACCTATGTTACTTCCTGATAATTTCGCTTTCTATTGGTATTTTTTTTTGTTAAATTCGGTCTAGTAGTTTAGGAGCTTATTCGATACAAACAAACAAAAAATCTTTCCTCTTTATAATATTAGTTTATGTGTGTGAAGTTAAACGTCTCTCTAAGGTACCTTACCTAAATGTAGGGACTAGGTTAATTCACGTATTCAAAAGAGAACCCAAAGGATTTGTTTGTACAAATAGAGTAAGACAACGTTTTGCGTGTTCGCTAGTTAGTTGCTTAGAAAAAGGTTATTTAATATAACGCGTAATTCAAACTTTCTTACGCTTTTTGCAGGTCATTATCAGATTGTATTATTGATCTGAGTATGATTTGCGACCGTAAAAATCTGTATATAGATAATTATAATCATTAAAATCATCAATCATCATTCATTCATTCATTTTGTCATTGTGACACCCTATTTAACAGTTCTACATTTATATCTGCAATTTTTATGGTGTACATAATAAAGAGTATTCTATCTATCTATCAATACAACTCTCTAATTTCTTATAACCCTATTGAATGAATAGTTCATGAAATGTTGACAATTGAAGATTATACTAACGGATTTGTATTACTGATTCTATACTCCATTTATTATAACATTAGACAAATAACTGTTCTTACCCTTTCCTTATTTCGATGTAAACGTTTAACAAACTCCGTTATTTCACGATAAATACAAAGCACTGTAATCTATTTACCATTTACATTAAAAAATAACTCTAAAGTGCAGTAATTTCAACAATATTACACAATAACTGTCGTTATTTAGCCGTTATAGTAAATGGAGTATAGTGATTATAATTCTGTAAATAGTGTGCCCATGAACTCCACGATCTCATTCCACCGGCCCCCTTCTACCATCGGACATCTAGACGCACTGCAAGTTATTCCACCAGCTCGCACTAAGCGTTTCCAAACGTCTTTTATAATGCGCACAGCAAAGGAGTGGAACTCTCTGCCTGCGTATGTGTTTCCGAATGCATACAATCCTAATCTATTCAAAGTTAGAGTGAACAGGCTTCTTCTGGGTAAGCTCACTCCATCGTCAACTTTGTCTCTGTCACCTCTGACCTAGACTAGAGTCAAGAGCAAAACCATCGTAAAATAAAAATAATAATAAATAAAAATACATATTTGTTACACTGAACAAAATGCACTCCAATCAAGTGACTTTTTAGCTTGATTGACGATATCTTGACGACATAATATCACGACATGATTGCAGCAATACTAGTTCAAATGATTGAACGCTCAAACAAGTTTCTCGATTACCCTTAACATGAAATCATTGTAGAAGAGTTAAAAAAAGGAAAAGTTAAAAAAAAAAATCTGTAACAAAGTAAGTTAGTTGTGTTAATCAAGAATTTTGATTACGTCAATAAAGATCATTGAAAATTTAATCTAATAATCTTGGTTGGAGTAACTATGTTTTGACTTGATTGCTGCAAATAGGTTTTTTATAACTCTAATCAAGATCCCGTTTCAAATCTCAATCAAATAAAAGTAGTAGCTGTGATCATTGTGCTTGATAGGCTCAGATGCAAACAAGTTACTTAGTCAATCTAAACAAAATCTTGATTGTGGCAAATACTCTTTTTTTTTCATTTTTTTTTTCAGTGTACACGTCGCGTATCATACTGTAATCAACATACACTCAGACAATGAGCTGCAAACTCGTAAAAAAAATTGAATTTCCCGAGCTGCCTTAGCGCTTTCCCATTAAAGGCAATCAATCTAACTTACAGAAGTAACTAAATAATTTCCTATCTTTAACAAAAAGTAAAATTCACCAACAATACGCTCATTATGCATAATTATTCCTTTATTATATTCAAATTACGAGAACAGTTACGAATCAACTCATACGCATGACCCTGGCGTCACCGGAAACATAAAGAATAAAAACTCATTAAATGAATATTATGTCAAAACGGATTAATTTAATCTTCTACAATATTAATTGAAAGTTCCATTTATTTCTATGTAATGTTGACGGTACATTACATAGAAATAAATTGATCATCATCATCATTCATCATTTTCTGAGGTCATCAGAAAACTTGAGACTAGAGATGCCGATGCATTCCACCAGGGCCTCAAGTCTGCTATTACAATAGTGTCAGAATGGTCTCTTCATTGTGAGTTTTTGACAGATTTTCCATACAAACACTGTCAAATAATCACAATGGCGAGACCATTCTGACATGATTCTGAATGGTCTATCATTGATTTAATAATTGTTGATTTTGACAATACTGGCAATCTACCAATATAATGGCGTCATTATGACTTTCCGATGGTCAGCCACTGACACTCCATTGAAAGAATCGGTAATCTCGTACATAATGACAAATTAAACTTCCTACTACTTCAGATTGCTTATAACACTAATAAATAATATGTAAAAATATATATAAATGAAATCTGGCATGAATAAATGTTAAAAATGCCATTGTAATACAAATCTATTACGAGACCATTGACCGACCAATGATCGACCATTATGAATTCAGCTGATTACGAACTTTTAGCAAAGTGACAATGGGATCGTGATGGAGTGACGAATTTATAAAAATAGCAGACTTGGGCCCCAGCTTCTATGATAAATCTTTACAGTTTAAGCAGTGCGGTTATGGAATACATTGCCCGTGTTGATAAGGCGTGCTCATACTTTGTCCATTTCTTAAATTATGATTAAAAAACAAAAAAGAAATTCTGGTCAAGGAGAGAGATAGCTCTCTCCTTGACCAGAATTTCTTTTTTGTTTTGTTATTTGCACTTGCTTCATGATTATTATTGTATATATTTATATATATAAGTATAACATGTTTTATGTATGTATTTATTTATTGCATACTCGCAGAAATAAATGGTACACCACAAACTACCTGCAGTAATGTTTCTCCTTCTCCTTAATCCATTCAAAGGTTGTCTTTAAAAGATCGCTTTTAGCGATAAGACCGCCCATAAAATCTGTAATTTTTATGGTGTGCAATAAAGAGTATTCTATCTATCTATCTATCATTCAATTAATATTGTCGATGGAAAATTAATTGTTTAGCAAAATGACACCTCACATCAATTTTTATTGATTTATTTTATTATACACCGTGGCATTTTAGTCGTCTTACAAGGACAGCCCACTTCATTTATCCAATGACTACTAATCATTCATGTAAAAAAAAAATATTTTTTGATCATTTATTTTTTATTTTATTTTTATTAATTATGACGTAGTTTAAAACACCCTGTTACGAGTGCAGTCCGAGCCTTGTGTTACAAGGGCGCCGCGGAATGGAGCGGCGACATCTTTATCAGAGTACATTCACCCTAACGCAAAAATGTGTTTCTTACTATTGCAACTTAAACTTAATCTAAATGCTGTACATCCAGTACACACAGTAAAATACATAGAGATAGGACATCATTATTATTTGAGTAGGTACAAAGTTACTGCCTATTTCTTGAGAAATTTCTTCTTTTTCTTTATAAGTATTATAGTTTTATTACCTATTATTTATTTATTTTTCCTTTTTCTTTCTTTTTTTTTTCTTTCGTTTTATGTACCATTTCATAAAACTTTCATACAATGACAATTGTGATTTGGCAATTTAAGTTAGTAATATAACATATTTACTTAAAGCTTATTTGCTAAATTAAATGCTTGCAATATATTAATTTCCCAGACAGTACGTAATGATAATGATTGATCAACCATTTATGTAATATATACCTCGTAAATAGTTCTAAGCAGGTTTGAAACCGAGAGTATATTGTGAACGAACTAGCCCATTGACCGAACACCTGACCCTTTTGTAAAGCAAGGCCGTTCAGTCATTCGCTCAATAGACTGACGCACTCGAGCTACGATTTCATTTCACCCGTAAAAAAGCTTATGCCCGTTTGACTATAAACAAACGAGCTACACAAGAGAATTTGCCGCTTTGAACGAACCTGTATAAAAAACAAATATTCTTAGAAATCTGAATATTCTTTGTTCTTTGTTTAGCCTTGATAAATTTTATTTTATACTAACTTTTGCCCGCGGCTCCGCCCGCGTGGATGTCGGCTATCGTAAAAAAGTAGCCTATGTCCTTCTCCATATCCCAGGCTATATCTCTGCCAAATTTCATGACGATCGGTTCAGCGGTTTAGGCGTGAAATCGTAACATACAGACAGACAGAGTTACTTTCACATTTATAATATTAATATGGATGGTTTTATTGATTGGCTGCCTCGTTGGTCTAGTGGTCGCAAGCGCTACTGATGAACATGAGGTCCTGGATTCGATTCCCAGGTCGGGCAAAGCGTTATACGTTTATTACTAGGGTAGGTTATTGGTTAGTAGCAGCGCGGAGTCCAGATTTGTGCGGTTGTAACAATTAAAAAACAGTAGTTACCAGTAGCGGCCCTCTTTTAGCAAATATTAAGTGAAAACTTCTTTAGGCGCGTTATGCACTTTTGGGTGAACAAAAATCATGGAACTCGCTTCATCGTCACCGAACGCTTTCCATGAGCTATATAATATAGTGGGTATATATGTGTACTTTTTGGGTGAACAAAATCATGGAACTCGCGTCATCGTCACCGAACGCTTTCCATGAGCTATATGTATACTGTGTTTAAATGTGTACTTTTTGGGTGAACAAAAATCATGGAACTTGCGTCATCGTCACTGAACGCTTTCAAGTTACTTAGTTTTCACTTCTATCGGCAGTCTCCAAACTGCCGATAGAACTGACTACGCCGTTTTTTTTATTGATTTAAATAAATGATAATTATGCAACTATTTAAATTAGTTCTTCATGGGCTGCATACATTTATGGATAAACAAAATATTTAGGTCAAGTAGATAAATGACAATAATCTAACATTGAGTGGAATTTGAAAACCGATAATAGGTATACCATTATTATTGCAGGGCCTTCCATTATCAACAAATAACAGCATATGCCTTTTTTTTTGCTTTTAGCCTAGATTTTCCTTCTAAAAGAGGTGATCTACATACCTACACGGGGCGTTTTGATTTAAACTTTGTAGAACGTAGGTACTTAAGTCTTATTTCATTACTAGCTGCTTGCCACGGCTTCGCTAGCCCAAGTTACACCTTATAACATCAGCTATCTACCAGTGAAAGTCCCGTCAAAATCGGTCGAACCGTTTCGGAGATAAGCCGGAACAACCAGACAGATAGACAGAAAAAATAAAAATTGTGTTATATATATAATATTAAAAAGCTATTATTTTGACATTAGAAACAGACACTTCAATTTTATTTATTTGTTGTATAGATTTCACCTCCAAAAGTCACTATATCATTTTGATGCTCTTCCACTATCCGTTACAAATACATATCAACCACAACTCACTCAACGTAAAAGCCAAAAGCAGTCAAATATTGTAAAAGCCAATTATTTTTAAAAGAGTAACCGTGGAATTTCTTGCCGGCTCTTCTCCATAGGAAACGACTAATTGGAACCGTGCACCTAGCTTCTCACGTTTCATAAGTGCCCATGTAGGTTTATGTGTATTTTTTTTTTTGCACGTTATATAGGCTTTTTTACCACCTTAATAGATGGTCCTCTAAAAATATTACACCCTCCCTCCCTTATTGTATAGATACACCTTATATATCGAGCAGATATATACTACCAAAATCGAATTCAACAACCAGTTATCGAAACTACACCCTAACCGCGCCACATCAATGTAGCTATCAAAATAACACCAAACAGTTCGGAATACAAATGTGCAACAGCTAACAGCTCGAGACAATGCACCGTGCGCCTGCACATAACAATATTAATAGATCGCTATTACGTGACCAAGCCGCATGTACTCGCTTTGTCTTCTACGTAACTCGATGAATCGATTCAAACATCGATGATGCATTCGATTTTATCGAGTACCGATGCTTTTGTTTCGTTGTTTTTCCTGATGGACTTATGTGGATTAGATTTTTTGTTGAGTGTTGTTCCGAGTTTTTGTGTGCGTGTGAATAATTGTTGGCGGTTATTGCTTTGGAATTTATTGTCTGTATACTAACAGACATGTATGTTATGGTTGCATCAAACTGGAAGCCTACCCCAACACACTTGAGTGAGAACTTATACCGGAAAAGCAACAAGTATGTGGATATTTGATGGATATATTTGTGGATACAAAGAATATTAAAAAAAAAATGCCAAAACATTTAAACAAGAAATTGAAAAACAGTGACGACGATCTCTTTGAATACTGTAATGTCATGAATGTGTTCAATAAAGTTGAATTTTTTGCTCTTGCGGAAGTCAGTAGACCAGAGCTGCTAAACGAAAAATACGACCTGACTTTCTGAGAACGATATCACTTAAAAATAAATACATCCTACCAAAATTCAATAATGTGTACGGAATGAGGGTTGCAGAATATTTAGTACGCAGCAAACGTTATAGAAAAAGAGTTCGAAAAGTTATAAGTACAAATCAAAACGTTTCCTTACACACATTTCTTCTAATGAATGTATGTATTAATGCACCTAAAAATTATTATCATCATTATAAAAATATTATATAATCATAAATAAATAATAATAATAATATTTATTCAAAAATATATCATATGTTTTTCATAAATCTATCTCAAGTTCACCCTTTATTTGTGCCTTAACTAGGTAATCCTGTTTCAGGCGATTGGAGGTAACATTAATTGATTAAATAATCACATATCAAATTAATGTTATTGGTACATATGTAAAAAGGTATATAAAATTATAGAATCTTAATTTAGCTAACTAATTTAAAAACAAAATAACAATAATACGAACAAAAATATTGTTAAAAAAATATTAAATATCGTTAAAATATTGATAAAAAAATATTAAATATTGTTAAAATATTGTTAACAAAATATTTAATATTGTTAAAATATTGTTACTCAAATATTGTTCATACGAACAATATTTTACTTTAGCACTAGTAACTTCTCTGTATCTTCATAGGACATAGTTTGAAGAGTTTCCTTAAGGATTTTCTTGCAGTTACTATGATTTAAGGGTCTAGGGTCTGCGATATCATTGGAGTAATTAACATTTTTGTAAAATTTTAATGAACGGCTCGCCAGTACACAGACAAACCCTGAGAGGTTTTCGTTCTGTGGCTAAAACAAATTGTAAAATGAACTAAGTTCAAAAAAAAATATATATATATATATGCATGGAATGTGGAACCTACTATAACTGACCTAATAATGCAATCCTAACTTATTCTTTAGTGACAACAGTTCAATAGAAAGGCTACCAAACCGTCAAGTATAGTCAAATAAAATCGAAATCCTAAAACGCCTTTTTAGCAATATACAACTAGAAGTCTTTGATTCGCACACACATATTTAGTTACCAATCTCGCAATACCATTCACTCTTAAAAAAACAGCCTAATCAAAACACCTGATACATATTAGGCGCAGAATCAAAAATAGAATATGTCAATACAGCTATCAAGCAAACCAATTCGTATATGGTCACAAGCGGCGCTTGAGTGGCCATACGTATCGAGTTTCGCACTGAGTCACAGCAAGGCGATCCCAGTTACAAGGTGACTGCACTGCCTAATACGGGTACATTACAAACCTTCAACTTTTCAAAGACATTTCGTATTAAATAACATATGAATTTGAATGATTATGACACTTTTTTGAGTCATTGATTTCATACTTCAATGAGCATACCACGTGTTGCTATCGTAACATGACTAGACGGCACCAATGATGTCTATACTATGGATGTTACGAATATTCGCATTCGCATTCGCTTATGCGAAAGCATCGACATTCGCATTTTTCGTAGTTTTGCGAATGCGAATGTGTACAGGTCGTGTCGTGTCTCCGGCCGCCCGGTTGGTCGATCCTCGCACCCGCAGAAGGCGCAGACAGGCATCACGTGTTTCATTCGACCAATAGAAAGCGTTTCTTTCTCGCTGCTTGCTTGGTTAATTTGGCTTGTTTTGTTTTAGTTGTCAGTCAGTTGTAACTAATTATTACGTAAATAAACAAGTCATCAATTGTGTTGAGCTATTTTGACAGTTTTTCCCATGGCACCGAGAAAGAAAATATAATATGGCTATCGATCGAGATAACGCGAAATGCAATCTTTGTGAATAAGTTTGAATAAAAATGATGACTTAAATTGATTAAAGTTTATTTTTAATGTTATTCTCAAACATTCGCATTCGCGTTCGCACATTCGCATCCCGAAAATTCGCATTCGTTTATACTGAATAGGTTTCCCCCAATAGCAGACTAAAACAATAGTACTGCTAAGTCAAGTTTTAGTCCAGTTGAAGGAAATGTGAACAAGTTCCCCCCGAAGAACCCTAAAACAATGGTACTGCTTAGTCTCATTTTAGTTGAAGTAAAGTATTTGATAGCGAGTGCTAATCATCTTAGGACCTCTAAAATAACTATTGAGCTGGATGTTCGACCAATACCGATGGCATGAAACCATTAACAACGTTTTGTAGGCTCACATACATACATAAACTCACCCGTTTTAGGCAGAAACTACAGAACTCACCTCATCGATCCTTACATACTACATTTTGAGGGCTTGTCGCCAAAAATAATAGATTTACCTTATTGGATACAACTAGGTAATTTGGGTTACACAAAATTAGCTTGCCCAAGTTTGTAGAATCAAAATGTACACTGTATTTCAATATTCTAATCTAATATTTCCTTAATAGCAAGGGAGTGTTCAATAGTGGTACTGGTGTATGTATATCTGTTCAATAGTGGTACTGGTGTATGTATATCTTAATGTGACAGTGACTGATGATTCGAACTGGCCCTTATGACAGTATGACAGGCTCCTTATTTCACTCACTATTGTGTACTCCAAATAAGTCGAAGTACCTACGCCTTGGACACGAATGGTGTGTTGTAGAAAACTAATCTGACTTACAAAGGTAATCTGGATTAAAACACTTAACCTAATATAAAAGGCTTGGGATCGAGCTGCTCCAAATTTTACATATTGAAACTTTTTTTATTGTGATTGCTTTATACACATTGACATGAATATTTACTTGTGAAGTATAATACGAGTAATGTTATTATTTTAATTGTTGGGTCTTTATTTTTATTTTTTTCTTCTTAGTATTTTTTTTTTCTGATCATGGTATGGCAGTTTGAGTAATTTATGCGGCCTGCCCAAATGTCCTTTCTTTGGTATTGTTCGTCGAATCGTTGAGCTCCTTATGTTCTAAGTTGAGCTGCAGAATTACTGACAAATGCGTGCACTGAATGGATAGGTCCACTCAATCTGTGTGGTTCTTTCTTCAAAAGACCATTTCAGATACCAATCTCATGTAGATTGGTATCTCTTATGTCTGTCTTCACATGATTTGACCAAGATTATGTCTGGACTTTAAAAGAGACTGTGATCTCTGAGTTTGTTTCGGTCTTTCTTCTCAGAGTAGTCAGATACGAAACGCCGACCTCATCTAGTTTTAAAATATGATTGACGTGTAAAAGTTTTTGTAAAAACCTACTTACAGAAATAAAATCATTTATCATTTACAAATAAACACTGAATAAAGTTATGCTAGGTCAAAAAATGTATGGTTATCACACGGAATAAATACGGAATAAAGTTAACACGGAATAAAGTTATCCTAGGAATAACGCAGTTATTCCTAGGATAACTTTATTCCGTGTTTATTTGTCTGGACTTTTCCCAACTATGTTGGGGTCAGCTTCCAGTCTAACCGGATGCAGCTGAATACCAGTATTTTACATGGAGCTACTGCCTATCTGACCTCCACAACCCAGTAACTGGGTAACACGATACCCCTTGGTAAGACTGGTTTTCAGACTTTTTGGGCTTCTGACTACCCGTAACGACTGTCAAAAATCTACAAATGACAGCCGGGACCAACGGCTTAACATGCTTTCCGAGGCACGGAGGGGTCGAACGTTAAGGCCCAGATATATGCCAGTGACCTTGAGTGGTTAGCTTGCGTGGTCTGTCCTGAGCTCACGCAACGCATCGTACGTCCAGCCAGTAATAGGACTCGCCCATCCAGGAGCGCTGTCCTAAATAAGACGTATTATTAATTTATTATACATAAAACAAAAGGTATTTTAATAAAACACATACACTAAAGATCAATAATTAAATTATCTTTAAAAAGGTGAAGGTTTCAGAAAAATACGCTTGATAGATTTCGCGTGATTCTCAGTTTTTATCCGCGTTAGACATAACTTTACAAATTAGTTTCATTACGTAATATAAACATAATCTAAAATATTCATATATTAAGTTATTAAAAAAATGCTCTAATTTAACATATATTTTTTCTAATTTATTAACACTACTCGTTTAGACGTGATCTTCAGTATAAAATTATTAAAAGTCAGTTATCGTCACCTTAAGCAAAATATAAGCAATTTATTATTATTTTTTATTTTTATTTTTTATTATACTATGAGTTTGCTCTTGACTTTAGTCTAGGTCTGGATGACAGAGACAAAGTATATTATTATTTTCTTTTAAACCTACATCTAGATTGGAAGATCCACAATGTCAAGATGAATCTGCTAAGATATGTGAAAGTGCAGATCTTTTATAAAATCTTAATTACTCAAGATGACCGACCTTTTAAATTGCGTCGAGAACATCGTCGTCATTAGTTGGTATTTCTAGTATAAGTTGATCTCGCATTATATTATACAATGCGAGATCAACTTATACTGGAAATTTATAGCTTGATTTGTAGCCGTATATACGGTGGCCAGCAAATCAAGTTACCACAAACTGTCAAATTTTCTCCTCCGATTTTGAACCTATTCATCAACATTTTAAAGTTTAAAATCGTTTGGAGAAATTTGACGGTTTCGTGTAGCGTGATGTGCTGGCCACTGTACAACATGGCTACAAATCAAGCTATACATTTCTAGTATAAGCTGACATCTCATTGTACGGAAATCCTATGTAATGTGAGACCAGCTTATACTGGACATGTATAGCTTGATTTGTAGCCGTGTGTACAACGAACGTTTATATCCGACTACGGCGCAGTAAAAATGAGGGTAATGACGTGCCTGACTTATGGATATGATCATACATCCGCTGAGCATTAGAAGCTAAAACAATTCGTCATCACAGAATCCGGTATGATGATTACACGTGACAAATTGATAGTGTATGTTTTTATGCGATAGCGCAAAATGGAGTGTGATGTTTTCTTTTTCTTCACGTTTTTTGTCGTAACACGAAATTCTTCAAACGTTAACTACAAGATTAGTACAGGTGTGGCGGTATCAACAACGCCACATGCGAACTACGCATCAAAGACGTCACAAATCCTGCATCGCGCTATCAGAGTTTACCGCGCGACTAGCATATATACAACATCCCGACATCAACCGTCGGACAGTTGCCCACCAGACACAATACTCGTCTGGTCCGAAGATCCTCCCTTTACTATAGAGTATGAGTGAACTTTACACCCTGTTCCTCATACCTCTAAACAAGTATTTAAAAGAAGAGCAAAAGAACACACTATCTTTCCACTTTTTTATAATTGTTAGTTATTTTTGTGATATTTATTTGAGAAGTAGGTATGTATGTATACAAGGTGTTTTTTAAGATATCCCATAACTCTAGGGTATGAATGAGACCATATCAAAGAATCAACTCACTCTATGGGGTTTATTAATAAACGCTGCTTAAAGTTAAGTAATGATTAGCGACTGTTTATAACCATACATTTTTGACGTTTGAACTTCACTTAACTTTAAGCAACGTTTATGTTTAAACCCCTAAAAGTTTAGTTAAATAAACTCTACCTATTCCGATATCTGATAATCACATATAACTTTAATGTGTGTTTACCAGAACATTCTGCTACTTAAGACGAGGTTCTTCAAGTTAACCTCTACGAAATATAATTTTCATGTCATTTTATTTAGAAAATATTATGATTATACACGTGAAAAAATTATACGTTACTTTTGAGACCTTTTTGTAGATACGTCGGGTACTCGTAACATAACTGTATAAAGTTCGCTCGATAGAAAAAGAATCCAAACATACCCTTATTTTGTAGATTAAAATCATTTTATTTCAATATTATGCCACATTATGTATTGAAAATCACATCAAAATAAACGTCTATGATGACGTAATGTCCGTCGGGTTTAACATTGTTAATATCGTAAAACATATCATTTTCAACCCAAAATTAACGAAATTCACGGCATAATTTACTCGCGCCCAGCTGCCACCTCTAGAACAAAAATGCTCGCTCGAAGAACCTCACCTTAACAAAAAGTTGTTGTTGTTGTTGTTACTCTCCGTAAACAACTAAATATAAACATGAAATAGCAGTTTATTAGCGGTTCTGATACATTACCGCGTATGATGCAAGCGCCTATTAATGCTGGTGACTCCACGTGACAGGTTTTTGTCGTGATCTATGACTTACACGTGATACTGACAGACTTACATAATTATAGAGGATCTCGCTGGAGGTAAAATAAACGTGAATCTGTAGTTTATTAACATAACATAAAAAATCATACCTGTAATCCCCGTAGGGTTAGGAAGAGGTATCGAGGTACGTTTCGCCAGTTATGGCAACGATAACCGATTTTTAATTATTCATACTGAAGATCACGTCTAAACAAGTAGTGTTAATGATTTGGAAAATATATATGTTAAATTAGAGAATTTTCTCAATAACTTAATATTGTATGAATATTTTATATTACAATGTTTATATTACACAGTGAAATTAATTTGTAAAGTTATGTCTAACGCGGATAAAAAACTAAGAATCACGCAAAATTTATCAAGCGTATTTTTCTGAAATCTTCACCTTTTTAAAAATAATTTAATTATTGATCTTTTAGTATACGTGTTTTATTAAAATACCTTTTGTTTTATGTATAATAAATTAATAATGCGTCTTATTTGGGACAGCGCTCCTGGAGGGCCGATTCCTATTACTGGCTGGACGTACGATGCGCTGCGTGAGCTCAGTACAGACCACGCAAGCTAATCACTCAAGGTCACTGGCATATATCTGCGTCTTAAGTAACATGTAATAAGCGCTTTTTGTCATCTATCGGGTACAAATCCAGACACCGGGCTGCTACTGAATACTTCCAGATGGAGAAACTCAATTATACTTTGTCCGATGCGGGAATCGAACCCAAGACTTCATGCTCAGCAGTAGCGCTGGCGACCACTAGACCAACGAGGTACTTTCCGTTCCGCCCATTTCAATTACGTCCACCACAAAGGTAAAATTGAAACACCCTTGTTCTTGACCCACTGCAACAGTCGTTATGTAACGGAATGTTGCCTCAACAAGCATGTTTAGCAAACAAAGTATTGATCGCTATTCTAAGGGTCTTCCTAATTATCAGAAGTGGGCTAAATTGTCTAAAGTGTAAGATCTGAAGGCCGATTCCCGTAATTAAAAACGTTCAAAATATAGTCGCAATCTCATATCATCATTTCAGCCAAAAGACGTCTACTGTTGGCCAAGCACCGCCACTTCGACCGGTTCTGTGCTTCCCGCATCCAGCGGATTCCTGCGGCCTTCACAAGGTCATTGGTCCACCTTGTGGGAGGCCTTCCAACGCTACGTCTTCCGGCACGCGGTCGCCACTCCAGAACCTTTCAGCCCCATCGGCCATCTGTTCTGCGAGCAAGCCCTGCCCACTGCCACTTAAATTTAGCAACTCTTCGGCCTATGTCGGTTACCTTGGTTCTCCTGCGGATCTCTTCATTTCTGATTCGATCACGTAGGGAAACTCCAAGCCTATATCTCCTATCTCATTCTTTTACAGCGACAATCAATTTCAAAAATTTGTCAAAAAATTTAAGGATATGAGAGGTTTTTTTGACAGATTGAGACTGAGATTTGAATACGAACGCTTTTAAAAATACCGGAATTGCCCCTATGAAGTATGTCTGACTTATATATATATATATTGCTTTTTTTCAGATTTGGCCCGCTTTTGACCTCGATTTCGCCTGATAGAAAGCCATGGATGAGGTCTATAATGAAACGAGCGTGCCCAGAAGATGCCCGTGACTCTCTAGAATTCGGATGTAATTTTTAGGACAGAACACCTGTTCAAGCTAATCGGAAAGTCACCTGATAGAAGGCATATTAAATTAACTACACTACCTACTGAAGAAAATTTTACTTGTTAATATGTCATAGCACAACCCATATTACATGGAACCTTGAGGAAGAAGACGCTAGTAGTATATGTTTAAGTAGTGGGAGTAAAAGACGCATGAAATGGAAAAGAACACATTCAATTATGAATGCCGTTTTTGTCGTGAAAGCGAGCATGGGAACTTCTTTATTAGACATTGAAGAATTAATGTTTGGTACACTTCTTAGGGTTCCGCAACTCAAAAAAGGAAAAACGGAACCCTTATAGGATCACTCGTGTCTGTCTGTCTGTCACAGCCGATTTGCTCCGAATCTAGGCCGATAAAGCTGAAATTTAGTTCACTTATGAATTTCTGTGACCCAAACACAGATATTTTACGTAAATAAAAAAAGGTGTTCGCTTCTCACTATCTTTTTACACCATACAAATAAATATCATTCTTCATACCTTTGCACTTTTGGGGGGGGGGGGTTAAAAAAAGTTATGCAGACTGTACCGTCTGACATACTCGTATCAAATGAAAAGACTTGTTATGAGGATTTAAAAGTTTTTTTTTTTTAAATTATTTTAAAATAATTAGTTTTAAAGTTACGTTTTGAAGTTGAATAAAATACAGAGAATACTTCTATACTTATAGATTACAGGAAAACCTATAAGAAGTCTATGGTCTTAAAATAACATGGTAAACCATTCAATATTATGCGTACAAACTCACATTTGCAGTTGGAATGTATGGGGGAACATGTTTTTCAACTACAATGTTAAGTTTGTTCTTGGGATAAATGCATCCCTACTACGGAACCTTTCATTGTGCATGGTCCAACACGCAGTTGGCCGGTTTTTTCGAGAAAATACGCACGTGGTGTAACTAAACCCATCCACCACTAACTAGTTCTGTTTTTAACTTAACAATTGTGGTTATTGTTAATTATAAATATAACGTTTCTAAACTAAACGTTCTCACTTACTTTGGTGAGACAGTTAAGATTTTAGATAACACGTAGAAGCAATTTAGGTACATAATTGTTACATGTTACCTAATCATTGATGTATAAAAAATTAAGATATGGCACCGCTGTAATGTCACATAAACATTATTTGACTAGAAACAATTACATGTAAACACACCCACACAACTACATATCCCGATGTCGTGCGTCATGCATCAACAAACGAAATAGAGAGAAATGACGCGGGCTGTAGCAGGAACCAGATAGCAATAATTGTCAATATTACGGATCTATAACAACTCAGAAACAAATGTCGACCTAGAAAGCAACTGTATCCTAGAGAATAAAAAAAAAAAGTTTTGATGTAGGTACTTCAAGTTGAAAGCAATCCCGTGGAACTTCTTTTTGGTTAATTGATCGCGTCATGAGTGTAATGACATACACTGGTCATCAAAAAAATCGACCCACCCAGTTTTTGTTTAATATTAGTCGATTGTTTCGCAGCTAAGCTATTTCACATGTTTGTTTTTTATTTTGAGGGTCGATATGATGATTGACGTCTTGTTTGTCGTAAATCTTATTGCACTTGAAGGCACTTAACAATTTTTTTATACAGAAATACTGTTGAGTGCTGATTTGACGGTTTTACATCGGAACAAAACGACCCTCTCTTCCAGTCAGAAACAGACTTTTGTATTGATTTCATGTGCATATCGTTAAGCTCAATTGCTAAGGCTGTAGTTTTGATTAATTCTGTTTAAAAATAATGGACACTACTGAAGCTGAGGCGGCCCAAGTTGTGGCTTTGCTGTAACAAGGTTTAAGTCGACGTGTGGTGGCCAGGAGGTTAAATCTCAGCCGTTCTGCAGTTTTACCAAAGTTTTCTGGAGACTGGGCAGTATCGAAGAAGATCAGGATCTGGGAGATATAGGGTGACAATTCAAAGGGATGACCGTTTCATCGTGGTATCAGCTTTACAAAATCGACACCTTTCTGGCGTTGATCTCTAGCGACGCTTACCTGGAAATCGGGTGTGGCTATAAGTGACAGTACTGTAAGAAGGAAACTACGTGAGCAGAATTTAAGACCACACAAGCCAGCAACGGGGCCAATATTGACCACAGCTCATCGACAAGCCAGACTTCAATTTGCGCAGAATCACGTCAACTGGACTATTGGCCAATGGGAGTCAGTTATTTTTAGTGATGAGAGTCGGATGACTTTATACGGTTCTGATGGACGCCGTAACGTCATGCGACGGCCAGGTGAACGGTATGCCGTGTTGCATAAGAGAAACAGTCAGTTATGGTGGGGGCTCTGTAATGTTTTGGACTGGGATATCTTTAACTGGACGCATGGAGCTGGTTTTTATAAGAAATGGTGCTTTAACTGCAGTACGCTACATCACAGAGATCTTGGAAGACCATGTGGTGCCATATGCCGGCTATATTGCAGAAAATTTTGAATTAATGCATGATAATGCATGGCCACACGTAGCGCGCATTGTCACCGATTATCTTGAAGAGGTCGGCATTTGGGTTATGTCGTGGCCATCAAGAAGCTCTGATCTTAAGCCAATAGAGCACATGTGGGACACCCTTAAACAAAAGGTTAGAGCCCGTAATCCAGCCCCTAGATCCTTAGGAGACCTGGAAACCGCCATCAGGGAAGAATGGAACCGAATCCATCAAGAGACCATCAAAACCTTGATTAGGTCACTAAAACGGTGAATGCAGGCCATCATTCGAGCAAGAAGGAGGAATACTCAATATTAAACTGCAAGAATTGTGTTCATAACACTTATGACTAAAAAATTAGAGCGTGTTTAAAATGAATCCAAAAAAGTGTAAAATTATTCTTTTTAATTTTAAAGGCAAAAAAGTTTTTTTAAATTATTTTTTAGGTTCATATTGTGCTTAAATTGGTGTAAATAAACATGTCAAATTAAACATATCATTACTAAATCATTTAGTTTTGTTTCGCTAAAGAAAAAACGTGATTTGCGGTAAAACTGCAGGTGGGCCGATTTTTTTGATGACCAGTGTAGTTTAAAGATAAGAAATGCTTACAAAATATGGACAAAAATTAGTCTGAATTTTGTTTTTATATTTTTATAATTATTAAATTAAATTAAATTAAATTAAAATTCATTTATTTCAGGTCTTTAACCCATATAAAAAAAAAATGTAGGTACTCAAATGCCTTCAGTAGGTACGTAGTGACCGCTGACTGAAATCAAGTAGGTAACTCAAATCATGTGAACGACTCCTAGACCAACAACTAATTGTGTAAGCACTGGCTATACGAAGAACTAAGATACTATTACAAAATTAAAGAATTTAAATTCATCCAAGATCGTGATTCCTCTCTCCAAAATTCATGAATGCAAACTACTCATTGAGCCATAAAAACCGCGTGAAATCTCTCACGAAAACTGACGACTTTTCAACTTAAAACGACCTTTCATCTAGTCAAACTGACTTAATTCGAGGTGATGTAGAAATGCGGTAGTTAACTGTTTGGAATTTACATAAAACGGCGCTCCCACGGCGGCGCGAGCGCAAGGTGAACCGGCTATTCTTAATTTGTCGCTGTTGGGACCGTTGTGCGTGAATGGTGTTGTGTAATCTACGTACACACCATCGTATGGTATTGTTATTCTTTTCTTATTCTAGCGTAGTTCATCAGTTCTTTTTTTTTTATATATATATATATTATTATTATTATTTTTTTCATTATATTTTGGGATTTTTCCGCACCGATAGCCTAGAGTAGACACGCCGATTGGTAACCAGGGTGACCTTTTTAACCTTTACTATTAAGAGATGGTTAAGGGGTATTAGGTATTCTTTTATAATAACCGGCACGAGTCGTGAGCACAGATGGGCAAGTTCGCGCATGTACACTTTCGGCTAAATAAAAATGACACGCGAGAGTTCAATAGACGACGAGTATCGACTGACGAATCGTCGAGGTGTCAGTTTATGCTCACGACTCATGCCGGTTATTATACCATCCCTTGCTAACCACCATCATCATCTGCCTATTCTTATCCCTACTGTGTTGGGGTCGGCCTCCAGTCTAACCGGATGCAGCTGAATACCAGTATTTTACATGGAGCGTCTGCCTATCTGACCTCCACAACCCAGTTACTGGGTATACTATACCCCTGGCTAAGACTGGTTGTCAGACTTTCGGGCTTCTGACGACCCGTAACTACTGTCAAAGATCCGCGAATGACAGCCGGGACCAACGGCTTAACGTGCTTTCCGAAGCACGGAGGGGTTTTTGGTATGTTAAAATGGTCACCCACCCACGGACCTAGCGCGGCAAGAATAACTTAATCTGATCGATCGGCCCGTGCGGCTGTTATTACTTAGCCAGAAGCTCCTCCACAACAACCACAACCAAGTAAAACAACAAACTTAACAAACAATAACAAATAACAATTTTAACACAAGAAAATAAACAACGGAATGGCAAATGGCAATACGTGTTGCATAGTATACAAGGCGCTAGCACTCGTACTGACGCAAAACGGCCGCCGATGCATGGCGCCACGTGGCAAAAATGTAACGACGAATATATATATTTATTTATTTTTTTCTAAATCTCGAGTGTGCTTTGAATGTGATTTGTATTAAATACATATTTTAAAATAAATTACGTTATAATAAAGAGAACGAGATTTTAGCTCTGAGAATCGTTATCAATAAAATTGAATTGCATAATGTCACTGACCTAGTCATGGTGTACATAATAAAGATTATTCTATCTATCTATCTACTATACGGACATCTGTCAACCGCACCAAGCTAAAACGAAAATACAGTGGCTTCTGCCCGCGACTTCGTACGCATATAAAATTTCTTCTTCATCCGTTCTCCAATCCGTTCTCGAGATATCATCAAAAAAGCCGTTCCATACAAAATGTATGAAAAAATGATATTTTTTTTTCGTGAATTTTTCGTTATGTTGCTGTTCGGGGCGGAGACAAACCCAACAAATGAAAGAACATGAAAATTGGTCCAGCCGTCCTTTAGTTATAAATGGTGTAACTAACTCGATATATTTTAATTTAAATGAACCAAAGCATGCTATTTGTACATTCATTGCAAATAAATATTTTTTATTATATTCTATACTTCTAACCATCCTCTTGACAGATACATTACATCATACACACTAACATAAATTACCCATAATGTATGTGTGTTTTACAATAATAATACATCTGAAGTGGCATGATGATACCATACATTATAGTTATTAAGTAACCAACCTTTAAGTGAGATGGATTTACGACCAAGGCTACACTGAACGTAATTTGTGATATAACTAACGATCGTAATACATATACATTGCTATAAGGTTCGGAGAATACCAAATGCTGTTATTGGCGTGAAATTATTGGTTTATGGCTAAAAAGGGAGTTATTATATGGAACAAGAAGACCCCACGACCCCAAATAAATAAGGATATGGGCAGAAGGACTATGATGATGATCGTAAAAAACATGCGCAAACCCAGCTATGAAAGGCTATACTATGTTTTGGATTAGATCAAAACAAAAAAAAAAAATTAGACACGTATTTTTTGCTTTATCATATTAATAAAAAATGACTTAGATAAAACACATTAAACTTGGGGAGTGGGGGCTCGTTACGTCACAGCTCAGTATAAAATCTAGTGACAAGTGACATCATGCCACATTTTAACTCAATGTATCGCCGTAATGTTTTAATTACATAAAAAAAGAAAAAATACGTGTCCAATATTTCTGACGTGACAACGTCTAATAAATCGATGAACGCCGGCTGCATGCACGAAAAAGGATGACTCATTGTCCCGTTACGCTCATTGTCCCGTTACGCTCATTGTCCCGTTACGCTCATTGTCCGCTTGCGCCGCATCAATATTTTGTTATTACGTTGTCACGTTAAACTATCGTCCGTAAACCAACTTTACAGACAACCATTTTTTTTTAATAATCTACATATCCCTATTAAGGGTTCCATTTATAAATAAAATAAATTTATTTATCCCAAGAACACACTTAACAAAATTTTAGTTTCTCAAGATTTTATTTTACCACTTTTTCGGCATGATAAACTTTTGATTTTGATATATAAGGATTCCTTGTTGACTACGGCATTCTAAAAGGGGGTGAATACTGAGATGACGATTCATAGAGTTTGACGGCACGGTTGGCGCAGTGGTTAAGCGATTGACTGCTGCGCTGCGTGTCGCGGGTTCGATTCCCGCACGGAACCAATATTTGTATGACCTACAAGTAGTTGTTCCGGGTCTGGCTGTTTGTGTATGTGACTTTAAATGTTTGTAAACGCACTCACAATACAGGAGAAATTCCTAGTGTGGGGCAACGTTTATAAAGACATGCTGCACCGACCCCATATAAATTAGAATCAGGGCAGAAGGAGGACGATAATGTAATTTTTATTTTTTTTGACGTGACAATTTTTAATAAATCGATGAACGCCAGCTGCATGCACGAAAATGTCCCGTTACGCTCATTATACGCTTGCGTCGCATCAATGTTTTGTTATGACGTTGTCACCTTAAACTATCGTCCGTAAACCAACTTTACAGACAACCAATTTATTTAAATTATAAAAATTAAGTTTAAATTTCATTTAATAAAAATTAAATTTAAATTATAAATTATTATCGTGATACACATTTTTTTTTCCTTTATTAAGAACTAACGTTCTTAATAATTTACTACAATCTAGCCTAATAGACTAATAGGCAATTTAACTTATTATTTTACGTGATAGATTACATAACTAAGAATAGTGTCAATTTGCCCTTTTACATAGCACTTTCTTAGAGTCTGATAATTAATAAAAACATGATATCATCTTGTTATATCGTAATACACATGATTGTGCAAACACAGCTTAACAAAAGAATGTTGTTTTTTTCATTGATAGTGCAGGATTTGGTATTAAGATTGGAGGATAAGAAAAAGCTTTGATCGTGAACTGATGACCTATTCGTGCACTTTATAATTATGTAGAGTGAATGGTCATATAATTATCTACCGCAGGATCGTTGGCACTTAAAAGGTATTTTTATCTTACGGAAAGGTCTACGAGTACTTATGTATATTATTATTATCTCCGGTCAATATCACTGGACAGTATCCTTTGGAAAGAACCGATGTCTATTAACCCCAGTATGATATCTGGGCATCATAATCAATGCTCAGATATATAGTGACCTAAACGGTGATGTTCTTCAGAAAGGTCATGTACGTAGTACTCGCAACTGGCGTGCATGTATGACCAGATGTATGAATGTAAACGAAGCAAAAGGAGTATGTATGTAAGGAGCGTAGCAGGTGGCGTTCTATAGTTTCTGCCTAGTCCCATGGGAAGAAGGCGTGAGTTTATGTATGTATGTTTAATAGCCCTGTTCCAAGATTAATTTGATAAATCCTTCAAACAATCCGTCTTTCAATATACAGCTTCCGTTTCATCATATACAGCTGTTGAAACAATACACGGACGCTTGATAACTTCCGAGTTCAACCGTAAATTACCGCTGGCCAGTTAACATTTAAATTTATGAATTACTTTAAGTAATTAATAAGTAATTTATATAGCTACTTTATTACGCTCGGTACTCAATTAAAAAGGCTTTTATTATTAATGGATTTTCCAATAAAATTATGTGTGGATTAATTGTATCCTCGTAATAAAATCAACGACCGTACTATGAACAAATTTCAGTTATATTTTCCTGCAGTCGTATATTAAAAATATCGTAGCATAAATTTTCATTACATAAGCATTATGTATTCGGTAAATAATAACAATTACCTACTAGTTCATAGCCGTTTTTGTTACTGATTAATTCGCTATAGGCATTTGTGTTAAAGTGATCTCCTTATAAAGAACTGTAGCGTATAATCTCAAGCGTGAACTCGAGCCCACAGCCTAAAAACTAATTCCGTGAGTAAATCAATGTCGTGACCGATCCAATACTTCAGTGTTCGTGAGAAAATCGCACCCAAACATCACAATATAATTAGATCGATCTCAATAAAAAAAATAACCCAAGGTCCCTTCAAAACAAACCGTTACACACGCAAATTATTCACGGTTCCGTTTCAATTGTAAAAACAAATATTTTTTAACGATCCCATAAAACCAACGATATGTAAATCACGATAGTAGGTTTGCATCATAAATTCGTCACATATTCTATCATCACTTCACATATGCAGTCACGATCGGACTCACACACTGTTAACTGTTGTCCTTTACGACAAATATGACGTGTGACTGATTTGTATATATTTTTAATTTGTCGGTGATAACTCGCGGCAAACGCATCGGCGAGAAGGCCGCGCGTCGGAAGCTGTGAACAAACTAAACTACTAAGCTATTGTATGCAGGTGGATTGTAGTACGTCGGTTTGCCTTATTATGGCCATTTTCCATTCACAGTACAGTGGGGCAATCCGCTCGCTTAGCTTCGATACGTGTCGCAGTGTGCCACACACTCCGCACAGTGGCGTTTCAGTGGTTTCGCCAATGTCTGTGCAAATCGCATGTCAAGGTGATAAGGAATTAGCATAGCGAATCAATGTTTAAAATCCGTGTTATGTGTGATTTTGGGCTATTTCTACAATTTACTTATCAATTTGTTTGCATGTGTAAATAGATTTTTCAATGCACTTTACCTACTTTTGAAATTTTTCATGATTTTAGATTTTCAACTTTCTTCATAATTTATCGTCGTTGCGACTTTAAGACCTTTTATGTGTAAAATTCAACTTTATGAGGAAATCGACATTTTAAGCACCAACATTTTATTAGGAAGCACATTGTAGATCTTGAAATTGGTAAAGAAATGACGATTGAATCGTCGTATACACAAGCGAGTTTTTGCATTCGAAAGAGCTTCAAAATGTGAAAAAGGCTGGCGTACAAAAGTGATTTTGCCAAAAGTGACACATAAGAGGTCTTAAATTCACAACGACGTTATGTTTTTCCAGCCATGGTCTTTAATGACCAGCAGTCGGCACTTCACTTACCTAACTCTGTACATACAGAGCTTAGTTCTCTTTTAAATATGGCTACTGCCGGTAACTTATAATCGATTTCCACTGAGGTAGTTCCTTCAGTTTCCAACGTCAACGCTCTTGTAGCCGGTCGCATATTTTCCGCTACTAATAATCCAAAGTGATGACTTGAAAGACGACAACCAACATGAAATGATGAGGAAACCCACTCATACGTAAATAATAAACACAAACATGCCTAATGGTTTGTGCCTACGACAATAGAAACCTCACGTTTTGCACGAAATGCCGATGCTAAGTCATACAAATATGAAGTAATCACGCTACCTCAAGGAAACTGCAAGAAATGAAAATGGGCATTGTAATCATAAATATCAACAGCTATTGATATTATTATATCGTAGTAGGTCATATTATTGCTATATTGTATTGACAGACAAATTGGTGGTCGCAGCATGTTGTTTTTAACCCAAAAAGGACGCTACTGTTGGCTAAAACACGGTACACTTCATACACGTCCTACATGTCCTTTTTTGTGAATCTTTATGTGAGATAAAAATATATTCAGTATATTAATAAAAAGGTATCCTGCCGTGCCCTTATTTATGCTACAAATCATAATATTATCGAAATTCATATTTTTTCTGGATTCGCCCGTCATCATGTCATTTCTTACACGCTTGATCAATAAAGAATTTATGCAGTCATTGATTTGCTCGGGAAAATCCTCAGTTACGAGTAATTGCAAATAGATAAACGTAAACACCAAACTGAAGTGTGAATATTGTAACTAAACGTAGGTTTTTCCTATTCTCACTGACTAGACATTATTTGCTTGCCGCGGTTGCTCCGTGGATGGGTGACCATCTTAACATACCGAGACCCCTCCGTGTCTCGGATAGCACGTTAAGCCGTTGGTCCCGGATGTCATTCGTGGATCTTTGGCAGTCATTACGGATCGTCAAAAGTGAAAGTCTGACAACCAGTCTTACCAAGGGCTATCGTACTACCCAGTTTCTGGGTTGTGGAGTTCATATAAGCAGTCACTCCATGTTAAATACTTACTGGTGTTTAACTGCATCTGATTAGTCTGGAAGCTGAAAGAAGAGACTAGGCACATGATGATGAGACATTATTGAGACTACAATGAAGGTGCCAACGACGGCAATCTAAAACATCTAAACATACATACTTAATTGACACTCATTATCATTGAGAGTCGTTTTATTGTGTTTTGTGACAAGCAGCGCCATCTACCTATAATGCTTGGAACTTGCAGAAAATCAATAGTGTGTCTTTCTCGCAATATTTAACTTATATGTATTAGTGGAAATGAATATATAATAGTATATATATTAGAATGGCCAACAGCTTCCAAAATATTACCTACAAGAGAGCACAATTTTCCCGTTTCGGAAAATTCAAGTCTATTCTACTGGCCTGAATTTACCCCGATCCTGTCTGATTTCTGTCTTGATTCTATTTGACGAGTAATTGAACCGCTTCCGCTTACGACTCCTGTTCCTATACCACCTGAACCGGAATCACAGGACTTCGGTTACCTGTCTCCTACCGGAACCTATTGTATCACAGTATCATTTGTGCCGATTAGTGTACAGTAAACAATAATAATATCGTAACTGAATTTTGGTCACGCCGGCCAATAACGAAGAGTACGACGGCCAACGGAGAGTAGCCAGGTACGCAGGAGAAATTATAGTGCACGAGTGTGTACGCAAACACAGGTGTCCTACGGGACGGCACTCCTACACGACCGGATAGAGATCAGGCGCAGGACCAACGGCTTAATTGCTTTCCGAGGCTCAGAAGGTAAACAATAAATACTTCAGTAATACATACAGTGGCTAAAGCCTCCTCATATGTGGCGGCGTGCAGCGGAGGCGACGCGGGCGGCGTCTCACGAGACACGGCTGTTATCGGCATATCAGCACATTACAGGACAACTGTGAACAAAGAGAAAGGATAAATTAGAATAAATCAAAATAGTATTTATTTATTTATTAAAACTTTATGCACACGTAAAAAAACACCTTACAAAGGCGGACTTAATGCCTGAGGTATTTTCTACCAGTCAACCTTAGGATAATGCGGTCAAAACATGGCAGGTGTAATATAAGGGATAGATAATACGAATATAACTATAAAATACAATAATAAATACATAGATATATATATTTATTATTGTATTTCACATACATACGTATAAACAGAATAAACTTTGTCAGGAGAAATAACGACCAGTAGAGAATTCCTTAGATAATTTCTTTATTTTCACTTCAAGATATGTACAAACATCTGTGTAGTCCTGGTTTTTGTGGTAGGATTTATTTTATCACATGAGCCATAATTTGTTGTTCTCCTAATAGATCTATCAGAAGCTTTGGCACAGGCCTGACAGGATAATCATCATTCACCGACGTAATCAAATTTTAATTCTAGTATTTTAATAGCTTTATTGTATTTTACATACATACGTATAAACAGAATAAACTTTGTCAGGAGAAATAACGACCAGTAGAGAATTCCTTAGATAATTTCTTTATTTTCACTTCAAGATATGTACAAACATCTGTGTAGTCCTGGTTTTTGTGTTAGGATTTATTTTATCACATGAGCCATAATTTGTTATTCTCCTAATAGATCTATCAGAAGCTTTGGCACAGGCCTGACAGGATAATCATCATTCACCGACGTAATCAAATTTTAATTCTAGTATTTTAATAGCTTGTTGGTTAGCTTCAAACAATAGGTTATTACGACCTTTCCTACGTTTTTACAATCTTTTCCTTATCCCATTTCAAATCGGTATTGGGTCTTTTTTCATCATCTTCCTGCCCTTGGCCCATGTTACTTGGGATTGGCGCAACACGTTTTCTCTTTCCATTCTCCCCTGTCAACCGTCACGCTATCATTCACTCACTTCTCTCTCATATCATTCCTCAAACCATCCATCCTTCTTTTCTTTGGCCGTCGCCTCCCTCTCCATCCATCAACATTTATATTAATCACTTATATTCAGTCATGCGTTTCCTCCCTCCTTATTTTCTGTTTCTTATGAATCCTATTAGTTTCTGTTCAGAGTACAACCTACATGAACATATAAATTATTTGATTATTTCTGGCATCTTGATTATCATAGCCATTTATCATTTTATTTTTTGTTCTATTTTGTCCCAATAATAATATCTACTTACGATTACGATGAATCTATCCTAATACAACTATCTACACAATCTTCAATGTCAGCACCTCTCTTCACTTTTTTGTATGTCATTAGCAGTAGGTACATAAAAAAACCTTATCCTAAATCTTGAAGTGCTGACATCGTAACATGATTATGCTCTTAAGAATTGCGATACGTAGTTGTTTTACGCGTAATTGAATGATCCTTTAAATTTCACGCATTCATTTAATACCTATTAGTAAACAAATCACTATTATTTTGTAGTCATTGAATCTACTTAGAACCGAATGTACTGACATTCGGTGAAGAACGACACTTGTTCAATCCAATATTTTACCAATAATTTATGTTTAGAGACTCCCAACAATAGTTTAGCATACATTGCTACTCCAGCACATAAATCTTGGACGGCCAATGAGATAAGAATAACAATGTAACGTATTGCAAATTCGGAATATCTGGCTGTTAATCAAACGTTGGTGTGTTGGTTCACAATGGCTCTTGACCTTGGCTCAAGTGTGGCGTCGATGTGACGACTGTGTAAACACACATTACCATACTCGAAGACACCGTGACTAAGCGCGTACTGACATTAACAGGGGTGTATTCTAATGTCATGTTATGGTTATGTTATTTGCTTTTTGTTCAGCTGTAATGGGCATAAAAAAGGATTATCAATATAATGTAGATCTCGTCACAGATTTCGGCTCCTAATCCGACTTTTAACCGAGACTCAAAGATTCTGATTCCAATTGGTCTAAAGCTGAATCAACCTGTCGTTTTGTCTTGGCCGTAATGCTTATTTGAAAGCTAAATAAGAATACTTAGTTTTCACATACATCTATTTGAATTTTCATGAGAACGCAAGATAATATCCCGCCTGTATGCCCCGAAGTGTTAGGCAGAGGTGTGTCACCCACATTTCGCCGTTATGTTTAAGTCCCATGTAAAAGGCGGAGAGTCTATTGCCATCAACCAGACACGATTTCATGACAAGTCCGAGTAATATTCAGTAGGTACTCCACACGTAGCACGGTAATGAATCTCTATTATTTGTAGGTACAATTTCCATCTATTCATTCCACCGTGGATCTAATTGTCCATGATCGATTAAGCTGTTTCAAGGCTGAATCCGAAGACCTCAATACATTAATCAAATGCTTCATTGTTTCGGCATTCTTATCATTTCGAACGATCTACTATGATTCGGCGAAGTTTTATTCAGATTTATTTAAATTAATTCGATTTCTTCTTCATCTACTAAGATCATATAACTGTATCATATTCTTCTTACAAATTTCCTTACCCTTATATAAGTTAGACTGACACCTGCCTCATTTATGCTGGAAACCTATGGAAGTACTAAGCGTGACCCTACAGATGATACTTGTATCACCTGCAGGGTTATGCTTATTACTCTGTTTGTTTGCAAACAGACGTTCAAGAATGTTTGGTTCTAGCAAACGATCCTGCACTTACACACAGTAGTTACTTACAGATTTGTTTATAAATTAAAGAAAAAAAAAACTGTGGTGGAGCTAAACAAAAAAAAAAACGGCACACTAAACCTAGGTTAGCTTTTAGCATAAATAATATCTCATTGAATATTTTATGTGACAACTGTCAAAAACCTGTCGAGTGACTCCGGCAGACGGGCGGTCACATGCAAATATATAATGGTGTATTATAATCTGAAATATATTATAATGAAATTCTAGACTATATGAGGGGTCATCGGCATCGGTATCCGTTACCCTCTGGACGGCTGAATGTATCGAATGATTTGACAATACGCTCCTGTGGCAAATTGATGTGAACGTAATAGACATGTGAACAGCGAGACGTGAGATCGATAAAGTTATTCGAATTAAAAATAAAATTGTGTACTGTATTCGATTACCGGAGCTTAAAGGTTGGGAATGAGGGCTATCGCATATGAATTCGCTACTAGAGGCGCTAGTGTATCGTGAGGTCTCCGAAATGTCAAATGTCACTGTCTGTTGGAATACGCGGGTTTATTTCAAATTAGAATATTGTTGTGAATACTTTGCAATACCTGAGATTAATTATGTTTTTTTTTTTTTTTATGTCATTTTTTTGAGACAGTTTTATCCTTCGGTAACTTTAATGTCCTCCTTTTTTTTCCGAACAAAACGGGACTGCGCAACATTGCGGCATGCTTGATATTTTTACGGTACGGTTTTAAGGTATTAAATATGATTTAAAATAATGTACACTTTGTGTTCACGCCCGTAGTAACAAACTTTGGCAGCTGCACTTCAGGACCTTACTCGACTGTGGCGCCAACTAGTAAGCACAAAAACGGTAGCCCCCATTGTTTTATTCCTCTGAAAATATTCGCAGTTCGTATATTATTGCGAAAAGTATCGATGTACCCATAAATGGACGTAATAGGATAAGTGCTGATCATAAGCCTCGTTTACTCTTGATTATGACGAATTCATAGGACTATTTACATACATAACCATGTTTGATCAAACGCATCAGCAATGGTATTAAGGCTCCTACAAACAGGCAAAAGTAGTAGTAGAAGTAGTAGTTGGGAAAAGGCTGGGCAGATTGATTGAAACAGGCGCGACACGCAACGCGACACAAAGACACCGCTCGTCGCGCTACACGCGCTGCCTTTGTGTCGCGTCGCGTGTCGTGCCTGTTTGTCTATCTGCCTTTCTGTTTGCCTTTATGACGATATTATAGTACCTAAGCATAGGGAATCGACAATTTATTCCAAGTTACGTGTAGCTTTAAAAAGCCGCATACGGAATACTGAATTGAAATATTCTGCACAGCCAAGGGGTCGTTCCTTTAAGGCTCCCGCAGACAGGAGCGACGTGACTCTGGTGGAACAATTCCCATGAAAACTCCATGGAAATTAGTCTACAATAGTCTCGTCACGCCTGGCTGCAGGATTCTTTACTTTCAAATCAACAAATTCATCGAAAACTCCAATTCAGAGATAGAGGAATAAATTAAAGTAATATTTCAAAGAAAATATCGAATGTTCGTAGATTTTTACGATGCACCCGGAATAACACTTAGCAGGGTCATAAACCCAAATCCTTCCAAGTCTCAATTGACCCACTCAACAAATGGAATTAAAAATAGATGACCCCAACGGTGCATCGTCTTATAAAATAATTTAATAGATGGACATCGGACATAAACTATGCAAAATCAGATAAATGCTCAAAGCTAGGAAGTATCATATGACTTGATGTGACTTCAGCTTTTTATAGATACTTACGGATGATATCTTGTTTTGTTTTGATCATTCATGAGAAATGGCTGATCACGAAATAGATATTCGAAGATTTAAATAAATTACCTTAGAAAATCAATTCATTACCTAGGTTGCAAACGCAGATGCCGATGGAAAACTCTAGGAAAGTATTGATATTAATTTAATTAGAAATATGGGGCTTACTCATATACCTACATATCTGTCTCAGACTTAACAAACTTTCATAGGAGTTAAAGAGGTTCATATAACATAACACCCTCAACACTAAACCCTTTTTTGTAAACTGAAGCTTAAATAAATTATTAAATATATTTTTTATAGTCTTTGACCTGAGGTCCCGGACCTTTCGAAGGCGTGCGAGGGGCCGCGCCAACTCGCAGAGGCACCATAGACAAATTATATTTTTAGGAAGTAATTCAAATACAAATACCAAATACGTATTTCAATATTTCTGCCTAATTAATATCTACTTCAAGATAAACACGTAAGTAGGTACACCAGTTACGAAGACATCCTTGATTAACGTCCAAGTAGGCTTCATCACCTTAAGGGAACCTGCTCACCTTTGGCATGACATCAAGAGTATCTTAGATCTCGCATCAACATTCCGCAGACATCGCTTCCTCATTAGTATCTCACTCACGACATAATAATGACTTGAATTGTGAATGAACAATGTTAATACTAACTACTGGATTTGAATTTGCTGTCTGCTTTTTTTTCGGCCTGAATTATGAGAAAAGCTTTTGCCACCGTGATAACAATTATAAGAAGCAGGCAAAATGGTACCAGGGAGCCCTTTGAATTCACTTCAATATCCATAATAACAAATTTGGGACGTCTCTATCAACCTCCATAAAAACTGTAAAGTAAATTAATATTTTAAACACTATGAACGAATGATAAATATAACAACACAGAGTTACATACATTGCACACACATACATACCTATATAAAAATACATACTAACAATAAGTATATCTTCACTAAGCCGTTGGTATCGGCTGTCATTCATAGATCTTTGACAGTCGTTACAGGGGCCAAAGTCTGCTATTTTATAAATTCGTCACTCCAACATGATCCCATTGTCATTTTGCTAAAAGTTCGTAATCTGCTAAATTCATAATGGTCGATCATTGGTCGGTCAATGGTCTCGTAATAGAATTGTATTACAATGGCATTTTGAACATTTATTCATGCCAGATTCCATTTATATATATTTTTACATATTATTTATTAGTGTTATAAGCAATCTGAAGTAGTAGGAAGTTGGAAGTTTAGTAGGAAGTTTCATTTGTCATTATGTACGAGATTACTAATTCTTTCAATGGAGTGTCAGTGGCTGACCATTTGAAAGTAATAATGACGCCATTATATTAGTACATTACAAAACTTGTCAAAATCAACAATTATGAAATCAATGATAGACCATTCTGACACTATTATAATAGCAGACTTGAGGCCCAGGGGCCTAAGTCTACTAATTTACAAACGTTGCCATTGTGAGTATTTGACAGTGTTTGTATGGCAAATCTGTCAAAAAATCACAATGAAGACACCATTGCAACGTTTGTAAATTAGTAGACTTGGCCCCCTGGGTCGTCAGAAGCCCTAGTCTGACAACCAATTTTACTACGGGGTATAATAATAATATATACCCAGTTACTGAGTTGTGGCGGTCAAATAGGCCGTCGCTCCATGTAAAATACTGATTTGAGAAAAATCTAGGCAGATTGAGTCCTTTGAGAATTTGCTTGTACATCTTGAACTATTGTAAGATTTATTGCAGCAGACTTGATTGGGTTCTGCACTACGAATTTAGATCTCGGGTCAGTTAGATCCCCGTAGGGAATAAAGGAACAAATATTGGTCTCGCCGCTAGTATAGTGGGTAATTGTTCCGGACCTGGGTGTTTGTGCATGTCAGATGTGTATCTGTGTACAACGGTGTCTACATTTTTCAGGTTATTTCTTTTTTATGTATTCTCTATATAATATAGCATTAGAAAAATAACGGCAAAATAACGACAGTTACTATGTAATATTGTTGAAATTTTTGCACTTTAGAGTTTTTTCATCATTATCATCATTTCAGCCGAAACACGTCCACTGTCCACACGTCGATAAAGACCTCCCCCAAAGTGGGGGGGTTGCCATAATCGCCACGCTTGGCAAGCGGGTTGACGATCGCAGTATGGTGTTCAAAATGCATAGATAACGCTGCTGCCAATTCCCTAGTAAGTCCCTTAGTCGCATTTACGACACCCACGGAAGGAAATAGGGTGGTGCTATTCTTTACGTCCGGCACCACACGGCACCGTGACTTAAAATACGACTTGAATAGAGTTATTTATGTAATGTTAATGGTAAATAACTATATATCATGAAATGACGTAGTTCATTCTACGTTTATATCGAAATAACGAACGGGTGATAACCGTTATTTTTCTAATGTTATAATAAATGGAGAATATGGATGGAATAAGTACCTACCTACCATTTATATCTGTAATTTTTATGTTGTACATAATAAAGAGTATTCTATCTATCTATCTACAAAAAAATTACAGGGTAGGATGAGTTCAGTTTAAAAAAAAATTATTTATAGGAAGCAGTTTTTTTTATAAAGGTTGTATTTTTTTCTCCATTTTGACACTTACTTAATTATCCAGTATCAATACAGGCTATCATCTTCGTATCTCATTCGATGGATATCTCCTTAATTTATCGGTCGATAATAAAGAAATAAGCTGTGCAACCTTTTAGTCCATACAAGGGCTGATCATGAATCATTCGACCTCACTCGATCCGGAAAGGAAACTTGTTCAGTAATACTTTCTTCGCGTTCCGATACTACTTTATTACTTGCCTGCACTCCAACTTTGTGGACATAAGAAGTATTTATTCGACGGTTAATAATCTTTAATTATTGGTATTCTCATCTGCTAATTTTATGATTGAACTAGCGGATACTAGCGGTGCTACTACGCTAAAATTTTCAGAATCAGTGTTCCTTCTGACTTTTTTCTTTTTACCCGGCTCCTAAGGGTCGTAGCGTGATATCAAATACACTATAACCTTCCTCAAGTATTGAACTAGATATCAAATGCAAAAAGTATTTTCAAAATCCGTTCAGTAGTTTCAAAGTCTATAACGGAGCTAGGTAGATACTTTGTGTTTTATATATATATATATATATAGATAAATATGGTAGTACCTACATAATTATGTTAGTTTGAAAATATTTATTTTTTATAAACCGAAATAGTCACTGAAATATATTATATGATTTGTGTTGTACCTATAAGATCAAAAAAATCGATATGTAAGTGGCAAGGCGGTCAAACTTATCAATATGTAACTTTGAACAACTTTAAAAGCTCTCCTCATATATTATACTACATTTTATGATGACAATAAATTAAAACCAACATAAATTCCCCAATCAATTAATATGTCTTGCGACATGGGCCTCCTCTATTTCCCTCCAATTATTCCTATCTAGAGCAGTTCTTCGCCAGCTCTTTGGCAGATCATCCTCCCACCTTTTCATCTGTCTTCCTCTACGTCTTTTTCTATTTCTTGGGTACCATTCTGTGACTTTTTTGGTCCATTTCTCCATCTTGGCTCTCATCATATGACCTGTCCATTTCCACTTGAGTGTTAGTAGCCTTCCATTTGTCTTGTAGTCTTAGGTTCATCATGCTCCTCTTCATTTCTCTTTGACGTACACACTCAAAAGACTAAGGGCCGGTTGTTTCAAACAGTTCGTTAACGTAACATACGTACGTCAAATATTAACGATTACATTATGATGTTTAACGTACGTCAAATACAAAGCGTTGTTTCATTGCATAAAAAACCGATCGTCAAACTTCAAATGTCGAAGAATAAAATGACGTTAACCAGTGGGTCACTGTAATCGTTATTTTTTAACGAACGTCAAGGGCATAATTTTGTGAAACAACGGTTTGACGATAGTTAGCGCCATTTATGACGGATACGCGTGCATCAAGTGTACGTGAAACAACCCGCCCTAAGACAAAAGACACTGTATGTCAAAGAGGAATACAACCTAATACTCACCTGCAAATTGTAGAAAACGTAAGAATATTTGAATATCGCGGGCACCCTGACACTTTCGCCTTGCCCGAACATACACCGCGCCTAAGAATCAACTTCCAGCAACTTTATAAACAGCCATTTGACAGCCTTCTTAATTAGGTTAAACAGTTGAAGAGCTGCCAATGTCGCTACTATTTCGGAATCGTCGATAGAGTCGCACACTCGACCTCCTTTCCTTATTTATATGCTATGATACTTATGTGTTTAGCCATTTAATATAACCGTTAAATGGCTAAACGTTGAGTAACTGTTTGGACATATTTTTGTAACAATGGTAGTAAATAAAACTCTGGGTGTCGGTGACATTTTTGCGGATTTAAGGAGAATAGGGTTCATTATAATATATTTTATTTATAGCTTATACCTTTTAATTTTTTTGTATGTATAGCTTTCCTTCATCATTCATCATTTCAGCAGAAAGACGTCCACTGCTGGACATAGGCCTCCCCCAAGCACCGCCACCTCGACCGGTTCTGTGGTTCCCGCATCCAGCGGATTCCTGCGGCTTTCATAAGGTCATCGGTCCACCTTGTGGGAGGCCTTCCAACGTTACGTCTTCCGGTACGCGGTCGCCACTCCAGAACCTTTCGGCCCCAACGGCCATCCGTTCTGCGCGCAATGTGCCCTGCCCATTGCCACTTAAGTTTGGCAATTCTTCGAGCTATGTCGATTACCTTGGTTCTCATGCGGATTTCTTCATTTCTGATTCGATCACGTAGGGAAACTCCAAGCATAGCCCTCTCCATTGCCCTTTGGGTGACTTTGCCATTAATATTCATAAAAAAATTGGAAGTTAGTATAGTGGTATGAGGAACAGGGTGTAAAGTTCACTCATAATCTACTGTAAAGGGACCAAGACGTAAACAGAACGTAGACGTAAGGCTCCTCCGACCAGACGGGTGTTGTGTCTGCATGGTAGGCTACTGCCCAACGGTTGATGTCGGGCAGGATTTGTGTGACGTCATGTCTTTGATGCGTATTTCGCATCTGACGTTATAGATGCCGCCACAAATAAAGATAGATTTCCTTTTAATATGTGGGATTCATCGTACTAAGTTACTTTTGTTTTATAATGTAGGAATGTTCCACCTTCACAAACTTAACCAAACCCATTATATGACGCAATCAATCACGATTAATGTAATTCTTGTGGTCTACACAAATTTAACATAATTAACAAACATTACAATCGAATGTAACACATTTTCTATTCTGATTCACATTTGGCGAAGTTATGTGATAATTGAAATTTCATCGACCGATTTAAGTAACCACTTAATAATTATTGGTGATGTTACACACAAGAAAAACGAACACGACTCACCAGTATCAAACAGAATTTGATTCTAAATAAACCTAACTCACGCACTTAATCAATTTAACGGAACATGTACAATTACATGTCTTACGAGTGGTTATCAAATCGTTTCGCAATAACAAGTTCAGGTGTTGCATCTTTCGCGAGCCGTACCTACATCTAATCCGTAATCGGCGCATTATGCTCTTACGAAATTCGCCAAACTATGCCAGTACGGTGGCCAGCACATCAAGTTACCACAAACTGTCAAATTTTCTCGTTCGATTTTGAACTTAAACATCAACATTTTAAAGTTTGAAATCGTTTGGAGTAATCTGACACTTTCGTGTAGCTTGCGCTGGCCACTGTACGTTATCGGCCGGACTCGACTCAAACATATCGATCGAAACCGAAATCGTCAGATGACGTCCGATAAATAGGTGTACGCAATCACTTTCTTTCACATATATGTTTGGTTTAATCGGCTGAGTTCGGCCGATGACGTACGACCATAGTTCGGCCGATGATGATTATGTTCGGATTATGTAGGTACGAAAGCCGTAAGTATTAAGAATCGTCCGTCCAGGCGTGACCCTATTACGAACCACGACTGGTTCTCAGTTCTCACAGACATGCGTAGGAGTCTACCAAAAAGCTGCGTTTGCGCAACAAACACCTCCGATCGACGCAGTACTCTCCCGTGAAATATCCAAAGTTAATTGCTCGATACAACAGACTAATTAAGCGTGAAGGCTAACAGATTTTGTTTATTGTTTGTTTCGATTTTATACCGAGAATTTGTGCGAGCAGACTTTTGTAAACAAACGAAAAAACTTTGGTTTAATCGGTTTTTGGTCTGTGTTTTCTATGTTAATTGGATCCTGTTTTATTAGACTTTAATGAATTTGGTAAATTTAGTTCCGACTCAATGACAGGTTTAGATATTATTTTGACTTAATCTGAAATATATTAATCCAAACCTTAGATAAATTCATTTCATTCAAATCAATGCTAGTAATTCAAACCTTGTTGCAATACCACCACGGCACTTTCATATTGTTTTTGATAGCATCAAAGCTCTGACACATATTGCCAACCTGTTCTGCCTCTCAAAGCGATACATAAATATGTATCTTTGCATCCGTATCTCAGCATCTCCCACATACAATAGAAGCAACAGTCATCCTAATACTCAATTTGTCATCTAAGCTTTCATAATGTATCCGAACACTTGTAAGAGTTCATCAATTTACGAAATCCCGCCAAACTCGATACTCGATACCGCATTCGGTATCGATAAATAATTCATGAGTTCTCGATCGGACAATAGGGTTCGCAGTCTGTATTTATGGATGTTAGTGAGGAAAAAATAGCGGGCAAGAGCGAGTCGGTTTCGCACACGAAGGGCTCCGTACAACCTTACAATATTAATCACTGCATATTTCTTTGACACATTTCTCGACACCCCGTTGGGGTTAGGCAAGGCTCTTGGGACCCCCTTTAAGTTTTTACTTTATTTTATTTTTATTATTTTTATTTATTTATTTTATGAGTTCACCAACAATATTGTTTACACAGGTTCTATGCTAAATGTAACATCCGAAAGTGTGTACGCAACAGTGCAACAAACACTTACAGGCATACTCCTCATGCATAAAGAAGTTGTACAAACAAGAATAGGGATGATGACTGAAAAATGTTTTCTTGTCCGTCATGTAGATTATTTTACTTTTTACTTTTTTTACGTAGTCGAAACATTACGGCGATACATTGAGTTCAAATGTGGCATGACGTCACTTCTCAGTAGATTTTATACTGAGCTGTGACGTAACGAGCCCCCAAGTTTAATGTGTTTTATCTAAGTCATTTTTATTTATATAATAAAGCAAAAAATACGTGTCTAATATTTTTTATTATCTGATTGACGGACTATACAAATATCTTTTTTTTTTATCCAGGAACCATCCCTATTATTAATCTAGTTTTAAATTACTTATCTAAAAGTCTAAATAATGAATATAAAGATATAATGACATGCAACAATATAAAGGTACTTATCATCATCTACTTAGGAAGGTATTTAGGAAATTTGGCTTAAAATTTTCCCATACTTTTAAAGTGCACATCGATTTGTTCACTGCTATTTACGACCTTGCATAGGGACATTGGAACCTAGAACCGTTCTTCTCTGCGATGAGCAGGTGATATGGGACTGCATGGAATTCTTGTAGGAGCACGGAAATTAAAGGTGAGCAATATTTGCGGAAGCACATACGGATGGCTTTCATGCCATTATGCGTAAGAAAGCAGCATCCTTAGTACAACGTTTACGTAACAGTCGGAATGGCATCCTAAACATGATTGTTGCGAGACCAGACTGTCTCATCCAGAGGCACCTGGTGGAGGTGGCTTTAGGTTTAATTTAATCCCGAAACCCAGAGTTATCTACTAACATTACTAACAATCTATTTGACAGACTGCAACGTCTGAAGTAATTATTTTTCTATTTGATTTTATTTATTTATTTGTGGACAGTCAATTTTATGTTTAATTACTTTGCACACATACATTGCGTTATTAATGCGTCGGTAATTGTCCAGCGAAACCATTTCATAGTGTTACTGTACGAACGTCTTTTTTATCTGCCAGTTGTACACAGTCTGTGAAAATGTCAAGTTTCTACCTATTACAAGTTCAAGAGATACAGCCATGTGACAGACGGACGTTCGGACGGACAGCGGAGCCTTAGTAACAAGGTCCCGTTGGCCCCTTTTGGGTACGGAACCCTAAAAATGAGGAAATAAAAATATTCAACAGCGGTCATCCTTACCAAATTAGAAGCTGGTCATCGAAAACAACCTCAAAACCTAATTCTTTTAAAGAATATTTAAAACTTAATAGTTCGTTAAACATTATAATCTGTTAAAATTTGTCGGGTTTTTCTTGTTAAGGCAGATAAAAAAAAATGCAGACATGTTTATTGATATTGACTAATAATTTAGATGTTTTATCGTTATTATTTTTATAAGGAGAGTTTATATTTCTTTGTGTGCACCAAACGGTTTAGAAGAAATCTGTCAAAGTTGTTTATTTTTATTTTTTTCTTCTCAGTATTTTATTTTATTTCTGATCATGGTATGGCAGTTTGAGTAATTTATGCAGCCTACCCAAATGTCCTTTCTTTGGTATTGTTCGTCGAATCGTAGAGCTCCTTATGTTCTGAGTTGAGCTGCACGATTACTGACAAATGCGTGCAATGAATGGACAGGTTCACTCAATCTTTGTGGTTCTTTCTTCAAAAGACCATTTCAGACACTAATCTACATGGTCTTCACATGATTTGACCAAGATTATGTCTGGACTTTAAAAGAGACTGTGACCTCTGAGTTTGTTTCGGTCTTTCTTCTCAGAGTAGTCAGATACGAAATGCCGACCTCATCTAGTTTTAAAATATGATTGACGTGTAAAAGTGTTTGTAAAAACCTACTTACAGAAATAAAATCATTTATCATTTATCATTATCATTTATCAAAGGAAAATTAATTTTTGTTTTTAAAATGTTTTTTGGGCTAATCAACACTTTCTTCACACTTACAAGAAAAAAATGAGCATCGGAATAAACAGAAAGAGGATCTATTTTAAAGCTGAGTTAGTCTGAAATCTTTCAAACTACATTATATTTATTTCTGGAACATTCAAATTCAAAAACAAAATATTTTATTCCACATAAACCTACATGGGCACTTATGAAACGTCAGAAGCTAGGTGCAGGGTACCAATTGGTCGTTTCCTATGGAGAAGAGCCGCCAAGAAACTCCACGATTACTCTTTTAAAAATAATTGGCTTTTACAATATTTTCAAATAACAGTGTTAATAGTTTTAGAGGTATGAGGAACACGGTGTAAAGTTCACTCATACTCTATAGTAAAGGGAGCATCCTCCGACCAGACGGCTATTGTGTCTGGTGGGTAACTGCCCAACGGTTGATGTCGGGATGTTGTATGTAAGCTAGTCGCGCGGTAAACCCTGATAGCGTGATGCAGGATTTGTGACGTCAGGTCTTTGATGCGTAGTTCGCATATGGCGTTGTTGGTACCGCCACAGGTTCATTCACACACATTCACATTAACACACCCTCATTGTCACCCTCACCACTCTCCTTACGCCTGCGTGCGTGCTGCATGTTTAGCTTTAATCCTCTTTTATTTTTAATATTGGTATTTAGTACCTACCTACATTTGCATAAAACAAGTAAATGATACTTATTTAAGTTACGGAAGAGCGGAGTCTCCTAACACAGGCTTATCTGCTTAAAAGGAGGCTCCAATCACTAGTTGTTAAGAGCGTTGTTACCGGTCCACTAACGCCACTCCTTTAAAAACATATTATCTCGTGACTGAGAAGAAATTATGAAAAACGGCTCAATCAACTATATCGGTAAGTGTGTCTAGAATTTTCTAATACCTTTTATAAAGTTTCATATTGGTACACGAAGCAACAAAATACGATCTAGAGGAATGTGGCCGTTTTTATTTAGATCGAATTTTGTTGCTTCGTAAAGGAAGTACATAAAAAAAAAACATAGTTATTTGGGAGTAGTTAATAGTAGACATTTAAATAGTAATGCCATAGTTTTAGCCGTCTACTAACTTATATTATTTGTGTCCTAGTTCTTAGGAATATGACTGTATTAGGCTATATTTATTGAGTCCAAATAAACGTTATTATTATAATTATATTTATTTTATATTCCCGACTAGCCGGAAGAGCTGATAACACGGGCCTAAGCCAAGTGATTATCAGTTGGATTAAGTGCGGTCACGTGCAGAAGATTGCACAGAAGATCAAATAAAATCAAATCAAATCAAAATGGTTAACATGCGTGATTTAGAGATCACCTTTTAAGCAAGAAGATGCTTGTGTTAGGTCACTCCGCTCGTCCACCTAACAATTATACAGTGTATGCAATTGAAAACAAAATAATAAAAGAAAGGAAAATACAAAAAGGGACGCACTTGTGCGATAATGGTAGCGTATTTGTGTTATTATTATTATTTCGTAACTAAAGAGTTTCGCAACAAAACCTGTCGTTCATACCAAAATGGATTCTATGCTCTTATCCCCATAGTAATCGATCACACATAAGTATGTTATGTATGGCAACATTAATCATATATTTTATTACGTAACAACGTTACTAAATAATGTCACAATTATTTGAAATGATAAACATGTTTAACTATAACGACAACTCCCATTACTTATGTAACCAAATTAATATGAATTTATAGCAAATCATTACTATTGACATGAATAAATTGAATTTAGATTAGTAATTTGTGCTTCGTTGATGATTTATTAAAAATAAATTCTTTTGAGTCGATCAATAGGTTTTCGATTATGTTTAAAAGTGACAGTAATAATAATAATTTTAAACTGTGTAATATCTTTTCAAATTAATAATAATTAGAAGCCTTAATAAACCGCAGGTTTTTAAAGCTATATACTTGATATAATTATGTACCTTACCTTTTTGCTCTTTGTAAGTATAGCGAAGTTAAAAAAATATATATATATTAAAATACAAATAAATAAAAATGTCTGTTTGTTATGTCAAAATAACAGCGTTTTACTAAATACATATAAAAGTATATACCTACGGTACTTATAACAAAAAATCCGTTTTTAAATGATTTGTCTGTCTTTTTGTTCCGGCTAATCTCCGAAACGGCTGGACTGATTTTGACAAGAATTTCACTGGCAGATAGCTAATGTTATAAGGAGTAACTAAGGCTACTTTAATTTTAGAAAAAGCCACGCGGGCGGTGCCACGAACAGTAGCTAGTTTAATATATAATTATCTACATTATACACTTTGCGTATGGCGAAGTTATAAATCATTAAGTAAAGCACATACATCGGTCCACTAGCGCCACTCCTTTAAAAAAAATATTATCTCGTGACTGAGAAGGAATTATGAAAAACGGCTCAAATTCATTCTAAAGAAAAACGGCCACATTCCTCTAGATCAGCGGTCGGGAACCTTTTGTCAGGCAAGGGCTTCAAGGTGGCAAAATAAACTATAGGCGGGCCGCACTTGTGATATTAACCCTATAAGCCCAATATATCTTCGTAGGTATAATTGGTCATATCCCATAGAAAAAATAAAAATGCTATTAAAAATTGACTTCCTTTTTCTGATTCCTCGACAGCCTTTTTTACAATTCGGAAAATGATCTAACTGTTTTTCATCAATATGTATTTTTTTTTTCTCATTTGGAATGCCTTTACGTCTGTGTGCTTATCAGAGATTAGTTTCGATTTTACCTTGAAGCCTTGCATTCAGCGTATTTAATTCATGAGTTACATCGGTCCAAAATCCAAAGTCTATTAACCATTGAGTATCTGTTAGCTCTGGAATAGATTTGCCTTATTCATTCATAAAAGTGTTGATTTCTTAGAAGCGCGGTTATTCATTAATTAATGCATTTATTTTGATATTTATAACTTATTTACAAAACATTCACGGGCCGCAAGTAAGACGTCCGCCGGCCGCATGCGGCCCGCGGGCCGCGTGTTGCCGACCGCTGCTCTAGATCGTAGATTCGTGTTGCTTCGTGTCTCAATATGAAACTTTATAAAAGGTATTAGAACATTCTAGATACACTTACCGAGGTCGCTGTTGAGCCGTTTTTCATAATTCCTTCTCAGTCACGAGATAATATTTTTTTAAAGGAGTGTCGCTAGTGGACTTTTTTAATCTAGGGCATCTCAGAGTGTAACCACTAAGGTTCCGACTTCTTTAACCGGACTTTCCTGTGGCTGCCTTAAGCTCCTAACGAAATTTAATGCCTCCAGCCAGGGCGTAAAAACTTATAAACTAAACGACTGTTGCTCGCTAATGGCACCCCCTGTGGGGTACGAACCTCGGCTTAGGGCAGCTGCGTCGGAGGGAGGGTGGCAAGGGACCGTCGGTGACTGGATAAAATCAGTGTTTTGATAATTATCATGGGCTAGTGTACCCTTATACGCTCTCTTAAGTACTTAGAGTAGAGGGAGAGAGCGACAAAACGTCCCTAACACACAGAAATAAAGTCAACAGTCCGCAGGTCCTCCACAAAAGCGTTGCTAAGCGACGCCCACCCACACACCAGTGAAAGTTACATTAAAATCGGTAGGTACAGCAGTTTCCAAGTTTGTACTTAATTAGCCATCTCCTATTCGCAGAGCCGGGCTTTGTTTCGCTCGCGTAAAACACATATACACATATGTCGTTAGCATTACATCACGGTTATGTAAACGTTTTGACAAGCCTAGTCGTGTAATCTCCATTAATATATTATGTTGATTTAAAACCAGCCTACCACGACCCCTGCAACGTTCAAAAGTAAATAACAGTCTCTTCAAGATCTAAAGGTCATCTTGGAGTGGTGTTGATGCGTCTCTATTCGTGGGAAAAACTATGACATTAGTATAGCTAGTTCGACACTGTTTTATGTAGATCAGATACAGGTTAGTCGGCTCCACACGTTTTTCCAATTAGATTTCATAATTGCTTGAAGTTTAGTCTAATGAGCGAGATTTTGTTACGTATCGGTTGATGGATGCCGAGGCAATTCGTTGGGCTTAACTAATGTTGATGAGCAGTTGTGGGCCAGTGGAAACGAACGCGACTTACAAGTTGTAGGTCCTATGTTCGAACCCAGGCAGATTCATGTTTAGGATTAGGAGGGAGGAAACGCCCGGGTGTTACCACTGTGTGGATCGCCCGGAGGACACGGTGGAGCATACGGTGGAGGTCTGCCCGGCCATGAGAGGCAGTCACCTCCTTCTGCGAAGCAGTAATGCTCGCGAAGGAGGAGGCGGAACGCATGAGGGAGCGGCAGTCTGTGCGCCCTCACTCCCCTAGTCACCGCAGGAGACGCCCTGGGCGGCGGGAATCGGTAGCCGATTCCCGGCCACCGTAGGCGCGGGCTTGCGGGCGGCGAGCTATGGGCAGCTCGCCGTCCGGTAAGAACCAGGCCCGGGTCGACAGCGCGTTGTGTTCCACGCGCGCCTCAAAGAGATGTCAGCACGCACTGACGGGGTCCGCCAGGACCGTTGCCTGCCATGGTTGTGGGTTTGTCCGAAAGGGATATCGTGGCCCTGGCACACAGGCAACTGAAGGTACACGGGTGGGTTTTAGTCAATAAAAGTCTGACACGCCCTCCCGATTCGCCCAGAGCGGGAGAAGTTATTTGATAATTTCCCACCCAAACGCAGGCATTTTACTTTGAGTAAATAATTTCATCACCACTGCTCTCAAAACGGTGAAGGAAAACATCATAAGGAAACGGGCATGTTCTAGAATCAAAAATTCGCGGAAATGTGACATCCCTAACCTGCAGCAGTGCTAGAAGTAGCGGGACAACCTAACCTGTACGATATGAGTTAAGGGGCCGTGCACAAAATCGACTGATTTTGATCAATTTTGTTCATTGTTTGTGAGAAAGGGAAAAATAATTTAAATTTGTGATTTGAAAAGTCGTTTTCTTTATTTTGCATGTGGCTGAAAGGGATTTTTCAAATAAATTAAGTATTCACGGTAAATCACTAATATTCGCAACAAGTTTTCCGAAAAATTACCCGAGACTGACATTTGATCATCATTCTACCAGACGCTACTTTTGATTTTGAACATTAAAAAATATCAACGACATCATTATTATGGTTTACTTGCATGTGGCTGAACCACTTTTTTCAACTTTCATACAAAATATCGCAGAAAAATAATATTGTAAAAACTTATTTTTTTTTTTTTTTTGTTTTAAACCCCGTCAGTAGTATATTTTTTCCTATTATTTAGCAAATCATATCAAGAAATTAAAAAAATCACAAATTAGTCTTCAGCTATCCTTGAAATATAATCAAAATTTTATTTAATGATTATACAATATCTTCATTAAGTAAATCAATGGCGAAATAAACTATATTGTGGAGAGCACTAAAATCATGAAACTGACGAACGAATGGTTTAGCACCATGAAGACTGTACTTTTATAGTTACACAGACTTAATGTTTCGATTATTTCAAGTTTTCTCACAATTAGATAAGAAATTGACAAAAGAGAGTTTTTTCGTGCACGAATAAAACTCTCTTTTGACACTTCTCGTGACCCAAAGGCTGGGTTTTACCTTGACCGGTGGCTAAACATTGCCATACAACGTGGCAATGCCGCCTTCTCTTGGGTACATTACCAGTCGACAGCGATACGGAGGAATTTTTCGACTTTTTTTAAATAAATGGCATCTTGCTGTTCAACCTAGGCGGCTGTCTACTACTTAACCGGACTTTTTTGTGGGTGCCTCAATAAATGAAGGCCTCCAGCCAGGGCATAAAACTTAAAAACTAAACGACTACGCTAAGGGCACCCCCTGCGAGGGTACGGACCTCGGCTTAGGGCGTCACTGTGGGAGGACAGCAAGAGACGGGCTGGATCGGATTATGATTATTTGGGGACGAATTTAAAGCTACAAGCTCAGCGGCACGGGCTGGTTCGCTGGTTGCAAAGGTCGGGGCGGGGATGTACAGGGACGTTGCGACGGGCCTCTTCGGCGAGGACGATAGGACGGATGTCGGGAGATGTGCTTTCTAACTATGCTAGTGGAGGGACTACTCTCCTGAAGGAGAGTGATAGCGTCATCGGGAATGGTGAGAGTATGCCTCGGACAGCAAATATTACTAATACGAAAGGGAGTGGGTTGCGGTGAGGAATTTATCGACGCCATATTTTAGTTTTTAAATAGTTTAGTTAGGTTAGGTTTATTTTAATAGTCTACTAGTAGTAATAGTAATCTTATATACTAATATTATAAAACTGAAGACTTTGTTAGGTTGAACGCTCTAATCTCAGAAACTACCGGTTCGGATTGAAATATTTTTTTTGTTGGATAGCCCATTTATCGAGGAAGGCTATAGGCTATACAACACCACGCTACGATCCTCAGGAGCCGAGCGAAAAGAACAAAAGCCAGAAAGAATGCTATGCGATAACTAAGTTATAGCGCGGGCGAGCGACGGGATGCGACGTGGTGGGCCGAAATTTCACGCGGAAGCTAGTAATATAAATAAAATAATATTAGTACTTTTGCTATACAATTAAAATAAGTTCCCATATAAATAAAGTCAAGTCATGTTAACAATGAGACCGTTTGTTCGATTCCCACGTCCTTAAATGTCGCTTTTTGTTAATAACCCGCTGGTTATTGATCTGTCTTTCAGAACACAATGAAAATAAAACGTATGTATTGTTCGGTAGCCACATGCTAACTTTTTAACTTTTAATAAACCTTTTTGGCCTCGCACAGGTAATTTTCTATTATGTTTTTTGTTGTTGTTTACAATGTAAATTTTGTTAGTTTTAAATGCTCATTTTTTTTTTGCTTTTAGTATTTCTTGTGCGTGTCCCAAATAAAATATTTTTCTTTCTTTCTTTCTTTCATACATCACCATCATTATTTCAGCCAAAAGACGTCCACTGCTGGGCATAGGTCTCCCCCAAGCACCGCCACCTCGACCGGTTCCATGCTTCCCGCATCCAGCGGATCCTGCGGCTTTCACAAGGTCATCAGTCCACCTTGTGGAAGGCCTTCCTACGCTACGTCTTCCGGTACGCGGTCGCCACTCCAGAACCTTTCGGCCCCAACGGCCATCTGTTCTGCCAGCAATGTGCATTTAAAAGACGTTATCACGTCAAAATTACATTAATTTGTATGTCGAGACTCTGTGGGGGTTCGAGGTCTACAGATGTACCTGGGGGCCAAGTCTACTAATGTACAAACGTGGCAATGGTCTCTTCATCGTGAGTTTTTGACAGATTTGCCATACAAACACTGTCAAATACTCACAATGGCGAGACCATTGCAACGTTTGTAAATTAGTAGACTTAGGCCCCTGGCTTTATGAATCCCAGATAGGTACGTGTCTTGAATGAAGTGGCCGTTGGATGTTGTGGTACATAAGTGAAATGATGAATTTTGTCTGAATTGCTCGTTGATCGTGGAGCCTTAAAACACTGATATTGATTTGAACACTGTTTATTTTACTTGAAACATGAATTTTACATGATGAGATTAGGGTTGCCAACTTTTTGTACAAGAAATAAAGTGTATTATGGTCAAATTGGGAAAATAAACAGTATCTCGAAAAAATTTACAGTATTTGATGTTTTTTTATTTTATTTTTAATATATTCATAAATCATTCGGGCTACTTGCGCAATGCGTCAATTCAGCACCAATTTTGTAAGCCTCACCAAATAGATGAGGAGCATTTTTTTTTATCAACTGCATTGAAGCTCTATTTCTGTCGTTCCACCACTTAGCATTCATCACTCATTCTGAGAATACTGAGGTGCCAAAACTAACTACATTTAATACTAGATCCAAAAGGTATTCTGACTGCAATTATTTATTTACTACGTCCCGAAAATTCGGGTCATTTACCAGTTTCATTCTGAAATTAAGGCTAGCTGAATCACCGCGCCCATGCCCAGGTGCATGCACGATGTTCTAAAGTTATTATTTAGACATAGCTCTGAATATCAGTGAAAACAGTATATTCATATACTTTATTTTTGTTGAACAGTTAAAAGTATTTTAGAGTGGAAAACAGTATAATACTGTTTTTAACAGTATGATTGGCAACCCTAGATGAGATACGTTCGCACATCCATCTTGATCTCCGATCCAGGCAGAAAAGGGAAGGGACCATTCGTTTTTTTTTAATACATAGACAAAGTGACCCAAATCCGATGTTTCCATTAACAATATATCATGATGCTACCATAGAAAATTTGTTGAAAACCATTAATTACAGATTATAAAATTGTAATATGTTAATTTATTATATTTATTTTATTTTATTATATTAAATTAATTTATTATATTAATTTATTATATTATTAAATGTATTTATTTAATAAACATGTTGATTTTCAATGAACATTGTATGAAAGCATCATATTTCCCTAAAATAAAAATAGCTTATTTTACTCCTTATAACATCAGCTATCTGCCAATGAAAGTTCCGTCAGAAAATTGATCTAGCCATTTTGGAGATAAGCCGGAACAAACAGACAGACTTACTAAACAGCATTTAGTAAAAAGCTGTTATTTGGACATTACAAACAGACACTTAAATTTTATTTATTTGTGTAGATACGAGAAAAGAGCTTTTGCAACGCGGAGCATGTTCCGCTGAAAACCGTTCAATTTTGCGTCTTGAGTAACATAAGGATAATTTTATTACAAAAGGCAAAAGTCAAAACAGCATTTCAATTTATTTAAATGCAATGCAATAAAACATATTCTCCGAAACCTATACCCACGTTAGCTCATTAACCTCATTTAGTATTCCGTCCGTAGTTTGACACTGAGAACAACAAACCTTCACAATTCGCGAATTACGTGGGTTAATTCGACTCATAGGGTCATGTCAACCTCGACATTGCCGACGATTGCCGATGATTTCCGAGGATTGCCGAGGAATGCCGAGGACTGTCGCGACGTACGCGCGTGCCATGAATATAGACTTATAGCGAATTAACCACGGTTCAATGCCATTGTATGGATTACTCGTAGAAGCTTTTCATTCATTGTTTGTCTTTCATTTAGCGTAACAATAAGCTTTGCGTATAGTTCTAGTAGTTATTACACGTGTCTACCCAAGTACAAAGGTTTGAATGATATCTAAACATTATTATAAGAAGTAATATTAAGGATGAAAAACTTGATAGTATTGAATAGAATAGAAAAGAATAAACTTTATTTCCAAATTTACAATTTACACAAAGGCGTATGAATTTATAATTTACACAAAGTACTATGACAATATTGTTTTTTTAAATTGCATAAATCAATGAGTATTAATTACCTCCGGCACCCAAGCTAACAATAAACTTGTGTTATGGGTGCCAGGGCTCTCTCTAATATTTTTATCCAATTTATACAAACTAGTACGGAGTTGCAATTGGGTTAGTAGCTATCGTTTGTGAACAAAAAAAAAAAAAAAAAATAAAGACACAAAAATAAAAAATAAAAAATTATATAAGGTGTATCTGTTCATACACGAAATATTTTAAGAGATACACCAGAGATACACCGTGGTAAAAAAGCCATAGAAGCAAAAAAAAAAAATTATGTAAGTGTTTTATATTTATACATAATTATTATAATTTTAAAATTGCTTGAGACATTTTGCAAAGGAGTTGCATTTTCCAAAATTTTACTTATTCTATGAATGACCCCCCGGACGCGGCGACGGTGGCGGCACGAGCGCGGTGAATTTTGATAATTAATCATCATATCAAGTATTTTTTTTTTTTTTTTTTAATATTTACCCAGATTTAAAAAAAATCGTTTCCATGGCTTCTTTACCACCTGTAGGTGTATCTCTTAAAATATTTCGTGTTTGAATAGATACACCATATATATAGCCTCTCTTCAGTGAGAATTTGGTTGTGTAGGTGTGTGTCTAGTGTCTGTGTGTGGTGTATGTTTGAGTTGTCTAAATAAGCAGGAAATATTAAAAAAAATGTATAGTAAATGAATGAATAAATGAGAAGAGAATTGAGCGTAAAACTGAAAATAGTAGAAAAATATTTTCATCTGAATAGATATAGGTAGTAGTGTAGTCTTTGTAGAACAAAGTCCTTGATCTTATTTGTAGACGATTTTTCAATCAAACACGCTAAAATCTTTGAGAGAACTGAGAGCTTTGAAAACACTCAATACAACAATAAAATTTAAGTGTACCTATGTTTGTAATGTCAAAATAACAGTTTTTACTAAATGCATACCTAATATGAACGGTAGGTACTTATCACAAAAAAAAAAATGCTATATGTCTTTCGGTCTGTCTATTTGTTTGTCCGGCTAAACTCCAAAACGGCTGGACCGATTTTGACGGGACTTTCTCTGGCAGATAGCTGATATTATAAGGAGTAATAAGTTACTTAGGTTTTTCTAAAATAAATGTAGCCTAAGGGCTACGTTTATTTTAGAAAAACACCACACGGGCGAAGCCGCGAGCAGCAGCTAGTAAATCCGATGAAACACAACGGAAAAGGTAAACATTTAATTAAAGAATGACTAATTTGATTGATCACCCATGTACTAATGAAACCTTGAACAAAAACCATGAAATTCGACAACACTAAACATCATGATGCAAACGTCTTACACAATTCCGATTATGGGAGATTTTTCCTTGATTTGCGATAAGGTATTTTTGAGAAAACATTCCTAGTTATGTCGGTGATACATGGCATAACCGACCTTGAAGACAGGTGTTCCTAAGAATTATGGTAATTCTAGACTTGGTAACAGCTACTAGGTAGGTATGTGTCAAGGAAAACATTTACTTTTTTATACGTTCCAGTATTATTTAATCCTGCAATTAGTTACGGTTAACTATTAAATAATCTAGTTCAAGCCTAGTTAAATACGTAGTATAAAGATTCATGCAGACTGGCGCCATATCGTGGGCGCGACAGGCAGCGCGTCCCTTGTCGCGCCAGTGTGTGGGAGCCTTAAATCTAATAGTGAATGGTCAAGCTACAGAAGATAAAAGCGCAACATTGTAAGGTTTTTCGATGATTTTCAGGCATATTTTCAGTAAAGTCTCGTTGCGCCATAACTACCCAGACTGTTCTCCCTAATTAGATATTTATTGCAGGGGCTGCCTTGACGCCGAGGAATCAGCCGCTCACGTCATCCTGGAATGCGAGGCCGTGCCTCCACAACGTGAAGAAATCCTTGGAACAATGAGGTCGCTCCGTGAAGCCTGTGAAGCTCCCAGGAAGCTTCTGTGCTTTTGGACGGAGCTAGGCTGGCTTTGTTAGCCAGAATCCCCACGCACAACGGACCAAATGAGAGTCTAAGTGCGAAGAAGGGAGCCCCATCATCATCATCATCATAGGTATTTATTCAGATCATGAAAATGATGATGTAATGTGAAAATAAATGCTAAGAGTGTGAAGCAAGTAAGTAAATTTGTATATTTGGGGAGTCAGCTACTCCCCAAATATACAAATTTACTTACTTGCTTCACACTCTTAGCATTTATTTGAAGCAAGTAAGTAAATTTGTATATTTGGGGAGTAGCTGACTCCCCAAATATACAAATTTACTTACTTGCTTCACACTCTTAGCATTTATACAAGGGATAGAAAAATTGATGAAGATATCATCACGACTGTCAAAGATCTACGAATGACAGCCGGGACCGGCTTAAGGCGAGGTTCCTCGAGCGTCGTAGGCATGTAACGCTTACCCCAGCCCCCGCAATGAGTAGCGATACGTAACAAATTAAGATGCGCGGGAGACGCGCGCGCCTAGCGCACCGCTCTCATGAGTTCACGAACTCGAGTTGGTTTAGTACCTACTCGAGTCGCGACACAGAATTGAGCAATGCAGTAGATCTCGGTATCTAATGAATGGTCACCCATCCTCGAACCGACCGTGGCAAGCGTAGCTTAACCTTCGATCGACCCGTGCGTTTGATATTATTTAGCCACGTTTCTTTTATTCATAGTTAATTTAAGGTTACATAAAAAGTGAAATATGATAATCGAATATTTTAATCATTTCACATTGATGATCGTCGGTGCGCATGAGTGGATAAGCAGCAAAAAGAACGACAAGGTCAGCGCGGTCACTGCGCGACCATCCTCTGAAGGTCAGCTTAGGTCTCTGTGTCACCAGGAAAACTTAGCGCTAAAGTATGCAGTAGACAATAAACATGAGTAAATAGATTGTAGTAAGATGATGTTTGTCATAAAATAAATAATAGCTAGGTATTCGATTTTTGTATCTGTAACCTCTTAATCCCATCTCCAATCTCCATCAGCTAGACACTGGATGGAATAGATATCGAATAGGTTTAAACTGACTGTAACCAGCGGCTTCGTGATGAGAAAAAAATGTTCGACTTATTTGAATAATTAACGATTCTTTAGAGTAGAGAACTGTTAAAAATATACATTGCCTCGATTTTTGAATACGGGGCAAGTCTCATTACCATCCAATATGGAAAGGCCAATAAAATATCAAATCCAAAAATGGTAATTTGGTTCCTAAATGAGCCAATGTCACCACTTTCTTCTGCTGGGACAACACGGGCTTCACGATGAGCAAAAAATATTCGATTTATTTAATTATTAACGATTCTTAATTAGAGTAGACTTCCGTTCAAAATTGGAGGCAATGTATATTACATTGCCTCCAATTTTGAACGCGGGGAAAGCCTCATTGCCATCCAATACGAAAAAGTCAATAAAATGTCAAATCAAAATCGTAATTTTCCTCTTGAATAAGCCAATGTCACACTTTCTTCTATTTAGTTAGATTCCATGTAAAATCCAGATACTTACCACTACTTCAACTTACATTCCGAGTTAACCTAGTCGTTCTAAACAATGTTCCGCTCCTACCAACCTACGAGGAAAATCCGGTTCAAAACAGATTCCCGAGTCGTTCCGCCAACTTCCGCAGGATGCTCAGCGGAAGTGTTTCAGTACTTGTAGGTAAAGGAAACTTTATAAAATGTTCTGGAAAATCATCTTTCGCAGGAATTGAACAAAATTTATTTTACTAATGTAGGACACGCCTCATTCTATTTATTTCTAGATAATATTTACGTAATGTAAAAGCTAATAATCTTAAAATATTAATAATAATATGTACAAGTATATAAAAAAGGGAGGGGAAAGAATCAGTGCATCAAAAAATTCGTCTGCATTGCTATCAACAGGAAAAGTGCCCAAAAGGCTGACAGCAATGCCACGTTGTATGAAAATGCTGATTCTTTGGCCAAGAAAAAGGCCGGACCTCTGGTCATGTGAAGAGGCGATTATTTATTCACTTGCTGTTTCATATTTTACTTTACTAGCGACCATTTTTTTTTTTGGTAGGAATTTATCTAATAACTTCTCCCGCTCTGGGCGGAGCAGGAGAAGTGTCTGAAATTCACTGACTAAAACCCACCCGTGTTCCTTCAGTTGCCTATGTGCCAGGGCCACGGTATCCCTTTCGGACAAACCCGCAACCCTGGCAGGCATCGGTCTCAGTGGACGCCGTCAGTGCATGCCGACATCTCTATATGAGAAGCGCGAGGAACACAACGCGTCAACCCGAGCCTGGTCCTTGCCGAACAGCGAACTGCCCATAGCTCGCCATCCGCAAGCCCGCGCCTACGGTGGCCGGGAATCGGCTATCGATTCCCGTCACCCAGGGCATCTCCTGCGGCGACTAGGGGCGTGAGCATACTGCCGCTCCCTCACGCGTTCCACCTCCTCCTTCGCGATCTACACAGTGGTAACACCCGGGAGTTTCCTCCCGCATTATTCGAAACAGGAACCTCACGAAACAACCGTGTCCGGGGAAGACCTGTGTCAGGTGGAATGTGAGGATGCCGTGGCACCTCTCTAGCCACTCCTCAAAGAGGGGACTAATCGCTGCAATTGTGGCGAGCCCAGCGCTGGGTTGCGACAATCGCACCCTGCTTGTCACTATGAGATCCCGTCGGAGCTCTGTCCGCTGTGCCGTGATTTCTCGCGGCAGCGGAGTTACGCCCCAGCGTTTCACCTCCTCGTGCAACTCCAATAAGTGCGCGAGGATTTTTGCCTCCAGATCCCATGGCGGAAATCCGGCAAGGAGGCTCGCCGCCTCACCGGAGACCGTGCGGTATCCCCGGACCAGCCTGATGGCCATCACCTTTTGGGACGCGTTCAATCGACGGGCTGGTTGCCGCCTCAAGGAACGCGCCCACACCGGTGCCCCGTAAAGGGCCATGGACCGCACGATCCCCGCAGAGAGCCTCCGGCAGGAGGCGTTTGGCCCCCTCGCTGTGACCGTACCTCATATTTCAATATTTACATGTCATTATAATGTTTGTGTACTTTGCCGCTAAGCACCGTAATTACTAAAACAAAACAAACAGTTCCAGTAAACACAGACAGCCATTATTTTTAAAGGAAATTCTTGCGGTCAACCGTCATCATGCATAAACAGATAGGTACGTCTCGTAGTCCGTATTTATAGTTTAGAGGCTCATTATTCGTACATCCAAATTATGCAAAACTATAAATAATTAATTACAATCAGATGGAACATCGATTTTCGGAACTTTTTGCTGGGGATTAAAGATACCATCGAGTTGTGCAATAAAAATTAATTTCGCATTTGAATCATTAATCAAAGAATCAGGTACGCAATTTGTTTAATAATTTTATAGCAGGTACGCGATGTATTGACTATATCATTTGAATTTTGTTTTTATGTCGTTAAGTAGGTATATTGTATTGTATTTATTGTATACGTAAATGGTACACCACTGACTACCTGCAGTATTGTCTCTACATCTACTTTTAATCCATCCAAAGGTTGTCTGTAAAATATCGATTTTAGCGATAAGACCGCCCATTATGTCACCCTATGTAACATTTCTACTTTTATATCTGTATTTTTTTTTTTACATAATAAAGAGTATTCTATCTAAATATACATATCTTCTATATACTAATATATAAAGCTGAAAAGTTTGTTTGTTTGTTTGTTTGAAAGCGCTAATCTCAGGAACTACAGGTTGGAATTGAAAAATTATTTTTGTGTTGGATAGTCCATTTATTGAGGAATATTATAGGCTATATAACATCACGCTACGACCAATAGAAGCGGAGCATAAATGAAAAATGTTGCAAAAACGGGAAAAAATATTCCTTTTTGAGAGCTTCCGTTGCGTGCGCTGCGTAAACGGTTTAAGTTACGCAAATATCATGTATGATGGAATTGTTCCTCATTAAATGTTCTAAAAATGAGTCCGCGACAGCATATGTCTATCTTTTAAGATTGACTCACTATAACCTTTTTTATGGTAATCAAATTTGTTCGAAATTAATGCATTATTTGCGAAGGAGTTTTCATAAGCATGGTATTAATCCTTATCCAAATAAATACGTTATTCATCACAAGTATTGAATTTTGAACAAAGTTGCCCTTACATCATTTAATTTCAATGAATATCTTAGGAGATATAACTGTTTTATAATAACTCCGCAGCAAAATTATGATCAACTCTGCGAGGTAGTCTATTCTAAAGCTGAAGAGTTAGTTTTTAGGGTTCCGTACCCAAAGGGTAAAATGGGACCCTATTACTAAAACTCCGCTGTCCGTCTATCTGTCTGTCTGTCCGTCTGTCACCAGGCTGTATCTCATGAACCGTGATAGTTAGACAGTTGAAATTTTCACAGATGATGTATTTCTGTTGCCGCTATAACAACAAATACAAAAAAACAGAAAAAAATATATTTAAGGGGGCTCCCATACACGACATACGGACATGATTTTTTTGCCGTTTTATTTGCTGCGCCCGCGTGGATATCGGTTATCGCGTAAAAAAAGTAGCCTATGTCCTTCTCTGTATCCCAGGCTATATTCCTGCCAAATTTCATGTCGATCGGTTCTGCGGTTTAGGCGTGAAAACGTAACATACAGACAGTACAGACAGACAGACAGACAGAGTTACTTTCACATTTATAATATTAGTAAGGATTTGTATGGATGGTACGGAACCCTTCGTGCGCGAGTCCGACTCGCACTTGGCCAGTTTTTTGTTTTTTGAACGCGCTAATGTCTGGAACTGCGAGTTGGATTTGAAAAAATCTTTTTGCATTTTACAGCCCAATTCTCGAGGAAGAATAACATTCCTATTAACTAGGACACAATTTTTTTAAATGAAAGTTTATGCGAAAATGAAGTAAAATCACGGTCAGGCAATGTGTTGCGACGGGGTGGATCGGAGGAACAAGAAATTTAACGCGGACGAAGTCGCGGGCAGAAGCTAGTTTTCAAATAAAGAACATCGTCACACCTACCTGTATACGACCACTTTTCGAATGTACGCTAGTTTGCTGATGCAGGTCTCCTAGTAATCAGCGTTCACACTTACAAACAAATTCATTTATTTATAAAGCTTTGTAACCGCTCTTAGTTCGACATTTATAACAGTTAACGACGTTTCAGCTTCCTAGTACTACAGTCTACAACTCACAAGGCAAACCGGAACAGCCGGCAAATTAATGAAATCGACGGTACTTCGGCAGGGTACCTATAATACATTCTCTCCTTAGTAACGAGCCGTTGCAAGCAATGCTAGGTTCTGGTAGTAAATAATCAGCTAGCTGCTAACATCGGCAGTGCCTAGGGTTACCATCCATCCGGATTTGTCCGGTTTTTTAACCCCCTCCGGAATTTTTCCGGCCTTGTCATTTGTCCGGACTTTTCGACAGACGATTTTTTTAGAACATAAATGAGTAGGTAATGAAAGAAGAGTGAATGTGTGCGTATGTGGACTGTGCGTGACGGGTGACAGGCGAGAATGGAAAGAAAAACGTATCAAATTCCGACCCCCAAGATACAGGCAAATGCCTAGTTTGGGGGTCTCCGTCCAATCTGCTCTTGTATAAGATTATTAATAATAAATAAATAAAAAGAAGTAACATGGGACAAGAGCAGGAAGATGATAAATGAAAGAAGAAATATCAAAGAAATGTGGGGCAGTCTTTGGGTACTGCCGATAGAAGTGAAAACTAAGTAATTAAAGCGTTCGGTAACGATGACGCAAGTTCCATGATTTTTGTTCACCCAAAAAGTACACATATATACACAGTATACATATAGCTCATGGAAAGCGTTCGGTGACGATCGCGAATCCATAAGTTAATCCCCTACCAAAAAGTCCTCAATGCGCCTTAAGAAGTTTTCACTTCAAAACTAAAATATCTGAACTTTTTTGTAAATGTCCGGGGCCTTTTGTCAGGACTTTCAAATTTCGAAATGGGAGCCCTAGCCTTGGCAGGAATGCGTTCAAATGCGCGCGCGACGCCCCGAGCGCCGGACGACCGGCCGATCATAGCATTTTAAAAGATACCTCCAACGGTAAATTAGGAATTCTAAGTTTGCGGGAGTTGGAGGAAAAATGCTAATTGTTTTACTGTTGACACTGCTCTATAGACTCTTCTTCACAGTCAATTGACATTGTTTGGAGAAAGTTTTCTTACAAAATTCAGAATCTGATATTATCGGTAGGTCATAATTACTTACCTAGCTCGTTTACAGAATAAATGGCCGCTATATTTTATTTACCTAAAGCAGCTTAGGTATATGAGGTATTTTTAACAATCATAATGATAGGTAGGTACTTTCGTTTACTTCTTTGCGGCTTCTTCTACTATATTTTTCTCACCTGTTTGGCGTGTTCTAGGCTTAACTTCATCATTTCAGCCGAAAGACGTTCACTGCTGGACATAGGAGGCCTATGTCCAGCAGTGGACGTCTTTCGGCTGAAATGATGAATGATGAATGAAAGCTATACTTACAAAAAAAAAGGTATAAGCTATAAATAAAATATATTATAATGAACCCTATTCTCCTTAAATCCGCAAAAATGTCACCGATACCCAGAGATTTATTTACTACCATTGTTACAAAAATATGTCCAAACAGTTACTTAACGTTTAGCCATTTAACAGTTATATTAAATGGCTAAACACATAAGTATCATAGCATATAAATAAGGAAAGGAGTGACTGAACTAAGTTATTAGAACTTGGATTTTAAATGTGTGGGGCAATATTATTATATTTCGCAATTAGACAAGTGTTATCATTTCAGCAGAAAGACGTCCACTGCTGGACATAGGCCCCCCAAGCACCGCCACCTCGACCGGTTTTGTGCTTCCCGCATCCAGTGGATTCCTGCGGCTTTCATAAGGTCATCGATCCACCTTGTGGGAGGCCTTCCAACGCTACGTCTTCCGGTACGCGGTCGCCACTCCAGAACCTTTCGGCCCCAACGGCCATCTGTTCTGCGCGCAATGTGCCCTGCCCATTGCCACTTAAGTTTGGCAATTCTTCGAGCTATGTCGGTTACCTTGGTTCTCCTGCGGATCTCTTCATTTCTGATTCGATCACGTAGGGAAACTCCAAGCATAGCCCTCTCCTTTGCCCTTTGGGTGACTTTTAGCCTTCTAATAAGGCCCATTGTGAGCGACCACGTTTCAGTGCCATAGTGCGTGTTGCTAGTGATGAGCCATATGTCATCACTAGCAACACGCACTGGTCAAAGACTTTCGTCAGAAAGAACTATGATCATAAGCGGTGGTTGGACAAGCAATTACTAGTTGTTTGTTCAAAGTAAGTGATAATTGTGATTCCAGTCATTAGCGTGTCTCGTCTAAACGCGTCATGAATGAAAACATTCTTTGAATGTCGATGACATGAATGTCTTGTAAAAGCGCCTTTTCTATAAGTAATTACTCGTATAAACACTTTTTTTAAACACTAGTCGTGTGGGTAAATAAATACCCACAAAGCTACAAAATTGGCACTTCACAAATGAGTTTAGTTTGCTCGATTAATAGGGATATGTCCTGCGTAAAAAAAAGAAAAACTGTTTAGTCCGTCAATCTGATAATAAAAAAATATTAGACCCGATTTTTTTTTCTTTATCATATTAATAAAAATTACTTAGTATAAAACACATTAAACTTGGGGAGTGGGGGCTCGTTACGTCACAGCTACGTATAAAATGACGCAGTGACGTCATGCCACATTTGAACTCAATGTATCGCCGTAATGTTTTGATTCCGTAAAAAAAGAAAAAAATTTTTAGTCATCATCCCTATTGTCTATTGTCTGCTGTATTGCAGCTGTAGCGCTTTTCAGAGTATGTATTTCTATTCATGATGGGATTTTTGATCGGACAAGGTCAGATATTTTAGATTAAGTGGCATTCTACGAAATCGAAACGAAACGAATTCTATCTGCGATTACGGTGTTGGAAAAGTCAAAAATGAATGGGACTGATATACATAAGCTACTAAGAGCGAAGTGTCCTAACACAGGCAATTTTTGTCTAAAAGGTCACTTCAACCACTAGATGTAGTAAGTACACACGGCTACATATCAAGCTATAAATTTCCAGTTAAAGCAGATCTCGTATTGTATAGGATTTCCGAACAATGAGAGGCTAACTTATACTAGAAATGTATAGCTTGATGTGTAGCCGTGTGTACATAACTTGTGAAAGAAAATCAATTACTTTATTTATATAAGCTACCGAACAGCTTACACCAATCCTGTTGAAAAGTGCTGTAGAAGTACGAAACGCTTTGAAAGCAATTGTCACTTGTTTAGGCCTTCAGGTAAGATCACCATTAGCCTTTTCTCAACTATGTTGGGGTCGGCTTCCAGTCTAATCAGATGCAGCTGAATACCAGTACTTTACATGGAGCGACTGCCTATCTGACCTCCACAACTCAGTTACTGGGTAATACGATACCCCTTGGTAAGACTGGTTGTCAGACTTTCGGGCTTCTGGCAACCCGTAACGACTGTCAAAGATCCACGAATGTCAGCTAGGACCAACGGGTTAGCGTGCCTTCCGAGGCACGGGGGGGTCTTGGTATATAAAGATGGCCACCCATCCACGGACCAACCGCAGCAAGCGTAGCTTAACCTGCTCGATCGACCCGTGCGGCTGTTATTACTTAGCCATCAAAGTTACAACACATCCTATCAAAATGAACAGTCTAATTCCACTAACTTGTTATGTTATCACCTTATTTATCCCACACACATATAGCTCCTTTCTTCTTGTCTGTACAAGAAGAAAGGAGCAGAAAAATACGTACAAAGGTGATGCTTATTTCTAATGAAATCTCTTCCAGCACACCTGCGATAGGAAAGTAGATATAGAGATGTAGACAACGTGTGTAAAAATAGAAGAGAAAAAAACATATACATAAAATCAAAATAGCTATACACTAATATAAATACTTATGAACATACAATAAGAGAATATACTTACATACATACTTCTAAAATAAATATCACTCAAATATATACTTAGAACTACAATGTAGTGTATTACACTTGTTGAAAGTCTTTGACCACTGCGTGTTGCCCGTGATAACCTATGGCACTGAATCGTGGTTGCTCACAATGGGCCTTATTAGAAGGCTAAAAGTCACCCAAAGGGCAATAGAGAGAGCTATGCTTGGAGTTTCCTACGTTATCGAATCAGAAATAAAGAGATCCGCAGGAGAACCAAGGTAACCGACATAGCTCGAAAAATTGCCAAACTTAAGTGGCAACGGGCAGGGCACATTGCTCGCAGAACAAATGGCCGTTGGGGCCGAAAAGTTCTGGAGTGGCGACCGCGTACCGGAAGACGTAGCGTAGGAAGGCCTCCCACAAGGTGGACTAATGACCTTGTGAAAGCCGCAGGAATCCGCTGGATGCGGGAAGCACGAAACCGGTCGAGGTGGCGGTGCTTGGGGGAGGCCTATGTCCAGCAGTGGACGTCTTTCGGCTGAAATAATGGCACTTGTCTAATTGCGAAATAATATTGCCCCACACATTTAAAATCCCAGTTCTAATAACTTAGTTCAGCCACTCACACAGCATAGCAACTTAATGCGTTTATAAGAACTTATTTCCTCCAACAAAGTAAAGAAACACAGCTTAGTATGACATAGTTTCTTAGAAAACGATTGCTTATCATGCACGGATGTGACTAACATAAATCCTGTCCGAGTTTTTACGATTATTAGTCTTACTTCGTAGTTATGTACACACCACCACATGTTGTCTTCTGGAAAATCCTGGCACACGACTATCGGTGTTATTTCGTGGAAAATACAGATTATAGTTGTCTGAAACTTTTTGGTTTGATTAAGGATGTTGACTTCGGTATCGAAGTTACGAGGTAAATAAAAACGATACCTTCGATCGAATGGTATTATCTGAGTAATCAAATAGCAGAACAGTCTAATTAAACATTCAAGAATAATTATTTACCTATACAAATATGGCGCATATTTTGTCTATTTGTTCGGTGATAATCTATGAAAAGCTACGTAAATAGAGGTTCTCCTTTTATGGATTATTTTGATGGCGTATAAACTATTTGACTTTTCGTGTTTTTATTTTAACTCATAAGGATTATCTGCATGATTTGTGCAATTTTATTCATGTCCTGCTTACTTTTATATTTATTTATCTATTCACAAGGTAACTCGATTCACAATATAGGGTTCGAGTTGATTATCACCCAAAGCTTAATCACACAGCATGACCAGTTTTTTTTTTTTTTTTTGAGGATACGAAATCATCAAATGATTGATCATCATCCTGCTCTGGGTGGAGCGGAAGGGAATGTCAGACTCTTACTGACAAAAACCACCCGTGTTCCTCCCTTGGCCCTTTATGTTCCGGGGCAGCGGTACCCCTTTTGGACAATCCCGCTGACCCGGCAGGCTTGGGCCCTGATGGGCCTCCTCGTTGTTGCTGACATCTCTTTGAGGCGAGCGTGGAACAAAAATAATAATGATGGCAACTAGAGTAAAAAGATTAGTTCATAAAATTACAAATACAAGGACTACGCGTCTATACCTACTTAAAAAAAAAACCCTTTTAAACCTGTAACTTAATTGTTAAAAACACGATGAGTTTCATTTATCTCAGACCACAGATACCAGAAAGAAAACAAAAATTTAATTACCAAAGCGATCTCAATGTATGCTCTTGACTTCGCACCTAATGTCAAAGATCAATGATCTGAAATAAGCATTATTTTATTATCTGTGTAACAATACATGTCAGCGTGATCGACAAAGATGCGCCTACGCACTTCTGGCAAACAAACCGCGGCTATTATACTTCAATCTAATATAATAACGCCTCCACAAATGTTTTGTGTCCCTTTTTTTGTCAGTATATGACTAATAATTATGTCGAAGAATAAAAATAATAGTTCTATAATAATAATAATAGCGTGTGTTCGTGATTATTATGTTACTGTAATGGCTCATTTATGCATCTAATGTATGTGAGGTTTATGATATGTTGCGAAAAGTTGAATGGGTTTTCGTGGATATTATGGTATTTGAAAATGACCTCTGGAAATAATGATTAAGAAATGACTGAACTAGCCGACTGTAGTAGGCTCGCGAAGTCGCGGTTGCCTCGCGCATTTAGAAGGTATTTAAACATAGTAATTATTTTAATGGTTTTATCAAGACAAACTCAGCGAATTGTGCTAAACAATCTTACTACATAAAAGAAAAATACGTCTGCTTTGTAGTTATGAGATTGATTAAACATTACGAAAAGGAGTAACTTTGGGACTTTTTCTATCCAGCATGGTGCTCACATATTTAAATATGTGAGCACCGTGTATCTATCGCATTTATAATTTTTTCTGTCATTACTTCACTTTTCATTCTTTTTACCTATTGTGGTATAGTAATTTTTTATTCTAGGTACATCGTCTTTACCTATAATTATTAATTAATGTATACAAACTATTGTTAACATTTTAAAAGAGTAAGTATGGAGTTTCTTGCCCATTCTTCTCCATACAAAACTACCTCTTGGAAGGGGCAACTAGAATCAATTAACAATTTTTATAATTTTTGACGTTCAAAAGTGCCTTTTACGTGCCTATTTGAAATAAATTATTTGACTTTGACTTTTGACTTTGACCAGAAAAGATAATCTAATCGTGTTATTAAAAGCGATTGTATGCCCGCCAGATCCACATAAATAGGATATATATTTTTTTTTTTTTGATACTGTGTTTTATGTTTCCTATGGATTCAAAAAACTAGTAAGCGTGGTCTCTATCGGATCATACTGACTTAAAGCAACCAGTTGGAGGATTATTTATCTAATAGAATTAAGTTCTAGGTATCAGACCACCAATTGACACAGATCATAAAAAAATCGTTAGTTTATTGGTTCTTTCATTCGCTTCAGGTTAATAAACGATGATGAAAATTCTTTAAACACGTCATTCTGAGCCTATTCATCATAGAATTTGCTTCAGAAACATTTTCCTAAAACAATAAATAAAAAATTCAATAACTTCTTACTTCACAAACAATAAAACAAACAGACGTCTTCGTACCAAAATTGTTCACAAATAACAGCATTAGCACAAAGAATGCGCAGAGACAATGGCCGACACGGATAACGCAACGGTTACAGCTGATTGGTTGGTTCGGTATGTTTCCTGTGCATACGTAGTGATCCCCAAAAAGTATCGATACTCGATACTTTTCTAACGATACTCGAGCAGTATCAATACTTCTTCGTTAGTTGACAAGTAGTTGAGCTATTTAATTGACTTAAGACATCAATACATAAAAATAAATAAAATTGAAGTGTCTGTTTGTAATGTCAAAATAACAGCATTTTACTAAATGCATATGAAAGTATACACGATACTTATAACAAGAAAACTATTTTTCAAAAAAATAAATTCTGTCTGTTTGTTCCAGCTAATCTCCAAAACGGCTGGACCGATTTTGACGGGACTTTCACTGGCAGATAGCTGATGTTATAAGGAGTAACATAGGCTCCTTTATTTTAGAAAAAGCCACGCGGGCGATGCCGCGGGCAGCAGTTAGTAAACAAATATACAGGGTGGCAGGGACATCGACGCGAAGCCCGTTGTAAATTGTAACTGTAACGTCGGTAATTTAAAAAAAATGCTGTCCTATACATTTTGACCGCGTAAGTCCTGGAGTGGAAACCGCGTATTGGCAAGCGTAGTGTGAGACGCCCCCCAGCTAGATGGACCGATGACCACAAAATGGTGGCTGGGACAGACTGGATGCAGAAGGCACAGATCAGGGTGTTGTGGCGCATTATGGGAGAGGCCTATGTTCAGCAGTGGACTGTGATAGACCGAGTTATTTGAAGTATTACACTTTTGAAGGAAATAGCAGTTTTTTTTTTTTAATAACTGACTATAAATTTCAACGCAGGGGGTCCGGAATCAAGAACTGAATCCATGGTAACCTGTTTCGCGTCGATATCCCTTCCACCCTGTTTATGTGGTCTTCAACTAAATGAGAAGAAATTTAAAACGTGCATAAAACGCACACTATGCAGACAAGCATATTATAAGTTGGATGATTATATCGTAGATAAAAATGCTTGGCTAAATGCTGGTCCTGCTCCACTGCCACTTGGGCTCACTAGATAAAATTTGAATACTTGGAAGTTGCTTCCCCCTTTTTTTATTTTATTTTATTTTCTGACATTACGAACTTAATGTTTATTTTGTTTTTATTTAAGCATGTTTTTATTGATGAATACTCCAATAGATAATAATTATTTTCTTTTTTGGTACTAAATTTTTATTAATCTCTCAAATACATTGCAAACTATAGTTCTGTATAATTTAGCAGCATTTTTTCAATTTTGTAAATGTGAATACTATGGAGTCGTTTACTATGTTATTATGATTTATGTTGACTTGAAAGATCATGGCAGTTGAGAGTATGTCATGCTCACTTAAATGTTTCACTGATGGTGGCGCGTGTGTTGGATCATTCGGTTCCCTACAAAATGGTTGAGCTGGATGGTGCTGATCCATGCGTCATGTTCGTGAACGGGCGCCGTCAGTTGGGACTGGTCATCTCTTGACTGCCAGGGCTTATTTTTAATTTGTAATTTTATATTTTGAATTGTTTTATTAGTTTTTACATTGTCTCACATATAGAAGCAACAAGAATAATGTACCCAGGATTATGTAATATCTTGATTTAAAAGAGTGTCCTTGGAGTTTCTTGTCCGTTCTTCTCCATAGTGATCTACGTATTGGAATGGGCATCTAGCTTCAACTTGCCGACTCTGACTAACTGACCGTCTCTTTGACAATTCAAAAGTGCCTGTAAATGGTTTAATTGAAATAAATGCTTTGAGAGTTGCAAGTCGAAAAGTCAGATCTTTTTTTTAATTATTAAAATATATCAATTTCTTGTTCTTAAGGAGTAGGTAATATGTATGACAAAAATCCCCAGTATATTTCAAGTATATAGGTATTTCAAAACAACTTAGACCTAGTAAACATAGAAGTTTTAGAATATCATGATTGTATCGATACTACTAATCAGTACAGTATCGATACTTTTGAATAAATACCAATATCCCTAGTTACAGCTGATCGATCGGTTTGGTATGTTTCCTGCGCCTGCGACGAAGGGCCGCGACTTCCGTCGTACGCGATGACGAAAGCCGCATAAGCTTTAATTGACTTTGTAATTATCAGCCTGTATATGGGCCTGCTAATAGACTGTGACAATGAACGGTTATACGAGAATATTGCCGTATTTATAGGTTTTGGTGATGTTCTTCAGAAAGGTCAGGTGCGTAGTACTCGCAACCGGCTTGCGTGTCTCCTTGAATTATATAAATGCATAGCACAAGTGTGAGTACTATGTTAGAGCTACCATTTACCGGGTAATATGTCTTTCATTGACTTGAATGTGCCCTGGCGGCTGAGAGTATGTCATGCTCACTCAAATGTCTCGCTGGTGGAGGCGTGTGTGTTGACTCATTAAGTTCCCTTCAAAATAGTTGAGCTAAATGGTGCTGATCCATACGTCATGTTCGTCAACGGGCGCCGTCGGTTGGGACTGCTCATGTCTTAGCTGCCATGGCTTATTTTAATTTATTTTAATTTTTGAATTGTTTTTATTACGGACGCTTCTAACATGCACGTCTTTTTACATTGTTCTCACATGTATAACTTCAACATGAATAATGTAACCCATGGGCAACTAGCTTCATCTTTCTGACTGACCGAATCCTTGACAATTCAAAATTGCCTGTAATTGGTTTATTTGAAATACGCTTTGAGTTTGAGTTTGTATGACCCTAATTGCGTAACACACTATAAATCACAATTTGAATGATTTTAAAGGATATTGCTATAATCAATTGCTTCATAAATGTTCGAATTCATATGTGCGCGCTATGGAGCGGGCTATGCTCGGAGTTTCTTTGAAGGATAAAATCAGGAATTAAATTATTCGGAAGAGAACCGGAGTTACCGACATAGCTTGCAGAGTAAGCAAGCTGAAGTTGCAGTGGGCTGGCCATGTTTGTCGAAGGACCGATCGCCGGTAGAGTAGACGAGTCCTGGAGTGGGGACCGCGTATCGGCAAACTTAGTGTGGGACGCCCCCAGCTAGATGGACCGACGACCTTTTAATCATTTTATCAAGACAAACTCAGCGAATTGTGCTAAACAATATTACTACCTTTTCATTTATATAAAATACTAGCTTTTGCCCGCGGCTCCGCCCGCGTGGATCTCGGTTTTCGCGTAAAAATGTAGCCTATGTCTCCTTATCCCAGGTTATATCTCTGCCAAATTTCATAACGATCGGTTCAGCGGTTTAGGCGTGAAAACGTAACATACAGACAGACAGACGGATAGACAGACAGACAGAGTTACTTTCACATTAATAATATTAGTATGGATTAGAAAAAAGCGGCCAAGTGCGAGTCGGACTCGCCCATGAAGGGTTCCGTAGCAGCAAGTAACATAATATAAAAGTTCTTGTAGTTCGTTGTAACTTTGATAATGTTTTAATAATAGGTAAATTGCGGTTTACGATTTATGACGTATTAAAATAAACTACTTACTAGATCTCGTTCTTACAAATTTTCGGTGGAAGTTTACATGGTAATGTACATCATATATTTTTTTTAGTTTTATCATTCTCTTATTTTAGAAGTTACAGGGGGGGGACACATTTTACCACTTTGGAAGCGTCTCTCGCGCAAACTATTCAATTTAGAAAAAAATGTTATTAGAAACCTCAATATTATTTTTGAAGACCTATCCATAGATAATCCACACGCATGGGTTTGATAAAAAAAAAATGAGTTTCAGTTCTATGTATGGGGAACCCCCAAAATATATCGTTTTTTTTTTTTTCTATATTTGTGTAAAAATCTTAATGCGGTTCACAGAATACAACTACTTACCAAGTTTCAACAGTATAGTTCTTATAGTTTCGGAAAAAAGTGGCTGTGACATACGGACGGACAGACAGACAGACATGACGAATCCATAAGGGTTCCGTTTTTGCCATTTGGCTGCGGAACCCTAAAAAGCGTCCGATTTGTAGCTATGAGATTGATTAAACATTACGAAAAGGGGTAACTTTGGGAGTTTTACCTATCCAGCAAAGTTAATCTAATCGTGTTATTAAAAGCAATCGCATGTCCGCCAGATCCTTAAATAAGATATATATTTTTTTCAGAATGTTATAACACTGTTTTTTATGTTTCCCATGGATTCAAAAACTAGTAAGCGTGATCTCTGTCGGTTCATACCGTCTTATCATACAGGTGTTAAGCCTATATCATGTCACTATTATCCGAAATATTTAATTGCTAATTACAGCTTAGCATACAGCGTTCATTACGTCTCCATCAAAAAGAGAGTTTGTTTAATTTTTGTAAGAAACTATTGGAGTCGTTGAGCTTCTTGATAGTTGTATAATTGAAACATTAGTTCTTCCTTTTCAGGAAACACTCCTCATACAAAAGCCACTAAAGTCATAAATATTTAATTGACTAACTAATTATAACATGTAAATGTGTTTGCACATAAAGTCGGTCTATAAACGCATCTTAAATGGTATGAATGGTAATCAGTAGGAAAATGAAATAATGTCCAGGCCGTATTAGTAAAATATACTCGTAGAGACGTGCATAATGATCAGATGTTCTTAGAAGATGTTTCATCAATATCCTCATATCATTCTAGTGACGACTACTGCTAGAAATAGACCTCCTGAACGATTGCTAAAATATAATTGGTTCCAAATAAATGAAAATGTTCCCTTACTGAAACAGTGGCACAAACCTTTTTAAAGTTTTTTAGTAGACTGATAAACTAACTAATCTTAAATATCACTCACACTCACACTCTTTCACCTTCCGATTTCCGTGGTACCGTAGAACGGGGCTATTCGGATTTTCGGGGGTTATTTGGAACAAAGCAATTGTAAGATTTGAGTTGACATTAATTCAAATTGTGATCTTCGTACGAAAATTTGTAAAAGTAAACAAGACCAGAAATAAAATAAAAGCTGTCTTTGGTGTTTTGGCAGAATTTATGTCAACTCAAATCTTACAATTGCTTTGTTCCAAATTACCCCCGAAAATCCGAATAGCCCCATTCTACTGTTAGTATTTTATATAATTTTAAATAGTATAATGCAAATATCCACTTATTTCGAATTTTATTTTCTAATTGTATTTTATTTTCTTTCTTTTTTTTTACCCGACTGCCAAGGAAGGTTTATGTTTTTCGCGCGAATCTTGTATGTATATTTGTTTGTAAATTTCTTTATTACCTCGTATCTTACAAACGGCTGGATGGATTTGACAGTCAAGGTCAAATGACCACGACGACGATGACGGGGTATATTCGTCTTAAAAACCCAAGCATCATTAGATAGGTGTTTGTAAAAAAAATAAAAAAATGGCGGATTTTTAGCGTGAAAATAATTAATAAAAAAAAAATCAACTCTATTCTTGAGAATAGAGTTGTTTTTTTTTTTTTAAATTACGAATTTTTATCGTGAAAATAATGAATTTAAAAAAAATCAACTCTATTCTTGAGAATAGAGTTGTTTTTTTTTAAATTAACTTACAACTAACAATACCGTAACAATGTTTTGTGGTGAATGTTGTGTATACTCATAATTGGCATACACACCATACTTTTATTATGTTAGGTACCTATTGTTCTGTTTAATTTTTAGGGATCCGTACCAAAATGGTAAAAAGGAACTCTTATGGTGCGACTTAGTCTGTCTGTCCGTCTGTTACAGCTGGCTATCTCAAGAACTACTAATGCTATCAACTTTTTTGGAATAGTATTAGATGACGTTTGCCCAACTAGTTTGCAAATAAGAAATATTTTTTTCTTTTTGCAATATAGTTGAGCAAACTTCATTAAAAATGTATGTAAAGATTACAGGAAAACTAAAACGATGTCTCTAAATAGCACACTTTTTCTAATAATGCAGTTTTGGGTCAGCGCCATCTCTTGACCGATAGTGAAACTAATGTAAAAAAAAAACTTGATGATTTTCGATGGTACGGAACCCTCGATGCACGAGTCCGACTCGCTCTTGTTTTTTTATATACTGCTGTTGATGTACCAAATGAATAAATTTAATTTAATTAGCTAATAGAAAGAGGTTACCTGTCTCTATGGACAACAGAAATACCAGACAATTGCCGATTTTTTATCAACCAGCCTATTATTACTCACAGTGTCTCATCTCTAAAAGTATTTAAAGAATCCTAACCAAAGAAAACTCTCAATAAACTACGCATTGACAAATCTCACAATTAACAAATTAATGAATTCCTCTTACACACTTAACCACTTGATCTTCTCACTAATAAACAATCTGATTAATTCGCAGTAATTCTCGCTTCAGGAAACAAACATTACCATAATCACATACACAATGTGAAGGCATTATGGTAATATTTCCACCTAACCTGCTGACTACCTAGAGCGATACCTACGTCAATGTACATTATGTCTCGCATACCATCCATAAAGTCGTTATGTCATTCCTAAGTATAACTACGAAAACGGAGCTGGAAAATCGCAGTTGAAAATGCGTCAGTATTCCTTATTTATTTGTCTATAACTATTATGTATGTCCAAATAATATAGAACGACTTATTACAAATTGTGCTTCATCATATAAATATGTACCAAGCCACAATTTAATACAATTATCAACCTCAACATGTGTAATTGATACCATCTTCACACCGCAAAAAATGTGTAAAGACTTAATACTGTGTAGCATACTATCGCATGTATAATCAAGTAGGTAGTTACAAACCTCTGTTCAATAAAAAAACCACACGTAAACTTCACAATTAACACAAAAAAACCGCGGCACAGTTATACAAATTTTCAGTCACTGTACACTGAAAACAACGAAAATTATTCACAGATTTTTTTAATAGAGTACACAAACTACGTTAACGATGGCACTAACATTCCGACACGTACGGGTTATTGTTTAACGTTTTACAAGGACTTTTCATTCAGAAAAATGTTTGAAACGTATTGGTGGAAATCGATGGTGTTGATCGATCGCACACGCGGTGGCGAGCGAGAGGGAGACACTACACTATGACACCGGCGGTACCGCGCCTCGTGTAGTGCGCAAGAGTGGGGGCGCGAGGACCAACATGGAAAACTGCGTGGACGTAGCCTTACCAGTGACGGATTAAGGTAACGCGCGGCCCGTGCCGTAGCATAGCGTATTAGTATTAGCTACGAGCCCGGAAAATTGGGTATAAAATTGTAATGGATTCGTCAACATTGTCTCTTTTTTTAACAGCTGCCCGGCTTGTATTAACGTGAATGGTAATAATGATTTTATTCTACATTACAAGTATATCAAGATGTAGATTTTCCGGGTCAGCGGGATTGTCCGAAAGGGGTACCGCTGCCCCGGAAGATAAAGGGCCAAGGAAGGAACATGGGTTGGTTTGATTTTAGTCAGTAAGAGTCTAACACTCCCTTTCGCTCCACCCAGAGCGGGAGGGGTGATTTGATGATTTCACATCCTCAAAAAAAAAATATAGATTTTGGTATTAAAAATACACTCTACCTAACGCCGTTTAATACTGAAAAATAACAAGTAACTGAGATATATATTACATGACTTAAAGAAAAATAGGCAGTCACACGAGGCACGTGCCAACGTGTGTTGGGCCTCGTAATTTTTAGTTGTTTGTAAGTGTTACTAACATAGTTTTTAAGTCATTGTTACTAATACCATATGGATTGTGTGTACTTGTATGTGTATATAGTCTGAAATAAATAAATAATAATAATAAATAATAAGGACTGCCGACAGAAGTGAAAACTCAAAACTTTGGAATAACTGACAGTCTGGCACAATACGTCACGAGCATGTCGCGCATTTCGGTGACGCGAGCACATAAGTTTATCCACTGCCAAAAATCTCTCAACGCGGCTAAAGAAGTTTTCACAAAAAAAAATGTGTCCACAACTTCTAAAAACTCGCCCGAAATGCATGCAATACAACACTAACATCTGACAAAAATAATTATTATAAATGACTATAATAACCGTAGAGCCTCTCATCCCTCTTTTGTTACCTGCCCAAAAGGACCAAAAGCTCAAATCCATGGCTGTATCAACTTTTGTTAAGCGGTAAATCCGGCCCTGGTTTACTTACAACTTTAATATCTTATTTAAATTAACCGACGACGGTGTTTCGCATTAAGTATTGCTATGGGGAACAATCTGGTTATTCTACATTTAAAACCGGTTTTGTTTAAAAACACCTGTATGGTTTTTGCTTTACCTGTGATGCTCGAATTAATAGCGTCAATATGGTGATTATCTCATCGTTCCTAAAAAACGAATACCTAAGTATCTTCTTAATAAATTGTTTCTTTATACATATATGTATGTATTTACAGATGTATGAAAAGCTTTAAAATAAAATATAAAAGCCTTTTTTTCGTAGATTATACTGTTTCTATATATATCTCTACTTAATATAAATCTATAACATCTATCTAATTTAATAAATGTAGTAGTATCTTTACCTAGTACCTATCTATTTCAAGTATCTATGTATTAAAAAAAAAACAGTTTCAACATTTCTAGTAATGGTATTCTTACTTTAGTTTTATTAGCTTTACATTCATTATATTTAAGTATTAGTAATCAAAGTCAAATCATTAATTTCAAATAGGCATACAAAAGGCACATAAATAATTGATTCTAGTTGCCCCTTCCAAAAGGTAGATAAGTATGGAGAAAAATGGGCCAGAAACTCCATACTTACTCTCCTAAAATGTTAACAATATTTTGTATACCTAATATTTTTTTTTTTTTTGTACAATGTACACACGGCCATATATCAAGCTATACATTTCCAGTGAAAGCTGATTTGAAAGAAAGAAAGAAAATAAAGAAAAATTGTTTATTCTGCACAAACAAAACGCACTTAATAAAAAATAAAATTATAAAATACATACATTGAAGTAGCCAAAAGCCAAGCAATAAAAGTTTGACAATTTTGTCGTTTGCTTGATGTCAGGACCAGGGACCAAAGACAATTTACATTGTTACACTGTGTCTCGCATCGTATAAGATTTCCGAACCATAAGAGGTCAGCTTATACTGGAAATGTATAGCTTGATGTGTAGCCGTGTGTACCTAGAATAATATTACTATACCACAATAGGTAAAAACAATGAAAAGTGAAGCAATAATATACAAACCATTACGCGACAGATACATGGTGCTCACATATCTACAAACATTGTAAAAGTAGATGATTTACCTAAAATTTTAACATATTATAAGTCAGTGTGTGAGTTAAAATATATTAATTACAGAAAATAAAATTAATATTAGGGATGCATCCGATACCGATACCGATGCCGATATATCGGCGATACTCGAAGTTGGCGATATTTGTATGGCCGATTCAACGATCCTTTTCTCATCAATGTTATTTTTTTTTTAAATTACTAAAACTATAACTAATATCAACCTGTATATAGTTTTAAACGGTTTTATTTAGTTTGTCATGATATTTTTTCTTTTTATATTAATTAAAAAAATAACCTGACTTGTGTTTTATTTATTTTACCTTCATTTTTTAATTAAAGAAGCGTATCGGTATCGGTATCGCCGATATTTTTATAAGAGGATCGATATCGGTATCGTTTCGGCAAAAAGGCTTATCGAGGCATCCCTAATTAATATCATAAAAATTATACAATTAAATTAGCAACCAAATTGATTCGAAAACGTTTTTAGCGCGGTAGTTGCGTAACACACATAAAGTGACAATTGATCGCAATGGGTTTCATTTTGACAGTTCACCCACCTCCATTGCGTTATTAACGTTGTTGAACAGACAAGTTTTTCAAACCTATGAATTAAGCGATGGATTAGCTTCCTTCAAAACTCTCGGATTGTGCTTGAAAGTGTGCTACGCAATTAGGTTGATAACATTAGACACTCAAATAAACCTGTTTTACAGTCCGTTCAACCGATTTTGACTTCTATTCCGTAGGCATAACGATTGCATTAAAAGCAAAAAAGTAGTTACAATACCAACTGTTTACTGCAGCTGCCATATTTCATGCCACCAACGCAATAGAAGTCAAAATCGGTTGAACGGACTGTAAAAAAGATTTATTTAAATGTCTAATCTTATTTCAAATGGATTATAGTGTATATTATCAGTACACGAGCATTCCCCCATTTCCTCCCGTGGGGGTCGTAAAAGGCGAAAAAGGGACTTATGTACTTACTAGAGAATGGCAGCGTTCTCTATGCATTTTTAACACCATACTGCGATCGCCAACCCGCCTGCCAAGCATGGCGATTATGGCAACCCCCCCCCCCCCCCCAATTAGGGGAGGCTTATGTCCAGCAGTGACACGAGCATTCATAGTCATTCAAAGATGATAAAACAATCATATGCCTGTCGATTATCTATGTATAATTAAGAGACATAACAAAAGTACAGATTAGGGCTCAGACACGACAATTCTGTCGATAGCAAAAAATAATAATTGGTTTAGTATGCCGCCTCCGATTGACTCAGCAAAAATGTTGGTTTGCCTTACAACTACCCACTGAGAAAAAAAGACGTCTTACCTTAAAATGACAGGAGCTCTAAACGCAAGTTCAGTCTGTTACGGGCCTAAGTGCATTGATTTGCAATAGCAATTGCAGGAATTTTAACTTCCTGATTAAGAAATAATATTACATTAATTGTACCTACATACTATATCGAAAAGCAGGTTTTAGATCCCACTGAATAAACCATGAGCATTTTCAACAAAGTCAGAATTAGCTTAGGTAAAATTCACTGTGATTTCTTTGAGGTAGAACTGTTAATAGAAACTTTAAACATTACTAAAATACGGATGTTTATTCTTTTAATCTTAACATTAGCGGTGATCATTGCGTCTATGACATACAAACTTGAATTTCCGAATATAATAGGTACACATGTAGTATCATGGAATTAGTAAACACTGCGTATAACCTAGTACTCAATAATTCCATGTTTGGGCCTAACTGAATCGTAAATGTGACGTCAATTGACAGAGACTGACTAAGACTAGACAGGAGACCCGAGGGAAAGAGAAAATATGAACCAACAAAACCAGTTGGTACCTTGGCTCTGAAATACCTTAACACAGATCCTGCAATATATGTAAAATAAATAATCTAGGTTCAATATCTTCTTCTTGACTTCTTAAGGTTCATAATGACTATAGTTCACCGCACAAGTTTTATTTATTACTTTTGATGATTAGCTTCATAAAAATCAGTTAAGGAAATTTCTTCAATATACCCCGCGAAATTCAAAATTACTAACGTTTTATGTACATCGTACGATAATAATTTAGTAAATTTTTGTATCATAATTGCAGCGTATTGAATTTTTATCAACATACAACGTAAAACAGTGCTGTAATTTGCAAAAAAACCTATGAAATTTTGAAGTCAAAGTTTAGACAAAAGTGGACACTACAACACCCACATTACGCTAACAACATTAAGTGGTAAGCCGCTACTAAGCCACTATAATTCATATTAACGCCAAACATTGTCAAAAGCTTGCTTGTAATATCCACTATTATTAAGTCAACTTATAATGGAATAGGAAACTTGCAAAAGAGGTACATTAAAGACAAGCGCAGATTGGGGCGGGCCGCAACGCGACGCATTGCATAAATCCTCCTTCATCACTTTCGTACATTTTGTATGAATCAACACACACAAGGCTGGCCGCGCCGCACTTTTTTGTTTGAAAATGTGTTGCGCTGCGGCCCGTTGCGGCTGTAATGTGTTCTTGGCTTTAAGACGGTCCGGTGGGAGGGACGACTGCCCACCGCGCTTGTTTATCGTCGCGGCCCCAGATGCATGCCAATGAGGCGTGGGCGCACTTCTGCATAAACATTACAAACTATGTCATAATCCAAGTCGCCAACACTGTAGTAATGCTTCGCTCAATCGACTTGTCTAAATACAGTCGTACACTTAGCTTTGTTACGATTATGTTTTTATGCGGAATCCGTGCTTTAACATGGCTTTTTTTTTCCTTTTTTTTTTACTAGGGCATCTCAGACTTACCTAAACTTGAGAGGTTGAGACTCTTTAACCGGACTTTCCTGTGGTTGCCTTAAACTCTTAACGAAACTTAATGCCTCCAGCCAGGGCGTAAAAACTTACAAACTAAACGACTGCGCGCTAAGGGCATCCCCTGTGAGGTACGAACCTCGGCTTAGGGCAGAGTCGGAGGGAGGATGGCAAGGTACCGACCGCGACGGTGGCTGGATAAAATCAGGGTTATGATTATTATCGGGGGAATTTAAAGCTACAGGCTCAGCTATAGCGCTTGCTGGCGCTTCGCTTACGGGCAAGGGTCGGGGAGGACTTTAGTTGGGGATTTCGCGATGGGCCTCGTCGGCGAGGTTGAAAGGACGGTCGTGTATTGTGTAATCTCTTTCGAACTGTACTCGATTCCCTACTGCTCTCCTGGAGGAGAATCGTGGGGTCGTCTGGGTCGGTCAGTGCATGCCTTGGACGGTGGGTCTTACTGATGCGAGAGGGGGTATAATTGGCGGCCTTCACAACTAGAATGTTGCGGTGAGTGGCTGCGGAATCAAAGAAACGCTTTGAAATGCGCTTCATGAATTGGGCTATGGTGGGGATTTTGAGTTCTAAATGGAGGTTTGTGTTCCGAACGAACCAGGGGGCTCCCGTGATTTTTCGGAATAAACGGTTTTGAAGGGTCTGCATTTTATGGATGAGATAGGGTTTTGCGTGTGCAAAGACTGGACTCGCATAGGTCATGATGGGGCGGATACACGCGGTGTAAATGCGCAATTTGCACTTGAACAATTTGCTTTTTGCATTTTAACATGGCTTTGTTTTGCCTAGTTTTTATACGAAGTAATATTTTTGAAGTGTAAACTTTTTTAGCCACGTGTTTATCAGAGTAGTTAGTTCACCGTTGCCATGTCATCATCTGCCTAACCTTTTCCCAACTATGTTGGAGTCAGCTTCCAATCTAACCGAATGCAGCTGAATATCAGTATTGAGCAGTATTGTTTAGACTGGTTGTCAGACTTTCAGGCTTCAGACGACCCGTAATGACTGCTAAAGATCCATAAATGGCAGCCGGGACCAACGGCTTGACGTGCTTTCCGAGGCACGGAGGGATGTTGGTATGTAAAGATGGTCACCCATCCACGGACCAACCGCAACAAGCGTAGCTTAACCTGATCGATCGACCCGCGGCTGTTATTACTTAGCCACAAATCCCTTTATCAATTCCAACACGCAATAAGGATATGATTTGCTGCTACGATTGGCGAACAAATTGTATTATTCACTATTATGAATTCATAAAGAGTATATCCAATAGCATATTCATATCACAGAAATTTTGTATGCAGCAGCGACAAAATTAATTCCAAAAGGACTCAGTTATGCGAGGAATGTAATGGAATTTATTGATAATAATGTTATAAAGTCGCCGAGGATTTCGAAGCTGGTGTCTGCTAAACTGGCGTCTATAGTCCACCCACTCTAAAACATAAAATTACAATACATACGAATACAATTCAGTGGCGAAGCTATAATTTTTTGGGTTCCGTGGATCACTCGCGTATCTGTCTTTCTGCCCGTCCCTCTGTCACAGCCGATTTGCTCCGAATCTTCTGGCGTATAAGTTGAAATTTGGTACACATATGAACATCTGTGACCCAAACACGGACGCGTAACGTAAATAATTTAATTTTGAATATGGGGGTCACTTTTGGATGGGAAATTAGAAAATTTATAAACAAAGTTTTGCAAAGTGTACCGTGTGACATGTCCAATGAAAGAGCGTATTGTAAGGATTTCAGTTATATTTTTTTAATAATTTAAAAACAAATACTTTTAAAGCTATTCAAGAAAATAAATGAAAATTGACCATTTCCCGCACTTTATCTCCGAAAATACTGATCCTAAAAATTTGAGAAAATTACAGACAATAATTATTTACTTAAAGTAAAGTCATAGTAGTCGTAATATAACATGGTAAATCTCTCAATTTTGTGCATACAAACTTACATTTGCAGTTGGAATGTATGGGACCTCTTCATTTTCAACTACAATATTAAGTTTGTTCTTGGGATAAATTCATCCTGACTACGGAACCCTTCATTGTATGTGGTCCGACATGCACTTGGCCTTTATTAGCGGCAAGCCGAAGATTTTTTATTAAGTTCTCATAAACTCTAGATAATAAGCAAGCGAAAAAGGCATTTTTATAACGTTTTTAATCTTATGATGTTTTAAACGGGTATTAAATATCTGTAATGTGATGTAATACACACACAGGTGTAAGAAGAGTGGTTGTTCCGAAGGGAAGCCGATTTGAATCGGGTTATATGGAGGCTGCGCCCCTGATATAATTCAATGTACTGTGTGCTTATTTTGTAAACGTCTTCCGGGGTCAACCAAATTCTTAGAGGTAAATAGCAATATCAAATGTCTAAGTACCGTTTATCAGTATCAAGTTGATCCTTTACAGCCCACTAACAGATACAGGGGAATTCTTGACAACCTAATGTCGTTTCCGGTCCTTCACCTCCGTGTTTTTCCTTGACTATTTGTTAAGCATTTGTCATTTTCACGATACAATGCCCGATAAAAGTGACTTAGTTATGAATCATTAGTCAACTGGATTCTATTGAACATCATCGGTCCATTTCTATTAGTCTACTAGCGAATACCCAGCGTGTGCTATTACGCAAAAATTTTCAGAATCCATGTTCTTTTGACTTTTTTTCTTTTTGCCCGGCTCCTAAGTGTCGTAGCGTGATATTAAAGTTTAGTTTAATTTAAAGTTCGACCAAACGCTTTTTTACTTTACGTGGCATTGCAACGCATGTAAACAGGTGCAGCTAGTAATATACAGGATAGTTTTGAACCAGTCCGCATTATGTTTTTTTTTTGTGAATTGGTGTAAGTAATAAACCACATTTTCATTATTTGTTCAATACTTTTTGTTTTTGACCGACTTGAAATCAGCAAAATATGGACACAATCTATTCGTAATAATATCAATGGGCGCGTGCGCCTGGCGGCTAAGTAAGTGCCTTGATAGGTACCTACTAGGTAATGCGTCCTGCTTCAATGCAAGCGCCCCGGCGCGCGGCATGTATCTAATAAAGCAGTTTCAAAATAAACACCATTCGTATTTTTTTTTTTTTTGTTCTATGGTATCAAAATAAGAAATAGGTGTTTAATAAACCTCGTTTAAAGGCTCGTACAGACTAGTGCGATATCGCGGGCGCGACGCGATACTTGAAGCACAATTTCTTTGTCGGTGCCTGTCTCGCCCGCGATATCGCGTGAGTCTGTACGAGCCTTGAGAATTATTTGTCATAATTTGCGCACTGGTTAATTTCCTATATAATATAAAATATAAGTATAAGTATGAATTATGAAAGTCTCATCTTTAAAAACAGAAACATCAAAATAGCATCCAACGCCCCGTGACAAAACGATCTACCACAAACATCCATTATAACAGCAAAGAATCACTGAACTGACTCAGCGATCATTTCGTTTGTCGTGGTCCTTTTACTGGTCCTACAAATGGACATCGGGCATATCTTGATGGACTGTAACTAAGCGATAAGCTTGAGAAAACATTTCATTTGCAATTCCGAGACTCACATGTGTATTTTGTATTTTCCTTACAGATTATGGCAATCTACCGACAAATGCTGACGACGTTGAATGTTTTCTTACTTTGTGAGAAGAAGTAAATAAACATTTGCATTAATTTATTTTGATGTCTTACTGAGGGAATTTGGATAGAAAGACAGAAAGATTTTTTGAAGTGAAAACTTCAAAAATCATGGAACTCGCATCATCGTCACTGAACGCTTTCCATGAGCTATATGTATACTGTGTATGTATGTGTACTTTTTGGGTGAACAAAAATCATGGAACTCGCGTCATCGTCACCGAACGCTTTACATGACCTATATGTATACTGTCTATATATGTGTACTTTTTGGGTGAACAAAAATCATGAAACTCGCGTCATCGTCACCGAACGCTTTACATGAGCTATATGTATACTGTGTATGTATGTGTACTTTTTGGGTGAACAAAAATCATGAAACTCGCGTCATCGTAAACCGAACGCTTTACATGAGCTATATGTATACTGTGTAATATATGTGTACTTTTTGGGTGAACAAAAATCATGGAACTCGCGTCATCGTCACCGAACGCTTTACATGACCTATATGTATACTGTGTATTTATGTGTACTTTTTGGGTGAACAAAAATATTTTTATTTTTTTATTGTTGTCTGTCTGTTTATTCCGAAACAGCTGGACCGATTTTGACGGGACTTTTACTGTGAGATAGCTGATGTTTTAAGGAGTAATTAAGGCCTACTTTTATTTGAGAAAAAGCCACGCGGGTGAATCCACGTGCAACAGCCAGTCATGAATATAATATGGCAAAAAATACTGCGACGCGGCTCAAATACCATTATATTCTGGTCATCTAAAGCTATTGTATGAGCTCTTTGCATGACAAACATGCACTTGCATGCAAAAAATGAAACCACCCTGTGCTCTCTATTTGAGTGAAGATGTAAAACAATAGGAACATTAGGTATAATAATCCTTTACGCATTAATGCGCAATGAACGCGCATCATCGCACAAATTGATCATTGTGGGCGCATATATCATGTTTAATAACAAAGCAGGCTTAAGGCCCAGATATATGCCAGTGACCTTGAGTGGTCAGCTTGCGTGTTTTGTACTGAGTTCACACAACGCGTCGTACGTCCAGGCAGTAATAGGACTTGCCCATCCAGTAGCGCTGTCCCAAATAAGACGCATTATTAATTTATTATACATAAAACAAACGGTATTTTAATAAAACACGTATACTAAAAGACCCATAATTAAATTATCTTTAAAAAGGTGAAGGTATCAGAAAAATACGCTTGATAGATTTTGCTTGATTCTCAGTTTTTTATCCGCGTTAGACATAACTTTACAAATTAATTTCACTATGTAATATAAACATAATCTAAAATATTCATATATTACGTTATTAAAAAAATGCTCTAATTTAATATAATATTTTTTTCTAAATCTTTACTACTATTTACTCGTTTAGGAGTGATCTTCAGTATAAATTCATTAAAAGTCGGTTATCGTCGTCTTAAATAAATAATACGTAGGCTCTAAGGCCTTTTTTTTTTTTGGTTGGGAAATTATCAAATATCTTCTCCCGCACTGGGTGGAGCGGGAGGGCGTGTCAGACTTTTACTGACTAAAACCCACCCATGTTCCTTCAGTTGCCTGTGTGCCAGGGCCACGGTATCCCTTTCGGACAAACCCGCAACCCTGGCAGGCACCGGTCCTAGCGGACCCCGTCAGTGCGTGCTGACATCTCTTTGAGACGCGCGTGGAACACAACGCGCCATCGACCCGGGCCTGGTCCTTACCGGACGGCGAACTGCCCATAGCTCGCCGTCCGCAAGCCCGCGCCTACGGCTCTAAGGCCTAACCCATGTATGAAGTACATATGAAATTTATAAAAAAAAAAACGTATTTTCTCATCATGTCTCGCTTAAGAATTTTGAGAACACAGTGTTCATTTTATTCATGCTAATTTATTTCCTCATAAAAATACCATCACTTATTCTATGTAATTCCGACACTTATTAAGTAAAGGTAGCCACTAGTACAATTTTCTGTGTGACTATTAATGTCGACATCCGTAATCTAATATGTTCAAAATACGGTACATGAAACATAGAATGGGACAGATTTAATGACTGCTTTAGTTTTAAAAGGACTTCCTGTGACTATAAATCTTAAGAAGGTATTCACTATTCTGTTAATTGACACCAATAGAATACATTTCTCTTTTTTGAGCATTCATCATTGGGCCTTTATTAGAACTAGTAAAGACAGCTGCTCTTGCGATCAAAGTTCTGAATAGATTGTAAATTTCATCATCTTCCTCGTGCCCTACTCTTAGCATCGACGATCGGTGATTTAGTCACTTTTTAGGGTTCCGTAGTAAACAAAGAACCCTTATAGTTTCGCCATGTCCGTCTGTCTGTCTGTCTGTCCGCGGCTTAGCTCAGAGACTCTTAGTACTAGAAAGCTGTAATTTGGAATGGGCATACATATTAATCACGCCAACAAAGTGGGTAAACTAAAATATTGAAACACCCCCCGTACACGTAGCGCGGATGATAATTTTTATTCCCGTCTATCCCATGGTGTGGGGTATCGTTGGATAGGCCGTTTAAAATATTGCGGGTTTGTGAAAATCATTTTTCTATTCAGGGATCCGTTTGCGCTTTAGGGCAAATTTTTGTTAGAGTCAAGTGTCGTCGTCGTCCCCCTCTGCCAGCGAATACGTGATAAAAAATTGCGTGGTCCGACACGCACTTGGCCGGTTTTTAGAACCTAAACGCGACTTATCGTTGCATTTAGATTCTAAAAAGCCACAAAATCTTCGATCGCCGATGGTATAAAATAGCGTGTGTGCTTTGGCCCTTACTTCTTGTTTTTCTATAAAAAAATATGACTTTAAATTTGAATAGTCGAATTATTTACACTAAGCAAATAACTTATGATCTATTCCTCAACATTAGACCTGGCTAGTTTTTATCAACAATTCAAATATTTAGATGAATAGAATCTTACAATATAAAAACAATAACTTGCATAATTATAACATAAAGATGATAAGTTGATTAGCTAAATATAAGATGATCAGTATGTAATAAAATTAGTTAGATTTTCTCCTAAATTTCCCCTAGTATTTTCATACAAAATATTTTCAAGTTTCAACACAGTTTAATAGTTATTTATGCAACTGTTTTATAATAAGGGGTATTATATACCTAATTATTACAGTTGCATACAAGACTTTATCTACACCCATGACATGAATCCTCTATAAAAGGTTCTGAAACAGTTTTTGCAATACTAATATCGAACAAAAATGGCGGGATACGACGCTATATGTTAGAGTATAGTGAAACGCGCATGCGTGACAATGTTCTTTTTTTTTTATTCATAATGATACCACGAATTGAGTGGTGAGATTGGAAGGGAGGAAGATGATCCCTTCCTTACTCATCAAACAGATGAGTAAGAAAGGGATCATCATCCTCGTAAAAGCAAAGGAGTTGCATTATGAAATTCAGTACAAAATTATAACTCCCGTTTGGATGCTATTAATGGTTACTATGACACTGGGTGTTTTAATGTTGGCAATAAGCTAACTGTTTCAGAAACTTTTATAGAGGATTTATAGCATGGGCGTAGATAAAGTTTATTATCCTACCTGTAATCTAACGAATAAATTATTTTTCAAATGTTTTTGTCCCCTAAAATACAATATGTGCCAATTGCCTAATACTTATTTCTGGAGTTGTCGATTCGCCCACAAATAAATTGACTTCGAGCGAATCGCCTAAAGAAAAAATAATATTACCTAGGTACTTAAGGCGACGATAATCGAATTTTAATAATTTTATATTGAAGATCACGTCTAAACGAGTAGTGTTAATGATTTGGAAAAAATATTTGTTAAATTAGAGCATTTTTTTAATAACTTAATATACGAATATTTTAGATTATATTTATATTACATAGTGAAATTAATTTGTAAAGTTATATCTTACGCGAATAAAAAACTGAGAATCACGCAAAATCTATCAAGCGTATTTTTCTGAAACCTTCGCCTTTTTAAAGACAATTTAATTATTGATGTGTTAGTATACATGTTTTATTAAAATACCTTTTGTTCGATGTATAATTAATTAATATTGCGTTTTATTTGCGACAGCGCTGCTGGATGGGAGAGTCCTATTACTGGCTGGACGTACGACGCGTTGCGTGAGCTCAGTAGAGAACACGCAAGCTAACCACTCAAGGTCACTGGCATATATCTGGGCCTTAAAAGTGTCGATTCGCCCGCTTTGGACGAGATAATTCGTACGAATCAACCAATAAGCCATAGGCGTCTAACGTATGAAAGGCAGCAGTTCCAATATCAAACCGGTGTTCTTTATTTTCATACAGATACTGTTAAAATGAGGGAAGAAGAAGATACATACTCTCTGACAGCGGTGGTCAAAACCGGTGGAACTCTTAGGCCTGCTACTTCTGGCGTGAATATCTCCACAGCTTTTTATCAAAGTAACCTTTACTGAAGAAAGTAAAAAGAAAAGGACATGCTGCGCCGGCCTCAAATAAATTGGGACAAGGACATGAGAATGATGATGACCTTCCCTTTACTGAGTTACCCCTGTCTCCTCAAAATATGCCGGTACATATAAAGTACGTTAGCACTTACCACTAAGCTAAATTTTTTCCGGTGTATGACCATTTTGAATATAATTTGGACTTGTAACGACGTCTGTCGACTAATTGGACGTGGGTCGCGTTTTTTATCTATCCTCACATAATATAAGACTTGCTATAAGTGGTTTGTGTGTAGCTGGTACATTATTGTTAGATTAGGTACATATGTATCATTTGAGTTTTTATTATAACTGCAATACCTTCTGCAGGTTGATTATTCTCTTTTTTGATTTCGAACCTTAGTTTGATTAACCTCTCGTATAGGTAATAATAAATATAATTACAGACACAATTAAAAAAACATTGTTTCTCGCGTAGATCCACGTTATATGCGTGGATCCACGGCATATGAAAGGTTAATTTGTATGACATGTTTATAAAATTATAATATAAAAGACTTGTATCCGGTGGGATTTCCCATCTGTAAAACAGACGTTTTTTTTTATCATAACTAAATATATATGTATATATATACCTATACATATAATACATATTAACTAAATTATATTCATTGGATACATTTTTTGCCTATGGCATTAAGTCCGCCTCTGTACATTTCTGTGCTTGAAGTATTAAAAATAAATAAATACATTTTGAACAATTCTTCCTTAGTGCTCATCTGCGTTATAAAAGGAACCATTGTGTGCGTTGTCTGTTTGTAAATTTAACTCTTATATGTTCAAATTCTAAATAAAGTTAGATAACATCTGAACACATGAAATACGCTATATATTTTGAGCTAATAACTTCTATATTCTTATCCGTCAACCATCTACTTGTACCTAACTAATAAAACCGTTTCGCAATGCTCCTACATCCTCTATTCGAAGCCATGTCTATAATTATGAGACATTCTCAAAAATAAAACGTATCTGTTTAAATATATCTTTGTGTTCACTTTATCTAAACGCCCACTGAGTACCCGAGGCTCAAGTCTAGTCGATTGAAAGCAATAACTTATAATTCTTTGCTTATTAAACTTTTCTATTAATCAAAGCTAAAGTTAGAACGGTTATTTAAGTTTGATCAATGATAATGCCTTACAATATAACTTTAAAGATTAAATTAATTTTAGTTAAATTCATTATGTATGTTGAAAGCTTTATTATGAGATACTAAAATTCACACGGGTTAAGCTGTTTAATAATACCTACACATTTACCTAATAATACCTACTAAACTCTATTCTATTCTTTTATATTGTTTAGGATACTGGTGGGGCTGCCCCGTTTCTGTAGTGCGTCAGGGATGTTCGCAGATGCGCATGTAGATTGCTTTTACGCAACAATGCGTAAAAGGTACGCTTCCCTGGTGCGCAGGGTGCAGGGCAGCTCCAACAGTGTGTTAAGCTTGATTGCGAGTCGCCTGGACTGTATTTACGTGGGTCACTGTTGTGCCGTCTCTCATGGGATATCACAACGGTGACCTAACATTATTGTTTGTTAATCGTATTGTTTTCCTTGTTTTTGTTTAGTGTCTGTGCTTACTAACATAGCCGTAAGTTTTTCTAACATTCTTGTTGAGTCTTGGTTACTCCAATAAAACAAATTCTATTCTATTCTATTCTATTCTATTTTTTATTATGGCAAGCAAAACCGATGTCGACTATTCTGCCAATGTCTAAAGTGATTTGGAAATCAAGTGTGCATTGTAAACAAAAAATAAAGACAAATACATATCTACGACGATATGGTTGAACTTAATATAGGTCTTGTGAGGTTAGTACGGGACTGAAATAAACGAAAAGATAATATTACGTACAATATTAAAATTGTTAAAACATTAAATTACGTAGGTATACCACACAGAATATTTGGGGAAACAAATCATAATTTTATATTATTGTGACGGATGAAGATCATCAGCGCCACAAGCAGTTCAGAAGAGGGATATGTTAAAAGGGAGGAGAAATTAATTGGAAGAGGAATTTTTAATTTAGGGAGACGGCTATACAGATCTAGAGGTGGGGAGTTGGTAGGGCATTCAAAAAATATGTGTTACCTACTAAACTCGTAAATGAAATTCGAGATCAAAAATGTAAACAAAGAAACGTCAGAGTGACGTTTCAGGGGTAGTCAACATTTTCCTAATCATTATAATTAAATTTAATAATACTTCGTGCTTTTGAAACCTCACTGAAGCGGAGTTTCAAAATGAAACATATGTCTGTCGTAAACTAATGAAAATAAAACATTTCTATTATTATGAACAAGTCGCGCAAATATATTTATTTGATATAATTTACATTTCAATTGTTACCGAACATATTTAAAAATATAACAATTTTCACCAGATTACAATACAACATTAGATTTTACTTTTCTAGAAAGGTACGAATGACAGTATTACTTTCCTCTATGCCGAATGACCATATCAAAACGGCAAACAGTAGGGACGCTCAACTTGAATCGATTATTAGGATAACGCGGATAATATTTACGATTTTTTTAACGATTCTCTTGTTAAGAAAGGAACATTTTATTAATAGAAAATAAATAATGAATTTTTTCTGCCTTTTATTGCATAAAAATAATTTGCACTATTTTATTTAAAACAGTTATATTTTATAGTTTATGTCACTTTAAAGCTGAAAACTGTGTACAATATTATATTTTACCTTTTTAAGATATGCGAATTTTAACACTATATTATAGTAATTTTCTACAAACTACACAATTGAGGTTAGTATTCTAAACTGGCAACAGCTTTGCTTACATTTTTCTTATCTCGAATTTAATTTCCGAGTTTAGGTATATCGGAATCACTTTTCATCTTTTCACTTTTCTTATCATATTAAAAGCTAGATGGAGTCGACATTTCCTATCCGACTAACTCTTTGAAACTCAAAATTTCTTTTAAGGGAAGAACCACACAGATTTAAGTGGACCTGTCCATTCAGTCAGTGCATACATGTACCTATGTAGTATTAACACTCGTCAGACCAATTCTCGAGATAACTTCGAATCCTGAAACAACCTTCCCGCAAGGTATTATTATAAGCGTAAAAACTCACTCCTAACGAATAGCTGCATTAAAAAATTAGATTATGATAATCAAAACCCTTCATTGAGAACCTTAGATTTATACTTCATACAATAAACATGCAAAAATCTATTTGTGGAGCACGTGCTACGAACGCTTTTCTTTGATTTTTAGCTTCTATGTTTACATCAAGACCACTTCAGTATCTTGTCTCAATCACAATTATTCTCATGGACCAATGACATTCACCATCACCGGTCACTACACGCCCAAACACTATGTCAAGTTCTAAAACGATTCATTATCACATCACTATCGCAACAGCTACTGTTAGTAACAAGAGGTCTGATACCGCAAGCCTCGGGCACACTTTTGTAAGACACTCCAAAAATAAATAGAAAGTTAGTTTTGTGTTAACTACTGATTGAAGAACAATGTAGGTGGCACTACAGACTACAGGCAGAGGCTCTAACACTTTTTTTTTTGTGTGTAATTATCAAATAACTTCTTCCGCTCTGGGGGGATAGGGCGTGTCAGACTTTTACTGACTAAAACCCACCCGTGTTCTTTCAGTTGCCTGTGTGCCAGGGCCACGGTTTCCCTTTCGGACAAACCCGCAACCCTGGCAGGCACCGGTCCTGGCGGACCCCGTCAGTGCGTGCTGACATCTCTGAGGCGCGCGTGGAACACAACGCGCCGTCGATCCGGGCCTGGTCCTTTTCGGATGGCGAGCTGCCCATAGCTCGCCGTCAGCAAGACCGCGCCTACGGTGGCCGGGAATCGGCTATCGATTCCCGCCGCCCAGGGCGTCTCCTGCAGCGACTAGGGGCGTGAGGGCGCACAGACTGCCGCTCCCTCACGCGTTCCGCCTCCTCCTTCGCGAGCATTACTGCTTCGCAGAAGGAGGTGAGTGCCTCCCATGCACTCTCGCTCCGGACCATGGCCTGTACCAGGGCCGGACGCGAGAGATCGCCGCCGCCGATCGCCTCCGTGAGGACATGGCGGTGCTCTGCGCAAGCCGGGCAGACCTCCACCGTATGGTCCACCGTGTCCTTCGGTCGATCTACACAGTGGTAACACCCGAGCGTTTCCTACCACCTAATCCGAAACAGGAACCTCCCGAAACAACCGTTTCCGGTGAGGACCTGTGTCAGGCGGAAGGTGAGGACGCCGTGGCGCCTCTCTAGTCACTCCTCAAAGAGGGGACTTATCGTCATAATTGTGGCGTGCCCAGAGGCCCTAGCACTGACACGCGATTTAAATGTAACGTTAATTCGAACAATTTTTTATCGAAAATATAACTATCCTATATCATTTTCGTCAAAGATTTTGCGACCAGCACAATTAGTATCAGTAAATTTTGTTAGAAGACTTTATATGACTAAAGTCTTCCAACAAAATCAAAGTACAAAACGACTATTTTAAATTAAAATTGTTAAAATTTACGTTACGTCTATTCCCCGCGTTCATGTTTGGCCCACAGTACACAGTTTGTTCTGTTCTACCTACTAGTTTAGTAAGCATATTTATTTATTAGACAAAAGCGGTATAGCAGATACTGTATTCATTGCCAAAAATGGGCCACCAGTGCAAGAAAAAGTCGAAACACAAAATGCGCCCAAAATTCGTACAACATTGCAATTTTCTGCATAATTAGTAAAAGTTAAATTAATTTCAATGAGTAGAAGTAGGTTGTTTTTTTTTTTTTTTTTGTTATAACAATTGCTACAAATGGTGCAGATCAAGAACTGGAAAGACACTGGTCCTTTTGTCTATAACCATATAAGTAGGTGCTAATTGTTCCTCAGTGTGTAAACCTCCTTACATCTTAACCCTCTTACTCTGTGACCTTCAGAAGTGTAAGTTACGATAGTTTATTGCTTACGAGTGTTTGATCAGCTGTCGAAAGTGAGATGCGCACGAGTGTGACAACACGGTGGTGACAGACTAAACTGAGCGCAGAGGTCAGAAGCACGGTTTTGTTTGTATTTCGTATTGTTTTAGTAATGTGTCATAATTTTATTATTTGATGTGCACTTGTATCGTTAAACTTGCGAATTTATTTTCGTGAGTATTGTCAATTATTGAGTTATTTTGTGGTGTTGCAAAAATTACAGTTAAATATTTATTTTGTACGGAATGTCTTTTTGATTTACTTTGAATGGAATGGTAAGGTGTAGAGAAATTAAGAAGAACCAAATGGATATCTTTTGTGAATCTGTCACCTGACAGGTGTCAGATACCCATTTGAATATAAATCGATAAAGATAGCTAGGCAACTAACTGATCGTACCTAGATTCAATAACGATTTATAGATTTGAATAAAGTATTCTAAGTTTTACAAAGAACTTGACTTCTGTGACCTCATTAATAACCAGAAGACATCCGTTCGTTTGCCTATTATTATAATATTAATCCAACAGATAATAATGAAACAACTTTAATGACCATGTGATCATTTTATATTTGCTCATGTCCTTGCGATACCAAATAGAGAGGCGAGGTGTCAAAATTGGATAGAGACGAACGAAATCCTGCCACCTAAGGATATTGAGGTAATCAAAATAATTGACAAGGCTTCAGGCTTACATAATCCATTAATTCATATTAATTTGTATGCTTATTAGTCGGTTTTACCAAATGCAAGAAGATTTTGGGTTTAAGTTTGGCATTTCTGTGTTTATGGAAACGTTATACATACATACTTAGAAGGCGAATGAAGATGGTGGAGTTTTCGTGATATTCCGAGACCACTAAATAACTGAAGTGGCAGTGGGCTGGCCATATTTGTCGAAGGACCGATAGCCGGTGGAGCAGATGAGTCCTGGCAAGCATATTGCAGGATGTCCGCCCGCTAGATTGACCTACGACCATAAAAAGGTGGCTGGGACAGACTGGATGCAGAAGGCGGAAGACAGGGTGTTGTGGCGCAGCTTAGGAGCATGTTCAGCAGTGGACTGTGATAGCCTCAGTTGACTAAATAATACAATATTTCAAATACTCTAATCAAAACCTGCATATGACACGAATAATGTACAAATTGTTTAAACACGAACCTCCAATAGTAGCGTAGCTATCGGAGGGCTAGGCGGTGCTGTGCACTGGGTCCCTCAAGCTCAAGCCATTCGACCCTGTTCAGAAAACCTCAAACTGAGCTTTCGTTAATTTCTCCCACCTTCAGAATATAAATATATTAGGTTGCAACACGACTTTAATCATGGCAACTCAGTTGAAAGAAATTCGAAACTTGTAGGGAATTCCCCTAATTAAATCCATACTAATACTATACTAATATTATAAATGTGAAAGTAACTATGTCTGTCTTTCTGTCTGTATGTTACGTTTTCATGCCTAAACCGCTGAACCAATCGTCATGAAATTTGGCAGAGATATATCCTGGGATATGGAGACGGACATAGGCTACTTTTTTACGCGATAACCGACATCCACGCGGGCGGAGCCGCGGGCAAAAGCTAGTTGATTATAAATTATAATTTGATTTGAACTGCAGAGGGTTTTTCTATTGCGCAATAACCAACACTACCCATAGTTCGCTACCCACAGTAGTTTAAATATGGGTGATGATACCGAGAGAGACGTACCTTCTCCGTCATATATCTATGTTTACTTTATAAAACCTAACCAGTTTACATAGGGCCCCAATATATTTTTTTTTGCACCTTCAGGCTTTTAGCTACCCCACTGCTAATAGGCTCGGCAACTCATAAAATGTTGACAGATAAAATATTCAAACTTATTCGCTAAAACCAGTGTTGTGAGACCAGATAAACATTCCATTAAATACATAACTAAACTACCTCGTGAATTAACAGGTTTGAACGCCCATAATAATTATACCTTAACCAAATCTCTAATGATACACTTCAAAACCACTAAGCAAACAGCTGCTTTGAAATAATAATTAGGGTAACCTATTAAATAGCTACAATTATTCGGTACGTTTAACCGTTACCCCTATATTAAATGTAGGAGTAGATAAAGGGGAACTGTCGCCGAAACACGACTTACGACGGTGGTGTTAGGTTTCATATCGTAACGGTGGAGTTTCTTGCCCATTCTTCTCCATGCGAAACTACCTTTTGGAAGGGGCAACTACAATCAATTTTATTTCCGTGTAAGTTTTGACGTTCAAAACAACCATTTATGTGCCTATTTGAAATAAATGCTTTGACTTTGACTTTATCGTCACCGTGTTGTTTTACAAGGGAATATAAAAGCTGAATGAAAAATGGCCATCATTGACGTTGTCCGACGTTCATTTTCGTCAATAGAATGCATTAGAACCATCTTAGAGGTGCCAAGGTTTGTTCTAAATATGCATTACGAGATTTTCTACACAACAAATAAATAAAAAGAAAAAGACGATGTTTAACCGCATGGCGACCCTATCGACGCTTTCCGCTACATAGGGCGTAACTCCAAATCGAAAAACTAATAGTATATTTTAGATCGAGGGACTAAACGAAGCCATAATATACCAGAGGTGGTTTGACTCCCGAGCGTGCAAGGGAGTCAATGAAACCGAGGGTATATTAAGTTGGCGTTCAGTCTCGAGGTGCAAACTGTACTTTTCACTTTGAGTGCGAGAAAAATAGTCAAAAACATTCAATAAATATTATTCCTCCAGTCCATGAAACTTTCATAAGTTTTTAGGTAAATCTTCCGCGATTTTGACGGCAAAAGATTATCTATTATGTCTTTCGCCCTTTGCTCGACATCAAACTCTTCACTGTCGCAGGACATTCTTAATAAATTTATTTAAAACCGAACAAATTTACACTCGACAAATATTCTGAAATTTTCGCGGTCAGTTTTTTCTTCTAAACTAGTCACAGATTAACAATTTAAAACACATGGCGCCACCTTTGCAGAAAAACCATGGAAATAAAACTCTCAACATTTTCACAATGAAGATGCTCCACACTCCACAGTTGTTTGAGTTTGTCTATGTCACATGAAGGAAATTAAAAAACTAATTACTTTTCACTCCCTAGAGACTAAAATGGTCACTTTAGTCCCGCTTCGAAACGTACTTCGAGTACGTCAAAATAGCCCTACTATATTGACGTACTTTTAGAGCATGAGAAGTGAAAAAAAAAAATACTTTCTCAAATAACTCTTTTGTTTTTATAGTTATAAAAACTTAACGGAGTTCTAGGAAGGAAGTTCTAAAATTTTGGCGGTCTTTTCCATCATTTAATTACATTGTGCGAGAGTTATTAACGAAGTTAGCATGGAGTTACACTCCTGAAACCGTAAAAAAATATATATACAACCCATTAAGTTTAGTCATTAATATGAGTAGGTAAGAGCCCACATGTTTCGATAAAAAAACTAAAATTAAACCCAAATAAAGGCATAACTTTTTTGACCTGGTAATAACTGACGCGGCCAATCCTCAAGCAGCACTGGGGCAGTATGGTCACGATCCTTAGCCATGTCGGACGGACTTTAAGTAGACTACTGGGAGACTCGAAAAGTCAAAAATCATCCATTCTTAAGATACTAATTAATTAATTTCGTGATGGTTTAAGACTGCTGCAGTATCAGAAAAACGCCCATCCTTCACTGGCGCTCCACTTAGAAAAAGCACTTGGTCACAATTACCACACCAATGACAATAAGCAAGACAACAGCGGGTACAAAATTACAGCCTTGTCAAATCTCTAACAGGTGCCTTTCATCGGATCCGTTGAGCAAATACCCTGTGCTACTTTGACATAATGATTAGAGCAAACCATCCATTATATTGAGCTGGTAATATATTCTAATAACGGTTGTAGATGTTATCGTTAAATCTACGCTTTGGCACAATGACTATATTCACCGTTTTCCTGTTTGTTAATGTAATACTTACATTTAGAAATGGTATCATGTTAAAAGTTTGAATAAAATAATGGTCTGATAATTATAAGTTTTTTTTCAATTAACTTACTTTTCATGAAATTCAGCATTGGACAGATATATTTTTTTTTAATTTTTAAAGAAGTTTTTTTTTTTTTTTAAGAGGACAGTTGAAGTATGAGAAGGTTTGGTTATATCCAGCATTCCAGCACATCTAGAATCTAGATGTCAACTTAATGTGAAGGAAAGTGGAAAACAAAAAGAAGCAATTGAAAATTATGCGAATTAATTAAAACGAATAGTCGTGATGTGAATCTTAGAAAAAAGACTCCGAAAAGGAGAACGAATCTAATGATCTAATTGATAGAACATACAAAAAAAAAATACATTTTATTTCGTGAACCTTGCTCTATTAAGTTTTTTATTGATTCCCATGACGAGGAAGCAGAAACCCATAAAGTTTTGACGTATGTAGAAGTTTATTAAAAACGAGTGATTGTTATTAATAGAACTGGTAGCCTAATCGTGAGACTTCAATCATATTTCGAGTTTATTTCACTTTAGTTGACGTACAAAAACATATTAAAGGAAATTGATACCGATTAACATAAGCTACGGAACTAATTGAGCTATCAATCAGAGCAGTTGGAAACACGATGCATAATCGAAGAACCTTCGGATATTAGTGAAATCCTAAGATTTATTTTATTGGTTCAAGGAAAATCATATTGAACATAATAAGGTATTTTACGTCACACCTGGCCGTAATGTGAGTTTTACCGCACGCTACGCGTACAGTAAAACTCGCATTATGGCCAGGTGAAGACGTAAAATTGTGAACTCACCACGGGCAGTAAAAAAGAAAGCCCTCTATCGCATATTTACAGCACTCGTCTGCGGCTCGGGTCACAAATACCTGCAATTTCGGGCTTTCTTTCTTTTACAGCCCTTGGTAAGTAATGTACTATTAAAACGTACTCCAATACGGTCTCGTCGCTCTTGGAATCCTTTGAGTTCGAAGAGCGACGAGACCGGATTGGAGTGCGACACATAAAATATCCCCTGCGATTTAGTCAAGACGCGTTACGCCTTGCAGTAGTATTTCTTCAGTAAAAAGAAAAATCATAACCGAGGTTTTATTTTTCATAATATTTATTGGAATTGGAAACTAAATATGAATGTTAGCATAAAATTATAAGCGAAAAATCTATAATTGGAGCTACGTATGTCTGTATATGAAATGCCATCGAAAATACCAATCGAGCTCCTTCATTTGGCAAAACCTTGCGGGACGCCCACGACATATTATTAGGGTTTCCACTATAAACTACACTAATAATAGAGCTTTTGTTTGTTTGTTTGAACTACGAGTAGTTTTTTTTTTTGCATTTTATTGCCCAAATATTTGCACCACGTGGCATGCGTTGCAATGCCACGTTAAGTGAGAAAGTGTTTGGTTGAACATTTTTTTTTTGGGCCAGAAAACCTCGCGAGCGTCCTCAAAACACCCTAGCAAATTTTCACCAAAATCTGATCAATGGTTTAGGAACGCATAGAGCACAAACATACAAGCATTGATTTTTATTTAATAGAAGATTTTTAAGGAAGGCTATTTAACATCATGCTACGACCCTAAGGGGCCGAGAAAAAAGATAAAAAGAAAGAACGCTAAGCGGGAACGAAGTACCTAATAGCGCGGGCAGGCGATGCGATGCGACACGATGGGTCGGGGGAACAAGAAATTTCACGCGGACGAAATTGCGAGTAGAAGCTATATACATATAGGAGCGAGCGAGTTTATAGGTAGGTAGTAGATATAATTTATTGATTTCACTTCGAGACACAAACATCCCTGACTCTTGTACCTACTAGGACTTCCTGTATCACAAGAGCCAGAGATAATAACGATTGGCAATTGTTTCCACAAAGTATGAGACAACAATACTTTCACACTCATTACATTTATTGTTATTTGGGTCCTAAAATCGGGGTGGCCCAAAATATAACAAGAGTTTAAGTTGACTCTGAATTTGTGTCAAGTGAACCGTAGTGTTATTTTTTGCCGTTTTATATGTTCTTTCGCCACTGAAAGAATATTTTGTCAGTCAAATTGACAAAAGAGTCAGAATCACATTAACACGTCATTTAAAAAATATATATGAAAAGTAAGCTAGATGTAGTCGACTTTTCCTATCTGACTACCCCTGAGAAGAAATGGCGAAACAAACTCAGGGCTCAAACCGATGAGCTCTTTAAAAAACAGAAAAAACTTTAAACCTATACATACCTACTCACTTCTGACATCTCTACAAACCTATGTATTTTGGAAGACATATCTTTTAGAAATAAACATCCCATTTTGTACACTCTGCAGCAGATTTACAAATAACTTACAGCTAAGCTATTCAAATGACGAAATGCATTGCCCTACTTCTATCGTCAATTTTAACAAATAGCATACCGATATGCATACATAATTTATAATCGCTTGATTAGCTCCCAACCTTAAGTCCGTTGCAACCTGTTAAAGCCTAATTGCTGCCTTGTATTCGTTCATAACTGTTGATTTGGCCACTATGCACCTACATGAAGAAACTGGGTTACTGAAATAACTTACATATATCTCGCTTTGCGACTGGTTTAAAATGTTTTGTATGTAGTAAGTAAGTGATACTTACTTATTACATACAAAACATTTGGAAGATGGCCAAGGCCTCAAGTCTGCTATTACAATAGTGTCAGAATGGTCTATCATTGATTTCATAATTGTTGATTTTGACAAGTTTGGTAATCTACTAATATAATGGCGTCATTATGACTTTTCAATGTTCAGCCACTGACACTCCATTGAAAAAATTGGTAATCTCGTACATAATGACAAATGAAACTTCCTACTAAACTTCCAACTTCCTACTACTTCAGATTGCTTATAACACTAATAAATAATATGTAAAAATATATATAAATGAAATCTGGCATGAATAAATGTTAAAAATGCCATTGTAATACAATTCTATTACGAGACCCTTGACCGACCAATGATCGACCATTATGAATTTGGCAGATTACGAACTTTTAGCAAAATGACAATGGGATCGTGTTGGAGTGACGAATTTATAAAAATAGCAGACTTGGGCCCCAGTGATGGTGACAGCGATAAACTTTGTCTATTACAAGGTCACGTTCTCATCAGCTACCGATCTAAAAGAAGAATGATATTTACTGACAAATCACCTGCTGGTCCAATTTCTAGATTGATTATGTGTGTGACTATGCGCTAACACTGATAACACAGTCTTTCAAAAGCGCAGCAATTGAAATGGAACAAGAAAATCGTCGTAAGTAAAATCGGCAAGTGTATAAACCTAAAGTGGCACAAGAGAGTTAGTTTAATCAATTACGACTATTAAGACATTGGAATTCCATGAGAGAACTCCGAGAAAAGCTAAAGAATTTATTATCAAACAAAACACTTAAATTGCGTAGTGCAAGAACCGTACTTGACAATAGTAACGCATTTAAATTCACTGAAACACCTCTAGCTACGAATATTAATTTTGAAGCGAACTGGAACCGCCATTACCAACATTTTACCAGGCTATTAATTATTCAATTACCAAATCAAACGTCTGATTAAATGGATAATAACTTAGTTTAGAAGCGTTTCAGTGAATTAGGGACTTGTAGTAACATTACACCATGTCCAGACTAAGTTGCGTGGGCCGTCGCTCAAGCTTCTTTATGAACAGGCAAAATTCAGGGCATTCAGACAAATTCCTATAAATTCATATCTTTGATCGAGTTTCGTATAAATTATAATAAACATCGTTAAACTGGTACTTCGTTACGTAGGACGTGAATACTAATGAAGTTGGTACAAAATATTGCAGTATTTGCAATATTTAATCTGTTTGCTAATATCCGTTTGGGGCCAATTTACGGCCGTTAGGTATCTATTTCTTGCGCTGCTCACGTTAGGCTGTAATTATTGATAATAAATTATTTGATTAAATTAATAGAACGAGTGATATACCGCAACGCATATGCCACGTCTATTGCCCGAGGATATAGGTAGGTACGCAAGAAGGAAAGTGAAACCACCATTGCCCGCCCACCGATCACCAATGACAAAATTAGATGGAAGAAAAGAATACAATCGTCCCATAGCAAAAAGCCTTGACTACCTTTATTGGTACAAATCGATTTATCACTTGAATACACGGAAAAAATACAATAAAACAGTTACACACCAAACGATTCAACGCTGGAATATGCATGGGGTTGGCTACGAAAGAAACACTAAACATATATATACTGCTTCTTGCACCATTAACATTCATTCCGACCTCGCCGCCGAGGACCCGCGCGAAATCCCTGACTAAATAGTTCTCCCCGAACCTTGCCCGTAAGCGAAGCGCCAGCACGCGCTACAGCTGAGCCTAATAAATTCCCCCGATAATAATCATAACCCTGATTTTATCCAGCCACCGTCGGTCCCTTGCCATCCTCCCTCCGACTCTGCCCTAAGCCGAGGATCGTACCCCACAGGGGGTGCCCTTAGCGCGCAGTCGTTTAGTTTATAAGTTTTTACGCCCTGGCTGGAGACATTAAGATTCGTTAGGAGCTTAAGGCCTGTGTTCACCAACATTTAAATCAACTGTTTAGATATTTAATCAGTTGTTTACTCAAAATTTCTTAGGCCTGTGTTCACCAACGTTCAAACCACCGGTTAGGTATTTAAACAGTTGGTTTATGTCAAATTTCCTATGAAATTTTGAGTAAACAACTGATTAAATATCTAAACAGTTGATTTAAATGTTGGTGAACACAGGCCTTAGGAAATTTAACATAAACCAACTGTTTAAATACCTAACCGGTGGTTTGAATGTTGGTGAACACAGGCCTAAGGCAACCACAGGAATGTCCGGTTAAAGAGTCTCAGGCCTGTGTTCACCAACATTTAAATCAACTGTTTAGATATTTAATCAGTTGTTTACTCAACATTTCATAGGAAATTTGACATAAACCAACTGTTTAAATACCTAACCGGTGGTTTGAATGTTGGTGAACACAGGCCTCAACCTCTCATGGTTAACTCTGAGATGCCCTAGATAAAAAAATAAAAAAAAACATTGTCCGCAGTGACTACGCAAAAACTCAAAACAAATGCAACAATTATAACACCGCCTCAAACAATTGACAGCCACCTAAATACAAACCTGAATACCTCATAAATGTATGACAATGATCTCATTACTCCCACACGCATAAACAAGTTATTGTAGCAGATTGCGATGGCCTACAACAGGAGTCCTTAACTAAGCTGTGATAATGTAGTCATGCCGAAAACACGTCGCACTTCAAGAGCTCCTTAAATGGTGCAATCTGCACTAGGCCGACGCGAACGGTGTAAGGTCAATACCGCGCACCAAAAATGGTGAGGGCCATTTAGATGAATGACATTTGACAGGACCGCTACTTTGGTCTTTATAATATGACAAACCGGAAGCATGGAACAAATAAGGTTCAAGGTTGAACTGTTGGTTAATATTATGACAAGGACGTCAATCGTCAGATATTGAACTATAAAATAAATCAACAAAATAAGCTTTATTTCAATTGTAAAATTACACCACTCTTCTGCAAACATCCTGCCTCTGCTTGGTTTTAGCTCCACGACCTTGAGATATGGGATGACCATATCACAATGGTCTTCTCCTACCCCTTTTGCTAGCTGAAGCTTGCAGTGCGATAAACTGAGCCAAAAAGTATGGTTGCCAAAGTGCATCAATTGGCCATCAAGTTTCAAACACTGAAATCTGTTAGGTCATGTAAAGGTACCACCTGCAGTTCTGTTTGATAACTGTTCAATATATATGTCGCAGCGTAAACAAAGTACGCAAAAGATAAAACGTAATCCGATGCGCGTGGGCAGTCTTTGTGTGCAAATTGGGAACAAGTTGTGGCAGAAAAATATTATGAACGTTAGTCACTCCAACCGGTAGTTCTACTCAATTATCATACTTCATTTGTGACATTAAGAAAAAAATGTGTTCTATTGTGGCAAAATATTGATCTAGGTATTCGTCGAATATACCTAGATGTTTAGACAAGGCGCCTCGTCCACAGATCAGTCTCATGAGTTAAAAAAATACGCTAGTAGTCAAGCTCGGTATCTCATTACGCGCTTAGAGCAGGGCTGCCAGATTGTATAATTGGATACAAAAACTGTAAAATTTGGTTACTGATTGTATCCCCTTTGTATTCTGAACCCTCATGTATGGATACGGAAAGCCTAAATTCTATTATCTGAGTTTATATTTATTGGGCCAGTTCGACCACTAGACTACTAACTATTTACGCTACTAAGTAGGGGTGCCAACTTTTGATTTAAAAAAGAAATAAAGAGTAGCGCCATCATACAGATTTATTATAAGTGCACTTACGTTGCATGTAACATAATCAATTATTCTTTATTTCTGGTGATCTGGATTGCTGGTGATATTTTTTGAGTTGCCATATGGATACGCGTTACGTCTGTGAGTACCATCATAAATAAAATAAAACAACGTAGGGAAGTTCACGTGATTAATCATTATTGTGTATGGGGGCATTTCACGTGAAGCGGACACCGAAAAAAAAGTGACGTTCTGATTTTTTTTCATATTCGGCTTATTTTTACTTCTAGTAGGTATGAATGAGGACACACATTTTTTTTTTTGTATGATGATTATTTGTCAACTTATTATGGCTTCTAAAGAATTGTCGTTATTGAAATTCGTATTTTTTGGCAATAGTTTTTTCGAATTAAACAAATTAATTTCTAAATATTAAATATGGCAACTTAAATAGAAAATTTACTCTTATTTTTAAATACAAAATGAAACTGTATTTTTTATTTATTTTTTAATAAAAAACCGGAAATAAACTTTTCAAATCAGAATTTTAGTAACTTCGACCAACTTTATTTTTATTTTTTTTATTTCATTAAGCACTATTTGTATCCTGACATTCAATTTTGTATAATTTCAGAAATATTGCCGAATAATTTAAAAATATCTACTGGCAGCCCTGGCTTAGAGTCAGTTAGCTATCGCCAAATTCTCTAGAAGATCTTCGAAAATCGATTTTCGTATCAATAGATTTCTATTGATACGGAAATCGAATCATACCAAAACACTGCTGCAACAAAGCTAATTCATAAAAAAATATGGAATCCTCATTTTTGTTTTCAGGATGCCGAATACTACTCTCATCTATCTGAATACTCTGATATTACAACTTGATAATAAAGTCATATCTCCACTCGACACGTCTACAAATTCTTCCCCTCCTCACAAATGAGACGGTTTATTCGCGCACTTACGACCGCGTGAAGTAGCAACATAACATAATTACATAAACAGCGTGGGACAACACGACGAGTGCTATCTTCACAATTATGTGCGTATTATTGTTCTCTTTGTCACTCCCACATTGCCAAGTTTATGGCCGAAAATTTATGACGTTATGCTGCAAAATTGTTGCAGAAGGTTCAGCAGATACAATCATAAGGTTTGTTGGTCTGTTCCTGAAACAAAATGGGCTATGGTCAGCGTCATGTGCCTGTCTATTTCTTCCATCTGCCCTTTCTTTCTGCTGAATCTATCTGCTCATTTTATCTACCTACTCATTCTGTTTGCTTATTCTGTCTAGGTACTCATTCTGTCTGCTCATATTCTCTCTACTCATTCAGTCTACTCATTCTGTCTGCTCATTCTGTCCGCTCATTCTGTCTCCTCATTCTCTCTACTCATTCTGTCTCCTCATTCTCTCTACTCATTCTGTCTCCTCATTCTCTCTACTCATTCTGTGTACTCATTCTGTCTACTCATTCTGTCTGCTCATTCAGTCTACTCATTCTGTCCGCTCATTCTGTCTCCTCATTCTCTCTACTCATTCTGTGTACTCATTCTGTCTACTCATTCTGTCTCCTCATTCTGTCTACTCTTTCTGTGTACTCATTCTGTGTACTCATTCTGTGTACTCATTCTGTGTACTCGTTCTGTCTGCTCATTCTGTCTCCTCATTCTGTCTACTCATTCTGTGTACTCATTTTGTCTACTCATTCTGTCTACTCATTCTGTCTACTCATTCTGTCTACTCATTCTGTCTACTCATTCTGTCTACTCATTCTGTCTACACATTCTGTCTCCTCATTCTGTCTACTCTTTCTGTGTACTCATTCTGTGTACTCATTCTGTGTACTCATTCTGTGTACTCTTTCTGTGTACTCATTCTGTCTACTCGTTCTGTCTGCTCATTCTGTCTCCTCATTCTGTCTACTCATTCTGTGTACTCATTTTGTCTACTCATTCTGTCTACTCATTCTGTCTACTCATTCTGTCTACTCATTCTGTCTACTCATTCTGTCTACTCATTCTGTCTGCTCATTTCGTCTACTCGTTATATCTGCTCATTCTGCCTACTCATTCTGTCTGCTCATTTCGTCTACTCATTATATCTGCTCATTCTGCCTACTCATTCTGCTCCTTCTAAATTGGTTCTTCTATCTGAAAAAAGTGATGATTTTTAGTAGGTACTAATTTCTTATTTGACCCTTCATTCTAACAGTCATCAACAGACCCATGTTTTGCAATGGATGCTTACGAATAGAAGACATCAGATAAACTGTTTCTTCTTGAAGTACACAATCAAAAACTATTCAAGCTTGTATCGGACTACCCATGTCCGCCGCGTGCGTGCAAGTGCTTCCGTTCTACTTGTGTTTAAGAGCCTCATCGCATGTTGTGGGGAGTAGGCCTTCTCATACTATGTTAACTGCGAACAATGAACATTAAGTAGTTAATTATTACAGATTTCGTAGAACATGTTATATGTAAAAAATTAATGAATCTGTGATACTCAAATAGGTACTATGTACTTTGCAAGCAATTGTTCGTCTACTGATGGATGATATCTTTTTACAAAAGATACGTTATACTTTACTTTGCTTTTTTATAACAGTTACTCCCCCACGCGTTCTTCTAAAGTTGTACTTGACGACAGCCTTTTCCACTTCATTAAAAATTAAAAAAGAAATATCACGCACGGGGCTAAAACGTGCATCCGCAAAAACACGGTAAATGATCTCGTCGGAAAATGTTCAAAAGCTCACAGCGGTCTTGACTCTGCCATACTTGAACAATGTCAAATACCTCATGTTCGCTACTTACGCGTAATCAGTGGCTTTTAATCGGAGCGTATGGCCCATCATGGCCCATCATGCAGGCGACAGCTGTATCTGATCGTCTGCAAACAAAGCATGCGTCCTCATGTAAGGTCGTTACTACTGACAGACCATACGTCTTGTCACTGTATTGTTGTTTTTGCAAAAGGCTGTAAATAATCAATTTGCTTTATAAATGACTAGCTTTTGCCCGCGGCTCTGCCCGCGTAGATGTCGGTTATCGCGTAAAAAAGTAGCCTATGTCCGTCTCCATATCCCAGGCTATATCTCTGCCAAATTTCATGACGATCGGTTCAGCGGTTTAGGCGTGAAAAGGTAAAAAACAGACAGACAGAGTTACTTTCACATTTATAATATTAGTATGGATGAGGTTTGAAACAAATATTTTTGTAGAAGTTGAAGAAAAATGGTGGTAAAAAAACTAAAAAACTTTATTAGTTTAGGTCTAGTTAGTCAGAAACGAAATTAAGTACTTTTGTAAGTCAAAACCTAAATTGTTAAACTTCCTACCAACCTACCTACCTACACACATCAAAAAAAGTTTGCGATCACTTTGAAAAATCGAAATCAAAATTTAATTAACTTAATTTGACTTAAACCCAATAGAGCATTCGTGGGATGCTCTTAAGCGAGCTGTTTGGAACCGTCAGCCACGTCCCCAGACAGTGCCAGAGCTCAGGGAAGCCGCAATTCAACAATGGGACAGGTTACCCCAAGAAATGCTGGATAACTTGATTCTCAGCATGCCCAGGAGGATCACTGCATGTGTTCGAGCCAGGGGAGGAGTTATATTATATTGAATATAAACATTTTATTAAAAAATTGTTGTTTAAGTTTGGTTAAACAGTCTTTTTCTTTCTATCAAATTTCTGTTACAATTACATTATGATTAATTACTCAATTTTTTTTTTATAAAAATAAAAAAATTGTTTTTTTATTTTTATTTCAAACAGGGTATTTCTATTTAAAGAAAACACACAACAAAGAATTTTTCTTGATAAAGTTCAAAATTATATCAGCTTATGCTAGTGATCACAATCTTATTTTGATGTGTGTACGTTCTACTACTCGTTGAGAAAACCGCAGAAACTGGAAAATTTCGTGTGCAGCGCTAATGGAATTCCCTTTTCCCGTGGAAACCCTGGAAGGGAATAATATTATCCTGGAGCCTACAAAATAAGACGAACGATTTAAAAATAAGTGTGTAGGTATATCTTTTCTCTTCACAATCAATAAATAAATGTTTTGATTAAATGTTTTATCTATCTATCTATCTATGTAATCAAAGAGCTTACAAAATCCACCTTCAGATTCCACTAAATTAGTCGGCAGAGGAAGTTACTACTTACTACTTCTTTATGGAAGTTGTCTCCTTAGGCCCTACAACTCCACGATCAAGCCAGCTATAGAAGTAAAGTTGGCAGAACACTAAAAGGACTTTACTGTGATCGCTACGGTCATTACGTCACCAAGGCATGTAAGTACTACTTAGGTACGCAGTAAAGCTCAACAAGGAAATGTCTGCCCAGACACTAAAGGGATAATAGTGCTTCCTTTTAAGGCCTGTGTTCACCAACATTTAAATCAACTGTTTAGATGTTTAATCAGTTCTTTACTTAGGAAATTTGACATAAATCAACTGTTTAAATACCTAACCGGTGGTTTGACTGTTGGTGAACACAGGCCTAAATATCTAAACAGTCGATTTAATCAACTGTTTAGATATTTAATCAGTTCTTTACTAAGGCCTGTGTTCACCAACATTTAAATCAACTGTTTAGATATTTAATCAGTTCTTTACTTAGGAAATTTGACATAAATCAACTGTTTAAATACCTAACCGGTGGTTTGAATGTTGGTAAACACAGGCCTTAGGAAATTTGACATAAATCAACTGTTTAAATACCTAACCGGTGGTTTGAATGTTGGTGAACACAGGCCTTAGTCAATCTAAATAAATGCCTTGATTTTTTCGCTTTTTTTGTGTTGTTGTTTTATAATCACGTCGTCGTTAGTAGATTGTAAATAGGTAGGTATTTAGGTAAGATACTCCCACATGATTATAATGATTATGATTATACCATACGATTTACATAATTTTAAAGATCCCTTGATTAACATCTTAGAACAATACAAGATATATTACAATTATGTTATCACATTTTTGTTAGATACACTATGGTAAGAAGGTGAGCAACTGAGTATACGCAAATACCTATTATTGTTTAATAGGTAGCTACTGTGCTGCCCGCCAGTGCTAATTTGTCAAGCAGGTTCGCTCTAGCCGATATGTGAAGGTCCACGTTAGAAAGACGTTTGGGGATTGATGTTGTAGTTTTACAAGCTCTATAATAACAAAATATTTTAAATTCGTAATTTCAGCACCGGATCCAAATGAAACAAAGGTCTGTAATAACGCCATCTATTGTAAAATTTTGTTGAAGCCGCTCAACAACAGATGGCGGTGTTACAAGTTCAAATAATTTAGCTATACATCAATAGATGGCGCTACGACTACTATTTACATTGTTCGCGTTTGTTGAGAAATCTTCAGTATCTTTATGAGAACTTATAAAGCAAAGAAATTCTCTATAATGTCTCGTCCTACACTATAACCTACTCTATTCGAAAGTAAAACCTTAAAAACCCCGTGGGGCGCGTGTTTTGGAACTCTTGCCTGTAGAAGGCTTTCTGACAGAAACTTATTAATTTAATATTAATTAAACGAGCCGCACATTTTTTAAAGATACATAACACTTGGTACTAAAGTTAAATAAAAAAAATCTGCTAGGTACCTACATTTTTAGTACTTACCTAATAGGTACAGAGATCGGCGATCATAATTGCTAGAAGAATAATACTTATCTATTATGTACTGCGATTTTTAATTACCTACCACAATTAGCCGTTTACAAACAACTCATAAACTTCATACATATAATCAATTAACTACTTACAACGAATGATTACTTAGAATGAAAGAAGATTGCATGTAGCGGAGATGAGAATGTTGAAATGGATGTGGAATCAACGTATGGATAAAGTAAGAAATTTGTTTGATAGAGGAAGTTTGAAAAGGGTGACAATGGCAGAATTTTGTAGCGGAAATTGATTGTCTTTAGTATGGGCATGTATCATGGAAGTATGTACCTAGGCTGAGATTACGAGAGATGTAGGTAAGTAAGTAACTAAAATAATTATAGAGGGGTAAAACGCCATAAGGCTGCCCATTGTATGTTTTGTACTAGGTGCACATACACTTAGATGATAATATACACTTAATGTACACTTTGTAAACTTTTTTTGTGATGTATAATCTGGTGTACAATAAATTATAAAATCAATAAATAAATAAAGGAGATCAAAGAAAAGAACAATGAATTGTGTGACAAATTATGAAAAAGAACTGAATGACATCCGTGACTGCTAAACGGGAGAATGGAAGAGGAAATCATTTTGTGACGACACCAATTAATTTGGAATAGGGGCAGGCAGAAGAAGAAGACAAATCATGATTACTTTGCAAGAATTATAGGTACCTATGATGAGATTTTATAACTCACTAGCTTCTGCCCGCGACTTCGTCCGCGTTAAATTTCTTGTTCCCCCGACTCACCCCGTCGCAACACATTGCCTGCCTGTGCTGTTACTTCGTTTTCGCATAAACTTTCATTAAAAAAAAAATGGTGTTCTAGTTAATAGGAATGTAATTCTTCCTCAAGAATTGGGCTGTACAATGCAAAAAGATTTTTTCAAATCCAACTCGCAGTTCCAGAGATTAGCGCGTTCAAAAACAAAAAACCGGCCAAGTGCGAGTCGGACTCGCGCACGAAGGGTTCCGTACCATCCATGCAAATCCTTATCCTTACTAATATTATGAATGTGAAAGTAGCTCTGTCTGTCTATTTGTCTGTCTGTCTGTATGTTACGTTTTCACGCCTAAACCGCTGAACCGATCGTCATGAAATTTGGCAAACATATAGCCTGGGATATGGAGAAGAACTTAGGCTACTTTTTTACGCGATAACCGACATCCACGCGGGCGGAGCAAAAAAAAAAACGGCATAAAAATCATATCCGTTGTATGGGAGCCCCCCTTAAATATTTTTTTTTTCTGTTATTTTAGTGTTTGTTGTTATAGCGGCAACAGAAATACATCATATGTGAAAATTTCAACTGTTTAACTATCACGGTTCATGAGATACAGCCTGGTGACAGACGGACAGACAGACAGACGGACAGCGGAGATTTAGTAATAGGGTCCTATTTTACCCTTTGAGTACGGAACCCTAAAAACTAACTCTTCAGCTTTAGAATAGACTACCTCGCAGAGTTATTCATTATTTTGCTGCGGAGTTATTATAAAACAGTTATATCTCCTAAGATATTCATTGAAATGAAATGATGTAAAGGCAACTTTGTTCAAAATTAAATACTTGTGATGAATAACGTATTTATTTGGATTAGTATTAATACCATGTTTATGAAAACTTCTTCGCAAATAATGCATTAATTTCGAACAAATTAGATTACCATAAAAAAGGTTACAGTGAGTCAATCTTAAAAGATAGACATATGCTGTCGCGGACTTTTTTTTTGAAAATTTAAAGTGGAACAATTCCATCATACATTATATTTTCGTAACTTAAACCGTTTACGCAGCGCACGCAACGGAAGCTCTCAAAAAGGAATAATTTTTCCCGTTTTTGCAACATTTTTCATTTATGCTCTGCTCCTTTTGGTTGTAGCGTAATGATATATAGCCTATAACATTCCTCAATAAATGGACTATCCAACACAAAAAGAATTTTTCAATTCCAATCAGTAGTTCCTGAGATTAGCGCGTTCAAACAAACAAACAAACTCTTCAGCTTTATATATTAGTATAGATAGTCATAAGTATAGTTAGTTGTACCTTACTTATTAGCTGCATATAATAATTATGCCCCGGAACTATAATAGTGTTGTACCATTCGTAATTTATTATATTATCAACGCATATTGTGCTAAATAAATAATAGTGAAAGTAAGACCAACATTCATGAAGTTTGGTAGGAGAAACATAACAACCCAACTTGTATAGGTACCTGCTACCTTTTAGCAGCCCGATGGGAGGGAAAACGCTTAGAGTGATGATGGTGCAGGTAGTTAGTTGATGGAGGTAGAAAAGTTTTTTGTCAAATTCAAGTATTTACTGCTCTCCTTGCTGTGGCAAAAAGTTATTACAGTTTTTTTTAAGGTCCAGCACCTGACATGAACTCTGAACACAGCAATTTTTACAATATTAAACTATATAGGTCCATGTTAAATGCAACAGGGGGGCGGCAGGGGCGATCCACCCCTGGTCCCCAATAATCGAAAAGAAAACCTAACCTTTCGTCCGGTAGAAGTAGTAGGTACGCCAAATTCATGGAGTATCTTAAACTCAGCGTGTAATGAACCCCACTGCACGGTCACTTGCTTCTTTTGATACGGAGAAGGGAGGAGTCCTATACCGAAGGAGTACCTAAACCGCAAATTACCATTAATCTGGTTTGGATTTTGTTAGATGTGATTTTTTTTTTTTTCCTTTTCATTTTTACCTTAGTCCATCGCTGGACTTAAAGATCTACCCAATTTGCTCCAAAAAACCAGAGTACTCCTAGTAACATAAAAACCTTTACTTCTCATATTATACATCTCTTAAGTAACAACTGAAATATTGCAACAGTTTATTATTTACCAACTGAATTCGAAAATGAGTTTTTATTTCGGCCACTTTTATCCAGAAGTGGCACCTATGACCGAGCACGGGACTCGGTTAAATGTGACCGCAGATTTGGCCAGAGCTTAAAGTTATGCAGACCACGAACGAGCACAAAATACCGTAGAAATAAATACAAGCGCTACAAGAGATTCTGAAAATTGATTGCGTTGTTAGAAATTTTATTCATAACAATAGACTGCTGGTTTTAGCTGTTTTTATGATAAAATGTTTTTTTAATATCTATTCTATTCTACCAAAGAGCTCATAATCAGCTAATTCAAAAATCACCAAAAAAATATGAAGTATTGCTGCCACTGTGACGTAGTGGATTTCGTGGTAGTAAATAAATAAGACAGATACCACTTATTGTCACGTTTATTATAGTTCACAAATTCAGGGTGTAAGTTCTTATCTTAGAGTACTTTCACTGAAGAGGACCATCCGGCTGGCACCGCAGAGGCAGTGTAAGCAGGTAGCAAACGGCGCTCGCCGCTCTTGGTGTAGTGAGTGGCTGTAGTGGCCACCAGGCAGGGTCGAGACGGCCCTCAAGGCCCAGGCAGTATAGGGTACCGGCTGTTCCCGGCTGATGCTGTAGCGGCGTCGAGGCGTAGAACAGCCGGCAGCGTCAGGTAGAAGAAACGTAGAGAACCCCTATCTCAAGGGGTTCGTTGTGTAAGGTACTTGAATATCAAAACCATCACACCTTCACATCAAATCGTCAAAACTCAATATTTTCCTCTCAGCGGTAGTTGAGTAAAATCACAAACTAAAGTTGTAAAATAAACACTTTATACCGAACATCGGATATTCAACGCGCGGTTGAGTGCATTCTGTTACCTAAGTTGTATTTTACTTTTCCCGCTGACGTACGAGTATTTGAACGTAGAAAGTTGGATCAACTGTAGATAAACATTGGAATAAAATTGTACCAACACTTTAACAGTTCAGTATAATTTATTAACAAAAAAAAAATGCACTTTACAGGAATGAGGAGGTATTTCATAAATTTAAACAACAATAACTTGTACTTATGCAATTAAACATCAAGTCGTTTTTCATTTACTTTCTCTTGGCTGCCATAGCGTTCATTTTCTTGTAAGTGAGGACGGCAAGGGTGCCGTTTACGATGTAGGTGGAAATACAGACAATGCAGACGTCGTGTAGAACAAAGGCCAGAAGGTATGCCAAGTAGACACACATTGGTATCGAAGTTGCAGCGATCAGAAATTGAATACGGCTCACCAGCAGCTGGTCGAATGTTGCTGAAATAAACAAGGATTGGTTGTTAGTGTGCCGTTATCTGGTCTAGATTATGAAAGTCGTGCGAAATACATCAACGTAATAGCTTGTTGGGAGGCTCGGTGTACAAATACCTACCTACAGAACTCGAAATATTTGTAAAATTCTTGTCTATTACTTCCTAGAAGTAAAAACTTTGCATTGTAAATCAGGGAATTTTTATAGAATAGAATACTCTTTATTATGTACACCATAAAAATTACAGATATAAATGTAGAACTGTTACATAGGGTGTCACGATGGGCGGTCTTATCGCTAAAAGCGATCTTTTACAGACAACCTTATTTTATATTCCTTTTTATTAGAGTATTTGTGGCACTGTTCTAGATAATCGATTAACTCGTCAAGTCCCAAGTCATGCATGAGGCAATTAATTATAATCTATTGTTCTTGACCCAAATTCCAGTCCTTTCCTTAATAGATCAAAGGGCAGGTAATTATTGCCATGATTGCACTTTTACGATCTTACCAACATCGAGAACGGACCCTTTGCAAGAACAACCATGCGACAAACAAATAAAATGCAATTCAAATGATCCATACTATACTATATTATATTAAATTAATATATTAATACTAAAATATTATAAATGTGAAAGTAACTCTGTCTTTCTGTCTGTCCTGTCTGTATGTTACGTTTTCACGCCTAAACCGCTGAACCGATCGTCATGTTTGGCAGAGATATAGCCTGGGATATGGAGAAGGACATAGGCTACATTTTTACGCGATAACCGACATCCACGCGGGCGGAGCAGCGGGCTAAAGCTAGTAATTAATATAGCACTAAACACAGTTCAAAAACTTTGAAAATCGCAATGACTAGTTTCTAAGTTCTAACATTATTTAATGGGTCATAAAAGTCAAATCAAGCATAGTGCAATTACAATGACAGATTATGACCACTCAAAACAACAAAAGAGATCAAACAAAGCGACTGTGGCTTATTTCAATATCAGACTGAAATAACACAATGCCCACTACAATTCCAAGCATTTACGAGCGTGTTTCACGGGATTAACATTTTAGCGAAGCAATAAAAGCTCACGCAAACCCTCTAAATATTCAAATAGAGAAACATTTTACTGTTATAGACTTTAATGCTATTGGGGATATTAAATAATTCAAATTCAACTTTCTTATTCGGACGGCGGCTAATTTAACAAATTCAGATGGAATCTGATTAATACAAACATTAATTAAGTTGCGTACAACTTTCGGTTATCGCAACACTACTAAGGCCTGTGTTCACCAACATTCAAACCACCGGTTAGGTATTTAAACAGTTGGTTTATGTCAAATTTCCTATGAAATGTTGAGTAAACAACTGATTAAATCTAAACAGTTGATTTAAATGTTGGTGAACACAGGCCTTAGGCCTGTGTTCACCAACATTTTAATCAACTGTTTAGATATTTAATCAGTTGTTTACTCAAAATTTCATAGGAAATTCGACATAAACCAACTGTTTAAATACCTAACCGCTGGTTTGAACGTTGGTGAACACAGGCCTAACAATGATAAAATGGAACTAACTAGCTCAAATTGGTGCGAGTATATTTTCCCTAAACGTGTAAATCATATTGGCACGTAACATTTCGCACTTCCCAGGAGTGTGTACCAATGTTAGCCTATTACGATAACAGTTATTCACGGCTCGTGAGCTACCAAATAAGCTTAGAGTGAGTACAAGCGCAGAGTTTCGCAATATTTTTCTCGTGGTAGTCACGAAGTCGGGTAGGCAACCACGAACCGCATTGATGTGCGAATTGCACGCCGTCGACCGACGCCGACGGTGCATCGTAATGCTATGTCGTATTTTCGATTGTGGCATCGCGGTTGTAATTACTACCAGCTTCACCACTCGTTAATTCAATAACTCCAACTGTGGAAACAGTTTATGCGACTTTTACGATTAACAGCCGTCTCGCAACTCTATATTAAGACTTAGCTGATAAACAGCATTATAAAGTTGACATCTTTATTTAATTAATTGATGGATTTCTTCTTTTCAGTATAAATGACAGTTTTATTGGCGAATCCATCTGAACATCGTAAAAGTTGATAGCATTTATTTTTTATTGGTTTCGGTTAGATCTGAAGAAAAACGACTGCATTAATGTGTTTTAGATATCTCACGCAGATGTTTTTAAAAGAGTGGGTTAACGTCGTTAACTTACTAGTTTTATTGTGAAATTCTGCGAAACAAAAATCGGGTCAGATAGCTCTATAATAAACGTAATTATACGTACTCAAAAATATTAAGAGACAGTAGAACATTATTCCGTAGACGGGATTGGGTATCCTCAGCGACGACTGTTTTGGTATAAATCCAAAACCTTTTGAGTACCTGGAAGTAAATATATAAGAGTTAGATATATCAAACTTCAATTCTTTATTATTATTATTTCAACAAAATAATAAATGTTCATCGAGAACAAAATTGTAAACGGTATGTAGGTACACACGGCCACAAATCAAGATATACATTTTCAGTATAAGCGGATCTCGCATTGTAAAGGATTTCCGTACAATGCGAGATCAACTTATACTGGAAATGTATAGCTTGATATATGTAGCCGTGTGTACGTTATCATGTAGGTAACCTTCGAAACATAATAACGAATTTTTCCTTGTTCCCAAATATTTACGTAAGTGACCCATAACTAGTGACCTCTACTAGTTACTTGACTAGTAAGTAATAATAAGGACAATAACAGTCGTCGCACCCACAAAATTTTCCATCATTGTACAGTATTGTCAGGATCAGCAACGCAAAATCCAGCACCCCAGCCTCTGTTGTCGGAATTTAATTAACAAAATTTTTGTTCGATCTATCGAATAAATACAAACTATATTTGAAGGTTTTTTTTTTTTTTCCGTCCTGGCTGGAGGCATTAAATTTGTTTAGGAGCTTAAGGCAACCACAGGATAGTCCGGATAAAGAGTCTCAACCTCTCATGGTTCGTTCTAAGATGCCATATGAAAAAAATTATTTTTTATTTTTTTGTTAATTAGCTAAATACAACTTTTGACTTCAACCAATTTTTTTTTTAATGCTCACTGATGATTAGATGAATTATCATACCTTACAATAACTTAATACAAATTACAATAAGTACTATAAGATTTATTTTAACTTACTCCGAAGAAAGAACCCGAGAACAGCTTGCGTACTCCGCGATGTCACAGAGTGCCGCGTACCCCGGATTTGCCTCTACAGACATCTCCACGTATAACGCGTAAGTGGACAGCAGAATGCCAAGAATGCTGACTAGCACTATGACACGGTTCAAGCGTTTTGGCTGCATGATTGCCTAGAAAATAAAAATGACATAATTATTAAGTAGTAGGTACACACGGCCACATATCGAAATTCACGGCACAATTTACTCGCGCTCAGCTGCCACCTATAGAACAAAAATGCTCGCTCGAAGAACCTCGCCTTTGGGTATGGGTGTCAACCAAAGGGCGCCACACTGCACATAAATACTCCTCAGGAAAGCCCCCGATAAGCCACTTTTTTTTTGGAATTTTCGACTCTTTGTCTAGACTAGTCAGTCCAATACCGAAACGTCAATAAAAAGAGTTTATATACCTATGGCCCAACCTCTTTGAGTATTAATAAACATGCTAAACGTACAAATAATTGCGTCCATCAAGCTTTTGTTCGTAGTAGTTTCCTTCGAGACAAAGCTAATTTATAAAGGTCAGTAGTGAAGGCCGCACGGTCGTGTAATATGACGAGAACCAAGTACCTATACCTACCAATACCTATTAATATTATGTAATCTAATACCTATCTGATAGAAAAAATATTCTCTAATAAAAGAAAATATATTGTCTATGCGACTTAAGGGTCACATCACAAAGGAATTCACAAATCGAATTACAGTTTTTCTTCAACTGAAAAAAATCTCTTCATTTAATTAGGTACAAGCTTGATAAATAATAAATGCAGTAAGTAGGTACACAAAATTAAGTCTTTTTTTGAATATCTCGTATATTAATTCTTGAATCATTCATGTATATTTAAACTACCAGTACGCACAGTGAGAGTAATTTATTCGTTATGAATAAAGCTCTCCTTTTTTTATGTTAACCTCATACGTACTCACGGTTGCTGAATTTCACAATTTCTACATATTTCACGATATTTTATTAATTTAGTCGTGTATATGAGGCAGTACAAAAAAATTAAGTGTTAATTCATAAATTAACACTTAATTTATTAAGTGTTTTTTGTTTAATAAAAAATGTTTTACGTGTTAATTATGAATTGACACTTAATTTATTATTAAGACTATCGTTAACTTTACTATTTAATAATAGTGCTAGAAAATCGTTAATAAGCCAAGTGTTGCAAAAAAAACAAAGTTAACAAAACATGAATCATTCAAATATTACCCAAATCCATTCACACGTTCTTTAGCGATGTAAATCAATTTTATTTTGAAAGGGGAGGCCTCATGCTCTACACAGCAACAGCGGTAAAAAAAGAAAATAAAAAAACTCCGCCGTTTAGTCCTAGGTCCGTTTCGCCACCCCTTCGTGTACACACGTCATTATAGCCGTACGGTATACATTTTTTAAAGGAAATAAACAATGCAGGCCCCGCCGGAGGTCCAACGTTGTATTAGCATAAACCCACTAAAGCATTAAACACTAATCGTGCTAGCACTCGCAAAACCGCCCACAAAATATTCTTAAAATAATAACGAAACATTTACATACACATTTTGCAATGAAGGCAACTAAAAAACTCGTTTTTAATAACCCGATATTGTTTTATACGATATCATTATGTAATTATCAACATCGTTTTATTGAGCTGGGCCTGGCATTCACGAACTGATGGCTGGCCGGCAAGTTGAAGGTGCATAATTATTACCACAAAACGTTTATGAATCAATAACAACATACCATAGCTGCACAGACCCACAAAATCAATGTCCACGTCACGCTTCAAAACGATACCTAGATAAGTTCATAATAAGTACAGCATTATTGATAAAATTTTTGCGTAAATACTGTCATATACGCAGTAATCTAAATCACGTTTTTAATTGATAACACACGAGTTGCTTTCATAATATCTCAAGCTCAACTGGATCTCTAACACGAACACCGTTTTCATATGATTATGTAGATATTTAAAGATATGTAGGTATAATAAGTTTATTCACGTACTATGAACTTTAGCCGATGCAAACAGGGGCCTAAGTCTACTAATTTACAAACGTTGCAATGGTCTCGCGATTGTGAGTATTTGACAGTGTTTGTATGGCAAAGCTGTCAAAAACTCACAATGAAGAGACCATTCCGACGTTTGTACATTAGTAGACTTGGCCCCCTGGTTATAAATATGTTTTATCATGAAGATTAATTTAGATATGACTTAAAAAAAAGATCATTATTATTCAAACTTTATTTACTTTCAATTTATATTTACAAACGTCTTCAATAAAAATATATTACAAAACCACAAATTTCTAAATATCTATACAGTACTTCACAAAGGTATTAAATCAATAGGGGAAACTACGAACCAGGTAAACCATTATAGTCTACCTTTCCCTGCGTGGATGATGTGAAAGGCCACTCGTCCTATAATCCTACGGATGGGCCGTATACTACCGCATACTGTGTGGTTAATGAGGTGATATTCCTCCTGCTGGTGAGTTTGTTGCGCCACTTCTTCTTCCCAGCTAAAGTCATAAGTCATTTATTTCGGAACAATATACATACATTGTGTAGAAATTTTGTAAAATAAAACAGTACCATCCAAATTTAATAAACAAAAAAAAAAATATGTCAATGATAATTAAAATAACAAATTCAACACAATAACTCCACATCAAATTTTAAATTATTATTAATACAATAAAACAAATAAAAAGAAAAACCGAAAATCAAAAACCACTACGAAGTGGTGACGGGCGGGCGTTTCGGGGGACTGTCTTATGTAATTTTGACGTTCGAAATGTGCTGATTGCCAGCCTAATTTGAACAAATGACTTTTGATTTGATTTGACCTGTATAAGCAAAACAAAAGGATATCCAAGTTGGCGATTTTAAAACTACTTGATCTCAGTCTCAGCAAGGGCTACCATACTGTGTGGTTAATGAGGTGATATTCCTCCTTCATACTCGTAAGCAAAGCAAAAGGATATCCAAGTTCAGGTGTTATAATCCAAGTTGGCGATTTTAAAACCACTTGATATCAGTCCCAGCAAGAGCTACCATACTGTGTGGTTAATGAGGTGATATTCCTCCTTTATAAGCAAAGCAAAAGGATATCCAAGTCAGGTGTTATAATCCAAGTTGGCGATTTTAAAACTACTTGATCTCAGTTCCAGCATAAGCTACCATACTGTGTGATTAATGAGGTGATATTCCTCCTTTAAAGCAAAGCAAAAGGATATCAAAGTTCAGGTGTTAGAATCCAACCTGGCGATTTCAACTTGATCTCAGTCCCAGCGAGAGCTACCATACTGTGTGGTTAATGAGGTGATATTCCTCCTTTATAAGCAAAGCAAAAGAATATCCAAGTTCAGGTGTTATAATCCAAGTTGGCGATTTTAAAACCACTTGATATCAGTCCCAGCAAGAGCTACCATACTGTGTGGTTAATGAGGTGATATTCCTCCTTTATAAGCAAAGCAAAAGGATATCCAAGTCAGGTGTTATAATCCAAGTTGGCGATTTTAAAACTACTTGATCTCAGTTCCAGCATAAGCTACCATACTGTGTGATTAATGAGGTGATATTCCTCCTTTAAAGCAAAGCAAAAGGATATCCAAGTTCAGGTGTTAGAATCCAACCTGGCGATTTCAACTTGATCTCAGTCCCAGCGAGAGCTACCATACTGTGTGGTTAATGAGGTGATATTCCTCCTTTATAAGCAAAGCAAAAGAATATCCAAGTTCAGGTGTTATAATCCAAGTTGGCGATTTTAAAACTACTTGATCTCAGTCCCAGTGAGAGCTACCTCTTAGTTTAATATGCTTGAAAATGGAAAAATAACGTGAAAGAGAATGTACCACATGGATTATCATTTGCCATGACTTTTCCCAAATATGTTTGGGAAATAAATATGGTTTGGCTTCCAGTCTAACCAGATGAGGCTGCATACCAGTTCTTTACATGGCGAGCGGCTGCCTATCTGTCCTCCACAATCCATTTACTGGGTAATACCATACCCCTTGGTAAGACTGGTAGTCAGACTTTCGGGCTTCTGACGACCCGTAGGTAACGACTGTCAAAGATCCAAGAATGACAGCCGGGACCAACGGCTTAACGTGCTTTCCGAAGCACAGAGGGGTCTTGGTATGTAAAGATGGTCACCCATCCACGGACCAACCGCGGCAAGCGTAGCTTAACCTGATCGATCAACCCGTGCGGCTGTCATTACTTAGCCACAAGCCCATAATAATGTAATGTAAATAATAATGTACATGGATGATTACAGCAAATTACTAGATCAGTTTCATTGTAAGTAGATCATTATAATATATGAGCACACATAGCTAAATCGTCACGCATCATAGGCAGATGCATAATAAGTACTGATCCACATTCCGTCGATAACCGTCATCGGCATACGGCTCAGCTTCAGTCGCATATTGTGGTGCTGCGTAGGTAGTTCAACAAATCAAAACAATACTAAGGATTTGTGGGACTCTAATCTATGATAGACCAATGATATGACCTGATTCCTACAATACCTAACCTACCTTTTAATTCAGACACGATAATGAGCGTAATGAGCGGGTGGGGCGAAGTTGGGGGGCCCTTTCCTGGACCTGACTCTCATAGATAAACGCTACAGCAAAATTCCCATGCCACAATGGTTAATTCCCCCCCTCTTTTAGCCAAAAACCAGGTTCGTCCAATGAATAATATTATATTGATTTTTTTAAATGTAAGTCACAGTTGTATGTAGTAGGTATTTAAAATTAGACAGATTGAATAGATGGAATTATTACCTATAACAATTTAAAATACCTACAACCGATAATGGAGCTCCAAAAAATATCATAGTAGTTTTATTGAGTAGCTAAGTACCACTTTCAAACATGGTTAAAAATAATTTCTAGCAATTTTGCGGTGTTTCAAACGTACTTACGGTGGCCAGCACATCAAGTTACCACAGACTGTCCAATTTTCTCGTTCGATTTTGAACTTAATTATCAATATTTTAAAGTTTAAAATCGTTTGTAGAAATTTGACCGTTTTGTGTAGCTTGATGTGCTGGCCACTGAACACACGGCTACATATCAAGCTATATATTTCCATTATAAGCTGATCTCTCATTATACCCAGTCTCAAATTCAGATAATTTATGTAAACAAAGGGGATAACATATAAAAAAATTATCTTCGTAATGGTAAATCACAAAAAATTGCGAAAAAAGAGGTTTTATTTTCTTTTAAGTACTCATTTTAAGAAATAAAAATTAAAAAATAATCATACCGTAATTATTTTCATAAATTTTCGGTTTTAAACAAAGTTATTAAAAAAATAAGATTTTCTGGTATAAAATATTTTATGATACTGGTAACAATGCAGGAGATCCAAACATTTTCAAATTTTTTACATTTTCAATAACACTAATATTACAACTCTCATTCATAGATTCATATTGTAAGTAGCATATCTAGCCACATTTTGGATGAAAACGGCTGTAATCTGTTTCGAGTGGAAATCGATTTTGGGAGGTTTACGTCTATCACTGGCCTTAAAAGGGCTGATTATGACGATCATATGCCGTGTCTCCGACATACTACACAAAACATTGTTTGGCAATGGTATTTTGTTTGCATAGTTCTTATGATTAATTCACTTTAATTTTAGCGATGACTATTAACAAAAAAAAAAATATGATAAAATGTTTTGCACCACTGTCCTGTCATTTTAACAGTGACATTACTTTGTTTACATAAATTATCTGAATTAGAGACTTTGGGTATAGATGGAAATCCTATACAATGCGAGATCAGCGTAAACTAGTTTTGTATAGCTTGATATGTAGCCGTGTGTACATCAATCAATTTTATTCACCTGACAACTGACCCTTTGACACTTTTAAAATGTTCTTATAATTTTATAAAATATTTAAAAGTAATTTTTATGTACAGTGGCCCACACACCAAGTTACGAAACTGTCAAACTTCTCCAAACGATTTTAAACTTTAAAGTGTTGATAATTAAGTTCAAAATCGAACGAGAAAGTTTGACAGTTTTGTAACTTGATGTGCTGGCCACCGTACACCGTTACAAAGATCTTTTGGCGCCGCCGCCGCCGCCGCGCCGCTGGCGCCGGCTCGAATGACGTTGACAGGGTGGCGCTGTTGGTAAAAAATATGTGCAAAACAAGCCGGTGGCGTTCATTCCGATTTTGGACACGCGCATAAATATCTTTGTACAGCTATGCAGATTTATATTTCATGAAAAGAAAAAATAAACAAATTAACGATATAAAAAAAAAACAGATGTTTGCTGTTTTTTTTATGTGAGTAATTTATTCTGTTATTTAGTTAACCATTGATGTATACACATTTAAATAAACAGACAAGAAGAAAAGAACAGAGAAATACGTAAAAATGTGATTCCTGAATGCAATATAGATAAATACTTAAGTCATTAGTGAAACAAAGGAAGTCAATAATAAATAATCAAATACGCAATACGCATGTATGTATTTTAGTATGTTTCTACCACTTAGTTTTTTTTTTTAATAGTAGTTTCTCCAAAAGTTTAACTTTCTATTTTTATTTAACTACTAGCTTTTGCCCGCGGCTCCGCCCGCGTGGATGTCGGTTATCGCGTAAAAAAGCTATGTCCTTCTCCATATCCCAGTCTATATCTCTACCTCATGACGATCGGTTCAGCGGTTTAAGCGTGCAAACGTAACATACAGACAGACAGACAGACAAACAGACAGACAAACAGACAGACATACAGACAGACAGAGTTACTTTCACATTTATAATATTAGTATGGATTTCAAAAACATCGTACCTATACCTATCTGTTCAAAACGTCAAGCCGATAACTATTGATGTCACATAAATTACATAATCAGTTCAGTGAGCAGGATAAACAACAGCAAACTCCACCGGAATAATTTTGCAAAATAAAATTTATATGGGGCCACCGCACAAGCTTCCTCTACCAAATGAATGAATTATAAAAATCGGTTCTTAAACAAATAATAATTAATATTATTTAAAAATTAATCCCTCCTCTGGATCTTATCCAATTTTTTTATCCAGTGTTGTTGAAACTGGATAAAACTTTCACGTGATATTTTGATTTTTTCCGTTCTAATACCAAAAACTAATACCACTGGCTGTTTCATCAAATTTGTTGAAGAACATAACAGTGGTATTAGTTTTTGGTATTAGAACGGAATAAACCGATATTTAGGGCAAGTTTTGGATAGGTTCTTGTAGCTTCTATATAGTAGACCCTAGACCGTACCTATTCAATGTCGGTATAGTAGTTATTGTAGATGTAGCCTACAGTCGCCCGCCGCCGCCAGTCATGATAATTCAAGTTCCATCTTGACAAAGGTGATAAATGCGCTATTTTATTGGAATAATATTATTAATTTAAAAAAAAATTGTATAAAACCTATATACGGTAGCCAGCACATCAAGTTACCACAAACTGTCAAATTTTCTCGTTCAATTTTGAACTTAATCATCAACATCGTTTAGAGAAATTTGACAGTTTCGTGTAGCTTGATGTGCTGGCCACTGTACAATTTCTGCAAACAAAACGTGGGCAAACCTTGGCCCACGGTGATCCCATGCAATTTTAATCATCTTTTAGTAATATTAAATCATTTCATTTTAAATAATTTTGATTTTTTATAATTATTTAGAATAAAACCTCCATAACTACAATATAAATTCACAGATAACAAAGATTTTTTAAATTGTGTACGCAATTATGGAACGCATCCTATTACTTAAACGTCAAAATCAACACATGCACAAACTTCATTTTATTAGCTCTTTTCAAACACCAGTTTTCGTGAAACATTTTGTAACACAGTGTTCGTAAAAGTAGAGTAAAATATAAGAGGAATTAATACACTGTGTGCCACAGAGTATTAATAGTTGGAAAACTTGTACTCCAAACAAATTCGTTCACGAAATGCCAACATGAAAGATCAAAATTAGACATATCCTCAGTTATATGGATTGCAGTATCTTGTAAAGAAAATGTGGTGTATCTGATACAAATACTAATTATTTCATTCGTATATTATTAGGAAATTAATTGATTCATGTGGACATTTGGAAAATATCAACTATTTAAAATTAATATTTGTGTTGATAAACGAGACAACCTTACCAGTTAGAAGAGTATGACCAAGCGCCACATTGCCAATGACGCCCAGTATCGCGGAATGTCCGTGCTTAAGGTTGGCAGCTCTGTTTTTAGTTCACCATCGCGACCGCAACGTAGCGTTGGCGTCGTGTAACACCTTTCATTGTATTGACTATTGACTGATTCTGAACACAGAGAATAATGTATAAAGTTAATTTATCGTATTATTGTCATAGTTCTTGTTAAAATGTATAGTAGTATGTTTTAGTTTAAGTGTAATAATGCCTCCGTTTACGTGAATGTGAAAGAAAGCAGCCCGTGGAGTGCTACGCGGCCATTTTACTTGCAATGCGGCAACGGTGTACGATCCGCCATTGGAAACGGCCAGTGTCTTTTTCTGAGTGCAAGATTTGTATTTCGTTGAATAACGCGGCGTAGAAACAACGGATAACCATGTGTGATAAAAGTGTAGTGCGGACTTTAGTGTAGTGAAGCACGGTGGTCGGGTGTTTCGAATAATGTGTGAACGATGGAAAACGAAGTGAAGCAGCGCAATCAGAGAAACAGGCGAAGGGAGCGGGCACAGCGCATGCAAGCACAGCGAGAGAGCAAAGTTAAGGATGGAGACAGCGGCGAGGACGAGTCTCCTACGAGAGAGAAGCCGCCTCGTCCTCCTGCCCGGAGGAAGAAGTCGCGGGAGCCGCTGGGGGAAGAGGACATCATCGATGGTTTCGCCATAATGGCATTTCGCACATATGAAGATCTCGAGGTGAGTACATTATGGTCTGAAAAGCTTTGTACCCTGTTTTGGAAACAGTATAACTTTGATAACAAAGTGACAAGCAGTAGTTAAGTATATTTTAAGATATTGCCTTGTGTTTTGACTTTATATACCAATTTTAAACTGCAAAAGAGCCACTAAAGGTTGTTTACATTTGCATAATAACCTACAACCTTGCAATTATAGTCTCTATGCGCTATGTCAAAAATTGGTTAATTATCTGGTATCGTGATGACGACATCTATTGTCGTCATGCAATCGCTGCCACCAAAATTGATAGATTTTCTAAAAATTTAAGCAAAATAGAATAAAAATAAGTCTACTAGGATGTTCAGTCTTGTATCCCATTATAAAAAACGGCGCTCTGTAATCGCTTTGGACGTCGCCTCGGAAGTGCATTGACCCAACGAATGAACCCTGCGTGTAAAAAGTAGATAGTGAAATTTAGTTGTTATTTACGTAAATGAAAGTAGGACTTTTTATACTCCATTATAAATAAGACCTGTGTTCATGGAGTATTGTATTATCTATAGATACAAGTATTTAGCGGTTATGTATTATGTAGTGAGCAGCTGACTGTCGACGGGCGCGCCTGTCGGATCGCAGAGCGCCATGCTCGGCAAGTGAGGTGCAGCCGCGGTCTCCCACAAAGTGTAAATTTGGTCTAAGTGGCTTTCGCTCGTTTGTGCTCATTTATCGCGCCGTCCTCGAATGGCAATATGTTGTGTACGTTGAGTCTCGTATGTGCACAATAAAACTACATTCCCCGCTATCGTTTTAAATAATGGCGACAGGCTTGCCGTTTGTGGCTCGTTCGAGCGGCGCGCGCGTATATTATAGGCCCGAACAGGTTCCTTTGCTCCTATTTAATTCACCACATGTGGTGTGCAATTCTTATGCAATTTCTACTTACAATGGCTGTTAGTTAATTTTACGTAGGTAAATTAACATGAGTAGGTACTTATATTGGCAAAGGCACGCATTTTCTTTAACAATGCAATTTTCCTAAATCAAATGGGCAATAACATGAAATTCAAATAATTACTCATCTACTGATTGATACTGATCCATACTTCCATAATATTATAAATGTGAAAGTAACTCTGTCTGTCTGTCTGTCTGTCTGTATGTTACGTTTTCACGCCTAAACCGCTGAACCGATCGTCATGAAATTTGGCAGAGATATAGCCTGGGTTATGGAGACGGACATAGGCTACTTTTTTTTCGCGATAACCGACATCCAAGCGGGCGGAGCCGCGGGCAAAAGCTAGTATGACATAAGGAAATGACCCTAAACATTGTGCCTTGTTATGCCGTAAGGGTTTATTATAAACAGCTATCTATCATTTATTACGTTCAGGTAGCTATATAGGTACGTCAGTAATTAACAATTTAGTTGGGTATTATTTTATTACTCACGATACGTTCGTGAATAACGACGCTATTTTACCTACGACATGGTGTTCCGTGACATTTACTGATTTCATGTAAATTATGTAACACAGGTATTTAGCTACATGTACACCTGATGACGAAAGAAGTAGATGGGTACACTAAGAACGTACGTAAATAAACTTAACAAAGTAGGTATTGTATCGACAGTTCCAGCTATGCATGTTTAATTGTGATTAGAAACCGTGTTTATGCACTATAATCGCAAAACTAATTCATTTACTTACGAATTTATACAACAGTCACACGATAACGTCTTTGAAATGAGAAGTAGAAACGGAGGTAAAATTTAAGGCGGTATGATCCGACAAAGGCCGTGGTTACTAGTTTTTTTTTTTTTTTATCTATAGGAAACATAAAAACAGTGTTATAAAATTCTGAAAAAAGATATATCTTATTTATGGATCTGGCGGACATGCAATCGCTTCTAATAACATGATTAGATTAACTTTTCTGGATCGAAAAAAAACCGAAACTTACCCCTTTTCGTAAAGCTGATGAGATTCGAAGATGTAATCAGCGCTTGACGTAAATTAACGTAATTTTAGTCGGCAAGTTTTTAATTACGTCTAATCTTGTATGGAGTAGTGACAGGCGCTGATTAATTTGACAGGACTAAACTAAAATTTATCTTCTGTCCTTTTCTTAATGAAATAGAAAGAAAAAGATGCACTGAACTTAAATTTAGTTTATTTTGTGTACAAGGGAATCGGCACCAATAACAAAGTTATTCTATGTCTTGGGACTAAACTTATTCCGAACGAACGCCCGACTTGACGAAATAACAAAGGTTATTATTGGAATGAAACATTATCGCTTACATGTTTTGTTAATTTCAGACGCTGGCTGTAGCGTAGCATTTCAATCTTAGGTGCATTACGCGTTTAAGATGTTTATTTTTTTTATTTTTTTTTTTGTTTCAACTTTTTATTGTGTGTCCATAGTGAAAATTCAGGAATTTAATAAGCTAAATACTTTTATTGATGAATTATCATCGACACTAAATCGATTTGAATCGATATACCTGTCATCAAGATAATAAATAATTAATTTGTCGTATTAAAACTTATCGACACGACATCTGTAAATACTTTGATAGTAAGTATTTTGAAATGTTTGTTGCATTCGCGTAGGTAAGTGAAATATGATGTAGTTAAAATGTATTTTAATTAACTAACAAGTGAACAACGTTATATTTGCTCATAAAACAATATAAAGTTATGTAGCCTCTTTATATATGTATGTTATCGTTTTCAACTTGAAATCTTAGTCACGGTGGTGGTTGTGGTGGTAAGTACAGTTAATCGGATAAAAACACAGTCGAGCGTGACGATGTCGTCTGACGCCTGTTGAGAGACGATCGACTCTTGAATATAAACAATTAACTTGGCGTTAACTTATTATTTTCCCACGGTATAGGTACGTCAAGTTGCTACGGATTTTAGTATAAAAAGATCGAATTCCCATTTCGTATTGTTATTCGTAAACAATAAAGTTTGAATAGAAAGCTGTACTTGACCACAAGGGACACTTATAGGATTTCAATAAGACATCCTTTGAAAATAAATGTTAATAAATTAAGAATGTAAGTTTTTGCAAGATTAACACAAGCGAGTTTCTTGAACTCTACTACCTGTAACTTATACAAGTGACCAAGGTAATCTTAAGGGCCAGATATATGCCAGTGACCTTGAGTGGTTAGCTTGCGTGTCCTATATTCAGCTGACGCTACGCGTCGTACGTCCAGCCAGTAATAGCGACTCGCCCATCCAGGAGCGCTTTCCCAAATAAGACACATTATTAATTTATTATACATAAAACAAAAAGTATTTTAATAAAACACGTATACTAAGAGATTAATAATTAAATTATCTTGAAAAGGTGAAGGTTTTAGAAAAATACGCTTGATAGATTTTGTGTGATTCTCAGTTTTTTATCCGCGTTAGACATAACTTTGCAAATTAATTTCACTATGTAATGTAAACATTATCTAAAATATTCATATATTAAGCTATTAAGAAAATGCTCTAATTTACCATTTTATATTTTTTTCGAAATCATTAACACTACTCGTTTAGACTTGATCTTCAGTATAAAATCATCGGTTATCATCGCCTTAAGCTTCTAAATTTAAACATTTAACCTCTTCTCTCCTCGTCTTTTGAACTCTCCCGAAATATGCTATAGCTATGGAAGTATGCAGAATAAAGGCTCCTATATACAGGCGCGACACGCGACGCGACACAAAGACAGCGCTCGTCGCGCGCCGAGCGTTTCCTTTGCGTCGCGCCTGTATGTAGGAGCCTTAATAGTATACTGATTCAAATTCAAACCCAATGTAGTTGTACCCATGTAAAATATACACAATACTATTGTCCTCGTGAGAGAAACTCGTGGCCAAGTAATAACAGCCGCACGGGTCGGTTCATCAGGTTAAGCTGCGCTTGCCGGGGTTGGTCCGTGGATGGGTGACAATCTTAACATACCGAGACCCCTCCGTGCCTCGCAAAGCCGTTTGGTCACGGCGTTAATAAGTGACAATTATAGTCACCTACCTACTACATGTTAAATTAAATTGTAAGGGTTTTATGTCATAACTTATTATTGCGGTAGACCCCTAAAGGCTACCGTGTGATGTTGTATGGAGGAGATATATTTTTATAAATATAGGTTACTAGCTGACCCGACAGACTTCGTTCTGTCAAAAGCTATTTGACTGTGGCAGTTTGTCTACGCGCAAAGGAAATTAGTATAAACTTCACTACTCTACCCTACCCTACCCTACCTACCTACCTACCTACCCTACCCTACCCAACCCTACCTACCTACCCTACCCAACCCTACCTACCTACCCAACCCTACCTACCTACCTACCCTACCCTACCCTACCCTACCTACCTACCTACCCTACCCACCTACCTACCCTACCCAACCCAACCCTACCTACCTACCTACCTACCCTACCCAACCCTACCTACCTAGCCTACCCTACCTACCTACCTACCTACCTACCTACCTACCTACCTACCTACCTACCTACCTACCTACCTACCTACCTACCTACCTACCTACCTACCTACCTACCTACCTACCTACCTACCTACCTACCTACCTACCTACCTACCTACCTACCTACCTACCTACCTACCTACCTACCTACCTACCTACCTACCTACCTACCTACCTACCTACCTACCTACCTACCTACCCTACCCTCTACCCTACCCTACCCTACCTACCGTTCAACCTTCTCCTAATAATAACAAACACAATAAAAAACAAAATTAGCGAAGTCGGTCCAACCATTCAACAATAGTTTTTTTTTCTTTCTCATATTTTCTGACCCTTTAAACCTTCCCTGGACTACGGCAAACATTTCAAAATCAAAATCAGCTAAATCGGCCCAGCCGTTCTCGAGTTTTAGCGAGACTAACGAACAACAATTGATTTTTATATATATAGATTTCAAACAGTTTATTGTTGTATTTGTATTTCGATACTTATCCACCTTGCATCTGGGCTTTTGTTCCTTTACAACTAGATGGACATAATCTCATGTTTAAAATGTCCATATTCGTGGATCTTTGATAGTCGTTACGGGTCGTTAGAAGCCCGAAAGTCTGACAACCAGTCTTACCAAGGGGTATCGTATTACCTAGTAACTGGGTTGTAGAGGTCAGATAGGTAGTCGTTCCATGTGAAATACTGGTAATCAGCTGGATCCGGTTAGACTGGAAGCCGATCCCAACATAGTAGGGAAAAGGCTAGAGGCAGACGATAACAAGACGTAACACCTGAATTCACCTCATATACCAACTAGATCCAACCATAAAGGCTCGTACAGACTATTGCGATATCGCGGGCGCGACGCGACACTAGTAGCACAATTTCTTTGTCGATGGCTGTTGCGCCCGCGATATCGCACGAGTCTGTACGAGCCTTTATCCTTATATTTCGCCGCACATAACAATACAAAAGAATTCATCCATACTAATATTATAAATGTGAAAGTAACTCTATCTGTCTGTATGTTACATTTTCACTCCTAAACTGCTGAACCGATCGTCACGAAATTTGGCAGAGATATAGCCTGGGATATGGAGAAGGACAGGCTACTTTGTTACGCGATACGGAACCGCGGGCAAAAGCTAGTTCTTTAAAAATTTTACGTATCTATACTATTAATAGAAAGAGGAAAGATTTTTTCTTTATTGTATCGAATAAGCTCCGAAACTACTGGACCGATTTTAACTATTTTTTCCCCAAAAGAAAACTAAATTATCGGGAAGTAACATCCTCCTCCTTCAAAAATCCTTAAAAAATTGCAATAATGTAACCCAAAGTAGCAATTTTTGCCTATAAACCACGGAATCGAAACTTACGCGGTTGAAACCGCGGAGAGCAGCTAGTATCTAAATAAAAAAAGAATGTAAAAAAACTAATTTGAAAAGTTTGACAAGGTCCATCTACCTGATAAGCGATCGAGAAAAATTGGATGGGGCATGAAGAAGTTAGCGGGCGTGAAATATCGTAGACATCGATTTGCCGAGGGAAAGCCTGCTTGGAATTAATTTTCTTCGCAGTTTTGTAATGAAAAATGTTCTAAACTGTTTGAAAACATAATTTGTTATTTAATAAAAAATCTATTAGGTACATGAACGTTATCTATAATCTATGTTAGCTTTACACGTTCAAAACAAACGTTAATGACTTAAATTCATGCGTGTTGTCGTTATGAGTACTTTTTACACAAATTCAATATTCAAAAGGATGTTTACAAAATGAACAGTCACGCTTAAACTCGGCAAAATGCTTTTACGTAGCTATCACGACGGTATTACTGCAAACTCTTACTTAGTAAACCTCCGAGTAATAATAAACATTAATATTGCTAATCTGCGAGAATTTTGCCACAGAGCTGACAAAGGGATTTACCTACCTACGTAATTCTTATAGTAATTAGTTTTCTTCATATGAGGTCATACCTACGTATTCAATTTAATCATTTTCTATAAATTAGGGGAATAACCTGGTGTTACAAATACTGTTTATAGATTATAGATTGCAAAACAAAGAAGTCGTTAAGCTCCACGTGGGCGACACAATAAAATTCGATAAAAGGATAAAGGCTCCTACAAACAGGCGCGACACGCGACGCGACACGCGGTGCCTTTGTGACGCGCCTGTTGTAGGAGCCTTAATAAGTCAAGGCTCCCACACACTATAAATTACAATTAATTAATTACACACACGGCGCGATAAATGTCGCGCTGCCTGTCTCGCCTGCGATATCGCGCCAGTCTGTGCGAGCCTTTATAAAACGCACGAATCGTGTTGAATGCACTCTGATAGGTTAACATTTTTATACAAAATCAATATCGTTTGCCTGAGAAGACAAGCCGCAAGCCCACAACGGCCGGGAGTACTGATGTCTCGGGGACACCGACACCCCTTTGACCCATCCCCTTGTAGTATTCCCCTGAGCACAATGTTAGCACGTTGCGACAAAAATACTTACCTGAGTAAACTTTAAACTACATCGTTTCGCTTTTATTGCTACTCAATGAAACCACGTTCTAGCTTTTATTTAGGCCAATTTGATTTCTGATTCGAGTGCACAGTATGGTGATGTAAGATTATTAGTTATGTTTGTACTTTGTAACCAGCGAAATAGCTATGTTGTGTAGGCAATGAATAGGCTGCTTAGTTTCGTAAACACGGTCTGCCCATTCATACTTTATACCTAACACGCATTGCTATCTGTCGAAATAACGAACTGTGTAATAAATTAAAGCTTGTTTAAAGGCTCGTACAGACTCGCGCGATATCGCTAGCGCGACAGGCAGCGACAAAGAAATTGTGCTACTAGTGTCGCGTCGCGCCCGCGATATCGCACTAGTCTGTACGAGCCTTAATACACTGTAATTTACACATTCTTTTCTAAGATTAGCACATTATTGCAAAGGCCGGGAAATACGCAAACGCAGGTCGAGTATTCGAGGACTTCACTAATACGAGACAGGCAATTGTCATTTCCGCCGAGTCATATAAAGTGCTTTTCTCAAAAAAAAACAGGGAAATAAGACATACTTTCATGTATTTTTCTTTTGACTTCGCTGGAAGCAGGTTTTCCATTGCCAATTTGGCTTCTGATCTTAAATCTGGTGGATTACAATCAATTAACATTTCACTCTGAACCGTGGGAATTCATTTTAACTAAATTTATAATAATAAATCAAGACGAATTTTCAGCTTTGCCGCCAATTTTCTATTTGTCATCTCTGCCGAAAGGCAAACGCATTTATGACTATACAGCCACGTGAACGCAATTTCTGCTAAGCAAAGAGACGTACTTTGGTATGCCCAGAATGATAAGAGATCCAATCAAAGAGTACCTATTTATTAACCCCAGCACGGCATTTTATACAACATTGCTGGGCCTCAAGTCTGCTATTACAATAGTGTCAGAATGGTCTCGCCATTGTGAGTATTTGACAGTGTTTGTATGGCAAATCTGTCAGAAACTCACAATGAAGAGATCATTCTGACACTATTGTAATAGCAGACTTGAGGCCCTGGAGCGTTGTAATGTTCCAAATTCAAAAAACGCTCCTGCAATTTATTTGATTTTCTTTGTCCGTAAATTCGATACTTCGCGTGTTCTTTTTTCGAAAATAATGACAATATTTCCATGCATGCTTGAGAAAAACATATTATTAACTTCGTGACTATTCAGAAGACTACATACAGATCTTATCGTAGGTTGCTACTTAACGCGGCAGTAGGTGGGTAGTAAATCGTACAAATTGAACCGAACCGGCGATGACCCGACGGACGGTGCGGGATTTCTCGACCTTGACCGTAGTTGAACAGATAGTGCGTTGATTGTTACCAGATACTTGACCTGTAATTGAGAAGGCAATAATATAATTCCATATTATAATGCTATTATTATATTATTATTACTATGCTATTTATTTATTTATTATGCGACGGACAAAGATTATTACTTTAAATTTTATTATTTCTATTATTTTTGAATCGCTTTGTAATCTTTGGATGCCATATATAACATGTAACATAGTTACTAGGGTTTGACTTGAAACTAGCTCCTGTAATACAGTGTACACTAGCGTAGGAGCTAGGGAATTCATAAAAATGTTTGCATAACTTATGTCAATAAAGATTATTTATTTTATTTAAAGACTACAAGTTGATTTAAAACTTATGGATTTCATATAAATCTAGTAGGAAATCGACAGTCGTGACAGGTTTTCGTTCTACAGAAAAATAAGACTGGAACTTCAAAAAGCAAGACAAGTTTAAAAAAATTATAAGACCAAACTGAAGTAAAAAAAATTAAAACGTGCCTCATATTATTAAAATGCTTCCGTCAACATGCTCCAATACCATGTAGCCAGAATTATGTTACATTGCGAAAATAACGGAGAAACTATATTATAAGTTTATGACTATGCGTGTTTAAAATAGATTCAGCCTGAGTGAAATGTTTGATACTATAATGATGACGTATTGACGATAATAAAGTCTTTTTTTTTTTAATGATTATGTTTAAAAACAATGTAATATAAAGTCCATATATGAAGTCGATACATGTTTAATAATTTATTTACATTAACAATAACGTGCCACTACAAATAAATGTCATGGCTCATTTACTATTCAATTCATAAACTTTGTAGTGTAGGTAAGTCCTTTGATCGTCTGGAGGTAAATCAACACAATGCATAAACTATCCATGAACCTTTTTACATCAAGTTGTAACAGTTTATTGGCGTTCTTCATATTTAAGGCTCCTACAAACAGACGCGACACGCGACTCGACACAAAGGCACCGCGTGTAGCGCGACGAGCGGTGTCTTTGTGTCGCGTCGTGTATCGCGCCAGTTTGTAGGAGCCTTTATTGTCCTGCCTCTTATTATTCTACCTCCTTCGCTCCCCACTCCAATGGTAGTTTCAGTCTTTCAGTGCATCTGGCAGCAATATTTACTTGCGGAAGATCTCTCTGCCGCAGCAAATCTACGTTCCTTTGATAGCTGCGATAAGTTGTTTGGCTTGTGTAGAGATACTCTACATAATTGAATAAAAATATTTGTTATGTATGAATTTTCGTCCAAGTTTTGGTAATAAATAAAAACATACACGCTTTTGAAGGTTTCAGGTCAATGGGGTATTTACTTGTTTGGAATTCAACTTTTAATCTTAAGCTACTGTTTAGGAATCTCCCTTATTCACCATAATATCATGAGTTTATTGTTTCAATTTATGTTTGATATTTTTTTGCCACTATTATCAAAGCGTATTCACAAAATAAAAGAGCTCAAAAGACAAACAATACTCAAATTACACTGCCTGATCCAGAGAAAAATAGACAAAGTGGGATACAATTACAAAACAAAGCTATTAAGTATTATAATGTAATAGTTAATGCAACACAATGCTAATCATTAAGTTACTGTATTTGATTTAAAAAAACGTTGCCCCACACTAGGAATTTCTCCTGTATCGTGGGTGCGTTTACAAACATTTAAACTCACATACACAAACAGCCAGACCCGGAACAACTACTTGTAGGTCATACAAATATTTGTTCCGTGCGGGAATCGAACCCGCGACACGCAGCGCAGCAGTCAATCGCTTAACCACTGCGCCAACCTTGCCGTCAATTACCCATTAGGTACCGCTTATTGTAGAGAAAGATACAATCATAAAACAAAGGAAACAATTTCATAATATTGCAAAACCTATCTATCTGTATTTTGGTTACAAAGTTCTCATAGTACGGGTATTTTTTGCGAGGATGAAAACAGACTATAAAATATATTTTCAGCTTTCAACGTCCAACAAAAACCAAAAACGTAAACTAAAATAGCGAATGAAATCCAAAAATGCATTCACAATTCACAGTATTTTCTGCTATGAAAATGTGATGTGAAAACTGTCGTTTCATTGTTTTCACTTTATGAAACATAAAACGCATGAACTTTACAAACAAATTAACATTCAATTTAAATGTCAGATGGTATTTTCCAAGAAACACTGAAGACAATAAGGATTGGTAGACTGGACGCCGACGGGAACGGACGTGACCCCGACTGCTCCGCCACAGTTTTTGCTATACAATCTGTAAAATGTGCACAGCACATGTTACCGGCGGCCGGGCATCGAAATTGAAAAGTAGTTCTTTGTTATGAGGTGGAAGTTACTTTAAATCGTATTAAATCAGTGCAAAAGTGTGGCTGTGGACTTAGCCTAAGTGCGTTCCTGATATCAGGTGGGCGACTGGTGCAGCCCCGAGCGAAATAGATTCGCCCCCGAGCAGACTTATCTGGTTTGATCTTTCCTTGTCTTTTAGGGATCTGTTTTATATATTTTATTTGTAAACACTTTATGCACACGTGAAACATACTGTGCAAGGGCGTTTTCTACCAGTCTACCTAATTTGATCAGTATTATTTTTGTATGTCATTGTTGTGAGGCACGCGCGCCGCGCGCTCACTTCAAGTTTTTGAGCTATTGTTGTAAGATGATATTATGTTCTTATTTTGATGCCTCGTTGGTCTAATGGTGCGCTGCTGCTGAGCGTGGGGTCCTGGGTTCGATTCCCGGGTCGGGCGGGATGTTGTTGGGTTTTCTGTCTGTAATTTCTCAGTGGCTGCCCGGGGTCTGGATTTGTGCCCGGTTGGTGGTAATGGCGGTGGGCTCCCCCACTGTTGCATGGGACTTGGACATGACTGGCGAACTGTGGTTGTGCATGGGTGCGCCGCTGCCCGGCCCTTCGGGGAGTTAGGGCATTATGTTATGTTATGTTGATATAATATAGCAAGATAAACTAACATACTTTATTATTCTAACAAAATAACGTTATCGCTTTAGATTTCGTACAATTTTTATTCCCCTAAAACTTCTTAGTTTGACTACCATACTACCACTTCTTGCCTTTAAAATTGTAACGGATCGTTTATTTATTAAGCTTCATGTTTTATGAAGCTTAATGAATGAACGATTTGTTATAGTTTTTATGATAGTCGCTACTTTAGCAGGTAGCCTCGCTCATATAAGGGTAAACCCAACGTTTTTATTAAGTACATTTTTTGTGATTTTTTTGTGTCGCAGAAGACAATAACTGGAAGGCAGATGCTTTCTGACGCAATTGAGTACTATCGCGGTCTCGAACATCGGACCACAGTAGGGAATATTCTTGCTTGGAGCTCTCGGCCGCTTAAGTGAAGCTTGCCTGCGCTCATCGAGTATTAGCATCGCAACATCGGAGTTTGCTGGGCCCCATTGTTTTTGTAAATAAAGGAAAAATACCGTAAAGGGACCGGCCGAGGTAGTCGGACATCTGTGATCGTTGTAGCGGAGCCTGATAGATTTGTTTAAACAAAAGTTTTTGTTTTTATTGGTCGTCGCAAGAAGGAGCGGTGGACAGATGTGGTCATCGTTGCAACTTGGAACGGCAAAAAGATAAAAACAGATGCTGAATTGTCACGTTGGGTCGTTCGTGTACATGTAACCTGCCTACAAGAAACAGGTGTGAACTTAGGAACGTACAAATCAACCTATCGGGAATTACAGGTAAAGCACACCGGCGACTAGCAATTCTAATCACAAAGGATGCCCAAATTGAAATAAAAAATAGGAAAAAGATACCGAAGCGATGTCAACTACTCTTAAAGTTGGTATGAGAAGTGATAAGCCTGCTCCTATAATCAACTCTCACATCAACAGTTGTACCTCTAAAGCAACCAGATCTCTCACAGGTGTATTCAACTCGATTAGACAAAAACCAAGGACCTGACGCTAGTAATGCTAGGTGACTTTTACGCACATATTAGTCGACAAGATACACAAATTATCCAACGCAAAGGGCTGATTCACCAAAATCTACATCTGATTATTCCGACTACAACAGAGATATAGCCAACAGCGACAAAAATGAGATCATCATGCCGGATAACATGGTCAAAGTACACTCAGGTATCGAAATTGGACCATTACGCCACATGCAACAGAAAAACTCTTCCACTTTATTAAAGGAGAATGGGCCGATAGGGGCACATCCGAACACAAAATTATCTGGGGGCAGCTAACAACAAGTCGAATCTTTAACGAAAATGGAAGCACCAAACACAAGACACAAAGGCAACCACAAGTTGAGAAGTAGACAACAACTGAGGCCAAGGATTTCAACCATAAACAATAATATTATGTCGCTCGCAAATCCACCAAAAATACCAAGATCGCAGTTAATAACGAAAAAACTAGGAAATATAGGAATCAATTCAACGGATGAAAACATCGAAATACCATGCAGTTCCATAATTGGAGTCATTAGCTCTTGCATCCCTCCAACAGGCAGTTACGAAGGCGGAAGTATCGGCACTCAATAAAGCTAACAGGTCAAGACATAGAAGATATGAGAGAGATATCATGAGAGACTTGATTAACCACGCCAAGAATAAACCAAGACATGAAAATTATGCAATCTTAGACGGAAAAACCATAACCAAACTCATCAAAAACCACAGGATGTGCTATCTCGCACATATTCACAGGCGTTGTTGAAGATTGAGATAAGATTAGAAAGGTTGTTAGCGAGATTTACAAGAAACCTGAAACGGATAGTAGCGTGACTTCAGACGAAGATAATGGAAACATCAACACAGCATAGCAGTGAAGGAAGGCAGCTGGACTCGAGCCAACCAGGCGACGACGTCATTAAAAGATGCCCTCCCGATAAATATCACCCGTCTCTCCACTATTCCATTGCTTGCTTAAGGATGCATATCCGGTAGGCTATAATAATCCTTCCATATCCTATGGGCACGTCTTCCCTACCATTATCGTGCCCCCCGGTCTACTCCTTGATATACAATGGCCACTGTAGTCCCATGAAACATGAGGCTCCAGGGGCTAGTGTGAATCTTTGGGTTCATTCGAGTAATCGAGTCTGGTTAAACCACGCTGGGGTCGGTGCATTTCATTCATTCATTCATTCAGATGGTATTTTCCAAGAAACACTGAAGACAATAAAGCGAAGACGGTTTTAAGTATAACAGATCAAAGGAAATAAAACGTCGTTCAATCCAGATTTTAATGGTAAATGTAATACCCACTCGAGAGACTCGTTATAAGATGTGCCAAGTGCCCCAAGTGGCAAGAATCGCGATGTCGGTGGAGAGTGGCGCCGACGTCAGGGGATATTCGGCGGCGGGCGGCTGCGGGGCGGTCGCGACGTATCTCGGCGATCTGCCCGCGATCGACCGAGCAGCCTCTCGGCCATCGCGATCTAATAGTCTGAAGAGAGTCGCGAGAGCCAATGTGAATATGTCGCTCTGGTTGCCGCTACTTGTGATGCTACTTGACTACGCCGAGTACCTCTCTTAGGGCTGCCTTATCGGATTTAGCGCTTCATATAAGTTACTTTCGTGCTATTTCTAATTTATAAACTCTACAATTTGAACCCCTCGAACTCGAGTAACTTGCTTGATTAGTATAATATTATGATCAATGACTTATACACATACTCTCTATTTAAGTCATGATAATTCTGCTGGGTAAGTTTAGTTATAAAAGTTGGTAAGACTTTCCATTCCAACAATAGAATGCTAAATTGCTTTGTGTTCATAGCTTTGCTTGGCTTTTGAAAGCTCGTTAATAAATCATATTATGTTCATTGCGTTCGCTCTCTCACAACATCAATTAATTATAACAATGAATAACTTTATTAAAAGTGTATATTTCATAAAGTGTTATTTAAACTGAAATATGAATTTCTCTTCGTGGAGTAGAATTATTCATTCTGTTATTTATTGATAATCTACCGTGAACCGTGTATTAGCGTTTAGTGCGCGACATATAAACATTAGTAACATTTATATTATTACTCCATTATCGCTAAATACACGTCAGTAGAGCTAATGTTTACCGATAAGTTGTTAGCTATGCGACGGTGTTGGTCGAGAGCGGACGTGTCTCGCTCCGTCTGATTCAGACAGATAAACAGTGAAACGTCTGAGATATTGGTTTTGATATACTAAGTATTGTCATCGTGTATTGTTTCTATTACGATATTGTATGACATTGTAAATAACTAAGCATAAACGTGTTGAATTTTATCATACCTTCTAGATCTTTTTGGTATGATTCCCACCTGATTATTGAAACCTGTAACAATCAAAGCCTCTGTAATAAACAACTATTCTCTCAAAATGTATTAACAAGTTATTAAATCATAATGTTGCACTTTCTACATAGGGATTTACTTATATTGTTTAACTGTTAACACTACCTAGTAAATTAAAAATTTAAATTACAATTGCAATTCAGAACAGTGGGGGATTCCTATAAAACAGGAAGGAAAGATTTTAATTATACCATAGCGAGTCATAAACCACGGATCTTATTAGATAGAATGCCACACAATATTATTTTACATGAAAACTAGTCTTTATTCCCTGGACATTTGAGCGTGTGGCAGTTGACAAGCCTAATCGGTTCGTGGCACGCGACACACATTTACAAACATTTCGATTACATCCCTTCATATTTGTTTTCACGCGCTACTATTTTGCCCTATTCAATTATACAGCTATTGGGGGCTTTCTGTTTCACTCGCGGCTCGATTTAAATATTCATACGTACATTTATTTTATGTTATTTACTTACTACCCATAACATTCACTCTGGTGTTATTTTTAGTTTCATTTGAATGTTTTTAACGGGTACTGTTTTTATTAATCAAACTAATACTAAAACACGGTTTTTGTTTAAATTTTACCCGAGTTAAGGCTCGTACAGACTCGTGCGATATCGCGGGCGCGACAGGCACCGACAAAGAAGTTGTGCTACTAGTGTCGCGTCGCGCCCGCGATATCGCGCGAGTCTATATGAGCCTTCATACTTTGAATTTCATTCTAACATACATATCCGCTGTTCTATAGAACACACGGCGTATTATCGTGCAGTATCATTATTGTGCTACAGCACAATAATGATTATTTAACCGTCAACTTTAGTAGATACTCATGATTCGTTTACCTGCACAATAATGGACTACAACAACCCAGTGGAAATATTTCTTTTGTTAAGAGTTTTTGCTAGATTTTTTGTAAAGCTCCCTGTTAAACAAAAAATGTTTGCTTTTTTCTACTTGGCGTAGGGAATTCTTACAACAATAATTGTTTTCTAAACATCATTTATATCCGGTAGGTACGGTGTGGTTTCTTTTGATACTCCACTTGTTTCATTATTATGGAACATTTTTTCTTAATCCTAGCCAATGTAGATTTTACAAAATAGTGTAAAGGCTCGTACAATCCGCGCGATATCGCGGGCGCGACATGCACAGACAAAGAAATTGTGCTACTAGTGTCGCGTCGCGCCTGCGATATCGCACTAGTCTGTACGAGCCTTAAGTAGGTACACCATTCATTACTTACATGTTCAAGAATAGAACCAAAAACATTACACCATGACAAAAAAATCCGAATATCAGACCTTAAAATGAAAGAGGAATAATTAATTGAATGTCAGTACCTAATTACTGTTGAACTGATTATTCGCAGTTAATTACGCGCGGTCGGCGCTGCTCATGGATGATTTAAATTATTACTACAGATTAATTTGCTGCTGAAAGTACTGTTACCTGGGGCGAGTTAATTATTTCACTATCTATAACCGTGTTGGCTCAACGGAGGCGTTTCTGCCAGCTGACCTTTTACGACATTTAAACCTTTCAGTAGTTTATCTGGCTCTATTTTTATAGCTCTTAATAAATACCTCGGTTTTATTCGAGTTTACATTCATACCTAAAAATAACTTGAATATTTAACGTCAACACTGGAAGTTATGCTCGAGGATTTTAATTTATTTCGTAAGGATATACATGTCCCGGAATAAACGCACACCACCATAGACCCTAATTAGAATATGTTATAATATACATACACTGAATTTTTACTATACAAAACATTGTTTTTTTTATGAAATTAGTTACAATATTTGTTGGGTGAAAATTATAGTCTCATAACAAATCTACGCTCGCACACAGTCGCAACTTATATGGGTCTACGTAGTAGGTACTTCATCCATTTTAATTTGTTTTGACTTACAGCGGAAGTGTGACCGTCATTTACGTTTTTTAATTATTTTTGGGATAAAATGATGACAGACTAAACTACTTTCATAATGTGCATTAATTCAATTACACATTGTATAAATTGTATAATTCAGTGTGAAAATTTTAAACAGCTTATGCCTCCCCCTACAAGACCCGGTTTCATGTCATCCATAAAATTACATCTTGTTCAACCTATTAGAAAAGTGGTATAATCGTTCATTATCACGCAGCTCAGTATCTAATCCGCGCCGTGCTACTACGCCGCCGGCTTGTCTGATGACTTAATTAATGACCCGCCGTGTCGCTGTTAATTAAACAGCTCAGGCAAATTGAAGCTCATGCCTGTGCCCGCGGCTGCTCCAGATTAAAAACAAAATGCAATTTGGTGCGCACCACGCGACCCGGACTGAGTGTGATTAACGCACAAGGCCACAAATATCGTCAGAGAAGAAGGACGTGTGACGATTTTATCAGATGTGACTGTGATGGAGTCGATGTTTAAGATTTCCCTTTCAATTCACTCCATTAACAAATCTGAATATCGGTGTCACGTACTTCACGTTAAAATATGTCCAAATATTGAAACAGTAACACTTAATCATAAATCAATAATTAATTAATACATGTCTGACCTGTCATGTAAATTACACGTAAATAATATATGACAAATGTTATACACCTATAGTTAGTTATTATGATTTATGACTGAGTGATGATATTGGCCGTTTATTGAATTAAACTAAGTTTTATTGCTGTCACAGATTTGTTAATCTAGTTTGTTCGAAAGCAAAAAATATCTGCATAAATTCAAAATTGCTAATAAGTACTCTTATAGCGGTAAAGCCCGTTAAATGGCAAACAGCATTGGCGACCGGTCGCGTTGCCTGTTTAGCGAGGTAATTGAGCATGTAGTGAACATTTCCAGTCTCATCTCCGAATATAATTTCGAATTTATCCAACGGAAAATAATTCTGAACTGTAATTTCTACTGTGCGGATGACAGGTTATTTGTGAACACAAACAAGCGTAATTTAATAACTTTATTAATACACAAATTACTACTCATTAAAATACTGAGCATCTGGTAATTTTCTTCAATCTTATAGATATTCGTAAAAACAATCGATCGTTTTATGTTGTCAGGTAAATAGTAGATTGTACAGCTAGTGCATAAAAGCAGCCATTTTACCCCGAGACGTATATATCTAGATATTTAAGTCGAGGGGTAAAATGGCTTGTATATGCCCGAGTTATGCTTTTCACTTCGATTGCGATAAAATGAAACAGCCATAAATTCTATTGTTTTAGTTTAATCACTTTCACTGTTCAAAAATGTTGCAAAGTTGAAAAAGAGAATAGCTAATTCTCGCCACGAAACTTTTTTTTTTAATATTCAAATTGTGTCATTCGACTTGGGTACTTTATACTGTCAAGTTATAAAAACTTTTCGTTGCGTTTTTAAATAATAAAGACTACTATTTTATCTGGTTTTATTAAATTAACGATAGAAAACACGGAAGTGATATAAATTAAAGCAAATGAAACGACGTTATATGTATTGTGCGTGTGGCTGTTGAGCCTGATTATCTTAGACTTAGAAAAAATAATGCTCTAGAACATAAAAAGCGACTTTATGTCGCCATCGCATAACATAAAGACAAGCCTTAAGAGCATGAGTAGTGAAAAAATAATAATAGCGATTAGGCATTATGGATAGTGATAGTCGTGGATATTGTTATTAATTTTTCATTCCTTCAAATTTTACTATTTCTTGCGCTATCCAAACGTCTACAATACAAATCAAACGAAAGTCTAATAGAATTGAAGTGTCTGTTTGTAATTTGTAATGTCAAAACAACAGTTTTAAATACGGTACTTACAACAAAAAAAAAAAATTGGTTTGTCTGCCTGTTTGTTCCGGCTTATCTCCGAAACGGCTGGACCGATTTTGACAGGACTTTCACTGGCAGGTAGCTGATGTCATAAAGAGTAACTTAGGCTACAACTAGTTGAAAATAAATCAAAATCTTAATCCTACTATCTTATCTTACTTCTTATTAATATTATAAAAGTGAAAGTTTGTGAAGATGGATGGATGTTTGTTACTCAATCACGACAAAACGGCAGAACGGATTTGGATGAAATTTGGCAAACAGATAGTTTATAACCTGAAATAACACATAGGATGACTTTTTATTCCGATATTCCCACGGATTCGAGACTTATGCGGGTAAGACCGCGGGGCGCAGCTAGTCATTTAATTTTAAAATCTGAAATTATTGAACGGCCGCTTCGACGTTGTCTCATTAATATTGTAAATTTATTGACTGATTAAATTCGAACGACTAGTTTTTGTAGTATATTTGATATGAGTGGCTTAATTAATGCAATCATATTCATGAGCTGAACGTAACAAATTACAGTAACTGCCCATTATGATGTTATTATTCCTTTATAATGGTGGTATCAGTACTGTCACATTAGTGATTAATATGTTGTTGGTTAGGCAATTACAGCAAATGACTGTTGTCGGCGAGCCGTTCGCCGAGGTGTGACCGTGTAGTCGCGTAGGTAGGCGATTACCTTGCGGCCTACTGAGTTATTGACCGATGCTAATTATTTGACAGCGTCTTGTAAACACAGAACGTGACGTTTACACAGTGTTAACATGTTAATTACTGAATCACGGAATCAATGGAGCTAATTTGTTATTTTAACGTTCATAAGTAGCATTGATAACATTATGAACAAATTGTTGAGTATCAGACTATCAGTGTAAATTGAAACTATGTTATGCTTGCGGGCATCGAAAATCGAGCTGCCTTTCCCACGGGGAGCAACGCCGTCGGCAGAAAAATAGCTCAGTCGATTTCTGTGAATTCGTGATAACTTTTTTTATGCTATGGCTGAAATGAATTGTATAAAATCTTTTGTGGAAGTCACAAAGTTCTCGAGAGAATCTTGCTTTCGTCGCGGTTCTGAAGAGATTTATTCCTGGCAAAATGAAGTTTATTCTTCCTTTTTATTGTCTTGTGTAGGAGTTTACTTTTCTATGTATTCTTATTCTAAGATGTTATCCATATTCATTGCTCAATTTAAATGCATGTAAATAATTAAATACAACTTTACAAGTTCAACAAGGAACCCTTATAGTTTCGCCATGTCCGTCTGTCTGTACGCGGCTGAGCTCAGATATTGTGAGTACTAGAAAGCTGTAATTTAGCTTAGTAATCACGGTGACAAATGTCTGGGGTATCGTTGGATAGGCCGTTCAAAATATTGCTGGCTTACGTAATCCATTTTTCGATTCAAGGATCCGTTTGCGTAATATTAAGCTTTAAAAAGCATAATTATTTTTGTTAGTCAAGTCCGGGGGGGACTTGACTAACAAAAATAATTATGCTGCCAGCTAAATGGTGTTTTTTTTTTTTTAGATAATTATGTAAAAAAAATCATGTCAGTAGTACAACGAAGTTAAAAGGAAAACCATCCCAGCTAAGTAGGTTTTAAAAGTTAACGAGTAATAGTCGACCAACTTACATTTGCATTTGGAATGTATGGGAGAACATGTTTTTCAACTACAATGTTAAGTTTGTTCAATCTACCTAGCCTTTTCCCAACTACATATGTTGGGGTCGGCTTCCAGTATAACCGGATGCAGATGAATACCAGTATTTTACATGAAGCGACTGCCTATCTGACCTCTACAACCCAGTAATGATACCTCTTGGTTGTCAGACTTTCGGGCTTCGACCAACGGCGTCTCGGTATGTAAAGATGGTTACCCATCCACGGATCAAGCCCGGCAAGCGTAGCTTAACCTGTTTCAATGTTAAGTTTGTTCTTGGGATAAATTCATCCCAACTATACGGAACCTTTCATTGTGCGTGGTCCGACATGCACTTGACCGGTTTTATTTGTTTCTATTGGTATTTTAACGAAGAAACTGCTACCGTATTATTATGCTAAATACGTCGTTATTAATACAAATGGTGTGAGCTATCAGCTGTGGGTGTGGTGCGTGTAGTTTATTGTTATTATTTATTCACGTTGGGCGGTCACGGTAACACGTGTCGTTCAGTGGCACGAGCCAGTTTACATCATAGATCATAGCTAGAGACGTGCGAATACCGAGTCGAGTTTACTCGTACTCGGTATCCGCACCAGTGATGCCAGGTCCATTCCAGTGTTAGGCGCTAACTCCACCCAAAAAAAGTGCTAGATACCGCTAGGCAAGTGTGATTTTAAAATGCGCTAGATTTTACGCTATTTTTTAAATAAGAAGTTTATTTTTAGTTTATTAGAAATAATATGAATTATTGATCAAATTAATTATTAAGATGCATAAAAATGCAATATAAAAGTCAAGATCAATAGTCAACCGACAAATCGTCATCGTCGCCGTTAGATGTATTTTTTGATGGATTTTGAAAACTCCCAGATCCAGATGGCCCTGGTTGTGGTTCTGTGGTATCTATATTGCGCTGGGGTAACCCCAATTTATATTATTCGTTACTGCCAATTTGTCTGCAAAATACTATTACCTACTGACAAAATATTATTCGTTAAAAATGGTAATAAATAAATACCTATGTGGGTTTAAATTTATTACCTAGATCGAGATAACAATATTTTGTTATAGCGCTTGATTTTCCGTTAGGAGTTAACATAAAATAATGGGAGTCGATTGCCCTAAAATTGCGCTAGATCTAGCTCAATGTTACTACTTTTTTTTTTGTGGCTGGCTAACATGGCAGTACTGATCCTCACGTCTTGTTCCCGTACTGGAAGCTGACTAAACACTCTCACACCAATTTACCACACACCCTCGAGCTATTTAATCGAGGGTGAAGGGGTTAGGCGTGTACTATTGTTAATTCGCTCTAAGCGCTATGGCTTTGTGTTGTTTGGGTACAAACGTACAACTAAACTATTATGACAAGTCGATTTCTTGTTGAGGTTTGCAGTCTACGGATTCAAATATCTTTTGCTCCTTATTGTAACAACTACCTATTTTGATTAGGAATTTAGGGATCAAACAATCCATACTCCATACTAATATTATAAATGTGAAAGTAACTCTGTCTGTCTCTCTGTATGTTACGTTTTCAAGCCTAAACCGCTGAACCGATCATCATAAAATTTGGCAGAGATATAGCCTGGGATATGGAGAAGGACATAGGCTACTTATTTACGCGATAACCGATATCCACGCGGGCGGAGCTGCGGGCAAAAGCTAGTTTGTTATAAGGATCGAAAAAAAAACCTGTACGAATCTACTTGTGCATTTAATGTAAATAATTTATTTAAGTACATAAAAATTTTGTAGTACATGAGGGACTTACAAGGTAGGCAGCATTATTAATTACATGGTGTAGGTACAATTTTATTGTCGGGTGAATCGCTGCTCTCCTAGCTAGATCACTGAGCAATCTGTATTAAGGAGAGACAGTTTAAATTTTTACAGGTCTTCTTCGTTTTAAAACAGTTAACTATCGACGACCAAAACTATATAAACAGAGATTAAAACTGAACACAACTGTTACCGTTTTGACGGTGAATGATCCCTCTGATTTTTTTCTCATCAAATCAGCACCCCAACGCGATACGCGTCACCCTCGCCTGACCGCCCGATCGAATGTTTCGTGTTCATTCAAAAATATGTCAGTGGGACCCTTATTGTGTCACCACTGCCAAACATATCTCCCCTACAAATTGTTTAAACGCGGTAGCACGTGTTACTCGCACGCATTTCACTTTGTGATTTTTGTAGGTATGAATAAAAAACAGATTTCAGTTTCTGTATTTACATAAGAAATCTGCACCAAGTTTACGACAAATATTTCATTTGTTTGGTACTCACGAGGTTATTTTCGTTTATCTCTTTTAGTGTTGGTCGGATGTTATTGTTATCATTGCATTTATAGATAACTAATATATTTGTTGTGATATGAAGGTTTTGGCAGTATTACGAAATCCACAAACCGTGTGAAAGTACTTACTTAAATCAGGTTACACAAATAATATCATTCTGTTTGTTGAATTTGACAAAAACTAGTTTGCTAACATGTAACAACAATGTTTTTTTTATTTTATATACTTTATATACTAAACAAAAATAAAAATTGAAATACAATCTAACTCTAAAAGATTTATAAAATGTAAACAAAAAAAAAGGGGCAGAGCGTTTGTGTGTATATCGCAGAGAAATGAGGATATTAGATTTTGTGAAATCACGGAAAATTTCAAATTTCCTTCTGTGACACGTTTGATGGATACTTTTGATCAAAGGGACTCCAACGCGAACTTCAAATATATTTCCTGCAACATAGACTTAAGTCAAACAAAACTTTCAGGTTAATATTTTGATTTATTCCGAATATAGTTTAAAAAATTGCTCCAAATACCCCAAAATATATCGTTGATTTTTTCGAGCTGTTAACCCCACAGTTAACCTTAACTGCAAATGAAAGAACGAAGAAGAATACTTATTTTGCTCCATAGCATCTAAAAATTATCGTATAGCTACAAACATAATTATTATACGAGTAATGTTAACCTACAGTTACATAAGGCTATATATGCCATACTGAGCTCACGCAACGCGTCGTACGTCCAGCCAGTAATAGGACTTGCCCATCCAGGAACGCTGTCCCAAATAAGACGCATTATTAATTTATTATGCATAAAACAAAAGGTATTTTAATAAAACACGTATACTAAAAGATCAATAATTAAATTATTTTTAAAAAGGTGAAGGTTTCAGAAAAATATGCTTGATATATTTTGCGTGATTCTCCGTTTTTTATCCGCGATAGACATAACAAATTAATTTCACTATGTAATATAAACATAATCTAAAATATTCATTTATTGAGTTATTAAGAAAACGCTCTAATTTAACATATATATATATTTTTTTTTTTTTTCTCTAATTATTAACACTACTCGTTTAGACGTGATCTTCAGTATGAAATCATTAAAAGTCGATTATCGTCGCCTAAAACGGCATAATAAAAGCTATCATACTCGTAAGCTCGCAAAGTCGTAGTTTTCTCAAGTCGTAACTAAGAAGCGGAATACTTAGTCAGCACATGCTTGCTCTCGGGCGTATTCAGCTAAACGGGCGCACACGAGACTATGATAAAGTGGGTTCATATAACTTAGACAAGAAAATCTGTACGCTACTAAGTACGGCTTTCCACATCCTAACAATATGACGTAAGTTCCGCGTTAAGCACAAACGAGCTCCTGACTTGTTCAGGTGTTATAAATACACAGTCCGCGTATTAATATTATTAAAGAGCACGTATTAATATTGTAATACGGATTAACAACAAGCTTGGGGACTTGTTGTTAATTTGCATTACAGAGTTTCTAAACATTTTAACCAATATTATAATGCATGTATTTTTGTTAACAGGCTGCTGTAAAATGCGCTTCTTCTCCTCGCACAAATGCCCTGTCCACCAAGCCTCGCCTGCCTTTGGCGGCGCTGGCGGCCGACCCTGGGCGAAATCATCCGCCCAACAACGTCAACTCTCATGTAAGTAACACCCATTATCTTGTCTTTAGACTTGATGTGTATGTCAAACAAATGTGGTAGATTGCTGTCATCCTACTACCGAATTAATGGTGTGCAAACGCGATTTAGAACTATTGTAGAACTGTTTAATGCATGTGTTGTTCGTGTTTGTTTTCAATAGTTTCATAGACATAACACAGTAGGTACACTCTATTTGTGCAACAACAGTAGGTACATCACTTCGAATTTTAGTGTGATTCGTGCGAATAGCGGCAAATTGTTTCTTAGTAATAGTTTCACTCTCAAAAACAAAGTCGTGCTTTGTTAACAGAGCTCGTCCATGTTCTTGCATCCGCACCTAAGTTAAATGTGTCTGGTGATCTCACACATCTAAATGCAGCGAATCTAAATCTGTAAGCCATCGAGCGTGCCTCTTCCGGGATCCGCTTTCTCGCCAAACTCATAAAACGTATGCAAACTGCCAATCGACTTGTCAACGCGCTTCGACTCGTCTTCAAGTTGGCTTTTAAACCTCTGCGAAATGCATACTTTGTTTACTTGTATTTTAAATAGTTTGCCAAACCATTAAGCATTGAATAACTCCAAGAGTAAAGTTAGTTCATTTTGTACTGATTGAAGATAACCTAACCAAACGTAATTTGCAACTTTACTGCACCTGCATTTTTTCAAATACTTCAGGCATCTATTTTTGGTTATATTGTGCTGGTTTATTATTCTGTAGGTATAGTTTCAATTTACTGTTGTTATTAATATAATATTAGCCTCCTTGACCGTGAAATCAGATCAGAAAAGATCTCTCTCAATTTAAGCCAATTTATTTTTGATGCTGATTGCAGATCTGTGTTTCCAATTAATATAAATTGGCAGTGTTTAAATTAAAAAGCCTTTTGAACTTATAAACTGTTATATGAATACCATATTACATTAGCAATAGGAATTGTGGAAATTCCTTGAAAAGTTTAAACCAAAAATAGACATGCCAAAAATCATTGCGAAATCCATGTCGAATGCGAAATCATTTATTCATCGGGCCCAGTCGGCAATGGCAGGCGCTGTCTAGCGACGGCACTAGCTCTCGACTGAGTATTTAATTGGCTCTTATGAAATTTTTATTAGATTTACTGCACTTTCTGGTGGGGTTAAAACTAGTGATATGGCTTCATCGCCTGATTATCATTTAATATAGCCAATAAAAACAACAAAGTATTTGCACTGCTTGGTATTCCTTTCCGGTTTGCGAGATTCGAATATTTATTTCTTCACTCGACGACGCGTGTGCTTGAGTTCTAAATAGGTTCACATTTCTGATTCGAAAGGAGCACTCTGAGCGGAATGTGAGCAGTTTACCCTGTGTGCTCCCCCGTGAATTTCGACAGTTCGCCGACGCCAGCCAAGATATGTCGCAATCCCATCCAATTTGACTCCCGCCGCTCGTGCTGTTGCTCGAATAAAGCGGAAAATCTTGCTCCGCAGCGCGCCGCCGACGGAATAAATTATGTCTGTTTCGATATGAAACTGTCGGAAGCGAAGGGCGCATATAAAACGTTAAGCTTAAAGCTAATCGTTAATAAAACATGCTTATCTGAAATTAAATTCAGATTTATTAAACGTATGGATGTTAAAAAGAAAATCAAGCCAATATTTACAAACTCTCATCTCCATACAGAATGGTGCAGTGCAGCAATGTGGTTGTTTTATTAGGAGACGGTTGCCGTTTACCGACTATATCACGGTTTGAACAATATCTAGAGTTGAGCGGGGAATGAGCACGATCGTTTGGCACGAGCTAGGAACGCGCCGCTGCGGTGTCGGCTAATAGCTCTTCGCAGATTCAATTTGCTGTCGAATAGAATATAGCCTCCCGGTGCGCACTACGCGATCATTAAGTTACGCTCTCGTCTCCGACGACGAGCCAGTAAAATTTGCTTCAAACACCTACCACTCAAGCCAACTAGCTTCTAACTTTAATTTAATTCGCTTCCTAATTAGTTGAGCAAGTTGTGACCTCGCTTAGGTTACAGAAAATAACTTAATTAAGTTCTAAAAGAAATAGCAAGCAATGTAAATACATTGCTTGCTATTTCTTTTAGAACTTTTCTATAATGATCAATTATGAAATGAAAATACAAATAGGCAGTGAATTTGGATAGTGAATGAATTTCAGACTAGCCGATAGCCATCATAATGGCAGTTTTAAGATCCGGATGGTTCTCAAAAAAATTAAAATAGTACCTACTTATCACATTTTCCTTTACCTGCTCAATACCTAATACGAGTACACCTAGATACTGGAAAATGGTTTTCCGACTCTCAAAATGAGTCAGTGTTTCTTTTTTACCTGTCCAACTTATACAGTTAACATTACGCACATAGCAATATACCTGTGTTTGTAAGTTAACGTGAAATTGGTTGCGGCGGACATGGATTGCTTTCGACAGAAGAGCGTCCTTATTGTGTTGTCTCCGGGAAAGCTGGCGTATCGCCACGGACGCGACACGCTGCCAATGCCAAATGTTTTTTATTCCCCCTTTCTGGACGATATTGCCGTTTGCTTACGTCGCCCTCACTTGCCTTATCTTAAATGACAAACGGGTCGCATCGTTCATGGTTTAATAGAACTGCTTAGGTACGTTTATTTTGCCGAATTTTTGCATACCTGACTACATGCATATGTATACATGATTCTCAATGAATAATGACTTTTCGGGGTAATAAAAAAGGGGAATATTTCATTGATCTTCGTAAACGTGTTGATCTTCTAATTATTATCGCCTTTTTGCTTAATGATCCTGTTTTAACTTTCTCGTATAGTTGATCGCTGTAACTAAGCTAGGGCAACCCGATCAAATGGGTTAGAAGTGTGAAATGTGACCAAACACGCGCGAGCCGAGCGAGCTAAGCGAGCGATACCCAGTAGTGGCCGGCGAGCGCTACATCCAAGTTTGACGACCAGTGAGTAAATGAGAATAATACTCACTGATCGCTTATTTAACCTCAGTTACGGTACAGTTAAAATACCTATAATTTATTTAAAATGGATCAAGAAGGCTAATAATATTACAATGATTTCGATTGAAATAAGCCACGCTCACGTTCATTATACACAGCAATGGAATTGATACGTTTATTTACAAAGCGCTTTGCAAATTTAATGGATTTATGGGTAAATTATGTCTTCATTGAACTTTTAATTGAAATTGCACAATGGTTCGCAAATTAACAATTCGTAACATCCAATGAACCGTAGAGAATTTCATAATTATGTAATACATAGTTGATTTTATTAATTATAAAACACAACAGTCCAACATTACATAGCTGTTTATAATATTTTGCATACATTACATGTGTATACGAGAGATAAATTAAGCTTCTGAGAGTAATTGGATTATGTGCCAAAATGAGTTTAATCTCACGTTTTGATGGCTTAATATTATAACAGTTTCTCAACAACTCTGAGAACCATGTCTAGAAAGGTTTTCTGTTGGAATGTATTTTACTTCTGTAATATGTTCCAATATACATGTATTTGGCCTGTGTTTGCCGAGAAGTCGGTGTGATTTGTTCTGAGAACTTGAGCCCCAGACGAAATGAAATGTCAAACAAGTTTATTTAATGCATAACGACACGACTACAGCTGGAAATTATGTTAGCAACCTGACGCATAATAATGCTTCACTACACGGCTACACCGCGGTAAACGTTTCGTAAACTAAAATTGTCTTTGACATTAATACACTTTTATTATGTTCGCTGTAATGTAAAACGCTGAAATTATTAGAACGTACTTCTCTGCACTCCATTACATTTTATGTGCAATTAAATAGTTTGTTTCGTTCAGTTTAACGAGTCATTACGTAGTTTAATGCAGCTTCTTTTTGTTATGCTATCCGTACAGAGGAAAAAAGGGCTTTGTGATCTTAAATAACCCAACACTTAAGCATAAGCATTAGCATTATCAGCCTTCCCACTGCTGGGACTCAGGCGTTCTCTCTTCGAGAGGGAATGGGCTGTAATCTACCGCGCTGGCCCAGTGCGGGTTGGTAGATGTCATATGTCTTTGAATTTTTGGATCTAGGACATGCCGATTCCTCACGATGTTTTCCTTCACCGTTTTGAGAGCAGTGGTGATGAAATAATTTACACAAAGTAAAGCGCATGTCTGGGTTCGAACCTACGACCTTACAACTCGTAAGTCGGGTTCGTTACCACTGCTCTCCTACTGTTAAGGCTCCAACAAACAGGCGCGGCACGCGACGCGACACAGAGGCCGCTCGTCGCGCGGCACGCGTTGTCTTAGTGTCGCGCCTGTTTCTAGAAGCCTTTATGCTATCCGTACAAAGGAAAAAAGGGCTTTGTGATCTTTTAAAAACCCAACACTTGTCAAGTGTAAAAACAAAAAACGCGGACTGCGGTGTGAGTAAGAAGAAGAAACAAACCTATGCTAGTCAGTTTCATGTACACACGGCCGCAAATCAAGCTATACATTTCCAGTTTAGGCTGACCTCGCATTGTATAGGATTTCCGTACAATGAGAGGTCAGCTTATACTGGAACTGTACTAATGTTCGTACTAGGTACGAACTCAGTTTAACTAAATTCCTGTTAAATTTATTAGACATTTTTGTTCATAGAAATAACAATATGTTATATTTTAAATAGTTGTATTTGTTTGCCTATGCAACTATTCGAAATTCCGATATAAATGTCTGATGTTAACGCCCACGGCACCCTGGAAATACTAATTCAATCACATCCATTCGTCCGGCTTCCCGCACTATATTAATTCCAGGACGGTCTGTCGCAAAATTCCATTTGGAAATACCACGGGCTAACGCCGCTTGATGTCCGCGTCAGATCTGATTGGTTCGCTGGGATAATCTCCCTGTATCTATTTGAAGCTTAAACTTCAGTCGTGTTTTGACATATTTGAGTGCGAATATTCGCGACTTCGTGGCTGTCGGTCGAAAAAACAAAAGCTTTCTATTCCAATATTGCAGTCACAATGTTTAGAGGTATGAGGAACAGGGTGTAAAGTTCACTCATACTCTATAGTAAAGGGAGGATCCTCCGACCAGACGGGTGTTGTGTCTGGTGGGCAACTGCCCAACGGTTGATGTCGGGATGTTGTATATATGCTAGTCGCGCGGTAAACATTGCGCGATGCAGGATTTGTGACGTCAGGTCTTTGATTTGTAGTTCGCATGTGGCGTTGTTGATATCGCCACAACACTATGAAATAGGGTCATGATATTTATTGCAGGTAATCTACAAAATAGGAACAAAGATTTACTAATGTAAGCAAGTACGCAGCACTGCACTGTACGCGTCAATCATTGCGACACTGCACTTCTGTCTTGATGAATTTTAGTTTCGCGCGATGTATGTTAAGTTATTATCTACTTTTGTATAACTACGCGGACCGTAGTTTACCCATCCCTGTTCTAACTCCTAACAGCCCAGAATAAAAAAATCTGTACACACAAAAGAGCAAAGTGAAATTGAGAAAGCTCGCCACAATTTGCGATGACGTGTGCAAACACAAAAAAAAAATCATACCTTGGCGCAGCATAATTAGAGCGCGGTACTAGTGTTGTGTCAACGAAACAAGAGGAGTAACGTGCTACCACATAAATAAATTATGCAATACGTCACTTAACGACACCGCACCCTTGCAACTCGGTACAGATACCTCGCTTAGAGTGACTACACCAAACTACGGGCTGCTTTTAACTATATTTTAAAACTAACAACACAATTTCAATACAAATCAAGTTTGGTTTACTACCAAGTTGTTGCCATAAAATAAATTACACAACGTTAATTAAACAAACCGGTCGGCACCGGTAGTAATATGATACTTCCACCCGGAGGGATTTCATTACATATGAATTATCATCTGACATCCAGTATTAAGCTGAACCCGAGAGTGCATATCCACTGGAGTGTGTTCATGAAAAATGTAATTGAATGATTTATCTCGTTGGTCACGTTTCGCCGCCATATGGACTTCTCATGAATAAGTAATGTTTGGCTGCGGTCGTTGTTTCAATTAGCGGTTGTGTCGATGGTCGTCGGTCAGGCCCGACTGCTTCCCGCCAGCCACCCGCCACAGATCGCTTACACAGAAATCAAAAACTATTTTCGAATGAATGCCGGTATCCTTCATAGAAATTGTAATTCGTCGTTTTATTTAATCCTTGAAAATAGCAGTTTCTTCTGCAAACATGGCCTTATCTTTTTTATCTTCTTCTTCTGTTTTATCTTCTCACTTGTCATCAGTCAGTCCAGAATATCGATACCGTCATTGTACATATTTTGTAGCTTCACGATCACACCCTTGTAAAGGGAATAAGTATGATGTACATATAGCTTGGCATATCTAACGATCACTTAAAATAATATAATTTATCTTAATTTCATATTGACATAATTAAGATAAATAAAAAGCTTTTACTGAAATGACTGGCATTAAATCAAGGTCTACTAAGTAAACAGTAACAAAACTCAAAATTTTGCAGTTGAACAAACATGAATAGGAGTGGAAGCCCCGTGTTATTCCTATAATTGGGGCGTACGATAATGAGCGAAAGTAATTATGTGGCAACATCCCCCGTTACATCTCCGAGAGACACGACCCATTCAGGGATTAGAGGGATCTCGCTCGCCTACGACGGATTAAATTGATATGTGCGACGCTGCTTAACTCGTTTTGTGTAAAGGGTCGGAAAGCAATCCCTTTTATTACAAGTGGAGACATAATCTTGCGCGTATGTCTTTTTGTTGTCTATTATGGTAGCAGAACGTCTCAACTTTTATTGTTTTTCCCATTTTCATAACCTACTTGGGATGCTATTAAGGAAGGGTTGTTTATGACCTCTGCTTAGTATTTTGACAATCATGCTTTTTTATGTCTTGTGAATCGTGTGATGGTAACATTTTATTTGCTTGATATAAAACGATTTATTTATTCTTAATAGATATTGTTCTGAGTATGCGAATTCCACCAATATGTATAAAGATTTTGTTCCGGTCGACGACCGTTCCCGGAAATGGTGTCGTTTACATAAACCTAAACCGGCCGCGAGTAATGGCCTCTACACTTGTACGGTTCAGAGATACGACTTGAATTGCAATGCACTTTGTAATTCATTCCGATTTTTGCTTACGAATGATTATACATACATTATGTTTCAAACCTAAATTCTAATCTCTAATCTTGTTTAAGATATTATAATATTAATAGTTCACAAGCCGTTGTTCGCATGAACCCCTTTATTTTATTTTACACCCACTTCCACTAAAGTCATCATAGTACACTCGGGTGTTAAAAATTACTTAATTAAAGTACGATATATCACGTTCAAGGTGAATGTGGTATATTATGTTAGTTATTTACCCCTTTATAAAAATTGATTTTAGTAAGACAAGTTTAAACGTCAAAAAATATTGGTAAACTTACGTTAACTTGACATTAAGCAACGTTTATTAGTAAGGGGGGTAATTTTTCATCAAGTAACTAGTAAAAAATTATGAACCGGAAGTAAAACTTATACATGTCACCGTATTATTATTATGAACATCGTTAGTTTATAAAATTACTAGCTGATGCCCGCGGCTTCGACCGCGTGGATGTCGGTTATCGCGACCAAAAGGTATCATGAAATTTTGATCCCGTTCCCGCAAGCCATGGGAACCTATTCCAGGGATAAAAAGTGGCCTTATTCCAGGCTAATCTATCACAGCAGCCAGATCCGTTCCAGACGGCTTATTTTTTCCGACACCTCCAACAAATATCATTATATTTTAGCCAATGTATACAAAAACTTGACAAATTATATACTAAAACCTTCCTCGAGAATCACTCTATCCATTGGTGAAAACAGCATGAAAATCGGTGCAGTAGTTTTTGAGTTTATCGCGAACAGACAGACAGACAGACGCGGCGGAGGCTTTCTTTTATAATATGTAGTGATAATCTATCTAGCGAGATTTTAAACTATCAAAAGTTGTGAACTGCAACAAATCATTAGCAATTTAATGCATTGTTTTTGTAGTTCATAATCTATCCATGGCAAACCGACAGATTCGAACTGGTATCAAACTTGGCATGCGACGAACGCACCTTGCGCTAATACTGAAATCTGAATAGCTAAGTAACTGCGACCAACTTTGAAGAAGCGCTCGCAGGCCGTTGCCGCGGCACCGCTCGCTACGCTAGCTTAGCTCGCGCGCGGTTTAAAAAAAGCGCGGATAAAATGGGACAGGTTATGAACCCTGTCAATAGGCGCAGGTTCGTCGAAAATGGATGCGTTATATTGTAACATTTCACAATTTTTCGATAATTTATAATATGGCTAGATAGATTAATAAACTAACGGTACTCACAATCCTACGGTGACATATTTTATGGATAAGAAATCAAATTGAAAGTTAACAATCCGTAAAGTTATATAATGATTTGGAAGTCCATTGCGAAAGGGTCGACGAAGTTATCCATTTACGGAGAGTTATACTCGTTTTATTTTCTTTTAGCAGTCCTGTACAGCGTTCGTCGCTGAGCATCACAGTCGCTTCCCCCGCTTGAACGAGCGCCTTTCGAACCCTACCGTAAAATAGACGCGAAATGTGATAAATGGAAAACTCTTTTTATTGTCGGGGCCCGGGGCACGTTACGTTATGGGTCGGCTCCACTCATCCCGCCGGCACCCTCGCTTTCCCGGCCCGTCTTATCAAGTTTTCTTATATCCTAGTTACCGCTCAATTTTGTGAGCCTTATATAAAAAGCTTTTCCTCTGCTCCCCTCTTTGCAAAAGAATTGCTCTTAAGGTATCTGTCTGTACACGAGTCTCTATCACTTAAGTGTGTAAGAAAGCTTATGATTTTCTTGCCCTGTTGAGTGCGGGCCTGATATTTAAATTGACCCTGCATTTGTTTTATTCAGGGTATTACGCTGCTTCAAGACGCTGGTACGTCGGATGACAGTGGACGGGCATCAGAAAGACTAACGGGTAGTTCTGTGGCGCCTCGCGATCCCGATTCTTCCCGTGATCGTCTTAGTGACGTAAGTATTTTAATCTTACATCACATTACGCCCTAGTACCCATTACCAAAAGCAAGTCGTGTCTTAGTGCATAGAACCTTCAGCAATGAACTCTCTGCAAAGCCCTTTCATATTATTTCCCTAACTAAGAAATTCACGTAGGTATGAAAATTCTTACCGAAATCATTTACATCCTGTTCGTTCTCTACGCCAGAAATATCGTCTATCTGTGTTGTGCTTTATAATAATAAGAACACGTTGACTTTCAATGAGGTGCATGTACGAATTCACTTAGTGTTGTGATTGTAATGCGTGTTAGATCGTGAAATAAAGGCTCCACATACAGGCGCGACACGCGACGCAACACAAAGACACTGCGCGTCGAGTGTCGCGCCTGTTTGTAGGAGCCTTAAAAAGTATACCTAAATGTCTTCTATTTTTTTGCATATCTTCTCGTCTCTCCTATTATTATAATTGGCAACATTGAAGATACAATTCTATCTTTAGAAGACCGCTTTTTCTCTGTTTGCTATGTTACTTTGAAAGCATTGTGGCTATGACGAGTGTTAGGAGAGACGGGACAAACTTCACCACCCCTAGTCACTCCAATCCACTCATATGTTCGCTTTCTCTCTCCTGCCTACAGGCCAGTAGCCGCTGTAGTTCCGGAAAAGGCTATATCGTGAGTATAATCAATGTTGTCCGTTTGCTGTGTAGAACTTTCTTTATTATTTTTCTTCTATTTCACCACGCACGACTCAGTAGAACCCTTGCTGCATGCATGATTGATAGGCTGAGGTAGAAATGAGTAGATGTATTTTCTTCAGAATATGAAACATATTATGCTAAATAGACATCATAATTATCGTCATTATGAATATCTAATACGACACAGACACTAACCTATAAATCAATACGGTCTATGAATAAATTGAATGAATTAAAGTTGAAATAACCCTTGTCTGTTGGAAAAGACATGTAATGGCTATAATTCTCTATTACTGTGTGCAAATTTACCCAGATCACGCAACACACATAGACCCTGTTCGATATTCGGCGCGTATCGCAGCTAAATCACGAGATTTGTCGAGGCGGTGCCGTTCCGTACTACATAACATTACCTGCGCCCGTCCTGAATACTTCATGTTCTGTATTTATTTGAAATTGTAATATCTCAGCCTGATCCCTTGTTGTTTCCCCCGGCGTGAACTTACCTCATAAATAACGCGTAACGTATTCGTCGATTTATGTTACGATAATAGTCTTCTTTCCCATATGAATTGGACTTTTCAGAGATGTTTGATGGTAATTATAGAATACGTTCATCTACTGCCAAACACTTCAGCAAGATCATTATGTTCTTTTAACAGCAATAAACAAGCTACATTAAAAATCACCTCATTATTTCAAGCTGACTATTCGCATACTTAAAATTCTAAGCAATTTGTTTTAACATACTGTTTAGAATAAATTGCACGCTTGGTTTAGGTGTGAGTTCTATTCTTAGAAAATAAATGATTTCGATTTTGTGGTAAGAATTATGCTGGCAGCTTTCAGATAATTGCAGCTTTAATCTTCAGCTGCGGATTGTAGTAACAAATGTATCTAATTAAAATAAACATGCATGAATTGAGCCAAACCAATCGACTTCCTCTAAACGCCACATTTTTTACTCAAATATGTTTTTTCTCCTTTTGCAGTGTGATAGCGAAGGCGACGATGACAAGGCAAGTACTTTAATTATTAATATCGCTTCTCCAAACTTCGCAGCTAATGTTTCTAAGCGATATTTACGAATCGCGTAAATTAATTAAACCAGTCTTCAACTCCTCGACTCTTTGAGAGTTGGTAAAGTTGAAACAGAGCGTTGGAAATAAATGTCCGTGTAATGTAAGTGGCGAAGTTGCTCGTTCCCGGTTTATTACCCGGTCGGACTTGCCAGTACACAGTGATTAATCTCGCGGGGCGGAACGCCACGTTCTAAGCACCTGTTTACAAAATTGTTTAGTTGGATTGTGGTTAATGAATTGGACCAGATTTCTTAACGTTTTGCACTTAGAGCTAGCTTAACTATACTTGTATAGGTAAGGCTTTTATAAAACAAGCTAATCGAATGTAGGTAGCACAAGAAGTCCGCTTTGTAGTCGGACTGTACAAGTGTACATGCTCCAGGGGCTTAACTAACTCGTCAACAGGTTGTGAAATGCGAGTCAAAAGCGGCCAGAGTTTGAGTGTTGAGCGCTCTCCGACGCGTGTCGACGTGGCAAAGGGCGCTGATTACGCGCCGTCGCTCTATTCAGTAATTACTAGATTGGCGCAGTCTGGAAGTGCCCGTAATTAAATACATTACACCGCCTTTAGCGGTACTAACTACTGGCAGTTGAGCTTTAACATCTCATGTTATTTATACTAAACCTGTTGTCAAACTATTACGTTATTTAGAATGAGTGTTGCGGAATTGGTATTGATGTATGTATTTATTAAAGTTTATCGTAAACTCTACTTTCGTTTTGGAGTTTGGATAATCGTGTAACGTTGATAAATAAATTAACAACACAATACTGCATAGTAACTTGAAATCGATCGCCACAGCAGCTGATAATTTCTTAACACTGACTTTGTCCACTTCAAATACAGCCCAGTCTAAAAAACAACCTCGTAGAACAATCTGTGACAGCAGTCGTGCAAATCCGAAAGCTTTGAAAGACTGATACCATTGTTCGAGCGACCGCAACCCCGACTCGTCCGTTCCCCTTAATCTAATTATCTGGCCGCTTCGCTGCCTGCTCCGGACGAAACACCCCACCCTCAATTTCTCTCAATTTTCTCAGGAGAACTAAGTATAAGTGTTTTATTAGGCAACCCATCCCTTGATGTGTAATGAAATCTCGTTTTTGCAGAAGCTTCTTGTTGAAGCAATTAATACTTTCATGAAGTCTTATAAATACTCAGTTCAAAAGTTGCTGATATTGCCTGGCCATCATCATACAGCCAAAAGGCGTCCACTGCTGGAAATATGCCTCCCAAGCATCACCATATCGACCGATTCTGTGCTTCTCAAATCCAGGTGATTCCAACGATATAAGTTCAGTTTATCAAAAAGCAAAGGAGAAATCCCGAAGTGCCAATTTAAGTGTAATCAAGTTTAAATATAATCCCGTAGTTGTCAAACGTAATCGAATTATGAAGTTGAACGGCACAATAATGGCAGTAAATGGATATCTGAGGAGGAAATCAGACTCTAGTCTGTGTTGTGCTGTAGTCGATTAATTAAATTATCCCGTGAAGTTGACAGCGCTGAGCACATCGCTCGGAGCATCGCAAGCTGGGAGCGATGTGTAGGTGAGAGCGGGTGCCGTGGTAGCGCGTGCCTGCCATTGCTCGCTACACTTAGCTAGAGAGCGCCACTAACTCGATCCGATTCCACTTGGGCTATTTGCACTCCGAGTTCAATTATGCCTCCACTTTGATATGCAAATCCGGTCGCGTTTGGCTAATTACGTAGACGCTTCCGTAACATCATTTCAAACGTCAACTTACTGTACCTACGTCACGTAGACGTGTGCGTACTGCTAGTTAAGAAATATCCCTATTATATTATCCCTTTATATTTTTAATTAATAACTCTAAGTTTCGTTCTTCAGTGTCTGTTATAGTTAAGTTTGATTAAGTTACTCTGAATTCCTTCTTAAAGTTCCTGAAAACAATGGAGAGGTTATGAATATAGCTTGAGCATGAATCTGGGCAAACTCCGAACTCGGTAAACTCTGTTATTAGCTTAGTAGGAACAGGAGCCGGCAACTGGCGATGCAGGCGGTGGACCGGCCCGCCCCTGCAAAACCACAATCCGTCGAGTTTCGCACTCGTACCTAACTTGCCATTTACAGCGAATGCAACTAATACACCACATCCGTGTAAATTGTGATAATATTGAGAATAATTTATTTTTACATTATCATAATTTCAACCAACATAATATTTGATAAGATATCTATTGCAGTCCGTAGACTTTGACAAACATAATATTATAAATAAATCTGTGTCGCAGTCTGCTCAAGCTCATCATCATTCATCAGGTGAGCATATCACTTCTGGTCGATTTAAGCGGGTGGTGATCTCAGTGTGGTGGGTAATCTGTGCACTGCCGTAAGGGGAGGCTACCTAGAACTGTCACATTAATAAGCTCATGAATACTGATCGGGTGACACCAGCCTTAAGAGCTATTAACACTAATCTCGTTTATATTTATGACGGTCGATTAAAAACCCACATAAATAAAATAGCAAAAACTTTTATCATTTGTATTCGGTGGAAGCATTCATTTCTTTTATGCTGCATTGGGTGCCATTCTTGGAAAAATTTACCTTACGCAAAGCTGCCTCGGTTAATTGAAAGAGCTTCCTTCGTTTGGTGTAATATTTTACGGCACAGTCTGTGCCTCGTTGCGGTAACAGCAAAACGGTCTCGCTCCGACACACCAGTTTTCTTTAGTGCTCTCTCCTTGGGCGGCCGCTTACAACTCCTTTTAGAACTCGTTTTAGAAGCAACAAGAATATAATTTAATCTACTCCACGGAATCGAAACACAAATTTGTTTTCAACATTATCTTAATCGCTACTTCTCTTTTATCATCTTTCAGCGTTGGCTTATTTCTTAAAATTCTTTTTACTTTCATTTCCTTTACGTAGAATGCCTTCAGAGTTTTTCAAATCAGCAATTACGGTGAAAATTTGATTTGAATTGTGGAGAAATTGTGAGGGCTTCTGTAGATTAGGATTTCATTCCGGGAATATTTTCTTTTATGAACTTTGTTTATATTTTGTATAACCTCGCGTACCTATTAGTGTTCACAATAAAAAACATGAAGATATTAAGTGCAGTAGTAGGCCGAGTGGGGTATACCCACATGTACCGCAATAAATCCGCCGCACCCACGGCGACGGCGCTGCGGCACGCGAGATAAGGGTCACCGCAACACCATTAAGTACTACAATGTCACAGTTCCGCCGATCAACTACATAAACCCCTCACCGCCCACTACAAGCTTTATGACTTACTCGCACCTACTAACATTTCATCCATCAACGAAACGCCAACGTTTGCCTCGGCACATACCGATGTTATTTTAATTTAATACAACAGTAATTATAATAACTACATAACTGCGTGATTAACATAATGTTTCTAGAATGTTCTACTTTTGTCTTGTAAACGAGCATAAAGTGAAAGAACAAATTGCGAGTTTCCCCAGTATTTTCCTCGCTCGGAAAAATATATGTTTTATTAAAGCTCGGCATTTCCGAGAGCGCGGCAACCCTCGGGGCGAGGGAGGGCTGGCTCAGGGGGATGGGTTCGGCGGCGCGCCAGTGTATAACAGACAGTAGAGGGATATAAAACATATTTACGCGCCTATAAAGTACTCTCGTACGCTCGCTCTCCACCATTTTCTTTTGTTCCTCGCTCGCAGCCAATGATAATGCTTTCTCCCGTTCGGTTAAACTTATTTCTCTGCCGTCTTATCTGGCTTTTCTTCGGCACTTTTATTTATAACCGAAGTGGTGAAATGTAACAACGTGAAGTAAACGATTTTGGTTTCAGCTTGCTTTTTGACATCTTGTTTTTTGTTAAAGGTTTATTTGTGTTGCTTTGTTATTTTTATTTAGGCATAGTGTTTATTTAGCCACCTACTTTTTACATTTACCATTCATTGTTGTGTTACAAATATCAACACGTAGCATTTTACTTTATTGCTACCGAAAGCAGCGGTTAAGCCAATAAATCTGCTAACAATTTGACAGTATCTAGTAGACCGATACTAATAAATTGGTTGTTCCTTTATACACTTACATCATGTAAGTAACAGTAACATAAAGAAACTGTAGGGCACGCTTAAAGCTATTCAGAACAAGCAGAACGGACGCCAAAGTGTTAACAGCAAAGCGAGGAGCGTCTTAATCTTGCGCTACAGTATGGCTCAGAACAGAAACCCCTTGCGTAGGTGAGAGGGTGTAATAACAAGAGTCGCCCGTTCCCCGCCACGCCACCCTTCAGTCGCCCGCAGGCTCACCCGCTCGCAAAGTTCTACGGAGATTCCTATTACTCCGTCCGTGCTCCAGTCTAACCGGCTTGACTTAGATAAGACCTAACTTGCAACGATACAAACTGAACCTTAGACCCTCGTACTTACATCACTCGCATTTTAAGCTTTGTTAAATGCCAAACGTGGGACTTATTTCTATCGGTTGGCCATGTAAACAAGTAATATAGAACTAACGCATTCCTATTATTGGAACTCATGCAATAGAATAGAATCTATTGAAAATAAATATCAGTTGTCTTTATATTTAGAAATAATTCCTGCAAGTGAAATTGAAAAATGTTGTTGCTACTTTCGAAACGTGTAGGACAAAGAGACGTCGTCAAAGGGCCGTAATCATCCGTAGGCAGGCGAGTGTTAGCACTCGACGCCGAGGTCGGGATATCTCTCGACGGATCAGCAGCTCACTCGGGATGCACTCTGCGATTCCGTTTGTCACTGCACCCGACTGCGGTCTGAGCTCCCGCTCTGATAAACGCATGTCAACGTGCTTTGAATGCAGAGCGCATTTAACCACTGAAGCCAAGCCGGATAGAAGCTTACCGCGTACGGTATAATTCAACACTATTAGTGATATCGCAGTGTTAAGACTTGCTTAGATAATTTATAAATAAACTTGTCCAACCTCCTAGTGTATTTGGTAACATGCCTTGCATTGACGAGACTCCAAATTCTTGCTTACCAAAAACATCCTTAAGTTTTTTTAAACAATTTGTGAATAAACTACTTTACACTACCTTGCAGATTTTCATGCCCGATCAAATTTAGACAATACAAATTAATGCTCAAAAAATATAGAATTGTTTGTTTAATACTAAACTTTAAGCACAAAATGTACAGAGGCGGACTTAATGCCATAACATTTTCTACCAGTCAACCTTTGGGTGATGCAGAGACTAACAGTCGTAAGTGAAATCCATACTTTCCATACTAATAGTATAAATTTGAAAGTGACTGTCTCTCTGTTACGTTTTCACTTTAAACCGCTGAACCGATCGTCATGAAATTTGGCAGAGAAATAGGCTGGGATATGGAGGACATAGGCTACTTTTTTTACGCGTTAACCGACATCCACGCGGGCGGAGCCGTGGGCAAAAGCTAGTTAACTATAATTTGAAATCTTTTAGTAATTTCTTATTGTTTATAAACAATTAGTAAATACCATACTTATGTCAAAGTCCGCTGAACATAAAGAATAGGGATGATGACTAAAAATATTTTTTTGTCCGTCATGTAGATTATTAAAAAACATTGGACACGTATTTTTTCTTTTTTTACGTAATCAAAACATTACGGCGATACATTGAATTCAAATGTTGCATGACGTCACTGTTCGCTAGATTTTATACGTAGCTAATGTATTTGCCCCCACTCCCCAAGTTTAATGTGTTTTATCTAAGTATTTTTTTATTAATATGATAAAGCAAAGAATACGTGTCTAATATTTTTTTTATGATCTGATTGACGGATTAAACAGTTTTTATATTTTTTTTACCCAGCAAACATCCCTATTATGTTTAAAAATTCGTCGGTGAATTGTTGAATTAATTTTAATGTATCACGAGCCACAATATATCAAGCGGAGCAGGGTGCTGCGGGCGCGGCGCACGACATGTTTCGCAGATAAGTCGCCCGGCTATTTGCACGTCGTCGTAGTCGTGTGTGCGACCCGGCCCGGCCGTAATTAGCCGGCCGCAAAGTTCGCCGGAATGTTACACGAAAACCCCTCGAGCCCACGACTGACACAATACACGCTGCCGTACGCAAATTATACAAGTCCCTTGGAACCGATGAGCTTTGTCCGTTTGCGCTGTTACTTTGTTTGTGTTGGAATGGCGACTTCACATGCTTTCCTTATACACAAATCAGGCTACATTTTATCAAGCTCAGCTTAAGATCTATCTTCTTTTTTAACGGGTTTAGTTGGATTCTTAATAATTATTGAACGTACACCAAACATAATAAAGGCGCGACACAAAGGCACTGCTCGTCACGTGACACGCGGTGCCTTTGTGTCTCGTCGCGTGTCGCGCCTGTTTGTAGGAGCCTTAAGTATATTAAAACACTACACAGTGATAGAGTCTATGTATAGTCGCCAGCACATAAAGTTACCACAATCTGTCAAATTTTCTCATTCGATTTGGAACTTAACCTTTTAAGGTTTAAAATCGTTTGGTGTTTGACAGTTTCATATATCCTGATGTGCTGGCGACTGTACAAAGGCGAGCTTGACTCAAAGTAAAGTTTTCTCCCAGAAACTTTATAAATACCCAAGGAATAAAACCCTAAAAATTACATATACCCACGAGTTGAATGTGCCAATATGACTGGATGGCGAAATCCATAACTATAATATGAAATAGCGAAATATACTCAAAAGGCGAAATAAACATTCAGTTATAGTTTATTTTTATTTTTTGAACTAAAATTGAATGTAATATTCACCCAATATTGATTACCACTATCCAATTTTCTATGTAGGTACTATAATACTTATTTATACATTTCGATATAGCTCATTTTGTTCACAATAAGTATTATTGAATCTAGTTATAATAAATACTAGACCAAGAGTTCAAAGCTTTCGAAAAGATAACACCTAACGGTGAAAGCCTCAGCAGTTGTTATTTTCGTCGTAAATAGCTCTAGGTCGTTAGTGGCCCGAGGAACCGGGAAAACAAACATGTTACACGATGACAATGTGATAAAGCAGTAGAATACACCAACCCGCCTGACTTTAACCGTTCTAAGTCCATTAATAATTCGCTAACTTTGCGACAACACCCAATTTATACATTCCGTCTGGAGTGAAATTTCAAGGAATTATTATAAAGTAATCTAAGTTAGACGACCCATAGAGGGGGATGACAGGTGTTTAAATATACCGCAACGCTTCCCCACACCGCTTACAGATTGTATTACTAGTGTCCAAGACGGAGTCATTGAAGCGCGCTGTCGCCCGAGCTTACTGAACTTGCCACGTTAATTACTTGTTATGACTGGGAATGCATTTCATATCTCAGTGGTTAGGTGCATTGTCTGCCTTGAGGATTTGCCAACTCAAGCGTGCTTTGTTAATGTTTAACATTATAGCTGTATGTTTATTTTATTTAGATTGATTAACTGTTTATTTATGCGATACATAAACGTTGTCAGGATTAACGATCGGTACTTAACTATTTATTTAAGAATTTATAATCCGGGGAAGTTAATAAATCATTCAAACGTGAATTATTTTTCTCTCAAAGCTATTTTTATAATTCACTAGCTATAAAACTATTATTTAACGCTACTATAAACTAAAATAAAAGAATCCTTATTTACTCCTCTTGACATCAGCTATCTGCCAGTGGAAGTCCCGTCAAAATCGGTCCAGCCGTTTCGAAGATTAGCCGGTACAGACAATTTTTTTTTTTTATATGTACCGTATTTACTAAAAATGCAATGCATATTTCATATGCATTTAGTAAAAGCTGTTATTTTGACATTCCAAACAGAAACTTCAATGTTATTTATTTGTATAGATGAAGATACAGAATAGATATAACTATGATACAAATAAAAATAGATTTAAAAGTAAATTTAAAAAAATATTATTTGGATATGTAAGTGTAATTAAGTATTATTGTCTAGAGACTCACTGACCACAGTCAAACCATTGCAATGGTTTTGTGGGGCTAAGTTAAGTTAGGTACTTACCATGTTAAATAAATAAATGAGATAATATTTTTGTCATCATTGCTTTCGATGCACTACCACTAACACAGCGGACACAGCATTGAATTTAAAAGCATTGCTAAAACAATTCTGAATTTACATCCACATAAACGGAACGGGCCAATAAAAGCTCTGTAAAAGCTTGTCAATTTAGAATATTCATTATTTTATGGTTCGTATTCGTACGTAAACGCAAGTTAGACATCCACACTTAATCCAAGCATGTATAATAGGGATGATAACTAAAAAAATATTTTTTGTCCGTCATGTAGATTATTAAAAAATATTGGACACGTATTTTTTTTTTTTTTTACATAATCAAAACATTACGGCGATACATTGAGTTCAAATGTGGCATGACGTCACTTCTCAGTAGATTTTATACGTAGCTGTGACGTAAGGAGCCCCCACTCCCCAAGTTTAATGTGTTTTATCTAAGTCATTTTTTATTAATATGACAAAGCAAAAAATACGTGTCTAATATTTTTTTATCATCTGATTGACGGACTAAACAGTTTACCTTTTTTTTTGTTACCCAGGACACATCCCTATTGTACATGTTGATAGCATTCAGTGTCAATAATGAATAAATAACGGTAGAATAAAAATCAAAATATATTATCATTTTTATTTAAGCTTGTATGCAACTATTTTCTACTTGGAAAGTCTAAAAGTGAAATTCTTAGAAAAGAAATAGTCTACTCATAATTTACTGCTAGTAAAAGTAAATATTTCATCTTTCTAAACCCATAAAAATGCTAAACAGCGTGATTATCTTGTTACAAAGTGCCAAATAGTGTTTATTTTGTATTTTACCCCACGTCGGATCATAAATTATTTTCCTTATCGATGCCGACACGCCGTTATCGTCCCCATCTTACTTTTACTCGACTCCCACGCCAACGATCACGACCACCGTTTACAGTAATTTGTCGTCAAAAGCATTAAATACAACACTTTGTTCTTTTTATTGATGCTGTTTTTGTAGACTTTTAATGTTTATTAATATCAACAGCTTTCTATAGTTTTGTTTTACAACGTATCATCAAAAATATACTTGTAAGACACATCATTAAAGGTCTCTGCACACAGCGGGCGCCGCGCGGCGGGACGGGACGCCGGCCGACGCGACGCTGAGCAGTTGTAATGTACTAGATATTACAGACGACGCCACACAGAGCGTCACGTCGCGTCGCGTCGAGCCGGACGGCTCTGTGTGGCGTCGTCCGTAATATCTAGTACATTACAACTGCTCAGCGTCGCGTCGGCGTCCCGTCCCGCCGCGCCGCGCCCGCTGTGTGCAGAGATCTTAATATCTAGTACATTACAACTGCTCAGCGTCGCGTCGGCGTCCCGTCCCGCCGCGCCGCGCCCGCTGTGTGCAGAGACCTTTATAGTATATGAACTCTTAAAGTACCTTTCTGCGACGCTTTAGTGTTTGTCGTGTCGGATTATTTCCCTCTTTATGCGCGAGCGAGATGCGTCGACCACTTTGTTGTTGTTTTATACTTCGTCTCGAAGCGACTTTATGCATCGCCTCATTGCTCTTCGCCGTTTCGCTTAGTTTCTCCTCTCTATTTTCAACTCACGTTACTCCGTAAATTTATTTTGAAACAAGTGATCCGCCGACATCCTTATAAGTACGTTGTTGTTTTTTATTCATGTTTATTTTCTCTTTGTGTTGGTTTTAGTCAAATTAATGGTTTTTGTTTTATGGAAAACATAAACAATAAATTATTAAGGCTCCTACAAACAGGCGCGACACGCGACGCGAAACAAAGATACCGCGCGACGAGCGGTCTCTTTGTGTCGCATCGCCTGTTTTATGTAATGTATTGCAACATCTTACGGTCAAATCTAAATAGTTTGGTAATTTTGTTAGTATTTAGCATACATGTGTTATTTTAATGGACGATTGTCTATAAAGTAACCAACGGATTGGGTATCTCTCAACCACTTTTCGAATTTATTTTCATACAAAATATATCTTAATAATTACTTAATTAAAAATATTACTCGTTGTTATGCGCTATAAACACCTTCCAAAAATGACAACATTTTTAAGTAAAAAGGTATCTTAGATCGGTAAGGTAGCTTAGATCGTAATTAATATAATATTTAATATGTTTATCTATATTTGTGACTAGCTTCTATCCCGCGACTTCGTCCACGTGTAATTTCGGCCCCCGACCCTCCGCGTCACATCCCGTTGCCCACCCGCTCTATTACTTCGTTTTCACATAGCGTTCTTTCTGACTTTTTTCTTATTGCCCGGCTCGTAAGGGTCGCAGCGTGATGTTAAATAGCCTTTAACTTTCTCCAGGAATTGGGCTATCAAATACAAAAAGAATTTTCAGAATCCGTTCAGTAGTTCTCAAACTTACAAATCCGTTCACAAAGTTACAAACAAATACCTCTTTATATTATTATTATAGATTTCAACCTATTTCGTATAAAATGCTTATTTACATTTATAGCAGAGTGGTATGAAATGCAATTGTTATTATACTTAAATCATTGTTGCATTCCTTATGCTAACAATCGAAGGTAAATCATAAGTTTTGTAGAACTTGCAAACCAACGATTGCATTGCATGCCACAAAAAACATAAACAAAGCTGAAAATCAATAGATAAGATCCGCTTAATGATTTGCACGCAAACAAAATACGATGGCGAAAAACTTGATAACACAAGCCAACCGCAATTGTCGGCGCGCCGTTTACAAACGCTCAGAAACAAACTACATTTTTATACGGAGAGCAAACAAAATGAGTTAGTGGTGCCGTAGAGTCGCTTTTCCCGGTATTTCCAACGAGCGAGCTTGAAAATTCGCTTTAATACCTTTGTTCTACAGGGCTTTACAGCTCTCATGTTTCGCAGAAATATTTTCCGAGCGCAGGTTTACTTTACCTATGTGTGAATATTCTCCACTCCATTTCGCCCCTTTTAAATATTCTTGTTTCAATTTTTTTTCCAGTCTCAACGATTTTAAAGGTTTTTAGTGAGGTCCTTTCATTGAATTCCTAATTTATTATGAGATTTATGTGCACAATTGAATCTTGAAGAAATTTTTAAAGTTGTCATAAAACTCATCAATTAGCGTTACTGCCAATGGATTCATAAAATAAGTACATAACATAATACTTTTCACATGATGTCTGTTAATTAAATTAGTTAAATGCAAAGAGAAGTGGATAAAGTAATAAAAAGCACAACAATTGCCAAATCAGTTTGTTAAGTGTTTAAGGTATGATAGCTCCCATTGCGGAATTAAATAAAATGATAGAACCTCCCGGTTGAGTTTATTCATTACAACCCACGTCGGGTCGACGGTGGGGGCGCCTGCCCTCACTCCACTCGCTTTATGGATATAACCTCGACAAAATACCCCTAAAATTGCACTGTTTTTATTATGTTCTCTCTTTATCTCTTTTGGTTTGTTGCTCCTTTTTACGACGTTATTATTTTATTAGGGAATAAAGCAAATAATAGAGTCAACCGTGATTAACTACTGCCAATATCGAACTAGGTTCTAGCACGATATTTTATGAACATCTCATCAAAATTACGTAGTGTATTCCTACTACGTCATGCATTAATGATAACAAAAATACTTTCGTTTTAAATTATTCAACGAATAAACTACAGAAACCAAAATCTTTTCATCTAAAAAAATTAAATTGTTAAAAAAACATAAGTCTAATGACATGAAGTAGGTAGGTATCTTGACCCCTTGACAGATAGAAAACATAATAACTTTCAGAGTCGTAAAATGAGCAGACTGGAATTAAATAATCATTGTTAAAACTGTCAGTGATGATGATGACACATTGAAATATCTGAAGCGATTTTTCTGTATCATTAAATAGAAACATTGTTTAGATGCCAAATAGTTCGCGAGAGCGATAAAACAAAGCGGCTGGCAAACGACCAAGTCGCGCAAAGCGACACGAGTGGATGGGCGCGCGATTTGCAACGCGAACACTGGTTACTAGCGTCGTCGTGAAGCCATGTCGCCTCATGCCTCGCACGCCGTGCTTAGCTCAGATTTGCACGGATACATTTTAAATGGAGCCGCCAGATCGCAATTACACTCCCTTTGAGCTTGCGGAATGCGTTATGTATGACATTCAATTCAATTTGGCGCACAAAGCCCGCGTCGAAATTCTCTTTCTCTTTGACCGAATCCTCTTATGCAACAATGCTTTGTTGGCGAAATATGTAGTTTCAAGTAAGCGTAGTGTGCCTACGTTTTGATGATATTTGGAAATATATCTCTGTATGTTGTGCAACATGTGCTGCTGTATTTGTTACACCACTTTGTAGTTAATTTTGATTGTTATTGTTACATAATTTGAATCGGTGAATGTTTCAAGTCAGATTGAAGAGTTTAGGCGCTTCTCTAAACTTTGTTGGCAGTGTGCTATGTCTGCGGAATGTCGGACGTGTCCACCTGGTCCGTGAGCGCGCACGTATCACCGCCTCCCTTTGAAGTAAAGAACACACACATGCTTCGTGTCAGCTTCTGATAAATAAACAAAACAAATACCTTGCAATGCAATCAACCTACATAACAAAATAATACCGCTAATTGTTGTCTCGTACATACATGCCATGCTTGTCTTCACTAAAGCTCTTATTACAGACAGAAGATGCATTTAAAAGATAAGATAATCTAATTCACTGCAAACTAAAACAGCTGAAACGCAATGTTAAGGTAACATTTCATGTTCAAAGAAGTAAGTAAAAATATTAAAACATAATCGTATGTAAATTTAATATGGTAGGGTTAAGTCGTTGTTAATGAATTTAAGCCCAACGAGGTGAGGCTCGATTAGCCGAATAAATTGGGCTTGCGGCGGGCACAATCCCCGGCGCAGTAAACAGCGCCGACAACAAAGGCAACTCGGCAGCCGCCCCTGCGCGGGAAAGGCGAGCTTAATGCTTACTCATTATTTATTCACATCTATAACGAGATTGTCAGTGCTCCCTGTCCCCGCCCGCTTCTCTACAGCTGCCCCGCTTATTTTATCTCTACTTGTAGACTCGTCTTTGCCGTATTATTTACTCTCACTCATACTTAAATAATTTTCTTTTCCCTCGAGTTATAAAGTTATTACAATTTTTCTCCAAGTTCTTTCATTCTTTAAAATTACGATCGAGTACAGAGCGCTTGAATTGTAAGTACTTTCCTCGTGAATACGGTACGGTTTTATTGAAATATATTTTTCCGACGTTGGAAATACTGTTTTATTTACATACGTTGGTATTTTCTGAATACTCGATATGAGGACGCGTTTGAACAGTGTATATATCTACTTTGGTGAATGCAGCGTCTAGCAGCATCATTATATTATAGACATTTCTTTAAGATAAAGTCTATAAAGAAGAAATTAATTAAATAATATATTCCTTATCAAAATCTTAGATACGTAAATTGCCAGTTAGTTATTATAAACTTTCATTTCGAAGTTTATAGAACTTCAGTTCACCTTCATTTTGACTATCGAAACCGTCTATTATACAGGTCTATTCTATGATTAACGAGATTTTCTGGTGACTTTTTATTATTAAATAAATTCTCGAATATCTAAAAATTTAATTACGGCTGATTTCATGTTAAGTGTAAACAAGAAACCACAATTAAGAACGTAGAAGAACGTAGTATTTTTTTTTGAACATACGTCTCAAAATGTTATATGAATTACATTTGCAAATTCTAAAGTAATATTACACTAAATTTTATTCAAAAGATATGAAAAGCGTCGGAGCACTTGCAAACAGCTAGATAATGCCGTCAGATACTCAACGTGGTCGTTGAAAATTTTATGTCGCTCTCGCTGCATCCTCCTCTGCAGCCCCCACCCCGCATCTGTAATTCTACACCCTCTTCTACTTTACTATCGGAGTACACACGGAACTTAGATTTAGTTAATTCTACGTTTTAATTACATTTTTGTTCTATCGATTTTGTAGTTTGACGAATGAAGCTAAGTACTATTATGTATATCTAACTCGCAGACTTGAGAGCTTTGTTGTACATCTTCAAATGACATTATTGTTCTACGAAAGTTGGACCAAACAAAATTCCTTTACGGAACAGGCGTACCAAGTTTTTTTTCTTGAAAATTACTTTGACATACAAGAAAATTCGGAACAGCAAGTATTTCTTCCGTTGCTGACATCCGATTGTTTTTCCACCTTGTAGTTGTTTTTCTTTCTCTTCGGTATCGTTCTATGCCACTATTTAAAATACACTAAAGGCTCGTACAGACCAGTGCGATATCGCGGGCGCGACGCGACATTTAAGTCCAATTTCTTTGTCGCTGTCTGTCGCGCCCGCGATATCGCGCGTGTCTGTACGAGCCTTAACGTACAATTTATACAAAAAATTATAATCAAATTCAATGGTAGTTACCATGCCCTAAAAGTTACGTTTAGTTTCAGTAGCATGTCGTTCATCCTCATCACTATTCCGATTGAGCAGATACGAATCACATTTGTATGTCTAGTGCGTTACTTTGCATTCGCTTTGTTGTGTGCCCTCGTCTGTTCTGTAGAAACACTTTCAAATTTTTGCCGACGCTTTCTCTTTTACGATACTAACAGTTTCGCCAACCACATCGTTTCTAAATGAGCGATAAAGATATACTCAAATTTAAGACCTGAGGGAAAACAGTAAATAAAAATACATACTCCGCCTGGAACAAATTTATTTTTAACCATCATAACGTTTATACAGCGAGGGAAAGATACAAAAACGCAATCCAACAATACGTTTACCGCAAATTGAATGAGGCTCGAAATAAATCCTGCGGTCGTAGTCTGACTCTCAATACCAGTACCTCCCGTTCGTATCTCTCACCCTTGTTTGTCGTTGTTGAGGTTTCATTCGACGAATAAAAATACCCATATGCTTGTATATTGTTTATTTTTGATACAATAACCGATCTTTTTAGTAGATATATTGAGTTATTTGTTATGTTGATAGATCAGAGAAACAATTTAAATATAATAAAATTAAGGGTCGTGAAACGTAGCTTGATCGTTATCGAGGGCCCATTTTCTCCCTCGTTTAAGACCCGACCAAATAGGGGTCCCAAAGGTTCAAGCGTCGTAAACCAAGCACTCTAGTGTATCGTAAGTGTTAATTACTTTTGTCACTCCGCAACTGGGCGGTTAACAAATCTCGATATTATATAATTCCACCGCTGAGAACTGTAATTTACATCGACTGACGCAACATTGTTTGGATAATAAATTATTATGCCTTGAAGCGTTCTTAACGGGCGGCTAAATCGATAAGCGTCGTTTTTATTGCACCATTAACAAGCAGAGCGAGGGGCGAACTGATTTCAATCTGCGTAATCAAGGCTGTATCGCACAGTTCGCATTGAACGACAACTAATTGATGCTAGTATTAGTAGATGCGCGCTCTTGCATAGCTTAGCCATCGCACGTCTGTTTCAACTATATTAAGTTTACATGGGCTTGTAGATAAAACATAACCCTATTTAAATGTAAGAATGTGCACTTACAATGGTTTGGCAACTTGACATTTCCACTACTGTTCTATAACTTTCAAATGATCATGAAAAAAGCATCATTGCATCACAAACCACCCTTGTTTTCGTCTATGGTACAAGCAAGCTCGCTGAATTTTGAGTTTAATAACCATGACAGATTGATGGCAGACTAACCCCTCCGGGGACCAGTAACTCCCTCGTTTTAATTCCCTGATGCAGTCAACGAGCATACAAACAATCACAGCACGCCGAAAACATTGGTGTCTACAAATCACTGACAAAGTTGACTAGTCTCCATGTTCAACTAAATGAAAATTCCGGTTTTGGTATAAAAATAATATTGGATTCAAATACTGAAATGTATGTATATTTTGTTAGGTTTAAAAAATCTTTACTCGTTTTTATTGCTACCGAAAGTGGAAAAACGAGAGGAAAAAATAAACAGCACGGCTGTCGCTCGCGAGCGAATTTCCGGCTCACTGCCGTTTGGGACGTTTCAATTTTACAAAATATAAACTTTTGCCCTCTGGCTCGTAACAATCGGTTCACTCCAATTTATCATGTGAAATTGAATGTAATTTAAGTTTTGTTATCATAGAATGAATTTTTGTGTTGTGGTTTAACACATAGGTGCTATAGAAAAATATTTTCTGAAAAACCGTTAAGTCTCCCTACATTACTGTAATATTGATTTAGTATTTTATAATAATGTCAGTACCGTACTTATTTATTAAGTAGCTTTGCAATCAAGTTGCTTGTTAGCTAAGAGATAATAATCATACGTTTTACAATCCCGGACATTAACTTATCATAATGTGTCATTAAAAGGATAATTAAAATTATATGGCATGGGTAAGATCTTTAATTATTGTTAGTTTACTTCTTTATAACTGTGAACAATATTGTTCTCCGATACTCCAAGTAAAAGACAAAAAAATATGAGTTGCTTAATATATAGCAAAACAAATATCACTCCTGTGTTCCCCGAATCGTTAGGCAGAGGATATTATAAAATTATTAAAAAAACAAAACAAGAATTTTTTAGCTATAGCTTTTCACTAACAATTTTTTTATAGGTATCTTAGTCAAAGTAGCATAGGTCTCGTTAGTACTGGATATTTAGACCAACCTCCATACATTTTTCCCCAATGTCCTTTATAGAATAAAAATAGCTTTTGCCCACGGCTTCGCCTGCCTGGCGATCTGACATTATCCCACGGGAACTTACTTTAACTACAAGGCAATTCAGTAACTTACCTAAATATGAACAACTAATGCCCGGCTTCTGTCTGAAGTATCTAAACAGGTGTTCATCTTATTCAATAGTGCTATTGGTTCATATACTGCGTTGTTGAATACTTTCTGGCCTTTTCTCGCAGTTAGTCGCAGTAACTAAGCTAGGTTTTTCCCGACCAAACGGGTTAGGTTAGGTTAGAACGGTGAAAAACTACGCGCGAGCCTAGTTGGTCACAGTAACTTAGCTAGGGCACCCCGACCAAATGGGTAAGGTTAGGTTAGGACTGTGACCAGCCGCGCGCGAGCCGAGCGAGCGGGGTCGCGACACCGGCCGGGGAACGCTAAATCCAAGTTGGTCGCACTTACGGCTTACGGCTATGTAGTATTTTTACAGAACATCAAAACAGGAATTATTTAAAAACAAAAAGAGGCGCATTCATTATATTAGAGTGTTCAATAATATTTCTAGGACAGCAAAATGAGAATTATTTGAGGTTCGATTAAATACATGCCATAACTAAGTAATCAAACCGCGCTTGTTGTTACGGTGAGTATAATTACATATACGTATCCAAACCGAATTAGTTTCCCAAATGACTGCCCAATAAACGTCTTCTGTTTATCTCTCTTTCATTTCAGTATTTTTTGTCACTATTTATACAAAGAGATCCGTTCATATCGTTTTAATTTCCCCTCGGTATTATACGTTAATATTTTACGTGAGATCACAATTCCCCGCAATAATAATCTGTTCCTCTCGTTGGGGAAACTCTTACAAATGTTTTTTTATATTTATGGATTATTCTTCGGAGACGGTTACAGCAGACAAGTCGAGATTTATCTCGGTTATCCCTGCCGCTTTACCGTTTCCTTCTAAATTAAGAGGCCTTTTATACGTTTTTCTTGCCGAATAAATGATTTCAAATTAATATCTGGGGGAGGAGAAGCTTTTAATACTAGAGTACTTAAGTAAATTGTTATTGTATCAAAAGAAGGTTGTTTTATTATTGCAAATATATGTATGAATATATTAGTGGGGTTTGTTTACCATTTTTACATACCGAGACTCCTCCGTGCCTCGGAAAACACGGTAGGCCGTTGGTCCCGGCTGTCATTCGTGGATCTTTGACAGTCGTTACGGGTCGTCGTTAGAAGCCCGAAAATCTGACAACCAGTCTTAGCAAGGGGTATCGTATACCAAGTTACTGGGTTGTGGAGGTTCAGATAGCCAGTCGCTTCTTGTAAAATACTGGTATTCAGCTGCATCCGGTTAGACTGGAAGCTGACCTCAGCGTAGTTGGGAAAAGGCTAGGCAGATTGATAGATATTAGTGGGGTTTGTTGGGCTGCTGTTGCCCATACAAAAACAAACATTCTGAAAGTTCACGGGATTCTGTTTTTATTACGTACATGCATATAAAATATATTACGGTAGCCAAATGTAATGTTTTCTATCATTCTTTTTGTACATCATCTATTTATGGTGTATCTATTCATATATATTTTAAGAGAGGTAAAGGTGGTAAAGAAGTCATGAAAACGATTTTTTTTTTAAATCTAAGTATATTATTAAAAAAAAAAAAAAAAAAACTTGAAATGATGATAAATAATCAATGTATGCGCTCGCGCAGCCACCATCGCCGCGTCCGGGCGGAACATTCACAGAATAAGTAAGTACAGGTTTTATTCAAAATGTCTCAAGCAATTTTAAAATTATAATAATTACGTATTATTAAACACATTTAGATTTAAAAAAATCCGTTACTATGGCTTTTTTACCACATAAAGATGTTTTTCTTAAAATATTTCGTGTATGAATAGATACACCTTATATCGATACATTTATAAAATTAAAGTCGCTTTTCGTATCTATCTTTGTGACCGCGTTGTTCTTCTAAACTAGGCACCGGATTTTCATGTGGTTATCACCATCTTTTAGAGAATTTATTCCGGAAGTTTTGTGTATAATAAATTAATAAACTTACATATACTCACGTCTTCTTTCCATGGAGGTAGGCAGAAACTATGGAACGCCACCTGCTACGCTCCTTACATACTCCTTTTTCTTCATTTACGTTCATATATAGGGCGTTCCGGCGTTTCCACTCACATCTGCCTTGTGAATACCTTTTGTTAGTCGCCTTTCATTCATTCTCCCAACTTGACCAAACCATCTAAGCATACTCTTTTCAATTTTTGTCACTACATCTTCTTAACCGTGCCTTATCACATAATTTTTCAGCCTATCATTCAGTCAACCCACATATGCTTCTTTATTAAACTTATTAATTAATAAAAAAATAAAAATAAACCCTATATTTTGTTAAGTCGTAAAAACCGTGCGAAGCAGGGGCGGGTCGTTAGTCTTCAGTAAAAACCGGAATTTAGTGAACGACAACAACTATGTCATCGACTACAAAACATGAAGTAGCTATATTATAAATAAAGGATGGTGGGCAACAATGGTCCCAGTGCCGCTAGCCACTAAGTGTGAATTACTTAATAGAGCAAATAATACTGAATCTTTTTTATTATGCCACCATCAAAATATATCCGAGAGGAACCGATCTACATGTATCTAAAGTATTTTCCATTAAATCAATTATTGATCTGTTTTGAGTGCATTACTAAATATAAACTACTAGCTTTTGCCCGCGGCTCCGCCCGCGTGGATGTCGGTTATCGTGTAAAAAAGTAGCATATGTCTTTCTTCATATCCCAGGCTATATCTCTGCCAAATTTCATGACGATCGGTTCAGCGGTTTAGGCGTGAAAACTTAACATACAGACAGACAGACAGACCGACAGACAGTTACTTTCACATTTATAATATTAGTATGGATAGAAAGATATAACAATAATAAAAAGCCATACAGTGTAACATTATGAAATAAAAGATTAATAAATACATGGAGACAAGCTGTGCGTTGATTGGCGCGGCTCGATATCTCCCCGTCTCGCAACATGTGCTGACGTTAGTCCGGCTCGTCGTCGGCTCGGCGGCGCAGTCCTTACTTACCTACTCTTATACAGAGATTCCCAAAGACTACTTTCCGATCTTAATAATATGGGCATTTCTGGAACTAATCTATGGTTTTTGAGAGCAAGAATATACAGTCCAGATATACAAGAGTAAGACGTTCCTACTCATACATTTTAATTAATGAAACAAGTTTGGCATCTTTATATCATTATTACTGCACTTGTAGAACTGGCAACAGGATGTAAGGATGCTGCGCTCATGTTATGGTCATTATTTGTTTTTTTTAGTATGGCAAGGTATGAAGATAGCATTCGTCGATTGGCACTGTTTCTGGATAAATTATCGACCCAGAAGCTTGAATAAATCAAAATATTAGTTTTTTTTTTTTTTGTCTCAAGGGAAATAGAGTATTATTATTCATTAATTTATTTTTATTTTATCTATCTATACCAGCAGTGCTATTCTGTAACCATCTCACCGTGAAAACGTAGGTGAAGTGAGCGTGGAAGAGCTGTCAATAGTGTCAATCCCAAGAATCAGGTGGAAAAACAGCTTCAGCAGCTTTCACCGTGAGATTTTGACAGAATAGCACTACTGAATATATCTAATTGCTAACCTAACTTAAACTGACACCTATTCTAAACTGTTTTATACGTCTTACAGCCGTAAAACCCTACATAAAATAACCTAACTTAACATTGTCAGAACTGAATAATAAATGCGCCATGGCCTGAGTCAGGGGAGAAGTAATGTCTTCAAAGTAACAGTAGTTTTGACTGTGGCGCTAGTGGGACCAGCTCCCATACATTTTCGCCCACCATCCTTTATATCAATATACAGGGAGTTGAGTTGATTATGGGTACACTACAACGACTGCATTAATCGCAGTCGTAAAGCAATAAGTTATAAAACGAATATAAATAAATCGGTTTACGGCCGTTTTACTGCTTTTCGCGAATGTGTTATTGCTACGAACGGACGGACGCTATGCGTTTCACAGCATTCGTGTACCTACCCACGTAATCAAAACTTTACCTTTTTGCTTTGTATGTACATCCAACCACCAATCCACTTACTGTAGAAACCAAAACAATAATCCATTCATACTTAAAATTATGACCTATTAGTAACTACCCAAAGCAATTTATGCAAGTAATTAAAATCTTTGTTAAATCTCGAATGTGTAATAGGTATTTCCTTGAAATTAGTATCTGGGTTTTTATCTGCAATAATTATTATTTACATAATTTTATGCATAAAGGTTGTGTCAGTTGTACGTTGTGTGTCGGTATTCGTATGTGTCCGAGCACAAGCTAACCCTAAAAAGCATGCGACAAACGAAAATGTTTGACAGAATATTAGCATACCGTGTAAAATGTTTGATTTTATTTTATTAAACACTGTTCCAATTCTGTTACCAAATTATGTTGGAAGATGGATTTCGGGTAATTTTTTTCAACAAATTCTTTTCACTGGTAGACACGGCCACGGCAGTTCCTTTACCGATGACGATAAGTAGGTAGGCAAATATCATCACATGAAATGAAAATATTCTCAAAAATGATTAAGAAAAAAAAATCAACATCATTTGAATATACAACACGAAAGACATAAATCATCATTTTTACACTGTTTTTCTAAAAGGTACACATACATGCAACACTTGACAAGCAAAAAGCGTTTTTTTTTTTTTTTCTCTCTTAACATAGGCGGAGCGGGACGGGACTGCTGCTTTCCTATAAGTTGAACCGAGCTGTAATATCTCAAATATTTAATTTAGTTTACCTCTAAAATTAAATTAGTTACGTCTCTTTTGACATATTTTCTCCCACGCATATTGGTATCCGTCGGCATTTTACATGTGTAGCAAGAAATATTCAAGAGTCGGTATGTTGGGCGGGCGGCGGGCGGCGCGTGCGCGAGGCGCGGGGCGCGGGTTACAGCGGCCGACGACCGGCTGCGGGCCGCGCCGCACTCTCGCCCCGCACGTCGGGCGAACTGTTCGCTGTCTGTTGATCATCTCTTTCTTTGTCTTGCATACGATCGCGATACATCGTTATTTTTGTTCTGTCGAGCTGACATCTAGATCTGCCTTTGGATACTACCGTTCTCTGGATTTCAGTGCTAAAGGATTGCAGTGTTACTAGTGGAAATGCGTTTTTGTTGATGAGTTTGTTTATATGTCAAGTGCACTAACGAAGTTTACTGTCGCTTATAAACAAAGTGTTTGTAGCATTTAAAAGTGATTGGGACAACATTCTAGAACAGTGATAAGTGGTTAGTGACTACGCATGGTTGTTTAAGTTAAATGGTGTACGTTTTTATAATTCTAAAGTTTCGGATTTCACCAAAAGTCAACTACAGTCACCATAGTGAGGATCAAAGATTCTCCTAAGAACAATGCAGAAGGCAGCAGCAAAAAGGAAGTCAAGAAAAAAAATCATAAACAAAAGTCGGAAGGTCACGGATCGGTGACAGGGAATAAGAAGGAAAAGACAGCTTCTGCTACTGTTAAGGCGGACAAGGAAGGCAAAAGACCTTCGTCGACCAAGGATGTGCCAGAACAACAGGTAAAATCTAACGGCAAGATGCCTCATAGATTGAGGAAAAACACTATGAAGAATAAAATATGTAAACAACTCAATTCTTTATTCATAAATATTCATTTATGTATTCATTTTAATCTTGAAGATATCGATGATGTCCTACAAATCAAATAACCATTTCGGACTGAGGCTGAGGCTACATTAAGCCGCGACGCGACCTGCGACACGTGAGCGATTAAAACAAATAAATGAATGCTCACGTATATGGGCTACACCGTACATCAAATATTACTAGCGATTTTTGATTTCTTTATGCAATGGGAACAACATTACTGTAATCACGGCATCGGCTACATCAATATATTAGCGAAATTGAAGCGAATTTTTTAGAAAATTTCTTACTTGCACGACTAGTTCAATAGTGCTACTAAATATGCGTGTGGCTACATTATGCGTAGCGATTCATGCGGCTACACTATACTTTTTATAGTGCAGCCGCATGAATTGCTCTTGCTAATTAGATGTGTAGCTTGTGTACTGGGCCTCAAGTCTGCTATTACAATAGTGTCAGAATGGTCTCGCCATTGTGAGTATTTGACAGTGTTTGTATGGCAAATCTGTCAAAAACTCACAATGAAGAGACCATTGCAACGTTTGTACATTAGTAGACTTGGCCCCCAGTAGCCATGTCATCGCCGAATATACGCCGGATTTTCGCTTATAATGTAACCATACCATGTTTATCTCGTTTCGCTCTTTCAGTCGCATCGCAAATCGCTGCCTACTGTAGCCTCAGCCTAAAGATAAATATATTTTTAATTCCTTGCGAACAACGTGCATATTTTATCGTAACACCTTACGTGACCAGCATCGTTAACATTTACCCCACTTTGGTGAGATTAACTTGAACAATGGAAACAACCTGCTATAGAATTCATATTTAATTTACACATATTCGCATTGAAAAACTAATGGAATGGTTATTGCGCTTGGTCACGAACTACCGAAACGCTAACTTTACATGACTTGCTTTTACTACTGTTAGACTACAAGTACTTACAAATTCCGGTCAAATGTTTATGGCACTATGAACGACGTAATTATAGTTTCCCCTTTGCCAATCATCTGACTCGCCTATTACCTACTGTTTGTTTTTATAAGGTCACCTAGGCTATTTATTACAGTTTTTTTACTACAATACTAAAGGGATTGTAGTAAAAAAAGATTGTTGTAATAAATAGCCGAATGTCTGAGGAATGTTAAATGTAGACCTAGGTTTTATTTTTGTCATAAAAAGACACTTCTGTAAACAAAAATGAAAAGTAGTTTTTTTTTTTTTTTAAGTAAGTTTGTATAAGTAGTCAACTTTCTTTCTAATGTCTAATTCAAGAAACACTTGGAAATGCTCATTACGAAATATCTATTTGAAACTACCTTGAATGTATAATTTATTGTTAATTATTCTTTGAACAGTACCTAACCTACTATGACTAACAACAATGATCGCGTCGTTAATTCACAAAATTACAACCAATTAAGGCTCGTACAGACTAGTGCGATATAGCGGGCGCGACGCGACACTAGTAGCACAATTTCTTTGTCGGTGCCTGTCGCGCCCGCGATATCGCGCGAGTCTGTACGAGCCTTTATATAGCAGACTGTAAATACAAGCTTTTTCTGTTTATAACAACATAATAATATTTGTTAACTATTCGAATTATAAATAACTGTCCAAAGACAGCAATGAGAAAATAATTTTATTTGCTTCATTTTATTTTATCTTACGAAAGATTTTCTATTATATAGTAGTTTATTTTCCCAAACTACTGTAGCGATTGCTTGTTGTTTTCTTTAGCCACAATATATTATTTATAAATAAAATAGCCAGGAATGATAAAAAAAATACCTACTTTTTATTCTGCTATCAGAACATAAGCCGTATTACAATCGTGGTAATAAATATATCTAACTTTTTATTATGCATTAAATGTCACTGAGAACAAAAATTGGTATGCAGCATTAAATTCAGGTCATGAACAAACAACTCTTAGTTAAATATGCGCGGTGAATACTTAGCGGCTTTCCACTTTTTATGTGCGAGATTATAATTTATTGCTTCTTACGCTAATCCAACGTAACTTCTGGTGTTGACACATTCATTTTATTACATATACAAGCGGAAAACAAATCTCTAATGAATTATTACAAGTATTTTGTTTTACTTAGTGCAGACTAGATTATTTACTAATTACACGCTCACTTAATTGATTTTCAATGATTACAGAAATAATCAATTATTTCTTGCGGCTAAATTATAAACTAAAATTTTAATTTCGGACCTACTAATTGTGAAATATGTCAGAAATTGGTTATATAATATATATTTAAATGAATTATTCATATTTTTTACAACACAAAAATAGGAATAGCAAACCTGCCCAGAGAAATATAAAAATAAGAATTTTATTTTTTATTCCAATCGTTATGAATTACGATCGACACGTTCGCGTTCATCGCGCGACCATTGTCGCGACTAATCTTGTTTGTTTATTCGTATGTTAAGATCATCTGCAAACCAGAATACTAAATATTCGCATTTCTGTAGTATTTTACAAATTTAAAAGAGGTAGGTAGGTATATTGCCTTTTAAAGATCGCAGGGGGGGTCACGGATCGGTATGACTGAACTTTGCTTAGAGAGACGAAATTCTCCTTGAATTTTAAGTCCCATCCTATTAAAAGTTTGTGAAAGTATTAGAATTTGGAATGAGGGGCGAAAAGCTATCACGCCATTTTTTCCGACTCTCCCCATTTCCAACACTGGGTAGGGAGGAGGCGGGTAAAACGGCCCTGAGGCTGGGATCGCCAGATTATGCTTCGCTGTTTTGAATTCAGAATACGAATTAATTAATTCGGAATCGTAAAGTTCATTCATATTAAAAGTTATTAACTTTTTTTAAACGCTTGTGTGGGTGTGCAACGTTCCAAACGTCAGCTTATTTTATTTTTATTTTATTACCTTGAGTTAATTGCTTTAACGACTCTACTAATGGAATTTGATAAGTAAAAAGAAAAAAAAACTAATTTCGAAACATCATTCAGCAACGCAAAGAAATAACTTGAAATTTTAGTTTGTGTAAATATTCTTTGTTTTATTTTGACAACGTTGACTAATGCGGTCGTTTATTTTTATGGCTGATTTATTTAAAGTCGCGTGTATTTCTAGTCGGAGGTGGGCTCAACGGAACTATTATTACTTGCCGACACGACATCAGTCATCGCACTAATCGTGCTGAATTATTATTATCTTTTATGTAACATAGTTTTGACAGCCAGCCAACGTTTGTCAACGTTGATGGACATCCCCTATTTTCCAACATAAGCGAGGTTAAAGGCTCCTACAAACAGGCGACTCGTAACAAAAATCGCGCGCGACACAGGCACCACTCTTCGCGCGACACGTCGTGCCTTTGTGTCACGTCGTGCCTGTTTTTAGGAGCCTTAAAAGCATCACTAATACATATAGTTATTTATGCAACTGTTTTATAATAAGGGGTATTAAAACACGAATGTGGGTTTATCACACGAGGCGAAGCCAAGTGTGATAATAGTATCACATGAGTGTTTTAATACCTAATTATTACAGTTGCATACAAGACTTTATCTACACCCATGACATGAATCCTCTATAAAAGGTTCTGAAACAGTTTTTGCAATACTAATATCGAACAAAAATGGCGGGATACGACGCTATGGTATAGTATAATGAAACGCGCGTGCGTGACAATGTTCTTTTTTTTGAAATTCATAAAGATACCACGAATTGAGTAGTGAGAATGGAAGGGAGGATGATGATCCCTTCCTTACTCATCAAACAGATGAGTAAGGAAGGGATCATCATCGTCGTAAAAGCAAAGGAGTTGCATTATAAAATTCAGTACAACATAACTCCCGTTTGGATGCTATTATGGTTACTATGACACTGGGTGTTTTAATGTTGACAATAAGCTAACTGTTTCAGAAACTTTTATAGAGGATTTATAGCATGGGCGTAGATAAAATATTTAATCAAAATAGATAATATATTTATAGACCTCTCAGAGAAGCCTCAAAAAAATAAAATAACGAATCAACTGTTTAATTCGATATTGGACATTGATATTCTATTTAGACAAGTGGTAAGGAGACCGATTTTTTTTTAATAGGCTGTCGGTTCCTTTGAATGTCTTTATTGTAGTGAGAGGCCGGACGCAAAGCCGCCGCGACGGGCCGGGTGCCGGCTGGCGGCACGACACTCGCCGCCCGCCTGGCACGCGCGGCCCATACTTGATTTATCACTCCATTGTTGCGGAGCGACGACCCACCCCCACCGGATAAGGCTAAACATTCAATTGCCGGAACGCACCCGAAACGATTTGTTCCCCCCATACTATCGATTGACTATTTCTTCCGGCTTTAAAGGGTGTTAGAAGACAGTAAAGTGATGAGAGAGAAGATTTGTTTAATATAAATTAAAGGCTCGTACAGACTCGCGCGATATCGCAGGCGCGACAGGTACCGACAAAGAAATTGTGCTACTATTGTCGCGTCGCGCCCGCGATATCGCACTAGTCTGTACGAGCCTTAATATGTATATTAGCTGCTGTCGGGCGTCAATATTTCCTGCCAGCGTTGCGGGTTTATCCGAAAGGGATACCGTGGCCCTGGCACACAGGCTACTGAAGGAACACGGGTGGGTTTTAGTCAGTAAAGGCTCCTACAAACAGGCGCGACACAAGACGTGACACAAAGAGACCGCTCATTGCGCGACAAGCGGTGCCTGTGTCGCGTCGCGTGTCGCGCTTGTTTTAGGAGTCTTAACCCTTCGGGGATTACGTTCATGATGTTGTGTTTTATGTGTTAAAAAAATTCGCCTTTAATCGGTTTATTTATTATTACGCATTGTATTGTATTCGTCCCGGTTGTTAAACAGGCTTTTATGAAAGAATGTATTGCTCAATGATTGAATATCAAAAAAAAAAAAAAAATATTCACATAAACCTACATGGGCACTTATGAAACGTCAGAAGCTAGGTGCACGGTTCCAATTAGTCGTTTCCTATGGAGAAGAGCCGGCAAGAAACTCCACGGTTACTCTTTTAAAAATAATTGGCTTACAATATTATTAAATAACAGTGATAATAGGTATGGGAGGACAGTGTAGGCCTTTCAACAATTACCAGGTACTTAACAAAATAGAAAACCGCCAACAAATCTACACTCTACTAGGCCTACAACGTTCTCACATTCACAAAATATAAAATAATCTAAGTATATAAAATATTAATGACATGATTGCAATTACAACTACAGTAACTTATCTGAATAAATATCATGTCCACAAAAGCCACTAATAAAGAATTGGAATTCGATTTGTAGGTAAATAATGTCAAATAATGAAAAGATTATGTCAAGGAAGTATGTAAAAAAAATAATTAAAAATTCTAAATAATAAACATTGTTATTATTTGGGAGCAGTTAATAGACATTGACATAGTTAAGTTGTTTATGAGGTACCAGGGAAGCCACATGTGCAGAAGGAATTATTGCCAAACTTCCTTGTCTTCAACGTAGTCTTTTATCTTATAATATGCTTTTTTGATAAGGACACGTTTGATGTGGGTTTTGAACTTTTAATATAATTATGATACATACATTATTAGCTTATAATATTCCCACAACTGGGACACAGGTCTCCTTTCTGTGAGAAAGAGTGGGCCATAATCTACCACGTGAGCCCAGTGCGGGTTGGTGGATGTCACATATCTTCGAATATTTGGTTCTAGACACCTGTCGGTTTCCTCACGATGTTTTCCTTCACCGTTTTGAGAGCAGTGGTGATGAAAGGGTCTAGCCGGATAAGTATGACGACTCTGCCCCCAATAGCGATGATTCCTGGGTAAAAAAAAAAAAAAATTGTTTAGTCCGTCAATCAGATAATAAAAAAATATTAGACACGTATTTTTTGCTTTAAAATATTAATAAAAAATTCTTAGATAAAACACATTAAACTTGGGGAGTGGGGGCTCGTTACGTCACAGCTACGTATAAAATCTACTGAGAAGTGACGTCATGCCACATTTGAACTCAATGTATCGCCGTAATGTTTTGATTACTTAAAAAAAAGAGAAAATACGTACCCAATAATTTTTAATAATCTACATGACGGACAAAAAATAACCGTACGCATGACTACTATTCAAAGTAATATATCTCAAAAACTAATTATGCTAGAGAAGTGAAACCAAAGCGAACTTTTAGTTTCATTACAGAGTACATTATATATTTTTTAATTTTTATGATATTTTTTAAAATAAAATATATATATATTAAAAAAAAATATTTTCATGTTCTGTGATACTTACAATCACTATATGACTATATCACTATGGTATTTTCGTTTCTAAATAAAATGACATTAAAATTACATTTCCTAGAGGTTAACTTGAAGAACCTCGCCATAAGATACCGCATTCAATCATTGGACTCCTCCAAAGTAATGATTAAACATGTGAAAAAATTATATGTTGCTATTGAGACCTTTCTATAGGTACGTCGGGTACTCGTTACATAATTGGATAAAGTTCGACCGATAGAAAAAAAATCCAAACATACCCTTATTTTGTAGATTAAAATCATTTTATTTCAATATTATACCACATTATGTATTGAAAATTACATCAAAATAAACGTCTATGATGATGTAAAGTCCGTCGGGTTTAACATTGTTAATATCGTAAAACATATAATTTTCAACCCAAAATTAACGAAATTCACGGCACAATTTACTCGCGCCCAGCTGCCACCTCTAGAACAAAAATGCACGCTCGAAGAACCTCGCCTTAACTGCGTACACATATTTTCTCATCAACATGAAATAAAATAATACCAATTCGAATAATAGAAAATTAAATCAACTGAGGCAAATCAGATTTAAGAGACAATGCTACTTAAATTGTGTCCATCGTAAAAGGCGCGGTTAGCCCGCTAGTTTTATTGAGTCGTTCTCAGCGCTAGCTCGTAAATATCACTGGATAATTAATTACTTTCCATTCCCTTTAAATACTTGAAACCCGCGCCGTAAAATAAATAAACTTTTATTGTTTCAGAAATTGTTAGCATTTATTACGTTTTGTTTAAACTATTATTTTTGTAATTGAGTGAACATTAGCTTGTCATGTGCCACACTGGTTGTGTTTAACATGTTTTAATGCTCAATTATAGGATTAGAAACATTTTTTTCATGTTAATTTATTTTCTCGTTTTAGTATAGTCCTCTGTTTCACATAATATCATCTATGCAAATAAATGAAATTGAAGTGTCTGTTTGTAATGTCTAAATAACAGCTTTTTACTAAATGCATTTATGAAAGTACTAGCTTTTGCCCGCGGCTCCGCCCGCGTAGATGTCGGTTATCGCGTAAAAAGTAGCCTATATCCATCTCCGTATCCCAGGCTATATCTCTGCCAAATTTCATGAAGATTGGTTCAGCGGTTTAGGCGTAAAAACGTAACATACAGACAGAGTTACTTTCACAGTTATAATATTAGTATGGATTTACGGTACTTACACCAAAAATCAATTTATTAAAAAAAAAACTGTCCGTCTGTTTATCCCGGCTAATCTCCGAAACGGCTGGACCGATTTTGATGGGACTTTCACTGGCAGATAGGAGTAACTAAGGCTCCTACAAACAGGCGCGACACGCGACGCGACACAAAGGCTCCGTTCTCGCGCGACGAGCGGTACCTTCGTGTTGCTGTCGCGCCTGTTTTGAAGGAGCCTTTATACGAGTCTTTCCCTTCCTTGGTTTTGTCATGATCACATTACGTAATCCACTACAGTGGCTAGTTAGTCGGTTTTGAATAAGAACTATTTCAATAGGTACTAAATTATTGATAGCCTTTTAAAATCAATATTTTAAAATTAATTACGTATCTACCGCAAACCATTATCATCATAAAATATATATATATATATATATATAACATTCGAAACTCCACAATTTAATCATTTAACTTATGGTAATACCCACAGACTAGTAAAGGCTCATACAAACAGGCGCGACACGTGACGCCACACAAAGGAACCGCGTGTCGTGCTCGTTTGTAGGAGCCTTAACACGTACTTAAGAATGTATAATTGTATGTTGTTTAGTAATGCGATCGTTTTACTTATAATTCTCATTAGCATATCTTTGTGTCAGACGTGATTTCAATTTTCATCTTCATCTAATGAATACAAAAAACCCGAAGGCGGTTATTGTGTTAGGTTTGAACAATAGGCATACATATTGTGAATACTAATCATGTCGGTACATACAGACAGACGGCCCAACGGGGTCGCACTCGCATCGCTTGGTTCCTCTGTTCTATACCAGCTATACAAGACGCGAGCACATACAGATACACCACACACTTTCATAGCTCGTCTTTCTATCTTTGGAATTTATGGAAAATTTCAACGCTGTACATTACTAATGATAATTACTAGTAATGACGAACGACGCGACGGAACGATCTTTATTAAACCACGTTTCGTTCCGATTAATGACTATCCGGACATGGATACGTGTGTCATATTAATCGGTTTACCTCTTACGTGATTCTCTACAAAAGTACCTACATAATAAATTATACAGGAGTAGGAATTATACAGGAGCGGCATTTGCAAAAATAATTTGGATTATTTTATGATTTTTGTATAAACTATGTGTATTACGTAGACTTTTTTTTAATCAAAAGATGCGTAATTAAAAAGTCTATTTTTCAATAAAGCAATCTTAACCATATCTCGAATGGACTCTTAATTTGGATTATTTTATGATTTTTGTATAAACTATGTGTATTAAGTAGACTTTTTTTAATCAAAAGATGCGTAATTAAAAAGTCTATTTTTCAATAAAGCAATCTTAACCATATCTCGAATGGACTCTAGAAAAAAATGAAAATAAGTTAGTTTTGTATATAGACTTTGACTTCGAGAACATTAAAATTTTGAAACGGTACAAAACAAAACTAACGTGTGTGCGTGTATGGGTGTTTTTGATCATAAAACGACGGCTGTTTTAGCGAAACATTAAAGTTTCGTCGTTTAAGATGCATTTTATGCAAAAAAATCATTTTTGATATTTTTTGAAATGTGTGACTTTTGTATTTAAGGAACGATATATTGAAATATATTTGCACATTCATCTAGATAACAGTTTAACATTTATTTAAAAAAAAAGTACAACAATTTAACTCTAAGCTCATTGGGCATCAAAAAATTCGTCCACATAGTTGTCAGTGGAAAAAGTGCCCAAAAAGCTGACAGCATTGCCACGTTGGATGGCAATGAAAAAATAATAAACAAAGTTGAATCATGAAGTTCCTTTGTGTCGCGTCGCGTGTCGCGCCTGTTTGTAGGAGCCTTAAGATAAATTAAGGCCTTTACTGGACCTATTGGCTTGTGAAACACATCAATGTAGTATGAAATGAATACTATGTAAACATGATTAATTGTAGGTAATAATAGGTAATTGTAGGATTGAACTGTAGGTATACTTACTTAACTTAAGGAAGCATCAGCCACTATGTCATACTTAAATTATGACTAGCATGCGCAACGACTTCTAAATGAACGCAATTTTTATTTTTTTTGCGTTTACTTATTAAGTTGATGCGTATGCCAGTCATAATTAAAGTATTATGACATAGTGGCTGATGCTTCCTTCAAAAAGACCGTCGTTTGTTAATATTAACATTCAGAAGATCCATACTTCCATACTAATATTATAAATCCGAAAGTAACTCCATCTTCTATCTGTAACCTTTCACGCTTTAACGACTGAACGGATTTGGATGAAAGGCACAACGATAGACCATGACCGGACATGGGATTATTTTGTATCCCCGTAGAACGTTCCCGTGTAATAATAATTCCCGACTACCACGCATTGGCCCAGTGGTGCCGGCGGCGGCGGCTTACGAGTTGTAGGTCGTGGGTAGAACCCAGACAGGTGCTTTACTTTGTGTAAATTATTTAATCACCACTGATCTCAAAACGGTGAAGGAAAACATCGTGAGGAAACCGGCATGTCCTAGAACCAAAAATTCGAAGACGTGACATCTACTAACCCTCACTGGGCCCGCGTGTTAGATTACGGCCCACTCCCTATCACCGATAGGAGGCCTGAGTCCCAGCAGTGGGAACATTATAGACTGATTAAGATAAACGCGAGCGAAACCGCGGGCAAAACCTAGTGATTTAGGGTAGATTTCACCAAAGAAACTGAACGCAACCAGCGCTTAAACCACGTTTAAGAGCTGTCAGTGTCATTATTCTCTGTGGAATATTGACATTGGTGCCGATTCCCTTGTTCACAAACTAAACTAAATTTAAGTTTAGTGCATCTTTTTCTTTCTTTATTTTCATTAAGAAAACGACAGAAGATTTTTTTTAGTTTAGTCCTGTCAAATTAATCAGCGCCCGTCACTACTCCATACAAGTTTAGACGTGATTAAAAATTTGCCGACTAAAATTACGTCAATTTACGTCAAGCGCTGATTTATTTGACAGGACTATACTAAAATTTATCTTCTGTCCTTTTCTTAATGAAATAGAAAGAAAAAGATGCACTGAACTTAAATTTAGTTTAGTTTGTGAAACAATGGAATCGGCACCATTGACAGCTCTTGAACGCAGTTTAGATGTGCTGAACGCGTTCAGGTTTCATTGATGAAATTGGCACTGAATAAAAATGTAAGTGAGCACCAACTAATCGCACTTCTCGAACGTGTGTAGCTCATTCAAATGCGTCTTCGACGTCCTGTCGCTAGTTGACGACTTAGCGCTAACGGTCCGCTCGCTGTCGTCAGCGCGCAGCGGTCACTTATTATAATTTATTAACGACGTGACCACACGCGTGTCCGCCGCGACGACATGCAATCCCCTTTGACGACTCGCGGTTAATAAGTCAGCGTATTTGCGCATTCTTATGTACAGTCAGCGTCACGATGTGGGTACGCCTCTTGAAAGAAAATTGTAATACAAATGGGGTACCCAGTTGATGCAGCCCACCGTACTATAACTGTATAAGCTGTAATAACTTGTCATTTACGTAATTGAGGTCAATTAAGAGAGACATATCAATACATTTTTTTTTTTTTTTTGTTCACCTTTTGATTTACGTGTAGTAACTTTTGGTCTAATGATTGTAAATACAGTCAGTGTGTTGAGGCAACCCGCATTGTTGTTTTCATTGACTCATTAATGATATCCATTATTTAATGCTTATTTCAAGATGTGCTTTTTACAAGGCTGAAGGCTCATTCGTGAACAACATTATTATTGACGTTGAACCTTTACTTATTGTATACTAGCTGATGCCCGCGGCTTCGCCCGCGTGGCTTTTTCTAAAATAAAAGTATCCTTAGTTACTCCTTATAACATCAGCTATCTGCCAGTGTAAATCGCGTCTAAATCGGCCCAGCCGTTTCGGAGATTAACGGGAACAAACAGATAGACAAACATATAAGCATTTAGTAAAAGCTGTTTTTTTTACATAACAACCAGACACTTCAATTTTATTTATTTGTATAGATAACTCCTTGTTAATCACTTAATCACACTTAATCAGGGTGGAAATTAAACAATCACATCACAATCAATGGATATTATGATCTCAATTTTAGGTAATCGCTATCATTTCATGACATTTATTTTCAAGCGCGTTGGTCCATATTACCTACTTGTCTTAGCCCTCCCGATCCAGTCAGTAAACGAGGATTCTCAAAGCTTGTTTTTAATTATTTTGTTTCTGCACTAGACAATAATTTTTAACTTTTGATGTTTTTTGTTCCAGGCGAGTCCCGAAAATAGCAGAAATCCTTCTCCAAGGTACCACGATGCATCAATGGAAGATGTAAGTTGCTTAAACTTTTGTTAGAAGGATTCATTTAAATTCAAATGAAACTAAAAGAGTGATTAATTGACATGAATTATGTTTACAGGCATCGGACGCAGGCTCTCTGTTCCGGGTGGCGGGCGCGGCAGCTACAGGTGGAGGCGCCAAAAACGAGCTGGTCGCGCGAGGCGGCAGCGGCGGTGCGCTCGCCTTGTCCCGTGCGCCGGTGGGAGGCAGCGCCAGCCCCGCGCCTGCGCCGCTGCCGCAGCCCGCACCCTCGCCCGCGCCCGCCGCCTTGCCGCCGCCTGCGCTGCCTCCGCCGCCCTTCCGCGCCGACACGCCGCACCGGCCCAACGGCGCGCACATTCCGGCTCTCGACGGACACGCCGCCACACAAATCCCGGCGCGGCCGGTCGGCGCCGCCGGCCCCGACACGCCCGAGCGGCCCGCCAGCAACAGCAAGCTGCAGCCGGGCGCGAGAGCCTCCGCTGACAGTCCTACCCCCGCCCCGCCCGCTCCCCCTGCGCCCTCTCCTCTCTTCCCCTCTCATACCGCCTACCAATCTCAGTCTCAATCGCACGCTGCCGCCGCGTTGCCCGACTACCGCCACACGAATCACGAAACGCGAACCGAACCTCCGGAGCAGCCTCCAGCGCCCCTGGACCTGCACACACATCACACAGCGCACCACACGCCGCGGCCGCCGCACCTCGCGCCCAGCCCGGTGCAAGCCCCACATCCTAGTCTACAGAGCCGCGTCCCGCACTCGCAGGCGCACCCAGTGATGCCCGGCCATGACGTTCGAAATCAAGCGGTCGCAGCTCAGACTCATCCCTCCGTTCCTACCTCGTTTTCGAACCGCGTCAATGGTGTGCCGCAAAGCGTAACACCACATTCGACGCCGTCTTCAATTCCGAGCTGTCTTCCGAGTCAAACTCTCACGGGACGGTCGCTCTCTCCGGCCGCGCCGACCTCTCGCCCCTACCCTACCCCGTCGATCGGGTCTAGTCATGTAAACTCCAGTATAAGTTCCAGTATTCACGGTCACTCAATAGCTTACCAGAGTCAGTCGAGTTTACAGAAACATTCCGTTCAACCTGTGTATGCGAACCGACCGTCACATCTTGCACCCTTCAGCATATCCAACCACATTTCATCCAGTCATATTCAGCCTTCTGCAGCGATTCAACCTCCAGTCCCTCATATGAACCATCCAATAAACAGTCATTCCGTTACAAGTCTCTCCAATCACCTTCCTGTTGTCAACCCCAGTTCCTTAGCGACTTCTACACCAAATCACATTGGTCCTCCGTCTACTTTAGCTTCTATTACAAGTACCACAATGTCTTCTTTCACCCCCAGCCTTAAATCACACCCGAGCGTCAATATACCCCAACAGCCGACTGTTGCCACGCCCGTATCTTCTCATTTACCGAGCAGTCAAGTAGATTCATTACCCACGTCAAGTTGTACTCCCACAAATGGAACGCCGGTGTCGACGAGTAGCAGTGGCAACAGTAACCACCCCCTGGCTCCTCCCGTCGTGGATTCGAGGCAAGCTCCGATACCATCATGCGAATTGCCTGCGCGTACTGAGAGTCCAATCGTATCCTCAACCCTGGCTTCCAATAGTTATCCGCCTCCGGCTGTGTACTCGGGATCTTCGTATCCTCCGTTGTATACACCATACGCCGCCACAATGCAACACAGTCCTTACCTACCACCCGCTGCGGCTTCACCGAGAAACTCGGCAGACACGGTACGAATGACTTTGAAATGTACCTAATCTTATTATGTGCAATTAGTTGGAGCCGCACGTACGGAGCGTCATCAGACTGCAGTGGCAGCTGTAACCTATATTCTGCTCATGAATACTTATGTTCTTTTTATGGATATTAAAAGGCGACTTAGGGCCAAAACACACACGCTACTTTTAGCATCCGCGATCGGCGAATTAGCTGCTTTTTAGAAACTAGCGCTAGCGAAGTTAGCGCTTTTTTGGTAAACGCGAATCGATGCATTTAGCTTCCTTCTAAAAAGCTGCTAAGTCGCCGATTGCCGATGCTTAAAGTAGCGTGTGTGCTTTGGTCCTTAGCTGTACTAGGATCGCGTGCGGCAATCTACACCGACCGCGCATTTGGATCGCGCTTGTAACGCGCCCAATCGGAGCGCATTGGATCGTCCGGTGTGGATGTGGACCCAGTGAAATGTCGTATTGTTGAATTTGTTTCGTATCCAAATGATTTTAGTTACTCAAAGTATTCTGTGCATTTTTACAGAGAACGAGTTTATCTGCGTCACCTTTAGTTGCACCGAAAACACCAAAGGGCGTTCGGCCTCACACGCCGGGCTCGACGGGCGCGGCCGGCGCAACGCTCTCGTACTCTCCACGCGGACACAGTCCGAACAGGGAACGCGAGAGTTTCAGGTACGCAACACACGCCTCATTTTTAACGCCCATTCTAAACTAAATAATTATAAAGACAATCCCATTCTTAATATAAAATCTAAATGCCTTTGTGTATTTTCGCGGATTTGGATTGATTTCGTCGACCGGACGCTGTACGCCGGAGATCGTCCAACGACCGAAAGTTTTCCCCCCGCACCTTCAAAATTCGGTAAGTTTCATTTAATGCGTGTTGTTAGTACTGACTACTTTTCGTGGGCACTGTGTACTATCACACGATTAATTGAACTGAATGTTTATCTCATACAACGGTGTGATTGATTTCAGCAGCAACATCAGCAGTTTGTCTCGCAGCACGCCGGCCTCCTCGGCGGCGTCCCTGCCGTCGCTTGCGCCGTCACTCGTCGCACCACTCGCCGCTCCGCTGGCCACACCCTTAGCTGCCCCGTTACCGGTAATACTCCCAAATAATGAATTGTTTTGCAAATTTGTTATAAATATGGAAGGCTATGGGAAGAAATCGTGGTGGTGATTCATGAAAAACGCTAAATTAACGTAAAACGAATGCCAGCGAAGGCACGCATTCAAACGTGCGCTTTGTTCATTTTTCCGTATACACTAACTACAGTCGATCTTATTTATACTTTAAAGGTTCGGACAGAAAGACATGAACTGTATAAACCTCAGGGTCCGCTGCCGGTGTCGCTGCCAGGCCCGCTGCCGCTGCCGGCGCTGGCGCCTCCCTTGGGCGCGGGGCTGGCACCCGGCCTGGCGCCCGCGCTGTCGGCGCCCCTGGCAGCGCCTACTCCCACACCCGCCGCGCCCACGGCGCCGCACCTCACGCACTCGCTGGCGCCCGTGCCTACCGTGCCCAGCATCAGCTCCAGCGCCAAGCCGCCGGCGCACTGGGGGGTGACGTGAGTACAACATGTTGGCCCTGCTTGTGACCTTCTTGATAACTACTTGACCAATTGCAGTCAGTCGCGAGATGAAGACCTCGAGGCCGGTGCCGCGGTGTCGCGTCTCATGTTTGATGTAGTGCACGTCCGCATGGACACTGTAATGGACATTCCACTTGGGGAAAGCTTTATTTACATCATGTGTAATGTATCTTTTATAACGTTTGTCGTATATCTTTCAGCAGGCCTACCGGTGCGGAGCGCCCCTCAGGTTTCGCGCCTGCTCCTCCACTGTTCGGTGCGCCGCTCCCGCCGCCTAATCCTAATCCATTCTCCGCCGAATCGCTCTTTCAAAGCAGTAAGTCATTACCCGTATTTTTTTCAAAAAAAACAAGTAACCAACCGATTCACTTGACGGCCATTGTATCCGATGAATCAAATTTGTCGATTAGTTAGAATATTGTTAAAAGTGGTTGTTGGACATGTAGAGGGGTGCTTTTCAGGCCCGGGCGCGGATCTGCTGCGGCGCGAGCTGGACAACCGGTTCCTGGCGGCGGCGGGCGCGGCGTCGGTGCGCACGGAGCTGCACCACCACCAGCACCAGCACCAGCACACGCACGTGCACCAGCACCCGCCGCACGCGCCGCATGGCCCGCACGCGCCGCACCTGCCGCACCAGCCACACCAGCCGCACCAGCCGCACCAGCTGCTTGTGCCGCACGCGCCTCTCGTACGTATATATACGTCTCTACAACGTGCTTTTTTATATCCCATAACTCTAGGGAATACAATAAGTCCTAGATTATGTGGTCCAAAAATGTCACCCGTATGACGAATTGTTACTTTTGGGACGTTGCCAAACTGATGAAACTGAGACCCTCGATGTGTGTAGGTATCTAAGTTACATTGATATATACGACTAATTCATTTTCATTCAAACCAATCATTAATATGTAAACTAAGAAAATGCGACTTTGTCATATTTCACGTAAAGGTGTTTTACATTAATATTCGTGACTTTGTCGAATAATTTTGTATGAAATATGAAAACAACAAAAAAATTATACTTGAAAAATAATTCATATACCAGTTGATTCTTTGATGTGGTTTCATTCATGCTTACCAACGAAGAGCATTTCAGTTGTATGTATATACAAGGTGTTTTTTTTTATATCCTCTGATATAAAAAAAAAACACCTTGTATATACATACAACTGAAATGCTCTTCGTTGGTAAGCGCATCACTTAACAACGGCTGAACCGATTTGGCAATTTTAAAATGTTCATAATAGTCTGAATTAGGTTTTTATGGTAATAGTAATTGGAAAAGTTTCCCAGAAAATTTTAACATGTTTGTAAATTTGAACAGAACAACATCTGTCAGGTTAGCTAGTACATAATACAAATTCGCTTTTCGCGTGCGCTTAGTTATAGCTCCTGACCAAATTTCAGTCACGGCGAAAACAGACAAATCAAAACGACGAAATCTTAACGGATACTTACCACGCAGAATACATTATACCGCGTTTACCCCATTGCCGCGGCATCGAGCAGGGCCATGGGGAATAAACTGGGAAACGCAAGAATGTAAACAGGTCATTTCCATTGCCTTTAACGTTGCCGTTCGCATTACCCGGCTATCCCCCATTTGGCGGTTTTTCTTGCGGCAAAGTGTGTTTACATGTAGCTCACTCGTTCAATCTGAAGCGAACGCGTGAACGTGACTGACATGTTGCAATTCATTTAATTACGAGCCGCCTTCATCATGCCATTGGAATGGAGTAACAAAAAAATTCTTAAAAAACTTTTTTTCAAATGAACGAATTATATGGGACAGCAAAAATTCGAAATCTGCGACATCCTGCAAAAGTTTTAAAATTCTCCGGTTTCCTCGCAAGTCATATCTTTGAAGAATTTCTCCATGCTGTTACTGAAATAAAAAACATGAATTTGTTTAAATTTCTAATTTAAGTCATTTTGATAGACATTAAGAGAAATCTTATTGTTATTTAATGTACCTGCATTGTTAATATTATGCCACTATGTCATTTAAGGTTCAAAAGCTTTTTAAGATCTTTAAAAAAATACTTACTTTGTTCTATTATGATGAATTTCTATCATCCACCATCTCTGATGACGACGTCTCTTGTGAATTCAACTTTTTTTTTTTTTTACTTTTAAGTATTAATTAAACTTATAAGGTAAAACACCGACGCTGCGATAATTTCCACGTTATCCATTGCCCTGAATCGAATCGAAAATACATTTGAAACGGCAATGTAAAATACTCATTTCCCTTGACGTTGCCACAGCAATATTTGGGGAAATATGTACCTACGGCAGGGCAAGCGGCAACAGAAATGGCTGAATGTAAACGCGGTATTAAAGTGCACAAGCGTGTCCGCAAACAAAAGTGCACAACGCACACCTCTCTTGTCTTAGGTGCTTTCAGAGGCACGCACCGCGAACTTCCTAACTCCGGGCTTCTAGTGAGAAATCTCTACATACAAATAAATAAAATTTGTTTGTAATGTCTAAATAACAGCTTTTTACTATATATATACTAATATTATATATATATATATATATATAACTATACTAATATTATAAAGCTGAAGAGTTTGTTTGTTTGTTTGAACGCGCTAATCTCAGGAACTACTGGTTGGAATTGAAAAATTCTTTTTGTGTTAGATATTCCATTTATCGAGGAATATTATAGGCTATATAACATCAAGCTACGACCAATAGGAGAGGAGCACAAATGAAAAATGTTGCAAAAACGGGAAAAAATATTCTTTTTTGAGAGCTTCCTTTGCGTGCGCTGCGTAAACGGTTTAAGTTACGCAAATATAATGTATGATGGAATTGCTCCTCTTTAAAAGTTCAAAAAAAAGTCCGCGACAGCATATTATGTCTATCTTTTAATATTGACTCACTATATATACTATATTTTTATGGTAATCAAATTTTTCGAAATTAATGCATTATTTGCGAAGGAGTTTTGTCAACATAATATTAATCCTTATCCAAATAAATATGTTATCACAAGTATTTAAATGTGAACAAAATTGTCCTTGACATCACTTGATTTCAATCAACATCTTAGGAGATATCATAATTTTAAAATAACTTCGCAACAAAATAAGGCTATTTAACATCACGCTACGCCCCTAAGGAGCCGAGTAAAACGACAAAAAGTCGGGAAAAAACACTAAGCGAAATCGAAGTAATTGCGCGGACGGGCGATGCGATGCGACGGGGTGGGTTGTGGGCCGAAATTTTACGCGGACGAAGTTGCGGGCAGAAGCTAGTATAATATATAAGTACGATACATAATAAAAAAAACGCCTGGAAGAGAAGCTCTAGGAAACCATATAGTGACCTAATTGGTGATGTTCTTTAGAAAGGTCAGGTGCGTAGCACTCGCAACCGGCGTGCGTGTATGACCAGATGTATGAATGTAAACAAAGCAAAAGGAGTATGCAAGGAGCGTAGCAGGTGGCGTTCTATGGTGTCTGCCAAGTCCCATGGGAAGAAAGCGTGATTTTATGTACCAGGTATGCTCTTAGCTCAGAGACTCTTAGTACTAGAAAGCTGTAATTTGGTATGGGTATACACATTAATCACGCTGACAAAGTAGTCACAATAAAATAAATGTTTTTTTTTTAGGGTGGCTCCGCTGCCCTTAAATTGGGGATAATATTTTATTTTTTCTCATCTATCCCATGGCGTGGGGTATCGTTAGATAGGCCATCCCAAAATTGAAAATTTTTGTTAGGTTCAAGTGTGTGTCCCCTGCCAACTAAATGGTTGTATTTGGATTTGTGAAAAAATTCACAGCAGTGTAGTATGTATAACGAAGTTAAAAGGAAAACAATCAAGCTAAGTAAGCTTTACAAGTTACCGAGTAATAGTCGACCAACTTACATTTGTAGTTGATTAACACGTTCTCCGATATATTCTGTATGGAAGAACATGTTTTTCAAATACAATATTAAGTTTGTTCTTTGGATAAATTCATCCCAACTGCAGAACCCTTCATTGTGCGTGATCCGACACGCACATTGCCGGTTTTTTTTTTTTGACAAGTTTTTGACGTTTACACTGTCACTCACTGTCGCTGACATGAGATTGCTACTAGATTTTAAACGTTTTTAATAACGAGAACTGGCCTGCAGTTGTTTTACGTGAACTCTCGAAGCTAATTTTACAGGCCGCGTAAAGCCGCAGCAGCAGCTTTACGATGCTCTACGCGGAGCGGGTACCCCGTTAGGGCTTTCATCCCGGGAATCTCGTTCTCGAAAGTTTCGAGAGTCTCGACGTTTTTTTGATATTTTCGAGACTCGAGACTGGATATATTCGGTCTCGGGAATAACGAGACTTTTGAGACTTCTTTTGCAATAAGTTCAGATCCACTCTGTCTGAAACTACGTTAAACGCCCTGTTTCTTACGTGTGTAAATGATAAAACCCCCTTAAATAATTTTTGGTTTTATAATTTGAGTTTGTTACTGTATGTACTTGATTGAAATAGCTTTTTTTGACTGCTTAAAAGCCAAGTATGTATATAAGTATAAAACTACTTTTGATATAATCTCGAGGAATTTCGAGACCGCATCGAATCTCGTTTTTTTTTTTTCCGGGACTGAGAAATGCAGCGAGACTGAAAGCCCTAGTACCCGTAACAACAGCTTACTTCTACCAAACAAGACCTGATAACTTATTCTCGTTTATAACCTTCAAAACACCGCTTAGGCATTCATCATAATATAGCCACATCTTATCATATTGCCTATATATAGATAAATATTGATAGACATTAAACATTTTTTGAATCAAAATAACAGTATTGTTTATTCAATCGTTTTCAGTTCAAAGATGTGAGCAAGATGTCATCGTTGTACCGCAGCGGCATCGGGCTGGGCTACCCATACTCGTCGAGTCTCCTCCACCCCGGCGGCCCCTACGTGCCTCCCGCGCCGCTTACCACATATGCTCCTAAGGTGAGTTGCATTTATCGCATCAATATTATCATTTTGTACATTTTCAAAGTTAAAAGCAAGTTCAATATTTTACCAGTTCTAAATAAAACCAAGTAATAATGCATGCATAATTTATTCTCGTTTCTTGATTAGTTTCTTTATAATCAGCCATCTTTCAATACGGATTTATACAATTAAAATCTAACTTTCAAATGTAGCCTTCAATTTCTTTTTCATGCCATAATAATTCATTTCTTTACTGACAATTTTCTTGAAATACTTGCTTACGCTTATTTTATGTTATAATTTGCTCCAATCATTAACCCTGCATCGCATAATGTTAACAGCCCGTAGTGTCAGCCGCAAGCGACTCCACCTCTAAACCACCACCACGTCCCGCTGTCGCGGTAGGTTTCCTTCTTAGCACTACATTACTTACTTTATGCATGCACCTGTTATAAATATTTGTCGAACTCGACCTGCTCGCACGTCAGGACAGTGACGACCTTCACTATAAAGAACTCCTATTCTATGGCAATTTGTTAATATGACCTTTCTCGAACAGAAAACGGGAAAATGGAACGCGATGCACGTGAGGATCGCTTGGGAGATCTACAACCACCAGCAAAAAGAGAAGACTGGCGGCGGCGCCGTGCCGGGCGGCGGCGACAAGGACAAGCTGCGCGCCTTCCCCGCGCCCGCTCCGCCGCCCGCCTACCGCTCGCCCTACGAGCTGCCGCCCGCGCCCTACCTGCCACACCACCCGCACCTAGGTACGCTCCGCCGCTACGAGCCTGGCCTGCCCGGCCTGCCAGGCATGCCCGCGCCCGCGCTCGCCGCCTCTCACCGAGCTGTGCGCGTTTCAGGCGTGTCCCCCTTCGGCCGCTACGGGCCCGGCGCCTACCCCGGCGCGCCGCCCTTCGGCCTCACGGCGTACGGCCGCGACCTGGCGCTATCCGGCTCGCTGCACGGCGTGCACCACGCACCGCCGCTGGGCGCGCTGCACGACGCCTGGCGCACCGTGCGCCCGCCCGCGCCGCAGGCGGCGGCCGAGGCGCGGCGCGAGCACGACGAGCGCGAGCGGGCGCGGCGCGAGCGCGACGAGCGGGAGCGCCGAGAGCGCGAGGACCGCGAGCGGCGGAAGGCGCGCGAGCAGCGCGACCAGCGGGACCGCGAGCTGGAGCGCGCCCGCGCCCGCTCGCCGCTGCGCAACGGCGCGCCCGAAGCCATCAAGGAAGAGCGCAAGGAGCCGCCACGCCACGCGCCGCCCACGCTGGGCGCCTACCCGCCGCCCCCGTGGGACCCGTACCGCACGTTCGACCCGCTGCAGCACATGCGCTTCGCGCCGCTAGTGGAGGCAGCCATCCGCGCCGAGGAGGACCGCGCCAAGATGCTGAGCGCCTACGCACACCATCAGCAGCTCAAGGCGCAGCCGCTGCTGCACCGCGCGCTACCGCATGCGCCAATGCCGCCGCTGGGCTCGCACGCGCAGCTGAGCTCGCACGCGCCGCTCGGCTCGCACGCGCCGCTCGGCTCGCACGCGCAGCTCGGCTCGCACGCCTCGCTGGCCCCGCTGGCGCCCCTGGCCCCGCCGCTGGCGCCGCTCGCGCCTCTCGACCTGCTCAAGAAGGAGGAGCCGCGATGATAGCGATGCGGCGGAACCGCCGTGTCGCCGAGTGTGTACATAGAGTAGCGTAAACGACGTCGCAAGTGAGAGTACGACTAATTTAATGTATATCGTTTCGCATTATCGGTTTAGAGAATTATTTATTGTAACGTCGCTTACAGAACGACGGTTGTCGGTTCCGTCGGCCGCCCGTCTCGCCGGTATCGGGACAGTGTAGTAGCGCGAGACGGACTCAGCGGATCGGAGAGGGTGGTGCGAGCGTGCACGCTTTCTCGACATGTGCAATATTGGACGAGAACACGCGGCGCTCGTCGCCGCCGGCCTGTACACTACTGCTTGTTTATTTACATGAAAATATCTATCGAGTTGTTATTGTGACCATTATTAGTTAATTATACATGAAAATTGCTGATTATTGTGAAGGATAGGATTATCGGAATCGCTATCGATATAATTATACATATTTATATATACTTATAAATAAACTGTAAATATTAGTATGTAAATTAGCGTTAAAATATAGAATTGGTTTATTTAACGTCATACAAAAGAAAATCCCATAAATTATTATTGCATCGGGAGTTTAATTTACACTTCCGTTAAAAATCTCAATGGTTTTTCAATTGTACCAGTGGAGTTTTATTTATTTATTTATACTATTAGTGAACACAATTTCAGTTATAGCAGTTATTTCATTTTAATGCATTTAAAATATGTGATATTATTGTATTGTGAAATACATTTTGTCTGACTTCAAAGTAGTGTCTATTCTCAGGTATCTAGATGTAACAGTAATACAATAATGGTTGGATTTGTATTTATCATAAATCATGTTGTTTTTATTTCAAATTGTATTTGTGAACAAGCGAAATATTTGTGAAAATAATTGTTTAGTGATCTTATCATGACATGTACTAGTAAACTCTTATGTGCCATTGAATCAATATTAAAAGGGCATTGAGTCAGACAAAATTGGATTTAGGATCTGTCATTACAGATACATCTGACGGTTTGTGTTCTTAAAATCTCAAGATTGACTCAGAATTATTATTATAGTTTATTCAAAATCATTCTGTATACTAAAAAGTAAATGAAAGCTTGGTGCGATTCAGAAAATACCATTAAAACTTTTGATTTTTATACCAATAAGATTTTTTTTACACTCCTATACTCCACCTACTAAAGTACGAAATATGTTACGTTACGTTATTCCTGAAAAGATGGAACAAAATAAAAAGACTGGACTTCGCAGGAGCTTCACAACCTGATCCGATCTCCCTTTCACTACCGGACTGTCAAACGTACTGCAGGGTACCATCCGCACTTGGTCGATATACTGACTACGAGGGCGGCACTGAAAATTTCGGGAATCAAGGAAGAGACACAACATTACTATTTAAAAATGTATTTATTGCTTTTCGAAGTATTCTCCGCGAAATTTGACACATTTTTCCATACGATGGAACCAATCATTGAAGCAACCATTCCATTCGGAAGTTGAGGTCTCCAAAATGGCCGTTTTGTAGGCGTCCACAGCTTCTTCAGGTGATGAAAATCTCTGTCCACGCAATTTATTCTTTATTTTAGGGAAAGTATAGAAATCATTAGGGCTTAGGTCGGGGCTGTACGGCGGATGGTCTAATAATTCTATGTTTTCTTGCTCTAAAAACTCTTTTGTTCTGTGCGCGGTGTGAGAACTCGCATTGTCGTGATGGAGGATGATGCGGCGGTTGCAGTTCTCTTTACGGAGTTCAGAAACGACCTGTGGCAAACAAATGCTAGCATACCATTCTGCATTAACCGTTCTTTGTCCCTCAAGAGGAATAGTCGTAACATGGCCGGTTTTGGAGACAAACGTGGCCACCATTTTTTTTTCAACACTCCGTGAACGAACAATTTTTGTTGGCTTTAACTCATTTTCGAACACCCAAACTCGTGACTGGTTTTTTGTTTCGGGTTCGTACGCATATATCCAGTTCTTTTTTACACCTAATTGTTCATGCAAGATTATTTGTATTTGACTCATGCCAATGTCTAAAGTTGCCTGAATTTCGCGGTATGTCACATGTCGATCTTCCTCAATCAGCTTACGCACAGCATCAACGTTTTCTTGGGTGACTGCAGTTTTTGGACGACCTTGACGGGGATCATCACTGAGCACGTGGACGTGACGTTGAAATTCAGCAAACCAGCGATAAATTGTGGTTTTGGATGGGGCTTCATCACCAAATGCAGAAATCATCCGGTCAACACACTGTTTTTGTGTTAAACCACTTCGAAAGTCATAAATCATCGCTCTTGAATTTTCTCGGGTCAATTCCATTTTCTCAACGACTAAACAAGTTTGGCAAAACCTTGTGACAAGACCGACAATCTTTTTTTAAATAAATAAATGGTATTCGATTTTTAAAACCAAGGAGTTTTCAATTAAAAAGATTTTATTACGACAGGAACAGTGGAAATATTCCATTCCCGATACTTTTAGTGCAGCCCTCGTAGTCGTAACTCCACAGCACTTCTCCACATTTATTATGCACACGGCTCGTGTGGAACTCTACCAACATCTATGTTACCTTCCACGTATAACCGCCCGTACGTCTGCCTTCAAAGCAAGAGTGAACAGGCATCTGGGCTTACTCCATCGTAGACTTCATCGCTTTCCACCAAGCGTAATCGAGGTCTTGATCTAAATGGGCCTGCCCATTTCGCAATAATAAAAAAAGAATATTTGTTGGTAAAGGTGCAGAAATATGGGTGGAGTTTATTCAATAAATTACTAAATACAAACGCATTCCTCTGTTTTCTCCCGGGATAGTAAGCAATTTTTTTGGGAAGTATATTACTGATCCTCTTAAAGGCTTATTGACCTAATGATGCACACTTTTTAAAATTAATGAATCTGTAACAGTTTTTCGGGGGTTCCAAAATGATGTTTTTTTTTTTTTTTGTTTTTTTCTGGTGTTTTCTCACAATTTTGGTGCAGTAGCGCTTATCTTCTCCCAGAGCCAGGAATGCGGATGCGGATTTTTGAAGGCTCGCATCCGCGCATGCGGATGTTTAAGATCATATATAAATATAATATATGAATGAAGAATAAAAATAAAAATAAAATAACAAAAATGAAAGTTAGTATTAAGTATAATACTCCAATTTTTTTTTATTTCTCTTACTAATTTTCGAGTAAGTGAAGTTAAAAATAGGAGCATTATACATAATAAAGAGTAATATTGCCGACGTTTCTGATTCAAGGCGGTTACGCAGAGGTTCGTAAATTAAACCCACGCTACTAAATAATTGTTCGCTAGGAACACTGCCTGGTAGAGTGGATAAAAATCTTCATGCTATCGGTGATAATATCTTAAATTCCTCTCGATGAACATTCTGTGCTACCATTTTCTGGTATTTCTTGACTTTCTTGTCGCAACTTGTAGTACATCCGCATCCGCATTGATTATTGCGGATGCGGATGCAATGTCTAAATCTATACGGAAGCTCCGCATTTGCGGATGCGGATGCGAATATTCGCAACATCCCTGCTATACAGGTGTGGAAACCTGCACAGTTGTGCCACATACACGCTCCGGTTTACCTGTACAGTTAAGTTACCTGCTTCCGCATCACAGTGTAGAAAAGCAGTCAATGCGAGCTTCAGCAAACATCCCAGATGCGCTGCAGTATCGGGGCAACCCCAACAGCACCCTAAATGCGTTATTGTACAAAACGCGAAGGGCGCTGTGTGATTTCTGAGTATAATGTCTGTGTACCTACTCAAAATCTTCAGGTAAGTGTATTTGTATTTTAATCTTACAGGCATTGTGATAATTTCGTTAAAGAAAAGAATGAAGAAGGTCCACTAATAGCCCAGACACCCAGTACTTAAACGATACGATCAAGCTGCATACCAATAGATTCCTTATAATATGAGGACTAACCCTACCTAGGTATCAACCCCCAACTCCAAATCTTAATGCGCACTCTGGTTGTCTTGAAACTTGGCAAAAATACTGAACCGAATTAGCTGTTTTCTTTGATCTTCTGCACAATTGCCCAATCACAAAAATACGCAAAGCAGCATCATTGAAGAGTTTTATGTAGGTAGGTACCTACCTTCCTTCAAAAAGTCCAAGATCAAGTGCAATTACCAGCTAACCTCTTCAATTCCGTTTTCTTTGATCTTGGATTTTGAAGGCAGGTGCATAGAACTCCTCAATGATGCACAGCATTTGCTTATTCGTGTGATGTGCGAGGATCCGCGCGCGCACTCTCGGGCAGTCTTGCGGACGCTCTGGTATGCTGTCGTCACCAGAATTCTCAATTATGAACAACCCGCCCCTGCATCGCACGGTTTTTACGACTTGACAAAACGCCAAGATTATGTACTTATAGCTACTGCCCGCGGATTCGCCTGCGTGCCTTTTTCTAAAATAAAAGTACCCTGTCCAGAAAGGGCGAATTCGCCGTGAATATCTCGCGCGTATCTTGCGTCCAGAAGGAGCGTACCACGTGCGTATTCCGTATAAAAATTTTGCTAGTCCCTATTATCTCGACACGCGCGTGTCGCGCGAGTCGAGTCTGGCGAAGTGCACGCGATTTACGGGCGGCATGTATTGATGACCAGTAGGTACCTCGCTAACGCGCGTATGATTTCGCGCGTAACGATTCGCGGCGAATTCGCCCTTTCTGGACAAGGTGTAAGTTAACTCCATATAACATGTAGCTATCTGCCAGAGAAAGTCCCGTCAAAATTGGTCAAGCCTCGAAGATTAGCCGGAACAGACAGACAGACAAGGATTTAAAAAAATGTTTTTTTGTTAAGTATGAGTAAAACGAACGTAACGGTAAAACTATATATAGAAGATGTCTAAATGAATGTTTATACACATAAAACTTCCGGTATAAGTTTCCTAAACGAAATATGGTGAAATGATACTTTTACTGTTCATTATTACTTGATCCGTGTATGCTCAAACAAACACTTCACATTACCAATTTACCGCCCTTACGGGTTAGGTACATCTGAATGATCGTCAATGATAGCCACATCAAAATCCATTGTACAGTTTAGAAGAACTAAACTCCTCAGAAGCTTTCCCTCTATTGGTATTTACTTATGAGCTGTGATGGCGACTGTACGCACGCGTCACCGCGTGTCGACCCGCGTTTTTGCGAGGAACATAAACGCTCACATGCCGCATGGGATTAGATATACCTATCTTGGACGCTATTTCAGCTGTGTTTAAGTTCATTATCTGTGGAGTTGCGGACATCAGCCCGTTACTACCAAAGTTAATTTTCAATTAATCAATGAAAGCTGTCATGCATCTTGTGGCTCCATCGGCGCTGACCCTTAGCAAGTTTGCTACGGCTACGGCGCGACGCTTGAAGGTTCAATGCTGGATTTAAATTAAACAATGATATTATGTGAGTACTATAGCATTTATTACTGCAACAGAGGGTTTAATGTACATAAATATAAAATCATCTACTATTGATTGAATTAATTTATTTCCTGTACCATACTTGAAGTGTTTTCATTCTTTTTACTTTCTTCTGTAATTGAAGAACTCCATAGAGTAAAGCTTCAGCTGTTGGTGGACATCCAGGCACATAAATATCAACGGGAACTATACGGTCACAACCTCTGTGAAACAAAAGAGAAAATTAATTTATTAAGAGGCTACCGAGCGCACAGTGGCGCCCTCATCGTTTGTTCGGTGATTTCTTTTATTTTAGAATGAAAATGCAGAAAATAAACTCGTCAAGTTGTGCTTCATAAGACTATACGTTATTATTACTACAAACAGTAGTTTTAAATTGTTATGTTTTATTGTAATCATTAAAACGGAGTTTAGTGGCCACTATTTTCCGTTTTAATTATTACAATAAAACATAGTTAACCACCTCCACGGTTACAAATGTAGTTTTAAAAACTACATTTGTAACCGTGGAGGTGGTTAGCTTTTTTAAGCTGTAAATTGTGATTAGAGATTAGATAAGATAATCATTTATTTGCTCAAACATGAGTACAATACATATAATCACAAATTGTCAGCATGCAAGAGATGTTAAAAAGTAGAGATAAAAACAAATTATCATGTTTGCCTCAAACAATGGCATGCAAATATAAATAACATACAAGTATAATTTCACTCTGAGTGTAATTATTTAAAAATGTCATATTTTTTAAATTATCTATTAAAAATAATAAATTAGTGATCAAAATCTCTCATCTAAAAACTCATTTATATTATAATAAGCTTTACCTGCTAAAAAAATTACTACTTTCTTTTTGAATGCTATGACACTTAACTGCTTCCAGCTTTTAGGTATTTTATTAAAAAAATTTGGAGCCATGCAAAAGACGCTTTTCTGCATAAGTACAGTTCTGTATTGATGTAGGCAAATTTGACTATTGTCACATCTATTACGAGGAAATCGATTCGAATATAAGTTCCCGGTTAGGCAAGTTACCCCAAAAGATAACACAGTATCTTAAATATGTATGCGTCCCTGTGTATTTGGTCTTGGGCTTATTATTTAATAAGTAAGTAGATTTCTTACCTTACAACTGAGTAAGAGTAATGGTAGTAACCTCCACCATTTGCACAGCTGCCCATTGAAATTACCCATCGTGGGTCAGGCATTTGATCATAGACTTTCCTCAAAGCAGGTGCCATTTTGTTGGTCAAAGTACCAGCTACAATCATCACATCAGATTGCCGGGGAGATGCACGGAACACCACACCATACCTTGAAAATATAATTAAGTGTGACTGTCAGCAGCGAGCGGGGTACGGGGGAAGAGGGGCCGATAGCCAGTGACATGCACCGGCCATTATCTCACAAAATACGGACCCAGAGGTGTGCGTTCTTACGTCCATCCAATAAACGAACCATACATATATTTACAGTCCACTATTTAATTTAACACCACTGAGAATCCCCAACAGTGACACTGTTGAAACATTCAAGAACAACTTTCTACAAATCCTTGGAAAATCTTTACAAAATTTACTAGTGTAATTATTGCTATGATAAAAATAGTTGTACTGCTGAAGGTGCAAAGAACTACAAACTGCGCAAATATAACAATTATTGGGAGTTGGTATATGTTTGATATTAGGTACTATTATTGTTTTACTAGATAAGATACCTGTCCATGTCATAGCGAGGAGCTGCAATGTGCATCATCTCCACGGCACAACAGGCCAGCCCAAAGGTCATGGGCCAAATTGAGCCCTTTCTTCCCCAATTCAATAAATCGTCAAGCCTAGCTACTGCCATCTCAGCCATGTTACTAGCATCTTGAAACGGCGAGTATGGTCGTGTTTCATTTGGCTTGGGAGCGGGTAAATGGGTTTGCCTTATCTGATCTACGATGGGCGCAAAACCACCTTTCTTAACAACAGACAAAAGCGTTGAAGGAGCTGTGGCTCCCAAAGCTTTGATAGCCTGCATCTTGCCTGAAAAATACGTAAACACAGAACCACACTTTAGTATTGTATTCATACATTAACAAAGTAGTTTTCTTAGAATTGGTACAGACAGTGAACTTACAATATCAACGCATTAATCAACTATGAATCGTGTAGAATATAAATACGCAATTTCACTTAAAACTAAACGAATGAAAATCTATACGAAGGTGCCAATTTTACGTAATTTGTGGTGCGTTCACAAAGAAAACAATATTATACTTTGAAAATAATGAACATGACTTTATTGTTATGTTTTAATTGATTTTTTTAACCCAAGTACTTATAAAATCTAATATCGTTTTTAATCTAAAAATGTGAAATAAGGAAACTAAAATCAGAATTTAATAAATCATAACTTACTAGCCTGTTATCTATCTTCGTACACAAACAGTGTAAAGTCAATCGCAATTTATAAAGGGGTGTATTCACGGTCGGTTTATCAACGTTTGTGTTGATATTAATACTCTGTGTTGTGTTGTCTACAGCAAGCCTGACTGGCCCGGTGGCTTTGATTGAAACTAACTAAATCAGCATGAAAATTGTTTATTTGTAATTTTTTGTTCACCGACAGCGCCGCCGTTGCGCGACGCTTCCATGATAGATGGGCTTGCTGCACCATACTTATGCATCAAATCTGCAAGGATTTGTGACTCCGTCTCCCAATAAGCGGTCAATGTCTTTCGTGTGATCTGATCTGATGCTGGTGATGATCGCGCACAATCTGAGATAGTAGGTATTCATGGTTATGGTACTCGTTGGTGATACTAAAAGGATCAGTAACCAGAAAAAAAAGGCCCGGTAAAATAAAATACTTCCTCAGCTGTCAGTCAACACAGAATATTTCTAACTATATAGTCTGTGATTTTAAGATTGTCAACACACTCAACAGCTGATAAAGTTTTGAATTTGATTTCGTTTGTAATTTTATTTACTTCTACTACAGCCTTTGTCAAAATGCCTAACAATTTAAGGAAGGTAAGTTTTATAATTTTCAGGTGTAAAATGTTACTTAGATTTTTCCGTATCTACTCAATAATCGTGAATTTTATTTGGTACAGGAGAAGAAATGGTTCAAACCGATGTTTGATTTTGATGATGAAGAGAAACCATCGAAAAAATTTAAAAAGGAAACGCACGCTCAGAAGGTACCTGAAGACATAGAGCCAGTAGAAAGCGAGGTATGTTTGAATGCCTTCAAACGAAATTGGTGAGATTTGTAAAAGCTCTGCCAATTTATAATTTAATTTACTTCAAGGTGTTGGATTCAACCTTAAGCCGGAAACCTGTTATTATAACAGATCATAAACATTGGATGAAAACATTTGAGCCTGTTAATGTAGAAGATTTAGCTGTACACAATAAGAAGGTGCAAGAAATAGAAGAATGGGTCAAGGCTGTCAGCAATAACAATAACAGTGATATGCTCCTCATGACTGGGCCTGTTGGTTGTGGGAAAACCATAACTTTACGTGTACTGGCAACTAAGTATAATGTTAGAATTACTGAATGGATCACCCCTGTGGATATTGACATTCCTTCTGAAAATGGTAATCTTCAGTTCTTTCATTTCTCTGACTAAAAGCATGACTAACTAATCATAGGGGATTATGCACACTTCGTTGTTTGTTCGTTCACTGCATTGGCAGTTGGTCACATCAGCACTTCGCCCCATTCGCACTTGGTCCCATTTGCGGTTGGTCCAATTAGCAGTTAGTCCCATTTGCAGTTCGTCCTATGCAAGTAGTTTGTAAGGAAAGAGGTAGATTAATGGACCAAAGTGGGTTAAAAAGTGGGTCAATTTATAAAAAATCAACAAATATAGTAATGAAACATCCAAATTCGATAAGTTAGCAATGTAATAAGTAAAATAATAAACAGACATCTCAAACAACTAATAACAGTAAGTATAGAATCAGTGAATATTGTCATTCAAACATGGATACAGTACAATGAGTATTTTATAATTCTCAATATTATCTACAAGTCACACATACAAGTTACTTAACTATCTGTAAATATATTACTTTCTTTGTGAAGTCACCCAAAGATAAAAAACTAGCTGGAGTTTCTGTAAGAGTTTATTATATTTTCGATCAAAATTAATATCCATCGCCTTATTAGTTGATTGAGAAGCGTGTTTATTATTTTATTAATACATTGCTTACTTATCGAATTTGGATGTTTCATTATTATATTGAGAATTATGACCTACTTGCATGGGATGAACTGGGAATGGGACTAACTGCAAATGGGACCAAGTGAGAATGGGACAAAAGGCTAATGTGACCAACTGCAAATGCAGGACAACATGCGAATGAGATGAAGTGCACATAACATAACCCATCATAGAAAGCAATAATAAGTAAATTTACTCACAGGATGAATATGACTTACCTTATATTAATATTTGCTGTTACTTGTATTTTCGTTTTCAGGAGAATTTGAATTTAAGCAAAGACAATCTGTCAGATTCCTGGATTTTATATTGAATGCTGCCAATTTTACATCTCTGTTAGATGATAATAGTAGAAAATTGGTACTGGTAGAAGATTTTCCCAATACTTTTTTGAGAACACCCTCGGAATTTACAGAAGTATTACAGTAAGTTATTTATTTTATTGTTGTTTTGTGAACAATCATCAGACCATCACTTTTATAAACTATGTAATGTTGTTTTGTATATATACAGGCAATACAGACAAAGGGCAAAATCACCAATAGTATTCATATGTTCAGAATCTCATACAGATAATAAGAATTCTGCTACCAACATCTTCACACAAGGTTTGAAAGAGCAGTTCAACATACATCATATTTCGTAAGTATTAACACTACTTCTCAGCTTTTTGGTATCCCTTGATGAGAAGCAATGGCATTAGTAATCATGTTGTATGCATGTACTAGTTTCAATTTTGTCTACTTCTTAATAAAAATGTTCGGTTATAGGTTTAACAGTGTAGCACCAACAAATCTAAAAGCTGCTCTAAAGCGAGTTGCAAGTATTATAAGCAAGAAACATAACACAGTCTATAACTGTCCAACAGCTGATGTGATAGAATGTGTGGTCAACTCCTCAGCAGGGGATGTGAGGTCGGCAGTATTGAATTTACATTTTGCATGCTTGAGAGGTAAGTCCAATCTCAATCCACAACTTATATCAGTATTTTTCCTACATGCCCAAGGTTGACATGTAATCATTTTTATTGTTTTAGGAGGATCTAAACAAAACATGGACACAAGCATAGTACAAGGAAAAGAATCAAAGAGCAAGAGCATTAGAAAGAAAAAGCAGACTTCTAGTAAATTTATGTCATTAGGGAAGGATCAAACAGTAAGCATCTTACATGGAGTGGGCAGAGTATTGAATCCTAAAGGTATTTCTACTATACATCAAAGTTTATTTGTACAGTAAAAAGAGCCATATACAGGGCGTCCCACGAATTTGCCACATGGAGGGCAAGTACCTTAAATACTTACAATACTTCATTTTATTTTAAAAACAGTAAAATAACAGGTATTTTTTTTCACATTTAGCGGTTTCGATTCTCGGTTCAGGCAGGCCGATTATTTAAAATTCTTTGAGTGCAGTTCGTATTGTTTTGAAAATAAAAATGAAGTCTCAGTATTTTTTTCTATCTACAATATTTAAGGTATTTTCCCTCTGTGTGGCAAAGTCGTGGGACGCCCTGTGTATGGCCATAAAGCTAGATTTTATCTGTTTACAGTAATAGAATCAGAAACTGGCAGTAAAAGGTTCACACATTCTCCTGAAGACATTGTTGAGCAGTTCATAAGTCAGCCAATTTCATTTGTAAACTTTTTGGAAGAAAACTACTTGCCTCACTTCTCAAATATTGATCACGTTGACAAAGCTGCCTCGGCCATCAGCGACGCAGATTTCATGCTCGCGGAGTGGAGGGTAACTGATAGATAACTGACCCTTTTTACTTAATTGAATCAACTGGTGTTTTCTGCACTAGGTATGTTTTCATTTTATCATTGTTACAGGAAAAAATGTGCCAAGAATATGGTTTGTATACTGCGGTCGCCAGTTTGATGCTTGCAAATAAAGCACCTATATCTGCATGGAATCCAGTAAGGGGTCCAAAAAATATGAAGATACAATATCCGTAAGTATATAATAGAAAATGAAAAACAAACCCTATAGCTATAGTTGACCTCGTAATTCTCTATCACTAATCTCCAGTAAATTGAGACTTTTACATGTCTGTCAGTCACAACCCGTATTTACACATTCGCGCAAGTGACGAGACGAGCGGCGAGTCGAGGGACAAGCACGAATATGTAAACGGTGATTCGTCATTCGCCTCGTGTTTCGCGTCGCGGTTTTTTTCGGTTTTTTGAACACGAGTCAAAAGAAAAACAGTGGCGAGAAAAACTAGTGTTTACACATTCGCTTTCTAGTTCATTTCATAGCAAACTACCTATCCAGGAACATAACAGAATGGACTGGACCAACAATAAAGTTGTGATGTTTTTGGAGCTTTACTAATGTCAGCCAGTCATTCGGAATCCAAAGCATGCTTATCATAAGGATAAGCAGAAATACAATTCTTGGTAGTCCAAGCATTGTATTTCTGCTGATATCAGAAGTAATGAGAGTACCAGTGAACGATTTATAAATGAAGAAATATTCTTTGATCGTACACATCGACGCAAGAAGCTGGCATCATTAAAATCCGGTGCAGGAGAGGACGACATTTACCAACCAATATGGTTTGCATACAGTTTAAAATGTAACGCAAAAGCCGCTAGAATGACGATGTCGTCCACTTCGTCAAGCTGAAGTAGAAATGAATAGACGCGAATGTGTAAACGGTCACTCGTGTAGCCTAAAGCCAAACGAATATCTCGCCAAACAATTCGTCAAATGATGAGACTAATCACGAGCACGCCACATGCGTGCTCGTGATTCGTAAATGCAGTATTAATTAAAGCAGAAATAGACCTTTGACGTTTTATGACGTGTAAGTGCACTATTCAACCTTAAGAGTAGTAAAGCAATTGCGCAGTGGACAATACAGTAAAATCATCTGCTTGGACTCAGCTGATATTCATTTTTGTTTTAGGTCTGTACGTGAGCTCCTGTTGCTAGAAGAAAACCATTTATACAAAGGAAAAATTTTAGTATCCGATTACCAAACATACTGTAAAATTATTGGAAATAAAACTGGAACCTGATACTTTAAACATTATTTTGGATTTTATTTTTACTATTTACGATGTACAGTGATCAAAACTTAAGCATGGTCACTAAAGAAAATATTTCTGCGACAGCGCAGCTAGTGACAAACCACACCCCTTCCTAGTTTCGCCCAATTGGAGACAATAATATTGGTGCCGATTCCCTTGTTCACAAACTAAACTAAATTTAAGTTCAGTGCATCTTTTTCTTTCTATTTCATTAAGAAAAGGACAGAACATAAATTTTAGTTTAGTCCTGTCAAATTAATCAGCGCCTGTCACTACTCCATACAAGTTTAGACGTGATTAAAAACTTGCCGACTAAAATTACGTCTATTTACGTCAAGCGCTGATTAATTTGACAGGACTAAACTAAAATTTATCTTTTGTCCTTTTCTTAATGAAATAGAAAGAAAAAGATCCACTGAACTTAAATATAGTTTAGTTTGTAAACAAGGGAATCGGCACCATTGTCTCTAATTGGGCGAAAAATGTGCATTTGAGTGAGTAAAGGGCGTGTAACAAAAGATAACTAGCCCGAGTGCGGCAGTGCCAATTTTGTTGTGCTATCTGTTTGTCATTGTTGTTTTGATTTCATAATAAGAATTTGACGATATTAATGTAGACAAATACATTTTGACAATGGCGCCGATTCTCTTGTACGGTGGCCAATCAAGTTACCACAAACTGGAAAATTTTCTCGTTCGATTTTGCACTTAGACATCAACATTTTAAGGTTTAACATCGTTTGGAGAAATTTGACAGTTTCGTGTAGCTTGATGTGCCGGCCTGTACTACTAAATGAAATACATCAAGATCCTTCTTATAATATTATTATTCGTTACATAGGGTGAGATACATTCTGTATCGTAGAACAAGTTTTCTACTTGGCATTGGAAACAGGATCTTTGGATCTGGGAATAAAAATTAAAGTTTGATTACTAATACAATTTATTAGCAAAAAAAAGTCAGGATTCCTCGGATATTACAAATACATTAATAATACATAACACTTCACACTGTTGTAAGTCATATTTTGATACAGTTCATCTGCATTGATCACTCACTCAGTTGTTTCCATTTTGCAAGCTTTTATAACAAGAAATGTCTCGTTAAAAGTTTATTCAAATAAATGGTCCAGTCATAAAGACACAAATACTTACCTGCACATTATATCGCCATTATTATAACAAGTCTACATTACAAATATACTGGAATCAACCTTAAAGATGGGAAGTAGATTTATACTTACCTCTGTGTTATTTTTGGAATATGTTTTGGTAACTTTGAGAGCCTCCCAAAATTAGATAGGTCAAAAAATCTTGTGTTGGTGTATTTCATGCATAGTGGCGAGGGTGTGTAGTGTGTGTATGTGTGAGTGTGTGTGGAGGAGTTATCGGGAGGAGGAGGAGGAGGACCTGGAACGTCGGCGGCGCGGCGCCGCGCGAGGCGAGCGCGAGCGAGAGCGACGCCGCCGCGGCGGGGAGCGGCGCCGGGGCAGCGGGCTGCGGCGCCGGTACCTGCACACAACGAAACAACAAATAAGCACAGTCTACCTTATCTATTACTAGCAGCCCGTCCCGGCTTCGCACGGGGTAGACAATTATCATTTTAAGACTCATTTTTCTACACCTTCGGTTACATTGTTCAAATTTTACCAAGGATCCCTAATTTTTTTCAAAATGAAATGTAGCCTATGTCAAATTGGAAGAATGTAGCATTCTATTGGTGAAAGAATTGTTTAAATCGGCCCAGTACTTTTTGAGCCTATTCATTACAAACATACAAAAATAGGTACAAATCTTTCCTCTTTATAATATTAGTGTAGATAGTGTAGATGATATTTTCGATGCCAATGGGGCGGAGGTATTAGCAGAGTCGAAGTTGGCCTCGCGTGGCTGTCCCCCGAGGCATTTCGCATTCTTTACGCGCTTGCCTCGAAAGGCAGTTTGGTTAATCTGGACCCGGCTATTGAATATGATTAGCCTATTTACATTTTCTTAACTTATTTTCTACATAAAACTCAACACTTGAAATCTATGAAAAATATCTAATACTAACCGAGGAGGAGAGTGTCGTCGAGGCGGGGCGTGTCTGGGCGGTGGCGGGCGCGGGGAGGGTCTGCGAGGACGCGACGGTATCAACACCGGCGCCGCTGTAATTTCTTGACCGTCAATCTGACCTATAATTAATAGAAGTGTGCATTATGTTAATTACAAATTATATTGAAACAATTCTCAACAAAACTAGGAATTACTACCATTTCTGTCTGTGGACTAAAAGTATATAGAAACGCCTTATTATATTTACCTCCATCCATGTGCTTCATGGCATTCTCTGCCTCGTCAGCATTACTGAACTCAACATATGCATATCCCCGTCCATTGTGGGGATGTAGTCTGTCCATGGGAAACTCAACTGCTTTCACAGTACCATATGTTGAGAATATCTCATGAACATGATCTCGTGAGACGTTTAAAGTCAAACGCCCTATATGAATTCTTGTGGGGCGTGGCGGTGGGGAGCGCTCACGCTTTTTGCGGCCAGGGGATCTGAATAGAAACATTCTGAATAATTTCTGAAGCAGACTGAGCATTACAAAATATACAAAAAAGCATATGGAAAATATTTCTGGTATGACTAGCAGCTTTACAGCTAGTCTGAACACAAAATTAAAGAAAAATTCATTTCATTTTAATTATTACGACTACTACATACCTATCATGTTTCTCCTTGCTTTTTCCCTTATCATTAGATGACGGCGCAGCTAATTTCTTCTTATCAAGAGGTGATCTGTCCCTTACTTTATCTCTGTCAGGTTCACGGCGATCCTTTACAGGACTCTTATTTGGGGAAGTTCTGAAATAGGTTAACCATTTTAAGCAATTTGTCAATAAAAGGCCAACGTTGTTGTTGTGTATCTTTAATGTAGGTACTTGGAAATCTTCTTGACAAATAAGTTACACATTAGCTTAAGGCTACCTAGTGCTTATGCTATCCACAAAATAAAACAGTTAATTACCTAATTAGTGTTTTATTGAACATAATAGTTGTCAATAATGATTATTGATAGATTATGGGGGGTATTATGAGTTATAGCAGTTTTGGGAGACCCCTTAGTGATACCCCATTGCAATTAATTGTCAATTGACTCAATTGCATTTGCTAGACAATCAATTTGTACAAATCACATAAAAATTGACAATATTGCAATAGATTGTTTCAGGGTCCCTTAACACTATAGGTACATGTTTATTTAGATTTATAAATACTTAAATACCTATTTCCTATTGTTGGTATTAATATTGTTAGTGGCACGATTGTGTACTTACTTCTTCTTAGGTCTGGAGCGGTCATTGTTGCTGCTGCTGCTGCTGGATGAGCTGGATGATGAAGAGGAGCGAGAGGAGCTGCCCGAACTGCTCGACGACGACCGGGACGATGAACGAGATGAGCTGCTCTCTGAGGAACTACACAACAAAATTTATTTAATATGGATGACTAAAAACGATATAGATGGATCTGTAGAGAACCGACTAGTGATATAAGTGCTGAATTGTATCATAATGAAGGCTATAGAAAATTAATTCGTAGGTTTATAGATTACAGCTCAGATACATAACCTAACTTACTATCAACTACAAAAATTAAGCTAATTTAGGAATATCAGTGCAGTGTAACGCACCTGCCACTACTTTCACTGCTGCTAGATCCAGAATCACCTTTCTTCTTCTTGCTTTCCCGTGGTTTCTTTTTGTCTTTATCAGAAACCGCCGAAGGCGATTTTGTTCGCGCCCTGAAAGAAAATTTAACTTAATGAAAATAGCTCACTTAGATTTAATAAAAAAAAATATAATTAAATCGATCAAAATACACACATTTTAAAACGTTTTCGCAATCAGATGGTTATTATTTTATTTTCTGCACAAAACAAATTATTTTTCTAGCGTCGGTCTCCGTGACGTTATCAGAAATGAACGAATGAATGAGAGAACGAAATAAGCCAGTAGTAGACTATAGAGTAATACAGATAACAAATAATATTTGTTTTTTGGAATAATATTCTCAATAGTCCACATCGATAAACCATAGAAATGTGATAAATGTACTTTTATATCTATTAATAATTTGAGTTGACTTTGAACTTTTTTTATTTGGATAAATTTTTTAAACCTTTTTTGAGTGGTACATTGAATAATTTTGTTTATACCATTCCCCCTCTAAAAAGCTTATTTTATTCACTGAAAACAGTGAATAAAAAGCACTTTTAATGACTATTTTGGAATTTGAATTTAGAACAATATATTCGACCTCCATCTCAATGCTACACAACCTCATTGCGAAAAAAAAGGTAGTCGATACTAATAATACTCGACGGCACGGATGGCGCAGTGGTTAAGCGATTGACTACTGCGCTGCGTGTCGCGGGTTCGATACCCGCACGGAACCTATATTTGTATAACCTACAAGTAGTTGTTCCGGGTCTGGCTGCTTGTGTATGTGACTTTAAGGGGTTTATATATAAACGCTGCTTAAAGTTTATAAGTAATGATTAGCGACTGTTTAACCATACATTTTTGACGTCTGAACGTCACTTAACTATAAGCAACGTTTATGAATAAACCCCTAAATGTTTGTAAACTCACCCACAATACAGGAGAAATTCCTAGAGTGGGGCAAAGTTATAAAAAATAAAAATAAACTCCTTGTGCACTCCACGCCCTTCAACGTCCAGAGATGCCTCAGAGTTTCCTCCAGCAGAAAGTTCTAACCATCGATAGGAAATAAATATCGCTTTACAGGTTGGCCATCCTAATAAGAATATTGATAATAATAAGAAAATTACTCCAAAATTGTTCCAATTTTAATATGCATTTTAATTAATTTAACCTTCCTTTTTTCTTCATTAAATGTCTATTTTCGCTTAATTCTTTCTTTTTCTCGTAGTCATGGTATAAAGTATAGTATGCAACACTTGAATAAAACGGATTTAGATCGACGGCCATGAAGCACTCGCGTCGCTCGGGATTCTAACACTTGAACCACTCGCTATCACTCCCTACGGTTGTGATTCAGTCGTTAGAATCCTTCACTTGCTCGTGATTCATCTATGGCCCTCGCTTTAAATCCGTCCTTTATTCACTAATTGTAAAAAAAATTGTATATTATGATATACAATTTTTTTTGTTTTTTTGTCATGATGTTAATTTTGATGATGATGTGAGCTATTTTGTTATATTTTTTATTTGTTATAAAAAAACGAAACGAATTACGGATGGTTTTTGAAGTGAAAATTTCTTTAGGCGCGTTGAGCACTTTTTGGGTGAACAAAAATCATGGAACTCGCGTCATCGTCACCGAACGCTTTCCATGAGCTATATAAAAAAGAACAGTTATTCCAAAGTTTTGTGTTTTCACTTCTGTCGGCAGTCCTTATACTTTATACTTATAGACTGCGATTTTTATTTTTCTTATTTTGGTTCTTAGAATGATTTCAAACACAATGTAAATTGTATAAGAATAAATTGAATTGAATTGTTATTTGTAAAAGCACGACTGGATTGACAATATCGCATGTGTACATTAATCCCTGAAATAAGTACCTAGAGATAAAAAAACCAACGGGTTACCCACTTATATTTTAGTTAACCCACGGGACTAAATACCTACATTTTTACATAATAAGATCTTTATATACAGGAGAGCAGATATTGCTGTAGTAGGCGCTGGTAGGTCGTACGGCGCCGCCGATACGTCTAATGCAATTCACTAAAAGTTAAAAAAAAAAAAAAAAAAATTGCATTTGTGCCACACCGACTCACCAACGATGGTGCACGCTTGCTACAAGTACCTCAGCTATTACGTGAATAGAAGACTTGAAAATTGTAGCATTTGTAGCCGAAATCCCTCTTGGCTCTTTTTACTATTTTTATTTGCCCTGGGTACGATTCTTAAGTCGGACAAAGTGTTATTAGGTTTTTCATGTGGAATTTCTCAGTAGCATCTTGGATTCACCCCACTTTTACATGGCACTTAAACATAGCTGAAATGTGGGTGTACTACGAGGTAGATACCTACCTCCCGCCTCTGCCTAACCCTCCGGAGAAAATAGGCGTGATTTTATCCTTCTACTTCCTGACGATCATCTGTAAGAGTCGAGACGATTCGTTTTAACAGCTTATTAGGCTCCCCAACAATAAACATATAAGGGCTGACATAATTATGATAGTTGCATTAGTTAGGTACTTACCTATTCGTATTAGCACTGTACCTTTTAATATGTAAACGTTACAATAGGTAACTATCTATCCTATCTATTTCCTGCATGCCTACTATTGATTACGGTATGCGATACCTATTCCTCGCTTCGAATAGGTAGGTAGGTATATCGATTGATTTTTCAAGGTCTTTATTATACAAATGTTGTTACAATGGTGTTTACAAAATAATAGTCTATTATATAATATTATTATAACATTTAATTATAATAATAATATTTTTTAATTCTATTTGTACACAAGTCAACATTTAAAAAAATGCAAATCGTTTAACTAAGTACGTGCAAGTTTTTTTTTTTGAAATGGCAACTCATAGTGTAACGAGGGGCTCGGACTCTTTAACCGGACTATCCTGTGGTGCCTTTAAGCTCCTAACTGATTTTAAGGCCTCCAGCCAGGGGCATACTTATAAGCTAAATGAGTCGTATAGAATCAAAAACAGCAATCTGTCAGTTTTACGCAATTCGAGTTATGAATATGGTAACACTGTCTTTTTAAAATATTTTTTACTTATTTAGTCACAACGTATCAAAAACAGCAATATTCCACCAAAAACCTGAATGTAAAACCCATATTGGTATCAAATACAGCAATCTGCATACGACTTTTTGTAAGAATGAAACTACTTTTCCTAATTACCGTTAATATGTCAAATGTCAGATTGCTGTTTTTGATTCTATATGACTCAAATAATTTCCGTCTGCTCGCTAAGGGCACCCCCTGCGGGGTACGAACCTCGGCTTAGGGCAGAGTCGGAGGAGGGGGGAGGGTGGCAAGGGACCGTCGGTGGCTGGATAAAATCAGTGTTATGATTATTATCATGGGGAGTTTGGACTAAATGCTGCTCAGCTAAAGCGCGTGCTGGCGCTTCACTTACAGTCAAGGGTCGGGGAGGGCGTGCAAGTCTTAGTATCACACACACAAAATGTACGCTTTGTTAAAAAGTAGCGGGTAGTCCGCGCAAAGATCTTACACACACGGCCGGTCAAGCGCGGCGTCGTCGTCGCGCTTCGGCTAGCAAGCGAGCTATCGTCATGATACGTCACTGAGGAAGTAGTAAATTTATGTCGATTACCTACTTTAGTTAATTAATTACAAGACGTAGGTACAAGTTACATTATGAGCTATTACAACTTAAAAGTAGGTATGACTCACATAATTATGTAATTTCACAATTATTCTGCATATATAGCACTGATTGCTAATTTTACAGATCACGACAAAATGTCGACACAAAACATTGCCTTTTCTACTGCAAGATTCTTCAGACATGTAAGTACTTTAAAAGCAAATAAACAGTCGATTGATTACGTACTTGGGTAATCACTCTCAAAGACTGGTAGCCGTTAAGTGACCGAAATGATTAGCTATAGGCCTCCCGCTGGCCGACATGAGCCGCACATTAGAGCAATGGGAAGGCCGTGTTGCATTTACGATAGTTCATTCACCCTCGCCATTGTGACTTCTTCAGCCCTTCCTTATTTAACACTAGCTTTTGCCCGCGGCTCCACCCGCGTGGATGTCGGTTATCGCGTAAAAAAGTAGCCTATGTCCTTCTCCGTATCTCAGGCTAACATGAGGATCGGTTCAGCGGTTTAGGCGTGAAAACGTAACATACAGACAGACCGACAGACAGATAGACAGACAGAGTTACTTTCACATTTATAATATTAGTATGGACAGAATGTTGGAAGACGATGAATAAAATGACTTAAAATCAAACTTGGCACAATATTGTATTATGAATTATAGAGTTTCAGCGAGATGGAATGGTAATGCTTTAATTTTGACAGTTCAACAACATTCAATACGTTATTTACGCTGTCGAGCAGACGAATTTTTTAAACATGAAGCAAAGGATTAGCTGCAATTTCCTTCAAATCTATCGGATTATGATTGAAAGTGTGTTACACAATTAGGGTGCAGCTTACAGTCGCTGGTGGGTGTGGGTCAGAATGACAGGTGTATTATTGTGAAAGGAATGTACCAGCAATGTACTTGAATGTACCTTTAATGGTATTCAATGTACCTCCATGAAACAAGAATAATTATAGGTAATAATAAAGTGACCCGCAGTCCTAACAGTCAGAACGACGGATGAATACTGATTATGAATGTAATAGATATCTTATGGTTACTTAATATTTACCAGAGGAATGTACAACGAATGAACCTCATAAAAATATAATCTGAAAATATAATGCGACGAGTATTAACGAGAAAATCAACAAAACAAATTTTGACGCCTACCATTTTTTAATAGCAACATGAGTATTGTTGTATTTACCCGTATTAAAAATTTAACGTGATTATGAGAGGACTCTCTCAATTACCGCAATTTACCTACTTGAATAAGTAGGTAAATTGCTGGTATATTCCTTTCATAATAGCATATATTCATTTCTGCAACAATACCCCCATCATTCTGACCAGCACGCTGGTGGCAGGAGCAGTGGTGGCCCAGTGATAATGGCCCCGACTTATCGCGTTGTAGGTCGTGGGTTCGACCCAGACAGGCGCTTTACTTTGTGTAAATAATTTCATCACCACTGATCTCAAAATGGTGAAGGAAAACATTCTGAGGAAACCGGCATGTCCTAAAACCAAAAATTTGAAGACTTGTGACATCTACCAATCCACACTGGGCCCGTGTGGTAGATTACAGTCCACTCCCTCTCGAAGAGAGGAGGCCTGTGTCCCAGCAGTGGGAACATTGTATTTGTATTGTATTAAGAGCGCATACATCGGTCAACTAGCGCCACTCTTAAAAAAAAATATTATCTCGTGACTGAGAAGGAATTATGAAAAACGGCTCAACAGCGACCTCGGTAAGTGTGTCTAGAATGTTCAAAAACCTTTTATAAAGTTTCATATTGAGACTCGAAGCAACAAAATACGATCTAGAGGAATGTGGCCGTTTTTCTTTAGATGAATTTTGCTGCTTCGTATCTCAATATGAAACTTTATAAAAGTAGGTATTAGAACATTTTACAGACACTTACCGAGGTCGCTGTTGAGCGGTTTGACCGATTTTGGCGGGACTTTCACTGGCAGATAGCTGGTGTTTTAAGGAGAAACTCAGGCTACTTTTATTAAAAAAATGCTACGAGGGTGAAACCGCAGGCTAGTTTTCAAAACTATTGCATTGAATAAAATCAATATTAATTTGTCCCCTCGGTAATTTGAAGTTGAAGGAATAGTATCTTGCCCGCTAACATGCAATAATTTGCAGTCTGGGCTTCCCTACTCTCGACTCTATATTTTGAAGCATTTATTTTCATTTTTTTTTTTTTTTTCGGGACCATATTGTAAATCTTTGCAAGAAATCATACAGAAGTCTGGGTTTCGTTCTTCGACGGGCATCGGGTTATACAAATATAAAAGCAGTTGCAGCATTGTATAATGCACTTATAAGAACTCAGAGTATAATGCTGTCATATGGGCTCCGCATGAGACTAAATATGGTCTCATGTTGGAGCGCATACAAAACAAATTCACCAGATTTTTGTACATGAAGCTATACGGTGTGTATCCCTTATATCCGTTGATGTACCCAACCTTATTCGTTATCGGTATGGTCGGGTACAACAAACTCGAGACAAGGAGGGACTTAGCTATAACCACATATGTATTCAAACTATTACGTGGTAAGACCTACAATTCCGGTGTTTTGAAGGAGATCAGTCTGAATGTGCCTGACAATTACGTATCGCGGCGCCGGAAGCCACGGTTACTAGCAGTGCCACACGCACGCACCAACTTGCTCAGCAAAGCGCCACTGACGCGCGCCTTGCACGCACTGAATGACACGGCTGACAGGATCGATTTATTTTCTTGCTCCCTGAATGAATTCACAAAAACGATATTGTATGTGTTATGTTATTTAAGATAGTTATTTAAGATAGTTTAATTAAGGACCACGCTATCGCATTAGGATTTTTTCCTGTAAGGATAGCAGTGTTTGTGATAAATAAAAAATAAATTTATCGATATACTAACTAGAGCGATAGACTGAAGTCGCTCACTCAACAAAAATTACGGACTACTTTTCAAAATGAACATTTGTGAATAAATAAATGTTTATAAATGTTTAAAACGAATTTTGATCAAACCCTTGTTTACTTGAATTTTCCCTTCCTCTCCGTTGGATTTAAACTCCTGTTATTTTGAACTCTTGTTAATTTGAAACTGTTCTCTGGTCCCTTGAGTGTCAATAATCGAGAGTCGACTGTTCTAGGAAGAGATAATGATTTGCTTACAGGAATGCTCGTGCCTTCTGTGTATGAGAAGAGGCCTTTGCCCTGCAATGGGACAGTTATTATACTAGCTGCGCCCCGCGGTGTTACCTGCGAACACATTCTTTCAGGATAAAAAGTGTGTAAATCCAGGGTCTCAGCTACGTCCATACCAAATTTTATCTAAATTGGTCCAGCCGTTTGAGCGTGAAGAAGAGACAAACATACACACACACACTCACAAACTTTCGCCTTTATATTATTACTCGTAGTGTGATAAGTATTACAGGAATTCAAGTGCCTAGGTAGGTACCCACTTTAATTGAAACGCTGTTTGTTGTTGACCCGGTTGCGTATTGAAACCTATGTGAGAGTCGGCATCATTGCTTCTATTACCCTGTTGTATATTTTACAGCGCCACTTGTACGTATTATAACATAGGTAGATTGTGTGAGATTATGTATTTCTCACGATAAACTCACTATTACGGTTATTCTTATCGGTTATTTGATGGCGGCACTTGATGAGCCTTGAATATCAATAGCCCCTGGTTGTGCTTATGAAAGGCTTGATAGTCAAACTATATGATCACCTCACGCCGATAAATAGTTGGCGATAATCCCTGGATCTGATAACAATACGTTTTTATTACTATTGCCTCTTAGAATTATTATTATTATGAGGGGTTTGTGGCTTAGTAATAACAGCTACACGGGTCGATCGGCCAGGTTAAGCTACGCTTGCCGCGGTTGGTCCGTGGATGGGTGACCAACTTTACATACCAAGACCCCTCCGTGCCTCGGAAAGCATGTTAAGCCGCTGGTTCCCGCTGTCATTTGTGGATTATTCCCGCTGTCACTATGCAAGCTATGCTATGCATGCTACGTTATGGTATGCTACACTATGCGTGCTACTCTGTGCATGCTACGCTATGCATGCTACGCTATGCAAGCTATGCTATGCATGCTACTCTATGCATATTACGCTATGCATGCAACGCTATGCATGATACACTATGCATACTACGCTATGCTATGCTACCTACGCTATGGTATGCCACGCTAGGCATCCTACTCTATGCATGCTACGCTATGCTTGCTACGTTATGCATGCAACGCTATGCAAGCTATGCTATGCATGCTACGCTATGGTATGCCACGCTATGCATGCTACTCTATGCATGCTACGCTGTGCAAACTATGCTATGCATGCTACGTTATGCATATTACGCTATGCATGCTATGCTATGCATGCTGGGCTATGCATGCTACGTTTTGCATGCTGCGTTATGCATGCAACGCCATGCGTGCTACGCTATGCATGCTACACTATGCAACCTATGCTATGCATGCTACGCTATGGTATGCCACGCTATGCAAGCTATGTTATGCATGCTACGCTATGCATGCTACACTATGCATGCTACGCTATGCAAGCTATGCTATGAATGCTACGCGATTGGATGCTATACTATGCATGCTACGCTATGCATGCTACTCTGCATGCTACGCTATGCATGCTACGCTATGGAAGCTATGCTATGCATGCTACGCTATGCATGCTACGCTATGCATGCTACTCTATGCATGCTACGCTATGCATGCTACGCTATGCAAGCTTTGCTATGCATGCTACGCTATGCATGCTACGCTATGCATGCTACACTATGCAAGCTATGTTATGCATGCAACGTTATGCATGCAACGCTATGCCTGCTACTCTATGCATGCTACGCTATGCATGCTACGCTATGCATGCTACTCTATGCATGCTACGCTATGCATGCTACGCTATGCATGCAACGCTATGCATGCTACTCTATGCATGCTACGCTATGCATGCTACGCTATGCATGCAACGCTATGCATGCTACTCTATGCATGCTACGCTATGCATGCTACACTATGCAAGCTATGTTATGCATGCTACGTTATGCATGCAACGGTTATGCATGCTACACTATGCATGCTACGTTATGCATGCAACGCTATGCATGCTACTCTATGCATGCTACGCTATGCATGCTACGCTATGCATGCTACTCTATGCATGCTACGCTATGCATGCTACTCTATGCATGCTACACTATGCATGCTACGTTATGCATGCAACGCTATGCATGCTACTCTATGCATGCTACGCTATGCATGCTACGCTATGCATGCTACTCTATGCATGCTACGCTATGCATGCTACTCTATGCATGCTACGCTATGCATGCAACGCTATGCATGCTACTCTATGCATGCATCGCTATGCATGCTACACTATGCAAGCTATGTTATGCATGCTACGTTATGCATGCAACGCTATGCATGCTACTCTATGCATGCTACGCTATGCATGCTACGCTATGCATGCTACGCTATGCATGCTACACTATGCAAGCTATGTTATGCATGCTACGCTATGCATGCTACGTTATGCATGCAACGCTATGCATGCTACTCTATGCATGCTACGCTATGCATGCTACGCTATGCATGCTACTCTTTGCATGCTACGCTATGCATGCAACGCTATGCATGCTATTCTATGCATGCTACGCTATGCATGCTACGCTATGCAAGCTATGTTATGCATGTAACGCTATGCATGTTACTCTATGCATGCTACGCTATGCATGCTACGCTATGCATGCTACGCTATGCAAGCTATGTTATGCATGCTACGTTATGCATGCAACGCTATGCATGCTACTCTATGCATGCTACGCTATGTATGCTACTCTTTGCATGCTACGCTATGCATGCAACGCTATGCATGCTATTCTATGCATGCTACGCTATGCATGCTACGCTATGCATGCTACGTTATGCATGCAACGCTATGCATGCTACTCTATGCATGCTACGCTATGCATGCAACGCTATGCATGCTACTCTATGCATGCTACGCTATGCATGCTACACTATGCAAGCTATGTTATGCATGCTACGTTATGCATGCAACGCTATGCATGCTACTCTATGCATGCTACGCTATGCATGCTACACTATGCAAGCTATGTTATGCATGCTACGCTATGCATGCTACGCTATGCAAACTATGCTATGCATGCTACGCGATTAGATGCTATATTATGCATGCTACGCTATGCATGCTACGCTATGCATGCTACACTATGCATGCTACGCTATGCATGCTACACTATGCATGCTACGCTATGCATGCTACACTATGCAAGCTATGTTATGCATGCTACGCTATGCATGCTACGCTATGCAAGCTATGCTATGCATGCTACGCGATTAGATGCTATATTATGCATGCTACACTATGCAAGCTATGTTTTATATGCTACGCAATGCAAGCTACGGTATGCGTGCAACGCTGTGCGTGCTACGCTATGCATGCTACACTATGCAAGCTATGTTATGCATGCTACGTTATGCATGCAACGCTATCATGCTACGCTATGCATGCTACGCTATGCATGCTACTCTATGCATGCTACGCTATGCATGCTACGCTTTGCATGATACGCTATGCATGCTACACTATGCAAGCTATGTTATGCATGCTACGCTATGCATGCTACGCTATGCAAGCTATGCTATGCATGCTACGCGATTAGATGCTATACTATGCATGCTACGCTATGCATGCTACGCTATGCATGCTACACTATGCAAGCTATGTTTTATATGCTACGCAATGCAAGCTACGGTATGCGTGCAACGCTGTGCGTGCTACGCTATGCATGCTACACTATGCAAGCTATGTTATGCATGCTACGTTATGCATGCAACGCTATGCATGCTACTCTATGCATGCTACGCTATGCATGCTACGCTATGCATGCTACGCTCTGCATGCTACTCTATGCATGCTACGCTATGCATGCTACGCTATGCAAGCTATGCTATGCATGCTACTCTATGCACGCTACGCTATGCAAGCTATGCTCTGCATGCTACTCTATGCATGCTACGCTATGCATGCTACTCTATGCATGCTACGCTATGAATGCTACGCGATCGGATGCTATAATATGCATGCTACGCTATGCATGCTACGTTATGCATGCAACGCTATGCATGCTACTCTATGCATGCTACGCTATGCATGCTACGCTATGCATGCTACTCTTTGCATGCTACGCTATGCATGCAACGCTATGCATGCTATTCTATGCATGCTACGCTATGCATGCTACGCTATGCAAGCTATGTTATGCATGTAACGCTATGCATGTTACTCTATGCATGCTACGCTATGCATGCTACGCTATGCATGCTACGCTATGCAAGCTATGTTATGCATGCTACGTTATGCATGCAACGCTATGCATGCTACTCTATGCATGCTACGCTATGTATGCTACTCTTTGCATGCTACGCTATGCATGCAACGCTATGCATGCTATTCTATGCATGCTACGCTATGCATGCTACGCTATGCATGCTACGTTATGCATGCAACGCTATGCATGCTACTCTATGCATGCTACGCTATGCATGCAACGCTATGCATGCTACTCTATGCATGCTACGCTATGCATGCTACACTATGCAAGCTATGTTATGCATGCTACGTTATGCATGCAACGCTATGCATGCTACTCTATGCATGCTACGCTATGCATGCTACACTATGCAAGCTATGTTATGCATGCTACGCTATGCATGCTACGCTATGCAAACTATGCTATGCATGCTACGCGATTAGATGCTATATTATGCATGCTACGCTATGCATGCTACGCTATGCATGCTACACTATGCATGCTACGCTATGCATGCTACACTATGCATGCTACGCTATGCATGCTACACTATGCAAGCTATGTTATGCATGCTACGCTATGCATGCTACGCTATGCAAGCTATGCTATGCATGCTACGCGATTAGATGCTATATTATGCATGCTACACTATGCAAGCTATGTTTTATATGCTACGCAATGCAAGCTACGGTATGCGTGCAACGCTGTGCGTGCTACGCTATGCATGCTACACTATGCAAGCTATGTTATGCATGCTACGTTATGCATGCAACGCTATCATGCTACGCTATGCATGCTACGCTATGCATGCTACTCTATGCATGCTACGCTATGCATGCTACGCTTTGCATGATACGCTATGCATGCTACACTATGCAAGCTATGTTATGCATGCTACGCTATGCATGCTACGCTATGCAAGCTATGCTATGCATGCTACGCGATTAGATGCTATACTATGCATGCTACGCTATGCATGCTACGCTATGCATGCTACACTATGCAAGCTATGTTTTATATGCTACGCAATGCAAGCTACGGTATGCGTGCAACGCTGTGCGTGCTACGCTATGCATGCTACACTATGCAAGCTATGTTATGCATGCTACGTTATGCATGCAACGCTATGCATGCTACTCTATGCATGCTACGCTATGCATGCTACGCTATGCATGCTACGCTCTGCATGCTACTCTATGCATGCTACGCTATGCATGCTACGCTATGCAAGCTATGCTATGCATGCTACTCTATGCACGCTACGCTATGCATGCTACTCTATGCATGCTACGCTATGCAAGCTATGCTCTGCATGCTACTCTATGCATGCTACGCTATGCATGCTACTCTATGCATGCTACGCTATGAATGCTACGCGATCGGATGCTATAATATGCATGCTACGCTATGCATGCTACGCTATGCATGCTACTCTATGCATGCTACGCTATGCATGCTACGTTATGCATGCAACGCTATGCATGCTACTCTATGCATGCTACGCTATGCATGCAACGCTATGCATGCTACGCTATGCATGCTACTCTTTGCATGCTACGCTATGCATGCAACGCTATGCATGCTATTCTATGCATGTTACTCTATGCATGCTACTCTATGCATGCTACGCTATGCATGCAACGCTATGCATGCTGCTCTATGCATGCTACGCTATGCATGCTACACTATGCAAGCTATGTTATGCATGCTACGTTATGCATGCAACGCTATGCATGCTACACTATGCATGCTACGCTATGCAAGCTATGCTATGAATGCTACACGATTGGATGCTATACTATGCATGCTATGCTATGCATGCTACGCTATGCATGCTACTCTATGCATGCTACGCTATGCATGCTACGCTATGAAAGCTATGCTATGCATGGTACGCTATGCAAGCTACGCTATGCATGCTACGCTATGCATGCTACTCTATGCATGCTACGCTATGCATGCTACACTATGCATGCTACGCTATGCAAGCTATGCTATGAATGCTACACGATTGGATGCTATACTATGCATGCTATGCTATGCATGCTACGCTATGCATGCTACTCTATGCATGCTACGCTATGCATGCTACGCTATGAAAGCTATGCTATGCATGGTACGCTATGCAAGCTACGCTATGCATGCTACGCTATGCATGCTACGCTATGCATGCTACGCTATGCATGCTACACTATGCATGCTACGCTATGCAAGCTATGCTATGAATGCTACTCTATGCATGCTACGCTATGCATGCTACACTATGCAAGCTATGTTATGCATGCTACGTTATGCATGCAACGCTATGCATGCTATTCTATGCATGCTACTCTATGCATGCTACGCTATGCATGCTACACTATGCAAGCTATGTTATGCATGCTACGTTATGCATGCAACGCTATGCATGCTACTCTATGCATGCTACGCTATGCATGCTACACTATGCAAGCTATGTTATGCATGCTACGCTATGCATGCTACGCTATGCAAACTATGCTATGCATGCTACGCGATTAGATGCTATATTATGCATGCTACGCTATGCATGCTACGCTATGCATGCTACACTATGCATGCTACGCTATGCATGCTACACTATGCAAGCTACGTTATGCATGCTACGCTATGCATGCTACACTATGCAAGCTATGTTTTATATGCTACGCAATGCAAGCTACGGTATGCGTGCAACGCTGTGCGTGCTACGCTATGCATGCTACACTATGCAAGCTATGTTATGCATGCTACGTTATGCATGCAACGCTATCATGCTACGCTATGCATGCTACGCTATGCATGCTATACTATGCATGCAACGCTATGCATGCTACGCTATGCATGCTACTCTATGCATGCTACGCTATGCATGCTACGCTTTGCATGCTACGCTATGCATGCTACGCTATGCATGCTACGCTATGCATGCTACTCTATGCATGCTACGCTATGCATGCTACGTTATGCATGCAACGCTATGCATGCTACTCTATGCATGCTACGCTATGCATGCAACGCTATGCATGCTACGCTATGCATGCTACTCTTTGCATGCTACGCTATGCATGCAACGCTATGCATGCTATTCTATGCATGTTACTCTATGCATGCTACTCTATGCATGCTACGCTATGCATGCAACGCTATGCATGCTGCTCTATGCATGCTACGCTATGCATGCTACACTATGCAAGCTATGTTATGCATGCTACGTTATGCATGCAACGCTATGCATGCTACACTATGCATGCTACGCTATGCAAGCTATGCTATGAATGCTACACGATTGGATGCTATACTATGCATGCTACGCTATGCATGCTACGCTATGCATGCTACTCTATGCATGCTACGCTATGCATGCTACGCTATGCAAGCTATGCTATGCATGCTACGCTATGCATGCTACTCTATGCATGCTACGCTATGCATGCTACGCTATGCATGCTACGCTATGCATGCTACGCTATGCATGCTACACTATGCATGCTACGCTATGCAAGCTATGCTATGAATGCTACGCGATTGGATGCTATACTATGCATGCTACGCTATGCATGCCATACTATGCAATCTATGCTATGTATGCTACGCTATGCATGCTTAGCTATGCATGCTGTGCTACGTTATGCATTCTACGCTATGCATACTACGCTATGCCTGCTACGCTATGCATGCTACGCTATGCAAGAAGCCGACCAAAGGATCCAGATGGGTTGGGCAGCGTCTGGAAAACAACGTAAAGTCTTCTCGTCGCATATCCCGCAGTGTTCAATCAATGCGTCCTGCCCGCCATGACATACGGTGCCAAAAACGTGAAACTATCAGTCGGCCTGCTCCACAAATTTAAAGTCGTTCAGCGGGCTATGCACGGAGTTTGAATGATACTATCCAGAAAAGACAGTTCCTTTTTGGATATTTTCATTCCTGATTTTATGACTTACCGACATAGCTTGCAGAATGCAGAGTAAGCAAACTGAAGTGGCAGCGAGCTAGCCAAGTTTATTTATTTATTTAAACTTCATGTACAATAGTGGTACATAGGCGGACTTAATGCCACAAGGCATTCTCTATCATTCAACCTTTGGGTTAAAAAAATACCATAGTGATAGGGTACAAAAATAATGTCTAAAATTCTAGCTTATAGTTTATCTAAGGGCCGATGGCCGGTGGAGCAGACGAGTCCTGGAATGGAGAGCGCATATAGGTAAACGTAGTGTGGGACGGTCGCCCCGCAGCTGGATAGAGTGACGACCTTATTTGGCTGGGATAGACTGGATGTACGCGGAGTACAGGGTGTTGTGGCGCAGCCTGGAAGAGGCCTATGTCCAGCAAACACACACAAAAAAAATCATCAAAATTAGTCCAGCCGTTTAGGAGGAGTTCAGTCACATACACACGCACAGAAGAATTATATATATAATGATAATAACAAAAGAAACCGACTCTCAACGAAGTAGCTGCAAAAACTTCAGCAAAAATCATTTACACCCAAGGGTGGAAATCGGTTTTAAACCCTATTACACCAAAAATACCCGGCTTAAACCCATCTTGGTTTAAACCCGGGTGGCTAGATTGCCCATTTATTATTATACTCGTAGCTATTACAATCTAAAGCTAATATTACTTTACTGAGCTTCCCACGTTTATACTAATTTTATCATGATTCACTTGTTCCAGGTTTAAAGCATAAAATATTTACTTACCTTGTTTGCAATAGCTATAAATATGAAGAAGTTGTTGTTACCAACTATCTTACTGGGTGTTTATTTATAATTATAAAGAAAACATGTTCATTAATAACAACTTATGCCTAATTTATAATTAAAATAAAATGATAGTCTCTTTGGTTCTGTATTTTCGTTTTCTGTGAGAAATGATGGATATCTAGTTTTCAAGTTACCTGTAATAGGAGCTTCATCCTAAGGATAGTACGGTTGTATGACATTCGAACTGTCAGTATGGAGTGACCGATCGGGAACGACGGTTTGACATTCATTCCGAGACTAAGTGGGGTATTAGTTAATCTTGTTGATGGATAAAGATCCAATCCAAAACAGACTTTTGGGCGCCTTCATAAAGTCATCCTAAGTGTCTAGGGATCAAACACGTTTTTGATAATTACAAAAAAACTATTTTTTTTTTATTAGGTAGGTACCTATATTTTTGGAAACTCCTATGGATACTTTTTTTTTTTTTTTGTAAATTTGGTCATTTGAAAAGGGAATAGTTTTTGAATTTCGGTCAAAACATGAAAAGCTTTTGTCAAATCGAATTCCTATTTATTCCTGCAACGGGTTTAAACCCGTTGCAGGAATAAGCCCCTTAAGGCCAAATCAGTACAATTTATGACATACTTCTGAGGGGAATCAATACAAAAGAACGTTGTTATGGAGAGAAGACGTCATTTGAGACGAGAAGAAATGTCGGAATCGGGCACTACGCAGAGTAATATAAGTCGACTTTGGATACGTCACCGCATCACTGGCAGCGTGGCAGAGCAACAAGAAGGACGAGTTCGCATCACCACACGCAGACAAAGTGCAAATTACTGCTCAACGAAATCGTACAATGCCCGCGATGATTTTGGTTACGAGGCTTCAAAGCTCTTCAGAGATGTTAATAAGCGATCAAACCATAAGAAATTGCTTGCATGAGGTCAATCTCAGTCAGTCAATTCCCGAAGGCCACTACGTGTACAGTCAGCTGCAGAGAAATCTCACCCCCTAGCAATGTATTTATTCATTACTAGGGGGTGAGGTTTCTCTGCAGCTGACCGTACCACCTATTGAGCCCCGCAATCGCAGAGCCCGTTTACAATGGGCTCGTGAACACAGAAATTGGGCAGAATAAGAGTGGCGTTTTGTGTATTTTTCTGACGAATCTTTATTTTATTTATTTATTTATAAGGTAGCTTCACAGCTGACAGTAAATATAACATAATTATTATTCTAAACATTACGCCAATTACGAAGTACACAGAAAAGTAATAAAAAATACAGAGAGTGACATAGTCAATAAGTGTGTGCGGGTGTGTATCTGTGCGGTGTAGGTGCTGTAAATGTGTGTGATGTTGTGTGTATGTCTATGTATGTATGACTAAACTGGCATTACTTATATAGTAAGCTGAGTATCTGGCGTTTGCTGAAGGATTTGGATAATCTCCTTTTTAAGCCCGTTTCGTGTGATATTAAAGGGGTCCAAAGATGGGAATTTCTCGTTATATAAATCTTGCTATAAATATAAATTTTGCTTTATAATATCTTGCTTTGGTATGAGGCCAGAAACTAGACGTACACGGTATTGGAGGACCCCTGGACGCCAAGAACGTTTAAAATTATGCCAGGAAGTTTACCTATACAGTAGTGGAACAATTATGATATGGGCGGGTATTTAGATCGATAGAAGAACTGAACTAATTTGGATCAGAGGCAAATCTCAATGCACAAATTTATGCTGAAACGATTGTATCAGATGTTATCATTTCTTTGCGGACCCAATTTTATGCTTTATTTCTGCTTAAGCATGATAATGCACGTCCACACACTGCCAGAGTCGTTGCAAACACACTTTCTGCAGCTTATATAAACGTCCTACCATGGCCTGCTCAATCGCCAGACTTGAATCCCATTGAGCACGCATGGGATATGCTTCAAAGAAAGAGCTCTGCCAAATATGCATGCCGTACATCAGAAAATCTTTTTCGCCTGTTATAACGGACGTGGGCGGCCATTCCGCAATGTGATTTGGATGAACTCATATTGAGTACGGCGAATCGCTGCGATTATGTTATACGCGTTAACGGCGGAAATACAGAATACTAATGTCAGGATTAATTAAGGTGAAAAATCAAACATAATATAAGCAATCGCGAAAAGTCTTTATTAATGCAAAAGCAGAGAGTACTTCAAATATTTACACATAAGAAAACAATATACACCGTGGCATTCGTCGTCTTACAAAGACAGCCCACTTCATTTATCCAATGACTACCAATAATTCATTTAAAAAAAAATGGTGATTTGTTTTTTTTGTATTTTTATTTTTTTATTTATTATGACGCATGACATAGTTTAAAACATCCTGTTACGAGTGCAGTCCGAGCCTTGTCATACAAGGGCACCGCAGAATGGAGCGGCGACATCTTTATCAGAGTTCATTCACCCTAACGCAAAAATGTGTTTCTTACTATTGCAACTTAAACTTAATCTAAATCCATTTTGCGGCGCCCTTGCAACACAAGGCTCGGATTGCACTCATAACAGGGTGTTTTAAACTATGTCATGCGTCATAATTAATAATAAAAAAAAAAGTTCATAAATATATTTTTTTAATGAATGATTAGTAGTCATTGGATAAATGAAGTGGGCTGTCTTTGTAAGACGACTAAAATGCCACGGTGTATAATACTTGTATTTAAATTCAAAAGAAATATTATTTTTTTATTACCTTTATCCTTAGACGCTTTTGGTGTGTGTATGTTGCATGAGCAAAATTACAAATATAAAAAAACATGCTTTGATAATTATGAAAAATGTGATGAGAAAAGGGATGAAAAGTCTAGAAAAAGTTGCATAATTCTATGAACACAAGTCTATAAACACGAACGCGATATTTACCATGTTTATTATTTGTTGTGAGTTCCCGATATTTCGGCGCTGTTGCAAGCACCATGATCACGGATAAACTAAAGAAACAAGAAAAACAACACAACAGAAACAAACGGAAACAACAGAATCGAGTTGCGAGTGACAGTGGTAGCGGTACTGAGTGCAAAAAACGAACAAGAAAGAGGGTAGACCGTTTTGTCTGCCCATAAACACCCACCCGCAATGACTTTAGTTTATCCGTGATCATGGTGCTTGCAACAGCGCCGAAATATCGGGAACTCACAACAAATAATAAACATGGTAAATATCCCGTTCGTGTTAATAATAATATTAGTGACCATGACAGTTTAAAAACTTATAACATAAGTCTGCTCCTCTGATAATTACTATTCCAAATAAAAACCCACTATAAACAGAAGCATGGTCGAGAGAACACACGAACACAAGCGTACGCCTTGTGTGAATGTCCACCAACGTCCAACAACGTGTGTCCCACGGGATTTCATTGACGGGACGCTCTTTGTACACATAATAAATGGTTTTCTAATGACCAGTCACATTTCGTCGTGGGGTTGAAGAAATATAAACATGCTCTTGTAAAAGAAATAATGTCTATGAAATCTAGGTAATAGAAGTTCCACGAAACTCGAACTGTAACGAGTTTCGTGGAAAAATTCGAACAAAAAAGTAGTGAATTAAAAGTAAAAGCATTAGACAAATAACTGCTAAATAACGACAGTTATTGTGTAATATTGTTGAAATTGCTGCACTTTAGAGGTATTTTTTAAATGTAAATGGTAAATAGATTACAGTACTTTGTATTTATCGTGAAATAACGGAGTTTATTAAACGTTTAAATCGAAATAACGAAAGGGTGAGAACAGTTATTTGTTTAATGTTATAATAAATGGAGTATATCTAAAGTAAATACTTAGGGCCGGTTGTTTCAAACGGTTCGTTAACGTAACATACGTACGTCAAATAATAACGATTACATAATATGATGTTTAACGTTCGTTAAATACAAAGCGTTGTTTCACTGCATAAAAACCGATCGTCAAAGTTCAAATGTAAAAGAATAAAATGACGTTAACCAGTGGGTATGACACCTGTTACTGTAATCGTTATTTTTTAACGAATGTCAAGGGAATAATTTTGTGAAACACCGGTTTGACGATAGTTAGCGCCATTTGTGACGTATACGCGTGCGTCAAGTGGAAGTGAAACCACCTGCCCTTAATGCCAACCTGCCTTTACTTATTCTCGTCATACAATTGATTTTCTTTTACCCACTTAACCCGTGGGGCTATGAATAAAAATTTGGTTTCCGTTTTCTGAAATGTCGTTCGAATAATACCTAATATGAGTACATAATTACAAACTTGAATTTACAAGACGAATGAGTACTTAATGTTCAAATGAGTTGATTACATTCTGAATTATTACATAGGTAGGTAACTACACTCAAGCTGAAAGGATAAAAGCTCCTACAAACAGGCGCTACACGCGACGCGACACAAAGGAACCGCGTGTCGCGCAACGAGCGGTGCCTTTGTGTTGCGTCGCGTGTCGCGCCTGTTTGTAGAAGCCTTAAGACTGCGCCGAGCGCACAGTGGCGCCCTCATCGTTTGTTCGGTGATTTCTTTTATTTTAGAATGAAAATGCAATTAACCACGTTAAGTTGTGCTCCACCACACTATACGTTATTATTACTACATACAGTAGTTTTAAATTGTTATGTTTTATAATAATCATTAAAACGGAGCTTAGTGGCCACTATTTTCCGTTTTAAAGATTACAATAAAACATAACAATTTAAAAATACTGTTTGTAGTAATAATAACGTATAGTCTTGTGAAGCACAACTTAACGTTCTTATTTTCTGCATTTTCATTCTAAAATAAAGTGTTTTAAGGAATTAAATATAGACCAGTTTAAGAAAACATTTAAAAAAATACTTACAGAAAAAGCCTATTATAATGTTAATGAATTTTTAAATGATAAATCGCTCTGAATATACTGACTGAATCTATTCTATTTATTTTGAATCGCATGTCTATTGACGTATTTAATTTAATATTGTTGTTAATTTTTTATTTACTTATATTATTGTTCATTGTATCTTAATTTTTCATATCCTATTGTCTTTCGACCTTATTTGTACACCAGCCATGGTCAAACATGTTGAGCCAAAAAATACCTTGTTACACCTATAATAAGCATCATACCATGAATATTATCTACACATGTTTTTGCAAATAAATAAATCTGAATCTGAAAAGAAATCACCGAAAAAACGATGACGGCGCCACTGTGCGCTCGGCGCAGTCTTAAGACGCGAATTTCTGTTTAAGGTACTACATTTTTTTTTTTACCTTAGCTACTATTGTTAAATGACATGTAGATCAAGCCTAATCTACTAGTGCGTTCATTAATAAACTCATATAATACTATGTGCGTACTACAACTTTTTTCAAAACAACCTTGTGTAGGTTGGGGCGGACGTATAAAGGCTTCGGCGGCGCGCTTATCGCCCTATATTATCACTTGAGCTTTTGCCCTCCGCTACTGCCTCCGGTTACGGACCAAACGGTTCAAGAAGAAAGTTTAATAAACAAATATTAATAAGTGAAAATATTGTAGTTTCTTGTTAATAACGCGTGCGTTTTTTAATATTTTGTAAGTATTTTTAACTTATTTTCCATTTAAGTACAGACGCCAGCACATGAAGCTACTACAATCTGTCAAATTTCTTTAATAGATTTTCAACTTTATCACTACAGCATAAGGTTCAAGGTTAATTGCGAAAATTTGACAGTTTCGGGTAGCTTGACCTGCTGGCGTCTGTACATAATAGTTATTTTACATTAAAGTAATAAGTAAGGTTTGGATTTAGTCGTTATTTTATAAAAAATATTAAAGTGCTAACTTTTCTGTATAAACGAGTGTTAATAAAATATTTTTTAATGGTTGGTTTACTGCACATTAATTCAGTGGTCAATACTAAAATCCTAATACATTAAATAAGGTTAAGAAGGGCTTAGTGATTTATTGTCATTATATTTTGGCTAACGTTCATATATCGGAAATTCAAAGCTGTGATCAACTTTCTTTTACTAACTTTAACGATACCCGGACTATTATATTCAAACCAACAGATTACATAACATACATTTATGTAGATCAAAAATAAGTTATACAAGAAATTACCTATAGGTAACTATTTTAATTTCAGTAAACAGTTTAGACAATTTATTTAGTCTTTATATTTTTTATGACGTTCATTTTATTTTTCGTGATTAATATACTTTAACTCACACACTGACATAGGTTATTCAAATGTTAAAATTTTAGGGAAATCATCTACTTTTACAATGTTTGTAAATATGTGAGCACCATGTACATATCTAACGCATAATTAATTTGTCTGTCATTGCTTCACTTTTCATTCTTTTTACATGTGGTATAGTAATTTTATTCTAGGTAAGTGCATTGTCTTCACATATAATTGATAATTACTGTATGCAAATATTGTTAACATTTTAAAAGAGTAGTAAGTATGGAGTTTCTTGCCCATTCTTCTCCATACGTAACTATCTTTTGGAAGGGGCAACTAGAATCAATTAATTATTTTTGTAAATTTTGACGTTCAAAAGTGCCTTTTATGTGCCTATTTGAAATAAATGATTTGACTTTGACTTTGACAGACTTACAAATAATAAATTAATTGCACTAAGTTATTGCTGGCATGTTTCACTGAGCCTAATGATTCTCAGTAATGGCAAGGTTACAGGCTCACTAGGGAAGCCTGCATGGGGATAATGAAGATGTGGGTGCATGCAAATAATAGAATAAAGTCATTAGTCAAATTCAAATCACTTTTGAATGTCAAAATTTACAAGAAAATAGAATTGATTCTCTTCCAAAAGATAGTTTCGTATGGAGAAGAATAGGCAAGAAGCTCTATAGTTACTCTTTTAAAATGTTTTACAATATTTTGTATACCATAATTATAATTATATGTGAAAACGATGTATCCTAAATGATTCTATCTATCCTAGATGTGATGTCTATAACTACTCAATTGGTACAAAGTATTAAAAAAATTGAAATAAATTCATTATGTCGATAGATACATGGTATGGTGCTCACATATTTACAAATATTCCAACCGTAGACGATTTTTACTAACATTTTTACAAATAATAAACCAGTGTGTGAGTTGTGGTTCCCACGGAATGTAGAATTAATCGATGGCTCCTAAGTATACTGAGTCAACTAACAAATTTCGGCAATTGTATTTTTTAGGATATTACAAACAATTAAATCATTTACTATCTACCTGTGTTAAAAACGTTCATATTATTAGAAGTACAGTTGACTCAGTATACTTAGGAGCCGTCGTAATGGCATAGAAATGTTTTTTTATATTTTTTTTTTTTTTTTTTTTTTTACACTCAATGGGGAAGCTCTTGGCCTTCATCTCACCTGATGGTAAGTGATGATAAGGCCGAAGATGGAAGCGAGCTTCACCCGGAATCCTCAACCACAGAGGAACTGGCTATCTTACCTCTAACTGCCGAAACACAACAAATGTTGTTAACATTGTTGTTTGGCGACAGACTTAGATAAGATGGTGGTAGCTAGCCAGGCGGACTTAGAACAAGCCCTACCACCAACCAAACCGAGCAGAAATTTTGCCCCCGCTGGGAATCGAACCCGGGACCTCTGGATCTGAGACAGGTGGTTTTACCACTAGACCACAGAGGCGGTTATTTATTGTACCATAACAAAAAAAAAACTTTGTAAGTTACATTAAAGTTGTAATAACATTCTAAAATAGTGTCCAAAAACAAACATTTTACTTGCTGATTACAAACTAGAACTTCAATAAGTGTTACAAATACATATGATTGTACGGTAGACTACAAAAATCCATGGACAGTACAGAAACAAAATCGTGTGAAGCGAAAAGCGAAAGCTAGTTCTATTTTCGAAAATTTGAACTCAAACGTTCACTGGAAAATAGACACTAAGGTATCCATGCAATTTTGCAGGTGAGTGTACTTAAGTATATGATGTGCTTCATAATAAGTAACGATGATTCATTAAGTTGCCCAATAGAATAGATCGTGACACAGTGCCCTTCTCCATCATTTCAATAAACTATGGATGTAGGGTTTCCTATATTCTGGTGATTATTATTTAAACATATATTTATATACTTTAGATGGATAGATAGAATACTCTTTATTATGTATACCATAAAAATTACAGATATAAATGTAGAACTGTTACATAGGGTGTCACAATGGGCGGTCTTATCGCTAAAAGCGATCTTTTACAGACAACCTTTGGATGGATCAAAAAGTAGAAGGAGAGACAATACTGCAGGTAGTCAGTGGTGTACCACTTACATATATACAATAAATACACATACACAGAGCATATAGATACTTATCCATATAAATACATATATATATATATATACATACAATAATAAACAAGATACAAGAGCAAGGAACTTTAAGTAATACTTTCCTGTTTTTATTTTTTTAATACGAGTATAAATAGTTTCTTCGTCATTTACATAATTCGCAATTTAATAGAAGGACAATTTTGTAAAATGTATTGATTCTTAGCCGTTCGTTAAACGTGTTTTCAATAGTAATAGCAATTTACTTCAATTAATTAAAAATAACAATTTTTAATGCTCCGTGAAGAATTAGCGTAAGTGACCTTTCTTTGTTATTGTTTTAATTGTTCTTACAATATGTAATACCTACTTACTTGATTGGGCATTTACCTAAGCAAACTGTCTAAGCTATTCGCCATAGCTACCCCATACTTTACTAGTTATGGCTTAGTATGTAATTCATAGAAACGAATGTATGCTAACTACTACTACTATTAATATCTTTGGAATTCTATAAAAGTCAACCATAGAGTGCTACAAAGGTTAATGCATATTATATGGTCAGTGCGGTGCAGTTAACAAAAACAGAAACAGATCCATAAAATTAAAAACAAATCTTCTTATACTAATATTATAAAGCTGAAGAGTTTGTTTGGTTGTATGTTTGAATGCGCTAATCTCAGGAACTACTGGTTGGAATTGAAAAAGTCTTTTTGTGTTGGATAGTCCATTTATCGAAAAATATTATAGGCTATATAACATCACGCTACAACTAATAGGAGCGGAGCATAAATGAAAAATGTTGCAAAAACGGGAAAAATTATTCCTTTTTGAGAGCTTCCGTTGCGTGCGCTGCATAAACGGTTTAAGTTACGCAAATATCATGTATCATGGAATTGTTCCTCTTTGAATGTTCTAAAAAAAGTCCGTGACAGCATATGTGTATCTTTTAAGATTGACTCACTATAACCTTTTTTAAATAGAAAAAATATTTTTGTGTTGGATAGCCCATTTAACATCACGCACACATCGCGCATTTAGCTATATAACATCACGCTATAAAAGAACAAAAGTCAGAAAGAACGCTAGGCGATAACGAAGTTATAGCACGGGCGAGCGACGGGATGCGATGCGATGGGTGGGCCGAAATTTCACGTGGACAATGTCGCGGGCAGAAGCTAGTATAACATAAAAATATGTATTTCAATATTCGTTAAGTTTCGTTACCATAATCCGAATCAGTTAAAAAATATATATTAAGAAAAAAAAGTGTGTCCAAATGAAGGCTCGTACAGACTCGCGCGTAATCGCAGGCGTGCCATCGGCAGGCGGCGACAAAGAAATTGTGCTACTAGTGTCGCGTCGCGCCCGCGATTTGGCACTAGTCTGTACGAGCCTTGAGGGCTTTCAATCTCTATTTTACCGTAGAGGTGCTTACTAACTATGGTTAACATAACCGATACCTATAATTTACCCATGTATCTAATTGAAAAATGTATCCGCAGATGTCAGAAAGAGATACTCGTAAATATTGTACGAAACGAGGCGAGTATTATCCCCGTTCAAAAAGAAATACGTAACTTGTCATCCGCTGATCAAGCAGGCTTTAACTCGAGGCAAAGAGGATCAATGCTTTAACGCCCATCAAATTGATATCGATACTTTTATTATTTTCATTTCTGAGGGTTACAAGGATTGTAACATCAACAAAAAGGTTAACACAAGTTTTAATGATGATATTATGGAACATGTTTTTTTTTTCCTATTATTGTTTCAATTAGTGATACAAGTAACTTGTTAGTTTTAATATAACAAATCTTTAGTTTTAATATGTGTTTTTTTTTTTTTTTTAAGTAAGCATGTTACGTTGTGCTCCACAAGACTATACGTTATTATTATTACAAACAGTAGTTTTAAATTGTTATGTTTTATTGTAATTCTTAAAATGGAAAATAGTGGCCACTAAGCTCCGTTTTAAGGATTGCAATAAAATATATAAAGAAAAACAAAAAGGTGTCTCTATTTATCTATGGTCTCTATAGATAGACTGGCATTCGTCAAACAATAGTTGATCAGTCTCACCTCTTCCAATCTCCGTATAATACGACTGCTTCGTGTTTCCGCATAAATAGCTGGCCGTCACGTCTATAGAATTTTGCAAAATGTAGTCGTCAAACATGTTTGAGGGTTTAAAAAATCCCTTCAGTGGCGGTCTGAAATATGAGCATTCATATTATGTTCAATAAGCATGAAATGCTATTTATTTATTTTCATTTAATGGCCAACCAACCATGGTTTACACCGTTAGAATTTTAAAATGATATTGTACATCTAAACTTAGGTTAACAGTTTTTGATTTATAGCTTAGCACCGCATGCCCCATAAATGTAATAATTGTGCGACAAGCCCTATAGTAAAAAAAATAATAACAAGTAGGAAACAACCAAAGAAACAATTTTAAAGTGGGATAATAAGTGTTTAAAAAAAAAAAACTTGAATCATCAAAAACCTAAAATAAAACTTACCTTAAACATAAAACGAAGACGAGACGAATTATAAAACCAATTGTTTTTATAATAATCATGTAATTTTTTATCGTTTGATTGTGCTGTTGTGCGTTGTGCTATGTCTTTTGTGTGCACTGAATGAATGGTGTATCTATATATCAATCTAATAAATTATATTAAAAATAATGTAACTCGCGTATAGATATATCACGTTGACTATGTACTAAGCTTGTTAACCAAACCCAACCAAAGTGTAGTAATTAGCAGCATTTATAATCAAGTATCATGCAAATGTCATAATTGGACATAAGCATGACCCACGGTATTTATAAATATCTCACAGACCACAACACATCCCTAATTCCTCTTGAAGCCACGCGTCTCGTTGGCGCCAATTTGGAGACCATTGTATGGTGCTTCAACGACCCGCGTCCTTGCCGCGACAACCCTTTATTTCAGTCACCAATCTGCATATGAAATATCATGATGATAATCGCTACACTAAGCAGTCTATGAGCGACATTTATGTTGGTGTACCTCGATCAAATTGGTTTAAAAACATAACTTTGATCTCTAAAGCTCTAGAAACCTACTTAATCGCGAGTTCTCCGAAACAACATTTGGTCCCAAGTGAGCACTTTTAACTACATCCAACAGTAATTTACCTTATAATCTATAGATACAATATCCGTAGACGAGGCATTTCTGTACCTATATTGAAAATATAAACAAAAACAAATATTGTTGGAGTGTTTTTGTCTGTTTGTATGTGAGGATTCGGTTGAACAGGACATGTAAAAAGTACGAAACCAATATTAACTTTTATACTCAAATATTGTGCGTAACTCGGAGTAACAGCTATATAGGTACTTTAGAGGTATGAGGAACAGGGTGTAAAGTTCACTCATACTCTAAAGTAAAGGGAGGATCCTCCGACCAGACGGGTATTGTGTCTGGTGGGCAACTGCCCAACGGTTGATGTCGGGATGTTGTATATATGCTAGTTGCGCGGTAAACTCTGATAGCGCGATGCAGGATTTGTGACGTCAGGTCTTTGATGCGTAGTTCGCATGTGGCGTTGTTGATACCGCCACAGTACTACTAAGACACTTTTTACACACATGTTTTTCTGGCCGTGAAAAGCTACGGTTTATTCGCCGTGTGTCGGCACAGTCGTCAGTGTTGTATAGGGGTATATAATAAGAGTCCACTTTATACTTTGTGGATGGGTTAGTTTTTTACAGTACATTTCCGAATGTAAATTTTTCATATCGACTTCTAGAAATAGTTCGGCTTTGTAGTCGTCGTCTGCCGTTTCTGTCATTGATACGTCTGTGTGACAGTCTCCTTCTGAAGACCAATGAGAATGCGATGTCCGATGCGTCTTTCTGAAACATTAAGCCAAGCTCGAAGTCTATACGATGAACATATGTTGTTTCTTCAACAGGTTTGTCCCGTGTGTGATGACCATCCAGCGATGATGTGCAGTCCCGTGGCACTGTTGCTACTAGCGCTCTCGAGTTCGCTCGCAGCTCCCGCTTTATACGACGACTACACGGTGAGTTCATTTTAACTTTTCTATTCTTCACTCTAACAGACACATGGTTGCAGTTATTGACACCCAGAATTGTTGAAATTGAATTGTGATATTATTTTCACCTGCAGGCACTACCTTGATTGTTAATTTCTGTTTCAAAATTCAAAATATCTTTATTGTTTTTGTTTATATGTGTGTTACAGGTCTTAACAAAAAAAAAAAAAGTTCCAATATGTCCTGCCTAATAGGCATACAATAATTATGTATTGGCATTTTTTAAATGATTTTACATGTCAAATTTAGTTATTACATACATACATAAACTCTCGCCTATTTCCCATGGGGGTAGGCAGAAACTATAGAGCGCCACCTGCTATGCTCTTTACATAATCCTTTTGCTTCGTTTACATTCATACATCTGGTCATACATGCACGCCGGTTGCGAGTGCTACGCACCTGACCTTTCTGAAGAACATCACCAATTAGGTCACTATACAGGTTGTTTGGCGCATGGACCGACACAATTTTTTGGGGGGGTTGGGAGGGTCATTAGCGAGGTTTCATCCAAAGAACTTTTTAAAATAAAAATAAGTTCAAATTTTTTAATACTGAATTTAGAAGTTGCAATTTTTCACACATTTAAAAACAAAATTGACTTTGGAAGTTCATAAGTATTTTTTTACAGATCAATTGCATCAAATAATGATTTATTTAAAATAAAAATACATTGTAAAATACAATAAAATTTATTTCGTGCAGTTACAACCATTAATAAAAAGTAATGACGATTTATAGGCCAGATTCCGGGTAATTTTAGGAAAATACCAAAAAAAATCATATCTTAATAACCGTGACACTTAGGACGTGGGGTCTTTGGATGAAACCTCGCTAATGACCCTCCCAACCCTCCAAAAAATTGTGTCGGTCCATGCGCCAAACATCCTGTATGTTCTCCTAGGGCGTTCCCTCCTGGCGTTTCCACTCACATCTGCCTTGTAAATACCTTTTGTAAGTCGCCTTTCATTCATCCTCTCAACATGACCAAACCCTCTAAGCATACTGTTTTAAACCTTATCACAACATTTTTGAACCTATCAATCACAATCACGCCACACAAATGAACACACACATTTTGTCATTTTACCGCCACACATTTAGTTATTATAAATGTCAAAATATCTGAAAATATATGAAATTAATACATGGTCAACAAATCAATCAATAATTTATTTTATCTAATAAGTCATTTACAATAAATAAATAAAATTATTTTATTTCGGATAACACAAAAGTTCCATAAATTGTTAGTAACATAAAATAATAATAATAATACCAGCCTATAACTGTCCCACTGCTGGGCAAAGGCCTCTTCTCATACAGAGAAGGCACGAGCATTGATCACCACGCTTGCTCAAGACGGGTTGGCGATTTGAGACTTATATTAACTATAAGTCCAGGTTTCCTCACGATGTTTTTCCGTCACCGATGTCAGTAATGTCCAAGATAAACTCGGAAAGTACATATGAATTGAAGAAGTCACATTGGTACTTGCCCAGATTTGAACCCACAACCTCATGCATGAGAGGCGAGGCCTTAACCAACGGGCCATCATGACACGTTAGTAACATGTTTGCACTTAAATCACTATTGTTAGTAACTTAAACTAAAGACGAATTTGTGAGAAGACCACCCAACATCTAGACGCAACGAGAAATGGTAATGGTCTAATTATGGTATAAGTCTTCGCACAAATTGCCTTACTATGGCGGAGGAAGTGTCTGCCGCCACCGCCTTCAGGATACTATTGTGACTGCTTCTTATTCTGCTCAGGAGTGAGGCTGTTTTTTTAATGCTTCTACAAAGATTTGTTGACAGTTCTTTTTGCGAAAAACACTAGCCTGAACAGTAGAAAATAACTTGTAAGCCTACAAGAAGTAAAAAATTCAGGAAAATAGTACAAAGAATGAGATTGTGGCCTCTGAAATGCCTTTGAATTTAAATATGAAACAAATACGACTTGTTTCTCGGTATTTCTCGGCCCTGCAGTTGTCTAGGTCAGTTTGTCCACACGTTGTTAGTTTGGGAGCTGTCTCGTTCGGATCATGGTTGGCTTCAGACGACAACGTCTATTAGGGTTGCACATAGCATAGGGCATAGCGTTTATCACCTGGATTTAGTCTCGTGACGCTGAATTATATCATCTTAATCAGGGATTTTACAGTTTAGGGAGTACTCATAGTTTTGCAGCTATCATAGTTGTTACATTCTTTAAAACTTATTTTTAACTCGTACCTAATGAGTACGTCCAATTTCTTTGCGAGTAAATAATATCAATAACAATACAATACAAACTAGGTAGACGGTCGTTACAATAATAGCCAGCTTTGAAAATAGTATTAAAAAAATAAATAATCAGGAGAACAAGTTCAAAATGCTAAATTAGGACAGAAACGGACTGTTTCTTTCCAAAAGTATTTTTTGCTTAATTGCGACAATATGAGAATATGCGGCCAAGTGCGAGTCGGACTTAGACACGAAGGGTTCCGTACCACCGTAAAATATTTTCTAAAAACGCCGAAAAAAACACGTTTTATGCTTGGGGACCCCTTTAATTTTTAGTTGATTTTATTATTTGTTGTTATCGCCATAGTAGTTTTAGTAAGATTTTAAGTGTCGACCTATTACGGTTCAAAAGATACTGCCCTGTGACAGACAGACGGACAGCGAAGCCTTAGTAATAGGGTCCCGTTAGCACCCTTTATTTACAGAACCCTAAAAAGCCACTGTTCTAAATAACGGTCGGTAAAACATTCATTCGTTTGGTAAATTAATTAAGTCATATGACTTAACTGCTAATTTGATGGTTTATTTTGCGAGAACTTGAAACAAAAGAAGTCGTTGCTAAGTTTTATGTTGAAAATGGTAGAACGTACCTACATACATGAAGTACTCGCAAAATAATTAAATTCTTGATGAAGAATTCCTTGGAGAGCTATCACAAATACATACCTACATATTTTATGATGAATATTAACTTAAGACTCAAATAGATTTGTATTGAAGGTTAGAGAGAGTAAATTGGTAGGTGTTTATTTATTAAAACTTTATGCACAAGTAAAAAAATACTGTACAAAGGTGAGACATTTTCTACCAGTCAACCTTGGGGTGATGCAGAGACGAAACATACATAAGGGATAGATAACTCAAAAAATAATAAATGCTAATACATACATCCAGGAAAAAAAAAAATCAGCGCGCAAATTTATTATACACCTATTTCTTATTTTGATATGTCTTAGTACAAAAAAATTAAGTTATCGTTAACGAAAGATGTTTATTTTAAAACTGGTATAATGGATACTCGTCTTGCAACGCGCTGGCGGCGCGGTCAGTGAAGCGGAACGCAGTAGTAGGTACCTATCAGCTGTGCGCTCGCCCATTGATATTATAACGAATAGATTGTATCCATATTATGCTGATTTCAAGTAGGACCAAAAATAAAAGTATTGAACAAATAATAGAAATGTGTATGTTTTATTACCGATACTGAACCACCAAAAAAATTTTTGGGCACTGGTTAAAAACATATCCTGTATATATAAATCACATCCTATACATATCCACTTCCTTAGCAGTTACTTTGCAAGGAACGATACCAAACAATCAATGAAAAAACCCGGCCAATTGCGTGTCGGACCACGCACAATAAAGGGTTCCGTAGCTGGCATGAATTTATCCCAAGAACAAACATTAAAAAAAAACATGTTCTTCCATACGGAATGTATGAGAGATCATGTTTTTCAACTGTTAATGTAAGTTGGGTCGACTATTACGATACTTGGTAATTTGTACAGACCTCTTAGCTGTGATAGTTTTTCTTTTAATTTCATTATATACTACTGCTGTGAATTTTTTCACATATCCAAGTATAACCATTTTAATCACCACTGCTCTCAAAACGGTGAAGAAAAACATCGTGAGGAATCCAAATGCATGTCTTAGAACCAAAATTTCAAAGACATGTGACTGTTTCAACTCACACTGGCCCCGCGTGGTAGATTATGGCCCACTCCCTCCCACAGAGACAAGGCCTGCGTCCCAGGTCACCAAATCAGCCTATAATATTCCCACTGAATGTAACCATGAGTGATGTAATAGTACATTACTTACCAAGGGCTGTAAAAGAAAGAAAGCCGAAATCGCAGGTATTTGTGACCCAAGCCGAGAGGGTTGTAAATATGCGATAGATGGCTTTCTTTTTTACTGCCCGTGGTGAGTACACAATTTTACGTCTTCACCTGGCCATAATGCGAGTTTTACCGTACGCGTAGCGTGTTTCGGGTCACAAATACCTGCAATTTCGGGCTTTCTTTCTTTTACAGCCCTTGGTAAGTAATGTACTATTAGGATGCAGCAAAAAAAGGATTACAGCTTCCTCTTGACTAGTAAGAAAACCCCGATCACCAAACCATCTGCCACGCTTGGCGATTATGTCAACTTCTATTTTACATATTAAATCACGCCTTGTTTCCCTGCAGGATTAGGGCAGAAGTGTACCCATAGTACACCCAACAACAACAACAACAACTTGTCCACTTCTATTTGATTGTAGCCATATAGCGACATGATATAAGATGATGCTAACTTTCCCTTTTCACTTTCATAATCGATTAAGAGGCTAGTGATTCAACAGATAGCAGCAGATAAACAGGCTGATAAAACGATGAATTTCTGTCCCAATCATTGCTGATTTTTGTACGCCATTTGCTTTCTGATTTCTATACCTCATACCTTCATGTCACAGGAGGTGGTCCCCCAGAAGCGAGCAGCTTTAGTGCTGGATCGGCTGCTGGTGGCGCTGCAGAAAGCGCTGCACGAGGACAACGGGCCCCCGCGCGCGTACGGCGAGCGCTTCGACCCCAATGGACCGAGGACGGCGCCGCTTCGGCTCGCTGATGATGAGATGAACGATCTGGTTAGAACTACAGTTATTTATGGTTTTTGTGTTTAAAAAAAAACTTTCCTCATTAAAAATTATTCCCGTATCGTAGGTAAGATTTCAAATGCAAAAATTATGAGTTCTGAAGGTCTTTTTATTTGTTGAATGAAATGTGTTAAATTTTTGACGACAATTTTTTAAATTTATGTGGCATCTTAAAACGTACTAAACCTATAAAAATTATGAACACCGTGTTTGAAAATCATGACGCTGTTAATACGTAATGCTGTAGAGTATAATAATAATATAATATAATAATAATAATAATAACCCCACCGCCGTATCTCTACGTTGACGTCGTGGTGGGGCTTGCGCGCTCCGAACTCTGGGTCTGTGCCGGTAGAGTTTACTTTACCGGAACATATCTAGGGTGAGGAGCCAGACCAAGAGAGATACAGAAACCCGCAGGGCAGCATGTGGCGAGCTGTTGGGCAGTTGCGACCCCACGGACCCTATCTCCCGGGAGAAGTCATGTTCCTCATCTCTAGCTTGCCTTTATTGGCCGGCTGGAGTGAACACTGACGAGGAGCTGAGTTCCCACCTCATTCTTGCCTTTATTGGCCGGCTTGAGTGGAGATTCGCAAGAGCAAACGTGCTCGGAGGAAGGAAGTATTCCAGTAAGTGCTTGTAGGGATCTTGACCATCTTCCAGGCTCTGGGATTGTTCTGAGAGCCGTGGAATACCTCTCCACTCCTCGAGCACCTCAGGATATGTTGCCCCCTTGTCGCTACGTCACTATGTGCTAGCGACCGTTTTCGGGGGCCCATTAATGAGTGTGCAAGTCACCCCCTGCCATTTTATTCGTGTACAATAAAACATTGATCCGGCAGGGGCCATAGTCCTTCCATAGTTTTAGGTAACCAGTCCATTTTAACCACCCAAACCCATAGTCCAATATCTTTGTTTCCATATCTTGCAATAGTCCTACACCAACCGGGGGTTGTTCTTGGGTGCACTTGCATAGTGCGTACAGGGATATTCGTCGGTTTGGTGCCTCATTTAATTAAAAAGCGTCTAACGGCCTCTGCGAGTTGGCTTCGGCCCCTCGTACGCCTTCCAAAGGTCCGGAACCCCAGGGTCCCGAGATATGTAAACATTTAAAAAAAATAATAATAATATAATGGTGCCTCATTTATTTAAAAAGCGTCTAACGGGCCTCTGCGAGTTGGCTTCGGCCCCTCGTACGCCTTCCAAAGGTCCGGGACCCCGGTCCCGAGATATATAAACATAAAAATAAAGTAATAATAATAATAATAATCTGTATAATCCCCTTTTCACAAAATAACTCAATAAATAAAATAGTAAATGAATTCAAGATCATATACCTAAGTCGTACACACCAAACTTATACCTTTGGCGTTATACTTCGAATCCCAGCGGGGCCGCTACAGAGGGGTTTAACCATAAAATGAAGGTCGCTAAAATAAATTTTTATCTACACGTGATGAGACGTGTAACTCAATTTAACGGAAATTTATTACTCCATCACATTTTATTACCAATATGACCTTAAGAATAATTGATATTAGCAATGCAATAGTCAAAGGTGCTCCAAAAGCATCGTAAACATAATAAATTCGTTTAACGTTTTCATTGGACGTTACGACTTTAATAAAAATATCCTTAAAAAAAAATATTTATAAATATATATTACACAACTTAATCAAAGGCCTTTCTATAAAAAACTAGCTGACCCGACAGACTTCGTTCTGTCAAAAGCTATAGTATAAACTCCACTACTCTACCCTCCCCTACCCTACCTACCCTACCTACCTACCTACCCTACCTACCTACCTACCTACCCTACCTACCTACCTACCTACCTACCTACCTACCTACCTAACTACCTACCCTACCCTACCCTACCCTACCTACCTACCTACCTACCCTACCCTACGCTACCCTACCCTACCTACCTACCTACCCTACCCTACCCTACCTACCTACCTACCTACCCTACCCTACCCTACCCTACCCTACCCTACCCTACCTACCTACCTACCCTACCCTACCCTACCCTACCCTATCTACCTACCTACCTACCCTACTCTACCGTACCCTAATTTTTCGTAAAACAATTAAAAAAAAAAAAACGTTGCTATAAACCTCACGGAGCCCGAGACCTTTCCAACGAATGCAAAACCGTGGAAATCCGTTCGTGTGTTCTGGAGTTATAGCGTCAGGAAGGAAAACCCGACTTATTTTTATACAGGGTGTTTGGCAGAACGTTGAACATACGAAAATGGTGGATAGGTGGGGTCATCTACTACTTACTCAGCCCTAATTTATTTGGCCCTGGCCCCCTGGATATTAAAAAAAAAATTTTTTGCTTTCTTTTAGTTTCACGACTTTCTTAACTTTAAAGTGTATTTTTTTATTAAAAATGGGTAAAACAGGCAATATTTTAGTTTATTTTTTTATCTTTAATATTGGCAGATTCTTATAAAATTATTGCTTTATTCAGATGTTAGCTAGAAAAAAGTTATGACTCCTCAAACTTACAGAAAGATGTAATAAATAAAAATATTGCCTGTTTTACCCATTTTTAATACAAATTACACTTTAAAGTTAAGAAAGTGGTGAAACTAGAAGAAAGCAAAAAAAAATTTTTTTTAATATCCAGGGGGCCAGGGCCAAATAAATTAGGCCTGAGTAAGTAGCAGATCACCCCACCTATCCACCATTTTCGTATGTTCAACGTTCTGCCAAACACCCTGTATAGTAGATATCACGCGTAGACAATCTTTATGTGTTACGCGTAACGTAGCATGTGTAGACGTTTTCGTAGCAGCGACGTAGGCATGCTACGAAATCGCACAATAGTTATTTATGCAACTGTTGTATAATAAGGGGTATTAAAATACGAATGTATAGTATCACATGAGTGTTTTAATACCTAATTATTACAGTTGCATTCAAGACTTTATCTACGCCCATGCTATAAATCCTCTATAAAAGTTTCTGAAACAGTTAGCTTATTGCCAACATTAAAACACCCAGTGTCATAGTAACCATAATAGCATCCAAACGGGAGTTATAATGTTGTACTGAATTTAATTATGCAACTCCTTTGCTTTTACGAAGATGATGATCCCTTCCTTACTCATCTGTTTGATGAGTAAGGAAGGGATCATCATCCACCCTTCCATTGTCACTACTTAATTCGTGGTATCTTTATGAATTTCAAAAAAAGAACATTGTCACGCACGCGCGTTTCACTATACTATACGAGTACCATAGCGTCGTATCCCGCCATTTTTGTTCGATATATTATATATTAGTATTCCATTCATCTTTACATACCGAGACTCCTCCGTGCCTCGGAAAGCACGTTAAGCTGTTGGTCCCGGCTGTCATTCGTGGATCTTTGACAGTCGTTACGGGTCGTCAGAAGCCCAAAAGTCTGACAGCCAGTCTTACCAAGGGGTATTGTGTTACCCAGTTACTGGGTTGTGGAGGTCAGATAGGCAGTCGCTCCATGTAAAATACTGGTATTCAGCTGCATCCGGTTAGACTGGAAGCCGACCCCAACATAGTTGGGAAAAGGCTAGGCAGATATATTAGTATTGCAAAAGCTGTTTCAGAACCTTTTATAGAGGATTCATGTCATGGGTGTAGATAAATACACTAATGAATTGCTACGAAATTATAAGTACGTACTACATCATGTTGACACAATTTTAAAGCGTGGGCTCCGCGGGCTATAAATATTTGTTTATATTATGCTACGTAGCATGCGTAGACAAATTCGTAGAACCCGCGTAGCCTTGCTACGGCTTTTGCGAATGAACTACTATAATCATGAACTCATTGCCTTTATTCCGTATAGAAATTTATGTTCCTTGTTTAATTCTTAGTGTTGTGTTAATCATTATTTACTACGTATTACGTAGCCACATTCGTAGTACCCGCGTAGCCTTGGTACGGTTTTGTAGGGTGGTTGCAATACCAGTGATTTATCACAAAATTATATTAAGTGCCTTGTTTATTTGTAAGTGTACTATGTGTTCCTTAAGAGGCGTATCACAAAATTGCGTTCAGAAAGATTAGGTGAGTTGAAGCAGCCGACGCATCGCATTATGTAGTAATTTGGCAGTTGTAATTACGTTTATTTTAAGTTTTATATATATTTTTAAATATTAAATTTAATTTCTTATAATGGCTATTCTGGTATAATTTTTACGTAATAATATAAATATAGTAATGAGAAATTTACAGTAAATTCTGAGCGTTTTTAGTAGTTTTATAGTTTTTAACGGAATTTATTTAATAGAAATCCATACTAATCTTATAAATGTGAAAGTAACTCTGTCTGTCTGTCTGTCCGTCTATCTGTCTGTCTGTCTGTCTGTATGTTACGTTTTCACGCCTAAACCGCCGAACCGATCGTCATGAAATTTGGCAGAGATATAGCCTGGGATATGGAGAAGGACATAGGCTACTTTTTTACGCGATAACCGACATTCACGTGGGCGAAGCCGCGGGCAAAAGCTAGTCCTATATATATTTCAAAATTCTGTGGCCACTATGAACAAAACCACTATTTTAGAGATATTATTTTATATATTTCGTTTCGTTTGCTTATGAAAAATAGTTCAATCCATGAGCTTGAAAAAATGCCGTCGCGCATTTTATGAAAAACATGCTTCGGAATTTTGGCTTTATATATATTTATTTATTTATTTATTAAAACTTTATGCACAAGTAAAAAAATACTGTACAAAGGCGGACTTAATGCCAGAGGCATTTTCTACCAGTCAACCTTAGGGTGATGCAGAGACAAAACATGGCAGGTGCAACATAAGGAATAGATAACTCGAAAACGGAAAAATAAATATATACTAACACATAGATACATACATACATAAATATAAGCAAAATGAACAGTGTCAGGTGAAATAACGATTGGTAGGGGAGAAAACGAATCAGCGCTGGGATGACTCAGCTAACTTATATGTATATAAGAAAAAATTGGGAAAAGGGAGCCCGCTATAAACTACACTAATAACTATTCTCCACCACTCAATAAGTTTATATTGTCTTCATTAAGTCTTTCAGTTTCTCAGAATAATTATACTAAAGTTGGCCATTTAACGCAAAAATCAAGGTCGATCTAAAAAAAAAATATATTTATCATTTATACAAAAGAACACAGGATTACATATTAAATAGCAACCAAAAACCACTAAGGTTTAAACTAGTGCTATCATGAGTCTATCTCAGTATCTAATTATATATATGTATTTTTTTTTTTTTGTGCATGGCATCTCGGAGTGATAACCCCTGGGGGTTCCTACTCCTTAACCGGGCTATCCTGTGGTGCCGCAAGCTCCTAAAAGAAGTTTACGCCTCCAGCCAGGGGAGTTTTTACTAAAGCTACTTATAAACCAGACGACTGCTCGCTAAGGGCACCCTAGGTGGGGTTCGAACCTCGGCTTAGGGCAGTGTCGGAGGGAGGGTGGCAAGGGACCGATGGTGGCTGGATAACATCAAGGTTTTGATTATTGTCTAACTATACAATGAAGCATTTTATATGTACGCGTTCTTGCCGATACAATTAATAACATCTTTAGTTCCATAAATAGTTACAATCATTCCTACATAATACTTAAATAATATTGCTTAAGTTTACATTTGATATTTTTATGTGTAATAAAAAATTGTTTATTTCTGAATAATAGGCCTCTTAAATATCACCTTATTACCAGTAAACTATTTTCCTAAACACTTGAACGACAACAATACATCAAAAGACGTAATGTTCGCGTAGGGGCCAATTTGTTGAAAGTTACGAAGCACACGAGAGGTCTTATTCCTACTAATGTGACTTCATTTTCCTTCCATAGAGAAGCAGGGGCGAAGGCCTATGGGTAATGAGCCCATCGGCCAAGCCCATACGTGATTAAACAAAACTATTGTAAATGAGTTTAATTCAAGAGTAATGATCCATACTCGGACGATGAGTCATTGCTAAAACTTGTTGTCATCAGCTATGTATTCAGTTTCTTTAATGAGGCAAGGTCATCAACGTCAATGTCAACATACTTTGTGTCAACTGTCAAAAAGACAGAAATGTCTTTTGACAGTTGACACAAAGTATGTTGACATTGACGTTTAGTTTACTACTTCAACAATAACAACTATGATTGTTTTCTTTTGCGGAGTTGTAGTGCCAAACATTATCTATAGACGTAATGTCTGCCTGTAGAACGTACTTCAACGTACAATTTTGCTATACATATAATATTTCCCCATGAACTCCGACTCCACCGACATGTGAACGTCGAGGCAATTCAGCTGCTAGACAACACAAATGTAGTGCGAAGACTAAAACGAACAAAACCCTTTGAGTTAGTGTAGTGTAAAAAGTGTAGAAATAAAAGTGAGAATGACACACATATAACACATGAACAAAGTGTTTTTATTATTATAATTATCAGACTCTAAGAAAGTGTAACGGACCTGTGTAAAGTGCAATAAACACTATTCTATGTTTAAAAAATAATTATCACATATAAAGTTAAGTTAGATTAAAATTGCTTATTAGTCTTAAAGGCTAGATTATAATTAATTATTAAGAACCTAGTTCTTTTTAATAAAGCATAAAAAAAAATAAAAAATATTTAGTAGGTTGTAGGTGTAGGTTATTCCTAAGAGATAGACATATACCATTGCAGACTTTTTGGAGACCTTTTTAAGGTGAACAATACTGTAGTACATTATTTTGATCTATCTCGTAGGGTTCTGCCAGCGTTAGCAATGTAAGTGAAAAAAAAATGTGTTTACTTGCGACATCACATTAGATACCTCTAAAATTATCCGTGTTTCTCTACTATAATATGCATGTGTTATACATATAAACCTTCCTCTTGAATTACTCTATCTATTTAAAAAATTGCATCAAAATCCGTTGCGTAGTTTTAAAGATCTAAGCATACATAGGGACAGACAGCGGGAAGCGACTTTGTTTTATACTATGAAGTGATAGTGATTTATCATGTTAGTATACAATTGGGATTGAATATAAACCATTAACAAAACATAACCAACGAAACGTGGGTGTACCTACTATAGGTACACCTCAGCATAACCTTTCAGGGAATACTGGCGTGATGTTAAGGCGCTATTCCACCAGTGTGCGGCACTGTGCGACACTGTACTGCACAGTTGTCCGGCACAAATGTTTTTTTCGGTGGAATCACTCAAGTGAACATTTACTCGTACAAAAGTGCTGCACTGTACGCTTACAGTGTACTGTGTGTACTGTGGAAACGGATCTGCAGCTCAGTACATGCACTGTTGGAGTTCAGGACATTTTTATTGTAAACAAATGTGCCGAACACAATTTTATTGGAATCGCACCTTTATGTTATAAATTAAATTAAATTAATTTATTTCACAAGATAACAAAGATCCATAATGTCAGTTAGTTAGTTACAAAAAAAACACTTAAAAACTATGTTAGTATGTTACACTTATAACTAAGTACCTATCTCTTAACTTACAGTAAAAAATATTTACATAAATTCACCGAATGTAATGAATCACTCCTGCCTAACCAACACCTGCATGAAGTGATTCATTATCGGCGAGTTAAAGGACATCGTCGGAAATGGCCCCAGGACCAACAAACATCTGACCTACATAATAATTATAAATATATTTTATTAGACTAATTGCGAATATCTGTATGAAACGGACATTCTGCGTTCCATAATGAACAATTAAAAGAGCGACTATCGACATCACGTAAAATATGCCGCCATCTTTGACTTTTAGATTAAACATGACAATTAGTGATGTCCAATCTTTCAATAACATGACTAACATACATGAGGTAATATGACTTCCTACCTATGTATAAATAAATAAAATCAAAAAAAACATTAGGATAAAGTCGTTTGCATTGAAGTTAAATAAATAAGTACTTATATACCTACCTACCTATTTTAATACAAAAACTAGACGATTTACCAAATACCTAATAGGTACTTATTTATGTATGTACTTAAATGTTTTTCTGATTCTCTTAGCTTAACTAACCAAATACAGGCAATAGAAATAACAGTGACATGCATTTATTAGCATGTATTTCGAAGTATTGAAAGGATTGTTTCATACTAAATATAACCTCAAAATCTTTGTTTTCTTTTGAAATAAATCCTTTCTGCAAGTTGTCCGTCATTAAACTTTGTCTTCATGGGCATACACTTGTAATTTAGAACACGCAAAGTAATTTTCCTTTGCTGTTGGTTCTGCGGCGAGTGATGTATGGATGCAGAACAATCTCCTTTGTCCACTAACATCTTCAGAATGCCATTAGGACTTGACCGCGTCCTCTCCAATAGCGACGCCGTTTTTCTCCTCACCATTGCGTGGAAGTGGTGAACACGCGCTTGAGCGAACATGCCAGAGGCACTACAGAAGCGCGGCAGCCCCAAAAGCATTCTGAAGCTGTTATTATATTGGACCCTTAGGGCGTCCATTGTTTTCCGCATGTAATTGGCCCACAGGCTGCTAGTGTAGAAGGTTATGTGTGTGCCGTAAATAATAATTATTACCGTTGTTTACAGAGTGCGCTGCAGCGGCGCGGTAGCGGCAACGGCCGGGGGCGCGTTCTCCGGTGTTACTTCAACGCGGTCACATGCTTCTAACCTCATCTATGTCCACTACCTTATGTTTTGTATATCAGTACCCTAACCAAACTATAGTGTAATTATAAATAAGTATTATGTACTGCGAACTACGAGGAATATTGCATAAGTACCGACCATATATAACTCCTTTTATGTTTAAAATGTAAAATAGGTTATTGTTGGAAATTTTAAGCTTATTTTATCTTAGCATGTCCAATATACATTTGTGCCAAAAACCTACTACTATTTACTATACTATAATATATAAGTTAGCTGCCTTTCATAAACATCCTTTAACTTCAATGGAGCTCCCCATTGCCCCTCTCACTCTATTGACATGAAAATGATAAAGACAGTGGTGTTTCCAAACGTTAATTTTTTATGAATGAAAGGGTAACATAATAAGTTTTGTATTATAGAACGTACTGTTTAATTATGTCCTAAATTAATTGTCTCTTTCCTCCGAATTTATTCCCTGTAAATATCCAATAATAAAATTTTGTTGCAATAACTCGTTGCCTTATTTATGTGAAATTGCGTTCGTCAGTAAGCTCCGGATATGAATCAAATGCATGCGAAATAGAGTTTCTAAATGTTGAAAGCTTACCTTCGAAGTAAAAGGCGTAAATCACACCTCATTTATTTCAGTAGGAATTTCTATTTTTTTTTTTTTTTTAAACGGTGCCCCACACTAGGAATTTCTCCTGTATCGTGGGTGCGTTTACAAACATTTAAACTCACATACACAGACAGCCAGACCCGGAGCAACTACTTGTAGATCATACAAATATTTGTTCCGTGCGGGGATCGAACCCGCGACACGCAGCGCAGCAGTCAATCGCTTAACCACTGCGCCAACCGTGCCGTCAATAATAACTATGTCTAAAGGACTACTGTCCTTTACCGCGTCCATTCGCTTCGTCACGTTAGAAATCTATACACACATATATAAAACACCAAGGATGTTATGTATTTACTGTCCGTTATAGAAACTACTGAACGGATTCTGAAAAATTATTTTTACATTTGATAGCCCAATTCTTGAGGAAAGTTATAGGCTATTTAATATCACGCTACGACCCTTAGGAGCCGGGCAAAAAGATAAAAGTCAGAAAGAACACGCCGGGTATCCGATAGTAGATGATAAACTTGAATAATATATATTTATGTTTATCAATTCAACTCAGAGAAACGTGCAATGCCTTACGCATCTATCTTTACACTCTCTTTTTTTTTTTTTTTTCATATTATCACCTTTTGCATGTGACATTTACAGTACTTACCGCGACGTAAGAAATTATAAAAGCGTACAATGTATGCAAACAAATCCACGAAGAGAATGGTCGCGGTAAGTCCTTTAGTTAATAGACTCATACACGATGGATTTACTACCTCTAAAGTTATATGTAGCTTGGTGTTCCGTTTACTCAGAATAACAAGTTGCTTGTTATTAGGTATTAATAGTTAGGTATTTGTTCATGGTTTATCAGTCAAGCATAAATAAATTAGTCGGTCATGTATACATGGCCTGAAACCACATCCGACGTATGTTGCTAAACACGTGAATATTTGCTAGAACAAACACATCGGAACCGCTCCAAGTATGGGTGGGGGGTATAAGTTACATATGTTATAAGTGCTGATTTGATAAGACTTATTTGGAGAGCTTATTATTTATACAAATAAATTATATTTCGATTTCTGGTGACGGTTTTTTTTCCCACCTAAATGAAGTAAGATCTCGTATCATAGTTACGTATTCAGGAACGTAGAATGAGCAAAATGTACGCCTAATAATTTCATTTGTTACTTTTTTTTATTTACTTTCCAACAAACTCCTTTTTTCTTTCATGTAGGTAGGTGCATGTTATGGTAAGGATACCAGCCGCACTACCAGTAGTGTCGTTTACAATTAAGGGCCTACACTACCTCAAATGGCTTAGCATGATCCTCCGTTATGTCGAAAATACTGCAGCATTAATTTTGAAATAAATATATGGTAAAGTTGAGGATTAATGTTAAGTACTATGTTAGCCGAAAACACGATTCCATAAAATTTTCTCGATAGAATAAAAATCCAAAGTTACCTCCAAACCGAACAATAAACCGTTGGTATTCAAAAAATACTTCAAATTAGATAATGAAACTTTGCATATTAACTGAACTAACTATAAAGCAGGTCTTATGTTATTTACTTTTTTTAAATGACCATTAAACAATTCACCGTAAAACGAAATTATCTAAACTATCGGCGCTTTGGAGACTTTTCCCTGCCGCCCAGTCTCGCTTGCTCGCGTGACCGGTAGCAATAGTGTGCGAGCGAGATACAGAGTGAGGTGGCGCTGAGGTAGTATAGACTCTTAACGACACTACCAAGCCGATGTTGGATTAAATTGTACAGTAAACACGTTTTGGAATCCTATCCCACAAAATTAAGTAAGAAAGCAAGAATGTAGAAAGCTGATAATAGCGAATCAGTTTTACAATTTTTTCCGACGAATGGTGGAATTGCATTGTTTTTTTTTTTGCACATTATTGGTTTCCGACATACACGCGAACGAAGTCGCGTTACATTTCTGAAGTTTGCTGTTTCTTTAATTTCATGATTGACTTAGTAATAAACAAAGAATTATATTTCTGAACTTTGCTATGTTGACTGTACAATTTAATTCAAAATAGGCTTGGTAGTGTCGTTAATTGTAAACGACACTACTGGTAGTACGGCTGGTAGTGTCTTTGCCAATAAATGGGTAGGTGAACAAAATGTTACATATGCTGTATCTTACTTGTGCTGAAAAAAAGATTTATACTTCCATCCTTCGTGGCAGTTGATATAGATTTTTAAGAGACTGCCCTATTATAGTTTTGATTTATTTCCTTTTATTTTTAGCCTATGTTGTCCCAGTGTTGGGGAGTTTTGATTTGTATTAAAAAATAAATCAAAGCAAATTAGTGGGTAGTCATTATGCAGGGTTGCCTGAAAGAGATAAGTTACCGATAAGGCCGCCCATTATATATTTTGTAGTGCATACGTTTTTATTTTTGTCTGGTGTACCTTAAAGTATTTATAAATAAACTAGCTGACCCGACAGACTTCGTTCTGTCAAAAGCTATTTGACTGTGGCAGTTTATCTACGCGCAAAGCAAATATAATATAAACACAGTGGTGTTTATATTATATTTACATCACTAGTCTACCCTACCCTACCTACCCTACCTACCTACCTACCTACCCCCACCTACCCTACCTTACCCTACCCTACCTACCCTACCTGCCTACCTACTCTACCCTACCCTACCTACCTACCCTACCCTACCTAACCTACTCTACCTACCTACCGTACCCTATCCTACCTACCCTACCTTACCTACCCTACTCTACCTACCCTACCTACCTACCTACCGTACCCTTAAATATGGTCGTTTTCTTAAACTTAATTTTTTTTAAGATTCTTAATTTTTTCGGCTTATTCCACTAATCCCCCCTGAGAGAATCCCCCTCAGTGGAAACAACTGAAAAAAATCATTTTCAGGGGATCTTGGAATCAGTTATTTTTTGTTTTTTCAAATCCAATTTTCCCCTCTTAGCGGGATTATCAGGGGTGAATTCTAGACTGTTTTCAGATTCCACTTTTCCTCCTCAGGGGGATTTTCAGGGGGGGATTTGTGGAATAAGCCATTTTTTCTTACATAAGAACCTTCTCCTGACAATAACAAACACAACAAAAAAATTATTAACGAAATCGGTCCAGCCGTTCACTAACTGTTGTTTTGTTTTTTCCATATTTTCTCACCGTTTAAACCTTCCCTGGACTACGACAAACATTTCAAAACCAAAATCAGCCGTTCTCGAATTTTAGCCAGACAAACGAACAGCAATTGATTTTTATATACGAGTATATAGATATACCAATCTAAAACTTAGCAGAAGAGGTAATCAATAGTTACAAAAGATAAGGAACAGAATATTTGTACCTACCACTAAATAAACAAAACCTCGTAAAGAAATTACGACACCTACCTACACGAAATCTTATTAAAACATAAACGCCAGCAATAATTTACTGCAAAGCTGACATAATAAAAGCCTTACATCATTTTGGGAATTACAGGACAGCTAAGTCAGCCATTATTTACCATAACGTACCGAAGGACCAACAAGTACCTACCTATGATGGACGGATCCTTTTGTGCCTGACTACCTGAGACAAGCTTTTTATTGGAACCTTAGGTTCCGATAAAAAGCTCGTCTGGATCCCAAATTGGATTATAATGAAATTGAGTATAAGTACTGAAATTGGCATGTATTATAAAAATCATTCCGACCTCGCCGCCGAGGCCCATCGCGAAATCCCCGACTAAATAGTCCTCCCCGACCCTTGCTCGACGAAGCGCCAGCCCGCGCCGTAGCTGAGCCTGTAGCTTTAAATTCCCCTGATAATAATCATAACCCTGATTTTATCCAGCCGCCGTCGGTCCCTTGCTGTCCTCCCTCCGACTGTGCCCTAAACCGAGGTTCGTACCCCATAGGGGGTGCCCTTAACGCGCAGTCGTTTAGTTTATAAGTTTTACGCCCTGGCTGGTGGCTGTAAGTTTTTAGGAGCTTAAGGCAACCACAGGAAAGTCCGGTTAAAGAGTCACGATCTCTAATGGTCAACTCTGAGATGCCCTAGAAAAAAAAAGTACCTATTGTAAAAGTTGGTGTTAAAAGAAGCAGATTTTCTAATAACTTTTCTAATATGAATGCATGGTAAAATACGTAGGCTTATAGTTCGTCCGGTCAACGGGGACAATATTTCATATTGTAACTACTTCAGAATACCTTATCATCATCATTTCTGCCAAAAGACGTTGGCTGCTGCATATCTTCGGCTTCTCCCCTAAGCATCGCAGAATTGACCGGTCCTAATATGACGCTCGCAATTATACCTACTAATAATCCGTTATTGAACTTAAAATCAATCTGCCTAGCCTTTTCCCAACTATGTTGGGGTCGGCTTCCAGTCTAACCGGATGCAGCTGAATACCAGTACTTTAACATGGAGCGACTGCCTATCTGACCTCCACAACCCAGTAACTGGGTAACACGATACTCCTTGGTAAGACTGGCTGTCAGACTTTTGGGCTTCTGACGACCCGTAACGACTGTCAAAGATCCACAAATGACAGCCGGGACCAACGGCTTAACGTGCTTTCCGAGGCACGGAGGAGTCTCGGTATGTAATGATGGTCACCCATCAACGGACCAACCCCGGCAAGCGTAGCTTAACCTGACGGATCGACCCGTGTGGCTGTTATTACTTAGCCACGAGCTCCTCCGTTATTAAACTTAAATAAAATATAAAACCGGCCAAATGTGTGTCAGACCACGCACAATGAAGGGTTCCGTAGTTGGGATGAATTTATTCCAAGAACAAACTTAACATTATAGTTGAAAAACATGTTTTCCCATACATTCCAACTGCAAATGTAAGTTTATTTTAGGTGTTCCTGTAATCTATAAGTAAAGAACTATTTTCTGTATTTTTTGCAACATTTAAGCTTAGTTTTTTGGTGATAAGTGGCGGGAATTGTCAATTTTCATTTATTTTCTTATATATATTTAAAGAGATTTATTTTAAAAATATTAAAAAAAACAAATAAAACTATTTTTTTTTTAATTTTCTTTTTTGTCTCGCGTAAGTGACCCCCATATTTAAAATTAATTTATTTGTTACACGTCCGTGTTTGGGTCACAAAAATTGATATGTGTACCAAATTTCAACTTAATCGGTCTATTAGATTCGGAACAAATTGGCTGTGACAGACGGACAGACAGACAAACACACGAGTGATCCTATAAGGGTTCCGTTTTTTTCCTTTTGAGGTACGGAACCCTAAAAACAGTTAAACTTAGAACACATACAAGAAGGTTTAAAATTTAACCACTCATGTCGTAAACTGGTAACATCGATCATAAAAGAAATCAAAATGTAAAGTGCAGACATTTAGTGGTGTAATAGCCATAATTTATTTTTGTTTAGACCTCACTAACGAATTCAGCCAACACATACAAAAACTATTCCGTGGCCTTTCTTTTACCTTATCTAAGTGTACGACTTAAGTGAAAAGGCGTGCAGCGGGGCGTTCACTCAGGGGACACTCGCGAGGGTTTGTATTTGTGTTTAACATGAACGCCGCACGCGCCGCCCCACCGGATGCTCGAGTCGAGTGTGCACTCAGTTCGAACACCTATCATTCGTCAATGAGGACTATCGCGCTTGAATTCGTCGCTAGAGGCGCTAGTGTAGAGTGAGGTCTCTAGAAATGTCAAATGTGAAACTGAACGTTCACTGTTTGCGGGATTTTCTATCACAAATTGTTAGTATTTATTCATAATTGTATAGATTGTGCCATTCCTGATTAAATATGGCTTAAGATTTTAAGTAATAACTTAGGATCTAATTTCGTTGCACTTGGAGGATGATTAATATTTGTCTGCTTAATACTTGCCAATTTTAGGAATATTATAATGTAAAGTCAAAGTCAAATCATTTATTTCAAATAGGCACATAAAAGGCACTTTTGAATTTCAAAATTTACAAAAATATTTTTTTAATTGATTCTAGTTGCCCCTTCCAAAAGGTAGATACGTATGGAGAAGAATGGGCAAGAAACTCCATACTTACTCTTTTAAAATGTTAACAATATTTTTATACAGTAATTATTAATTATATGTGAAGACAATGCACTTACCTAGAATAAAATTACTATACCACAATAGGTAAAAATAATGAAAAGTGAAGCAATGACAGACAAATTAATTATGCGTTAGATATGTACATGGTGCTCACATATTTACAAACATTGTAAAAGTAGATGATTTCTCTAAAATTTTAACATTTAATAACCTATGTCAGTGTATGAGTATATTAATCACAGAAAAAAAAAATGTCATAAAAAATATAAAAATGTAAATATTCATTTGATATTTTAAATGTGATAAAATAAACATTTTATGAAGTAATGAGTACTTAAATAATTCAAAAAATAAAATAAAAGTAATGACAGGACCTTACTCAACAGTGGCGCCAACTGGTGAGCACAAAAACGAAATATGAAAATGTCCATTGAAATGCGCGTCTTTCTAGATCGTTCTCACATATACAATTTCAACTGGAATGATGTAAACAATATTTTGTAACAATATTTACTCGTAGAATTAAAAGAGTGTCCATGGAGTTTCTTGCCCGTTCATTTCCATAGGCCCAAAGCCAGGCATAGTAACCTACTACGATTTGGAATGGGGAAGTAGCTTCATCTTTCTGACTGACCGACTCCTTGATAATTCAAAAGTGTCCGGAATCAATTATATTTATTTTTATTAATTAATTTAGTATTAATAATATGTACAAGTATATAAAAAAGGGAGGCGAAAGAATCAAAGGGCATCAAAAAATTCGTCTGCATCGCTGTCCGGAATTGGTTTGAGTTAGGGTTTGAATAAAAATTAAAGCAACCTCAGAACAATGACTGAGAATTACCTGTAACCATGAAAAGTAACATATCCCATTTTAAATAATTGAATAATTAGTTAGATCCTAAACTTATATTGAGCTGACAATGGTGCCGATTCCCTTGTTCACAAACTAAACTAAATTTAAGTTCAGTGCATAAATTTCTTTCTATTTCATTAAGAAAAGGACAGAAGATAAATTTTAGTTTAGTCCTGTCATATTAATCAGCGCTTGACGTAAATTGACGTAATTTTAGTAGGCAAGTTTTTAATCACGTCTAAACTTGTATGGAGTAGTGACAGGCGCTGATTAATTTGACAGAACTAAACTAAAAAAAGTTTTCTGTCCCTTTCTTAATGAAATAGAAAGAAAAAGATGCAATGAACTTAAATTTAGTTTAGTTCGTGAACAAGGGAATCGGCACCATTATCGCACACCCAAAATAAAGAAAAAATAAAATACAGGTCGCTTATTATAAGGGCCGGTTGTTTCAAACAGTTCGTTAACGTAACATACGTACGTCAAATAATAACGATTACATATGATGTTTAACGTTCGTTAAATACAAAGCGTTGTTTCACTGCATAAAAACCGTTCGTCAAAGTTCAAATGTAATAAAATAAAATGACGTTAACCAGTGGGTATGACACCTGTTACTGTAATCGTTATTTTTTAACGAACGTCAAGGGCATAATTTTGTGAAACAACGGTTTGACGATAGTTAGCGCCATTAATGACGTATACGCGTGCGTCAAGTGGACGTGAAACAACCCGCCCTAAGGCGGGAATGATTAAGTTCAAATTCGGTACTTGGCGATGGCAGCGCTTTTCATGAACGTGGCGCGATTGAGACCAAAACACAGACATCTAGCGTCGAATCTCGGTATTTCAGAGAAGGAGTAAACCCGATATTAAGAGTAACTACAGCCAGCTGATACATGTCGTGTAGACAGCTAACAGCCTCCGTTTCTTAAATATTGAGCTGAAACTAGATGGTGCTACTGGTAGCACCATCTAGTTTCAGCTCAATATTCTAGTGATTAGTCACTAGAATTTTTTTGTTCGAAAAAATGGGGATGAGAAAGCTACATCAAGATTTTTTATCACAACATGGCTTATTTTTTCAGCCAAATGCCTTATTATTTACTACCTACTGTAGACTTTGAATTCAAGATTCCTAATGATTAAAATTAATTTAAAGTTTGTTGTATAGGTAATGTTGAGACGATTTAATTTTGTTACCTCATATTAGTACCTACGTGGTATTCTTGAGTTACTTAAGTAAACAAGATGAACCCTTTTCATACGCCCGTCCTAGCGACGTACCGTGTAGATCACACCTTAGATCCCTCCTTAAATCTCATCCTCATAAAACTAGCTACTATTCTTATTCCTTCTCTGTCCATGCTGTAAGATTATGGAACTCGCTTCCGCCTAGCATTCGCGATTTAAAAACTATATCTCTATTCAAACATCGAGTAAAAGAGCATTACATTTCCTCTCAACTGTGAGTACCTATTTTATGTATATATTTATAGATATATGTATTTATATTTTTGTAGCTTTATTTAAGTATATGTTATATTTAATATTTTAGTTTAAGACTTCGCATATTCATATCATTCTGTTCATGTTCTCACACACTATTGTCTACATTTCTTTTTCATTTCTCCTTTCGCAGGTCTGCTGGAAGAAATTTCTTAAGAAATAAGCAGTACCTTTGTACTGAAATTATAATTATGTCGTATCTCTATGTATGTAACTGTGTGTACATAAATAATTAAATAAATAAATAAACCCTGCATGGCCGTTTGATGTTAATTACTTAGGTACTTGTTTAGTTTATAATTGTATGATGTGGTCTGCTGTACCTATATGTCATAGACTAAATAAGTACGTGTCGCTTGGTTATAGAATATAATAGAATAGAATTTGTTTTATGGTTATGGCCTAGGTTTATGTAATTCAATAAAATACCGCTATCACGAAATATTATGCTTTAATTCATATTTAATATCTTGCGACGAGGATGGGATAATTTCTAGTCAACAACCGTAACCAAGCGACATGTAACTATTTAGTTAGTTTAACTGAACGGACCTTGTGCAGTATCCCACCACTTTCCCCCTCTAATTTGTGTAGTGATCTCTTAACCGTCTGGACAAATCGTTCATAAAACGATCGAACCGTACCATCCCGCAACTAATGGACAAGCTGAACGATTTGTCTGGTCGATTTGTGATTTGTCGATTTGTCTGTCTTATGCTTTTCTGCATAAGTCAATAAAGTAACTTTTATTTCTGTACAAATGGTCAAAATAAAACAGAACTAGACCTCGGACCTCGGATAGGTCCGAAATCCGAAAATTTTCGAGCTTGCTTCAATCGTAGTTCAGTTTTCGGATTCGCCAGCTTAAACGTCTTTCCGTCAGATACTAATAACATGTATTTTGGCCGGTGATGCACTTTCAAACAGCGAACAACAATAAAACAGTGTAAAAAAACTGTTTTAGGAAAATTTGGTGTAGTTTATAATTCAAATTCAAATTCATTTATTCATCAAATATAAGCTAACAGTTTACACCAAATCGCTTATATCTATGCTAATTTTACAAATTTACATAAAAAAATGTAATTAACACTTTTTGGACTAAACAACTCAACAATTACTTCTTCATCATTTCTTCATATTTAAATAAATATACACATGTTTAGCGATTGTCCTTCGAGAGTCAAAAATAAATCTATTTCAGGAATATATTTTAGAAAGTCATTTATTAAATTAATTGCTCTAGCAGGAGTGGTGTTGGTTCGGGGAGCACGCCATGTAGGCGGGTAGCAGAGGAGTCTATGTTGTCGTCTTACAACGCCACGCCACTGGTCAGTTTGAATTAGAATGTTTAGAATGAATTGGAATGTTTACATTATATATTTTGTTAAACTTAAAGAATTAGTGTAGGACTAATACATAAAAAAATAATAAGGGTATCTACCAATCTACCATTCATTTGCCTACCTTTTCTACTTATATAAATAAAATACAACATCTTCCTTATCCTAGGCTTGTCTGTTCGCATAATATGAATTCGACTGGATTTAGAGAAGGCTAAGTAAGTCAAGAAAGTCGGCTATATAAACTGCACCATTGTTGTTACGACCTAAGTTTCGGTCAACATTTTTCATTGCAGCCAACTCAAATGCCATACATGCGTATATTGGCTTTGAAAAATTTTTTTTTCCTGTTCCATAGTTATTACCACTCTTAAATATCAGCCTATTATAAACTGAGTGGGAATATAATGTTCTGTTTTCCATATTTATTTATACCTCATTATATCGTCGTTGCGACTTTTAAGACCTCTTATGTGTCATTTTTGGCAAAATCACTTTTTTACGCCAGCCTTTTTCACATTTTGAAGCTCTATCGAATGCAAAAACCCTCATGTGTATACGACGATTTGATCATCATTTCTGTACCAATTTCAAGATCTACAATGTATGCTTCCTAATACAATGTTGGTGCTTAAAATATCGATTTTCTTATCATAAAGTTGAATTTTACACATAAGAGATCTTAAAGTCGCAACGACGATATCAAAGTGAAGTTCTAAAGAAACGACATGCAACGTTATCAAGAGATAGATTTTTTATCGCGTAGGTGTCTGATGGAATAAAAGCAGTCACCCTTGAAGAGCACAGCTCTATAGCGTCTGACGGAGAACGCTTGCATTCTCTGACAGCGTGTCTTTTCTTTACGGTGCGAACAAAAGTGGCTGTACTGTGGAAATGCTTCGCCCACCGTCACATCGATGCTCGTTCATTTGAATACTCGGTAGCCACTAAACTGCACGAGTTTCAATTCAGTGGAACACAACAGTTTTGTAAGTTCCAATCGTGAGACTCGAAAAAATAATGCCTCTTGGGATACGTTGGTGACGTTGGAAATACATCTGTATAGTCAGTAATTAAAACAGATTATTTGTTGCACTGAAAAAAAATGCACTCCAATCAAGTGACTTTTTAGCTTGATTGACGATATCTTGTTTAGATTAATCAAAATCCTAGTTAAGTTGATCATTACGGCATGATTGCAGCATTACTAATTCAAATGATTGAACGCTCAAACAAGTTTCTCGATTACCCTTAACATGACATCATTGTAGAAGAGTCAAGTTAAAAAAAAAAATACTGTAACAAAGTAAGTTAGTTGTGTCAATCAAGCATTTTGATTACTTCAATAAAGATCATTGAAACTTTAATAATCTTGGTTGGAGCAACTATGTTTTGACTTGATTGCTGCAAATAGGTTTTGTGATAACTCCAATCAAGATCCCGTTTCAAATCTCAATCAAATAAAAGTAGTAGTTGTGATCATTGTGCTTGATATGCTCAGATGGAAGCAAGTTACTTAGTCAATCTAAACAAAATCTTGATTGTGGCAACAATTTTTTTTTTTTCAGTTTGAATATACATGGTGTGAATGTTTCAAACTTGTAGAATTCTGACTTAGCATTGTAAAACGATTTTCATTCAACACCAGCAGAAATTCAAGATAGAAAACAACTTATGTAATTAAATCAAACGGGACTATAAATTAGTTAATGAAAGTTCCAATTGTGGAACTGCACTGTACAGCGACGAAATTATTGGGGTCGCTCCGTTTTGTTTGACATTAACGTGTTGGAGTTGCTAATTAGCATAATTTGTATGAAAATATGACCCAAACCGGGACGTAATGGAATTACGGAACAATTAATTATAGACTGGTTTCAATTTTGGCGGCTATGGTGCTCATGCACTTACCAACGCAGAGTAGGAAATAAATAACATAATCCATACTAATATTATAAATGCGAAAGTAACTCTGTCTGTCTGTCTGTCTGTCGGTCTGTCTGTCTGTCGGTCTGTCTGTCTGTCGGTCTGTCTGTCTATCGGTCTGTCTGTCTGTCGGTCTGTCTGTCTGTCTGTCTGTCTGTATGTTACGTTTTCACGCCTAAACCGCAGAACCGATCGTCATGAAATTTGGCAGGGATATAGCCTGGAATATGGAGAAGGACATAGGCTACTTTTTTACGCGATAACCGACATCCACGCGGGCGGAGCCGCGGTCAAAAGCTAGTATATAATATTTTTCTTTTCTTCAAAGTTTTCGCATTGGAATCCACCGCTTGAATTTAAACTGCTCTGGGTAAAGTTGCGTTTTCCAGTGCTTGATTAAGAACTGGCACCTACATCGTTACCACATTAACTTATCCAAAAGTATGAAATATGACCTTTATAAATCATTTAATACATAATATTTCTACTGAAACAGAAAATTAATCGACGTAGACAGAATCGGGGGCGACTAATACAGTGTGATTCTTTATAATGTGCACATATCGAAAAGAGGGAATCTATGCTTAATTTTAACGACGGCAAAAATAAAAAATAAATCTAAATAGTTATTTTTATTTTTTATGGAATTTAAAAAAAAATCTCTACTGTGACCCCAGTGTAAACAAACATTGTAACTTTTAAACTAATGATTTATCACGATCAAACAAACTCCGTAATGATTGAAAGTAATTAGGCGTCCTCATAAAATGAAAATTGGGAAAAGAACTGCCCTTAATTAAAAATAAACGTTTTTTTAGCAAAAATCGTATTTTTTTTTTTCATCCATTTTTACAATAATCGCAAAATTTCTCAATAAGACGCCCCCATTATCTACCGTTTTTATTACTTAAATTAATCTTCATTGTATTAGCTACCCAATAGTAAAAATTGCATGTTTATAACTCAATCCCAACATTTCTTATCAATTGTCAAAGAAAGGCCCGCATGGCTACGCCCTACTACTACTATTGTTTAGCAGGTAGCTCACCTATTTTTGTAAAAATGCAAAAAATATTTAGATTTTTTTAAATATTTTTCTCGTCGATAAAATTAAACATAGATTCCCTCATTTCGATATGTGCACATTAAAAAGAATCACACTGGTGCCGATTCCCTTGTTCACAAACTAAACTAAATTTAAGTTCAGTGCATCTTTGTCTTTCTATTTTATTAAGAAAAGGACAGAAGATAAATTTTAGTTGAATCCTGTCAAATTAATCAGCGCTTGACGTAAATTGACGTAATTTTAGTTGACAAGTTTTTAATCACGTCTAAACTTGTATGGAGTAGTGACAGGCGCTGATTAATTTGACAGGACTAAACTTAAATTTATATTCTGTCCTTTTCAAAATCAAAATCAAAATCAAAATATTTTATTTCACATAAACCTACATGGGCACTTACGAAACGTCAGAAGCTAGGTGCACGGTTCGAGTTAGTCGTTTCCTATGGAGAAGAGCCGGCAAGAAACTCCACGGTTACTCTTTTAAAAATAATTGGCTTTACAATATTATTAACTAAACAGTGATCATAGGTATGGGAGGACAGTGTAGGCCTTTCAACAATTACCAGGTACTTAACAAAATAGAAAACCGCCAACAAATCTACACTCTACTAGGCCTACAACGTTCTGACATTCACAAAATATAAAATAATCTAAGTATATAAAATATTAATGACATGATTGCAATTACAACTACAGTAACATATCTGAATAAATATCATGTCCACAAAAGCCACTAATAAAGAATTGGAAGTCGATTTGTAGGTAAATAATGTCAAATAATGAAAAGATTATGTCAAGGAAGTATGTAAAATAAAAAAAAATAAAAAAAATCTAAATTAACATCGTTACTTGGGAGCAGTTAATAGACATTGACATAGTTATGTTGTTTATGAGGTACCAGGGAAGCCACATGTGCAGAAGGAATTATTGCCAAACTTCCTTGTCTTCAACGTAGTCTTTTATCTTATAATATGCTTTTTTGATAAGGACACGTTTGATGTGGGTTTTGAACTTTCCGTCGCTAAGTTCTGTAACCGACTTTGGCAACTTGTTATAAAAGCGGATACTGTTTATAAGAAATGACTTGCTAGTTTTAGTTAATCTGAATTTGGGTATCACAATTTCATGTTTACTACGTGTATTTATATTATGGAAATCGCTTCTTATTTTAAAAAGTCCTAAGTTTTTGCGAACATACAAAATACTTTCTAAGATATAAAGAGAAGGCAAAGTTAGTATATCAATTACTTTGAATTTATTTCTAAGGGACTCACGAGGACCCATTTTATAAATCGCGCGGATTGCTCTCTTTTGTAGAATGAAAATGGAATCTACGTCAGCTGCCGATCCCCACAGCAGAACGCCATAAGACATAATACTGTGGAAATAAGCAAAGTATACTAACCTAGCTGTGGCTATATCAGTTAACTGCCTTATTTTTCTTACTGCATATGCAGCTGAACTTAATCTACCTGAAAGAGCTCTAATGTGGGCGCCCCATTGCAATTTCGAATCTAAAGTAATTCCTAGAAATACAGTTTCCGTAATAGCATCTAGTTTCTTGCCATCAAGTTTTAAATTTAGACCCACTTTTCCTTATGAAATAGAAAGAAAAAGATGCAATGAACTTAAATTTAGTTTAGTTCGTTAACAAGGGAATCGGCACCACTGTATATCTAATCAAAACGTAATTTAGTAATTTCTCTAACAAATTATCGTAAACACGTTACACGTTGATTAGGCAAAGTTGCCCAATATCTTGCCTTTTTGGACATCAATAAGGCTAGAGAACTTTCCCTAGTCACGATTATGCCTTCTACGTGTTTTTGCTTGTACTAGTTTAGGGTAATAGTCGGTAGTTAGCTTTGCCGGCCATCGAAAAGGGTCCTGGCACGTGATCGAATGGCATATAACTACGTACGTTAAAGCTAGGGTCACATCGAACTAACTAGTTAATTAATATAATATGTTATTTTATGCTCGATTTTGGTATTCAGACACTTATTAAGTAGCAGTGTCACCGTTTTGACTCTTTAAAAGCAATTTCGTACTGTTAGTTTCACCTTTTCGAAGTATTTATTTATTTATTTAATACTTTAAGTACACAAAATGTACAGAGGCGGACTTAATGCCATAGGCATTTTCTACCAGTCAACCTTTGGGTAATGCAAAGATAAACAGTAGTAGGTGCAATTGTGAGAGTTGAGGAATAAATATTCATTTAAACATAAAGTTTTACATATACCTATTAAAAACTATAAATTTAATATATAAATCTTATTATATATAAATACTAGCTTTTGCCCGCGGCTCCACCCGCGTAGATGTCGGTTATCGCGTAAAAAAGTAGCCTATGTCCGTCTCCATATCCCAGGCTATATCTCTGCCAAATTTCATGACGATCAGTTCAGCGGTTTAGGCGTGAAAAGGTAACATACAGACAGACAGACAGACAGACAGACAGACAGACAGACAGAGTTACTTTCACATTTATAATATTAGTATAGTATGGATAAGCATAAATAAATACACTTAGATATGTATACTAAAACAAATAAAACAAACAATGGGAAAACATTACTGTTGTGATGATACTGCCAGCTTCTTGCGAATGTACTCGCGAACTTTTACTTTAAAAGATAATATGTATTTCTCCAGTAGTAAAGTAGGTAGGTATAAATATTCCGTATTGACTATCAACCTTGTTTGGACGGCGCTGGTGTCTGTGATACAATGATTTTTTCTTTAGTACAGGCACCAACGACACACTGTTTTCTGTAATGTTCATTTTTTTCCTGAACGTTATAATATGTGTTTTCTGAAATAAAAATGTATTATTTATTTACTTAAAAAAAAAATTGGTAGAGTACCTACTTACTACGGTAAACAAGATAAATAATACTATTTACTAATTAATTTGCCAAAGAATTATCATTGCCATTCGACGTTGCAATGCTGCCAGTCTTCTGGACACGCGCCCAGATGTCGACAAACGTGGAGGAGTACTTTGTGTCCTTTTGTTTTTTTTATATTTGAATAAATAATTAATTAGTTATTTAATTTAGCACTCAGTGCAATTGCTGTTCCTTTTACAAGGGTATTTTTGCAATAGTGTGGCTTTGACCTTAATCCCGACCTGTTTAGCCTGGAGCTAACAAAATTATAGTGAATTTATGAACTTTCAGGGTTATTATCGACGTCTCTCTAAACCAAATAACCAAGGTTTCTTGTTAGATAACGTGTTACACAACTTCAATGTCTTACGTTCGCTGTACATGTTTCATAACAACAGAATATTTTATAATGAGCCTGTTTAACCACAGAAAAGTTTTTATTTCCCTTTTTCCCCATTCCAATTTCCACAGGCTATGGTTCACAGAATTTTAATCCCACAGTATTAAAATTCTGTGAACTGATAACCACTTGACGGATTATGAAAATGTATATGAAATAATTTGTCAATACGATTCGAGTAACTAAACTGTAAGTAGCCATAGCAACACTAGTGGGCAGGGAAATGAACAATACGATATTACTCGAAAATATTTACCTATACCACGAAAGCTTACCCGCTTCGAACTATACTCAACTTTAATATTGAGTTGTTAAAGTAAAAAAATCTATCTCGATTCCATGAAAATTATGTACGTAACCATACCAGGAGGGTTAGCCGACGTCAAACTCAAAACTTTTAATAAAGTCACAACGCAATTAGTTCAGGTCAGGTCCTATGAGAACACAATATCAAAATTTATTACATACAGGCAATTACAAAACAGCACTTCTTAGGAAGAATATTATGTCAATGGGGCCTATAATATACAATAAAATTCCACACTGTTTTAAAGAACATCCTCTACGAATATTTAAATCTAAGCTGACTGCATTATTATTAGAAAAATGTTATTATTGTATAAAAGACTTTTTAAATGATAAAAATATATGACAATTAAAAAATGTACATAACATAAACGAGAATTTATATTATATCAGAATGGCTTAATTAATAATTGTTAATTAAGATGAAAATTTTATCGTTAGTTTTTGCGACTGCATGATTTATTTGAAAATTATTTTTTGTTTTTTATTGTTTTTATGACTTTGCATGCCGTAAGGTAGAATGTAGCGGAAACACTAGTGATGTACCATCTTATACCTGTACCTACATTGTTGGCAAATAAATAAATCTGAATCTGAATCTGAATCTTCTATCAACGTATTAACGTAATTCGTTTTTAGAGAAAACTGGTTTCAAGCTGTTAAAGTACAAGTTTGTAATTTTCTTCTAAAGGTAAGGCTTTGAAAAGTGTAGCTTTGACACTTAACACACATATGCTGTGGGGTAAGAAGATGAGTTGCGGGAGTTTAAATAACTCGCAAATGTGCATAGAAACTTGCTATTGGACAGAAATATTTGAAACAATTATGAATTTGGATTGTCTTAAAAAGTGGAACAGCTCGTTTGAAACTAGACGAACTGTACCGATGCATTGTTTCTTGGTGTTCGTCTGAGGCGTAAGTCTGTTTTATTTCTACCCAAATAAAGTGAAAAATTTATAATGAAATAAACACTCAGTATTCAAAAGTAGCGCAATACGTTTTAACATACATAGAAAGAAAGTAACAAGAGCAAGTTATTTTTTTTAATCCACCTAGCAATTAAAATATATTACAATATATAAAAAATGAAAACATTTCCCTAGGGCTTACAGCAGTAAATGGTTCTAGCTGTATATTTTGACACATACAGACAATATTATTGTTAGATGTCTATCTACATTCCTTACTTTTTTACTTAAAGTTGTGTGTAGAAACATTTTTATACATTATGTAATGTCTTCTAAGATGTCTACTGAAGTTAGAAGATATTGTAGGTACACATAGTTTTTTGTTTTGCTAGGGCATCTCAGAGCTAACCTTGAGAGGTTGAGACTCTTTAACCGGTCTTTCCTGTGGTTACCTTAAGTTCCTAACGAAACTTAAAGTCTCCAGCCGGGGCGTAAAACTTATAAACTAAACGACTGCGCGCTAAGGGCACCCCCTGTGCGGTACGAACCTCGGCTTAGGGCAGAGTCGGAGGGAGGACGGCTAGGGACCGACGGTGGCTGGATAAAATCGGGGTTATGATTATTATCTGGGGAATTTAAAGATACAGGCTTAGCTATAGCGCGGGCTGACGCTTTGCTTACGAGCAAGAGTCGGGGAGGACTATTTAGTCGGGGATTTCGCTCGGGGCCTTGGCGGCGAGGTCGGAATGACGCTCGTGTATTGTGTATTCTTCGAACTGTACTGGTCTCCCTACTGCTCTCCTGGAGGAGGGTGGTGGGGTCGTCTGGGTCGATCAGGGACACATAGTACCTGACAACACATAAATATACTTTACGGTAAGATTAAAAAAAAAATCGCTACTATAAAAGTGAATTCCTATAACATTTTGCAAAGCGTTTTTTGCACGTGACTGTATCATATGAGAAATTAATGATTCAGCGTCGTAGTAATAAATTGCCGTAGTGAGAGGGGGTGTATTATGTTATACGGAATATCGCGTCGCACCTGAAAGGTTATCTGTTACAGAAGATAGATATGAAAATGTCATATCTTTTACAGAGAGTCGGTACAGACATACATAAGATTGCGTTTTGCCTTTTCTTGGTAACCTTTACTTGTTACATTTGACTGCATCTATATATCTATATATATAAAAATAAATAAAGTTGAAGTGTCTGTTTGTAATGTCAAAATAACAACTTTTTACTAAACGCATATGAAAGTTTAAACGGTGCAACAAAAAATCTTTTTTTTAGTCTGTCTGTCTGTCGGTCTGTCTGTCTATCTGTATGTTCCGGCTAATCTCCGAAACGGCTGGACCGATTTTGACGGAACTTTCTCTGGCAGATAGCTAATGTTCATAATTTTATGGCATTAATCCATACTTCCATACTATAATATTATAAATGTAAAAGTAACTCTGTCTGTCTGTCTGTTACGTTTTCACGCCTAAACCGCTGAACCGATCGTCATGAAATTTGGCAGAGATAAAGCCTAGAATATGGAGAAGGACATAGGCTACTTTTTTACGCGATAACCGACATCCATGCGGGCGGAGCCGCGGGCAAAAGCTAGTATTTAATAAGTTCACTATTGACATCATATCCCGAGAACTTTGTTTATCTGGTATAATCCAAACCCAAGTTATGAGGGTTCAAAAAACGGCAAAGCGCCTTGAGAAAAGGTAGGTAGTTACCTTGCACTTCGCTTGGCTCGTTTTGGCAGGGGCACTACCGTGCTCTCAGATAGATGGTTAGCAAAAATCAGCAACCTCTTCCAAAGTATTTGTATATTATTATAGCCTTACTTGAACGCCTTTTCTAGCAGGCCAAGGAATTTGTCAACGTTCCACGTATCAATATTGTACAATCTGCGAGGAATAAGAAGAATTTCACTTAAAATCACTGTCCATTCCAAGGTGACCTGGAAGTGACCGCAGTAAGCGATAAGGGCGCCCATTATGCCTATATTTTGTAGTGTATAAGTTTTTCTTTTTGTAATTTATGGTGTACAATAAAATATATATAAATACATACATTTTCTATTACGCTGCGATGACGACGTGCCAGTCGACTGGTATCAATTATCCTGCGACATAAAGACTCGTCATACGATACCGTCGCGCGGCTGATTGAGTGAAGCGATACTCGGCGATGCACCGCTGCCAAGGTAACGTGAGACCGTGGGCTGGTACGCACATCATTGGATGGAATCAGGATTTCTTGTGATCTATGACATACTTAAGTTAAAACAATATTGTTTAAATTGGATTCGCGATGAATATTTTTAATGATCTACTAGATGCCTTATGTGCTCCCTAATCCTAAGAGAAAAATAAGAATTAAAGTTAACTTTAGGTTTTTTTTTATGGACAGGACACAACCAGGGGCCCAAGTCTGCTATTTTTATAAATCCGTCACTTCAAAATGATCCTATTGTCATTTTGCTAAAATTTCGTAATCTGCTAAATTCATAACGGTCGATCATTGGTCGGTCAATGGTCTCGTAATAGAATTGTATTACAATGGCAGTTTAAACATTTATTCATGCCAAATTTCATTTATATATATTTTTACATTACATATTATTTATTAGTGTTATATGCAATCTGAAGTAGTAGGAAGTTGGAAGTTTAGTAGGAAATTTCATTTGTCATTATGTACGAGATTACCAATTCTTTCAATGGAGTGTCAGTGGCTGACCATTGGAAAGTCATAATGACGCTATTATATTAGTAGATTACCAAACATGTCAAAATCAACTATTGTGAAATCAATGATAGACCATACTGACACTATTGTAATAGCAGACTGAGAGGAAAGGCAAAATGGTCAAAAACAATAATGTACTGGTTTACAAGTGACAAGAAGCGGAAACGGGGTAGGCCATTCAAAAGATGGGTAGATGAGATAAAGGCTGTCGCAAGCGCTGCATGGACGAGAGTTGCTACAGATAGGGAGAAGTGGAAGCATTTAGAGGAAGCATTTGTCAACGGGGGACATACAGACGGGGTTTTTCTAAACAAAACAACCAAATGTACTACTTATACCTGTCTGACTATAGGCTTATATTATTATCGCCAGTGATGACCAATGGCACTAAAACGTGGTCGCTCACAATGGGGCTTATTAGAAGGCTAAAAGTCACCCAAAGGGCAATGGAGAGGGCTATGCTTGGAGTTTCCTTATGTGATCGAATCAGAAATGAAGAGATCCGCAGGAGAACCAAGGTAATCAACATAGCTCGAAGAATTTCCAAATTTAAGGGGCAATGGGCAGGGCACATTGCTCGCAGAACAGATGGCCGTTGGGGCCGAAAGGTTCTGGAGTGGCGACCGCGTACCGGAAGACGTAGCGTAGGAGGGCCTCCCACAAGGTGGGCTGATGACCTTGTGAAAGCCGCAGACATCCGCTGGATGCGGGAAGCACGGAACCGGTCGAGGTGGCGGTGCTTGGGGGAGGCCTATGTCCAGCAGATGATGATGATTATTATTAGTAGATTTGTTTAAAAAAGAACTTTAAAAAGACATGAATGTAAAAAAAAACAGTTTTGTCCTTAAAAAATTGATAGAATAACATAACATCACGCCTATATTCCCCGAAGGGTTAGGCAGAGGTGCACCAATAATAAATTATCAATATAGTTCACCAGTTATGTTAACGTCCCATCATTGCCTTCCCCATGTTTATGTCTATAGGAACAATCGAAGCAAGAATAGAAAATGTGTTTTCAAGTGACCCTATTCAATAATCTCAGCCTATCGCAGTCCACTGCTGGACATAGGGCTCTCCCAGGCTACGCCACAACACCCTGTCCTCCGCCTTCCGCATCCAGTCTATCCCAGCCACCTTTTTGAGGTCGTCGGTCCATCTGGCTGGGGGACGTCCCACACTACGCTGACCCTATTATGTTTATGCAAATACGAAGAAATTTTACATACCAGTGTCTTATGATTAGAGATCGGATATTCGGATGCATATTCACCTAAAGTTGAGATGTTGGCTAATATGGAATGCGCTTTTGTATCGAAAAAATCCCGCGATTCCGGGATCGACAAATTTAGTTTACTGATTATAGAGTGGCATGTATATTTACTTACTATCAAATGTTGGCTTATATGGAATGCACTTTTGTATCGATCAGAAAAATCCGAGAGAGATTTCGGAATCGACAAATTTAGTGTTTTTTTCTGACTATAGAATCAGATGCATGTAACCTACCTAAGTAGCCGAGGTAATATTTATGCCCAATCTGGATATAGAACTTAATTTAATAAAAATAAAAATAAATTGTTTAACTAACACACACCACCCCTCCTCTTAAACCCTACATACACATATTCGCATCGGAAGTTAAACATTAATTTTAAATAAATATGCATCTGAATAGTTCTGCAAACCAAGAACTCCGGGGGTTTTTTTTTTTTTTAATAAACAACTTTTTAGAAGTTGCTTCCATACTATACACCCGACTAGTTATGCATTCCCGGTGTTCCTGGCATCCTGGGATTTCTTTTTACAAATAATATATTTTAAGAAGCTGCTTCCATACTTTCATAGCTAAAAATGAATTCTAGATAAATATGCATCCGAAAATATCCAATCTTTAAGATATATGTTGCAGTTATAATATAATTGCGGAAAAAGGTAACTTAGTAGATTTCACGTAAGTAGCTTTCTCATTTTTACGGGACAAAGACAAGATTTATTTCTGAACCCAGAACTGTATTGCATTACATAAACTATAGTTCCATTCCATGTGTCTTGAGAAAACCTTGAGGAACGAGACATAGAAGAGTTTCTTGAAAAAGAATTTGACAATGGTCACCCTACTACAGAATTTGCTCGTTAACTTACCTATTTCCTAGCAAAACGGAGCAGTACTATATAAAAATATGTTATCGATATTTTCTCTCTTCTATTGCCTTTTTCTTTAAGTATATTATGCAAACTATCTAGATGTATATTGTCCCTCAATACCTTAAAAAAAATATCATCCTCGAATTATTCTTAACTTTCAGGATTAGACTCGAACCTTGTTGAAAGAAAATGTTATTGTTTTGTTTATATCAGCCATTTACAAAACATATAACATGAGATTGAGCAGCAGATTTACTGATCAGTGATCAGACTTTAAAGATTGTCTGTGTTTGTTTATAACCGTCTAATAAACTTTATTAAATTTATTATACCTACTTCTTTACATCGTCTGATCTGATTGCCTAATAGTTATTATGTAACACAACTAGCAAGACAGCACATTTGGTAAACATAATAACTACATCAATTAACAGTTCTATCTAAATCGTTATTGGACACCTCGGGGAATTCATTTGGGTTAATTTGCTAAACTTATATTGGTCAGAGCAGTTAAATTAACTAGTGCGTATTCAAATATTGACCTTCATTTCTTGATTGCTCTCGCGTCTATGGACCGTTCGGCCTTGATTATTTAAAGTTATCCTATAAATGTAATTATAATGATCTGTGGGTACGACTCCCTTACGTCCGCTTCGAATGAGCCTTCCCTAGTAGCATTTTCCGTTGGCATTTAGTTGGGCCAACTTCAAAAGTATGTGGCCCAACCAAACGCCAACAAAAATGCTACTAGGCTATGCTATTTAACGAAGCATTTATGCTTCATTAAATATGTAAAGGCTCATTCAAAACAACACACACAGTCAAAACTATTATGAAAAGCACGTCTGCTTACCTTCAAAGCTAATTTTCATTTAAAAAAATATTGTTTTAGATAATTCAAACTTATCAACGGGTAAGCCTGAATATTGATTACTGTTATACAGACAAACGAAGAAAGAACACAAATATTAAATTGTAACAAAATAAAATGGTTTTGTTTACATATTTTAATAATAAACTGCAAACGTAGAAACCTATTTGCTTGCATTGGCGGCTCAGCTTCCTGTACAAGCGGGCAGGCGGAAACTACCCTTCGTATCATAAAGGAAACAATAATATTTTCTATTATAAAAGCAAATTAAAAGAAAAAAGTTTGTTTTTAGCACAAGATTAGGCTAGCAATAATGTTGTGTCCTGGGTAAAAAAAAGAAAAACTGTTTAGTCCGTCAATCAGATAATAAAAAAATATTAAACCCGTATTTTTTGCCTTATCATATTAATAAAAAATTACTTAGATAAAACACATTAAACTTGGGAAGTAGGGGCTCGTTACGTCACAGCTACGTATAAAATCTACTGAGAAGTGACGTCATGCCACATTTGAACTCAATGTATCGCCGTAATGTTTTGATTAAAAAAAGAAAAAATACGTGTCCAATATTTTTTAATAATCTACATGACGGATAAAAAATATGTTTTTAGTCATCATCCCTATTTGTGAAGAATTAACTGAAAATCATATCTACCCTTGCGAGGATTGTAGGTATATATCCCGAGGGTTATTAGATTAATTTGAAATTACAAACGCTCTTAAATAAACAGCCACTAGACGATTATGAAAATAAAAATTATTTAATAATATGAATCCTGAGTTTTATTTTTATTGGTCGTAATTCTCTATGGCTATCGATAAAACATACTTACAGGGTAGAGTTGGATGCAATATGGTGGGGTCTGCTTAAATCCTTATAGTACACTCATAAGAGCCGATTATCAGCCTGTCCGGACTTTAAAGAGAGTACGAAATTATGTTATCATAAGTGGTTAAATAAGTGGTTTGTTGGTAAAATCATCCCAGCGCTGATTCGTTTTCTCCTTTATTTTGTTTATATACACCGTGGCATTTTAGTCGTCTTACAAAGACAGCCCACTTCATGTATCCAATGACTACTAATCATTCATGTAATTTTTTTTTTTTTTGTTTTGATCATTTGTTTTTTTTATTAATATGACGCATAACATAGTTTAAAACACCCTGTTACGAATGCAGTCCGAGCCTTGTGTTACAAGGGCGCCTCGGAATGGAGCGGTGACATCTTTATCAGAGTTCATTCACCCTAACGCAAAAATGTGTTTCTTACTATTGCAACTTAAACTTAATCTAAATCCATTCTGCGGCGCCCTTGTATCACAAAGCTCGGACTGCTCTCGTAACAAGGTGTTTTAAACTATGTCATGCGTTATAATTATTAAAAATAAAAAATTCTAATATTAAAAAAAAAAATTTTTTTACATGCATGATTAGTAGTTATTGGATACATGAAGTGGGCTGTCTTTGTAAGACGACTAAAATGCCACGGTGTATATGTTTATATGGATCTTTGTATTTTTTTTTTCTTTTTTTGGGTTCCGTAGCCAAATGGCAAAAAACGGAACCCTTATGGATTCGTCATGTCTGTCTGTCTGTCCGTCCGTATGTCACAGCCACTTTTTTCCGAAACTATAAGAATTATACTGTTGAAACTTGGTAAGTAGATGTATTCTGTGAACCGCATTAAGATTTTCACACAAAAATTGAAAAAAAAAAAAACAATAAATTTTGGAGATTCCCCATACTTAGAACTGAAACTCAATTTTTTTATTTTCATCAAACCTATACGTGTGGGGTATCTATGGATAGGTCTTCAAAAATGATATTGAGGTTTCTAATTTTTTTTTTTCTAAACTGAATAGTTTGCGCGAGAGACACTTCCAAAGTGGTAAAATGCGTCCCCCCCCCCCCCCGTAACTTGTAAAATAAGAGAATGATAAAACTAAAAAAAATATATGATGTACATTACCATGTAAACCTCCACCGAAAATTGGTTTGAACGAGATCTAGTAAGTAGTTTTTTTTTAATACGTCATAAATCGTAAACCGCAATTTACCTTTCATTAAATCAACTAAGTCACAACGAACTACAAGAACTTTTATATTATATTACTTGCTGCTACGGAACCCTTCATGGGCGAGTCCGGCTCGTACTTGGCCGATTTATGAGTTATCACCTGCCCTGTTTTGTCTCTGCATCACCCTAAGGTTGACTGATAGAAAATGCCTCAGGCATTTATTAAGTCCGCCTTTGTGCAGTATTTATTTTTTACTTGTTTTAAAAGACATAATAAAAAAATAAATAAAAATAACAAAAGAAAAACCCGACTGCAAAAACACATAACTGAAAAGAGAAAAACAATCGCAGGCCCTCACAAACAAAAGTTACACCAAACGGGTTATTGGTTTGTGCGCAAGCGCGGCTGCGATACAAAAAATCTATAGATTATAATGCTTGTTTTTCTCTTTTCAGTTATGTGTTTTTGCAGTCGGGTTTTTTGTTTCATTAAATAACTATCTTCTGCCCGCGACTTCGTCCGCGTGAAATTTCATGTTCCCCCGTTCCACAATCCGTTCTCGAGATATCATCAAAATACCCGTTCTGTACAAAATGTATGAGAAAGTGAATTTTGTACATATTTTTTTCGTGAATTTTTCACATGTTTTAATTCTGCTATTTGGGGCGGCAACAAATCCCGAAAATCCAAGATCATAAAAATCGGCCCAGCCGTTCTTGAGTTATAAATTGTGTAAATAACCCGACTTTGTTTCATATATTTAGACTTGCTTTTTTTCAAGCTTATTAGTTTTATTAATTATATATATATCCATACTAATATTATAAATGTGAAATTAACTCTGTCTGTCTGTCTGTCTGTATGTTACGTTTTCACGCCTAAACCGCTGAACCGATCGTCATGAAATTTGGCAGAGATATAGCCTGGGATATGGAGAAGGACATAGGCTACTTTTTTACACGATAACCGACATCTACGCGGGCGGAGCCGCGAGCAAAAGCTAGTTTGAAATAAAATAATAAATAAAATAATAATAAAAGTCAAAGCCAAATCATTTATTTCAAATAGGCACATAAAAGGCACTTTTGCACTTTTGAACGTCAAAATTTACAAAAATAATTAATTGATTCTAGTTGCCCATTCCAAAAGGTAGTTACGTATGAAGAAGAATGGGCAAGAAACTCCATACTTACTCTTTTAAAATGTTAACAATATTTGTATACATTAATTATTAATTATATGTGAAGACAATGCCAACCTAGAATAAAATTACTATACCACAATAGGTAAAAAGAATGAAAAGTGAAGCAATGACAGACAAATTAATTATGCGTTAGATATGTACATGGTGCTCACATATTTACAAACATTGTAAAAGTAGATGATTTCCCTAAAATGTTAACATTTAATAACCTATGTCAATGTTACTTATGTGTTTAATAATAAGTAGAAGCCAAAATCAATTGAACGGACAGTTAATAAGGTTTATTTAAATGTGTAATCTTATTTCAAATGGAGTATATAGTGAGCTGTTATTTATAGAACTTGCATACAATAATTATTTTCCCCAGTTCCTTTAGCTACACGTGGATATCGCAACGGTTCACCGATAACGATATGAATTTTACTTTTACTTTGATATTTGTATTTTAAACAGGAACGTGGCGATTGGCACAATAAAAGAGAGGTCTGTGCCTGGGCATAGACCTCTTCAGGGTTCATAAAACGAATTCCTCTAAATTTATCTTTTAATTTTGGAATGAAATAAAAGTCACAAGGTGCAAGGTCCGGACTTTAAGGAGGATGACTCGCAAAATGACCCGTCCGTCAAAGGAATGAGGATTTTTTAATTTTATTTTTTTATTTTTAAATCATTTCAAAAATCTTTGTCCCTTGACTTCTGCTGTTCTTTACTTTTGTCGGCAAGTCTTCGAATGGAAACATCCATTGCGCAGATTGTCTTTTGATTCGGGTTCGTAACAATATATTCAACTTTCATCACCTGTGACGATATCACATACAGCATTCGAGTCACCTCCGTCATACTTTTAAAGTATTGAGCGGCACCAATCTAAACGACTGCGTTTTTTATCTTCCGTCAAATTATGAAGTATCAACCTAGTACAAAGCTTTCTGACGTCTAAAATTTCATTTAAGACTTTTTGTACTTGACTCATACCCATGCCTAAAGCTGCCCGAATCTGTTGATATGTAACCCTTCTATCAGCTTCTATCATTAGCGGCACAGCAGTCACGTTATCTTCAGTAGTCGCCGTAGAAGGACGTCCATCTCGCGAATCATCAGCGAGTATGGTTCGACCACGTTTAAACTCATTAAACTAGTTGGAAGCAGTGGCACGGGATGGGGCTTCGTCATGAAATGCTAATCGAAGTCTATCGTAACGTTGTTGTTGGGTAAGACCGCAAAGAAAGTCCTAATTGAGCGAAAATTTTCTCTAGTCAAATCCAATTCGACGCACGACAGACACTTTTTAAATTGCCGCCAAATTTTTTAAAACAAATGACTAGGAATTCATTACACATCTACAGATTCCCAAAGAGTTCCTAAATCGAAATTTAAATAAATTTTTCATCGGCTGCTTTTCTTACTGGCCTATTCTAAAAACTTTAAGTGTGACCCCCGCATTCAATAGTTGCCATGTCGAACAGTATCACGTAGGTAAGTGGAACAAACCAAATGGTATCCCGCAGAAAAGTTACGGAGCCATGTGAGAATCGTTTTTACAAGTCGTAAATAGTAAGTGGATTGTAATGGACTCAATCAAAGCCCTGGTGGCTGGAAAAAGATCAGGTCCTTAACGTCCATACTTTAAGATTAAATGTGAACTCGTTCGATTTGTATGAAGATTATTTTCTGTTTCTAAATCTGGATTCAATCTAAAATTACACGTGCGTCATAGCTTTTGAAATAAAAGTTACTTCACTTTATGCCATATTTCTTCAATTTTAAAACTAAACTTTTAGTTATTTGGTAGCAATAGACCACCACTACATAACATTCGTCGTTCAGTGGTGTATAACCTATAATGTTTCGACTGCTGGGACACAGGCCGCCTCCCTATGAGAGGGAGTGGGCCATAATCCACAACGTGGGCCCAGTACGGATTGGTGGATATCGCATGTCTTCGACTTTTTGGTTCTAGGACATGTTGGTTTCCTCACAATGTTTTCCTTCACCGTTTTGAGAGCAGTGGTGATGAAATTAAATACAAAAAGTAAAGAGTCTGTCTTTTTTTTTTGGGGTGGGAATTTATCAAATAACTTCTCCCGCTGCAGCGGGAGAGCGTGTGAGACTTTTACTGACTAAAATCCACCCGTGTTCCTTCAGTTTCCTGTGTGCCAGGGATGCGGTATCCCTTTCGGACAAACCCGCAGCCCTGACAGGCACCGGTCCTGGCGGACCCCGTCAATGCGTGCTGACATCTCTTTGAGGCCTGGGTTCGAACTCACGACTTACAACTCGTAAGTCGGGGCCACTGGGCCACCATTGCGCTCAAATTAAATCGCAAAGAATTGAAATTTTACACAGAGTGCCTTATATAACGAAGGTGAGCTTTAATTAAGTATTTTTGAAAAATATTAAAAAGATTAAATGGGGAATTAAAGTTTGTATTGTCCAAAATCCCATTCCAACCCACAGCTTGCAAATAAGAAACGCGTGATAATGTCTAGACGTAACATAAAAACAATTGTAACTCGTATTCTAGAACAAATACCGTGCATGTAAGTTATCTAAAGAAACAATTTTAGAAATGAAACTCCACTCCGCGCGGAATTACTTTCCAGTTTTCAGTTGATAATATACGTCACATTTGTAGCGCCATTTTGTATTTTGAATCGGAATGCTATTTCCTCTCGTGAATTGTGAAAGCTCAAATGAAATGAAATATGTTCAGAGGGACTTCAAATTAATTATACTTTAAGTTAGTGTTTTTGTAGTGAACACTTCTTTAGGCGCGTTGTGCACTTTTTGGGTGAACAAAAGTCATGGAACTCGCGTCATCGTCACGAACGTTTTCCATGAGCTATATGTATACTGTGTATATATGTGTACTTTTTGGGTGAACAAAAATCATGGAACTCGCGTCATCGTCACGAACATTTTCCATGAGCTATATGTATAGAATAGAATAGAATAGAATAGAATAGAATACTCTTTATTATGTACACCATAAAAATTACAGATATAAATGTAGAACTGTTACATAGGGTGTCACAATGGGCGGTCTTATCGCTAAAAGCGATCTTTTACAGACAACCTTTGGATGGATCAAAAAGTAGAAGGAGAGACAATACTGCAGGTATTTAGTGGTGTACCACTTACATATATACAATAAATACATATACACAAAACATATAGATACTTATCCATATAAATATATATATATATATATATACACACACAATAATAAACATGATACAAGAGCAAGGAACTTTAAGTAATGATGATGTTTAAGGAGAGAGGAAGTGATTTTTAACCAAAATTTTAAAAGTGGACAAAGATTGAGCACGCCTTATCGAGACGGGCAAGGCATTCCATAACCGTACTGCTTGAACTGTAAAAGACTTGTCATAAAAACTAGTACTTTGTACTTTTTGGGTGAACAAAAATCATGGAATTCGCATCATCGTCACCGGACTTCTATCAGCAGTCCTCAAAGACTGCCCTGCATGTTTTTTTTTGTTTAGTCTTTTTGATTTTGATTCATTTATCTATCTGTCTAGTGTGATTGAGGTCCTAGATTCGTGTAGGTACCTAATCGAGTCAGCAAAATGTTTTTGGGGTTTCTATTTGCAACATTCCGAGAAATTCACTGCAGCAGCCCGGTGTTACAAGTTAGGTTAAAGACGATGGGCTCATCCTCTCGCTATTACCAACAAAGGTAGGACTTAATAACTAGCGAAATTGGGTGTAATAAAAACCACTGCCAACCTTTTTGGGGAATACCTTTGTTACGAGTATGTTATGCTTTTCCTTGTGACAGCCACGATGAGGTTCATGTAGGTTTGAACAGTATTACCTCTCTACCTATACCCAAAGCCTCTAATTCAGATAATTTATGTAAACAAAGTAATGTCAAGAAATGTCACTGTCAAAATGACAGGACAGTGGTACAAAACATTTTATCATATATTTTTTTTTTTCGTAAATAGTTATCGCTAAAATTAAAGCTTAATAATAAGAATTATGCAAACAAAATACCGTTGCCAGACAATGTTTTGTGTAGTATGTCGGAGACACGGCATAAAATCGTCATAATCAGCCCTTTTAAGTCCAGTGCTAGACGTAGGCCTCCCAAAATCGATTTCCACTCGAAACAGTTTACAGCCGTTTTCATCCAAAATGTGGCTAGATATGCTACTTACAATATGAATCTATGAATGAGAGTTGTAATATTAGTGTTGTAGAAGATGTAAAAAATTTGAAAATATTTGGATCTCGTGCATTGTTACCAGTATCATAAAATATTTTATACCAGAAAATCTTCTTTTTTTAATAACTTTGTTTACAACCGAAAATTTATAAAAATTATTACGGTATGATTATTTTTACAATTATTATTTCTTAAAATCAGTACTTAAAAGAAAATTAAACCTCTTTTTTCGCCATTTTATGTGAATTACCATTACGAAGCCTTTGTTTACATAAATTATCTGAATTTGATCAAAATACACATACAAATACAACGCATAGTTTATTTAGTTTTCAATAAAATATCAGTAATAGCGGTGTGACCGTCGGTCTCCAGTTCGAACCCAAGGCACGCACCTCTGACTTTTCAGATTCATGTGCGTATTGTATAATTATCACTTGCTTAAAAAACTTTGAAGGAAAACATTGTGAGGAAACTGGCACGCTTGAAATATATTCCTCGACGGCATGTGTATGGCCTATGGACGGCATAAAAACTCTGACACCAGGTTAGTCATTAACCACACGAAAAGAAGAAGGATTATAAATCCTTTTTCATTGATAAATAAATGATAAATGATTTTATTTCTGTAAGTAGGTTTCACACTCACCGTTCGACCTCCGCCCTGGACGGTCGTTACGCTGCTCCCGCTCCCTGCGCCCGCCCCGGTGCGCTTGTTCGGTCATTCCGCGTCGCGACACCGTTCGGAACGGTCGTGTGCTGCAGCTCCGGCTCGCTGCGCCCGTGCCGTGTCAAGTGTCCGCCGCCGCCGCCATCCGGTAATCGTTACGCCCAGTCGTAACGATTGCACTAGTAGTCCGACTACTAACAATAATATCAACTATTGTCTTTTTCAAGACAGGTTGGTATTGGTTTCTTTAAACCTTGTCATCTAAAACGTTGCGCGCGTTTTTACCCCGTCAGGGAAAAACCACAGTTTCGTGGTCCTTGGTTGAAACCTAACGGTGCTAACGAATCCAAGGGGGTGTTGACCCAATCACACCCGCCGAACCCCATCAGGGCAAGGCAGTCAATTGGACGGGTCCCAGAGTTAACCGGCCTTGGGGGATCTCCTAGTCGGCTCTGGTGACAGTTTTCCCTTCACAGCTACTCACCCGGTGTCTTTAGGGTGTGTCTACACCCTTCGCACCGGATTTGTAGGGCCCCGTTCGCACAATAAGACTGGCGACGGGTTACAAGCTTAGGGCTCACCATTAGCACACATCTCCCTGCCTGACCCGGCAGGGAGGCTTCACTCATCCCCGGGCAAACCCACCCGGGGAGTTAGGGATATAGTCGTAGGGATAACTTCCCCGCCGCCATCATGGCCCCCCCCCCCCGAATATAAGAAAAACCCCGTCATCGGGACGGTGTTGATTGACTTCTTGATCGGAGTAGTATTAAAGGACCCCGTATTCCAGTCCAAATATGGACAGGAATACGGAGCCCTCGCGGCTGCCACCCTCTCGGCGTCCGTTCGCACCCACCCGACGGATAGCCCCCGCTCTCCTTCTCCTTCTCCATCGCGTTCGCGTTCGCGTTCTCGCTCGCCTCTGTCGCTGGCTGGCTCATCTGTTTCCGACATGGAAACAGAAGAGGCAATCAGTGGTGGAAGAGCCGACACCCCGCGTCCCGCCGGTTCCGACTCAGAATCGGACCGTACCGTCACGACACGGTCGGCAGCGTCCTCTGCCTCTTCCCCCTCCACCTCGGACGAAGGCTTCAGCCTAGTCTCGGGACGGGGGGGCAAGAGGAAGAAGACGAAAGCCCAGAGAAAGGCCGCCAAGAAAGGGAAAGCAGAGGCCCTCAGCCCTCCTGCGTCCCCCACTCCGTCTACCGCGTCCGCGCCCTTCGCGTCGCAGGTCCCCACCCCCACCCCGTCTACCGCGTCCGCGCCCTCCGCGTCGCAGGTCCCCACCTCCGCCCCGTCCACCGCGTCCGCGCCCCTCGCGTCGCAAGTCCCCACCGCCGCGCCCTCCGCCGCGCCCTCCGCCGCGCCCTCCGCCGCGCCCGCGCCCTCCGCGTCCGTTAAGAAAATCCCCCCCCACCGCCGGTATTTATCCAGGACAAGTCCAAATGGACTGATATATCAAAATGGTGTGTCGAGCTCCGGATAAATTATTCTCACGCTAAGTCAACCCAGACCGGCATCAAGGTTACGGTTCCCACGTCCACGGACTACAGGAGCCTAACTAAAATGCTTCGATCTAAAAACGTGTCTTTCCACACGTATTGCCTCCCCGAGGAAAAGGAAACACGCGTGGTAATCCGCAGGATCCCCCGGGAGATCCCTTGCTCCGAAATCTTAGCCGATCTTAGGTCGCAAAACGTCCCAGTTAACGAGGTCCACCGTATGCACCGCGCGCGACGCGGTGAGGCCTTTGATATGATCCTCGTGATCTACCCACCCTCCGAGGGTCATAACCCGATATTCCAGATCAAATCGATCTGTAGCCTCTCGGGTCTCGAGATCGAGAGACCCCGCAAGTCAAGCGTGATTGCCCAGTGCCACCGTTGCCAACTTTACGGGCATACGCAGAAGCACTGCTATGCGACACCCAGGTGCGTAAAGTGCCTGGGTTCGCATAGCACTGCGGAATGCGAACGTCCAAAGGACCGCGCACTTTGCACTGAGCCACCTAGCTGCGTGCTATGTGGCGAGGCAGGCCACCCCGCGAACTACCGTGGCTGCGCTAAAGCCCCAAAATCCGCGCCCCCTCGCTTAGCGAAGCGTACCGACGCGCGTCAATTCCGCGAATGCCCGTCCTACTTGGAACCAGTAAGACTGAGTCCCCAGAGACCCAGTCCCTGGAATTACCTGCACCATCAGCAGGCGTTCCCCAATCTCCAGACTAGACACGCCCCTCAGGCAGTCGCTCCCCAGGCCCCTCAGGCCAGTATACCCCGATTAATGGACCCGCGAACCCGATTCGAGAACTCGCAATCGAGGCCCGCGACCATCGCGCCCCCCACCGCACCCGCGCCCCTCGCCGCCGCGCCCGCGCCCGCGCCCGCGCCCGTCGCCGCCGCTCCGTACGCGCGCCCCCCTCCTAACCACACCCCCACTCCCGTGGCCGGTGTCAACAAAGTAGATCCCTTCCAGGTGATCTCTTCCACCTACATGGTCTTCCTCACCCCCCGCGCGAGGAGGATGGCCGATGAGATAGTCGCCGCGACCAACGCCGGTGACTTATACCAAATTCAGGCAATCTACAATGCGTATCCCGAGATCACGCAAGCATTGTCTAGATTCGCGAACAACACCCCTAGACCACTTAATGGATACTAGGTCCCCCGCTAGAAACAAACCCCGATCCCTAATGTTAGGTTATTTTAACGCCAATGGCTTGGACGGCCAAAACTCAGAGATCACCGAATTCCTCGGCGATCATAAGGTAGACGTTTTCCTAATTCAAGAGACCTTTTTAAAACCCAGGCACCGTAACCCGTCAATTGCGAATTATCGTATAATTCGCAACGATAGGTCGCGGTGCCACCTGGGAGGTACTCTTATCTATTATAAATCAGAGCTCTATTGCACGCCCATAGACCCTCCTGTCCTAAAGTCCCTACTAGAAGTCTCGATCTGCCGAATCGGTATGACGGGCCACCCATCTATAACGATAATATCAGCTTATCTGCCCCCTACCACTTCAATTGATCCTATCCAAGATCGACTACTGACCGACGACCTTAGCACCCTCTTGAGCATGAGTGATTCCGTCATCATAGCGGGTGATCTCAATGCCAAGCACCCAGCCTGGAATAGTAGACTCACCTCCCATAGGGGCAAAGCCCTCTTTGACCTCTGCCCCCTCCTAAATTTTGATATCATCGCCCCGATGAATCACACCCACTATCCGCATAATCCTGACCATGCCTCTGACGTGCTCGATGTGGCACTTCTAAAGAACATCAACCTGCGGTTGGTCTCTATAGAGGTGCACCACGAGCTTCACTCTGACCACCGACCTGTTCTCGTAGAATTGGCCCCTCGCATAGGTCTCCACGACCCCAATATCCCCCCGCGTACCAAAAGGATAACGGACTGGAAGCGAGTAGGCGAAAGCTTGAAAGCTAACACGTCCCCCCAATTGGATTCGATCCCCGACCAGTTCGACTCTATCGCAGACACGACGACCGCGATCGACTCTCTCACAGAGCACGTACAATCTGTCCTGAACACATGTTCAAGGGAGGTTCCGGCGACGGATAACCGTCGCGGGAAACTGCCGGACGATGTACGTGCACTGATGACGGAGAAGAACGCAGCCGTCCGTGCGTACAGTAGCTTTCCCTGCACGGCTAACAAAATCCACATGCGCTACTTGCAGCGTGCTGTAAGTAAACGCGTGAAGGAATTTCGTGACGCCGACTGGGATAAGCTACTGAGCAGCCTAGAGCCGAACCATCTAGCATTCTGGCAACTCCAAAGGAAACTCAATCCCCGAGGAGGTGGCTCAGCCTCAATGCCCCCACTGATCCGCCCAGACGCGTCTCTCGCTTTCGAAGACATCGACAAAGCCGAATGCTTAGCCGACAGTCTAGAGGCCCAGTGCTCGCCCAGCTCTCAACCAGTAGACCAGGCGCACCTCGATGAGGTCGACGCTGAAGTCGAACGTAGAGCCTCCCTCCCGCCCGTCGAAGACCCTGAGTATCCTCTGGCTCCCGTCACACCGGCGGAAGTGCACGAGCTCATAAAGGGTCTGAAACCTCGTAAAGCCCCTGGCTCTGATGGTATCACCAATAGGGTGGTCCAATTGTTCCCCGCCCACCTGATAATGCTCTTGGCCACCATCTTCAATGGAGCCATGAACAATAATGTCTTCCCGCAAGTGTGGAAAGAGGCCACAGTAATCGGTATTGCCAAACCCGGTAAACCCAAGAAGGAGCCCGCGAGCTACCGCCCCATTAGCCTGCTCACAGTCATGGGCAAACTCTACGAGAGGCTTATTTATAAGCGTCTCAGAGACTACGCCGAGACTAAGGGCCTCATCCCCCACGAACAGTTTGGATTCCGTACCAAACATTCGTCGACCCATCAGGTCTACCGTATAGTCGAGGACATAAGCGCCGGCTTTCAACGCGGCCTTATGACAGGAGCTATCTTCTTTGACATAGCGAAAGCGTTCGACAAAGTCTGGCACAACGGCTTGATTTACAAGCTGTACCAACTCGGTGTGCCCGAGCGTCTCGTGCTCATCTTACGAGACTTTTTGTCGAATCGCACCTTTCGCTATCGCATAGAGGGAGCCCTCTCCTCCTCCCATCCCATACGCGCAGGAGTCCCTCAGGGCTCTGTGATATCCCCCCTGGCTTTTACGCTTTACACCAGCGACATCCCGAAGTTTAAAAAGGCTCAGTTGGCTCTGTTCGCAGACGATACGGCCGTTTACTACAGAGGGAAGAGTCATAATGTCATCACCAACACTCTCCAGACTGCAGCCGACAAGCTCGGTGCGTGGTTTAGAAAGTGGCGGATCGAAGTCAATCCTGACAAAAGCCAAGCGGTCCTATTCATAAAACCGAGAAAAATCCCCCCAAAGCCCAAACCTGTCACCATGTTCGGCAAGCCTATCCCTTGGGAGAAGCGAGCCAAATATCTAGGTGTCACTCTCGATCAACGCCTCTCCTTTTCTGAGCATGTAAGTAAGGTGCGTTCGCGCGCCGCCTTCGCTCTCTCTAGGCTTCACTCCCTTGTCCACGAAAATAGCAAATTGTCACTCAAGTGCAAATTGCGATTGTACACCGCGTGCATCCGCCCCATCATGACCTATGCGAGTCCGGTCTTTGCCCAAGCAAAATCACATGTCATCCATAAGATGCAAGCCATTCAAAATCGTTTCCTCCGTAAATGCACGGGAGCCCCCTGGTTCGTTCGGAACACAAACCTCCATGTAGAGCTTAGAATGCCTACAATAGCCCAATTTCTGAAACGCTCTTCCAAGCGATTCTTCGACTCTGCCGCCACCCACCGCAACACTCTCGTTGTGCAGGCCGCCAATTATACCCCCTCCCGCATTAGTACGATCCGCCGTCCAAGGCACGCACTGACCGACCCAGACGACCCCACCACTCTCATTCAGGAGAGCCGTAGGGAAACTAGTACAGCTCGAAGAGTACACACAACACGAACACGATCACAATTCCGACCTCGCTTTAGAGGTCCCGCGCGAAATCGACGACCCCGATTAATAAGCCCTCCCCGTCCCTTGACGACGCTTAACGATGTGCCAGCATGTGGTTTCGCTGAGCCTGTAATCCAAACTCCCCCGATTAATAATCAGAACCCTGATATTATCCAGCCACCGACGGTCCCTTGCCACCCTCCCTCCGACACTGCCCTAAGCCGAGGTTCGAGCCCCACCTGGGGTGCCCTTAGCGAGCAGTCGTCTAGCTTAAGTAGATTTTAGTATAAACCCCCTGGCTGGAGGCGTAAACTTCGTTAGGAGCTTGCGGCACCACAGGAAAGTCCGGTTAAGGAGCAGGAACCCCCAGTGGTTATACCTCCGAGATGCCATTACAAAAAAAAAAAAAAGTAGGTTTTTACAAACACTTTTACACGTCAATCATATTTTAAAACTAGATGAGGTCGGCATTTCGTATCTGACTACTCTGAGAAGAAAGACCGAAACAAACTCAGAGGTCACAGTCTCTTTTAAAGTCCAGACATAATCTTGGTCAAATCATGTGAAGACCATGTAGACTGGTGTCTGAAATGGTCTTTTGAAGAAAGAACCACACAGATTGAGTGGACCTGTCCATTCAGTGCACGCATTTGTCAGTAATCGTGCAGCTCAACTCAGAACATAAGGAGCTCAACGATTCGACGAACAATACCAAAGAAAGGACATTTCGGCAGGCCGCATAAATTACTCAAACTGCCATACCATGATCAGAAAAAAAAAATGTATATATATATACTGAAAAGAAAAAATAAAAATAAACAAAGACCCACAGAGTCTTCACATTCACAATAATTAAAATAATAACATTATACTTCACAAGTAAATATTCACGCTTACATATTCCCCGACCCGTGCTCGTAAGCGAAGCGCCAGCCCGCGCCATAGCTTAGCCTGTAGCTTTAAATTCCCCAGATAATAATCATTACCCTGAATTTATCCAGCCGCCGTCGGTCCCTTGCCATCCTCCCTCCGACTCTGCCCTAAGCCGAGGTTCGTACCCCACAGGGGGTGCCCTTAGCGCGCAGTCGTTTAGTTTATAAGTTTTACGCCCTGGGGGCCAAGTCTACTAATGTACAAACGCAATGGTCTCTTCATTGTGAGTTTTTGACAGATTTGCCATACAAACACTGTCAAATACTCAAATAGCAAGACCATTGCAACGTTTGTATATTAGTAGACTTAGGCCCCTGGCTGGAGGCTTTAATTTTTTAGGAGCTTAAGGCAACCACAGGAAAGACCGGTTAAAGAGTCACGACCTCTAATGGTTAACTGTGTGATGCCATAAATATAAAAAAGCTTACATATTTACCAACTAGCTTCTGCCCGTGAAATTTCGGCCCTGCCCAGCGCGACGCATCCCGTCACTCGCCCGCGCTTTAACTTCGTTATCGCTTAGCGTTCTTTCTGACGTTTGTTCTTTTCGCTTGGCTCCTAAGGATCAAAGCATGATGTTATATAGCCTTCCTCGATAAATGGGCTATCCAACACTAAAATATTTTTTCTATTCGAACCAGTATCTAGTTCCTGAGATTAGCGCGTTCAACCAAACAAACAAATTCTTCAGCTTTATAATATAGCTGACCCGCGCAATTCGTCTGCGTCACCTAAGAGAGTGGTTTAAGGCGATCCCCTATCGTGAGCGTTCGGTCCTTCTCTATCCCGTCACAGCGGGGCCGCTCTGTCTCGCACCCTGCGTACGCCGAATTCACACAATTTTTTGAATTATTTTAATAAAAAAAGAAGAGCGATCTTTTGAAATTGAATAAAACGTGAATTATTAAGATTTTTAAATTATCTATCCATTAGTGTAACTCTCAAATTAATGGAACGTCAACAATCAATAATTTTAGTACTTTTTTTACACGAAGATTTCAAATGTAATTTCAACACATAAAAATAAAAGAACGTGCAATGTGATGATAGGATATCGTACATTAATAATGTGTTTTAAGATGTAGTTTATTTCTCTTAGTTAATGAGTAAATAGCCTCTGAAAAAGGCGTTTTGCTCGGGGTAGCGCCTTAAGTAATGAAGTTTCTACTTATTTTGTTACGGAGTTATTTTAAAATTATGATATCTCCTAAGATGTTGATTGAAATCAAGTGATGTCAAGGACAATTTTGTTTACATTTAATTACTTGTGATTAATAACATATTTATTTGGATAAGGAATTATATTACATTGATAAAAATGCATTCGCAAATAATGCATTAATTTCGAACAAATTTGATTACCATAAAAAAGGTTATAGTGAGTCAATCTTAAAAGATAGATATATGCTGTCACGGACTTTTTTTTAGAACTTTTAAAGAGGAACAATTTCATCATACATGATATTTGCGTAACTAAAACCGTTTACGCAGCGCATGCAACGGAAGCTCTCAAAAAGGAACAATTTTTCCCGTTTTTGCAACATTTTTCAGTTATGCTCCGCTGCTATTGGTTGTAGCGTGATGTTATATAGCCTATAATATTTCTCAATAAATGTACTATCCAACACAAAAAGAATTTTTGAATTCCAACCAGTAGTTCCTGAGACTAGCGCGTTCAAACAAACAAACTCTTCAACTTTATAATATTAGTATCCATCAACTATTCACAACAATAAAACAAGCAGTTTCCAGAATATTAGCAGAACAGTTCATACAAGTATTTTTTTTTTTTTTCTTTTCCTGGATTCAACCGCGGCGACAGCGAGCACTACAAAATGCACAAAGCATTGGAAAATGTAAAAAAAAAAAACCTAAGACTTTATCGTTTTCTGCTTCGTTGAGTCTCTCTGAAATACTCTGAATACGAACAAAAAATATGAAATATTTTAAGATCTTCCAAGTACCAACATTGTTGGTACTTCTACCTGCTAGTCTGAGTAAAACACAAGATTTTGATATTATAAAGCCTTATACAACATCCGTTTTAATGTTAGCTTAGTAGCAAAATGAAATAGTTGACGAACTTTGCACACTACAAACCACGTGAGTATACTGAAGTAATATCGATATAATATAATGACGCACATTTGTATCGCCACATAGGTAGGTACTGTACAAAATTGAATGCCTTAAAAGGATGAGGAACGGAGTACGCCTTAGGTACCTACTTACCTCTAAAAACATGTAGCTACAGTGGCCAGCACATCAAGCTACAGGAAGCTTTCAAATTTCTCCAAACGATTTTAAACTGTGAAATGTTGACGATTAAGTTCAAAATCGAACAAGAAATTTGACAGTTAACTTGAGGTGCTGGCCACCGTACCTAAGATCGCAATTTGAACAATAGTGTGAACGAAGCTTCAGTTTAATTTAAATTGGTTTATATGTATAAAAAATAGTATGTAGTACTTTGTACATATATGATAACAGTGGTGGAGAGCCCTTACTTCTCTTTTTTGAGGCACTATGAATGGAATGGACAGATAATAGAATGGTCAGATAGCATATTCCTTGCTTTATCGTTCTCTGAACATCCTGCTGCAGTCACCAGCTAATCTTATCCATGTTTTATGTACTACTAACACTAGTGATAAGGTATTTTACTAACAAATTGGACCGTATTGTTGTCTGAATTGAATAAATAAATAAATACGTTTTTTTTTATTTTTTCAAACATTTTTGAAATGGTATTGTAAAAACAAGATGGCGGCATCAGTTCCTATTTTGGCCACACACCAAAAGATCCTTGTACAATCCATACTAATATTATAAATGTGAAAGTAACTCTGTCTGTCTGTCTGTCTGTCTGTCTGTCTGTATGTTACGTTTTCACGCCTAAACCGCTAAACCGATCATCATGAAATTGGCAGAGATATATTTTACTAACAAATTGGACCGTATTGTTGTCTGAATTGAATAAATAAATAAATACGTTTTTTTATTTTTTCAAACATTTTTGAAATAGTATTGTAAAAACAAGATGGCGGCATCAGTTCCTATTTTGGCCACACACCAAAAGATCCTTGTACAATCCATACTAATATTATAAATGTGAAAGTAACTCTGTCTGTCTGTCTGTCTGTCTGTCTATCTGTCTGTCTGTCTGTCTGTCTGTATGTTACGTTTTCACGCCTAAACCGCTAAACCGATCATCATGAAATTGGCAGAGATATAGCCTGGGATATGGAGAAGGACATAGGATATTTTTTTACGCGATAACCGACATCCACGCGGGCGGAGCCTCGGGCAAAAGCTAGTTATACATATATTTTTCGATAGTATGATCGATTAGTGGTTAGCGTGCATGAGAGTTAACCTTTTTGTATTTTTACTAGCAAAGTAATGGTTTGCGAAAGTGTACTAAAATCAGTGCGATTTTGTGTGTGATATATTGATAATATACTATAGTATTACTAGCTGACCTGACAGACTTCATTCTGTCAAAAGCTATAGTATAAATTCCACTACTCTACCCTACCCTACCCTACCTACCTACCTACCCTATCCTACCCTACCTACCTGCCTACTTACCTACCTACCTACCCTACCCTACCCTACCCTATCCTACCCTACCTACCTACCTACCTACCCTACCCTACCCTACACTACCCTACCTACCTACTTACCCTACCCAACCCTACCCTACCTACCTAAAACTTAAAAAAATAATAGATAGTAGCCGATTCTCATACCTACTGAATATGCATATAAAATTTCATAAAAATCGGTCAAGCCGTTTCGGAGGAGTAGGTATGGTAACTAACATTGTGACACGAGAATTTTATATATAAGATACTTCGAATTGGTAACATACCATAGCTTGAACCAATAATGACATTGTAAAATTCAATAGACTCATAATTAGTATAATATTAATTTGTGATATAAATAACACCTCTATTTGGCATACAATTTGATAATCAACGCTAATTCAATATTGAATTAGTGTGTGATGTTCATTTAAATGTGACTTCTATTCTGACTTTATTTCTGATGAAATTCTGAAGGAACAAACAAGTAGAGACAGATTGCAGTTTAATTAGTTAACCCTACCTTCAAAAGCAAACGAAATAACTTCATCAGACATTTTCTTTGTAACTAACCTTTGTCATTTTCAAAAGATCTCGAAAACAGCTAAAATACAAACTAATCTGCCAGTTTATTTGTATGATGCCACTAAGTGGGGCCTGGTGACCTGTAATACAGGTTTTTTCTAAAATCTTATTCAGGCACCAGCTCTCACAATGTGACTTTTATAGTTCAAAACTGTTAAGTGCTAAAAAACCATTGTGAGAGAAATAGTAGATTGTACATCAAGTGCATAAAACGCACCATTTTACGCGAGACATGGATATAAAGTAGAGTGTAAAATGGGTTTTATGGACGAGTTTTACACTCTACTTTTCACTTCGATTGCGAGGAAATGAAACAGCAACATAATTATGGTTCACTATGGTACAATAGAAAAATAATTATGGTTCCCGCCAATTAACTTTTTTTTTCATTAAGAACGTGACATAAGTCGTTACATACTGCTCAGTTATAAAAACATTTGTTTTGATATCTATGATAACTTAGTTATAGTTTAAATATATTGATTAACTCATGTAAAGAACTAATTTAAAAAATAATAAATGGACGAATTATAAAATATAGGTAAGTTTATTTCATGAAGTTTTATTGTGTTCTTTGGCTGTTGGTATCCTTGCCTTGTTCTTAGAATACTAACGAAACGAATTAAAATAAAGAGGTTATTCTATGAAGTTGAAGTTGTTGGTGTGGCTGTTGGACCGATTGCCTTGGTCTTCGACGAAGATTTTATTTTATGCTCTCGAGCATAAAAAGCGACTTTATGTCGCCTACGCACGACATAAAGACGAACTTTTAGAGCATAAGAAGTGAAAATAAATAAACGTATTATTATTATACAGGGGACAGTATGTCCCTTTTCCATTGCGCCCATGTCTTACTGCGGCCTGTAACTGCTATTTTCGGCCATTTGGTCCGTCGGTGTACATGATATTACTGCTACCATCCTCTTCTCATGATACATATACTTAGCGTCAGCCATATATTCTTTGAAGCGAACCCCATATAATCGCGTATACCTATAACTTTACACTGAAATTTTATTTCAATCACGCTGTTAATATTTTATCCTACAGTGTTAATGTGTCTCCCTTGGATACCCTTTTAAAGCACTTATGATCCATTATAAATTATAGACCTTGTGATGTAACTGTTAAAGTTGTATAGTGTTATTAGCAAAAACGCGTCTCGACGTGGAAAATATTTATAAAACAATCAGTTTATAAGTGTACCTACGGAACTCAATAGCTTAAAATATGTTTGAAATTAAGTACTTTTGCTACGAAATGGTCTGAAAAACAGGGTCTTAAGTATGAATTTCAATAGTAGGTATTTTTCGAGTGTTAGCTTTTTATCTGAGGTAGAAAAAATCACGAGCCGAAGTTGAAGCGTAGAATGGCTGTACGAGTATATACCTAAAGGAGACCATCTGGTCCGGACCGCTGGGAACTGTTGGTTAGATGAGGTCTTCTCATTAATTTTTGTTGGATATTCCCGTCACCGGACACTTTTTCTGTTTCAATGAGAGATTGAAAAGAAGAAGACACGAATGCGGCACATCCATATCAATATTAATTCAAATTATTATTATTTATAAATTTATTTTCTCAGGTTCATAGAACATGGTATTTTATTAAAAGCTCACGGGTGAAAACCAAGGTGAGATTTTAAGTTTGAGTAGATAGATTAGGTGTTTTGTACTGCATTAAAATTATTGTCTAAATCTAACTGTAGGAATTTGCGTACTATGCGACATGTGTTTAATATAGCTGCTTTCTGTAGTGTAAGATGATGTATATTTGGAAAGATTTATTGTATTTAAGACTGCACCGAGCGCACAGTGGCGCCCTCATCGTTATTTCGGTGATTTCTTTTATTTTAGAATGAAAATGCTCCGTTTTAATGATTACAATAAAACATAACAATTTAAAACTACTATTTGTAGTAATAATAACGTATAGTCTTGTGAAGCACAACTTGACGAGCTTATTTTCTGCATTTTCATTCTAAAATAAAAGAAATCACCGAAATAACGATGAGGGCGCCACTGTGCACTGGACGCAGTCTTAAACTGGTAAATAGTTTTTTAAGGATGATACCAGTCGTTAATACCACTATTGGTTATCTGTTCATTTTCCAGACCCTGGTAATTTTATCTTGAAGTTCTGTGTATTTTCTGAATTTTTCGATGATAGTTTTCTGTATATTATTATTAGTGTTTGGGACTGCTACATCTATTATCTATTATGTATGTGTGTTTGTTTTCTTTATCAACAAGTGTTATATCGGGTTTGTTATTATATATTGTATGATCTGTGATTATGGTGCGGTCATAATATAATTTCTAAGCTTGGTTTTCTAATACAGCCCTAGGTGAGTATTTGTAGTATGGTGTATAAGGATCCTGCAGAAGATTGTGTTTTGTTACGAGTTTTTGGTGTATGTTAACAAGTTGATTGTGTCTATGTGTGTAATCATTTTGGGTGAGTGTGCTACAAGCTCCTGTGATGTGTTGTATAGTTTCAGGTTTGCTGTGGAATATTCTGCATAAATCGCTTCTTACTGTGTTATCCTTAATTATATATTTTCTGTAATTTTTTGGTATTTTTATTTTGGTCTTGGAATGGCCAGCATTAATCCTTTTGTTTCTGGAAATAATCCACTTAATTCCAGCCATGTATACACAAAACTATTCATATCTCCATTCAAAAGGATCATAAGCGTATCGCAAGCCATTGCTAGGTCCCTACCTATGAGCCACTTTCCAACAAGTCATATTAACCACTAGATTAGATGGTGCAGAAGTAAGTTTTGTTAAACTATGAAGTAGTACTTATTATACAGGGTGGCCAATTTGGAATTATACAACTCTAAATTAAGATTATTTTTATTACATCACTAGATCCTTTTCTATAATTATATTATTCAGGCTTGGCAATTTTATACCGTAAATTAACCTGCATAAGACCCCTTCTACTTAAAAATGCGATCTCTTCTCTTCGTATTTTTTATTAAGTTTTCGCTTACTTTATTAGGTATCCCACTGACAAAGTCACAAATATTCTGAATTTCGAATTCAAGATTGACCACGACTTGTCCCTTTATATAACCTTACAGAAAAAAAACCAGGACGTGTGACCAGTGATCAAAATCGTTTCTCTTAATGATTTGTTACAAAAAGTGACTTATTGGTTACTGGAAGTATTGCGATTAAACTAAATAATAGAAATCCAACAACTGCAAAATTTGGCGTCAAATCATAATGGAGGCTAAAAAAAGTTGTGTACATCCGAATTAAAGGGTAGCCCTTTATAAGTGAAGTCACATTACGGTTTCACACAGAAATAAGCTAATAGAAAGTTGAATGAGAACTCATTTTCGTCAAACTGTTTTGCAGTTTGGCCAATACTTATTACTGTTATACATATTGTGTAATATTTTGTTAAGCAATAAACAAACATTTCTTATGTTGGTTAAAAAGGTTAAAACTAAAACCCGACTACAACAAAAACGCCAACTATATAAGGTGTAAACAGGATATCGATGTCGAGGTATAACCGGAGTCCTTTGGCTTTGCCGCTGTCGGGATGATAATGTTTCGTAGCGAAGCAAACAATACTGCATCTATAATGCGTCCGTATAACTTTTTAATCTAAAAAAGTGTTGAATAGAAATGAGAACAAAAGAACCTTTTATGCTACGGTCGACTTTGTCATTTATTATTATCAAAGCAGTTGCATTTCGGTTGTATTGTGGCGGTTCATATACCTCGTAATTAAATAATTAGGTATGTACGGGGTTTTACGTGAACTCGGACACATACAAAAGGGAGTGACGAGTCTTCGCACTCCGCGAACAACGAGAATACAATGTTGTATTTTTTTCACTAGTTTAATTGAACAATTAGTTAATTGACTAATAGTTATTGTTTCAGACGATGACAGGTGAAAATCTGCTAATAACTTACGCCTACGTGTTGTGGGCTGTGTCATAAGTACAATGTGTATGTATTATATGGTGTATATTTAGAAACGATGACTAGACGCAGACTTCTTCTCGCTACATCCTTATACCGCTACAACGAGCAATCTTGAAGAGCACCTAATGTAGTATACTTGTCACGTTTTTGCTGGAGATCAAGTATTCAAGCATAAGTAAAATGAAATAATGTAGATTTGTAGATCGAGCGATGGTACTAGACCAAAATAAAATAATAGTCTATTCGGATTCGGAATATCTTGAAGAAAGTACCCGTTATCTTGAGATCATTAGAATCAATATCGGAAAACCAAAATCTATCTATAATTTCCCTACGTTCTGTTTGGTTTCCATTAAAATCGTAAGTGGATAAAAGCTTCAGCGGCAAACAGAAGATTCATTAAAACTGTACACATTTATTAAATTCGTGTCATCTTGACAAGTAAAATTCATGAATCCTGGCTCTTGAAGAAGATTTGCTTCCCTCCATATATTATGTAAAATTGTGACATGAACTTATACTCGGATCAAACAGATTAGCTTTTACAATGTACCTAATATGATTAGATATATGTACTTTTAATATTGTATTACTTTCGAGATGTTTTAATCTTAAAGAGATGTTTTTCTTTCGCAGGTTAAAAGGTTTTCCCTTTGAGATTGGCATTGACTGAAATATGATTCACCTGTGTACAATCTGCGTTTTGAATGAGATATAAATCCCACGAAAATCAGGAATCCAACTAAAGCGTGTGTTTTTTGCATGCTGCTTATGTACCTACCTACTTGCATGAAAAGTTGTTTCAGGTAAAAGTAATATATTACAGAAATCCCTTATCTTAAATGTGCAGCCTTTTAGGTAAGTTCGCAGATTTGCAGTAGGCACGGTACTTATTTATGCAGATTTCTTGCGTGTAATTCCTAGACTGCAACCAAGTATTAAGTTGTGACGCAACTTGTAAGAATCCAAAAAATACCAACAAAATTTTATTTGTGGCGGTATCTACAACGCCACTTGCGAACTACGCATCAAAGACCTGACGTCACAAATCCTGCATCGCGATATCAGAGTTTACCGCGCGACTAGCATATATACAACATCCCGACATCAACCGTTGGGCAGTTGCCCACCAGATTCAATACCCGTCTGGTCGGAGGTCCCTTTTCCATCGAGTATGAGTGATCTTTAAACCCTGTTCCTCATACCTCTATATATTGAATTGTTAAAGCCATCCTTATTCGGCCTCAAAATTCACCCGATTTCTGGATTTATTTTGTCGGATTTTCAATCCTCATTCGTACTCACGGCTACACATCAAGCTTTACATTTCCAGTATAAGCTGATTTCGCATTTTATACAATTTCCGTTCAATGAGAGGTCTGCTTATTCTGGAAATGTATAGCTTGATATGTAGCCGTGTGTACAGGTGATTAATTTTTCGCCTGTCCAGTGGGTGTTTTATTGGTCGTTCAACGATTATATCGGGTCTAATATTACACCACTCTTTTATCAGCAATTCCAAGCCCAGCGATTGGCTTTTGTTTCACTAAGATAGATTGTTTTATTTTACCGATTTATGGTTTTAGCGCAATTTGAGGGACTCGTGACTAATTAATAATAGCCGCACAGATCGACCGACGGTTCGTGGATTTGTGACCATCTGCGACAACGCCAAATGCGAATTACGCATCAAAGACCTGACGTCACAAGTATCCTGCATCTCGCAATCAAAATTTACTGCGCAACTAGCTTAAACAAAATTATTGCAGGACTGTATTACTAACATCATAAACGACAACTTGTTCTATGACTTTTTACAAAACCTAATACATTTACCAAAAAGAAACCTTCAAGACTTCGTTGTTCTATATATTATACTAGCGACCCGCTCCGACTTCGCACGGGTGCAATGCTAATACTAAATATACTAACAGAATACAATACAATACAGAATGTCTTTATATACAACGTTCACAGCTTTTTTGTCATTGGACAATACAAACATGTTTTCTTTAGAGGTTACTCTTGAAAGAGGGACATATCTCCGGCCGGTACCGCCACAACCGCTATGTCCCTGCATTGTAAATCGTTAATATCTTCGAAAATATTCATTTAAATTACATGCTGTAAAGGGCTATATTGATCTATATTAAATGCACAATGTATTTGAGGTAATTAATTGGATAAGGATTAATGCTGTATTGCTTCGTCCTGGCTGTCTATTCATAGATCTTTGAGTCGTTACCGGTAGTCAGACAGAATTTCAAAAGTGCGTTACCCATGTTACCCCGTACCTGGTTTGTGGAGGTCAAATAGACAGTCGCTCCATGTAAAATACTGGTATTAAGACTAGAAGCCAACTTCAATATTTTTGGGAAAAGGCTTGTTTTATCGCAATTTCGGCAATCCACATAAAATAAATAAAATAAAATAGCTTTTATTTCCTTACTTAACAAATGAAAAATAGGAAAATAAATGAATAAAATGTTAGTAGATACTTATCATATTATATAATCTTAAATTGTAGTGTTAGTATTAGTTTTCTAAGTAAGGACCGCCGTAGGCGGTAAAAGCCTCCTCCAAATGCTTCCATGACCTTCTGTCTTTCGCCAATCTACACCAAGTTTGTTGCTTATTAAGCTGTTTTTATTATTTCCTCGTTCCACCTTTTGAATGGTCCAATCCACATAAAGTCACTTTAGTGCTTAGTCTATTGTATGTAAATAAAAAAAGCGGACCACGCACAATGAAGGGTTCCGTAGTTGAGGTGAATTTATCCCAAGACCAAACTTAAGATTGTAGTTGAAACACATCTTCTTACATTCAAACTGCAAATGTAGGTTTGCACGCACAATATTGAGTGACTTTCCATGTTATTTTAAGACCATAGACTTCTTATAGGTTTTCCTGTAATATTTTATAATAAGTAGGTATAGAACTATTTTCTGTAAAAAAAAATTTAAGGCTCATCAGTTTAGGAGATAATTAACACGTTCCCTGTATAACTAGGATTATGGGTACCACAGATATTATGAGACATGACATTGTTTTTTTTTTTTTCTGTACTCCTTTTATTAAAATAAAATTGTTTTGAGGAATGACCTGCACGTGGGATGACCCACGGGCAAGTCATTCCTCAAAACAATTTAAGCACGTATGTATAAACTCTGTACTCCATGACCCTTGTTTGGACTCATGCCCCATGGATGGGGCATGCATGTACGATATGAGATTCAAAATGCACCATCGATGGGTCATGCAATGTTAACTTGTTAAGGGTCATTTTTCATATATTTTCTCTTTAATAACTTTTAAACTAATTATTTTAAAATTAAAATCTTCATAACAAGTTCCTTCATTTGATATGGCACTCAGTAAAGTTTGCAAAACTTTTTTTAAATTTTCTAATTTTTCCCCTAAAAGTCATAATCAAAAAAATCAAAATCAAAATATTTTATTTCACATAAACCTACATGGGCACTTATGAAACGTCAGAAGCTAGGTGCACGGTTCGAGTTAGTCGTTTCCTATGGAGAAGAGCCGGCAAGAAACTCCACGGTTACTCTTTTAAAAATAAGTGAACCCCGTATTCAAAATTAACATATTTACGTTATAAGTTCGGGTTTGGGTTACATAAATTCATATGTGTACCATATTTCAACTTAATCGGTCCAGTAGATTCGGAGCAAATCGGCTGTGACAGGTGATCCACACAAAAGTGATCCTATAGGATCACAAGTGTGTCTGTTATTTCCGTTATTTCTTTTTGAGGAACGGAACTCAAAAAAGAAGTAAGCGATTGCTAAAAACAAATGACGGGCGGATTTGTTTAGCTAAAGTAAAAGTCAATGAACTGTCATTACAAAGTGTGAGTTAGCATTTTTAGGGTATCGAATTAAGATACATAGTCCCACGGTATACGCTTCATGGAAAATACTACAGTCATACATCACCCTTTCATTAAGTTGATTAATTATAAAGCTAATAGTCTAACATTTCCGGAAAAGCCTTCCTTTTAAATTAATTAATAACATAAGAGAATCAATGGATTTTTAAACTATTTTTTTCGGTGTACACATAATTTTTAGCAGCTAGGTGCAAGTTCACCTGTAACTTGTGCTCGAAGTATTCTCGGAGCGAGCTCGGTGTCTGCTTCTTTTCAATTGAATGTAATAGGCTCAGCGGTCGCCTGCAATCATTGGTTCCGCAGTTTCTTATTTCTTGGTAAGAAATAAGAGAATATTATCCAATCAGTCGATCGGTCTGATCAGATAACTGTAAGTCAGTGAGTATTTTCTTTTGTGTTTTCGTTTATAATGTTTTTACGCTTTCTTAACATAATGTGAACATTAGAACATAACATTACGCCTTTATTCTTTGAAGCGGTGGGTGGTGTAAAGTACACCCACATGTTCAATCAATTAATCAATCAATAGTCTTTATTTGTAAACACAGGTTAACACAGTGTGCAAGATCTTTTACCATTTGGCGTTCATCTATGGGAGGCTTTTGCCAATTAAGGTGAAGCTAGTCGACGCGACGGCTCGGACTCGTTGGTGGATGTGGTCAAAATGCATGCTATTTCATCCAAAATTGTGTGAACAGACACTGTGATGAGCAGTAAGGAGCTAGTGCGCGCACGGATATACACACTCCCGTATAGTATACCAACGCTAATGAATTTTATGAGCAGACCTCTACTATATATATACTACTATAATATATCTACTCAAAATAAAATTATTTGAACTTTTGAATAAACTATCTTTGCTTGTACGGTTTCTATTTTTCTATTTACGCCCAAAGATGAGTTGAAATTAGTGTTGAAATATGGAAGTTTTGTCGCTCATAACTTCCTAACCGAGTAATCATCATACTGCGTTTGTATGGAATAATGACCGACTAGAGTGTCCTTAAGTAAATTAATTTATAATTTTGCTAGTTATGTTAAAGTCCGATGTAATAGGGGGCGGGCCTATTGCCATATTATATTATTATTAATATAAAAGAATAATTCAATAAGTACAGTCAAGCGGACATCATGGATAACATTTTGACATTGACAGCGCCTTTATGTCGTAGCAATATCTACCTACCTGAGGACGATTTTCGTAAAGCACGTCATTACAATAAAAATGAAATTCTAAACTACGATCTACGATTCTTAACTTCGACTGATCAATAATGCAATGACACTGTTCATGTATTTGTTATGCCTTCACAATACCTAATATTTTTAAAGAACAGAAACTTTCTTAATTTATTTTTCCATTGACGTCTTATGTGTTTCCACATAGCTGGCCCCCCAGAGTCACTGCAACGAAACCGATGTAGACTGTTTGAAACTAAACTGTGACAATTTGAAAATGCTGTAATTTGGTGTACTACTTTCAGTTGTAAATACTAAGGAAAGAAAGGGCCCCGCTGTATAGAAAAAACTTTCGAATGTAATTTCTACTGTACTATCAAAGGTTTTTGAAAATAAATGGATAATTGGGAAATACCATTTCAAGTCTCTAAGCGATAGGATAACGAAGTGCCCTGCTGGATGGAAACCTTTTAACATTTCTGTCTTTATGGCGGAGGTACCGAGATGCATTGAATATTTTCGTTTATTCAACAAGCAGTCTACACCGGTTTTATTGTTGTGGCTCAGGGGGGCTAGATAAATCGTATAATTATGTGTGTGAGTGTGTGTAATGGTTAAGTTTTTAGGGTGGGTTATAATAAATACTTACTTCACTTACATTATTTGAGGAAGACTAAGGTCCGCTTGCACTACAAATCGCTAAACGTATTTAAAACATCGCTCTGTTTCTGTGGATCATGCGATATGTAGATGAGGGACACAGAATTATGTTTTAAATTAATATCTATTTAGTATAATTTAAAATTCTTTCACATCAAAGGCATTGTTTCAGTATGTACACAAAGTGGTGAAACAAGTCGGAATTTCTTAGAAAATTGCAAAATTTCATGCACATGTATTCTCAGTGTTGTGCAAATAAACCAGTAAAATGTCGTCCAAGTGTTAAGAATCTTTATATTAGAACAGCAAACGAGGCATCGCCATTTGACCAGTTTCTATGTACCATTAATTTTACCATCGATTGAAATGCGTGAACAGCAAATATATTCAATACAATACATTAATTTGTTTAACTGGAATTTAAGGGAAGGTATTGTGGCGGCATCTACAACGCCACATGCGAACTACGCATCAAAGACCTGACGTCACAAATCCTGCATCACGCAATCAGAGTTTACCGCGCGACTAGCATATATACAACATCCCGACATCAACTGTCGGGCAGTTGCCCACCAGACACAACACCCGTCTGGTCGGAGGATCCTCCCTTTACCATAGAGTATGAGTGAACTTTACACCCTGTTCCTCATACATCTATAGCAGTGTTTTTCAACGTGCGGGTCGCGACCCCCTGGGGGATCGCCAAGCCTCTTTAAGGGGGTCGCCGTTACTTTAAAATTTAAAGCTAATAAATATATAAATATATTAGTTCAAAATGTTATATTTGTTAACAATTTTTTTTAATTAAAGCCTTAGGTTAACACAAATCCACAAATACCTAGTAGTCACATGACTTCTTAATGTGAAGTTGTTGTTGTTGTTGTTTGTCGCTAACCAATAAAAAATGTACACATTCGATTAACTCGTTCTCAAATTTTCGGCGATTTTTCTAATTGCCTTTTAATTGAACCATCGATGAAAACGTTATCTCGCGCAAGTAGGAAGTTCCAAATGGAATCAAACACTTCGAAGCTTCTGTGGTTAATTGTGGGTATTCTGTTTTTCTGCTTAGCCAAAGTGACAGACATGAATTTCAAGTTAGAAACCGCGGAGGGTAGGGGGTCGCGAAATATTTTTCCATACTAAAGAGGCCACACCATGAAAAAGGTTGAAAAACACTGCTCTATAGTATTATGTAGAACGTCTAAAGTAAACTGAAGGTTTTGGATGATTCATTTAAGTAAATACATTACAATACACATGTACATTAAAATACATAATTATATTAAGACAGTATGTAAACGTAAATGATGTCTATAAATACGTATCGAGTAAGAGGAAGAAAAAAAACCATACATAAAACCATTTGGTACAAAAGATAGCGGTGTAAACGAAGCAAAAGGAGTATTTAAGAATCGTCAGGTGGCGTTCTGTAGTTTCTGCCTACCTCCATGGGAACAAGGCGTCAGCTTATGTGTGTGTGTGATAGTGTTAATAATTTATATAACATTTATTCGAGGCATTCAGGCTTGATGTAATGTAGATATATCAATGAATCAACTCAGCCTATTGCAGTCCACTGCTGAACATAGGCCTCTCCCATGCTGCGCCACAACACCCTGTCCTCCGCATTCCACATCCAGTCTGTCCCAGCCACCTTTTTGAGGTCGTCGGTCCATCTAGCTGGGGGGCGTCCCACACTACGCTTTCCGATACGCGGTCTCCACTCCAGGGCTCGTCTGCTCCACCGGCCATCGGTCCTTCGACAAATATGGCCAGCCCACTGCCATTTCAGCTTGCTTACTCTGCAAGCTATGTCGGTAACTCCGGTTCTCTTCCGGATAATTTCATTCCTGATTTTATCCTTCAAAGAAACTCCGAGCATAGCTCGCTCCATAGCGCGATATATGTAGGTAGATTTAGCTCTATTAGGAAGAACACATAGCTAAAAAGGTCTCAGTATTCAATAAGCCGAGTGCTTATATGTATTATTAGACAAATAGTAAATGAAGCATCATTCACTACCGAACATTACATGAATTTTATGAATTTACGAAATGTTTGATAATGGTTATGTGGGACAAATGATGATAGCTTTCCATTTCCATTGTATTATGCACTAATTAACGCATTACTATGGAATTACTAGACTGGTATAATATCGTAGGTATCAACCTAATAAAGACCTACTTGTCTGTTTCACCTAATTATCGTTTTCCAGCAACATAAAAGTAGAAAAAGTAAAAGTTTTTATTTTGGAACAACAACCAATTGACATAATTACAATAGAAACGGTGATAGCTACAAAAATTAAAAACTGTGTCGCAGCTATCAACGCCCGTCTAAACATAAGAAACACATTGTTCCAGACTTAACTGTGACATAGGTACAATTTAGCTAGCTTTGGAATAAGGTAAAAATTAAAAATGCAAGAAGAAATAAAGAAACAAAAGCCATGCAAACTTTGTATCTTGGTAGGTGTGGTGCAGAGTGGAGTGGGAGTGTGAGTGTGGGTGTGTGTAAGGGTGAGTGTGTGTGAGTGAGGGTGTGTGTGAGTGAGGATGTGTGTGTTTGGAGTAGTTAAGTTTTAAGTTTCCTCACAAAATCCCGGAATAATTATAATGACGTTTAAACCCCGGGATTTAAAAACCATGAATTATTTATTGTACTTTATTTAAGCACATCCGCTTACATGTAATTGTTTCTAGTCCAATAATGTTTACGTGGCATTAGCGCGGTGCCTTATCTTCCTTTTCTTTAAACATCAATGTTTTTGACTATAGAATCGAATGCTAGCTTATAGTGTAAAGTTAAATAATCTATATATGTATATAATAAAATAGTTAACTGACTGACTGACTGACTGGCTGGGTGATATATCAACACACAGCCCAAACCGCTGGTCCTAGAGACATGAAACTTGGAGGGTGTATTCTTTGTGAGGAGTAAGTATCCACTAATCAAGGATTTTTGGGAATTCTACCCCTAAAGGGGTAAAATAGGGGATGGAAGTTTATATGAAAGTCCGTCAGTTTTGAAGTTAGGATCTTCTGTGTTTAGGCTGACGATTGAAAATTAATTTATACGTGTCTCAGTGTCTTTAATAATTCTACCCCCGAAGGATTAAAAAGGGGGATAAAGTCGAATTCGAAGAAAAATCACTTTTACTATGGCTTATGGTTGGAAGCTAACGCAACGGTGTTGTTAGAATTTCAACCCTTAAGGGGGTGACAAGGGGATAAAATTTTGTTTTTAATTAAAGTTCTTTCGTTTTTAAGTTAAAGGAACTAATATTTCGGCTTATGGTTGGAAACTAACACAACATAAAACCTTATTCCTTGAGTTTATAAACTTCGAACTTGGCACGAATGATAATGAAATAATAAAGCTTGTTTATTTCAGTTCTTTTTTAAACTGCCCCACAAAGGGAGATTGGGGGATGTCAAATATTGTATGGAAAAAAAAACCGTGATGGACTGATCTATTTTAGAATAAATTTACATTCTATAAAATGTAGGTGAGCTCTAAGAAGGGCTTTAAGGGGGTGAAAAGGGGGGATTTCGATTGTATCAAAACACATTTTTTTTTATTTCACAAACAAGCACACAAGAACAAGCATTTTCTTAAATAAGACACAAAGTTTGTCATAATTCGTTTTTCAAAACATCCCCTCAATCTTTTGGCAAAAAAAAAAGGATTACGAGTATATGGGGTTTTTTAGAATTGATCCCAAACAGGAGAATGAGGGGTAATTAAGTTTTTAGGGGAGAATTTTACTGCGTGCCTTGAATAACTCAAAAGTTTTTATTTTTGAGATTTTGAATTATCCAAAAGTCTTTTTAATCCCGGTCATAAGGGTACCTACTTTCAATCACGGTAGTACGTTCCCGTTGGATTTTTTCCGACATCCACGCAGGCGAAGCCGCGGGCAAAAGCTAGTACCACATATTTATGAAGTCATTTCCATAGCATGTATCTGATAAGTATTGCACTCCAGGATTTTCTGGAATCCCGGGATTTATATTAACAAAAAAATATTTAAGATGCCGCTTCCATAATTTAATAGCCAAAAATTAACTTTAGGTAAAAATGCATTCGAATATCCGATCCCTAGTTATTACTAACAGTTAATAATGAATACCGTACGACATGTTATCAGTGTTTATTTCACCTCGCCTCATGTTTAATAACTCCAGGAAACAGCCATACGTGATTCACAAGCGATAAAAGCTTTAAGAGAGCTTTGTACTATTGAGGCTATTTGTCATTTTTATCTTGATAGTGTACACACGCATTTAATCGGTGCTCGCCATTCAGTCCCCAAATTGTTATTAAAGCCTATCGTGACATATTGAGAGATAATTTTATCAAAGTGTTGATGTATTGCCCCATGGCTGCCAACAATCCCATTAACTGGATGTTGACCGTACGGAAATTGGCTAATAACTATTTTGTTATTGATGGATAATTAGAAAAACAAGTGTTGGAATACACCATGGAATGAAATTTAAAGTTTCCGATCAAAAGTCAAATCATTTATTTCAAATAGGCACGTAAAATGCACTTTTGAACGTCAAAAATTACATAAATAGTTAATCGATTCTAGTTGCCCCTTCCAAAAGGTAGTTTTGTATGGAGAAGAATGGGCAAGAAACTCCATACTTACTCTTTTAAAATGTTAACAATAGTTTGTATACATTAATTCATAATTATAGGTGAAGACGATGTACCTAGAATAAAAATTACTTACCACAATTGGTAAAAAGAATGAAAAGTGAGGTAATGACAGAAAAATTAATAAATGCGACAGATACAATTGCTCACATATTTACAAACATTGTATATGATTTTCCTAAAAATTTAACATATAATAAGTCAGCGTGTGAGTTAAATTATATTAGTCACAGAAAATAAAATGAATATCATAAAAATTATAAATTATACAGTTCAATTAGCAACCAGTTTGATTTTGTCTAGACTCTAAATTGTCCTATGGATCTCAAAATTAATTTGATTTGATGAATCAATTGGAATTAATTTCTTGACTTTACCAGAGATTGATATCAAATAACAATATGTCATATATTCAAGTAGGATAAAAACACAATGTTTGCTAGCTTTTTTAATTTTTTAAATAATGTCAATCGACCATTTCGTAGATAATGGTGCCGATTCCCTTGTTCACAAACTAAACTAAATTTAAGTTCAGTGCATCTTTTTCTTTCTATTTCATTATGAAAAGGACAGAAGATAAATTTTAGTTTAGTCCTGTCAAATTAATCAGCGCTTGACGTAAATTGACGTAATTTTAGTCGGCAAGTTTTTAATCACGTCTAAACTTGTATGGAGTAATGACAGGCGCTGATTAATTTGACAGGACTAAACTAAAATTTATCATATATCCTTTTCTTAATGAAATAGAAAAAAAAGGATGCACTGAACTTAAATTTAGTTTAGTTTGTGTACAAGGGAATCGGCATCAAAATCTTTTGTTACGGAGCCTTACCCCATTATCATTATTCGAAATGTCTACTGTCTGTAGAATGAATGTTTCCTATACTCCATTTATTATAACATTAGACAAATAACTATTCTCACCCTTTCGTTATTTCGATGTAAACGTTTAATAAACTCCGTTATTTCACGATATATACGCACTGTAATCTATTTACCATTTACATTAAAAAAATAACTCTAAAGTGCAGTAATTTCAACAATATTACACGATAACTGTCGTTATTTAGACGTTATTTGTCTAATGTAAATGGAGTATAGTCAAAATTACTTATTAACCTAAAGTAATAATATTCACGTAATATCGCAAAAGTGAAATTACAAACGCCATTTCTGATTTCATAAGTGTGATAAATGTTGCTAAAATCTCACTAAAAGTAATTCAAATAATTAATCTCTTTTAATGGTAAGATTTTTAATTATTAAAAAAAAAAAAAAATATTTGGGTAGGTACTCCAAATGTATAATAGTTTAACAAGTTAGTAAGCAATTAATTTCATATAGAATTTTTATTTTCATTAATCACTTTGTTTGGGATTTTGTAATTAACAAATTACAAAATCTCAAACAAAGTAATTAATGAAATCGCAAATCTGTGCTTGTTTGAATGATTCGTAGCTTCGTAGCACCGTCGTAGCGCCGTAGCAGCGTAGCGCCCTACGGCACCTACGCAAGTGAAACGCGCGGCGTAGCTTAGTACCGCATCGCTATATAAACTGGGCCGGCACTTCGAACCGTTCATTTGCTTTCAAAAACCATCGAGGGAGACCACGGAAGCAGCACTCGCAGCCTCCCGTACTTACTTGTAAAAGTGATCGTTAGTAGTTTCACGTACACCTTCAGCAGTCATTCAGCCAGCTGAACTAATTTCCACATACTGTATTTTAAAGGTAAGTTTTTTTATTTTTTTCAGATTATTTTTCTGTATTAGGAAATAGTTTTTTTTAAACTATTGTTGGCTTATTCGTAACTGAGTTTATCGTCATTTTATCTTCAAATGGAAACAACTGAAAATCATTTTATTACGAATTTTGTTTTCAAGTTTGCAACTAAATGAAAAATTTAATCTTCGAATCGCAAATTAATTTCTTTAAATGTAGAAGAGAGAAAAAAAAATGCTTTTTGACATTTCAATAATAACAAATTTTTGTCCTTTCTGATAGTGTTGTTGAAGTTCCAACAACAATATCTTTTTCGGTTAACATATTTTTACTGAAAACTTAATTTACAACTGAAAAAAGTTTCGCTGCCCTATTAAAATCTTAACTAGCTTGTTAATTATAAACTATAGGAAAACTTTATTAATATTAAGTTATAGCAGCTCCATGCTAACTTCACTTAACTGCACTTTCAGAAGCACATAAAATACTTTAGAAACTTACGCCGCGAGTTATAAATAATAATTAATAACTCCGATATTATATCTTGTGTTTATTATAAGTTTTCATATCTAAATACAGTTTACAAAAAAGTCTAGCTTTTTAATGTTTTTTATTCAGCTGTATGTTAAATTAAATTGTTCTCTTAGTAAACCAAACCAATATTTATTTCCTTTGCAAGTAAATCAATAATAATTAACTGTTTGAAATCAATCAGGTATACCATAGACCTCAGTCTACCCCATCGGGAAATATGTTATGTTCGACATTAAGTTATTTTGAGACGATTGGACGGAAAAAAATTAAGTTTCGGGAAAAAACATGCTGTACAAAGAACAAACTACGGCTATGTGGGTCATTGCTTTATGTTTTTATCTCTGTTAGTTTTAATCATGATCTGGAAGTTTGAGTAATTTATGCGGCCTACCCAAACGTCCTTTCCTTGGTACGAGTATTGTTCGCCGAATCGTTGAGCTTCTTAAGTTTTGAGTTGAGCTGCCGATTACTGACAAAGCGTGCACTGACTGTGGTTCTTTCTTCAAAAGACCATTACAGACACCAATCTAATAATAATAATGGTTTGTGTGGAATGTTTAAACCTCAACAAATGTTTGTAAAAAGATTTTTTGATTAAAAAAAATAAATATATAAGTATCTATTCGCATCAATCCCATTTCCTCCCGTGGGTGTCGTAAAAGGCGACTAAGGGACTTACTAGAGAATGCGCTGCAGCGTTTTCTATGCATTTTTAACACCATACTGCTATCGCCATCTCCCCCAATTGGGGGAGGCTTATGTCCAGCAGTGGACGTCTTTCGGCTGTAATGATGATGAACGATGATTCGCATCAAAAAAGACTATTTAACATTACATACTTAGACTTAGATTTATAAAAGCATACTAGAAATTATTGTCGGAACTAGCATCCTTGCTAAGTTATCAGGATAACTTGTATTAAGGGCACTAGTCCCAACCCTTGGTTCGCTTATTCTAAGGTATTACAAAAAGAAAATTTTGGGTCCAAATACGAGTATTACAAAATCTACATGGTCTTCACATGATCTGGCCAAGATTATGTCTGGACTTTAAAAGAGACTGTGACCTCTGAGTTTGTTTTGGCCTTTCTTCTCAGAGTAGTCAGATAGGAAACTCTGACCTCATCTAATAAAAAAAAATGTGATTGACGTGTAAAAGTGTTTATACAAACCTACTTACAGAAATAAAATCATTTATTAAAAAAAACGTATTAAAAAGTAACTACCGATCGTAAAAAGTCTCGTTTTAAATAAAACTGCTTCAGATCAAATAAAAAAATCAAATCAAATCATTTGTTGGTTTGCAAACATGGGTAATTAGTACATAGATATCATAAATATTCCTCCATGCTCTACCGTCACATGGGCATGCAAATCTTATTATTATTCAATTCACTCAAAATTAAAATTAAATACAAAATACAAATTTGATTAAATCTTTTAATATGATGTAAATAGTGTATGACCTAATTTAATTTTTATATAATTAATGTGTTTCCTATTTTTTTAATATTAAAAAAACAAATCAAAGCAGATAAATACAAATAGTTTGAAATACATTAAAAATGTCATAAAAATACAAAATGTCAAATGCCAACAACGTTACAGTAATAAAAAAAATGTCAAATGTGAAAAAGGTTACAGTAATCCAACTAATTCTTTTGGTTTATTTGGAGCACTCGACTGGATGATTTTTAATAAGTGCATTATCCATTCATTTGTGTACGAATGAACGAGAAAGAACTACATAAAAGGAAATTAAAAGAAAGAAACGTTACTTTTCTAGTATACTATTAGGTAATATAGTGGATACCTGTGTTAATCTAATTCAATTTACGCATCTAAGTGGAACGCAGTAATGTTTAGCTCAATATGGGATCTACAATTCGCGCATTGAGGGTATCCAGAAAAAGTTTCTGAAATATCTAGATTATAAGGCACACCAGGTATCCCTATATTACAGTCACCGTTGCAAGAGGTACCATTTTCTGCCATTGGATCGTAGGCGACTCATTAATGATGTATGTTTTTTGATTAACATGGCAAATGGCTCAAGTGACAGCTCTGAACTTTTAGCAAAGTTAGCATTTCGCACTAACACTAGTGGATTAGAAGGCCGCTTCTAGGCGTGCCTTCTGCCACTACTAATTATAGATGTAATACTTTTCTTATAAGAGGCGCTCGAAGTTTCAATGATGTATCTTCTGAACATGATGTTGACTTATTTTGCACTCAGATAAGCACAGTAAGGACGCTCTTAGCCAAATATTTTTTTGTGAATGATGCGCCGGCTAGTGGTTCTTAAACTCATATGTAGCAGCTTAAATTGTGTAAGTAAATAAACTAACTTAACCTGCTTACTTTTGTACACTAATGCTTTATTTGTTCAGCGTTAGATAAGTAATCGATGTTATATACCTGTGGAGGCTTGTTATTAGCAACTTGATAATTTGTTGTTGTTACCTATTATTTGTAATTAGTCTGTAAGCCTTCTTAAAAACAATAAAATAAAATAAATAAATATATTATTTCATTGTTCTTATAATAAACTAGCTTTTGCCCGTGGCTCCACCCGCGTGGATGTCGGTTATCGCATACAAAAGTAGCCTATGTCCTTCTCCATATATAGGTTATATCTCTGCCTTTCATGACGATCGGTTCAGCGGCTTAGGCGTGAAAACGTAACATACAGACAGACAGACAGACAGAGTTACTTACACATTTATAATATTAGTATGGATACTGTTGAATGCATTTTTGGTAATTCAATTTTGGCCTAAGTACTAAATCATCATCTGCCTAGCCTTTTCCCAACTATGTTGGGATCAGCTTCCAATCTAACCGATGATGGAGCTGAATACCAGTATTTTACATGGAGCGACTGCTTATCTGACCTCCACGCCCCAGTAACTGGGTAATACGATACCCCTTGGTAAGACTGACCTAAGAACTAAATGCGGTTTCAAATTATTTATTACTAGCTGTTGCCCGCGACTTCGTCTGCGATCCAGGATGAAATGTAGTCTGTCCTTCTAATATGTTTCAATCATGATTCGAAAGACACGTGGCGCCATCTGTTATCATAAGAACGTTATTGTTGTTTTCCTCGGGAACAGTACTTTTTTTCGGGATGAAAGGTACCCTATGTCCGTTTCTGTACACCTGATAACGTATATGCAAAATGTCAGGATGATCGGTTCAGTTTTATTTTTATTTTTTTATTATGTTTTAATTAGGGACTTTTATAACCGCAATGCGTATGACAGTCCCATCATACCCTAAAGATATAATACTAACATATATGTTGCTATTGCATTACATTTGGGCCATGAACCCGAACAAACTCTTCGCATCATCACAATTTGGTTGAGAAAGAATTCTATGAAATGTACCTAAGTCAAGGCGGTTCAACTTCAAGGCCCCAAACACATCATTTCTATCAGACTCATATCGAACACAGTCCATCAATAAATGATAGTAGGTGTTCCACAATTCCACACTCCACACAATTAGGTGAGTTAGTTTTTATCAACATGAACACAAACTTCGGTTCAGTTGTTTAGGCGTGAAAAGGTAACAAACAAACTGACAAACTTACTTTCGCATTTATAATATTAGTAGGATTATGACGAAGCAAAATGACTATGAGAGCAGTGGTGGCCCAGTGGTACCTATCGGCCTCGACTTACGAGTAGTATTTATAATATTAGTTAGGATTATGACGAAGCAAAATGACTATGAGAGCAGTGGTGGCCCAGTAGAACCTATCGGCCCCGACTTCCGAGTAGTATTTATAATATTATTTAGGATTATGACGAAGCAAAGTGACTATGAGAGCAGTGGTTGCCCAGTGGTACCTATCAGCCCCGACTTACGAGTAGTATTTATAATATTAGTTAGGATTATGTCGAAGCAAAATGACTATGAGAGCAGTGGTGGCCCAGTGGTATCTATCGGCCCCGACTTCCGAGTAGTATTTATAATATTGGTTAGGATTATGACGAAGCAAAATGACTATGAGAACAGTGGTGGCCCAGTGGTATCTATCGGCCCCGACTTCCGAGTAGTATTTATAATATTGGTTAGGATTATGACGAAGCAAAATGACTATGAGAGCACTGGTGGCCCAGTGGTAGCTATCGGCCCCGACTTACGAGTAGTAGACCGTGAGTTTGAACCCAAGCAGGTACTTTACTTTGTGTAAATAATTTCATCAGCACTGCTCTCAAAACGGTGAAGGAAAACATCGTGACTAACCGGCATGTCCTTGAACCAAAAATTCAAAGACATGTGACATCTATCAACCCGCACTGGACCGGCGTGGTGGATTACAGCCCACTCCCTCTCACCGAGAGGAGGTCTGAGTCCCAGCAGTGGGAACATTATAGGGCTTATTATGCTAAAGAACTATGTAAGGATTGGGGTCTCCCTTGTTTCATCGAAAAGATATTACCAAATTATCACTTCCCAAACAATATTCCGCATAAACTCATTTGCCAAATTATTACTTAGCAAAGAATCTCTTCACAAATAATTGTAACGGAAACTTAATGTTTGGCAAGTAAACGTTTAAACAATAACTTGTTTACCAACTGGCACTTTTACCAATTTTTATGTAGTCCAATATTTCAGTTAGAATAACTCATTTTACGCAAAATAAAATTTGCCAAAACGTTTGCGTTTATTTATTTTTTCTGCCACAGGAGGTCACAGTTTTAACCTAACCTAACCTAACCATTTTTTTTAAATAATTGACCTACTCTAACTAGTTCCATAAGTAACCATAAATTTGACTTCATAACAAATCATTTGACCAAACGTTTATTGTCTATAGATTTTTTGATGTAATAAATCATTTGATTAAAGACCAAATGCCTAAATGAAATTATCCTTTTTAATATTCTGCCAAGTAAAAATTTGACCAAATGAAAATGCGTACTAAAATCATTCCAAACATTGCATTGGTACAAAAAAGGTCGCTAAAATTTGTTTGTGTAGTGAAATTTTAGCAAATTATTTTCGGCAAAACGGCAGGAACTCTCAAGGATTGTAGCAGGTGGCATTCTGTCTTTTCTGCCCACCCCATGGGAAAAAGCGTCACTCATATTATTTTTACAACTTGAAATACCACTTATGGTAATATACTCTCTCTTTAATGGGTCTCCCTTTATAATGAGTCATTAGAAACGACATACATCCATGGAAGATAAAAGCTCTCACAAAGTAGGTTAGCTTCTTCGTGTTAATTATAATTAAATTAATAAATGTTATATTAATATTCATCATTTCAGTAATAATAAAGAGGTAGTCTAAATAACAATTTGATGATAAAATCGACAAAGGAAAGAAAATCCATTCGTGTTATTTATTTGGGAAAATTTCGATACAGATTGCTTCGAGAAATTGATTCGGAAACTGTTAATGACAGCACTTTGCCGTAATATATTCGCATGCATGCATGTGCATATTTCAGTTTTAATAATAACATAATAAAGTTTTTTCATGCTGCTTTTAAATGCTTGCGTACTGTTGGTTAAAAGAAAAATGCTTTTATAATCTTAATGAATACATGTCAGATCGCGGAGAAGGAAACATGAATCAATAATATTGGTAATGGTGGTAATTGGAATGGTAGTATGACCTTATAATAATTGATTAATGTTCAAATTTTACACACTTTTAAATTATAATACTTATGACATTATCAATTACAATTTACATTATTTATTTATATTCATAATCTGACATTTTATTAAACTTTATCTGTTGAACTGACATGGTTATAACTTTGACATCAACTAATTAATTTGTTCCTATAAATCCTGCATGAGATCTTATTTGTTGTTGTTGTCTATATTTTTCTTTCTTTTTTATGTACTTAATTAAAATAATAGCATTGTGCAGGTTACAATTAAATATTTGCACACCATATGTAATGGTAGAATGTAAAGGGGCCATTATAGTTTTAAGATCATACCTTGTAAACCTACATTCTGGCAAATAAATGGATTTGATTTGATTTGATTTGTTAATATATTGATTTGTTTATAACCTTGTTTAATAATGATTATACTTTTCATGTTTTCTTTTAGCGTCAAAATCTATTAAGTAGATATGACGTTATGCCTGTATTTCCCGAAGGGATAGTCAGGGGTGTACCTACAATGTGTAACTGACGTTCTAGACATATGAAGGGTGCCTTCATTTATGTCTAGAACGTGGATCCATGCGCGAAACAAAAATAATAATTGTTTATTGTGTCTCAAACGGTTACATTTACACATGTAAATGAAACAGCCCCAGTAATTAATTAATAATACTTTTATTGGGGTTGTCTCGCTCCTTCCCTTAATTGAGCGTTTACAAAATTGAGACAATAGTGTTTTAATTGTGTCTGTAATTATGGCATACGAGAGGTTAATGCACATTATGAATGTAGTTTATTCAAAATCGTTTACTGAATCGATTTCTCTGTCATTATTTATTTATTTACTTATGTACACACAAAATAGTTGACAGGACAATATATTAACATAAAAGAGCACAAAGGTACTGCTTATTTCAAAAGAAATTTCTTCCAGCAGACCTGCGAGAGGAAAGTTGGGTAAGCAATGTAGACCCAGTGTGTAGAAAAGTTAAACAAGAAAAATTTAAATTAAAACACTTAAAATTAAACTATAACTCTATAAAACAAACATACATACAAATACATACACATATAAATATTACCTATAATATACATACATATATATATATTATATGTAGAATATTACTGTATAGAAGAGAGGTAATGCTCTTTGACTTGCTTTTTAAAGAGAAATAAAGGTTTACAATCTCGAATGTTAGGCGGAAGTGAGTCATTTTTATTATATATATATTATATTTTTTATCCCAAAAATAATAAAAAACACGTAAATTACACTCAAACTTCCGCCGTGCAGTCAAAACAAGCTAAAATGGCCGAAGTACTTACTAGGCTAGACCCTTATATGTTTGCGACTGTGTGCGAGCGTAGATTAGTAATGTGACCACAATTTTCTTACAATAAATAAAAGACGTGTGGCACTCGGGGACTGCCGCGGTAAAGCTATTGCATAGCATTTTGTATCATATTTATTTTATTTATGCAGCATTTCTTTTTCTTTGATATTTTTTTTTTTTTTTTTTCGTTACGGAATTTCTGGATTCGGTCCCCGCGCTCAAGGCCTGCGATAGAAGCTATGCAATAGCTTAAAAACAAAATAAATAAGTGCTGAACGTCGTAAAAGTGTATAACTACGTAAACAAAGTCAAATACTATTCAAATATAAGCATAATAACAACTTTAAAATAGACGAAAGTGTTGAACCTAAAGTAATTTTAAATAAAAAAAGAGTGACAAACTGTTTTGACAGCGAAAAAATTCCATGTACATGAGTCATTTCCAACCGTCTATATAGTCAAGTTTAAAAATTGTTCAACTGGAATGGTATCAACTATTTGGCAAGCTTTAATTAAGTCGTTGTAGCCTTGCGGTGCAACAGGGGAACTGAATGTACTCGTAATCGACTGGTCGAGAGTTTAAACCCCACTATCAACAATCACTTTTTGTGAAGATCATAATTTTATAAACTAATATTTATAAGAATAAAATACGCAGTACACAGAAAAAAGAACTGCCAGAAATTATTAGATCACTAGAGGGTACTGGTGTAGTAAAACCGTCGGAGTGGGGAGCGTGAGGTTTTTTCGTTACGGAATTTCTGGATTCGGTCCCCGCGCTCAAGGCCCGCGATAGAAGCTATGCAATAGCTTAAAAACAATGTTTTATACATAATAGTAAAAATTTAGTGTATGTATTATGATTATAACATAATATTTGAATGGGACATGTTGTGTAGTACACCAACTCACATTTCGCTATAATCTGTCTATACTATATATATATTATGTTATAATATTATAAAGCTGAAGAGTTTGTTTGTTTGAACAAACTCAAACGCAAAGCATTTATTTCAATTAAACCATTTACAGGCACTTTTGAATTGTCAAAGAGACGGTCAGTTAGTCAGAAAGTTGAAGCTAGATGCCCATTCCAATACGTAGATCACTATGCCCATTCCAATACGTAGATCACTATGGAGAAGAACGGACAAGAAACTCCAAGGACACTCTTTTAAATCAACATATTACATAATCCTGGGTACATTATTCGTGTTGCTTCTATATGTGAGACAATGTAAAAACTAATAAAACAATTCAAAATATAAAATTACAAATTAAAAATAAGCCCTGGCAGTCAAGAGATGACTAGTCCCAACTGACGGCGCCCGTTCACGAACATGACGCATGGATCAGCACCATCCAGCTCAACCAGCGCGCATCTCAGAAACTACTGGTTGGAATTGAAAAATTATTTTTGTGTCGGATAGTCCATTTATCGAGGAAGGTTAAAGGCTAAATAACACTACGCTACGACCAATAAGAGCGGAGCATAAATGAAAAATGTTTAAAAAATATTTCATTTTGAGAGCTTCCGTTGCGTGCACTGCGCAAACGGTTTAAGTTACACGAATATTATGTATAATGGAATTGTTCCTCTTTAAAAGTTCTAAAAAAAAGTCCGCGTCGGCATATGTCTATCTTTTAAGATTGACGCACTATAACCTTTTTTTTGGTAAACAAATTTGTTCGAAATTAATGCATTATTTGCGAAGGAGTTTTATCAACATAATATTAATCCTTATCCAAATAAATATGGTATTAATCACAAGTATATAAATGTAAACAGTAACTGGTGTTGAAGACCATTTAAATTGTCTAACACACCGCATCGGTCGACTACCATCTTGTTGCATATTCACATTGCGTTGATATAGTCACATACGTATGAATATTAAATCTTTAAATTAGTTTTTTTTTTTTTAAGATCAGCAGATCTTATTTTGAAGCAACCCACCCCACACCTCACGTATTTATTATTTCTAATTGAAATCGCACGCGAAGGGTGTAAAAAGGAAATGGTTTCATAAGAAAACATTAGCTAGAAATGAAGGAAATGAAAAAGATTTTGCTATTTCTTCAAAGTACTCGTAGATATGTCGCTGCCAACTATACTCCATTTGAAATTATTATTAGACATATAAATAAACCTTTTTTACAGTCAACCGATTTTGAGTTCTGTTCCTTAGGCATAAGGATGGCATTTAAACCAAAAAAGTGATTACAATACGAACTGTTTACTGCAGGTGCCATTTGCCATGCCACCAACGAAATAGAAGTCAAAATCGGTTAAACATACTGTAAAAGCGTTTATTTAAATGTCTAATCTTATTTCAAATGGAATATAGCATAATTGGCCTTTCAGTTAACAGCCTACTACTTTTGCTAAACGGCGCCGTTCAACTAGTGGCCTGTATTATATTCATTATAGGTTAGGTTGGAACTGTGACCAACCTCGCGCGTGCCGAAATGGTCGCTGTAATTAAGGCGGGGCACCCTGACCAAATGGGTAGGCTAGATTAGAACTAACCTGTAACCGACCGGGCGCGAGCCGAGCGAGCTTAGCGAGCGATGCCACGCTAGCGGCCGGTAAGCGCTACTTCAAAGGCTAGGCTGTTAACTAAAAAGCAAATTAAGCTAGTTGGATGCGACATATATATCGTTTCTTTTTTTTTTGACGTCATTTGTCATCTAGCAAATTTGGATTTACTTTAGGTTCACCTCTGACTAACCCTTTCGGGAAAACAGGCGTCATGTTATGTATCATTGTCATCGATAAAGTTATACATTTAAAGTAAAGCCTAACCTATGTATCATACGACGGTTAAAAACACGCCATTATGGCACCTATATAGTGCGTATCAAATACGTCAAATGATGATAAAAACGTTAGAGAAAACAATAGGTACAGCAATTAAGGTGCCTTTTGTACAATTCTGTACGGAAAACCAAATTCTTTTGACATACGTTCTCTATGGGTAAAAATCGACGGCCCATCACCGGCGGTGACGCAAAACCGACAATTCTTTTTTTAGCACGAACGTGTGAAAAAAATATTCAATGCACTCACGAGTTAAACCGTTTTCGATTTAATGACAGTGGTTCAGAGGAAGCTTACTGCAATTAAAAATATTTTATTGAAAACAATATGACGTACGTTTTGAAGTTGCAATTTTATATACATGAGTTTACTTTGAAAAATTATTATTTACCGTAAGTATTTTCTTTGTGTGTTTTACAAAACAAAGTAGGAAACCTTTAAATAGAAAATGAGAATGTCATTTCAAAAATCTGGTGCATACATTTTTAACGCATAATTCTGTTATCCAAATAAAATGGACCTGATCCTGTGTCTGAACTTAGCCGTACAATTTGATTACGATACCACTTTGTAGTATTTTATTACTATTATAGAATATGCGGTATTTCAGGAGTTTTACCATATACAACTTTTTAGGTACTATATTATAACAATTGTCAAAGCTCTGAGTTCGCCTGTAACGCCTGCTTGACGTTCTTCCCGTTTGACGCAACTCGATTTATAGTTAGCTATTACTACTATAATTAATTCAAGGGATCACCTACAAGTACTGTGGAGACCTCGTCCTTACCTTGCACCCTAGTTGCCTCCAGTAATTTCCGGCTTACGTCTGCAAAAGGAGTAATGAATAAACTGTGCATAACTGCCTTGGTAACTACGCAATCTGGTTTTTAAACGGCACGGTTGGCGCAGTGGTTAAGCGATTGACTGCTATGCTGCGTGTCGCGGGTTCGATTCCCGCACGGAACATATATTTGTATGACCTACAAGTTGTTGTTCCGGGTCTGGCTGTTTGTGTATGTGACTTTAAATGTTTGTAAACGCACCCACAATAAAAACCATATTGGTGATGTTTAAATTCTGGATAGGCGTAGAGTGAATAAATGGTATTTAAACTCGTATATCCATCGTAGGTATATCGAACATAGTTTTATAAAAGAAAAATTGCGGATCAACCACCTTCGGTTCTTAGCTCTGCGGTTCTTAACCACCGAAAATAGGAGGAGGAGGTTCTAGGTCGAAGCTAGCACCTACAAATCGAATTCCAATTCTTTATTAGTGGCTTTTGTGGACATGATATTTATTCAGATATGTTACTGTAGTTGTAATTGCAATCATGTCATTAATATTTTATATACTTAGATTATTTTATATTTTGTGAATGTGAGAACGTTGTAGGCCTAGTAGAGTGTAGATTTGTTGGCGGTTTTCTATTTTGTTAAGTACCTGGTAATTTTTGAAAGGCCCACAGTGTCCTCCCATACCTATTATCACTGTTATTTAATAATATTGTAAAGCCAATTATTTTTAAAAGAGTAACCGTGGAGTTTCTTGCCGGCTCTTCTCCATAGGAAACGACTAACTCGAACCGTGCACCTAGCTTCTGACGTTTCATAAGTGCCCATGTAGGTTTATGTGAAATAAAATATTTTGATTTTGATTTTGAAGCATATATATATATATTTTTTGTTTTTTTGTTTGGGTAACTCATTGTTTAGCTTTGGAAAGAAAATAAGGTTTTGAGAATTATTACCATTTTGCATAATATCTTTTATTAAGCGACCTACTATTTGTAAACAAAGAGGGACCTCTTTGTTTTAAATGAAGGACGAATTCTCCATTACCTCTGATAAAATAACTGGCTTACCTATACCTACGTATAATAGAAAATAAATCAAGTACCCTTCAAATTGGGTTACTCGACCTGTAATTGGATAAATCTGTTTTCTCCCATCGATGTCCACCGCGAGTCCTTGAGCTTAATACGTTTACAATAGTAGCATCAGAAAGGGTATTTCTAAATTCGTGAATAATATCACTTGCTGACTTAAGCGAAACAAAAGGTAGACCCGTGAAATATGTCTCTAAATTGATTTGATATATACAAGCTGGCGATTTATACCCAAAGTCTCAAATTCAGATAATTTATGTAACAACATATCAAAAAAATATCTTCGTAATGGTAATTCACATAAAATGGCGAAAAAAAAGGTTCCATTTTCTTTTAAGTACTGAATTTAAGAAATAATAATTAAAAAATAATAGTACCTTAATTAAATTTATAAATTTTCGGTTTAAAACAAAGTTATTAAAAAAAGAAGATTTTCTGGTATAAAATATTGTATGATACTGGTAACAATGCAGGAGATACAAACATTTTCACATTTTTTACATCTTCAAAAACACTTATAATATAACTCCCATTAATAGGTTCATATTGTATGTAGCATAACTAGCCACATTTTGGATGAAAACGGCTGTAAACTGTTTCGAGTGGAAATCGATTTTGGGAGGCCTACGTCTAGCAGTGGACTTAAAAGGGCTGATTATGACGATCATAGGCCGTGTCTCCGACACTCTACATAAAACATTGTTTGGCAACGGTATTTTGTTTGCATAGTTCTTATGAAAGGAATTTTTTTTGAAAAAAAAATTTCTTCAATCACTTTAATTTCATAGATGATAATTTACAAAAAAAAAAAAATATGATAAATTTTTTTGCACCACTGCCCTGTCATTTTGACAGTGACATTTCTTGACATTACTTTGTTTACATAAATTATCTGAATTAGAGACTTTGGGTATAGACACCTGCATCCTTTAGGCGCCTGTTACACGTAAAGTATTTACTGTGTTCTGCCAATAAATACTAAAGTATCGTGGTATATAGTGAACGTGTAACTAGCGTACTGATGAATGACAATATTTAATCAGGGATTTCTAGATTTCTTGATTCCGTATTGACGATCCTTCGGAATGTGATAAATATTAAACGTCTAATCTCACGTCAGTATTTATCACGTCAGTAGTGTCAGTACGCATCACACTAGCGATAGAGGCGGACGACATGTTTGATTCAACAGAGACGGAGGCGCCGTCGTTGCAAATATCGGGCATTCGAAAATAATTCTCATAATCATCCATTTCGCCATGTAGTTTCATTTCGGCCATTAAATTCAAATGGGTGTACCTTTCACTTTGTAGGTACCAGTTTTTTGACCACCGTGTTCTTTTAACTTTAACTGCAAAAATAACAGCCACACAAGCTTTAATTTTTAGCTGTATGTCCATTTTAACGTGTATTCAGCAAGAGACCGGACTAAATACTGACGTAATAAATATTGAACGTGTGTTTGGTGTATTAATCCATCAATAAATACAGACGTCTATCAATAAATACTGAACTGACGAATCGCAATAAATACTTTACGTGTAACAGGCGCCTTAAGGTGATTCTACCTTTCGCTATGAAATCCATATCCCTAACGTAAAAAAAAAACTCATCATACATTCATCGAAATAGTCTGTCTACTGTTGTATAGGAATTTGTTTTTCTTTTTTTATGAATCGGATATTATTTGTCATCCTCTGTATAAACTAATAATAAAGCTGGAGTGTTTGTTTCTTTGAACGCGCTAATCTCTGGTACTATCAGTCGGATTTCAAATTAATATTTTCGCACTTGATAGCCCAATTTTTAAGGAAGGTTATTTAACATCATGCTATGACCCTTAGGAACCGAGCCAAAAGAAAAAAAATCCGAAAGAACGCTAAGCGAAAACGAGGTAATAGCGCGGGCGGGCAATACGATGCGACGCGGTGGGTCGGGGGAACAAAAACTTTCATGGGAACGAAGTCACGGGCAGAAGCTAATAATATTATCTGTCTGAATTTATTGAACCCCCCATCGGTCATGAATATAATAGAAAAATAACATCAGTTTATTCGAAAAACTTTTAGAATATTCAACTAGTTAGAAACTTTCATTGCTAGAATTATGACAAATTCTATTGAAAATCAAATAGTATTCTATTGAAAACATCTTTGAAATATGCACGAACATTCATAGTTCAGACAGACTCAAAATCTTATAATTTCCAGTAATAACAAAGTAGGTATTTCAGAAAAATATTAATCTTATATACCCTTTAAAAAATATTAGATCAGTGCCTTGTAGCTTATATTATTCCTAATAGGGCCAAAGACGACCTAAAATAACATTCAATCTATCAGTTGAAATAATAGAGAGAAATGGACAAAATACTGTCTCATTATTCAATCAGACGGATTTGACATATTGACAAAATTACATATTTGCGAATCCCAAACGTCTCACTTAGGAACCTTTTCAAGTCTTGAGAGCTGATAAATTAAGAGTGAAAAAGGTCCATGTATACTGAACTAAGAAGGGTCTTATTGTGAGAAAAATGTGTCGTGTCACTCTGTGTGCTTAGTCGAACATACTTACAAAGTGAATCATAACGAGTAGGGTTTGCACAGATGTGCACAGTCCATAAGCACAAACTAGCTTGTTTACGTCGTCAGTCTATTTCCTTCAGAATCGTTTATTTAATTTGGAAGGTTGTTTATACGGCCTTCATCATCAATATAGTTTGTTGTTTTTCAACCTTATTCTCAGACCAAATAAAAAACCAAGACGGAGCGTTGTCAACAGTGACGTGTGGCCGGTTTTGTAAACATGTGTGCACTTAGTGAGGTGTAGTTTAATTGTAAATGGTTGTAAATGTGTGCGTGTGAGCGTGTACACACAGCGCGGAGGTGTAGTTTTGGCATGCTTCACTGTATTGTTCGCAGCGCTCTGTCTTGATTTTTTATTTGGTCTGAGTCTTTTAATAATGACTCTTATGAAGTAACAATCCATTATCAAAAGTGCGTTACTAGTAAACATTTTCCTATTCATTTATTTCCGCAAAAATTCACTGAAAAAAAAAGTTGTTGCCACAATCAAGATTTTGTTTAGATTGACTAAGCAACTTGTTTGCATCTGAGCCTATCAAGCACAATGATCACAGCTACTACTTTTATTTGATTGGGATTCGAAACGGGATCTTGATTGGAGCTATCACAAAACTTATTTGCAGCAATTAAGTCAAAACATAGTTGCTCCAACCAAGATTATTTGATTAAAGTCTCAATGATCTTTATTGAAGTAATCAAAATGCTTGATTGACACAACCAACTTACTTTGTTTCAGTTAACATTTTTGTAACTCTTCTACAATGATGTCATGTTAAGGGTAATCGAGAAACTTGTTTGAGCGTTCAATCATTTGAACTAGTATTGCTGCAATCATGTCGTGATATTATATCGTCAAGATATCGTCAATGCAGTGGAGAGCATTTTTTTCAGTGTAATAATATTGAAAAAAATGCACTCCAATCAAGTGACTTTTTGGCTTGATTGACGATATCTTGACGAGGATTGCGCTTTGAGCTATTGCTCAGGGGTAGCTTGAGGGGCAGACAGGCGGGTTCAGTGCAAACAGTCTCTGTTGAGACATTTACTGGGGGCGGGAAACGAACCTTATCTAAAAAGCGCAATCCTAATAGCTTTTTCATGGCACATTTTGAAAATAACTACATCCAAATCACAATAGTATCCTGGATATAGATATATATGACAATACCGGGCCCGATTGCATTGTGATGTGTGATTCGTAACGCAATCCGGAAAGGCCTTCACTCGCTCGCTCCAGTATTCACACAACTTCGAGATACGTGACCTAACTACTCATATTCAAGGTTCAATCTGATTTAGGTGAAACAGGGATGAACCGAAATAAAGACATCGTTTTAAAGATGGGCGTAGTAAAACATGCGCAGATAAACTTAAGTACGTATTCAATAACAAGTTATTCAAATGAGACTTTAAAACGTGCCATTAAAAACCGCTAAAAAGCTTATTGCACCGAGATACTAATATTTAACAACATGCAAGACGGCAGCGCTTACTTCATGCATCGTATTCGTTTAGCTTGATCGCTTTTACATAATAATACGACGTCGCTCTCTCAATCTACTATTTATTACACGATGTATGCGTCTACTTATGTTACCCCTACGAGGTAATAAAATTGAAATTATGTCGTTTAAGGAAATTGGCTTATTATCATAATGAAATATGTTCATTTTCTGACAAATTTATCTCAAAATAATTCTATAAAGAAAATGATTTAAACTGCTGTAAAAGTTTATACATGGTAAGTAAGGTATTTCTAAGTTAGATACCTTATTCAGACATGTTATGTCTTCGCATAAGCCTCTGCTCGTGCAACTTTTTACAACTAAAAGTAACTTAATACGTAGTTACGTACCTGGAACATTGTTAAAGCTGACATGGTAATTTTACGTAACTAAATCAGAATAGTAGTTCAAAGAAGGTCTAGAAAAAAAGCCTTGGCATTATACTAGATTAGGTAATTCTGAGGCTGATAAATGTGATGATATAATACTTTGAAAATACAGCGTGCAATCCTGTAGCAACGCAATAACACATTACTTAGCCGCGGTGTTCATATCGCACGTAATAAGAGAACACTATATTATTTTCATTCTTCACAGAACAGTCGTTATTCATGGCTCGCATAACTTTTTCTCCATAAAGCAGGTATTTCGAAGGCTTATTTCTTCGTAGATTGAACATACGTGATTCCTAGAAGGATAGTCATGCGCCTTTTCATCAATCCTTACTTAGTTTTACAAACTTAGGTAAATTCTTGGCGAAAAAACTTTTTTGGGATTTGTCAAAGAGTTTCAACAACTCTTTTTGTTTCCGAAATACTTTGACCTATTTTATGCATGTAGGACAGATAAATTAAATATCAGCAGAATTTCTACGTAACTAGTTTAGGTTGGACAACAAATACACAGGTAGGTAGGAATATCGGAAATTGTTTTAAAAGATTAAGTACCTAAGTGTTGTCATTACTATACCTACATCTTTGAAGAAAAAAAACAAAACTTTGAAGAACGAAATTGTCTACTAGCCTAAATGCTTTAATAACACAGAAGTACACACTTCTTTATACGTGTTTATCATTTTAATAACATTTTAAATAGAGTTTATGAAACTCAATCATTTTTAATAGCCGCTAAATTAGGTTTAGTGGTTAGATATAAAGATGAGAATAAGAGCGATGAATTTCGATCCATTTGCATAATAATTATAAGTATATGCGATTATGAAAAATACTTGAGACAAGTAAAAGACTGTACTTTACCATTGGTAGATAACGTATTCATAAAAAAAGCAAATTATTTTATCAATAAATTTGATAAATTTGCTTTTTTTTTTCATGCTTTTTAGTTTTGTTTATGATATAAGTACTCCTGCCAGGTTGTTGGTGTTTTACAAATAACCCTGTATATAAACTTATATTTGGAATTGTCTCATTACTAGCTTTTATTTGATACCAGTTTTGTGGTATTTTTTTTTAAATCTTTAATCTTTTTTAGTAATTGCAGATGCAATATATAAATATTATAGCCTATGTCACTCCCACAATTATGACAAATCTAACGACACCTCATATGTTAAAATTCATCAAACCCTTTAGGCTACAGAGCGTGCCAAAGAAATAAACATACATACATACTCTCGAAAAACATTACTGCTTCTGGGGCAGTCGGGTAAAAATATACTAAAAGCAATACTATTTTTGCATTTTGCAAGTCGAGTCTTTTGTAACAGCAGATGTGCGTAGTTGCAGGCAGATATATTGTCTTCACAGTAGACTGAGAGTCTGCCAATGAAAATTAGAACAAAAGCTTTATTTTTGCTCAGATTCGACATCTCTGGTACCCTGCCCCTTTTCATGAAGCGACACAATTTTTACTCATATGTATATTTACGAAAAAACTGCGGTGTATCGATAAATAGTGTCTCACATATCCAATTTATTTATCAAGGCGATTCCAAATCTGTAGGGTGACCGTAATTTGCGCGCTTTGTGATACGAACCCCCACAGGGATGTTATGAAGATGTATGAGAAAGGTTATACCCCAACCTTTATAATGGCTGCGAATATTCTTTTTTCAATGTATCTGTATAAAAAGATCAATTTAGTTGATCGTAGGCGGGATTTTTGATTTTTCATAACCCGATGAAAAAGTGAATAATGATTCCATTCACGTTATTTGCACAAAACTTAACCTATCCGCTCCTGGTTTTATTTATTAGCAGCCACGGTTTCAAAGCCTTTTTGACAGTTTTATTAGTATAAATAATATGTCTGGTTCGAGGTATTAAGATTTCAGATATGAGAATGCCTAATAATGTTGGCAATAAAGATAAAATGCTAGACCAATCATAAGAACTTGCAGATTACCTAGCAACTAAAATTAAACGAAAGATTAAGCTTTAATTGCTTGAAAATTATAATGAAGAATGTTATCCGAACCTTTTCCAAATAGGTATAACCTTTCACGGATAAATTAGTTCTATACCTGTCTTGTTTGTTGAAAATTAAACGAAGGTATATTATAGGTATTACTTACCGTCATGTCTTACTCCACTACTCCAGATTCAACTAAAACCTCAGACCAAATAAAAAACCAAGACAGAGCGCTGCGAACAATACAGTGAAGCATGTCAAAACTACACCTCCGCGCTGTGCGTACACGCTCACACGCACACATTTACAACCATTACGAATGTTGAAACATAAAATGATTTGATAACTATCTGTTTACATTGGAATATAATATCTTAGGTACTAAATTATTATACTATGAATAATAGTGGAATACTAAGTGTTTTTGTATTCAGAACTGGTTAATTTTGTAAGAGGAAGACTGTCCTACCGTGATACAGTTTCGACTAGTACGGAGGACAGTGTGAATCGAATGCTACAACCTAAATAACAATATCAGTGTAAGTTTTATTGGTGAGTTGTTAGTGCTTAAATACGTACTAAATAATTATCATGTGACGTAAGTACTTAACGAACAACATCTATATATGACGTTAGAAAGGTGAGAATTATAATATCACATTATTGGTTAGTATTTAAGTGCAGGAACCTATTTATTTGCGCTTGTAGTGTTTACCTACCAATTGTTAAAAATACCTAATTATATGGTTGTATGTACTTTTATGATGCAAATAAAGTTATTATTATTATATTATTTACAATCAAACTACACCTCACTAAGTGCACACAATACATGTTTACGAAACTGGGGCCCAAGTCTGCTATTTTTATAAATTCATCACTCCAACACGATCCCATTGTCATTTTGCTAAAAGTTCGTAATCTGCTAAATTCATAATGGTGGATCATTGGTCGGTCAATAGTCTCGTAATAGAATTGTATTACAATGGCATTTTGAACATTTATTCATGCCAGATTTCATTTATATATATTTTTTACATATTATTTATTAGTGAAAGCAATCTGAAGTAGTAGGAAGTTGGAAGTTTAGTAGGAAGTTTCATTTGTCATTATGCACGAGATTACCAATTCTTTCAATGGAGTGTCAGTGGCTGACCATTGGAAAGTCATAATGACGCCATTATATTAGTAGATTACCAAACTTGTCAAAATCAACAATTATTAAATCAATGATAGACCATTCTGACACTATTGTAATAGCAGACTTGAGGCCCTGGCCTCACGTTACTGTTGACAGCGCTCTGTCTTGGTTTTTTATTTGGTCTGAAATTAATACATAAAAAATAGCCAAGTCATAAGGACTGCCAACAGAAGTGAAAACTCAAAACTTTGGAATAACTCATAGACTATTATTAGAAAAAAATAATTCAGTGTTCAAGAATACTTAGAGGATAAATCATTAATAATATAATAAAGTAAAAATAGCCTTTAATCCACGACATGCAAAAATGACATAATTTCATTATTCATTATTATTATTATTACTACAATACAATCAATACAATACAATTAATTAACTATTATACATTCATATTTTATTCTCTAATTCATTATTATTATTATTAATGGATTAGTAATATAGACTTTGTTTTTGGAAATATTTGTACGCCATACTAGGGCAGGGTATGCTGGAACCAATATTTGTAACATCTATTGTACCATAACCTAACAAATAAACATTTTTGATTTTATTTTCATGTCACGCATTTCATATATTTTTTCCCTACCAAAAATCGCTCAACGCGGCTAAAGTTTTTACTTCAACAAAAATAAACTCAATAAAGAAGTAAACAAATCCTTCCCGTAAATAAAGTACAATTAATTTGTAGCATATGAGTTTATTTATCGTGTTTATGACGTGTTTGACACCTTTGAAGGAGATCCGGGCAAATAAAACAATGCATAATTGGCCGACTGTCCGCCCCAGACGGACTGGCTTGCGTATCCCTGGCCTAGGTACAGGTCAATGAGGGTGTCATATTGTGTACGTAACACTCGAGGTGAAAATGGAATAATAAAATAAAGAAGCGGGTAATTACGTAGGTATACAGGCGGCCCGTCGGATGACACATTGTCGGAATGGTCTCTTTGCTGTGGAAATTCCGCACGGGTATTCGGGTGTGGGTGTTAATGCAGGCATGTCAGCGTGGTGCCTATATAAACCCATATTAGAGAGAGAAAACCTATTCAAAAGATGCTTATAATATCCTACACAACTGTCCTATACAACAGCACTGTGTGGAAATAGCTATAGGTAGACATAGATAAATTATTTCATTACATAACGTCATGCTTGTGATTCCCGAAGAGTTGGGCAAAGGCGTAGATGTACCTATGGTGCGGCTTATTCCACAAATCTCCCCTGAAATTCCCCCTTAGGAGGAAAAGTGGAATCTATAAAAAACAGTCTAGAATTCACCTCTGATAATCTGGCTTATTCCTAATCCCCCTAAGAGAATCTCTTTAGAATATTTTTTTTTTTTATTTTGTTCAGTTTTCTGAACCCTAATGTAAATAAAATCACTTTCAGGGGGGTCTTGGAATGTTTTTTTTTTTTTTTTTCAATTCTAATTTTCCCCCCTAAGCAGGATTATCAGGGGTGAATTCTAGACTGTTTTTTATAGATTCCACTTTTTCTCCTAAGGGGGATTTTCAGGGGGATTTGATTTTTTTATTATTTCTTCATGGTGCTTCCACACTGAGCCTCGAGGGGGGCTTTGGCAATTTAGCTGTGTTCTAATATAGACTATAAGTACTTTCTGCTACTAACTCTTCACTAAACACAACCTATGGACTGTTAATGTATGTGTTCATGTCTGAAACAAAGATTTTTATATATATTTATTTTTATTTTAGTACCACAGTGGTGCTTTACCCCGTGTCAAAAAGCGATCGTTGCGATCATTTTTATGTCACTCATTTGATCGGAAAACGGAACGGCCCGTCTTCACCGTGCCGAACAAAATGAATGCGACGATTTCGCTCGTTTATAATACGAGTACGACGTGGCCTTAGAGTCAGTCCTGATTAAAAATCCACGTCATTCAGACCCATGACTAACATATTCTAATTTATTTATTTCTAAAAAACTTTGCCTATTTTACAATTTGTATTAGACACACAACGGAAACCAACAAAAAAAAAAATATATATATATAAATAATTTAAAAAAATCTAAAGATCAGTAGGTCCTCGTGCCGCTATTTGAGTAAAGCCACGGTGGTGAAGGTTTTCTTTCCACTCAAATTATGCCTGAATCTGTACTTTCGTTATATACTGAAACGAATGTTTGATAGAAATTTCAGTCCTATTATTAAAATATTCAGAGCAGAAATATTAATTCTCTGCTTGAAATACTGCTTTGCCGACTGCTCAAATGGAAATACCATTTACTTTCGATAAAATATAGTACCTACTTTCCAATTCTCTTGGAGCTTGGTTCCAAATTATTTTAAATATTAAGCTAAATATTACTGAGATAGGCACACAGGAATGGAAGCTGTTATATCTGTGTTTGATCCACTTGGACCGTGCTGATGAATGATGTTTTCTATAAACGAATAGCCTAGCTTATTCATGGAGCATCACTATCCTATCTTCGACACCTGTCTATCACTGTTTGGATATTCTAGTCAAATCTGAAGAACTAGTAAATGGTCAACTATGTTTGCACTTACCTAGTTTTTTTATGGATCGCCAGGAGCTTGGAATTATAAATATCTGCATATCTGTAAGTGAGGTGTTAGATATTCTTATCCTTAAGGTGAATTTGATTAATTACCAAATCGATCACCACTATGAATGGGGCGTGAAATTTGAACGTACGTATGAAAATCAAAATCAAAAGTAATTTATTCAAATAAGGCAGAGAATCAGCACTTTTCAATTACAGAAGAGAGTAATCGGCCGCCCTTAACAAACTCCCCAGCAGCACAGCTGTCTGTTCAGTTAGAAAGACTTGGTTCTATACAAAAGTAGATATACAAAGTAATTAACATTACGAGACACAGAACAGTAAATTAAGTTATTTGCCATGTCAGCTTAGCACACGAAAATACAATGAAAATTATACTTGTGGCGGTATCAACAACTCCACATGCGAACTACGCATCAAAGACCTGACGTCACAAATCCTGCATCGCGCTATCAGAGTTTACCGCGCGACTAGCATATATACAACATCCCGACATCAACCGTCGGGCAGTTGCCCACCAGACACAATACCCGTTTGGTCGGAGGATCCTCCCTTTACTATAGAGTATGAGTGAACTTTACACCCTGTTCCTCATACCTCTAAATACTCAAGCATAAAACATTATAAAAATAAACAAAACTTAATCCCTTTATAAAAGTCTCCAGGCATCATAATATATGAAATTACCTATTGGTTTAGATTGTAATCAAGTTGATATTTTATACGGTTCTTGCTGTTTTTAATATGAGTAGATTCCTTGAAATACTTCCATCTAAAGTGCCTGTATGTAGTTAATAACATATCAAACGATAGTCCACTAATACACCACTAAATATTATTATAGACGGTCCTTTGATAAGAGATAAGTTTATGATCGGAAACTGTTGTGTATTTATTGCTGATAAAGCTACCTGAGCGGCAAGAATCAGCTGTGTTTGTTTCCATTATCTTAACGAGAATATCGCGTCAAAGGCCTCGGACATAAACCATCACATCACTTAAAGATTTTATGGGGTCGACCCTTAACTAAGTGGTTTTACTACTACTTTGACGTGACGAGGTCCTTCACAAAAACAAGGAAAGTTCCTTTTTACCCTCAATACTTTTCTCGTTCTCCAATTTTATAGATGCCGTAAAATATTCTTTCTGAGCATGAAAATAAAAAATCTAATATTTTGATTAATGAATGCAGGATTTTTGAAACACAACTTTTTAATTAATTCGAATGTCATGGCAACGAAACAATGGCATCAGTCTAATTGGCGCGTTTCGCGTAACCCATGTTACGTGAGGGAAGAAAAATCAATATTGTAATATTAAAGCATTCAACCAACTTTATGTAAGTTAAATGTAACATCGTTGCTATAACCGAGTATTCATTAGGGTCCTAACTAGCTGCGTAGGAGGGACAAGTTAGCCATGTTCTAAATGTTCTACCTGATATTCAGGAAACCCCTGTATTTATAAAGTAAAAAATATTATAATATTTTAGGGGATAGATAGAAATAACGTTTTAGTACTGTAGCTGCTGCCTGCGGCTAATATCAGCTACTTGCCAGTGAATTTCCCGTCAAAATCGGTCCAGCCGTTTCGGAGATTAGCCGGAACAAACAGACAGACAAAGGGACAATATTTTTTTTTTTTTTTTTTGTATATACTTTGCTATGCATTTTTTTTTTTAGATAGTAAGAGCGTCGTGATTGATAATTAATAACTGGCGAAATGTGGAAGTACTTTAGTATACCTTTGCCTAACCCTTCGGTAAATACAGGCGTGATGCTATGCACTGTAAACACGGCTACATATCAAGCTATAAATTTCTAGTATAAGCTGACCTCTCATTTATTTATTTAAACTTCATGTACAGTCAGTTATCACAATTAGCTGAGGTTTTTTTAGTAACATATCGTACGATTTTCATTTTTTTTCTTGTTTGGGGTAGATTTCGTATAGGCATTTAAATTAAATTAAGAATTATAAAATTCTATTGATCCGTATTCTAAAAAATCTCAACCATTTATGCAAGGGGGGGTCAGCTAATTGTGGTAACTAGTGGTACATAGGCGGACTTAATGTCACAAGGCATTCTCTACCAGTCAAACCTTTGAGTTAAATATAAAAACATAGTGATAGGGTACAAAAATAATGTCTAAAATACTAACTTCTTGATTACGAGAATTTATACACTTTTATTGATACTAATACACATATACAAATAAAATAAACTAATAGATATTTTAACAAATAAGACCTAATAATAATAACTATGACTAGACTACTAATTGAGAGTTATTTAGTCTGACTTTTATAGAGGTTACGAACTTTTCATTTAAAAGTAAATTTGCTTTCAGCTTTTTTAATACCAAAAGGTAGCGCGTCTCATTGTACGGAAATCATATACAATGCGAGATCACCTTATACTGGAAATGTAATATGTAGCCTAGTAGTATTCAGGGGCGTTCCTTTCATTAAAGCCGAAAAGCTCGGCTTTCAATCAAAAGTGAGCCTATTAATAAAAAAACTACACCTGTAAACGAACTCAATGTCGCAAGAATTGATACGAATAATAACATTAAACTCTCCGCGTAGTACCGGCCACAAGAATAAAAACGTGGTACCGGCCGCGCGTTAGATACGTACTACGATGCAACGTTGCCAGAGTTACATACTCAAGGAATAATATTTAAATTCATCGCCTCTTTCATCATGCACCGTTGCCAAACTATCTAAATCTAACTATCCGATGCCGCAGTTGCGATCTCGCTCTAACGTTATAGCGCTAAGCAGGAGGCGAGATCGTATCGATGAATGAAGTATAGCTTTCTCGCTCACACAAGGTGGCTTCATATCGGGCTTCTAACGTCTCATTTTTTCGCAAAGAAATGTGTTAACGTCCTTGATAATATACTATGTACTCATTTTGCAAATGTTCGAATTTTTAAGCCCGGCTTTTGACTTTTTATGAATGAAACGAATCGTAGTAGGAGGTGGTAGGATTGTAGATCCTGAGTATGTGTGCGCGAGTCGCTGCGCAAAGCGTGAATTTGCATGATATAATTTCAAATTAATTGTTTTGAGCGGTTACTGACGCCGTTTATGTTTTAATTTTTTAAAATTTTCTGTGAGATTAAGTGTTGTGATTAGTTTTTGCTGTAATTACCTTCTTTTTGAAGTGATGAAAAAGTTTCTGATCATTAAAATGAATTCGGAAACGCATGAAATTGTTCCTTGTTAAGGATTAAAGTGTGTATTGGTGTGCAATCGTTACTTGGAAAAGGTAAATACATTGAGTTTTACAGACAAATATAATCTCGCTGAATATATTATGCGTGTCGATCACAATCGCGCTGTTTTTCAAAGATTAGGTTGATGTTGTGTGTCATTTAGCACTTTAAGAACATCCTTTCCGAGGTCACAATGAGTTTAAAACCTCATTCAATAGAGGCAATTTCTTAGGGCTTGTATCTTTGCTTTCTTTATATGACCTAGTCTTAGAGAAACATGCAGCAACAAACGAATTAAACGTAAGCAATGTGTAGTTAGAAATCACAAATCAATCAATTATTTGTGCGCCATCTAGTAGCCGTATTATAATATTTTTTCCATAACAACTGTTGCGAATTTGCGAGCGTTTGAAATATGAATTAATAAGACTCGAAGAGCTCTGTTGTGCCAATAGATGTGCCAATAGATGGCTCACGTATCATATTTTACACGATACTGATAACTTGTACATAAAATAGTTGTGATTTTCTAAAGGATTACCAGTAGGTACTCTTCGTATTTAAAATTTACCTATATTTAAGCATAGCATCACGCCTGTATTCCCCGGAGGGTTAAGCAGAGGTATACCTACCTAGCTACACCCACATTTTTCCAGTCATGTTTTGTTATTTTTCATAAGTAAATATTTAAATCTATATCTATACCATAACTAGCATCTAATACCACTGATATTTTGTTTCATCAAATTTGTTCAAAAACACACATAGTGGTATTAGTTTTGGAACAAAAGAATAAATCGCAATTACTTACAATTATGAAAAACGAATATTAATCAGTTCTTTAACGGCTCAGTCGGTAGGCGCCACTTTGCCAGGCGATAGGGTAGGATGTGTTTTTTTATCCAAAATATATATTGGCTTGCCCTAATTTTGACCCCTAGGCACGCCACTGGTAGTATTGTGTACAAACAATCACTTCGTTCTTGTATGCTGAATCTGTGAAGCGATCCGTAAGACGGACGATTAAATAAATACACTGGCAACTACTGAAAATAGAGTAGCTCGACTATAATGCAAGCTATTTGACTAATTTGCTAATCTAATTTGTTATTTTGCAGTTGGAAAGATCACAATGAAAACGAGCGCGTACAACGTCTACCTGGCCATCGTCGCCGCCACCTTAGCTTTGCTGTTTGTGACGGTTCATGCTGCACCAATGGTAAGTACAATAGTAGATTGTTATACAAGGGATGAAAGGGACCTATGTAGGCACGAGATGTGAGGACGCCAATAGTTCGAGTGCCTAAACAGGTTCTTTCACCCGAGGTAAACTGCACTCTGCTTTTATTTTCGAATATGAAGAAAGTAAATAGAACCTGATTAGTTAAACAGTTATACGTATAACTTATTTTACACAAATATCTGTTTAAGTATATAATTAGCTCTCGACAAAACAATTGAAGATCGAATTGCCATATTCCCGCCTTTTTTATGTTTCTTTTTCTGTGGCATTCTACCAGCCAGTATTTTTATCATTGATGATGGTAAATATTTACCTCTAATTTATGTAAATTAAATAATAATTTAGTGAAAAGTAAATTATAATTATAAAGTCATGTTACAAAATTGTTAATAATATTTTTTTCAACACACTTGCTCGTAAAGTGGCTCTTATTGAACCGCTTTTAGGTCCATAATGCAGTGTATCAAACACGCACGCGTGCTTTTTACTTTATGTTACCGTACTAGTGCTGTAACGCCACAGATAACTGTTTGCGAGTTGGCAAATTGCGCTTTTTTTTTTAATCTCATCAAAGAGACTTCGTGCCAAAAGGAATCCGCGCGTCCACTATTTTTTTTAAATAGTTTGAATTGCCTTTGGTCCCAAAATTAACTAAAATGTATTTATCTTAAATCAGGATTGGGTTGTAACAGGTAAAATCGCATATCTCTTCAGCCTGTTTCTGTTCCACGTAATTAACAGTTCCAAAAACCTGTTACAAAATAACAAGCTGTTATTTCATACTATGTGGGAACAAACTATTGTGGGTTCTCTGTTACCACAGTTATAATACACGTAGATACTTCTCTTTTTAACTAAGGTATTACACCTATGCGGGAAAAGGAAAGAGCTTGTGACGGACGATGTAACAGGGTGTCACAGTGTAACAGTAACATTTTGTATCTATATTATAATTAAGGTAACTGTCATAAGCACGAATACACAAAAGCTTGTGACTGGATGGATTCTTTTATCTCGTCGTGGAACAGAAGCTGTTTTTTCAGTTTATTTGTCACAGTTACAGTCTGTTATCTTGTGATACCTGTTGTATTTAGCTGTTACGTTATACGCCTCACTCCTACCTTAAACTGTCCGTGGTCCCTCCCGGAACCAAACGGAAAGATACGGACGGACGAACGGATAGTACTTTCTAATTCTATACTAACCAAACTACGATCAGTCTAAACATTTTTTTTTTATAAAGGCTGTTTAGCGGTTTTGCCAGAGCCTTTATTTACACCTGCGCGCGCATTGCTAGCGGGGTGCGCGAAAAAAACCAGCGCGCCATTTTCCATAAATATTTGGTAACGTTTTCGTTGTGTTGTTAGTTATTATCAAAAATACGAAATCTAAAGTATTATCACCAACCGACGTTGAACAGTTTTTAAAAAAACGTCCGGATAGCCAGTACCTGGCAACAAAGGTCAGTTGAACTTTATAAATCTAAATGTATTATCTCTATAATTACGTTATTGTAGCATAAGTTTTTACAACAAGTCTGTTTTTTTCCTCGCAAGTGTGTTGAAAAACGTCGTATGAAACGCGTGTGCATTGATCATTACACACTCGGCTCCCTTATCGCACTCGTCACGACTCGCGCGAATAATACCGCCTCGAGTGTAATGACCAACACAGCACATTTGTATCATTATACCAGAAAATCTCCTTTTTTTAATAACTGTTTAAAACAGAAAATGTATCTAAATAATTACGGTATGATTATTTTTTTATTAGGTACTATTTCTTAAATCAGTACAAAGAAAATGAAACCTTTTTTTTGCCATTTTATGTGAATTACCACTATGAAGGTATTTTTTTGATATATATATTATCCCCTTTTTTACACAATTTATCTAAAGAGACTGGGTATAGGCACGTAAAAGCAGATTTTAATGACGCAATAATAAATTAAAAGTACATTTATTATTTACAAAGCAGTCACTTGACACCCCCAAACATGTCTCATACTTATTACGTTAAAAGTAAATTAACGTAAGAGGCTAACAAAGACTGCTTTTTAGGTCAATTTGCTAAACGAAATAACTAAGATTTAATTTTACGCTTTATGTAGCGGATCCTAGGAAGAAATAGGTTTTTTTTTCTCCGCCAAAGGGCCTTGTGAGGGAAAACAGGCTTATTTAATTACACAAATGAATTTGGTCAGAGAAAGAATATGTCGTTTCGAGAAATAATCACATTCAGGAGGCTTTTTGAAGTGTGAGCAATCAGTAGGCGTGTTGTTGTGTGTGGGATTTAGCGAACCATCTGAAATTGCTAATAGGCGTCTAATGTGAAGCTAATGGTTCGCTGGACTCATGAGTGCCACGAGTGGAGGCGTCGGCTCCGTACACGGAATGCAGATCAAACCAGAAGGCGCGTACGAACATAGTTCCATCCCATGCACGGTGTCCAAAAACAAAATAAACATCCCCACCGTCTTGTCTTCCCACGCGCTTTAAATAGCAGAGTAATTTTTTTTAAATATTTTTTTCTTCTTTCTACCATACGCAGACATATTAAAAAACAGACTGGTACATGATAAAACAGTACAAGGATATTTTGGCGCGATACAATTTCACAAATGTGGTAAACATTTGTGATACAACGCCGCCCTGTCAAGGTTATTCCGGCGCCAAAATGCTAACCTAAAATAATGACATTACTATCAAGAGACGAAATGTATGCATGTCTAATGCAATCTCAAAACATTTCTTTGTAGAAAGTTTTTTTTACATTCTTCGGCCCATTTCTGTTCAATAGATTAAATAGAAAACTTAATTAAAGTTAACTTAAGTATAAGAACCTACAAATTAAATTACTTTAGGTGTAAAAAAATATAATACTTAAATATTTATTAATCATCGCTTATGACAGAAGACCTACTTTGCAAATAGAACCGCTAACAATCTATTTTATCTTTATTTACCTAAGTTTTAATTTCATTTTTTACTTTACATTGTTAAGTTATTACATTAGCTAAGTATTTATGTAGTTCCTAGCCTGGAGCACAGATTCAACTTAGTTCAGGCAAATAACAAATTGTAAAATTATTCATTGTTAATGAGTCCCCGTTTATAACACCTATAACAATTCTTATTATTCAAAAGATCCTTGTAGCTTGTAGCAGTGTAGTTTTAATTGCCTCAGTTACATGCGCGTTCGCGGCTTCTGGTTTGTACTGTATTCTGTGGCCGGGAGGGCTGAGTACACAGGCTCAAGTGAGGGATGTTTGTTCAGGAGGCCGAGGACGAACAAGCGGACAACACTCTCGGGGCGCATCCGGACGGGGACATGGAAATGTCGGGCCCGTGGGATGCCATCAACACTGCTGCGCTGCGGAAAATGCTACTACAACTCGACGCTGAGGAGAGGTGACTATATTGTTCTTGCTTTTCATTAGATAGGTAGGTATACTATTATTGTGTGGTGGTGTGGTGCCGGACGTAAAGAATAGCACCATCCCATTTCCTCTCGTGGGTGTAGTAAAAGGCGACTAAGGGACTTACTAGAGAATGGGCAGCAGCATTCTCTGTGTATTTTTAACACCATACTGCGATCGCCAACCCGCCTGCTAAGCGTGGCGATTATGGCAAACCCCCCCACTTGGGGGAGGCTTATGTCCAGCAGTGGACGTCTTTCGGCTGAAATGATGACTATTATTATTTGAACGACAAAATCATGTTGCACTAGTAGACCGTAGAAGAGACGAAAATGTAGCCAAAATGTTATATATAAAATAAAATTCATTTAATTCAGGTAATACAACCCACATCACATAAAATAAAATTTCACATTACTGCAACAGAATAGAATAAAACGACAATACTCGTACAATTAAAAAAAAAAAAATATTTGTGGGTAACAATTGTAAATAAAAGAATTAAAATTAAAATGTTATGATTTCATTTCATTTGTTTGCATGGAGCATATTTTAATTTAATGAACGCATACCTTTTTTAGCATAATATGACAGCGGTAAATTGACTAACCATACCTACAGCAGTAAAATATTGAGGTTTAGTTGTAACTGAATCATTTATTGTATTTAAAAACATAATTCATTCTGAAAACTTACTTCTAATAACTTGTAAACACTGTTCTGTAGTATTAGAATGTTTCGTAAACTAACTACCTACTGATGTTGAACAAAGTGTGAAATTAAGTCCAATCTGTTAGGACGAGGCTTATGTTACTTTGTGTTTAGCTCCCAGCCCGCAGCTCCGGCATCATTAAGTAGTAGGTAACCGACTGCTAACTAAAGGACTGGCCCCTCACAACATTGGACCTTGTTCCTAAATATGTTTCTCATCACTGAATACAGAACAATGTTTTACAAAACGAATTAATTTGTGTAAAGGATGAACGCGGCTGTTGTTACACGTACCTTAGATTAATTAGATTTGAAAGTGGAATGGGTTTTAATAGGCCAATCAAAATAATTAGATCAATAAAAAGCGTTTTGAAGAATTAATTTCCAGTAAGCTGGAAATCGTTTTAATACCTTCATCATCATCAGCATCATTTCAGCCGAAAGACGTAGACTGCTGGACATAAGCCTCACGTAATTGGGGGGGTTTGCCATAATCGCCACGCTTGGTAGGCGGGTTGGCGAAGTGCATAGATAACGCTGCTGCCCATTCTTTAGTAAGTCCCTTAGTCGCCTTTTACTACACCCACGGGAGGAAATGGGATGGTGCTATTCATTACGTCCGGCACCACACAGTACAAATACCTTCATTTGGTCCTATATACGTGTAATGCGAAATTTTCGTTCTTTTTTCAGCTTTTTGCTTGTAGCTCGAAAACGTCCGACGGAAAATGTGATTCCATACAGCCTATGTCACTTCTACAATTATAACTAATTTATAGACACCTCATATATTAAAATCTATCAAGCCGTTTAGGCTACAGAGCGTGCCAAAGAAATAGACATACATACATACATACATACTGTCGAAAAACATTAGTTTCTTCTGGGGCAGTCGGGTAAAAATAGAAGCAACTTTTTAGTAATGATCAACTGTTCGCTATATATGTTAGGCATTTTCCAAATATTTCGAAAACATGTAACATAGGTTGGGCGTCGACTCGGCTTCATCGGCTATCGCATCTCAGGAGCCAGGCTCCCCCTGGAAAATAGCGATATGGTGGCCGCCACATAAATCTGGAATAAAGTTCATTGCTCTTTCCTTAATTTCTCTGCGTAGGTACCCCGACAATACATTATGTATCGTTTTTTATTACTAGAAAAGTCAAGGATCACGATAAAGGTCGTTTCGAGTCAAGTTTATGTCATTATTTCTGTTTTCGGAATTACGTATTTGAATAAATGTATGCGGGTCAATGAACTTTATTCCAGATTAATGTGGCGGCTACTATAGATATGCCAATGGTAGGTAACATAAAATAAAGTTTCGATAAAGCTGTTTTTACTTACATAGGCATGTCAGGATACGAAGTTCTAACATTATTATAAATGTATACCTACCTAACTCCTTAGGTTAGGCAGTGTAGTACCTAATCTTAATAATTCAAAGCAAAAAGTTTTACATAACGGAGTCCACCACAATCAATACCAGCGCCTGGCACTACTGAGCTCTATGGAGGCACACACAGGACGTTCTAAATTCAAAATATTGTTTTCACTCCTCTTGCTCAAAAAGACCGTCATTGTGGCGTACCAGAGCGAAGAAAAAATAGCATTTCTTCCTCTAGGGGGAAAAAGTTTTATTTTTTTATTTTAGTCTGTCAAATGACAATGAGCCTACAAAATCGAAAGTATTTAGTCATAAGTAGAATAATCACGAATAAAGACTCGACTTATTACTGTTTCATAAAAAAAGTAAATTTTGCCTTTTGGCATACAAAAATATAGTGGTTAACTTACAAATATTTAGAACTACATACTTAGATTCAAAAGGAGGTATTCAAAATGAGATCATGCATCAGCTAAGTCTAAAATTATTTACATTATAAATGAGCTATGGTGAAGCAAATATTACAAAAAAATATAATTTTAAAATAAAAAATTTATAAAATCAGTAACAGACTAATAACATTTCTCTGTCAGCAACGACGATAGGAGTTTCTTGACGTGAATTTTTTAGAATTTTTCTCTAATTTGCAAATTGAATTAGTGGCCGTAATTTATTTTTAATATTGAATTGGATTATTTTATTTTCTCGCAATGTAGTGAAAAGTAGAGTGTAACACAGAGCGCTAAAAACCCATTATAACTCGGTTTCTATTAAAAAACTACCTCGTATAAATGGGTCATTTTAGCCCCTTGTGTAACAATCTACTATTTTAGGTTATGGGAAATAGTATTGCTTTTGTTATCGTTTCTCTCTTTTTATTACTTGCTTCTTGTGCGAGGTGTCGGCGGTATTATATGCTGGTGTGTGGCACTATTCAGCAATCCCTCTCGACTGCTTTTCTTGCAGTGGACTGTATGTTGGTTTGATTGTCACGAGCTGAGGGAGTACCACGTAACGCGTACCTTGAATACGAATCCGAAGACTTCTATATTCTCACTCTTGGAGTGCAAAAAACTGACAGATGATCAGTCAAAATGGCAGAAGTACAATGTTACTATGTGTGAATAAAAATAATAAAAATATTGTTATTTCCAACACTTATCTTTCCCTATAATATCATATCTGGGATTGACAGTTACAAGCAGCTTTAACAAAAACCATTCAAAAAACAATATTCAACATTATGTAATCAGAATTGCACCTATTTATATGCCATCGCTATGTAAATAATAGGAAAATAAATTAGTATGCATGGTTAATGCCACTTATAAGGATTTATTGTTCAAAGTGGCTCATACACGTTCCAGCCAATTAAACCTGATTGATTCCGTTGCATATTCATTGCATAACCTAATTGATATCGTTCACAAACAAGCTAATTACCTAAGTGACAGAGCCCTACGAAAATAGAAAAATAATGTACAGAATTGACGCAGAAGATTTTACCTACATTATGTATGTAGACCATGTAGACAAATAAATAAAATTGAAGTGTCTATTTGTAATGTCAAAATACAAATTTTTTATTAAATGCTTATGAAAGTATATACGCTGTTAAATAAAAAAATAAAAAAAAATGTATGTCTGCCTGTTTGTTCCGGCTAATCTCCGAAACGGCTGGACCGAATTTGACGGGACTTTCACTGGCAAATAGCTGATGTTATAAGTAGGGTAGCCACGTGGACGAAGTCACAGGTTTGTGTAATAAAACTCTCACGTACCTTCTGTTAATTTTCTTTTAAACAAATCCTGTTATTGTGTTCTGAAAAATGAAAAATTCATGAAATTTACGAAATGGTTGCGGTTTGCCCTAGTAGCATTTTTTGTTGGCATTTTCACTTTTTCACATTTTCACTTACAGAGGTAAGTGGCCCAACTAAATGCCAACAAAAAATGCTACTAGGGTAACGATCGTATAGGTACCGATTAGTTGCTTTTCAATGCCAGTATTTGAACTAGACAAGTATAACCAACACTTGTTGCTCACGGTATGTACTGGGTGTTCGCAAGTTAATAAAATAAAGCCTTTTTTCTACGCGAACAAATTCCGACTTAACAGACGGTGATTTGCAAAGAAATTAACTGTAACGAAATTGCTTTTTTAATTCTGATTGAAATTGTACATTAAAAGACGTTTGTTTCTTTGTTAATATTCCCGTGTGATCGTAACATAAATAAAAAGTAAGATGGACGATTATAATTGGCATTTGTTGATGGTACGTTTGAGGACTTTCTTTGATTTTAGGTTTCCCAATAAGGAAACCACTTATTTAATGGTTTCCTTATTGGGAATACTTTATTCGATATTTTTCCAATGTTTTACTGATGAATGGTTAAAAATAGCGCCATCTTTTTATTGGCACAGGTTATCTAAATTTTAGCCTTTTATTTCAGAGTCCAAGTATAAAGTAAAATTGGAGGATTATAATTGGCATTTGTTGATGATACCTTTGAGAACTTTCTTTGATTTTAGTTTTCCCACTAATGAAACTGTGGCGGTATCAACAACGCCACATGCGAACTACGCATCAAAGACCTGACGTCACAAATCCTGCATCGCGCTATCAGAGTTTACCGCGCGATCAGCATATATGCAACATCCCGACATCAACCGTCGGGCAGTTGCCCACCAGACACAACACCCGTCTGGTCGGAGGATCCTCCCTTTACTATAGAGTATGAGTGAACTTTACACCCTGTTCCTCATATCTCTAAAAAAACATTTATATAATGGTTTCCTTATTACGAAAACTTAATTCGATATTTTTCCAATGTTTTACTGATGAATGATTAAAAATAGCGCAATCTTTTACTGACACAGGTTATCTAAGTTTTAACCTTTTTATTTATTATTTCAGAATCCAAAGTAATGCGCTCCCTAACAGTTCTTTACTTGAGGAATGAGTACCTACCTATAATAGAACAGCTGGCGATAGCGTGGTGATACCGGGTATTGCTCCTTGCCCACTTTATACACAGAAGGCAGACGTCAGGCTTTAGGAACCACGGCCACAGCTAATACTTATAATTTTACAGATACTAACTTATATTTAGCAATCCTTTTTTTTTTTTTGAGGATGTGAAATCATCATCTGACCCCTCCCGCTCTGGGTGGAGCGGAAGGGAGTGTCAGACTCTTACTGACTAAAACCCACCCATGTTCCTTCCTGGGCCCTTTATGTTCCGGGGCAGCGGCAGGCTTGGGCCCTAATGGGCCCCCTCATTGTTGCTGACATCTCTTTGAGGCGCGCGTGAAACACGTACGCGCCGTCCGGCATGGGCCTGGTCCTGATCGGACGGTGAGCTACCCATTACTCACCGCCCGTCAGTAGCAACCCTGACTCTTCAATTGTGCCCGGTTGATGGCAATAGACTCGCCCTTATTACATAGAATATAACTGGTGTAATGTGGGTGTACTATATTAAGGTACACCTAGGGGTTCACGGCTTCAAACGATGCGACTTGCAACGTGACTTGCTTCAAGTGACACGCGCTCAGATCACTTGTTTCGATCCGTCGCTCCGCAAGACGGGTCGCGCTGACTCGTGGCATGCTCTAAACAACTTCTTTAATTTGTTTTCTCCATAGTCGGATCTCACTATTCCCGTTGAGCTTTCCCATTGACGGTAATACTGATACTACTTGTATCACTATTCCCTGTGCGGTTTTATACCGCGACTATACGCGACTATATTTCTAGGATACATCGTCGATTTTGATTTTTCACCAGGCGTTTTAAAATCGCTCTAAATGGCGATACGGAGACCATTTATAGGAGGACATGAGTCTCACTATTTCCATTCGTCGTTTCTTAAGTCAATTGGTATAGTGAGACTAATTTTTAAAAATCGTGCAGTCTCAGTATTACCATTGCAATGGGTAATGGGAATAGTGAGACCCACCCGTGTCGCATGAGCGTGTAGCTTGTGGCCACCCACGGGGTAACCCTTCGGGGAATACAGGAGTGATGTTATATAATCGCGACTAAAAATGCACTCCAATAGTACCTTTTTTATGTCCATAAAAATTTATAATAAGTTACCCGAAATAATAAAGAATTTAAATAAATAAACCATCTTTATCAATAAATTGAAGCTTTTCCTTGTAAACAAGTGCTACTATAGTATAAGCGAATACTTAAATGATAAATTATAAGAAACTTCATATCTATCTATCTATCTATCTGTATCTACAAATACTCACTCTAAAAGATAACCTACCTACTCATAATACGAAAACTAATTTTTCAATAAATATGAAGCGTCCAATAAATAACTTACCTTAGGGATATTCAATATTAATTACGTAATAAATAAAAATAATAATAAGTAAATAAAATAATAATGAATTAATTTACAAAATAAAGGGTTTTACAAATGTTACTAAATAAATAATTGAATGTAATTTATACAATAATAATTATAACTTTAAATTCAATTCCGTATTAATAAAACAGTATAACTTACTAACTACTTAACAAACAATAAAACTTATCACATTAAACAGCCCAGTGTTCTTCCTCCTGTCTCCTACTTGATCTATGCTGTGCCCGACAGGGTCCATAATTGTGACTAGTATAAATATATCCCTACCAACTTTAAACATTATGCTATGCAATAAAGAATTGAGAATTGAATTAATTTGTTTGTGTCAGGATGGGCAGGGTGTCCCGCTCGTGGCCGCAGGCAGAGCCCCGCGGCTGGGGCGTGCGGGCGGTGGACGGGCGCCTGGCAAGGCAGTGGCGCGCTGACAAGCGCCAGGTCCGCTTCCGTCAGTGCTACTTCAACCCCATCTCCTGCTTCCGCAAGTGAACGCCTCCGACTCAACGACGCATCGACCCTATGACCTAGTTGTGTAGCACTCAAGTGATTTCAACAATTTACAACAAAGTAGCAACGTTAACTCAACGGCCTTATTGTGAAACGCCCACATCAACAAACATTGTCAAATTATTTACTATATCACTGTCTATAATGTAACAGCCGTTTAACAATGAGGTGGTTGACCATTCCTAATTAATTATATGAACATACATTCAATGTAAATACAATTTTAACAATTTTAATGTCAGCTAAGGTTATACAGGATGAAATTGAATTCATGGGCATCCTCTTAAGGGGTCATTGTACTCATCATTATGAACAACTTTCACTATGGGACCAACCATGAAATCAAAAATTCAGCTGTTCACTACATTTTGATGAGCTATGCGAACATAAATGTAGGGAATAGCTGATTCTTTTTTCGCGAATTCAGGTTTGGTCCCATAGTGAAAGTTGTTCATAATGATGAGTATAATGACCCCTTAAGAGGATGCCCATGAATTCAATTTCACCCTGTATATTATACTTACAAAAATCATGTCGGGCTTGTATTAAAGCGACTATTTTATAGCCAATGAAGTTTCTAATGTACTAAATTGAATGTTTCTTAGCACGGCCTAGATGCTAAGAAAACTTTTACTAAATAAACTATTCTATTCTATTCTATTTTTTATCATGGCAAGCAAAGCCGATGTCGACTATTCTGCCAATGTCTAAAGTGAATTGGAAATCAAGTGTGCATTGTATTAAAAAAAAGAATCGAAAAAAAAAACAAATATCCACGATGATACGGTTGAATTTAATGTAGATCTTACTAAATAAACGTATTTATGGATTATCCCTTCACTCGGTGACAGTGATTATAACATTTATTAACTACTTTTAATTACATACCCACCTAAGTAGATCGTGTCTAGTCATAGCGTATAATGTCTACCTACGTCGTGGTAAATATATTTTAGGGTAATATACTAATAATAATATACTTTTCATTTCAACTCTCTTCCACTGAACGATTTCGTTTATTATGTGATTATTCTGAAATATTGTTTTGCTAAAGACCTGTCTCTATACACATTATAATCTCTACATTATTATAAGTACTATTTATACATGACATACATTTATAAAATCTATTGTAGATAAGTGTTATTATTAATAAAGATAATCAATTAAATAAACTTTTGTTTGTCTAATTCATGTTTTATTCCTTTACTGGAATGTCTCCTTTTTAAGGCGAGGTTCTTCAAGTTAACCTCTAGGAAATGTAATTTTAATGTCATTTTATTTAAAAACGGTAATGATTAAACACGTAAAAAAATTATATGTTGCTTTTGAGACCTTTCTATAGGTATGTCGGGTACTCTTTACATAATTGGATAAAGTTCGCTCAATAGAAAAAAAATCCAAACATACCCTTATTTTGTAGATTAAAGTCATTTTATTTCAATATTATACCACATTATGTATTGAACATTACATCAAAATAAACATCTATGATGATGTAATGTCCGTCGGGTTTAACATTGTTAATATCGTAAAACATATAATTTTCAACCCAAAATTAACGAAATTCACGGCACAATTTACTCGCGCCCAGCTGCCACCTCTAGAACAAAAATGCACGCTCGAAGAATCTCGCCTTAAACAAAATATTTGCGGAACTTGTTACGCACTCACAGTATGTTACTGTTGTAATTGGACGTAGTTTAGCAGAAAGGACACAGCCCACATTATGGCCAAAAATTAGTTTTATATACCAAAGAGTTCCTAACGGTTAACGGAAGGTACTACCTTCATGTGGTTGGTTCCCGTCGTTAAAAAACAACCTTATCTTTGTAGTGTCACGGATCCTTTTTGCTGTGTGAAAAAACCAAACGTTAGGACCTCTTTTGGTATAATACAACTTATTTTTGACCATAATGTGGCTTAAGTCCTTTCTGCTAAACTACGTCCAATTATGCGTGATAAAAAAAACTATAAATAAGCCTGAAAAGTCCATACTAATATATTATACATAAATGTGAAAGTAACTCTGTCTGTCTGTCTGTCTGTATGTTACGTTTTCACGCCTAAACCGCTGAACCGATCGTCATGAAATTTGGCAGAGATATAACTTGAGATATGAAGAAGGACATCGGCTACTTTTTTACGCGATAACCGACATCCACGCGGGCGGAGCCGCGGGCAAAAGCTAGTACACTATAAAAACATCAATATCATGAAAATCTTTGGATCAAAGAGGCTTATACCTATGTGGGAAAAACCCCTATAATTCAGCTATTACGCTACACACACTCTCTGAAAGTCTGACTACTGTCTTGACATCGTAGAATATTGGTGAAATGGCAGTAATACTCAGTTGAGAGGGTCAGAATAAACAGCAGTATCTGTAAGATGAACTTGACCCAATTTGGTAAATACTGAGACGATGACACTAATAAATAACAAAGGAAAGTTCCTGCAGCCCCCATCATAATAGAAACCCAAAATTTAACAACATTCTAAAACAACCTCAGTGTGTTCCTCATACATAAACTTCTTAAGAAGTAAGATATGGGAATAACTATTAACTGTAATATTTGGGACGTGTAATCCAAATGAAAGAGCCGTTTCAAATAGTCGGAACGGAATTCCGCGAACAAGTTTTAACCACAATTTACTGTAGAGCAGAGAAACATCTCAATTCATTAAGATGTTCCTCAGTCTTTTGTGGACAAAGGACCTTACGGAAAGTTAAATTCAGGCGCTGTTCTTTGTACTACCAGTTATTTTATTCTGCAAAGTAAATGCAAATTCTTCATGTTGCTGTGCAGATTACTTTCTCTTCGATCGGTTCACAGCGAGTCGTCTTAAAGGCAACATTAGCAACACAAATGTTCCGACGCGGACCCAGTAATCCGTAGAATTCAAATAATGCTGAACGGTTCAAAATACCTCGGAGCAAACGAACTGCGTTTAATGCCCAAGGGTGGAAGGCTGTTTGGCCTTGCGTTCATTTACATTCAATTCTTTTACCATCATATCGCTTCATATTCATACGAGATAGGGATTTCATACTCTTTGCATATTAGCTTTAGGTTAATTGAATTTTCTTATTTTCCAGTTTTGATATTGATTCGGATTACGTTATACAATCTGGTAAAGTGAGGTTTTAAGGTCAATTGTCGCATTAACTTGTAAAGAACACTTAGTTAAAACTGACAAATAATTTACCAAACAGAGAGAAGTCCTCGTGTCGTCTGAACTCTAACAGTCATTTACACCTATATAGCTTCTAACGTTTCATATAGGTCCCCCGCAACGTATAAGGGGGGCGCGCGTGGAACCATTGTCACCGTTGCCTGTTTTAGCATACTGCACATGGCAATGGTACATCACACCACAACTTTGAGAAAGTCGCTCCATGTAAAATACTGATATTCAGCTGCATATGATTAGATTTGAAGCTGACTCCAACATAGTTGGGAAAAGGCTAGGCAGATGATGACATGGGAACGGTGAACTAACTCCTCTGAGAAACTTAAGTTTTTGGCCAAAAAACCAAAAAAACCTACAAACAAATTGGCAATCGCGCTTTCATGAGCAAGGTTATCAAGCTAAAGGCAATTAGGAATACTTTTCTAAGATAATTGAAATAAAATAGAAAATTACACAGGAAAAATGATTGCCAACCTATAAATGATAATCCAACGTATTAGTTACACGTGCCGATGTGACGTCGCTATACTCATATTTAGCTATTCAAATAGAAGCTATTTATTCCCCATGAGCCGGAAAATCAGCAAATGGAGGCCATTTTATCCACAGGGGTTCAAGCTGCGGTCGCGTCATGGCAATCAAATGCTATTTGTTGTATTATTTATCTTGCTCAATTTCTGGGGGACTCTGAATGAGTTAAGTAATATTCCTGATTGACATGATTATATACTTATTTATTACCATATAATGCACTAGAATTTTGTTCTATTCATGCCATAAAATTATTGATTGATTTTGAACAGAATTTGATGCATATGACTTCTATATGACAAACAGTACACACACACACACAGTACTACAGCTTTTTGTAGATACATGTGCAAATCTAAAGTCGAATAAATAATTCACTGAGTAATCTGACATGTGCTAGCCGTCACTTTGTGTAACAAAATGGTCATATTTATTATAATGGTGATCGTTTAGTTTAATTGATTTATAAAGTGTAAAATAAATGTATAATATATGTACAGTATAAGTATAATGCACCACGCACCCGAGGCAGACCCAGGCGCCGGTGGTGCGATGATATTATGGCCGTGACCGGCCCTACCTGGACTAGAATGGCCCAAGACAGAGAGGAATGGCGAAAGATGGAGGAGGCCTTCGCCCTTAAATGGGCTCCCAATATTAATTAATTAAAATATTTATTTATATTATTCAATTTATAAAATCAATCTACTTATTCGTTAAAATGCATGATTAAATTATTATTATTCAGATTATATTTAGGAATGAGATATGTATATTTTACTATAAATTGTAATTAATTTTAATAATAATAATAATAAATAATAATAAGTGTAAACGTATAGAATACAATACATATTTCCTTATTATTTAAAAATGTGTCAGCTAGCATCTATCAGTTTCCTCCAGTGAATTAATAATTCGAATTTAAGTAAAATTTCAAAGCATCGCTTATTTGTTCCGAATAACTTTGCATCAAGTTTAGCTACGCCGTAGCATCGCCTACGCGCGTCGTAGCAGCGGCGTAGGCTATGTGGCAGTGTGTGCTACCACCTCCGCAGTTGTAGATTGATCATTATAATTTTATTGAAGCATTATGTAGATGAAGGAAATTTATATAATAATAAATTTCTCTTTAAAATATGTACCAGTAACTCACACGAAAATAGTCTATATTAAACGCTTTAACTTTGTTATAAAATATGTTCAAAGACTTTAATCATAAAACGATTATAACACAGTGAGTTGACATTTTAAGAAGTATTTAAAGTTGGATAATAATCTCTTTGGCTGGCTCTAACTTTCTGAAGATATTTTGTTGGTGTTGAAACTAAGTATACAATATTGGCTATTTCAAGTTCGTAATATATTTTAAATTACCTTAGTAATTGGATAAAATTCTGAAGTGAGTGAAGGTCCAATAATTCTAAGCCGCGTCCGCACTCTCGAGACATAATGAACTAGGTTCTCTTCTGTACTCGTAAAATTAAGCTTCATTATAGTTAATGGACGCTTCTCTATGCTAGCGTTTGTTATGAAAAAAGCCATGTTATCAGATTAGACTGCTACGTTATTGGGAATAATAAAAATTGCAGTATTAAAACACCGGAATTAATATCTAAAGGCGTCCTATTAACTCAATTACACTTCTATAAACTCGTCTTAAATAAATACAATGAAAAACATAATAAAAATAAGGTAGCTAAATGCGAGTAGACACGAACGAAGGATTACGTAGGAAAGAAAAGAAAATAATTGAGGTTAATTAAATTAGCATGTTAATTTTAACGACTCTAAAAGTCATCGCATATTATATCATCATACTGAATTACAACAGACACTGTGACGGGACGGTTGCAAAAAACAATGTCTTTTCTTTTAACAAAAAATGTGTAAGTAGGTAGATCCTTTTTAATATTTACCGCTACATTTAAAAACATAAGCAGCCATTAATGTTCCCACTGCTGGGACTCAGACACGACTTAGGTAATCCATCAGGCGGGCCCAGTGGTGGGTGTCACATTTTTTATGCATGCCTTTGGATGATTGGTATTTGTATTCGTTATACCGGTTTATTTTAGGAATGGGCCGAATATTCGTTTTATATTCGGTATTCGGCATATTCGGCAGGTTTACTGAATATTCGTATTCGGCCGAATATTCGGCTATATCGCCGAATGTTCGGCAAAGTTGTACTCAAAGTTTTTACTGCATTGAGCCTTGTAAGATTTATCATGAGTTGAGTGTTAAATGTGTTATTATTATTAGGTAAGTAATTTACAGTGCAGCTTTATGTTTTTTTCACCACTGTAGCTTTATTTCCAATAACAGTAGACAAAAAAGATGGTTATTAAAAACAAAATATAAGTATGCAGTTGTTTCGGGCGAAGTTTTACTCCTTACTAGATGATACAGTGGTGCCGATTCCCTTGTTCACAAACTAAACTAAATTTAAGTTCAGTGCATCTTTTTCTCTCTATTTCATTAAGAAAAGGACAGAAGATAAATTTTTGTTGAGTCCTGTCAAATTAATCAGCGCTTGACGTAAATTGACGTAATTTTAGTCGGCAAGTTTTTAATCACGTCTAAACTTGTATGGAGTAGTGACAGGCGCGGATTAATTTGACAGGACTAAACGAAAAATTATCTTCTGTCCTTTTCTTAATGAAATAGAAAGAAAAAGATACACTGAACTTAAATTTAATTTAGTTTGTGAACAAGGGAATCGGCACCAATAACAACATTGGTACAGTAAGGGTAGCGGGCGGGAGGGTCCGGCGCCAATCCGCGCGCTTTGCGTGAACAAGTTCAGACCTGTATACTGTTCACGTAAGGGAATCAATTATTCCGAATATTCAACCGAATATTCGATTCGGTTTTACCGAACATTCGGCCGAATGTTCGTATTCGGTGAAACCCATGTTCGGGTTAATCCCTAGTTTATTTACGATTTTTTTTTTCGTTCAGCAGTTCGTTTTACGTTCAGTTCGTTGGATGTGCAGCGGTGATGAAATGTATTGCACAAATTAACTGTAGGTACGTTATACCGGCCTGGGTCCGAACCTACGGCCTAAAAATCGTAAGCCAGTACCGTTACCACCAGGCCAGTCCACCAGTACTCCATCTAAGCATCCACCCCTATTTTGCGCTATCCATACCTACCCTCAATTTGACACTGACAAAAACACTTCTGCTTTTCCTAGCTAGCCCTTGTTCTCTCAAACCTACACGGTATAAACGTTCCATTTTATAACATTAAAAAAATATCTATTACGTATGAAAGAGTTTAAATCATTCCTTTTTTTTTTTGTGGATTTGAAGAGAACTTTGGCTGGTTGTCAAAACTTTTAATGATCGGGCTGTTACGATGGTCACGTGTTCAAATTTTGCTGAAGTTAAAGGTCATGGCACACTATACCGGCACCGTTTCAGCTCAGAAATTAACTTGTCATTCAAATTACTAGAGCATTAAATCGTGTGTCGTATAATATATTTCTTATTGTCAATATGAAAAAGCAAACGGCCGGCAGTCAGCGCGCTTGCCGTTACCATACAACTCGACTCACAGCCCGCGCGCAGCAAGCAAGCGGACCACGTGCTTACTGCGCGCCGACTCAGGCCTCGTTTACGGAGACGCGGGGCGTCGCGCGTCGCGTGCGGCGTTGCGTTTCGCGGCGCGTCGAACGTATTTTCCGTTTACAGACAGGCGGCGCGTGCAGCGGCCCGCGTCATCACACGCGCAAACACAAACATATGGCAATATACGATGCTGTTTATGAAGATGCGGGGCGTGACGCGGCGCGTGGTATGCCGCGTGCCCCGCCGCGGCTATTGCGGCGTTTTACCGTGAAGGGAGAATTGCAGGAATTGTTGGCCGCAATGCTGCGTGTGCCGCCGCGATAAACGTCGCGTGGGACGCGCCGATGCCATCCGCGGGCTCCGCTTGCATTTCAAGCAAACGCGTCTAAAATCGGTTCTCCGTAAACGCACTCATACAACGCCATATATTTGAATTCAGTGCGGGCCGCGCCGCTCAACGCAACGCGCGACGCCCCGCGTCTCCGTAAATGAGGCCTAAGAGTCGCAATGTAAACTGACACATTATGAAAACGTGCAAGTCCTAGGCGTGTTCAATCATAAATGCCATATAAAAATTGTGTTCGCGGTGACAGCAAGCTCGCACCTCCCGGCCGGCACGCGGACTGCAAGCTTGCACCTCGCGGACGACGCGTAGTTAACACGCTGGCGGCTAGCCGTAGCCTAAATTCGAGGCGACGCCGTGCTGCAGCTGTGCAGTTGCGGTGCCGGTATACTGTGCCATGACCTTAAAGGCTCGTACAGACTCGCGCGATTACGCGTGCGCGACAGGCAGCGACAAAGAAATTGTGCTACTAGTGTCGTGTCGCGCCCGTGATATCGCACTAGTCTGTACGAGCCTTAATGCTCTGAAAAAATTGCTGAACCACGTGGACATACTTATCGTCGAACATCAGTATTACGCAACTTGTGTAGGTATTAGTACATATTTGCTCGTTGTTCAATAACTGCAAAATTTGGCGAACGATCATGTATGAAAGCTACTTAAGGTGCCGTTTGAAGCGCATTTGACCTAGATTTTGAATTAATACTCCGTTTTTTTATTTAAAGCAGTAGTTTTTTGGGCAATGAATACTGCCTTATTTAAGTAAAATCTAAAGAATAAATGTTACTATAACTTGAACGACTACTTAAACGAAAAATAAATGTTCGTTTTTCATTTTCACTTTTGTGAGGGCGCTATTTACATCGTCAGTAACCAACTGCTGACGTTTGAGTTAAGTGACGTCTGCCAACAATTCTGCAAACAACACTCATGTTTAAGGTTCCAGCAAACAGGCGCGACACGCGACACGACACAGGCACCGCTCGTCGCGCGACACGCGGTGCCTTTGTTGTGCGTCGCGTATCGCGCTTGTTTGCAGGAGCCTTTGTCCTATATGAGATAAGGCAAGTCATTTACATAAATAAGAAACAAAAATGGGCCAAGAATTGAGCCCTCGGGAACCCCCATTCTTACTACAGATCCAGGTGATATTTTTCCTTTAAAATCAACTATCTGAATCCTATCACTTAATTATAAAGTAAGAAAATCCAGAGAGGCGTTTCGGATTCGTAGTGGTTACCTGATTAATAGATTTAAGGCAAAAGAGCCAAGGTAGCCCGCGAAATTCAAATTTTCTTACGTTTTTTGTAAATTTCAGGTCAGTATCAGGTTGTACATTGATCTTGTGGCGGTATCAACAAAGCCACATGCGAACTACGCATCGAAGACCTGACGTCACAAATCCTGCATTGCGCTATCAGAGTTTACCGCGCGACTAACATATATACAACATCCCGACATCAACCGTTGGGCAGTTGCCCACCAGACACAATACCCGTCTGGTCGGAGGATTCTCCCTTTACTATAAAGTATGAGTGAACTTTACACCCTGTTCCTCATACCTTTATAATCTAAATAAGTTTCGCGCCCGTATCAAATAATTATTTATAGAATTATTATCATCAACCATCAATACAACTCTCTAAGTTCATATAATCCAATTGAATGACTATTTCATGAAATCATGACTTTTAGGATTAAACTAACAGACGGAGTTGCATTACTGATTCTAATTATTATACCGTAATTCTGTAAATACATATTTGTTGCGGTCACGAATCATACTTTAATCAACATACACCCAGACAATGAGCTGCAAATTGCAAAAATCGTAAGAAAATTTGTATTTTGCGGGCTACCTTATCGCTTCCCCCGTATCCAGATTTGTCTCTATGGTTTTAATGTTTTTTAATCTGTAATGTATCAGCTTCACCTGTCAACGTTTTGCGCTAAGCAGTGCGGCGCCAAGAAAAGAAAGAACATTATTGTTGTTTAAACTAGCCCGCGAAATTCAAATTTTCTTGCATTTTATGCAATTTGCAGGTCCGTGTCACGTTGTATCTTTATCAAAATATGATACGCGACAGTAAAACATATGTATTTACATAATTTTAACCTTATAAATCGGCACAGACCTGCAAATTTCAAAAAAACCCAAGAAAATTTGAATTTCGCGGGCTACCACAGCGCATCCACCTTAAAACATCCATTAAAATGTTATAGGTTATAGTAGTCTATGATGGGGTCTCCATCATAGACTACTATATCATATTTAGATTTAGATGGCTCTCTCTCTCATCTGTGGTTTGGTCTATGATCACTTGTTTTAATATTATATGGTCTGTGCTTGTTTTACTTGTATTGTTTAGATTTACCGAAGTGCTTCTAACTTTTATAAAAATACAAAAATCAAGATGGGAGACGATGTGCTTCCAGACAGCGCCAATACTCAAACACAAACGCAGACTCAGAACTCACAAATAGACTGGAGTCAGCCACCAACTTATAGTTACATTCCTACTATATGGGGAAGGTTATATTCTACAAAAGCAGCTGTAACTGGGAAACACTGCTGGAATAACGCCCAGTACCCCGAATACTATGGTGAGAACATATATTTTGTACTTAATTCTATAATCATTTGAAAAATCCCATCTACCTTCATGTCATTTTTCTAAAAGAATAACTAATTGTATTTTTTTTTAACATCATTAATCATGTCCTATGTCTGTTTGTTACATATGCCTAGCAAATACTTGGAAGCGAAATGATGGCCATTGTGTTATCTTCAAAATTGTTTAAAAACTTTTTCTCTGGCTAGTCATTATTTTGATGTCTAGGCCTATAAACATAAAAGTGCAAGTGGCTCGATTTAAGAATCACAGAGAGCACAAGACACAACTAAAGCATTGTTAGTTTATTTATCTAGCAAGATTATAAACTACTAGCTTTTGCCCGCGTCTCCGACCGCTTGGATGTCGGTTGTCGCGTAAAAAAGTAACCTATGTCCTTCTCCATATCCCTGGCTATATCTCTACCAAATTTCATGACAATCGGTTCAGCGGACGATTTAAAGCATTAATTTTCGATAGATATATATATCTATTCATGGCAAACCGACTAGTCATAATCAGTTGAACGTACTGTAAAAAAGATTTAATTAAATTTCTAATCTTATTTCAAATGGAGTATAGATAGTTAAAATAAACGGTGCTCACAATCTTACAGTGACATAAAATATAAGTTCCAATGTTATCCTTCAGTCGACCCCTTGTTCAACTCAAGGAACATGAGGTCTTTACAATAATATTCAACTTCTAAGTAGCATTCTTGAGTGAAGAAACTTATTTGTAAGGTCAACCAACCTTTGCCAAAGGTTGGTTGAACTTACAAATAAGTAACCCTACTGCCACCTTCCTGACTGAATAATAGTTAATGCCATGAATATTGTCCATCTTTTTAACCTTTTGGCTTGGAGCGAGATAATATCATGTATTTATTTTATACACAGATCTCATACAGCCAGAATTTACTCTGGGAAGGGCCCTTAACTGCACCTTCATAGTGAAAAAGGACATGATTAAAGAAAATATTATAAAAAACGTCAGCAAACAGCACTTTATCATAAAAAGGGACATGTCGTAAGTTTCTCTTACTTTTAGATGATTAACATAACATCATTAACTTTTCAATTTACATCCTAACAACTAATACTCTTTTTCAGGGAGCCTCTTAGTCCTGCTATAATAACTGATCTGTCATACAACGGGACCTTTGTCAATGGGGAAAAGATAGGCAAAGGAAAATGCTGTGTATTAGATGATAATGATGAGATATCAGTCACACATCCCATTGTTAAAAGTTAGTAATATTTTGTAATGAAAAGTTTTGTTTGATATTATATTTATTTTCAGCTTGAGAAAACTTTAATGTAACATCAAACAAGTTTTTTTGTTTATTTTTTTTTTTTTTCATTATTATTTGTTTGATTTTTTTTTTGTATTTTTGTTTTCAGTTTTTATTTTCAAAGACTTGTTGAAAAATGAGCAGGATCAAGTTCCCAAGGAAATATCAAAGAAGTACTATATCTCAAGGACATTGGGCCAGGGAGCCTGTGGCTTAGTTAAACTAATTTATGACAAAGTACTGCTTCATATTTTTTGTATTATTCTGTTGATTATATTTTAGCATCACATTTGAACAAATTCTTAATTTCAGATCAAATGTACAAAGTATGCTATGAAAATAATTAAAAAGAGCAGAATGACAAATGGACAAATTAACCATTTAAATGATCCAGAAAAGATAATGAATGAGATTAGTATTATGAAATCTGTAAGGCATGTAAGTAATCAATGACCCTTAAAACTTGTGTAAAAATAAATATCATTAGTGTGCCCTTATCCCAATTTTCTTGTCCTCACTCTTCTTCCATACTTATTTTAGTTATCATTACATTTTACTTACTTGACCTGTGTTTTCCTATGTTTGAAATGTTTGCATACGTAACTGGTGTATTTTCATATCGACGCTTGAAAGGCAATATTGACCAAACAACATGTTGGCAACTTTACATTACGTTTTTATTTAAAAAAAAAAAAAAACTTGCAATGCTCTAGTGGAGTATACTCAGAGTATACACTAGAGCATTTTAAAGTTTTTTTTTTCCATATTAAAGATTTTTTTTCCAAAATGCTCTAGTGTAAAGTTGCCAACATGTCGTTTGGTAAAAAATTGCCTTTCAAGTGTCGATATGCATTGCTTCTTTGTTTCTTATACACTATGGTTTCGTATTTTTTAGCCTTGCATAATCTCAACTGAAGAAGTTTTTGACTCGCGCGATGCTGTCTACATTGTCCTAGAACTGATGGAAGGAGGAGAACTATTTGACAGAATCACTAAACAGGGTCGCTTGTCTGAGCAATTTACCAGATTCCTATTCAGGCAAATGGTACTAGCTGTAAAGTACCTCCACTCTCAAGGTATCACTCATAGAGACCTAAAGGTTTGTGTTATTCATTTTACTATTTCTTTATTATGTTTTCCCATGGGCATGTAGCTAAAATACAGATACAATAAAATTTCCCAATTTCCAGCCTGAGAATGTGCTACTTGAGAGTGAGGAGGATGACACTCTAGTAAAAATAACCGACTTTGGTTTAAGTAAATTTGTTGGAGAAGACAGTTTCATGAAAACAATGTGTGGGACCCCACTATACTTAGCCCCTGAGGTGTTGAGAGCAAATGGACAAAGGAGCTATGGCCCTGAAGTTGATGTGTGGAGTCTGGGAGTAATTTTCTTTGTGTGGTAAGAATAATAATATATTTTGAAATAACTGATCAAGTTGATCATAGAATTGAATAATTTATTCACTCATTACTTTGCAGTCTGGTTGGGTACTTGCCGTTTTCGGCAGATTACAAAGACATGACCCTCAAAGATCAAATCCTGAGTGGGAGGTACAGATACTCGCAGTCACACTGGAAAGGCATCAGTTTGCAGGGCAAACTGCTGATGAAGAGAATGCTTACAGTACAAGTTGGCAGGAGGATCACTCTCAATCAAATCCTGGACCACAGCTGGATGCAGGTAAATGCTGCTTCTTTAAAAAACCATTGTGTTTCCTGTGGATCCACGTTCCGATATGAAGGGTTAATGGATATTTCTAAGTATTATCAATATCATCATCATCATCATTTCAGCCGAAAGACGTCCACTGCTGGACATAGGCCTCCCCCAATTAGGAGGGTTTGCCATAATCGCCACGCTTGGCAGGCGGGTTGGCGATCGCAGTATGGTGTTAAAACTGAATAGAGAATGCTGCTGCCCATTCTCTAGTAAGTCCTTAGTCGCCTTTTACAACACCTTCGGGAGGAAATGGGGTGGTGCTATTCGTTACGTCCGGCTCCACACGGCATCATCTATATGTCTCCTACTTATTATTTGTTTGTTTTACAGGACAATGATGTTATCATCAGAGTAGAAAAAATACTTTCCCAAAAACAAGTAATGTTGGGCATGACTCAATTGACAGTTTCATCTTCATGTGAAGATGATGAGAACGGAAATGCAGACACAGTTACTGTGATAAGGTTGGTGGCAACTGGAAAACGTGCTCTGAGCAACAGTGACAGTTCATGTGAACCTATTCCTAAGAAACTACGAGCCGGAATGTCTATAAAAAAACATAATGATACTAATTCCACAAACAGCTACTGTTCTGATGACTAGATTTGATTAATTATAATCTTTGACAATTTTATATATTACTGGTTCTAATAATTCTATTGTCATGTTTTACACAATTATGATACACAATTTGTGACTGTACATTCCAGTTAACGATTTTGGACGTATGATTAATTAATGACGGGTATTTTCTGTGTTATAAATACCATTTTATTTTTAATTGTTATTTTTAATCATTATTATTCTAATATTGTTCAGTAAGGACATGTGATATTTTTTTAATGTTTCTCAAGAGTGTCATTCTGAATTTCGACAGATTATTTCGACAGTCTTAATTTCGAAAAACAACAACTACTCATTGCTTCGACAGAACATATATTCGACTAGCATTAGTCCGACAGAACATACTTCGACAACACACACCTTCGAAGAACACTACATCGACAGAAGCCTTCTTCGTTATGTACTTGTTCGGCGGATCTCTACTTCGACGGAACATACCTTCGACATAATACGCTCTGAAATGTGGAAATAATTATTGAATTTCGCTTTATGGTTTTAGGTACAAAATAAAAACATAAATAATAATCAATAATATGTTTTTAATTATAACCAGTAAAAAATCTTTGTACAGTTATATTTTTGAACGGCCTATACAACGATACCCCACACTGGGATAGCTGCGGACAGTTTAGCTCAGAGACCATTAGTACTAGAAAGCTGTAATTTGGCATAAGTATACTATACATATTAATCACGCCGACAAAGTGGATAACTAAAATCTTGAAATACATTTTTTTAGGGAACACGTAAAGTGGGAATAATATTTTTTTCTCGTCTATCCCAGTGTGGGGTATCGTTGTATGGGCCGTTCATAAATATAACTGTACAAAGATTGTTACTGGTTATAATTAAAAACATAATTGATTATTTTATTTATGTTTTTATTTTGTATCTACCTAAAACCATAAAGCGAAATTCAATTATTATTGCCGCATTTCAGAGCAGTATTATGTTGAAGGTATGTTCCGTCGAAGTAGATATCCGCCGAACAAGTGCATAACGAAGAAGGCTTCTGTTGAAGTAGTGTTCTTCGAAGATGTGTGTTGTCGAAGTATGTTCTGTCGGACTAATGCTTGTCGAATATACGTTCTGTCGAATGTGTAGTCGAACTATTGTTTTTCGAAATTAAAGACTGTCGAAATTCAGAATGACACTCCTTTCTCAATTTTAATTAGTCCAGTGTGGCAGTTTTGTTAAGAGATACTTATTAATTTGTAATGTTCCAAGTGCATAGTGTGCAAGTATTAAAGAATAAAGGCACAAAACACTAGTGTAGGAGGTGTCAACATTTGTGATGTGCACAGATTGCGACAGTTTGATTTTTTAATTTTAATGAATGCATGGTTTATGATTGTGTTGTTGTTTTTAAGTGCCATATTATTGTTAGTGCCTTGAATTCAAATCAGGCTTAAATATCTGTTAGACCACTGCTATTGATGTATTTTTGGAAATTTAAATTATATCTTTATAAGCATATAAACAAGTAGCAAGCAGTATACCAGGTGATTAACTTGTACTTAAAGTTATTACAATCCCAATGATTAAAAACAGCTCATTCCTAATAGTCATTAGATAATGTACAAATAATTATATTAACAAGAACTAAGACTTGTAAACTTAAGAAAACTCAAATCCGCCTAGAATACCACCGATTTAGTTTTATATCATGTTGGTCTGGATTAGATATTGTTGATTTTTTTAAATGGTAATAGGTTTTATTGTCAATAAAACGAATGTTATCAAAAATAAATTATATTTTTATTTCAATTCCGTGAGAAGCTATGTACACTGTTATGTACAAACACGATTATTGTAATTATTATATTATTTGAAAAATTTAGACAAAAATTAAATTTATTCAGTCTTCTATGATATTCAATACAGTTTAACTTTGTCTTTCTACAAAGAAATGCTTGGAACAATAATAAATATAGTTATTACCTTAATAAATTACATAATATTACACACATAAATTGATTCGTTCGTTTCGCAACTCAAAATAATACATCTTATTCAGAATGAGGTGGGTTTCTTTATAAAAGCTGATGATATTAACATCCTCTTATCGTGTTTGCACCTTTATTGACCACTCACAACGTGATACCGTTCATAAACTAACGTAATGTGTCAGGTTTGCAAGCAACTTCTTGAGACCATCACAGATACCAAGCACGAATAAAGAAACCATAGAGACATTCAAGAGATTTTATAAATAAACCATACATTTATTAGGTGCAATATCTTCAACATCATTTGTAACATTACACCTAAACCTAAAGAGCTACATCCATTAGGAACTTGAAACGACAAAGATTGTTAAACTGCACGAATAATTTCATACTAGAACACTGTAACTAAAAACTACAAATTTTATTTCGGTTCGTTAAGTCGCAAATAATTAATGTGCTAATTAACATTTCGATAAATATGTGTTGAATTTTATAACAAACATTTGAGGTAATTAAAATACCAACACAAAAGATAATAGGCATTACAGATTTATCGTTCATTTTTGAGAAGCTTGACATAATTCAAAAAGAGCAATTTTTGAGTATAATGATTTTAAAAGTTTAAAAGCAGCAGTAAGAATGCGACAAAGCTTAAAGTCACACCTTTCTAACTCCCTCATTTTAAGACTTAGCGTAATTTCTTCGCGGTCAGCTGTATACTTAACTCAAATTTGAAGATTTTTTTGTTGTGTCAACCTTCTTGCCAATGAGCAATATGAGTCTTTAAATTGATCAATTGTATGACTACAAATTACAAAAAAAATATGAACAACTGCTTGCATTAATTTATTATTATTTTGATAGGCACATGGCTTCTTAATCAAATAGGTAACAGTAGCTACTGTGATGCCTAGTTCCTAACTACTCACAATCACACAGTCGTTTCCACTCTATAACATAACCAACCCTCTTTTTAGCAATATGCCTTACGACTCAGTCTTATAAAATAATTGTGTTGCAACAAAATCACTATAATTATTGAATTCCCCGTTAAGTATCTCGTCCGGAAATTACTTGCGAACTATGGGATGATTATTGATCAGACTATGTTTTCATTTGCTAGCTAAGCTCAAATATACAATGGCGATAGTTGAATAAGGAAAAGGGTTCCTCATATGCGTATTTGAGGGGGGTGATTCGTGCCCATCCCAGGACATTTGGTTACCGATTCGGAATTCTAACACTTTTGTAGTAGAATTATAGATATCATACTGTATTTGGTACGCCAAGGATTGCCTTTAAGCTCCGTACAAATGCTGAATCAAAAAATAGATGTTGGATATTGTTCAGAAATGATCAACTGTTCACTAAAAACGATTAAACATTTCGAAAAACGTAACATAGGTTACCTACATGTTTTCCGAAATTATATTGGGCGTTGACTCGGCTTCATCGGTCATCGCATCTAAGGGGCAAAAAAGAAAAATAGTGCTAGATACGCAAATGGGGATCCTAATTATAGTTATTTAATTGGAACATCCTGCTGTCCCAAAAGCGTTCTCTCACTTTGCTCTCACTTTCTCATCACGGAGGTAATTTCATCCAATATAAATGTCATCACGTGTTTATTCACCCTCGCCCCCACCAACACCTTCGTGAGCTGCACTGTGCGAAGGCTCCCTGGACTGTGCTTCCGCTTCTGTAAATACAATCTAAAATTATTGCCATTTCAAATCAAATGTGAAGTCTTGGTAGTGCGCCCCGCCATTGACACCAAAGCCCCAGTAATGCAGATGCACAGTGCACAGAAGGCAAGCTTTTTAATTGCGCTGGGGGACTCACCTACCACGCTACTACATTACTTTTGAAGTAACTGAAACAATGTGAACAGTTTTGGTGACGTTTTAGTTGGCATAAAACAGTCGCGATTATACAGGGTGTTTGGCAGAACGTTGAACATACGAAAATGGTGGATAGGTGGGGTGATCTGCTACTTACTCAGGCCTAATTTATTTGGCCCTGGCCCCCTGGATATTAAAAAAAAATTTTTTTTTGCTTTCTTCTAGTTTCACCACTTTCTTAACTTTAAAGTGTAATTTGTATTAAAAATGGGTAAAACAGGCAATATTTTTATTTATTACATCTTTCTGTAAGTTTGAGGAGTCATAACTTTTTTCTAGCTAACATCTGAATAAAGCAATAATTTTATAAGAATCTGCCAATATTAAAGATAAAAAAATAAACTAAAATATTGCCTGTTTTACTCATTTTTTATAAAAAAATACACTTTAAAGTTAAGAAAGTGGTGAAACTAAAAGAAAGCAAAAATTTTTTTTTTTAATATCCAGGGGGCCAGGGCCAAATAAATTAGGGCTGAGTAAGTAGCAGATGACCCCACCTATCCACCATTTTCGTATGTTCAACGTTCTGCCAAACACCCTGTATTGTATAGATGACTTCCTAGTAGGTACGTAAATCTATGAATCGAACAAGGACATAGTTTAGCAGACAGGGCTCAACCCACATTATGGTAAAAAATGAGTTGTATATGTTATGGACCAGGTGATTAATGCGGGCATTATTAATAATGTACGAGCATTATGAATAATGTCTAGCTCTATCGGGCTAAGTGATTAATTACTATCTTAACTTCATTATTTATCACATTGCACGGTCATTATTATATTGCTACATGACAATTGGGCAATTTTATAATACACGTTCTAACCTAACCTAAACCAAGTGATTCACCAACAATAGAGGGGATCTGGCGCTCGGCGGCCGCTGCCGCTTTGATTATTTGAATAATTATTATCAAATTGCATTCTCATATTGGCCATTTTTCATAATGTCCGGGCATTATGTATAATGCCCAATTTATCACTTATACCAAAGAGGTCCTAAAGGTTGGTTCTTGCACTCAGCGAAAAAGATCCGTGACACTACAAAGATAAGTTTGATTTTTTAATGATGGGAACCAACCCACATGAACCTTCGGTTAACCATTAGGATCTCTTTGGTATATACAAATCATTTTAACCAATAGGTTTGAGTCCTTTTTGCTTAAATTACGTCCTTCATGTTTTAAACATAATTTATAAAGAAACCGGCAAGCATTAAAGACAGAGGAAGGATTGACCAGCAATAAAAAGCTAGATTATAGAGATTTCTCAGGGAAGTACGAATTAAAAGGAGATACCATTTTTTTTTATTGCTTTACGAAATAAGCGTAATAGATTGGTTTACTCACCAGCAATAGCTCGCTCGACTCTTGATTTGTCTCTGACGATGTATATTGCAGTTAACAAAAAGAATATGCCACCAATGACTTCAACAAAACACGTCATGAACAGTGCATATTGTAACGACTTGAACTCTACTAGAGGGGTAGGGTCCTCCTTATCACCTGCAGGTGATAAAGATATTTTTAAAGACTCCGATATCTGAAACAAAAAAAAAAAAACAATAGTAAAATAACAGTAGTTAAAATAAAAACAATGCAAGATTTCTTCCATCCCCATTCCCAACTAAACACGCCTACTCTTTTGGTGGTGGCAATCAAATATATAATAAGATTGTATTGCTATTACCAATCGGTTTGCTACGCGTAGGGAATATGGCAATGTTTCCTTTATGCCAGAAACTTCGCCAGTCCGCTGCTAGACATACAACTAGAACCCATGCTTACGTTATGTGATTATTGTGATTAAACTACTTACCACTCCGACTAAGTAGGGACTTCCAGCGTCGCCAAACATGTGTGATATCAAAATTTGGAAAGCTTCTGCTGTAGACCGCCTCGGTGGAATCACCACATACTGAAATATAATAACTTCGTTAGCAGCTATAAATTAAACATTAGTATATTTTATATGCAACAAAACAACACTACATACTTTTGTCACAATCACCAATTCAAAAACTACTTAGTACCGGTTTAAAATTACATGCAATTATTCTTACAAAACAGTTACAATACAAACTCAAATACGTAGGATTATCTTTATCAAAATCCTATGATTGAAACTACAAATACTTTAAATAGTGTTAGTTATTGAAAGAAAATGACAATAAAATAAAATTAGCACACTTATTGATATAAGCGCCATCTGTACTGTTTTTCATTTATTACTTGTATATGTAGAAAGGACGAAAACAAAAGGAGTCATTACTGCAAGCTAAAACCGACAGATGGCGCTGTTACACACATTGAAATCGGTCCACCCGGCTTGAATGTTCTAAAAATATTCCAATGAGACCACAAGTTCCGGAAATAGTTGATCACAACTTGGCAATGGTGAGCCGTCAATATGTGCTAATGAGTGACTGATTCTAAATATTATAAGCATCATATACAAAGCAATAATAAATAAATAATTTAGAATGATGCCTACACATACCATGCTAAGTTTTGCATGCATCAAAATACTTTAACCAAAAATAATCCAACAAAACCATATACGCATTAATAAAATTGCTAGCAGCACAACACAAATAAATAAAACCACCTCAATAGGCTGCCCCTGAATGCGATCGGTTTTGTAAGCGGGGAAAAAGCAAAACCGATAGTCAGAGGCGTCCCTGCGGTCGGAGTCTCTTACCAGCAACATATCGGCTATTATTGCCCAGTTGAGATTCAAAGCGACTTGGCCTATAAACATAAGGACGAACGGCGCCCAGAAGTAGCCCTCCGTGAGGATGATCGCGAGCGTCATGGCGGGCGCGGACGTGAGCAGGCCGACGCCGCAGATGACGGGGTGCGCGCGCGGCCAGCGCTTGCGCAGCGTCGCGCCCAGCCACGCGCCCAGCGGCACGCCCAGCAGCCCCGCCGCCATCGTGATGCCGCCGAACGTTAGCGCTACCCTTCGTGCAAAGTATCGGACCGGTCAGCACATGCACGTCTCACAGCGGCGCTGGGAACTTTTTGACGCTTGACTAACGAGCATATTTTGGCAATGTTCGACTTCTTCTGGTTCGACACGAAACACCTTATAACGAAATCGTCCGCCCCCCGATCAGATCGTGTCGAACTTGAATTAGCAAAGAATTACCGAAATATGCATGCGAACGAAACCGTAAAAAACTCATAAAAGATTATAGCCCCCACTTTGTATATCTTTTCACAGAATTTTATTTTTCATATGGTAGACTTAATTCAAATTTTCCCAACTTTATTACAAAAATTGTAGAGCATTCAATTGCATGCTAAATGTATTGGTTAGATAAACATAAAAAATTACATCTTGAACTCAATACAATATGGTGTTCGACTAAGTTTGTCATGCATTTAATTTTTATTAATGAATAGTAAATATAATATTTCGAAAAAACATGTGTAATTAACATGACTGAAGCTTCTGTGCAATAATTAGGTGTGTATTATCGAAGCGGCATTCTCTACAATTAGCATTATGATGAGATGATTATATCGCATCATGAATTCCCACCCAAGATGATTATGTTACGAATACAATGAAGTGTTGCGAAACCGCGTCATCTCATTGGAATATTTTCTCCAGAATCAGTTCGAGCCGGTGATCGATTTCTGCTTTAAACAGCTTGCATGCGCTGTCGGGCACGCAAGCCGGGTCCCGGCAACGTGTCCAGCTCTGCGTCACTATACAAGTATGTGCTCCACAAAAATAAGGAAATAGTTGTTCGAGATGACACATTCCCGGGACCAATAAAGACAGAAAGCGCTCACCAGAATGATATCGGCGACGATCGACCAGGTAAGGTTGAGAGTCGTCATGCCGACGAATATGAGGAAGTAGGCGAGGCCAACGTTGTAGTCCACGGTGACGAGGGCGAGGAAGACGACGGGCGCGGAGGCGAGCAGTGCGAACCCGCAGATGAGCGGGTCGCAGTCGCGCACGCGCGGCCGCAGGCGCTGCGCCAGCCACGCGCCCAGCGGCACGCCCAGCGAGCCCGCCGCCATGCCCACCAGCCCGAACTTGTACGACACGCTGCACCACGCTCATTCGTTACTCCCTAGCACTACCATCCCCTGCTCTCATCCCAATATATCTGGGGTCAGCGCATCTTTTTATTTCATACTTTTCTATTAGCCGTCATTTCAGAAGTGACCCACTCACTCTCTAGCTATAGTTCGTTCGCGTTAAGAATGCAGTGATCTCATCAGTGCAACTGCAAGATAAAGGTGTATTCACAGTGGTGTTAAATTCAAACAAATTATATTTTAAAAGACCTTCAACTGTCATTGTGAACTTGACTTTGTAATTTGAAAAGATTTGATTGGTTAGGGGGCGGGGCTAGGCCGACGGATAATTATGACTGCATTCTTAACGCAAACGAACTATAACTGTCTAGCTAATATACGGCTATCCTAAACCCAGAGGCGACCACTACCATTGATGTCATTAGTTAGTAAAAAACTTGTGGTATCCAAACTTGACTGTTAGCGTGCAATAAAGCACTGATCGGCCCACACTTAAGATTCCTTGCAACCTATATAAATATGTACCTATAAAAATATTTGTCATACCAAGACTTCTTTCTAGCGGGAATCGAATCCGCGAACTCTTTAAGAAATACACTATTTTCATAAAACTTAGAATATATTTCGATACTAGCTTTTGCCCGCGGCTCCGCCCGCGTGGATGAAAAAAAGGAGCCTGTCCTTCTCCATATCCCAGGCTATATCTCTGCCAAATTTCATGACGGTTTAGGCGTGAAAACGTAACATACAGACAGACAGAGTTACTTTCGCAACTCAATTTTGGCCTAAGTACTAAATCATCATCTGCCTAGCCTTTTCCCAACTACGTTGGGGTCGGCTTCCAGTAAAAAAAGTGAGTACTGTACTGTACTGTTCAGTCTGCCTAGAATTTTAATTTTCCATAGAAATCATTTGTTGGAGACTCACCTGCCAATAGTAATATCAACGTCGGGTTGCATGCTGAGGCCCAGGTAGATAAACTGTGGTCCCCACCACGCGAGAGAGCCTGTTACGAACGCTACGCATGTGAACGCGAGTGTCGACAGCATGAACGACGGACTGAAACCACACCAAGTTACTGTGAACTTCAAATCTATAGAGATACAGAGTAATAGATCGATCAAAACTAAAATCTATTAATGGTTTTTTTTTTTGTTTTTATTTCAACTGAAAGAATAGGTCAATTTTTAACAGACGAAAGAAAGGAGTAAGTTCTGAAGTCATCGCGTAGCTTTGGTTTTTTTTTTTAATGTATGAACTCGCATAATTTTTTACAGAATAGTCCGATTTTGACGATTCTTTTTTATTAAAAAGTTGGTCCCGTAGAAATTGAATTAAAAAGTACCCCTAAGGGTAGAAAATAGGGGTTGATTGATTTTTCACCTACTGAATTTTCGCCTGTTACATACATGATTATGTTACAGTTTAGTACACATAATTGGACGTAGTTAGCAGTAAGGACTCAACCCAAATTATGGTCAAAAATTAGATGTATGTATATATATACCAAAGAGGTCCTAACGGTTAACGGAACGTACCTTCATGTGGGTTGGTTCCCATCATTAAAAAAACCAACCTTATCTTTGTAGTGTCACGGATCTTTTTTGCTGAGTGAAAAAAATAACCGTTAGGACCTCTTTGGTTTTATACAACTCACTTTTGACCACAATGTGTGTTTAGTCCTTTCTGCTAAACTACGTCCAATTATACATAAAAGCAATTCTCATATCACTACAACATAATAGACACCCGCGGGGTATTTGCGTACACGTTCAATGGCAATGCCTTGAATTTTGACAGTTTAACAACATTAATTGTGTTATGTACAGTGGGCAGCACATCAAGCTACACGAAACAGTCCAATTTCTCCAAACGATTTTAAACTTTAACGTGTTGACTATTAAGTTCAAAATCGAACGAGAAAATTTGACAGTTTGTGGTAACTTGATGTGCTGGCCACCGTACATTATTGAGAAGACGAATTTTTCAAACTTATGAAGCAATGAATTAGCAATTTCCTTCAAAATCTTTTCAATCGTGATAGTGTGATACCCTCAATTAGTTGCCGGAGTTTATCTGATGATGGATACGGAAGACAGTCGAGACAGCTCCTCAACAATTTACAGCAGGACATCGTTTTTGGGTTTATTTTATTCATGTTGATGATGAGAAATATAGACCTTGCTGGGACATATTAGGAAAGTATGACGAAAAAGAAACAGAAAAGTAAAAGTTCGCGCGAGCACACTCGCAAGAAGCTGGCAGTATCATCACAACGGTAATGTTTTCCCAGTGTTTGTGTTATTTGTTTTAATACATTTATCTGTATTTATTTATGCTTATATTTATTTATAATAAGATTTATATTTAAATATTTATAGTTTTTAATAGGTACTTATATTTAAGGTCTTTATATTTAATAAAATTTATTTCTCAATTCTCGCTATTGCATTTACCACTGTTTGTCTCTGCATCAACCAAAGGTTGAGTGGTAGAAAATGCCATTAAGTCCGCCTCTGTACATTTTGTGTGCTTAAAGTATTAAATAAATAAATAATAAATGTATAAAACACCTTTTAGTAAGTTCCTAAATTAATCATCATCATCAAAATTAGTTATTTAGGAGCTTAGTTAGACTAAAAGTGATTTATATTTTTCGCTTTTCTGATTATTTTTCGTCCTTCTTTTTTTTTTTTTAAGTCCATTCATAATGATTCGTTAAATCTAGTTTTTTGGTGATAAAAACGAATGTGTCCTATTTTCACATATCTACCTACTTAGATAAAAACCATATTTTTTTCTCCCCCCCCAACTAGCTTAATCCGTATACATAAAGGACAAATTACCAAGTCACAAGTAATGAACAAACATCTCGGTAGATTACATCCGTTAGTTTAAAAGTTTAAGTACTTACTTCCTAATAAGGCCGTGGATGTCCTGGCGGTAAGTGGTGGGTTTCATCTGGCTGTCCTCGGCATGTCCTCGCGGGGGGTCCTGCATCACCCAGTATATGAGGACCACGGCCGCTACACCGAGGATCGGCGTAATCCGGAGACCCCAGCGCCAATCACCTGCCGCCGCTCCGGCTAGTGAACCCACTATGTATCCGAGACCACTGAAATTGCGGAAAATTTATATTTGTTTTGACGTTCAAAAGCGCCTTATATGTGTATTTGAAATAAATGATTTGACTTTGACTTTAACCCACATAAAAAAAAGGTTAAGGTTATGCATTCGTCAGGTTTTTATTGTTTTCAAAACAAATTAGACAAGTCTCTCTCAAGTTCTGAGTTGTGGTTGCCCTCATAGATAATACTATACAAAGTACTAGTTGCCCTCAGTCTTTCACCATAAAGAAGGAAGAGAAGATGCTGAAAAGTATGCAGATATTAATAATCTTCAAAATGTCGCATTGCAGACATGTTTTCAACATTTATTGTTACTGAGGAATGTGATGAGTTACCATCATCATCATCATTTCAGCCGAAAAACGTCCACTGCTGGACATAGGCCTCCCCCAAAAGGGGGAATTTGCCATAATCGCCACGCTTGGCAAGCGGGTTGGCGATCGCAGTATGGTGTTAAAAATGCATAGAGAACGCTGCTGCCCATTCTCTAGTAAGTCCCTTAGTCGCCTTTTACGACACCCACGAGAGGAAATGGGGTGATGATATTCTTTACGTCCGGCATGCCACGAACGTGATGAGTTACCAAAAGTAAGGAATTCGATTACTTCGAAGAAAACTGATTTTGCAGTTTACCTACCTACTCAGCAATACCTTACATAGCTATGTACTTACCTACTCGTATCTAACATGACTGTATTTTACAAACACTGCAGAAAGAAGTTCTACAGTCAGTAGTAGTAAGCCAGTAATTACGTAAGTTAAATAAAGCTCGCATAAGTTGAAGCCACGTAAAACGGTGAGAAATTTATTTATTTATTTATTCATCTTTAATTCAGGCACATTTTGTTAGTATTACTTAAATGATTTCAGTATAAATTAACTAATTAATTACATCATTATTTTGTACCAGGTGCTGCCCGCGTGGCTTTTGCTATACAAATAAATCAAATTTAAGTGTCTTTTTGATTTTTTTTTTTTTATCGCGGGCGAATCCGTAGGCAGCAGATAGTCGGAAATAAAAGCCTAAGTTACTCCTTATAACATCAGCTATCTGCCAGTGAAAGTCACGTCAAAATCGGTTCAGCCGTTTTGAAGATAAGGCGGAACAAATAGACAGACAGAGAACATTTTTTTTTTTTAATTTTGTATAGGTGTATACTTTCATAGGAATTTAGTAAAAAGCTGTTATTTTGACATTACAAATAGACACTTAAATTTTATTTATTTTTATAGATTTTGAGTTCCTCGCGATTAAGTCTAATTGGATCGCTCTGGCTTGCAGGTAATCTAATTTATAACACGTATGAACGTCGCGTACCTACTAAAGTTAATTTCAATGTCCGAAGTCAGCTTATTGATGCGTCAGACATTGATGATAAAAGAATAACATAACATTACAACGTACAATCTGTATTAGTATTAGGTAAGTGGGTACGTGAGAATTTGTAATTAGAATGTAACTACATAAAGACGTCATCAGAAGACAATTATTTAAAATATCAGAGATAGTACAGGTATGCAATTACACATCCAACCCACCACTTTCCCTTTGAGAGGAATTTCCATGTAACGTTTGCAATAGAAACACACTTTGCGATTGTTTGTTGACCGTACGTTATTTGTGATACCATGTGCAGGGTAACGAAACCTATTAACTCAACAGCGCCTAGGTCAATTGCGATTTTATAAATAAGTGAACACATTACAAACACGTGTTTTCTAATGCCCTATAAACATCAAGTTTGCTTGCACGAGTTGCACGCCAAAGCCTAACCATTGCCCGACCGAGGTTCTAAAAGCACGCAGATGATAACAATCACTATCCGACGTAAATAGCTGGTTATAGAAATAACCAAAATCAATTATGACAGGACCATCAGCTAACAGTTATTGGCAGTCATCAGCCGGTTTATCAGACTACTTACTACAACTTCCACAGCAGGAATATGCCATCCCCATACATTTCTTCAGTAGACTATTTTGTGTTGCTTGTATTTAAAGTCCTTTATCCTTAACTATTATATGCGAAGTAAGTTTGTTTGTTTGTTTGTTACCTTTTCAGCCTAACCACTGAACCGATCATCCTGAAATTTTGCATATAGGATATCAGGTGTACAGAAACGGACATAGAGTACCTTTCATCCCGAAAAAAAGTACTGTTACCGAGGAAAACAAACAATAACGTTCCTATGATAATAGATGGCGCCACGTGTCTTCCGAATCATGATTGAATTATATTATTATAGAACCTTTAGTAGTGTGTTAAGAGTTTTTATTTTATTTAAGCACGAGCGAAGCCGCGGGCATAAGCTAGTCAGTTCATAAAAGGGTATTCATAACTATATTACCTGCCAACTGGTATAGCGAAGTAGAAGATAGCCAACATCTTTGATCGTATATTGCCAACGAAGAGGTCGCTGATGATTGTAGGTGCGATCGTCGAGTAGGAAGCCTCGCCGATGCCCACCATCCCGCGGAATATAGCAAACAGAGCGAAGTCCTAAAATATAAGGGAATACCTATAATTACGATCTTTCTCAATAAGAAATAATCTAAGGATGTAATTGGTGATAAATGGGTCTAAAGCCCAATCGACGGAGCTTCTGAGTAGCTCTGATCTGACGCAGGCGGGTAAAAGCAGATTGATGATGAAATTTTTAGGCCGTATAATCATACAACTACTATTCGCCATGATGATTATCATAATGATAAATGATGATTATATTTGCATAGAAGGCGCTCTAGGATATACACAACAAACAACTTACGTGTGCGAAAGATCCTAGCAACGTGGTCATGCTCCATAGCCCTACTCCAAATGCCATGATGACACGCCTCGAGTACCTATCTCCAAAGTACCCGAATATCGGCGCGAAAACCATATACGCGACCACGAACACCGTCTGAAGGAACCCAGCTTTGTCATCGCCGATATGGAACTCATCTTTGACATCGCCCAGCACACCTAAAATTAGATAAAGAACATTATTGGTTGTTATTGTTTATTTCTGATTTAATTATAGCATGCTTTGTAAGGTCTCGCCACTAAGGGGCGTTTATTTTACGCACAGCAGACACGGTCATGCACGTTTAACCACAATATTGTATTTGACTCTTTATCCTAGACATGTTTCTCTTAGCATATTCTAAACTGGGACATAATGTGTTCTGGCTTGTTGACAAACATTATAATTATTATGAATTAGCTGAGTCGAAGTGCTGATGATAATAACATGTTAATAGCGATAACACTGATTTACGCATACACCTATGTCATAGTTCAAACATTTAACCATACATAACATAAATTAATCGAAAGCTATGTTAGCACGTCGCATTCCGTTGTTTCTAAACATTACGGAGAGGAAGGATGGGAAGAGGATCCTTTACTGTTCAGGCCGCACGTTTGTGGAATGCATTGCCAGTTCCAATAAAACGCGCGCAATCGTTGCCTGTGTTTTAAAGACTCGTGAAGGAACATTACTTGCTGTGATTTGTTCTTGTTGTTAGCTGTAATAATCTATGTCTTAATTATTTTTTTCGTTGCTTAAGTACGTGCTGTTCGTTCGTAAGTATGTATGTATGTATCTATTATATAGCATATATCTATGTATATATGCTATATAATAGTATATTGTACTTATATACTTTTTATTTACACCAATGACAACCCCATTTTATGTCCAGAAAATCACTGTCCATTCCAAGGTTACCTGGAAGAGATCGTAGGAAGCCCCCATTATATATTTTGTTTATAGTGTATAAGTTTTTCTTTTTGTAATGTATAATCTGGTGTACAGTAAAATAAATAAAGGATGTGGGTGTGTGCTTGAGTCACACAGGTGTTTCCTAGATGAAAGGGAATATTTAGTTAACGTGCGAAAGATACTATGGATTTCATAGTTTTATCTGTAGTTGCCAGATTCTATGTGAATCTAATGTTATATCTGCCAAGAAATGGTGCTCATATAAAACTTTTAAAAGCCAAAATATTTTTAGCGGCCTTGAAAAGGTGAGTGGCCTCACATTCGCCAACAGACGATGCAAGAACATAATTTGTGGTGAAGCGATGCTCAACCAGTTCAACCAACAGACAAGTGACGCAAGAGTGTACGTGACAAATCCTAGAGATAAATATATTTCTAGCCCAGGGAAATATTGATAAAGAACTCGAAGGGAAGGTGTGGATTGCTTTGCAACGTTTGCAAAATAAGCTTGGCACTGCCCGATAAACTAAGTAAACAGACAAACATGAGCGATCTCTGGTTCAACCGATACCGTACGATAAATAAACTGAAGAACCGCCTATCACCATAAGTCTACGTCTACACAAGACACGTTTGGGTAATCGATTCAATTAACATGAAGCACCCAAGTTGATTCAATTACCATAAAATACCACGAGTCACGAAGTCTGACGTGAAGGAACAAATGTAAAATGTTTTTGTACTTACAAAATTGACTCTAAATTGTTTTAGATTATGCATTTGAATGCCCATTATATCCATGCTATTCTGCTTTTATACATATCAATTTTCCCATTCAATTGTGTTATGGTTATGTCATTCCCTTATAAGAAATCCTGTATTTACTGAAAACAGTCATTTATTTTAAAATTATAAAAGGAAATAATATCAGCTATTACAACAGCTATCGTAGGCCTCAATTATTTATGTTATTTTTCAATAACACAAAACTATAATATTATGAGTTAAAGAACAGCCGAATCTCCAGACTCCTGTTATAAACCCCGTATCATTTTGACACCTCTATAAATCATTTCTTTTATTACAGTGTCCCTATTATTTGCCCCGTCGTTGTTTGTTGAAGCCCCCAGCTTTTATTCGGTCCACGTTTGAGTGCTTTTATTTTATTTTCTATACGTTTTATTATTTTTTATTTTTATAGTGTGGAGTGAATGTTACACTGTAACAGTTTACGTAAGTAAAGGTGGAACGATATCAAGGTGAATAAAACTTGCATACGTCAGAACAGTACACGTAAGTTTAACCGACAACAATATTATGCTATCTGAATCTCCAGATTGTGGAACAAGATGTTTTTCAATTTCATCATTCGTTAATTAAACCGTCGAAACTTTTTCCTTATCAAAATTAGGTAATTTAATTAATGAAATATTTAACTAACAATAGAACTGAAGCCTATCCTAATAATAAGCTATGGAATCTACAAAAATGTTCAGAGTTAACGAGTTGTTTTTTCCTTTTACTTCTATAAAAAGAGTGCAAAAAACATATAATTGGATGGTGGTCCCATGGTGGGCTGATGTGACGTGTATAGACTGGAGTGGCGTGATATAAGGTCGCTGTGTATGACGCAAACCCACGGTCAGTTCACGGTCGCACAAATTATATGAGCAAAGGCTAATTAATCAGATCCAAACTCCAAACAGGCAAATATATTATGCATAAGGAAATTGTATGTAGTCTGGAAAATTGATTAAGTTCAGGAATTTACTCACATAACATTATGTAAAGGATAACTTAAAGAATTTGTTTGCATTAAGTATGCCATTGTGGAATTTTTCAGAGGTAGAATGAGTTTTGTATGTTTATTGTTAAATTTTAGTTATTTTTATGTTGAATGTGATTTTCTTAAAAAGGAATGTTATAAAAGTGTACCGTGTGGTGCCGGACGTAAAGACTAGCACCACCTCATTTCCTCCCGTGGGTGTCGTAAACAGCGACTTAAGAGACTTACTAGAAAACGGGCAGCAGCGTTCTCTACCATACTGCGATCGCCAACCCGCCTGCCAAGCGTAGCAATTATGGCAATCCCCCCCAATTGGGTAGGCTTATGTCCAGCAGTAGACGTCTTTCGGCTGAAATGATGATGATGATGTTATAAAAGTGTAATCTGTTATATTTTGAGAATAAATGGCTTTGTTATAATTTTATTTATTTTACTTTGTATTTCTCGGGACCCTGGTGTCCCGGTCCTTTAGAAGGCCGAAGCCAACTCGCAGAGGCCCATTAGATGTTTTGAATGAAATGGCTTTATTATTATTATAGGTACCAATGAGTTTCTCATCTCATAAAACATGATATGTTTCTAGATTATGAATTTAGATTATATCATTATTATTATGATTGAGTATGGACTCAAGACGTTTAATATGTGGATAAAACGGTGAAAGTATGACTGAAGTCTAGTATTGATCCGTCAGATTTATGAGCGAAAATTGGCACTAGACCAGACAAGTGCGTAAAAGAGAAAATAATGGCAAACACTCCGAATTCATTTTGTTTTTCCATTTCATACTTCAATATGATTTTATGCGACGCAACACGTACTTGGAGGTTTAAAAAAGAAAGAGAAGTTAGAACGACATCAGCAGCTATTAAGAATTTTACTGATTGATTCTTACCGATTATCATTTAAAAATCATGTAAAAGCATCACAACGTTAATGTTTTCCCATTGTTTGTCGGTATTTGTTTTAGAATATTCATGTATTTAGGTATATTTATTTGCGCTTATATTTATATTATAATTAGGTACCTATATATATTATATTTATAGTTTGTAATAGGTATTCAATAAATATTTATTCCAATTTTTTTTGTAATTTTTCGAAAATGTCTATGGCATTAAGTATTAAATAATTATTATTATTATTCGCTTTTGGGATGGGATGTTCTTGATAGAATGACTGATTCTTGATTATTGAATAAAATGTCAGATAATTACATAGGTACACACGCAGGGTCAAATTAATTTAACTGATGAAACTGTAGACGTGCTGGGTAGGTATATTTTTTAAAGATTATAAAACAAAAAAATATATTTTCTGAAATAATTATTTTAAGCAATTACACTACCAGAACTATCATAAGTTAATTTTATTTGTCCTTTGGAAATAAAATGTTATTATATTTTTAGAGTATTAATAAGAAATGTGTTGTGAATTTGTGAAGTGAGTTGGACATTATGGGGCATTAACCTCTTTTATTAGGTACAAGCACTGCTCATACCTATGGCGTCATGAATAAATGCATAATAACATGCACACGGCTCGCTGCACTGAGAATTGATTTTGATTAATTTATTGTTCGTCCCTCGTTTAAAGCACGATATTGCCCCGGTGACTTCTAACCAATGAATATAACCGGACAAATAATATTGTTCTTCCATGAAAAAATAAAAGCCTGTAAAAAATAACGTTAATATCAACTTGCGGGGTAATTGTGTTAATGGGTTTCATTTTGACAGTTGAACAACATTCATTGCGATATTTATGCTGTTGTGCAGACAAATTTTTCGAACATATTAAGCAATTGATTAGCAATATCCTTCAAAATCATTCAGATTGTGACTGATGGTGTGTTACGGAATTAGGGTGCTGAAGGCAAACAAGGTTCGACACCAATGCGCTAAATAAGACAACTAACACGGTTCTTTCACTTTGAAATTTAAGATCTAATTTTAACTACACTCGTTCCTCTAGCCAGGGGCCTTACTCCCGAAAACGAATCGAGTTTGATTTTGATTCCGATTCGATTTCGTCAGAAACGAGTTCGAATCGAAATCAAAATCAACTCGAATCGTTTTCGGGAGTAAGACCTATCCTAACTCGATTTAAAACTTAAAACTGACCGAAGTTAGTTTCGCTTCGAACCACCGCACGATCGTGCGCTAGTGTTGGATTCAAGAGTATGGATTGGCATTTAATTCGAACCCAATTCGATTGATTCAGAACTCGGTGCTGTCGGGAGTAAGGCCCCAGAAGCGAGTTCGAATCGGAATCAAAATCAAACTCGAATCGTTTTCGGGAGTAAGGCCCCTGGTCTGGATTTAGAATAGAACTAAGAATATTAAGGACCGTTTTAACTTTACATTTTAAACTGCTTGTTGACATGTAGGTACTGTAACAAGTTTACCAACTTTGCTAAACAAGTTAGAGCTCTACAATTTTTTTCTAGACTGGCTGTTAACGAAATAACAAATGTTAGTTTTAGAAATCTTGTTGGAAATACCCGTACTTATCCGATGTTTTTAAATAAGATCATACTAGTGACTCAAGTGCATGATATGTTAGGTAACTTAGGCAGATAGGATACCTATATTTTAGAGGACGTACTTAGTTACTAGGTACCTATTGAACTTCTGAAGTCGACTTTACAGTATCGCTATACAAAAGCGATAAGAAATGAACAGAGTGTAGTTTTATCGAATCGGTGTTATTGTTTGTAAAATGCCTTCATCATCAAGATTAGTGCGGTGACCTTCATAGCTTGTGGGCGTCGTATAGCGTGGCGCGTCGCGCGATCATACGGATACGCTACGTCATCCTCGTTGTAGTAGTCGCGTGGCGGCACCGCGGCAGCACTGGCGCACGAGCATGCCTGCCGGCGAACGCACCGGCTTCGGACATCACGCCACCACAACAACCAATCAGCACCTAGAGATTCGTGGCGCGAACGATAACCTAACCATCCATTGCACAGCGGCTCGTGACGACGACAGCATGCGGTGTTTTCTCGGTCATGACATTATGACGAAACTCCACGTTTATTTATAACTGCTAAAATATTTTTGCTGACCTACGTAAAAATACAGTTACCTAATGATGTTGAAATCGATTACAATATTTACAATGAGTTCACGTATTATGACATAGGACGAAAATAAGAGAAAAAAATAGACGCTTTGCCACATCATCGGCAACCAGGAATTGTCCTCTGGCTCTAACATGACATTCATGTATTGTTATAAAATATTCACGACATCGCTGTAATCGCCATTGGAAGAGATTTAATGCCGGCTTTCATTTCCGTCGGCACATTCGATTACTGGAGGTGACAGATCACTCACCCTGGGAGTTCAATAAAATTCGGAACACCACCAATAGAACTCTCCTTTACCGGTCGGTAGATTTGCTGAGAGAATGAGGATATTTTATTATTTATTTATTTATAGATCAATATATCTAGTAGTAGGTACTGTACTTTCCTGTCGGGAAATTTTAGCATTTTCTACAGAGCGTTTCCATATAGTGTAGTTGCATTGCAATTCCAACGGTTTAGGTAGAACTTACTGCCCCATCTGAATTACCACCCTGTTTTATTTTTATTTTTATTATTATTTAGTATAATATTTACTTTTACAACCAGCACCTTATTTGTGTCACTCTATCACAATCTGAATGATTTTGAAGGATATTGCTAATACGTTGCTTCATATTGTGTTCGAAAAAGTCTGCCTATCAATGTAAATAGCGCAATGAATGTTTTTGAACTGTCATTGCTACTGTGTGTTACACAATTACCCCGCAGCGCAGGTTTCTGAAAACCAAACATCTGCGCTCTATGTATATCAGTGTTAGCTGAATCTTGAAAAAAATATGGCAAGAGAAATCCCTCTTGCCATATTTTTTCTATTTTTTTTTATTTAGAACTCTTGATCTAAGTATTTTTATAAATCTATAACAATACTTAGATCAGGAATTCTAGCCAGACCAACCATGTGAATGTGATGCTAGTGCCCAGCCCTCTTAGCAGCTAAGCGCCAGGTAAAACTATTTTATATTTATAGTTGGTACACGCTTTCAGTGCCAGCGCGTCTGCCAAGTGTGTAAATGGAGTACCGATATGCCGAGCGACAAGTGTGTCAATACCCAATACTAATTTTATTATGTAACTTATGCTATTACTTATCAGTTACCGTTATTCGTTATTTGCTTTTCTAAAATAAGTGCATGTTAGCATGCTCTATGACTTGGCAATAAGCCAAAAGTTATAAAAAAACTTTACAAGCAACTTATTTTTAGGTATAACTTTTTTTTTGTCTTTTATCTTACAATCTGTCACTATGTATCAGGAAATTTTGTTATTTTTATGACGTGTTAGATGTCTTGCTTGGCTTGATATTTGGGTGGTGAGTTATTCTTTCTATATGCCCACGACTTTTTTACGTAACCTTTTTTTACCGAATAATTACCTCATAATATTGTCTTTTAAATAATAACTAACTTGCCGCCTGTCTGCTACGCTCGTTGTTGTAACAGTAAGTTAAAGTATGTTAAACTTTTTAAATATTTGCTTAGCTTGAAGCACAGAATATCCCTGAAGATAACGCGGATTTGAACATAGAATACACTGGCTACTTTAAATAAGTCCTAGACATTATGCATCATCATGCAGCTAATTACAATTTTCCTAATGAAAACACTGAAATTGTGAAATCAATGAACAAATTAGGTTAAGGCCTCGCTGACAATAATGTATTGTTTTCAGTATTTCTACTGCAGACTACTTACGAAGTATTGATTGCGTGCACTTAGATTATACGAATATTTCAGTTATGTACCTACATTCTACAAGTTGTAGAATGTATAAATAATACCTCAGACATCCCAAAAAACTTATTGTATTATATTGATTCATAATATTTATAAAGTGTTGTAAAAAAATAAATTAGTAATTTTTTGTGTTTATTATTCTAATCAACATGACTTATCCTATTATTAAATGTTTGGTATAAATTAATTAGTGTAGATATTCGATCTTACTATACTCTCGATTCTGACAAAAACAAACACTAGTTTCAGGATTTGAGTTAGCCTATTTCAAATAGGTACAGTGGGCTGCAACAATTGGGTACCCCCATTCGACCTTATGTGCGGGAGGTGTCGAAATGGGGTACCATTTCGACACCTCCCGCGCATAAGATCGTATGTTTAAATTTGTGATGTATCAGGACAGAGATTTTTAACGTCATCTTTGTGTTGATCAGCCACAAAACATAATATGATAAGACTATTAGCGGGATAGAAACTCGGTTTTTCGTGAAAATATGAAAATATCGTTTTTAAGAATGTGTATTTAAATAACATTATAGTACTAAAATCTTATTTTACTAAAAAAACATGTTACGACTTTTTGCGTGGGAGGTATCGATTTGTATTAAAATTTGCTTTCAAGGGGGGTACCCACATCGTGACGCTGACTGTACATCCTGTAGGTATATTGTGATTATGAAGGTGTATGGTATTGTGCAACGCGATGCAGCAAGTGAACTGTTAATACCAGGAACCCGAGGTAACCTAACCTGAACATATCCAGTTTCACAGAACTTCACACGTACACAAGTACGTCGAAAAATGATTTATGAATTACTTAATTAGCGATACCTATATTCAATAAACAATATCAAAGAAAACATTAAATAGAACGTTAATAATCGTGTACATAATTATAAATGATTGAAGTTATAATTTCTAACTCTCAAAATTAGGACAAAACTACTGCATCCACATTCAACATTAAGGCGAGGTTCTTCAAGTTAACCTCTAGGAAATGTAATTTTAATGTAATTTTATTTAGAAACGGTAATGATTAAACACGTGAAAAAATTATATGTTGCATTTGAGAATTGAGACCTTTCTGTAGGTACGTCGGGTGCTCGTTACATAATTGGATAAAGTTCGCTCGATAGAAAAAAATCCAAACATGCCCTTATTTTGTAGATTAAAATCATTTTATTTCAATATTGTACCACATTATGTGTTGAAAATCACATCAAAATAAACGTCTATGATGATGTAATGTCCGTCGGGTCTAACATTGTTAATACCGTAAAACATATAATTTTCAACCCAAACTTAACGAAGTTCATGGCACAATTTACTCGCGCGCAGCTACCACCTCAGGAACAAAAATGCACGCTCGAAGAACCTCGCCTTAAAGAAACCGCTCATAACTTTTACTAACTGACACAAAAGTAATGAAAACTGCTATTGTTTGGTTATTACTTCAATTAAGGTTAAAGACGTAACCAAACAGTAGCACTATTCTCCGAAGGTAATGAATACAACGTTAAGTATCATACATAAGACCCGAAGAGACAGTGCTGAGTGAGAAATATTGTTAAAATGATAAATATGTCAACCGGTTGGTGCTCAGAGAGACATAAAGAAAAGTTCAATAACATAAACTTCGCACTTATCAGTGGCAATAATATAAGTACTTACTTACTAAAAGTAAACTTTAACAACTAATTAAACAATAAAACATTATTATCATAACTGAAACACAGCGGTTCGTTTTATATTTATAGCACTATAAAATTGGTGCTTCCGGACATTAATATTCTGAACATGGACACATTAATCTTCTAAACATAGCTGTAAATAGTAACTTAAAGTTGAACCCTGATCCCAACTTAGTTGCAGTCGGTGGCGATCTTTTATCAAGACATTAGAATACTTTTGCAAAAATAATGATGTAAAATATCTAAATTGATGGTTATGGAAAGAATTACAACCAATAAATAAATTTTGAGTAAATGAAATATATTTTTCTGACTCAATGGGCATCACGGCATAAGAGAGCGTCATGCCGTTCGCCATCACGGCATACGAGTCGGTTTTACTCCCAAGCAAGTTGCGCCTAAAGATATTCCACATAAAAAAAAAACATAGGGTGAGATTAGGGTTTCCAACCCTACTATATAATATAGTATCCTGCTATATTAGAGGCCTAAATACTATATTTTTTCTTTAAAAATATAGTACGCGATACTACTATATTTTTATTTCAATACAGCGAGAAGATCGCAAGGAGGCCAGTACAAGACGATGTGGTTTTGTAAAGCAAAATACCACATTTCCCCAACAACCCCGGAAAATATTCGACTCAATGAAAATTTTGAAGGTTTAAAATAAGTCCTTGATCTAACACATAACAGCTTTCACGTTTTCGTCAGAAACTCTCATTCAATCACACGTAGGGTATATGCTTCAATGAAGCATACTCCACAAGGAAATATTTAGTTACCATTACTGAGGCTTATTGTTTTCAAACAGGTGTCGCTCATAAAAGCTGAAGTAATGGTATTTTGTAATTTAGTGTTAAAATAATAACGAGACAATGAAAATTAAAATAAAAATCCTGTTTATAAAGGTTCATAGTAGCAAAAAAATATGCGTTTATAGAATAAAAATGTTTTTGAAACATACCTACTATATTTTTTCGCTATCTACTATATTTTTACAGACAATGGCTTCGTAAATACAATATTTTATATTACAAAAAGTTGTTAACCCTAGGTGAGATAGTAGTGGCTAAAATAAAGATTGGCGCCTGTTTGTAAGGCGTGTTTTTTTTCCCTGGGAGGGTGAACCTCGAACCCCATTTGCTAAAGGGCGATTATGTCGACACAACGACGATATTCTCACACTACGTTACTAAAGAGAAATGGCCCTTTACTTTCTCTCTAGATAATATTACTCGGCACTAGCACTATGTTGTTGGCAATCACTTTTTCGACTCAGAATAGTGAAATACCTATACCAACTTTAAAATTATTAGAGATTTAAAAAATTATAAATTCATACTATAATTACATACCCATTGTTATTTTAACATAGAGGTAGGACGCTAGAATAATATTGACAGAAAGCAGAAACACTAGCAACGATAGTAACTTTCATTTACACACGTGTGCGTAGTAAATACTAGAAGCCAACAACTATGTCCCATCAACAAAGGGAAAAGTTTGTTGATTTTTCAATCTCGTTTACGTAACCCAGAAACTCTCACAACATTAGAACAACAGATAAGCTTACAATCTAGCTAGGAAGCTAAAAACAGAAATGAAGTAACAGTGGCAAGTGGGATGAACTGACTGTAGTCTAAAACTGTGAGACAAATAAAAATTAAAAGAACGAACGGAAATAGTGCGATTTATTGAATTGAAGAAGTGATAGAAAAACTACAGCCTTGGATGTTTTTATACTTTTTTTATATTAAGAACGACGGAATGCCAAGCAAATGCAAGCAACGATTATCATCACAAACTCAACCGAAATGCAGATTTTATTGCATGACATCATAACTTCGACGACGTTGAAGCAGGTAGACAAAATGAGAAAACAGTAGATGAACAAATTTTTGCCAGTTCATTCAGTCATAGTGCTGTTCTTCGTCCTCGTCCGTTCCTTTAAGCCTTAGGAATTTCTCATACTTTTTCGATGACATAATTAATTTTCTCCGTTCCATTAACTAATGATGCTAACTTGATTTGCGTGTAGCCAGAAGCCTAATTGTGTAACACACTATCAGGGGCCTAAGTCTACTAATTTACAAACGTTGCAATGGTCTCGCCATTGTGAGTATTTGACAGTGTTTGTATGGCAAATCTGTCAAAAACTCACAATGAAGAGACCATTGCAACGTTTGTACATTAGTAGACTTGGCCCCCAGTAGGAATGGGTTTAATTTTGACGTTCCAACAATATTGAAAGCGTTATTTACGTAGTTGTGCAAACAAAGTTTTAGAACATAGCAATGGATTAGTCAAAATAATTTAGATTGTGATTGATAGTGTGTTACTTACGCATTTAGGGTGCTGGGTTCAATTTTGAATTAGTAGTTGCCCGCAGTCGCACCGCTAGCATTCTTTTATGAACTCGCAAAACGTTACAAGTGTTCATTATCGGCAGTACCCGTATCCTATCTACTGTAAACATTGATCCACTTGACGACCCGGCTTGCCTGAAGTTGGAGTATGTTGCAATGCAACCACTGACATAATTATCAGCATTTTTATCTTTAACACCGATTTTGGCAGTCTACACTCCGGCCGGAGTAATATCTAGGAATTTGATTACATTTTAATATTTATTTACCTGCACCACTTTTATTTAACTTATTACACAAGGCGTAGTTCATGAAGGAATCATTCAAACTCAAATAATTTATTTCAAGGCACTTTTGAATTGTCAAGGAGTCGGTCAGTCAAAAATATGAAATTAGTTGCCCATTCCAAAGCGTCGTAGTAGGTACCTATGGAGAAGAACGGGCAAGTAATTCTACGGTACGGACAATCTTTTAAATTAAGATGACATGTTACAAAAATATTAGTTACATCTTCAATGTTGAATTTATAAGTGAGAACGGTGTAAAGTAAAAAACAAACACGTTAAAATCCAGAGAAGGTACAACAAATATAAACAAAAATAAAACATTTCTTCGGGTTATATGTGTACCTATGCCTATTAAGCTCAATAGGGGACCACTCTGACTGCTTTGCATCATCACAGTATCAGTACCTACCTAACATTAGTTACGTTTAGAATTCTTTATGTTACGTTCTGTTACGTTTTGACGTTTGATAATACTGTGGGAATCCTCATTCAAATCGGAATTAAAACGAACTAAATTATATCATTTTAATAATTGTAACTTAGGTATTGAATATTTATGCATTCTAATGATCCATAATAAAATAAATCCGAGATTAAAACTACTGTTATGTTCATTATAGCATTAAGTAGGTATATAGATAAACTATTTATAAATGACATGAACCTTTTATCATCTGCTATCGTAAAAGTGGAAAGTTTTCGTCTTTTGGTTGAAACGATTGACTTTTATCAGATAGCCTCGGGGTCTACATTGACGTATGATGATCCATGTACTCTCTCTATCTTTACTAAACCATTAACAGTAAAAAGCGATAATTTCATATCACATGCATACGACGACATGAATATTCAATTTTTTAACTAGTCCAACAGGCCTAAATGTTATCGTCATCTGTTGATATAGTATCTCTAAAGTCGGAACTAATTGGCCCCAAGTGGAGTCTCGATGGGCACTTGAAACGTGGGCCGATGCACAGGCAAGCGGAGCCGCGGTATCTACATTAGTTATTATGCACAGCTGCATCGCATCAAATCAAAGCAACTACTGTTGGAGCTGCACTGGCTTTCCAGCCTGAGATATCAATTGCTGTAGGTACTACAAAATCAGCTTATTGTCCGCACCGCACTCGTATCAGTAATATCCATCCACCATCCCAACTCAACTATACACGAAGTCAAAAACACGTGCGTGCTCTTATCCAGTTGGGATGGTGGATGGATACAACCTGATACTGGTGCCGATTCCCTTGGTCACAAACTAAACTAAATTTAAGTTCAGTGCATCTTTTTCTTTCTATTTCATTAAGAAAAGGACAGAAGATAAATTTTAGTTTAGTCCTGTCAAATTAATCAGCGCCTGTCACTACTCCATATAAGTTTAAACGTGATTAAAAACTTGCCGATTAAAATTACGTCAATTTACGTCAAGCGCTGATTAATTTGACAGGACTAAACTAAAATTTATTTTCTGTCCTTTTCTTAATGAAATAGAAAGAAAAAGATGCACTGAACTTAAATTTGGTTTAGTTTGTGAACAAGGGAATCGGCACCATTAACCTGCAAATTGCAAAAAAACGTAAGAAATTTTGAATTTCGCGAGCTACCCTGACGCTTCCGCTTGACGCTTACGGCTCAATTTACTCGTACATTGCCGCAGAACGGAATGGAAGCGACTTTTTTTGTAAAAAGCATAATAAACTTTATGACAATACTGTAACACATAAACTAATATCTAAGATATGAGCCAAGTAACAGGTCGCGCGTCTTCTGGAGAATCCTCGCGCATTCTCAGGAATTCCGGCAGTAACAAGCTCGTATCTAGTTTGAACGTTAGACAATTGATATAAAGTTCATTTTTCTATGTACAATGTCGTTACAAAAATTCGCTTCCATTCCGTTCTGCGGCAATGTAAATTGATGGAAACGTGAATATTGCGATTTTCACTACTACAAAACAACAGTGGTCACAACTATTTCATCATCTAACTAAACAAACAGATAAGGTTGATAAAGTAAAATACAGAAAAATACAGAAGAATGTTATGGTGAATGTAAAGATCATATACACAAAAAAACAATTTCGTTTGTTGAAGAAGAAACCCAACTACAGAAACTTTGCAGTTATGGTTACTTGCATAACTTTGCTACACTCATTAAATATCCAAGGGACAAGAATACAATTTATTACATCAAGCCAAATCCGGGTTACTATGCTTGCCAGCTATAAGCCTCAATTTCCCAGTAATCCTCTTTGATCCTCAACCACATGACACTGAAACCGCTAGATTAATGGCTACAGATTAAAACAACATTAAAAAGGATTGCTTTTAAGCTCTCCTTATGCATACCACATCTGTCAATGGTCTATGTCCTTTTGTAAGTTCTCTAGTAGATATAGCCTAAATAAAGGCAATCACTGTGAACGACAGATAGTCAGACTTTTACGATTTCTTGTGAACCTTGGCTTTGCATTTGTGCCTTTGAAGAAATCGCAATTCCCGAAGCAATTTTACGATTTACACCTAAGTGTCCATTTAACTGATACTATAAAAAGGTTATGGTGGTGTCAGTGCTACATTAATGTAAGTTAATGGTACTATCAATTTAAAAAATGTCAAGTTACTGAATACGATCTAAACGATTAACTTAATTCAATTGATGTTTGAATAATATAAATAAAAAAATTACATCGTAAAATCACGTGTCGTTTCTAATGTTACATCTAAATTGATCACATGCACACACACATTTGAAATGGTCTATAAAAAGTGGCTTCCCTAAAAAGTTACCACATTTTTAACCCCTCACTAGGTACGTTGCGCGGTAAAACCAACAGCTTCTAAGCTTTCACATATTTTATGTATTAAACGATGTGCACACACCCGGGGCCTATATCTAACAAAATAGGGATCAAAGGAACCCTTTTCTAATTCAACGATTCGGATCGGGATAGCATATTTTTGTTACTCACTAGCATGGATATGGTCATTATGGTAACATGGATGGGCAACATTATATAAACGCGTGTATGCTTGATTCCAATGATGAATATTAACTAGGTATAAATAAAAATAGTTTTTTTATTTTTTTATAAATATTTATTCGACTTAGTAGTTCTGAATGGTTTCTTTTCCTCAGCCGGTAAACAAAAAGATAAAATGAGACCAGGGTCATTTACCTACCAGACAAACTGTCTCACGTCTAATATGGTAATCATTAATTTATCACAAGTTGACAATAATGGTAAATAAATACAAAGTCTGACGCATTTTTGAATAATCAATGTTTCGTAGATGACAACTATGATAACCTTTTGTCAAACATATTAGTAATGCGCAAACAGAACGGTATGAAAGAGATAATTAAACTGTAAAAAAATGAAGCAAACAATACAAGCAAGTGATTGTTATCTTCATTGCCACTCGTCACGAGACTCACAAAAATTCTTCATTAATAAATCATTAAGATAACGACATACTTAACAACATAATTTTTAAAGTTACTCGATCCTGTTCCTGGGTCATCCTTTTAAAATCTATTAATATCCGTAATGGGCTGTGTGACTAATTCGTGGCTTTTGATTATTATGTTACTTATCTTTTTTAATGACAACCGTATCGTAATAAATCGAGTAGGTACCTAGGTAAGTTTAAATTTCTACCAATATTATAACAATTCATTTGCAACGTTTTATAAAAATTGTAACTAATACTGCACACCTGGGCCTCAAGTCTGCTATTGCAATAGTGTCAGAATGGTCTCGCCATTGTGAGTATTTGACAGTGTTTGTATGGCAAATCTGTCAAAAACTCACAATGAAGCGACCATTCTGACACTATTGTAATAGCAGACTTGAGGCCCTGCTTTATTTTTATCTTCCGCAGCAATCATCATTTTATCATTGTGCGATGTCTTCGACAAATTGAACCTCATGATTACTTTTAGATTTTAATCAAGATAACAATATTTGTAGCGTGTTATTGCGGTGGTAACTTGTGGATTGCCCTCTGGGGAAATCAACCCTCTTGCGCCCCTCCTGTGGTAATCGCGTCAATATAAAAAGAATATTGCTTATGGCTTTTACACACCCACAAACTTACTGTTACTACCTACTCTTAGACTTCCTACACTAATTCATAAATGTTTTATGAATCGTCCGGGAATCAAAAGTATTATAATTATTCACTTTTCATTACGAAACAAATAAAAACAAACGAAGAATGTATAGCATAGGTATGTTCGAACGAATACCCGTCCTAATTCCACAAACAATCGAGGTATAACGCCTGTTCCATATTTAAAGGGCGACATTGTATTCGTTGAAGAACGAGAAGAGAACCCACGCACGTGAGTAGACACTGGAGATTAGTTCGCTGATTACGTGACATCGACACACCCTGGGCGTTCTCCATTCATTCATAGAAATTTATTGACGTCTATACACACTTTTATCGCATTGATTAACGTGGAACCGTGTATTTGAATTCATTATGGAAATATAAAAGAGGAACCGGCTCACTGAGTCTTTCCAAAACACGATTACCCTTATCTGACCATGTTCTGAGTGGCAGTGACTACTCGTGGTAGTACATCAATTCCTTTTAGAGACACATTCAATTCCGTAACAAATGTTGAGAAAGAAATTCAACCTGTCCACACGACGTTACGTTTAAAACCCTCTACTGCCCACGAAACATTCCATTCTTTGTGTGCTTTTAGAGGTCCTGGGTGGTTTTGAAACTTAAAAAGTCATTGACATCGTTCGTGGCTTAACTCAAAATGTAAACATTACGTAGGCAGGGTTCTGAATATATTTCGTAACAGGATTTCTCCAGGAATTTTAAGTAGCGACAGTAAAGTTCGTCCAAGATAAAAAGGATTATTAACTAATCTATTTTAAAGCCCGCTTTTGACGCAGGATGATGTAGTTTTATTTCGACATAGCACCGCTTTTTGTGGGTTAATGTTTACCCACAAAAAGTTTGGTGCTATGTAAAGTTATTACTTTTTCTCTTATGAATTGCGTCTTGTTGGTTGTTTGTTACCCTATCTATCTTGTGTTCTAGGTTGGATGAGTTTTATTTTCATGTCAGTTATGAAATGTAATAGGCTCATTTTAAATGAAGATATCTTCAAATCATGAGAAAAAAATAACATGAGCGAGTACCTATCAAACTGATTGCAAAGCTCTAACCTTCGTGGAAGTAAGCCAATTGAAGACAAGAGGTACGGACGGGGGGCGTGACGAGTGTAATGAAATTTATGAGGAATTAAGAACTTGTAATGTACATCTGAAGTGATTCGTTAGTAATTATTTCATAAGAATCAGTTAAAGATAACGCTAGAGTGGATTTTCATGAATCAACTCAATTGACGATCATACGATGTACGATTACGTCTACATGATTCCAAAAAAGACGCGAGGAGGCGATCTGTGTGTGTGTGATCTGTGTGAGGTGGGCATCAGACAGACCGAATTAAATATATATATACATAGATGCATAAGTAAAAAAAATAAAAAAATATGAGAAATGTTATGTAAAATCAACATAGCCCATGCCACAAGATTTATCGCAGTTACAGGTAGTGATTTCCACTAACTGTTACGAGGGCGGCACTGAAAATTTCGGGAATCAAGGAAGAGGCACAACATTACTATTTAAAAATGTATTTATTGCTTTTCGAAGTATTCTCCGCGAAATTTGACACATTTTTCCATACGATGGAACCAATCATTGAAGCAACCATTCCATTCGGAAGTTGGGGTCTCCAAAATGGCCGTTTTGTAGGCGTCCACAGCTTCTTCAGGTGATGAAAATCTCTGTCCACGCAATTTATTCTTTATTTTAGGGAAAGTATAGAAATCATTAGGGCTTAGGTCGGGGCTGTACGGCGGATGGTCTAATAATTCTATGTTTTCTTGCTCTAAAAACTCTTTTGTTCTGTGCGCGGTGTGAGAACTCGCATTGTCGTGATGGAGGATGATGCGGCGGTTGCAGTTCTCTTTACGGAGTTCAGAAACGACCTGTGGCAAACAAATGCTAGCATACCATTCTGCATTAACCGTTCTTTGTCCCTCAAGAGGAATAGTCGTAACATGGCCGGTTTTGGAGACAAACGTGGCCACCATTTTTTTTGCAACACTCCGTGAACGAACAATTTTTGTTGGCTTTAACTCATTTTCGAACCCAAACTCGTGACTGGTTTTTTGTTTCGGGTTCGTACGCATATATCCAGGATTCGTCACCTGATACGATGTTGTATACAGCATTTGAGGATCCTGCGTGGAATCTTTCGAGAGTTCTGACGCACCAAGTAACGCGAGCCGCTTTTTGCTCTTCACAGAGCGAATGCGGTATCCATCGGGAAAACAACTTTTTTACACCTTTTCGTTCATGCAAGATTATTTGTATTTGACTCATGCCAATGTCTAAAGTTGCCTGAATTTCGCGGTATGTCACATGTCGATCTTCCTCAATCAGCTTACGCACAGCATCAACGTTTTCTTGGGTGACTGCAGTTTTTGGACGACCTTGACGGGGATCATCACTGAGCTTGACACGTCCACGTTGAAATTCAGCAAACCAGCGATAAATTGTGGTTTTGGATGGGGCTTCATCACCAAATGCAGAAATCATCCGGTCAACACACTGTTTTTGTGTTAAACCACTTCGAAAGTCATAATAAATCATCGCTCTTGAATTTTCTCGAGTCAATTCCATTTTCTCAACGACTAAACAAGTTTGACAAAACCTTGTGATAAGACCGAGAATCTTTTTTAAAATAAATAAATGGTATTTGATTTTTAAAACCAAGGAGTTTTCAATTAAAAAGATTTTAATATGACAGGAACAGTGGAAATATTTCATTCCCGATACTTTTAGTGCAGCCCTCGTATCCTTTTATCGTATTAATATGACCAAACTTTTGTTTACTGAAAAAAGAATGGATCTTAATCAGGGAATAGGTATTTTAGCTACAGACGGTGCTTTGGCATTCATGCAGATAAGATAAAATTAGTCTATGGTTAAACAAAGCCCTTGACTAGAAAAATTCCGGTGACGTAACCGTTTAACATCGTTAGTGAGATATAAGTAAAAGACTAAATCAGACAACAGTCACAGATGGAAGCGAGGGGTTAATGAAAATTATGATTAGGTGACTATTATTAGCGTAGGTACCTCTATGAATCATTCGAAATAAATCCACAGTTAAGACTTTACGAGTTACCGTACTTTCGTCTCTAGTTAGGAATTCGTTTCTTTTTAATTTCGAGTTATTAAAATTATGGTCTGCGACGTGGTTATTAAAATAATGTCTCTTTACACAATTTATAGGACAGTACTGCATAAGTAAGGCCCCTTATTATTTTAATACAGTCACACTGCGCTATTTTAGGGTTTCGTCGACAGCTATAGGAAGGAACCCATATAATTTCGTCATTTCCGTTCGTACTGCACATAGTTAAGTAGTTGCTTGGAACATTTTACAAATCCTATTTCAATTCATAAAAAACGTAGAATACGATTTACTTGTTTTTACCGGACTACGGCAGAGGAAGGGTTAAATTATTCACCCGAAGTTCGAAAACTAAGTGGAGCAGTAGGTATATACCTATAGGTTTTGTGTTTTCAATTTTATATACGTTTTGTTTGTAGCATAAACGAGTTTTTATAATGATTTAAGATATACATTGCGCCGAAAGCCAGTGGCGTAGCTGGTCCTAAATGGGCCCTGTATCAAAAAAAATTGGGGGCTTTTTACGCCGTCTGCGAAGAAGCCCAAAAGCAGGGTAATGTTACAAAATAAGTAATGTTAAAACTTAAAAGTACTGGGACGAGGCAGTTCCACAGCAAAATAAGGATTTTAAATTCTTAAAGATAATTTACATTATTTTTTATTTTTTCCTAATTTTATTGAATTTGAGGTTGTGGATAACATTTTATGAATTGTCGTTCGGGGGCCCTGTATCATTGATACGGCTGATACGGCGGTAGCTACGCGACCGCCGAAAGCCTTGGGTTATCTTCACACAATACCTTTACGTGATTTAATTGGCGCTGTACACCCGATATTATTGTTAATTAAGATTAGTGGCGTGTTTCAAAGATATGGATCCAATATGTTGACGCGCATATTTAATGTCACTGAGGCCCGAGTAATAAAATAAACAACATTTGTTACTTATACCAAACCTACAGCTATTTTTAATACTATTGTATGACTATCAATAAGATATAGACATAACACAATGCGGAAGTTGATTGTAACAAGTAGTATTGGGCAGAAAAAGTATAGCATTACAACTAAATGTATAAAAATAATTAAGACTTTGTTGTTGGACAATGAAAATAATTGAATAGGAATTAGGGTCAAGTACACTTACTAGCATAGATATTTACTTTAATTGTCTGATTGTTGGAAGAGGGGATTGTGGCTAAGTAATAACACGGATCGATTGATCACATTAAGCTACGCTTGCCGCGGTTGGTCCGTGGATGGGTGACCATCTTTACATACCGAGACCCCGCCGTGCCTCGGAAAGCACGTTAAGCCGTTGGTCCTGGCTGTCATTCGTTGATCTTTGACAGTCGTTACGGGTCCTCAGAAGCCGGAAAGTCTGACAACCAGTCTTACCAAGGGGTATCGTATTGCCCAATAACTGGGTTGTGGAGGTCAGATAAGCAGTCGCTCAATGTAAAATACTGGTATTCAGCTGCGTCCGGTTAGATTGGAAGCTGACCCCGACATAGTTGGGAAAAGGCTAGGCAGATGATGATGTCTGATCGTTGGAAAGCATATTCTAGCAGTGATATATGATTATAGGCTGAAATGATGAAGTATAAACAAGTAGCTTGTATTATCTATACTAAGTAATATTATAAAGAGGAAAGATTTGTTTGTTTGTTTGTATCAAATAATCTCCGAAACTTCTCGACCGATTTTAAGGCGAGGTTCTTCAAGTTAACCTCTAGGAAATGTAATTTTAATGCCATTTTATTTAGAAACGGTAATGAATAAACACGTGAAACAATTATATGTTGCTTTTGAGACCTTTATGTAGGTACGTCGGGTACTCGTTACATAATTGGACAAAGTTCGCTCGATAGAAAAAAAATCCAATCATACCCAGTTTTGTAAATTAAAACTCATTTTATTTCAAATACCTACTACTTTATGTATTGAAAATCACATCAAAATAAACGTCTATGATGATTGATGATGATGTTAAATGTCCGTCGGGTTTGACAGTGTTAATATCGTACTTAAAACATATAATTTTCAACCCAAAATTAACGAACTTCACGGCACAATTTACTCGCGCCCAGATGCCATCTCAAGAACAAGAACGCACGCTTGAAGAACCTCGCCTTAACCATTTTTTCACCAATAGAAAGCTAAATTATCAGGAAATAACATAGGCTATAATTTATTAAAAAAAATATTAAAGATCTTTAAGAAAATGCCAATAGGTTACCCAAAGTAGCAAAATTTTGCCTATAAATCACTGAATCGAAACTTACGCGGGTGAAACCGCGGGAAGCAGCTAGTCCTCAATAATGTGATTGGTGTTTCATGGTTGCGACTCAAACAACTTATTACGATTTTGATAGATTATACAATTGAAAAGGCACTTGCACATATGACTTGGATAGATGAGATTTCTTGCTTATCTTTTGTTACTAAAGTGTAATTTAGCTTCAATATTATTTTAGTTATAGTATTATTTAGTTGTGCTTTATACATTTACAAACAATGCTGTATTTCGTGCTCCATTTAGTAGGTTTATTACACAGATATGGGTGCCTTTTATAGCTTTTTAATTTATTATACTTATGTATTTTTTTAGATTGACTTTGGTATAATTTACTAGATGTGGCCCGCGGCTTCTTCCGCGTTGCTTGCAGACCGACAGATAAACAAAAAAAAAAATTGCTTTTTTGTTGTATGTACCATATTGTCCCCTTACAGGGAAAACCGAGTATCTGATATGAACCTAACCTATCAGATAATCGGTTTTACCTGTAAGGGTGCGATATATACTTTCATATTCATTTAATAAAAAGTTGATAGTTTGACATTACAAACAGACACTTTATTTTACTTATTTGTATAGATAATATTATTAGATGGGTTTTAATTAAACCTTTGAATTCTAAAATTTTAAAATAATAGAATCCATGACCCTAGTCAAAAAAACCTGTAGGGTGTGAGACCAGCCATTAAACTCAATAATTAATTTGTAATAGTAGATAAATAAAAATATCAGTTTTAATTTAAAAGCAGGTTTTTCAGACCGATCTTGACCCAGAGGGTCACAGTTAGTTTCTACATTTTAAAATATATTCAGGAATCAATTATTCTAATGACATAGCTAAACTTAAAAAAAATAATTGGTAACTGTCTAATGTGTCTATACTTTTTTTAGTTAGCCCTGCCTGACTATACACATTTTGAGAGGTAGTAAATGTGATATTTGTCACTTATGTGTGTTACACTTTCATAAATTGCAAAAAGTTGGTTGCGTAATTGTTGTGGAGGCACAGAATGAAATAAGAAATTTGCTTGGTACTAGAGTTTTAAGAATTGTATGTCGAGTCCAATAACTATGATTAAAATAAATAAATAATTTATTCATGGCACATGAAAACTTAAAAGTTTTATTCCTATCTTACACAATTTAATCTTCTGACCAATAATTATTTTGTCAGGGTAACTGTTAACATGAACAAGTTGATAAATTACTTCTTGCATCATATTCTTATTAGATAATTAAGAACATTAGGTTCTTATTGGGGTCTCCTGGATGTGGAATAAATTGTTTAAGACAGCGCCAGCTCAAAATCACATAAAATACGTTTTCTTCCAGTCAACATATGAAAGTAATAGAAAGTAGTTGTAAAGTCCATAAAACTTACCAGCCAGGGTGAATCTGTCCATGTAATTGATGAGGTTGACGAAGCACAGTATGCCGACTGTCATGTATTCCACGAAGGATACTTCACTCAGATTTTCTCTTCTCCTGCTTTGCTTCTCCTGCAGCAGCGCGGTCGCCGATTCATTATCACTGTTTATAACAAGCTGCTGGTTCGAAGTGTTCGGGGTTATACCACTCTGGTCCATGTTGCTAACGCTAGTGATACACTACTAAGATCACCTGTGAAGTATGAGCTACAGCCAACTATCACTTTCAAGAACAAGAACTTTGAATGCCGAAATTTTGATTTCTCCGGAGTAGCTTGTCAATTAAACTCCTAAATTTATAATTTAACTACTATAGACTAATTAAATTAAACTGAATGTAATATAAATTAAATATAAAATACTGTAAAAGATAAAAATAATTAGGAACTCAAATCATGATTTGACATTACGTATGACTCGAGCACCCGTGATGACAACTCGACGTTCGTGACGTGAATATTTTTGAACCACGAAGGCGAAGCTGTCACGTTGAATTGAACAATGAATGAATGAACTCTCTGAACTCGTTCAAATATTTTATCTGTGTCCAATTCGAATAAATTGCACACAGATAAAATATTTGAACGTATGTATGAACACAAGATTTGAGCACTAAAGGGAGTGGGGAGGGATCTGCCCCGAAGCCACGGTCTCGGGGGCCCTAAGTCTAGAGAAATTGGTTCTTTTTAATCAAAAAAATCCCAAAAAGGCCAAATTATGTTCAGTAAGAAGTAGTTGGAGGGTCCTTACATATGCAAAATATAAATGGTGAGTGCTAAAATTATAAAACGTCTCTTTCTAGTAGGTATTTTTAGTAACATTTTACAAAAAAATAATAATGACAATAAAAAAACAAGTATAACGTGCGTGTATGTCCACCCTGAAGGTCATTTCTAAATATTGGTGAATTAATTTTTGAAACCAGCAGTATCCGGCTAGGTAATAGTGTGCTGTGGTAGTATCAGAGATTACCTCCTGCATCCAAACTTTACCTCTTTTTTAATGTTAGTGTAGATTTAAAGACTAAGAAAAATATCCTTATAATCTGTATTTCGATAACTAAATGTCCTTTTATTTTTATTTCTATCGTTTTATATTAAGTTACTTAGACTTTTAATTTGGTACTTAGTGTAAATAGTAAGTTGTATAAACTGTATTGACTATAAGAATTTTAATGTTTATGAAATAAATAAATAATCTGTTAACAATCTCAATCAATGTAAATGTCAAACAAATGTCATCGGTTCGGTACAGTACTTTACTTAACATATAATAGTAGGTAGTACTCAGTGATGCCAGAACGTCCCAAAAGGGAAGATTTTTGTCCGTTTAGACATCTTTACGTCCCTTCGATGTCCGTTCATATATTCAGTCCCTTTTCAAATAGCCAACTACAATCATTTACTTTCTTATTACAAAAATGCGTTTAAAATGCAAATAATAAAACGCAGTTTTAAAAATTACAAAAATGCACGCAGTGATCCGTATCGCTTGCCTGAACCTTCCATGCACACAAACAACCACAATCATTCGGTTATTCAGATGAATTCATTACGTACGAGAGTTACTACGATGCTCGTCGGTGTTTAATTTGAAATTGAGTTTTCATTTTGCGAGTTTCCGAGTTCAGGAATTAAGAATGTCGTGAAGATTGAGCCGACCAAAGACATGCAAAAAACAAAATTAAAATATTGAACATCAAAAAAAATTTTTTTTTTTCACTTTTTATTTGTCCTAAAAATATAACAGTACTCACACAAATTAATATTTCTCTAGCCGTCCTTTTTGTCCAAAAATCGTCCCATTTCAGATAGTGAATCGTCCGAAAGTCGATGCAGGTACTGGCAACACTGGTAGTACTTGCAGTACTTTCTTCTGACGGCACGGCACGGCGTCAAGTCAAATCAAACGCCGAATTTTTCTGGAACTCGTCCTAAGCTCGAGAAACTGTGAAATAGTCTTTATTTGAAAACAAAAATAACTTCTCTTTCATGAAGTTTCAGTAACCTATTTAGATAAAATTGAAAAGTGTTGGATTCTATAACTATGTCTAAAACACTATTTTTTTTAGTTTTAATATGTTTTACTATTAGTTTAGCTAAGAAGCCCCAAGATGAGGAAAAGCCGGATTGGGCTAAAAAGGATATAAGAGATTTCTCCGATGCTGACATGGAAAGGTATTCGAATCTTCTTCAATGTTTTTATTCTAATTCTAAACTAAATAAAAACTCCATAAAACGTATCAAAATTTCCTTGTAACCGGGCGTACCATCTACGTGGTCTAATGGTATAGGAACACATCATATTTTAATTATTAAGGAAAACAATAAAAAAATAACACCAAATATTATTACATCCTACTATTATTTTTTTCAGACTTTTTGATCAATGGGAAGAGGATGAGGAGCCGTTACCAGAAGACGAACTGCCGGAGCACCTTCGGAAGCGGCCGTCCATAGATTTCACCAAGCTGGATTTGTCTGACCCAGGAAATGTACTGCAAGCAACTAAGAAAGGACAGACTCTCATGATGTTTGTGTCCGTAGCAAACAAGCCTTCCAGAGCAAGAACTGAGGAAGTTACTAAGATATGGCAAACGAGTCTGTGGAGTAACCATATCCAAGTGGAAAGGTTGGTCCTATGTTACTCAGTCATCAAGTCCTCTATAGCTGAAGGGTTAATGTTAAAAGCAGGGCTTTAAATACCAGTAAATTTTCATAACATTACCTTGTATTGACAGAGTTAACATTATTATTAAAATAACGGTAATCGATTTAACATTATTTATGCGACTGTTAATTTTATCGTTATTTTAAACGGGTGAGATGTAAGTAGTGGGGCCTGCGGCGTGCGGTGCGGCGGGAACCCGCCCTCGCACCTCTGATGCCGTGCCGATCAAAACGTTGCCTGAATCTGCCTGATTCTTACAAAAATGTCTGTTTGTAATGTCAAAATAACTGGGCCGCAAGTCTGCTATTACAATAGTGTCAGAATGGTCTCGCTATTGTGATTATTTGACAGTGTTTGAATGGCAAATCTGTCAAAAACTGACAATGAAGAGACCATTCTGACACTATTGTAATAGCAGACTTGAGGCCCAGCTTTTTACTAAATGCATATGAAAGTATTACATAAACAAAAAACATTTTTTTTTTATTTGTGTCAGTTTGTTTAATCTCCGAAACGGCTGGACCGATTTTGACGAGACTTGCACTGGTATAGAAAAAGACACACGGGCGAAGCCTCGGGTAGCAGCTAGTTAAAACTATAGGTTTGAATAAGCTATAAAAATATCGCTGCTTCATTTTATTCATATTTCTGTTCCAGATACCTTGTTGATGATGACAGAGCAATATTCATGTTCAAAGATGGAGCCCAGGCATGGACAGCAAAGGAATTCCTTGTAGAACAGGAAGAATTAAAAGAAGTTCAGTTAGACAGTCAAACATACCCAGGACAGAAACCTGATGAGAAGAATAAGTCTGTCCGGGATGAATTATAATAGTGTATTTTATTTTTTTATGGGTACAGTAAAGTTTACAGGTTATCTGTATTTTAATAAATGCATTTATAATTATAACATTATCACAAAACCTTTACAAGAAAGAGAACTTCTGATAAATTCTGTATTACAATTACTATGTTGATAATTCAATGTACTTCATATAATTTTTTTAATCAAAAGTACATATTTCCTCAAGTGTAAGTGGGAGATAACATCCATTGGATAAGTTGATACTGAATATTTTTTATATAAAATACAAGCATTCCTCATAAAAGTAATGGTTTTATTACTACTAACCTAGAATATATGCTTTATGGATTCCCAGTACAAAATAAAATAGAATGTTTTCGAAAAATATTTTTTATTACAGTAGTAGGTAGTGTATTTTTAATGATTGGTGGTGTAGTGTACATAACATAATAATAGAACATAATGATGATGCCAGTTTCACATGAAATACATTTTGGTAGTCCTTAGAAAGCATCAGTAGCACGGTAATGCTCTTCATCAATTGTTGAGTAGATATGACCTTCACCACACATCCATTCCAAGATTTTTCTGGAAATATAAGAATGGTGTAAATAAAAGAGGCACATATCAGGTAAATACGCAAAGAAAAAAAATTGTATTGAAAGTTGTAGTTACAGCAAGAATTATAATATCAGTAAACTGGCTGTAATCATGGTGTTGTCCGTGTTATGGTAGAAAAAAATCAAATAAGTAAAATAATTCCAGTCTATGTACGGTGGCCAGCACATCAAGTTACCACAGTCAAAAATTTACTCATTCGATTTCGAACTTAATAATCAACATTTTAAAGTTTATAATTGTTTGGAGAAATTTTACAGTTTCGCGTAGCTTGATGTGCTGGCCACTGTACAAAGTTTAATGTTGTGTTCCAATGTGTGAAAAAAAAAATATATGATAAAAGTTTAAAAGTATGAAGGTTTAGAGTATGAGTGAAATTTACACCCTGTTCCTCATACCTCTAGCTGGCTGGTCGTGTGACTCGCCACTCGAAGTCTTGAGGAAGTAATGGTGATGTCACACTGAACTAGCTGCTAAAAGGCTGCATTAATGTCCATGTTCCGGGTCACCAGTATTGAGGTATGAGGAGCACAGAGTGTAAAGTTCACTTAGCCTCCAAGCGTCTGGTGGGCAACTGCATGACAGTTGATGTTGGGATGTTGTATATGAATATGCTAGTCACCGTAAACTGATTGTGCGATGCAGGATTTGGGTGACGTGAGGTCTTTGATGCATAGTTCACACAAAGCAAAAGGGAGTATGTATGTATTATAGCAGGTGACAATCTGTCGTTTCTACCAAAAAAAAAAGGTGTGAGTTTATGTATGTGTCTGTTACAATACTTACTCAAACTCCACTTGTGACATACGGTCTTTCAGCGAGCCATACATATCTTCTTTACTGATACCCTGCTCCAGGGTAGAAGCCCTTATCAGGTTAAATACCATCATTTGTCGTGGGTTTAGACCGTTGACTGATGCACTGCTTTCAGTCACACCAACCATGGAATTGGCTGGTAGACCACCAGTGAATGTTGAGTTATTGTTTTCAACCTTTTCCTGTAAAAATAATCATAATAAAATAGTTGATGGGTGAAGATCTGTAGGACTTTCATGACAACATGGAAATATTGATGCAGCAGCATATTTCAATTAATTTAGCAGTTGATACACAGGGAGGATTTTTGAGATGAAGCATTAAAGGCAGGTACATTAACTGTTGTAGCTACAGGAAAACTGTTTTAGGAGGCTGTCATATTTTTTTGAGAAATACTGATCCCAATTCATAGATAATGAAAAAAAAAAAACTATTAACAAGAAAATGGGACATTTTCACCAAAACTTTTTTTGATGCCAATCAATCCTGTTTCTCAAAAACTCTATCGGACCAACTGAGGTTTGAATACTAGAAAAGTCAGAAATTGCAAAAAAACTTTTCCCATACATTTCAGAAACGAGGCTCCTAACTTACTTTTTTACTATGGATAGACTCCATAAATCCACCCTGTATAGGAGGAGGTATCCTCTAGACATGAAAGTAAATAAAGCTATTAATACCAGGACTATAAACTGTCATATATAATTATTACCTTTTTAGAATCAGCTTCCATTTTAAGCCTATTTTGGATACAGTGAAGGTAGTGGAATGTAATAGCATTAACATCTGTTATTGGCATTATTTTAAATGTCATCAGAACCTTCTTTCCTTTGTTGGCCTTCACAGTGCCATATATTTGTATATAGTCATTCACTTGCACCTTTGGTGTGGCTTTATCCTGCAAGATACATAATCAAATCTGTTAGTTCAATAAGTGGCAGAAACAAAGGTAATCTGTGATGGGGTAGTACACCCATAACAAGTAATAATCATTTTCATATTATTGGAATGTTTGTAAGTATTGCTAATAAAGAATAACTTACATCTTCATCAGCTGCTTCCTGGTCCAGCCAAAGCACAGCTCTCATCCTGCCAGTGATATCTTGTATGGTATAAGTAATTTTGGTGCTCTGCATCCGGATATTCCTCACGCGAGCCACAATGGAAACTATCTGGATCTCTGTTCCCCATATCTTCACACCATCATCTCCACTATGTAGAGCTTGTCTGATCACTATAGGAGCAGTCCGCGATGCTCTTCGACCCTGAATAAAAGTATCAAGATAAAATGTAGTAGTTGTACTGTATAAACGTATGAAGGACCAATGACAAGAGTAATCTAAAGTACTTACCGGTTTTTGAGCCTGATTTGGTGTGTTTACATTTCCAAATTGGTTTGGCGAGTTGAAAAACCCTCCGCCAACAGCAGACTGATCTGAAACATGGTTTACAAACAAGTCTAGAGATGGTACCGGCAGATAGAGATGATTCGAATGTTTTGATTGATCGTCAGTTAGAGATTCGTTTTAACGGTGATTGTAATGTTAACTACTTACCATTCCACATTTTAGGAAAACAGAGTGTGTTACAGTTGATCTTATAAAATAGGCGCTTGGTTTAAATTTCAATGAACTCCTTTTTCCTAACAATTCCAAAATTACAATTCTTTTTACGTTTTCCTAACGAGTTTCAACACGTTTGATGGCGCGGGAATTTTGTTTGATGTTTGACATTTCATTGACAAATTGACAATCTGGGGCAGGTTTTTTAATGCCAGACACAGACACAATATTTGATCAAAGACTGAAAGATTCCGCTCACACATTTGAACACAATAATTATGTTTGCTTTATCTGCCAGACGTGCTTTGCAGACCCGTTCGCTTCATACGAGTACTCAAATAGATAACAAAGAGGATGGACGACGATTTTGTGGATGCGGTATAACTGGTATTATTATTATTATTTTTAAATGTCTTTGACTTATCTCGGGACCCAGGGGTCCCGGACCTTTGGAAGGCGTACGAGGGGCCGAAGCCAACTCGCAGAGGCCCGTTAGACGCTTTTTAATTAAATGAGGCACCAACCGACGATTATCCCTGTACGCACTACGCAAGTGCACCCAAGGACAACCCGCGGTTGGTGTAGGACTATTGCAAGATATGGAAACAAAGATATTGGACTATGGTTTTGGGTGGTTAAAATGGACTGGTTACCTAAAACTATGGAACGACTATGGCCCCTGCCTGATCAATGTTTTTTTACACACGGATAAAATGGCAGGGGGTGACTTGCACACTCAATAATGGGCCCCCGAAAACGGTCGCTAGCACATAGTGACGTAGCGACAAGGGGGCAACATGTCCTGAGGTGCTCGAGGAGTGGAGAGGTATTCCACGGCTCTCAGAACAATCCCAGAGCCCGGAAGATGGTCAAGATCCCTACAAGCACTTACTGGAATACTTCCGTCCTCCGAGCACGTTTGCTCTTGCGAATCTCCACTCAAGCCGACCAATACAGGCAAGAATGAGGTGGGAGCTCAGTTCCTCGTCAGTGTTCACTCCAGCCTGCCAATAAAGGCAAGCTAGAGATGACGAACATGACTTCTCCCGGGAGATAGGGTCCGTGGGGTCGCAACTGCCCAACAGCTCGCCACATGCTGCCCTGCGGGTTTCTGTATCTCTCTTGGTCTGGCTCCTCACCCTAGACATGTTCCGGTAAAGTAAACTTTACCGGCACAGACCCAGAATTCGGAGCGCGCAAGCCCCACCACGACGTCAACGTAGAGATACGGCGGTGGGGTTATTATTATTATTATTAGTATTGACGTATTTGCCACAACCAGGCATTTTCACGGAGCACTGAATAAGAACCGCGCGTCTCGAAAACGATTAACGATGTGCGTTAGAATCGATTTGAAAGTAGTTTTTATGAAAGTGCTAGAACATTTTGTTCTTGTACTTTTACAGAAGGGAAAGTGTTCGTAAGGCTTCTCCAGTGATATATACTATAAGCCTATAAGATTGATAATTGATTGATGTGATTGTTACACTTTATTCTGATTTTTACTAGTGTAAACAATTGTTGGTGAACCAAATAAATAAATATACATAAAGAAGCAAATGCAATGCTTTTTTAGTTCTTTTTCTATAGAATTTACAATAATGCCGTAAATAGCCGGTGTACATTTGGAAAAGTGTAAATATGTGATCAAACTTTGAACAAAATAATATTCAAATACCTGTGCCTCCCAAGTGTTCAGACATGTGTTCAAATATTTTTCCTGTGTCTGGTGCCGGCTTAATATTTTTAATGTATTCTTGACAGAGTAAAAAAGAAATGCTAAAATTAACTACACTTTATGGAAGTCTAATGTATTCTTAGCCTTATTGTAGAAAATCGACTAAACTTATGAATCGACCCTCAACGACACCTCTCATAAAAAAGTTTGGCTGTGAAATTATGACACTATGACAGATTAAAATTGACATTTGTCGAAAGTATGTTTTGTTTGGAAGTTTTAAACAAAAATATTCGTTTTTTTTTTGTGATTATGTTGTATTTGCTATTATAAAAATAATGGCTTATAAAACGTTCCACAAAGAAAAATATTACATTTCTTTTAAAAGAGGTTTCGAAGATTGCAAGAAAGATGTGACTGTAACAATTGACAAACTTTTTGAAACCGATACTCTGGTGAGTTTCTCTGCTCTCAAACTTTCAAATTATTGTAGTATTGTTAACAAATTTAATAAATCATTGAATTTGATTTTAGCGAATAGCTTTATCGGATGATGAAGACCCCACATTTTTATGTATGCTTACTATCACACGTATGGACTATGAAGATTTAAAAAAGCAACAAGGTCTTCTGGTGGATTTTGACAACTTTCCATCACAGCTTGTGAGGCTGCTACAGCAATGTGCTTCAAACAACATGTGAGTCAAGTGGTAAACAACGGATTTTAAGTTTAGTGAGTTTTCAGTATTGTGAATAACTGGTGCATTCGCACTTAGCACTAGCATTAGCTTTTATATAGTGAACTAGTTGACCTGACAATTTGTCCTGTCCAAACTACAATAAATAACTAATAACTAACTAATAATAATACAACAAATAAATAATACAGGCTGGTATCTGCAACTCCACATGCACAATTTTGCACATATTTTGCGTATGGTGTCCAAAGTATAATAATTCATACAAAAAATCAGCTTTTCCCGAAATAGAAGACTTTTCAGGACATTTTTCCAATTTTTCTTCCTGTAATAACCTGATATTACGAACATCTTAAAATATAGTTAAATCGTTCTCAAGTGATGCGCTTAACAACAAACAATATTTTATTTTCAATAATCGATTTGCGTATAGTAAAAGGCCAACAACCCAAAAAACCTATTTTAATTTTCTTCCAGGTTTCTGATAATGCAACAGAAAAACCCAGTGCAGTATTATTTAGAAGTAATAGAGCATAATGAATTCAAAAGACTTGTACATTTATCTTTAAAGACTGGACCAGCTACAGATGCAGACATCAAGCAACACATGGCTGATACAATCATTAACTTAAAGGTAATTTTAAAATAACTGTTTGCATCAAAATAAAATGAAATTACTTGTTCATAAAACAATAAACTGAAGTAAGAGTGCTGCAAGAGAGTAGCAAAACTGTCAATTTCTGTTACAGCAGGTATTTAACTTTTTACTGTCCCAATGCTGGGCAAAAGCTCCTACGCTCCTTGCACTTCTCTCTGACCAGAGCTGACCTTTTAAAAAATCAAACCTGCCCTTCAACACTTCCTAATGCTTTAGCTAGGAAGAAGAAGTGCAATTATATTGGACTCTGGAATATTTGTGATTACAGAAAAGCTTATCTTCACATAAAAGTTCAGCAATGAGTAATGAGGCAGTATTAAATGAAAAGTGTATGAACATGGAAAGAAAGATCCATGATCTGACACATACCCTAGCAAGAATGGAAGAAGAAAAGTCGAAATATGAATTGGAGTTCAGAGAAACTTTAAAACAAGAAAAGGAAAAGATGATGCAGGTGATTATCCACATTTAAATTTAGTTTATGTCTAAAAAAAGGATCATCCTCCTTTTCTTATACCTTAAGGGGCTTGTGGCTAAGTAAAAACACCGCACGGGTTGATTGGTCTATGTATGGGTGACCATCTTTACATACCAATACCCTCCGTGCCTCGGAAGCACGTTAAGCCATTAGTCCCAGCTGTCATTTGTAGATCTTTGACAGTTGTTATGGGTCGTCAGAAGGCTTAAGGTCTGACAACAAGACTTACAAAGGGGTATCATGTTACTCAGTAACGGGTTTGGAGATCAGATAGGTAGTTGCTCCATGTAAATTACTGGTATTCATCTGCAACCGGTGAGATTGGAAGCCGACTCCAGCATAGTTGGGAAAGGCTAGGCAGATGATGACTTAGTAAAGACGAACAACTATGTTGGGGGTGGCAGATGATGATGATCTATTTATTCTTTAATCGGTTTAACTTTCAATGCTTACAAATCTCTTAATGCTAAATAAACGTTACAGGAAAAAATGCTGTGGCAGCAAAATGCGGAACTAAACCTGAAAACACAGCTCACCACATATCAGGATAGTCTGAATAAGAAGGACAAACTGATAGACGAAATGAACTCTCATTGTAAGCAGTTGCGTGATAACATTGGACAGTTAGAAAATCAGTTAAGGTACACATCAAACAATGAATTTTCCTTCAATTTTATTGTAATATTACTTTGTGTTTAATCTTTTTGAACGGTTTCAGTGAAAAAACCCAGTGCTTGAACATGTTAGAGAAAGAAGTTCAAAAATCACATATTGAAGTAGCAACATTAAAAGCTAAAAATGCTTCAATAGAAAGGGATGTAATGGAAAAGGAAAAACAATATCATCAAATGAATTCTAAATGTATTTATTTAGAAAAGGTATGATTATATATATGATTAAAAAACCGGCCAAGTTCGAGTCGGACTCGCGCACGAAGGGTCCCGTACCATCCATTCTATTATTATAAATGTGCTCTGTCAGTCTGTCTGTTACGTTTTCATGTCTAAACCGCTGAACCGATCGTCATGAAATTTGGCAGAGATATAGCCTGGGATATGGAGAAGGATATAGGCTACTTTTTTACGCGACAACCGACATCTATGCGGGCGAAGCCGCGGGAAAAAGCTAGTTATCTATAAAAACGGAGAGCATGATGTATGTGTGTTGTGTGAGAGCCCCCCTTAAATATTTGTTTTATTTTAATTTCATTATTTATTTTTAAAGTAAATGTATAACTAAATATTCTGTGAATATTTCAAGCGTCTACCTGTTGCCGTTATCAATATTGAGCAAAAACGAGCAAAAAAATCACGTTTGTTGTATGGGAGCCCCCTTAAATATTTATTTTATTCTGTTTTTTAGTATTTGTTGTTATACCAGCAACAGAAATAAATCATCGGTGAAAATTTCAACTGTCTAACTATCACGGTTCATGAGATACAGCCTGGTGACAGACGGACAGACAGACAGACGGACAGCGGAGTCTTAGTAATAGGGTCCCGTTTTACCCTTTGGGTACGGAACCCTAAAAAAGGTAACAACTAAAATGTTGATCTGAAACTGATTGAAGATTTTTTTTTTTTTTGCAGACAGTGAAGGATAACTCAGATGTTATAAAGGAATTAAACAGTTCTCTACAAATAGCTAAGAAAGAAAAGGTTTGTTTAGTTCCTTAAAATAAAATAAGAATCTATATAATTATCATTTTCCCACTAAAACATTGTAAGTACTTTTCTTTTTCCACAGTTAAGTTTAGAGGAACGGTTAGCTTTGAGCGAATCTCTTGTAAATAGGCATAATGACGCTGTTCAATCAACATCGGAACAGCTTTTAAAAGCTAACCAAATTATTTCAAAACAGAATGCTGACCTGATTGAAATGAAGGAAAAGGTAATTTAAAAAAAATGTACTTCACAAAGGGCTAAAAAAAAAAATGTTCTACCCTTGTCATCATCAACAGATGATAACAAGTGTAGTACAATTTTTTTAACACATTGACTGCCACCGCGGTCACCGGTGACCACTAACAATAGTTTTTCTATTGTGTCTGTTGTCTGGCAGTCAAAGCCTTAAAGGTTTTTTTTTTGTAAGCTTGGTATGTTGTTCTCCTTGGGTAAGATTATATTTTAAACTCGTTTCATTTAATATTTCCAGCTTTTATGCAGAACAGCTATAGCATTAGAACAAGAAAAAGTTATAGAACGCAATACGAGGGAAACGGAAGAACTAAAAGAGCAAATTAGTAACACTAATCAGTGCATGGACAAGCTGCAAAAAGACTTCGACGATTTAAAGGAAAAGTATGAAGCCATTGAAAGAGCTCTCAAAGATAGAGATGAAACTATCAAGAATAATAATATGGGTAAGAATTAATTCTATACCTTCGTGTTTGGGGTGGCAAACAATATACAGAATGTTGTAATTGTAAATGGGCAGGCATATCCATTAACTTATTGCTGTGAATTTTTCATATGTAATATGTATATGGTACTGTCTTCAGTGTTTTTCTACATTTACTATGCGCACGGCCAAAGTGTGGAACTCTCTGCCAATGTCTGTACTCCCTTCCACATGTAACCCATCAGCCTTCAAAGCAAGAGTGAACAGGCATCTTTTGGGCTTGCTCGTTGCATCATGGACCTCATCCATCGCTTTCCATCAGGCAAGATCACGGTCAAGAGTTGGGATATATCGAAAAAAAAAGTAGTATTCTAAAATATTTAATTACTTGTTTCAGTAATACAATGGCTTCATAAAAAGCTAGATAACATGGAACCCACTGAGTTAATACAGAACAAAAGGCTTGGAATCCAAACAGCAACTAGTTCGACGCCATACTTCCTGTCTAGAAACAACAACTATACTGAATCGTCTCACGGGATAACCGAAGAATCTATCGACTTTTATGCCACTTCAAAATCGTGAGTGAAATTGATTGTCAGATTGTTGAATTTATTCAAAAATATTTTTTCCTTGTCATCAAGAATATTAGATAAATAAATAGCTGGAATGCGGCTCGCCCTTCCACTTACCGCCTCAGGTCCAACGTTAATAATGTTGTTGTTTTGTTACATCTAGGGCATCAAATTTAGAAGAGTCACCAGGTCCTGTAATCCAGGATAGAGTTTCTAAAGTTGGACTGGACCCGAAATATCTACAACCTTCTGAAACAGATAATAAAATTGGAAAAGGTATAAGTAATATTATGTTAAAGTTATAAGAACTTAGTTTCACAATTGTTTTAATGTAGGCTTTTAATGTCCGTATTGAGGTGCCACATTTCGTATCTTAATGAAATTAAATATTTATTTAGTAGTAAGTTTAAAATCTTTGTAGGTTCGATCCGATTTTGTAGTATAATACTTCAAAAGTTATATGAACATAAAGGTGGCACCTCAATCTAAATGTTTGGATTGAGTAGCCACGTCAGAACTAGGAACATCATGGATGAATATTTATCATAATTTGGTATGATTTAGTAGCATTTGAGAGTAGTTAGTAGACAAAATCTGAGCTCGGTAGTGTTAAAATTTAAAAAGTTACCATACATTATATCTGGCTCCTCAGACCATACACATACGACTCGTCATTTTTCAAAGAAGCAGTAGTTCAATTAATGCGCAATTTCTTCATCATTTAGTAGTAAGTATATTAGATTTGTAGGATGAGTCGGTAATCAAAAATGAGTTAATTGGGAGATATAGCTTTGCCTCTAATCTACTTCTACTTGTGACGGAATTTGGAACAAAAAACACCTATATTTTGTATAAATTTCTACTAAATGTACGTATAATTACTGCCATAAAAAAGAACATAATGGTGCCGATTCCCTTGTTCACAAACTAAACTAAATTTAAGTTCAGCGCATCTTTTTCTTTCTATTTCATTAAGAAAAGGACAGAAGATAATTTTTAGTTTAGTTCTGTCAAATTAATCAGCGCCTGTCACTACTCCATACAAGTTTAGACGTGATTAAAAACTTGCCGACTAAAATTACGTCAATTTACATCAAGCGCTGTTTAATTTGACAGGACTAAACTAAAATGTATCTTCTGTCCTTTTCATAATGAAATAGAAAGAAAAAGATGCACTGAACTTAAATTTAGTTTAGTTTGTGAACAAGGGAATCGGCACCACTATCTACGAAGTTATTAGCTATTCTTTAATTTTCTATGAAATTGTTTTGAAGGGTGACCATGAATACATTATTTAAAAAGGAAATCTTCGTTTCGTGGCTTATAGAAACATAACATAACACAACATCACGCCTTGTTTCCGCGAAGGGTTGGGCAGTAGTAAACCCACATTTCGCCAGTTATGTTTTAAGTCCCATGTAATAGGGGGCGAGCCTATTGCCATCAACCAGGCACAAATCCAGACTCCAGGCTGCTACTGCGAAATTCCTGTTGGAAAAACCCAATCATACTTTGGCCGAGTAAACGAGGTACCAGAATCTATAATGATTTCAAATCATATACATTAATAGGCGTTATAGAATTTATCCCTGCAATTAGCGACGCTAGCATGGGCCACTATAAATGTCACTACCCAACGAAGGATGAGATGTTTTGTTAAGACGACTATGATTCTCAATGTAAAATTCGTAAAAGCACCGACCAACCAATATTAATTCTTATGTCGAAATTGACTACTAAATACCTAAAACATGAAGAATCTCTGTACACCCTACCTACTGTGTCGATTTGTTAAACAATAAATTTCAAAAACTAGTCATCCTGGTTTCATTTAACAACATCATCATAATTTCAACCGAAAGACGTCCACTGTTGGACCTCTCCCAAAGTTCCCCCATGTCCCCCCAAATTTTATTCTTAACTCGATCTCGCAGAGAAACTGAGCATAGTCCTCTTTATTGACCTTTGGGTGACTTTGAGCTTTCTTATAAGGCAACACACACTGGTCAAAGACTTTTTTTCGAGACGCTGCGGTATTTTGGACGAAAATATCTTCCGTAGCTTCCCTAACTTAACGAAGTTGCACTTACCTAGTTTGACCGTTTGTCCCAGGTACACATACAACATGGTCACCCTTAATAGCGAATTCATAATGAATATCTAAACGTAATTTGTTTTACAGATACCGAATATATACAATGTTGATTTTTACATAAGTATTTAGTTGAAATTTATACTAAAGGTGTCTGCACACAGCGGGCGCGGCGCGGCGGGACCGGGCGTGGCGGGGCGCCGACGCGACGCTGAGCAGTTGTAATGTACTAGATATTACGGAGGACGCCACACAGAGCCGTCCGGCTCGACGCGACGTGACGCGACGCTCTGTGTGGCGTCCTCCGTAATATCTAGTACATTACAACTGCTCAGCGTCGCGTCGGCGCCCCGCCACGCCCGGTCCCGCCGCGCCGCGCCCGCTGTGTGCAGACACCTTTAGTGTTAGTGTCTCTGGTTATTGATTCCGTTGTGATCTCAGGTAGATACGATCAATTATTTATTATGCAGAACGTCAGGACTGAGGAGCCAAATAAAATGCGTTTATTTACTAAATTCACTCAGTTTTACTACTTTCTCTATGTACTACAAATTCGAACACACTTACTACTAAATATTTTTTTGGAGTGGCATATAAATTGACCAATTACTTTCATGGAAATTCACGCTCTTATGTATAGATTGAGGAGCCACATTAAAAATATTGGATATTCTTGAATATCAACAGTACTAAACTCAGATTTTTAGTAGGCACTAAAAACAATTACTACAAAATGATACAAAATTGTCAAAAATATTCATTCAGTACTTTCCGTGTTACAGGTGGCTCCTCATTTCAGACGTTTGAATTGAGGAGCCACTTTTACATTGATATAACTTTGGATATATTTTACTACAAATTTCAAAATTTGGCCTACAAAATTATCTACTAAATAAGGGGGTAAGTTTCCCTTTTAAAATCGTGAAGTGGCTCCTCAATCCAAACGGACATGGCTTTTATAATAGCGTTCTAGCCTCGCCATTGTCAGATGAGGCGAGAACACTTTATCATATTATTATTATGGGTACCAGGTTGCGGGAAGGCTAGTTTCTTATATTGTATTCAATAATCGGGGTGACATAGTCTTTAAAGAAACAACCCTGTAAATTATTTATAAAGATTATGAGAAAGTTTACTTTTTAAGTTGTAGAATAGAAGGCTCGAACTTAAATTTTGGTTTTTTCTACAGGTGCGAAAACGAAGTCAAATAACCTACCAAGTCAGACAGACAAAGAAAATACGAATATAAACTTACCTAAAGTAAACTACAGGGAAAAGAAATCTACACGAGGATCTACCTACCGAGCAACACCCGTCTCCGCCTATTTTCCATAATTTATCATTATTTTATTTATTTGTCGTCATTAGTGCAATAAATAATAATTATTTCTGTTGAGGTTTGTGTCTGTGCTTATTACCCCTATTACCTGTACTTGTTTAGAAGGTAGTTAGACTCAATTACAGCATCCAACAACCACCTATAAAAAGGCAGGACTAACTGCAGTATTCACCTTCGACTGTTACGAGGGTTATTGATATCATCAGCCAAAATGCTGTTCGGTGTTGAAAAGTAGGGATTAGCCCCAATTGATCAATTCCTCTCGTAATGTCGTAAGAGAAGACTGAGAGACAGAAGTGCAGCAGAGTTCGCTATCTGCCAGCTGCAATCGGCCTGCTCTAGGATGGTGATTAACTGATTACAATATTACATTAAATAATGTTTATTATCAAAAAGCGGTCTATCGTTAGGAATTAGAATGTTGATTTGGAACTGATGGTGCTAGAGATGGATGATGTTATCATTAAGGTGGGTACTAACCAACGTTACGAGGTGTAATGAAACATTCGCATAGAGCGTGTTACGCATCGAGCATGTACGCTGTGTTCTAAAATCGGCGTAACATGCTCGTCAAAACTCTGTGCTCCGTATTCGACAGCGAGGACGTGTTGGTATCTTTGATTCTACTTAATTATTGTTATACTATATAATACAGAGTTTTTTCTTTGTTCCACTCCATGTTTTAAGAATTAAATAAAATAATTGCGAGAGGAACGACGTGTGATCAATCGCGACGTGCGACGCACCGCGTGCGCTCGTGACTACTTGCAAACAGCGTACTGACTGAACCGCGTAACAGTCAAAGGATTCGCCAAAAAACCGACAGCCGGGTGGAGCACTCAATGCGAGCAACGAGCGGCTCGTTGCTCACTAGTTTCCCCGTAACACGACGTACTGACTGCACGAATGCTCGCTGTGTAACACGTTACATTACGCCCCGTAACGCCGGTCAGTACCCAGCTTTACGTTCATAAGGCCTCCATGATCATGACCCTAAACCAAGAATATTGTAGATAGAGTTAAACGGACCAAATTTACAATATTTTACTATCCGATAACTTTTTATTTGATGTATCTCTAAGTAGTCTGTGATTTGATCTGAGTCGCTAACCAGCTAGCAGTTTCAAAAACATTTAAAAAAATGGTCTCATTACTATCGAGAATACCAGACTTTTGTAGACGTGCTGTGTAAACACAGCTTAATCGAGTTTTTTTTTCTTAGTGCTACAACCCTAATGTTATGTGGGGAGATATCAGTTATCGGATTAGTCGATTAGGAATCGGACTTAGGAGTTGGGAATAGTAAATATTAATTATCTGTAATAGTCAATAGACGAAGCATCAAGACGATTCATCAATGAAATGTACGAACGACAGAAGTAGAAGTGACGGACCGGATTAAGAAAATGAGAATACTATTGGGATTGGTCGGGCGGGGAAGGTTATCATTATTTTGTTTGAGTGATTCATTATTAAGTAATTTTATACTATTTACTGAGTTCTCTTCAATGTGACTAAATATAATGAAGCGCCGCAATGTTTGAGTTCTACAAACAATGTTAGTGATTTGGACAGACTGTTATATGCGTTTTTGTAAAAAAAAAAATAGTGTAATTTGTAGTGTGTGAGGTTGGAAATAAGTTCCAACATAATGCCGTTCGATTTTCTGTGTTGTGTGCGGCCAGGCGTCGAAGATGTCGTGGAGTTAGACTATTCGCATCAGTCACTGGTCGACTTCCCCACTGAAGTATTTGTGTACGAAAGAACGCTTGAAACTCTGCTCTGCCAGAGTAACCGTGTTACGGAACTCCCGCGCCAACTATTCATGTGCCATGGATTGAAATACTTGGATCTTAGTGATAATGAAGTGTCAGGGCTACCTGCAGCCATATCTTCGTTAGTGAATCTTCAACACTTGAATATCAGCAGGAATACTTTAACCTCAATACCAGAGAATATGAAGGCCCTAAAGTATCTCGCATTCTTAGATCTCAGTGTTAATCCATTGGAAAAACTACCAGATGCAATTACAAATCTTACTGCATTACAAGAACTATACCTGAATGACACATACTTGGAGTATCTTCCAGGGAACTTTGGACGGCTAGCGAATTTAAGAATACTTGAATTAAGAGACAATTATTTGATGATTTTACCCAAGTCATTGTCTCGGTCAACCGAATTACAGAGATTAGATATAGGACAAAATGATTTTCAACAGTTTCCTGAAGTCATTGGAAGATTTGTAAAGCTAAGAGAGCTATGGATAGATAACAACAGCTTGACATGCATTACATCTGTTATAAAACCATTAGAAAACTTGATACATTTGGAGGCAAGTAATAATATGATAGAAGAACTTGCTCCTGAGATTGGATATTGCACTCAACTGGTGGATGTGACATTATCATTAAATATCTTGACACAGCTTCCAGACAGTATTGGGCAGCTGTGTAACTTAGCTACATTAAAATTAGATAATAATAGATTATATTCATTACCAGAGAGCATAGGACAGCTGGCAAATCTTGAAGAATTAATGCTTATGTGCAACTATTTAGACAAAATACCATCTTCTGTTGGACTTCTGAGGAAATTGAAATATCTTAATATTGACGATAATATGTTGACATCAATACCTCCTGAGATAGGGAGTTGTACAAAATTATCTGTGCTATCGCTACGATCTAATAAATTGACTAGAGTCCCTCCAGAAGTAGGCCATTTAACTTCCTTAAGAGTGTTAAACTTAGTAAGGAATTCATTAAGTTGTCTTCCTCAGTCCTTGTTGAATTGTGATAATTTAGTAGCCCTCTGGCTGTCTGAAAACCAAAGCAAACCTTTAGTGCCTATGCATTCTGAAGTTGACCCTCAGACCTATGAACAAGTCCTTACTTGTTTCCTCTTCCCCCAAGTGCCTTTAACCCCTATTGAAATGAAGTTGGACAATGACAAATCTGAAAATGTGGAGGCTAACTCTTCTGCCCGTCATATTAGTTTTGTTGACATGAAAGCTGCTCCTAAGGTTACAGAAAAACCAGGGCAGTTGAGGAGAGCCCCAACACCTTACCCAAAAGAATTGAGGGCATTAGCAAAGCATGCCAGGAATATACACAAGGATGGCACACAAGATGTTACACCTCCTATGCAAAATGCAGTACACATTAAAGCTGCCAAAATAACACCTACATTACAGCAAAGATTTGCATCTGATAACAAAATGGATATGGATGGTGCTGCAAAAAGTAATTTGGGAGGAACAAATAAGGATCCCATGAAAACATCTGTTTATGATAATCTTCCTGCTGAGAATGCATATGATAAACCTCTGGATCTTTCATATGAACAAGATAAAAGTTACAAAAGTGTTGACCATGCTTTGTATTCTGAAAGTACTGGGACTGCTCACAGTGATTTCAAAGCAGAATGTGGCGATAATTATCTGTTACCTCAAAGACAATATGGCTCAAAGCAGACTGACAAATACAGTTCTAGACAAGATATGGATAGAGCAAACATAGCTCTACCCCAAAATATGTACAGGGGACATATAGAGCATAAAAATTATCAATTGCCAAACGATGTGAACTACCGAGCTGGCATAGATGACTCTCACAATAGATTGCAAAGGTTGAGCCTAAGTTCTCAAGAAAGGCAGCCAGTTAATGAAGGTATTCTATCACCACATTTTAGTGAAACTGCATATAATAGCAGAACTATGGTGGAAAATATGCCTCCTTTTGATCCTATATATGTTAGAAAAGATCACATATGCCACTCTGTGTCAGAAAACAATTACCATGAAAGTATATATGACAGCGACAATTGCACGCGTGCCAAAGATAAGATTTATGGTCAGCGGAATTATGATACCTATAATTATCACTCACACGGGAATCGTGATTTGCCAAGTCCTAGGTTACACACTGTTAGTCAAGTGGTTAGTTCAACAACTATGCCAAATTTAAGTGGTTATAGTAATGTTTACCCTGGTGGCGTTGTGGAAAGTCATGAGTATTCAACAGCTCTTCACCAGACACAACCACCAAACGCCAATATTTATGGCATGACTGCAAGTCCCACTTATGTATCAACACAGTCTCCAGAATTATACTCTCCGACAGGGCACACTAACACAACTAATCCCTACCGAATGGCTACCACGCCATTGATATCAGATGATGGAAGTTACAGTCACGTGCATTCACCAACTAGCCAAAATATGTACGATTTATATGATGCCATACCAGCTTCATCTAATCCTCCGAGTGTGGTTAACCACCGGCATAGTCCTAGCATTTCTGAGCCAGTTTACGGTCGAGGTCAACCTCCGCCTTATCACATTGCAGCTCCGTACACGAAACACGCACAGTATTTCAATGGAACAGGTGGATAGTGGTGACCTAAACACGGGAAACCGCGAGGTTTTCTGAAAATGCACTCTTGTGAACGTTATTAGAATGAATTGAAAATTAATATAATGGATTTAATTTCTGTTTTGTAACATTGGTTTTCTGTTCTTTGCATGTGCAATTTAAATGTGATATAATTGTGTAAAATAATGTTGTAGTAGAAACTAATATTAAGGTGCTAAGGGACGGAACATATTTGTTGTTGGAAAATCTATCAAAGGAATATTACTATTTTTAAAAGGTTGAATTTATTCAAATATAAATTGAAAATAATTGTCTTTTATCTAGTTATGGTTTTAATTTTTATTGATGTAGCAAGCATTTAGAAAGTGGTAGGTACTGATTAAGTACGAATTGTAACAACTGTGTTGTTTCAAAAAATCTATTGTAATTAAGTAATTATTACATTCTGTCTTTTACTTTACTAACTCGAATTTTTGTATATAGCCTGAACGGAAAGTACCAGTTTTTTATTTTATCAGTAGTGAGAAAAAACTTTACCCGAATCACTTTAGCGTGGCAATAGCGGTCATTGACCCACCTACATTTTCTAGCAACCTTTATTTCAAAAACTGAAATAAAGTCCATTAACTTCTTTAATCAATATCTATTGTGATCTTCAACATGTTCGAAAAACCATACATAGTTTATTTTTTGGGTTCCTACCTTTCCTGGGGGAAAGGGCAATGACCGCTATTGACACGCTAAAGCGATTCGGGTATATACATCCACCATATTTTTGAGTGGCAAGGTGCTGTGCCCTAAACTATATAAGGGCCTAGATTCCGGGTAGGCTACAGCTAAGTGTTGTACATACCTAAATATTTATATGACGAATTGACGACATCGTGTTGTAATGAATGTCTATGATATATTATATTTTTGTAATTATGTGATACTTGTGAATTTATTGTTAAAATAATGTTTTATTTAATTAAGTCGAATACATGAACTACGTATCAACCCCGATGCATCTTCAGGCATGATCACCAATACGCCTACAGTTTTAAACATAAAATTTACAATCGGCTTTCAATCGGAAAAAAAAGTTACTTGATTAATAAATAAACAAGAATAGGTATCGCTATTCTTATTTATTTATTAATCAAGTAGGTAACTCAATCTATTCTGCTTCGTCCTACCCCTCCCCGTCGTCCTGCTTTGGCACTCCCAAGTAATTTATTTGGGTTTTATTTTTTAAATACTCCTCATCAAATATAATAACTTCTTTATTCATTCATCAATCTATATTGCTGGACAACAGCATCTCATATGTCGTCATATTATAATAGGTACTCTTTGAGACCTCAGTTTTCTCCGCTTCCCTATTAGTCATGCTTCAAGGGAGCCAAAAAGGCAGTTACCTTATCCGTTTGCTGCGACAATATTAATCAATCTTTGTTTGCGGTAGGCACATTTGCATCCTGTTACAAGCACGTAAGATATCTGCTCAATTCGTTCACAAATAAGCGTAGGTAACCTACACGGTTTAAAGTTATTTACCGTTCGCTTTTCTATCCGCATTACCATATTTTGTCAGTCGAATTTTTACATAACCATATTTTATATGCTTTTATAGCATTTATTGTGTATATTGAAACATTATATTAAGTATTTATTAAAAGATTTGATAATATTTGTATATTTTGTATTGACACATTTACACTTTCCATTCAATTGCACAAAGATTTCATTAAAGCTTTATTTCTGAGCAGTAATAGCTCTTCTAATCGTTGTACGCACTTAAAATTATATCGCTATTTTAGGTTCTATCAGGATGGTAAAATTATCCTACATGCAATATAATCTTGTTAAATTGCCCCTTCATGTACCTACTTACTTACCTACAGAATGTTTACTGTGTGTAGGTAGACGGGCTTAATAGAAGCATGGTTAAACTGAAGGTAAATTACCTATAGTTAACTGAGTTTAATAATAAACGAATAGATCCATTTCGGTAAATTCACCTTTTAGGCAGTTTTTTTATTAGCTCCGGAGTCGTGTCTTGGATTCAGTCCGGCTGTATTCTAAGCTTTTTCAATCTATTCTCAGAACACCTATCTTCAGACTAGTATCTTGTTAAATCCCAATAAAGTTTGCGGCAAAAGATAGATCACATTCTTTTTTACGTTCTTTTGACTTACTAGCCCTAACTTGATACTCAGATTCCCACCATTGCTATGTACAACCTCGGAAGTACACATCAAACAATTTTTAACCAGCAGCTGTTAGCTAGTTCAAATGCTTAAACAGTATGACTATGACTGAGACCCTTGGATCCTCCAATTCTAAAAGGATTAAAAATAACTTCGCCCCTCCGTCCACGCGGCCTTTTTGGGTTTTGTCATTTGAAATGGCTCTTATTATTTTTTATGGATTCACACATGCGCACATTTATTATTCATATGTAGTTATTTTCGCAATAAATAATGTAGGTACAATTTATTATTTACCTATGATTGTAATCCTTGCAATTTGACCAAACTGTTATGTAACCCAGTTTCTTTTTTCAACTTTTGTGTAAGGGGTTGAACTTTTCATATAGAAAAGAAGCTGGCATACTCACTCCTCTACTCAAACAATTATGCGAGTTTAATCGTACGCTTTGAGGAAAAATCTAAATTACGATGGGGTGACTATGCCACTTCGATTCTATGCCCTCTAAAAATAAAACGTATATATACAAATTGGTATCTACCTAATAATATCATATATTGTGACTGACTAGGTGCATAATTGCATATACATTTTTTCCCGATTTTCTCGACCGATAAGTAATTATAACAGTCCAGGTAAGTACTCCATAGGTAGTTTGTTATTGAGCGAGGTTTTCGATGGACTAAATCGAATTAATCGCGCCTTGGGGCAGCCGCGATACCAAGGCCGATTTAGCTCCGGTTCAAAAATTTACAGAAACCACAGCATAGCCGACGCCATCATATAGTTCAGCATTGTAATTGCGTAACACACTATCAATCACAATCCCAGTTATTTTGAAGGATATTGCTAATCCATTGCTTCATATGTTCGAAAAATTTGTCTGCACAACAGCATAAATAACGCAAAGAATGTTATTGAACTATCCAAATGAAACCCATTGCTACTGTGAGTGTGTTATGCAATCACCCCGCTGGCGTTAATCAGCGCAAATAATTTTAAAATGAGCTAATTTAGTACCTATGTAATTGCAATTCCATGACGAGTACCTATTGTAAATTATTTTTGATACATGAACGCTGATTTACTATAAGCTTTGCTATAGTAAATTTATACAAACAAAATTCGCCTTAATGAAATTACAAAAATATAGGCTAATATTTCAGGCAACTAAAGTTTCAGTTAGCTTAATTGCGTTGATTTGTGCAGATTACCTGATATAGGTATATATTTTATGTATTTTCTAATTAAATTAGTTGATTAATTCATGTTCAGTACCTGTGACCTGTATAAATGAAAATTACATAGATCCTTGTGTAATAGCTCTCTACTATTAGATAATAAATAGTAGGTATTATATTATCTGTATGAGTAGGTAGTATAAAACATAGAATAGTCATAGACAAATACAAATCATAGAACATAGACAAATCTCTGTTTAAATATCAGTGACATTAATTAATTAATAATAAAATTAAAACTCGACAATCTTAGATGTGTTGAGTATACCTGTTGTAGCAGACCTGTAGAACCTTTAAACAGAACATTTATGAGAACTTTTGGCGAATAAAATAGATCATTTATGTACATGTCGTATACACATTATTATTTATTTTATGCGCCAAACGTTGTTAGGTAGGTAAGCCTTAATGTTGTGCTTAAAATTCAATTTGTTGAACCAATGTGTAACTAGATAATTTCAATAGTTATAGACATTTTAGTGTTTCCGTTGTACATTGCATATATAAATTTTAAAATACACTTGTGTCATATTTTTGTTGAAATATATTACAAAAAATAATAATTGTATGTTAATAAAATATTTATACTACTTACCTATTTAACTTGGAGAAAATTTCCAGTTACGTTTTCTACATATAATATTGTAAGATGACGCATTTTACTGATGAAGATCCTCGGATCTCATGTTGTAGTATGAGATACTTTCTATGAACCGAGCCAATTTCATGAATATAATTTATTTTAATATTTATTTACAATTAGACGAATACAGAGTATACTGCCAGTACTTTATCATAATGATAAATTCTAATGGAAGGAAAATAATGTACCTACTTTTTATAAAAATTAACATTTTTAATTTAGTTTTCACAAAAAACATTCGTAATTTTTTCATGATACCTACTTGTACCTATGACACATTCAAATAATTGAATAAATATTTTTTTATAAATGTTAGCTTATTTTATTTTACGACCTCTGTTGTAATAACTTAATGATTCGCGAAAAACTTTAAAGTTATGCGAAGATAAATTTACCCTCATTTAGGCCGAATCTGACTTGCTCCTAATGCTTGTGCAATTAATCACATTACCTAACGATATGCAAGTGGGCGCGAAGGAAATAGTATTTTCTTCAACATTTTAATATACACTTAAGTTTTTATTTTGCTATGAGTGATGACGAAAAGCTCGGTGAATAAACCGCTTGTACCCACTAATACGTAATTAAATCAAAACTGTACTGACTTTTCTTATTTATAAAAGCTCTGGTCAGCACACTATATAAATTTTGTGAGTTCCTTTGTACAAAGGCTAATTAAATAATTTTGAATAGGTATAACTTTTTACACTTAGGTACCTATATTATTATGATAATATCTAATATAAAAAGAAATCTAGTCACTTCATATACGGTTTAAGTATATTTGTATTACTTACCTACTCTAAACTATTTTTGTGGTAATCCTCCAAATATGTTTAACATTGGGACCATTAAATCGTCAAAATTATAACTTGTTTACATTTTTTATAAATATATCTAAGTCAAAAGCTGAGAAATTGTAAGTACTTAAATATAATTATTATGTCACACTTGTTAAAGTTTCGTGGCAATTGTTTATCTATCTAATAAATTGTAAAACTACCCACAAATAATGTTTTGGTAGTTAAGATACGTAATTACATAATGCATAAAAATACAATAATTATATAAAATACAAATACATTAATAGATGTACCTATTATTGTTTAATATAGCCCGAATTTATCTTGCTAATTAATAAGGGGTTAGTACTTAACAATGTAGGTATCTATCTATTAGTTATAACAATAGATTGTTGCCGTTACGGGCCATATATGCTAAGGCACAGTTGGTTGAGTGCCATTTAATATACCTATTACGTTAGATAAGTACCTACGTTTACATTTGTATTAACTACGTAGGTAATTGTATGAAGTTCATAAAACCAAAATGCTACATTTTCTCAAGACTGACGCCTAAAACATATCATTTAATTGTATTTTCTTGTAACTAATGCATTATTTTATGGTACCTACATTGTATTTTATGTACATTACATTCTACTTATGCGAATGCGACATACTGTCTGTTGACTATTGTAGACAGTCGTGATTTATGTGATAGATTATAATCTTGCTTTCTCATAATCTTGTTCTTACTTTGAGAGAGCAATTTACTTTACAGTACCTACTCGGGCGGTAATAATGACACATCGAGCTTTAGAAAGAGACTGTCACACAGTTATGAGTGACAGAGACGACGCTCAATAATACCGAAAATTTCATATAACTCATGTCGTATTAACGCTCGTGAAGGTAGTTACCTACCTACTGTATGTTACTTATATAATATATAATATAATTCATAAATTGAAATACGTACAGCTAGCTTTATTGTATAAGTAATCAATAAAAAGCATCGTAAATCTTTAAATTACCCCATTTATCTTGAACAGTTGTTTCAAGTGACATTTCAAATCTACAAATTATCATACTTAATTATTTTTGGTATTGTGTGGTCCTCTAGGAAATTAATAACGGGTCTCGATTTAAATTATCTTTAACGGAGCATTATGTTACAAAGACTTAAGTCTTGGCTGTTAAATTAAATACATAGTTCTATTGTCGTGAATTAGTCTGCCGCGCCCTTGGCTTAGAGAAAAATATATTTTCTAAAGAGCCCTTTTCTAGAGAGGTTTATCGAATCATACCACGATTACAAAGCTCATCTATGCATGCATGTCTTCATCACGTTTCCACTTGGGCTCCGTTGCTACATACCTTTATAGGATTATAATACCAATTTGTAGCAACCCACACACTTTTACGATTTTTCTGAAACTAAACCTAAAAGAAGTAGGTAGGTCTTCAGAATAAAAATTCTGCCGAAACTATGAAAAAAGAAAATAATGAGTTGATTTTGGTCGAAAAAACCGTTTTTTGTTTTTTTTTTTTTATATTGGTAAGCTTTTGCTTCTTTTGGGAAAGGAATACATTTAAAAATACATTACACTGTATTCTTTTTGTAATATTAAATATTATGCTAGGTATGTTACGAGTAAAATATGAAGTGGACCTTTTATACTTCATACCTTTAGGAAAATGCAGAGGTATCCGATTGCGCATAGAAAAATGTTTAATTTATTATTTTAATTTGTGGAAAATGCCAAAACGTTAAATATTTTTTGGATTTGTACCTATTTATATATATCACTAAGATTTTGTAGGTAAGTATTATTTATTAGTTTTTATTATATATTTACGTAATACCTAATTTAAGTTCATGCAGTACTGAATCTTTCATATTGCAACGTTTATTTCTTTCACGCCACGCCATCTAGCTAGGTAGTCACATAGGTACAGTCACGAGCACCAATATGTATACACTTAGCAAAATTCAGAAGCAATTTTCATGGTGAATAACGGTTGCAACTTTGAGATAAAACCTATTATATAATAGTATAAGTTTATACTAATATATAATAGGTCTTATCTCAAAGTTGCAGTCGGTATCCACGAGCAAATTGCTTTTGAATTTTGCTAAGTGTATACATATTGGTGCTCGTGACTGTACATGGTGTTTTTAATAAAATGTTGCTTTGTGTCACTAATTTATTCAATTAAGTCGTGTAGGTACTTATATATTTTGTAAACACAGTTTACGTTTCGTCTGTAATACAAAGTAGAAATAAAATGTAAAAAATTTGAATGGAAGGTTATTTTTTTTTTGTTTTATTTCGCTACCTATTTAAAGTCAAAGAATCTACAAATTATAAAAAGAATAAATAAGAAAAGGCCCTGATATCACATCGCGTAGGTACAGACGCCAGCAGGTCAAGCTACCCGAAACTGTCAAATTTTCGCAATCAACCTTGAACCTTATGCTATAATGATAAAGTTGATAATCTATTAAAGAAATTTGACAGATTGTAGTAGCTTGATGTGCTGGCGTCTGTACCTAAGTCCTTAAGTCTGTAATTTTAAGCTTCTAATATTATGTGCAGACTTCCCCAAGCACGCATTGTGGGAACTTCACGTGGATTACCAATCCTGCCAGTGGGACAAAGCGGAATGTTCATAATTTTGTCCCCTGTGTCCCACTTATTGATTTTGATGGGGCAAATTACACTCGCACAAACTACGAGTTAAATTTTTCCCACTAGGACTGGCACTATTCTTAGGGATTATTCCAAAGTGGAAGTCAAGTTGTAAGAAGCAAACTGTGATAAAAGATAATCTATACTAGAGAGGCAAAATTTGTTTGTAAGGTTGCATGTAAGGGGTAACTGGAACTGGGGTCTCTGGAACTACCAGTTGGATTTGATTTTTTTTTTTGTATTTGATAGATATAGAGTAATGTGGCCGCTTTTCTTTAGATCGAATTTTGTTGCTTTGTGTCTCAATATAAATCTTTATAAAAGGTATGAGAAAGTTCTAGACACAACGAGGTTCATTATTGAGCCGATTTGCATAATTCCTTCTCAGTCACGAGATAATACTTTATTAAAGGAGTAGCGCTAGTGGACCGTTGTACCCCTTCTTAACATCACGCTATGACGCTTACGAACCGACGAGTAAACAGCAAAAAGTCAGAAAAAAACTCTAAATGACAACAAAAATAGTATCGCGGGCGGACTATGGGTCGGGAGAAAAAGATATTTTACGTGGACGAAGTCGCGGGCAGAATCTATACTCCATTTATTATAACATTAGACAAATAACTGTCCTCGCCCTTTCGTTATTTCGATGTAAACGTTTAATAAACACCGTTATTTCACGATAAATACAGAGCACTGTAATCTATTATTTACATTAAAAAAAAATACTCTAAAGTGCAGTAATTTCAACAATATTACAAAATAACTGTCGTTATTTGTCTAATGTAAATGGAGTATAGTATGTGATATAAGAAAAGAAAGATAACAAGACCGAGGAAGATCAATCGTACCTACCTATAACAATAAGAATAATGACTTCCCCTTTTGGGTGAGACAAACTTGCTGGCAAAAGACCGATAAAAGATCAACAGACTAAAACAGCCTCTGAATGAAACCATTATCCAGAACAAATACCCAGGTTTAACTCAAGTTAAAAATAAATAGCGTAGGCGTAGTATTGACTTCGGGAACAAGCAAGGTTCAAATTGTTGGAAAATTAGAACGAACCGACATCTCGAAATGTTTAATGAAACCTTAGTCCGTTGTATACTGACTGAATTGATTAAGTAGAAAAGAAATTTCGGAATAGGTATTTACTAATGTAAGTAAAAATGCCTGCCTGCCTTTGAATCGAACTTAGGTCTTAGGCGGTTATCACATTGCCACCGTATCCCGCCGTGGTGGTTTGCTCCGTGTCTCCGTCCGGAGCTGCGTTGCTGTGCACGACGCCCCGCGTTTATTTCCGCCCGTTCATTTAAGACACGAACATCGAGGTAAAAACAGATCCTAGTAAGTAGTTGATAAAATGGATGCAGAACTCGAATTCAGAACGCTGCTTTAATATTATCAGTTTGGTTTTTGTACAATTACCTGAGCCATAAAACGCCGTGTTCAGAAGACATTGGGTACATCCTTATTTACAAACCAGATCTATAAATGGGTCTTTTGCAAAAGATTACCAAGATTTAAGACAATACGAAGAAATTCTTATAAAATCCGTACGGTACTGCGGAGCTGTGTGGCATACCCCGCTGATCGCACCGCAACTCCGTCCGGCAGTGCGGTACCGTCGCGCGCACCGCACCCCCGCAAGTTGCGGTGTCAGTGTGTTATACCGTCAGTCGTAGTAGTTTTTACAGTCACACCGGAGCGGTGTCCGGTGCAGTGTGATAACCGCCTTAACGGTTTCACGTTTGCGACATCCAGACCGACCCTCAATGTGCATTTTAAAAACGAGGGCGTGGAGATCTTTTATACTCAGCTGAAATTCATGAGGACCTTTACGATCATCCCACATGCACACGATGGGTATCCAGGTGCATATACCTACTGACCTACCTAATAATTCGAGTTTTGTCGGCACAGCTAGTTATGTAATGTAATCGAGGTAGGTAGATGTAGATACCTAGATATTTTATCTAGGCACGTTAAAAATCACTGGCACGTTGGTCAGCTCGTTAACGATCTGCGGTTGACCCAGTTCTGCGATCATTGTTCTCACCGATAGCAAGTTTTATTGCTATCAGAGGTAGATACTACTACCGTATTAAGTAGGTAGATACCTAGTAAATGATATTTATATCACTGTTTTTATTGACTTCGATAACTTTTCGCAATTAGGTATTCAGATTGAATACCTTCTCTAAATATTTAAGTTTGGGGAATTGCAAATTGTAAATCAACAAATGCGAGAAGCACTGTTGTTGTTGGTGGTGAAATTACGTCTGTGAATATTATAATTATATAATACTTATGGATAAACCACGATAACCTGGGACCTCGATTGTGTTGAAGCAGGAATAGGTACAGTGGCAGCACAGCAAGCTACACGAAACTGTTAAATTTCTCCAAACGATTTTAAACTTTAAAATGTTGAAATTTAAGTTCAAAATCGAACGAGAAAATTTTACTGTTTGTGGTAACTTGATGTGCTGGCCACCGTACCTACAGGTAGATGCAGTCTCACTTACTGCATCACTTACTTAAAGGCACTTAATTCAATAACCTTATAATGCGTGTGCATTATAAGCTTATTGAATTATGTACCTATCCACTTTAACAACACATCAAAGAGCGGTTCCAAGTTCCAATACGACGCTGCAATCGCAGGTCACAGAACATAAAACTAAAGAGGGACAGGGTGCAGCCAGAACAATCCACCTACTAAGTAATTCTACTTCAGTAGGTATTGACACGTTAGTACCGGCTCAAGGAATAAAAAAACTGGCCAAGTGCGTGTCGCACAATGAAGGGTTCTGTAGTTGGGATGAATTTATCCCAAGAACAAACTTAACATTGAAGATGTACATTTTGTATGGGAGAACATGTTTTTCAACTACAAATTTAAGTTGGTTGACTATTATTACTCGGTAACTTGTAAAGCCTACTTAGCTGTGATAGTTTTCCTTTTAACTTCGTTATTATATGTATACTACTGCTGTGAATTTTTTCACATATCTAAATACAACCAGTTATGTAGCTGGCGGGGGGAAAGTGCTAAGATATTTTTTATTTTTTATTAGCACGTTAAACCATTTTTCGATTTAGGGATCCGTTTCCGTAAACGGATCCCTAAATCGAAAAATGGTTTCCACAAACCCGTAATATTTTTCAACGGCCTTTCCAACGATACCCCACACCATGGGATAAGACGAGAAAACTTTATCGGCGTGATTAATATTAATTCTTGAATGTTTTATGTAGAATAGCTTTCGACTTACTGGCACGTCGAGCCAATAGACATTCGATGGATAGGACTATCGTTGCAATGGCTCTTCGGCGAAACGGACGCTCGATTCGAAATTGCTATTCGAAATTGTGCTACGTCGATGCTATGGAATTTCGGCAAATCGGACGTTCGATATGAGATGACTTCGGGGAATTAGCCATCGGGCATATGACATTCGAAATCAAGCAGTAAACTCCTATTGAATACTTTTACGAAAAAGGCAGATATATTTTGAAGGTAGAAGGTAACCGTCGAAGGTTTAACGCGCTACTCTCACATGTAGTTCTTACTGACCCTGATTGTGTGTGGTGGCTGATGGATCTATACATTTTAAATGACCGCCTCCAGACAGCTTGTTCATACAACAGGACCGAGTGAAACCTGAATGTGTAGCTACCCGCGGTCTTGTTAAGCTGGTCAAGCGCGCTCAACTAGGTCACTATCTTGCACTTCCGCCTTCCGCCGAAGAATAAGTGGGTACCTATAGCTAATCTAAGCTACGAGTGGGAACATAATTAAGTGAGAAGTCTTCTTCAGTTATCGCTTAAGTGAATTTAGCTTTCGTAGGAAGCAACTAGGTAGATAAGTACCTAAATATTTTAGAAAAAAAAAAGATGACAAAGTTAAGTACCTAAACTAGAATTTAATTAAAATACCTACATAATCTTTTTGTAATTTTTCCATTGTTTCCAGTAAAATCTTCTAAACATACCTACAATATCGCGGAAACATGACTATACGGAGTTACCTATCAAGAAATCGATTAGTTGCGCGCGCCGACTTATCTTCGCGTAACAGTTGAACAAGTTCACGCAAATATCGTCAGCTGGTCTTTTAACATCACCAGGTATTGTTCAAGTCTTACTACAGTTCCAAGTAGATGCATTCAAAACAAAGATTATAAAATGTGTCCAAGAAATATCTATAAAGAGTAGCTTTCAATAACGGTACAGCCTTGAAGTGTAGTGGAATCTGAACGCAGTTCCTAATATAGCTCTACCATCATAGTGACAATTCTACGTCCATAAATAACTGGAGTACCTAAGTCGTGTAGTGCAGTGTTACTTCAATTATCTCCCTTTACCTACTTGCATTCATAGTACTTAAAAATAACTCGATGTCCTTATACTTAGATATTTACTACAATTGCCTAGGTACGGTATATCTAATCTAATTTTTTTTTTTTTTCCATAAAGTCATCATGCCGGGAGCCAGGCATAAGATTCTTGGGCACGTACTATCTGGCTTTTGCCACAAAATGAATCGTCGTAAACCTATATACGGGGACTCCATGGATACCCCATTGAACCGATGTCTCACTACCTTGGACATCACTTTATTGGGTGAGTAGTACCATGTACTTAGTTAATTAAGTTCTTTCCTTCTTATAGAGATTCCAAGAAAGTTTCTTTTGCACCAAGTTATGTCCCCAATGGATTGAAACCTTTGCGGGTTCCAAAAACAATCATGACTCTGTGACACGATGAGCATTAGTTTTCTTTGCTGTAGATAGGGCTCATTGTATATATAAATCCTGGCCAACAGAAGTACCTAATTATACTTGTATGTATATTTTGTAGGAAGACCCCGCAGCGATCGTTGTGCCCGGTGGCGAGTCCCCACAAAATGTGAGGTCTTAGTAGTAGATGGCTTCCGTTAGAGGTCGTCGCCAGTTTTTCGGACCCGGGAGCCTTAAAACCATTTCATTGTTTTCAGGTGTGGGGCACATGGTTGGAGCTGGTATTTACGTTCTGACGGGAACTGTTGCAAGGCACATGGCCGGACCAGCAACGGCCTTAAGTTTTCTGCTGGCTGGATTCACATCTACCTTAGCTGCCCTATGCTATGCTGAATTTGGGACTAGAATACCAAGAGCTGGCAGTGCATATGCTTACACATACGTCAGTATTGGTGAATTTTGGGCTTTCATCATAGGTTGGAACATCGTATTAGAATATATGATAGGTGAGATTTTACAACTATACCTATATTTTTATTTTTTGTCAATTATCTTGTCATGAGGGCCCAGTGATTAAGGCCTCGCCTCTCATGCACGAGGTTGTGGGTTCATATCCGGGCAAGTAGGTACCAATGTGACTTTCTCAATTCGTATGTACTTTCTGAGTTTATATTGGACCATTACTGACGTCTGGGAAGGAAAAACATCGCAGCAATAATATAAGTCTGAAATCGCCAACCCGTCTTCAGCAAGTGTGGTGATCAATACTCCTGCCCGCCCCGTATGAGAAGAGATAGGTCTTCGCCCTGCAGTAGGATAATAATAGGCTGGTATTATATAAACCGTCTTGGGGAACCGAGCTATAATTTTGCTTTTTGTTTCAGGAGCTGCCTCCGTGGCCAGAGCATGGTCCGGGTATCTAGACGCAATGCTAGATGGTGCAATAAGCAACGCTACTATTTCCATTACAGGAGAAATGCACGAAACTCTTTTGAGTAGATATCCAGATGTTCTAGCATTTCTAATATGTATCGTAGCATCTTTAATTTTAGCAGTTGGTGTTAAAACGTCAGCCTATATTAACAACGGTCTTACGATTTTAAATCTATTGGTTATATCCCTTGTCATATTCCTTGGTTTCTATTACGCCGACCTCGGTAACTGGTCCGAAAAGAATGGTGGCTTTATGCCGTATGGCGTAAGTGGCGTATTAGCTGGAGCAGCTACGTGTTTCTACGCATTCGTGGGCTTTGACAGTATATCCGCATCAAGCGAGGAAGCTAAAGACCCGTCACGGTCGATCCCCATCGCCACCATACTGTCAATGGCACTTGTTGCTTTTGGCTACATTCTGGTGGCTTTAGCTTTGACTTTAATGGTTCCATATCAGACTATCAACCCCGATGCTGCGTTACCGGCAGCCCTCGGTGCAGTCCACGCTGACTGGGCTAAATATGCGGTTGCAGTTGGAGCCGTCTGCGGTATGACCACAACTTTGTTAGGCTCCTTATTTTCTCTGCCACGCTGTTTGTATGCGATGTCCGCAGATGGTCTCCTTTTCGGTTTTTTCAGTGATATTACTAACAAATCGCAAATCCCTATTGTTAATCTGATTATCTCGGGTTTGTCATCTGCTTTGATAGCTCTTTTGTTCGATCTGGAAAAGCTTGTGGAGTTTATGTCGATAGGAACTTTATTAGCGTACACTATTGTTAGTGCTGCTGTGATCATACTGCGTTACCGGCCCGTTCCTGCGGTGGAAGATAAGAGTTTTGGAGTTCCACAACTGGAATCTCCTGGTGACCGGGAAGATAGCTCAGCGACTGGCACTCCGGGTACTGATGGCGGTTCTTCTTCTTCCGAGGTAAATGAAGTTATTTTCTCATGTGTCTATTTATTTATTTTCTGGAAATTCTAATAATCTGTCTTATTTCCATTTCAGATGTTTGAAGCACTAACAGTGGGTCGTCTTCGGGCGCAGTACGCTTGGTTGGAGCCGGTGGCAGGTGGCCGGGCTCCCGGGGCTGCGGTCACGAGCTGTGTCTACTTGTTTACCGCCGCCGCAGCTGCTCTTTGCGCCCATAACCACTTCTTAGCAGAGCCCGCTGGACTGTGGGGGTTGCTTCCAGATTTCGTTCTTAGTTTCATTATTGTTGCTTGTAAGTGTTTTTCTCCTGCAAGTTGCTCTATTCCGTCACAGCCTTACATGTTGAAGTCAGAAACTCAATATTCTCTCCATATATTCTTCAGGTTTGGTGATTATTTGGGCGCATCAACAAAGTCCGACGCGGCTGCCGTTCCGTGTGCCGTGGGTGCCCTTGCTGCCAGCCCTCAGCGTCTTACTCAACGTTGAACTCATGATCAACCTCAACGCACTCACCTGGGCCCGATTCGCTATTTGGATGACTTTCGGTCAGTTACATTTTTCATACCCTTTTTTCCACGTCTAAATAATTTACGTGCCAAAAATATTGGAACTTTTCCACCTAGACTAATTATGTAGGTGTCACTCATTACAAGAAGTCACATTACCGACTTATTACAGTAGTCGTGATAGGTACACACGGCTACATATCAAGCTATAAAAAAGCAGTTTACGCTGGTCTCGCATTGTATAGGATTTCCGTACAAAGAAAGATCAGCTTATACTGGAAATGTATAGCTTGATATGTGGCCGTGTGTACCTATATTTTTTTACGTAGTTTTATATACCTACTGTATATTTATGGGTTCTTAATTGTTTACTCGTGTAGGTATGTAACTGTTGTAAAAGGTAACTAAAGCATTATTTAGAAATGAAAAGATGGGCAGCAATAAGTAGGTATACTACCTACCTATACCTACACAATGTGCTATTAAATATACCTTTTCCGAATTATTCAACTGCGAATGCGCCATTAGAACTGCGTTGTTATGCTTCGCTAGTCACTTTTTTTTTTGACTTAATTTAAAGCTAAACGTGGTATTTTTCAGGCCTTCTCCTATACTTCCTATACGGCATCCACCACAGCAAGCTGGGTGAGGGTGTCACCGGTCTGCTGTCCCGGTCAGCCAGTGGTGGTGGGCACAGCGGCGGATGGGGCGCGGTCGAGAAGACCAGCGCCATCGCCCGTCGCGTCGGGCGCTTCGCTCGCGGCAGCAAGGGAGACGACCGCAAGCCAATCATAAGCGACGATGACCTGTCTAGGCGCGAACCTTGATTCTAAATTACTGAATGTATCTCTTTCCTTATTCAAAACAACATATAATACTGTGTTTGACGTTTTCTTAGTCTTGCCAGCTTTTTAGAACTGATTTTTGCTAAAGTATTGCCACAAGTGTGGCCGTTATAATCACTGTGATCACAATTTGGCGGGAGTATGGAGATCTCAGCATAGTTTAAAGTGCATCACCAAATCTTGTTGTGCTTTAAATAGAGTTTGATTATTGAGTGTTTAATATTTGTTAGGGCTTAAACCGCAAAGTAGCGGCAATTTATGTAAATTGTAATTATTTATGTAATATTGTATTATTTCTATTTTGCTAAGCTAAGAAGCGAAAATAATGACATTGCTTCATAAAGGTTTAGACGCACGACAATTTGGGTGCTTTATTTTTAAATTATACACTGTAAAAAATATTTAGCCTAACTACTTCGGCTATTTCAGGTATAATCAAAGTTTGACAAGACTTTATAAAAGTTAACTTGATTTAATAAAAGTGATACACAACAGCCAGCACAGGTTTTGGTCACATGTTGCATAAAGTTATGTGGTCACTTTGTGTTACATGTTGACGAAAGTTTGGTTATGTATAAGTAAAAATTTTTTTCAGTGTACGCATAAATAATTCCAATTCGAAGAAAGTATTATGATATAAACTGTAGTTCAGTGAATGAGAAAACCAAATCTATACTTAGGTACAGTCGCGGAATGAAAAGGTTGACCAGTTTTCAAATAAATTCATTTACGCGTTGCAAGCACATGATACCTTTTTAAACTGTGTAACAGACGAGAGTGTTGTATTGAAAATTATGTTAAACTGTTTGACAACAAAGTTCAAATTTGCTTAGGCGAATGTTCCTTGACTATTAATAGTTGAACTAGAACCTTTTTATTAATTTGTTCTTGCCATTACGTTGTGTCAAGTTTGATAAATCTAATTACATCCTCTTCGCTTTTAATGATTAAAACTATAAATGTGAATAACAGTTCTTGTCAATGTCAAATGTCATTGCCATTTTTTTTTCATTCATGTTGTGAAATGACATTCATTATGACGGAATTTGTCATACTCGGTCGATAAAGCAGATACTGATAACCTAAACTGCGCAAGCAAAAACAGATCTTAAGGTGGTCAACCTTTTCATTCTGCGACTGTACATTGGTAGTATTGTATAGTGTAATCGTATTATAAAATTATAACCAATAGTGTACAGGTACCTATAGAATAGTGAACAAATAGAATCTCAATTTTCAAATACCTGTATGTATAAAAAATACCAAAGAATGATTATGTTATAAATAAATGGATGCAGATCACGAGCACGCGTAATGGGACTCTAAAGTCATTGTGATTGTCACACATTATGGTTTAAATTGCAATGTTTGATGCGCGCTCGTGAAATGCAACATCTATGATTAGGTGACTGAAATTATTTTATATAAACAAGTTAGCTTCCCTATTTGCTTTGATTTGTTAGTAGTTAAGTATGTAGAACTATTAATTGTATTGCTTTGTATGTGTACCGGAAAATAATCTCCTGCTTCGGCTACCTATACCTACTCCGTTTGAAATAAGATTAGACATTTAAATAAACCTTTTTTACGTCACACCTGGCCATAATGTGAGTTTTACTGCACGCTACGCGTACAGTAAAACTCGCATTGTGGCCAGGTGAAGACGTAAAATTGTGTACTCACCACGGGCAGTAAAAAAGAAAGCCCTCTATCGCATATTTACAACCCTCGCCTGCGGCTCGGGTCACAAATACCTGCGATTTCGGGCTTTCTTTCTTTTACAGCCCTTGGTAAGTAATGTACTATTACAATCCGTTCAACTGATTTTGACTTTTATTGTGTTGGTGGCATGACGAATGGCAGCTGTGTGCGTGGTATTGTAACCACTTTTTTGCTTTTAATGCCATCCTTATGCCTACGGATCTACGGAATAGAAGTCAAAATCAGTTGAACGGACTGTAAAAATGTTTATTTAAATGTCTAATCTTATTTCAAATAGAGTATAGTTGAAGTCGTTCAGACGATTCAACTTTAAGAGATAAACATTACCAATGACTTTAAAAGTCTACATTTTAAAATAAGAAAATCTATTAATTTAATGGTTTTTATTGTCAAACAAAATTCATTTCACAGTGCCATTTTGATGTCAAGTGTAACAGGGTCAATTAATATATAAAAACAAAGTGCTGCAACACTGCAGCAGCTCAACTACATTGAGTTTGTCGAAAGTTACAATCCTAGCTTTTTACTTGTTTTGAAAAGTTTGCATGAATTTTACTGTGTGGAACGTTGGACTAATGAATGGTAAATATGGTTTTATAATTGAGGCGTCTAATTTCAAACCCCGCTAAAACGATTTTTCTGGATATTGAGTTATTGATGAGTTTTAAATTCAATAAAATGTAATCGCACTCTTTGGTGCACGACACATTTACGCAAGTCTCCATTGGTCCGCCATACTGTTCGTAAGGTCACTTGGTGTAAAAGCAAGCGCTGTGATTGGTTGTTTTCGTTGTAGAGGAATTTGAATTTTACCCATGCCATTTATAGTGTATTTTGTTACCAAGCATAAGGTTGGAGGCTCAATTTAGTACTGTTAGAGAGGGATTTGTTCGGAAATGATTTTGTCACTTAGTACAGAATTGAGAAAACTTTCAAAAGAGAGAATAAGGTCGGTTTCAAGGTAAAATCGTTTTAGCGGGGTTTGAAATTAGACGCCTCAATTAATTATTTTATATAAATTATAAAATATATTGAGAATCAAGAAAAAGTGAAACAAATTAAAATGATTGTTATTCCAGATAGTTTCGAAATGTTTATAAAATGATTTACAGTATCAATGCACAAAATGTTACTGGTATTATGTCAGTCCTTTTACATAGGTTCTACGTAGAAATGTTTCTTCCAGACCTGCTTGGTTATGTTTTATATAATTTATTTTAGGAATATACTTGTTAGAATTTATGACATTTGCAAGTTATTACTTAGCACAAAGTGTACTACTTTATTACGTAAATGTCTTCACATGTAAGGATTTTATTGTGTATTTATGGCGCAAATTACATAAATTAACTATAGCATCGTTGTTAAAAAGATTGTATATTTTAAGTGTTGATGTGTACATAAAGAAATTATAATAATACGTCACTACTGCTTTTTTGTTATTCCCTGTACTTTATATTTACATAAAAAGTTCTTAGACAATAAATATATACAGAAAAATGAGAAAACAATAAAAATTTGTACTGTTGACAAAAATACAATAGATATCCCTTATTTTTAGACGTTGTACGCTAAACAGTAATACTTAAACATTAAGACATGGACGTAAACAATTTATAATAGACAACAATTTTATTTTAAAAGAATCACGTTCAACATAATATTATACTAATTAAACAATAATCACACATCCTTATGTAAAATCAACGAAAATTCATATTTAAACTACCTTACGGCTACTTAAATACGTCGACTGACGATTATATAAAAATTATATAAACTGTCATCATATTGGAATAATTTAATGCACCCTTTGTAAAAGATGCGTTCAATGCAATACATGTTATTAAAATATACATATTATATTATACAGAGTGGATTTTTGAGATGGGGCGGTAAGGGCAGGTATATTGACCGTTGTAGCAACAGGAAATATGGTCTCCATTTTTTTTTTAAATTAGGTACAGTCATCAAGAAAATGGACCATTTTCACAAAAACTTTTTTTGATGCCAAATCGATCCTGTTTCTTGTAAAGATAAAAAAAAAACTCTATAGGCCGTTACAATAAAAACTGGCCGGAACAAAAACAAAAATTTACTTCGAACAAAAACATGTTATAATTTTATTTACTTTGAGAACAGAATTTAGATAGTTTGTTACTTGTGATTTTGAAAAAAGCTGTCCTTCAATAGAACATTTAGTTTAGACTGTTTAGGGAAAAGTTTTTTTTTGCGATTTCTGACTTCTGTGATACGGTACTCAAACCTGTTGGTTCTATAGAATTTTTTGATTAAGAAACTTATAAGAAACAGGATCGACTGGCATCAAAAAAAGTCTTTGTGTAAAAGGCCCATTTTCTTGCTTACTGTACTTTTTTTTTCTAAATCTGTGAATGGGGTCAAAATTTCTCAAAAAAACATAAAGACAGTCCCCTTAAACCGTTTTTCGGTAACTACAACGGATAAGGTACCTACCCTTACTGCTCCGTCTCAAAAAATCACCTGTATAGTGGGGCAATTTTATAAATTCAGCTTTGGTTAAGCTGTGCTAGTAAGAAAAAAATTAAATTTATGTAAGTCTTGTGTTTATAAATGTAGGGTTGAGGTATAATTGACGAAAAATACTGAGAAGCAGGGGATTTCTAAGACAATTATAGGCCGCTTTGTACAGTTAGGAGGATTTGAGGATACATAATATTACTATTAAGAATATTATACAGTCCGGTTCCACTTATAAGCATGGAGCACCAACAACTATAGAATATACTGTATAAAGAGTATTGTATACATATGTATATTTAAAAAAAACTACATACATGGGAAATTCATAAGAAAGTATTTATACCTAATAGGGATGATAAGTAAAAAAATATTTTTTGTCCGTCATGTAGATTATAAAAAAATATTGGCCACGTATTTTTTCTTTTTTTACGTAATCAAAAATTTACGGTGATACATTGAGTTCAAATGTGGCATGACGTCACTTCTCAGTAGATTTTATACGTAGCTGTGACGACGTAACGAGCCCCCACTCCCCAAGTTTAATGTGTTTTATCCAAGTCATTTTTTATTAATATGATAAAGCAAAAAATACGTGTCTAATATTTTTTCTATTATCTGATTGACGGACTAAACAGTTTTCTTTTTTTTTTTACCCAGGACACATCCCTATTGCAGCCCCGACAGGCAAATGATATGCGCCCTACTTTGAATAGAGGACTGCATCTTAAATAATAATATTGCGTGTATCACACTCGTTGGAATTGTGCAAACTGAATTTTGTGTTTGGTGTAACTAACTAATACTTTGTCACACGGTTATAAATAAAATAATTATATACAGGGTTATTGGTAAAACTAAAAACTTCTCAGGACTATATTACTACATGCCAGGGTTGCGGGTTTGTCCAAAAGGGATACCGTGGCCCTGGCACACAGACAACTGAAGGAACACGGGTGGGTTTTATTCAGTAAAAGTCTGACACGACCTCCCGCTCCGCCCAGAGCGGGAGAAGTTATTTGATAATTTGCAACCCAAAAAAAAGGCCTATATTACTAACATCATAAACAATAACTTTTGTTCTATGACTTTTAATAATTCATCAGACTTTCATACAAAAATTAAAATATTTAAATTCAACGCTCCAAATGTATAGAACAACGAAATCTTGAAGGTTTGTTTTGGTCAGTCGTAGGGAGGATCACATTTTACTACCACGAGTGCGAACAGTCAACGGTGAGAGAACAATACTTTTTGCGGGAGTGCAGCAATATAATGAACTCGTTTAATATTTTCAAAACTAAATTAAAAAATCAAATCCTAAATGAACAAACATTATTACCGTAAAAAACTTGCCCTACTGCTGCGTTGCTTTATTGTGGCACCGGGTTCGCATTCCTTATCTGTTATGAACATTTGCGACCACGGTAATTGTTTCTTTTGCGGGTGGATTGAAAAGTTTTGTGTTTAGGGAATGTTGTTTGTGTATAAAATGAAATGTTATTAAATTAATGCTTAGTTATGAAGAAAATCATTGTATGTCAAAGTAATATAATATATAGTTATATTTTAAATTCAAAAATGTTCTCAAGTAAGTGAGAAATAAATTTCTTTAACCATAAATGTATTATGTTTTGTAAAAAGTCATAGAACAAAAGTTGTTGTTTATGATGTTTTATCAATAACCCTGTATAATATTAAGTCATTCTTCGAAAGGAAAAACTTATACTACTATAATAACTAATTAAATATAATCAATTTTACTAAAAATCCAAGCCATATGTTATCAAACGTGCTTCGAATCGAAATACACAAACATTTAAAATTTCCTGTATACGAGTAAAAATGACAAGCACAAATAAAGATACTTGGGGGAGGCCTATATCCAGCAGTGGACTTTCGGTTGAACGAGTAAAAGATTCTTTTTTAAAGAACAGCCATATTGTATGATTAAATCAGAAGACGTATTTCCCTGGAAATTTTTACATTATATACATATTACAGCGGAATTAAGAGATTCAGTCTTATCTGTTATATCGGTTGATTTGCCACGCGGACGAGGGTAGCCGCTGCAGCTTGTTGATGGTGGGCTTGCCCCATTGCAGCCACAGGAAGCCCACCACTAAACAAAGCGCGGTTTCTATGTAGAATCCGTCAATTCGCACGTTACACGTGCCGCCGTCTGCTTTACATAGCTGTGGACAGGAAAATACAATTGTTATAAACAGACAGTATGATGTAGTTAGTTACTGGGTTTTTACAACTATTTGTATAGGGAAAACTTTAACCAATAGGTATAAATGCGCATAGGTAAGTAAGTACTCCGCTGTGGTATTATTTTGCCCGCAGCTCCACCCGCGTGGCTTTAATAAAATCAAAACCGGCCAAGAGTGTGTCGGGATGAATTTATCCCAAGAACAAACTGAACATAGTAGGTAGTTGAAAAACAAGTTCTCCCATACATTCCAACTGCAAATGTAAGTTTGTATTTGTACACAGAATATTGAGAGATTTACCAGTAATTTTAATAGAGTTCTTATAGGTTTTACTGTAATCTATAAGAACTATTTTCTGTTTTTTTTTTTTTTTTTTCAAAATGTTTGCCTCAGCAGTTTCGGAGATAAGGGGGGCCAATGGTCAATTCTCATTTATTTTCTTAAATTACTTTTAAAGTATTTATTTTAAAGTTATAAAAAGATATGTCTGAAATATTCAAAAATCATTTATTTATGTTACATGTCCGTGTTTAGATCACAGAAGTTCATATGTGTACAAAATTTGAACTTAATCGGCCCAGTAGATTGGGAGAAAATTGGCTGTGACAGACGGACAGACAGACATACGATTGATCCTATAAGGGTTCCGTTTTTCCTTTTGAGGCACGGAACCCTTAAAGTAGCCTAAGTTACTCTTTATAACAGTCCCGTCAAAATCAGTCCAGCCGTTTCGTAGACTAGCCGGAACAAACAGACAAAAATGTTAAAAATTGTTTTTTTGTTTTAAGTACCATAAACCACCATAGTACCAGTCTCCTGAGCATTGTTGCCAGTAAGTCTGAAGGCCACCTGATGGGGCACCTGTGCGCAGTGCATGTACTGTTGCCTGGTGTCTCCGGATGATGGCAGAATAGATATTATGTTCCTTAGGCTGTGTTGTATTGTTATGGTTGTTTATAATTTGTTTATGTTTGTATATATGTTTGTGTCTTAATTAATTTAGTATAACATAGTTTAAGTAATACTAACAAATTATGGGTACTGTGCCTGAATTCAAGATGAATAAATAAATAAATATATATACTTTCTTAAGCATTTAGTAAAAGGCTGTTATTTTGACATTACAAACAGACACTTCAATTTTATTTATTTATATAGATATGACTAGTAGGTACAGTACATTCATTCAAGTTCACCGTCGTAGTACATAGGGGAATTTAATGAAAGAATCATACTATAATATGAACTAAAGTTGTAAAGTTTACACAACAAAATATGTAAACCTATCCATCATTAATTTAGAAAAAAAAAAAAAAAACGGGCAGTCTTTGGGGACTGTCGATAGAAGTGAAAACTAAGTAACTTGTGATTTGTATCGTCGAGCTATTAGATTATTAATTTCGAACGTTCGGTGACGATGACGCGAGTTCCATGATTTTTGTTCGCCCAAAAAGTGCTCAAAGCGCCTAAACAAGTCTTCACTTAAAAAAAAAAAAAATATCAGCCCCGATCTCATGTGAAATCAGTGGAATACATATAGCATTGAGTTCTACTCAAGCTGGCTTTCGAAAAACACGTTTAAACTAGTGACGGATTGTCAAATATCCGGATCCGGATACGGATATTTAGTGTCAAGTTCGGTGGATACGGACACGGATACGGACCTTATTTTCTCACTCAATCGGTGTCGGTGCGTGACCTTGAAACGATAGTTGACTTCACGCCCGCCGCAACGACGGGCAGGACAGGTTTTGACTTGCATTGCGCGCGTATTACTTTTATTAATTAGTGTGCCACTGGGCCGCAAAGATAACGTTTGTTTGTTTGGTTTTGGTACAAAAGTGAAAAAAATGTCTACTAAAAAGTTTTTTAGTGTTATTTGGAATTATTTTGAGATAGTAAATGATGAATGTGCGAAGTGTAAAATTTTTGACCGAAAATATTACTTACTAGAATATATGTTTGCAATTAAAGGTGCCAAATATTTGATTTTAAGAAATAAATAAATACTCTGAATAGTTTTTTTATTTTATTATACTACTTAATCACATAATGTAAGTTATTATGCAGCATTTTATCCTGTCAATTGAATTTGAAAATTAATAAAGGATCCGTAAAAGATCCGCGAGAAAATTGACGGATAAGGACCTCATTTCTCCCGCGGATACGGATACGGATATCCGAAACATCACTAGTTTAAACATAACGTAGTTACAAGATATTATTTGTGCACAGGCATTAGGCGGAGGTTACCACCGAAAACACTTCATTTGATAAATAATGATTACGACTTTACGTACCGACTCATCCGTTGGCGTGGCACACATGTTGTCATTATTTCCCGATATTGAACATGTCTTGTACGTAAGATGGTCAATGGCCCAAAGCGCGAGCGTGTTGGGCCAGTTAGTGCCAAGGTTCGACATAGTGTTCAGGAAGGTCATATAGGTGCCACCCACAGCTGGGTCCGACACTTTGGCGAAGAAAGCCATCACAGCCACGAACATGCAGTACAGGCATGTCTGAAACAATCAAGAAGGATTATTGATATAGACTAGAAAAAATTATAGATGTTTTTTTTGAAGCATAGGTTTGTATGTTTTGATCGTTCTAACACGTTTTTGTGCTATATCCTTACCTCAACTTTGGGCATACGCGCTTATAGGCTGGTGAAATAAAGAGCTAAATACTATGACGTAGCGCTATAACAATTTATATAATACTAGCTTTTGCCCGAAGGTCCGCCCGCGTGGATGTCGGTTATCGTGTAAAAAAGTAGCCTATGTCCTTCTCCATATCCCAGGCTATATCTTTGTCAAATTTCATGACGATCGGTTTAGCGGTTTAGGCGTGAAATCGTAACAGACAGAGTTACTTTTTTTTATAATATTAGTATGGATGAGCGGCCTTATCGCGATCTTTTACAGCTAATCTTTAAAATCCGGCGAGCATATCTGTGTAGCTAACAGAGTGAGTAAGAAAGAACAGAAAGAAAGTACGTTTATTTGCAGTTTGGAACTCCTGCCTGCGTCTGTGTTTCCGAACGCATACAAGGCTAATCAATTCAAAGTGAGAGTGAACAGGCTTCTTCTGGGTAAGCTCACTCCATCGTAGACTTTGTCTCTGTCACCTCTGACCTAGACTAGAGTCAAGAGCAAACCCATCGTAAAATAAAAAACATGACGCAAAGAAAAAACACAAACAAAAAAGAACAAGTTGGTGGAAAATATGCGTCACATTCACGCAAAACAGCATAAAGACCTACAAACAGGCGCGGCACGCTCGCCACACCACAGCTACAGCGCTGGTTTTCAGCGACAGCTGGCGTTGACCTAATGACGCCAACCGGTGCAGCATAAAGAGATTAAAAAAAGAAAGTCCTGCTTTCACATACCTGATGAAATACGTAAAGCATCATCAAAACGAATAGGTATGAGTACGATGGGCCGGTGTCGCCCAACAGGCTGGGTGTGAGAGCCACCAGACCGGCCGCCAGCGGTCCCACTAGGAGTCTCAGCGGGAACGCGCGCAACCATAGTGACAGCGGCGCTGGACCAGTCGTGTGCTTCGCTAACAGCTGAAATGAAAGTCATACCATTGTAAAGCATTCATTCATTATCAAATTTGAATGATGTAAAACGTGACGTACTTAAGTCATTTCAATGCAATACAAATTATTATGATTGTCGTGAGTTTTATAAAACTCTACTTTACCTTGCCAAGATAAGAGATTGAAATGACTTACTAATGGTTTTTACATAGATCGTGAATGTCCTACCTAAGGACCCGATCTAAGGGAGTGCAAGCCGGGCAAAATTTAGGGCGTTTGCAAGGACATAATAATCTTATAAACTTACAATGCTCAGTACCTACTGTAGGTAAACGAAGTACTTAAGTCGAATGTACTAAATTATAAAGGGCAAAAATAGAGGAATTACAATTCTTGATATAAAAAGACGAAACAATTTTTTTTTTTAGGGAACTACCCTTCTCATAGAATTTTGTAAAATAGCGCAGTACGTACATAAAAAATTTCATTCCTGACAAAAAGAAAATAGTTTTTCTTTAAAGCATTACTATTTAGTGGTTGTAAATTCTTAGACGAACCAATATATTTTACAGTGTTGTCATATAGTTTTCCTAATGCTGTCTCCCAATAAGCAGGAAGAAAGCATAGGAAAGAAGGAACCAGCTATGTTCAGCACCCAAATGTAAAGATTTCCCACGATTTTTAAAAATACAATGAATATATCCCGAATTGTTACCGATTTTACATTTCTGAATTGGCAGCCCCATTCGTATCGTTTATGTTTCACGGGGATTCCCTAAGCACGTTCAGAGAACTGAGAAGTAGGTAGTTTTTTTTGTACTAATATCCTTTTATCCTGCAATGTGACGTTCTAGTGGAATCTCCAAGTTGATTCACTTGTACAACACTATTTAAGCAAAAATTCGGATGTTATATTTTCATTCGTTCAACACAGTTTTCTGAAAACTTATTTCTGTCACATTTCAGTTTGTGAATAGTGTACGGTGTATCGATGAAAAAGTTGCAGGCTCATACAATAGGTATATGCCAAGTCGAAATAAGTGGAAGTTATGTTCTGAAATTGAATAGTAGATGTTGGTGGCAGATAAATCATACAAATATTGAAGTGCGTGTGTGAATTTACAAAGCAAGTACCTACCTACCTATTTATAAATATACATATAGTACATAAAAAAATAATTTGTGAAGGATGGCAAACAATTTTAATGTAACTTTTGCTTGCTTACCTAAAATATTTTTTAAAAATTCGCCACATTGATTATCGTAGGTTTTTAGGCTTTCGGTCATCTTTTGTTACAAATAAGGTAAAGATCAGTACTTTAAAAGTTTTGCGTTTCAGTGGAGCAGGCACACTTGCATTATATTTATATTCCAACATTAACGATTTTTGTGTTGAATATCTCATTACCTGAAGACAAATGGTCTTATCTATAATTTATTCTTCTATTATTCTTTTATAATCGTAATAGTGCCGTGTGGTATCGGACGTAAAGAGTAACACCACCCCATTTCCTCCCGTGGGTGTCGCAAAAGGCGACTAAGGGACTTACTACAGAAGGGGCAGCAGCATTCTCTATGCATTTTTAACACCATACTGCGATCGCCAATCCGCCTGCCAAGCGTTGCGATTATGCAACCCCCTCCCCCAATTGGGGGAGGCCTGTGTATGGGGGTAGGTATATGTATGTAAATGATGATGAATCTTAATATTTCTTATAAATAATCAATAATAATATTATAAAGAGGTTAAGTTGCTTGTTTGTAATAGGTAATCTCTGGAAAAACTGATCCAATTATAAAATTACGTTCACTGATAGAAAGCTACACTATTACTGAGTGACAAAAGGATATATTTTGTATTATTGTGCTTTGCGTTTCAATACTTACCACTGGCATTATAATTTGTACTGGGACTAGTGGAACTGCAAGTAGGGCCAAGTCTTCTCTTGGTACACCAGCCTCTACGAGTTTCAGTCCAGACACCGCATCAGCTGCACTGAATCCGAGCTGTTAAAATAATAAGTAATAGTAACTATACTTAATACTACACTACTTTACTTACTTTGTACTATATTTAATATCTATTTCATTTTTAATTCAATTAATTTTTCTAATTCTATGGGTGTATGTGTAAAAAACTTGCCTGAAATAAATGAATTTTATTTTATTTATTTATTTATATCGCCGCCTTACAACGAAAACAAAATTTTGACGAAATTGACTTATGAATGCCAAAGTACTTAACATTTTGTGTTCTTTCGTCTGCGAAAACCCATTAATCGCTAAGTCTTATAGTTACGCTGCTAGCTAATAAGATAACCAACTATTTCGTGCATTTCCAAGGTTTGTTTCAAATAAAAAACATTAAGCAGATTCCCTAGTAGCATTTTTGTTGGCATTTAGTTGGGCCACTTCCAACAAAAATGCTACTAGGGTTATGTGACAATTATTGAAAATTTCATTACATTAAAAATAACTTTTTACTAAGGTTTGTTTCAAATAAAAAACATTAAGCAGATTCCCTAGTAGCATTTTTGTTGGAATTTAGTTGGGCCACTTACCTCTGTAAGTGGCTCAACTAAATGCCAACAAAAATGCTACTAGGGTTATGTGACAATTATTGAAAATTTCATTACATTAAAAATAACTTTTTTAAATCTCATTAGACATGTTTAAATGGAACATTTATCAATGTACTGATGCTATGAAGTAATAATAACAATATAATACTACAAAAGGTATTTTCAACCCTATAAACTTTGTAATCGCGATATCTCCGTTTACACTTTTAATGATTTAATTGGTTTTCATTGTAGGGCGGCTATATAGCTGGCATAGCTTTAGTGAGTTTTACCCAGTTGGATTAAGTTAGATATTTACCTTAGCAGTAAACAGGACCAAAGCTAACGTGCGTACCGCCGGCAACTTAATAATTGTGTAGAGCTGCTTATAAGCGGTCACGACGTCGCTGAAGCCTTTCACATTATTATCTTTGGTGTTAGCTAAATCATTAATTTCATGCTTGAACACTGCAATGAGTGTGGTGGTGACAATGAACACCCATCCCCAGAAGAGAAGGAAGCTGCCCAGAGTAACAAGGCCGGTTTCTTCTGGCTCAGAGCGCAGGTATTTGTTGCAGAAGTATGGAGATTCTAGCGCCAGGAACATTACGTATCCGAGGAAGAATCCAGCAGTTTGACCCACAGTGTTGCATGTTGAAGCATGTCCTACATTACACCTAGAAAATTATAACCCAAAATTATTTACTAGAAGTGATTATTATCTTATCAATCATTATCATAAATATATACAGATAATTTGGAAAAATTATTTAAATATTTAATTAGTATTCACTGAGGATTACAATGAAAACCAATTTTCATTATCTTAAATAAAACAATATTATTATCAGACATTTTAGTCATCAGACTTCCAAATGATCTTATTTATGAAAAGTCAACCACAAATTACTCAAGGTTACAAATTGAATAGTCACAATGAGTCTGTTGATTATTGTCTCTCTGTATGAAAAGTAATGACATCCATAAAAAGAATTGTCATTTTAATGTGTATGGAATATGATTTATTTATACTTTATTGTACATCAGATTACACATTACAAAAGAAAAGATAGAGATTATGTTTATTTACCTTTTAAGCATGGTTAAAGCCCATCCATCAACGGCTATATCTTGTGTAGCAGCCAAGAAGTTTAAGAAAAGAAATGAAATTGTGAGTATAGTCATTGAGGGAGCTATCTCATCAGATCCCAGCCAACTAGTAATACCGTATGACATGATGATCATCACAATTCCAATTAAGTATTGAACTGGTACAAGCCAGGTTTTTCTTCGACCAAAGTTTGGCCAGAATAGAGCATCCACTATAGGAGCCCATAATAACTTCACACTAAATGGCCAGTTGACAAAACTGAACTCTGCCTGAAAAGTAAATAGTATATATTTTATTTTCTAAAGAAACAAGTTTTCCACATTCTCAACTTTCTCCTTTAAGTTAACTTTAGTTTAAAAAACCACTTGTTCTGCCTGCAATTCTTGTGTGAAACTGAAGTAATAAATGTTTAGGTACTTCTTTTTAAATCAAATAAAACTATCAAAAGCATTGTAGGTCTAAAAAATTTAGTTCCTAAATCTTTTGGACTTTGTTGATTTGAATGAAATTGTTCAAAACTGACGAAATATTGTCTTTTCCAATCAGTCCTGCATAAAGGGCAGAGCAAAAGCAAGACAGGTGTCAAGGGCATTCCACAACACTAAACATTAATCATTATCAAGGAAGTGCATTAATAAAAAACTCATAACAGTTTGCAATCACAAATTTTAAGCATAAAGGTAATTTTATGAGTTAAACCCATGCATTGATTAGCAGCAGAAATATTGAATAACATGAATAAAGAATCCTTACCTGTTGAGTGTAAGTTATACCGCGATTTTGAAGGAGCATGGGCACAGCTCCAGCAAGTCCTAATGGTATACCCTGAAGGGTGTATAGAAATAGCAAAACAGCAATATTAAATTCATCTCCTTTGATATCACTGCGCCCACCATCTACTGGAGTGTCACCATTTTCAATTAACTCCTCCTTCTCAGGTGAATGCTTACGTTTTGTTATCGGCATGACTGAACCAAGTATAGCCTGAAAATTGATTATTGTAGAAAATAATATAAATCCACATGACACCACCAATGTAACAAATACACGTCATTGAATTACGATTCTTCATTCTGTTACAGCTGACTACAAACCTTAATTTTGCCCGCAATTGATCAATTTGTATGAAAATTAATAGTCGTGCTTTGCTGCGAAATATGAAAAGTACGACTGACCATTCATATATTCCTAAATCATTTCATTAACCGTAAGAAAAATAATATATACAAGAAAAGTGTATGCGCGTTTCCTAACGTCACAAACGCGAACGGGGAAATGAAATGATCAAATGAAATAAGGAAATGTCAATTTACTAATGTCATTCATTGACATTTTCAAAATAAATTATGTCAAATGTCATGATAATAGGGCTGTGCTCAGATATGACCAGTGCTTAGTACGGTTTTTGCTGGATTAAGGCTCCAACACACTGGCGCGATATCGCGGGCGCGAACAGGGTCAAGGGCTGCCTGTCGTACTCGCGATATCTCGCTAGTCTGCGCACGCCTTTACGGTCACTCATGCTCGTGAACTGAGTGTACTGATTGGTCTAGATTGCTCCTCAGGGATTTGCCAGACTCTATGCGTCGTTAGTGATAGCGCTGTGACAAGCCAACCCGAGCAAGTCCGGCATCGTCGGACAAGCTCGTGTAAACCAGGCATTAAATATCAGTCAGTTCAAAGGCCATAGGTCAAATTCTCTAGGATACGTAACTGCAACTACTTATTCATTAATTGAGTTTCATTAATTGTGTACTGACAGAAAACAAAGTATTAGTCCCGCCAACGGTACTGGCGTGTGGTGATAGTTCTGTCAGCAAAACGGTAGTCTAATAAACGGTCGATTACAATATTTTACGTCAGGAAACATTTCTTATTTATTTAAACAAAATAAACAACAATGAAGATTGAATGACGGCGTTTCAAGATTCAAACACACAGGGCGAAAAAGAGGCACCTAGCTCTTCCCACGCGAGACTGGCCGTACAATCTCGAAAAATCATCTGTTCAGTCTGCTTCAGTCCATTTACTTGAAGGAATAAAGAAAAATCAATAATCTGTGAGTCGTAGCCAAAGGAAACGCTGTGAGTGAGTTTTGACATTGGCTTGACATTGACATTTTATCAAGCTTCTCTTCTTGTCATTGTCAAATCAAAATACATCCAAAATGTTAGTTTACCATGAAAACGTGTATTTTTAAATAAAATAATTTAATTCACAATATTGTAAACTTATAACTTCTCTTAATGGGTTCTGTAGCTCGCTCTTGTTTCTTTAAATGCTTGCTGGATTCCCATGCACCTATAAAATTAATTCACAATGTCGAAACAACAATAGGTCGCAGCAAATTAACAAGAATTAAGGATCCGGCTTGTTCTCGTCAGCAACGTAAGTAAAAGTTTGGGAAGACCAAAGATGACACTGCCCAGAAATAGAATTAAAGATTCCGGAATTAGATTTAGAGAAAGAGGTCAAATAAATAGGTCAAAAACAGAGCTCTTATCCCAATTTATTTAGGGTCAGCGCATGTCTTTTCCTTCCATATTTAAATCACCATTAGTATTAACTTTGTGAAGATCATTATTTCAATGAAATAAAACTTATATCTTGTTATTCTCTTTCCAGTTTCCCTTAAAGCAAACTGTGAAGAATGCATTGTTGAAGTCAAACAGCTGGGAGTAAATTCCTCAGGTCTTGATGGGTTTGCTCTAAAAAGGAACCAAGAATATAGAGTAGAACATGGCTCTAGAATTGAAATCTTGTTGAACAACTATATTCATGTCATAGAATTTGATCCACCACCAGATAACTGTGACAAACTAAATCTAGGCAACAAAAGAAAACTAGAAGAAGGAGAGTCTCCGAGAAACAGGAAAAGCTTGAAAACAGATACTCCTACGGTCAAAGAAGTTATGGATAATCTGTGGGAAGATATTGACAAAGGCGAACTCTATGTATTTACTAGAAAAGGTGTGAAACCTAGCCACAAAATAGCAGCATTTGATATGGATGGGACTTTGATCAAGACCAAATCTGGTAAAGTGTATCCTGTTGACACAAATGACTGGCAAATAGCTTTTCACAATGCTCAAAAGAAGTTAAAAGAGCTCATAGAACGGGGTTATAGGCTTGTGATATTAAGTAATCAAGCACCAATAGGCAATGGGAGGGTTAAGATTGAAGACTTCAAGATAAAAATTGAAAATATTGTAATGATGTTGGATGTTCCTTTTCAAGTATACTTAGCCACAGGTAAAGGATTTTACAGAAAACCAGCCACTGGAATGTGGAAAGTGTTATCAGAACAGGTAAGGAATACTTCATACAGCAATTCTTTGTTATTCTTTTGATAAAAAGAAATTACAATGTTTTTTTTTTTGTTTTAGAAAAATGGTGGCTTGGAAATTGATATGGTCGAAAGCTTTTACTGTGGTGATGCTGCAGGCAGAGCTGCAAATTGGGCTCCTGGAAAAAAGAAAGATCATTCTAAGGCTGACAAACTAATGGCTGAAAATCTTGGTCTTCAATTTTACACTCCTGAAGAATTTTTCATGGAACACCCAAGAAATAAAGTCCCTATGAATAAACCAGATTTTAACCCTAAAGAACTTGGGTCTGGAACATTTAATAATGATTTAATTGGTAAAGAAAAAGAAGTAAGTGAAGATAAAAAAATTATAATAATTGCAATAATATTTTTAAACTTGTAATAATGTTTTGTGTTTTGTCTAGATTCTGGTTTTGGTTGGGTTTCCTGGCAGTGGAAAGTCATTTTTGGCTAAACAAATTGAAAAGAAATCTGAGTACAACTATGTCACCGTATGTAGAGATGTCCTTGGTTCTTGGCAAAAATGTGCTGCTGAAGCAACAAAGGTGCTGCGGGTAAGTTCACATACCTAACAACGTATATGCAAAATTTCAGGAAGATCGGTTCAGTGGTTTAGGTGTGAAAAGGTAACAAACAAACAGACTAGCATTTATAATATTAGTTAGGATTTTAAACCAAGTATAGATTCCAGCTCACACAAAGGATATACTGGAAAATGTAACTTGATACTATGAATTAAAAATGTACGTTTTTGAGCGAAATAAAATTACTTATATATATTACTAGCTTTTGCCTGCGGCTTTTGTCAATAGCGCGTTGAGTAAGTTCCAGACCATGGCATGCTAAGACAGACCCCAGGGGTATAATAGTGTGCTTTGTAATTATAAGGAAACAACTTATGTTTTTATATAAATAAAAATAAATAAATAATCGGCTGTTAAGTAAACTATTGTTGTCTTTTCAGCGAGGCAAAAGTGTGATAGTCGACAGCACTAATCCCGACAAAGAATCTCGCGGACGCTGGGTGTCTCTCGCCCAAGAAATGAACGTGGAATGCCGATGCGCGAACCTGACGGCTAGCATGGCCCATGCGAAACACAACAACAAGTTTCGAGAACTTATGAAAATGAAGCACATTCCGGTCAATGACATTGTTTATCATACTTACAGGTAAGTGCACTTTAGTGTTACTTAATTGATGCTTCAAGGAAATGTGAGGAAAGATTCTTTGGTTACACAAGATAAAGTAATCTTATAAAGGTTCAGTTTTTGTACAGTTTGTGTTCACAAAAATGTGAAATAATTTCTAGAAATGCCAAAATTAATACTTTAGAATTTTCTTATTAACACGTTAACTGCCAAGGTATATTTTCTAAATCCTCCAAATTTAATTTTTTGAGTATTGATTTAAAAGGGTTTAAAATGAATAATTATGTATAAAGAAGTGTTCCCTTTTCTTTATTCTAGATATAAAAATAAGAGGCCATGTTGAAAATGTCTTGCTTGGGGCCATGTCAGTCATTTCTAATAGAAAATAACACTGTACACGTGCCAGACGGCACACTGCGGTAATTTGAATTTGATGTATCGGTGTCAGTCACCGGTGGCTGACATGGCCTGAACAGATAGTGAGTCTGTCAGGCAACGGTGACTGACATGGCAGTTAACGTGTTAATTTGGATTCACAGTAGACTACAAAATTTTGCACGCCTTCAGTCAAAATATTTGACTGCTATAAGATAGGCTTCTGATGTACGATGCATCACGACAAGACGCACTGCGTAAAGCGCAGGTCACACTAGGAACGAAGTGAAACGAAGCGAAGTTTGTTAAGGCTTTCTTCCGCATCTTTTCATACTTCATTTCACACAACGTACTAAGCGAAACGAAAACGGAAGTATGAAAAGACGCGGAGGAAAGCTAAATGAACTTAGCTTCGTTCCCAGTGTGGCCTGCGCTTCGGTCCAGTATGAATACAAATACCCTGTGAGTTAATGTAACTTGACCCTGTGACTTAATTCAACTTTACCCTGAGACTTAATCCAAATTTACCCTGTGACTGACTGAATCCAACTTTACCATATGACTGACTTAATCCAACTTTACCCTGTGACTGACTTAATCCAACTTTACCCTGTGACTTTTTGTTACAGTCAAGATATCATTCAGAGAGAAATGAGAAAGTCGGGAAATTACAACAAAAAATTAAATTACCATGGGTAGTTTACTCAATAAAATTTTGCTTTGTTTCAGAAATAAATACGTTGAGCCATCAACTAGTGAGGGTTTTAAAGAAGTTATTCCTGTTGACTTCACTCCTAGTTTCGAAGATCAAGAAGCTGAGAAGGTATATAAAATGTACTTGTTAGAAAAATAAAAATTTAAATAATATTGTTAATGCTTGATAAGAAATAAAACAACTGTGATGCGAATCAGCATTTTTATTGCTAAATTAATCACGATCATCACTATTTCTATAGCATCGTGTAGGCCGTTACAGTAGCAATACTAATCATAACTGCAAATTGTATTACCATAAAAAGGTCTAAAATTCAAAATTCTTTCAATTCGAAGGCTATAATTATCCTGTCTATTTATTTGAAACGGTTTTATTTAACTTTAAGATTTATTTTATAAATCTGTTCAATTTATTTACAATTTTAACTTACAGCTAACATGAATAGTAGTGAAAAAATACAAGGTTTTTTTTTTCCCTTATAATTACTTAAACGTGATTAATTGCATCAGGCAAAGCGTGACCATCATGGCAATGGCGGAATGGACGGATGAATTTTTGACAATCATGTAGGTACGACATTAAAAAAAAATATTAATACCATATTTACAATAACATTAACATGATTTAATTTTGAAAATTAAGATCGCACCAAGCTAGAGTATAATCTCTTAAAAATCACCTAGGAATTAAGTACCTATTAGATTGAGTGTACCTCGATTAGACATACAAAAAAGATCAAAAGGTTTCCTAATTGGTATTCAAATGTACTAACAGCTAGCATGAATAATCACAAATTATCTACGCACTTATTTTACTACCGACTCATGTTGGTTGTAACGTCTTCCTAAGTTTCCTTATTTAGTAGTAGTCCAAGTAGCGATACCAATAGTGAGTAATCTTACAAATCATTATAATAACAATAACAAACCGTTCAATTTGGTAGGTAAACCTACAGGCATTAGTACTCGTAGGAAGAGTTTTCTACCATTTAGATAGCTATTTTTTTGCGCACAAGAGCGCTTTATCATCAGCCCAATCATGAAGAAACCTCCGTAGCTAGGTACGAAATTAGGAGTTGTATAGATTCCGATCAATCGACATGATTATTCAGGTTTATGAGCCAATCAGCCAACCTGCATTAGCCAATAAGCCATCGTGCATTAATCAATGAAGTCGGAATGAGATGATTAGGGGGCGATGATAATAATAGCCTCAGGCTGTTGTCATTCTCCGTCAGGATCGTCTTCCTCCGCGTCTAATAGATTATCCAGACTCGTATCCGAGTCATCTTCTTGTCATCTGGAAACGAGTAGCGAGGATTTTAAATGCAGACGTGACGAGATGTTTTGAACCAAGGAAAACCTTTTTACCATCGTTGATCACCATCAGAGAAAAAATGTGTGATAAAATGTCCTTAAGGAAATACGGCGGAAAAGTTTACAGTTTACGATCTGGCTTATCATTGGTGCCGATTCCCTTGTTCACAAACTAGGTAAACTAAATGTAAGTTCAGCGCATCTTTTTCTTTCTATTTCGTTAAGAAAAGGACAGAAGATAAATTTTAGTTTAGTCTTGTAAAATTATTCTTCTTAATGAAATAGAAAGAAAAAGATGCTCTGAACTTAAATTTAGTTTAGTTTGTGAACAAGGGCATCGGCACCAATATAATTTTTAATCGTAATCATTTATTTAGTAACTACACTTTCTACCATCCCCTTAGGAAAATAGCTTCATGGTATGAATTTATACCAACCCCACTCGCCTGATGTATTTACCTGGCTATATACACGGTGTCTATGTGAGTCAGACGGGCGCCGCTGAGTGGTACCGTCGCCGACACGGGCCTCAACTTGCGTCTCTCCAAAGCACTGCGGGCTTGCTGAACAGCAAGGTCGCCGCACCAACGTTCACAGCGAGCGTATATCACTACACCTGGAAGACACCGCAATTATGTAGATTACCTATTGGGCGTAGTTAAGCAGAAAGGATTCAACCCACATTGTGGTCAGGGATGAGTTGTATATACCAAAGAGGTCCTAACTGTTAACGGAAGGTATACCAAGCAACGAGTGGGTTGGTTCCCATCATTAAAAAATGAACCTTATCTTTGTAGAGTCTTTCACGGATCTTTCTTACTGAGTGAAAGTACCAACCGTTAAGACCTCTTTCGTATCCCTACTAAATCGTAAGTAGGTACTTTAGTACCTACCTACCTCAGTTAGCACCCGTAGATTTGTCACACTGTCCTGCACTACATTTTGTGGTTTTGTATGGCAAAATAGGTATTTTGCTTTACAAAACCACAAGGTGCAGTAGAGAAAACAGGTAAGTAACTTTGTAAAAAATAATCTTTAATGGCCAAGTTACGCAATCTAGCTGCTTATAGGAGGCACTTGAAGGTCAAAAGGGGGATCCATCACTCTTTCCATTTCATTACGAGTCTGTATAGTTACATTTCAGGGGGATACTGACGTGTGACTATGAGTACTTAGACTCTCAGTCAGTATACTCTATTGTAGTAGAATAGGTAGGTAGGTAGACTGAGTACTTACCAGCGCCTGCGAAAAGAGTAATAGCTGGCCACGAATCGAGTAGTAACGGAGTCAGGAAGAGTAGAGCAGTCAGCATAGTTATGGGACCTTGGATGCCTTGCGCCTTCCTCATACCCAAGTTATGAGCTGGCTGCCACGCGCATATGAAAGTACCCGAAAGCCAAACTGCAATACAAATATTCAAAGAAAATATATTCTCTACAATAAATTGATACTCTTTTAATGATTTTTATTCTGGGTTCGATTTCCAAGATGGGCAATTTATGTTATTGGGTTCTCCATCAGGAATTTTTCAGTAGCAGGCCGGGGTCTAAATTTGTATCTGAATAATGGCAAAGGCTCGCCTTATTAAGCTGGCAAAATGTGGATGCACTATATATACATCTCTGCCTAATCTTTCAGAAGCGTGATGATGTTTGGAGTAGGTACCTACCTATACGTATTTTAGTCAGCCACAAACTTATTGGTTTGGCATCATTGTCTTTAAAATATTTAGGTGAGGAATACTTGCTATAGGAGTATAGGTAATAAAAACATGATGTTCTTACGTGGTATCCCAGTAGCGAACATAGGCACCCTGATGGCTTCATTGCAGAAGGCGGCTGCGATCAGCGCATCGGCCACCAGTTGCACCACGGCGCCCGCTGCCGACCAGCGTGAGCCGCGCACACACGGTGGAGATGGCGCGCTTGATTCGGGAACCGATGTCACCACCTTGAAATTTTAAGACGATTTCATTTATAGGTTTATTCATTATTCGAATCAGGGAGAATCCGCTAGAGACGTCGAGCATTCCTATATATAATAGGGAGATTCGGTAAGCTATTAAAAAAAAAACACCTATACACGGGCCAGCCTGTATCTACCTGTATCTAGCTATGGTTACGTTCCATATCTCTCAATTGTAAAATCTTGCATGACAAATATCCTATCCCCATTTACAAGCGCGGATGCAGCGGGATGGGGGGGGGGGCAGCGGGTGCAGTTGCTCCCCCCTGGGCTTCGACCAACCTTTATTTTCTCCACCACATAACTCTAAATTAGACATAACTTAGTTTTATAACCTGTATTTTTGCTTTGGACACAGTATAGATATTACTAAGATACATATACTTATATATGATGATGATGCATGTAGATAAGTCGTAGTTATCCTCGAAAAGAAGGCACATGTTGAGTTCACGCAAAATAGGTGACGAATGTTTTTTTTAAAGGGGGCGTCACGGCTTGGTAAATCAACACTCCCGTTCCGTCCCCCAGAGATAAATATTTTCCCCCCTTCAGCGAAAACCTAGATCCGCGCCTGGCCATTCCTATCAACCCCCACGTACCCTTAAGGTAGAGTAGGCTGCGTTATTTTGTTGGTGGCCTTGCCAGTTGTGTCTACGTAAATTAAATTCCCTTTTAGAATATTCTTTTAATAAATGTCTCACTTGAATTCTATCCCTATATTCCTTGACGACCGCATCAATGTCTGTGGAGTCATCTCCGGAAGACATCTCTTGTTCGCTGGCTTCGGCGTCAGATACTACGTCTACTTCAGCAGTGGCCATCGGCACACCGCTGCTGCTGCTCGGGTCAGTCTCTTCGATTGGACAGCCTGCGTACTCATCGAGGAGGAGACACTCTCGTTCCTCCGTTTCTGAAAGGAAAAAATGAAGAAATGCAACACTCAGACAATCGTCCGAGTGTTGACTCAAGAAGGCTCAGGTACGCCCATACCCTGTGATTTTTTATAGACTTTGAATGGAGTTCAATATAAAGTTAAGCAATGTTATTTCTACTCTTTGGATATCGTTTTTCCAAGATATTATATTCAGAACGTCTTGGGAAGAGTACCTACCTACGTACCTACATTATAAGTAACCATAATGTGACCTCGGAAGAAACACAAATCAAGATCGAAGTGGAAAATACTTTAGGTAATAGAAATCAGATCCTGTAATAAGGGTGGAAGAAGATATAAATCTATATTGTACCTTTTGTCACTTTGGACTTGATGCTCTCCAGAGTTTTAGTGTGACGGATGGCAGATGGAATGAACCAGAGTCCAGAACGCTTGGTCTTATTCCCAGATGCTTTGGATCCCCGCGCGGTTTCTTTTCCTAAGCGCTTGTATTCGATATCTGTAATATGGAAATGCATATATGTTGAACACGATACCAAAGAAAGAAATGACAATCATGGAAATTGTGTGTAAATGATGGAACTAGTAGACTCACCCCCAGCCTCCTTTTGTTCGGCCGTAGGCACACATCGCATTATAATAAAATGCAACGCCTGTATCGATATCCCGAGCAAGTGGCTTGCATTCATCAGCGTGATCATATGTGACAAGGGACACGCAAACGCAAGTATCGCTGCCAAACTTCCTGTAAATAATACATCAATTAAGGCCTCACCCACACAAATGTGAATCAGGGATGTAATTTGATAATTCTAGTTAGTAGTCCCGTGATTAAGCGATAACCAGTTATCCCACAGAGTATCGCGGTTGGGTTGCTAAATGACATCATCCCTGATTTATTCGCTCGTTATTACTAATTGGCAGGACGTCGACGCCTGGCATCGTTGCCAGTATTGCGTAAAACCTCCTAATTTGATTAAATATGTGGTGCAATTAAGGTGGTTGCGGTGTGGTGCAAGTAAGATGCAATTAAAACATGTTGGATACGTACCGGCAGTAAAAACGGCAAGAACTGGACTGCCAGTGGTTGTGCTCTCGTAAGTCATTGACCTAGTAAGCACCTTCCATTCTGGTGAGGCTAGTGCCACCAGGACAGTGAAGAGTAAGGGGCACAGTTCAGTTAAGGCAAGACAGATCCCGGCGACAGTCACAGCAGCGAGTACTGGACAGACCCAGCCTGCAGCCCTTGCCTCCAATAGAGTAGTCACTGGTAAAGCTGCATCGATGCTGTTCCTGTAAGATATTGAATAAATGAGGATGTTACGTATGTTAATCCATTATTACGCCATTGATAGTAATAAGATGAAATGTTAGATAGCTACGTTTAGTGGGTAGAACAACGACCTACTTAAAGGATACCTGATGAGACGACAATCCATTCAGTTGTTAATTTTTAAGTAGAATAATATCTGCTTACCCTTTTAGCATATTAGTGTAAAGGAAACACAATCCTGAAAGCACTATGGTGGGCAGGCCAATCATAAGAAACAGATTCTTCTTTAGAGTTCCATTATCTTTGGGGAGTATCACATTGAATGCATAAGATATTGGTGCACCTGCAGCAAACAGCTGTAAAAAATTAAATGATTTTTTTATAGTTTTATTCATGTAGCAAGATATTTCGCGTTGTCGTTTAGTGCTGCTTACCTCATACACAGTAATTGGTATTGGCATATTGATATTGGCAATATCGAAGTTAATAAGACCGAATATGGCAAAGAACTGGCTAAATATATACAGCAGAATTAACAGCATAAATGTGAACATCATGCTTTCCTGAAACAAATAGCAATAAATCAATCAATATTCAACTCCTACTTTGTTATTTTTCCATTAACAAAACATTATTATTCGGGGTTTTTCGTAAATACGCAAATGAGCATTAGGTTAGGTTCCTAAGTATAATGAATATTCTACGAGCCTTATATAAAGATGAAAATATAAAATATAAAATTAATATAAATATAATATAAGGCTTATATCAAAATATAAGCCTTATATAAATCCTTATACCAATTCACTGATCTAGCTTATCGATTAAGGAAATCACTGAAACTTAAAACTCGTAACGAAATATTTAAATGTATTTTGCGAAACTTTCGCAATTAATTAGGTATAGACAAACAAGTCTCATCTCATAGAAAGTTACACAACAAGATCGAAACTAGCAAAAATAAAGTAGTAAGTAATGTAAAGTTGTTGTTTATTGTAAAGTGGCTAGTATTTACCTCTAATCCGCACATGAACATCGCGCAGACGACCATCACGACGGTGACTCCAAGCACATCAGGCCAGGGTTCCCCTAGCGCTCTGGTCTCATACCCAAATAGCCACCGTCTGGTCCGACCACCAGTCACATGGTCCGCAGTAGCACTCAGAATACGAGCACAGATGGCCACAGCCACCAGATGCGACAAGAAAGTCATCCACATTGCCATGAAGTCGGCAAAAGAACGCAGGTTCCGCTCCCGACGGCCTCTCGATGTTTTAGGTGGTGGAAGTATTTCAGCCAGCTTTTTGAGATCTTTGCATGTGAAGGCTGTAACACAATTCATGTTGTTATGCCTGTAAGTTTCTATATTTATACAAATTAAAGATAAATTATGGTGGATTAGGAAGTGGGTTATGTTATGACAATACCGAATCGGGATAAATTTGGTCACAAACAATTTTTTAAAGAAGTTGAATAACGTTCACTCCACTTACTAGCTATAGTGATGAAGGTAGCCAGTAACATAACAGCAGGTACCGCGCAGTAGCTGGAGTTGGCTGCGGCCAGCGGCGCTAGGAGAAGCGCTCCGAGCGTCCACCTCGCTCCGCACGCCTCCCCGCCGCTCAGCGCACTCAGCGCTTTGCTCATCTTGCTCCGCTCAGTCATCTTCGTGTTTCTGTGGATATATCAAAGGCGAGCAACAAATGCTGCGTTATAATAAGGAACTTTGAAAATTAATAAGAACTTTGTAATTTTGAAAAAAATAAAATAAACGATCACAGGAATAACAATAAACATACACCCAAATGCAAGTTTATCGCTACTCTCAATGATGCAGCATTCAGGCTCAATCACACCCACTCATGAGATAATGCGTTGAGATTACATGACTGTCGTTTCAGAAAGCAAATAACAGTAATCTTATCAACAGCAATGTCGGAAAATTATATATCAATTTTTATACTGCATAAAGATTTTCTTGCCACTTAGTTGATAAAAGCTTTTAAACCTAATTGGTGTGCTATAGGTACCTATGTATATAATTTTATTAATATTATTAAAAACAAAAGAATGCAAGATAAAATATTATAGAAGAGAGTATAGTAATTAAATCATGAAAATTTTGTTTTTCCAGGGAAAACTAAGTGTGAAATCTTTGATACGCATTTCTCTAGAGAATTATATATATTTTATACTTTTCAGCAGAAAAACTGGTGTTGTTGTACTGGTGAAGTTACAAAATAATAAATTAGATAACTTACCATCGTCGCAGCGCAGCGCAATAACGAATTAACACCACTTTCAATAACAAATCCAGTTCCACACAAATATACACTACATTTTCAATAGATTTTCGTACAAAACACCCTTTTCACAAACGATTTCCGTAACTTTTTACTGTTCTGGCTTAGAATTTTGGATTTTCATGGGTGTTTTAGCAGTGTGTGCCGGTAAATAAGGTCGTGTTTTCATGTTTATGCGACAAACGAGCAGGGTGGAACTATAGCTGCTTCTTTGCTGTCTCACTCGCGATCGATACTGGATACTGGGTATCGGTTGGGGTGACCATTCTCATGGTAAAAGTTTTCAAGCGTAGCCTATATAAAGTTATACCTTTTTTAAACGTACAAACATTGAAGTCAGTGACAGTTGTCTGAAACAATATAATTGTTCTAGTACGTCGTTTTAATATTGTCCCGTTTAGATCTTTAGATTGAACTATTTGTGGCAATACCTGGGATGGCACTAAAGCGAATAGGTCTCTTCTGAATTTGCATTCATTTTCAGTTCATTCTAAAAGCTAACTTCTTTTTGTCTCCAGGAATAAATTCTGATAACTGACTTTTATGTGGCTAATCAATGATTTTCTGAAATCGTAGCAAACGAAAAACATTATTGGCCACTCTATGCTTGCCTAATGCTATCTAATTTACTAAGGCTTCCTCTAAACGGTCTACTTGACGTGTAAACCTTGTCTGTTAAAGTACTTCCTCCTAATGCTAGGTAGTCGTAGGTATGCTTAGTTTACTGTTAGTATTGTTTAAGGTAGCTATATAACCCTTATAAGCCTTCAGCCTACACAGAATAATACCTACAACAGAAGCAAAAACAGAAATATTAGGTTAAGAATACTGGAACAGGGTTGACAATAAAATTCATGATGCATTAACTTAATTAATGATGTCAGTGCTGGGATAGGTGACTAAGTAAGGAAGGGTTAAATTGAACTTTATTGTTCGAGAAACTAGCCGAGGTCTCGAAAAATCTCACTTGCCACGTAATATAGGAGTTTGCAAGCGTAAAAGGTTAATCCAATTATACCATCTGACTCAATGTTCTTTATTGCAGTTCACGGAAGAATTTACTCGCGGCACACTGAAGTCTTGATCGAGTTTCTGACAAACAGTTTAATTGAAACTTGTTAACAGACATGACAATATGGATTTTGTTTAGTGTTGTTATGGTTGGATAGTTCCTATCGCGTAATTAATTGACGGATCGAATTCTTTGTATAGAGTCACGTTGTTGATGCATGTTTGTTGCTATCGTGAAATATCCTATAGGAACATAAGGAACCGGGTACCTAACTATGAATACACTGCAACTGCTATTCACAGAACAAATGGTTTTTTTTTTTCGTAGTGCTATCTCAAACAGCTCAAGGGCATTGTGTAGGTTGCAGCTATCTGTACCCTTTCACCTAGTAAATTAATTGTTAAAAAGGTAGAACTGAACCCGGCTCATCAGAATTCACTAAATTAAAACAGATTTAATGGCCATTAGTAGACAAAAAATGCACAATCTGATCAATGTAATTTTATCATGATCTGCTGTTATTTTGCGTGATCCAGCCAAAAGAAAAGTTGGTGCCTTGTTTGGTATCACTTGAAAATTATTGTGTTCAGTTTAGCAGCAACTTTGAAGACAAAACAGTATCATATAACTTTCACAAAAAAAATTAAGTCGCATTAAGAACTCGACTTTTTGTCTGATCATACGTATGTTGATAAAAAATATTTTTTTAGGAAGTAGAAGCATAAATAAACTTGCTTTTCTTTTTCAATAAGAATGGTTAAGATTAACACAACAGATATCATGTTGACTGTCATCAGTGGTAATGTAGAAATAGAAAATAATTTCATCAAGTGACGCTATGGTTCGAACAACAAAAGAGCCGCACATCTTATCTCTGCGAGAATAGAGTATTGTACTCCCACAAGCATGTTCAACAAAGAACCACAGATTATTTTAGATATCTACACGCTTTTAATTAAAAACATATAAAGCTGTTACCAGCTACTACTTTTTGCTTATGTTAGCTGTTACTTAATTCATGAATCTTTACAGATTCATAAATTAAGTTTAGATTAATGGAATCTGTTTTTCTTTTATCAGATGTTAATTCACAACTGTCAAAAGCAATTGTTTTTGATTTGTATATTGTTTTAACTCATGGCGATTCCATGATTAGATTAGAAGAGTTTTTTTTTAAGAATGTATTTTGTAGCACAAGGGCATTCTAAAAAAGAAAATGCTCCCTATTAGAGCTAGGCTTATGCTTTGATCACAAGTACCGAGTACCAGCAAAATGATACCAAGTCGAGTGAGTCAAATAAATTCTTGAAAAAAAAATTGTCCGCTACATGTAAAGTGGGGATCATATAATTTTTCTCCGTCTTTCTCTTGGTGTGGGGTATCGTTGGATAGGCCGTTCAAAAGCCCCGTTATTTGGACCTCATGATTACCTCTACCTTAGGGCGTCCGGAGATTACTATGTGCCTCTCGTCGCTGCAGGTTGTATCCTCTCTTTCCCTTTCCGGGTACGAGAACAGTGCGTGGGACGCCTTTGTCTACAAGGGTAGATGTCCCACGCGCTCTTGGTTTCGACGATGAACTGACTACGAGCGGAATCGAGGGATTACCGGCAGCACCAACCACGCCGCTCGTCACGGGGCTTGGAGCTGCGTACTTCTTTTATAATATTTTTCGTAGATTATATGAGACTAACTTTTGCTCGCGGCTTCGCGTGGAGGTGGGACATTATCCCACGGGAACGTACTACCGAGATAAAAGTAACCTATGTATTAATTCAGGTTATAAACTATCTGTGTGCAAAATTTCATACAAATCCGTTTTCTCTTCCTCTCTCCTAAGTACTTTTGCTGTACCCGACATGATATTTTTGTAAAACCTACCACCTAAGTTCACATGTGGAAGCAATAAATAGAGTACTAGCAGCCCGTCCCGGCTTCGCACGGGGTAGACAATTATTTATTTTTGGAAATTTCGGCAGCGCATTCGACGAAAGACATTTTAAGACTCATTTTTCTACACCTTCGGTTACATTGTTCAAATTTTACCAAGGATCCCTAATTTTTTTCTAAATGAAATGTAGCCTATGTCAAATTGGAAGAATGTAGCATTCTATTGGTGAAAGAATTTTTTAAATCGGCCCAGTACTTTTTGAGCCTATTCATTACAAACATACAAACATACAAAAATAGGTACAAATCTTTCCTCTTTATAATATTAGTGTAGAAGTGTAGATTGAGCTGGGCAAAGAGAACACTGATTCTGAATTGTTTTGCGTAATAGCACATGTCGGGTGTTCGTTAGTATTATGTATAGGTAATTTTCAGATGTCTTGTAAGAGTTTAAATTCGTCACATAAGAATGACTCCATATCAAGAGTCCAGGGGCCTAAGTCTACTAATTTACAAACGTTGCAATGGTCTCGCCATTGTGAGTATTTGACAGTGTTTGTATGGAAAATCTGTCAAAAACTCTCAATGAAGAGACCATTGCAACGTTTGTACATTAGTAGACTTGGCCCCCTGATTAATTGATGAGTTAATTACGCCGACTGTTCGTCCCAACAATACAACGTAGTCGTTTCTGTCATAACTCTCGTCTGGACGCCCGTCGGGAAGAAAGGAAGTAGGCGTGATACTTTATAAATGCTCGAATCGCAGCTATCCAGACATTCCTCACAACAACTGAGCGCCCACAGGACGTCAACTGGGAACAAACGTATCGCTTCTAATATTTTCGCGACTTTGAAAAGTTTATCGTTGTTTGTGAAAATGAAATTAAAGTACGTGTGTTTTATTTTTGGGATAATTTTGTGTTCGATTGCAATGTACGAGGCGTTCCCGTTTCGAGGGGGAAATATTGATTATGTGAGTACTTTAAATAATTAGAAAAATAATAGTAGGTAGTATCTGATCTATATTTGCAAACAAAAGGTGGGAACTGGTTGCGTGTAAAAGTGCATAGCTTATTGATTAATTTTTAAGAGTGCAACTCGTGTTATGTTTTAATGATAGGTTCTTGGCGGTCCTGACTAATTATTCCATACTTCTCAGTACTAAATAAAGCGAATTTTGGTATGGCAGGCCCCCGGACAAACCAATAACCTGAAATATGGTGTAACTTTCGTTCGTCCGGGGGACTACGATACCAAAATTCTATAGATTATAATGTTTGTTTTTCTCTTTTCAGTAATGTGTTTTCCCAGTCGGGTTTCATGTTTCTTTTTTAATTAGCTTTTTCAAGTTTTTTATTAATTTATATATACATATTTGGAATTTTCTCATTACTAGCTTTTATTTGATACCAATAAAAGCTAGCTAATTTCCAATGTTCCTTTCTTTCTTTTTTGTGTATTTGCAGATGCAATATATAAATATTATATAGCCTATGTCACTCCTACAATTAAGACGAATCTAACGACATCTCATATAAGTTAGAATCCATCAAACCGTTATGGCCACAGAGCGTGCCAAAGAAATAGACATACATACATACTCTCGAAAAACATTACCCTCCTTCTGGGGCAGTCGGGTAAAAATTACCAATATTCGAAAACTTTGCGAAAGTTTTTAAATTTCCCAGGGTGTAGTTTAAAAAGTGTCTTTAACTAGGTTATGTTTTGGCATATCAATCAATCAATCAACTCAGCCTATTGCAGTCCACTGCTGGACATAGGCCTCTCCCATGCTGCGCCACAACACTCTGTCCTTCGCCTTCCGCATCCAGTCTGTCCCAGCTATCTTTTTAGGGTTCCGTAGTCAACAAGGAACCTATAAGGGTTCCTTGTTGACTACGGAAGGTTTCTTTGTTTCACCATGTCCGTCTGTCTGTGTCTGTCCGTTTGTCTGTCTGTCCGCGGCTTAGCTCAGAGACTCTTAGTACTAGAAAGCTGTAATTTGGTATGGGTATACACATTAATCATGCCGACAAAGAGGTAAAATAAAATCTTGAAATATATTTTTTTAGGGTACCTCCCCTACACGTAAAGTGCGGATGTTTTTTTTTATCGTCTATCCCAAGGTGAGGGGTATCGTTGGATAGGCCGTTCAAACTAGGTATTATTCGATTTAGGGATCCCTTTGTGTAATATTAAGCTTCAAAGTGCTAATTTTTGTTGGAATCAAGTTTGCCACCGCCTGGTAAATGGTTGTATTTAGATACATATGTGAAAAAATTCACAGCAGTAGTAGGTATATTGTATAACGAAGTTAAAAGGAAAATTATCACAGGCAAGTAGGCGTCACAAGTTACCTACCGAGTAATAGTCAACCAACTTACATTTACAGATGAAAAACATGTTCACCCATACATTCCGTATGGAAGAACATGTTTTTTCAACTATGATGTTAAGTTTGTTCTTGGGATAAATTCATACCAACTACGGAACCCTTCATTGTGCGTGGTCCGACACGCACTTGGCCGGCTTTTTTTTATAATGTTTTTCTAATACTTGTAAGTCAAAGATAAATACGTTTTGATTACTGAATGGTTGAAAATTCACAGCAGTAGTATACGATTGTTTCAAACGTAGTGGTTCAAAGACAAATGGTGTAGAGCGGAGGTGGCCACCTAACATTTAAAATGTAAAAGTTGGGATATTCTCAACAATTCATAAAATTTCGCTGGACTTAGACGATTTCGCTAAAGTCGAATAAAAAGTTAGAAAATACAAGTAAAAATAAAATCTGAAACGTTGCAGAGCCATACTGAACGTAAACAGGGATATAATCTTGTATCTAAACTATCAAAGCATCTTCCAGCCAGATTTGAACTCGCTACGTTAAAAATTTTGTTCACAGGATCGAAAAATTAATAATAATAAAAAAAAAAAAAAATATATAATATATATAATTTAAATAAATCAAGCGTTATGGGCACTTTTGCGCCGGGAACAGTTAGGGGCGGGTTATTTGAAAGTGTTTGACTAAATCTTTTAATATGATGTAATTAATGTATGACCTAATTTAAGTGAATTTTGTGTGTACATAAATAAATAATAAATAAAAATCTAAGTGAAACAAATTAGTGAAATTTTCTGAATTGTTAAGAATATCCCAAGTTTTACATTTTTAAATGATAGGTGGCCAGATCCGCTTTACCTCATTTGCCTTTGGACCACTACGTTTGCGACACCCTGTCTATAACGAAGTTAAAAGGAAAATTATCACAGCTAAGTAGGCTTTATAAGTTACCGAGTAATAGTCGACCAACTTATGTTCGCAGTAACTAACGACTGACCTTTAAAAGGACTAACTCGTGTTCTACGAAACTTCGTAGCATTGCTACGAAAAAATAGGGCTCTCAAAATTCATAGTAATGCTATGAATTTTGAGTCCTATTTTTTCGTAGCGGTGCTACGACGTTTCGTCTACGAGAAAAACGCACGCGTTTTCTTAATATTCTTGAGTTGTTTGAACTTCTATTTATTGTTATTTATCCAGTAATATACCTTCATAATATAGAAGTGAACAGACAGTTACTGCAATTAGCTGAGCCCTCTTTGCTCAAATGGTTGAGTTTTTTTTTCAGATCATATCAAATCATTTATTTTTGCAGAAAACTCTGTTACAATGGTGTAAAAAATTTACATATTTCAAGTGATTCTACCGTAAGGCATGCAAAATGTATACAATCATAAAATAAAATCAACAAATAAATAAAAACAATCATAAAATACTTTAAGATATTAAATTAATGCAATGTCATACAGAATAATTATTTATTTAATAATAGTAATATTTAAATAATTTCAATGTCGTTCCTAGAATTACCTATTACAATATTTAAAGATACATGCATAATAATATTTAATATTTTATGCCAAGCAGCTACTGAAAGTTGCGAGATAAATCTTGTGCCAAATAGGAAACCAGTAATGGGGTGGAATAAGCACGTGAGTGATGCTCACAGGCAGGCCAGGCTAAAGTTTGAGCAGTGGGTGTCTTATGGAAGACCGCGCGAGGGTCGTGTTTGGAGTGAAATGCAAACAAGTCGTAAATTTTTTAAGTCGCGCTTGCGATGGTGTCAGGATAATAGTGACCAAATTAAAATGGACATGTTGGCGTCGCATCATTCTAGGGGTGACTTTCGCAGTTTTTGGAAATCTACCGATAAACTCAATAGTAGGCCGGGCTTGCCGGTGAGTGTTAGCGGTGCTACTGATGTCACGGGGATTGCCGAACTATTTAGGCAGCAATTTGCTGTGTCGTCATCGTTGGGACCATCACAGTTTACAGGCAGTGCTGGTTGTAATGGTCAGGAGTACAGTGTCCGGTTTACGGCAAAGGAGATAAGACATGTCATTATGTCTATGTCGAGGGGCAAGTCTCCAGGCCACGATGATATAAGTATTGAACACCTTAAGCATGCTGGTCATCATCTGTCCAGAGTCTTAGCGATGTTCTACTCTTTGTGTTTAGGGCATTCGTATCTGCCTGAACAGATGATGAAAACTGTGGTGGTGCCAGTTATTAAGAATAAAACCGGTGATGTCAGCGATAAAAATAATTATAGGCCCATTTCATTGGCCACTGTTATTTCGAAAGTGCTTGACAGTTTGCTTAACGCAGAGTTGGATAAATACTTGAACCTACATGATAATCAGTTTGGTTTCAAAGCTGGTCACTCTACGGAAACAGCTATATTGTGTTTAAAGCAGACTGTCAAGTACTACACCGATAGAAGTACACCTGTCTTTGCATGCTTCCTCGACTTATCGAAGGCATTTGACTTGGTTTGCTATGATCTGCTGTGGCAAAAGCTGCAACAAGCGTTAGTGCCAGACGAACTGATCCGTGTCTTCCAATACTGGTACAACAATCAGGTCAATGTTGTTCGATGGTCGGGGGCTTACTCAACTTCATACGGGTTGGAGTGCGGCGTGAGGCAAGGGGGACTAACCTCACCGAAGCTCTTCAACCTATATGTTAATGCACTGATAGAGAGGCTCAGCAGCACGCATGTCGGTTGCCATATTGGAGGTGTGTGCCTTAACAACTTCAGTTACGCGGACGACATGGTGCTGCTGAGCGCCTCTGTCTGTGGTCTGTCGAGACTGATTCGCATCTGTGAAAAGTATGCGGAGGAACATGGTTTGTTGTATAATGCGAAAAAGAGTGAGTGCATGGTCTTTCGGGCCAAGAGGAAGTGTCCAGATTACTTGCCAGCAATTAAGCTCAACGGATGCCCACTTAATAGAGTAAATACTTTTAAATATCTTGGACATTTATTAACCTCAGACCTGGAAGACAATTCAGACATTGAAAGGGAACGTAGGGCGCTGTCTGTACGTGCGAATATGATAGCCCGCAGATTTGCTCGGTGTTCGAGGGGCGTCAAAATAGCCCTATTTAGGGCATTTTGTACGTCCTTTTATACCGGCAGTCTGTGGATGGATTACACGCAGAAACAGTACAGCGCTCTACGTGTCCAATACAATAACGCGTTCAGGGTACTCTTGGGGCTGCCTCGCTTCTGTAGCGCATCGGGGATGTTTGCCGAGGCGCGTGTGGATTGTTTCTACGCAGTCATGCGCAAGCGGTGCACATCCCTGGTACGCAGGGTGCGAGGCGGCCGCAACAGTATCCTGAAGGCTTTTGCTGAACGTTTCGACTGTCAGTACGTGAACCACTGCTGCATGGTTCACGTCCTGACTAATGTTAAGATATTGTTTTGATTTCATTTAATTTTATAATAATTTTAATTTTAATTTTTTTTGTATTTTAATGTTATTCTATCTGTGTTATTATTTTGATGTCTGTATGTTATGGGTTTAATAATTGCCTGAAATAAATGATATTTAATTTAATTTAATTTAATTTAATATTGTTATTACTTGATGTCACTGTGAGGTCTTAAGTTTGGAAAAATTATCGTTTAAGAAGTCGTTCAAGTTATAGTAACATTTATTAACTAAAAGGTTCTCTAGACTTTTCTTAAATAAGGCAGTATAATTTTTATTAAAAAATCGTATCATTTTCATATTTTCTAGTTTTGGGTAGATTTCGTTTAGGTATTTAAATAAATTTAAGAATTATAAAATTCTATCGATTCGTATTCAAAAAAATCTCAACCATTTATGCAAGGGGGGGGGGGTCAGCTAATTGCAGTAGCTGACTATAAATCAGAAGGTAAAATAAAATACTTACAGAGCCGGAAAACTTACCTATTGAGAAAACATCGATTAATTTGTTTGAAGTTTGATAACCCGCCGATTGTGTAATGTGATCAATGCTCATTTCTTGCTTACTCTATTGAGTAGGCACTCCAGCAGCCTGTACATTTTATACAGCAGGGCAAAGAGATTGCCCTGCTGCATAAAAGCCTTCTCTTGTGACATCGCCGCAGTTAAGTAAAGATCAAGAATTTCACAATTTAATCTATTCCAGATGGAAGCAATTCGTCGCATGCAGCAGATTCCTCAGTGGCACTGCATGAGATACAGGAAGTTCCAGCTGCACGGTCACTGCAGCCGCTGGCTACTCATGCGGCGTACATGATACACAGGGATCTCGCCCAGGCTGCGTCGATTGTGAAGTTTTTAGATCAAATTATATGACCTTATCGGAATGTTGCTATAAAATTTTATGAATAGATTGCGAAATAGTTTGTGCGACAAACTTGTCAATGACGTCTGATATTTCATATCTCTAGGAATTCTGGGACGCAACTTGTTTGTCTATCTCCGGCGATCTGAGCGTTTGGACATTAAACTAGAATATCTGCTTACTTTTAGACTGTCGCAACGAATGGCAGCTATCGTAATTAAAATGATGTTAGTTGTGAGACATAAGTATTTTGTAAAAGTTGCACATCTTATGCACTTTTAGACTTATGAAATTGTGGACTGACACTAGGGACCTTTCATTATTTCTTAATGTATCGTTATAACTTTGTACTAATTTACGTACTATTGCATCAATGTAGATTTATTGAAAGTTTGTAACTACATTTGATTAGGTATGTCATCAATAGCTGTAGAATTTTAGGTGTGTTTTAGAAATGTCTTAAACACACCTAAATGTAATGTTCGGTTTTATCGTGGATTTTTTGAGATTTTAAAGAGTAAATTTTTTTAAGGGAAATTGTAAAAAAATATACAGTGTGAGCCTTTATAATGTGCACATATCGGAATGAGGGAATCTATGCTTAATTTTATCTACGGAAAAAATACAAAAAAAAAAAACTATTTTTTTATGTTTTTTTTTTATGTTTCTCAATAAGGCCCCCGTATTGAGAAATTTTACAATTATTGTAAAAAAAAAAAGAAAAAAAAAAAATACAGATTTTTGCTAAACAAAACATGATAGATCATTTAGTTTAAAAGTTACACCGTTTTGTTTACACTGGGAACAATTTTTTTTTAAATTCCATAAAAAAATATAATAAAATATTTAGTTTTTTTTTTAATATTTTTCCGTAGATAAAATTAAGCATAGATTCCCTCAGTTCGATATGTGCACATTATAAAGACTCACACTGTATTATAAATGTCGAATTTATGGTTACTAAAAGGTTTTATAAAGTTAATGACGTAGTTAGGTGAATTACTTCCGTAAAATGTGGACTACTATTTTGTCTCTATTTGTAATCTTTTCCTTCTTACTATATCTTGACTGAAAGTAGAAGAAATAACGAATCATAGATGTTATCGTAGATTGTTTATAACTTATGTATCTAATAAGGTGCACATAGATTAGAACACTGCACATTCTCTTGTAAAAAAATAAGGGGTTTATTCATAAACGTTGCTTAAAGTTAAGTGACGTTCAAACGTCAAAAATGTATGGTTAAACAGTCGCTAATCATTATTTAACTTTAAGCAGCGTTTATAAATAAACCCCTAAGTGTTTTGTTTTAATAAAACGAATTTGAAAAGATGATTGTTGGCTAAATAAATAAAACTCAACAAGAAAATAAAATATTCTAATTGATATGGTCGTAAAAACACAAATGAAGGTCAAGGTCACGCTGAATACGTAACAGCGAAAGTACTTTTACGCTAGAACAGGTCAAGTTGAAGAGACATATTTTATGGTCATCGGTGGTAGCTGTTTTCTTTAAAAACTGTAGTCAAAGGTGCATTTTGGTGTCGCTGCGCCAATTTCATCGTAACAAAGCTTAGAACGGTCATACCCGTTCTCTTAGCAGACTTTGATAATATGTGATGTAATAACAACACTATAAGTATGCCAGAGATCAAAGTCTGTTTTAAAATTAACAATGACGTGCTTGCACGCACGCACCGCCTTACCAGTTTGATCCCAACCTTGTTTATGTACTTATATTATAACTTATCAGTATTATTTTATGATTGTTTACTAAATTGAGTAAAATAATTATTGTAATAGTTATAGTAGAGTAGGTAACGATTCTGATGTTACAAATATATTTAAAAAAAAAATATATTAAAAAAATAAAGCAGTTGGTCTTAATATTAGTTTTTATTTTATTTAGATCCAAATTTTTAAAAGGTACATGGGATATATAAATGGATAATATTTTTGTGTTCACCAAAAATCTTAAGGTACATCTATGTATGCATTTCTAAAATTTTATTCTTCCCCGAAAAATACTGATCGTGCACCAAATATTAAAGGTTAGGTTAGGTTAGGTTATATTTTGGTGCACATTCAGTATATTTGGTGGAACACAGGCAAAATTAGGTAAATGAAATGGGAATAAATTGAAGTACTTTTAAATACCATCCTATATAAATCGGATAAAGAACTGGCCCTTAGAAGTAACCCAACACACGTCCTTAAAGACGTATCTGTCAAACATAATTGAGCACAAATTACAAGATGTGCTGTCTGTAGAGAGCAATGGGCTCTTACATCGAGTCTAACCGATGTCTTCCTGTACCGACTGGTAACTGGGCCACTCCCAGAAAGTGCACACACTTCTATTTGAGCACTCGGTGACCGGACCATTTCGTAATGAAGTACCTGTGAACCATGTTACGTTATAATGCTGTAACGTTTGGGAAGCAACGCGGTACTTACTCACAATTAATCTGACGCAACAAGGAAATGCATTTATCAATTTGTTGCCAAAAATGTTATCTGCAAAGCAAACTTTAAATGAGAGAAGTTAAAATAATAATTGCATTACGATTACGAAACATTTATTCAGAAAAGTTAAACTTTTTCAATAAAAAATAACCACAAAGCGAAAAAAGCATTTTCAACATGACAGCAACGTAACAAGCGCAGGTAATAAGGTACACAGTCATGTGTTTTGAATCCGCTTATTTTATGAATACAAAGCTGGCAAGTGAGGAAATAGTACATTACTTACCAAGGGCTGTAAAAGAAAGAAAGCCCGAAATCGCAGGTATTTGTGACCCGAGCCGCAGGAGAGGGTTGTAAATACGCGATAGAGGGCATATTTTTAGAGGGGATATTTTTACTGCCCGTGGTGAGTACACAATTTTACGTCTTCACCTGGCCATAATGCGAGTTTTACCGTACGCGTAGTGTGCGGTAAAACTCACATTATGGCCAAGTGTGACGTAAACGATATAACCAAAGGCGCTTTAGATTTTTTTCATATTTTTAACGTGGCTGTATTAATCTCATATATGAAACTTTGATAAAAACTGGATTACTGTGAATATTTAAAGTTATTTAGGTTTGTTTACAGCATGGTCCAATTTATGATAAAAAGTAGGGACTCCACTTGTAACATACGCTTCTTCAGTAATATTATGTGGTACGATTTCATCAAGTTCAGGCATTTCCTGCAGGATAGGTGTGCTACTGCCAACAGGTTGGACAACCAAAACTTTCTCTCTCTTTTTTCTTTCCATTAAGATATTGCTGATAAAGCGAACGGTAAAGAAGAAAAAGAGTTCGACGAAGCTCAGCAAGCTGGCTCCCACGAATAGTCCTGTAGTACCTCCAACTGACACTAAAAAGTTTTCATAAACTCATATTAATTTCTTGCACTGCAGAGAAAGCTGCTCTATGAATTATTTAAACTTATAACTGAAAGCATTTATTTCAATTAAACCATTTACTTTTGAATAGGGATGATGCCTGGGTAAAAAAAAGAAAAACTGTTTTGTCCGTCAATCAGATAGTAAAAAAATATTAGACACGTATTTTTTGCTTTATCATATTTATAAAAAATGACTTCGATAAAACACATTAAACTTGGGGAGTGGGGGCTCGTTACATCACAGCTACGTATAAAATCTACTGAGATGTGACGTCAAGCCACATTTGAACTCAATGTATCGCCATAATGTTTTGATTACGTAAAAAAAGAAATACGTGTCCAATATTTTTTAATAATATACATGACGGACAAAAAAAATTTTTTTTTTTGTCATTATCCCTATTGTCAAAGAGTCAGTTAGTCAGCCAGTAAGAAAGATTTAAGCTAGTTGCCCGTTCCAAAGCGTTGTAGGTTCCTATGGCGAAGAATATATTTTCCATATATATATTTACTTACTTACCAACTAAATCAAGCCGACTCCTAACAACGTTTCTCTTGAACCTTTCAGTAGGTAAATAAGCGAGAATAATTTCAATGCGCGCCTTCTTTTTATGAACTTTGCCCTTAACCCTGAAACAATAAGGGCTGATAAGAAATATAACAAAGAGATCTACTAAACAAGCTGATAAATAAATGGTAATGGTGAAAATGGTAAGCTTTTACCAAGGGATGTAACCTCATTAAATAAATAGAGTAATATTGTCATCATCCGTTTTAAAAACGGCGAATAATTTTTTTGTACCGACGTTTTAAATAGATGCTTATTTTCGTGATAAACTATTATATTCGTGATTTTGTGATGCCTGATGATGGAGGTACTTGGAAACGACGCGCGTCGTGCATGTGTGCTGACTTGTTCCCTTTAGAAAAGAAAAGAAAGAAAGAAAAAACACTTTACATTTTCTTGAGAATCACATATTATTATAAGTATTCTAAAGATCTTACGGTATAGTGACATCCTTGATGATAGTAATCTCTGTTTCATCACAGGAAGGCAGACAGTTACAAGAAAGGCCGGGACGATTTGCCCAGGGCGGCTTCAGTGTGGTCAAGTGACTCGATAGTGTGTTAAGACAAGCCATTCCTGATAAATTGCATCGTGTTTCTTCACCTGAAATCATTGTGGATGTTGTTAATTTATTCTTCTCAAAGTTTATATAACGACTTACGAAAACTGAGTTTAGACATACAGAAAATTAAAAGAACCAGTACCGATCTTGATAGTCGATTAAAGGTCAAACTGTGTGCCACTTACATTGCTAAACAAGTTACTGAGATATTATTACCGTAACAATTAGATTGCATTTGGTTATATAACAAAAATTGGTGCTAGCCACATTGGCGATAAACGGTACATTTACTTATTTACGCAAAAGAGTCATTACCCATGTAGACTGGAAGGATCATTCAATCCTGTCTTTTGTCATGCATAAAGGTTCAGCGGTGGAAGTAAATTTACGAGATGATCATAATGTATGGCTAAACTATTCTACGGCAATTTATTTGTTTATCGATTCATTATTGAACTTCTTTTTAGGAGAACCTCCAAGATAGAGTTGACAAACGCGATATGGGAGTTAGGCCATTCTCACATTACGATACTTGTAGGATACGGTACTTGAGTAGAATACTGGTTGGATACTAGTTCGCCACTCGACGCTCGCATTGTATCGTGGTCGCGACGCCCAAGCGACCGACACGGTGAGTCGCACGCTACTAGTCGCGGACGCGTAGGATACCAGTAGCGTAGTGTGCGAGCCTGCATTCAAATGTATGTGAGATACTTGGTGGCGACTAGTCTCCGATACTTGCAGAATACTTGAGTCGTCTGTGCGTATCGTAATGGGAGAAGGGCTTAAGTATTAAGGTCAAGTGAACGAAAATAGACTCACTGGTGCCAAGTATGAAGTGGTCGTTGCATTGACAGCTTTCGAGCTGTGCTTGCTTACGGCAGAGCACAGTGCAAGCGCTATACGAGTATTGAGGGTACAACCCCCCCTCGTTCTCGTGGTGGAACCGACAGGCACGCTGCTCAGGCGTCGTCTCCGTTATCAGGGGATCGTTTTCTATGTTGCGGACTGACAGTATACGGCTGAGTGAAGATACAACATTAGTTAGCATTAAATTTAAATGCTGGAGTCTGAAAATAGCTTTGTTTGCGAGCTTTAGGTATATTGTACAATTTTATGGGTTAGTACTAATTTCCCCCGTTCTTGTTTCCACCCGAAAAGTTATATATTTCACATAACATAACATCACGCCTGTATTTCCCTGAACAGGCGTCTATGTACATACACAGTACAGCCACATTTTATCAGTTTTATGAGATGAAATTTATTGTTCAGGCGTTGCTGCAAGGTTTTCCACCTGCACTCCGTGCATTTATTTTTGTTACTTTTTTTACTTCTTACCGGTAAATGTAGCCAGGTTGAATCTTTATAGTAGAAGAATGCAGCGTAGTCACAGTTGGAACTTCATCCTCCCCCAGAGTGTACATCTAAATTTAACAGTTTATCTCAAATTATCTGTATAGTTCAATTTTAAGGCAGATCGATTCACCAGTGCGTGGACGACTTTTCAAAAATTAGAACTGTACCTACCATTGTTGTCAAAAATGCATCGAATTTAATAACACCACGCAGATTTTGCAAATTGTTCACCATTGGATATGGGTGAGGTTCTCTGAAATAAATTGATATTAGCAGACCAGAATAAAGTGTCTTCGATTGCATTTTCAGTAACATAAAGTACCTACTTTGTTTGTATCGAATTCAAAATGTAACACGGTCCTATGTCAGTTTCAATGGGTTGAAAATATTCACAACATGGAAATTCTTCATCGTTGTAAGTGCAATTCTTTATAATCTTGGTGCAGTCGCTTCGCACAAGACTTGCGTAGTAGGTATAGTTCGATTTAGGACACAAGGGATCAGGATCGGGGTTCAGGTAGCATGTGCCAATGAGGACGTAGGTTACGCCACGATAGTAGACTATTTCCTTTAGTGCATCCTCTAAATCCAATAAATGACCGGGAGGCCAAATTCTGTAGAAAAAAAAAATTGCTAGATAATCTTTACAGTCCTTTCAGTTATTTTACCTCCGACAGCAGCAATCCAACACCAACCTTATTTTAAGGTGACGATAACCAACTTTGATGATTTTATACTGAAGATCACGTCTAAACGAGTAGTGTTAAAGATTTGAAAAAAATGTATGTTAAATAAGAGCATTTTCTTAAAAACGTAATATATGAATATTTCAGATTATGTTTACATTACATAGTGAAATTAATTTGTAAAGTTATGTCTAACGCGAATAAAAACTGAGATTCACGCAAAATCTATCAAGAGTATTTTTCTGAAACCTTTACCTTTTTAAAGATAATTTAATTATTGATCTTTTAGTATACTTTTTTTTAATTAAAATACCATTTGTTTTATGTATAATAAATTAATAATGCGTCTTATTTGGGACAGCGCTCCTGGATGGACGAGTCCTATTACTGGCTGGACGTACGGCGCGTTGCGTGAGCTCAGTACAGAACTCGCAAGCTAACCACTCAAGGTCTCTGGCATATATCTGGGCCTTAACGAAAATAAAGATCAGTGTGATTTTGACATTGGTGCTAAATCAGAAGTTAAATAAAGGACTGTTGAGATATTACTGGGTACTACTAAGTAACAATATTTCGTTCTTCGACATCTTTAGAAAAACTTTTGCTTACTTACGTATCAGACACATTGAAGATTTTAGGGTTGTTTGCTATTTCACAGATGGCCACAGTAGGCATCTTCGTCTCCCAGTTAGTGTAGGTGGTTTCCAAACCGAAGCTGATTGGGCTAGCGAGGAAAGCATCCCATGCGGAGATGATGAGGAGTGCTGACCCGTACCATGATAGAATTACTAGCACCAGCCATAATATTCTGGTGAAATATTTATTTGCTATGGGTTAACAATACCAAAAAAACACATTTGTTTTATGTACATTTGTTTTTACTCTCTTTCTAAGTATGCAGAGCGTTCAAAAGTGTTTTGTTTTGTTTTATAGATTTCTTTATTTAAAGGCGAGAAAATCGGTTGAGCTTAAGCCTTACCTTTCAGTCACATGTTTAGTATCATCAGCAATATAATGTATACCAGCAAACGTGCAATTAGCACAATAATCTTTAATTAACTCCTTACATATTGTACTTTTTGTTTTAGACATATTGAAAACAATAAATATGTTTATTTGCACAGGTCCTTTACGTCACGGTCACGGTTGATGAAGTAATATTATGGTCAGTAAAAAGTAACACCAGTAACGGTTCATGTTGTGCAAATGCTGTGAATTATTAATTATGTAGAATTATGAAATATCATGATTATACAGCGCAACAACGAATGCGTAGCGTCCAAGGTCATTTCGTCCATTTGGAATAAAACAACCTTGTGTATAATTGTTTTGTTTATTTTCCACAATGGTGGTTCACACTAGAAAATCAAAAAGCACACAAAATAATGGTTTTCAAACAATATTTGTACTCAATACAATCACAAGTGGCACTTTACACTAACGATGTTCAAGAGGGTTGTCACCGGTCCACAAGCGCCACATATTATCTTGTGACTGAGAAGGAATTATAAAAAATGGCTCAATCAACTATATCGGTAAGTGTGTCTAGAATTTTCTAATACCTTTTATAAAGTTTCATATTGAGACACGAAGCAACAAAATACAATCTAAATAAATACGGCCACATTCCTCTAGATCGTATTTTGTTGCTTCGTTGCTTCATGTCTCAATATGAAACTTTATAAAACGTATTACAAAATTCTAGACACACTTACCGATATAGTTGATTGTGCCGTTTTTTATAATTCCTTCTCAGTCACGAGATAATATGTTTTTAAAGGAGTGGCACTAGTGGACCGGTGACAACGCTTTTAAGTATATTTACAAAATTAAATCTATCTTAGTCTTGGCAATTATATTAGATAGGATACAATGGTGCCGATTCCCTTGTTCACAAACTAAACTAAATTTAAGTTCAGTGCATCTTTTTCTTTCTATTTCATTAAGAAAAGGACAGATGATAAATTTTTGTTTAGTCCTGTCAAATTAATCAGCGCTTGACGTAAATTGACGTAATTTTAGTCGGCAAGTTTTTAATCACGTCTAAACTTGTATGGAGTAGTGACAGGCGCTAATTAATTTGACAGGACTGAACTAAAATCTATCTTCTTAATGATATAGAAAAAAAAAAAGATGCACTGAACTTAAATTTAGTTTAGTTTGTGAACAAGGGAATCGGCACCAATATTATTGGACCCAGTAACGTTTGAGTCATCATCCTACTTTAATATACATCAATTTAATATATCTGTTAAGTATGGTTAGTTTTGATTAGGGATGCCTAATCACACTAACCATAAGGTGCATCCATACCAAAGTTACTTTTTGTGGATCAACGTATGCACGTGTTAGTGGGCAACAACGGATAGCAAAAAGTTATTTAGTAAACTTACTAAGGGTCCGATTTTTCAACCCTCAGTTAAATCGTCGAATAACTATGTAGCGTGTTAAATTATCTGGCTGTTTATCAGGCGAATAAATATTACAAAAAATTAAATAACTGAAGACAACTATCTGTGGTTTTTGCTAACCAACTTCACAATGTCTATGTGCAAGCGTGATGCACAGATATAGTGTTCAACGTGTTAGACAAGATAAGAAACAAAATGTATATTTGATATTTTGATGTTTAATCCAACCCAACATAAAACGAAAACAAGTAATATTTGCTGAATTTTTCACTTATTACACAACTGTTAGGCAGTTGTGTAATAAGTGAAAAATTCAATAGGGAATGTAATGTTTTCTGGGTTCATGTATATTATGTACCTATGTAGTACGTATGTGAGTTTCTTTATTCCACCAAACTTTTAAATATCTAAACAGATTTGGATGCATTTGGTATTGTTAGAATCTTTACGTCATCACGAATGAGGCTGGCAATATTTTTTTTTTCTATTTGGAGCCACATTAAAAAAAAAGACGTTTATTTTTTGAAAATGTGAATAAAATAATTTTCAACACAATATCGGTATTAAATTGAAGTTCTTGATGAGCACATTCCAAAACTATATTAATTTATTGGCATACATTTTTGACATGTTTTAAAATAAAACATGTCAAAATGGATATTTTCGATAGTATTGACAAGTGACAACTTGTCAATACTATCGAAAATATCCATTTTAATTAAGTAAACTTGTAAAGTACGATAACTAACCTCAAACTTAGTAACGACAACGTCGTTTAACTATGGAATAAGCGGTTATCTGGTCGTCAAAGAGTCAAATAGATTTATTCCTCAGATAAGTGAATTATTCGATGAATAAAGCCTATTTGTCGATTAATCAACAGATTTTTTTACTATCTATTGAATAAACCCTATCTGTCTGTTTATGTGAGGATTGAAAAATCTATATAAAGTTACTTTTATCATGTTACAAAATGTTGATTCTGAAAACGTAACTTCGGTGTGGATGCACCTTTACCCAATTCTACGGTCAGAATGAATCGCTTAATTAAAGCTGATTAAGTTTTGATTTAATCGCCTAACCTTCGCATCATTTAAGACTACTAAAGTGGTCACACACACGGGAACTTACCCTAGATTTTTTGGAAACCCCTGAATACATGAAACAATTAAACTCTAGATAACTTACAAAACTAAGTCTACAAGTATTGTAAGAGATCTTGGGTGGTGAAGTAAGATGAATCATAAAACTGTCGTTCGCTCCACTCTTCAGGCCAAGAAACAGGGATGTGGTTGTTTTTATGACTCTCTTCCGATGGCGAAAACCATTTCCTTGGGATCAGGCCCGCGTGGGTGAGAAGTTTATATATTTCTTTGCGTGGCACATCATGCGCATCTCGTGCGGAAACCTTGAAAGTAAAATATAAACAGTCAATGAGACGTTGCCGTTAACTAGTTTGCTAAATAGAGTGCAAACCAAATACAATATATTTAGGAATTCAAAGCAAAAGAAAATATATTTTGCTTTGAGTAAACGAAGGAGGTTCATTAATTCGAATAACTACGAAAATTATGGGGATATTTAATGAATTGGTGTACTTCGCAGTCGAGCTGTGGTGGACCAGTGGGAGCAGTGGTGGACCAATAACGGCCGCGACTTACGAGTTGTAGGTCGTAGGTTCGAATTCAGACAGGTGCTTTACTTTGATTGGACGTAGTTAAGCAGAAAGGACTCAACCCACATTGTGGTCAGGGATAAGTTGTGTATACCAAAGAGGTCCTAACAGTTAATGGAAGGTACCCAGCTACATGTGGGTTGGTTCCCAACATTAAAAAATCAACCTTCTCTTTGTAGAGTCACGGATCTTTTTTGCTGAGTGAAAGAACCAACCGTTAGGACCTCTTTGGTATATACAACTCATCCCTGACCACAATGTGGGTTGAATCCTTTCTGCTTAACTACGTCCAATTATTTCATCACCACTGCTCTCAAAACGATGAAGGAAAACATCGTGAGGTAACCGGCATGTCCTAGAACATCTATTAACCCGCACTGTGCCCACGTGGTGGATTAAGGCCCACTCCGTCTCACAGAGAGGAGGTCTGTGTCTCAGCAGTGGGAACAGGCATGCTTAAGCAGTCGAAATCGGCATTTCTCACGCCCACTTCGACTGCGAAGTGCGCCAATTCATTAAATATGTGCTCCTAATTTTGATTCAGTAGTTTTCATCGGTCAGATATTCGAGAAAGAGGTATAATTGAGTCCTTACCAGATTCTCTCCTTTGTGTAACAGGCTAGTCAGAGGCAGCACTTGCTGTAGGTGGGGGTTGCGTAACGCCGGGCTCCTCTGTAAAGGGTGCAACTGTTCTTCTTCTCGCCTCACTGCAAGGACATCAGGGTGGGGAGGCGGCAGGCACCTCACTAGGCACGTGCATGTTGTTATCAGGAACACCAGTGACTTCATTGTAAACAACTGCAAATGTTTGGTAAATATGGATCTGGTTAGTTAAGAAACATTTCCTTTTCCAGCCTACACATCTGAAACATTGACATCACCCTAACCTGGCGTTTACACTCATAAAGGCTCGTGCAGACTGGCGCGATATCGAAGGCGCGATCGGAAGCGCGACCCTTGTCGCGCCCGCGATATCGCACCAGTGTGCGAGATCCTTCAATGTTGGTCAAGTCTTGTAAAATACTTGTCAAAAAATGTCGTGTATAAAATATGTGTCTTATATGAGATTTGTGTTGAATTATTTTCTCACCTTTTTATATTTGTGACAATCATGTTGTGTGGAAAATTAGTCTTTAAAATGACCAACGAAGACACAACATGCAGAATAGTCATGATTTAAAGCTTGGTGAAAACGCTGGGTCGATTTACTTACGCTCAAAAATGTGGCGAATTTGCGAAACACGTGATCTGTGACCGGTTAATGTGACAAATAAGGTTCAAAGACATAAGTAGATATGTATTGTTATAACGTAATTTTTTGTTTGTACAATAGAACAATGCATTATTTCGTATATTTATGTAAGTTAAGAGGCGCATTATTTGTCATGAGGACGGGACGTCAAGTTCTTTTGCCATGATTTATAGTAATTACTTACGGTGACATGACCAGCATTTGACGAGACAATTGCCTTGCTATTCAAAACGTGAAATAGCTAAAGTTCCTAGTTTCAAAGATAAAGTTCCATTAATTAAAAACCTTTTAAAGTCATTAAACTTTGACACTGTGATGACAGACTTTGTTTTGACTTCTTCCTATTTCGATTTCGAGGGCTGTACGATATCTGATAAGAAGGATGCAATTTCGTGAACTCATCGATCTTGACGAGTATAGGTACACGTATATACAGTAACTTTCCAAACCCATGCAACTCTTGCACTTGACACTAATAAACAACTGTTACTTGAAGTAATCGTAAGAGCAATTTACGGCTGACGGTTAGCAACACACACGTGCTTTCGGACAATGCCTCAAGGTCGGCGAATCAAAACACAACATACCTACTTTCAAACCATCAGCGGATTCGCCGGACAATCCCATCGCAGCCGTTGGTCAATGTTCAAGAACATACATATTTACTACGTTTTACCTTTAGGCTTTATGAGACTATAACAGAACAAACCACGTAAAATAAAATGGATAGACGATCTTATTTGCTGTCGTTACTATATTTCTACAAGACTAACAAAACAAACATGTCGGCAATGAGAATGTTAAGCAACGAAGTGTTGTTTTCGTTACTCAAAATGAAGTTATTGCCTAACGTGACTAGATGAATTTTAATGCAAACAATCTGCAAGGAATGCACGTGTCTTTTCATTCAGAAGGTTGCGACATAGGTCAATAATAGCTTGGTAGGTATAGCAGACAGGGCTGGACAAAATACTAGGGATGCCTCGATACACCTTTTTGCCGATACGATACCGATACCGATGCTCTTATAAAAATATCGGCGATACCGATACCGATACCGATACGCTTATTGAATTCAAAAATAAAGGTAAAATAAATAAAACACAAGGCAGGTTATTTTTTTAATTAATATAAAAAGATCAAATAACATGACAAACTAAATAAAACCGTTTAAAACTATAGACAGGTTGAGATTAGTTAATAGTTTTAGTAATTAAAATTAACATGGATGAGAAAAGTATCGTTGAATCGGCTATAAAAATATCGCCGATGCCGATATATCGGCAAACTTCGAGTGTCGCCGATATATCGGCATCGGTATCGGTTGCATCCCTACAAAATACATGCTTTCATCATCATCATTTCAGCCGATAGACGTCCACTGCTGGATAGGCCTCCCCCAAAGGGGGGGGAGGCGTTTGCCATAATCGCCACGCTTGGCAAATGGGTTGGCGATCGCAGTATGGTGTTAAAAATGCATAGAGGACGCTGTTGCTCATTCTCTAATAAGTCCCTTTACGACACCTACGGGAGGAAATGGGGTAGTGCTATTCTTAATGTGTGGTGCCGGACGTAAAGAAATACATGCTTTGCTATAATTAAAATACAAATGACAAAATACTTTCTCGCATGTATTTCAAATACGAAATATGTAAATCAAGTCATGTATTTGATATAATATATAGGTACAAAATACATTCAAAGCCTTTTAATATAATAAATTATCGTATGTGCCCTACAGTATAAACGACTTTAACTTGCACACTTGAAAGTATCATATTGCTTATGTAATTTTGGAATATGGTACAAGTATTAGGTATGTACACTTGTACAGAGCCCTATATCAGAAGACTTTGATTGATGACTTTGATTGATGACTTTTCTATGGAAAATTGTACAATTTTGTCAATTTGTAGATTAGCCCGGTAATGTTAATTTATGTATAAGTCAGCTTATTTTTCATTGTCATTAGTAAAATCGCTATTTATGTTAAAATGTATTTTGAAGGCATATAAGTATTTGAAATATCTAACTACAAAATACCTTAGCGTCAAGTATAATTTTTTAAGAATCAGTTGAAATACGATTACCAAATACTTATGTGTATTTCAAATACGTATTTCAATTAATATTACCCAACCCTGATAGTAACCTGACTTGTGTTTACAAATGTTTGCACTTTGAACTGTGCAGGTGCACTTTGAACGAAGAGCTTACCAAATATCCATTAAAAAGCTTTAACTCATCAGTACACCAGTCACTAACCAAAAACAATGTACAAGAACGCACACAGGTAGTGCGTGATATAAATGTAAACACAATTGAATACCGGCAATGCCTCTATTTAAGTTAATGCCATCAATTAATTCGAGCAAGATGGAACTCAAGATTTCGGGAACGACAGATAAAGAGTTAGAATATAAAATTCGTTGAATACATGGAGAAAAGTGCCATGAATTACATATAAAAATCACGACAGCTTATAATAATTGGTGTTAATCATTAAATTCGAATGATAAAGATAAAGACATATTTATTGCATAATTGTGTATATCAGTTCTTATATTAAACGTAAAAATTTTAGCCTCAACAGTGTACCCATGGCATGGCAATGGCGATGGTACACACGGCTACATATCAAGCTATAAATTTCCAGAATAAGCTGACCTCTCATTATACGGAAATCTTATACAATGCGAGATCAGCTTATACTGGAAAATAATGTAGGTATAGCTTGATGTGTAGCCGTGTGTACGTAGTATGTTGTACTCCACCAAGTAAAATAGACAACTATCAGTCGTGAACGATATTGATTGAGGGTCATGGGCATTATTGATTACAGTTAGATGCAATAAAACAGAAGAAGTAATTCTAAGAACTAATTTATTACAAAACTAGCTGCGACCCGCGGTTTCACCCGCATAAGTCTCGATTCCGTCAGAATATCGGGATGAAAAGTATCCTATGTGCTAATCCAGATTATAAACTATCTGTGCTCGAAATTTCATCCAAATCCATTCAGTAGTTTTTGCGTGAAAGAGTAACAAATATCCATACATACATACTCACAAACTTTCGCGTTTATAATATGAGTAGGATAATAGGACTAGTAGGATCATATTGTTTTCTAACTAAAGACATCAACGCCCATAACCTATTCTTTTTGTTTTTTCTAGATTTACTGTTTTCTATGTGGAGTAGGTAGTTAGTTATTTAAAACGATAATGTGACATAAGAAAAAAAAAACACTCATCACTGCAGCTATTAGCTTACCTGAAAAATGTGAGAATCCTTTTTTGTTCAAACACAATTTACCGAAAACGGTATCGCAAATATTTGTCACAAATATCAAATAACACTCCACAATGGTACCGAACACAAAAAAACTTCGGGATTATAAATACTTAAGTATGTATCTATCGAAGCTGGTGTCTTTGAGTGAGGCTGACCAACATTTGCAATGAGGAATCGCCAAGAGAGCGGTCACCGGCGCCTGCGTCCCACCTCCACTGCGTGTGTTGCGCCAAACCTAGGTTAGTATAATAATAATAATATTATGACAACAATGTTCAAAAGCATTAGTTATGATGCGCTGTTGGTACATCTATACCTACCTGAAAGTTTTTCAGGATATGTAGCTTTTCCTTTATGTCTTTTTATGAAAAGTTTAGGTTGCAAACGGGACAATTAATTAAAGATAGGTAGGAAAATTTTTATGAAAAAAAAAAAAAATTAAAAAATAATAATAAAAAACTTAAGGAAAATTTTAATTAGGCTACGTAAGTCCATTTGGAAATACGTTGATTTGTAAAATTTTCACGACGATGCTGTAGTGAAAAGTATATTATAAAGAAACATGGTTGTTTCATTTTCCATAATAATGAAAAAAACATGTTTCAGTAAACATTCCTTGACATGACATTCACCCTCATATTTACATAAATAAACGTTGCCTATAATTAAGAGACGTTTAAACGTCAAAAATGTATACATATTAATCACACCGACAAAGTGGTAAAATAAAATCTATATTTTTTTTTTTTTTACGTATTGGGATGATATTTTTTCTTCTCGTCTATCCCATTGTGTGGGGTATCGTTGGATAGGCCGTTCAAAAATATCGCGGGTTTGTGAAAATTATTTTTAGATTCAGATATCTGTTTGCGAAATATTAAGCTAATTTAGTGCTAATTTTTGTTAGAGTTAAGTGTCCCTCCCTCTGCAAGCTAAATGGTTGATTTTGGATATGTGAAAAAAATCACGGCAGTGTTTACCTATATAACGAAGTTAAAAGGAAAAACTATCACAGAAAAGTAGGCTTTACAAGATAACGAGTAATAGTCAACCGTTTTACATTTGCAGTTGGAGAATTGACCGTCACGTATATCGATATATGGGAGAACATGTATTTCAACAACAATGTTAAGTTTGTTCTTGGGATAAACTCGTTCCATCTACATCTCACTGTGCGTGGTCCGACACACATTTGGCTGGTATTTTTGTTTAAAATAATATACAAGTAAATAAAGCAACAATATTTCATTGCAGGCACCACCAAAGTATTGAGCCTTGCGTGCTTTCAAAACAGTCATAATGTAAAACGATGCAATGACCCTTTGAAATGAATTGCAAAAGCGATAGGTATTCCTTACAAATCTACTATATAAAAATAAGTCGGGTTTTCCTTCCTGACGCTATAACTCCAGAGCGCACGAACCGATTTCCACGGTTTTGCATTCGTTGGAAAGGTCTCGGGCTCCGTGAGGTTTATAGCAACGTTTTTTTTTTATTTATTTTTTTATGGTTTTTACGAAAAATTAGGGTAGGGTAGAGTAGGGTAGGGTAGGTAGGTAGGTAGATAGGGTAGGGTAGGGTAGGTAGGTAGGTAGGGTAGGGTAGGGTAGGTAGGGTAGGGTAGGAAATGAAATGAAATGAAATGAAATGAAATCGTTTATTCTGTAAATAGGATATCGGAATCACTTTTACACGTCATATAAAAAATATAAAAACAAGCTTGAGGAAGTCGACATTTCCTATCTGACTATCCCTGAGAAGAAATGGCGAAACAAACTCAGGGGTCAAAGTCTCTTTTAAAGTCCAGACATAATCTTGGTCAGATCATGTGAGGACCATGTAGATCCGTGTCTGAAATGGTCTTTTGAGGAAAGAACCACACAATTTTGAGTGGACCTGTCCAGTCAGTGCAAGCATTTGTCAGTAAACGTGTAGCTCAACTCAGGATTTAAGGAGTTCAACGACTCGACGAACAATACCAAAGAAAGGACATTTGGGTAGGCCGCATAAAGTACTCAAAAAACCAGACCATCATTAAAACTACTTGAGAAAGAGGAAAAAAGAGATAATCTTAAAGAAAACAAATGACCCACATAGTGCTCACATTCACAATAATTAAAGTAATATATGTAATACTTTTCAAAGTAAATATTCATGTCATTTTGTATATAATATTTAATAATGTCAATAATTAGGTATGTATATAAAACGTTGTATAATTATTAAAATGTCAAGTTTTAGGGTTTAATCAAACGGCTTTAAGCAGAGCGAACAGTTCAATCCCAAGCTTTTTTGTCTTCTAAATAATCAGAAATGTTATAGTACCCTTTTTTGCAAAGTTTGGTTTTAATACAGCTTTTAAATCGTTTAATGGGTAAGTTTCGAATTTCAATGGGAAGTTTGTTGTAAAAGCGTATACATTGACCCATGAATGAGTTGCCTACTCTGTGGAGGCGAGTGCGATGTACAGCAAGATTGTGTTTATTTCTGGTATTTAGACTATGAATATCGGACATTTTCTTAAAATTTGATATATTTTTGTGTACATACAATAGATTTTCAAATATATATTGAGAGGCTACAGTCAGAATATCTATTTCTTTAAATTTTTCCCGAAGGGAATCTCTTGCACCAAGGTTATAAATGGCTCGAACAGCCCTTTTCTGTACAACAAAGATTGTATTAATATCCGCACAGGTTCCCCAGAGAAGAATCCCATATGACATAAGACTATGAAAATAACTAAAATAAACAATTCTGGCAGTATCTAAATCAGTTATCTGTCGAATTTTTTTAACAGCATAGGCGGCCGAACTTAGCCTTCCTGACAATTTTTCTATGTGTGGGCCCCATTGTAATTTACCATCAATCGTTATTCCAAGAAAAACCGTCGACTCAACAGGGTCCAAATCTATTCCATTAAGTTGAACATTAGTAGTTAGCTGCCTGACATTTGGCGTTGAAAATTTAATGAATTTAGGCTTTTTTTCGTTCAGGAGAAGATTATTTACATTAAACCAATGAACAACTTTAGAGAGTGCATCGTTAACTTGTTCAAAGTTGACTAACTGACGTTTGATTTTAAAAATGAGGGAAGTGTCATCTGCGAATAACACAATCTTGTGATTGTCCCTTATGTGATAAGGTAAGTCATTTATGTAAATCAAAAACAAGAAAGGACCTAGAATTGAACCCTGCGGAACGCCCATAGTGACCGCAGATCCTGCAGATCTCTTGCCATTAACATCAACCTTCTGAATTCTGTTGTTCAGATAAGAAGTCAGAAGGTCGAGAGCCCTGTCCCTCATACCATAGTGATGCAGTTTCCTGATGAGTGTATCATGATGTACGCAATCGAAGGCCTTAGACAAGTCGCAGAAAATGCCAAGAGCATCCTGCGACTCCTCCCAGGCCTCGAATATGCTCTTAAGTAATTCCACGCCCGCGTCTGTAGTTGAACGACCCTTTGTAAAACCAAACTGTTTCAAATGAAGTAAATTATGTAAATAATTAATAAATAAGTAAATTATGTAAATAATTAATAAACTGTTTCAAATGAAGTAAATTATGTAAATAATTTACTTCATTTGAAACAGTTTGGTTTAGGGTAGGGTAGGGTAGGGTAGGTAGGTAGGAAGGTAGGGTAGGGTAGGGTAGGGTAGGGTAGGTAGGTAGGGTAGGGTAGCGTAGGGTAGGGTAGCGTAGGGTAGGGTAGGTAGGTAGGTAGGTAGGTAGGTAGGTAGGTAGGTAGGTAGGTAGGGTAGGTAGGTAGGTAGGTAGGTAGGTAGGTAGGTAGGGTAGGTAGGGTAGGGTAGGGTAGAGTAGTGGAGTTTATATTTATTTTGCTTTTGACAGAACGAAGTCTGTCGGGTCAGCTAGTAAATAATATAATTCATTGCCGTTAGTTAATTTTGTGATTCACGGACTGTTTGCGCTCTACTAACTCGTAAAATTATTGTGATTATTTTAGTACCAAAGACGTTCGAATATAAAAGATTCGTGGAAGTCATAAAAATATAATATCATTCTCCAAATTTTTTTTCCCACAATACTGTGCCACTACTCAAGTACCTACAGTAAGTAGGTGTACATTATGAAAAACTTAAATTGCTCGGAATTCAAACTTGAGACCTCTTGATAGCAACCCAACGGTTAGGCTGTTCGCTTAATAAAAGCACTTTAATAAAGCTCAAAAGGCTCATAAATATTTTTTATAGCCACATACCTACTACTCAATGATAACAGCCAATTATTACGCTTTGATATATTATGCACTATGCAGTAGAGTTGTCGATTTACGTAAAAATATCGTGTTTAATGTGCATTGAATTTATTTTTCAATGATATTCGTAAGTGTTAGGTCAGATTAGCATGTAACATGCAAGCAAACATTATTATCTGAAGTACGTTGTACCAAGCTAATTGTTACAACTAATGCAATTTAATGTATCAACAGAGCTTTTAGGTTTCTACGTAAGTAGTGCTTTAAACCCAGCATGACAGGTTTTATGTGTGTAAATCTAATGTTAATAAACGCAAAAGTGTTGCGGCTTTTAATGTCATTCGTATTTACAAATATGAAATTAAACGTTACTCTGTTGCGAGACTTAAAATCAAAGGTAAGCAATGAAATCGCAATTAAGAGTATTTCAACATTATTTTATTTTATTTGATGTAAAGTTACACACCTATGTAATTTTCAACTGATGTAATTTTACTGACTTGTTGTTGAGATGTTTTTAATTTTTAAGCACTCCAGTGACTGTTCGTGAATTTGGAACGTTACTGACATGATTTAAAGATAAATGTTGGCTGATCTAGCCATAACAAATGGTTGGTAACATTACATCAGTTGGAAATGCAGATATTTTGACGTTTTTCCTGCTGTGTTATGCTATATCTACGTCGACACTACGGAGGTAGTAAATGTTACCAACAGAAACCTGCCTGTACCAGCTGGTTATGCTCAAACAGGCTTGCTTGATTGGGTTTAACAATATTACGTTAAGGAAAGCTTATAAGTGAAGCAATGCTTACAAGCAACGAACTAATGTATAATATCAGTATCTCAGGTACAACGACTCTTTCATAATAATTTGAGAGCATATATTGATATATACCTCGGGATCCTGGGGTCCAGGACCTTTGGAAGGCGTACGAGCGGCCGAAGCCAACTTGCAAAGGCCCGTAGGAGGGATTCACATCGGCGTCGAGTCAACGATGAAGTTCCTGGGACTCGTCCTCGACAGCCGATGGAACATCATGGAGCATTTCCGACGTTTGGCTTCCAGACTGGAGCGGGCCGGTTCTGTCTTGAAGCGGCTCCTGCCCAATCTAGGGGGTCCAAACGCCTCCTGCCGGAGGCTCTATGCTTGGTTCGTGCGGTCCATGGCGCTTTACGGGGCACCGGTGTGGGCGCGTTTCTTGAAGCGGCGACCAGCCCGCCGCTTGAACACGTCCTAAAGGATCATGGCCATCAGGCTGATCCGAGAATACCGCATAGTCTCCGGTGTGGTGGCGAGCCTCCTTGTCTGATTGCCGCCATGGGATCTGGAGGCAAAAATCCTCGCACACTTGTGGGAGTGGCGCGAGGAGATGAAACGCCGGGCGTAACTCCGCTGCCGCGAGAAATCATGACACAGCGGTCAGAGCTCCGGCGGGATCTCATGGGGACATGGGTCGCAACCCAGCACTGGGCAAACCACAATTGTGACGATGAGTCCCCTCTTTGAGGAGTGGCTAGAGAGGCGCCACGGCGTCCTCACCTTCCGTCTGACGCAGGTCCTCATCGTACACGGTTGTTTCGGGAGCTTAATGTTCAGGATAAGGCGGGGGGGAAACGCCCGGGTGTTACCACTGTGTGGATGGCCCGGAGAACACGGTGGAGCATACGGTGGAGGTCTGCCCGGTTTGGGTAGAGAACCACCGTGTCCTCACGGAAGCGATCGGCGGCGGCGAGCTCTCGCGTCCGGCCCTGTTTCAGGACATGGTACGGAGCGAACGTGCATGGCAGGCCGTCACCTCCTTCTGCGAAGCAGTAATGGTCGCGAAGGAGGAGGTGGAACGCGTGAGGGAAAGGCAGTCTGTGCGCCCTCACGCCTCTAGTCGCCGAAAGAGACGCCCTGGGCGGCGGGAATCAATAGCCGATTCCCGGCCACCGTAGACGCCGGCTTGCGGACGGCGAGCTATGGCCATCTCGTCGTCCGATAAGAACCAGGCCCGGGTCGACGGCGCGTTGTGTTCCACGCACGCCTCAAAGAGATGTCAAAAGCACTGACGGGGTTCGCTAGGACCTATGCCTGCCAAGGTTGCGGGTTTGTCCGAAAGGGATACCGTGGCCATGGCACACAGGCAACTGAAGGAACACGGTTGAGTTTTAGTCAGTAAAAGTCTGACACGCCTTCTCGCTTTGCACAGAGAAGAAGCTGTTTGATAATTTCCAACCCCAAAAAAAAGAGGCCCGTTAGACGTTTTTAATTCAATGAGGCACCAACCGACGATTATACCTGTTGGCACTATGAGCATGTATTATGATTACGGTCGGCTACTATGAGCAGAGCCTAATAATAAATCAATAATACTCGTAGTCCAATGAATTAAACATAATAACTGGAGAAATGTGTGTGTACCATAGATATAAGTATTTCTATGGTGTTTACTATAAGTACACCTCTGCCTAACCCTTTGGGGAACACAGTCGTGATGTTATGTTATTATATTATTATTTAAACATACATCTCTTATGATGCGAAAATAATTAACCCTGTCAAAATCTTTATTTGCTTACTAAAATATTATAATAACGTGTAATCTGAATATGAATGTTACGGCATAACAGTTTCATTGTCTCATGCAGATTAGTTTACGCAAGAGCGCGTGACCGACGAAGCCTGCGCGGGCGCCGGCCGCCGGCGTCTTTCTGACGCGATGGGGAAAGGACGTCAGACCTGACCACCTGACCAGACTCTGTGGATGTAATAACATGTGTTGGTAATGTAACAATTATTTTGACGTAATTTCTGCTCGACTTTGGATTTAGTTCGAAAACTATTGCATGAGTTCAAAATGCTGAACGCATGACTATGACCCATGTTTCGGGTCCTAGCTATACCTAAGGTAACAGAAAGATAGTAAATTGTGTAAGTAGTACGTAACAGAACGAAGATTCTGTATATGGTAGAATGTGCCGAAAAGTATAAAATATCAACTGGTATCTTCATATCTTTTCTTATCTCAAAATATTTGAACCCGGAAATGTGTAAAATTCATTTGGTAAAGGTCAGCAATACGAGTATAGTGCGTATTGGGCTATTACAAAGCAATGTTACTCGTTTTGAACGACAAACATGAAACATAATCATTGCAATATCAAAAAGGTAAAATTCCACATATTATAAGTGAATGTGGGCGGAATTGGAGATGGTCAAATTGTTTGGCAATGGGTTTTGCAATTATGTTGCGAGTCCGATCGAAATGCTTATACCTATGATCGTAAGGTGCTTGTCTAGTCATGTGACTAGGTTTCGGTTTCGGCAATGTTATTTTCCAGTTTAATTTAAACGATTATATTTCTGGGACGGTCATTCTTGCAAAAATTTAAATGTTATCTAGAATCAGAATTACGTACAGACCGACTTTGAATCAAGATTCCTTAAACTCTTTTTTCGTGTTGTTGTTTTCTATCGACTAAACGAACACCTATAAATCATATTTTATCGTTTTCAAATCAATAGACACTAGTAATACACGAGAAGAATCGATAAATCACAGCAATTAACCTCACATCAAAGCTCGATGTTATCGTCAAATAGAATATTTAACAACTGCTATTTACTTTCCCATGTAGACCTTTAAAAACAAATTAGACTCAATGCTTGGTTGGAATAGTACTCGTTAAAATCGTTGGTTATAGTTAAAATAGCTGGTTTAACCAGGCGTATAATGGATAAAAATTCATTTGCATATCGCCGTCGATTACGCAGGAGAGCTCCGGAACCGAACCGGCTTGAAATATTAAAGGCGAGTATGAAGACAGTCAGTAAGGAGTACTGCGAGGAGTCCTCCATTTGCGGGCTGAAGCATCTTGTTGACGAAAACACTCCGTTCATTGAAAGGTATGTAATCATACGTAAGAGTTACTATACGGAATATAGGTGGGTTAACATAAACACTTATATACGAGTAGGTACTTGGATTATTGCTTGTGACTGAGTTGCAGATAAACTTGTGATGAACTTGTTCAGCTGGTAAGGTGTGTAAGCCTCAATTACCTACCTACTTACTATCTTGAAGTGAAAAGGCTTGTATATTACATCACTTGAGATAACTATGTATGATTTACACTAAGGCGTAAATCATACAACTAAAGTAAGAAACAGGCACAAAACTGTATCAGTGCCATCAGAGGCATATCTATGTATTTTTTGTAACGACTGTCTGTGTCTTATTGGCTAACTGTCTCTTTGCCAATATCCTAAAACCTTGATTGTTAAGAAATATGTTTAATTTGTCGCATTATCTAAAAATATTCGTTATTAATTTCACCTATATCCCTTCACGTCCTTACTCTAAATTATATTTTGTCTCTTTTCATTGTCTGTAAGGTTATACTATTGCTCTACACTTTACACTTCGTTATTTTACAGAATCATTTGGATTATAACACTAGTGGTTGGCCTGATCTGCTCCATATCCTTGGTGTGGATGACATTTGATAAGTACTACAGCGCGCCACTAGTGACGACACAACTGCCCGAGGGTGTGTCCGTCAGCAAGATCATATTCCCCGCCGTCGGCATCTGCACTAACAATAGGATTAGTAGGCGAGCCGCTGCAGAACTTGCCAAAAAATTGTAAGAGGACTGTGTCTAATTAAGTTTGACTTTTACCTTTAATTAAAGGTTAAATCGGCATTGGTGCCGATTCCCTTGTTCACAAACTAAACTAAATTTACTTAAATTTAGTTTAATTTAGTTTTGTTTAGTTTATTTTTATTAGTTTAGTGCATCTTTTTATTTCTATTTCATTAAGAAAAGGACAGAAGTTAAATTTTAGTTTAGTCCTGTCAAATTAATCAGCACTTGACGTAAATTGACGTAATTTTAGTAGGCATGTTTTTAATCACGTTTAAACTTGTATGGAGTGACAGGCGCTTATTAATTTGACAGGACTAAACTAAAATTTATCTTCTGTCCTTTTCTTAATGAAATAGAAAGAAAAAGATGCCCTAAGCTTAAATTTAGTTTAGTTTGTGAACAACGGAATCTGCACCATTGTCTCCTCGGAAATTTATGGTTGCAGGCAGTTTGTTTTGTTTAGCAGACAATTGAACTGCTGGGTATCCTTCTCAAGAGATCTCTGCTATCTAAATTGCGTTTCTCAGACTAAATAATTAATTACGGATACAAAAATACCTAGACAATAATTGCTACAAAGATGTTGAAAAATAAATAATAATCGTGTACTTTAAGCAAATCATTTTGTAAATGTAGGATCCTGAAAACTACCGATGGCGCATTTTTATTTTTATTACCGTCAATTTTTTCTACAGACTCAAAGCGGAGCGCAATCAACAATACACTGAGAAGGATATGATGTCCCTTCTCTTCGGGCTGGGACAGCTGTACGGAGTAAGCGCTGTCAACTTCAACAACGTGTCGCCAATCAAACTGCACGACGCTTTAGGCGAATATGATGTTCATGAGCTGATGCGAAATGTACGTCTTTATACTGACCGGTGAATGCATAGGGTGAAGATGAAAACAAATTGTGTGTACCCAAAGTCTCAAATTCAGATAATTTATGTAAACAAAGGGGATAACATATCAAAAAAATATCTTTGTAATGGTAATTCACATAAAATGGCGAAAAAAAAAGGTTCCGTTTTCTTTTAAGTACTGATTTTAAGAAATAATGATAAAAAATAATCATACCGTAATTATTTTTATACATTTTCGGTTTTAAACAAAGTTATTAAAAAAAAGGAGATTTTCTAGTATAAAATATTTTATGACACTGGTAACAATGCAGGAGATCCAAACATTTTTATTTTTTTTACATATTTAACAACACTAATATTAAAATTCTCATTCATAGATTTATTTTGTAAGTAGCTTATCTAGCCACATTTTGGATGAAAACGGCTGTAAACTGTTTCGAGAGGAAATCGATTTTGGGAGGTTTACGTCTAGCAGTGGACTTAAAATGGCTGATTATGACGATCATAGGCCGTGTCTCCGACACACTACACAAAACATTGTTTGGCAACGGTATTTTGTTTGCATAGTTCTTATAATTAATTCACTTTATTTTATAGATGATTATTTACAAAAAAAATATATAATAAAAACATTAGAACCACTGTCCTGTCATTTTGACAGTGACATTTCTTGACATTACTTTGTTTACATAAATTATCTGAATTAGAGACTTTGTGTATAGTGTCTACCTTTGTAGCTCATTATTGGGCTCATTATACCTTCTAGGATTACTTGCTAGGACCCATTAGCATTGGTTTTAGTTTATTTATTTATATAAGGTGCTATTCATACACGAAATATTTAAAGAGGACCATCTATACGTGGTAAAAAAGCCATAGCAGCGATTTTTTTTTATCTATGTGTTTTTTATATTCACATAATTAATATAATTTTAAAATTGCTTGAGACATTTTGCAAAGGAGTTGCATATTCCAAAATCTTACTTATTCTATGAATGACCCACTCGGACGTGGCGACGCGGTGACGGTGGCAGCACGAGCGCGGAGAATTTTGATAATTAATCATCATATCAAGTAATTTTAATTTTTTTTTTTTTTAAAATAATATTCTCACATTTAAAACAAAATCGTTTCCATGGCTTCTTTACCACCTATAGATGTTCCTCTTAAAATATTTCGTGTATGAATAGATACACCTTATATATACTCTATATTTATATGTTTTTCTTAATACCCAGCTACGGCGATACGTATCCATTTGTAGACCATCCAATGAATCGACAAACAAAATTAAAGTCCTAATTGCGTACCTAACACACTATCAGTAGCAATGGGTTTCATTTTGGCGTCTCAACAACATTCATTGCGTTATTTACGTTACTGACAGTCACATTTTTCGAACATCCCTAGTAGCATTTTTTGTTGGCATTTAGTTGGGCCACTTACCTCTGTATGTGGCCCAACTAAATGCCAACAAAAAATGCTACTAGGGATATAAAGCAATGGATTAGCCAATATGCTTCAAAATCATTCAGATTGTGATTGATAGTGTGATACGCAATGAGGGCTATCGCGTATCAATTCGCCGCTAGAGGCGATAGTGTAGTGTGAGGTTTCCGAAATGTCAAATATCACTGTTTGTGGGTGGACTACGCGGGTTTATTTCAAACTAGCTTCTGCCCGCGACTTCGTTCGCGTGGTAGTCGTAATAGGACACAATATGTTAAAATACCAGCCACATTTTAATAAAACTTCCTTGAATACTACGTTTGTAGTTTTGGTCACAGCAGTCAAAATATACAGAGAGTCAGGACTGCTGACGTGAAAGCAAGCAACGTACAGTTCCATGTTCTATGGTAAAGGGTTTGGTTTCCGCACTTAGTCCTTCAGGTCGACCATTGTACATGGACCATGGCGGCCATCAGTGGTTCTTCCAATCAGCCCACCTCCCTCTAGAAGATAATTACGTTTACGTCTCCCGGTCTGTTTAGACCATCTGTGAAAGATCTGGGTGCCCCGAGGGTTTCTGTTCTAATCCGGGTGATGCCTGTGCATTCAAAGAGCACATGCACGACGTTTTCCTCAGCCTCCATGCAAGCCCTGCACAGAGGATTGTCCGATATTGTGTGGAAATGTTGGTTTAGCGAGCAGCGTCCCGTGATGGTCCCCATCACCAGGCGCAGGCCGGTCCTGTCCAGGAGTAATAACCGCCTGGTTAGCCTACCATCTAAGAATGGCATAGCCTCCCTGGACTGTCTGCAGGTCGGTGTCGAGGTCCACCAGCTCTTTTATAGTGAATTATTGAAGGCCTGTGTTCCTGGAAATACACTAATGGTACAACACTGATACCTACATTGAATGGTTCTCATTGTTATTCTTACAGATTATTCCTGGCGAACAGCTATCACTAATATAACAGTACATTCTAATCGTTACCACTCGGGAAGTCAAGTATAAGTCCCCTTATACCTTTGAGGAGTGGCTTGAGAGGCGCCACGGCCTCCTCACCTTCCGCCTGACGTAAGACCTCACTGGACACGGTTGTTTCGGGAGTTTCCTGTTTAGGATAAGGCGGGAGGAAACGCCCGGGTGTTATCACTGTGTGGATCGCCCGGAGGACACGGTAAAGCATACGGTGGAGGCCTGCCCGGCTTGGGTAGAGCACCGCCGTGTCATCACGGAGGCGATCGGTGGCGACGATCTCTCGCGTCCGGTCTTGGTCCAGGCCATAGTAAAGAGCGAGAGTGCATGGGAGGCCGTTACCTCCATCTGCGAAGCAGTAATGCGCGCGAAGGAGGAGGCGGAACGCGTGAGGGAGAGAGGTGGGAATAGTATTTTTGTTTTGGTCAAAAGTCGAAAACAATGCGGCCTAAAAAAATGTTTGAGAATGCGCAAATAGCGCTCTTTCATACGATACCCCACATACCCTAGTAGCCCGACTTCGAGTTTTAAAACCCCCGTTAAATCCTAGATGAAAAAAAAAAATCTTTCTTATTTGCAAAATAGTTGGGCAAACGTAATCTAAAACTATTCCAAATTTCAATTTGATAGCTTTAGTAGTTCTTGAGATATCCAGCTGTGACAGACTGAGTTGCACCATAAGGGTTCCTTTTTACCATTTTGGTACGGAACCCTTAAAATCAGCACAAAAAATATAAATTCTTTGAAATCGAAATCAGATTTGCATTGCTTTGTTGAAAGTTGACTGAAATAGCGTAATACGAGTATGTCATAATTGACTGCTTAGATCCATAAGGTATGATAATCACTTAAAATATTAAATCTGTAACTATCTGCTCTATTCGTTTCCTATTCAACCCAGCGAAGTAGTATTGGAATAATTCGACTGTTGTCATCTCAGTATCATTCCTACGAACTGTATGGGAAAAGCTTTTCGATTTATGACTTTTGTAGTACTCAAACCTCAGTTGATCCTATAAAGTTTTTTGATCCTCGTAAGAAACAGGATCGATTGGCAAAAAAAAACTTTTTTGTGAAAATTGCCTATTTTCTTGCTGACTGTACATTTTTTTCAAAATCTGTGAATGCAGATCAATTTTTTTTTTAAAGTAAGGATAGTCTCTTAAGACCATTTTCTTGTAGCGACCACGGTTAAGGTACCTGCCCTTATGTACCCATCTCAAAACATAATGCAATACTGTTCATCCCCCATAGCAAATAGCGTGATAATTTATACGTAGTAATTTGACCAGACCTATAGGGAATATCTATACAAAATTTGAACAAAATCTGTGCGGTAGTTTTTGCGTTTAGCTGGAACATACATTCAGACAAACAGACAAACCGACAAACAGACAAAAATTCTAAAAATTATAGTTTCGGCATCAGAATCGTTCCCAGACCTCGTGGAAATTACTTTTTTTCAAAAATATTCAATGTACAGTTTTGACTTCGCTACAATTTTATTATATGTATAGAAGATATATAGATATAGATTAGATTAATGTTGTGAATATTTTGCAATACCTGAGATTAACTATGGCAAATATGAGTTACGGGTCAATTAATTCAGTGCTTTCAGTGCTTTGAGACAGTTTCATCCTTCGGAAACTTATGTCCTCCTTTTTTCTGAACAAAACGGAAATGCGCAACATTGCGGCATGCTCGATATTTTTAGGGTATGGTTTTAAACTTTTTAATTAAATATGATTTAAATTTTAACTTTGTTTTCACGCCCGTAGTAACAAACTTTAGCAGCTACACTTCAGGACCTTACTCGACAGCGGCGCCAACTGGTGAGCACAAAAACGGTAGCCCTCATTAGGGTGCAGTCTAAATAAATATTGATTAACCACCGGACAAAGTAGGTTAATACTAGCTGACCCGACCGACTTCGTTCTGTCAAAAGCTATAGTATACATAAACTCCACTACTCTAACCTACCCTACCTACCTACCTACCCTATCTTACCCAACCTACCTACCTACCTACCCTACCCTACCCTACCTACCTACCTACATACCCTACCCTACCCTACACTACAATACCTACCTACCTACCTACCCTACCCTACCCTACCCTACCTACCTACCTACCTAAAACTTTAAAAAAATAGATAGTAGCTGATTCTCAGACCTACTGAATATACATATAAAATTTCATAAAAATCGGTCAAGCCGTTTCGGAGGAGTATGGTAACTAACATTGTGACACGAGAATTTTATATATTTACGTTCGTTGACTGCAGTTAACACCTCGGTGTGAAGATCTTTTGGTTCGCTGCGTTTGGAACACAAAGGCGACAAATTGCCTAGATCTGTTCGACTTTCGTCTGACTATGAACGGTTACTGCTGCACCTTTAACTATTTGCGAATCTACGATACTTTGTTTCAAAGGTAAATATTTGAAAACCTTCAATATCCTTTATTTATTAACAATTATTGATATATTTTTATTTCATAATGTTGTTTGCAGTAAAACCAGCAGCTCAAGAAGCATTGATATGTACAGATACGGAAACAAATCATTCTTTGACTTCGATCAGGGACTCAGAGTTTTGTTACGACTTAATGAAAGCGACGACTTTTTCTACAACATACCGTTACAAGGGGCTCAGGTACTAGATTACATATTAAAAAAAAATTGGGCGAAAATAAATGTAAGTAGATAGAAAGTGTTTCTTTTGTTGCAGCTACAGTTCTCAGATGCATATGACTTTCCTGATTCACCAAGTGGAAGCTTCGCTATGCAAATCATTAGTCCACGTGTAGAAGTAAGAACGAATACAATAAATTATAAATCTATACTAATATTATAAAGCTGAAGAGTTTGTTTGTTTCGTAACAAAGCGAAGAGCTGAAGAGTTTTGTAACAAACAAAATATCATGTATAATGGAATTGTTCCTCTTTAAAAGTTCTAAAAAAAAGTCCGCGACAGCATATATCTATCTTTTAAGATTGACTCACTAAAACCCTTTTTTATGGTAATCAAATTTGTTCGAAATTAATGCATTTTTTGCGAAGGAGTTTTGTCAACATAATATTAATCCTTATCCAAATAAATATGTTATTAATCACAAGTATTTAAATGTAAACAAAATTGTCCTTGACATCACTTGATTTCAATCAACATCTTAGGAGATATCATAATTTTAAAATAACTTCGCAACAAAATAAGTATATAGGCTATTTAACATCACGCTACGCCCCTAAGGAGCCAGCAAAACGACAAAAAGTCGGAAAAAACGCTAAGTGAAAACGAATTAATTGCGCGGACGGGCGATGCGATGCGATGGGGTGGGTTGTGGGCCGAAATTTTACGCGGATGAAGTCGCGGGCAGAAGCTGGTCTTTTATATAGCTCAGCACGCAACATGAAATATATTTAGTTGTCAGCCCAATGAATTGTAAAAATGACTTTCCACTACGATGAATCCATTCGCACGAGTGAGCAACGCTTTAAGGTTTATTCTTTAAAACTTATTCATGTGTAAGTTTAACGTTATAGATGACGGTGATGGTAACGGCTAGCTTCACAGAAGCGTCCCGAGACATCCAGCACGTGCCGATAAAATTGAGGAAATGTAGATTCTATGACGAGTCGTCGTATCTCACGTTCTACACGTACAGCGACTGCATGCTCAAATGTAGAATGCATTTTCTATTAGACAATTGTAACTGTACGCCGTTCAATATGCCGAAGATGAGTTCTGCTAGAACGTGTAACATGAAAGACGTGCCTTGTCTGAGAGCTTTTTATTGTAAGTATTTTACGACTTTTGAATAATGTCCATGATTAAAGCCAGTTTGCCCAGAAAGGTCTGTGCAGACGAACATAGCAGATACGTACATTACGTTTAAGTTGATTCGTTACGATCATCATCAAGACCTCTCCGTAGCGTAAAATATGATATTTGTCTCGCGAGAACACGTACAAATTACGGAAAGAAAAGTATTACATACGTAGGGCTTCAGATGTTCAACAAACTACCACGAGAAATAAAAACCTCTAAAAGTTTGCAAATATTTAAAGCACAGTTAAAATCTTTTATTATTGACAACATTTTAATCCGGCCTTGGTTTATGTCTTCAATTTACCCGCAAAATTTTGATTTTTGTTTCACAATAATCTTGCTGCTACCTTCAATGTCGTGTTATGTACGAGACCACGTCGAGCGCACAGTGGCGCCCTCATCGTTATTTCGGTGATTTCTTTTATTTTAGAATGAAAATTCAGAAAATAAGCTCAAGTTGTGCTTCACAAGACTATACGTTATTATTACTACAAACAGTAGTTTTAAATTGTTATGTTTTATTGTAATCATTAAAATGGAAAATAGTGGCCACTAAGCTCCGTTTTAATGATTACAATAAAACATAACAATATAAAACTACTGTTTGTAGTAATAATAACGTATAGTCTTGTGAAGCACAACTTGACGAGCTTATTTTCTGCATTTTCATTCTAAAATAAAAGAAATCACCGAAATAACGTTGTGGGCGCCACTGTGCGCTCGGTAGCCTCTTAATTATTGTTGTCTTCTTATAATATTTGTGCATGTCATACTAGCTCTGCTCATGAATGTCATCATTATTATATAGTTAAAATATTTCTCATTAAGTGAAATTTGTAGTAAATTTATATTGAGTGAATAAAAGATTCTTTAACTACATCATATTTTATACTTAGGTGCCTTCACATTTTCAGCACAATCCATATCTGTTCGTCCAAACGACCATGAGCATGTTCCAGAAGAGTTAGAGCTGGACGCAGTTAACGGAGGCATCGACTGTCCAATGTGCAACCCGACCTGTTCAAAGACAGCTTACAGTTATGACTTCAACAATGTGCTCATATACCCGGAGTATCTTAACACCGTGCCCGACAGCGAACGAGATGATTGGCTGTAAGTTCTTACCTATATCTTTCAGCCCCGTAAACAAAAGTGACCCGAAGTTATTGCAGCAACATGATTGTCTGTTGCTGTCGTTGCTGAAAACAAGTTTCACACATTTCCTGCATGCGATGCAACATAAGAATATGTTGCTGCAACCACATTGCGCAACTTTTGTTTGTAAATAATACGATGAGGCTTTACTAATAACTGGCCTTTCTGGGCTTAGAGTCGGCTCCTGGCCAGAGTGAAAAAATTGCTTAAGGCGAGGTTCTTCAAGTTAACCTCTAGGAAATGTAATTTTAATGTCATTTTATTTAGAAACAGTAATGATTAAACACGTGAAAAAAATTATATGTCGCTTTTGAGACCTTTTTGTAGGTACGTCGGATACTCGTTACATAATTGGATAAAGTTCGCTCGATAGAAAAAAAATCCAAACCCTTATTTTGTAGATTAAAATCATTTTATTTCAATATTATACCACATTATGTATTGAAAATCTCATCAAAATAAACGTCTATGATGATGTAATGTCCGTCGGGTTTAACATTGTTAATATCGTAAAACGTATAATTTTCAACTTAAAATTAACGAAATTCACAGCACAATTTACTTGTGCCCAGCTGCCACCTCTGGAACAAAAATGCACGCTCGAAGAACCTCGCCTTAATGCTATTTCTTTTTTACAATTTGATGGAACATTTTCTTTACTTGTGTATAAAAATATAAGTTATTTTAGATACCTACTCGTACCAGAAATAAAAGAATAGAAATCTTGAAAAAAGATAATTTGTTCGCATTTAATTAATATTAAAAAAAAAAAAACACTAAAATGTATAAAAAATTTGACTATTCAAATTCATAACGTACGAGTACAATCAAGCAAAGTCACATTCTCATCATTTTATTTTCGTATCTCAAAAGTTTTAAAAGCGCAGTTAGTTATGGGACTCGTTTTTGAAAGAAGCTTTTTCGATCCGCGATTTGGGGCTTCCCTCCTTTTGCAACCAAGTCTTCATTTTTCCGACAGCCATGGCAGGCCCTTGCAACTGTCCTACCACAGTACCTTGAGCAGTGTTCATCACCCATCCCTTGAGACCCAGATCACAGGCTTTCTTTTGAGTATGTTTCCTAAAGAAAACACCTTGAACTTTGCCGAAAACTTCAAAGTCTACAGTTGTATAATTACCGTCTGCCATATTTACTGTTACAAATTAATATTTTATACGAATTTTGATAAAAGGTCAGTAAAAATCTAGAAATATTTGAGGAATACGAAGAGTCAACTTCACATTTTGTCAGTGATGGTGTTGTTTGTTGATATCGTCGTGCGGGAAACGAAAGATTAGGACGTAGTTCATGCCTGTTGTCGCGAAGGTTGTCATGGAACTAACAAGAAGGCTAATTATGTAATTCAAAAGTTTATAAGTTCATAGCAAATACCTTCTAAATAAGATACAAATAAATAAAAAAGTGTCTGTTTGTAATCACTACATATTATAAAACAAAGTCCTCCGCCGCGTCTGTCTGTCTGTCTGTTCGCGATAAACTCAAAAACTACTGCACCGATTTTGATGCAGTTTTCACCAATGGATAGCGTGGTTCTCGAGGAAGGTTATAGTTTACAATTTGTTAAGTTTTTATAAACATTTTTGAATACATTAACGATATTTGTTGGAGGGTTCGGAAAAAAAAAGCCGTCTGGGAGCTTTCAACCAAAACGCTGTCTCAAAGGGTTAAGAGATATAACAAAATAATGTATGGTGGAATTGTGTATGTTTTATAGGTTTACAGATAAGTCCACGATGGCATATGTCTATCTCTTAAGGATTACATATATATTCATTTTATTGTCTTTTTGTACGTATTTGTTGTCTTTAGGTAGTCGGAACATACTTATCCATTTTATCCCGGTAGTATATTTCCGTGGGAGAATTTCCGACATTCACGTGGGCGAAGCCGCGGGCAAAAGCTAGTGCCAAAATAAAAGCTTTTTACTAAATGCAAATGAAAGTATATACGGTACTTAAACAAAAACATTTTTTTTTAAATTTTCTGTTTGTCTATATCTATGTCTGTCTGTGTGTTTGTTACGGGTGATCTCCAAAACGATTGGACGGCAGATATCTGATGTTGTAAAGAGTAACTTAGATAGATAGATAGAATACTCTTTATTATGTATGTATACAATACAAATTACAGATATAAATGTAGAACTGTTACATAGGGTGTTACAATGGGCGGTGTAACTTAGGCTACTTTTATTTTAGAAAAAGCAACGCGGGCGAAGCCAGCTAAGCAGCTAATTAAAAATATGATTGTAAAAGTATACCTAAACGTGAACAAAGAGACTCCAAAGTATCTCACGTGTGAGGATTTGAGGAACCTATATTTTACTGAAACCAAATGAAACAACTCCAGAGAACAAATAGGGGAAATACGAGTAGGCAGCACTTTGTTATGCAAAGCACGTTGGATACATTGAATACATTTGTTCTGAACAAGAACAATGACGTTTGTTGCAGGCAAGGCGTGAACTTCACCGGAACCTCGCAAGTTCGAGTGAAGTACGCGAGGGATGTAGCAGACTGTTACGGGCAGAATGTTATTATGAAGTGGTTCGATTTGATTAGTAAGTATTGATCATAGACATACTAGAAGTTCATAACTTTGTTTGCGTGATCCACATTTATCTATTATAGTCTTCCGAATTATATATGAGGGACCCTATGTGTCGTGCTCGAGCATCGTGCGTAGGCATCATAAACCGATTATCATCAATACTTTCGGCTTCGGATATATAAATTATCTATTCCCAATTTAATACAATCTAAATTCACAGGCCATAAAAAATAGGAATGTTTTAATTATAGTGTGAAGCCAAGCGCAGGTACTAATTGTCATATATTCTTTTCATCAGGCAACATCGGTTCTACCTGTGGCTTCATCACCGGTTTCAGCTTCGTTTCGGTGTTAGAATTCATTTACTTCTTCACCGTGAAGTTGATACGAGAGGTTCGTTTGCGTCGGCAACGTGGCAAGAGAAGTACTAAAGTGACCATAGAACCTCAGAAACCCAGACATAACGAGTACATCAGGAGATATCGGCCCATATACTGGAACGAAATTGCGACCAACAATAGACCGGGACAAAAGTTTACTTAAATATCATGGGAGGAAATATTATGCGAAGATGTTGTAACTTGTAAATTATTGGATTTTTGTAAGTCTTGTACACATGGCCACATATCAAGCTATGCATTTCCAGTATAAGCTGACCTCTCGTTATACGGAAATCCTATACAATGCGAGATCAGCTGGAAATGTATTGCTTGATATGTAGGTAGCCGTGTGTTCTGTACAAGTTGTAATCAGTGAGATCTATCAAAACTTCTTGTACAGGCACTCGATGTGGGGGTATTTATTAAGTAATTTGTGTCTAGTGGGTAGAAGCATAGAACAGCTTTGCGTACCTACTCTATAGCATTAGATATTACGCCACACAATTACACAAATTGTTATCAGTATAATGGTTCTACCATTTGAACAGCTGTGTCGTTCTCATTCTGATTAAAATCTTTATTAGACTTAGGCACCTGTCGTAAATTCGTAATCATCATTACATCTCCATTATTTATTTGTTCTGAATCATGTACTTTGTTGTTATGCACGTAAGCTGTCGTATAAATATAAAAAATAAAATGAAAATAGTTTAGTTATTACGGATCCTCAGCACTTTTAGGTATACTTAGTGATATGACATCAAAAGAATCCTGGAAAAGGTATTTGGAGATTTGGTGGAATGGAATCAAAAGTTTGCCGCAGACAACGTCCATTCATGGTTTTAGATTCATTGCTGATAATCAAAGACATTGGGTGGAGAGGTAATTCAAATAATTAACACAAATTACGTCCTGACTCTTCAATTAATTTTCTGGGTGAATTCAATGAGAAGTTCTTATTGTTCTCTGGATAATCTTGAAATATAGGTAACATATTTCGTATGTTTCAGAATATTTTGGCTGATAGTTGTAGCCCTGTCATGGTACGGCTCGTCCCTATTGATCGCAGCGCAGTACGATGCTTTCCAGAACAATCCTATTTCGTTCGTCGTGGAGACAACCTACAAGGACTGGAACACAGAGTTCCCGGCAGTTGTTGTTTGCGAAAGTGACAATTCGAACCGCGTCGAAGCAATATCTGATAAGTAAATCTTGTTTTCCATACGTTCATATCGTTCAAAGCTCGGAAAAGTTCGGAAAAGCTCTCACATAGCGGTAACTGAAACTTCAGCGGTAGGGTTTGAAATGGCAGTTAGTAGGAAATTGGCATACGGTTTTCGTTGATTGAACTGATCTAGAAATGTCTTGTTTTTTTAACTCGATTCGTGTTAATCAGTAACTATGACTCTGAATGCTTGGATAGTGTAGTAATTGATTGAACAATTCTAACATAAACATGTCTTCTCACCGTCGCAAAAACTTACATACCTAATACAACGAGTAGTGGGTAACTTACCTAGTAAAACAGGCAACTTAGTAACAGTAATTGCCTAAGCAGACTTGTAAAGTTAGTTATTCAAATTTATGAAAGCTCTATTAATAATAATAATAATAACCCCATCGCCGTATCTCTACGTTGACGTCGTGGTGGGGCTTGCGCGCTCCGAACTCTAGGTCTGTGCCAGTAGAGTTTACTTTGCCGGAACATGTCTAGGGTGAGGAGCCAGACCAAGAGAGATACAGAAACCCGCAGGGCAGCATGTGGCGAGCTGTTGGGCAGTTGCGACCCCACGGACCCTATCTCCCGGGAGAAGTCATGTTCCTCATCTCTGGCTTGCCTTTATTGGCCGACTGGAGTGAACACTGACGAGGAACTGAGCTCCCACCTCATTCTTGCCTTTATTGGCCGGCTTGAGTGGAGATTCGCAAGAGCAAACGTGCTCGGAGGAAGGAAGTATTCCAGTAAGTGCTTGTAGGGATCTTGACCATCTTCCGGGCTCTGGGATTGTTCTGAGAGCCGTGGAATACCTCTCCACTCCTCGAGCACCTCAGGATATGTTGCCCCCTTGTCGCTACGTCACTATGTGCTAGCGACCGTTTCCGGGGGCCCATTAATGAGTGTGCAAGTCACCCCCTGCCATTTTATCCGTGTACAATAAAACATTGATCAGGCAGGGGCCATAGTCCTTCCATAGTTTTAGGTAACCAGTCCATTTTAACCACCCAAACCCATAGTCCAATATCTTTGTTTCCATATCCTACAATAGTCCTACACCAGCCGGGGGTTGTCCTTGGGTGCACTTGCATAGTGCGTACAGGGATAATCGTCGGTTGGTGCCTCACTCCATTTAAAATTGTCTAAGGGGCCTCTGCGAGTTGGTTTCGGCCCCTCGTACGCCTTCCAAAGGTCCGGGACCCCAGGGTCCCGAGATATATAAACGATATATAAACATAATAATAATCATTTATTTCAGATTTCTCCATAAATTGTTAGTAACATGAAAATACTTAAGAGCTAATGTTAGTTAACAAAACAGATATAATAAAAGATAGATTTTACGACAATCCGACACCAGAATGCATGTATGCTACTTCACTATGTGCAGCCGCATCCAGCGCTCAAGCATCGGAGAATCCCACCGGTCCGTCAATACGCTCAAGATGCTGTTGGAACTAGCTCGCATGCGAGTTAGGGTCGAGGTGCAACGTTTACGCATGATTGTCGCAAAACTGTCGTTGGCCTCGGTAAACATGCCGGAGGCACTGCAACACCGCGGCAGCCCCATCAGCATCCTGAACGCATTGTTATACTGCACTCGCAGGTCACTGTATGTCCTCTGCAAATAGCCAACCCACAGCCTATTGCTACTCTACATTTCTTTTGATTGCAGAAAATGTATCGTCTCTCTTTGAGATACATACTTTTTAAGTTTCCAGGTTGTATTGCTGAAGGAAGCTCTCTTATTGATTCTTAAATTATTCTATGTAGATTATGGGGAGAAGACCACGATTTCAACATGGAAGAAGTGTTAAAAGAGCTAGCTTTTTTCAAAGGAATTACTTATTATACGTCAGAATTTTGTAACTTGGTGGATCCGCTGCCGGACTGTATGCAAACGAATCTGACATATTATGCTAATTTAGTAAGTATCCTCCTCTTTAGTTTTAGTAAGTGCCTCTTAAATGCAAAAAAATAAAACCGATAAATTCAGATTCAAATCCACTTATATTTGCAAATTACCTATTGCAAAACATGAAACCTGTTTTCTGATATTAAATTAGGTTATTCGATACTTGTTTGAACGTAAAATAATCGGTTATTTTGCTCGTATGTCGTGGAGGTTAGGAAGGTGTGGAGTCATTGCTTCTAAAATAAATTCTTCGAGAACGTTGAAGGACTTATAAAAATCTATGAAAGAGGGTTTTAATGATATTTTCAGGTCAGGAGCACCTGTGAGGAAACCTTAGCGAACTGCTCATGGAATGGGATTCCATTCGAATGTTGCAGGTATTTCAGACCGATGGACACTGAGCTCGGAACGTGTTATGCTATTAATACTTTGCAAGGAAGGTAAGGGAAAGTGTCGATCGATACTCGTAGGTATGTGGAAGGTATAACTACTGCACGTAATAATCTGTTACGTCATTTTCTTCTTCCGGGACTGATATTGTTTCAAAGTAAAATCTTAGACTTATCAGTTCTAGATATAAGAGTGTTTACATAAGAAGGCTTCTTCGATCGGTAGTTGTCGATTACGGTAGATGCTTGAAGATGGTCTGTTTTTGCAGAAGATCACTTGGCACAACACAAAGATTACTAAGCATGAGAGAGATGTCATGATCCTGCGGTGCCGCATCTTTTGGATAGATGTAACATAAATACTTACTAATTTGTTGAATATTTTTCTTTAAGAGAAAGGAATGCTCCTAGATTAGACATGGTGAGTAATCGTACAACAGGACCTGGAGTTATCAAATTCGATGTAATGGTGACTGCAAACATTTACATTTTGAACGAGGAAGAAGTGCCGACGCTCACTACTATAGGTTCAGATGTTCTAACAGTGGGACAAGAAATACTTCACAAGTAAGTCATATAAATACAAATTTACCATAAGCAACATTTAAATCTAAAGGGGTCTAAATGAAAGACAACGTGATATAAAAGTGCGAATTCGACCGTCGATATAAAGAACTATAATGAAATAACCACGTCCCGTTGTTCCATTTTGTGTTGCATCACATGCAATGGCTCTCGTAAAACGATGGCTATCTAACGAGTTCATCGAATTAGGTGACACTTAACAAATTGAGTCCAAGGAATTTCACATGCAGTGCTGTAATAATGTTAATTTTATAGTAGGTAATCCTTTACATGATTTGTAGGCGTTATATAACGATACGCAACATAGAGAATGACGCTGGTGCCCGCTTGATATCGCCAGAAAAACGAAAATGCCGATACACGGACGAAAACTTCCTACAAGTCTATCACCACTACTCGTACACAGCGTGCACAGTGCAATGTAGAAAGAAAGCACAGTTGCAGCTTTGTAATTGTACTAATTACTTCATGCCGAATGTTCCGGAACATCTCAGATGTAATGTCAGCGGTATAATCTGCTTGAACAGCCACGTCCATGAATTATCAGTAAGTGTTCGTGTGAAAATAGTTGCCAATTTATATAACGTATCCCACAAGGCCATAACTATTGGCCATTTAGTCGTAACAAGATTCCCTGAAATTATATCGATACCATTTAAATCAATTAGGTAGTTATGAAATAATTGCTTCGGGCTGGATATTAAGAAGTGTTGAATTGAGTTGATTGACTGTTTTTACATGATTCGTACACAGTACATATTTTTAATGAGGAAAGTTTCACTATCCGTTCCAACAGCGACGAATTTTGATAAATAGAATCTATTTTGAATGTAGGTCCTGAAAGCTAGCTGGTCGTCCCGTGCTGGCCTATCTTGTAACTGCCTACCTTCGTGCACGGAGGCAGAGATCACAATCACGAAGGACTTCAAGTTCGTCACGACCGACAGCTATGCGAGTGTTCACATAGAGCTGGCAGTGCTGCCCAGTGAGCGGTACAGGAGGAATGTGGTGCGTGGAGTACTGGATTTAGTCGGTGAGAGACAAATTATTATTTAACTGAAAAAGTTAATTGTGAAATAACGTTCGTTTAAAATCAAGAATAGGCAGAGACGGTAGGGAAAACCTTATTGAAGTATGGCTATGAAGAAGCAGTTGCAGGAGTTAAAGAAATCGAATCTACTAAACCTAAGTAATTATTCCATAACGCACTCGCTGTGCCCTTCTGTAGTGTATCTATTTAATAGATATGTAAACACTATCTCATTTACATCAGCAATGAAGTCGCTGTCACTAATGTCACCTGTCAGTTCACCACGAATGGCGGTAAACGGTTGAAAGTGAAGCCGTGCCTGCACTATAGGCTAGATGCGGTGATGAGCCAGTGTAGTGATATATTTAACATACGAGTAATTACGGGATCAACAGGATTCTACACCTTCAATTAGAATAAAGCTGGGTATGAAAAACAAAGAAGGTTGAAATTATCTGAGTTAAAGCGAATGCAAATTCTTTACAGTATCCACCGGAGGAACTGGCGGTTTGTTCCTAGGCGCGAGTATTCTAAGCTTTGTAGAACTGTTCTACATTCTGCTTATTCGTCCATTCTGCGACATATACAGCCAGCGAGACGACGACCCTTGGCACCGGAGGTTTGGTATGCGACGCCTTCAAGATAATAAGTTTATCCCGAATTGGGGCTGGACATATAATGGGAAGGTCGGAGACAAGGATATACCTAAGATTGAAGATCGTTCTCGTTAAATGTCCAATGAGAAGACTACGAAATAAGTCTTAAATATACCTACCGTCACGTCTGTCATTCATTCTTTTTTTTTTTAAATATTTATTTAAGGAGCTTGGTCAACAAGACTAAGTCGCTCCGTAAGGCTTTCTTATAATATAATACTGGATTTTATAAATATAATACAGTCCTTATGAGTAGGTAATTATCTTCTACGTACACCAATCCGCACAAGTTTATACAATAGTCTCGCTGTTTCTGACAAGGGGAATGCTAGAATGTTATTGCATCTTCCCACCTCTTTAACATCAACGCCAAATTCTATTAATAACTCAGCTCTGAGATCTTCGTTCCGGACACACTCCACCATGATGTGAAGAACGTCTTCCACTTTCCCACATTCTGTACAATTGGGGAAAGGAACTTTTTTCATTAGATATGCGAACTTATTTAAAGGGATATGTCCAGAACGAAGTCTGAGAGCTGTTACAATTTGTCTTCTGCCTAAAAAACATGAATCGAACCATGACGATTTCCATGGTTCACCTTGTACTATTTTATACCACACCCCCTTCTCCACAGACCTCTGATCAAAGTGTTCTCTCCAGTTTAAAAAACAATGTTCGCGTATAAATTCTTCATTAAATAGTTTGGTAATAAGTAGGTAAGTTACCTTTTATACCATGAAAACTATTATAAACTATTAGTTGATAACATACACGTGTCAAGATAACATGAAGCTAGGAAAACAAATGATAATAATGTAGGTATATAATATTATGTAGGTGTAACTACTACTGAATACATACGAACGTAGATATTTTTTTTTACTGAATCTACGTATTGTCTGGAACAATAGTTTTCATGTTTTTTTTTTAATATAATATCTTTTTTTTTAAAGGTAATTTACTTGTTAATTTAGTGTAGGTATATTTAAGACTTATTTCGTAGTCTCCTAGGCTCTGTCTCCTCATTGGATATTTAACGAGAACAGACTTGTTTGTTAATACCTATTAGTTGACTGTATTTAGATAACATGAAGCTAGAAAAACCAAAGATAAAAAAAGTAAAGTCAGCCATGAATTTGTTTCACTACTTTTGACTACAAGCCCCTAGTAGGTAAATGAAAATATCGCTAAGGTTGACACTTTTAGATTCATAAGTTAAAATTAGGTACCTACATTCTATTGTAACCTTTCTAATTAAAGCAATAGGTACAATATTAAGGTCATTTTGGCACGTGGCCTAAATCGGAACTAACGCCGCCATATTGTTTTATCAATACATTTCACAAAACAATGCCGCTGCAAACATGAACTGGCGAAGTGGAGCATAGTCGATTCACCTGTGCTCCTGAACAGACTATGTCCCATCTGAAGTCTGAACAGACTATGTCCCGTCTGAAAGTGATATTAATAAGTCTTTAAAATTAATTGTAAACTGGTTACACGAAAACAATTTAAAAATAAACTTGAGTAAAACAAAAGTTATACATTTCAGTCAACGGATTCCTAGCATGAGCCTTAATGTACACTACAATAATGATAATGTAGAAGAAGTTGAAACTACAAAATTCCTGGGTCTCGAAATAGACAAACATCTTAACTGGAAATCACACATTAATATTTTATGTAATAAAATGAGTAAATCCGCATATGCTTTACATACATTATAATCAATAATAAACACGGATGCACTTCTTACTGCCTACTACGGTATAGCAGAATCCTACTTACAATATGGAATAATATTTTGGGGTAACTCAACCGAAAAAGAAACAACTTTTATGGCTCAAAAAAGATGCTTACAGATGACAACTGACAGTTGCATGCCATACTTTAAACTGTATAAAATACTAACACTACCATGTTTTTACATACTAGAAGTAGCTGTGTTTGTTAAGTGGAACCCTAATCGTTTTAAACGTCTTGCCGATGTATTTTCACGTAATAGGCGTGATAATACCCTACTGTGTCATCATCCCGCTAAGACAGCACTAATGCGCAAAAGGTACTGCATGGCTCCAGTCATATATGATAGAATACCTAAAAGCTGAAAAGAATTGCCGCTATCATTATTTAAAAAAAAAGCTTCGAAGCTTTTTAACGGTCAAAGCATACTATAGCGTAATAGAATTTTTAACTGAAAAAAAAAAAAAAATTGAAACTTAGACTGTTAATATTGTTTTAAAATAAGAATTATGTTAGATTTTGTGGTGTGTTTTGTTCAGTTTGTTAATGTTTAGATTAGTTTAGTGGATTAATTAATCCGTAATGTTTGCATGCCTACTGGTAAAATATGGCAGAACTTATTTCCTGTATCACCATGTACTGTACCCATATTTGCAAAAAATAAAATATCTTATAATCTTATTTTATCTGCTGGAGTGTCCCAATTGTCCGTTCGCCTGCACCCTTGACGATTTGAACAACGCCTCTGACACTGCAATTAATGTGGCCACCTACTGGGCCCAAACAGTATAGATGTACCGTCGAAACGAAAAGAAGAAGACAAAACAATTCCACAAATCATAATCAGTTATAATGTTCCCACTACTGGGACACAGGCCTCCTTTCTTGGAGTGGGGGTGGGCTGTAATCTAGTGCGGGTTGGTAGACGTCACACGTCTTCGAATTTTTGGTTCTAGGACATGCCGGTTTCCTCACGATGTTTTCCTTCACCGTTTTGAGAGCAGTGGTGATGAAATTATTTACACAAAGTAAGGCGCCTGTCTGGGTTCAAACCCACGACCAATAATTTGTAAATCGGGGCCGTTACCACATGGGCCATCACTGCTGCATTCCACAAATATCTGTGACAATTGATTATCAACAGCGCCCCCTTGTCAACGTCAAACTAGCACCTAAATATCCTTGTAGCAATGTATTTTAAAGTAATTTAGAATGCCACTAGAAATTAAAAAATACTATGGAGTTTTTCGGAGACGCTACACTCGAAGTTGCGAACGAGTATGTTTACCTAGGACAAACTGTCCAGTTAGGTAGGTCCAACTTCGAGAAAGAGGTCAATCGTCGAATCCGACTCGGCTGGGCAGCGTTCGGGAAGCTACGCAATATCTTCTCGTCCCACATACCGCAGTGTCTCAAGACGAAAGGCTTTAACCAGTGCGTGTTGCCAGTGATGAAATATGGCAGTGAAACGTGGTCGCTCACAATGGGGCTTGTTAGAAGGCTAAAAGTCACTGGAAAAGGGCAATGGAGAGGGCTATGCTTGGAGTTTCCCTACGTCTTCGAATCAGAAATGAAGAGATCCACAGGAGAACGAAGGTAACCGACATAGCTCGAAGAATTGCCAAACTTAAGTGGCAATGTTCTGGAGTGGCAATCGCGTACCGGAAGACGTAGCGTTGGAAGGCCTCCCACAAGGTGGACCGATGACCTTATGAAAGCCGCAGGAATCCGCTGGACGCGGGAAGCACAGAACCAGTCGAGGTGGCGGTGCTTGGGTGAAAGCCGCAGGAATCCGCTGGATGCGGGAAGCACAAAACCGGTCGAGGTGGCGGTGCTTGGGGGAGGCCTATGTCCAGCAGTGGACGTCTTTCGGCTGAAATGATGATGATAATGGAGTATTTAGAATCTAGAATTAGAAATCATAAAAAAAGAATAACACAATCAACTCTTATTAAGTTGTATAAGTTTTAGTTGTTCAGTTGGAGATTAAACGGTCTTAGTTCAGTTGGTTAGTTCTAGTGAGGATTAGATCGACTACAAGGTGTCACATATGTTAAGTACTTTTTTTGATCATTATTTTACTTTAAATTAAATGATGGAATATTCATGTTCTTAGTAATTTTGCAATTCTACCTGATCCTACCTGATCCTATTCCTTGATCATGTTATCATTATCACTTAAGAGCGCTGTCTCGGGTCTACTAGCGCCACTCCTTTAAAAATTATCTCGTGACTGAGAAGGAATTATGAAAAACGGCTCAATCAGCTGCCTCGGTAAGTGTGTCTAGAATTTTCTAATACCTTTTATAAAATTCGCTAGTGGACCCGAGACAGCATTCTTAATTGTTTTGTTAATTGTGACAACGGTAATTTATGGTAATGCAAATATGACGAGTTGATTAGATATTTTAAAAACAACCGACTTCCAAATAAAATACTACAAAGTGAAAAATAACTTTACCTACCTACCTACCCTACCCTACCCTACCTACCCTACCTACCTACCCTACCCTACCTACCCTACCCTACCCTACCCTACCTACCCTACCCTACCCTACCTACCCTACCCTACCTACCCTACCCTACCTACCCTACCCTACCCATCGGAAGTCGGTGTCTTTGGTTTTGTATTATCGTTTTTTTTTTGCCACCGACTTCCGAAATTAAAGTGATTTTTCACTTTGTTGGTGTTTGGTTTTTATTTTTCATTGGTACCTACCCCACACAAATTCGAATACCATTTCCTGCTATGTAAATAACAGTGTCAGGAAGTTATTATAACATCATCCACATAGACTAAGTGGAAAATATGTATTTATTGGGTCGGTTTGTAATGTACCTAAGTTACAATAGCCTAATGTCAACTGTTCATCACGTTTTACAAAATATTGCTATTCCCGATGCAGGGAAGTTAATTGTTGAGCAGGTCTCCTGGTACTTCAGCATATTAGGTAAAGACGAGCATAAATTGCTAAAGCAGGCCATACACGATAGGGTGTACCTGAAAGGTTTACCAGTACAGTTTAACTGTACAGGTAAACCGGAGCGTGTATGTTGCACAACCGTGCAGGTTTCCACACCTGTACAGGCAACCCGATGAATAAAAAATTTTTTTTTGCTCCTGGGTGTACCTGTGCAGGCAAAACTGAGCGTGTGTGGCGGTCGCATGCGCAGGCGTCAGTTGTCCGGTGATTGCTAGATTTTCAATTCTTTTAATAAGTTGACATGAGAGTACTAAGCTGTTTTAGTTGCAGTAACCATGCTTTGCACCACTTTTTACGGTATCTTCGTTTAAATTTCCTGTTCTTCAATAAAACGAACAATAAACCTACTAACGCTACTGTTTCGAGATCAAGCGCCGCTGCCGGGGCCATGGTTACAACAACTGAGAGTATATACAGGTTTACCGCTACGTGTATGACCTCTACTCAGCTCAAATTTACCTGACAGGTATAACTGGCACACTGTCGGGTACACCATAGCGTGTATGACCTGCTTTAGCAAGTTAGCAACCATATTAAAGTAATCGAATCGCAACCCGTGAAATACTTATTATTGAGTATAGTTCCGGTGGTCATCTGTGGTCTTCATCATCAGTTCCACTTCACCAAATGGTGCTTTTCTAGCGCACCTAGAAAAGCACCGAAAAATAACGAGAGCACGAGAGAAATAAACTAATAGTAAAAAATCATTTTTTTAAATAAGCTTTTTTTTACATAACATAACATCACGCCTTGTTTCCCCGAATGGTTAGGCAGAGGTGTACCTACCCATAGTAGGGACACCCACATTTCGCGAGTTATGTTTAATTAGTTATTTTTAATATCCCTTAAACCGGGGACAAATCCAGACCCCGGGCTGCTACTGAGAAATTCCTAACTGAAAAACCCAATAACACTTTGCCCGACCCGGGAATCGAACCCAGGACCTCATGCTCAGCAGTAGCGCTTGCGACCACTAGACCAACGAGGCAGTCAGTTAAGTGTTACCGTACCTTGATAAACCCCTACCTCAGTTGGGTCCCCTCCTAAACGAAAATCCAATATCTCAGCCAAGGCTAAGTTAAGTTGGAGCGTATTCGGCGCCCCTTAAATTGGCCCCTAAAATAAACTAATGTGTATCGCTGTCATTAATTTTTATAGGAACTTGTTAATAAAAATACTCCATTTATTATAACATTAGACAAATAACTGTTCTCACCCTTTCGTTATTTCGATGTAAACGTTTAATAAACTCCGTTATTTCACGATAAATACAAAGCACTGTAATATATTTACCATTTACATTAAAAAAATAACTCTAAAGTGCAGTAATTTCAACAATATTACACAATAACTGTCATTATTTAGCCGTTATTTGCCTAATGTTATAGTAAATGGAGTATAGTAACCATCATTCAAAGCTTAATTACCTATTATGCATAAGTATTTAAGCAGAGTTAAGCTAACCTAGTTTTTATCCACTTTCTTACACAGGCATACAGTATCTATCTGCTATTTCTTCAAAGATTTTCATGATTTTCTGTTTGTAATCAGCCTACTACTTACTATATAGATACACACGGCTACTGAAGCTACGTAGAACGAGGCTATTTGGATTTTCGGGGGTTATTTGGAACAAAGAAATTGTAAGATTTGAGTTGACATAAATTCGAATCGTGATCTTCGTACGAAAAATTGTTAAATTAACAAGACCAGAAATAAAATAAAAGCTGTCTATGGTGTTTTGGTTGAATTTATATCAACTCAAATCTTACAATTACTATATTCCAAATAACCCTCAATAATCCAAATAGCCCCGTTCTACCGGTATATATTTCCATTATAAGCATTGCATTGGATTTCCGTATCATGAGAGGTTAGCTTATACTGGAATAGCATAGCTTGATATGTAGCCGTGTGTACCTACTTCTATATTCCTATCATACTTATTTTTATAACGCGCCCCTGCTTCGCACGGGGGCGCAATGGCGACATGTTTAAACATCGAGATTTCAGTGCGATCTTCATTCAGATAGTGGTATTATCCAGAACAAATTCTCTAAATGATGGTGAAAAGTACAAAATCCATTTTGTACTTCAGATGATCTAAGTACACACGGCCACAAATCAAGCTATACATTTCCAGTATAAGCTGACCTCTCATTGTACGGAAATCCTATACAATGCGAGATCAGCCTAAACTGGAAAATTATAGCTTGATTTGTGGCCGTGTGTACCTAGACTTATTCTAAGTGGTCCCAGAGACAGACACGAAAAGTGACTTTGTTTTAAAATGTGTAGACGGCTACATAATAATATCAAGCTATAAATTTCCAGTATAAGCTGATCTCGCATTGTATAGGATATCCGTATAATGAGAGGTCAGCTTATAATGGAATATTTAGCTAGATATGTAGCCATATGTACCAATAGATATAGATTCAGTAATGGAAAATATTTAGTTGATCCCCTAAAAACTTAATTCATCTTTCATATTTAATATGTCTTTTAATATCGATCTGCTAATAATAATTTCCGAATGGTCCAGACGTATACCTATACTTCATTTACTATAACATTAGAAAAAAGAGGCTCGTAGAAGCAGGAGTGCGAAACATTTTATTCAAAGTTAAAAGTTTAAACAATTAAACTAAAAATGTTTTAAAATAACTTTGATAAATAGGTCGTAATAACATCTTCATCACACATTACTTACAACAAAACGAATGAATGAAACAAACGATTACGTCGTGTTGATTTAAATTTAATTAAGATTAAAGGAAATAAAAGTCTTTTTTTTTTTACAATATTTTATTTAAAACAACAACTTTCAACACACAATAGTTGGTGTAACTTCTTCGTCTTCATCATATAATTTAGTCACTATGAGTATCATCAGAGAATAAAGATGAAGAAGTTTCACCGACGTTACCTAATAATAAATCTTTCTACCACATCATCCATTATGCTTTAACTTTTCGTCTTCTTTAATTGCATGAGCAACGCAAGACTGCCATCGTTCTAGCGTAATACTATCCAGATCTTGTGGGAGTAATTGTTTCTCCTTGTGTAATTTGAACGTTTTGTTATGTTGAGCCACATACCCCATCATTTGAGCCCATATTAATTCTATAGGGTTGAACTCGCAGTGGTAGAGTGGGAGGCGCAATACTGAAATACCCTTCTCTCTAGCCAGATGGCTATCATCAACATGGCATCTACAACAAACTTTTGGTATAAATGTCTTTGTATTTTTGCTTTTTCTAATAAAGTTGCCCTAAGATATTTTTCCTCAAAAGGAATATTTTTGCTTTTAAACCATTCCTGTATATCTGCCTTTAGTGTAGCTGTGGTTGGCAGCTTCTCCAATGTCCTTGAGTGGTATAGCGCATTGTCCATAACAATTACAGCGCCACTCTCAATTTTTGACAAAATTAACTTGAACCATTTTCACTTTTGTCTATCGCGCTTCTATAACATATTCCCTGTAAATTGAGAGGTCTGGCTCTTATGAAACAGGAAATCCTAGTACAAGAGTCAGGGCTACACAGATGATTGTGTCTTGAAGTGTAAATAAATAAATTATTATTATTATTATTAAAGTTGAAGGCGTCCATTTCGGAGTGGTCATCTTCATCACCTTTCTTTGCATCAAATATTAATGCAGCATCCATTAAAAACCCTTCACAAACCCTGTGAAATAAAATTAATACAAGTCAATTATTCCGTACCCCCTATATAATTTCACTGCTGGAAATAGTTCATAGATAAATACTATAACAAAATGTATAACTTTAAAAGTTCGCTTTGCATGCGTTAATTCATAATACAATATAATATGTATTACTTAATTAATAGTCAATAACAATGGGGTGTTCATTTTTTTATGGCGAGGACAGTCCATAAAATACATACCAGTATGACCGATTATAAGTTGGATTTTTTAAACCAGCAGATAGACCTTCCCAATGTGCTTCTTTTGAAGACTTATTATTAGTGTCATGCCATATTAGGCTTTCCGTGTGACCTGTTTGTATGATAAAAGGTTATTAATATAAATACCATTCATTTCACGAACCAATTTTATGAAATTATGTTTAACTGTATAATTAATTATAATGTTATTGAATGGTCATACACTGCTTAGTGCATAAAAAGCTGTTAAGAAATTTAGAAGCACTGTACCTTCATTTAGCCAAGTGTCATCTAAATAATAATATATTTTCCTTCCTTTATTCCTTAGCCTTTTTATTTCATGAAGATATTTTAGTCTCCAAAGGACGATCTCCTGCTTGTCTATGACTTCTATGAGTGCACTTTTTCTGCTCCGTTTGATTTATGTGAACTTTAATGTTTATTTAATTATTTTATACAGACTGCTTTTTTTAAAATCTGGCAGAGACTCGTCACTGTTAACTGCTTCCAGCATCTTTTCCAAGGTGGGCAACTCATTATTAAAGAAGAAGGAATGAATTTTCCTGCATATTCCACTAAATGTGATGTCATCAAAATCATCACGTTTCATGTGCTTCTGTTGGGGAGGGGGAGATTGCAGGCGACTTTTTATGTTGTACTCTTTGAGAATATTGGACCGAGTAGCCCGAGATAAGCCTGTAAATAATACAATCATGTGCGGAGTTTCTAAAATATAATACATTTTATCACAATGCATGTTAGTTTCAAATATTTTTATAGTAATAATTTTATGAATCATCCTTACCGGCAACTTCTGCGATTTTGTTTATCATCTCAGTCCTATAATGAGGAGTATCTGCAGGCCAGGACTCCAATTGCTTAAAAATATTTATCACAGGTTGTTTTTCTACAGCACGCAGCGTTCTATTTCTTTTGGGAGACATTATTATTTCGTCGGAGTCAACTTTTGGACCACGTTTTTTTCGCCGTTGGCTTTGGTCAGACTCAGCACTTATATGTTGTAAGCCACTCGGTCCCGCACCGGGATCACTCATAGCTCAAAAAAAAAGTAACGTTTTGTAAAAACAACCCAATGACAACACTGATAACAATACAATAATAAAGAAATAACTAAATATTATTTATTATTTTAATAAATAACAACAACATCACGAAAATTAAACAATAACAAACAAAGTATTCACAAGTAATTGACATATGTACATGACAATCTTAGAACATTGTCAAGTCAATTTCACAGACGACATAAACCAGTAAAATTAGAAATCCCCGGCTGTCACAGCTTATGAAGGGATTAAGTAATATTTTAGATTTGGTAGGATTATAGTGAAACAAAAAGCGTTGCAGTATTGTTGACTCCTGCTTCTTTTAGGTTTTTAGCATAGGCACTGTAATTTTAAATTGGAATGAAATAATATATCTAAATTAAAGTCACTTAATTTCATATGGTTGTTTTTTTAAATGATTACAATTAAGTGTGATAGCTGATATATAAATTCATTTTAATCGATTTGGCGTCAATCGTAACTATAACAAGTTTATTGTACTTTTGTTATAAAGTGTGCATCAAAAATAACCTTTTTTAACTTCTGTCTAATGCTATTATAAATGGAGTATAGTATCTACCTATTATAATCTTTAAAAGTTTGACTGTTCTATTTCCTATCTTTTTCTTTTGTTTATCTTGCTTCATAATATCTTGACACGTGTAGGTAGGTAATTATTATCTAAACAGTAAAATAATTCAGGTAGATAATATTATATAGCTACCACTCCATACGGTGTGTTAAGTTAAATAAAGAGTCAACATGAACAATCTACGTATTATTTTGCTGGCATACAGTATCTATCTGTGATTTCTTCAAAGATTTCCATGACTTTTTGTTTGTAATCAGAATTACTTTCCATCATTTTCTTCATAAATAGTCCTTTATTTTTGGAGAGTATTTCATCAAACTGAGCATTATCACAGAAAATTTCAGTAGTTAGATCATCGTCCAACCAAAACTGTGGTAAAAGACAAGCACAAACGATGAGCCCCCACTGTCTTTGTTCTTCAGCAGAAGTCATAAATTCTTCTTTTGTCAATATTCTATCGATTTTGACATTATAGCTATTTAGTATATCCCCAAGTTCTTCATAATAAGAATTCAAAAATATCTCAATGTTGTCTTCTCTAAAAGTTGGATCTAAATTACAACAGAGTAAAACCATGACATCACCAGCGGGTGGTTGGTACCTAATCGCTTGAAAATCAACCAGCACGCAATCATCTGGCTCAGAGTGGTTCTCTTCGTCCTTACTGTAGTGGAACATAAGGTTATTATTCCACAGGTCGCGGTGGCAGATTACATTCTTCTGATGAGGAGAGAAATCACTTAAACTCAAAGCAGTGGACCACACTTCACGCCAAAGACTCTCAATCATATTCATTTCTGTATCGTCATACTTAGAAAATGATTTCATAGCTTCTAATGCCCCTGTCATACACTGACAGAACCAATCTGATGATAGATGGTATCCACCTTTGTCCAGGGATTTTTCGTACTCATCATTAATTCCCTTGTATTCCCCCATAGTTTCTTCACTTTTATTTTCTTCATAAATAATGGAAGATGCGTGAAGTCTGGCTAACGTCTTCAATGCTTGAAGAGTGTGAGCCATGTCGAGCCTATCAAATTTATTTCGTAATTTATACTGTTTGGCATTTAAATCTTCGAAAACCATTGCATCGCTCAGAGCTGTTATTAATCTCGTTGCCCATGGTTTGATACCTAAAATAATTATAACCAAATAGATTAATAACTTCGTCATCACGTGAGGAAAAAAATACACTACACCGGAAACAAAATGTCTACTCACCCGGTATTTCAATGTTCTCCTTGATCACTGAATAGAAGAACGCTTCTTTATCAAAAAGCCGCATTTCCTTCACCATGTTTGCTTTCGCTGCATTGGATCTGGAGACGGCTTTAATGAAGAAGTAAAGAACTTTTCGATTCGACAAATGCACTTTCAGTTTCCAATATTCTGCTAAAAATCCCAACATTTTCTCACTAGCAGGGTGAACAGAATAGTTTGCTAAAATTATTTCTTCATTAGTACGGTTGTAGTTAGCCAAAATTAATTTGATATCTTCTTCTGTTATGTGGTTGACTTGGTTATTAACTTCATTAACGGTGGTCGCCATTATTCAAGTAAATAACTGTCAGCTTGTTGGACTAGAAGAATTTTGCGGCAATTACAATATCTAAGCGAGACGAAATGCGTCTGATGTTCGAGTATATGTTCATTAAACGTACAATACAATATTGTTAGAATCGCTAAGTAAATATTGATATCGTAAGTTTAAATTAGTAAAAGTAAATATAAGATAGAGAAATACCAATGTCGGTATGCCAGCCATACGTTTGCTTTGGAATAAAATGTAAAGAAGCCACGAATCTGGGAATTTTCGCTCGTGCATAGGTAGGTAGGTAGGTAAGCATAATATGTACCTACATAATATAAATTGTTGAGTAGGTAGGTAAGCATAGTGTTTCGCGGAGGATCGCGGTTTGAGATATAACACGGACAAAAGTCAGTTGCTTATTTTTAAAGCGACCAATCATGGCGCTCAGAGCTACCCAACTGTCACTTTAAATGATGGTGTCTTGAACCGTGTTCGTCAGTTTAAATATCTAGGGCATATTGAACTTAAGGATTTGAAGGACAGTCTAAGATGTAGACCGGGGAGCAAAGAGCATTAGCAGAGAGATGTAATATGTTGATTCGAAGGTTCTCACGCTGCTCGGGTGCGGTTAAAAAAACACTTTTTCACTTCTCATGCTCTAAAAGTTCGTCTTTATGTCGTGCGTAGGCGACATAAAGTCGCTTTTTATGCTCTAGAGCATAAAGTAAAATCTTCGTCGAAGACCAAAGCAATCGGTCCAACAGTCACACGAACAACTTCAACTTCATAGAGTAACCTCTTTATTTTAATTCGTTTCGTTAGTATTATAAGAACAAGGCAAGGATACCAACAGACAAAGTACACAATAAAACTTCATGAAATAAACTTATATTTTTTATTTCGTCCATTTATTATTTTACATGTTGCTGTTTCATTTCCTCGCAATTGAAGTGAAAAGTAGAGTGTACAACTCATCCATAAAACCCCGTTTTATGCACTTGCTATATCTACTATTTCAGGCATAGGTATTGTCAGGTTTTCTACTCTTGTAGTCTTTGGACTAGCCTCACTTACAAAGCTGTTAATGCTCTTCGCGTTCAGTACAACAATGCATTCAGGATGCTGTTGGGGCTGCCACACTTTTGTAGTGCCTCGCGCAGGTATGTTTGCGGACGCGCAGACTGTCGGCTTCGCTGCGATTAGACGCAAGCGTGCAGCATCCCTGTTGCCAGCTCCAACAGTCTCCTGGTTGTCATTGGTAGCAGACTGTATTGCCCTATCATTTCCTATTTAAGTCAGCTGCATGTACGGTCAGCTGCAGAGAAATCTCACCCCCTAGCAATTAATAAATACATTGCTAGGGGATGAGATTTCTCTGCAGCTGACTGTACCGGCTAACAGAAACATAGATGTTTAAAAACTGTAACATGTTTTTTTTTTGTTGATGAATTGTTGTTTATAAGTTTTTAAACTGTCATGGTCACTAATATTATTATTAACATAAGCGGGATATTTACCATGTTTATTCATTTTTCTGAGTTCCCGATATTTCGGCGCTGTTGCAAGCACCATGATCACGGATAAACTGAAGTCACTGCGGGTGGGTGTTTATGAGCAGACAAAAACGGTCTACCCTCTTTCTTGATCGTTTTTTGCACTCAGTACAAGTGAGTTTAATCGAGTTCGCAACTCGATTCTGTTCCCGACACACGAAACTCACTGTGTCCGCTCGCGAACTGTTTTCGGCACTTCTTCGGGTTTTACACAGCTGAACCACTGGATTCCAGGCTCTCGACAGTTGAAACCCATCATCCCGGTTGAAGTTCCTATATTTGGTAATCTCAATAGCTTCTCTAACCAGTCTAGGAATATAGTGGCGTTCTGTCGAGATGACCTGAGGGTACTCAGAACAATGAATAAACATGGTAACTATCCCGCTTATGTTAATAATAATATTGTTGTTTATGTTGTGTAATGTGTATTTTGTTTGTAAATATGACTAACATAATTTATAAGTAAATTGTTACTAACGTTATGAGTCCTTGTTACTTGATAATAAATGTTTTATTATTATTATTATAATATTATTATTATTATAGCCCGTTATTTAACCCGAGAGTACTTAGACGTGCTACTGACACACATGTTAGAGTCAGCATGATTCGGCTACTAAACCGATCTGAATGATTTTGAAGGATATTGGTAATCCATTGCTATACATATAAGTTCGAAAAATGTGTCTGCTGACAACGAAAATAACGCAATGAATGTTGTTGAACTGTCAAAAGGAAACTTATAGCTACTGTAAATGTGCTACGCAATTACCCCGCATATTCACATGCGTCTGGCTGGATTGGCACAGGAATACATTACAGATAGACATAGACAATATAGACTGATATTTGATAGGGATGGGGATTCGAGGGGGGCGGTTGATTCAGTGGCTGCTGGTACTGTAGTTACCTATAAGAAATATGTGGTTCGAAAACCATTTCTTGTTTGTTTTTAGATATCGAATATCGATAGGTTCCCATCACGAGTGTGAAATTTCGCAAGTCAATTTAATTTGACTTTGTAAAGTTATCTTTTGGGATTAAAGCAATTCTTACCTATTTGGATATACCTAATGATTGGGGCTAGTAGGTAATTTACCAAGTGGTAATAAAACCGGTCTATGATGAATTATGGAGAAGGAAATGGATGCTTACAGGTCGGTAAGATAAAATTAATAATACAATGAAAAGCGGGCAATAAGAACGATAGCAACTTCTTTGATGATTTTATCTAATTTAAACACAGTGATAAGACAAATACTTTCATAGTTTTTTTTATGATGTAGTTAGCTGGGTACTCAAGTCATAACCAAGAAATAATTTATGTTAACATTAAATATTAACTAAAGGTAGCACTGCCTGCTTATTTATTTAATTCAAAATCAAAGTTTATTTCAACATTTTTTGGAAACACAAATCTCTCTACAATTTCATCAAATAATTCCATTACTCTAATTCGGTATTTCTCATCTTCTTTAGCTACATCTATAAATTCCTGACTACGACTTACTACGTTAGCTCGTTTTGATAACTCGGGATCACAAAATATCTCCTCTCGTTTCTCCTTACTCATAGCTACGATAGGTGTTATAAGCGCAGCTTGAGTTAGTCCGAATACTATACTTTTCTTGTATGCTTCTATAAGAGTAGCTTTATCAAATATATGTATTATATCTACTCCGTCAGCTTGCAGTTCCTCAGTTAGCACTGTATAGTAAACTTCCATAAATTCATCCGTCCATTTGTCTCTATCGCTCCTTGTAGTATTGAAATATATCAGGGAAGACATGTCAAGCATCGGAGAAGAATATATAACAGTCTGAAAATCAACGAACATAGCGTGACATGCTGAGTTTTGACCCTTTTTGAGGAAAATATTATTGGTCCAAAGATCACGATGCACTACCGCATTCCGATATTCCGAGCTTGGCTTCATAAGGTCCATAGCACTATCAAATAATGTAGGCATAATCGATTCTACGTATCGATTGAAGTTTGGCTTAGATTTATACTTAGAAAAGACTTTGAGATAATCAATCACTGCGTTCCTTCCTGTGTTCCGCCAGTCGAGTCCCCTGTTGGGCTCTTGAAGGTAATCGCTATAATGCTCCCATATTCTGTATGTTCTGTTCAACTGACTAGTCTTCCTCTCCTCATAAATGTATGATTGAGCGTGAAATTTTGCTAGCGTTTCGATAGAAGCTTTCAATTCTTCGAAAGACATGGTGTCCTGATGATGTGGCATTACGTATCCAAGTAGTGAGACGTTTTCAAATACAAAAATGTCTTCTTTGATAAACAGTAATTTAGGACGCCATTTTCGTGACCCTGTAAATTTTTTTTAGAAACAATTATTACGTTACGTAGGGGTGTTATTATTATTACAAGGTCTTGTCCTGTAACAGTTTAGTATTATGGTCTTGTTGTAACAGTTATTATCTGTCCATATGTATATTTTAAACTAATAAATAATAATAAAGCTGAAGAGTTTGTTTTTAGGGTTCCGTGCCTCATAAAGAAGAAACGGAAGCCTTATCCGTAGTAGCATTTTTCGTTGACATTTAGTTGGACCAACTTCAGAGGTATGTGGCCCAACCAAACGCCAACAAAAATGCTACTAGGGATAGGATCACTCGTGTGTCTGTCTGTCCGTCCGTCTGTCACAGCCGATTTGCTCCGAATTTACTGGACAGTTTAAGTTGTAATTTGGTACACATATCAGTTTCTGTGACTGATATGTGTATGTGTATTTTGAATACAGGGGACACTTTTGGGGGGCAAATTAGAAAATAAAAAATTGCAAACTGTACCGTGTTACATATCAAATGAAATGGTTTATGGTAAGGATTTCAGATAATTATGTAATAATTCTTTTTAAATTTTACAATAAATAGTTTGAAAGTTATTTAAGAAAATAGATGAAAATTGACCATTCATAAAATTTTTGGCTCAGTAGTTTCGGAGATAAGGAAGGGTTCCTTAGCTCCGAAACTACTGAGCCAAACATTATGAAAAATTATACAGAAAATAGTCCTTTACTTATAGATTACAGGAAACCTATAAGAAGTCTATGATTTTAAAATAACATGGTAAATCTCCCAATATTGTGCGTACAAACTTACATTTGCAGTTGGCATGTATGGGAGAACATGTTTTTCAACTACAATATTAAGTTTGTTTTTGAGATAAATTCAATGTAAATTCATCCCAACTACGGAACCCTTTATTGTGCGTGGTCCGACACGTACTTGGCCGGTTTTTGTTTTATCTCAGGAACTACCATTCGGATATGAAAAAACCTTTTTGCATTTGATTGGCCAATTCTTGAGGAAATTTCACGCGGAAAGAATCTAGCTACCGATAAGGGGCAATAGGACAAAGAACGTAGTTTGTAAAAAAGGAGCTAGCTAACCTGTGCCATTTTCGAATTCATTAAAAAGCGTGCTCAGCATAACATATTCCTTGTTGAAGAAGCCAAGCTCCCTAATATATTGTGCCTTCCATTTGTCGAACCTCGGCATGCACTTCACAAACAGGTTAAGTGTAGAACTGTTTCCATTCAACTCTACTTCCATTATCAGTTTCATATGGTCACCCAGATAACCAATAATTTTGTCTGGAAAGTCTTCCATCTTCCAATCTAACACTTTGGTAAACCCACATTGTTTTGCGATGTAATTAATTTCATCTTGACTTAGTAATTCCATTATATGCGTGCTTCTTGTAACATTAGCAATGTATAGTAGGTATCTGAACAAATAATTGCTGTGCTATATAGGGTAATAGATAATATTATAATGTGGCAGATAACACAGAAAACCATACTGTAGGGACAGCAGATAAACATAACAAGTGTGTCAATGTGGCTGGATAAATCATGAAATTTATAAATTAATAATAGGTGAAAAAAGAAAGCCAAAATGCACATTATTATAAAATTTATTTAACGAATAACCAAATAACTACACGCCAAACATTGAACTGGTAGAATGTAAATCTAGGAAGGGTTCGTTCATGATTTTGTTTAATTTCTTCTCTTTTACGGCTTCGTAATTGGGCGTCCACAATTCCGTCACTCTTGGGGCGTAAGGTCCGTTCAGCTTGGATTCGTCTCCGTCTTCATCATCACTGGAGTCTTCGTCTATTTCCATCGGCTTGCCTTCTTGGGAGTCATCAGCCTGTTCAAGTTGTTCTATACCAGAGAGGCGCTGTAGGAATGATGTGCAGAGAAGACTCACCGGTGGGACCATGTGCGGTGACGCTAACGAGAACTGAAACAACCACAAATAGGAATTAAACATTGTAATCGGTTAGTTACATAATTATTAAAAGGACTGTTTACAGAAAAACTTCAAAGAAAATTCTACACAGTTGACATTTATTTTACATCTGTACCTATTCGGAAGTTATCAACTTATCATAAAGTAAATATACATAACTATATAATATAAAGTTACACAAGAAAAAATCCAAGGATTAAACTATATAAGAAAAGTAGGTAGGTACGTATCATCAAAAAGATGGAAGTATTCCTTGGCTGTACGAAGCAATTTGGACCAAAATCTCAATCTTAATCACCAAATACTGTCAATAACTGAGTAAAAAGCTAACAAAGTAGCAAGATGTTAACGTTTTAAGTAAGTTTTTTTTAATGGATAACACCAATTAAAAAGTAATAAAAAATCTGGTCGTCACAAACGCACTTCCATATAATGTATATCTTCCATATATATTCTTTTCACAAGCAATTTTTAAGGTGCATGGCTTTTCTTTATACGTACCGCCTTTTCCCAACTATGTTGGGGTCGGCTTCCAGTCTAACCGGATGCAGCTGAACAATATTATTATTGTTTATTTATTTATGATTATTATTGTTTATTATTATTATCGTTATTACGTACCACAATGTGGACCAGAAAATCAAAAATTGTAATTCAGATTTATATTTTCACTTATTCTATAAAGATTCTTGAGAATTTGTTAGTTGCACAACACTTCAAGGACAAGTTGATAAAGGCGATGTTACTAATTCGTACCTACCTATTTATAATAGCTATTGAGAAATAATATATTTTCATTAACAAAGAGATAAGATATTTTAGACCAGACTTGATGCCAGACTTAGCCTAGGCACGCACGAGCGATTTTTTATCGCGCACTGGATTATCAACTCTCGGTGTATAGCCGAGCATTGAGAATCCAACAGATTGCATCCCCGCGCGTTACAAAGATACACTGTTGGATTTGTAACTCTCGGTGCTAAGCAGTGCGTTGAAAATATAGTGCGCGATAAAATATCGCCCGTCGGTAGGAAGACTTAAAGTCGAAGTCAAATAATTTATTTCAAATAGGCAAATGAAAGGCACTTTTGAACGTCAAAAATTACAAAAATAATAGATTCTAGTTGCCCCTTCCAAAAGGTAGTTACGTATGAAGAAGAATGGGCAAGAAACTCCATACTTACTCTTTTAAAATGTAAACAATTTTTTTTTTACCGTTGTCCCAGACTAGGAATTGCTCGACAAGTGGTTAAATAAAATCTTGAAATATATTTTTTTAGGGTACCTCCACTACACGGAAAGTGGGATGATATTTTTTTCTCATCTGTCCCATGGTGTGGGGTATCGTAGGAATAGGCCGTTCAAAAATATTGTGGGTTTGTGAGTACCATTTACCGATTCAGGGATCAGTTTGCGTAATATTAAGCTTTAAAGTTCTCATTTCATTTTTGTGAGTCAAGTGTCGTCGTCCCTGCCAGGTAAATGGTTGGATTTGGATATGTGAAAAAATTCACTGCAGTAGTATATAAGGTGTATTTATTCATACACAAAATATTTAAAAAAAAGTCATAACAGCGAATGTTTTTTTTAAACTAAGTTTTTTATATTTCTTATATACTTATAATTTTAAAATTGTTTGAGACATTTTGCAAAAAAAACCTTTACTAACAATTTTTTTTTTTAATTCTGTGAATGACCCGCATGGATGCGGTGACAGTGGCGGCACGAGCGCGGTGCCTTTTGATAATTAATCATCATATCAAGTTTTTTTTTTTTTAATAATGTACTCAGATATAAAAAAAAATCATTTCCATGGTTTTTTTTCGACCTATAGGTGTATCTCTTAAAATATTTCGTGTTTGAATAGATACACCCTATATACAACGAAGTTAAAAGGAAAACTATCACAACTAAGTAGGCTTCACAAGTTACCGAGTAATAGTCGACGAACTTACATTTACAGTTGAAAAACATGTTCTCTCATATTTTCCGTATGGAAGAACATGTTTTTCAACTACAATGTTAAGTTTGTTCTTGGGATAAATTCATACGAACTACGGAACCCTTCATTGTACAGACGCCAACAGGTCAAGCTACCCGAAACTATCAAATTTACGCAATCAACCTTGAACCTTATACTGTAGTGATAAAGTTGAAAATCTATTAAAGAAATTTGACAGATTGTAGTAGCTTGATGTGCTGGCGTCTGTACGTGGTCCGACACGCACTTGGCCAGTTTTGTTTATTTTTATTGTGTTCATATGTATACTTACCTCATTACAATCTTGTTGTCTACGGCCATGCTGCGTTCTTTTGTACGTTTCTAGTGGGAATTGTTCGATAATTTAATGATTACCTGAGCTATAGTGGAGGCGGTTAGGTTGTTGACATCGATGACATTATCGTCGGCGGTGGCCGGCTGCACCTCGGACAGTTGTTGTTCTGCTAACAACGCGCTGAAGTTGGATGTGGGTAGCTTGCGGTGCGATATCACCTCGAGGCGACTCTCTTCTGTTTGTTCTGGTTCTATGCAGTAGATCTCCTGAAAGAGTTCATGTATTAAAACTAGTCACATAATTATACTTATAGTTGAAGAGACAGACAGAGAGAGCGAGACAAACTCTCATGAAAAGAGTGAAGAGAGGCCTACCCCCATCAGTGGGTCAGTACCTAAGGACTAAATTATTCCCCGAAAGTCAGTCATGATTGGCTTCACAAACGTGAGTGAAGTTTCGCCAGTTTACTTAATTTGACGGTTAAATAAATAAAATACATAGAATCTATAGTATTCTATAGACTATTACAGTCTTTTCTATCAATAGTATAGATAGAAAAGTCTGTATATGAGAGTAGGGGAAGACTAAAGAAACGATGGATGGACTACCGAAATGACGATGAATAGAGGAGTATGGAAGAAAAAGACATATTACGCCGACCCCAAATAAGTTGGGATTAGAGCTATACTGTAGATAGACTGAGTAGCACTATGGCTCGGGTTTGTTAGACTAATCAAGAAGTAGCCGAGGATCGTGGTGATCGTTCTTTTGAACCACAGTCTACAAGACCGACTAGTAGTTGTACGTAGACATAAGTTTAATTATAAGGTTTAAAAGCGCTGTCTCGGGTCCACTCAAAAAATATTATCTCGTTACTGAGAAGGAATTATGAATAACGGCTCATTCAGCTGCCTCGGTGTGTCTAGAATTTTCTAATACCTTTTATAAAGTTTCATATTGAGACACGAAGCAACAAAATTCGATCTAAAGAAAAACGGCCACATTCCTCTTTATCGTATTTTGTTGCTTCGTGTCTCAATATGAAACTTTATAAAAGGTATAAGAAAATTCTAGACACACCGAGACAGCTGATTGAGCCGTTTTTCATAATTCCATATTTATTTATTTATTTATTTATCAATTTATGTACACACATATAAACAGACAAGAAGAAAGGAACAGAAAAATACGTACAAAGGTGATTCTTATTTTTAATGAAATCTCTTCCAGCATACCTGCGATGGGAAAGTAGATAAAGAGATGTAGACAACATGTGTTAGAGTAGAAGAGCCGCAAACCGCACCGCACCATTGCTTTTCCTTCTCAGTCACGAGATAATATTTTTTTTAAGGAGTGGCGCTAGTGGACCCGAGGTAGCCCTCTTAAATTGTAATTGTATCGCAATCCACGCATTCGAATATCTAGATTCAGTATGTAAAGAAACACATGTAAAACGGTAAGTGTTAAATGTGTGTATAGATTGGTAATCGAATGATGTAGGGTGCGTAGTGTGCGACCAGCCGAGTGTATCGGCCTCTTGTTGTTTGTAGTTATGCTAGTCAAAGGTTCGCTCGCATCGCTTTTAGCGATAAGACCGCCCATTGTGACACCTTATGTAACAGTTCTACATTTATATCTGTAATTTTTATGGTGTACATAATAAAGAGTATTCTATTCTATTCTATTCTATGATTATACCTACCTACTAAGGGGTTTATTCATAAACGTTGCTTAAAGTTAAATGACGTTCAAACGTCAAAAATGTATGGTTAAACAGTCGCTAACCATTACTTAACTTTAAGTAGCGTTTATAAATAAACCCCTTAATGTTTAGTCCTTTACTTTTGAAAATAATGTCGGAGGAGTGACGTGTATGAATGTGTGGGTTCCTGCCCAATTATGTTGTGTCCCTACTAATAAACTAGCATCCAAACTCAACGGTGGTTTTATTCGGTACCTGACAGAACAATAATATAATCGTCTCTTAAGAGCGGCCAACCCGTCATACTTTTCATACAAACGCTCGTACGTGATTATGGCGTTGGAACAGATCTTTCAATGAAAATTTTGTACTAATTGGTATCATGTGCACTTATATCTAGGATTCTATGAAAGCAAAAAAAAAAAAATTTGGTGAAACTAATTCAGTATAAGCCTCCAAAAATCTGCTTTTTGCATACATTTCACATGAACTTTGGCCGTTCGTAATGTACTCATAAATTGTAAAAATAAAGAAAACATCTCCATATAAACATCGCACATGTAATGGAGATTCTAAATGACATACATTTATTTCACAAACTTTTAAGGGTTTCTCAAAAACACGTATTTCCTGGAACAAGTTTTATGAAATTTCCGCACACCATTTTGCGTTCTCATTCGCCTGTTAGCATTAACATTGCGCTGGATGAAACAACAAGCTTTTCAACCATGCTCGCGTTGACGATAGACGGACCGGGACCTGCATAATACATGTTTGGAATCGTGGTAAAAATTGCTGAAAACATTTTGTATACTTACGGAATTATTTCTCATAAGGTACAGTCTAATGTCGTCATTGAAGCAGGTACCAAAAGTACATTGTTTGAAGACGCCTGTGGACGGGTCCAGTAGCCGCTTCTTCGTTAATATAGGTTTTGAGTTGTGCGGCGTGAACACGTAAACTGAAATAAAAAGGTCATATTAGACTCCGCGTCTATTGAGCCAATCTAAAATAATTTTAGTTGCAGATAGACTGAAAAACATAAGATTTAATAGAAAACAGCGAGAGAACACTATCCAAATAGGTAGAAGAGGGATGATGACCAAACAAAAGTTTTTGTCTTTCATGTAGATTATTAAAAAATATTGGACACGTAGTTTTTCTTTTTTTACGTAATCAAAACATTACGGCGATACGCTGAGTTCAAATGTGGCATGACGTCACTGCTCGCTAGATTTTATACGTAGCTGTGACGTAACGAGTCCCCACTCCCCAAGTTTAATGTGTTTTATCTAAGTATTTTTTTATTAATATGATACAGCAAAAAATACGTGTCTAATATTTTTTTATTATCTGATTGACAGAATAAACAGGTTTTCTTTTTTTTTACACTGGAAACATACCTATTATATTTATGTTCCAAACAAGTTAAGAAACTTTTAAAACACGCCGCTTCAACAATAATAATCAACGCAGAATACCTACCATCATTATTTTTGGTAGCTACAGCTAGTTTGCTGGAGAACCTATGAGCGGCCAAACACGTTGGGTTAATTTGTACGATCCATTTCACTGTCAACGATAGTAAGCTCCACACCGCCACGCAAGTTTCTGTCGTGCACACCAACTAGAAGTAAAGTTCAAGTTTTATATAATACATCATTTATTAAGGCTGACATCTATAAAGCGTACTTGATCTTTACTACACATTCGTTGCCAAGAACCCAGTATATGGGTCGAAAAATAATTCGTTCGTGTGCCCAAAACCCGCAGCCGAGTCGTCGTTGTAAGTAGCTATAGATAACTTCTGTACATGCCTAGGACGCGTCTAGCGAGACCAAAAATCTAAGCATACAGCAAGGGTTGTCGAAAATAAACTATGTGAAAGGTATTTTATTTATAAAATGTCATTAGAAACATCATTTCTTCCGTTTAAGCTAAATCTTCCAGTCGTAACTGGATGCAGCTGAGTACTAGTAATTTACATGAAACGACTGCCTATATGACCTCTACAACCCAGTTACTGGGTAATACGATACCCTTTGGTAAGACTGGTTGTCAGACTTTCGGGCTTCTGACGACCCGTAACGACTGTCAAAGATCCACGAATGACAGCCGGGACCACGGGTTAACGTGCTTTCCGATGCACGGAGGGGTCTCGGAATGTAAAGATGGTCACCACAACCGCGGCAAGCGTAGCTTAACCTGATCGATCGATCCGTGCGGCTGTTATTACTTAACCACAACAATTTATTTAAGCTAAGTACAGTAAGCATTTCATACAAAAATGAACCTTAATGTAGTTGAATAGATGTCAAAGTTACTTTATATATGATACTCACATAATGTGCAGCGTCCCTGTTTCCAAACTGAACGTGTACCCCTTTAGGCCGTAACGCGGGATGAGACAAGGTAGTAGTAAGGTTACATAGATGAGTGTCCCAAAGTGTCAGCTTGCAGCCAAACCACGCCGCGATCAGAGAACAATCCTGTGATATCGCTACACCCCCCATATCGTACTCACTATCCCTGCTCATAGGCACTTTGATTGTCTCATCATTAACTAATGAATGCTCCTTATGAATGTTGAACATCTTATTTATAATATCATCTTTCTCTTCAACCTCTTTCAAGTATGGCAAGTCTTCATCCCTACCAGGCTTATGTTTGACGCCATCTTTGAAACCGTTGAGAACACCATTTGACATGAACTGACCAATCCCAGACGAGTAGTAACATGCAGTTAAACAATTCCACGCGACCTTTTTACGATGTGTCTGTGAAGTATTTTCTTTTCTCCATATTCGGAACTTTTGGTCTGTGCCGGCTGATACGCAAAAGTCACCTCTATAGTTGAGTGCAAGAGAAACTACGTTACATCCTCCGTGGGATAGATTGACGCATGTGTTAAGTTGAAAAGGTGTAGCGTTTTTGTATTGTGCTGACCAGAACTTGAGTTTCTCCTCGGGGTATACAATGCCGTCATTTCTGTACTCTGAGGTTACGAGCCAGTCGCCGTTACCGCTGACCGCAGCGCATGTCACTTCCGTTTCTAATGGCAATAGATTCCACCTCTCTGATGGTAAGTTGTTCATTTCTGTTATGTCTAACTGCAATGAGATAGAGAAAATTTTCATAATTAAATAACATATAAGTTACACAGCATACTATACTAGGGACAAAAACTTGCTGCGTTCGGTCACAATGAGGCACGCGTGCACAGTATCGTCGTCGCTAAACAGCAAGAATGGAACTGGGGATCAGGGGGCCAAGTCTACTAATTTACAAACGTTGCAATGGGCTCTTCATTGTGAGTTTTTGACAGATTTTCTATACAAACACTGTAATACTCACAATGGCGAGACCATTGCAACGTTTGTAAATTAGTAGACTTAGGCCCCTGATCAGTACGTCTGGTAGTGTCCTGTTCTCAGATATTATTGTGTTGCATGCAACTAAGTTCTACCTAGTATTGTTGTTTCAGATCTTCCTAAGATATCGGCATTTCAGGACAATGTTCCTAGTTCCACGAAGTACTCACATCAGGGGCGCAGCCTTCATATAACCCGATTCTTATCGGCTTCCCTGAACAACCAATCTCCTTAGTGTCTACTATTGCCAAATAATATGGTACAACTGTGTATCACATAACATTTCAAATATTAATTAATATCAGTTTAAAATATCATAAGACTAAAAACGATACCTAATTATAACATCATTTTAGAATATTATTGTAAACGAATGTTTTTCAGAAATGAAACTATAATCAGAAAAAATATTATCGTTTTATTGCTGTAAAACATTGAAAACACATTTCTGTTTGTGTAGTGATAATGTCTCTTTGTTTAAGTTACTTGACCATAGATGACGTTAAATTAAGAAAAGTAAAGGAATGACTTAAATTTTTGTGTTAAGAGGGCGTACAACGGTCCACTAGCGCCATTTCTTTAAAAAAATATTATCTCGTGACTGAGAAGAAATTATAAAAAACGGCTCAATATGGAACCTCGGTAAGTATGTCTAGAAATTTCTAATACTTTTTATAACGCAAAGCAACAAAATTCGATCTAAAGTAAAGAAGCCACATTCCTCTAAATCATATTTTGTTGCTTCGTCTCTCAATATGAAACGTTATAAAAGGTATTAGAAAATTCTAGACACACCAAGGTTCCTTATTGAGCCGTTTGTCATAATTCCTTCTCAGTCACAAGATAAGATTTTTTTTAAAGAGAGCCGCTAGTGGACCGTTGTACGCCTTCATAATTCATTTTGATGTTATCTAGAATTTATGAGAACTTAACAATTTTTTCCTCGGCTTCCCTGTAATGATAATTGTAGCTGCGCCACTGACTCACATTGTACAGCACTTTGTCCGTAGTCGTGGAGAAGAGCTGCAGATGGCCGGTGCGGCCCGCCGTGAGTAAGGCCGCGAGCCGCGCGTGGAACACGAGCGCGCCGCCCACGGCCCGCGCCGCCGGCGACACGCCGCCGCACTCCAGGATCGTGCACACCACACGTAACTGTGCGTTCGCTATTACTACCGCTGAAATTTATATTACGAAAAATCTGGATATTTGGCTTTTTGGGGCTACATTAAAACTGATTGGTCTTGTTAGTGTTTTTACATTATAAATTTACAGCGTGTTACGGAAAGGGTATATACATATCAAAGGCACGGATTCTTTTGGTGATAACAAACTACAGGGCAATATTTTTTAATACATAAACCTACATAAATAAAAAGTTAAGAAACATTTAACTAAAAATCAAATGTTTCCAATTGAATTCTACACATCACTAGACCAAGTCAGCTGATCGGTGTCAATAAACTACACACAAAGAAACGGCGGTAACACGTTTGTTATGATTTAAACTATCGAAATAAAAAAAATATTAAGCATTTTCTAGTTAGTGCTTTTGAGCTGAAATTTTGTACAGAGATTCTGAACCAGATACACTCTTCACCCTGTTTGTATGGATATACCCTTTCCGTAACACGCTGTATAACTTTCGTGAAACACTCTAAATATTTTATGGATTATTCACGTCGTACTTGTATTGCCATTAGTTTCGGGCCCGAATGGCCAACATTCAAAAATACTGTTTTGAGTAGCGACCTTGCTGTAAGATGACGTTATAATCCAAAAATAGTCTATAAACGAGAGTTAAATCGTGAACATTTATTACCATTACGTTTCTTCTAATCAATAATTATGTCAGCAACTCTCAACTCTAACAACTTTAATATAAGGTTGAATTTCAATTGCACTTACCATTATTGGTTAACGTTAAGGCAACATGGCTGTTGTTTGTAGTAATAAATCTGATCATTCCAGGCAGACGAGGGATAAAAGCCTTTTCATTGGCTCTGTATGCTAAGTTGCCAATAGTCCATTTTACCAGCACATTTTCCATTCCACCAGTGTACAGATAATTGCCTAAAATATTTAAAACATTAATCGGTTGTAAGTTATGAATACAGGATTTTTGATTCTTACAATAGTCGAGTTTACTAGACTTTTATAGAACAGCTATACGATTTTAAGCCTAAGATTTCACTCCAGATAATTATTGATTAGAACTTCAGTTTCCCAATATAAAAAGAAACCGTGACTGGCTAACTGATCTATCAACACATCGCTCAAACCACTGAACGCATTGGACTGGGCACACAGGGTGTTATTATGACGTAAGCATCCGCTAAGAACGGGTTTTTGAAAGTTCAACCCCTGAAGGGGTAAACAGGTGGATTTCGTTTGTTTGAAAAATCTTACTCCTTGAGTTAATGAACTTGAGACTTGGCACGAAAGCTTATCTTAGTAAATAATAAAGATTGTCACTTTCAGTTTTTTAAAACAACCCCATAAAGAAGGATTGGGGGGCATCAAAGTTTGTATGGAAATTTAAGGCGCGGTTCGATTACCGTGGGCAAAAGCTATTTCAATATAAGCAAGTAAATGGGCATGGACTTTAGTTCTTGTGTACCTGCAGCAGCTTGCTTAAAAATGTTTAATGTGTAATGAAACTTAGGCACATTAAATGTTTTTGAGCACAGAGCAATCTCTATCAACTTTACTTTCAAAATTACCTTGCAGGGAGAAACATGTAGCCATTGGGGGTAAGAAATGCCAATGCAACACTTCTCTTGCGATTTGTTTATAGTCAAATAAGTTTCCTCTGATGACTGTAGCTCTACCCAACGTATCTGTAATAGCTACGGTGTTTGCTTTCTGATGGGCTGTCACTGACATTATGCGGTAGCCATTGTGGTTCATTATTCTGTGAATAAATAGAGTATATTTATTATATATCAAATAACAAAAATTTTAAAGAGTATGGTTAGATGGTTTGGTTATGGTGAGAGGATGAATGAAAAGCGACTAACAAAAGGTATTTACTAGGCAGATGTGAGTGGACATGCTAGGAGAGGATGCTCTAGAAAGACATATCACCTTCAAAATTTAAGAACTCGGTATCCAGAGGTGATTTTCTAAAAATAAAAACTGGAAAATATGCACTCAAAGATGCTATCAAAATGTTTATATAAAATTAATTTCTTGGACAGTTACGTTTTCAGAATTAATTTTAATTTTTTTAATGAAAAAGTTACCCAAACATCATCATAAAAAAAAGTATTTGAAATGGACTCGTGGATGTTTTACTCGTACATTATAAATGTATCCCTTGATCGATAAATACCATAAACAGCAGAGGGATTTTTTTTTCATCAAATGGAACACTGTGTGGCGCAACATGACTTATCACTGATGACCTTCAGAATGCCGTTGACGCTCCTACGCACTCTACGCTTCATGGACGCAATCCTTTTTTGCAGGATGGTATTGAAACATCAGAATGTGCTTCGGTTAACATTCCTGATGTACTGCAGTAACATTGAAGTCCCAATTACACATTGATGGCATTATTATACTGAACTCTGAGGGCGTTTGTAAGCCCTTTGCGTATATCGAACCCACAGACTGCATGTGTACAAAGATTGGCAAAAAATCATAAAGAGTTATACTGCTGGTGTACAATGTGCAACCCTGCAGGCCAACATGCTGCATGGGCAGCCAATGTTCTCCGTTCAAGTTCTGAGTAACTATGTGCCCTAAGTACACCTTTTAACACAACGGTGGGATGTGTGCTGGTTTTTTATGATTTACCCAAAAAACAAGTAGTTTGCTTTTCTGTACATTATACACAAGTCCATGTCCTTCTGTATAAGTATTGCAGACCACTAAAAACTTTCTCAGTGTGCTAATTGACGGACTCAGCAGCACCATGTTGTCCGCATAACTAATACTATTAACGCACAGACCGTGACGTAATGTTGACTTTGACTTTGACAGCCAACATGATTGTGTGCTACTGAGCTTGACAATCAGCTGGTTTACATACAGGCTGTTTTATTTTTAAACATATCTATTATTATATTCACACTGAAATAATTGTAAGGCACTATAATCTATCTTATTATTAACTTTGTACTTGTTCAGGATGAACTTGAATTAAATAAAACTTACCTAGTTTTAATATGCGGTTGCTGTAGATTCTGGATGTATAAGAATTTTGTTCCATTGGTTACTGCTGCATATCGGTCTCCATTACACCATCCTAATGATACACACACCATGTCAGCGTATGTAGGTCTAGTATCTCTGTACTCGTACAACAGTTCACCAGACTTTACGGAATAAGTACTGAGAGTTAGTTGTTTTTGTTTATAAGAGCTTGTAATGCAGCATTCATTGCTGTCTATCATGTCAAATGTATGTACTTTTACATTGTTTGGGAGTCTGAGTTTCTGAAAATAAAAATAAATAAATGTAAAATGAAATAACTTTAAAGTCTTAACACATTGAATGCTGACTACGGATATATCCGTATATGGTTTCTATGCAGGACGCCGACTATGGATAGATACGTACGACTTCTATACGAGTTTCAATAGAATCTACAGTAGCTGGCCTCACCAATAAGGTATTTTTATATAGGATGGCATCTCAAATAAAACAAGCTTTAATAAAAGAGTAACTTTATTGATTTTTCGCTAATTCCATATACGTATATATCCGTAAATAGGCAAATGTATGGTGGCAACCAACTTTGGCCATATAGCCAATTTCGGCATTCAATGGGTTAATCCTAAACAACAAATTATGGGTATTGGGTAAAATAAATAGAAAGTAAACCATTGTAATAAAATATATACCTCCTTACTAATAAACGTTTTATAGTGTCTGTATAGTTACACACTGATTTCTCTCTTTCACTCATCAGTAATTTGACTTTCGAAAGAAGAAGACAAAGCGTTGTGTAACTATACAGACGCTATACATCGTTTATTAGTAAGGAGGTTATACTTTATAAACTAGTGTAGGTACAGGTTAATTCAATGTTTTGTTTTTTATTTATATATTTAGTTTTCAAGAAAACTTACAATTTCTCTTAGAACAGCTCCATTCTCCCAAGTCCATGTTGTAATATAGCCCGTGTCTGAGCATCCATATAAGTTATAGTCTTCATTTTCTGGAAACTGTATGGCTATGAGCTCATTTACAGGACTCTCAGTTTCAAGTGTACGGACACAGTCTCCTGTTTGAATATTGTACACTCGTACTATATTCTCGACAATAATTGCTACTGATCTGAAATCACCATGAAGCTAATTAATGTAATTGACCTTAAGAAGAGTTATTAGAGGACCTAATATAGTAATTTAACATACTCTCCATCCGGTGAGAAAACAGGACGATGTTCGATGATACTCCGGCCTGCTTTTCTATAAAAATTATAATTAACGCCTTTTTCACTGTTACCATTCACCATAACACCCATTTTGAAGATTTAAAAGGCTGTGTTTAGGAAGTTATTCTTTACGCATTTCAATAAACACACGAATGTTGCACTCGAACATATGAGATAACCTCAATCTATATGACATTTAGAATTATTGTTTTTGTATCTCTAGCATAATTAAAATAAGAGTTGGTGAGAAAAAAGATCTATAAAAGAAAGAGACTGCTTCAATGGCACTATGCTTTAGAACAGGCCTATAACTTTTTGGAAATGGGATCTGGAACGCAATTGCATTTCGTTCGGAAATGCAATGTGTTACACACGTTAAACATCCAAAATGACTGCTAAGGAGGACTGGTGCTAGGGGACCGATTCATCATCATCAATTCATCACCTGCATTTATCTATCATGCGCTGTAACATTGTGAGTGATACTATTTTATTTTTTAATACGACAAGCAAAGCCGATGTCGACCATTCTGCCAATGTAAAAGCAAAGGAATTGGAAAAGCAATTGTGCATTGTTTTATAGAAAAATAATAATACATAGAATGATAAAATCTCCGATGATGCAGTTGAACATAATGTAGATCTTGTGGGGTTATTAGTAGTGCACTGGTATTGTGCCACTGAAAAGGAAAAAAGTTTCTTGACGTTTACTTTGATGTCATAAACCATAAACGAATACTATATGGTCTGTGCATAAACGTAAAAGCATGTGTCAATGTTTGTCAATTCGGAATTTCGGAAATCGGAATAGCATGGAGTTTTAAATTAGCGAGATTCTGTTGAAGTTCAATATTGTATGTGCATTGTTTTCATAATTTATCGTTCGCATTTGCTGAAACACTACGATGTCTGCCGAAATAGCAGAAGCCCAATTACAAGTTCGGTTTATAACCAAACAAGAACAGTGAGTAACGTTGTGCATCCGGCGTGGCGAGGTAGGCTGTTATACATACTAAATATTTGCTTTTTGTTATAGATATGCAGTACCAGACAGTCCTTATGCAATTCAGAGTAACACTCAGTCGACAGAGTTGAATACGTTGATAAATGCTTTGTTGAAAGAGACAAATCCATCATTAGAGAAGGCTGTTGAGTTTGATTTCTTAGTATGTGGGGAGCTGTTGTGTACATCGCTCGCAGAGCATTTACAAGAGAAAGGAGCATCTACAGAAGAGACATTGGAAATAGAATATTTGGAAAGATTTCCTGCACCGGCACCGCAGGATTGCTTGATGCATGATGACTGGGTTTCAACAGTCCATGCTCACTCAAACTGGTAAGTGATAAGATTTTACAACACCTTTACTTCCTCAGTTAGCTCCTTATGTTCTTAAAATGTAATTAATGTTTTTTCCAGGATATTATCCGGTTGCTATGACAACAGCATTCACATTTGGAGTACTAAGGGTCAACACAAACTCGCTATTCCTGGTCACACATCTCCAGTAAAAGCTGTTTCTTGGGTCTCTTTCAATGGTGATCAAGCAGTATTTGCAAGGTGAGATAAATGCATAATTTTTTTTTTTTAAACTTTATTTAAGGTACCAACTTCATTAAACAGTAGTCAAACACCTTACAACAGTTCTATTTTCTAAAACAATCATTTTATTTCAGTGGCTCTCATGACCAGTCAGCTATGCTATGGGTGTGGAACGTACCCCGCAACTCAGTGGACTGTGTGGTGACATGCCGCGGTCATGAAAAAGGAGTAGAATGTCTTGCGGTATCTGCTGATGCCAACCGCTTTGCTACAGGCAGTTGGGACAACAATGTCTGCTTGTGGAGTACCAGTAAGTTCAATTTTAAAGAGTCATTAAAAAAAAAAAATCCTCACACTAGGAGTCTCTCCTGTATTGTGGGTGCGTTTACGAACATTTAAAACTTATATACACAAACAGCCTGATTTGATTTATTTGTTTCTTTTTGTCCTTTTGTCCTTCCCCTTGAAAGGTCCTGCTCCTTTTTTTTTTGAAAATATCATGTCCATTGTGTTCTGACAACCTATTGCCTGTGCCTTATAAATCGCCCCCTTACAGGGAAAACCGATTATCTGATATGAACCTTACATAACAGATAATCGGTTTTACCTGTAAGGTTGCGAAATTATCATGCAATAAAATAAACGTTCTAAGTTGTTTATTCATTTCTTCCAGGTTTATCCGATGAAGATAATGTACCAGCAAAGAAAAGAAGTAAACCTGAACATGGAAACACTAGGGTCAGTAAATTCTTAATCTCACTAATAAGGGCAACTTTCAAAGATTATTATCTTAATGCACAAATAAACATACTGATGCAACTGTTAATAAATATAGAAAAATAAAATACTGTTTATTGTTGTCCTATGTCCTATGGCCTATGTCCAGCAGTGGATGTCTTTCGGCTGAAATGATGAATGATGTGTGAGTGAGTGTCCCCATGAACTCCACAACCTCATTCCACCGGCCCCCTTCTACCATCGGACATCTAGACGCACTGCAAGTTACCACCCCTACCTAGTTGATATTCCACCAACTCGCACTAAGTGTTTTCAAACGTCTTTTATAATGCGCACAGCAAAGGAGTGGAACTCTCTGCCTGCGTCTGTGTTTTCGAACGCATACAACCCTAATCTATTCAAAGTGAGAGTGAACAGGCTTCTTCTGGGTAAGCTCACTCCATCGTAGACTTTGTCTCTGTCACCTAGACCTAGACCAAAGTCAAGAGCAAACCCATAGTAAAAAAATAAATAAAAAATGATGATTATTGTTGTAGCTGCTTGCCTTATAAAGAAGAGTACAATGATAAGAAAATGATGAAGTGGAACTAGTCCCATTTTCTAAAGTTTTATGATGACTGCTATTGGTATAAGTTGGTAGCAGCAGGACTTTTCTGCCATCTTTTTTATTCTTTTGCTTTTAAAGTTCCTGGCTAAACAGTCTAGTTTCAAAGTCAAAGTATCAAACATTTACGGAAATATGTGCCTTATGATGTTGATATTTTAGCAATTTTTTTCCGTAAATTAGTTTAACAAACACTTCTTAAAATAAATTAATAGTAAAAAACATTTTTTTAAACAATATTTTACCTAATTGCTCCAAAAAGAAGAAAAAAAAAAAACTTTAAATTAAATCAAACCCATCTATTTATAATCATATAAATTGTATAATATAATAAATTGATTGGTGTGATTTAATTTAAAGTTTAGTTTCTTCTTTTTAGAGTATGTATATCAAAGCTTGTTAAAAATGTTTTTTACTATTAATTATTTTTTTAGTTTTTAGTTATTGATGTGTTATCGTTTCTAAATGTTTCTTAACCTTTGAACACAGACGTCAGTTATTCGTATTTTTCTCAGCAAACCCTGTGATTTGATACCCATATTGTAGGAGTGCGTAAAAAAGTAACTATGCCGCCATCTTGGGCGGTCCCACGTATTGGATTTAGAGTGAAGTAATTTTATTTTTCGTATTCTGCTTAGCAAACACTTTAATTTGATAGCCATATTATAGGAGTGCGTATAATACTATTCCGCCATCTTGGGCGGCCAGCCATATTGGATTTAGAGTGAAGTCATTTAATTTTTCGTATGCTTCCCAGTGATCCCTTTAATTTGATATATTACAGGAGTGCGTATAAAATAACTAGTCCGCCATCTTGGGCGGTCCGCCATATTGGATTTAGAGTGAAGCCATTTTATTTTTTGTATGCTTCTCAGCAAACCCTTTTATTTGATACCTTTATCATGAGAGTATGTAAAGAGCGTAGCAGGTGGCGCTCTATAGTTTCTGCCTACCCCCATAGGAAAAAGGTGTGAGTTTATGTATGTATGTATCATGAGAGTGGACAAAAAATAATTAGTCCGCCATCTTGGGCCGTCCGCCATATTGGATTTAGAATGACGTCACTTAGATAACCATGCATTTTCATCCAAACTAAACGTGTATGCAAAATTTCATCTCAATCGGTTGAGGATAACTCAGCTTTAGAATTGCAAGTTAAATAAAAGCTTGTAAGATCTATAATAGATTACCGGCCATCATGACTGTAGCATCGGGTCAGCTAAGACGCCAATCTCGGCTAATACTAATTTGTAATGTTAGACTCAAATTTTCTTTGATTCATATTTAATTAATCAATTACATTTTTCCATAGGAGCCTTTGTCAACGTTAAAAGGCCATAGAGAGGCAGTATCGGGCGTGCAATGGATGGATTTCAACACAGTGCTGTCCAGTGGATGGGACCATTTGTTGAAACTATGGGATTGTGAACTAGGCGGCATCAAACAGGAGCTTGCTGGTAAATATCTTGAATGTTTTTTATACAAAGGCTAGTAACAGAACTTTATTATTTATTTACCGAGCCTACGCCGCGCTGCCGCCGCGACGTCTGTCTGTCTCATGGCTGTATAATCTTAATCATCAGGTTGCCAGTTAAAATTTTCTTGATAATTTGTTACTGTATCCTGTATATTCATGACACAAGATAAGGTTATAATGACATATTATAAAAATAAGGTATTTATTATAGTTTTGGTGGTAAGGAACCCTTAGTGCGCGAGCCGACTAGTATTTGGCCAGTTTTTAAGTTAATGCACTACTTATCTTGTGTTAAGTTGTACAAGAATTTTAGCTCGCAAGCAGAGTGAGCATTTTGTTCAAAAATGGATCCCAAGATAGCATACAAAAAGTGTTTATTAGTAATTATTATGATAAACTTTTGCACCTGTGCAAGAACAGGTCGTTCGTGGAGGCTCTTTTATTGCACCCCATTCTTTATGACTGATAACAATGATTGAGGTTTAAGATGTGATGTCACAGGCCACGTCAGAGTCTATAAATACGGCTGCTCGAAAGACTTATTTGGCTTGGTATACTTACTTATTTCTTCATTAATATTTTCAGGTAACAAAGCATTCTTCGACGTGGACTGGTCTCCGCTTAACAACAGTATTGTGACAGCATCAGCAGACAGACACATTCGTTTATATGACCCTAGATCTACAGGTTTGATTTAATTTTACTACACTTTGGCCCATTTTCTTACTCATTGAACAATTTTTTTTTAAATCTGTGAATGGGGATCAACATTTCTCAAAATAATAAGGACAGTCTCCTGAAACCGTGTTTCTGTAACTGCAATGGATAAGGTACCTATCATTTCGGCCCCGTCTAAAAAATCCATCCTGTATCCTGTATAAGATTTCTTTATTGTATAATATACCAACTCATGTTACAGAGAGCATCGTGAAGACGACGTTCACTTCGCACACGGGGTGGGTGCAGTCCGTCCGGTGGTCCAAAACGAAGGACACATTGTTCCTTTCTGCTGGCTATGATGGACAAGTTAAACTGTGGGAAACTAGGAGGTAAGTAACATGCATGACCATATATTCCTTCCCTTAAGTTCTCTTAGATTTGTTCAGGATATTTCATTGAAGCCTTAGATTTGTTTATTATTTGGTTCATTATTTCAAAGAGTTTTTTTCAAACAATCAACTCGGATTATACAGTCGATTACTAGTCATAGGTTACTCCCAAAGTGCGGCATGACACCCAATTCTGTGATTTGGTTAATTTTAACCAAAACACTGAATTGGAACTTTATGTAACTTATAACCATAAGGTTTAAAATGAAACAATTCAGACATTTTCGTCAACTTTATTTTAATGTCGTTTATGTCTTTTCCAGTCCCCGCACGCCTCTGTACGATCTGAGCGGACATGAAGACAAAGTCCTGTGCTGTGATTGGTCCAACCCTGCACTACTCGTTAGCGGCTCAAGTGACAACACCCTTAGAATATTCAAAGCGAAACACTACGGAAGCGCGTGAGGGTTAATTTCCATTTTATGACTGACCAATACCTACTAGTGTTCGAAATACATTTTGATGTTTTAATTAATTTTTTACAAAATGTTTCGAGTTTTATTCACAAATGAAGCGTCCGTCTTAGGTATACGTCATGTTATTTAGATTAAAATTTCTATTAGCGGATAAGACGAATAATAAATAAGTTGAATTTTAATCTGTTTATAATTTTTTACCGGCTTCATAAAAACGAGGAGGTTCTTAGTTCGTCGGAATCTTTTTTTTTTTTAGGTGTTCCCATTGTCATGGTCAGGGTCTAATGATGGGATCCTGGAGAAATCGAGGAAACTCTTCAAATATTACAGGCACACCAATAGCGATTGTATTACCCAGTTACTGGGTTGTGGAGGTCAGATAGGCAGTTGCTCCATGGGTTATACTCGGTTTCAGCGGTATTCGGTATGACTAGAACTATAGTAATTTGGGTATTTTTATAGTAACTCGTGCATTTTCTCTCGTAAAGAACGCATTAGCTGAAGTTCCTGATGATGAAGACCACAGATGGCCACCGGAACTACTCAATAATAAGTATTTCACGGGTTGCGATTCGATTATTTTAATATGGTTGCTAACTTGCCAAGCAATTTATGCTCGTCGCAATGCATTTGGTGAATTGGAGCTGATGGTGAACTACCGGGAGAACTCCTCAAAAATTAACGTCCCTTCATCGAGAAAAGCAATATTTTGTAAAAGGTGATGAGCAGTTGACATAGGCTATTGTAACTTAGATAAATTGCAATCCTACCCACTAATTACGTTTTTTCCCCACCTAGTCTATATGGATGATGTTATAATAACTTCCTGTAACTGTTATTTGCATAGCTGGTAGTGGTATTTGAATTTGTGTGGGGTAGGGTATCACAAGAAAAAAAAAAACTATTTACGAAAAAAAAAAAAAAAATTACGTTATTGATGTGATAACGTCGGCTGCACGCACGAAAAAGCATGAATCATTGTCACGTTCCGCCTGATGAGCCCAGTGTGCAAGCGAGAGCGCGGAACAAGCGATAGAGAGGCCTAAGCATTCGGCTTGTGACGCAATGTTTTCTAATGACGTAATCACGTAAAATTATCGTCCGTAAACCGACTTTACAGACAACCAATTTTTTTGTAAAAAGGTTTTTGGGATTACTTTCTCGGCAACAGACAACCATACATTAACTCACACCTTCTTCCCATGACGGTAGGCAGAAACTACAGAACGCCACCTGCTATGATCCTTACATACTCTTTTTGCGTTGATATCGTTCATACATCTGGTCATACCAAACGCTGGTTGCGAGTACTAGTACAGATTTATACAGATGGGACATTCCGCAAAATGATTTAAATAAAAAGCGACTCTTAATACGACACAATAAAGTGCAATTCAAGTCGTAAAACGCTTATTAGGTACCTACAATTATATTCACCTACAAGTTGCCATGCCTCTTTCTATCGCGTAACACTTATACCGGCGGCGCGCGTAACTCCTACTGAAATGGCCCAGTGAGATGGGCCCGCCGGGTACTTGTAGCATCATACCTAAACTGCGGAGTGTCCCATCTGTATTTATCTTACTAGACACCTGAACTTTCTGAAGAACATCCCCAATTACGTCAATATATGTTCTTCTAGGGCGCCCTCTATCGGCGTTTCCACTCACATCTGCCTTGTCAGTCGTCACTTTTGTTGTCTCCCTTCATTCATTCTATTCCTCCACAGCCTATTTCCTAATTAGAATTAAATAAGAGTTTTATTTTGAGCCATCTCTTTTTAAAGAAAATATAGCACCCAAGAGGGTTTGAATATTTAAAGTTGCATCTGTTATGTTCAGTTGAAGCCTTTGCTGAAAACCAAAATGACATAATACTAGTCTCTAATCTTTTATACATATCCTTGCTTTTACAGTTGGGTAAAAAGCATATAATATTATAGGTTTATGTTATCAGAATCAGAAATTATCGATAACATGAGAGTATAGAAAGCAGTAAGTTGTGACATTCCTACTTCCTTGTGGCTGGTTCACGTCTGGCAAAGTTGAACGTTGCGCGGTTTCACTGCTACACAAATATCAACCTTGCCGTCGTTAAAATGAAGCCGATAGTTAAAGTTAACAAGTGCCCCAGTCCGTTTCGACGCTCTCGAAGAGTACCTAGCGGAAGTTTATATTTATTTTCAATTTTATAACAACCCATGCAGCATTGATATTTCTATACACTTTGTTAGTTTAATTTGGACTATACTATTCGGTTGGTAAATATTCGTAGGGTGGTAGTTATATTTGACTCATTCGTTCTACTTTTCGTATCAAGTTAGTTTATTACTTTAAAAGCATTCGGTTTTGTTACACCAAAGCAGTTTATATCATATCGATCCAAAATTGGCCACTGAATGAGCTAAGCTTGGATCGAGCGATCGAGAACTATTGCAACAGACTGGAGTCCGATTTGTTTTTATTTTTATTAAAATTATTCTTATTTGTATTGTAAATTATGTGTGGACTGTATTAGACATTACTTAGTTATCATGACATTATATATTCTGACATTACATGCTTATTGATTTGAATTTATGACATTGTGTATGGTACTATTTTGAAATTATTGTATAACTGTCAATTTATGAAATGGTATAATTTTAATGGTGCTTATAATTTTTATAATAATTTTGCATGCCTGAATTGGTGCAACACAGTGGACTGCGCATTCACTTGACATCTAGAAATGTATGATTATGTACTGTGTTGAGCAATAAACATTTGAATTTGAATTTGAACATCATTAGCTGATTTGTCTATACTTGCTATCTGTCAGAAGAAATGCCCACATTGTTACAAAAAGATACAAATTCACGTCTACATACTGGGACCTATTAATATTCATAACAATTCAGGTCAATTCGACATATTTGTGAAAAAATTACAAAGTTGGCACAGGTACTATTTATTAAAACAGAAAATTACAAAGTTGGCACAGGTGCTGTTAATTAACGCAGAAACTTTTAGAACTAAGTATCTATAGTATTAATTTATTTTAATCTCTATAAATGCTGTACCGGTTGACGTCATCAGCGCTGGGGCTCTGTCTCGCATCGGGTCGCAGCGTTATGCTGAGCGATGGCAGTTTTGCGTGAATGTGACGCATATTTTCCTCCAACTTGTTCTTTTCGTGTTTGTGTTCTTTATTTATGTTACCGGCCAAACCCGATTTCAGGCCAAACTAGTTTGTCCTAGGCCAAACCCTCCCTACACGCGATAGGGCAAACCAGTATAGCCTAGGCCAAACTCCACCTGCGCTAAGATAGGTCGTCGGAGCCCCGCTTGGCGGGGCTCCTATTTCTGGGTGGTTTAAAAAAAAATAACCACGAAAGTTGAGCCTGCTAACCTAACCTATCCGAGTCGGGGTACTCCGGGTCGGGGTGTTAACCAAAATAGTTAGGATAAACCGGTTTGGTCTGAAATCGGGTTTGGCCGGTAACATTTACATCATGTTTACCGTAAATAAACTTTTTTTTTAATGTACGACACTTGTCAAATTAGACGTAGTTTATCAGAACGGACTCAACCCACATTATGGTAAAAAAATAGTTGTTTATAATAAAGAGGTCCTATCGGCTGGTTCTTTCACTCAGTAAAAAAGATTTGTGACACTAAAAGATAAGGTTGATTTTTAGGGTTCCGTACCCAAAGGGTAAAACGGGACCCTATTACTAAGACTCCGCTGTCCGTCTGTCTGTCTGTCTGTCTGTCCGTCCGTCTTTCACCAGGCTGTATCTCATAAACCGTGATAGTTAGACGGTTTAAAATTCCACAGAAATGTATTATGATGTATTAACAAATATTTAAGGGGTGCTCCCATACAACAAACATGATTTTTTTGCCGTTTTTATAGATAATGGTACGGAGCCCTTCGTGCGCGAGTCCGACTCGCACTTGGCCGGTTTTTTAATGATGGGGACCAACCCACATGAGGGTGCCACCTTCCGTTAACCTTTAGGACCTTTTTGGTATAAACAACTCATTTTTGACCATAATGAGTCCTTTCTGCTAAACTATAACTTCCAATTGTCGGATTGTAAGAATTGTATAGGTACTGTATACTGCCTTGTATACTGTAGGTTTGTTGACTTGATTTTCTATTTTGTTTAGTACCTGATAATTGTTGAAAGGCCTACTACACCTTCCTCCCATATCTATTAACAATTATTTGAAAATATTGTAAAAACCAATTATTTTTAAAAGAGTAACCGTGGAGTTTCTTCCCGGTTTTTCTCCATAGAAAACGACCAATTGGAACCGTGCACCTAGCTTTTGACGTTTCATAAGTGCCCATGTAGGTTTATGTGAAATAAATATTTTAATTTTGAAGATAGTCGCCTATCACCTGTCTGTCTTACTTTACGTTACTATTTAGAGCTCTGGTCATCCTGACAAAGGAGATTTTTCTGCATCCATACATCGTTCGCCCCAGAACCAACAGCGAACGAAAATTACTTTGCGTGTACTAAATTACAAGTATATGCCCATGAAGACAAAGTTTATTGACGGACAATTTGCAGAAAGGATTTATTTCAAAAGAAAACAAAGATTTTGAGGTTATATTTAGTAAGAAACAATCCTTTCAATACTTCGAAATACATGGTAATAAATGCAGGTCACTGTTATTTCTATTGCCTGTATTTGGTTAATTAAGCTAAGAGAATCAGAAAAACATTTTAAGTACTTACCTAAGTAGGTACCTATTAGGTATTTGGTAAATCTTCTAGTTTTTATATCAAAATGGGTAGGTAGGTAAATAAGTACTTATTTATTTAACTTCAATGCAAAAGACTTTATCCTAATGTTTTTTGATTTTATTTATTTATAATTAGGTAGAAAGTCATATTACCTCATGAATGTTGGTCATGTTATTGACAGATTGGACATCACTACTTATTGTCATGTCTAATCTAATTGTCAAAGATGGCGGCATATTTAATGTCATGTCGATAGTCGCTCTTTTAATTGTTCATTATGGAACGCAGAATGTTCGTTTCATACAGATATTCGCAATTAGTCTAATAAAATATATTTATAGTTATTATGTAGGTCAGATGTTTGTTTGTCCTGGGGCCATTTCCGACGATGTCCTTTGTTTAGGCATCCATAAGCCAGAGGATATTGAGGTCAACCTGGAATTTCACCAAAGTTCAAGGTTCAGTTTCGCTAAAATAGTTTTCTTACAAATAAGGGAAATGGAAAGAAAATAATGTACTAGATTTGGTTTCGCTTGTTTTATTCAATCATTTTGCTCTTACAAAATATGTTCAATGCAAAGGAACATGAGTCGTCACAATAAAACATGCTTCTTAGTACCATTTTGATTTATTTATATTATATTTTAGATTCCATTCAGCATAACTATAAATAATGCGGGTCACATAAAATGCTCATAGCACATTATAGAAACTTGCAAACACTTTGTAACAAAATAGATACATAACTTTCCTCTTTGTCTTTTCTCTGCGAGAAATGCTTTTACACTATTATCATAGTTATGCCAAACCTCACATCATAACACAACGAAGCAACATGTCCCTTAAAAATAATCTGTCTTACCAACAATTTCATTTCATTTTTTTTTACATTTTATGAAGTTTTTATTTTTTGCATTCATAATTCTATAATACTACCTAACTAAATATTTACCTAAACTATGCTACTGTCTAGACTAGTCTGCTGGGTAGAACACCACACTATATTAATACACATTGGACAAATACAATCGTATCGACACTTCCGTTTTTTTCATGTAATTTTCTTCTTTCACTTATTCAACTACATAACGAAAGAGGTGAAAGCAAACTTGTTGAACTGAAACTTATCAAGAATGTGTTCACTATTCTCTTAGACGTGTAACTTACGCTAGCGACGGCGGCGCGCGCGCGCGGCGTGCCGGCTTCAGTCCATTCAAATTAAATTATTTAATAAACTAACAAAGGAAACTACCCTAGAGCCGGCAGGGCGCGCCCGCGCCTCCGCCCGACAAATATATTAAATCTAAGGCTCTATGCTATCTATCTTAGCGTCGAAACATTGTTTTCTATTCTATCCTATCTATAATTAAGCCTAAGATCTAAACCTAGCCGTCTTCGTTATCGTGCCCGTAGCTTCTCTATTCACTGTATCGACATATCCTTGCGTTCGCTTATAATTAAATGACTTATTTTTAAAAACATCTACTTAACATTTCTATTCTTCGACATGATTTTCTGTTGAAACATAGTTTTGGTTTTCAAGACTTGGTTCCCCAATCGCATCTTTGTGCTCATCTTATGTTTTTATTTAGTTCTCACTACATATTATATTTATGTAAGTATTACAAATCATCGTCCGTAATCTCAAAGTAAAGTATTGTTATCAGTTATCACACATGTCTAGAATGTACAAGTGAGTTTAACTAGGAACATCTACGTTTCTGTCGAGTTCAATTAATTTTACATCATGTGTGAAAAATGCAACGATTAGACAGCCACATTATTTTCTTTTAGTTGTTAATACAAAATATTTTAAACATAGTTTTTACATTATCACTACGTTTATATAATACGGTAAGTTCTCTATTACCTGTAAAAATATTGTGTAAAGCACATGCAACTGCTATACTGTATTCATATCTGAGCATTACTTTAGAGGAAGCTGAAGGCACTACCATCAAATCAACTTATTATTGCTTAAATGGAAGGGAAGCATTAGAAAAATAATTTCGTGCTAAAATACTTTGCTTTCGACGGTGTTCTACTACACAGGACCGTGCCACGCTATAACTACAAGTCACTTAGATGAATACTTCACGTGCGTTACGTGACCTCGTTTTGGTACATGTCTATACTAAAATACATATTTGCTTTATACAAAGACGATTTACGGAAACAACGATTTGCTTCTTGGAATGAAACTAAAACATTAGAGCAAGGAAATCATATGATACACTTATAAACGGTACGTTCAACCAAGGCTTGGTGATTCTCATAACGTGAAATGAATTTATTTAATACATTGACATCAATTTTAAATGCAAAGTTTAGCGGAAATATCTATCGGAAGACTGCATTAACAGGAAGCCACAGTGTACGTGGAACACTAAACGATCAATACTTAACTAAGTACCACGCGACGCTCGGTACTACATTGCACTTTGTGGTTATTACATTTCACAAGTAAAGGCGGTTCTTAATCAGTACATAAAATTTGGCTTGATCAGACGTCGAGGACGACACTGATCATCGGAGTATTGTGGTTCAGTACGTCTCACTTGAACGTTACACTAAGAAACATCTCAGTTTCCATCAGAGTTGCCGTGAGGCGTTGAATGCGTCGAACCGGCTGTGTCAGCTCATTGCGATCGTACGGCCATGCTCATGAGGCAGTCAGCTAATACAACTACTATCTGGGGCTACCTACGTGTTTGCGTTTTGTCTGTTCACACTCGAGTCGTGAGTTACGTTGTGTCTCTACGTGGAAGATGTTTAGCAGTAAGTTACTAGTAAGAAACTAGTGAAAATCTTTTGAGCTAATGTATGTACATTTCAAAAAGTAATTCATTACGGAACAACAGTACAGTTCAGCCTTTTCCTGAATAAATTAAAATGATTGTTAACAAATCAAGTACAGATCTACTTACTCGTTCAAAATCTACGTTATTCATTCAAAACCTGTCGTCAGCTAGTTTCAGTTCCTGTATTGTTTCTTTTAAGTCGGTTCACAGGTTTTGAATAAAGAGGTTACCGCTTAATTGTCAGTTAAAATACAGTTAATATATCAAACATTTAACTAGTCTTCAGTCCCTGAGTTGTATAAATATTTTCCTACTTCTTACTCGACTTTAATGATTTGTATACTTTGGTTCTGATGAAACTCTTGACGTGCCAAAATAGAATTAAACAGTTGCGATATAGTAGGCTTTTACTCGTACCCATCAACAATGTGTATACATGTATACATATCCATGTATAATTTATATATATTCAATATAAAAATATCAAATTTCATATAAAGTCATAAAGTGTACCCAAAACCTACGTGATGGTACAAAAAGTGCTCAATTACACCAAAACGGTGTTTGCACTTTGGATTTCAAATCCATTTACATTTTATAATGTGGAAATCAATCGTGGAATTTTTGTTTGAGTTTTCTTCTAGTGGAATGTGCCGACCGCCTACAAAATAACAACTACAGTTGATTCAGTACATGATTCTCAAAAAAGGATCATTTCATTATTCACGTATTCAAACATGTGTTTTCAACGTACAAAATTTGTATAGACTCGTAAAATGTATAAATAGACTTTACATACAACTGCTTATTGCTAAATGTTGCCGTATCATCAGCACTGTAGTGCCTACAAGCGCAGACGTCTCTGTTGGAAGTCATTGCCCATGCAGTAGTCGTAGTACACGTGTAAGTAGTTCAGAGGCTCGCGGAGTGGCGTGTACCTACAGTCTACACCTTGCAGTCCCTATGTTATGAACCAAAACGCGGGTTAGAAATATTTGGAAGTTAAAAGTAGGTATACATAAATTCAGTCTGTGTTCGGGTTTGGCAACGACGTTATTGTTATTGAAGTTTGTTTCATAATCGCATCTACACGCAGAAAATTAATAAGAAAAAATAAGAAGAAACCTATTTGTGATGAGAAAAGAATGACTTTAAGAAGAAATATAATTTTACGTACCTCTTACAAGTAATAGATTTGTTCAGGGAGGTTGTTTATGTCGATTTGAAAGACAACTTTAAGCTGGCTGAGACCATACACGTGGCGCTCGTTGGGTCAGTGAGCCATACGATATAGAATCGCGATCTTTGGAAGACTGCGCCAGTATGAACATTGTTTCTGATAAATAATACTGTTTTTTATACATATTCATACACATATTCTGGGAACATAATGAGTTAGAGCACCATGCTAACGTATATAAAGGTCTACACAATTCGCACTAAGGATGGTGTTCCCTCCATGCTCCTGTAGCGAAACTTACTTTTGCTTTTACTACGTAGAGCTGCCTGAATTTATGTTTCCAACTATAAAATGACGTAACGACTGTATTTTAAAAATACTTAAACTCATCGGAAGATTCTAAATCTCCGGCTTTTTTATCGTACAAGATCTAATCGGTGTACCCACCATTACTAACCCTTACACACTTAATCATTTCATTATTCTTTACAATTTTTGTTAATATTTTTGATTCCATGATATGACCTTTTCCACCTATCTTTCTATCCGATTCTCAGATATTGCTCTCCTCATACACTCCGATGTAACAAAAATAATTTAAATAAAATGACACAAATGATTAATTTTAAAATTTCAATATATATATACTTTTGTATAATGTGATTGCACCATTGTTTGATTTTAGTGATGTTCATTGTTTATGCTTAGTCAAAAAACAAACGGTAACTGAATAGTTACAGGTTTGAGTATGACACTAGCAATCAAATAATATGATAAGATTTACCGATTTTTCTGCATTGAGGACAAGTTTAATTTGTCACTTCATGCATGAAAACACTCTATGCTAAAATAAATACCTAACTATCTTAAATAATTCTGTCAACATGTACGAAATCTGCGCCTAAAATCTTAATGAATTTTCATAAAACAATAATAAAATTATAATGCAAAACACTTTTAAAATTGCAACTATATCTATACATCAAATCCTCTCCTCGAACCGTCAAAAGACCTCATCAAAACATCACAGCAAATCGAACGTCCAGCATAAAGCCAAGAGGACCAGCCAAATACGAAGCCCGTCGAGAAAATAAATAGTCGAGGCGATCAAGTAATAGGCTTAACAACTAGAGAGAGGCGCCGGCGGGGCGAGGGCGCCGCGCAGCGGAGCTTTCGATGAAGTCTATAACGGCCGCAAATTAAAACTAAAACAAATTAACATCGTAAAAAGTCACAGTTGCTTTGATTTTTGGCTCGTGTACAGCACGTAGTGTTGTAGCGTGGCTTACGGTCTACTTGGGAGGCGGGTACGGCTGGTAGGCCTCGTCGGGCGACGCGGCCGTGGACGCGTGCTCGCTCTCCATCGGCATCTGGATGATCGGCGGGGTCGGACCCGCGTAGTACTGATACGGGTGCGACGTGAAATACTGCAACACAACATCGTGCCGTCTCAGCGCTCTATCGATATATTCATTGCCCCAGGTGTGTTAATTTTCATTTCTTTTTTTCCATTGAACGGTTAAACATCATCCATCTTTGTGTGTATTATTAATTTCCCATTTTTAGCAAACACGAGGTAACACCAGGCACTTAGTGTCGTATAGCAGAGTGGCAGCATAACGTGTGGCAGAGAAAGCGAGAGGAGCGCTAAGTGAGCGGTGGATCGTAAGCAATGGGACACGGAAGGTTAGAGCGTTCGATTACAATTTTACTGTGCACTCACGTATAACTCATTTTCCGGCCTTAAGCTGTCCCAGTTTACCTGGAAAACAGAGAATTACTATCAGTCTTGTATTGTTTTCGACTGAATATATTCTCGTAAACCTCTGACTCGATAGTTTTGTAGTTTATAGGCCGTCATCTGTTTTATAAAGGTTGCTAACCACCGCACTCCTCGTGTCTCGGCTTGGATGACAACTGGCCATCTGAAAGGTCCGCACTCGAGAACTTGCGGAATTGTAGAGTAAGACGGGACATTGATGCACCTACTTGAGACAAATGGGCCAGTTGCCTAGTTGTGGAATGAGTACGGGACACTTACGTATTGGCTAGGCACAGCGTCGATGGGTATATGTGGGTGCGCGGGGTGCGTAGCGTGGTGCGCGGGGTGCGCGGGCGGGATGAGCGCGGCGTAGGGCGCCAGCCAGGCGGCCGGGTGCGCCGCGTGGTGGTGGTGGTGCAGCTGCGGGTGGTGGTGGAAGGCCGCCACGCCGTACATGCCGCCGCCGCTGCGGTACACCCCGGCGCACTCGCCGCCGGCGCCGCCGCCGCCTACTCCTCCGGCGTAAACACCGCTTACAGCCATGGCGGCCTGGAATTGTACAAAAGTACAATTATTTCTCTTGAACATCGTTCAGTGTTTACAAATTCAAAATATTTTAGGGCAAAGAGAATTAAACCATCATCATTAGGAACATTTGCAAATCAAAGAGGTTGAATTGCAAATGAAATTGAATTGTGATCAACTTAGATTCACAAAAAGTTCACAGAAGCATAAAAGCATGATCTAATTTTTTCCCAATCAACTCGGCTGGGGTAGAATTTGAGAATCAGAATATTATTATTATGCAGCGGCTACTTTACTTAAATTCAATGAAGAAATTAAAGCCGCAAAGGTAACGAGTGACATTTATATACCTACTACGACAGTTCTCTGCTGCGACTGTTCTGCTAAAGCACAAAAAAAAAAACTTATAAAACTTGCAGCCGGAAGGCGACTAATGCAAATTTTATCGCTAATGAAGACTTTGAGTTACGTAAGGTACCGGTTCTTTACGAGAACTCCACGTTATTTGTTTAACGAAATTAAACCTAAAGGAGGCTATGTCGCTTGTCAATCAGTCTGCAAGGTTAAGTTTCGTCACTACGGTAGACCCACGCCATGCTAGAGAAAGAACAGGATGCCTACTAGTCTTGGTAGTTTCACACATCGGCATTCAGAAGCCGAAAATCCGAAAACGTGTTCATTGAATTGCTGTAGGCAGGTGTTCGAGTATTTCGATGCAACACAGCAATACGTCAGAGCTTAGAGCACCGACGTATTGTGCACCCGTAGCGGGAGGGCCCGTTATGGGTGCTGCCTATTTCTCAGTGCTCGAATAAAGGTTGTTATGATGAATCGTCTTGAATCAGAATGTCAATCTTTTAACGTAGGTTCGTACGCTTGCTATTAGTTTTGGGTTTTGGTATGAATGTGGATGGCTGTAATAGTAAGGGGAAATTAAAAAACCGATGGGTGAGTTGTGCGAGAGATGATATGGCTAGAAAGGGACGATTATGTACACGTTTTTTTTTATTCTACTATGAGTTTGCTCTTGACTTTAGTCTAGGTCTGGATGACAGAGACAAAGTCTACGATGGAGTGAGCTTACCCAGAAGAAGCCTGTTCACTCTCACTTTGAATAGATTAGGGTTGTATATGCGTTCGGAAACACAGACGCAGGCAGAGAGTTCCACTCCTTTGCTGCGCGCATTATAAAAGACGTTTGAAAACGCTTAGTGTGAGTTGGTGGAATATCAACCAGGTAGGGGTGGTAACTTGCAGTGCGTCTAGATGTCCGATGGTAGAAGGGGGCCGGTGGAATGAGGTCGTAATACGTACTACTGAAATGACGGCTAATAGAGAGATGTATGGAAGAATAGGTGCTGCATCATCATTCATCATTTCAGCCGAATGACGTCCACTGCTGGACATAGGCCTCCCCCAAAGGGGGGGGGTTTACCATAATAGTCACGCTTGGCAGGCGGGTTGGCGATCGCAGTATGGTGTTAAATATGCATAGAGAACGCTGCTGCCCATTCTCTTAATAGGGTGGTGCTATTCTTTACGTCCGGCACCTCATAATTAGCCGTTATAATTATGTATGCTAGTTCCTACTGAATGGATAGCTGTCAACTGGCTACCTGGGTAATGGAATCGTTGTTGTCCCTCCATGCTCGTCCGTTGTTGTCGTTTTGTTTGTTGTACAGTGCCTTTTTCTTGTTACCGCCGTCGGCGAATTTAACTAGTAGAGGCTCCTTAGCGCCCGGGATCGGGTTGCCATTGAACATCTGAAACAAATATGTAGGTACTTATGTATAATTTTTTATTTTCGGAAAAACATATATGTACATATAAGGTTCAGAAAATCAAATTTTCAGGTAAATAATAAAAATGAACATTATAGAAAAAAGTGTATCTAATAATATATGTTGAGATAAATACAATTTTTTTTTTTAAGTAGTTCAAGTTAAATCTTGAATTACTTTCGGATCGTTGGGAAAAATGAGAAACAAAAAAGCGTAAACGTGTTTGTCTATCTAAACAGCGACTCTTTTTCTGATAAATGCGTTTTTGCCTTATTTTGTTCTTTTTTCACTCACTTGAATAATCTGCTCGCACTTCTCTCTAGACTCCATCCTTGCAAAGCCCACACCTTTGCTTTGGCCGTGGGTGTCACGCAAGATTCGTGTGGACACCACTTGGCCAAACTTGGCCAGCAGTTGGTCCACATCGTTCTCCTTGAAGTGCGGCGGCAGGTTGGCCATGTACAGGTTGGTAGGATCCTGTTCTTGTTGCTGTAAATGCCCCGGAGTAATAGGTGAAGAACTTGCTCTCCAAATCTTCAATGTTTAAAAATTCAAATTGGAAGTTTCAGTGACATTATCAGAAAATTTCGAGCACCACAGTGGGTGATTAATTAGCAATAAACAAGTGCTGAGACTGAAATACTTTGAAAGTGCTTAGCACATTCAGCTATTGTGGGGATTTGAGATGTATATATACCATGTGACAAGCCCCGGAACCACTGTAAATGCTTTTATATGTGCGCTTATGACACAAAAATATGCATAGCATGGTTGCTTTTGCCACCCACCATTAGGAAAGCATTATCATTCGGGGAGTAATACATACTGCTTTATTTACATGTTTCCAATGTGTACGTGAGTGTGATGGAGCAGACTGTGACGTCACAAGATATCACTGGCTGCATGACAACATGTCTTGTTTATTTTGTTAACTATTAATTTGAATGTCTTTAAGCGTTAATTTAACGTGTCTGTGAAATTATTCTTACAATGTTAAAATTAGCTTGAAGCCCGCATAGAATATCTAGACACTGAAGCCAGCTCTGACGTAAATCAGCAGATTGATCTAATGTACTAATATTACGTAGGTGTTATCAACGACATGGGCATATACATTAGCATAGAGATTACGAAGCTAGTTAAAATTCGCATACACACTAATTTAATATCGAAAGCATAGAAATACCCGAGCCCAGTAGCGATAATATAATTATACATTGTTATAACGCTGAAGCATACGACAATAGTATAGAATTAATAGGATGAAACAATGTCTGAAGTATAGAATTAAGTAAGCGTTATTATTTGCGTCGATTTGCGTACCATTGAAGGGATAACATACTTACAACACATTAGTGTTACATTGTTCGTTTGTGAATACGCTGATACAACATTACCACTCATGTTGTTTCCCAAATGGACTACACAAATGAATGATCGTGTACTTGGTAGCTGTGTTAATACCGGGACATTTCAAAGTATTTATCGCCCATATTGTCGATGATCTAAACACAGGACCTACTTCTAGACAGTCAATCTATTGAATCAAACAAATTTAGGCATTATAATAATGGCTGGAAAATAGGAGCACGTCGAAGATTTCACCTCAAATTACATGGATCGGGATGCTTATGCTACATATGCATAAATGTCAAATCTAGCAAAGTTTACAAGATAGGGAACACTCTTTACTTTCAGTTATGTATGTTAACAGCACTTCTTATATAGATAAGGGGGTATAAGTACTAAAGCTATAAGTAAGGGAAGACGGAATAAAGGGTTGGATCAGTGGGGAAGGCAACTGTCTAAATGGCAAAAAGTCTGCCATTTTCCTAAGTAAAGACCAATATAAATTGAATTATGAAAGGCACAAAGCATTATACGATTCCAACTCCCGGCAAGAAACAATCGCACTGCGCTTAATTTCACAGTTGCCATTCCTTTTGTATTTAATGGCTTTTGGACATTCATTACGTATTTAAGGATTTTAGTCGGAACAGGGAGTTAAGAGTTAGTATTTCGTAGTTCTTCATAGTAAAGGCGAAGGAGCAGAAATAGAAGACGATGGGATGAGAGAGCGGACAAGGAGCAGGCGGTTAGTCATAATAGTATTACTTGCATGCACAACGTACACGGTTCAGTCTACGCAGGAACCAGATACCCACTTTAGCCATCTGGGCCTGAACACCTTTGGCTTGTAATCCTTTAACAGCTGCCTCAGCCGACGCGATCGTTTCAAAATCTACAAAACCGTAACCTGAGAAAAAAATTAAATTATTTTATAGTAGGGAGTTACCTCAGCCGATAGGGACCGCTTAAAAAAAGTTTTTTCTTAATCATTTCGATGACTCATGCTTTGGCCTTATGTATGTATGTTGTAACATATATCTAAAATTCCAAAGAAAGAACAGCTATGGTACATACATTTGATATGTAACTAATGAGCGCGAGTATATTGCCTACTCGACATTAGCGTGATGAAAATGTGACATCGAAAAAGGGAAATATCGTGATGAACATTAAAATTACTGTGCAAACTTCATATCGAGGTAATAATTTAGTATCATCTGTGCTTGGGTGCAAATATAGTGAACATGATAATATATCTACTATAAAAATACATAAAATAAACATTTAAGTAAACATGATAATGTCATAAATATGAATCAAATTCAATGTATCTAGTGTTCGTGCATATATTGGAAAAAAGTCTCACCATAGATGGGTTAGTTTAATGAAGGTAGGTATATGGTATTCTAGAAAATATTAATATATTGTTTTAAATAATTCAATTACGAATAATCGTATCAATGCAACTCTATTCAAGTAATAAATTGTAAAACAATATTTAAATACATACGTGAGATACTATGCACAGATTTATAACTAAGTATAGTACTTTACATGTAGATAACTTGGTAACTCGCTATGACAGTGTATATAAAAGAGGACGTACGGTATGAATGTTGTTTACCTTTACATTTATTTGTATTTTTATCCAATATTGCTTTTGTTGAAATAATGTTGCCATACCTGAAAACAATACGTAAATTAAAGTTGGTAACATGATCGGGGACACATGTTGTATGTGAGTGATATGGCTTACATCTGGCACATTTGCACGAGGTCTTTATCGGTGGTGTTCTGGCTGAGGCCTCGTATGTAGAGGTTGGTGCGGCTGAGCTGTTCGCCGGCGGCGCCCGTGGTGGAGGCGGACGAGGCCGGCGGCGGTGGCGCCGTGCTCAGCGACGTGGAGCGCGTGCCGCCGGCCGAGCCCGTGTTCGAGGACGACGACGATGCTGTGTTGGCGGGCGAGGCCGCCGTCGGCACACGGCCGCCAGCTCCGCCGCATCCGCCCATTCCCGTGCCCGTGTACTGAAACAACACATCAAGAATTACTATAACCGTCATCTACACAGTAATAAAACTTATAAGGGAATAAAGGAGTAAAGAGTTCTACAAGGTTTGGGAGGTTTAGTTCCTTTTGCAACTTCATTGCTTCTTAACATCCCATTGCTGTAGGTACGTAACGAACGGAGAAGGATTTCCACAATGAAAGATCTTAAGCTGATACTGCTACTCGTATAACCAAAATGCCGTGCGAGACATGAAGTTCAAGTCATCGTATCTACGCTCATGTCGGCTCATCTAGGTCGGTGGCATACCTAGACAAGCTATCCTCATCGAAAAGTGCATATCTACTCTTAAATTGTTATTCGTTTGGTTTGTTTCTTCCTATTACATAAATCAACACAAACATCTTGATTTATGACGGTGTTGTACAACTTGAACACGTTACATAACTATTTAATTAAATGTGCGTGTATAATCGAGACATGATGTCGATGGCTGTAATCCCCGAGAACACATTGTAGGTATAGCTCGGTGTCGGAATGATTACATTATATTCACTGGATCAAAGTGTTAATATGCGCGCTTAGCAACTTAGCGAAACGGCTGGAATAAGTCGGCACGCGGAGCCCCGCCGGGGCGACTTCATTGAAATAACTGTTCTTAGTGAAACGCGTTAAGACGTCGACTATCTATTAGTTATCTAGTCGGCGAGTAATGAATAGGGAGGAGTAATGAGCGCATGCCGATTCCGAGCACGCACCCTTAATCGACTCGCATGCTCGATACCCGCCGAGTTAAGAAAAGCCAACGGTACGGATTGCACGTGCTCCGTTCCGGCAACGCTACAATTTGTTAATGGATGAACAGTTAGTTTGGATTAACGAGGAGGCTCGGGACTCGGGCGACTGGAAATAGCAATTTGGTTCGATAAACAAGTATTTAACATGAAAACGTTAATGGATATATTTTACATTAGATGCTCGTAGCGTGAAACGACACTTTGATAACGCAAACATGAAATTGATTACAAGGATAGGTACCTATCGTGTAATCTGACGGTATGATCGCTATGAACGAGGCACCATAAACCCAGGATTTTATTATAGTATAAAAATATACCCGATTTAGAAAGGAGAGCATCCTTTAACGCATGCGCGAATTGTTCCTTTTTTATAACAGACGACAGAAAAGTCATTTACTTACTTCAGTTAATGAAAAACAGTAGGTAATTATTTGACTTCAATTACATCTAAACCAGCACATACAGACTACAGTGGGTACTCGACGATGTTCTGCTATTTGCATTTAGTTAACATATTAATCCCATAAACTGTGCGTGTCGTTGACGTAACAACTCATCAAGTGCTGTTACATGTGTGCTGTAAAGTTGCCATTTGTGTAATTAAGTTCAGGGTACACCACATATTATTTTTACCTTTAAAACCTTTTTGGACTTTTCCCGGGGTTACCGGAGGAATTTAGATTCGTAATCCAATTGGTATCTTGGTTGTAGACGACGGTAATTGGACCAATTTGTGTTAACTGCCGGAACGACCACCGCGGCGATACATACGCCAACATAAAAACAAATTAGCAAAATACGTGGTTTATACCGCCACGATTTCGATAAAGAACAAACGGTATTTAAAGTGAAAATAAAATTGGTTGCGTTTTTCATTATGGAAACTTCAGTTCGTTAATTATTTTCGCATTGAAACTACAAGGAAGTTAATAAACTATTTGGTTTCTATTAACTTGGTTTGAATTTCGACAATGGGTAGTCTAAAATAGGTAATGTTAATAATTTGGAAACCTAAGCGACTTGTGCAGTCTTGTCTCTACCTCCTACGTTGGTTTACAGAAAGGCTGAAATCTCCTGACTGTCTTGGAATTGAATGTCTTATTATTTCAGCCGAAAGACGTCCACTGCTGGACATAGGCCTCCCCTAATTGGGGGGATTTGCCATAATCGCTACGCTTGGCAGGCGGGTTGGCGATCACAGTATGGTGTCAAAAATGCATAGAAAACGCTGCTGCCCATTCTCTAGTAAGACCCTTAGTCGCCTTTTACGACACCCTTGGGAGGAAATGGGGTGGTGCTATTCTTTACGTCCGGCACCACACGGGACTTGAATGTTTTATTGTATACTAATGTTCCTAGAGCTAAAATGTAGTCTTCTTTTATACAGGGTAGCAGGGACATCGACGCGAAGCCTGTTACTATGGATTCAGTCCATGATTCTGGACCCCCCAGCGTTGAAATTTTTCGTCGGTGAAATGGCTGTCCCATACATTTTGATCGCGTAGGTACCTATTGCACTTTTGTAGGAAATAGCAGTTTTTTTTTTAAATAACCTTCGATAAATTTCAACGCAGGGGGGTCCAGAATCATGTACCGAATCCATAGTTACAGGCTTCGCGTCGATGTCCCTGCCACCCTGTATAAAAGAAGACTACATGTTAGCTCTAGGAACATTAGTATATAATAAGACATTTAAGTCCCGTGTGGTGCCGGACGTAAAGAATAGCACCACCCCATTTCCTCCCATGGGTGTCGTAAAAGGCGTTTTCGCGTCGATGTCCCTTCCACCAAGTATATTCTCTCTTTAAACTAATCCTGAAGTGCATGTCCAATTAAGAAATAATGATTAATGTAATTGACACACTTTACAACCTACCAATCGTTAACAAGACAACTTTTAAGTGGCAGTTAAAAGGCAAAATGTCCGATTAGAGCTATTTAAACTGTGTAAGGTAAACGCTGTCACTGTCGACTTCACCCAAGTCAACAGTGACCCAGAAGTTGTCAAATTATCTAAAAACATTAATATATTTTTCTACTAAACATTAAACTGGTCGATTTTTAGGGTTCCGTATCTCAAAAGGAAAAAAACGGAACTCTTATAGGATCACTCGTGTGTCTGTCTGTCCGTCTGTCATAGCCAATTTGCTCCGATTGTAATAGACCGACTAAGTTGTTTGTTATACATATCAATTTGAGTGACCCAAACACGGATGTGCACCGTAAATAAATAAATTTAGAATATTGGGGTCAGTTTTGGGGGGTAAATAAGAAAAAAAAAAGTTTGCAAACTGTACCGTGTGACATATCAAATGAAAGGGCTTACTGTGAGGGTCTCAAATATTTTTTTAAAATATTTTAAAAATATTTTTTTTTTAAGTTATAACTGTTATTAGACGAAAATTGACAATCCCCCCCTTATCTCCGAAACTAATGAGCTGAAATTTTTGAAAAAAATACAGACTATAGTTCTATACTTATAGATTACAGGAAAATATATGAGAAGTCTATGGTCTTAAAATAAAATGGTAAATCTCTCGACATTGTGCGTACAAACTTACATTTGCAGTTGGAATGTATGGGAGACTATGGGATTTATTTATAAACGCTGCTTAAAGTTAAGTAATGATTAGCGACTGTTTAACCATACATTTTTGACGTTTGAACGTCACTTAACTTTAAGCAACGTTTATGAATAAACCCCTTAGTTTACCAACTACAATGTTAAGTTTGTTCTTAGGATAAATTCTTCCCAAGTACGGAACCCTTCATTGTGCGTGGTCCGACACGCACTTGGCCGGTTTTAAGGTAATATATTGCACAATTAAAGTAACAAATCTGAGTTTTAACTGTAATTACATCTGAAAAATTTTACTTGAAGTATGTCCTACTAAAATTTTATTATTTTGCAAGTTTAACTGTTAAATATAAAACTCAGCACGTAGTTTTCTGCTTTGATTTGTGAAACTTCAGTGGGGTCTACGGTAAGTCTGATTATTTGATTATTTAGTTAAATTAACCCTTCATATGTCGGAACGTAGATCTACGCGAGACACAATGGGTTTTTAATTGTGTCTCTAATTACGACATACGAGAGGTTAATTTGCTAACGGTAGAACTTGAAATTTGGAACACATTTATCATAAAAGTATAATTTTTTCGAATGTGACACCTAAGAATTTTTACTTCATAAGACTCCCCATTTTAAGTACTATACACGTTTAATAGTTGCCTCTTAACTCGTCTTACTGTAGATATTTATATATTTAATGCAACAAAATGCGAATAATAACTATAATCGGGACCGTTACAGAGTGGTTTACTATCTTGTAAAAACATAATACAAGGTTTGGACTAGATTTGATGATAAAATTGCGTTTCTTTTAAGGCGACGATAACCAACTTTTAATGATTTTATACTGAAGATCACGTCTAAACGAGCAGTGTTAATGATTTGGAGAAAATATAATGTTAAATTAGAGCATTTTCTTAATAACATAATATATTAATATTTTAGATTATGTTTATATTACATAGTGAAATTAATTTGTAAAGTTATGTCTAACGCAGATAAAAAACTGCGAATCACGGAAAATCTATGAAGCGTATTTTTCTAAAACCTTTTTAAAGATAATTTAATTATTGATCTTTTAGGCCCCTCTCCAACGGCGACTTTTTGTAGCGATGCTGTCGCGCGTTTATGGAACGCCCGACAGCATCACTACTAACGCGCTTTAGTCGCATTTGCAACGCGCTACAGAAGCGATGCCAACGCGCTACTAACGCACTACAGTATCGCGACTGTAACGATGCAAACGCGCGACTGTGTCGGACGACATCGGGAAGTGAACGGAGGGAGGGTGGCGCGTGAGTGGAGAACCGAGCATCAGTGCAACTGCGGCATTTTTGTGCCGTTACTCAATCGCGTTTGCATCGCGACTGAGAATCGTGGTGTGAGCGAGGGCAAACAGCTAGCGGCCGCATCGCAGCTATATCGATGCGAACGCGCGACAGCATCGCTACTGCATCGCTACAAAAAGTCGCCGTGGGCGAGGGGCCTTAGTATACGTGTTTTATTAAAATACCGTTGTTTTATGTATAATCAATTAATAATGCGTCTTATTTGGGACAGCGTTCCTGGATGGGCGAGTCCTTTTACTGGCTGGACATACGACACGTTTCGTGAGCTCAGTACAGGACACGCAAGCTAACCACTCAAGGTCACTGGCATAATTGCGTCTTAAGCTTTTCGTTTCGCTCACTAATTGCTTGAGTAAGCGCGCTTTGCTCAGTTTTGGCGTCATTGGGCTTGCTTCGCTTGCTCGGCACGTAAAAAGTATTCTCAGTTCTATCCTAACCTGCTGTTATAACCCCTGGCTAATCGGTACTAGCTTTTAAACACCAATTAGTGCCGCGGTATTTCGAGCATACCACGGCGCTAACTGGTGAAAAGCTAGCAAATTATATGCAGTCTCAAAATTCATACAAATATGACCATCTTTTGAATGCTCAACCAAACCAATGCTCTAGAAAATTCTCGTAATTATTAGCGGCTGAAATCTTACATGTTTTAGTCGATCAGAAATATTGAACATACCACCAGTACATCGAGCGAAACACATTTTCACGTCAAAATAGATGGTAATAATAATAAAAGTTCTCTTAATTTTTTAAGCAATAATATATTAGATTTTTTTTTTAGCTGTTTCTATTACTTTGGTTTCTCAGACTTGCCACACATATCAAAGACAATCTAAATTTTAAAAATCTGTAAAGAAATTGACCACTGGGTCCTTTTGATCAGCCTAAATCGGACGACTATTGGTACAAATCGCCCTTTTTTTACATTTGCTTGATAAGTATTTATTGTCACTGAAAGTTATAGAAATGCTACTTACTTAGAATAACTGATAAATTTTCTATTTCGTTGTGCAAAAAGTTTAATTCTAAATTAAATACTTTTTACACAGCTGAAGTTCTTTAAAGTCCACTAACTTTAAAGAACTCAGTGGACTTAAACGAAGAATTTCAAGAATCCCGACGAGTATTGGTACGTTTACCTTAGTTCACAACGAGTTCACATTATGTCGGCCACCTGTGCAATTTACTCAATTTAACTTTATTATCTGCTCGGAAATTCGGATGGGTAATTAAGTGAGTCAGGCCAGTCGTCCGCCAGTGTACTCGCGGGACGGAACAACCGAAGTTTGGTTACACTTCGGCTTGTGTTTGGAGTTCGTTGACGGAAATACCAGCCACTGTAACTGTGACCGAGATTTAACAGAATTTTACGATGCCTTGCAGCTTAAAATAAATTGCTGCAGAGCTAGGGCTTGAAAGTAGCTAGCAGTTATATTGCAACGACAAAATAGGAGTTCTGAGCACATATCTTTTTGTACATTAAATGCTTCCCTATTGGGTATTATCCCAAAATTTTTCTACATCCGTTAAACCCTTCAAAAGGTCCTCCGATATACATCATGTTTCAAACATAATACCTTACTACGTAAGTTAAAAGATTTCCTCAAAATAAATCACGGATTACATCAATACTAAGCACGCGAATTTTACAATCATAAATAAATCTTATAGATTTCTGAGAACCGCGAAATCCTGCCGAAAGTAAGTTCCAATCAGTCTGGCTTAGCTTCGACAGGTGTCAAATGTACCGGAGCACCGAAGTGACGGAACGGTGGGAGGTGACAGTTTATGACAACTAATCATCACGCGTCGAAGTTGCGCGAACTTTGACGTAAGTGCCTGCTTTGTGGAAACTTCGGCATGTTTTGTGAATAAATGATTTTTGTTATAAATTCGACGAATTTTGCCTTGTGTGTTTGGTAGAGTGTAGAGGTTAGATATAGGTATTTTGTACTGGAATATCTATATGTATACAAATAAATAAAATTGAAGTGTCTGTTTGTAATGTCGAAATAAAAGCTTTTTATTAAATGTATTTGAAAGTATAAACGGTAATTATAAGAAAAAAAAATCATTTTTTTTGTCTGATTGTCGGTCTGTCTGTCTGTGTGTCTATCTGTTAATCTGCGTAACGGCTGGCCCGATTTTGACGGGTAGATAGCTGATATTATAAGGAGTAACTTATGCTACTTTTATATTAGACTTGCTGCTGTCTTACAAACAGAAAAAAAAAAGAAAAAATATTTGTATAGAAAGCAGCTATACTCAATTTACTAATTTACATTAGACAAATAACGGCTAAATAACGACAGTTATTGTGTAATATTGTTGAAATTACTGCAGTTTAGAGTTTTTTTTTAATGTAAATGGTAAATAGATTACAGTGCTTTGTATTTATCGTGAAATAACGGAGTTTATTAAACGTTTACATCGAAATAACGAAAGGGTGAGAACAGTTATTTGTCTAATGTTATAATAAATGGAGTATAGTTTTTAATAAGCGTCTTGTTTGGGGAGATGCTGCACGCCATCATTAAAAAAAAAAACGTACGCCGTTTTGAAGCTTGCAGAAAATAATATGAAAGCTTAATAAGATATTGGTGCCGATTCCCTTGTTCACAAACTAAACTAAATTTTAGTTAAGTGCATCTTTTTCTTTCTATTTCATTAAGAAAAGGGCAGAAGATAAATTTTAGTTTAGTCCTTTCAAATTAATCAGCGCCTGTCACTACTCCATACAAGTTTAGACGTGATTAAAAACTTGCCTACTATAATTACGTCAATTTACGTCAAGAGCTGATTAATTTGACAGGACTAAACTAAAATTTTTCTTCTGTCCTTTTCTTAATGAAATAGAAAGAAAAGGATGCACTGAACTTAAATTTAGTTTAGTTTGTGAACAAGGGAATCGGCACCATTGTTTAACTAAAGTGTTATCAAATAAATGATTCTGAATTTCTTCTTGAAGCATTATTTTTATTTTTTCGTAATGTTGTCATGTTCCGTACTTTTCTAGAGAACTGTTAACTAGGTTACAAACAAGTTCCCCATAATCTTATTAAATGTTTTGCTCAACAAATTGTCTGTTTAATAGTTTCGAAGTTAGATAAAAGTAGAGTGTGGTAAACAAGAAAATAAGTAGTTTAGTTTTTTCACTCGGCTTCAAGATAACGGCACGGTTGGCGCAGTGGTTAAGCGATTGACTGCTGCGCTGCGTGTCGTGGGTTCGATTCCCGCACGGAACAAATATTTGTATGACCTACAATTAGTTGTTCCGGGTCTGGCTGTTTGTGTATGTGATTTTAAATGTTTTTAAACGCACCCACGATACAGGAGAAATTCCTAGTGTGGGGCAATGTTTACTTAAAAAAAAAAAAAAACTATGATTTCAATGATGATTATAATTAGATTTTAATAGGTTAAAAAAGTTCACAATAAGAAAAAGACTGAAACTTCTTCTTTTCTAAATAATAATAGTTTGATTGTGGTGTGAATTTCAATATTTGTTACTAACATAATTAGAGATCGGATATTCGGATGCATATTCACCTAATGTTGAGATGTTTGCTATTATGGAAAGCGCTTTTGTATCGAATAAATCCCGCGGTTCCGGTGTTTTATTTTTATTCTAACTAACACACACCCTAACACACCCTACTCTTACACCCTACATACACATATTTGCATAGGGGTTTAAAATAATTTTAAATAAATATGCATCTGAATAGTTATGCAATCCAAGAATCCCGGGTATTTTATTTTAATTTTAATAAATAATATTTTAGAAGTTGCTTCCAACTATACACCCGACTAGTTATGCATTGCCGGTATTCCTGGCATCACGGGATATTTCCTTACAAAAAATATATTTTAAGAAGCTGCTTCCATACTTTCATAGCAAATAATTAACTTTAGGTAAATATGCATCCGATTATCCGATCTCTAAACATAAAGGGGTTTATTTATAAACGCTGCTTAAAGTTAAGTAATGATTAGCGACTGTTTAACCATACATTTTTGACGTTTGAACGTCACTTAACTTTAAGCAACGTTTATGAATAAACCCCAATGGCTCGTACAGACTCGTGCGATATCGCGGCCGCGACCGGCACCGACAAAGAAATTATGCTACTAGTGTCGCGTCGCGCCCGCGATATCGCACTAGTGTGTACGAGCCTTAATTCTTAAAAGTACGCTAACAAAAACGAATACAAAAAAAACCGAACTAAAATAAAACTACCTGACAACAATGTTGTCATAACAAAGAAACAAAGGTGCTTGGTGTAGCTCATTCTTTCAATATTTATGACTCTAGGGACTGACGGTGGTTGAAAAGCTTTATAAATCACCTTTAAAATACTGTAACTAATATTAAGCATAACTAATAAGTAGTTAAAAATGGGTAAGTATCAGTCTTTCATGATGTATAATTAGTGTTGCCCGCAAAAAATCTATGGTTCCCTTAATTATTTTCTACTTTTTATTGCCAGACTTAGAGTATAATAACCTATGAAAATGGCAATGCCTGACAGTGGGGCCAATTCCCTTGTTCACAAACTAAACTAAATTTAAGTTCAGTGCATCTTTTGCCTTCTATTTTATTAAGAAAAGGACAGAAGAAATGTTTTAGTTTAGTCCTGTCAAATTAATCAGCGCCTGTCACTACTCCATACAAGTTTAGACGTGATTAAAAACTTGCCGATTAAAATTAAGTCAATTTACGTCAACCGCTGATTAATTTGACAGGACTAAACTAAAATTCATCTTCTGTCCTTTTCTTAATGAAATAAAAAGAAAAAGATGCACTGAACTAAAATTTTGTTTAGTTTGTGAACAAGGGAATCGGTGCCATTACCGATCAATTTTTTTAGCGAAGGGAGAGTTTTAATGTCGTTAGGATAGGTGATACGAAGTACACCGAGTCATCTACAATAGTTAAATTAAAAAAAAAAAAAAAAAAAATCGTGTGGTGACTATCCTGGTGTCAGAGTTTTTATGCCGCTCATGGGCCTCTGACTTGGCTACACATGCCGAAGAGAAATATCTCTCAGGCATTTTTTCCCCCTCATGATCATCATGATCATTTCCTCATGATGTTTTCCATCACCGTTTTTTAAGCTAGTGATATTACTACAATACGCACATGAATCCGAACAGTTAGACGTGCCTTTGGTTCGAACTCGTGACCCATGACTTGGCAGTCGGACGGTCACACCACTTGTTACTGCTTTTACAGCGAAGTCTAGGAAAACTCTTTATTTTTTAAATCAACCCATGTGAAAACAAATTAGTGTTATGTCTAGACAGGACAAGCCAGTTTAATATAAAAGTAACTCCAATGTAACAGCAACATCAGCTGATTTAAGTGTAGCCGCCACGCCGCCGGCAGTCAACATGGCAATAAAACACGCGATTTTAATTTTGTCGACAGTAAAATTTAATGATGTAACGTGAACGCACACGTCGCCCATCGGGAGCATATGACTGTGGGTGATGACGTCACGCGCGTAGGAGGGCCGCGCGGGAGCGGAGCTGTATCTCAAAGGCATGGGGTGGCGGGAGATAGCACTCAACAGTTGGTCCCGGCTCGATAGAGCAGCGCGTGCGTGCCGCCGACCACGTCACATGGCCGGCGAACACGCAAACTTTGTACCTAATATTGTAACTGCATTCGAATTACCCGCTCACGTATCGCACAACGTTAATTAGGAATATGAAATTGGTGTGAACCCATCCGTTTGAATTTTATAATGAGTTTTATAAACGATGAAATTCCGGTTACAATTTTAAGGCAGTCGCGCGGCCACTGACGCGGTGGCCAGCGAATTCACAGCGCAGGATCCAACTGATTCACGCCGAAGCTCACGAAATGAAACATAAATCCCATTCAATCTATTTAAATTGAGCACTCCATTTGTTTTATCGTCGATTCAATCAGGAAATCGATCAATTCGATCGCCATTTACTACGGCGAGACAGTCCACTTGATGAGTGCCTACTTTTATTTAGATTGTGTATAAAAATTGCCTGTTGAGTCTACGGAATGGTCATTAGTAGCTTTACATTAAGATAAATAAAATCAAAATGAGGTAACTAATTAATTTATTACTAATTAGGCTGAACTGAAATGCTAGTGCAATTAAGACACTACATTATTCACATCTGAAAAGGAGTAGTCTAACTAACTAACAAAAGCAGAGATAAATAGGGTTGCTACGAGATAATTGAAGCGAGAATACGCGAGAGATAGGCTTCGGCCGAAGATGGACAGGTGAAATTAATTAGGTACCTATAGCCATTTAGACTACTCTCTCACATCAGTGAGAGAGTAGTCTAAATGGCTATATGGCTAACGGCTTTTTAGTAAGTAAGTACTAATTGGTGCTTGAAATTATGCTTTACATACAAAGACTAGCGTAATGGCTCACTGATCATTCGGTGCTTAAGTCAGTAAAAAACGTTTTGATGGAGAATCAGAAAAACAAAACCATTGGCTGGGGCAAATGATTCAGAACACTGGTATGGGCGAATTTAAATATCGGTAGTGGCCACGCCACGGCCCTACCCTCTGTCCCACCAACATTAACATAATTCAAAAAAAAAAAAAAAACACCACCCTTTCCAGAGAAAAAATGATTCTTTTTTTCTGCGCCTTTTGACCCGACCTATATAGTTCACAATATTGGACAAGTTTCACCGCCGACGCTGTACCCTACCCTATAAAAACAATTTGATGGAACTTACATTATGTTAAACATTTGCACGAGCAAGGGATAAGAAAAGCGTAGATCGTTTCAACAGGCAGTGTTCAGGAATCGTAAGGTTTTGCTTCTTATGACAGAACAATTTATCGCAAGCGCATGTTGTTTAAAACAATAACCTTTCGCATTTGGATAAAATAATATCCATCAGTGGAGAGTGATAATGTTTCCACGGCTGTTCACGAGGGCTAGGGTCCTTCACCTTCCTTTAGAGCCGAAATAAATCTAATTCCTTGGATGACAGATATCAGCAAGCCTTGTTTATTTATACTTTCACCCCGGCTTATGGAAGGGTGGCACATGTGGGACGTGCTTTGCCCTATTGTACCGAAATAAACTATTATACTCACAAAGTCAACACATGCACATCACGTGATTAGATAATAGCAAAACTGTATTATTTAGGAATATTCCGAGAACCTTTCACACCGGGATTCATCAATCGTCGTTGCTTGGAATGTAATTGATGACCCTGGCTCATTTATAAAATAGACGCAGTTATACGTATTACCGTGTTCGACATTGAAAAAGGATCTTCTAAATATAAATTATACGGCAGCGAAACCTTCCAAAATAAATGTGGTAATTTCATTTACAAAAAAAAAAAAAAAACTTTGCAGCGAATACATTTAAATATATCAGCATAATCTTTGAGTGCGTGCGTGTGAAAATGAAGCGCCCAGGAAGTTGAGTAGCTTCGGCATATATGATTCTAATGGAAACGAGGAAAGGAATACTACTTACTTTAATCTCGGCCCCAGCTTTCCTAGTGAACCTTAGATATTAACATCTCCGTAGTAAATAAAACAGAAATATGAGAGCATCCTCGTCGGCTATCGCTACAGAAAGAGCTACCGGCGGATTAGGGCGGGCTTGGACGTAAAACGCATTAGAGTATTACAGTCAGACATTTCTGTCACTCCTTACGATAAAAACGTTGGGTCCTTTACTAAAAAACGTAACCTCTATTTAGGGCTGCCATATTTGGGAAGGGGCGCGATGGATCTAACAAGCTTCGGAGTTGTGACAGCCCTGACAGCTGACATATTCCGGTCATTAATCAAGCGGTCATAGATATATGTTACGACTACAAGCTGGGGACGGCGAAGTCCGATCAAAGTCGTATTCACTAAAAACTGGGACATTAAACTGATTACTATTGTCACGAGGTTTTAATGTAACACTGGGCAGTTCCAGAAATAAAACTAATAGGTATTTAAAACCATCCACTTACTATTTTCACAGCGGAAATTGGTTGTTTGTCCGTTTTATTATGAAAATGCACTAAGTATAATGGACCTAAGGTGTTAATTTTTACATTATTCAGAGTAGCCTTTGTTACGGTAAATGAAGACACGAGGCTGACATAAATGTTAAAACAAACCTGTAATTGATCGCTTCAACATAACGTTACATCGACAGTTAAGAATCGTCGGAACTGATAAGTCGAGTATTTTACGACTACGATTACTTTATCAGAAAACAAAACGTTTTTTAATGTTCTTTTATTAGTACATACACATTTAAGTGTTGATCTTATCTAATATGAAACGTGACAAGTGGATTAGGAAGGACAAGTGAAAAGAGCAATAGAAAACTATAGTAGTACCTACCTATATATTTCTCGGTTATCTTACAAGACAGTCCTCCTACAACGGATCTTTAACCAAGATATAAAATTGCACAAGTAAAAGGAAAAGTGCGGAGCAAATCGCATCAGCGAAGTTCTTTTTCAAATGTTTCTCGATGTAAAAAAACGAGTTCAGTATCGGCGCGGCGACCATGAGATAAATCCTGAAGGAGACGCGTTGTAATAAAACACGTACGGCTCGGGGAGCTACATTTTATTTCGAAAAGCGATAAGGGCGCGAGAAATTCCTTTTACGAGATTCTTGTGGAGGAGGGTGGTGAGGTGCAGCCGCTCTTTGTGCAACATCTGGTTTGTGTCGCCTCGTAAACAGCCCTGTAAGCTCTCTGTTCGATGACACTTCACATAAAACTGATTGTACTACATAAAGAATCAGACAACTGTTTGTTGGAATATATTTATACAAAATCCGTTTTGGTTGGAATGCTCGGTGAAGTCAACGCCACAATAGAAAATCGGAAAATCAAAAAATATAAATCAAATTTTTGAATCCATAAATCGGATTCATCCGATTTGTAAAAGAGGAGCTAATGCATTAAAGCAGTATGTGTTTGTGTGTCTGCTATGATATCGTAACAATTTATCAATCTCCTGCTTATATTCAGCATGCGGAAACAATGCACGAGTACATACCCAACGATAAACAGAGTAAACTTCTAAATTAACTAGTGTTATGCAAATCACGATCTAGTTGTGTTGTTTTAAGTGCTCCGAAAAGACATTAATCACATAATATTGTTTGTGTGTAATGCATAACGAGCTACAGCCGTGGCGGGCGTAGAAATTGATGGAGCGATGTCAACGAGCCGACTTCGCGGTTAATTATCCAGTCCAGAGCCGTAAGCAACGTTGCCACGGTGGCAGGGGTTCGCCACTTGCTAACTAGAATTCACGCTTATTGATTTAAACACAGTATCTCAGGTTTATTAGAGATGTTGTTTACATTAAAGAAAGTTAAGTTGATAGTCACTTATTAGTTGAATGAAAGGAAAACGTTTCACAACATTAAGGAAGTGTTGCGGTCCGGCAGACAGCGGAACCTCCGGCCGCCGGCGCTCGTAAACCGGATCGTAAACTTAAACACACCTCATTAGAACATGCAGAAGATGGCGCCGGCTAAAGATTCTACTTTATTTATGGTATACTTGCGCTCAGTACAAGGAGACGGAATGGGGGTGCGATATTGATGGACGAATTTAGTGACGACATAATTGACTGCGCTACGTCATTCGTAGCGGAGTTTCTGATGCGAATACTGTATCGATCTCGTAGCTGAGACGCAACGATTTCATTTTATTTTATTAAATCTATAATTATAGTGATATTTCAGCGTAGAACTTCAAAAGTAGTTATTAAAATGCTACGAGACCACTGTAGCTTTCGTAGCGATTGCGTAGAGGTTAGTCAACAGCCGAAATATTAAAAAAAATAAACTGAGACCACAGAGTACAGTTCTTTACTCATGTGCTGAGACTCCGTAGTAGACAATTTTATGATATTTGAAACTTAATTAAAAGTGTTTTTGAATTTCCAGACAGAAATGATCGAAAGACAACATTGGTAACCTATCAAGACTTTGATATCTTACGAATAATCATGATATTGCCATGAATAAAAACAATACAGGCGTATACGCAACGACTATGATACGAGCCTACGAGGCGAAAGCACGTGTTAGATTCAAGACGTGTGCGGGTATAAAAATAGTAAGTGCCCTATGATTCATATCTCCTCGCTGAAAGAATGCCGGAAGAAGGATAAACATAATGTATCGCGGAAGTTATTATTACAAGACCTTTTATGAAACGTATTATTAATATCGCATTGCATCGGGAGTTGAGGTAGATATGTGTTTCCAAGAAGACGCGCAGTTAATGAATGATGATGGAAGAGCAAATCTAATGTTGTGTAGGTTATTTTCTAAGGCTCTACTGTGGTTTGTTCTTACTCCTCCAACTTTCTTTCCTTTTGTTGCTATTCGAGGTAGAATCATTAGTGCTTTTTTGGACGCCACTGTAGATTCTCTACGAAAGCAGTTCTTTTTTTGTAGATCTTTTTTAATTTATAGAGGGTTTGATCAGTATGACACGTCACCCTCATAGGGGCATTCTATGTCTATCTACGCTTATAGCTAGGTGTACAATTTTGGCTATCCTGGACAAGGGAGCAACCAAGATACTATTAGACATGCCAACATCATTAGAATTAAAACCATTTTCTATTAAATAGTTACTACTTCTCTTAACCCCGTTCCGGACATATTTCGCTAAAATATGAGTGGTATCCTCTACCTTATCACACTCAGAATAATTTGGCGAACCATTTTTCTCATTAAAAAAGCGAAGCTATTCAACGGAATATGTTCTGAACGTAGTCTGAAAGCATTCACAATTTCATTTCGATGCATATCTATACCCACAAACCAAGGAAGGCGCGAAAGGCTACGTAACTATGTTGAATGGTTCTACATATACCAAATTCCCTTACTTAGTGACCTCTCATCATTCATTATTTCCATAATTTTAAACACTGGTTGCGAACTCGATACAAGAGGTCACTTAATAAGAGAAAACAGATATTCTGTCTGTGATAGCCTCTTTTGCTAAACGATCTACTTCCTCATTTCCATACAAGCCAATATGGAATGGTACCCATTGAAGAACAATTCTTTTGTTTTGTACCTTACCAAAAATGGAGTCCAAAATTGGAGTGGTGGTGGGTTTAATGGAGTCTAAAATTATAAAGGCTATCAGTGCACCTCGACAATTTGAGGTACATCGAGCCGGGTGTGCAGAGCACTCCTAGAATCAGTCAGTTGTACATAATTTCCTGATTCGAATGACTCAGTGTATAAAATAGCTTCTGAGGTTGCTAGTAGTTCAACATACATTATTGATATTTTAGTACTAGATCTTAACTTTATAGATGCCTTCGTTTGCGGATCAAAAACAGTCCATCCCGACTCGTTACCTTCCTGTGACCCACCAGTATAGATAAAGTAAAAATGTAAATAATGATCATACATTGTACATTAATGTATATAATTATATGTGAAGATGTACCTAGAATATAATTACTATACGGTACTGCAATGGGTTAAAAGAATGAAAACTGAAGTAATGACAGATAAATTAAGTATGCCATACATGACAACATGCACCACAATGAAGGGTACCGTAGTTGGGATGAATTTATCCCAAGAACAAACTTACATTGTAGTTGAAAAATATGTTCTCCCATACAGAATGTATGGGAATATTTTTCAATTCGAGTATTACTTAACTTGTAAAGCTTACTTTGCTGTGTTAGTTTTCCTTTTAACTTCGTTATACTACTGCTGTGAATTTTATCATATATTTTAATACAACCATTTAGCTGGCAGGGGTGGGACACTTGACTCTAACAAAAATTAGCACTTTAAAGCTTAATATTACCCAAAGAAATACCTAAATTGAAAAATGGTTGAACGGTCTATCCAACGATGCCCAACACCATGGGATAGACGAGAAAAAAAAATATCATCTCCACTTTACGAGTAGGCGAGATAACCTAAACAAAAAGCTTCCTAGTACTAAGACTCTCTGAGCTAAGCCGCGGACAGACGGACAGACAGACGGACATGGCGAAACTACGGACAAGGCGAAACTATAAGGGACTGTTGGTTATAAGGTACGGGTTTTTTACTATGGAACCTTAAAACATTGTAAAAGTAGATAATTTGCCTAAAATTTTTATCAATGAATAAGTCAGTGTGTTAACACAGAACACAGGCTGCTTCTCAGAAAGAGTCCAGTACGGTGGAGGCAGTATACATGTATGGGCTGGCATATCTTCAGAAGGTCACACAGAGCTAGTGGCCATAGAAAATGGCACTCTGTCTGTGGAAAGATTATGCCCAGGAGATTCTCCATGAGATGCAGGGCCGCATTTAGTCAATATGGGTGATGGATCGATGCTGATGCATGATAATGCCCGGCAACACACGGCTCAGGTCATGCAAGAGTATATTCAGGAGGTTGGTGTCGGCGTGATGGCTTCGCCATCAAGAAGTCCTGATCTCAACCCGATTGAGCACGCCTGGGATGAGCTAGGGAGGCTAGTTAGAAGCCGCAGACCACCACCTACCACCCTCAGGGCACTAAAACAGGCCCTGATAGAAGAATAGGAGTATATTTCCCAATATCGGCTCCGAAACCTCGTGTTCGGTATGCCAAATCGACTCGAAGCTGTAAGCAGAGCCTGTGGAGGCAATACCAGTTATTAAAAAATAAAATAACATGTAAAACATACAATGTAAATGTTAATTGAGTTTTATGACACTGAGCTAAAAGTGGCTATTTTTATTGTTTTATCTTTTTTTAGACCTAAAAATGTTACTAATGTATAATTTACTATAGTTTCAAAGAAAGCTGATAAAAAATGCTATAAAACGTTTTTATTTTAAATCTCTAATTTCTATAGTTTAGAAAAAAATTAAATTTTAAAACTGTAGTACTTATTTTTGCAGGCCCCTGTAGATTGTCCTATGGAGCAGGAACAGCATGTTTCCAAGCATTCTTATCTTGAATATTATCATATCCAAGATAAGAATGCCTGGAAACACAAACAATTAATATAAAAAAACTCCAACAAAAAAAAAAAAAAAATAGTTTAAAACTTTCTTTAATTCAATTGTAATATACCTATCAGAAGGTATTTTGTTGTAACATTTGACACAGTTCCCTATTAAAGATGTAGTACCGTTGACTTTAGATAATCTGAAAAATGTTTGATCTGTTTTATCTTTATTTTTAGTGTTAGAATTATGTCTATACCTGATTTTATTAAAAAGATGTAGATTTTTTCTTACATAAATAATATTTTTATAAATGAATTGGCAAGGTACCGTCATAATATTAATCTTCAGCATCTCGACCCTTCGTCGAATTTGCTTATTTACAAAGTGTGCTTTTAATATGAGAAATTTTCTTTCCTTTAATTGTAATATACCTATCAGAAGGTATTTTGTCGTAAAATTTAACACAGTACTCTATTAAAGATGTACCTATGTACTGTAGATAATCTGAAAAATGGTTGATCTATTTTATCTTTGTTTCTAGTGTTAAAATTATGCCTGTCACTGATTTTATTAAAAAGATGTAAATTTATTCTTACATACATAATATTTTCACAAATGAATGGCAAGGTACCGTCATAATATTAATCTTTTTGAATAGTTCCCTAAGAGATTTGCTGCGACGTAGATTATAAATGCTCTTAGCAAAATAAAAATGAATTCAATGTCAGCAGCCCGACCCCATAGTAAAATGTGGAAGTAGCTAAAATAGACCAAATGCGCGGTTTCTATATCGAATAACTGTCTTATCTTTCTAACAGCATAAGCGGCTGAGCTTAGCCGCCCCGCAAGAGATGTTATATGATGTCCCCATTGTAATTCCTCATCTAGCGTGATTCCTAGGAAAAACGTTTGATTAATAAATTACAGTTTTTCTCCATTCAACATGATGTCACATTCACTGTACTCGTATCTAACATTCAGTAAATTAAATCTAATGCATTTGTTTTGTTTTTCATTTAGAACTAAATTATTTACCGTAAACCAATGTTGGACCAGAAGAATTTATTCATGTATAAAAAATAATAATTCAAAAGTGTTTAATCACAGAAATAATTGTTTACAAGATATATATACCTCTGCCAAACTGCGAAGCAGTTTGTTGGTAGACTTGGCTCCTTTTTTGTACAAAATAACATAATTTTTATAATGACTCTTTTTCAATTTTTTCAAGATTTTGTGACAGTCGATCTATTTAAAAAATCTATGATATGTCATCTGTAAATAACACCATCTTCGGTTGATTTTGAAGTAATTGGGGCAAATCCTTAATGTAAACTAAAAAGAGGAATGGACCCAATATCGAACCTTGAGGAACGCCCCCTTTAATTTCAGACCCTAATGAGTTTATGCCGTTTACCTGAACTTTTACCTTCTTATCCTTCAGGTATGATTTTAGTAAATCAAGAGCTGTGTTCTTAATCCCACAGTGCTTCAGTTTCAGCAGAAGTGTCTCATGGTTTACGCAATCTAACGCCTTAGAGAGGTCGCAAAAGATTCCAATGGCATCTTGTGCTTTGTTGATGAGCTCTCTGAACCCCGTAAGGCAAGAAGCATTCAAGTTTACAGAGTACCGATTTAGTGAGCTAAACCTACTAGGAACCCTCTGTATTTAATCTGCTATGATAACTCTACCGAGTAAACAATGTTATGCACAAAAGTATGAGCTACGCACACACCTCCAGATCTTTCCGGGCATAATGACAATATTGTAGTACTAATAGTAGTGTGCGCGAAGTTTCGCCATATATTTGACTCACCTGATGTTGTGTATAAGGGCTTGGAGCCGCTGCGTACTGCTGCGGCTGTGGCGGCGGGTAGCGGCAGGGCTGTGGCGCATAGGCCGCCGCCCACTGCTGCGCTCCACCGCGGTACTGCGCCCCAGCGCTAGCCATGCGCGCTGCGCACGCGCCTGCGCCTGCGCCCGCGCCCCCGCTTGCGACCGTCACGGCGCCCGCGCCCGCGTTGCTTGCTGAGCGACAACCGCCGCCGGTACTCTGTGAACAATACAGAAAAACTGTTAGTTTTACTGAATAATGACCTGAAGTTTTGTGCTTATGTAACTTACTGACAGGTAGTGGGATAACCAACTTGCCAGGCGCCTGGCTAACAGAAGCGCTACCTGTAGGGGGCATGTCAACTTCTAAGCAGCTAGGTATTTCTATGACGAATTCTATAGGTGCCTACAATCTCTATAAATAATATTTTCTTTAGAGGCTCGTGCATTGCAATGGAATGTGACTAGGTGCGTTAGTTAGTAGTGATCAGTGCACAATAAATATGCAGTTATTCAGCTCAATTCAGCTGCATTAAATTAAAGCCGTTGTATTTTGTAAAGCTAACAACAATACACTGGTATTACTACGAACTATACTATTGGCAAAAGGATAAAGCCTTAAGAAAATTTACATTTAATAAATGAAGCTATCGTGATTGTGTAGTCGGTACAACTTTCACTGCAAAGCGGCCATTTGTTTCGATAATACATGGCTCGCAAACATATTCCTATCGGTTACCGTATTGGAGGAGGCAAAGCGGGGCATAATTTCATTAAAAAAATCATTTTTGTGTCTAATTAGTTAACCTATAACATAATGCTTCGGCTTCTTTTGCTAGTATTTTAGTTGGTCTTCTTAAAAATTTCCATCCATTCGTGTCTCTTGGACGCCTCATAAAGTTAGTTGAAGGACACTTAGTGGCATAGTTAAATTGATATTAAAATCATTTGGTAACTTTGTTAATTTCTTTTACCTAGTGTAGTAATTGCCTCATTAGTCTAGTGGTAACAAGTTCTGCCATGGACCGTAGCGTAGCGTAGCGAAAAGTTTCTAACAAAACAGATGCGAATCGCAGAGCCAGGTGGTAACTGGTTTTTGTAAACTGCATCTTTGTTCAGTTATTGTTATTTAGTCCGACATTTAAAAATACTTAGTTTCCAAGAAACTTATGAGTAGATACCGTATATATATTATATACGGCAATACGACTATATATTTTTCGTACGGAAATCAGATCAAATTTGGGAGATTAGATCAGCTATACTGGTTTGATTAAGGTTATTTATTATCGAGTAGGTTTAAATCCAGACGCATATCTGATGTGCGTATATCTTGGGGATCCGAATGTTGCATCACGCCACTGACGTAGACATATGACTATAACAGATTGGCATCTGTGTGCCGAGAGCCGTGACCAAGCGTGTCTGCAGACTTTCGCAAACGTCTAGAATACCGTATACATGCACATAATGCACTACACAGATCTTTGTGTAGTTTTGTTTGTGTACATGTATGTATGTACTCATATCTTATCTGGCTAGTTTCTATTTTTGACGGATTTGTGAATTCAAGTAGGTAAGAATGGTGAAAAGTAAACAATGTATGTTTTCCATATAGGCAGGTACTTATATCGTTTCACGATCACGATGTTTCGAAGGGTTCAATGTTCCAGTAATTCAGGTAACTACTTCTGTAGGCCTACTTACAAGAACACTTAGTATGAAGGCTCATTATAATACGAAACTACTTGAATAATCATGATAATCACGTAGGTACAAAGCTACCTCATTTAAACACAGATCTACACTAGCTCTAAAATGAAAATATTGTAAACCTGAATCTACGACAATTGCCACCAACAATTGGATGCGAACGAGAATTAAATTCACAAGGAGTTTCAAGACAGTTCAGCGTTTCACAATTCCCTGTGGGTGTGAATTAAGTTCAAAGGAAAAATTCTAAGAGAAAAGAAAAGAAATATCCAATCGTAGGAAGGTTAAGAGACGCTAATAGTCAAAGAAAAACTTGGAGCATTAAAATCCGAAGAAACTGCTGTTACAACATCATCATGGTAGCATTGATAGCTGTATAATAGACGAACGTTATTTATTGCGATTCCAGTAATTTGTCTATCAGAAACGCCTACGCAGAGCACGGGTGAATAAGCACACAACATACTGTTTTTGTTACGAGTAGAGCACATGAACACAGGAAGGTTTGAATAGTGTATTATTTAAAACATTTGCGCCTCAGGGCTGTGATGTGATATGAAATTTTTGTTGTCTTTATTTGTTATTCTGAGCGAGTGCGTTCACCCAAAATGAGATTTATGGGGGCAATAACAATGTATAATTTCACCCAGCGACCCCATCTTGGAGACTTAATTATTTGAGTCACGGAATTCGAAAAACCCACGAGGAAAGCCTCCAGGATCAGGGCTTTGTTGTAGTTTTTTCTCTCTCGATATTCGAGCATTCTTATACTTTTAAAACTATTTTTTGCTATTGGAAAAAATAGGTGAGTATGTCTGTAAGGCGATAAGCTGGCAATCCGCTTAGTGTGCGTGGGGCCACCGACAAGGAATTAGCGTAAAATATATATTTTTGTTACCACTAAAAGTATGGCGGTAGCAGATTAGATTATATAATAAGTATAATGGGTTTATTCTGTCTTACTAAAAACGTGTAAAGGTTATCGACGAAGTGCTACTAGTGTACCTACGTAACTTGTGTACTGAAAATATTGGAACATTTCCGAGACGTTATGTAAAGACTGACACTAAATTGTGGTCTCTTACATTAAAGTGAGTTAGTACGTCGTTAAGGCCATGTCAACTAAAATGGCAACATGAATTTTAAGGTTCATTGTAAATTTTCTCGCGACTCCACGTAAATGAAGTTCAATTCCACTTTGCGGAACTCATGAAGTGAGCCATAATTTAACTTCGTCCCAACTATGCTAGGTATTTCCTTAGTGATTTATCATTTGAATGTCTAGGTTTTTCTTACGCTTATTCAGAATGGTCCGAAGTTTAAACACTTAGCTCAGAATTGTTTGCTAAACGAACAAAAAGAAATAGAAAAACTTTGAACAAAACTAAGGAGTTAAGTTGGATTTGCTTACGTATAAAACTGCACGGTTTTATTTCAGCTTGTCTGAAGAAAACTGAAGTACCAAATCTTTTGCTTACTATGTAGCCAGTGAGGAAAACACAAACTCGTCGAGCCGAATAGCAGAGAATTGATACTCGAGCCAGTGTTCACGTCTTTTGTGGAGAGCTATTGCGTTTTCTTGTTGTCTGTGGAGATTTAGTTTTATGTTGAGTAGGACTGTTGGCGTCGGCGGGTCGCGTCGGCTCTGTCTCGACTCTCGACGCCAGCTTGTTGCTGCCTCGTGCCGCGTGCGCCGCCCGCCCCCCCTCCCTTACACCCCCTCTCTCGCACCACCACCACCACTACCACCACCACCCCCTACCCACTAAAGATCGGCTTTTAATCTGGAATGGACACGCCTGTAACTATAGCCCCGAGGACACTAGAATTGCTTTGTGATATCACTATGCTGCTTAGTATTTATACAATATCAGTCTATATCAAGGTTGCCGTTGTGCTTGAATCTAGGAAGTTTCAATTCATTAGGGACTTAGTGAAGGAGTGCATCAAGTAAGGAAATAGTTTTCTAAGTCTTGGTAAATGCAAATCTTCATATTTTAAACCAGTGCTTTCAACCTTTTGCATGGCGCGGCCCCCTTAGTACTCGTGTAGAAAAATATTTCGCGATTCCCTACCTTGAAATTGTAATTTCTGTTCTACCTTGAAATTCAAGTCTTGTCACTTTAGCCACGAGGAGTTCGTGGCTAAGTAATAACACCCGCACGGGTCGATCCATCAGGTTAAGCTACACTTGCCGGGGTTGGTCCGTGGATGGGTGACCATCTTTACATACCGAGACTCCTCCGTGCCTCGGAAAGCACGTTAAGCCGTTGGTCCCGGCTGTCATTCGTGGATCTTTGACAGTCGTTACAGGTCGTCAGAAGCCCAAAAGTCTGACAGCCAGTCTTACCAAGGGGTATCGTGTTACCCAGTAACTGGGTTGTGGAGGTCAGATAGGCAGTCGCTCCATGTAAAATACTGGTATTCAGCTGCATCCGGTTAGACTGGAAGCCGACCCCAACGTAGTTGGGAAAAGGCTAGGCAGATTGTCACTTTAGGTACGTTTTGGTTAAACAGAAAATCAGAATACCCACAATTCACTACAGAAGTTTTGAAGTGTTTCATTCCATTTGGAACCTCCTACTTGTGCGATTTAACGTTTTCGTTGATGGCTCAAATAAAAGGCAAACAGAGAAATCGCTCTAAATTTTGAAAACGATTTAATTCTAATCATAAAAAATTTATAAATTGAAAAATTGGTTAACGATAAACAGGAGTAACCAACACATTAATGTGAATGGGTACGCTTGGTCCGAGAACCTCATTAAAAATCATTAATGTGACGAGTCACATTAATGATTTATATGATTTGTATGTATTTGTTGATTCGTGTTAACCTAAGCCTTTAATTAACTTTTTCTTAATAACATTTTGAACTAGTATGGTTTTATATTTATGAGCTTTAAATATTTAAGTAACGGCGACCCCCTTTAAGAGGCTTGGCGACCCCCTAGGGGGTCGCGACCCACACGTTGAAAAACACTGTTTAAACAATAGATAAGTTGGTCTTCGTCCATGGCAAACTTCAATACAACACAACTGCACCAAAGCGTATATATTTTCATATAACACGCAATAGAAAATGATTAACGAGACAATACCTATATTGTTTAAATGTAACAAACGGGTATCTATAAGTTAATACTAGAAGTTAATTATTCAGTCAAGTAGTACAGGCAAGACTTGTATCTACGGTTCAGGAAATTATATAACTTGTTTGTGAATAGATAGCGAACATGAGCAACTCGGAATACTGCTATAATTCGCAGCAAAGATCATTCACTTCGAACTAACAAAGTTATTGTCCATTCAAACTTCGATGGACATAAATTCGATACGACCAGGAATCAAAATCAAATTCGAATCGGTTCGGGATAGTGTCTTATTACATCTCATGACTTTATTGTGTTTCGTCTTTATTAGTGAAAGTGGATTTATTGAGATTTCACTGGTCGTTTAATGATTACACACGGAGAGTACGTTAGCCAGTTAAAGTCAGCCTCTGCTGCGTGTGCAATACGTTCGTACAGTCTTTAAAGTTGTCACTTTGAACGTTAGCCAATAAGAGGCAATAAAATTGTTCCCTGTAGCTACTCCTCGACTTTAGTAAGACCGAGCAGGATCAAATAAAATGGGGTTTCACTAAAAGCATTGAACGACCACCGGTTTTACGCTCTCCAGACTTTATTGGACGAATAACACTTTTGTGTCATCAATTTCCTTGTTGAATATCGAGGGTTTTGAAATAGCTCACTATTATGAGCTAGTAATTGCTGTCAATTGAGTATTAATTGGAAATAATCCTGTAATTACAATTGAGAGAGTCGCCTGGCCAAGTGAAATTCTTAATTGCGTGGGCGATCATCCGTTGAGGTCAACCCTTGGCTGCGATGGTACCGGCTCCGCAAATTACGAGCCGCCAGACGTTTCAACTAGTCGCAGTCACATCTTTGGCCTCCCCCGGCCGTCGACCGCATCTAATCCGCCCCGGCTCGTCTGATTACCGACAGCTCACAGCGGCCCGCAAACAAAGCCGCGATGACGAGCGCAGTTGTCTTCCATGAATTCCGGATACCGCTCCCAAATTGTTAGACCGGCGGCAATGTAAATAATTTGTACTATGCCGCTACTGTTTCTACTTGATCAATGGGTATCCGATAGAGCGTCACTTTTGAATAATGCGTTTTATTGAAAACCGACTCCGTTTTTTGTTCGACGTTTACAAATACCGGTGGAATAGATTACTCACAAACGTGACAAGCCTGACCACCTTTACAAATACAATTATATTTTTTGTTTTCTGTGCTTATAAAAAGTACGGGCTGGTGTACGGTGCAATTGTACCTATAATTAGACAAAATAACAAAAACTTTGTTGGTGATGTAGACATAGACGTCAGTGAGTCATTGAATGACGCTAATCTCAGCAATTTCCCCGAACAGCAAATAACAAAAAAATACTTCATCCGTTCACTGAAAAATGTTTACCTTGCGTAGGTCAGTTACGACAAGTTAGCAAGTTTGATAATACAGTTTGCATCAGCGGATATAATATTATATGTTTAACAGTAAATAGATTGTAATTATCATTGGTTTCGAGATAATTGACGACGTTGGAACCAGAGTGATCTAGGGCACAAAAGTATGTTTTCGAGAAAAATAAGGAAACGCGTTGTTAGGCTTTGTTGTAAGAAATTTATGAGCCATGATAATTTAATGTTTCTTTATTGCACTTAGATCACATTGGTTTTCCATAAACGTTAAGAACTCAGTAGTAAAATTGGGACCATTTGTGATCATACTTGATCAGTGTGGCATGCCTTCATTTTGCAGACCTTACCAATTCTATAGTGACATGTTGTGATCCCTCAAGGAAGAAAGCACTGAAGAGCGCTTAGATCAGTGTGGCATGGTAGAATTATGGTTTTTCTATGCCATTGTGTAATAACCTCAGTATTGGCAAAAATGTCACTTAGATCACTCTGGTTCCAACGTCGTCAATTGTGCATTTTACTAGATCGCTATGGCACCCTCAATGAGAATAAACGAAGTAGATTCATATTTAAGTCAATGCATATTTTACATTTAAGTCTCTAGAATTCTGTTGCAAAATTAGTCATCTACTGTAGCTTAAAACAATCTTCAAAGCAAGATCAAAAAAGGTGAATAAGGTGAGTAACACAGTGTGCACATTTCTCGGTGGCCATTGCATGCAGTCACCCGATCCGCGGCGGTGACGCACTTGGCACATGCCAGCAACCTGACCCCAGCGCTGATCCGATCGCTGTTTGTGTCCAATATGGCACACGGACACACCGATAATACACTTCATATTAAAAAGCTACAATATTATAAAGCTGGTCGAAAGTAATGCGGTTGTAAAATGCATAGAGCGTGCCGTGACTGCATTATTATGTGTGCTATAAAGCTCGTACGAGTGGTACAACTGTGAGGGGACATTATTCAGCAGTTTTTGCTCTGACTGGCGGCACATTTGTATGCGATTCGCTTCGGCGACGGCTGCCCGCGACGCGAGATTAGCGCCTGCCACCGTACACGCTGCGTGATTAAACCGTTTCCGCTTTGCAGATATTCCGTTTTGTCTCTATCTCCCACTTCGATGTGAACAACGAAGTTGCTGCGGTTAAATATTCATCTGCCTCATACTGTTTTATACCACAAATAATTTGAGGTTTAATATCGCATGTGGAGCGATAACGGTGCGGTGCGTAGACGGCGTGCGACTAACATAACAGTTCTAAACAATTTTGTGAATGCAACGTGTTGCATCGTAATAAGGAATTCCACATCGCTAGCGGTACACTGACGCCAACTCGGCGTACTGCAAAAGTGCCTTATGTACTTTGGCATTAATGTGTTGTTGCACACACACACACACAGCGGCTACGTGTCGGTATGTGTGTCATCTCGGTGTAGTGGTGCGGTGCGGAATGCGGCCGCGTCCTTCGGCGTACGCCGCGCCGGATCATTTGCACACAGGCGCGCCAGTTCCTATCCAATCCAGGCAGACATTTTATTGCTTCCCAGCTATCATCTATATACAAGTTAAGTTCTGATAAGTTTCGTGAAGACGGCCACTTGATTACTTCTTAGAATATCGCTCGGTCACTTGAGGAGGCCACAGCTACGGTCTAGCGGTAGTATTTAATACACGCTCACTTCAAAGTTTACTTTAACAGCGCTTGCACATACTTGAAAATATTTAAACAGGTTTGAAAGTTTTGATTGTTAAATGCACTATAGGATTTAGCGGTGTGAATGTACCTATGTAGATATTATGTAGGGTCGTGCAAAAACAAATTTCTATAGATGCAGTTTGTTGGAGGCTGCTAATTGTGTTCCCATAAAGGATTTTTTCATTTCGGATTTCCTGTAGGTAACTTTTATCTACATCGTAACTATCGACATTGTAGGTAATTCGTAAATATTTATTTATTTATTCCAATATGACAAGTATTAGTGCGTACGTTTTTTTTTTTACGATGACCTCTAACTTTTTTAATCTGTACATGCATAACAAGGAGTACGCATACCTACTTACAAACAAGCTAAAATTGGACCAGTATTAAGTGATACTATTTATCACTTAATAGTGGTTCAATGTTAGCTTGTTTTTTTGTCTTTTAAATAATATCTTTTAATAATACCTATTGTATTATTAAAAGCCAGATATTATTTAACAGACGTCTACCAAGCGAAGCTCTTGGGCCGAGAATGTTTTTAGATGACCTAAGTTGAACCATGTGCAATAAGACAAAAACAGTTTCCATTGAAGTCGTTTCAGTGGTTTCTTGGAAATTCCCGGACAAAGAATACCTTGTAAACACATAAATACGCAACCGATATTAAGTGCAATGACGTAGAATGATACAAAAGAACACCATGCATAATATTCCAGGTTGGCATGAAAAGGACCCTCAATTTTTAAAGCTATTTAAAAATCTAGCCAGGGTACTTACTGCGGCTTGGTAACTTAGCAATCTCGTACAGAAAGTAATAATTGCCAGGCTACGAAGCGCAGTAGCTGCATGTAGAATACATTGCAGAGCCCCAGGGAGATTTATTGTTCACTCGCGCTCAGAATGCCGTAATGGTGTCGCCAAACTATGAGAAGAACGGGCCTGCGACGATCACCCGAATATGAGTGTTACGCTTTTACTTGGAGCCATAAAAATGCTTTGTCTGGATTCCAACAATATGTAGAGCACGTATAAATAACGCTATGGTACGTAGCCAAAAAAGTAAGTAGACAGAAACTATCAAGCCTAGTTGAGGATGAAATATAAGAAAAGACGAATAGCCAAGAGGCTGCCGAATATTCGTTCATTTAATACCGTTCTATTTATATAACATGAAATGGTTTTATTAAGAACAAGGGTAGGACAAACGACTTGTGGGCTCATAACTTATAATCAAAACGTCAAAATAAAAAATGATCTGAGGCGAATTTGTTTCATTTTTAAAAGATCTTTTCAACGACGCTCTACCTACAATGATTAAAGAGTACAATTCCAAAATCATTTGCAAATTTACCATCTAAATGGATATTATGAAAGCATTTCCTTGTGAATTTTCATCAAATCCGTAATATTGAAGGAACTACCTACAAGTATGTGACATTAGTGACATATGAAGGGACGAATATGCCATTATAAGGGTTCTGGCTCGACGAAATCCTAAAAAAATATAAGAAGCCGTCACGAAGTCGAAATAAAATAATCTCTTAAAAGGTTTAACGTGTTATGAGTTCTAAAACAAAAGATATCAATAATTCTGGACACGAAATAGGAAATTAGTATTGATACGGATGGAAGTGGACATAAGTCTTTATAATGATGTAATGAATGTTTACAACAATACTTTCGAGCATGTAACCCGCCAGTGTGGTGGTGGCGTGTTACTCTTAATTGCACTCAATTACTCATTAACGTTACTTTCATTGACATGCCAACAGATATAAATTGGTGAAACGTGCGTACTTGTATGCTCATGATTGAGTACATTTTTTATAGAGCTTCACTTACAATTACGTTTCAATTATTGTAAATTGTGATTGTCATCGATGACGAAAATAACTGTAAAGTAATTTAAAGTATTGTGCACATTAAAATTCATAAAAATAAAAAAATAATATGAAGACAGTAAAAAATTATAACGTTAAATCACATATTTTACGAGAAAAATGTACTGAAACGGATATTACAAAAACGCTGAGTCAAAAAAACGTTTTTTTTTATGTTGTCGATTATGTTGCTACGTGCATTTTTATAAACCGGAACACCGAATCGGCATCCAATATGAGTCATAGGACGTTACTATTAGTTATTAGACAGGTTCGTTTTCTATTTCATAAGCACAGAATGGGTTAAACATCAGTAGCTTCATTAATCGTGTGTACTGACACTTTGAATAGCAGCTATCCATAAATTAACTCCCTATTCAACTACTTGAACTAACAAGTTTGTAATATCTAAATATCCTGTTGAGCATTAACTTCTTGATTAGATAGATACCTTATTTAAGTTACTATTTCCCTGTATCTGAGAGAACAACTTACTGTTTATCGTCGCCTTAGAGTGGAACCCTCGTATATTATGTGAAAAAGGCAACTTTACAAGAGGAAGACAAACTTTATAAAATTTTAAAATTTTATTACCACAGCTTCTTCAAATATGTGTCTGTGTTACCGGCCAAACCCGATTTCAGGCCAAACCCGATTTCAGGCCAAACTAGTTTGTCCTAGGTCAAACCCTCCCTACACGCGATAGGACAAACCAGTATAGCCTAGGCCAAACTCCACCTGCGCTAAGATAGGTCGACGGAGCTCCGCTTAGCGGGGCTCCTATTTCTGGGTGGTTTAAAAAAAATAACCTAACCCATCCGAGTCGGGGTACTCTGAGTCGGGGTGTTAACCAAAATAGTTAGGATAAACCGGTTTGGCCTAGGACAAATTAGTTTGGCCTGAAATCGGGTTTGGCCGGTAACATCTGCAAATCGGATACATTTTCAGATGCATAAGAACATATTTCATTTTATTACCGTAAAAGCGTAAAATGCAACTTACGAGATTTTCTTAAAAAAAAAAAAAAAAACATGGTTTGCTGGTGCCAGTTACAAGTTTATCAATGAGACATTATAGAATAAAAATAGATATACTTTTTAATTCGTTTTATTTTGTTGCCTTACTTGCTATTACTTATAATAATAAGTACAAGTTCAAGTGTTATTTGTTAATATAAGTAAATAGCAAGTGTATGGCAAATAATCATCAAAAAGTCCTAAACATAATTATTATTTAAAACATTCTAAGTGTTGGTAAATTGAAAACTTCGTATGTTCATTTGCCAGTTTCGTAGTTAAACGAAAAGGATCAAATCCACACAAAGTCCGTTAAGAGATTTTGACGTTTGAAGTTTAGAAGATATAACATAATATTTTATATTTCCGTGCTTGTGGGCTGGTTTCGAGGTTGATCGAAATGATAAACTGGTACACTTAATTCATTTTTGACCAGGTTGTAGATTGGATCCTTTTCGTTTAACTACTCACGTCCAATTGCATTCAAGGCAACGTTGTATGGATATTGTAGTCCGAGTCAGTTCTACTTCAGTCAACAAATCTCTTGTCGACAGATTTTTATTTATTAAAACCGTCCGAACCCTAGTGTGGAGCAAAAAATTGGTCGAGATAAGGGTTCTACAAAAGGAAATGACGAAATCCTCACTGATTGGGATTAGCAACGTACTAAAAGCGTTGTAAATGCTGTAACAGATAACGTTAGGTCGAATCACAATAGAGGATCAACAATACATAAGTGTAAGCCGAAATGTGACGCATAGTTATCGATTTCTAATCATACGCCCCCGCGCCGGGCGGCAACACCGATTGTGGATGGTGTCGCATCTAATGTTGCCATATTGAATATGCCGCAGCCGTTGGTAAACGCAGATACGATTAGGATCTTTTGTTATGCTTTGTTATTCAAATATAAATATGTTATCCGTGACGAAGTGGTTTGATAAAAACGTGTTAGATACGGCAGTCCAGTGACTCGTCGTATCTAACACGTCCTGATTTTTTTACAATCCTTATGGGCGACCTTAATTGCAACGATAGCAGCCATATACCTACAGTAAGTTCTGTGTATTTCAGGGGAAAAAAAATATAATTTTCTCCCACTATCTATGTAAGTACCTATATGTAGTTTGCATTGTGGTTTTCCCTGACAATGCGTAGTGGAGCCCCGTCTGTTATCAATTGTGCCCGCTGGCATAGCTCTATACCCACATACAGAACGCATTGTATTTAAAGCTAGCCACCACAGAGTACGATCATGAAGGGTTGTTACTTATTAGTACTCCCATCGATTGTACAATAATTAGCAGATTATTCCAGTCTGCAGCAGATTGGTTAAGCATTGTCTTCACACCTTATAATTGTACCTACGTAAAGCCAGACTATATTTTTATTATAAACGCTACTATGTAGTATTGTTTTAAAATAAAACCGGTCAAGAGCGAGTCGGCCTCGCGCACCGAGGGTTCCATACCATCAAAAATAATGAAAAAAAAAAAAAAAAAAACTATAGTTTCACTATCGGTCAATAGATGGCGCTGAACTAAAACCGCAATATTAGAAAAAGTGTACTATTAACTTTTTTGATTACAGGAAAAATAAAACTATGTCTCTATCACATAGAATAATTTCCAATTTTTCTCTATGCAAACTTCGGAGATAACGGGGGTGAACGGTATTTTTTTTTTCGTCAAAAGTCGAAAATTATGCAGCCTAATAAAAAATAATATGTTATGTGCTCTTTCATTATGATACCCCACATGTCCTAATAGCAAAAAATAAAATAAAAATTCTTTCTTATTTGAAAAATAGTTGGGCAAACGTCATCTGAAACAATTCTAAATTTCAAGGTGATAGCATTAGTAGTTCTTGAGATATCCAGCTGTGACAGACGGACAGACAGACTGAGTATCACCTTAGGGTTCCTTTTTACCATTTTGGTACGGAACCCTAAAAATGAATGCGTAGGCATGTCATGTATTTTCCTTAAATATGAAATGCCTAAAACTGGTTTTAATGAGATATATTTTTATAACAGTCAAATAATGACGGGTATATTTTTTCTCGATCGATTTATGTCATATAGATATTTCACGATGTGATGGACAATTTCTAAATATCGAAGTGTTAAAGGAAATATATTATTCAGAACACACAACTGATAAAATAATAACAGTTAATATGTTATCAATACAACGCAATTACTTATTCTAATTAGGAGCTGATACAATCGACGCTGTCGTTATCTGTCCGGTAATTGAATCCCGGGAACCTAATACCCGCTTTTTCATGTTACCAAAAAATGTGAAATCACGTGATAGGGCTCTATAATTACAGAATGTTGTTGATAGTACCTCTCAAATATATGTTTTAGGTTTACTTTTATCATCATAAAATCATAAAACAATAAAAAGTTCATTACTGTTTTGTTTACGTAAAAAAAACCCAGATAATTTCAGGTTTTGATGCGTCATTATGTTCTCAACGCAACGAAAATAAAAAGTCCTACTTACCGCTTTCAAAGTTCTTAGAAACGTAATTTTCTAATACACATCTTACTAAATACAATAGTTTGGTCTGAATAGTGTTATTTAAAGTGGTAATGAGGGTGGGGAATGTCCCGGTCGGTCACGCGACGTCCGGAGCGGCCTGTTTGGACGTACGGTCACATGGAAATGAGCCTTTTACCTAAATTGCCTCAGCAATTTATTTTATTTTACAATATTAATTTACCTCTGAATTAATTTGTAGCAAACATGACTTACATAGATGACGAACTTTGTTTTTCGTTATGTGCAATAGATTTAATTTTTGTTATTTTCCAGTCCATTTTTGACGTGAAAAATGACGTTTTATACCAGTTTATATAATGACAAAAAAAGTTTGTTTGAAAACCTGTGCAGATATAATCGAGGCTGTGAACACGGTATTGTGTGTACACTACATAGGTGGAAGTTTCGAGTAATCTCACGGGGATGACGCATGATTACTGATTGTCTCCTTTCGACATTGTGTTGTCTATTGCATGCGCAGCATCACAGCGAGGGGAATTAATTTTACCTTTACACACACGAAACGGTAATGAAAACTGCATAGACATGTAGGAAGGGAATGACCAAATCAAATATGTTTTTGCGTTATGTAATTCTCATGTTTTTGATAAAAATCTATCCGATACGATCGGTCCGGTTACTTTATCTTGTGTTTTAATCAATAAAAGATATCACTGGATTACCTAACTTGTAACATAAGACGCTAACGAAACGTTAGCGTCACAATTAACAATTTAAATCTCATGTCAGTGTAATGCGTTCTTGTAAATCTACATTTAGCCGTTGTTTTAGTTTCACTGTTGCTGTTTCAGTTTCAATTTACCGCAGTCGGCTGGTATTAACGTAGACGTGCATTTGCTTGTAATGTAAGGGGTAAATCAGTCTGGCCGGTCAGCTGGGGTGCGTGGGTGGGGCGAGGGACTTTGATTGATGACGATGGGGCCACATTGTGCGTACGTTTGCCCATTGTCCGAGCAACGTGAATCGAAACAACTGGACCAGTAACACAAATGAGCTCTTTTATTTCTGACGATTATCCCTCATACGATACGAGTCTGTTCACATTTTCAAGATATTATGACTAATGTTAGTAGCTTTATATTTGGTTTCAACCTACCACTGCCCGATGTACCCTAATACTTTCCACAAATCTTTACCTCTTGTTCGTAACTCACATAAGGATAAACTTATTGAAAGAAAGAGGAAGTTTTCCAAAGGCAATTGTTTCACAAATCATAAAAAAATGTACCAATATGAAATATGGGTGTTATGAGTAGAACGACAGTTTCCAAACAAATAAATGAACTGAAAGAAATTTCTCGAGAGGGTACAAACATGAAACGCGAGCGAGTGCACGGCTGTGAGACTTGTCGATCGTACGACGTGCCATGAAATAGCTTGGAAAATAACTCCATTCCCGCGGGCACGACTGCGATTCAATCAAGTCTGATTCACAATTTTGGAGTTCGTTTACCGAACCGGCGAGTAAATTGAGAAAACGCAACCAAAATAGCCTAGGGATTGAGAGAGAAAAAAGGATTTCGCATTTTGGTAATCGTTGTACGTCGTACAGCCAATTACCAAAATCCAGGGAAGTAGGAGATAATGCCATTGGCTTACACGATCGTAAACAGACGGGCGCGCTCCGCAGTGCCATTTTATTTCCGCTTTTAATTCATTTAGAACTACATTGTAACTTTGTAAGAGAGACCAGATTCAGAGGGAGCTGTCAAATTCTCCGTTATATCTTCACTTAAAAGGCAACAGAGTCGTAATGCTATTAGAGCAAAGAGCTTTTCACTTCGGATTTTAGAACTGTAGCTACGTATCGCCGTATTATACCGTCTTCAGGAAAACGCGAACACTGTCTTCCGCCGAACGAGAGCTTTAGTGTGACGAAAAGTACTGTACGACGTCATCTTCTAGTTTTTACCAAGTAGGTACTTAAAGTGATTTTTCTACACTTACTTACAGTGATTTTTCTACTTTCTTTACTTACTTACTTTGTTTAAAGTTCAAATTTTTATTTAGAATTATATAATTGTTTGCAATTAATTACTTAATCCCATGTCAATACCAGTCAAAAAACAGAATAATGTCTCACAACTCAGGCCCCCAAGATACAGGCATCGCCTAGTTTGGGGTCCACCGCATATGAAAAATGAATGTCATTAACAGTTACAGACAAAATTATTATGTAAAACTAATTTTAAAGAAATAATTGTAACTATGTCTAAATAATACTTATTATTTATTACTTACAACTTTACAATCCATCCATACTAATATTATAAATGTGAAAGTAACTCTGTCTGTCTGATACGTTTTCACGACTAAACCGCTGAACCGATCGTCATGAAATTTGGCAGAGATATAGCCTGGCATGGAGAAGGATATAGGCTACGAGGCTATTTTTTACGCGATAACCGACATCCACGCGGGTGGAGCCGCAGGCAAAGTAGTAATGTTATAATAACTTACAGATAGACGTTTTAGTTTGAATTGCAAATGACTATTATCTAATATGGAAAGCGGTTCCAATCAGACGGGTGTTTAGACATAGACCGCAATATGCCACCGCTATTCCTTCCCGAGACGTTGACATAGCCCAAATTAAACCCCAATATTGATTGTTACATTCGGTAATCCGACCGATATTGAAATACACATAGAAATATAATTGCTTTTATATCCAACTGTTTGAAAAGTAATTTATACGTCAAGTGCCATACATTTATTTTAAGTAAACTGCCTCGATAAAGGGGGTAAGTAATATATGATATAATCACAAAATCTCTACTATTTACAAGATATAACAACTGAATCTATTTTTATTATTTGATATTAGCTGTTGCCCACGGCTTCGCCCGCGTGGATGTCAATACTTCCCTAGCCAATGGTTATACATGTTATTATTTATTTTTGGTCGCAAGTATTTCTACTGAATTTCAAGTTAATCGAACGGCGCGTTAACACTCCTACATACAAACTTTGACACTATCCCCCTTTGAAGGGTAGTTTTGAAAAACTAAAAATGAAAAATGTTATTACATACTTAGGCAAGTATTTGTGCCAAGTTTCAAGTTAATCACCCAAATGAATAAGATTTTTCATACAAACTTTCATCCCCTATTTTATCCCCTTAGGGGTGGAATTTCAAAAAATCCTTTTTTAGTGTACTTCTAGACCTCATAAGGAACCTACGTGCCAAATTTGGAATCTCTAGACCCAGCGGTTTGGGCTGTGCGTTGATATATCAGTCAGTCAGTCAGGACTTTGAATTTTATATATATAGATAATGATCAGTAAGCACATACATTTATTATAAGACTAAATAGGATAACATCTAACAACAATATGTAATAATCTAAACTAAATAAAACTAATAACAAAATAAACTAAAATATGGCGTCGAAAAATTCCTTTGTCGACTGGTAATGTACCCAAGAGACTGACGGCTTTGCCACGTTGTATGGCAATGCTTAGCCTCTGGCCAAGGTAAAAGCCAGCCCTTGGGTCACGGGCTGTGTTTAAAAAGTAATATTAATATTTTAAGTTTGAAAAGTAATATTTTGTTAAAATAAATTGTAACTTTTGTAAGAAAATATGTTGTTCAAGTGCACCAAGCCGTGAGAAATTGAATAAGAATTTTGTAAGTAAAATTCAGTTTTGTGAAAATAAAAGCTACTTTTATTGGATTTGTAAAGAAAGACTGCGTGCATTTTCTTTTTTTAAATTCCCTTATACGCGAAGAAAAATAAAACGATTAAGTTTTACATAGCGTGATATAAATCGTAATATTATTTAGTGCGGCATGCTTGTATCGCTTCGTATAAATCTAACAGATGGTATCTGACCTTTCGGGGGGATGGGGCCGCTAATTTATTTAGCATTACATCCTAAGATTTATATTTCATGAAAATACACTAAGGAATTGTCTAATATAAATCTAGATATTTTTATTGAGTGCCTTGTAGTCTCTGACTTTATGATATGTCTTATAATAAATTATATATAACTTTTATTACAATCTTTAGTATCATTATTTATTACATTACTAACAAAAGCTATTTATTTTATTGTTCTTCGTTGTCATTTTTATTCAATTTCCATTTTAATCTTCGTACTTTTAACGAATCGTTATGAATTTCACAGACCGAGAATAGGCATCGGTTATTCCAAAAAAAATTGGTTGTCTGTAAAATTGGTTTACGGACGATAGTTTAACGTGACAACGTCATAACAAAACATTGATGCGGCGCAAGCGTACAATGAGCGTAACGGGACAATGAGCGTAACGGGACAATGAACGTAACGGGACAATGAGTCATCCTTTTTCGTGCATGCAGCCGGCGTTCAACGATTTATTAGACGTTGTCACATCAAAAACGACCAAACTTGCACAGAGTAATAAAAACATAGAAAGACAATGTGTCGTGCAGAAGGCTGTCAGTATCGGTATTGAATGGCGGAGCGATTGTTTGCGCAAGGTGGAGGTCAGCTCGGTCGCGTCGAGAGCTCTCGGCCCGACGATGCACGTCCACTCTGACGTCATAACCTGCCACTATATTTGCTCTATTTGACAGACTATTGCTACAATCAATAACTGCCCGTTTGTGTGAAATTCGACCACGCAGTAGTTAAATAATGAAGTACTCATGCGTCTTTTTAGTGACAGAATCAAAGTCGATTAAATAGAAAAAAAAAAAGCGGCCAAGTCCGAGTCGGACTCGCCCATGAAGGGTTCCGTAGCAAGCGCGGTTTACGATTTATGACGTATTAAAAAAAAACTACTTACTAGATCTCGTTCAAACCAATTTTCGGTGGAAGTTTACATGGTAATGTACATCATATATTTTTGACGTGAGAACGTCTAATAAATCGATGAACGCCGGCTGCATGCTCGAAAAAGGATGATTCATTGTCCCGTTACGCTCATTGTCCCGTTACGCTCATAGTCCGCTTGCGCCGCATTAATGTTTTGTTATGACGTTGTCACGTTAAACTATCCTCCGTAAACCAACTTTACAGACAACCAATTTTTTTTAGTTTTATCATTCTCTTATTTTAGAAGTTACAGGGGGGGGGGACACATTTTACCACTTTGGAAGTGTCTCTCGCGCAAACTATTCAGTTTAGAAAAAAAAAATATTAGACACCTCAATTAAATTTTTGAAGACCTATCCATAGATACCCCACACGTATAGGTTTGATGGAAAAAAAAAAATGTTAAGTTTCAGTTCTAAGTACGGGGAACCCCTAAAATTTATTGTATTTTTTTTTTCTATATTTGTGTGAAAATCTTAATGCGGTTCACAGAATACATCTACTTACCAAGTTTCAACAGTATAGTTCTTATAGTTTCGGAAAAAAGTGGCTGTGACATACGGACGGACAGAAAGACAGACAGGACGAATCCATAAGGGTTCCGTTTTTGCCATTTGGCTACGGAACCCTAATAACCGTGATTGCCGTGATTGGGCGATCGCCAGTGTCGCATCTTGAGACGTCATATTTACAGAGTAATGTTGATTGATTGTTTCTGTAGAGTGAACTTATCTTCTAGAGCACACGTGTACGCCCCCGCATTATCACTTTATTTTCTTACTGCTCCACGGCATTCATCGAAGGTATGATAAATGTGTTGCACATTGCTCCCCTAAACCCTTCGTAGGATATTTATATTCCGGACTCCTTCTGTCGTCACGTATCGATTCATTTGGTTCTTATGCGAGGCGGACGGTGACTAATGATGTGAGTCCAGCGAATAATGTCGTCCATTTTAGAGTGGAATATAGTAAGCTGGCAGGAGACAAGTAGTGATGTACCTTGTTGACAACTTCGTTCCGATAATGATCGTTGGCGCAGGCTTATCGAAGGTCATTAGCAAGCTTGATATCTGTGTCATTAAATAAATATTAGGTTTTGTAGAACAGTCATGAAGTGTGATTGTAGTAATCTAGATCCGCCCACGGAATATGATACAGTATACAGTAATACATATAATCTGTGCACACGTACGTACATTATACAGGGTGGCCAATTATGATGTATACAACTTTTTTTTAGCCCCCATTCTGATTAAAGCCAAATTTTGCAGTTGTTTGGTGTTTATTATTTAATTAAAATGTGGCATATTCGTTATGCACAGTCTCTAAGACCACCGCAATACTTTAAGTAATTTTATCCTGAAGTTCTTAAACGAATTTAAAAACGAACCAATTTTTCTAACAAATCATTAAGAGTAACGAATACCATTTTATCATTGAGGATTTCGCGACATGTCCTGACTCTTTTTGTATGGGGTTATCCAAAGGGAAGTGTCGTGGTCAATCTTGATTACAAAAAGCAGTATATTTGTGACTTTGTTAGTGGAATAACTAACAAAGTATGCGAAAATTTTATGAAAAACATAATGAAAAAAGCGATCGCTTTTTTGAGTATAAAAAAGGAGGAGATTACGCTGATCTAATTTTCGTATAAAATTACCAAGCCTGAGTAAAATAATTATAGAATAATATCCTGTAATTTTCGTTTGTAATAAAAATAATCTAAATTTAAAGTTGTAGACGTCCAAATTGGCCACCCTGTATTATTAGTTACCTACGTGGTTACCTACCTACGCTACAAATGAAACTCCCCTAAAGCTAATTTTCTAAATTCCTCGGTTCCCAAAGTTAACCTCATCATGAAACGTACACTTTGTTGGCACCGAATTATTATAGAAGCTATTACCATAGATATTCAGTTGGAAGATTTGCGACATGCGATTACGAATATTAATATTTAGGTTAATTAAACATGAAAGTTAAAACGGCTTGCTCGATAACGGAACGAATAATCCGGTAAGATTTGCCGATTCGTTATAGGTGAATAGGTATTGCGGTAGGTAAGTATACTGCGTTAATTAAGTAAAAACCACGAGACCTGGTTAATAAATCCCGGGATTTAAACGTCGTCCAGCTAGATGGACCGACGACCTCAAAAAGGTGGCTGGGATAGACTGGATGTGGAAGGCGGAGGACAGGATGTTGTGTCGCAACATTGGAGAAGCCTATGTTCAGCAGTGGACTGCGATAAGCTGAGTTGATTGATTGCAACATCATTATAATTTTTCCGGGATTTTAGAGGAGGTATTATCCACTCTATTTTACTTCCTTCGTCGAAGCTTAGGTAAATTAAATCTACCTATTCCGATTTCTGTAAGACAAGATAGGCGGGCGTAACATACACACATCAAAAAAAGTTTGCGATCACTTTGAAAAACCGAAATCTTTTTTGTTAGGTACGGTAGATTATATTATGATACGGCTCGCCTGACTTAAACCCAACAGAGCACGCGTGGGGTGCTCTTAAGCGAGCTGTTTGGAACTGTCAGCTACGTCCCCCGACAGTGCCAGAGATTAGGGAAGCCGCTGTTCAAGAATGGGACAGGTTACCCCAAGAAATGCTGGATAACTTTATTCTCACCAAGCGAGCCAGGGGAGCAGTTATATTATTTGAATATAAACCTTTTATTAATAAATTGTTGTTTAAGTTTGGTTAAACAGTTTTTTTCTTTTTGTCTCTGTTACAATTACATTATGATTAATGACAATTTTTTTTTTCAATAAAAAATATATTTTTTTTAAATTTCAAACAGGGTATTTCTATTTAAAGAAAACGCACAACAAAGATTTTTTCTTGATAAAGTTCAATTTAAAAAATTATATCGGCTTGTGATGTAGTGATCACAAACTTTTTTGATGTGTGTAATCACCGGCACATTAGTAGTAATTCAACATCAAAATTGTATTCTACGAGTACGAGTATGTTCTATCTGAATACTTTATAACAAAGTATTGTGATTGTGTTTTGTCTGGAGGTGCACAGCACGTAAATACAAATTGTTCAAACGAAGTGCGGCTGAGTTTGGGCAGTGCGACGTTTGGGCGGCTCGGTCGTCGGCCGCCCGCCCGGCCGCCGCCCTCGCCCCTATAAATACATCGAGAAAACACAAAAGCAGATGCACTCCGCAAACATTTTTAATTTTAATGATGCGACTTTTGCAGGAATCAGTTTTCAACGAATTACTAAAACGTACAATGTTTATTTAGGTTGTACTGTCTGCTCTCCTAATAACGTTGTTTGTGGACAGACGTTGAACAGAATAGTTTCACGGTATCGCTAGGGAACTTTGCTTCTTTTATAAAGTATTCTTGCTATGAAAACGTGGAGGAAAAGAGAATTATTTTATTTTTTTGTCTAATGCACTTTATGTACTCGAATGAGTATGTGGCGGTATCAACAACGCCACATGCGAACTACGCATCAAAGACCTGACGTCACAAATCCTGCATCGCGCTATCAGAGTTTACCGCGCGACTCGCACATATACAACATCCCGACATCAACTGTCGGGCAGTTGCCCACCAGACACAACACTCGTCTGGGCGGAGGATCCTCCCTTTACTATGAGTGAACTTTACAGCCTATTCCTCATACCTCTAAATTGGTGACTCCGAACATGGACATTAGCGCAGCCTTCGTGCAACTACTTCAGCGTGACGTCATCCTTCACTTCCTCAAGCTTTCGAGCGGCGAGTCACACAGGCAGCCAGCACCCACGCCTTCAACGGGTATCCTGACCACCAGCATGCAGCGAACACGCATACCTGGTCATCACCCTCAGGCTCATCAGCAACCTTGGCACAGCACACTGCACTTTCGGCCGGTCCACAAGCAGAGCCCTTCAACGCTCTCCTGGTCGACGCCAGCAGTCAGCCTCAACCCGGCGCTGTACGACGTCCGACTCACTGGATCAACAAACGCAGCGCCACCCCGACTCACTGGGGAATCACCGCAGATAGTTCCGACTCACCGTGAACTATGAGGCACCCGGTTCCGACTCACTGGAATCACAACTGGCCCTTGCAAGCATCATATGCACTGACTCAGACCACTATCGACCTCCGGTCTCCGGAGGGGAGTAATGTGGCGGTATCAACAACGCCACATGCGAACTACGCATCAAAGACCTGACGTCACAAATCCTGCATCGCGCTATCAGAGTTTACCGCGCGACGAGCATATATACAGCATCCCGACATCAACCGTCGGGCAGTTGCCCACCAGACACAACACCCGTCTGGTCGGAGGATCCTCCTTTTACTATAGAGTATGAGTGAACTTTACAGCCTGTTCCTCATACCTCTAAAAGTATAAATAATTTGTTGATTTTATATCTGACTTGATTTCTGAGATATTTTCATTCGTCGCCGCCTATGCATGCTGTGCGGGCGCATCTCATTAAGCGTCTGCTTATGCAGAGGTTTCACTTAATGTACAAAGAACATTTTCTAGTGAACCTATAGCTTAATAGATTTTGTTAGAGTTCACGTAAGTTCTTTTTAGATAACCTTTGTCTAAAATCATTATAAGAACGGATTAAGCACTGTTACTCTGTCCATTTAACAGTCTGAAAGCCTTAACTACTACAATCCCGCCTCATACGGAAGGAGAGTCAAGACGGCACCTTTTAAATCGGCTCAATCAATTGAATAAACGCTGCTTCTAAATGGCACAAATCTGGGAGAAAAGGAAAACAATTAATTAACTCATTTCCCGCAATTAACGTGGAACGGACACGAAATTACTTAAGCATCTCTGGGTAATCAGCACCGGGTGGCGAGAGATGGCGGAAGACAGTTTTCCTTTCCCCGCTCGCTCGCTCCGCTCCCGACGGCGATAGCTCCGCTCACTTCCGCCGCCCTTTGTCCACCACAACAATACAGCTTTCGGTGAATCGAATTGAAACAAAACGACAAACACGCCATCTTTTATCGGTAGTTACGTGACGTAGGTAGGTACTATAGTTGACAGTTGTTACGACAATGTAGCGCGTTATGTAACACGTCTTGTTTATTTTGCTGTGTTATGTTCGTTATTTGCTACACGTGTAACCCTTGGCTAGGTTGAATATAAAAGACTCACAAAATGTGCAACTAATTAGCCTTCCTATGCGTCTTTGTAAAGCGCTCAATTGACCTCGGAGGGTTGTATTATAGGCGCTCGTGCTCAAAGGAGTGGTTTCAAAGAAGGCGCAGTAAGGCCGGCCCCACACCGGCGCTGGGGGTCGAGGAAAGGCGCGTTCCGTGAAAATGATCGCGTTCACTGTTCTCGGTGTCTGTCGTGTTTACAAACAAGCATTTAATTGACGCAGGAATTCCAAACACCGCCGGTGTTAAAGGAAAACAAGTATCTCTCTCCTCGCTACTGTCGGTTACAGCGGGGCTTACACAATGCGAGCGAAATACTTTTTATGAAAATACTTAGAAGAAACATGTCCCTAAGTAAAATGGAAGGGAAATAATACTTTATTCTTTCCTTAAAATGAAAGATCATAAGCTTGGCAGTGATACTTGCGACACAATGATTTTCAACGAATTACGAAAGTATAAATAATACAAGGTGTATTACATCCGAGTTTATAAAGCGCTTTATGTCTGTGGAGTGTACAGCATGCATTATTCACAGAGAAGAATAATCTCTGTACTAAATAATACAATGTACCTTGTTCACCGGGGGACGCGGGCTTCTTTTATTTTTAATGAAATCTCCTTGTTTGCTTAATTGCGTGCGCTACGACGATGTATTACGTTACAAAAATACAATATTTACGCGGCTTCGTGTCTCAACAATTGTTTAATTTTCCGACCAAAACTGAATAAAAACTGAAGGACTCTCGTCCTATGCAGTTTCTGATACAGAATACGGCATTAGTAATGTGAAATTGTAACTTAATATCATTAAATGTTTCCTGAGGAAGTGTTCAGACAGCACAACACATGTGGAAGACAAGATAAGCTCATCCGATTTGTTACTTCACCTAATCGTTTTTGCAACGGCGACTTACTCAGAAAAGTAGGTACGCAGGCAGGCATAAGATTTTACTTTATGCATAAGACATTTCTACATCGTTAATATACCCAACATTGTAAAAAATATAAAAAACCAAGCACTGCTGAAAACGTTTATCTTTCGTGCAATAGAACGCCTAATGAAAGTAATTTTCTTTTTTTCTTAGGTCGTATTTGGGTCGTCGAAAGAAGCAAAAACTGCGCTCGCTAACTGGACGTGTCGTGGTTGGCAAAAACTGTTGTGGAACTCACTGAAGCTTTTTATTCATACAGATTGATATAATTTTAACGTTTTATGTAGGGATGCATCCGATACCGATACCGATGCCGATATATCGGCGATACTCGAAGTTTACCGATATATCGGCATCGGCGATATTTTTATGGCCGATTCAACGATACTTTTCTCCTCAATGTTAATTTTAATTACTAAAACTATTAACTAATCTCAACCTGTCTATAGTTTTAAACGATGTTATTTAGTTTGTCCTGTTATTTGTTCTTTTTATATTAATAAAAAAATAAACTGACTTGTGTTTTATTTATTTTACCTTCATTTTTGAATTCAATAAGCGTATCGGTATCGGTATCGCCGATATTTTTATAAGAGCATCGATATCGGTATCGTATCGGCAAAAAGGCGTATCGAAGCATGCCTAGTTTTATGTTTGTATATTCAGCCAAACCGTACACAATACTAGAGAAGTCGTCGAGATGCGTTTTTATGAATGTCTAACATTCGATGGATACTGAAAGATTTATAGCTGTCGGACGCCGCCGGGATTATTTCTTGCAAATTCAAGACAAGCGGTGTCAGTTTGTCTGAATATTCATTAGCTACTGAGTTGGGGAGTTAATACCGCATCCGATTAATGTTGATATTTTCCCGCATTTAGCTTCCGTTATTCAGGCGAGGGAGCTCCGAGCACGATTCAACGATTTGTTTTCGGTGGACACATTAGCGACTGTTTCACTTCGCTTTGTATATGGCTTAGTGTTTAGAATGGCTTTTTCGTGAGCCGGCCGAAATTAATTTAAGTTAAACGAGGTAAATATTAGGCCGCATAATTCATTAAAGGATTAACGACGCCGGAAATTGTTTCGGAACCTACGTCATAGTTCACTATGTTTAGTGATGTTTGACGGGACCGCGAAACTTTGAAGGAAGTACTAATAACAGCATCGCATCAAGTATTTAACAGCGGTTCGGGTACGCAGCGGCGCCTACCCTCGCGGCCACTAAAACAAAACTTAAATCGCCGTGCTAAGCCGCGAGAAAATTCTGCTGGCGGAAACCGCAGACCGTTTTAAGTAAAATATTAAATGCGCTGTAGGATTTGTTCGCGTGCGGGCACAGGCCGGTTTTAATATTTGATGAAGCGCCGGCTCCCTGCGACGACGTTTTGTCTGGCCCTTAATTGCGGCCTGATGCGTCCGCGCTACTCTCCCGAACTCAGCACAAGAAAATATTAAAAGGTCCCGTGGCGCACCCGCGGCTTACTCAGCGGACTAACTGTTTATTACCAGCCTAAAGACGTTAACGCCTATAAATTTTATGTGTGTTCGCAATGCCGCCGTAAAATGTTGCCATATTGCTAAATCCCGTAGTTTTTTTTTTGTTGGTTACTTATGTACTCAACAATATTGAAGGTTACAGGAGTAATAGCGATGGAATTTTAACTTAAAATATGTTACCCAATGCACTTCAATACATTAAAGCATATTTATTTAACAAGTAAATCTCATAATCTCAATAATATACGCTGCGTGACTTGAAAATTAGAGGAATTAGTTAAAACATCAAGATAATTAATCATTTTCCTTATGCATGTCCGAGATAAAATCAGACTTACGACGTGTAACGTTCAGCAAAGCATTAATTTTATATTCACTTTTAAAAGAAAATGCGAACAATTTTATTTTCAAGAAGTCCTTTATTGGTTACGAGTTCATCAAGCTTTGTTTCCCTCACTCGCATTAAAGTAAACGGAACTAATTAATTTAACTGTTTAAATCTGTTTTTAGTCGACGCCAAAAAAGGTGATTTAAAGCCCGAATCGATTCATCCATTAACGTAATCTGTAGATGAATTTCAAATACAAATAATGAATGTTTTCCTGACGGCTAAAGCTCAGATAACGACCGAATCCCCTCTCAAATGATTACGTTTACAGTTCCGTATCGAGTCAATATAAAAATTACATTAGCACGTCATTCGTTGAAATTTACAGTTGGAACGTAACGAGCGGGCTGGTCAGAAGAAACAAACAAGACACGCACTGTTGGCTTCAATTACTGCGCGTACGATATACGACGTCGTAAAGAGATCGCGAAGGCTTCGAGGGACAGTTGTCGCAAACACTCGGGTCCCGATACTGGCCGCTTGACAAATCGCTACACACATTCGGAACCGTTTGTTACACCGGAGAATTACCTGAGGTCCGCACTATCAACCCATTTTGGGTCCGACACGTTTCAATTCGCACGCTATAAAATACTTTTTGCGATTTACAGTGGGAGAGGTTTACGTCTGTCTTACGGATGAAATAATCCAATTTTTTTTTTGTGATCTCTCGCTAAGTAGTTTGACTAAGATTTACTATGTACACGCACACAAACACAAATTCAAATCATTTCTTTTGAATTGTCAAGGAGTCGGGTCAGTCAGAAATATGAAGCTATTTGCCCATTCCAAATTGTAGTAGGTACCTATGGAGAAGAACGAGCAAGAAGCTCCATGGACACTCTTTTAAATTAGATTGTTACAAAAATATTAGTGACATCTTTAATGTTGAATTTATGACTATATATATATATTTTTTTTAAACGTTGCCCCACAATAGGAATTTCTCCTGTATCGTGGGTGCGTTTACAAACATTTAAACTCACTAACACAAACAGCCAGACTCGGAACAAATACTTGTAGGTCATACAAATATTAGCTTCGCGCGGAAATCGAACCCACGACACGCAGCGCAGCAGTCAATCGCTTAACCACTGCGCCAACCGTGTCGTCAAAGACTAGTATAAGTAAGAACGATGTAAAAAAAAACCCTACACGATAAAAGCGTCCAGAGTACAACAAATAGAAACTCTCTCTCTACTTGATTAAGTTGAACGTTGCATTTATTGAAATTCTAGTCTAGGCTAAAACTAGAGTTATCTTTAACAGCAAAAAAAGCCTTAGTACAGTCAGCTGCAGAGAAATCTCACCCCCTGGCAATGAATAAATACATTGCTAGGGGGTGAGATTTCTCTGCAGCTGACCGTACATGATTATCTTACCTTAACTGAAACTCTTTTAGTTACCACTAGATCAACGAAGCAACCAGTAAACAGATTATTTTATACCTTGGACCTCAGATTTCGGGATTTTCATGGGCTTTCTGCAAATATTCAGGTAATTTGCGACACAGCGCAGTGGTGACCCAGGAGAGCAGTGCTACCGTCATAAGGAAAAAGGGCCCAAATAACATTTTATAAATATGGAGAAAATCGAGTTTAAAATTTTTATTGGTTTTTGGCGAAAAATATCGACTATAATATTATTTTTCGGAAATAAATGAATTAAAATAGATTCATTTTCACGATTCCGATACGATTATTGAAATATAAGTTTTTATTTTATTGGTATTTATTAAATAATCAACATTTCCTAATTGGTAAACTTTAAATCAAAGAGCACATCTGTGGTAGTTATGCCTTTAATATTTAACGCAGGTCAATTATGCCTTTTCAACTAAATAAATAATACTAATACTAATACTAATATTTACGTGGTACAAATAAAAGCCGCATTTATACATTATGTGACCTTTTGACGTACTATAAGTCAGATGTGCTCTTTTTACGTACAATAACTTAAAAATTGGCTCAGTTGTGCCTTTTGAGCTTACGGTATTTTTGTTTATCTTGTTCCTAAAATTGTACAAAAAATATTGGCAGATGGGTCTTTTTTTCTGATTCCGAATATGTATATAAATCAATTTCGGAAAAAAAAAAATTGTTGTGCCCTTTTTCCTTATGACGGCAGAGTGGTGCCCGAGCAGTAACGCCTCAGCCTTACGCTGCTTTACTTTGTGTAAATTAATTTCATCTCCACTACTCTCAAAACGATAAAGGAAAACATCGTGAGGAAACCGACATGTCCTTGAACCAAAAATTCGAAGACATGTGACATCTACCAGCCCGCGTGATAGATCACAGCCCTCTCGAAGAAAGGAGGCCTGTCTCCCACCAGAGCGGGAACATTATAGGCTGAATATGCATACGACAAAGCGAAAAATCGCAAGATACTATTTTGAATATTCACCATTACCCGAGAAAATATGATCATTGCCAGTATTAAAACTACTCACAACATCAAGACGTGACGTTATAGCACGTTGTGACGTTTATCAACGTCAATACGAGTATTTGCGTCACGTCATAATATAATAATGTTGATACTTACGCGGTATACGAAGCTGTTACTGTATACGTAACTCCTTTGCGTCTGGCATAGCGAATTGTTACGTACCTGTAAAAAAGAGATGAACATAAAGTTGTGGATTAGTAAAAAGCATTGATTCGTTATAAACTTATATTATAATATAGCACATCAGCACATCTGTACATATAATAAAATAGTAATGTAGTCAACACTCTAAATTGATTATATTTGAAAGAAAAAAAAAAAAAGGAAAGTAATTGCGTGGTGTGTAGGAACGAGTCTGTACGGTGAAACCATCCGGCTCGAAGGACCATGTAGAAGGTAGGAAGATAGTCAATGATAATGCTGCGGTTAAGGTGCAATAATTATATTCATCGGACCAAAGGTTTTATATAAAGGAGCGAGGGAGCACACGCGATGACCGCTAGTCATGTACTTTTTGCTAATTGATATTAATTAATTATGTTACGAAATAATGCGTTGGTAGTGTATGGTTTCACCGTACAGAGTCTGATGCCGAAAATATAGTTTCTAGAATGTTTGTCCGTTTTTCTGTTAGTTTGTGTAGTTTGATGCATGTTCCGGATTGACACAAAAATCGCTGAACGGATTTTATGAAATTTGGCACACAGATAGTTTATAACATGGATTAACACATAGGGTACTTTTAATCCGGGTAGTAAGTACGTTCCCGTGGGATATTTTCCGACATAGAAGCCGTGGGCAAAATCTAGTTATAAAAAATATAGGACGTAAATCGAATGTTAGTTCACACTTCTAAGAACTTAACTTATTGTAAATATGCTCTTTTCAGATAAGTAACTCTTTCAGGAGTTCTTAAATACGTCGCAGCATTTAACTAAGTGTACAGATAATGTACACTTAGTTAAATGCTGCGACGTTGGGACATCTAACATTTAGAGGTATGAGGAATAGGGTGTAAAGTTCACTCATACTCTATGGAAAAGGGAGGATCCTCCGACCAGACGGGTATTCTGTCTGGTGGGCAAATGCCCAACGGTTGATGTCGGGATGTTGTATATATGCTAGTAGCGCGGTAAACTCTGATAGCGCGATGCAGGATTTGTGACGTCAGGTCTTTGATGCGTAGTTCGCATGTGGCGTTGTTGATACCGCCACAAACATAAGAAAAGTGTGTGTACTAGATTACAATAGGTGTATAACAAATTCACCTTGAGCTATTTGTCCGTCCGTGTGTATTTCATAGGCTCTTAATTCCTTAATTTAATTTACCGGTAATCCATCCAAAGTTTTTCAAGATGGTTTTCCGTTTTTAAGGTTCCTTAGTCAACAAGGAATCCTTATAGTTTCGCCATGTCCGTCTGTCTGTCTGTCCGCGGCTCAGAGACTCTTAGTACTAGAAAGCTGTAATTTGGCATGGGTATGCATATTAATCACGCCGACAAAGTGGTAAAATAAAATCTTAAAAATATTTTTTTTTTAGGGTATCTCCCCTACACGTAAATTGGGGATGATATATTTTTTTATCGTCTATCCCATGGTGTGGGGTATCGTTGGATAGGCTATTCAAAAATATTGTGGGTTTGTGAAAACTATTTTTCGATTCAGGAATCCGTTTGGGTAATATTAAGCTTTAAATTGCTAATTTTTGTTAGAGTCAAGTGCAAATTGGTTGGTTGGTAAAGTTAAATGGTTGTGGAAATGTTAAAAACTGTTACAGCAGTAGTATATATAACGAAATTAAAAGAAAAACTATCACAGCTAAGTAGGCTGTACACACGGCTACATATCAAGCTATACATTTCCAGTATAAGCTGATCTCTCATTGTACGGAAATCCTATACAATGCGAGATCCGCGTAAACTGGATATAGCTTGACATGCAGCCGTGTGTACAAGTTATCGAGTAATAGTCGACCAACTTACATGTTTTCTCAACTACAATGTTAAGTTTGTTCTTGGGATAAATTCATCCCAATTACGAAACCCTTCATTGTGCGTGGTCCGACACGCACTTGGCCGGACTTTGTTCATACATATTTATTTTATAAAGATATGATACACGTGTAGGTATACGGATAGGTATTGTTTGAATAACTGTTATAATATGTTAGTTAGACGCTTATGATATTTTAGCATCCTATTAGCATAGAATTTTGAAATTGTGATAGAGGTCTATGAACTAGCGGAAGAAGGAAGTAGAATTAACATTCCCCACGTATAGCCGCCCAGTAAAGTACCAATAATTGAATTATTTATGTGTCTGTGTCCGTAGATATTTCACGTAATGAATACCTATGAAGCCTTTACAGAAGGTGTACCGGACGGGCGTGATCGCTTGACTCGAAAATCAGGAAGGTTGTAAGGCTATCCCAGTCCAAGCGGCGCTGACGTCCTGCACCAATAGTTCAGGATATCTTCAATACTCACTGCGACATTACTCCTGAAGAATTACAGGTTTACGGAAGAAATAATAAGACCGTATTACTGATAAGACTTCATAAATATTCAGGAAGCGATTTCAGGACTCCCCAGTACTACTATATGACTATTTAGATGGAATTAGTTCCATGTCGATGACTACGAAATTTATAGGTGGCGCGCTCACTAAGGTAGTAGTGCTCCTTTACCTTACTGAGAGCCGCGAATCGCCTCCCGTTTTAGAAACTTTATTGGTTTAAAATATCTTAAGTTCTAATGTGTTTCACACCTAAACACCCTTATTTCTATCACTTTACATAAAGTGTTATACATCATAAGATTCGTAAAATAATGGCCTTTCTAGTGAGGTTTCTATCATGATTCTAACTATCCCTACTGAAAAGATATTTCAGTTACAACGGGATTTATGTGAATAATTAAATATTAAATTGTTTGCAAGTGACTTTACTGGCAAAGTACTGAACCGATCTCCACCATACCAAAAGAAACCTCAAGCTAGTCTATTGCCCTAGAGAAATCT